>JABWDB010000038.1:0-2825904 GCA_019614645.1 Stratiolaelaps scimitus
TATTCTCACCCAGGAACTTCACCTTATCTCTGGCTACACTTGTTGCAAACATGTCGATTACCGAGTCTCCGCTATGTCCCAAAAACGTCGGTAGTATGACGGGGTTTACAATCGACCAGCCGTAATCTATGAGGATGTCTCGAAGGGCTTGGCTAAAACTGGGCTGGTCGAGGCGGGCGTTGAAGTCGGCAGCAATGAAGAGGAGAACATCGGAGTGTTGCGAGACCACCTTCATCCCACTCACAAGCTTTTCGATTCTGCGTCGGCGGGCTATGCGTACGCCGCAACTAGGCGAAGACGAGGTCCACGCATGGCGACGACGTTGTTGTCGACCAGGCACGGCGTTAGGTCCCCTAAACGGTGATTGTAAAATACCGAGACCCCCTCCACTGGGACGTCCCGGGCCGCTGATTTTCTCTGCAGGACAATGAACCGAGTAGAAGCGTGGTAAATCGAATGGGCGAGTTTCCCAGGTCTCCGTCAGCACGAGGACGTCCGCGCCGTCCGCGCCCACGCCCTCGCAGTTCCACTGTACGATTCTTAGAATCTCTTCCGAGCCCTGCCCCTCTGCATACTCTGTGGGCTGTCCCAAGCAGCTGCGGTCCGGTCTGTTTCTTCATCCAGACATCGCTCGTTTTGTCGAACGCTACACGAGTGCCGGATCCCCTGTCTCTGAGAGGCCGGACACGCTGACAAGGACGTCCATTCGGAGGGGGGTGTTTGATAATATATATCCAAGACTGTTTGATATATCCAACGAGAGAAGCTCTTACAGGATCTGCTTGGTTGTGTTCGGGTAGCTAAATTAATTCTACTGAAGTTTACTTGCGTGGAAATTGTTGTCAGCAGTTCGCTGGTTAGACTTTCAAGGATCATTGGTGCTGGGGTGTTTGGTGGAAAAGGTCTTTTAATTTATTCTAGCATGAAAATGTTTCATCGGCTTATATGACCTCTGCATCCATCTGTTCCACACAGTATACGGTAGTCGGTGCACTCCCAAGGTATTTAAGCTCCTGTAGAAGGATTCCATTTCGTAAGCACTTGACGGCCACCTCTCCACAAGATACCTTGAGTTAAAGCAATCAAATATAGTCACAGAACATAAACACTAATCCGAATATAATATACAAAAGTAACCACACCAAGAGTAAAACAATTATTCAATACAACACAATTTATTATGGTAATAATATTGTACAATCAATAGTGCACGCGGTGTTGCATCTACTTCGGAATGCAGTTATTATGTATGTCATGAACATCACATATGAGTAGATGCTTATGTGTATCTAGAATTCGTTGTGAAATATGTCTGAAGTATTATCGCAGAAAGATGTAAATCTTTCTGCTAATATATCAACTCTATTTTACTGATAATCTTCTTCCACTGGTCTCCTTTCGTGTACATCGCGTACCACGAAGTCTTCATGCGCTGCAGGATGACGTCGAACGTCTGTGAATCCACCATGAGACCGTCGAACGCAGCTTGCAGGTACGGTACATCACTAATTGCGTCGGTCGCGATGAACGAGGGATTGTCAAGGCATTTTTCGATGTTCGTGGCGAAGAAGTTCTTCATGTGATCAGCGAGTTCGTACATCTCGAACTTGTACGCGAAGGCACTGAGTTCTACGGAGAAACGCACGGGAATTGTTGCAACGATTCCCGTGTAGAGGAACTCGAGGACCAAGTCCAGTACCCCGACTCTTGCGGGCATCCGATGAACGAAGAAATGCTGTCCGTCTTGTCCACGTATTAAGGCCGATGTGTTGCAGAGGCCGGCGAAGAAGTCGGGGTACTTGTTGAGCATGGAGTCGTGTGCAACCCTGAACACTCCGGGTTCATACAGGCATTCGATGATAGTGAAGCCTGTTCTGTTTCTTGTATCCTCGCCTGATTGGACTTTAGCCGCGAGCATCCTGACCTCGGACAGAAGCTCTTCTCCGGTTTGATTTTTCTTGTGGTTTTGCATTTTGAGATGCTAGCCTTAGGCCCTATTCGACTGTTTCTGGCCTTTGACGAAGTCCGATGGGCATAGAGGTGACGAGTTTAATATTGCGTAGTAGTTCGAATCGAACAGAATTGCTCTGTGTTCGCAACGAACCTCTCACTGTGATGTCGATACGCTGACTGTGCTTGTATACCTACCATGCCCCAGCTAAGGTCTAGGTGCCGCATTGCCCCTCTCCCAATTTCAACGCGTGATACTCGGGGACAAAGCGCCACAAGATGGCGCAGCTCGAGTTACCCTTGAGTTAAAAATGAGAACAAAGTGGCAGCCCCCGGAGGTCCGCCATCAACGACGAAGTGCAACGTTGTGCGGATGAGAGCTATGGCCCTCCCGGCAGTGCTAACTATAGACCATTACAATTGTATTAATCTGAAGGCCAAGCTGAGCTGTTTATAACAGCGCATGAAGTTGCAGCAACATCTCCAACACATGCTGCTGCTGTAACATCCCGTCATAATTTTTTCTTAGTCTCCTCGAGGAGGGATGACGTACGCCTGCCGCAGCTCAACTCCGAAATCGAATGGTCTGTTCGAGTGTACGAAAGGCAGCACAGATGAACACCGAGGAACCACCGCAGACACGTCCGCAACAGATTTTTTACAATACAATACTTTGCAACGAAGAAAACAAAAGATTTCTAGCAACGAAACAGCTGGTACCCTTACATAAACACAATGATAGCGATCTCCCTGTCATATTTTTCTTGTAATTAGACTCTAGAATTATCCAACGTTATATCTGTAGCAGCTCAAGTTTGTGGGTAATGATTTTCGGGCCACTCTTCGTTCAAGTAGTTAGGCTATCACTGAATGTCATAATAGGATTCTGGGTTTCTGGATGGTTCATTAAAAGTAACTAGCGTCAGCCTCAGGAGTAAAATTGATTCCTTCATCCAGGAGTAAAATCCTGTTCTGGGACGGCATCCCGATGATGCTTTGGCACCTTCTTATGTCAGTCACGGAGCAACGCAACCCGGCTGTGCAGCCAACGCTAAAATATCAAAGAATAGAACGTACGCTACTTTATAATATTATTTTATACCTGTAGCCTTCGTCTATCACGATGGCGTGGAACGCTCGTGTGCGTCTTGCAACCAGAGGAGACACGTAAGTGCACGCGTTCGATCTTCACCGTCGTTCGTTTGTATTTAAGGGTCCGTATTATAAAGCAATGCCAAAGCGGCACCGTTGACGCTGAATGTCGGCCTCCGTCAGAAAACCGTTAAACCTGTAGCCTTCGAAACTCTAAGGTTTTTGGGGTTCCCTAAGGTTTCTGGGGTTCCCTAAGGTTTTTGGGGTGTTCTAAGGTTTCTGGGGCATTCTAAGGTCTCTGAATATGTGACGTAGCCGGTAGCTCTGTTCGAATGTTCGCTCTCACAGAGACAACTGTGAGAGCTGTCCTGTGCTCTCCACCAGTCAAAGCATCTATGAATGCCTGAATGAATATTTAACACACTAGTTCCATGCGTGATCTTGGGGTGATTGTTACCGCTGATTTCGACTTTAATATAAACGTAGCGGAAGCTGTACACTCAGCCGTTCGATTTTGTATTCTACCACAGTATTAAGGTGCTTTATTGCCGAAAATCGCTAATTTTACGTAGGACCATATGTGAGTCTGGTCGTCGTGAAATACTTCTATTTTTTTTGCAGTTTGGCGACGGTATCTGAGAAAGCATATCGTGGCAGATAGTCGAGTTCAGTTCAATCTCGGTTTATCCGATGATTTACAAAGCGAGGTGACGTTGAAATTGGTCCCATCTCCCTCCCCTCGATTACCGCTGGAGACACGGTCCGACGGCGGGACGGTAGCACGAGGGCGAATATCCACTATTGAGGTTGTGTTAGTTCAGTTTAACGAGACAATTTCTTATGTCTTTCCAACATATCCTCGTGATATTATGCATCTAGCGAAAAACGCTGTCTAAGATATATATATTATATGTACATGCGCGCGGCTATTTTGGTATCTTTTTCAAGTCGTTCAGATGCTCCCTGTAATAAATTAGCTGTTATTGGGTCCAGTTTACTCTAATGTCTCAAATGAACGTGGCGTAAATATGTACATTTCTGGTTAACTTGAGGATTTTTGAAGCTTGATTTGCTCGGCTGATGCAGTCGCAAATACTGGTTGGGAAGCATCTCTGTGATATCGTATGAATTCTACACCATCGAAACGATGTCTGTAACGAACGCACCTATTCGAATGTGACCATTTAAGTGAATAAGGAGATATCGCCGTTGTTTGGAGAGGTCATATGCGGGAGGTCATAGATGGAAACCGGATAATAATACGGATAATAATATCTGTATTTATCCTATTTAATATTGAATATATTTTCACGTCTAGATATCGCTAAATTCAAATGCTGCTGATCTACGATTGTACAAAAGTCTGCTGAAGAGCGTCACCATGGCCAAATTTCTTTACATTTTTAGTCCAAACACTTTGCGAAGTAACTGGTCAGCACACATGAAGGCAGTAGCCAGATCGAAACGGATATGGCGCGGGATGTTGGTTGAGAGCAGGTTCCATTGGTGAAGTACAGTTAATTTATTAGTCACATTCGGTCGGAAAGTTCATTGCTTACATTTTCCCAACCATAATTTATCTAACCTGTATTTCGGAGATTGTACCAATAAACAGACGGGTGAATTGTCGCCATTTATAGGGAACAAATGAATTTATGTGAAGCACTTGGCGTTTTTTTCATATTATTTTACATTAGGTGTGATTTGTATAATTACACTTCCCTTTTAACAGTTGCAATCACACACACACACACTTCTCAATCAAGCTACAATTACGATGATTGCCAACCTTTTCCGAGGTGATATAGATCAACTCGATATACATTCAGATAATGAAAAGGAAGTGAACAGCTTCATAAGTAGAAATAAATCTAATTTGGAACGTGCACTATAGTATTAAACAATGTTGATAGATGCATGTATAGTATGTGTTGCACAAGGGTCCATTTCGTGCCTGATGGTTAAAACATTCCTTGTGGATCACACCTACTTCTACATAGCAACTAATGGCTTCGTGAGAGAGAATTCCTAGAAGACACATCCAGTTGAAGTGGTCCATGAGCTGAGCTATCTATATATTATAAATAATAAAATCTACTTTGATTGTGTATATTTCAATTTCTCTAAGATCTTTGACCCCGTTAACCACAATCTTCTTATAACCAAGCTACAACTGCTTTAGGTTTGCCATAAGTGCATTGAATAGATCCGAAGTTATCTCAGGGATAGACGACTCTCTGTAAAGGTCAGTGATGCCCTTAGCTCACGTCAATTGTACCCCTCTGGGGGGAGTGCCTCAAGGTTCCCGTGTGGGACCTCTGTAGGTTTGTATTTTTGTACAAGACTTCAAAGATTAGATGCTCCTTAAATACTATCCGGACAACAAGATCTATCCGATCTTGTTAGATAGAAGAGGATCCGTGTTCGTTTTAAGTTCATAATTTTCTCTGCGGTCTCCTCGAGAAAGGATGGCGTACACCTGCCTCCAATCAACTCCGAAATCGCAATTGAAATGTTAATTTTATGGTTTGAAGAGAGCGCTCAAACAGCAGTGTATACGAACGCCGATCAATTACCGCGGATACGTTTAATAACAGTTTTTCTTACTCTCTGAGGTTGATCTGATAGTGAGAACGTAAAATAAAGATCTCAGTAAGTATGATTATAATGAAACCTGTGCATAATATTGTAACGAAGTCAGTTAAGACAAACATAGCGCAAACAACAATCACCATATCCGTAGAAGACCACAGTACAATTCAATTACAATTTCTGCCGACGGGAGTCTGTTGCCTCTTATATATATGACTGGGTATCACCTGGAGTGGGCAAATCTCCACCGGCATGTAACACTGTGATTGATCATAATGCTGCTACGACCGGCGCCGCCGCCGCCGGACAAAAGCTGATACTACCGGCGTATCGGTGCAACATGTTGGACAACCACTCTGAAGAATTGCTAAATTTCTGAGAGGTACTGTTAATAGTTAGTGAAATGTCGTCCAGCAGCTGCAGTGAGGCGTCGGGTGAATTAATAGGCGATATTTGACCAATAATGATACCGAAATGAATTACTATTGTTAATATAGCAGAGACTACTCATGGCGAAAACTTAGCAATAAAAACAGTGTTCATGTTGATGATAATGAGAGTAGCTTCCGGCTGCTGATGTTAAAGGCGATGTAGTTAGAGGGCGAAAAGCGCCCGTTTCGGCCAGCGGCAAAAAAAATAAAAGCCACCGCACGTGGCAGGCCACAGTGATTTTCGAAGCCACCCTACATCTCACTGTGTCCTCCCGGTAGGCAGCCCGTAGAATAGAGTTACTGTAGGAAGTGTAGGCATAGGAGAGCGGTCACTGACAAGTGGACGAGCCATAGTCGGCGTTCAAAACCTTTAAGCATCCTCTTGGTTACCTCGTAACCGGGCGCCTGACGAGTGGACTGGCCTAAGCCAGGCTAGTACACCAATCGCCTACCAACACCCATCTCCCCCCCGTTTACAATATCTATCCAAATCCAGGGGTCGTTGCGCGAATCTCGCTGGTTATATCGACGGGCGGCTGCTCCGCCGTTGCTGGTGTACATGACTAAGTTGTCTCCGTATATTAGGACCTTCAGTGATCTGTGTCTACTCGTTATTAGCTCCAGAAGGTCGACTGCTAGAAGTGTGAACAGTAGTCCTCCGCAACCCGGATCGTTTGCACAGTTTGTCGAAGTTATGTTACTCCATCTTGGTATACGAGGAAGATGTGAAAATATTGAATTCGCCAATCTTTCCTTTGTGCTCCTGATCATTACCGACCCGGTGCAGATTAGCTAAAATCATAACGACAGGCCAGACCCAAAGTACTCCACATGCGACTAACAACATGACAATGATCTATTTATAGTTAATGATAATAATAACTATATTGACAAATCTCCAAAATAAGTATCGATTCGTATGTACTCTGTTGGAAATCGAACCGGACACCCTATGGTAATAACCCATTGGCGTTACATCTACGCCATCCTATGAAATTGGCTTTGTTTGATATATCCAACGAGAGAAGCTCTTACAGGATCTGCCTCGCTCTGTTCGGGTGGCTAAATTAATTCGACTGAAGTTTACTTGCGTGGAAATTGTTGTCAGCAGTTCGCTGGTTAGACTCTCAAGGATCATTGGTGCTGGGGTGTTTGGTGGAAAAGGTCTTTTAATTTATTCTAGCGTGAAAATGTTTCGTCGGCTTATATGACCTCTGCATCTATCTTTTCCACATAGTATACGGTAGTCGGTGCACTCCCAAGGTATTTAAGCTCCTGTAGAAGGATTCCATTTCGTAAGCACTTGACGGCCACCTCTCCACAAGATACAGTGAGTTAAAGCAATCAAATATAGTCACAGAACATAAACACTAATCCGAATATAATATACAAAAGTAAGCACACCAAGGGTAAAACAATTATTCAATACAACACAATTTATTATATTAATAATATTGTACAATCAATAGTGCACGCGGTGTTGCATCCACTTCGGAATGCAGTTATTATGTTTGTCATGAACATCACATATGAGTAGATGCTTATGTGTATCTAGAATTCGTTGTGAAATATGTCTGAAGTATTATCGCAGAAAGATGTAAATCTTTTTGCTAATATATCAACTCTATTTTACTGATAATCTTCTTCCACTGGTCTCCTTTCGTGTACATCGCGTACCACGAAGTCTTCATGCGCTGCAGGATGACGTCGAACGTCTGTGAATCCACCATGAGACCGTCGAACGCAGCTTGCAGGTACGGTACATCACTAATTGCGTCGGTCGCGATGAACGAGGGATTGTCAAGGCATTTTTCGATGTTCGTGGCGAAGAAGTTCTTCATGTGATCAGCGAGTTCGTACATCTCGAACTTGTACGCGAAGGCACTGAGTTCTACGGAGAAACACACGGGAATTGTTGCAACGCTTCCCGTGTAGAGGAACTCGAGGACCAAGTCCAGTATCCCGACTCTTGCGGGCATTCGATGAACGAAGAAATGCTGTCCGTCTTGTCCACGTATTAAGGCCGATGTGTTGCAGAGGCCGGCGAAGAAGTCGGGGTACTTGTTGAGCATGGAGTCGTGTGCAACCCTGAACACTCCGGGTTCATACAGGCATTCGATGATAGTGAAGCCTGTTCTGTTTCTTGTATCCTCGCCTGATTGGACTTTAGCCGCGAGCATCCTGACCTCGGACAGAAGCTCTTCTCCGGTTTGATTTTTCTTGTGGTTTTGCATTTTGAGATGCTAGCCTTAGGCCCTATTCGACTGTTTCTGGCCTTTGACGAAGTCCGATGGGCATAGAGGTGACGAGTTTAATATTGCGATGTAGTTCGAATCGAACAGATTTGCTCTGTGTTCGCAACGAACCTCTCACTGTGATGTCGATACGCTGACTGTGCTTGTATACCTAGCATGCCCCAGCTAAGGTCTAGGTGCCGCATCACCCCTCTCCCAATTTCAACGCGTGATACTCGGGGACAAAGCGCCACAAGATGGCGCAGCTCGAGTTACCCTTGAGTTAAAAATGAGAACAAAGTGGCAGCCCCCGGAGGCCCGCCATCAACGACGAAGTGCAACGTTGTGCGGATGAGAGCTATGGCCCTCCCGGCAGTGCTAGCTATAGACCATTACAATGGTATTAATCTGAAGGCCAAGCTGAGCTGTTTATAACAGCGCATGAAGTTGCAGCAACATCTCCAACACATGCTGCTGCTGTAACATCCCGTCATAATTTTTTCTTAGTCTCCTCGAGGAGGGATGACGTACGCCTGCCTCAACTCAACTCCAAAATGGAATGCTCTGTTCGAGCCACCGCAGACACGTCCGCAACAGATTTTTTACAATACAATACTTTGCAACGAAGAAAACAAAAGATTTCTAGCAACGAAACAGCTGGTACCCTTACATAAACACAATGATAGCGATCTCCCTGTCAAATTTTTCTGGTAATTAGACTCTAGAATTATCCAACGTTATACCTGTAGCAGCTCAAGTTTGTGGGTAATGATTTTCGGGCCACTCTTCGTACAAGTAGTTAGGCTATCACTGAATGTCATAATAGGATTCTGGGTTTCTGGATGGCTCATTAAAAGTAACTAGCTCAGCCTCAGTAAAATATTCCTTGATTCCTTCATCCAGGAGTAAAATCCTGTTCTGGGACGGCATCCCGATGATGCTTTGGCACCTTCTTATGTCAGTCACGGAGCAACACAACTCGGCTGTGCAGCCAACGCTAAAATATCAAATACCGCGCCATCTAATTATATTGGCCTTGTTTGATATATCAATTCAACATAATATTATATGGGTTTATTCACCAGTGCTGGTAGTATATAACAGCTGAGACAATGAGTGCGATGAAAAAAAAACAGTACAAGACATTGCAGAATTACAATATTACGAGTCCACCTTCAATTTGTGTTGGATGAACCGTTTATTAAGTTCCCTAGGGATGGGACTAAAGGATACCGTGCTGCGTGGTATCTATCACAAGGTTTTCCACATCTGGAACATATACAAGAGTCGACAGGCTCGTGAAAGTCGCTTGCCTTACAGAGATAATGATGAAAGCCGTGTAGAGCAAATCTAGTCACGACGTGTCTGATATACCGGTATAGCCCTTTCCATCCAGCATTCGTCATGGCTCCCGTAGCGAAGAAGTTTTCGTCGACTTCGGCGAACTTTTGATCCCACATTTCGCAGTTGGCGATGTAGGCTTCCGTTTCAGGAAGTCGCAAGGACGGCGCAGGAGCAGCGGCGAGTAGGCGAGCAGGTACACAAGTCGATTGCGAGTGGACAGATGTAACCCCAACGCTTTCTTGAGGGAAGTGGCCTTGACGCGGTTTAACTTTTTGAAGTTCTCGACCGTAAGGTCCGCTCAGATGACTCTTATGCCGTACGTCACTATAGGGGCAACCTTGAGATCGAACAGCTTGAGGGCGGTTTTCAGGGATAGGAGGTGGGGCGATTTTATCGTCCACGCCGCCGTTACCGCCTTTCTGCATCTCTCGGCGATGTGAGCGGAGAAGCATCAGCCCTTAGTGGAGTGGATCAAGCCCAAGTACGGAAATCTATTCCTATACTTGAGAGGCGTTCTGGCGCGGAACAAGGTGTCACCGGCGGCTATCCTTCCTCTTCTTCGAAATCTCATTGCCTAGGTCTTTGACAAGTTTATAGTCAGACCCAGCTCCGAGACTACTGTATGTAGCCGCGCTAAGGTTTGCTTGATATGGAACCTGTCAGGTCCGTAAACGACTAAGTCGTCCGCCTAAAGGATGACCTTGACTAGGTGCCTTGGCCCCCTTATTCGTTCCGGGAGGTCCTTGAGAAGGATTAAGAACACAAGTGGGCTTAGATTGTTCCCTTGGACCAAGCCCTTTGTTTGAAGAGGGGGGTGAGTTCAAACACTCTGTGGTCTATGGTGATTCTGTTCACTTGAAGAATGGCTGCGAGGAGGCTGAGGACGGCCTTAGGAACCCTTACCTCCGCTAACTTCCGCAGGACCTTATCCCTAGGCGCTGAGTCGAAGGCGGTCTTGAAATCGACGAACATTGCACACATAGGTTACCGCGCACCGACAGTGCTGCCTTGATATCGTCGTCCCTGAGGACCTTACAGGCAGTTTCTATGGACCGTCCGCTCCTGAACCAGTGTTGTTCCGTTGGGATAGCGTTCACGCTCTCTAGAAAAGCGTTTAGCTTATTTGTCAGCAGGCCAGCTAGCAGCTTGTAACAGACACTTTTCTTCGCGATCCCCTCCAGGACGTCGGCACGGTCGGGTCCCCCTTACCCTTGGGAATCACAAGTAGAGTAGCGTCTCTCCACGTAGTCGGGAGCACTATTGTACTCAGGTATTCGTTGAACAGAGCCGCCCAGCATGGTGCTAGGTAAGGGCGCCTGTGAGGAGCTCGTTACTAATTCTGTCGGGACCCGCCGCTTTCTTGTTGCCTAAGCCTTCTAGACCCCAAATTAGTTTTCACACCGTGACCTCCTTCTAAAGAGGTATCTTCCTGTCAGGCTGTGGCAAAGTGCGGCACCTCGCAAGGTATCGTATTCTGGGATGCGAACATTTGGGAGAAGTGATTGATGAGGGCCGTTGAGTCGATAGGGCACGACTTCGAGTTGGTGCGATCTCTTAGCCACTTGTACGGCTGCTTTTCCGCATCGGCAATAAAGCGGGCCTCCTGTTATTCCTGATATTTTCTCCGTTGCAATTCGTACGTTTTCCGGCAGATTGTCTTAAAGATAGAGGCGAGTGGGGAGAAGGCGGGCTGTACCATTGCCAGAACCCTGAACTCCATTTCGGTTCTCGGAACGGGACGACAGGTGTAATTGAACCATGGAGTGCCTTCCTCGGGTTTCTTAGGAACCATAGGCTGTGAGCAAGACTGGAGGATATGAACCAGCAACTGCGCATACCGACTCGCGTCCAGTGTCTGCGGAACCGGGAGTACTTCGTAGGCACGTTCCCGAAGCTTGTTCATGTCTATTTAGGGAACTCGGGAAAGTTTGTCGTTTGACCGCCAGCGGGAGGGCTCCGCGAACAGCGACGTTTATGGCCAGGGGGGAATGCAAATGCTCGATCCCTCCCATAGCGAGTTATTCTCACCCAGGAACTTCACCTTATCTCTGGCTACACTTGTTGCAAACATGTCGATTACCGAGTCTCCGCTATGTCCCAAAAACGTCGGTAGTATGACGGGGTTTACAATCGACCAGCCGTAATCTATGAGGATGTCTCGAAGGGCTTGGCTAAAACTGGGCTGGTCGAGGCGGGCGTTGAAGTCGGCAGCAATGAAGAGGAGAACATCGGAGTGTTGCGAGACCACCTTCATCCCACTCACAAGCTTTTCGATTCTGCGTCGGCGGGCTATGCGTACGCCGCAACTAGGCGAAGACGAGGTCCACGCATGGCGACGACGTTGTTGTCGACCAGGCACGGAGTTAGGTCCCCTAAACGGTGATTGTAAAATACCGAGACCCCCTCCACTGGGACGTCCCGGGCCGCTGATTTTCTCTGCAGGACAATGAACCGAGTAGAAGCGTGGTAAATCGAATGGGCGAGTTTCCCAGGTCTCCGTCAGCACGAGGACGTCCGCGCCGTCCGCGCCCACGCCCTCGCAGTTCCACTGTACGATTCTTAGAATCCCTTCCGAGCCCTGCCCCTCTGCATACTCTGTGGGCTGTCCCAAGCAGCTGCGGTCCGGTCTGTTTCTTCATCCAGACATCGCTCGTTTTGTCGAACGCTACACGAGTGCCGGATCCCCTGTCTCTGAGAGGCCGGACACGCTGACAAGGATGTCCGTTCGGAGGGGGGGTGTTTGATAATATATATCCAAGGCTGTTTGATATATCCAATGAGAGAAGCTCTTGTGGGATCTGCCTCGCTCTGTTCGGGTGGCTAAATTAATTCGACTGAAGTTTACTTGCGTGGAAATTATTGTCAGCAGTTACTACATCTCTAATTAGACTCTTAAGGATCATTGGTACTGGGGTGTTTGGTGGAAAAGGTCTTTTAATTTGTTATAGCATGAAAATGTTTCATCGGCTTATATGACCTCTGCATCCATCTTTTCCACACAGTATACGGTAGTCGGTGCACTCCCAAGATATTTAAACTCCTGTAGAAAGATTCCATTTCGTAAGCACTTGACGGCCTCCTCTCCACAAGATACCGTGAGTTATAGCAATCAAATATAGTCATCGAACATAAACACTAATCCGAATATAATATACAAAAGTAACCACACCAAGGGTAAAGCAATTACTCAATACAACACAATTTATTATGGTAATAATATTGTACATTCAATAGTGCACACGGTGTTGCATCCACTTCGGAATGCTGGTATTATGTATGTCATGAACATCACACATGAGTATGTGTATCTAGAATTCGTAGTGAAATATGTCTCAAGTATTATCGCAGAAAGATGCAAATCTTTCTGCTAATATATCAACTCTATTTTACTGATGATCTTCTTCCACTGGTCTCCTTTCGTGTACATCGCGTACCACCAAGTCTTCATGCGCTGCAGGATGACGTCGAACGTCTGTGAATCCACCATGAGACCGTCGAACGCAGCTTGCAGGTACGGTACATCACTAATTGCGTCGGTCGCGATGAACGAGGGATTCTCAAGGCATTTTTCGATGTTCTTGGCGAAGAAGTTCTTCATGTGATCAGCTAGCTCGTACATCTCGAACTTGTACGCGAAGGCACTGAGTTCTACGGAGAAACACACGGGAATTGTTGCAACGCTTCCCGTGTAGAGGAACTCGATGACCAAGTCCAGTACCCCGACTCTTGCGGGCATCCGATAAACGAAGAAATGGTGTCCGTCTTTTCCACGTATTAAGGCCGATGTGTTGCAGAGGCCGGCGAAGAAGTCGGGGTACTTGTTGAGCATGGAGTCGTGTGCAACCCTGAACACTCCGGGTTCATACAGGCATTCGATGATAGTGAAGCCTGTTCTGTTTCTTGTATCCTCGCCTGATTGGACTTTAGCCCCGAGCATCCTGACCTCGGACAGAAGCTCTTCTCCGGTTTGATTCTTCTTGTGGTTTTGCATCTTGAGGTGCTAGCCTTAGACCCTATTCGACTGTTTCTGGCCTTTGACGAAGTCCGATGGGCATAGAGGTGACGAGTTTAATATTGCGTTGTAGTTCGAACCGAACAGAATTGCTCTGTGTTCGCAACGAACCTCTCACTGTGATGGCGATACGCTGACTGTGCTTGTATACCTACCATGCCCCAGCTAAGGTCTAGGTGCCGCATCGCCCCTCTCCCAATTTGAACGCGTGATACTCGGGGACAAAGCGCCACAAGATGGCGCAGCTCGAGTTACCCTTGAGTTAAAAATGAGAACAAAGTGGCAGCCCCCGGAGACCCGCCATCAACGACGAAGTGCAACGTTGTGCGGATGAGAGCTATGGCCCTCCCGGCAGTGCTAGCTATAGACCATTACAATCGTATTAATCTGAAGGCCAAGCTGAGCTGTTTATAACAGCGCATGAAGTTGCAGCAACATCTCCAACACATGCTGCTGCTGTAACATCCCGTCATAATTTTTTCTTAGTCTCCTCGAGGAGGGATGACGTACGCCTGCCGCAACTCAACTCCGAAATCGAATGCTCTGTTCGAGTGTACGAAAGGCAGCACAGATGAACACCGAGGAACCACCGCAGACACGTCCGCAACAGATTTTTTACAATACAATACTTTGCAACGAAGAAAACAAAAGATTTCTAGCAACGAAACAGCTGGTACCCTTACATAAACACAATGATAGCGATTTCCCTGGCATATTTTTCTGGTAATTACACTCTAGAATTATCCAACGTTATACCTGTAGCAGCTCAAGTTTGTGGGTAATGATTTTCGGGCCACTCTTCGTTCAAGTAGTTAGGCTATCACTGCATGTCATAATAGGATTCTGGGTTTCTGGATGGCTCATTAAAAGTAACTAGCTCAGCCTCAGTAAAATATTCCTTGATTCCTTCATCCAGGAGTAAAATCCTGTTCTGGGACGGCATCCCGATGATGCTTTGGCACCTTCTTATGTCAGTCACGGAGCAACACAACCCGGCTCTGCAGCCAACTCTAAAATATCAAAGAATAGAATGTACGCTACTTTATAATATTATTTTATACCTGTAGTCTTCGTCTATCACGATGGCGTGGAACGCTCGTGTGCGTCTTGCAACCAGAGGAGACACGTAAGTGCACGCGTTCGATCGTCACCGTCGCTCGTTTGTATTTAAGGGTCCGTATTATAAAGCAATGCCAAAGCGGCACCGTTGACGCTGAATGTCGTCAGAAAACCGTTAAACCTGTGGTTTTCGAAACTCTAAGGTTTCTGGGGTTCCCTAAGGTTTCTGGGGTTCCTTAAGGTTTTTGGGGTGTTCCACGGTTTCTGGGGCATTCTAAGGTCTCTGAATAGGTGACGTAGCCGGTAGCTCTGTTCGAATGTTCGCTCTCACAGAGACAACTGTGAGAGCTGTCCTGTGCTCTCCACCAGTCAAAGCATCTATGAATGCCTGAATGAATATTTAACACACTAGTTCCATGCGTGATCTTGGGGTGGTCGTTACCGCTGATTTCGACTTTAATATAAACGTAGCGGAAGCTGTACACTCAGCCGTTCGATTTTGTATACTACCACAGTATTAAGGTGCTTTATTGCCGAAAATCGCTAATTTTACGTAGGACCATATGTGAGTCTGGTCGTCGTGAAATACTTCTATTTTTTTTGCAGTTTGGCGACGGTATCTGAGAAAGCATATCGTGGCAGATAGTCGAGTTCAGTTCAATCTCGGATTATCCGATGACTTACAAAGCGATGTGACCTTGAAATTGGTCCCATCTCCCTCCCCTCGATTATCAATATATTGTACATGATGCTGCTGATCTACGATTGTACAAAAGTCTGCTGAAGAGCGTCACCATGGCCAAATTGCTTACATTTTCCCAACCATAATTTATCTAACCTGTATTTCGGAGATTGTACCATATAAACAGACGGGTGAGTTGTCTTGATTTATAGGGAACAAATGATTTATACGAAGCCCTTGAGAAAACTTGTCTTCGCGTTTTTTTCATATTATTTTACATTAGGTGTGATTTGTATAATTACACTTCCATTTTAACAGTTGCAATCAGACACACACACACTTCTCAACCAAGCTACAATTACGATGATTGCCAGCCTTTTCCGAGGTGATATAGATCAACTTGATAAACATTCAGATGCTGAAAAGGAGGGTGTACAGCTTCATAAGCAGCAGGGTCCCAACAAGCCCCAAACAACAAAATAGAGTCGTCAGTTGCGTTAAATTTTTTACCTGATTATTGTGCATATTATCTTGAGCGACATGTGCCATTTCATATAAGTTGCCATCTATCTCTTCACGACACTTCGATGTGACCGTCCATCGGTCCCGTTCAGACCGACGAATAGATATGCAGACATACAAAATGCAAAGTGTTGTCGAGCCATCGCTGTCACAGCATCAAGGCCAATATCAGGCTGAAAAGGCACCCACAATGTGTCATGCTTGAATCAAGGAATATAGACACATAGGACGTCGGGCATATGACAAATCTGTCAGGCTCGTTTTGTCACCGGAGATCACATACATCGGATACACATACAATAGATGGCTTCGTCTCGACGAGTGAAGATTGCTGCTACTACAAATGTATGTTTTTGTGCAGGGGTAGCCACTCGCGAAAGGACAGAGGCGGGCGAAGGGTTGTGGGGTAGATGGATACATTTGGTTGTAAGAATGTTTTCCTCGAAAGTTTTTTTGAGTTTTGGCTTTCAGCCGGGGAGCATGCAATCAAATATAGAATCAAGCCTCAGATGATGCAGACCAGTATGAGTTCTGTCAGTGCAATAGATACATATATTTTACATGTTTAATGTGAGCCAGTATTTGGAATGCCGAATGCTATTTAATGTTAGACATTAACCAAACGGTCTCAACGGAGCTGGTCCAAGTTTCTAGGTACTATAAGAGACTACTCTGGTGTTCAATAACTATATCTAGTTGAAAGAAATCACCTTCAGTCGAATAAAGGCGATATATAGGTACAAGGCAATAAAAACTATATGTACAAATATTAACTCAAACTGATAATTATTTCAACATTCAACGAATATAGATTATCAGATTGCTCATTGTCATCACATCTGGTATACAGGCCGACCTGTCGTATACACACTTGAGACGCAAACCTTTTAAGTTAGCTGAGTCTCGTTTCTGTGCGCTTGCCACAATACGCAAAGTTCTCGGCTTTCCTGAGGTTGTTCGTTCAGAGATACGGACAGATGTCAGGCAGGAACGGGCATATGAAGCAGGCCGAGCTAGGCCTTCCTGAAATCCAAAAGGAAGATTCTCCAAGGGAATATGTAGCCTAAGCTTGGAGAAGTGAAATGTTGTTGCTCGGTTGACAGGCGGACGCCCGACTGCTTGGGGCATCCTCTCTGGCACTCAAGATCGCTTCCTTTCTCTGGCAGCGACACTGTCGCTGCGATAGTGCCATCAGCAAAAGATACCAGGCTATTTCGACTATTTCGACCAACTCTGCGCTGAGCGATATTCAAGCCGAGGCTTCCTTTGAGAATAGACGATATTCGTTTTGCAGACGTACGGCACCCTACCATAATAGTTATACCGGTCTATTTTAGCCAAAATCGGTGCGCATAGCCCGTCAGGGCTTGTGTACTTTCAAAATCATATACGTCCACGTATGCCGTTATGGCCCCCTGTTTTACTATGGGATTACATAGTGGCTGATATAACTCGTCATCGTCAATGCTGCTTTTGGCTCGGACCGGTTGACGTTAAAACGTCAGTTTATCCATACAGGCGGTATGATACATTTTATATTTTTAGAGATAACAAATGACATACAGCTGACAATGACATATAGTCATAAACAATGACATATAGCTTGGACATCTGTGACCAAGCTATATGTCATTGTTATTATCATAATGAAAGCTTAGCATTATCCTAACGCTAACGACCCCTTATTGATGATGACTTATATAATCAGACTGATTGTTTTATCGTAGAAAGCGTATGCGAGTCTGGTTTTTGGTATCAGGACATCAGCAAGAATAATGATTTATTTCATTATTTAACTCCAATGGTAATGTCTAGATATGGATTGACATTGTTTATATATTGATCCTATATTGTAACACCTTTTTATTTTACGAAGTTTGTTCTTCATAAATTTTTCCTGTTCCAGTGACGATTAAACTCAAGGGTAGTTTTTGTATTCCAATCATTATCGGGACTTGAAGTGATCTACAGATCTCCGAGATGGATTGGAATTGTCCTCCGCCTTTCAAATCGCGTATCCTAACTTTTTATCCTACATAGATTTTGGGAATAAAATCTCTCTACGGTTCACCAGTATGGGCGAACCAGGCGCTCCGCACGGCGAAGAACAGGGGGGATCCTGAGGTAGGCCCAACGGACGCTGGCAATCAGGGTGAGCCGGACGTACCGGACTGTGTCGACCGACGTCCTCCTGGCCCTAGCCAGAATGTTGCCATGGGACCTGCTAGCTACTGAGAGAAGCCTCAGGCTCCCGGCTGGGAATCTGGATCCGACCATGGCCCGGAGGGCCACCCTCGATGCCTGGCAGCGAGAGTGGGCCCAGGTTACTCCGGGAGTGACGAAGGGGTGTTGGACTAAAAGCCTGATACCAGACCTCAGGGTGTGGTTGGAGTGCAACATGGGTGAGCTCACGTACGAAGCGACGCAGGTGCTGACGGGCCATGGGCAGTTCCAGACCTACATGGCCAAGATCGGAAAGACCCAGGTGGACGTATGCGTGCTGTGCGACGCGGCGAGGTGGACGACGTCGAGCACACAGTGACCCAATATGTGTCACTAGCGGCAGCCAGGCAGGGGGGCTCGAAGTAGGTTGCTGGGAAATCAGTCCGAGAGCTCGTGGCCCATATGGTCAAATCGAGGGAAGCCTGGGCGGAGGTCGTAGACTGGATGAGAGGGATCATCAAGCTAAAGGAGAGTAAGGAGAGACACGGAAGGGCCCGAGTGAGCCACCAAAGCCCCTCCCCCCGGGGGGTCTCGGAAGCCCGCTCCACCGTTAGCTAGACCGGCGTCCCCCTCGCATTCCCGCTCAGGACCGGGGAGAGGTGGACCGGGCAGCCGGTACCTCTTGGGTAGATTGGCTAGCCTGTCACGGGGACCTCCTCCTTCACCAGTCTCTCCCCGCGCATTCCCGCTACGGGCCGGGGACTAGGTGACCGAGCGTTCCCGTGCAGGACCCCAACGCGGAAGCCACAGTAGTCATAGGAGACTAAGGCACCCGACTATAGAACACTAGCCGGAGCAGTACACACCTTCCCCAGAGATCGAAGTAATGACAAGCGTGCCGACTCTGGGGAAGAGATACACTCTCAGCAGAAGATGGTTTTAGCAGGCAGAGGCGTTTTGTCATCCACATCAACCCTGCACTGGATCGGATAACTTTCATGGAGATTGGAATGTCTCTGGTAGTGACCGTGAGTTTGAAAAAAATTTCCTCCTCTAAAAAAAAAGGAATTCTAGACTGTCGAGCCCGGTGGCGTGGTGCATTGCGCCTTGCAATCGGAGAAGACACGTGGGTGCACGGGTTCGATCCGCACCGTTGCATAATTGCATTTAAGGGGGGTCTGTCTTGTGAAGTAATGCCGAAAGCAGTGCCGTGGGCGTCAAATGTTCACTGTGAGTCAGCCTGGAAAATCTAGAAATTCTAGATTGACTTCGTAGTGAAAGCGCGGCCTTTCGGTGGCTAAATCTGCCAGCTCATACCTTGAGTCCAATGTGACCTTTTGGCTAGCGCACTTGCCGATGAACCGTTGGTTCCTAGGTGCGCCTGCGTGTCTGCCTCTGTCGGAAGCATTCACTAGTAGACATATGTGTACCCACAAATCTGGACGGTACTAAGTGGTTGCTGGGCGGGCGAATGCCATGCACCACCTTCTATTCATTTACCTTCCTCTATCTGCTACGAGCTAAAGAAACTCGGCGCGTGCCTTCCCAAAAACTCAAGCTCTCGCATAGATATTTCCTCACTTTAATGGACCCAAAAAGTGCTCTTGCCTGACCTCTTGCACGCGGGTAGGCCGCATTTTATTTGAGCAGCCCTCTTTCGGGCCGGGTCCGACTTTCCATTTCTGCGAATAAACGTGTGTCTTGTGACATACCATGTCAGCCGGTCCAATTTGAATCATCATATCGCATTTGCACATTTTAGAAGATACAAACCTCGGCATACTATGTATCAAATGACGTCCTCAAATGAGGCCTTCAAAGTTTTTTTAAAGTATTATACTCGTCGTGTTTGCGTTCGTTGCTGTAACGTGTCCTTTATTATAAGGTAGCAATCAACAAATTACACCGTTCACACTTACGAAATTGTGGATATTAATATATTCAATATAAATAGTCGTTGATTCACTCATATCAAACGACCGATGTTGACGTGACAGCTTTTATAGCAATCACATCAATGTCGAAGTTCAGTAGACACAGGGTTCGACACTAAAAGCTTCTAAATATTGCTAAAAAAAACAAATATAATATGATAAGGAGATATAGACAATACCGCGAAATTCCAAGCTGCATCCAAAGCCGTTGGTAACGTATCAGCATACCTCTCTCGTTAGCAACATTGTAGGACATGAACATAAGTCCGCGCGGGAACTTGGCTGCTATGTACACAAGCTGCATCGATGCATATGAGGCACATGCATAGAGAATACGGGTAATGAAGATGGAGAAAATAGCGAGTTCCCCAGGGGGCCTCTCAAGTATCGGTACCAGAGATGCCGCATACATAGGTATTTCTATAAGCAGCAACACCAACAGCCTACCTACCGAGGTAACATTGCCTCAAAGGACACATACGTTAGTGGTGATGACCAACGAAGCACGGCATCGCTGATGTCTAAGGCTATCTTCTGAGGTGCATGTGGGACCTACTTGTGGAGCTCACCTACGTACCGCTCAGCAGGTATCAGTGATCTACCTTATATTTATAGAAATATATTACGGAATGCCTAAGGGAGGTGTTAAGTAGAGGTTTATATTTAATACGTGTAGAAAAAGCCACATGTTCAATGAGCCACCCCATTGAAATCACCCGCGTTTTATTTGAGCAAATAACTATTTGTGGATTGCACTATTTTCTGGAGTCCCACTGGACTACGACGGAGATATAGGCCTATCTTTTAACGAGAACCTCCCTGAGTGAATTCAGTTCGTTTCTGTTTTTTTTTTATAAACCGAGTAAGTAAGCGGCCACAGCTGGCCGTACATATCCTTATTACAATATATTAAACCTCCCTCCTCTGGTCTTGAAGAATACCCTAACATCAGACACCTACGTAATTAATTAATACGTGTCCACCTGAATCGCTAATTAACGTGGGCACGTGATAAATGTTCTACGTAGCGAATTATAGTACCATGACTATAATTCCTCTACACGATTGCCTATTCACCAGACTGCCGCATTGCTTCCTTCATGAGGTCAACGTTCTCTTCTCAGCACAAAAACGAAATCGGCACGAAGCGACCCGTCCGGAAATGGTCAATTATAACTCCCCCTCACAGGCCTTCTCCCCGTTTCCACTTTACGTCAACGACGAAAAGTTGCCGGGGCGGAGCAGAACAAAATAGGTGACCTGAAACCCCTAGCAACAAGATTTCGTCGATGCATTGTTGTGTGTCTCATACAGGGAACATTTGGGCGTGCAATAATGAACACGAGGAGGGGTGAAAGAAAAAACAATTGAATTGAAGAAAACATCAGCAGATCGGGCCGGTCCTTGAAAATCATGGGCTTGTATGAGCCACACAGGAAGAGCTAAGCAGCGGGGCATTTGAGAATACAATATGGTGCTATAAAAATGTACCGTTTGAAAATTCCCAAAACGTTGGATAATATGGAGAAGTGGTCTTGCGGCCTTCGCCAACTAGATAAAAATTACTTCGCTGAATATAATTTGCATACGTGAAACGAAAGTAACATAAAACATAGTTTGTTATTCACGGCAAGGTTTTACAGCAGTGACGCATAAGTACGGTAAGCGAGTCAATGTAGCTGTTTATCAAGACATGTAGAAAATACAATACGATGTCAGGCTAATCGTTTAGCTTAAAAAAATTGCTCTCACCACTTTAACAAAATACCGAAAAAAAAACTAGGTAGACGGGTTGCCGGCATACAAACTCCTTCCTTGTGGGCACAATGTAAAATGCCGAATGACCTATATGTTGTTAGCAGTTCTTATGGCGAAGGCCAACTAACGATGGTGAGAATGCATCAGATCGAGGCGTTTGCTTCGTGCTCGTTGTGGCTGTTCTCACAATCTCCGTCATATTGGCTTGGTACAAGACACCGATTTGGTAACTTTCTGAATTCACTGCGTGCATGTAAGTGATGTTACGCATTACCTGCTCGCTCCTTTGGTAAGGACACCAGCTGTTCTCTTCTATGTGCTTGCTAAAGAAAGTAGGTAGCTTATACCCTGGGGGTAACCCGAGTCCTGAAAAGGCCGATCTTGAATTAATGTGCTCAACAATGTGCGCCCTATAGTGACAAGACAAAGAAAGCCTTCACCACCATGGCCTAGATTTATTCTAAGCTTTTAATACAATTTACATACGAAGTTTCAACGACAGGAGCGAGAGTTAAGCACATCGTAAAAATACCTCCTCTAAGTCGCTTGCCAGATCGATATCAACGCGAATTTGCAGGGAACGCGGCTGGCTCTACAATGGAAAGACCCCTCTTTTCCAATCACGTTCATCCCACTCACTTTTCCCTTCTTGGACAAAAAACGTATTTATTTTCGTGAAATATTATGAAATTATGAACACTTTATGAATCCCCTAATCTATTTCTCTCGTCACATAATGCCTTTTATATCTAATCCGATTTACTTAAGGTGCCGTAAATAATTTCGTTTACTAGTGGGGAGTTAGTAACAACTTAAATAATATAACTGGTATATGGAACCTTTTGGCTCTTAATGAAGTGCGCATCAGGAGGCGAAACAGCATTAGGTTTGATTATTAGCTAGCGTCTCAAAGAGCATATATATATATATATATATATGTCCGTATGCCCGAAATTCGCTAACTTTCGGCCAAAAATGGGACATGGTCTAAACTGATAACTATAAACAGGACAGTTTAGATTGAATATATAAATATAATAATATCCGGTACACTTCAATAATAAATATAGTCAATAAAAATAGGTTCAATGTAGAATAATAACCACTATAAAACTAAGCTAAAATTTTTTTTTTTGATTTTTCTATCAAATTACCACGACTATTTCTTGTATGGCCCAAACAACACTTAGCAACATATAGCCTCAGTACAAAATGTGGCGTACGTGACTGTGACCGAAAGACGGATTCGTTATTTTCTTTTTCATGGTTCTAGTGACGTTCGAATAAGTGTCATAAAAAGTCTGCTTGTCCCAAGTGGCACCACTATTTGAAATGCCACTGCTTAAAACATCAGGAATTGCAATTGCATCAACTTCGTATCCCACACAAGTCTCAACAATGCAGAATATTTGATATTATTCATTTTCAAAAGCAGCATTCCCTTATTAGAAACAAGTGGCTGGTCTCATGTAGCCCCCGTGCGATCTAGCATTGTCTTGCCCTAAAAGACAGAATTCCTATTCTATCATATCGTTACCACTGCCTTAGAGAAAAAATGAGCGAAACCAAGTTATTATAATGATTATCTCGTTATAGTATTTATGACTCATATCATTTAGGCAAGGATTGTGCTACGTGAATGTGTATTGAACGTATATTGATTAAGAAGGCTGTCACATTCATCAAAATTTAAGACCCTTCTAAAGGACACTTAATCTTCTCGTAGGTTCGGAGCTATTTTGTACATCAAAAAGACTTTGATAAACATCGAACAAAATCCATGGGATAATATACGCCACAGTTGTGCCCATCTGCGCCGGGGGATCCATTCGTGGAGGATCCATTTTTTTTTATCTCATTGGCAGCGGTAGTTATCGCAACTCGTTCGCTCGTGGGATATCCTAAAGTGAAGTCACCTACTCTGTCATCTCCAACGGGCGGACATTTTACCAGGTGAAAGCCTCCCTGTCTAACTTATTCAACAATTTTAAATGAATTTCATTTGGGCTTGGTAATTCAAGAAACAAGCATTTTGTCACAGAACGGAGACTTTCAGTACGAAATGATGCTTCAGCTTTTAGATTCATGTCTCCTGTAAGAGTCTCAACCAATGCCTAGCTACATATATATATAGTAAACGACTACACAAATCCAATTTCACCTGGTTGCTAGGTTATCAAACGATTTTTCGACAACGTACTACTGAATAGCTCCAAACGACCTAATAACTAAATAAACCGACTATTCTATTGTGTTCCTGGTCAAGTGACGAACATTTCACCGATGCTTTTTCTCTGCTCTCCCCCATCGATAACTCTGGTGGCCAGTTATGAATTTAACTATAATAGAGGCGTCATCGACGGGTACTCTGCTTAATGGATATTAATAGCTTAAATAAATACTCGGATGAGCAAACGACCATATTTCATATCGGACAATCCGTTTCCGAGGCTACGTATTTGCCTTTACATAGCAGCATCAGTGATTACGAGCTTCTATATATATATAAGCTCGCAGCTGTAATCAACTCGATTCTGTGACAGACTCAACCTCATATATATATCGTAAATTATACCTATTTGTCAATATTATCAACTCGATTACCACTTGTTTACTATTATACGAACTACTAGCAGAAGACTGATCACTGATTGTCGGATCAGTATCATACGCCTCTGTCAGCCGAAAGCTCCCGTCATACTAATGCCGCTGCCTATTTATTTTGATCATTAGACCATAGATCTATTATCTGCAGCCCTCCCATAATTGATTATTGTGTCCGACAGAATGTCTCCGAAAGGACGATTCCCTTCGCTCGCCAGTGAAATACACCCGACCATCTACCACATAGATAGAAGTTATCCATCCATCCATCTGTTTCGTCTCAGCGGCGACTTGAAGCGAAGTCAGCACTTTTTCACCGACGGACCACCCGGGGCCACATCGATCCGACCGTCAATGTCGCCGCAGTGGCACAATATGTTGTCGCTATCATTGCACGATTCTCTACACTGCAATGGAGTCGAGTCAGTGCATAGAGAATATAATACTTCCTCGATGGCTTATAGACAACTTGTGAGCTTTTCAAGTGTTTTTCTTCAAGGTAGTGCCTAGGAGAA
Source organism: Stratiolaelaps scimitus (assembly GCA_019614645.1). Classification (NCBI taxonomy): domain Eukaryota; kingdom Metazoa; phylum Arthropoda; class Arachnida; order Mesostigmata; family Laelapidae; genus Stratiolaelaps; species Stratiolaelaps scimitus. Next base: position 24,893 of record JABWDB010000038.1, read on the forward strand.
CTGGACCACAAGTATTATACTACTACTGGTGGCGGCCTTTAATGTTCTTTTTTTTCGCAGTCATATCACCATCATTTAGTTGTCATCCCAGGCTAGCTCAGGATTTTCTCTCTCTTTCCCTATCTTTGAAGGACAAAGAGAGAGAGAGAGAGAGAGAGAGACAGGAAAGATGATTTCGAAGTCATCGAAACATGTCGATGCTCTCGTTACTTAGCCGTGCCTTTGCTTTCATAACACAAACACTTGGACACTATTAATTTGTTGGTATTCATTAATATGCGAACTTAGAATAGTTGTCCTAACGTGCTTGAGGTCTACACGTACCTGTGTACGATTCTCTGAAGCAATTACGCTTACACTGTTTAAAAAGGGTTTGATTAATTAGTTATTGAACGTAAGGTAAGGTAAATTTAAACCTTCATTGGTTTACTAAAGTGGCTGCAATTTTACAATGCTTAAGCTCTCATACATGTCACACAGCGGGGCTTGAACCTGTGACCTCTGGCTTCTGATAGCCAGAGACGTATAATATATAACTCTAATAACGGTGTACTGGGCGGACATTCTAGCACAGCTTTATCGTATTATATTATACATCAATGTGTGTATTGTAAACGCTGAGTGTGCATATATAATTCACGATAGAACAGAAAGTGAAGCTCATGATTGAAAGGCTTACTAAGAGCGATGGTCACAGATGAGAGGGGCCATAGCTTGTTCGTTCTGTGACTATGCAAATAATTGCATTCGAACGACCAGCCAAACGACCTGAGCACATCTGTTAAGCCACAGCATACGAAGAAATCCCAATCTGGTCACCGGGCAGTCGACTTCCCATTCTGTCAACTGGCGGAGAACGCTACATGTTGCACTCAATGTAAACATCTTATGGTGTAAATCCAACCATGAGCTAATGGTTTGTCCCATCGACAAACCACGAGCGAATATGTACAATGTATGCTATTTACGTTAGGATATGGGCGACTATACCATTGGCGGTTTTTTGCTCAGTGATGGATTTGCTGCCTGGTGCAACCCTCATTGCAGCCTATTGTATACATATATAAATACATATGCTAGATCTATTTATATACCGGTAAGCTGGGGGATAAGGTTCTATCGTACGTTGAATATGGCCCCTACATCAATAGAGGCTGGCACGATCGTAATCCGGGCATTATTCACATCGCCGTAATAGATGGGATCACAGAAATCCGATGCTTTGCTAAACAGACCACCAGCGTCCAAATACTATGCGTCGAATGCACTCACACAAATAGCTGCGTATGTGCGTGCGTGTGAGTAGTAATGCCAAGCCTTAGTACGGGTCGCGTAGAGTTTAGACGCTTTAAGTTAAGACACTAATCGTGTATTCTCTCTATGAGATTATATGACTGGAATGAGACGGCTATACAAATTTGATTTTTCAGTCAAAAACACGTAAATGCCAAAGTAAGTTGTATTGACCAAGAGAAGTTTCATTGAGGTCGTTCCTATCATCGACACTCTATTTATATTACTTCATTTATCCCTTCTATAAATACTTAAGAATAAATAAGTCTTGTTATTATTCGCTGTTCTGAACGCCATACGGACAACTACTACTACTACACAATAAGAAAATGTCTACATAAGCAATGATACGCAACCGTGCAAATTGGGGTGTCGATCTTCGCAAGACACAACATGCGCACGCTTTCAATTTTCAGCGGAATGTCAATATTGTCTCAAAGTTCCAATCTACCACGCTGTTTACTAAATATGCGCGTTCGTTGTCGGACAGTCACATCGAGGCTAGGCTTGCCATCGTACAGACGCACTAAGGTCGCTTGCAAACGTGTCGCGGGTTGAAGGGTTTGTGTGAGAAACCTGAAACCTGAATCCCTGGGTGTACTTCGACAGGTATTGTCTGTGTGTGTGTGTGTATGTGTATTCTTATAATTAAGAGCTCACTCAGCGTGTCAACTGGCCGGCTTAAGTTGAGTTGGCAGAAACGCGATAATACCCAGACCAGGCGACGAGTTAATCCCTAATACAGTGTCATTGTCTCAAAAATTAAAGAATATTCCTAATAAGGTAGCAACAGTTATTAACTTGTGCATGGAACTCTACAAGTTTGCAGATAGATTTGTTTTTGTTTGTTGAACGATTGTTACGTTGCTGTATAATTGCATAAAAATCACTTAATTCTCTCGTATATTATATGTCGCATACATACGTCACTTGAAAATATATTTGAAATCTGGAGATGTCGAGCTCAGTTCACTATCTCTCTTACATATGCAGGTGTTTTTCGGGAGAGTTCGGCGCAATGCCCTCAAACTTTTTGGGAGCAAGGATTAAAACTCAAACATAACAGCGTGGACGAACCCGACCTTGAAGCCAATCGAAGCTAAATCGAGCCACTTCTAGAGCATAATGATATTCTAGGCAGCGAAGTGGCTACACTGTCAAGCGACCTGTGAACTACCTCCGTAAAAGAGGGTTCTCTTCTAGTAGGTGCGACACATGTGACCTGCCTCTGTTGGCGATGTTATCACACCACGCATCCTCCCGGGTCTAGCGTATCTGGTCCATGATCTCTCCTTTCAAATGCCAGAGCGCAAAAAAATGCAAAGTGTAGGAGTTCTTGGAAGCACGGTTCGGACAAGGAATACTTATGAGCCTCCTTAGCGCGTCCGTCCATCAACGTGACCCCTGCATGGCCTTGGGCCTAAAGCACATATATATTTTCGCAGTTTTCCGGGGACCGCACACACCGAGTGACGCTGGAAGATAAAATTCGCCCTGAGTGTAGGTTCGTGATTCTCCAGCAGAGGCATTAGCACAGCTCGTGGAGCGGAAAAATTAACCGCAGTCGGCTGGTGCAAAAGCAGCAGCGCTCAATATAACCTATGAGGATTCAACTATAACGGGGCCGTGCTGGAATAATGCCAGAACTTGGATTGCCACACCTAAACGGCACATGATACTGTGGGCGATATCTTCACAGCGTCCCTCAATATATACCCGAAATAAGGTGTGCCATGGGTCAGTCATGGAATACCATAGGTGACTCAGGCAACCATCCCTAAGCCATTTATTAGATCCCTTATATCTAATGCTCGGAGTTATCGACACTTTGAACGAACAGCGACAGTCGATCAGCATTTGCCTCTCCATGATTGGCGTAAGTCTCACGAGTCTGTCAAAGACGTCAATGGTAGTAAAATGGAACAATTGCATGCGTAAACCTAAAAAATTACATCCTGCTCTCCTCCTCAAAAGAAGATCCACGCGACTTTCAAAAGCCTCATGAAGTCGGGACCGTATTCAAGGCGGGACCAAAGGAACAAGACGTAGTGAAGTATCGAGCTCTTGTGGATAGACTGGAATCCCACGAAATAACGCGACTGCAGCATGTCTCATACTTACCAGATTTGTCAAAATATACCTCCAGATGGCATGGAGTGTCAGTTCAGGAAAATACCTCAACCACTGTCCAAATCTCCGGGAAAGGGTAAGAGGCGAGGTAACTCTACAAATAAGGGCAAAAATCTGACAATTCTGTGGATTTCGCTCTAGATCGTTATTAGTACCCCAATTTTGTGGCCGATCCAGAGATGTATTCAAACGTCCTCCAACTCCATCCCAACAATCATTCCCTTCCATTATCAGTAAGATACCTTACGCGTAAACTACCACCGTTCTGTGACGATCTCGATAGTCCCTATAAACACGCGAACGTCCAGCTGAGGGATGTGTCAGAAAACCTAATAGAACTTGGTTTATGGAAGTTCAGGTATGCCAGATTTTGCAGAAGCAGACGTGTCTAAACCGAGCAGTAAGCATTTCCACCGACGAGGACGATTCTAAGGCAAGTTTACAGAAGTAGCTGCTTTATGACCTGTTGCTGACCTTTATGTTTTCTATGTGCAATAAAATGACCCAACGCAGGGGGTCGCTTGCACGGCTAGTTGTTCATCGGTCGAGCCTAGCGGAGAAACCTGACGCATCCACCTGGAGAGATTGTTTCATCCTATTGTAAATTAAGGCGCCTCGGCATTGATTATACTGTGGCAGCTCAACCCAGGAGAGGCTATTACAATCGACGCACGATGTCCCACCAGAGTCCGCCGCTATAAAACAAAAGATTAGATTAGCGGAAGTTGTAGCACGTCATTTAATCAAGGACGAGTGAAGAGGCAAATTAGTTCAATAAGTGGATCCTGCTAATTAAAAAAGCAATTATTGCGTTCACCCCACACACACAGTTCCGTAGCAGCAGGCTAAAGCCGGCATTTCAGTTTCATTAGGACGCAATCAAGATAGAAACAATTTAGCAGTCAACGTCAACCACTGACATGCGCACGTTGAGCATACATAAAGAAAATGGGGCGGCGACGCAGTCTATCTCACATAAATGATAACATTATTTTGAAGGAAGGAGTGACGCATCGAATTGATGGACTCCTAAATAGTTTAACAAACTATTTCATAAACGTGTCAGCAGTTGCGGAAATTTTCAACAGCAAACACTATCCAAGATGCCACTAGTAGAAGACACTCAGATAAAACATTTTGCTCATAGACTTAGAGTCTAGCTAACTTCTTTATTTGTTTAAAGAATTTGTCGTATTTACAAAATAATCATGTGCGGGTCTTGCGTATGGTTAGTCGACATGTATATATATATACAGAGTTCTTCTTGTTTGGTGTTGGAACGCAGTCACATAAGCAAATAGACATCTATCGTATTCTATCACACGTCGTTAGTAATGGTCCTTCTTCTATGACAGGTCGAGACTTCTTAACGGATAATCAGTATGTGGAGTAGATAGATATATAGTGCGCCCGCATAGAGGAGGCAGAGGGAGAGCGAGAGAGAGGGATGCAGTTACCAACGACGGCAACTACTGGTGCCAACATACAAGTAGGGCAAGACAGCGAAGAAGAAGAAGCTGAGCTTTGGCGCTTGAGACGGCTATCGCATGCACCATCCAACGACCCGCTCCGTGCTCTTACACTCGCAGAAGGATGTTGCTCTTAGTGATCGTCATGATAATAATAATGATGATGATGATAGACCCGTATCTTCTGAGTACACCCTCCTGAGTAGAGATACTACTCCCAGACGCTTCTCCCCACGCCTGGCGTAAAGGAGAGAAAGGACGCCTCCTTCCTCTTCGTGGGTTGATCCTCTCCGATAGACAATCCTTCAATGTCGGCTCGGAGCCGGCCCATCACCCGCCATTTAGGCAACGTCCTAGAGGCGAACATTTTCTGCCAACGTGGCAGCTTTCTCTCTCTGTCTGTCTTCCGATCCGCTTAAATACTCTTACTGGATATTTGGACCTGCTCGGACGCGTTATCAAACATCTTCGTCGGGACGAAGGCGTTCTTCCGATCGCCTCTCTGTATATATTTCCTTTTCTCTGATCCGCCTCACCGTTGAAGCTTACGACCTCACGGCGACCTCGTCAGGAGTGAGTTCGGAGATGGTCAATATTGCTGTTGCTATTGATGCTGCCTTTGGTCGAAATTGATAATTACGGTATATAAAAATCAAATCCACGTCGAAAGAATATGCCAATATAATGTTCAAATGTTCCGACATTGTTAGCACAGCAATACTGTATAGCAACTAACAAGCAGCCGCTGTTGTTGGTGAATGTCGTTGGGTCCACCTGAGCGTACGCGTTCGTCTACGCCGACGTAATCCCTTGCTTAGTTACAATACCTGCAGCTGCTACAAGTGTATGTTTATTGTTCACATTACAAGTACTCTTGAGCTGGCAATATTCTACCTAGCAAAACGATAAGGGTTTTCCAGCATCTGAACGACAAACAGAACGAATAGGTGCGCGAATTGAGTTCGCCACCGAATCCTGCCCGAAGTAGACAGAGACAGGAGAGAGATGGAAGTGATGATAAGATCGAACACATTTATTAAGTACATACGGCGTTCTTCGTCGTCTGTCTGTGATTTTGGATATTTAGTATACAAACATGTGAAATATGACTATACATGCCCAACGCAGATAAATATTATGATGATGATAGTTGGGACATTTTTGTTACGCAAGTACTCTGAATATGGAATTTCTGATATATTTTGATGGAACGAAATGTCGAATTATTATAAATTATATTATTAATTTGAGAAATTATAAATTATTATAATGTTGAAAATTATTATATAAAGGTTTGTTAAGACGTACGCGTAAATTTATAGGTGACATATAATGCTGAAAATTCCGGCACAGTCAAGAGACTGGGTTGATCCCACTTTTAATGTGTTCCGGTTCACTAGTGTATATATATATAATAATCATTCCTTGTCATTACAACAAATAGTAGAGAGTGGGTTCATTCATGATTTTCAGCCACTAAAGTACAAACATAGGTATCGCTGAGCTATAATAGGAAGGTTTTTGAGCACGACCCAAAAGCAGCCACTGTCGACCATTAGTAAACTTCTCTGATCAGCCACAATCGATGATCTATGGTGTTGCTAGTCACTAAGCGGCTGTCAAAGAATCAGAGAAAAACTTCCATACATCAACGTGGAAGATCTAAGAGAGGAGGGAGGCCGTGAGGACTCGAAAACTGTTCAGAAGGGCACAAAAATCCATATCTGATACTGGTACTGGCATGTCGGCCATTTGGAATTTATATTAGCTTCTATTTGTAGACAAGCATATCTCATCATAACCGTTGACATAGGAATATGTCAGCGCAAATCACCGAACCGTTTATTCGAGTCATTCGTCACTTTTGCAGACGGAGGGGGAGACAGATGCGGTGGCCGTCGGTCGACGCGACGCTGACACTACTGCCGAGTCGTCTATAGGACCAGAGGGCACGGAACACGAGGAGGTCGTTGTACCCAATGCGATGACACAGCCAGTGTTTCTGCGGCTGCCGCTGATCGCTTTACCTACTTCGAGGCCATTTTTCGTGTGTACGTCGTACAATACTTACACGTATTCAACATAGAATGACACCGATGACGGATAGTGAGCAGATTCCCATACAATGAGTACTCAAGATCCGCGCAGCAGCTAGCTGTTCACGTCATCAATGTCAGGTCCAATTTAAAAGCTTTAAACTCTCCCCAAGGCTGAGCAGAAGTGACCAACCCAAACTTCTTAAGACTTTCTGTTTTCGAAAGTTGTCCCTGGCATATTGAATTAAAGTAACCGTCCATCGACCTAGAAATACTGAGCTAAAGAGCTAGGGAGAGAAAGAGCGAAAAAAGTTTGGGATGACATACAGGTGGACGAGGATGTTGGCTTATGCTGCTGGTCGGGTTAACCTTTATATTCGGAAACAATTTTCACTTTTATGTTCATCCAATGGAGACGTAGTCTAAAACCTCTGCTGGTAGCAAACTGAGTGCCTACAGGCGAGACGATTTCAAAACAGCAACGCACGACTCCAAGAGAGCAAACTTTAAGGACTGCAAAATCACCGTCAACATATTAGCAAATCGCTAACGACAGATTAATGTGTATTAATCGTCTCGGCGCACCAACTTAATGGAGTATCTGAGCACCAACGACCTGAACTAGTCTAGCCATATCCTATTCATAACACTTCCCAATAGTGACAAGCTTCACTTGGTCGGCGTTCACTATCGATTTGGACAATTCTATCTATCGCTACACCTCTCAAGGTCACGCAAATTACCCCCTGTAAATAGTCACCCCCCCCCTATTTATGTCACTTGTTTTTCTAATCCAGCCATTCGTTGCTTGATTCACAATGCTACAATCGTTATTTTATATCTCACGTTCATCACGATCAGCTCCGCCGACCCCGATCCGGTGACAGTTCTGCCCAATTCGGGCCAGCAAGTCGGGTCGGATCGGATCCAGTCGAGCTAGGATTCACGTGATAAAACTGCGGCAGTAGCGCACATCTATCGGTCACGCTTGATATCGCTGGGAATATTGCGTCTGGCGAAATGAGACTATTGCGGGAAGCTCGTATAATAAGTCGCCGACGGTGGGTTCCGGCAGCGCGCGTGGCTGCCAACGGAACAACGACGAATAGGGCCGCCTCATAGGAAGGAGAAAGGGGAATTCGTTTCCTGCCAGGAATAGACTTAATTATAAACATAGAGCGATAGTTTCGACCGGAAGCAGGAAACTATTCAACCAATAGCTGCTGGAGATCTCTGGATTCGTGCGGAACACGGGCGTTGTTACACAGGTTGGCAATTAGATTCAAAGTTCGCTAGAATCGGTATATGGTATGGGAAGCTGATTTGCGGCTGTAGCAGGCTACCTCTGAAGAAACAGCATTTGTCTGTTAATTAATTTAGCGGACAATCATGTTGACTCCCCGTCTAACTAGATATGCTATCGAGTATCCAAGTAGTAGTATTGCGTCACTTGTGTTAGTTGAAGGGTTAACCGGATTTTAAATAATTTAAAGCTGACAAATCGTATACAAAAACACCCACACAAACATACATATATATATATATATATATGGTATACTCTCATGCAATTTAGAAACCTCAACACTGGAGCACATGCTTCTTGGATGACCTCTACAACAATGCTTGCGATTTGGATGAGTTGTTTTGCCTTACGAAACAGTTTGACAAACCAAATCTTTTGTTCGAAAACACCTTGGATCTTTGTTTGCCGATAGACTTTAGGACTTATATGAAAGGGGATAAGGAAGTTCGTGGAGAGGTGGCAGAGAGTGATTGACCAGAATGGAACTTATTTAGTTGACTGAAGTCCCTAAATATTATATTTTGCATTTGAAATGTATTCGATTTCCGCTATGGATATATTCATCAAGCCAAGATTTAGTATTGATTATAGCACTATCCAACGTTGATAGAGGACTATGGAATACATCTAATTAAGCAGTTGAATATATGATGTTATTTCCACAGCATTTATGTAAATATTTGTATGATCCAGGGCCAAATACATGATGCATACAAGTGATGTTAACTGGTAAGCCTGACTTGGCTGTAATCTTGATTAAAGTTTAATCTAAAGGCAATCAGGGCTTATATAAAAACTCCGTAACTATTTACATAGGTACCTACATTCATATATAAGGAAGATGAAAATAAAGGTTTATTTGACGCTTGCTTGTAAGTACATACACAGTGAGTGATCCGTCAAATTTCTCACGAACGCTGGCTGCAGTTGACGTCATCACCGAAGCGTTCGGTCCTTGTCCGTCAAGAACAGCTAATCAATTCATCAGAGAAGTGCTCACCGAAGCACTCGTCCGAGATTGGCGAACTTTCATCGAAGTCAATCTATTGAATAAGCATCACTTATCATACATTGTACATATAAATACAAATGAACAACAGGAAATTGACTTCGGTCTTCATGAGGTATGGTAATGCTTTAAGACATACAATAAGATAATATTATTAGGCCTGCCTCGCACGTTAATAAACGAGGACAAGCGAACATTGCACGCCAAGGCTCAACTTTGTCTGGGTCGTAAGGCGAAAAGGGTACAAGGCCTCTTAGTGAATATTAGATCGTCATGTTATGACTCAGTAATTTTATTAATGTCATGGTTATACCTGGCGTGGATCTGCACACACACACACACACACATATATATATATATATATATGTATATATATATATATATGTCCACGCCAGGTCGACCTATTGTAGAAGTAACTTTTTTGCTGGTGCTCCAGAGCGGGCTATCCTTTAGATAATCGAAAACGTTTACATGAAGGTATCGCGTCCTATCCTATGCACTCACTGCATTGTCCTTGAGAGATGTTCCCGAAAACCTGAGACACAAGGCTTTCCAAACAACTAGTTTAAGTTCCACAGAACACTAAAATTGGATATTTATTATATACTAGTTCTCTTCCATTTAGCTAATAGCCCTTCATATGCGCTAAATATGTACCAAGTTTTCCATGAACGTTATATGGATCAAGGGTGAACTAGCAGCGAGTGAGTCCGTCTTTGGCTAAAATATCCGGTTTGTGATTTTGCTTTTAACACGCTTACTGCTTTCTATTGATTTTCCCCAAAAGGCCTCCGTGAGAAGTGAAGCCACGCACTATATGACGGCTCGCTCAGACTTACTTCATCTGCAATTGGAATAGTAAACGATTTTCTAAATTTCAAAAGAGTTTACAGGTAGTTTCTGTAAGTCACCGGCAAAAACTTGGTTCTACCCTTATCTTCATGTTATCTACTCTCATCATTGACTTTAATTAATAGCTATCGTTGTTCTCTTTTTATCCGTAAATTTTCAGCGAAATCTGCTCATGCCACACCTCTCAAAGCAGAAGTCATACTACCGTTGTTTGGCGCCAACGAGATGGGTATTACTTAATTTGGCACTGTTCCCTTCTCATGTCCTATGATAACGACAACCGCTTCGATAAAGAGACCTGTAGAGAAGAGTCTATACGTTCAAATCCTGCCGTGGCCTCAGGAAGCCGTGGATTTTCGTCCAGGATATTTTTTATGGTGCTGCCGCTATAGTACTGAGAAACCCTCTGATGGAAAGACGAACGGCTGGGGGACCACGCACTCGTGTAATAGCATTGATTCTGAATGTTGAAGAGCTGCCGTGAATAACTTGCTGTAAAGAATTACTTTTTTATGACTCGAGATATTTATGCAATACGTATTAATGGTACTTGCCAATGGAGCTTTTTTGGAGCTCAGACGTGGTCACACCTTGAAAACGCGAGCCTCGGCATATGAAACAATGGCAAGAAGAGTTGCCTATGGCATCCACGATGTTTGTGTTTTTTTTTGTGCTTTTTCGTGTCATTGTGAACGCAACTGTTCTTGAGATCATCTGACAACATACACTTTCCTGTTCCCAACAGCAAGCACAATTCTGCCCCTGAAAACGCACCAGTTTGCGAACATCTCTCTTCTCGAGGGTGTATCCATTTGATGATTCTTTACGACTGCTAAACTATCCAAAGTTCAACGGTCATGAAAGCCTGCTTTGGCAGCCAGAGAGGAAATGCCCCACAATGAGAGAAGGCGGAGGAGGAGGAGGAGGGCGTAATTGTTCAGTGCTTCCGGGGGGTTGTGCCCGACCTCATTGCCCGACTTGTTCCATTTTGTCCGATAGCCTTTTGCTTGCGCACGTTCCTGACGCAACCAAGGTTGTCTTCCAGACGGGTATGGAGAGGCACGAGTTGTGATCCAGCCCCCCTCCCCACAGAATCCAATCTACGAGTTCAGAAAGACTTTTTTTCCCTCGAAATCTCTGCTCTCTGGAATAGGTACAAGCGGCATCGCATTGCGCTTGGAATAACTCGCGGAGAAACTTTAATCATCAACTTTATGGCCAAACTCTGCACCGGAGAGAAAGAGCATACTCTAATCGTGTGTGCTATTTGCGATGCTTGTTTGCACTAATCAATATATCGATGTTTGGTTGCATCCACCTACATAGTTCTCTGTTCGTCTATTCTTTCCTTTAATTACGATATAAATATTACCCGGCTCGGTCATCCCAGGGTACCAATTAACATTTAACAATGCTACAATGATATCATTACTTTTGTCTCACCAATGCAGGAAAATTACAGGAAACCTGATCGGGAAAGCTGGCCCTGAGATGGGATATGGGCATCTTAATGTCATTGTACAGGTGCTCGATAGTGCTTTTGCTGCAACAACGCTTGCCTTTTTAAGAGAGCGATCACGCATTGCAAGTTCCAACCAGCGACGATCGAATTTCTTCTCGCTTTAATTTTAATTACAGCAAAAAGAGATTTAACCATGACGACTATAATGCGAAAAAGAAATACTTTTGAGTCTCGAGGTTAGCCAATACGAACGGATTATGGTGTTGAAGGCGGCGTTAGAAAAATGCGCGGACACGTTTTAGTAGATACGAGAAATAGGATCCAATATGCCCGTGTTAAAATAAAAAACGAATGTTCTACAACGCGGGCTGTTGTACGTTATTCCTTCGCGTGAATTATCTGTACAAAGCCAGACGACCTTTGACACTGACCCACAAAGTGCCAACTCGCCTTGACTAGACTCCTTCTCTCAAATGACAGCAGACTGGATGAGAAAAAGAGCTATGCCTTCCACTCCTGATATGTAAGGTCAGGCCTATCCAATATCCCGTTAAGTTGACAGGACAGCACAGGACATCGAGCGTGCCAAACCAAACACTTGCTGCCTCTTTTAGAAAATGGTATTCTGGTCATCGGGTTCCTCGTGCAGGCCGTCTTTCTCAAAATTGCTAATAGAAAAACTTGTGAAACGTATTGATTAACGTATCGGTTCGTGACAAAGTTGCGAATTCACTATTGTGAATTTCATTTGCTTATGCACGAAACTCGATACACATTTGGCTCCCAACATAACTCTGTTAGCAATTCGGTATGATTTGCAGTTCGATGAACAACGTGCTTTCCAAGGAATCTAATCGCAAGAGTCTTATAGGAATATTGTTCCCCCAACGACCTTGAGGCCTCGAAAGACCCAACCGACAATGATTTGAATGTGGCGAACGCTGTTCAAATAAAACACCGTGTTGCAGAACGAGAACTATGTTGGTGGATCCAACCAAACATCGATATATTGAATGTACAATATTATATAAGCATCTACTCATATGTGATGTTCATGACATACATAATAACTGCATTCCGAAATGGATGCAACACCGTGTGCACTATTGAATGTACAATATTATTACCATAATAAATTGTGTTGTATTGAATAATTGCTTTACCCTTGGTGTGGTTACTTTTGTATATTATATTCGGATTAGTGTTTATGTTCGATGACTATATGTGATTGCTTTAACTCACGGTATCTTGTGGAGAGGTGGCCGTCAAGTGCTTACGAAATGGAATCCTTCTACAGGAGCTTAAATAACTTGGGAGTGCACCAACTACCGTATAATGTGTAGAAAAGATGGATACAGAGGTCATATAAGCCGACGAAACATTTTCATGCTAGAATAAATTAAAAGACATTTTCCACCAAACACCCTAGCACCAATGATCCTTGAGAGTCTAACCAGCGAACAGCTGACAATAATTTCCACGCAAGTAAACTTCAGTCGAATTAATTTAGCCACCCGAACATAGCCAAGCAGATCCTGTAAGAGCTTCTCTCGTTGGATATATCAAACAGTCTTGGATATATATTATCAAACACCCCCCCTCCGAATGGACATCCTTGTCAGCGTGTTCGGTCTCCCAGAAACAGGGGATCCGGCACTCGAGTAGCGTTCGACAAAACGAGCGACGTCTGGATGAAGAAACAGACTGAACCGCAGCTGCTTGGAACCGACCACAGAGTATGCAGAGGGGCAGGGCTCGGAAGAGATTCTAAGAATCGTACAGTGGAACTGCGGGTGCGTGGGCGCGGACGGCGCGGACGTCCTCGTGCTGACGGAGACCTGGGAAACTCGCCCATTCGATTTACCACGCTTCTACTCGGTTCATTGTCCTGCAGAGAAAAGCAGCGGCCCGGGACGTCCCAGTGGATGGGGTCTCGGTATTTTACAATCACCGTTTAGGGGACCTAACGCCGTGCCTGGTCGACAACAACGTCGTCGCCATGCGTGGACCTCGTCTTCGCCTAGTTGCGGCGTACGCATGGCCCGCCGACGCAGAATCGACTTATGCTTTGATGGAAAAGCTTGTCAGTGGGATGAAGGTGGTCTCGCAACACTCCGATGTCCCCCTCTTCATTGCTGGCGACTTGACGCCCACCTCGACCAGCCCAGTTTTAGCCATGCGGCAGCCCTTCGAGACATTCTCACAGATTACGGCTGGTGGATTGTAAACCCCGTCATACTACCGAAGTTTTTGGGACATAGCGGAAACTCGGTAATCGACATGTTTGCAACAAATGTGGCCAGAGATAAGGTGAAGTTCCTGGGTGAGAATAACTCGCTGTGGGAGGGATCGAACATTTGCAACCACATCCCCCTGGCCATAAACGTCGCTGTTCGCGGAGACCCCTCGCGGGCGGTCAAACGACAAGCTTTCCCGAGTTGCCTAAATAGATATGAACAAGCTTCGGGAACGTGCCTACGAAGTACTCCCGGTTCCGCAGACACTGGACGCGAGTCGGTATGCGCAGTTGCTGGTTCATATCCTCCAGTCTTGCTCACAGCCTATGGTTCCTAAGAAACCCGAGAAAGGCACTCCATGGTTCAATTACACCTGTCGTAACGCTCCGGGAGCCGAAATGGAGTTCAGGGTTCTGGCACTGGTACAGCCCGCCTTCTCCCCACTCGCCTCTATCTTTAAGACAATCTGCCGGAAAACGTACGAATTGCAACGGAGAAAATATCAGGAATAACAGGAGGTCCGCTTTATTGCCGATGCGGAAAAGCAGCCGTACAAGTGGCTAAGCGTTCGCACCAACTCGAAGTCGTGCCCTATCGACTCAACGGCCCTCATCAATCACTTCTCCCAAATGTTCGCATCCCAGAATACGATACCTTGCGAGGTGCCGCACTTTGCCACAGCCTGACAGGAAGATACCTTTTTGGAAGGTGGTCACGGTGTGAGAACTAATTTGGGGTCCAGAAGGCTTAGGCAACAAGAAAGCGAGGGGTCTCGACAAAATTAGCAACGAGCTCCTCACAGGGGCCCTTACCTAGCACCATGCTGGGCGGCTCTGTTCAACGAATACCTGCGTACAGGAGTGCTCCCGCGTACGTGGAGAGACGCTACTCTACTTGTGATTCCCAAGGGTAAGGGGGACCCGACCGTGCCGACGTCCTGGAGGTGATCGCGAAGAAAAGTGTCTGTTACAAGCTGCTAGCTGGCCTGCTGACAACGCAACCTGCTGCTAGGTGGCCTCCTAAACGCTTTTCTGGAGAGTGTGAACGCTATCCCAACGGAACAACACTGGTTCAGGAGCGGACGGTCCATAGAAACTGCCTGTAAGATCGATGGACGACGATATCAAGGCAGCACTGTCAATGCGCGGTAACCTACGTGTGCAATGTTCGTCAATTTCAAGACCGCCTTCGACTCAGCACCTAGGGATAAGGTCCTGCGCAAGTTAGCGGAGGTAAGAGTTCCTAAAGATGTCCTCAGCTTCCTCGCAGCCATTCTTCAAGTGAACAGAATCACCATAGACCACAGAGTGTTTGAACTCACCCCCCTCTTCAAACAACGGGCTTGGTCCAAGGAACAATCTAAGCCCACTTGTGTTCTCAATCCTTCTCAAGGACCTCCCGGAACGAATAAGCGGGCCAAGGCACTAGTCAAGGTCATCCTTTAGGCGGACGACTTAGTCGTTTACGGACCTGACAGGTTCCAGATCAAGCAAACCTTAGCGCGGCTACATACAGTAGTCTTGGAGCTGGGTCTGACTATAAACTTGTCAAAGACCGAGGCAATGAGATTTCGAAGAAGAGGAAGGATAGCCGCCGACGGCACCTTTTTCCGCGCCAGAACGCCTCTCAAGTATAGGAATAGATTTCCGTACTTGGGCCTGATCCACTCCACTAAGGGCCGATGCTTCTCCGCTCACATCGCCGAGAGATGCAGAAAGGCGGTAACGGCGGCGTGGACGATAAAATCGCCCCACCTCCTATCCCTGAAAACAGCCCTTAAGCTTTTAGATCTCAAGGTGCCCCTATAGCGACGTACGGCATAAGAGTTATCTGGGCGGACCTTACGGTCGAGAACCTCAAAAAGTTAAACCGCGTCAAACCTACTTCCCTCAAGAAAGCGTTGGGGTTACATCTGTCCACTCGCAATCGACTTGTGTATCTGCTCACCTACTCGCCGCTGCTCCTACGCCGTCCTTGCGACTTCCTGAAACTGAAGCCTACATCGCCAACTGCGAAATGTGGAATCAAAAGTTCGCCGAGGTCGACGAAAACTTCTTCGCTACGGGAGCCATGACGAATGCTGGATGGAAAGGGCTATACCGGTATAACAGACACGTCGTGACTAGATTTGCTCTACACGGCTTTCATCATTATCTCTGTAAGGCAAGCGACTTTCACGAGCCTGTCGACTCTTGTATATGTTCCAGATGTGGAAAACCTTGTGATAGATACCACGCAGCACGGTATCCTTTAGTCCCATCCCTAGGGAACTTAATAAACGGTTCATCCAACACAAATTGAAGGTGGACTCGTAATATTGTAATTCTGCAATGTCTTGTACTGTTTTTTTTTCATCGCACTCATTGTCTCAGCTGTTATATACTACCAGCACTGGTGAATAAACCCATATAATATTATGTTGAATTGATATATCAAACAAGGCCAATATAATTAGATGGCGCAGTATTTGATATTTTAGCGTTGGCTGCACAGCCGAGTTGTGTTGCTCCGTGACTGACATAAGAAGGTGCCAAAGCATCATCGGGATGCCGTCCCAGAACAGGATTTTACTCCTGGATGAAGGAATCAATTTTACTCCTGAGGCTGACGCTAGTTACTTTTAATCAGCCATCCAGAAACCCAGAATCCTATTATGACATGCAGTGATAGCCTAACTACTTGTACGAAGAGTGGCCCGAAAATCATTACCCACAAACTTGAGCTGCTAGAGGTATAACGTTGGATAATTCTAGAGTCTAATTACCAGAAAAATATGCCAGGGAAATCGCTATGATTGCGTTTATGTAAGGGTACTAGCTGTTTCGCTGCTAGAAATCTTTTGTTTTCTTCGTTGAAAAGTATTGTATTGTAAAAAATCTGTTGCGGACGTGTCTGCGGTAGTTCCTCGTTGTTCATCTGTGCTGCCTTTCGTACACTCGAACAGACCATTCGATTTAGGAGTTGAGTTGCGGCAGGCGTACGTCATCCCTCCTCGAGGAGACTAAGAAAAAATTATGACGGGATGTTACAGCAGCAGCATGGATTGGAGATCTTGCTGCAACTTCATGCGCTGTTATAAACAACTCAACTTGGCCTTCAGATTAATACAATTGTAATGGTCTATAGCTAGCACTACCGGGTGGGCCATAGCTCTCCTCCGCACAACGCTGCACTTCGTCGTTGATGGCGGGTCTCCGAGGGCTGCCACTTCGTTCTCATTTTTAACTCAAGGGTAATTCGAGCCGCTAAATTTCGAATTATTGTTCGCAATGAACAACGCGCCATCCTGTGGCGCTTTGTCCCCGAGTATCACGCTTTCAAATTGGGAGAGGGACGATGCGGCACCTAGACCTTAGCTGGGGCATGGTAGGTATACAAGCACAGTCAGCGTATCGACATCACAGTGAGAGGTTCGTTGCGAACACAGAGCAATTCTGTTCGGTTCGAACTACAACGCGATATTAAACTCGTCACCTCTATGCCCATCAGACTTTGTCAAAGGCCAGAAACAGTTGAATAGGGCCTAAGGCAAGCATCTCAAGATGCAAAACCAAAAGAAGAATCAAACCGGAGAAGAGCTTCTGTCCGAGGTCAGGATGCTCGCGGCTAAAGTCCAATCAGGCGAGGATACAAGAAACAGAACAGGCTTCACTATCATCGAATGCCTGTATGAACCCGGAGTGTTCAGGGTTGCACACGACTCCATGCTTAACAAATACCCCGACTTCTTCGCCGGCCTCTGCAACACATCGGCCTTAATACGTGGACAAGACGGACACCATTTCTTCGTTCATCGGATGCCCGCAAGAGTCGGGGTACTAGACTTGGTCCTCGAGTTCCTTTACACGGGAAGCGTTGCAACAATCCCCGTGTGTTTCTCCGTACAACTCAGTGCCTTCGCGTACAAGTTCGAGATGTACGAGCTAGCTGATCACATGAAGGACTTCTTCGCCAAGAACATCGAAAAATGCCTTGAGAATCCCTCGTTCATCGCGACCGACGCGTTAGTGATGTACCGTACCTGCAAGCTGCGTTCGACGGTCTCATGGTGGATTCACAGACGTTCGACGTCATCCTGCAGCGCATGAAGACTTCGTGGTACGCGATGTACACGAAAGGAGACCAGTGGAAGAAGATCATCAGTAAAATAGAGTTGATATATTAGCAGAAAGATTTGCATCTTTCTGCGATAATACTTGAGACATATTTCACAATGAATTCTAGATACACATAAGCATCTACTCATATGTGATGTTCATGACATACATAATAACTGCATTCCGAAGTGGATGCAACACCGCGTGCACTATTGATTGTACAATATTATTACCATAATAAATTGTGTTGTATTGAATAATTGCTTTACCCAAGTGTGGTTACTTTCGTATATTATATTCGGAATAATGTTTATGTTCGATGACTATATTTGATTGCTTTAACTCACGGTATCTTGTGGAGAGGTGGCCGTCAAGTGCTTACGAAATGGAATCCTTTTACAGGAGCTTAAATAACTTGGGAGTGCACCGACTACCTTATACTATGTGGAAAAGATGGATGCAGAGGTCATATAAGCCGACGAAACATTTTCATGCTAGAATAAATTAAAAGACCTTTTCCACCAAACACCCCAGCACCAATGGTCCTTGAGAGTCTAACCAGCGAAGAGCTGACAATAATTTCCACGCAAGTAAACTTCAGTCGAATTAATTTAGCCACCCGAACACAGCCAAGCAGATCCTGTAAGAGCTTCTTTCGTTGGATATAACAAACAAAGCCAATTTCATAGGATGGCGTAGATGTAACGCCAATGGTTTATTACCATAGGGTGTCCGGTTCGATTTGCTACAGAGTACATACGAATCGATCCTTATTTTGGAGATTTGTCAATATAGTTATTATTATCAGTAACTATAAATAGATCATTGTCATGTTGTTAGTCGCATGTTGAGTATTTTGGGTCTGGTCTGTCGTTATGACCTTAGCTAATCTGCACCGGGTCGGTAATGATCAGGAGCACAAAGGAAAGATTGGCGAATTCAATATTTTCACATCTTCCTCGTATACCAAGATGGAGTAACATAACTTCAACAAACTGTGCAAACGATCCGGGTTGCGGAGGACTACTGTTCACACTTCTAGCAGTCGACCTTCTGGAGCTAATAACGAGTAGACACAAATCACTGAAGGTCCTAATATACGCAGACAACTTAGTCATGTACACCAGCAAAGGCGGAGCAGCCGCCCCTCGATATAACCAGCGAGATTCGCGCAACGACCCCCGGATTTGGATAGATATTATGCACAGGTTTCATTACAATCATACTTACTGAGATCTTTATTTTACGCTCTCACTATCAGACCACCCAGCTGAGAGTAAGAAAAACTGTTATTAAACGTATCCGCGGTGATTCATCGGCGTTCGTATACACTGCTATTTGAGTACAGTTGAGGGCAGGTGTACGCGATTCTTTCTCGAGGAGACCGCAGAGAAAATTAAATTATGAACTCAAAACGAACACGGATCCTCTTCTATCTAACGAGATCGGATAGATTTTGTTGTCCGGATAGAATTTATGTAGCATCTAATCTTTGAAGTCCAGTACAAAAATACAAACCAACAGAGGTCCCACACGGGAACCTTGAGGCACTCCCCCCAGAGGGGTACAATCGACGTGAGCTAAGGGCATCACTGACCTTTACAGAGAGTCGTCTATCCCTGAGATAACTTCAAATCTATTCAATGCACTTATGGCAAACCTAAAGTAGTTGCAGCTTGGTTATAAGAAGATTGTGGTTAACGGGGTCAAAGACCTTAGAGAAATTGAAATATATACAATCAAAGTAGATTTTATTATTTATATATATAGATAGCTCAGCTCATGAACTACTTCAACTGGATGTGTCTTCTAGGAATTCCCTCTTACGAAGCCATTAAGCGCTATGTAGAAGTAGGTGTGATCCATAAGGAATTTTTTAACCATCAGGCACGAAATTGACCCTTGCGCAACACATACTATACATGCATCTATCAACATTGTTTAATACTATAGTGCACGTTCCAAATTAGATTTATTTCTACTTATGAGGCTGTTCACTTCCTTTTCATTATCTGAATGTATATCGAGTTGATCTATATTACCTCGGAAAAGGTTGGCAATCATCGTAATTGTAGCTTGATTGAGAAGTGTGTGTGTGACTGCAACTGTTAAAAGGGAAGTGTAATTATACAAATCACACCTAATGTAAAATAATATGAAAAAAACGCGAAGACAGGTTTTCTCAAGTGCTTCACATTAATTCATTTGTTCCCTATGAATGGTGACAATTCACGGACTTTCGGACAATACAGTGAGGACGAGGGCGTAGCGCACAGCCATCTGTGGTCGTGGCTCGAGCGGTGGCTGACGCCTTCGGGTGAGGTGCTGTTATGTGTCTACAGGGGCCACCCCTGGCGAATCAGGACTATGGGGGGCAGACGGCCCTCAGTCTCGACCGTGATGCCCCCGACCGCTGCTGCGCACGAGCGGGCGGGCGACTGGTTGAGCTCTGGGGCCTACGGGGGCGAGGGGGGCACAACGAGCGCGGTGGCCTTCATCAGCTTAAGAGCCCTCCATAACGATCCGATGACGCTTGTCCTTGCAATTAGGGGCGGGGCGGCCGGGGTCGCCACAGTTGCTGCAATCCCAATGTGGCCTTCCAGGTAGCAGAAACTCATCTTCCGGTCGAGCTGTCATCGAGTGCGGTCACGCGCTGCTGACAGTCGAGATTTGCAGGGAATTACTTGGATGATTCGCTGTGAGTGCCATAGTGTTTTTGGCGTCTCGCGCGTGATTCTGGAGTGCAGTGGTGCATCGAGGAGCCACGGACACTGCGTCCGCCCGACCCGAGAGTCAACGGCTAAGTGAACTTTTGGTATTTTTTGGGAGTTTCGCGTTTGGCCCCCAGACGGCGCCCTGTACCGTGGTGGGCCAGAGCACGTGACCACCCAGCTTCGTAGCTGACGCACGACTGAGCGGAGGGACACTCGGCGTTAGTTCCGATCTCTGCCGCCTGTGGGCGTGCGTGCTGGCACAGCGGGGGGAGGGTGGCGTTGGCTGTCCTCCCAACAATTTGCACGGCCGTGCACCTTTCGCGCTGCCGCGCGCCGCTTTATATAGGTGGTCTGCGGTACGGCACCGAGCAGCGGGGGACGAAAGACACTTCCACTCTATCTTGGAGTGGCGGTCGTGGTCAGGGGTATAGACTGGTCTACTGGGCTGCTCCTGGCTCGTCCCCTCCTCAGGAGTATAACTCATCTAGCAAGATACCAAGGCCTCCTGGCGTCCCAGGACCGAAAGAAGCCGCTGCACGCGAGCGATTCCCGTACACTGGTAGCGCTTCGGCACGACTTCAAATCTCTTTGAAATTCGATTTCTCCGGGCTGGCACGTCGTGGATTATCGGGATCTGGTGAACGATTACGGATCCCCCCCCTGCTCCACCGACGGGCACCAGGATCGACTTTGTACGACCTAGTCTACTCTCTTCCCCTGATACCCCCTCTGCAGCCCATCCAAGAGGCCGGGTGAGAAAAGGGAGGCCTAGGCCGAAGGCCGGGCCGTTGAGATGAGCGACAAAAGTTGTAGAGAAGGAGCCGGCGGCGGCGGCGTCGACGACGGCGGCGGAAGCATCAGCAACCCATTCGCCCGAAGCGGCGGCGGGGTGCAGCGGTCACCGGTACAACAGCAAACCGGGAGCTCGAGCGCGGCTGAAAACCTAGCCCGCCCGGGCGAAGCGATTGACACGGACACCACCCCAATGGAGGGGAGGCATATCGGCGGTGAAGGAGAGAGTAAGGCACCTGAGAAGAGGAAGCTCGAGCTGTCGCCGGCGTCGAAGCAGATGGAGCCGGAGGGCGTCAAACTTAGGACAGGAAGTGGAAGGAAGTGGCTAGACCACCTCAAGATACTGGTTAGAGGTAAAAACATCACGGAGCTCCCGACCCCAGAGTGGCCGGAAGAACTGCTCGAAATTGAGGAGTATGAAGATGGTAGGGAGGCCATCGAAACCTGGTCTAAGGTACTGAAGGCATGCTGCAAAAGGTACACACACACCAGCCTGGAGATCAAGATTGCGACGGAAGAACTGATGAAGGTTGTCATCACAACCAAGAGACTAGAGAAAGAGCGCGATTCTACGAGGGAGGACGAAGCTAAGGCCAGGACCGAGTCACAGGAATCGAGACTGAGAGGAATCATCACGCACCTCGAGATGGAAAACGCGGAGCTCCGGGCTCGGGGACCGTCGCCGACAGAGGCAGTCACCTGCCAACGATGCCAGGAAGAAGTCGGTAAGGAAGTCGCCGAGGCACGGCGAAAGGCTGAAACCATCGCCCGGCTGGACACGGGTATTGAGACAGCAGTGACTGAGGCAAGCATCATGAAGGTCATCCGGAATGAGTGGCCGGAGGAGATGTTCGCTAGGGCCGGGTTAACGAACAAAAGCGTCCTTGAACCGAGGGAGACGCGAGCCCTACTCATTCGGGAGGGCTCGGATAAAGACGCGGCACTGCTGACGCGCTTGGCCGCCGCCTTCCCCTCGGCCCCGGCCGCGGCTAGCCTCCCGGCTGGGAGGGTGGCGGTCCTACGCAGCCAGGACGCGTTTGAAATAATCGGGGAGAACGAGGAGGCATCGGCTGCTGGACCTCCGCCCGCCTCCAGAGCGCTGATAATAGGAATGTCTCCGCGAGACGACACCGCGCCTGAGAACTTCGTCAGACTTTTGCGGAGGATCATGGCGGCAGGTAAAAGAGAGACGAGGACCGAGAACATGGCAGTCCACATCTCAGAGGAGTACAACAGCGAACTCGACCGTAAGCTGATCGAGACGCTGTGCAGACAGCTGGGATGCGACGCAGAGCTGTACACCCGGCAGAGCGTCAAAACGACGACCAGGGCGACAGGCGACAAGACTGAGAATAAATGGCAGGGGCAGAGTACGCTCTGGATCAAGAAGTTGGAGGGAAAGAGTGCGGCGGAGACTCTGCGCTCCATCAGGGAGCATATCAACCCGGACGCAGCCGGAGTCCGAATTCTGAATCGGGGTATAACGACGACGAAAGAGGGTGACCTTATCATTAGGGTAAGCGAGTCGAAAGCAGGCGCAGGGAAATCTTTCGCCGAGGCTATCCGGAATGGAGCAAAGGCGACAGTTGACTGCAAGCAGGGCGTAGGACCCATGCAGTCGGTTGTCCTGCGAGACGTCTATGCACTCGCAGATAGAAGAACCATAGAGCAGATAGTGCGGAAGGAACTAGGACTACCGACGGGGATACCCATCCGTACCGAGGAACCGCGAGAAACAAGAGGACGATGGCAATGCCTTGTCGGTCTGCCAACCTCTGCGGCGGCCCGCCTCATCGCGAAAGGCAAGATAACGATCTGCGGCCAAACCTCACGCACCGAGGAATGGCACCAGCTGCCGGTATGCCACCGCTGTCAGAAACCAGGCCACCAGGCCAAGAACTGCAGTGAAGAACGGCTAGACGGTAAGCGCTGTTACAGATGCGGAGACACCGGGCATGTGTCCCGGTGCTGCGAGAAGCCGGACTGGTACTGCCACTCATGTGAAGTGGAGGGACACTCGGCCTACTCCGCCACATGCCCGAAAATGGCGGCAAAGCTGAAAGAGCTGCGGGAAGAAGCCAAAGCAAGGAACAGGGAGGCCCTCCGTCGTGCCTCAGAGACCGCAGCAGGGACGGCTCAAGCGTCACAGTCCGACGGAGCAACTGAGGCAGTGGCAGCACCAGTGGCGGATAAAAACCGTGGGGGAAAGAAGAGGGCGACTGTAGACAAGGATGGATTCACCACGCCACGAGTGTCGGCTCGTTGCCCAAGCAATGACGGCAGCGAAAGTGGCGGGGTCCCCCTCCCTCACCCTAAAAATCATTAAGGTTCTACAGGTTAACCTGAACAGGGCCCGGCTGGCACATGATCTACTTGAGGCAACAGCCACGAGGCTTCAAGTGGATATGTGTTTGGTCACAGAACCCAATGTGAAGCTGGCCAAGAAGAAAGGCTGGCTCTTAGACGAGCGAGAAGATGCGGCTGTCTGGATAGTGGACAGAAGCATGACAATAGAAGAACAGGGAAGAGGTGACGGCTTTGCCTGGGTAAAAACGGGGGGAACGACAGTGTTCAGCTGTTACTTCTCCCCGAATAGATCCCTGCAGGAGTTCACCAATTTCCTGTCCAAAATTGAGAACGTGATGCACCAAGGCGGAAAGTTCGTCGTCACCGGTGACTTCAACGCGGCGGCAACGGAATGGGGGAGCAGGGCCACAAACCCGAGGGGATGGGAGCTGCTCGAATGGGCGGCTACAGCAGACCTGGAGTTGGCAAACGACGGGCTAACACCTACTTTCTCCAGGAGGGGACAGACGGCATTCATCGACCTGACGCTTTATTCTGGAGGGGTGGAGGTAACAGACTGGGTGGCGATGGACGATGAGGAATCCCTCAGCGACCACCACTACATCAGCTTCGACTTGTCTCTGCAGCGGGCCCCCCAACAACAGCAGCGGCGACAGTGGCTAGCCAAACGGCTTGACAAAGACAAGCTTAGACAAGCTACCCGAAGATGGTGCGAAGCGCATGAGGACGAACGAACAGAGGGGAACCTCATAAAGATCCTCGAGAAAGCGTGCGAGGAAGCAGCACCAGTGACACACTCGGCGGGCCGCAACCGGAGGCCGAAATACTGGTGGACGAGGGAAATAGGAAGGCACGACGGGAATGCAACACTGTAAGAAGAATCTACACAAGACAACGGAGGGAGACTACCCGAGGAGGTACACCACCCCCGATAGAACAAGAATACAAGCTGAGGAAACACGAATATGAGCTCCTAATACGGAGAAGCAAAGAAAGTAAATGGAGAGAACTAACCGAGCAGGTAGAGACAAATGTATGGGGAGACGCGTACAAAATTGTCATGAAGAGGTTTGGCGCGGCCCCTCCCAAGATGGCGAGGGAACAGGGAATGAGGGCCATCCGGCACCTCTTTCCTACCCATCAACCCAGGCTGCAGCAAGACGACCATGACACGTCGCCGCCACCCACTGTTACAGAAGAGGAGGTACGCGAAGCTGGGGAACGCATCGCCGCCCGTAAAGCGGGAGGCCCGGATGGTATTCCCCCAGAAGCGATCAAAGCCTTGATCAAAGAGAGACCGGACTACTTCGCCACGATTGTAAATAAGCTTCTGACAGAGAGGTCCTTTCCTACCCAGTGGAAGTCGGCCAAGCTAGTACTACTAGCGAAACCGGGTAAGCCGTTGGACTCCCCCTCGGCTTACCGACCTCTCTGCCTGCTTAGCGTCGTGGCGAAGGCGTTTGAGGCAGTGATAGCGAGACGGCTAGTGACCGAACTGGAGGAGGGCAACCTCCTCTCGGACGCCCAACATGGTTTCAGGAAGAGACGATCGACGCAGACCGCTCTGGAAAGCGTAATGAGACTGACGCAAGAGGAGAGAGAAAGAACGCCGAGGACAAGGAAATTTTGTCTTGCGGTGCTCTTAGACGTGAAGAACGCCTTCAACTCCATCCCCTGGAGCACGGTGTGCGAAGCGCTGGAGAGAAAGGGAGTGTCGCGATACCTCCAGGAGGTGATCAACAGCTACCTCAGCGAACGGAGGATCAACTGGGACGGAGCAGAGCACGAAATGACGGCGGGCGTACCACAGGGATCGGTCTTAGGGCCGATACTGTGGAACGTGGCCTACGACGACGTGCTGAGGCTAGACTACCCAGAAGAGGTCACACCGGTGGCGTATGCAGACGACCTGGTGCTCATTATCAAGGACAAAAAGGAAAGCGTCATTAAAAGGAAGGCGAACGAGGCCATCGCCCAGGTGGAAGCTTGGATGACCGCCCACGGGCTTCGCCTCGCACCGGAAAAGACAGAGGCCATCTTCCTAATAGGGAGGAAACGGCTGAATGTCCCCATGGCCCTGATGCACGGGACCCAAGTGGTCACCCCGAAGAAGGAGGTAAAGTATCTGGGGGTCATGCTGGACCAAGGCATGACCTTTAGTGCTCACATACGATATGCCACCAAGAAGGCGGAGCAGGCGGCAACAAACCTCTGCCGGCTCATGCCGAGAACACGGGGTGCCAGCGAGGGGAAAAGGCGTCTGTTGGCAACCGTTGCAGAATCGGTGGTGCTCTACGCATCGCCGGTTTGGCGACAGGCGCTGAAGAAAAAGTGTAACGTGAAAGCGCTAAGAAAAACGCAGCGTGTCCTGGCACTGCGCGTGTGCCGTGCATACAGGACCACGGCCACCCTCACGGCCCTGGTCCTGAGCCGGATGGTCCCCTGGGACCTGAAGGTAGAAGAAAGGGCCAAGTTGGGCAGAGACCTCAATACCGGCCCAGTCGCTGTAAGAGAGGAAAGCATCAGAGAGATGCAAGCAGAGTGGGAGCAGGGAGGGACGTCGAGGTGGACCAAGTCCATCATCCGCGACCTAAGCGGGTGGTTCCACCGAGAACATGGTGAAACCACTTACAGACTTACCCAGTTGCGCGGCGGGCACGGGTGTTTTGCGAAATACCTTCATAAATTTAAGAAGGTAGAATCGCCGTTTTGTGTCCACTGCGACAGCGGGGCAGAGGACGACGCAGAACATACACTGCTGAAGTGTGAAGCGTTCCAAGAGGAAAGACTCAAGATGGAGCGGAAGATAGAAGACAAAGTAACCACTCAGAACTTAGTACAGCACATGCTGCAGAGTGCAGAAAAGTGGGAAGCAGTGCAAGAGTTTGCAGAGGAGGCCATCTCGCGCAAGGAGCGTGCGGAGATGGCCCGGCAAGGGCGTTCGTAGAAAGAAAAGAAGAACACAGCCAAAAATTACGAAGTAATCATGTACATGTTCCGTAATTTTGTCTTAATAAACTTGCCACCCACAAAGTCGTGGGTGGTCCAATAAAAAAAAAAAAAAAAAAAAAAAAAAAAGGTAGCAGAAACTCACTGGCGGACGATTAGGCTTGAGAGCAACCGGGATCTGTAGTCGGAGAAGATCGGAGGGGGCGGATCGTGGTCAAATTTCTACTTACGTTTAGAGTATAAAGCTCAATCATTGAGCTCAATCTTCTGAAAGATGGCGCATGCAGTGGGTTCTTGGGCAAGCGGTCCATAATTATCTAGATTTCTCTTGTATGAGATAAGATAGAGAGGCTCAGCTGACACATTAGATAGCTCGTTGTATACTATTGGCGGAATACCGTCCGGGGTGAGGCTGTACTCAAGCAGGAGAGTGTCAATATTTTCAATCATGGTACCAGTTGTTAACGTTAGACACGGAGAAATGTTAACGTTAGACACGGATGCAAAATTATTGACGCAGTCCATCGACGTATGGTACTAATAAGTCTAAAGGACGTCCACGAAAGAACAGGCAGCGAACTGTCATGCATATCTGTCGATTGGCCTCGAATTCGACCATAAGTTGTGAAGCAATCAGGCAAGGGTTAACCCTTCAGGTTCATAGATCAACAGTTTTAAATACAATTAAGCGTTATCCGCATATCATACGGGCGCAAATGAGAACAAGACCTCGTCTTCAACAACGCCATATGATTGCCCAACTAAACTTCGCCCGCAACATTATGGACGTGACTGGACATTGATGAGTATTGGGGAAACGTTTTTTTAAAAAGTGTCCTGAGGGTGTAAATCTATCTAAAAAGTACTATGTTGTTTCAAATCGTCTCCAGTGACGAGAAGAAGTTATTTGGATGGGCTAGATGGATTTAACGGTTACTGGCATGATGTACGTAGAGAGTCGCGGTACTTCTCGAAGCACATGTTCGGCGGAGAGGGTTGGGGAGCTTTGCAAACTTGGATTCACTTTCATCTCATCTCAAATGAATAGCGAGGACTATCAGCAGATGTTGACCAACAACCTGCTACCATTTAGTAGCAGATTTCACCTACTTCCAATTGTTTTCTAACAAGATAACGCTTCAATTCACGTCAGCGCTAGTACACATGCGCGGTTAAGACGGCATGACATTGGTACCCTAGAGTGGCCAGCATGTTCTTCTTAGCTCAACCCGATGGAGAACCTCTAGGGCATTCTTATCCGAAGAGTATACGCGTCGAATCGACAGTATACATCCGTGGAAACACTAAAAAAGGAGTTGTTGGAGGCCTGGGGAGGTGTCAGCAATCGGATCCTGCTAAATTTCGTTGATAGTATGCCAAACCGAGTCTTTGACGTTATAATTAGCAAGGGTGAGTCCACACGGTACTGATTAGCAGAAGAAAACAAGAACTAATTCAGCGAAAACACTCGATAACTGAGGGTGCCCTATCATTTTTCACCACCGAAATATGACACATTTTGTTGTAGCAGGCTGCATGCGATGTTGTATGCGCTGTTCTTTGTGGTATGTAGGTTATTTGACACGTACATTAATCTGACACAGAAGAAATGCCTCAAATGTGTATTCTTTGTAACGATTTGTTGAAATATAGGGGGTGGCCTATGTTTATACACACCACTGTATATATATATATATATATATATATATATATATATATATATAACATCAATATGTGAGGATGAAACAATTCGGAACAGCTTTGAATTGGGTTGTTCATGGCTATTGGTGAATTCCATGCCACCAGCTGCACGGTAGATGCAATGGCGCTGTAGCTTCAACCCTACGAAAATATCCTAGGAAAAAGGAAGCTAGTAATAGTGAAATGTCGTAATTTGCTATAATGTAGCGGAAACGATTTTCTACCCCGTTCCTAGGCTGGACTAACTCCGTTGATTCTCAATGGGCTGGCTGGTTTCGCCCGTCAGGTTCTGTTCATGTAAGTTGCCTCCTACTCATCTTTCAGCAAAGAGACGCAAGCCAGCACGGAATATAGCAGCAGCCGCAGCGAAAGATAACAAGGCGATCGTTGCGCGGCACCACCTCGCCTGTTCTTATCTCGCCGGCTGAGCAGGCTTCACTCGGCATAGCTAGAAAATAACTAGCGAGCCAGAGAGTCGTTTGGTAACGTGGACCGGTTGAGAGAATACACCTCGCTGTGCGGTGTGGCTTGCCGGTCTCGTGGGCATCAGCTTCTAATGATTCTACATGGCCACGTTGTTTAACAAAGCAACGTTTACAGCACGCCACAAGGGAAGGTTACTTGGAGACAGGCTGGATGAATGTATTGAATACACCACGAACAGACGGGTCCGCAATACAATTTGCATATTAACGAGACTGGCTGAGCCGCCGCAGACGCCGCCTCCTCCGATACTGCTGGTTACGCCAATTTTCTCGTTAGGTTTGACTCCTCCGGCTGGACCAGCTGTGTGCAGCTTTTTTCTTCGTCTGTTTAATTGAATTGATTAGAAAGATTAGCATTTATTACGATGTATAGCGGATTCTCCGATTATCGTAGGAGAAGCAGATGTTCCAACGCTCTCAAAGCTGAAAATGTTCGAAATTTTGTTCCAGTTTTGTGTTGTCGGAATAGTGGCCGATTATGCTATAGCGTCAGGACGTAGCATCACGGAGCGCGGTTGGTTAGCACATCGACTTATAACCACAATAGAATATTAGTCTTCGGCGGGTATTTTTGTCATATTATAAAATTCAATTGTCGATTGTAACAGCTTGCTCCCCTATTTGGGATAATTTATCAGGGACTATCAGGGCCAAGCTCATTTTCGAGAACTGACATCTTGCGAAAATTTGTGCAAAATTGTGCAAAATTTCTGACATCTTTGCGATGACAGGAGGCGTGTGTAATTTGGTCCCCCCTGGTCCTCAAATAATCTCTAGAACTAATTCCTAATTATAGTATGTTTAAATATATTTATATATATTATGGTATATTTATGTCATAAAATGGATAGGGCTAAACAGGTGATTAAAAAGAAACAACACTCTAGTTACTTCAATGACTGAGGGGGAGTGTGTGTAGTTCACTCTTGCCTCCCTCCTTCGGGCTTCTGTCTTTCCAGTTATCTGTCTGTCTCATAGCTGCCACAACCAATGTTAACCTCTAGGACCATCTCCTACAGCCCCACACCCGTCCTCCTATGGCGCGGTCTTCGGCACGGTCATTTGTCCCCACTGTCACATCCCTACCATTTCTACCACGAGACTACTATGAGCCATCATTCAAATATGCCACGTTTTCAGTACAAATGCGCTGCCGGCTTTACTATTTTCAAGTTAAGCTAAGTTAATACGAGAGCCGTTCGAAGACTGATGTTTTCAACACCTAGTTTTCATGGTCCTTATGAATGAGTATGGCCACCAATCAAGCTGAAACTTGACCGCGAAGACGGAGTGTATCTCTACTCAATGGGGTTCACTCGTAGTTGGCGCTTCGGTTCCTCATGTGCTGACCGAAGCGAACGAAATAAATCTGTTAACAATTGCCGCTCAATAACTGGCCCGACACCGAAAAACACACCCTCCCACTTTGACATATGTTGGCACAGGATCACCAAGGAGAAGTGGTGTATGCTAACGTGAAGAAGATCAAAAAAGGAGTGCGTGGTATAACTACCCGCGGTAAAAAAGTAAAGGGATGTAATAAACACCTTTGGCCAGTATCTCGCTCTCCCATTCGGCAGATTGCTAAGTGGCCACGTTCCCCCCGGGCATTTTCGGTACTAATCTACCAGTTAGTTTTCTTGCTTGTCTTGTCAACGTTGTCCGTTTTCAGGAAGATAGGAATTATGCAGAAAAACATGTATCGTTTCCGGGTTTGGATCTATCTTAAACCCACTTGGTATTACTTAGCGAAATAGAACACTATATAATAATGCATAGTTAATTCACCAATAAACGCATCGCCAATTAGGATACACAGAGAATGACTAATCGAAACACGATTAAAATAAACGATAAGTAAGTTATGACAGAAGGTTTCGCTAATTGACAGAATGCATTAATCATACGACCATGTATCAAACGAGCAATGGCCTTAGTTAGTTCTCGATAGATGGCATCACTCACCAATCAGGCCGGGATTTCTTCGTGAGACAAAGGCAACATAACTCCTCCTGTCCAGACGCAGCGTGTGTCTGATATGGACATACGTGTCATAATCGTCTTGGGCATCGTAACTCGCTCCTCTCACCCCCTCTGAGTCGCTTCTGTTCTCGTAGACATCTAACATTAATAATAGTGTTATATGTATGCGCGCATGTATGTGGCAAATATTATTACTCACTTGTCTCACCCAGTTAATGATGATGTATGACCGCTTATATTGACCAAACGTGAGATGTTTTGGTTGCTCCATCTACCAGACACCCGAAAACACATTGGACAAGAAATCGAATCACGCTAGTTGAAGAAACCAACACGAGCATCTTTCTTATTTCATTTACTACTCTCTATTTTGCCGACGTTCTTCGTGCAAATTCTTTTCAAGTATATTGATAATCCGTGGCAAATATAAGCATATATGGTGATCGGAGCTAAATCTGAAACAAACCTCACAATCTACTCAGCCGCAGCAACGATCGATGTTTGTTTGAGTGTGATCTACGCTTATCTATGTTTGTAACAGCGGCGCAAAGAACTGGAATGAGCAACAATCTTTTTTAGCCACTTACTATCGAAAATCGCTAATATTGCTCAACAGCTAAATCCGTATTCTCTGTTTCAACTCAGACTAGTCGGCATACAGTAATTTTTTCTCTCGCAGGTTTCTTCTTTTATTGAGGAACCACAAATTATTAGAAATAAAGCAAAGTCAAACTCTGAGTGGGGAATCGTTCGTGACCTTTCCACATCTACCATTCCTTTACCGTTTTCTTTTCCAAATACATCTTTCTAAACCGGCCCCGTCTCGAAAAAGCTAGCCTTCGTTTTTCACCGTTACAACGCAATTGATATCAATAGATTGCGCACAGGCTGTGAAAAAGCAAATCGGACACACGTGTCCATCTCGAGCCGCCAACAACTGGGCGAGTTTATTTTATCACCGATGCGGTATCGTGTCGATTCGCATCAACCAGTCTCGCCAACAATTTGCTCAGCGCGAAGGACTATACTAGATTAGGTTTAATATTGACATATGATATCTTAAGGACAGAGGGGTCAGGAATGTTTACGTTAATATGAAACGTAACATAATAAGGTATATAATGTTGTTTTTAGGAAAATACAACTATACTAAAAGTAGCTACAACAAATCCTGATAGTTTTGACGAATCAACAAATGGGTGCTGTGTAAGCAGCTAAATGGAATCGGTTAGCCTATTTACTGAATTCTTATTACATACCAGATATAAAGTGTTACGGTCGCAGGCAGCTAAGCAATCGGGTTTTGCATTTCGTCTGAGGCGACAGAAAACCCGATCTCATTTGTTTCTTCATCTTCCGATGAAAACAGGCTGCGTGTTGTTGATAAGTGTGTGTTTGCCCATGTCGAACGTAAAAAATAGAAGTGGCCATGGTTCGAAAGTTCGAGTCGCAGAATCCTCAAGGTAGGGATCGGTAAAGTTGAACAAGAAGATTATAGGCCTTCCTGATGTTTAAGGAAACCCATTCAGTTCTATAAGATTTATCTCTATGAGGTAAAGATAAAGGTAAGGTTTTATTGGTTTATTAAAGGAGCTGCAATTTTACAATGCTTAAGCTCTCTTATATGTCACACAGCGGGGCTCGAATCTGCGGTCTCTGGCTTCCGATAACCAGAGACTTAGCCGTCCAAGCCAAGGGTAAGTAATATATTTCGGAATTGAGAATAAGTATCGTAAATAAAGTAAGTCAAATTAAACCTGAATTCGAAATTCCCATGTTTTGCGTAACGCTACACTCCGCCTGTATTTTTTAGCAGCATATTGATTCGAGTCCCCGTTGAACTAGTCGCGACTGAATGAGCGCATTCTGCGATATTGGGCATGACAGGTGGTAACTTGTATTCTATTTCTCGCATGTAATCTGCTAAACAACTTACCTTCTCCTGTATCTATATATATATATATGTATAGTGTCTGGAGTTTCGTAGTCACTCTAGGCTGACCAATATTCCGACACAATCTATCATAATCATATAAATATATATAGACGGTGCGGCGATATATATTTATATGAGTATGCACAGTATGAGTATACACAGTATATCGTATTAATATTATTTAGGGCCTTTGTAGAGGTGGGCACTGAAACATACCTTACTTCAAGATTCATTATGCAGGTAGCAACTGCCTCGCCATGTAGCTCCATCTGCATAGCCTTCTAGAGAGTCCTCCCACTTCTGAAGTGCGCGCGGGACCTGTCACTTAACTAATTCCGACCATCCCGGTCTAAGCGCGGTCTTTAAGCAGATTGTTATGCGAGCATCTTACTTGATATTATCTACGGCTTCCTTGCTTAGACTCAATTCGAGCAACGGGCAGTTTAAAGTTACTATGCACAGGGAACTGGGCGACCGGATTCCCTACGGAATACATCCAATGTACAATTTTGTGTACACCCTAGTTAACAGCAAGGTGCCCATTTCCACGCAATCAATTACCTCTCTAGACCATGGCCTGTAAATTTCAGAGAGACAATTCGCCTTAACTCATTCGCCAGTGCTTATTTCTCGGTAGTTGCCTCTATATATTACGCTGGTTCAAACAAACCGGCCGGACATTTTCACAGTTGCTCATATAAGACATGCGTTACGAGTGTGATCCTTGAGAATTTAGTACAGGGTGTCCAGTCATCCGGTCAGTTGAACACCCTCATATAACCCCCGTTTGAGAGGTCACATACTATCTCACTATCTCGAACTCGCTCCAATTTCGGTGGTTGGTAGCTTCCTCTCTTCTCTCCAATTGGCCAAAAAACATAGCCAAAGTCACAGAAGTCTAGTGGTCTCATACCAGGATAATATGCGGGTTGACCCCACAACTTACCTTCTCGACCAAAAACTCCTCAACAGTAGCTTTGTAGGTACGAGCCCACAAAGGTGTGTTGTGGAGAAGCCATGCACGCGTTGCATGTTACAAACAACTATTAAATCTTCTCTGCCAAAAAGTTCACCTATCCGGGTGGGACCCCATAGAATACGATTCGTCAAAATCATGGCCAGCCTGCTCCCTTTAGTAGCCGCAAATCTGTTCACCTACACTTGTGCAATTTGACCCATGTCTCAACAATCGTGAGAGTACATTTCAGGGACGCTGTCGTCTTGGAAGAATAGCGCTTGAAGTTCTTCACACAACAAAAACGTAGAAATCTGTTCGGGCCGCATTTTGCGACTCACCAAATTTAAGTGCGGTTAGGCCAGTGCTAAATTAGGCCTTGAAGAAAGTCGCATTTCATAAAACATTAGTTTTTTGAAAGACGTTGACTTTTTTTTTGTTAAAATCCATCTGTCGAAATTCGCGTTGATACACGAACACAAACTTTCAATAAATGTAGTATGACCGGGTAGTCGAGTGCTTAATAATAATGAATAGACTTTGTTATGGATCGAATGCATTGGGCAATTAGAAAGGTTAGAAGAGATACTCGTACGTTTTGTATCAGATAAATATATATATATGTATATCTATGTGGAATCTTTTGATATCCCAATGCTCATGTAGGTACCATGATTCATTTAGTATCAAACCCAGATTATTTATTGATCATCATCACATCATTCTTTCCCTTCTTAATATTGAGTTCTCTCGTTAATCTTAATTTTTGTTCATGAATTTTACGTTTAGGCGAAGTGGTGGATGACGATTCCGTCATGGATTCCGTTTTCGAAATCGGATTGGACTTAATTCAGAAGGCTGTGATAAAGGTAGTCATTTTCAGAGTCATGCGAATTTCTCGATGTATGAATAGCTTGGCCGATGTTGAGCCTTCCATTTGGTGTCGTTCGGCATGAAAATAAAACAGATGTTAGTGATTCGGCAATGGTGAAATTCTCTGAGTTTTGTCTATGTACATTTAAATGTATCTACGAAGCGTTCTGCCAATCGATTTGATTAAGGATGAATAGGAGGTGTTCATATATTTTTGAGACCAATGGAATTGCAGAAGTTTTTGAATGTTTGTGATGTGACTGATATGCCGTTGTCTGTTCTAAGCGTAAGTGGATTACCGAAACGTGCGAATACTTCTAGTACGTTTTCAGTAGTCGTAGAAGATGTGGCAGAGAGCATTTCAAACATTTCTGGCCAATTTGAGAATGCGTCAACCATAATTAGCAACATTCGTTCATCTATAGGATCGACTCTGGGGCAGTAGACGTAAGATGGTGCGATCCTTTTCATGCGTGTGTTGCCGGGATGACCTTTATATAGTTCTCTCAGGATTCTATGTTGTAGGTCTCCTGGTATGATAATCCGATCTGTTGAGAGTAATACATCATTGTGTATGGAAGTCGTGTCTTTAGTGGCAGAGTGTTTCATATTATGAAAGACCTGTTAGCCAAATGTTTGTCTTGATGGCTCTAATTACGTCTTGTAATATGTGATCGCTTATTATTGTAGCTTTAATGATTTCATCACGGGGGACAGGTAAGTTGTTTTTCTCCTTTCCATCACTTCGTTAACGATCGTAACAATGTCTTCTTTGATATAGCCTATTACTGTGTCCTCGGGTATAGAACTATTTTGTTGTTGGGATATAAGTCGAGAAAGTACGTACGCTTCGCCAAATTCAGTAATTTTTATGTATTCAATTTGAAAATTATATGTAAATAACAAAGTTGCCAATCGTTGTAGGCGTGATGCAGCATATAAAGGTAAAGGTTTATTGGTTTATTGAAGGAGCTGCAATTTTACAATGCTTAAGCTCTCTTTTATGTCACATTATATATATAGGTATACATTTGGTTGTTCCAAAAATGATCACAGAGGTCTGTGATCTGTGAGTAAAGCGAATCATCTTCCATGTATAAATTTGGAGAATTTTGTACAAGTGAAAACTACTTTTATTGCCCCGCTCTCGATTTGAGAGTAGTTTGAATTGTGAACCAAAGGAGAATTAGGGCGTTAGTTTTACTTTGAAAATAACCCTGCCATTACAGCAACTGCCTTTTGAAAAATCCGGCGTGTTTGCTTGAATCAAACTAATACGAGATTTTGGCATAGCGGTCCTTATCCTCCAAAAAAAAGCGGAGTTTGTAGTCTGACTCGGCGAACGAGTGTTTTATCTTGAACCTATCGTTCAGCAGAGTAACCAATGCATTCAGAGGTGCCTTGAGAGAATATCAGCCTACAGGATACATCCCTAGCTTTTTCTAGGGTACACCTCGCTTGGAAGACGAATGACTTGGAATAAGTTGTCCTGTAGTGACCTTCAGGACACAGACTAACCCGTCTAGAAGTCTGAGGTGTTTTCTCCGCGTGAATATAAATAAGAGCAGCCTGCGAAACCGAAAGCAGCTTGGCCTTATTGATGCGTTCATGCCTCGAAATATTATACGTAGTGGCCCTGGATTCTTACCCCATAGCAGTGAGCGCAAATTTACTTGCTTCTTGTGAGAACTTTTACTCTGGACTCTCCATAGTAATGACTAGAGCTAAACTAGCTAATTTTCTTCAAATAAGTCGATTGCAGAGTTCAAGACCTTCCTCGATTTTCTGGGAAATATTTTAGGGGGTCATAGGCGGACGAGACTAGTAGTCACGCATGGTTTTAATGCAGCCAGTACAGCATGGGTGGTCCGTACCACGTATGAATGGGGCGAAATACGGCAGGGAGAGGGCCGTTGCTGCTCAACGACGGGAGGGTACCCACCTTCTTTAGGGGAGCATAAGGCGAGCCTAGTACTCATCCACAATGGGAAATGGGTAACGGCCGTCTGAACACCGGCCCATCAATCCTCGAACATCCTGCTCAAACGGTTTGGAGATGAGATCGAGGAGAAGCATACATTATCAGATTCCTAGTACGGCTTTCGGAAAGGCAAGTCTACGTTGGGTGCTCTGTAGAGAGTTCTGCAACGGGTGGAGGCGGAGAAGGGACGGGAGAACTATGGTTGCAGGAGGCCAAGAGCTAAGGGCCGCTCCTGTGGAACCTGCCTTGTGATGCCGTTCTCGACTTGGAGGGGCTACCTGCTTGGATAGAGTCGTTAGCCCACGCCGAAGATCTAGTCCTGATTATAACCGCCTTAAGGAAAATTACTGAAGATTCCTTGGCGGGGGCCGCGGCATGGATGGGCGATCCCCACATATCGCTTTCTCCTCAAAAGACATAGGCTTTCTCCCTGACGGCCAGAGAAAACCTCAGCGGGCAGCCTTGAACCTGGCGCGGCTCATACCGAGGGTCAGTGGGATGTCGAAGCAGAGGCGCAGACTCCTGGCATGCGTGGCGAAGTTCATGATCCTGTACGGTGTAGCCGTCTAGGCGGACATGACAGTGCGACGGACTAAAAACAGAAGGAAACAGAAAGAAATGTCAAGCGTGCTATGGCAATCAGGGTAAGCAACGCCTACAGTGTCAACTAAATCGCTCTTAGTACTATCCAAAATAGAGACGCTCTAGCGAGCTGGATCTAACCATGCCTCGGCGAGCCACTAACGCATGGGGAGAAGAGTGGACTGCACATGTGCCTGGGAAGGTGGTCAAGAAGCGTTGGGCTAAGCAGTTGATACCGTTTCCATCTTAGTGGTACGACTGCCACCTCAGGGAACTGGCCTACCATGCGATGCAAGTCCTGTCAAGTCACACACAGTTCCAAACGTACACGCTTAAGATCGGGAACGCCTATGTGGACATCTGCATATTATGCGAGTCGGGCTTGTCGGACGATGTTGGACACACTGTTCTACACTGCGAGGGATCTCAACTACAGGATGACATAGGCGAAGGCGTAGGAGGGGGGATGTCATGGCTTTGTTCAACGATGTTATGGTACTGAAGATTAACAAGGAAAACGGCAGACGGGCTAGATTTAACCAGCAACTACAAGGAGCATGCCGCTCTTTATAAAAAAAATATATATATATTAAAAAATGTATATATGTATATATTTATTATAATTTTTAATACTGGCCCTACTTAAAAAAATAAGTAAAGACTAGATCAATGTACTGACGCGGAAAACAGGATAATTTTCGAAATTTGCTTTCGATTAACTATGTATGGTTATGACGATAATATCCTCTCACACCCTTGACACTAAGGTTGTTATTAATGAAGCTATACATTTTCGTGGAAAATCGCACAAAAGGCAGTCAACGACTGCTTGAATAAACCGAGTGATTAATTGATATTGTAGCGACGAATTAGTTAGATTTTAGCTGAATCCATTAAAGAGTGTGGCAAACGCGATATGCGAAGCCATTCTGCGAGTCTTTAAATTTAAACTGCCCGCTGATTAATATAACCGAACATCCGAACTCACATACCTAAGCAGGCCCATATAGCTGGGATTAATCATGAAGTTGGTCTACGAGGACTTAAGTAAACAGTTGCAGTTCCGTCAATAAACCACACTTGGTATCATATTGTATTTAATTCGTAGTTTTTCATGTAATACCAGGTATTCGTCAACAATTCTGTTTTCCATCATAGGTATTCCCTAAGCGTATACTTTCTTGCACCCTGACCGTGTACCCTCATTTCAGTAGTATTCAGAAATATGGTTTGCTGTTCATTATGTTAGTTACACTGAGACCTTAGCCGAAATGAATTCTTAATTAGCGTAAATACACGCGGACTGTCTCCTTTGAAAGAGTTCGACTCTCCGAAACTAACTAGCGTCTTTCATTAGCTAGACACATGCTGCTATTGTCGTGATGGTTTTGTTGATTTATATAATGTCCACCTCATCACCAGAATTCACACGGGTTCAAGGGAGCGCGACAAAGCATTTTCACAAACCTGAAATTATAACCTAACCAGATAACCAAATATCAATCATTTTACCATTGTGAATCACTATTTACTTCTGCGTGATTAGTCTAAAATAATATATATCATTTTCGGGTTGTCCGTGTTTATAATGGGTAAATATAGTGTATTGCTGTTGTTTAATGAGCCCAGCTAAGTTACAGGGAAATCAACTTTTGCATCTGCCCAGAAATATGCAATGCTTTAAACCAGTGAAACCAATCAATTTTCTACATCCAACTTATGCAGACCTCCCTAGACCCCGTGCTGCAGAACTATACGATTCGAATTATCGACCACACTCAGGCAAGGCCAACACACCACAACGATTCGCTATGGTAGTCCATATTCGTCGGTATTCACGAAATAGGAATTCGTTTTATCCAGAAAACTACGCCATTGCGCTTGCGAGCTTATTATTCGTACCAGCGTCTGGATTACCGTCTCTTGACGACGCCCCCCCAACTCCCCAGATGGGAGTAGCCTGCCATCTGTTCACCATTGGTCTACCGCCCGCATAAATCCACTCCTATAGGTCCTCCATTATTGTTCACTACGCTTGCTGCTCCGTTAACTATCCTTAAATCAGTGCGATACATTTATATCATTTTGCCCTTACGGTCGCATCCATCACCTCCTATCGAGTTCTATTTTCGCTAGCAGGCCACCATACTACCACACCCTCTAGCTCTGTGCGGGGTTGTCGATTGGGACAAGGTGTTCACTTATCTTTATTAAGGATCGTCGTTGCTCGTTGAAAGGCAAAGATGGAGGCAAGGGCGGTTGTTGGCCCAAGGTCGTAGCTCGAAGCGGAATATCAGAATGGCCGCGTACCAGTAAAGCACCATTGTAAAGGCTTTTCGCCTTTGGGTAAAATACTGCAGTGAGTGCATTGCCTCAGCCGCTCGGATTTGTTCCCCCTAACGTAGTATTATATATACGCTGAGGATCATATTATAGGTACTATATGGTCTCCGTAGATTGCGCAGGCTTCATGCCTGCCAAGGGCTGTTAGAACCTGATACTATTGAACAATGGTGATTTTTATGTTGGTCGGTCCCTGTCGATGTGTATGAGGGTTCCTGGGCGTGGGTCTCCGACGGCCAGGATCGTAACAGAGACGAGCGCTTTGGAGAGAGAAAAAGATATGTGAACGAGTATGTCACGGTCTGCTGCTCCGGCTCCTCTGGATAGTGAAGCTGGATGTCGGTCATCAGTGGAAAGCCGTATGCCACTACACATATGCCACACACTAACCCGCGATCGTCTAAACGCACCGTGGTTCAATACAAGCGCGTGTGTCAAACTGCGATACGCAGTTTGACAGCTTCTTAAGAAATCGGAAATCTGTTTCCTTGGAACAGCTTTGGTTTAGTAATTAGAGGCGAAATCATTGTGTACTTCCTATAGGTCACTTCGCTGACAGTATGACATATTTCCGTTACTTGAAACAAAACTTGGCATGCACTATTGATCCTACAGACCCGATTTAGGGGTGATGACATCAATTACGACTAAATTGGCTAACTTAGAGGGAAAACAATAATATGAACGTAGTAACCACAAAGGCGTCCAAAGGAGAAAACGCGTTTTTCCTGAAATTTACGTTAGGTCCATTGTTGGGTGGGTACTTCCTTTCATTAATCTTCCATCTAAGTCCGACCACGAAGCCATAACGTTTGACTTGATAGTCATGCTGGACCGCGTCGAGAACACTGCGTCAGCATATACTTCCTTGGAAGGGATTATGAGGCCTTTGAGGCAAATTTATTGCGAGTGTTCTAGCCCACCTATTTAGTTGATGCTGCAGTATGAATGATATGTATGAACATTATGTGCAATATTTACAACATCTCTTCCTCACCTTGATATCCGTGAAGGCGCTCAAAGCAAAGAACCCAAAACTTGGTACGTTGGTGATTCAAGTGATGGAGTGTGACTCTTACACCGATACACAGATCTGCCTGTAAATAGAACCGATCAGACTGAAAATAGGGGTCGTGACTTATTCAGGCCGAGAAGGGTCGTGACCCTTCCCGGTCGTGACCCAAGAGAGTTATTCAGGTATGCTAATAAATGAATTTATGGTGTTGAGGAGATTGGTGCGATTAGAGCCAATGAACAGTTTAGTTGTAGTGACAGTGACGAATCTGAGCTGTTGAAAGATTCATTTTCGAGTGATTTATTTATACTTGCTCCGGTGATCCATTGATTCAAAAAATGCAATGTCCGAAAGTCCGACCCTTAATATACCGGTCGAAAGAATTACTAATAAAATTAGTAAAACATTTTTGAAAAGCTTCTAGTTGATCGCATCTTCAGCTACTTGTCAGTGAAGGGTCTATTAGATGGTAATGGTCAGCACGGCTTCACCAAGGACAACTCTACTTCCATACAACTAGTGTGTATGACACAGGACTGGACAATATATGCAAACAGTCAAATCAACTCGGTGTGCACCTTGATTTCTACGTTCAACAGATATTGCCTGACGGCTAATTTCTAAGTCATTATAATCTTGGCATTAATAACAACACAATTGCCTGTTTATGTAGACATCTAACAGACCGAGAGATAATACAGGATTAGAGTCAATGGGTGGACAATAATTCCCCCTCATCTTGTCTAGGCTCCCTTCTCTTCTGCAAATTTACTATGGGTATCGAAGATGTGTTACCTGTGAGCGATATTCACAAATTGCATGCAGATAGCCCATGTAATATTCATGAGCAAAAGGAACTATAGCAGTCTCTTAATCGATGCGTTTGCGAAGTGCTGTGAGCTCTATGAGTGCAGTTAATCTCAGTACTGAGATTAGTGAATCAATGGTTAGCAGGCCCATAAACAAATTTCATGAGGTCCACTGCTGAAAATAGAATGTTTCATAAGCTTGTCAAGCTTGTTATTTAGTAGACGAATTTTTAGTAATTCTCGATATTGATCTCCATAGTTGTAGAGCCATACATACTGAACCATTGCTCATACTGCGCACGCTAATTTTGTGCCTGGACAGTGGCACGCTTATTGCTTTGCTAATAATGTTGTGATTAATTGCCAACATAGTCCCTGACTTGCTTACCTAATCAGGGGTGTTGCAGCCCTTGAAAGTGTGCGAAAGCCAGAGATTCATAAAGCGCGTGCGTAGGCCACGTGACGACCC
The DNA here is from genome assembly GCA_019614645.1 of Stratiolaelaps scimitus. NCBI lineage: Eukaryota > Metazoa > Arthropoda > Arachnida > Mesostigmata > Laelapidae > Stratiolaelaps > Stratiolaelaps scimitus. The sequence continues at coordinate 66,675 of JABWDB010000038.1, forward strand.
CCTTAACACCATAAGCGTCCCGACGGTCAATGATTTATATGGTCTTTCAGAGCTATTTTGTGCATCGGAAAACCTTTATACTCTTCGAACTAAGCGTTATAACGAGGTGAAATTTGAACTGTTTATACCAGAGTCTTTTGCTTACATGTAGCTCAGCGCTGGTTCAGTTTCTTAGAACAGACTTAAATTTAGAAGCCGAAATATCGTTTAACATCGTGCATCTAAAAAATGGGGAATATGTTAGACAGGAATGGACTCACCCGGCAAACCATTTCCTACTGGTTTAATCGATTAATCGGTTAAACCTGCAAGCGTCTTATGAAGCAATGCCCAACGCAGTTCCGTGGACGTTAAATCTTTAGTGTGAGTCAGCCACGGAAAATTTGCTAGGTTAAACCAATAGTGAACGGGATTCAGGTTAAACGTCCGCTGTTGGAGACCACAGAGGAGGTGACTTTACTCCAGGAGATCCTACGAGCGAACAAGTTGCGACAATTACCGCAAATCCTGAGCACACTATGTTGGACCTCTTTGTCGGCCTATTCTGAAGTCCCGCACTCCATATGTGACAAACTTCTAATGAAAAAATTCAAAATGACCACGCAAATTGCAAAATGGGTCCCCCACGAGTTGACTCCAGCACAGATGGAAATATGTGTGGCATCTTTTAAACGTAACCTACAGGACCATAGGCAATACTCTTGCGATTGACGAGTCTGATGTGCTTATAACGGCCGTCTGAGCAGACCCACGAGGACGTTAACGGCATTTTTGTTATTTTGAGTTACTGCGTAAAAACGACAACATCAGTGCAGCTCGATATATACACGTCTTGAAAAGACACCTGGGCAAGCGAGACGGGAATTAAATGAACGCAGGGTGGCCCTCTCGATGATTACGCAACGAAATCCCACCATGAGGCTGCGATAACGATCTGGATGTAATATAGCAACAATATTCGTCGAAAATATATGTAAATGGAAAGTATAAGTAAGTAGAAAGTATACTGCCGTTCACAAGCTCCAGGATAACTAGCTTCGGTACGTAACTAATTAAAGACAGTACCTTTGACATATACTAAAAAAACATAGCTCTAGGTCTTTTTGTTCAAAAGTAATCGAAGTGATTTGCAATGTGCAACATAGACCCGAACGACAGAATTCACTGCGCCGCTGACTAGAATCAAGAACCAGTATTTATCAGTTAAACAAAATGTAAATACAAGATGCTTCGTAATCGTAATATGATGATGGATTTGTTTGCATATCGAGAAAACAACCTCTGCAGCAGATTGTCTGGACAGTCATACACTCGAGGTTGCTCGCGCAGAGCGCGTACACAAGTTATTCTTCCGGTGATTTCGTGCCAACTACGTTCGCAAACGAATGAAAAACGTTCATTTGAAAAGGACAGTTTGTATTGTATTTGTATTATATGGGGTCGTGATATATCCATAAAAATGATCAGCCGAGTGTATTCGTTGCTGTAACCTCTTTCTAAGTTGCCCCTAGGCCAACGAACGCCATTCCCAACCGTTGGATCTCTGAGACCAAATGAGATCACGATGGCATTGACTGTGCGTAAAGGCAGAAGTAGGCTGCTCATTGATGCTCGCGCCAGTCTTCCTATTCTATGCCATCAGAACATTACTTACGGGTCTGTGAGTGCAGCCAAGAAAGTGGTCCTCTACCAGTTAGATATAAAGACTACCTATCTCTATGGTAAATTCGAGGACGTATCTTGGTTGTTCACCAAGAGGCCGACTGGCAGGAGGTACAGGCATCCGAGGTCCCTGTATGGACAATAACAAACTCGTAATTGTTTCAATGCTACTCTTACTGATGTGTTACTTAAGTTAGGCGTGATCTAATGAGAGACAAGATACAAGCAGTATTATGAAAACGTAATAATGAAAATACATCAGTACAATACTGTTCAGATTAAATATTGAATCTGCTGTGTTCGGGTGTCAGATCAACAAAAATACTTTTTCCACAAAACCGAGTCAGTGGCGGCAAGTCAGTGTGCGCAGACAGCATCTTGGTTATGGGATCGCTATGGCCGGGGTCGTAACAAAGAGGACCGCTTAGAGAGAAAGAGAGAAAATGGTTAACGATGTGGCTCTGGCTGTGAGGGGTGACCCTGGACGTCGGTCACCAGATGGCGGGTCGTTGATCTACAACCAGCTGGCATGGTGCGAAACGGGAGTCCTACTGCCTATTTAATAAGCATCATACTCTTCCAGACGTGTTTTTCTCTAAGAAGGTCTAAGATAAACGAGTTCAAAGTCCAAGGTGGTCCTTGTATGGACCTTGTGTTAATAAGGTTAAGTGCTAAATGGCTGACAGCAGACCAAGGCTCACTCGGTATTTCTTAGTACTATTGGGTCAATAATCAATAAAACCCCGGAGTTCATTACACGGACCTGAGCTAACTGTACAGAACCTGCCACTAAATACTTATAGTATTGAATTTACATCGGTTTCTATTATACATCGGATTTATTTTAGTCACTTTTGACTGTATTTGTTCATGGCCTATTTGTAAATATGATGTTTTCATTGCTATTATAGTTTTCGTGAAGCTTGTGTGGCTTACGAAGACCATTAGTTAATGTCCCCATTCATAATTGATATAATAATAAAGGATAATAACCCAAGCCTCCATATGTCTCAGTTGACATCAAATGTCTGCAGATATTCATCAGCTGCAAATGAGGGAGGGAAGAAGTCAGCTTAAAAACAGAGGAACTGAAATGACTAGAATCAGTACAGTATGAACACCCGAGTATTCGAACGGCAAAATGGCCTGAAATAAAAATATTTGACGCACCTAAGACATCAATCGTGACATCAGCCATGCGTTATTTGCCATCGCAATCCAGCTTTGCTATTTCAACCCAAATTGCAACAATGATCTGAAAGCTTTCTGTATAGGACAATACGTTGCTACATGCATCCAGCGGAATTAGTCACCAGGGAGGTTCGGAAAGTCGAACGCGTTCGCTGACGATTGATATCACCTGCGGTGAAACTGTTGATTCGTCCAAGCAGTTGATTTATACATTAGTAACAGGCGATGCATGTACACAGCTCATGTGAATATTCTAAGACGGGAAATATTCTGCTTCGGCGAAAATGAGCGGGAGATTTACGCTTGCGATGTCGAGCAAGAAATTCTAACTGGTAGTCGATTTTCTAGAAAGGTTGGAGCTGTTTTATCTAGTTCACTAGGAACGATCTCTTGCTCCGTGCTAAAGTTGGCTATCTTGCGAGTCTATGACGCAGATACAGCTACAAATTCAAGAACAGCCTTGACGCACGCGTTCGATATATGCTACCCCCAGGAGAGATTCGTTCTAAATCAACAGACGTACCGAAACCACAATAAGTCTCATGCAAAAGAAGTTTTCATGCAGCGGATGAGTCCCACAGTATTTCAATAATAGCGTGTTATCAGCCAGCTTTGTTATAAGCAGAAAGGTGCTTGAAAATTAATGTAAATCCTACCTTATCCTCTCAATACGACAGGATCATTGTTGGGTCTCCCTTCCAAGTAGAACAACTATAACTACATCTCATGTTTGCATTGTCTGCATAGAACTAAATATTATAACACACTTTTGTAATAAGCGTGACGCCTCAGTCAGCTGCAATGCGCCCACGACACTTCAGTAATCACCATATATTAATGAAGCAAAGATCAACGGTGGACAATGACAACAGTGGAATCAAGCTTGGCTTACGTTTCTCACGGTTTCATTGATCCTAAACGCCTTTCGGGGCATTGCTTGTCTAAGACGAAGTCTATGTGCATCGATATTTGCGCCATCAGATTCGAGTTTTCCGCACAGGCCGATATATTACTGCTAATCGTTCCCTGCTTGCTTTCGGTTATATATTGAGGTTGTGCACAACCAAAATGCGGCACAACCCGAAGGATATTGCAGACACGCTTTTTGAACCTGACGTATTGCCATTCATTCTATGATAATTCACAAGACATATGTCTCTTTTTATGACCGGTTAATCGTTTCCTTTAAAATAACTCCGATCAGTTTTCGCATTCCCTGTCCCCGTATGTACTCAGCTTCGATATATGACATAACATATAGGTTACAAACTGTGCTTCGAAGGCATGCATTCTCCACAGATGTGAAAAGGCTTTCCGAGGTATAGGTACTAGGTGCTACAGCGTTTTCGGCAGATTTATTTCAACGAGCAGCTTCATTTTCTGCTGCATCTAAAGGCTACCGGCCCCTAAGATACCAGCTATAGGCTGGTTTGCAGTGTGTGAAGCCGAAAACGATACCTCTCTACTTGTGATGCAGTTGGGCATTAAGCTTATGCTAAGGATAGGTCTCTGTGTAGAAGTTGCTCCTTGTGCATCTCACGTGAGGGTAACGGCCAGGCAAGATAATTAGAGAGAACATTGCAATACGAAAACGACTACTGTATTTACCCCCGAGAACCAACTCACATCCATTAAGCTTATCTAAATGAATTCGCCTACGATGTGTTCGACGTCAGTGCAGGCCTGCATAGTTTGTAAATTAGTCAGATGACCAAGGTTTACAAGTAAACAACAGTACTGTTTATTTGCAGACTGAACTGCACTTACATAGGCGAGCTTGTGATGTTGAAGTTCAACTGTCTCTCACACTGTACAATAGTTTACGTGCAAGAGGGCATTATACTAACTTTTGTGTAAAACCAGCTGGATGAAGGTCATTCATTATAGGCATCATTATTAATAGAGCAAGGATGCTTTTTTTTATAGAAGTAGTTCTAAGATCGACCCCCCATGAAGCACGTAATTTGTAGATAACGTTAGAAATATTTCAGAAGCGCTCTTGATGTTAATTACATTTGTCATTATTGTAATTACATGATGTTAGTTTTTTATTCGTCAAGAAGTGTCCTCATCAATTCTAGTTCCTCTGGATTAGGGGAGTATTTTTTCAGTTTGTAGTTATTGTCTTGCTCTGTATTGGAAATATAATACTAGTAACATTTCAATAAATAGCTTTCGGTCACGGACCAGTTCCTCTTTCAGTGCGTCCTGGGGTGTATATATATATATATACATTCGTAGGGTTAGTATTCTTAACAGGCCAGCTACAACTGATAATTATATGTACTAGATGTTCACCGGAAAATTGTCCTAGGATCGATTGAAACTGAGTGTGGCAGCTGCTGAGTCTGTTAGGACAGTGTCAAAAGCCCGAGGTTAGAGTCTCTGCCCCCACTACACCGATTTTTCAGTGAGCATAGAAATGAGGAAGAAGGGAAGAGAATACAAGGGACGAGTACTCCCGTCTACAATGCATTCAGTCGTGTACTGTTAATGAATGCATTAAGTGTCGACTTCACGCATGTAAAAATATCTCACAATACGCAAATGTCATGGAAACGACTACGGAAGGATTTGATATTCGACAGCGATCTAAATTGATTTTTCCTTTGAAAATTTCACCTTTGCGGCTGATGGTAATCCTCCTTTCTGTTTCTATTAGTGGTATATTATTAGTTATAACCCATGGCGAATGCAGAAATACCCGTAAAATCACTTATTATCGTTACCGACCTCGAGGAGAATGAAATTGCCCTAAAATGAAGAATGCATATGACCATGTCACATCTGCATCTAAAACTGGACAAAAATAATCACGCGACAGCTACATACGTTGATTGCTGATCCCGCTGTTATATTCAAACTCGTGTCGACATTTTCATCGGCCTTCTATACATGAGTTCATTATGTTCAGTGCATGAGTTCATTATGTTTTTCAACTTTGTCCTAACAACGCAAAACTAAAAGTGTAGCAGTTCGTTTTTATATCAGTTTTTATTTGTAAAAAACTAACTCGTATCGAAACTACAGAACCTGTATGGTTAATAACTCGGTAGGATTAATCCTCAGCCGGTGCGACTGGCTGTCTAACTGATCTGAGTCAATCCTCGTAAATTTAACTTCGTTCATATTGCGAGGAAGAACAACTTGAGAATATTGGGTCGAATGAACATGACAGACTAAGATACAGACAGAGATATATGTGTATCCAATATGAGTGAGACGATATAATTATTGCTGGACGGCCAAGAGGAGGGCAGAGCAGGGCTTAAGGCCACTTCTATTATACCACAGCTGTTCCTTAGTTGCTATCGACTGAAGACCACTCGACGACCTTGAGCGAGAGCGACGTGTAGAGAGAGAGATGCTGCAAATCACGCTGGCCCGACTAATGAACGATGGGCTCCCAGGCCACTTGGCTCGATCACGCGAGGTTTCTTCGATCCCCGGATTTGCATTGCTTACGTTTGTTATTTATCATTCTGAATCTGTATCGAGCGAACTGGAGATACGGTGCTTGTGTATAAAGCAAACAATGCTACAATAGTTACCATAATTGCGCCCAGTCGCGTAACGTTTGGATGGGCCTCTACATCGAAACCAAGCATCGTAAATATGGAATAATCTAATATATATATATATATATATATATATATATATATATATATATATATATATATATATATATATATATAGAGGCTTTCTAAATATCTCTTCAAAAATCGTTGTTATAAATTCGAAAACATTGAAAATGAGAACATTTCGATAGAGGATGTATTTTTTAAAGGATTCTGGAAGACAACGATTTGCCGCCGTGTACCAGGTACACATATATGTGTGTACTATACACACATATAGTACAGGTGTTACTGCTACTATATATATATATATATATATCATCCAGATCGGCTGGTTCCGATGTCCTCTGTGACATTCGTCCTCGGGGGAATACTATTATATGAAGCCGTTCTCAGATTAGCCGGAAATCGGTTTGCTTGTTAATATCCTACTCAAATGGGCGATGAGGCAGAGCCTCAAGCGCTTTTGGTGGGACGCATTGTAAAATGTCAATGGATCGGTGCGTTCTGGGTGGTGCAGGATACCACTATGACGGGTGCGGGTGCCTGTATCTTTTGGAATGGGCTATCGGAGGTCAAATGGAGGGGGGGCTTGAATACTTTGAACACGTCTATGAAGGTTATTTCTTATTGGATCAATCTATAGATCTCGCCGCGCTTAAATTTTCTACTGGTGTGCATGTTCCGACGTAAGGAACGTTTAACTTCTTGAAATAACATCTTCCGGAAGAAAATGGAGAATTGTTGAAAATATGATTACTGCCATTCTGTGTGCTGGCTGGTTCTTTTGTTTTAGCAGATAGCTGACGACCAGCCTGAACAAGTTTATATTTGTAGGTATTCGTGTAAACTTATTTTGTATTTACCTCTATTTGAGATAACGGCTCGAAGTGGTGTGGAGGCCCGAGAAATCCCTATGGCCTCTTCCTTAGTCGGTTTATTAAAGCTCCGTGATTTGGTTTATATTTGTAGTGGAGTTAAATGTGACGGCTCAATCCATCTATACAACGTTTGATATTAGTATTCTGTGGCCATGATTTTTTATACCTTAAATTCGAAACTCTATCACCAACCAGTTGAGTTTGTACAATTATCCTGCGTGATGTTCCGCAAAATTTGTTGATTTGCGGATGGTTCTATTATTTCCTATATATATATATATATATATATATATATATATATATATATATATATATATATATATATATATATATATATAATTGGACCAATAATTACAACATTCCTCCCTTATTTAACCCGCCTGCTTGTGTAAGTTTTTGAACCATGATAAACAACAAGACGGTCGGGTGGAATCTTACCTGCATTTGAAAAAGAAATCCAAATGAGGTGAAAGTTTATTGTCGTTATTCCGATTTTCACGTGCCCGTAGTTGGTTTATGTGTCTTCTCCAAACAGTGTTTCTTCAACCAGTATTCCATAAACAACCTTAACAATTTTTCCTCTAATAATTCCTGGACCCAAGTTGGTTTTAGTGGTATTTTCTAATTCTTGCGTAGTTCCTATCACTTGATTTATATGTTCGTAATCTAGCTTCTACATTATCTTTTATGTTGAACTCATTTGGCTCGACTCGTCTGGGCTCCAACTTTAAAGGATCCAATGGGGAGCGTATTTTGCTGTAGAGGAACAACTCCGGTGCTGTCTTTTCTTCGTCGTTAGGCGTAGCTCGATAGTATAGAAAACACAGTATCTTCTATAGATGTCTTGTTTATTAGTGTAGATTCTCTTGAATTCATCAACAAAACGTTCAGCTAAGCTATTCGACTGGGGGTGAAATAGTGACGTACGAATATGAGTCGTTCCTAGAGATTTACAGAATTCCTGAAATAGTCTAGATGTAAAAGAAGTTCTACTATCGGTCGTAATAGTACGCGGGTTGTGTGATATTAGCAAGTCTGACTGAAATATACCCTATGCACTCTGTAACCACTGAAACAAATGTTCAGAGATTAAAGGACACCTTCGGACGATTCGATAACCTACGCACTGGTGTGATCGATAATAGAACTCAGTCTACTTCCAGACTATTTCAGGTATTGTGTAAATCTAAAGGAACGGCTCATATTGGTGCGCCACCATTTCACCCCCAGTCGAATGGCTTAGCTGAGTGTTTCGTCGATACATTCAAGTAGTTGATCCATTGAGTTTTGGCCTCGCAACTGAAGGATTTTCATCGGTAATCGATAGGCTTTAGGTCTATGGGGATTCTAGGAGGAACCTCGCCGCCAAATGTTATATAATTTGGATAAGAAATAGGCTTCGTTATCTCGTGATGTATGAGATACATAATACTATATTTTGGAATCTATAATGAATATAATAGAAAATATATAAATTTTCCGGGCTGACTCTCAGCCAACATTTAACGTCCACGCTACTGCTTTCTGCATTGCTTCATAAGACGGACCCCTGTAAATGTAAATGTGCAACGGTGGGGATCGAACCCGTGCACCAACGTCCGTGTCCTCCGATTGGATGGCGCACATGTGTTGCTTATGTCCATAATCGACAGGCCGTTGTTTGGGTTTAATCCATATGTTTTGATGAGTGGAACACAATTGCAGCATGTGTTCTTGTATGTAAAACCGGTAGTTTTCGAGCGAACTCCGATTATGCGTACCATCCGCCTAATGGCCCTGGGGTCAGGACCCGCTTCTTCTTCTTTCTTTTTCCCTCTAGAAAGATTATGATACAATTTATGTAACGGGAGCGAGGGCGCACATTTTCTGACAGTAGTTGGGTTTCGGGGGTCCCAGTCGTGTCCCCTAAGAGAGACGAATGTGTGAGTGACGATGATGTAAAATCTCCCCTCTGAGAAGCCTGGGCTCAGAGAGGGGTTCTAAAGATTCCATAACAGGTGTATAAAACGTGCAGCACAAGACTTATTATGGATGCACGGCGACGTATGCATTGACCATATTGGGCGAAGGGGAATAATGCTCGTAGGTAAAGGTAAAGGTTTATTGAAGGAGCTGCAATACTCTGCAATACTCTGCTGCAATAGCAGGTACTCCTCAGCTTCTGAGTTTTAAATCTTCTTTTCATCGCCACGGCTGCTATCTTGGCCACCTGCTAGACTTACTAGCCTCTTTAAACGGCTGCAAAAAGTGTACTAGGTCAAAACGACGAGTTCTCGTGCCAGCACTTGACGTTATATTGTGTTATAGAAGACTATTTTTTTTTTCTAATTCTACAAGCTCCATAATGTTCTCATTTTGCCGAATAGCCGTTGTTGCCCTGGCTACGATCATTGCTTGATATTTCTATAATCCTCCTCCACTCCTGAATTTCGGCCCTCATTACAGAAAATGTTTTGTTAGGCAACACGAATCTGCAGCGCTACTTTCAGGTATTTTTTCACAGCGACTTGCATTTTGAAGTCTAGCTATACCCAAATACGCTTTTCAAATGTGAAAGTCTTTAATTTTGTTTAAACAATTCTTAATATATGCTCCAAGCAAGCAAATATGCAATATTCCTCGGTCGTCCCTTCACCCTCGCTCAATGAATGATTCAAACCTTCTCCCCGCTCGCCTTCGAAACCTTCGACGGTCACGACCCCCTCACTGCTAATTTCCTCGAAGGAGTCTACCACAGGCTGATCCGCGCCACCTGGGAACAAGCGCGCAGGGTCCTTTCTTTCTTCTGCGACGCCTTTCCTTCGCAGTGCAGAGGCAGAGAGGCAATGCCATCATCTCCCTCGGGACCATGACGGCCTCGACCTGACAATCTGTCCCAATTATAGAGTACTTACATTTTGTTAAATTAATATGCCAATGTCATTATATATAGCGACAATGGACTTTAAACAGATCGTTTAGCCTATACGCATTCGAGGATGAGCAATGCGATGTGAGTATTGCAAGTAACATTATATTATGTTTAAATTTCACCCAAAAAATCTACCCAATGATGAATCAACGCGCTCGTTCGTGAGTGCTTTGATCTAACACATGATTGCTTTTTATGGTCCATAGATCGATTAGAGGAGAATGTAAATTGACACATAATTGTAACATATTCAATTTCATAATAAATGTAATAACGTACTATATAGTATAATTCAAGAGCAATTTTTATTATACAATAAGTTAATCTAACAGTGTAACGTTCTAACAAATTCGACCTCACGAGAGTATTTCTCGTAGCACTATTGATTCAGTAGGGTTGAACTACAGAATTATTGATTGAACGTTACATACACAATATTTTATTGTGGAATATTTACACTATAATATAATGAAGTTCGGGCAAAGCCCTGTATTACCAGCGTACCCCTACTGATATGAGTATATAATGTATCGCTATGCAGATGCCCCGAAACAGCACGAAGAGATTGTCGTTCTCCAACTCAGTGGTGATCACGTTCGATTAGGGGAATGAAAAGAATTGTGCTTACGACTAAGTGGAGTGCTCTTGCCAGAAGTGGCTGTTTGGCAATAAGCTGATTTAGTTATCGGGTGAGCGATAAATTTAACGATCACGCTAACAGCAATAGAAGACGACAAATATTCCATGTATGAGTGCGCTCGTGGCCGATGTCGTAGACCAACATAGCTTTGTCAGTCGATTCAAATTGGACCGTTAACGAGAAGATACTGGATGTTGGACAAACAATCTTTTTATAACAATCTTAAAATGTATTGTCATAACTTGAATAAGTACATCAAGTTGAGTATTACGCTAGCGGTATACCTATTGCTGGCATGATTGGTAAGAAAGACGGCCATTATTATTATTACTATTGATTGACTATGCATGTGAGACTCATGATAAACTAGTGGGTCTTTTAATAATTTATTTATATGCAGTACTTCGGAGATACACGAATTGTGTTCCATCGTCACGTGCCAGCGGGTGTTCATACAGGATGAGTGAATGTGTAATATACAGGAGAGACTTGCTTATGTATAATAATTATTGTAATACACCACAATCAAGTCTTTTACAAGAATCCCTATTTGTTTGTAAACATATGCAAATGAAAGTATTATAATTCATGAATGTAACCACTGCGGTTATTATAATTCATGATATAACCACTGCGGTCGAAGGAACAACTTTTGCAACTATTTTGTCGCATCATTTTCGTCTGAAAGTACATGAAATAAACAGACGTTCTTTGCATATGATTTGTGTGTTGGGTCACTTTCAGAGAATGTTCACTTGCAATATAAAATATGACTGAATTTTAAAAATGGTGTTATATGCAATACATCTAATTCAAGAATTTTAAACACTATGTAATATCATATTAAATTTGATCGCGATCTACTTATTAGGGTAGCGATTGAATTAGAATTTGTTTCAATTTATGGAAGCGGCTATAAGGCTTATGATTCGTATGCATCCGTTACTGTTCACAAACGACAAACGGTCAGTGGTTATAGCAAGAAACTCGTCGTTTCGTCGCGAATGTCGTACGGCTTAGAATGCAACAGCTGTCCTTAATAGCCATGAGTTGAAAGATCTTTGGATGGAAGGCCCATTACGCTCTGGCCAGCACTAGCAAGTAAGTAATAATGCACACCTGGCCCAGAGCTGTCGACGACTATCTGACTTTTCAGAAGCTGCCAAGTAAGAAGGACTACATCTTACCGTATTTGGTTGTAGTTTATAACGGAAGTGTCTCTTGGTTAGCGACATTCATGCCGCGCGTGTGATCTAACTATAGAGCGAAAGATGTATTTCTTGAGGATGCCTTAAAGAACGTGGAACTACCCAGTGCATCCGAACAAGAAGATTTAATTTGATACCCAAATTCAAATGTATGTCAAGTAATTCTTCTGGTTCGTAAAATGGCTTGAAACCTCATTGACAGATCGTGGTGTACAGATATACGTGGTCTTTGGTGAAACTATAACAAGCATCTCGTCCGTCCGTTATTAAACTAAACCAGCACCTATACAGATGAAATGGAATCAATTTCGGAACACCTTGAAGCATAAGGAACCTGAAAAGCGATTCTTAATTATTATGGTATTGTATTAGCGTAAACAAAGACACGAGTTGCATTTGTGTCGATTCTGGACTCAAAGTTCAACTCCCGAACAAAGGGTAGGGTTCATTCAAGATCAGCCGCACTTAATTAGATACTGCAGCGCTTCAATGACAGTTTCCCAAGCTAAAATTGCCAGGACAGTAAACTTACGGTCAGCATTAAAATACGCCCTCGATCCAAATCTTACTTTTCTAATTACTCGTGACATTTATGTGTGCTTTATCCTTTTTACCACTATTATGCTACAGTATCTGAATGTACCCAATAATGTACTACTAATACCTCAATTTATGCTCGTTTCAAGCCAATTATAAGGTTCGTTGGAACTTAGGGTTATTGGGGTTAGTCAAAACGAAGAATAAAGATATTCGCAATAATAAAGAATTAAGGAATATGATTGAACTCGCCAACTCGAACCTTCATACAGAAATCAAATACGCACTTCATGGCTGTCTACCATTCTACAAATGAAACAATGCACATTTCAACGCTTTTTAACACACTTTTCTCTACTTATAAATCTGTATGTTTGTATTTCCTGTTCACTATTTTGCTGTAGTGAGATTTTTTCTGAAACAGCTGTCGCGGAGTGCATATCTACATGGTATCTTGTGTATATCTAGTACGTACACAATTGTTACCACCGAACGGGCCTTGAACACGGTAATGAGCCTGTTGAAGCTGTGAACGATGCACGTGACTGTATCTCGCCCGTCGTATGCGAAGACCTATATCAAACGGAACGGCACAAACTCACGGCCCCCAAGGGAGAGCACCAAGTTGCAGATAAACGGCGAAATCGGTGTTCTCTACGGTGCCGTTAGGAGGCAGAAAAGTTTTGCATGGGTATTATTTTTATGCGTATTATCTAACGCATGTATAGCATATTGGGGAAGTCTGTCTGTATGCAGCATAGCAATAGGCTCAGCGAGGGAAAGAAGAGACTCTCAATTTAAAAAAAAAACAGGAGAATCGCAGCTCTGGGGACGAGTTGGCCTACATCGTGGACTACATCATTGGGAAATAATCAAGAAATGTTCATACGAGGGATCTGTTCACTCGAGGAATTTGTTACCTTTTGACTAAAATATTCCACGTCTTGATTAACGTCCAGCCTACCTGTAGCTGAGTCCGCTCTTTCGGTGTTCAATACAGTGTGTTGATAACGACAAATCATTGCATACGATACGAGAGGCTATCACACCATACAACTACACAATGCTTGTGTGAGTAGTCAAGTTTAGAACATTTATTTTTGACGTATATTGGCAAAAATATGGTACACAGTTGCGGATGCGCCGGCTCATCTAGTGCCTTAAGTTGTACGCGTTATAAATATAATTGATCACGGCGTTCAAAAGGCAATCCAACAGAGGATTGTTCAAAAATTGCCAAACATTTCTGAAAGAGTTGAAACACTGTATGTGTAAAATGTGATAGAAACTATAATAGCTCCGTTAGTTTTCGGATTCTCACCATAAAAGCCTTCGGAGGTAAGTATGGAAATGGTAAAAATGGAAAAGAGATGCAATTCGTAACTATATTGAATCAAGTCGAGGCACGATAGGTTGCCCATTGAAAAACCGATAGATTGAGATGGACAGCTTATAAAGCTTGCCGCTTCGACGTGCAATCGTCGTGGACCGCATACAATTTTCAGCATTGTACCTATCCGACAACGACAATGCGCATTGGCATGAAAGCTAAGGAGGACAAATCCCTATACGAGAGGGCTGGATAAGAAAGTAGAAACTTGCGTCAACGTTACGGGAGTGAGCACGCCCCCCCCCCCCTCCCCGGTGGAACATCCGGAAATTCAAAGCTGCTTTTTCCATTTGCGGCAGAGCGCTAAGAAGAGTTTTCTTTGTGACACTATTCTACTCCGCTTGGTTGAGCATCGGACCTGTACGAGGAATATATAACGTATTTCGAACGTACCTTTGTCAGGCGCGCGCCGTGGTCTTCGTAAGCAGCAGCTTGTACCATATTGTCATACATATTGCATTCCGCTGGTAAGTTTCGAATACTAGTGATAAGATTCTAGATGTTTTCTGGCTGTACATTTTCGAAGGTAAGAGACCAACCAGCGGGCCCACCCCCCGACTTTAATAACCTCGAAACACTAGGGCGAGCTTTCCGACAAGTCTAGAGGCTAGATAAATGTGTACTTGTGGTTGACCTAGGTTAAGAGCCGAGTGGCATTCATGCATTCGTTTGTCGGTTGGATTGGATCAGGCGGGGACTCGGGACCTATGGTTGCGTTTTGGTCGGAATGGCATAGACCGACTTTATGAAAGAAATAAAGGTCGGTTACTGGTACACGCTTATCTTGTCAGCCTCAGCAATATGCAGTGTGAGAGTAGTGCAATGTTTTCCAAGTGGCTCCTTTGAACCGAGGCCGATACGGCCATACTACCTGGTGTACTGTACAAACCAGTTGATCTGGTTGAATAATAAAGTCAGTTCTAGAAGTTCTCGTTATATATCCAGTACAACCCGGAAGAGACACTTTTATTGTATATTAGTTACCTTGCAAAAATCAAACAGCGTTCGAGACTGCGTATTTCCCGTGGAACACCAAGCTATTTTGAGGGGACCAGGTGAACTACGCGAGAAGATAACGCCTGTGAGTGTCTGGGCCACGCAATCGTGTCATGGTACATACACTAATCGCAGTATCCATCCCGATGAAATATTCGAGGGAACATGAGAGATGTGCTAGTTGTGTACCACAACCACCATCGAATACTGCCACAATACGTTGTGCTGCTGACTGTTGTCGGTAAACAACGCCGTGGACAGGCTCGAGAATTGGCTTTCTTCGAGCGGCATCGCGCAAGCAGGTGTGTGACGCCGAATGGCTCCCACGGGACAGATGCTGAAGGCATAGCATATAAACTGTAGCGATCTCTAACAGTTGCAAGCATTCACAAGTGTATATCACTCTGGGTGGATGAGGTCTTGGAAACTAGAACGAGACTGATCCCGGTATAAAATATATTTCGACGATTTTAGTTTAGTTCTTAGTTACATATTTGCATAAGGAGCATTACGCAAAGTAAGCTACTATTATATATGAAGCTGAACTAGAAAACATTCTTATATTTATTTTTCTTTTTAGTCAATTATTAAAGTGGGCGACAATTGTACCCACTGAACGTGAAATACATCTGAAAACACCTACCTCTATATATTCTTTATAGAATATCTAGAACAAGGAGGCCCCCCCACTTCCCTAATCCTTAAGCGGGTGCCCAAAATAAAAGTTCCGTCGCCCCTTTGGATATCAAGGAAAAATCTTCGCATTAAAGATTCTATTTCACGTAGTTCCCGGTCCCCCTATTGTTCCGAAGGCTACAGGTCTAAAGCAGTATTCATTGCTCAAAGAGGCGTAGTTTTTGTCTCGGCTTGTTCGGCTGTATTGGCTGCATGTAATCCCAAACCAAAATTTTACCTCTGGAGAAGGGGATTAACAACACAGCATCATGAAGTTTCCTATCAGAGCGACAAATACCTGCTGGTTCATGTCTGCAAGGAATAGATGTGGAGCGAAGAGCTCTGGCCAAAATCTCGTTTAGTAGAGAATGTCTCGGGACACGACCCGCACTTTTTACACAAGATAGACCCATGACGACCAAGAGAATCAACCGGTTCTCCACAGCAACAGGAATGTGGGGAAACTAGATCACTTCCCAAACATAAACCTACTGCAAGACGGCTACAGTAATCATCAAGTAAAGTTCACATATGAGATGAGGGAACAGCATTAAGCCAAGCTCCAATCCAAGGCCTAGTAAGGGCCTTCAACCTGGCTCGTTCTACCTCGCTCGAAGCCTCATCAAGGAGGGACTGTTGAACTCATTCATGATAAACATCTATCCATTTACGTTGAATCCCCAGATCTTCCAACTATATCTTGTTAAGTGGGTTAAGTCTCACATTAAGTTCATCTCTGGTTGATATATTCATTAATTTATTTACCTTTGTTAGGTAGCAATATAACAACATGTATATAAATATAACATCAATATGTTACCAAGTCCTCACAAGTATCACAGCGTATGTATGAGCGTGTAAATATGTATATATATATGATCAGAGTTTATAATATTCATACAATATGAGATATAAAAACTATTTACAGAAGGCACTGAGGACCATTCATCCTGGTCATCCGCTGCTTAACGATCTCGCCAGGTTGTTGACCGAGGTGACATGCTGGCAGGTTGCAGCATGGTATCGCGGGCACGAAGCTCCGCATCTGAGCCATCGGCAGGATTCTCTTGGGTCAAACATGGCGTTCCACACACAAAACATGATGGAACCTACCTGTGCGCCTTAAATCTTGTCACGACGTGACGATTTGTACGTTTTACCTGCTTCCAGGTCGAGTCTTTCATTGCGCCAGTATTGAACAGGTCTGGGTCGACTTCCGCGGATTTGTTTTCCCACCTGCGACAGCACTCTCTGTAAGCCTCGGTGGCCATTGAGATCGTATCGGCGACGTATTTCTTCGATGAGCAGGGGGAGTCTGCGAGCAAGTACATCACTCGGTTTCCTGCAGAGATGAGGAACGTTGCCTTGATACTGTTCAGAATTTCGAGGTTCTCCACAAGCAGATCCTCCCAGATTAAGTCTACACCGTAAGATGCAACCGGGGCGATTTTAAGGTTGAACAACTGGAGAGCGGTCTTTACAGGGAGCAGGTGCGGGTTCCTGATTGAAGCGGCAGCCCCTAGCGCTTTTCGAAACCTTTCTTTGATGTGTGCGGAGAAGCTTCTGGTATCGAACGGGATCGCTATTCCCAGGTAGTGGAATTTGTTGACGTATGGCGGGGGCGACCCTGCGTACCATAGTGTGTCAGCCGTTGCTGGCCTACCTCCCCGTCTGGATTTCATCGCCTCAGTCTTGGCATGTTGACCTTGAGGCCCAGTTCTGTGGTGGCTGAGTGGAGGAGGGCGAGGGCTTACTATACCTGGAAGCGGCTTCGACCATGGATGACTAGATCGTCCGCGTACAGTATGATATTCACTAGTTCTTTAGACCCTCTGACCCGACGTGGTAGATCATTCAGAAGTACGGAAAACAGCAGTGGCGGTAGATTGTCGGCCTACGCGAATTCCGTAGTCTTTTTTTTGAGAGGAGGACATTTTCTTCAAACGAACGGGCACCACCTGAGACATCCCAATCTCCATGAAAGTTGGCCGATTCAGTGCGGGGTTGACGTGGATGACAAAACACCTCTGCCTGCTAAAACTATCCTCTGCTGAGAGTGTATCCCTTCCCCAGAGTCGGCACGCTTGGCATGACTTCGATCTCTGGGGAAGGTGTGTACTGCTCCGGCTAGTGTTCTATAGCCGCGTGCCTTAGTCTCCTATGATTACTGTGGCTTCCGTGTTGGGGTCCTGCCCGGGAACGCTCGTTCACCTAATCCCCGGCCCGTTGCGGGAATGCGCGGGAAGAGACTGGTGAAGGAGAAGGCCTCCGTGACAGGCCGGTCAATGCTGTGTGCTCAAAGTCGTCCACCTCGCCCACATCGCACAGCACGCATATGTCCATCTGCGTCTTTCCGATCTTAGCCATTTAGGTCTGGAGCTGACCGTGGCCCATCAGCACCTGCGTCGGCTCATACGTGACTTCACCCATGTTGCACCCTAACCACACCCTGAGGTCTGGTATCAGACTTTTGGTCCAACACCTCTTGGTTACTCCCGGAGTAACCTGGGCCCACTCTCGCTGCCAGGCGTCGAGGGTGGCCCTCCGGGCCATGGTCGGATCAAGATTCCCAGCCGGGAGCCTGAGACTTCTCTCAGTGGCTAGCAGGTCCCACGGTAACATTCTGGCTAGGGCCAGGAGGACGTCGGTCGACACAGTCCGGTACCCTCGGCTCACCCTGATTACCAGCGATCGTTGGGTCGACCTCCGCATGCCCCATGCTTCGCCGTGCGGAGCACCAGGTTCGCCCATACTGGTGAGCGCACCAGGTTCGCCCATACTGGTGGCGCCTAGGCATCAGGCGCGCCAGGTTCAGGGATACTCGCTGTGCCTTGGCTGTGGCGCACCTGATGTGAGGTATTTCGCCTCCCGCCTGATTTCTATCGAGTGACCGTCGAGCAGGAGGTTGATCCGCCGCGTCCTCTTCCTGCCTGTTAGATACACTGCCTCTGCCTTAGCAGGTGCAAGCTGGAGATGGTGGGAATCCATCCACTGTACTACCCTGTGGATGGATTCCCACCATCTCCAGGGTAGTACAGTGGACATTATTGATGTGGCTAAAGTTGTTTCCTTCTGAAACTTGATCCTCATGCTATTTCATTGCAACATATAACTAAACATAATCGCTTTAGGTACCTCAAGCGATTTAGCATACCTGTTATACTCATATTATTGTATATACACGTCTTTTTACCACACCGACATTGCTCTGTTTGAACGGGTAGATTTATGAAAATTGTCGACTATGCAAATGTCCTAGAAACCAAATAAATTTTCTCCGCATTTCAAAAGGCAGCTTTGCTAGCGTGTTGGAAAAGGTAGAGGTAGTATTATACCAGTTATTATTATACTTACTATTATTATTAGTTACTAAATATTATATAGTTAAGCAAAATAACCTACTGGAGCACCTTTCACTTCAGCCGTTTGAAGCCGCGACTGCCGATATTATGAATTATTTTGTCGTTTAGCGTGTAGCCCACCGCATCCACGAACAGGGTCACTTCAGTTATATCATATTAACGCATTTCCAATAAAGGAGATTTTGATTAATGAGATTAATGATAATTGTATAATGAGACGGCCGCCAGACACTTCGACTGCCGAGAACACTCTGCTTCCTGCCTTATTGATGTGTATATATCTATGTGTCTGGTAACAAGGGGTAGATTAACTGAATTATTACTATTACTATGAGTATGATTATTAATATTATAATTGTTATGGGGAATAAATAGGGAGTCGGTGCCATTTATCGGAAAATTATTTCCGGAAAACAATTTTAGTCCCCCGATCTCAGCAACTAAGTTATACTATTATAACAAGATGAGCTCGTTGATGAACCAGCTGTAGCAAATAATCAATTCGACGGACTGAGTGGTCGTGGGATTGTTTATTAATTGCCTTTGGCCTTCAGAGCAACAATGATTCACCCGCCAATGTGCACCTAATTGGTAATTAAATTGGCTGATATCCATAACGCGTTAATATATAGACAAATCAAAGAAGGATATGAAACTATGAGAAACTAGAGAAACGATGTAAAGTTGTATCTAGATATGTAGGTGCAATACTCTGCAAGCAGCTTTCAAGGCACACGTGGTTATCTATACGGCGAACTCTTGTTCTATCACAATAATCGTGCTTACCCGCAAAATCTACTGTTTGTCTTTATTACTAACGCCATTTAATAACGCCATCATCGTCGAGTTGGAATGGTTTAATTTCATTAGCCACATTGAAAGGCATTACTAATGACCTACCCAAGTGTGCGTAAACAGTAGAAATAACTGAACTAGTCACGTTTGCCTGCCAGAGTACCGGGCCCAACCGTTATTCTACGTCCGCCAAAATAAAACAGCACTATGTTGTATGTTACAACCACCCATTGTTTTTATTGGCATACGATGGTCGGAGTTTTGAAATTGTATCTTCTCTCTCGCTCTACCTCTCTGTCTCCTGTGTTCACTATTTTTGTGAGGGGTTTCCACATTTTTCTGCCTGTACCCCCTTCAGTCTATTTCGACAACTTCGATTCCGTCGATTTGGGCAAGCCTGGTTGATTTACTCTTCGCCCCTCTAAGCCCGGGGATAGGGGGGACCCGAGGGTTTAGTGAGTTTGTGGGTCTGAAAGTGAGTGAGTGTGTCCTCACACTTTGCGGCGACTGCTGACGCATGTGCCATGTGTTTCTTGGGATTCTACATTAAAAAGAAAAAAATGAAAAATCTTCGTCCTTCGACAGCGCCAACTCGAGTAAGATCATCGTGAAGGGATTGCAGCAATCGGGTCAACAGACGGTGGTCGCGAGGACGGGCCTGCCTAACGGCGGTGCGAAAAGCTCGTGATCATGTTTGCAGCCACGGAGTAGCCCTTCTCTAGTGAGGTCTCCAATTATCATTAAGCCAATCTTATGTCCTGTCATTGTTAGAAACGTTCACAATATCCGAATAGATACCAATGGATAGTTTACTTAACCAATATTATATTTGTGTGTGTTTGCATGGCGACATTGATAGGACAGGAATCGATGTTCAGAAATCACCATCAGTGTTTGGATTTGACATCTTTTACACCGCATCATATAACAATGTAACCGTACAGGCACATTTCCATGTTTGATATTTCATTCGATAGTTCCTTTGGGAGGTAAAAGCTCCGATTAATCCAATTAAGCTCACCAAGCGTCAATTTTGCCAAGCTGGACTAGGTTTTTGTTTTCGTTAGAAATTAGCCAATGTACCTATATATAAAGACTATCATTACGGAAGTGGCAACTGGCACCGTGCTACTTCCAGGCTAACACGCTTGTGTTGTCATCATGACTATCCACCGCTTGTATGATAGTTCTCTCAATTAGTATTAAAAATCCCGGAGGTGATGGGCTTACTGCGCTGGGATTGCAACGGCATAAGAACAAGTTACCGCCAATGTACCTAAGAGGCTGCTCTTTTCTCATACGACACAATGCTGACGAGCTACAACAAACAGCGAATACATTGGATGAGAATATTAGTGAGATGGTCGAAGAGAATGAATGTCTCTACACAAAAGTAAGCCGTGCCAATTATTCACCGTGTTTGAGAACACGAGCGCTCTGTTGGAGGGCGGAGACAATTGGAATCATTTTTTCCTTATAATTCGTTTCTCATTTCGGCGTGCTGTTTTTCGAACGTATCAGGTTCGGTACCTATTTTGCAGACGTTGGATGTGAACGTACATTCAGAAGGACCAATAAATTATGGAGTTTATTTGAGTTTGTAAATTATTATACACTGATGCAGCCAGAATAATGATTCTTCACAGTAACATAAATATTCATAGATTGTCCGTAAACGTCGCTGACTTCCTTAACATGTAAAGATCTAGAGAAATTTATCGGTTTCAAAATGAGCTCTATGTTTCGAGGTTTCGAGATTTTTGCTAAACGTTAGGGACATTATTACAGGTGGATCTCATGACCAATTTTGTCAACCATCTGCCTGTCTAGATGGAAGGCGTATCTCGAGTTCTGGAAGCAAATCCTGTCCAACTCGTTCCGCGTTTTTGAGTTTTCAGCTTGTCATCCTTCGGTGACGACTTGCGCGGCTCAAAGTTAAGCTTTCGGGCCGTTATTGTACATACAGTAACACATAACATATAATACAAGACTGAGCTTTGTTGACGGAACTGTAGTTGTGATAACGCTTGGTTCTCGTAAAAATAATGGTAGAATGAGTGCCACATTATTGAACAAAGCATTTAAGTGTGCATGATTGTTTACATATTATTGCGCATCGTCATTTAATACTTTCGCTTTGTTAACATGGACCTATGTGTCTCTGATAAAATGTTTCGCCTGGGTAACTGATTAAGTTTCACGAGGGAGGGAGCCCTAGACGAAAGGTAAGCGGTAAGAGAGCGCATGTCTGTAAGATTCGATAGAACTGAACGGCGTTTTAAACATACACACTCTCTTAACATTAGCCCAGAACGTATCTGGATAGGTATACCACGCGTGGTGCAGTTACAAATATCTCCATAGCAGCTATCTGTAAAATCAACCTAGTCATGCAGAGATGCAACGAATGTAAAATTACCCTCCGACAAACATTACGGCCTACAGCTGTCATATGGGACGGAGTAAGCGCATCGTCAAAGAAGACATGATATTGTGAACGCCGATGAGCACATATCAATCCAACCTGAAGCAGATGACACCTGATGACATCGGTATGCAGCATGTCGCGTTCCTGTTTATGCATCATCTCTTGAATT
The DNA here is from genome assembly GCA_019614645.1 of Stratiolaelaps scimitus. Taxonomy (NCBI): domain Eukaryota; kingdom Metazoa; phylum Arthropoda; class Arachnida; order Mesostigmata; family Laelapidae; genus Stratiolaelaps; species Stratiolaelaps scimitus. The sequence goes on from JABWDB010000038.1 coordinate 89,098, forward strand.
TGCGAGCTTCGAGATCGACTTTAGTGGCTACATGCCCGAATATATACCGCGTTCAACTAAATTCAAGCGTGCATAGGTGAACAATGAAATAATAACAGGAAACTCTGCACCATTTGTGGACGATTTATCAACATTTACGCCATACGTGTATATTCATTGTTTTAACGCCATCGTTGTAAAGAAATAAGCACAAGCTAATAATCGATATTATTGTAGATGCTTCAAGGTTTTATCTTAGTAGAATAAATTTAACTAATGGTGAGCTATGAACGTTTCAAACAACTAAAGCAAGCGGTAACTGTAAAATATCACATCGTAGTGTCAGGTGCGTCTTCGTTAATTCGCAGACAAAGGGTTCAGAGGAGCCCGCAATGTTGTTCAGCATATAAGCTCGTGATGATAAACAAAGATATGTTCGACCGGCATTTCCTCATCGTCCCATCGACCCAGATGCTGTTGTAGAGGGACGTGTTCATAGTGTATACGAGAAAAAGCAACAATCGAATGATTCCACTGCGATAAAAAGCACCCCCTGGCACTTTGCACCTGATAAATGATTATTACGCGCCACCCTTAGAAGAAACCTCTATGGTCACGAGTCCTCAGAGTATGCTGGTATTGTTCGCTGGCATCGATCGCTGGTCGATGACCTGTGTTATGTGGCGAGTATTGAAAGGGCAGACGACGATGCAACTTTACACAATACATCCTATGTGGATGTCAATAAACGGGCCTATGGATTCCTTTGTTGGGATGGTTTCCTGCAACATTGCAGGACCTTCTTCCTTAGTTCACTACACTGACTGAGTAGCTTGCCCGAGAAGGTTACCAACCAAACAAACCCCGCTGTTGTCATATTGCATCATTCATTGATCCTGACTGGCACTCGCACTTCCTGAATTGACAGGGCCGCTTAACTTATACGAAATGGCGTTGAGAATAAGCGTTTCTTAATTTTAGTGATATGCTTTGCAAAAAAAAGAAGCATCCATTTGAACTCTGCTTATAGCCGCAAATGAGTACGAATAATAATAATAATAATAAAAATAAAGTTCAATGTTCCAGGGGAGAATGTTACAAAGGTAATCGAGTTTCGGAAGCTGTTGTTGATATAGTGACGACAAAAATGTATTGTATTTATCGATTCATTGAATCATACCTCACATTCAGGAGATATAGTACATCACATAGGTAGATCAATTATCACTCCTTGTTATTAGCTAAGGCACATGAGCGTATATTCCATGCTAATCATTGGCCAGCGATTAAGAGAGACGCAGGAGATATTCTCATGTGATCGGCTACAGCTCACTCAATAGCGTTTGTCGCCCCGTTCATCTGTTTCCACTGAACGCCAGCCAGAATGATAGGAAAAACCTATACCGATAAAAAACTAACTAAAGTTTGACGTTTCCGAAGCTAACCTTATCTTAGATAGCACGGTATATATATATATATATATATATATACATGTATGATGTACCAAATGGGACGAAAAAAATTACTAAGCACGAAAGCATCACACGTTAATGGATATCTTGAAGCACTGAAATAAGATTTTGAGCGAAGTTTGCGTTCCTCTAAGATATAATTTTTCTTCTTTTTTTCGGAGCACATGCTGATATCCAACTTTTTATCAGGGGCAAGAATAAAGATCAAGAAGAAACGAAATGTTGCCTTAGAAACCGATTAACTTTGATTAGTCGCTCATTGAGTCGCGTAATTTCCCGAGCTTTTCTATATTATATATATGTATATATATATGTGTGTATATACTTTATATATATGTCTGTTGTATATATATATATGTGTATATACTTTAAATTCCCTATATGCACATATCGAGTCTCCTCGTAATTTAATTCAACACAACGTGTATAACTATCCCCGTACAAGGGTTCTCTGCAGCTTTGCAGAATTGTCTCGCCAGAAATCTGTGTCACCTATAGCACAAACCATTCGCTGCATTCTAGAACACTTTACGACTCAACAAAAACTCTCGACTCGTCGCTTATCGTGTATTGTGTACACCTTCCAGGTGACGTCCGTCCGAGGAGTCCGACAAGAACAACCGACCTCTCTATCGGCACAAAGAACAACCAATGTACTTTTTATTCTGCGCTCGTTCCTCTAGCCTGGTAACTCCCCAGATGTGATACCTCAGGGCCTCTTCATAGACGTCTCTCTGGGCTTCTCGAAGGCAAATTCAATCGTCGCCCTCATGATGCCGTAACACCACGCACGCGCGCACATCTCCATATTCGCTTCTCTTCAGTTGACGTCCTCCCGTCATTGTTGCCCTTCGAATCTCGTCCAGCTCCCAACAGCCCCTGTAACTGCGGCAAAAGTGGTTCATCGAAAGGGTGGTTCATCGCTGTTGGGGACGTTTTTGACGTACTTCTCTAAAGCGCGCTCTATAGACACGTGTTTTTAGGTATTAATACTATGAATACCTTTCCTCCTGCAGCGCCTGTCCCTCGCTGTGCAGAGAGGCAATGCCATCGCCTTCCTCGGGACATTGTCGTCCTCCCCCCCCCCCCCATAATCCCTAGAAATTCCTAACTACTGTATGTTTGAATAAATCATATATATATATATATATATATATATATATATAAGATAATATAAGGAATACTATGAATAAACCGAATCAACATCATCATGAATGGCTGATAATTGGTCTATACAAGAAGAATCGGATCTGGTTTGTGCCATCGGTGTAAGTTTGCTGATACTTATCCTTGAGGCCTATGTTAAGTTTTTTACCGGGAGAGCAACACAACTCCGTCTGTTTTTTGCCACTCGAATCAACTACGGCTGTCTTCGTACTTCTGAAGTAGATACGAGCAATATTTGGTGATGATTAATGTTTCGGGGCATTTTGCTCATCCGCTAAACTCATACACGAATAATGCATACAGGGTGTATGTAAAACCATCGCATACAGCGTGCGCGGGCGATATCACCACAGCTCGAATGCAACGAACAACCTACAGCAACAAACACCCGAAGACGAAGAGGCCCCGAAGCAATCATCGGATGCTCGATGTTGCCTTTTTTTATTTTGGATTATGGATACCTTGGGCCGGGGAACCCAACAATCACCAAACAAAAGGCGTGGATCTCGTCGAGTAGATCCACAATTGAGAGTGCGAAACGGCTAAAGATTGATCGGAAATATCTGATAGTGAGCTGAGTGCTGTTGGTGGTTTGCTCGCTGACGGGAGTATACCTTCTCATATTGGTACGTAAGGTCAGGAGGCAAAATACGCACTCGAACATTTCACGGAATTTGGGTACCCGTCTGAAAATGGAACCTTCATCTTGTGGAGCCAAATGACTTGCTACTAAATCGCACATCGTCACCTTCTATATCGGAAGAATGTTTACCTAAGAAACCGAGTTATACACCACCAGAACACAACTAATAAAAGCATGCCTGATCCTTATAGAAAATGTCTAATTGTAATGTATTTATTCTGCTGAGTGATTCCGAATCCACTGTCCACCAACTGTTGCGCCTCGCGTTCAAAAATTTCCACTTTCAAAAACTGCTTTCCGTAACCAACGAAACAAAATCTATGTAAACGAGCGAAAGCTCAGACTATTGTTCGAATGATGCACCGTAAACGGGGTGAATTAGCATATACCTGTATATTTGTTGACGGTTACAAATATCTGAACTCAGAGTTAACCAAGCCTACTGTACATAATGGTACGTACTTATGAAGTCAAAACTATACGGTGAATACAAACTGCCGAAAGCATAACCGTCTACGTTAAATGTTAGCTGTAAGTCAGACGCGAGAATCTACTTTATCCTGCTACCCGAGTCTATTGGAGCTATTTCTGGCGTTGCTCGTCATTAGAATCGTTCGTTCTTGCGATTTCGTAATTTAATGCAGACCGCATCACAGCCTCATCTGTTAAAATATGATATTATACACGACTCCGGAAAATGTGACCGGTGCAAAAGGAGCTGTGGTTGAAATATTAAAGATACATGTACAAGCGGGACATGATGAAAAATATCTCAGAACATCGATGGTGGTGTAGGAATTCCCGACGGCAAGAATAACCACGGTTGGTTGGTTGGTTGGTGGGACCGTGACGGAGCATGCGCAAAAGACGACGCTTTCGCCATCGACAACGAGAGCGTTAATACCTAACAAGGAGGATCAACAATATGCACCAATGAGAATGACATCGAGAAAGCCGCAAAAGTCTTTGTGGGACGCCCTGAGGCGGCTTCGTTTTCATCTTTAACATTGTGGCGTACATAGTCAACATTACGAATGCATGCACACACAAACACAGTCTATCAACGAAATTATATAAATTTATACGATGTCGTGGTAATTCTACTAGAACATCGCGACTTGTTTGTCTCTCTCGTAGTAGTATTTATCATTATGTGCAGATCTATGTGGATCACATATTGGACTCTGAATTGCACGGATGCATTACATTGCCTCGCGTCTCGCTCTAATAGCAGTTGCAAAAGTCAACGTCTTGTGCAGCTGGCTCTAGATCCTCTTATGATGCAGTGTTGGAAATTCACTCTGCAAATCGAAGTCGTTAAGAAAATAGGTGACGACGTTCAGGCGATGGAGTGATTTTGCGAATCAGGAGCCTGTGATCGTCGAACAGGTCCGGAAACTGTCACCTGTTACTGACTTCAGATGATAAATATTCCTGTAAACATCTCAGTAAATGTTCAAGCGAAGCTGAGATGTCAGTGGACAAAATTATGACGACCTTAATTTTCTAGAAAGTGTATTCCAGTCTGTAAACATATTGGATGTAGGGTATGTACAGTACATGACGAGACGCCTGCGCATTTCAATTATCCGGCAATGAATAACCGATGCTTATTACTTCCCGCTGAAGGAACCGATAATGAACCTCTTCACGTCCATCTTGTAATGACCTTCTGGGTACCACTGGTCGCCCGGAAACCTCGTTGATAACTGGGTAAGCCTCTGCATCGTTTATCATGATGTTACACTTATATAACGTATATAACGTTGATACGTCCTTTAGTATATTATATCATGTTATATTATGGCTATTAAGTTTGTATTGATCTATCTAATGAACTGTCTTGAGTGATAGATCGTGTTGAGCCTGTTGGAATAGCAAGCATCGGCTTGTTTGATGGAAACGTAAGCCGCAGACATGTAAAACTGTGATGGAAAAACGAACTATCAATTTCGCGTCGTGGAGTAAATTTAATCATTCTAACTAATTCGTGAAGTATACGAGTAGATTCCGAATTGAAGAGGTGTCAAGGAGATGCATTTAATCATACATGAGAGCCTACATATGAGATCTGTGAAGGCTGGGGGATGGGGAAAATATGGTGGCAAGCAGCGCAGCAACAGGCACTCAATGAGATGAGGATTGGCAAGAGTGGCTGATGGCCGCAATAATCCTACATATCGTTGCTTACATTTCTCTATCCGACGAGTTGCGCCGTTCGCCACGATACGCTACAGTTTTAGGCACAACTTTTCCCCGTTCATTGCTGAGCCAAGCAGTGAGTCAGCGCATGGCGCCGCCACCGCCTCCACCAAGCTGACAGGCGATGATGCCATCTGTCGGGACGTGGGGTGTCAGGCGACGTATGCTCGGAGGCTACACAACGATGAGGACAGGGGAGCTGCTAAGCAATTCAGCCGTGACGGGCCGCTGCGGGCGTAGCTCATTGGCACATCGGCAAACTCTTGTGCATATTCTCTCCCTCTCTATCTCTATGCTCCGCACAAACGAATGCGCAAGTGGCAGGCCAATATCAAGTGTACGTGTCTGACAGAGTGACACAAATCGACATCATACGGAATATAAGGAGCATCCCAGCGTTAGACGGCGACAGCAATGACAGAGACCAAACCCAACGCTCGACAGAGGTTTCACTGTTCATTTGTGCAGTACAGTTAGGGACAAAGCGACGGAGTTCGGAACATTGATACATATTGTTCCAAATCGTAAGCTTATATCCTGACTAAGTGGCAAGCGACAGCGGTGATTCACGCAGGGACCCTCTCGTCTTATGTATCTCTCCGTGGCCACGAAATCTTAGTTAGATTTAGTTTCGGGGGGGGTCTCAAAAATACACGTGAACGCTACAATGTATCTAGATAATCTATGGGTCAACTTTGCTTATTATAGTTTAGCATTCCACACTGTCTTCAATGAATTGGAGGCTGTGCGGATAGCATCGGCTTCAACGTGGCCTGTCACAACTGCTCTAGTTGCATTAAATTTCGCTACTTAAAGACAAGGGAACGCATCCTACGAGCTTCCAAAGCAGGCTACGACTTGGGAAAAATGAACTGTGAAAGAGTTTTGCTGAAAACACCTTGGTTGTTCACTTGGTCAGTGATATTCTGGGCTATTATTTATCTGAGCGATGGATGGCAAAGTCTGTGAAAACTGACTTCTAGGTTTCAAACTAATATAGTGAATGTTAAGTGTATGCTAGTGTATGTTAACACAGCGGGCCAACAGGAGGTTGATAATTGTAGAAATGAAAAAGTAGCTGAGCCCCACCTTTTCCCTCATTGAAAACCTAGCCTATGTTCCGCTGTTTTACAGAGAAGCGCTAGTTGAAGACACGTTGCATCAGAAGAAATACTTCGAACCTAGATGCATGTTGTGACCAAGCACCCCAACCGGCCTTAAGTTAATCTATGTTTCTTGCATAATAATAATTTCAAAAAATCTTTTCAATTCGTCCACATATATACATCTCGAGATCGAGACTCGATATGTATACTACATTAGCGTTTTGTTTCCTTGTCACGTTTACAATATTTAGATAATCGACCATCAATTTCGCCACCGGCAACTGGGATTGATTGCTATAGCCCGTAGCATTATGTTTACTGCACCGTTCATGCACTGTTGATTTCGCCGGCGGGGCACCTTCCACAGTTTGGCCCGTTGGAAAAGGGCCTTGACGCCGATATGGACGCCTGGACGCCTCTCCTCGGAGAGAGGCTGTCTGGCCATTCGAAGCCGTTCGCCGCCACTGACCTCGACTGCAAAATGTACGAAGTTCCTTCTGAGGATGGCACACCGTAATGGCTCGGTAGAATCGTTGAATTGAGCTTATCGAGGAGGACCGGGTTAAATATGCTCCGGTGAAGCGTTAACGTTTATAACAATACCTCACTAAGCCATGCATCACTGAGTAGTTGTATCGCCTCTCAGCAAGCGTATAGAGATTTACACGTAAATAAATTATATATATATATATATATATATATATATATGACTACGATAAAAACCTGAGAAAACCTTAAACTTGTTAAGCTCAGCACCTCTCGTAGAATGTCTTGCCACGAAGTTGATTGTTGTTGTTGGTGGTGATATATGCATCGATTTTTTGTCCATTTTGTCGACGGGGAAAAGTTTTTACCGGCCTTCATTTATTCTTTTTTTCAACTCAAATATTCCTGTACTAAACAAAAGAGGGTGGTATAATATTTGCGATATTAATTGTAATATGCCATCAATGTCAATATAATAATGTTGAGATATCTGTTATTATTCCACTGTTAAGATTATTAGTGTATTAAGCAGTATTTTATAGCTCGATAGCCGACCGAGACAGCGTCCACACAAGCATATTGTTAAGTTGCTCCGTAAGAGCGGCACCCCTAGCACACTTAGGTTAAACATATCTGGTAATGCTCTTATATTGCATCTAGTCCACATCATTCCAGTAAGTGCAACATCAACTAATTTCTCGATTGTGAATATCATTTTCATTTCGTAGCTTGATCTTAATTAGTCTTGCAGCCAGCTGTGAACTTACTAAGTTCATACATCCATGCACTTGTTACTCAAAGTAATTTTTAATTTTTAGACCTTTTTAACGTAGTTGTCCCTAGTGATGCAGCCATCGACCTGATGGATTCAGGTACATACACATTTGGGGTACGGGAGGCCCATCTTCAATGAGTTCTGTGTGTTCTCAAATTCTATGGGCGTGCGCATTTCTAAGGTGGTTTGAACCGAGGCGTTTTACGATCTCATTGCAAGCGATAAGAGTTATTAGAAGTTCTCTCATGGCAACAATTTGATGTCAGCTGTCAATTAGGGCGTTCTGGCTCATTAGGAAGTCAATGTAAACCTCTCTCAAAGCAAATTTCGATGTGCTAAAGGCGCTTTGTAATAGACAGATCTAATTTGGACCATGGCGTGGGTCGAATTCAATTTTCAGGACCCTTCTCAATGTTCTCTCTCTCTCGATCTCTCTACATATATCTATTTCTCTGTCTGTCTTCATCTTTCCCTCCCTTAGACTCGTACAATTCTCGCACAATCTCATCCAACGTCTCCATTCTCATTCCTACTCTGTTCACACGTCCGTCACCTCTAAGGCAGGTCCACCACTTTTTCAGGCAGGCCCAGCAGACATTGAGAGGACCGAGGAAAACAGGCCGTTCGGTAGACCCGCGTCCTTATCGCATCACGTCTTCCCGACGCCAACGTTGGCGAAACCGTTGATGCTGGCGTCGACTTTGTTGTTGTTGTTGAATCGGCCAAAGGCAAAAAAATCAAGGCCTCAACGGGGATCACGGCCTGCTGCATCGGCAGTAGAAGTCAGCCTCCATTACGAAATCTCCCTGCACGTGATTCCTACCTGTTGACAGAACAGAATCTGCTATCTGAGTAGAGTCGTTATATTAGAGCTGGGAGGATCTTGACAGTCTTTTGGCCCCATGGCGGAAACCATCCCTATTTCGTAATTCACTCACTACTGCCATCACTTTCGCTGCTTTTGCCGCGGCTACTCGTTGCCGTAATGCCCCACACTAGAAGGCAAAGGAATCTCCGTGGTGGAAGCGGGACTACTGGCGCACATCAAACTCATTCAGTCACCAGTTGAATGCCAATAACAGCGTCTTCGCCTGAATCACTGAGGAAGATGTCTCATTTCCTTGGGAAAACGATCCGTGAGATCGCATGGATACGTAAGTATCTGTGTGGGAAGTATCTGAGTAAATAAAGAGTGGCGAAGGGCGGACTATTTCAAATATACGATTCAGCGACTGGATCGTTATGGGCCGTTGGTGGGGAGACTGGGTCTAAGTAAATTCCAAAACGTTCGCTTTCATTCTAGGTTAGGGGACTTGATAAATTCAAGCATTTGATTATCATGTAAGATCAGCGTAAGATTAGCTGTGCGCGGTGCCAGCGTGCTACAACATCTAAGCAACATAATAAATACATAATAAGTACGTTGCACGTATAAATGGCATATTTGAACAAATAACAATAAAAAAAAAATATATATATATAGGGACTGACTTAGGAGTACAGATATCATTACCCAAGTGAGCTCGTGGTTCGACTCTAGGGAAGTAATGCACTCTCAGCAGAAGATGGTTTTAGCAGGCAGAGGCGTTTTGTCATTTACGTCACTAGATCGGCCCACTTTCATGGAGATTGGAAGATGTCTCTGGTGGTGCCCGTGTCTTTGAAGAAAATTTCCTCCTCTCTCTCTCGAAAAAAAACAGTGAGTTTGCGGACACACTGAGATATACTAAAGATTCGGGTAAGTCAACTTATGGGAAATCGGATTTTGTGAAGGTCAGTGGTGGGTTGAAGAACCCTTTAAGGGTAAAAAGTCCCTGTCGTAAAGTCGTCAGATATTATTTTTATTTGAGCTAAATTATACCATCCATTGATTTCTGTAATGCATTTTTTTTTCGTATTAAAATACGTCGCTATGTGGTGGAGCTTAAGTGTAAGCGGTAGTCAGTTTCGTGGCCCCACGGGCCGTTGACAAGATCACTATACTCGATAAGCTTCACCATACTAGTGCTTGAGCTTTTCTTTCTAGGCCACACCCATCTTATTATATATAGAACTGATGCTATTGATTTCCGTAATATCGAGGTATCTTAGTATGTTAGTTTAACTAACAACAATAACACTACCTAAAAAAAATTTCTCGTTGGCGGTTTGCCAACGATCAGACACTGATCGAAATTTACCAGTATGGCATTAGCGATAACACTACCAGAAGGTAACTACCTGAGGCTGGGATACCTCTTACATCAAGTGATTTTGCAGATAAGCAGACCCTTAGCATGTCAGAGGCTCTGGGTCGGAAGACAGCCACCTATATCGCTAAAGTCAGTGGCCATTTAGCGACCACGCCGCCCACAGCTCCCACCGAGGATAACTTAGCTGCACGCTGTACGAACACATCGAGATGTGTAAAATTCTTATTGTCAGCGGAACACAACTAAGTAGTGAGTGATGAGAGCTGAGAAAGTGATGCGCAGAAATACACATAGGAGCGTATTTATTCTGGGCTATGCTAATTTCGAAACCCATTTGAAGAACTACGCTTGTGTGGGCGAAAAAAGAGCCACTAACTCTTCAATACCTACCTTAATCTATCAGTTGCTACGTGCCTACGTCGCTACTAGTTCTGGCAAAGACTCTACAAGGAATCACTACACGTCAAACCAAGCGTGAACCAAGACGAAACTAACACAGGCTTAGGGAATCCCAACCTGCCTCCATGCATTTGATGGTTCGACCTAATCAAACCCACGTGGCACATCATCACTGCGTCGCTTTGTTTAAACGTACAGGTCTACTTATACATATACCTGCTATCCATAAAGAACCTCAATGATCTTCCATAGCGATTGATCAAGTTAGTTTTGAATACAGGTTACCATCGCTTGTAGCCGACTTCTTAACTGGACGCACTGTTCCAGTCAAGTCGAATTTCTGGAATACATTCAACATAATCAGGAGACACAACAGGTTAATTGTGACAAAAGGACACACCCGCAACGGAACTATTTCATCTGGTCAAGATTGCATATGGCGGCTCATCTCATTTTGCTCCTTCGGAAAAAGGCCCTTCAGTCAGAATGAGTTGTTCAACAAGGAGATCCTCTTGCTCCTACACTCTTCTCTTTGTCCATAACGTACTTAGTGGTATCACCTGAATCTCCGTTGAGCGTATTACCCATGGATCATGGTAGAGTGTTATCAGTGGAGATGCACGGACAGCAATGCAGAATATTTGTCCAATCTGCGTAAAGGATCTATGCTGCTGTATAAGGTCCGCCTCGTTGACAGGGTTAGATGTACCACTAGTTGACGAAGCTCTACTATAGATGCTCAGTCTTAGTACAGAAAATATAGAAGTAATGACGGATCACAGAGGTGTTTTCCCTGTGTGTTCTCAGATGGCAGAAGCGCAAGTTTGAGAGTATGCGACACCACATCTGGGTTTGATATTCTACGGACAAAGTAAAAAACATAGCCCGCTTGCCTTAGGTGGCCTCGGATTATATATATATATATATAAATATTTAAGTTGACAGAACTTGCGACTGTCTGCACACATGTCCCTGTGGCCCAATTACTGTTAATTTGTTTTGGGAAGTATGTGAACAGCCTGAAAAGATGTATGGAGACCCACGCGTAGGTTGCTACTGCTGTTATGAATACAAAGACCGAATGGAACAAGACAGAGTTCCTATCTTGAGATCGTCGAAGATAAAGGTAAAAGCTATACTGGTATAGGGTATAATAGGATATGTATATTATAGGATATATATGTTATGGACTCCGTTGAAGTTGTGGCGTTCGCATTTTCATTTTACACTCTGCATATTTATCGTTTAGAAAATTGCTATTAATATTTTTACATTGGCCAGCATTTAATTATTTAGTCGGTACGCTTTATTTATTTTTGCTTGTCGCTTTTTAATTATTTGATGTATTCTTGCCAATGTGTTTTATTTTGTAGAATCGATGTTTTCCTTCTTCGAGTCCTATTTGGCTCCATTTTTGTTTTTTGACCGATTGGTTTCCTTGCCACTATGGGAGCCGCTTTCACCCTGTGGTGTGTTCTACGTAGTGCTGGCTAAGTGCTTTTTTTATCAATCAGATGTAGATATTTTTTGTGGATATTTGTTTTGTAGAATCTTACCCAATGTTTACATATTGTACAAAAATGCGTACCCTTTATATATAAAATATACGTTGCAATAATTCTTTTAACTATTATTTTTACGAGAACTTAAGCATGTATATTACAGTTCCGTCAATAAACATTTGTTTGAAATTGAAAATTGAAATTGCTGCTCAGGTGGTGTGGTGCATTTGTGTGCGACTGCCTTCGGCAATCGGATGAGGGATGTAAGTGCCCATACGGGCTCAATCCCCACCGTTATACATTTACATTTAAAGGGGTTCGTCTTATGAAGTAATATCGAAAGCCGACCGCTGATCCCTAAACATAATCCCCCAGACAGCCAGACATTCCCCCATTGCTTTGGTTTCACTATTAATATTATTATGAAACAATTTATGTAAACATTCCTCCATCGCCCCCAATAACATATGTATCACGGTATATGGACAATTGGTCCAATTATTTACCCATAAGGTTTAAAATATAAAGGACACATACTGAAAAAACATTACTTTGTAGGCCCATCCTCTATATTATACCAAAATCTCTGGTATACAGTTTATTATGGAGTTCTACAAGTATCCTATATCGTTTTCTGCAACCAAGCCCCATTCAATAAATATAGTCCATTCACTGAGGCTGTTGAGCCATTCTCCCAGATCCAACAAAGTAGAAGATTATAGCCCCTCTCTCCCGCTGAACCGAGCTCAGTTGAAAAGCCAGGAAAACTCTTTCAAAGGAAGCGGCCTAGGTTTGTGGTTTGGTCGAAAATTAGATCCGGCTTAATGCCCCTGAACACTCCTATTGGCTCTGGAAATTCACTAGTGGTATATTCCATCATCTCTTGCACCCTGTTATTATGGATTATTAGTGTTTATGCAGAATCTGACCTACGATTTTCCCTCACCGAAATGCAGGCAGACTCAAACGACCAAATGACGTCACCCAATAGGTCTCACTTGACAAGTGGAGAGCAGACATACTATTTTATTAACGGCAGGCGAAATAACGGTCGATTGTGGCCACCGGTTGAAATTGGGTACTGTTATTTAGGAGATGAAAAATAATCAACATTTTTCGATATCTTTTTCTCAATTTAGCAGATCTTTGTCTTAGGATAGATGAAGTCGTTTCAAAAGAGACTCGAGCAACAAATTTTCAAATTCTTTAAGGATGGACGTCTATCGTCTCTCGAAGGACTGGTCCATATAATCAGTAGTGTATAGCTCTTCAATGGCTTGCCGCGGGCCTAAAAAAGCCTTGTATAGCGGCTGAAGTAGTTGTGTTGCGTTCGATGTCAAAATAAATAAACCCCTGTGCAGTTTTTTTAGACGTATGTGAAAAGTTAAGTGATGTCCTTTAACACGTTTGCTTCTTGCTGTTATTCTAGGGTAAACAGTATTCTAATTATCGACCTAGTTTTCAAAGACAGAGGTTCAATCTAACCTAATCCAGCTTGTCCTGGTGTATCAGGCTCCATCGGGCTCCAGCTTCCGTCAATCTTGCCCATATTTGTTCTGCCTTATTGATACAAAGCGGTGTCTAAGTCCTTCCTTCCCCATCTAAATCCTTCTCTAAACTCTGGAAGAACGTGTGAACAGCTTCTTCGTCGATGCTTTCCCTAGAAAATGATGTTTTTTCATGGTTCCCCGAGAATTTATTTATGTCAAGCATCCGCTTACATTTATGCCATCGGTCTGCTGGGTAAATATATATAAGCGGATGCTTGTCACTCAGCCTTGTTTTAACGAAGTTTGGTATCGTCAACCAGCCAATCCCAACGGATTCGCTTACAAACCACGATCGAACAGAGGCGTTTTCCCATTTTTTGTAAAATATGGGAGAACCAAGTCAAGCGCGAGGTGACACAAAATGCGGTTTAAAAAGTGGGGTCCATTTGAGAAACGACTACGCTCACTCAAGAGAGTTATTCCTTAAACGGTTCACATCTCAATCCGTCATGACCGAAAACACTTTTGCAACGCACTATAACCTACATCGATTCTTGATAATCCATAAGGTACTATTGCGATAACACGGCCCAGATGCATATCGTTCCCCGATGAATCTTTATGCCTCAAGGAACCTGATACCCATGACAAACATCCGCCCGATTGTGAATAATCCGCGTTGTAACGCCATCATCGTGGCATAATAAACACATTACAGTATGTGATACTTATGACTTTTTTGCTAAAAGTTAACGACTGCTTTACTTTAATCCCATCTTAGTTTTAAGTATAAACCTACTTTTTCGACGAGAAATAATTTAGCTTTCCGAGTCACAACAGTTTGCGAAAAGCATAAATCAGTTGGCATACCTGACCTGCGGAATGTTCTCCTTGCACACACGGGCTTTCATTTTGGGCCGTAGAAACGAAATATTATGGCATCCAAACCTAATGGTATCCAAAAAGAGACGCAACCTTACGAGACTAACTAAATGATTGCCTTTTCTATTAGGGCATACACTTCAAAATTTCGCCTCTTTAAATGACAATAACTTTTGAACTAAATGAGGTAGAACAAAGATTTTTTGGTATGAGTTAGAGGTACTCTCCAGCTTTATTGACACACCGATTCCAGCCCTCTGGGAGTTTTGAAATAGCCAAATATTTACCATTTGCATTTCCATATATAATTTCGTTATCTATTGCTTTTGCGAGTAAGTCGACGGTTGCATATGGAACCCCACCTATTGCCCTCTTTAATGCATGGAAACAACCATAATCACACGGGCTTAAATCAGGAGAATATGGGGGTTGATGCCATCGCTCAATATTGTTCCCCTCCATCCAGGCCGTAATTTCAGCAGTGCGGTGAGGTCTTGCGTTGTCGTCGAGTAACCACACTCGGTGCTGTCGATCCCCACGCCATTTGTTCATCAATCCTTTCAAGAAGCCGAGATATCGGGGAGCATTGAGTTTTTCGTTTGCCGCTAATATTTCGTAATAGCAAACACCCTTGATATCCAGAGCGAGTATCATCAACACCTTTCGTCCGAATCTATCTGGCACTGCCACAGACGTTGCAGCTTCACCTTGTCGGAGCCACTGTTTTGCTTCGTCGTTCTTAGGGGGTCTATCCAGGCTAACCCATGTCTCGTCTATCGACACGGTGTGCTCTGAGCGACTGGTTTGTTGCGTATAAGTCTTCAAATTAAATGTCGAACACTCCACACGCATTTTCATCTGCCCAGCATTCAGTGTATGGGAACCCATTTTCCTTTGATTATCTTCATCTTCAGTATATTGGTGACAATATTATGACACGTTGACTGAGGAATCCCAGTTTCAGCCGACAAAGACATCATGGACCAAGCTCTGGTTTGCTCAAAAGCTGCCTTGATTCTGTCAATCCGTTCGTCCCTTGTCGCACCTGCTTTGTGGTCCCCTCCTCGATGCTCATCAGTGTCCATATCTCCACTGTTAAATCGCTTGCACCAAATTTGCACCATGCGCAGGCATAAGGCAGACCTACCGTACGCCTTCACTAATTTTCGATGGATTTCAGGTGGAGGGTGTCCTTGGAGAAACAAAAACTTGATGATTTCCCGTTGATTTTTGGGGGAATTTGAACTTTCTGCTGCAGTGTCCATCTTTCTGATCGTATCGAAACCACTCAGTGTTCGAAAGGAAGCCATGTTCACGCCGCGTACCCACGCCAAAAATGAACGCATTCTATCGCGTAGTTCGTATTGTGCGCCATTCGAAAGGCGCGAAATTTTGAAGTGTATGTCCTAATAGTATAATTTGCAATATATTATTTATTCTTCCTCAAATACGGCGTACGTCTCAAAATTATCTCGTTTCGGTGCCAATTTGTAGCTAAGGAAATTCGTTAAAAGCACACAAACCTAGCTTAATCAACGGCGACTTTACTCAAGATGCGCAAAATATGCTTCCCGACGAAAATGTGGTGTAACCCGATAATGCTGCTTGGATGGCGAAACCTAAATGACGAATTTTTATCGAATAAACAGGTGTGCCGGATCGCCACAACAAGCTAAGCTATGGACGTCGCTAGCTGCCACCAAATTGTCGGGCCCTGTACATTTTAGCGAACGAAGGTCAAAAATTCGTTTCAAGCAATTCACAGTCCAAAATCACCTCATTTTGTTGAGGTAGTTATAGCTTTCCAAATTTCGATTTCGAATTTAGTCTTCCATTATAGCCCTCATCTCACGTTTCCGCTCGTCACTAGGCCCTCACATCTAGGCCCAATGTGAAACTGTCTTGAGAAAGCTTTTGCCTCCTCAGAATAAAGGAGCCATCGAGAAGTGCAAAGAGCGATGGACAGCGCACTCGACGAAACCGTCTCCATCGACTTTAATAATGTCGTTTTTCGTCTCTATTCCTCGGGGGATTGTCTCTCGACTTCAAACTTGCCGAACGCATGGCTGGCCGCTTTTCTACGTTGCCAAATGACGTCCAATGTACGTCACATTTCTTCTCGCGTACGGAAGGTACTTCAACTTTTCTAGCTTAACGAATCCGTGCCCAGTGTGCCACTACACTGCACTACCATAGTAGAACAAATTGCAATTCAAACAAACATTCCTGCATTGAGTAAAGGCAAGGTGCCAAGTCATGGATAAGGCTTAGTTTGAATTTCGGTTTCATATTAAATAATGTGTAATGACAATTATATTATGGTATAGTAATGGTCATAACAATTATACCAGCTGTGTCTCCGTGTGGTAGACAAGGGACCGCGCCATGATGTCAAATAGATTCCAAAGAAATATATATATATATATTTTTTTGTTTAGATGAAAGTTATATCGCGAAGTTGCGTAGTGGACAACTGACACATATATATATATATATATGTCAGTTACAAAAAAACATTGTCCACTACGCAACTTCGCGATATAACTTTCGCCGCATCTAAATATTATTAAATATCTTATAAAGATAAGGATATTCTCTATCTATAAATTTGAACTCGTTACCGGATTAGCGGCTTCATCGACATATCGCCTCAGTGGGCATGAATTCGAAAATTAGATCTCCCCGTGAACACATCTCTTGTATGAGCAGACAGTTAACCTCGATATGCTTGCTCTTTTGTGATGGGCTGGTTTGTGAATTAGTGCAAGCGCACTTTGACTATCTACCCTGATTGGCGGTACTATTGGTAAATCCAATTCTTCAAATAAGTATCGTAGCCAGCCACCAGGGGTCAGACTGAGCGTGCGCAAAAGTAATGAGTTCTGAAGTAGTTGTCAAAGAGTACTGCGGAGAACTTACCCATATATCTGGTTCTGACTTTAGAGTATACAGCCACTTACAGATTTACGTGTCAGTACATCATTCACGAAATGGGCGTCTGAAAACCTCAGTAAAGTTTCACGAATATCCCATATCCAGCCGGCTGTCCAGTTGGAGAAAAATTATCATCGCCTTTCTCGGGACAATGTCGTCCTCGGCCCCGGTCCCCAACTCCTAGTGTTTGACATGAACTCTGCCTGTAGTCTTTGACATGAACTCTGCCTCATTGAATTATTTTGTTCTTGTCTTATGACGTCGATCGAAATCTGGGTATCGAGTTAAGGTAGTAGTACAAATTTTTCTTCCAAGGAAGAACTCAGCAGGTCTGAATGTACTGTTAGTCGACAGCTGTTCGTATACAGTGATTTTCCCGTAATTTCTTAAACGATCATTTGAAAATATCTACAAATCGGATACTATCATTTTTGGATTCCCACTTGGAGAGAAAATGTGTTGTAGTTCTAGTATGGTGTTCGATGTAGTCGCACAGTGTAGTTGTTTTCAATTTATGCCGTAGGAGGCAAAGGACGACAATTCGGTCGGCACTGATTGGACATCCGTCGTGTTTGTGATACGGTTTTGGATGCGCCTAACAGTTAATTAATGCTGATTGAAAATTGTTTTTTCTATGTTGGCTATTACAGAATCTTCTGTTGCCTACGATGATTCTGGACAGCAATCAGTGGTGAAAGAGTGTATCAGCTTGACCAAATTCACTTGTACTGGTATACTTGATTTCTATGCTTGATTTCGAAATCATAACCCAAAA
Source organism: Stratiolaelaps scimitus (assembly GCA_019614645.1). Taxonomy (NCBI): domain Eukaryota; kingdom Metazoa; phylum Arthropoda; class Arachnida; order Mesostigmata; family Laelapidae; genus Stratiolaelaps; species Stratiolaelaps scimitus. Next base: position 107,102 of record JABWDB010000038.1, read on the forward strand.
GTATTGTTGCCCATCTCTGTAGCTATTTGCGGTATAACCTTTCTTTCTTCCAAATAGAGCTGGTAAGGGTTTACGATCGGTGACGAGTGTAAATCTTCTAACGCCTATAAATTTAGGAAATCGTTGACAGACAAACACAAGGGCTAACGCCTATTTTTCGACTTGCGCGTATTTTATTTCTGTTGGGCTTGATGAGAGACTAGGGTGAAAGATGACTTCGTGTTCCATCGGGGAACTTATGATAACAGCTCTCAAGTCCGTACTGGCTGGCCTCAGCTCCTACAACAACTGTGGACCGTAATGTATTAGCAAAAGATTGGATGTTAACGTTTCTTTTGGATGGACTAGACATTTTTGCTGAATTGACGTCCACAGAAATGTGTGATCTTTATAAAAGAGCTCGTCTAGGGAACCCCAGCACCTCAGTCAAATTATTTTTAGTCTAACTCACAAGGTGACAGCTCAGATTTACAGCAAAATCTTTGTTCAGCCATGTAATAACAGAAATGAACAGGAGCACCCCTGATAATTATCTGTACGCATAATATTACTGTGTGAAGCCTCGAGCTACCAACGTTGCCTTTCAAGGATCAATAACGCCATGATATGATCTCTTTTATCTTGATGATCCACTTTGTTTCAATCACTCTATTCCCTGGCGGCGATTGGCTCAACTCCCACACTGAGTTTCTTTTCATTGCGGCTATCTCCTGGATCATGGCTTACCTCTAGTGATCCCCTTCTAGAGTTGCTCCATCGTATTTGGCTCTACAAAATCTGCAACGTGCTCTAGGTTGTGACTCTCATAGTATCGGAACGGTCTCTGTAACTTCTGTCTGTCGCGCAATTTAGTGTTGGCGTTCATAGCAACCAGATCTCTGGTTCGTATATGTAATACACATAAGGAGCCGAAACGTTCTGATCGGTATTGGCTCCCACCCGTATTGTAAATTCATCTTTATCATCGCTTCATTGTGACTTAGAGATGTCTGTGGTCAGAGTCACCTTTGTCGATGGTCCGGGTTCGTTTTCTTGTGCACGCTCAGGTTTACGTTTCAGCAAGCCTGGACTCAGGAACCGCATATTCTTTAATCGCGTTATTTTGTTTGTCCTAGAGTTTCATCTGCGGTACCAGTACACAGTTGTTCGATACCAGTAAGGATGACGTGTATTCCCCGTATATATCTTTCTTCACCGGATCCAATGTCCCTGAGTTCTACATGGCAGTTTCGTGCTGATAACGATAAAGGTAAGTCGTTTTCTTGAGGTTCGAAAACTTGCAAGTTCGTCCTAAGTCCCAAGCTGGTCTCCGCAGCGTTCCAGAGTAGGCAGTCAGGCAAGCGAAGATGCTTCTGAATCAAACCAAATCTGCGACAAGAATGATCTGCCTTTATTTCGGCTTCTTTGTACATGCCCAGAACACTTTACAATGGTCTATGTGTTGTGTTGGCAATGGTGCATATCATCATGTAGGAAGATGCTTTACAATAATTATTATCATCAGCTTTCTCCTCTTTTCTTCCAGCCCGTTCCGCTCTGGTTAGCTTTCGCTTGATTTTTCTCTTCGACGGCCTTCGCTGTTAGCCTCATGCTCTTTGGGCCTTTGTCTTTTCTTGCTATGTTGCTGAGCTGGCGTTGCTTAAGTCTTTAGTTCAGTGCCTCTGGCTGACGAATGTCCCTCAGTTTTGACTAGTTCGTTAGGAGATTTGCGACTAAGAGCAAATATCGCAGTATGGACGTCTCAAATTAGTGGATTGAAAAATTTCATTCTACCGATTCCGGTGGCATAGACTCTCTTCCACTTATGGATCCTCCTTCTAAATCAGACCACAAAACCGCTAATTTTCTATCAGTATGCTAGACCATGTTCTTCGATTCATGTAGCAGTATGGACGACATGGATGATCGATTTGTGCAATACATGCACATTATCGCCCGTGGAATATTAATAATAATATTTCAGTCTGATGATGGAAGCGTTACCTCCACCTCCCTGGAACTTCGCCTATGAAAAGCATCTATGAGATTGAGAACTCTTGTGCTATCGTTTCGAAACACCAAGGAATTTATCAGATATGGAAATAGACGGATTGGAGGTTGCGTTGACATTGGTGACTCATGTGTGAACTGGAAAATAGTGCCGGATGATGCCGCCAAGTCCGAGGTCTTCAAAGATTCCTTCGGGAGAATATAGTCTTCGGTGTTTGACGTTACGTCGACTTATATTGGGTTGAACTATCCTCCTCTAAATATAACAAAGGGTGCCATCATTGAAAACATTGGCACTCCTCCGCTTAAGTACAGCCTCACTCCGGACGGTATCCCGCCGATGGTATACAAACAGCTGAGCCTACCTGTTTTATTCTAAATCGTTGGTTCGATGGGGGGCACAGTTCCGAATCTTTTCCGCTCACAGTTGGTTACTCCTGCATACAAGAGAAATCTAAGGTCGATGTAGGTAAGTATAGACCGGTTACCCAAGAACTCATTGTATTTGACATGATCTTTGTTGATCATATCTTCTCATAGTGCGTATGGGGCTGCTGAATGATGCTTAGCACTGTTTTAGCAAAGGTCGCTCTATATCTACACAGCTAATCGGCATGGTACAGGATTAAGCTTTATACTCTAATCGTAAGAATAAGTTTAACAATGTTCACTTCGATTTTTCCAAGGCGTTCGATAGAATATCTATCCGCGCTTGTTTCCCAAGCTGCGCAAACTTAGCAGTAATCCTACGAGCATTGCCTTTATAAGAAACTACCTGGCTGACAGACAATTCAGGGTTAATGAGGGGCCAGGTTCTTTGGCGGAGTGTCTCTCTGGTGTGCCGCAAGGTTCTTTTGCGGGCTCTCTGCCGTTTCGTATCGTCGTTCTTGATCTAAAAAATCCACTTCCCGGGGGCATCGTTCACAAACTCTATGCAGATGACTGAAAGCTCATGGGCCCTGTGATTATCCGGGAAAGAGGAAACTCTTGCAGTCCGCACTATATGCTGTTGCAGGGTTGTGCTTGGAATGATATGTTCATTCCGTACCAAAATGTGTTGTGCTCTCATCCTATGACCACACCACCGAATACAATTTAAATGGTGACCTCATTTTTAAGGCTCGCACCAGAAGGGACCTGCGCGTAGTCGTCAGTCCGCGGTGTGAAATCGCCAGAGACTCCATCACTCTTAAGTCCAAAGGTGATCTGCATGATGCTGCTGACATTAGTATGGCTCATAAATTATGCAAACTGTGCATGATAGATCCTATGCGTTTGGCGGAAATAACTCACGTAGTTGTTAAACCATCAGAAACCAGAGCGCATACAGATGCCTACGCGTGGAGAGCGGCTCGCCTTAAGATTTCAAAGAGCGGAGAAATTAAATACAGTAACAATCCCGTATGTAAAATTATATTTGGTCACCCCTTAGCTTTAAATAAAGAAGTGTTTGAATTGAATTGAAAATTTCTAGGTTTACAGTCGAAGAAGAGGCCACTGTAACCGTAAAGTTATTTCACCACAAGTTTTTTTCGTCACTATAAATGTAACTCTTTCTTAACTGTCAACGTGACTCCGCATTATGAGTATAGGGCAGAAACAATATAATCTAATTATTAATAATTTTTATTCAATTATAAAAGTGGGCGACAATTTTACCCGCTGAACTTGAAATACATCTAAGAACTCCTTTCTCTATATATTCTTAATAGAATATATAGAACAAGGCCCCACTTCCCTAATTCTTAAGCGTGCGTATATATATATATAGATATAATGTTTTCATTGATCGTTTATGTATTTTACATATATTACCATTAATTTGTACGGACTTCTGATACATTTTTACGATACCCAAAAATAACGAGACACATACAAATTTAAATATCTGCTAAACTAAGATAAAATAATTTTTTTTTAGTATGAACTAGAGGTACGCACCTCTTTTATTTATACACTGGTCCCAGAGTTCTGGCAGCCTTCTAACAGCCAGGTACGCCTCTCGGAGCAAATCGACGTTTGCATATCCTTTACCACCTATAGCCCTCTTTAATCGATGGAAGCAACCATAGTCACACGGGCTTAAATCGGAAGAGGGGGTAATGACATCGCTCAATCTTGTTGGCCTTAAGCCAGGACGAAATTTCATCGCTGCGATGTGGCCTAGCATTGTCATCTAGCAGCCACACTCGGTGCTTCCCATTGCCATGCCAATTATTCATGAGTCCCTTCAAGAACTCGAGATGTCGAGCCGAGTCTATTTTTTCTTTTGAGCCCAAAATCTCGTTATGGCAAATTCCGTTGAAATCCATGGCAAGTGCCACCATTACTTAAGGTTCGAATCTATTTGGTACTGCTACCGACATTGCCTGTTCACCTGGTCGTAGCCACTGTTTCACCTGTTCTTTTTACGGTCCCCTATACAGGCTGACCCATATCTCGTCCACTGCAAAGGTATGCTTTATATAATTCGACGACATGTTTCACGAGGCACGCCAATTTTAGCCGACAAAGTCGTCAGTGTCCAAGCTCTAGTTTCCAATTTCTTTTTCGATTATCTCGATCCGTTCGTCAAACTGAGATGTGGCAAGGAGTGGGCGCCCGCTATGTTTATTAATGTCCGAGCAGCCATACCTAAACTCCGCACACCAACGCACACCTGTCGTCGATTCAGGGCATTATGGATTTTTCCTTCGATGGATTTCAGCTAGACATTTCTTCTTTTGAGACATAAACCTGACACCTTTCTTGTGAAAATGCATGTCAGAGGGACCTGCTCCGGCGGTTGCCATTTCGAACGCCCAACGAAGGCCGAATGCTAGCGGCTTTTGCGCCGCCTGCTTGCTAATTGTTGTGTCATTACCAGCCAAATTTGAATTCAAACCGGCCAAGAATAAGAATTCGGCGCAAGACGATATGAGTCTCATTATTTTTAGGCCTAATATATTTCAGCCTAATATATATGTATTTATATAACCTATATGACAAAACGGTTAGAGACAATTTACGCACCGGAGTCAGCTCTCTAAGAGCTTCTGAACGGCAGTAATTCTTTACATTTGGGTTACCAGATCTAGCCTCGTTGTCGATAACCTCCTGAAGTAAATAGATGCTTACAATGAATATTTTTTTTTTTTTTTAGAGCTGACCCTCAGCTGTTCCCCTATCTGACAGGCCTCAGCTTACAATGAATATTGTTGGCCTCTATTCAGTTCGTTATTGCAGCCACATGGTAAGGTTCTGCACTGTCATAAACAGTATCGCCCAGAAGCTACACCTCGTGCTTTCACTATCTTTGTCATTTGCCCATAAGTCTCTTCAAGAACTCGAAATATCGGGCTATATAGCAAGTCTAATATTACTTTGGGACGAAATGCCACTGGACAAAGCCTTTTATCGGTAGAAGCCATTTTCTTGGTCCCCTTTAGGCGGCCGGCACGGACTCACCCAACACTCGTTGGTTGCAATGGTGTGCTTTAGCCGAAGTTTTTGTTGCCTCTAGGTTTGTAGGTAGCGTTTAGGATATGCCACGCGTGTTTCCATCTGCGCCGGGGTCAGTTCATGAGCGATCCATTTTGCATTTTTTTTGTCATTTGCTATGTTTTCGTTATAACTTCGTAACATACGGTGCGCGGAAATCCAGAATAAGCCAACGAAGAGGTTATAGTCTAGCCTCTAGTTTGGTCAATGACTGCAGTAATTTTCGCTGCTCGGTTGCCCGTAGGATGTACTGTGTAAGTGGGGAATCACGTCCTCTGTGATCTCCCACGGTCCAATCACCCCTCCTAGATCTATCACATCAGTAGTAAATGTGCTGTTGGGTAAAAACCTCCCTGTCTAAGATTAACACTAATTTTCAATGAATTTCATTCGTGCTTGTTCCTTCAAGAAACAAAAGTTTGAGCTCACGGAATGCTGATTTTCAGCACGAAACGATGCGTTAGCTTCTAGATTCTCTTGATGTCTGAAAATGAATCAACGTTGAGCTGCATGTAAGTAAAACACTCAGGTGTCAACAGGCCAAATTTTGCATGGCTATGACACGTAGTTCCAAGGTTCTCCGATATTCAAAGTAGATCCGAGCGGCCTGCTAACTGGAGTTCTTTCTAGCGCTGTGTCTCGGACGGTCAAGCTCACTGAAGGCTATATTTACTTACGTAAGATAAATGCGGACCAGATTATTGAAAGTGATCGTCAAACATCTTGACCATGTGGCGCCCTCTCACGACTTGTACCAGAGGAAACAACAAATCTTATGTTCTATTCGCATGAGGAGGTAACAGGGTACATGTTATAATGAACCCCAATGCCTGTCTCAACTTCTATAATAAACACACTATACGATTAAGTCGAAGCTAGACTCGGCGGCGGCTCAGAGCGGCGTGGCCAGGAGAGTGCCCCGCAGGGTGGTGGTGGTGTTGGAACGACGACCGTACTCTGTGATAACTGGCACGCTTGTTGTGACATGCCTCCTTGACAATTCGGGGTTCTCTCCTGGCCGCCAGGTGGCGCCGCCGCAATGCTCACCGCATAATTTATTCAAGATACTGTAAACGTATATTTCACATCGTACATTTCTTAACCTTAGTAACTTACAGGTATGAATAATGTAATACGTAATATTAGTTGACGCAAGCTCCTAAACACAAGGATTGCAACAATAATTAAACCAATGGCGCCAAATTCGAATTAAACGTGCATTACGTGTCCAAACGACAACCCGTTTGTCACACATGTCCCTACGAGATCCGATCTTCACAGCAACTAACACAGTAGAGTAAGGTCAAGAATATACGTCCACCACGTTGTCCTTGCAAACTGGCCTCGCAAAATAGATTTGCTGAATATTGTCCTTGACGTAGTGTTAGACAAGTAGTTCGTATGTACGTTACGTACTGGATTGTACAGCGCTTGGTAGTGAAGCTCAGATAGCACAAAGCCTACTTTTCTCATCCATTTTAGGCGTTCTAGCCCTGAAACAAAAAGGGCTTCGGGGGGAGGGGCGCTACACCTTACATATACAGATCTTCACTTGTTTCATTCCTATTCCATCGCACGCCACCACTCCGCGCCCATCGACCCAAGAAATAATCGCATTCACCCAAACAACTTCTTGTCCCAGGTGGTAGAGATATTTAAGAAACTAGATTTTTGCCCTTCAATGCCACACGCCGATGATGAGAATAACCCAAGACTCGACGTTATTCACGTTATCGCTGCTGTTCTTAGCCTATCGTATTTCTGCATTTTACGTATTTTACAATACTGCTCATATGTCTATATATTTTCATAGATTTTTAAGTTCGGTTTGATGTGCTCATGATGTTGCTTTAATTTGATTGAGATTAAATGAAGTCAAATAAGGTTTATATAAAACCTTAACTCAATGTAAGTATTTATTGTGTGTTTAATATAATATACACAATAATTAGTGATTCATTTGGAGAGGGCGTGGACTGGGACTCAGACCACGGCCATCATGTTCTCGAGGAGGGGGATGGCATAGGCTCTTCGCATAGCCATAGAAAGATGCTGCATAAGGAAGGACCCTGCACGCTTGTTCCCGATGGCGCTCACCAGCCTGTGGTAGACCCCTCCAGGAGATCGACTGTGGGAGGGTCGTCTAAAATATCGAAGGCAAGAAGGGAAAAGAGGTGAGTTGCCTGCAGGGCGGCGTGCTTCCGTAACTTGGCCAGCTTCGCACGAAACCGCGCGTAACCGATGGTGGTTGTCAGTGGTAGAGATTGTCCACGATAGTCCACGGTGGGCATTCGCCACGACAGGGTCGCGACGGTTGTAGCTGTGCGACTCAACCACAGGAGCCCCGAGAGGGGGGGTACTCGCAAAACCGGGGAGAAAAGTCATCGAGGGCTGTGCGAAGGAGGGCAGCACGTGGAGCCACGCCTCTGCACCTGCCCGGTTGAGCGGGCGAAGACGACCCCTGTTTGTGATGTGTGGCGCCGAGGCCAGGGGCGAGTCCTGCGAGTCCTGAGCTTCTGGCGGACATCAAACCACACGGTGCCAGTGCTGCTTGTCCGGTGAGACTCTCATGGGAAGCGGCGAAGTAGCGGGACCCAGGTGGAGGGTCAGCCTCGGTGCCGGCCGGGCTGGTCCTGAGCAAATTCTGCATTCGCGCCACCAAGAAGGGAGAGCCTTAGTGATCCCCAAGGCGGAACAGTCGGTCAAGCATCACCGAGTTTCTCTTGAAACAGTGGTCAAACAGAGATTAGATGGCCTCGAAAGCTTAACTCTATTTGCGAATATACTGGGACGAGTAGGTATCGGTGCAGTTCGGAATGGTAGCTATCATGGGTACCCTAACACTGACATTTGACGCATATTTTGACACTGAAGGAATGCCAGAATCCATAGGTACTGGCCTAGACTTTTCATCAAAAATTTACCAACAATTGCCAGTGGTTTTGATTTTGCTAAGTACAATATGATCTTCCTCTATGTACCAGCCTTCGAAGTCAATATCATAGACTCTGATTATGCTTAGATAAATAAATATAGAATTATATTTATAATGATAATTATATTTAAATATAATTCCCTACATTCATTATTACATGACGGCTCATTGCTAAAAAGGGCATCAGTGGACACTGTTATAGACACAATATCACATAGCGTATTTTTCTCTTTTTAAGGCAAAATACGCCCCTATGAACACGACGTTCACGTTTGCCGTTGTTCTCAGTCACTCAATTTAGCTGAAGAGTATGTATTTGCGCTAAGTCGCGTGTGTTAAATCCATTAGTGTCTACCCGGTTTTGCCATAAGTAACGAAAATAATCCAGACTGATCCCAACTTTGAAATTTCTTATAGTTCAGTTTTAGCCGAGGTTTATTCCCCAAATACTTCAGTTTCCTTAACAATTCGATAATAATCTATGCGTCTAAAAGTTGTGACGTTAACTTGTTAGACATGAACGCCTGAAGTTTATGGGCATATCTGGCTTAGAATGTTCTCTGTATCCTATAACAGATTCGCTATAGCAAATTCGTTTGCAACGTCTACCTCAAAGGAATAGAGCTTCAAGCTAAATAAAAATCAGCTACTACTAATACCAGGGGAGAATGTTGGCCCTCGAAAAATATGTTCTTCATCGTGCAGGAAGGTGCAAAAACAGTACAGCGCTCTAGATCACGAGTAGACGGTTATCACCCACCGAGAAGGTTGGGCTGTTTAACATTGCTGCTCATGAGCGAACATTTTATATGACGGAGGATGTTTGGGACTCGTGGTATCAGACAAAGTGATCCCCGGAACCTATGTACATTCTCTACACACTCAGGCCAATTTGGCGCAGAAATGAAAATTGCCTTGCAGACACGAAGGGTCGATCGAGCGTCCTGTCAGAGTGACGGAGCGTCTAGCGTATTTATCACTTATATGATATCGTAGCAGACGTGTGCACATATATTTACATCATAAGTATAGTGTGTTTGCCCACGTATTTCTGAGGAGGCGTTGATACACTACTCTGGACATCGAATATACGAAGAAGTATATTTAGATCTGATTATAAATTGTGGACCCTAAATCCTTCATTCACAGTCATTGCACACAACAGTACATTTCGCACTAAGATTCCAGCGGTTGAGACTTTGACCTACTAAATATAGTCAAATTACATTACACTCTTGGCTGGTAGCTTTGAACAAAATAGTGGAATATGTTGCAAGCTCACTAAACCGTTATTTGATACACCTTAATTGAAATATCTAAGCTCATTGTAATAATAATAATAAATATTAGGTTGGTTCAAAAGTTCCCGCGCTTTTTTTCTTAAGGAAAAACACAGCCTTTTCGAGCACACTATACAAACCATTTAATTTTTGCATTTCCCATGTAGTATATATAGACCACAGTGAATAGGCAAATAAGTGATTACATTTGCTTCGTTGCTTTTTCACGTCCTTCAACTTGGTTCGCGACTTACCGTTGCTTCTCAATGTAAAAAAAAGCGCAAAAAAACGCCCTTTTGTGAACGAAGTGTTTTCCCCGGTGCACAAACCAACATAGGGTCATTTCGAGGCTGGCGAGACTTGATGCCGATTCACTCATCACCACGGTGCAGTTTCTCGGTCAAACACCTCCACAATGTTGAGTACACTACAGAGGGCGTATACGCTGAGTGAGCATTGTTGCCAATCGAAGCCAGACCTCCGTGATCGCTAAATCCTGCAGAGCAACTCGCAGTGTCTACATGAAACTCATGTATTTAAATAGGTTAGTTGATGCCTGGCTAGGGAAATTTTATTGTAAGACTATTTTAATGCAAGCCAACACCGACAGAAATAAACTATTTATAAATAATAATAATGTCTTGTATTATATGTTCGCGCCTGCGGCCCGTTTACAGCTACCGATAACTTGAGAGTGGATGCCAGCTGGAACTCAAGGCAACTAGAAGAAGTAGCTTAGTATCTTTATTGAACATCGCTTATATCGTTTGCCTTTTTCAGAAAAAGTTGACGAAACGACGACACTTGTTGTGTCGCTGCCCCGTGGGTCCATCTCGAGAACGACAAGGAAATTCAGGGAGACCATAATGATCTAGATACTAATTTGCCAATCCTAGGATTTCGGGCTGGAACTGGAAATCCTAGGAACATTCCAAACAATCCTTCAAGTTTGGTTTGATGAACTTTCCCCTCATCCGACAGGTCTCGATGCCACCACTGGTTTTGGCACTTCTGGTTCAATGACCAGTTAGGCTGGTGTGGGTTCAATTACAGCAACCGGAGTTTTTTTGGTCAGTTTTTTTGGTGGACATTAAATGTTGGCTAAGCGTCATGGCCGGGAAACGTATTAGGTTCTGTCCCTATGCTAGGACTCATGAGTTGAAATAAAAGGAAGACTAGTAGCTGGTGACCTTAGGCACTACAGAGTGAAAAGAGGATGAGGGTGCAGGAATAGGCTGCGAGGGTCTCTGAGAGGCCTACAAAGTTTAATGTAACAGGACACTAATAAAACGAGAGCGCAGGATTACACAACTTCACTTGGTAACCAGTACTCGACCTGTGAATATTGAGTCCCTCTGCCGTACCTCATTTTCATTCTACTTCACACATAAGTCCGTTCTCCTCTCTTAAGAGTTAAGCAAGAACCTGAGCTAGAGGATCGACAAAAACTTAGCACTAATTATTGCAATGAATTGTGGGGACTACTACAGACGAAAAGACATTCTTGCAAGGTGTGGTCATTGAGCCCAGATTGTACCCGATTAACCTCAGCCTGAACGCGAGTGTTATTCCTTTGTCGAGTTTATTCCTTCGACACAGAATGAGCTGGGATACACGTTGCATTCTGCATCTGTTTTAGCGGCGGCAGGGAGATCGTATATATACCATTAGGAATGCGTGAGCAGCAGAACTACTCCTGGTAGTTCCATTGTTCCTGAACTACTTAGGTATTACTTTGTATTACTGCTGGTGTATATGTATATAATGACCCAGGACAATGCCAGCTCAGCTCACAATTCCCACTGACAGATCGTGTATGCTCGAACAACAACTGGCGGCCGCCAATAAAAAGCTGTGTATAGATCATGATTAGGACCAAATCCAGCATTGATTTGTGTTATCTTTGTTGTTATATATATATACATATATATATATATATATATATTCTATGACAGCCGCCAAGATAACACGAGAAGGTGGGCACCTCAGTCCGATCGTGAAGAACAAGTTAGTTCTGCATATCATTTGCATCCCATTCCCTCATTTCCCGAGTGGTTCCTCGTTTTGTTATTGGAGCACCTGTGGAAGCAACGCCAGCCGGCTAGCTGTGTAGTGAATTAATCACTGACATCAACCATCCTCTAGGTGACTCCGATGAGAAAGTAAGAAGTGGACCTCTTGTCTTTTGTCCCCAAGGCAAACTCAACACCTAAGTGTAAGGATGTTCACTAATTTGTTCGTCCTCACCTTTCGTTCACGATTGAGAGAACAACCCAATTGTAGGTTGTAACCCCGGATACGAACACTGCAACAGAACTGACATGTTATTCATATCCAAAGGAAATAGTGTCAATTATAGTTTAATCATTATAGAAATATAATCTCGGTATTGTTGACACATGCGCCTTACGCGAATACCCTCCAGTCTCGCATCGGGCTTGTTTCGTATACTTCATCCATGCCAGAGTTGCACGCGAGGCAGCAATCAGCTATTTATTTATTTATCTCTCTATGAGCCGCACAAAGGTGTAATGGAACGTTCATCTTCGCTAGATGAAATTTATATATACGATATCTTCGTTATATTGACATATTCCCATGAGCTTTGTGGGACGTGAGATACGCATTTTAACTGCCATCTGCGTTTCATTGATGTCAAAACAATTTCTGCGCGCCGTCTCCCATTCGATTCCCTTGGGTGAGTGTCGTGAGGAGAGATCGTATATATCAGATGATCACGTCGGATATCAGATCAGCCATGAATTGCTAAATTTCAAAGCGATCAAAGGCGAAGCGTTGCAATCAAACGTTGTATTATTGTTATTACAGAAATTATTTTCTCTTGGGAGACAAACCTCGATCCGTGTGGTTGATTCAAACTATACATTGCCAGGAGATTATTCGACAATTCACTGTTGATTGGAATAGAATAGAACCTTTGTTGTGTATTAGAACAATGGCTTAGAATGAAAATAGGTCTATGAGGCTTGCGCAGCCCTTTGCTGCGATAGGAAACGAAACAGTGAATCTCTGTTTTGATGAACAATTTGAAAAATTTAATATTTCCAGTTGTCTACGTAGATGATGTTTAATGCCGATCGTATACTGGCTGCACAGGCCGGCTTACGTGGGCATGGCTTCAAAAAAAATTCAAATCCAAGAATCTCATGGTCTGCGCCAATTGTGATCTGGCGAACTCTGTCCGGTACGCTCTCACGGTAGCGGCGGTCGCCATATGAACAGTGACTTTGAGCAATAATAGATATTGTCCATATCTATTGTGCTAAACTGGGTAACTACTTGAATGGCCTAGGCAATGTAATAGTTTCATAATAAATATATCTTATGTATTCTATCGGGATTACCTTGGATTGTTGCAACTGCGATAAGCTGGCGGCGTAATGTGCGTTTCGCGTTAGTTGTTAGACAAGTAGAATTAATAAGTCCATTTCTGGAAGCCGAGCATGGTCTGGTCGATTTAGTTTCTGCTGGTTCAAATTGGTTTATATCGTTTTTTACCCAGCGCAAACATAGTGCACAATAGCGATCGGGTACAGTGCCGCAGTCAGTAGTGGGTGTTCCTCGAAAGTGGGGCGGTCGACGAGGGGATCGAAGAAAGTTTAATAACCTCAGTTAGTAGGGCTAAGCAGCTACTTCTAGAAAGAGACGATCCTATGCTTGATGAAACTGTTGCCCTGATATGCGAAGACAACTCCGAGTGGGCCACGATGCCGGCATGCCAAGACCCAAACCTCCGACCTCGAGAAGTTGCCATTCATTTGGGCGGTTACGGCCGTAATCATTTGTAGCCTGCTCACTCAGACGTCCTCGGATATCATATAACCCGGGTGGTCGTGTTACTCAGAGACAAAAGACGAAGAGAACACAGTGGATGGTAGTGGAGAAGGCAAGGATTCGGCACAATGTGAAGCGTCTTGTACTGTCGCTGTCACCTTTGACCATTGCGTATTCCTTACACTGATTGCTTTAGGTCATACAACGCTTTTCAGTCCAGTGAGCTCTACACGCTCCAGTGAGCTCTATACGCGGCAATTAACATATTGTAAAATGCTTGATAAACCAGTTGACAAATGAGCAGTTTGCCGCCACGGAGCCACTCGTGCCAGCCTTGAACTGTGCGTAACAATTCTTCAAAAGGTAATCTCAATGTTGTGAACCATACAAGTCCATAAGACTTGACGTTACCAAGCAATAAGTAAACGAGCTTGTGTAAATAATAGGAAAGTATATGTCATTGAGGTGAAATAACTCTTGTGTATTTATTTGCACTATCTATACATAAGGTTTAGTGTTGTATAAGGCCATGGAGGGTCAACTGATCGAAATACCTGGGAAGAGCAAGATATCATTTAATGACTTGTCAGGATTTCTCCTGCGTACATGGTTTCTGATTGACAGCGGCGCACGCCGATCCACCCGCTTGGCTATTTCGGTGTCGCGGAGCACGCAACGGCTCCGTTGAGTATAGGAGAACACTGTATCGTTTGACGAGTCCAATTTGGATGAGGCGGTGGTGAGGATGACAATCGTCAATGCAACTATCGAGAATGCTCGCCGTGTGCCGCTGATTGAAGAATCTGCCGAGCTGACACTAAAGGAGGCGCTTGCCATAGAGAAACAGGTCAAACAGAAATCTGCGGAAGCGAGGCGTTTCCCTAGTGCTGCTGCCACCAGCCTACGGCAGCGCGTGTGTGAAGCCGGCAACAATTTTGGACAGTGGTGATTGCGGAACATATGAGTTTATAAGTTTCGTTCTGTTAGCACGACATTAGTAACGTGTACTCAATAAATGCAGAAGGAAATATGGATATAAAGTTGGAATTAAATGGAAAAATTGCTCGTTGCCAGGTATGTGTTGCTACGGAGGCCCCTCTGTGTTAGGTATGAGCAAGCTGCGATCGCTTGTGATAAATATTGATTGTAGAGAAGGAGAGTATTCTGTTGTGTCTGCTGTTGTGTCGCGGCCGTACTTGAAGTACATTACCGGGTCCTCTGAGCAGTTTAGACCTCTATTGGTATAATAATGATGGTCTTGGGAGGTGACAAGGTTATAACCACGTTATCATAACGAATAAAGGTGTAACCGTTATACAGCAACGATTGAGGCGTCTACCTACCGAACTCGGGACTGAGTGAAAGCTATGATTTAGGATATGCAAACCGAAGTGTGATTCGGAGGACCATGATGCGTCAGAGTGGGTATCTCCGTTGGTGATTGTTCAAAAGAATAGTGGCGACCTGAGTATTTGTGTGGGTTAATTTGAAGTGAATCGAGAACTCGTTCCCAATACCTGCTTCTTAACAATATATTACTTTTGCTTACACTTCGAAATGCGTCCGTATTATGAGTGCATTTTTCCAACGGAGTTCGTTGAAGAGTCTCGTAATCTGTACGTTCCTTAAGGTATGTAGTCTCTTCTGGTTCTGGCGTGTACCTCAAAGACTAAGTTCGACTTTTGGTGCTTTTCAGGGTCGTCTTGGGGACTTTGCCGGAGTTTCTATCTACCTTGACGATGTTCGGATCCTTAAAACACAGGTAAAATACAGGCCGAACTATTAGTGCAAATGGAATGCGTTCGACCCTAGACAATATTCAGTCAATTCAAGCCATGTTAAATCCCACTAACAGCACGCAGCTCCGATTGATGCTGGGTACAAAAAGTCTCTATATATGCTGTAAATTTTGTTGACACGACGGAATCATTGGTACGTTTATTTAAACAGGGTATTGTTCTACAGCATTACTAGGTGCAATAGGCCACTATTGAGAAAATTTCTTATTCAGCAATCTGCGCCGCTCTTTATCTTCGATACCAAGTTAGAGACAATTGTAGCGATTGACGCGTCGGACTATGGTTTTGGAGCAGTTTTGTCACATCGTAGTATGGATCCTAAGGTATCTGTGACATATGCATCGAGCACCCTTAACGTGACTGAAGGGAAGTACTTGGCTGGCGAAAGGGAAACTCTTGCATGTTTGTTTGCCATTGGGAAATGACACTTCTACAATCGACCTTTTGTTCTTCATACTGATCACCAGGCATTTTTGTGACTCTTCTGGGTACATCAGCTACTGATTGTAAGCCCATAAGGCGCGCTCGTTAGGCTGAACGTCTACGCCAGTGCAATTTCACGGTAAATATCGTCCATGTGGTAAGTCATAGTCTTATCCAGGCAACTATGGTGAGGGTGAATTGTTGGTGGATACTATCGTAGATGACGTTCGATCTACGTAATGGAGTGACATTGCTGCCGAGACTTAGAGTGATAGTGAACTACAAAGTCCTATCAACTTGCTCCTTATTTGGCCTGTCCGCCGTATAACGTTCGAAGACTATCGCTTTGGCTCGTTCTAACGGATGGACAGGTGGAAGACAATATTAAAAATTGTGTTTGTAAGTATCTAGACAAGACGGAGCAGCACGCACTCGCTGGGGATGCCGGGCGGAATTACCGAATAGATCATGGCACAAACTGGCAGTGGATATTCGAGGCCCCGATGATTCTCGGTCATATCGGTTAAAGATTCTCGAAATGCTCGTGCTTGTCCTCCTGACAGCAAGATATGGAAAACTATGTTACATTAAAGGGGCAACACATTAATTGGACGTTGATAGCTGATAATTGATCATTAGCATAGTGGTACGCCATCTGGTCGGAAATTAAACCGCTATCGAATCCGTTTGATTTGTCACAGCTCAGCCCTTGGCGAAGGTCCCGTATAACAATACTTGGCATGACGATGTAATCACCTCGACAGTTGTGCACGTATTTCTCTCTGGGGGTGCGAAGTAATTTCTATGTAATTATCATTTTGAGACTTTGCAATTAAAACGATTTCGATACATTCGGCCAACAATATGGGAATCTTTTCGTAAAGCTGAACTTAGCAAGCTGAGCACCTCAGAGACCTTTTGCTTTTCAGAGATTTTTATATAAAAAAGGGTGTTACTTGAAATAGTGATGCGACTCGAGTCACTGAGATAATTACCGTTATTAACTTTAATAGCATTTCACCATTCATCAGATAGCTCGAGCAGCTCTTCAAGATAAAATGATTAGCCACATATACCATTGTCGGTATTTCTTTGTAATCTAATTAATGCTTCCTTATTGTAATTCGGAAGATAGTTATTCCACAATTACCGACTCGGAAGGTAGTCCGACACCTTTTACAGATATCTTCGCCAGTAGAAGCAAGAAATGCTGTTAATTAATAAATTCTCTGAGAAGCCAGTTCTCGTTCACAATTTAAAGCATTAGGGGAACTTTCCACCTCCAACATGGAGATAATTCGTTACACTATATACATCATATTGAGGTGGCACAACCTTATTGTTCCGCCATATCTGGACAGTTGAGGAAGATACATTTAAAACATGTACACAGATATCGCTCAGGTGTTCTACATATTTAGAGGACTTCCATTCGCAAGTTCATATATGCTCTAGGAGCTTTTTGAAGTCAGAAGTCTTGCTATCTATGCACATGTTGCGTGGTTATGTATCTTCTGACGTCGGTTAGATGGACTTCGAAGGATGTTGACATCTGTAGTTCCATCTACCTAGAATATGCAGATATTTCGTTCGAAATCACAGGTTTAGTTGAAGATCAAAGCCCGCTTTGAATTTCCAGAAAGCTAAGTGGATTCCCACACTCGTCTTAGAGTACCGTTCTGCCGGATAGTATTACCAAAATGAGCAAGAT
The DNA here is from genome assembly GCA_019614645.1 of Stratiolaelaps scimitus. Taxonomy (NCBI): domain Eukaryota; kingdom Metazoa; phylum Arthropoda; class Arachnida; order Mesostigmata; family Laelapidae; genus Stratiolaelaps; species Stratiolaelaps scimitus. The sequence continues at coordinate 124,514 of JABWDB010000038.1, forward strand.
CACACAAAAGTCACGCGGCGAAATACATTAACAAATATGCATTTTTCATTCGATGTTCTGATACACACACACATATATATATATATATATATATATATAAATTGAACCAAATATATAAAAAAAATGTACGAATCGCTGATTCCGTCCCACGTAGCATCCTTTGATTATGTATCGTTACTGTATCACTCTATCACACAAGTTGCTGTCCATTTCAGTTCTCATGACTCTGCAGAAAATATACTTTACCATTTAATAAGGTTGTCAACAAAATTCAAGTATTACCATTATATTTTCCAAGCATTAAGCAAAAATCCATGATTAGTATAAGTATACGTAATCGAACTTGCCTGCAGGCTGGAGATCTGAAGCGATGAAATGCAAATTTGCGTTACTCCCCTATACTTAAAATGAGACTTTTCTGAATCAGCCTTTCCCGACATCAAAGCGACCGCGCTGTCATCTCGTTAACGGTTCTGTTCTGGGTTGGGCCGTTTTTTGTTGCAGTGGAGAAACCACCATACCTTCTCGCACACTGGCTCGAACGGATATCGCCCTGTAATTGATACATGTTGCAAGCTGATAACTGAAATAACTTGAACTGCAACAACACGCAGCAGCGACTCGCTTACTTTGTATGTTTTCGATATCCTAATTCTACCCATATCTACGGTATAAAAATAAGAAATACATTTATGGAATATTTATTAGAACCAAAATGGGACGACGCATTACCATGATCATCATTAGAACAAAAGGAAATACCTTATTAACTATATTTGTACCTTTTTTGTATTATATTTTTGACGCCTCTGTTTAGCATCTTAAGGGTTGTACAAAGAGGCAGGTTGGTACTATTATCTAATGAAGTATGCACATATTCTGGTTGCATCAGATGAGGGACTAAATTTTTTGTTTTTTTTTAACATAGTGATGAATGCTATACGCATACTTAGTACAGGAAGTAGTTACTACAGTTATATTCTATAAATGCATCAGATGGATCGCTTTCTGAATAAATCGAATAATGCAAATTGAGTAAAGATACGATAAGGATAAAGCTTTATTGGTTTATTAAAGGAGCTGCATTCTTACAATGCTTAAGCTCTCTCATATGTCATCACGCAATAATTTATGAATGCTCGGTTTAACAATATATATTAAATGCTTCAATGATGACAGTATTAGTGAATCATCTACTCGGTCAGATGCGTGTAGTGCCTTTGGTGCAATTAAGTATTGTACCGATGCCTTCACCCGCGTCGATCATCTCATATATTCTATCTGAGGATCAACCGCAATCCAGCTTCACTCGACAGAAGAGTACCGATACAAGACCAGCAAGCCTCCCTTGGAAGTGCGTATAGCCGAAATAAATAGCACGATTACAGATAGATGTCACTGTGCCTCAATAAGTACGTGTATCGCATTGTCCATTCTCGCTTTTTATGTTGCATGGCGAGTATCTACGATTGAATCGGTAATGAACCAGCGGACAGTGGTTCGTGTAGTGTTCCACAATTTTACTGCTCCAAGTAGTTATGTGTTCGGGCCAGCAATGATTTCCGTACGTCATTGACACGGATATAGGTTCGTCTATGCAGAACTCTGCACAACCACACAAATAACTACGCCCACGGGCAACCGAACGAATGTTCTTATCGGATCAAGAAGATCAGTGATTTTTCACCAGGGAACATTTTCAATCGTTAATGACCATGTTATGAGAGCATTGACTCAAAAAATGCAGGTAAGCCTAGTCGGTGAATCAAACCCTGGATTCCTCCTTTGACACAGAAGTGGATCGACAAATCAGTGGCTCAGAAATCTCGAGCACCGTGTGGTAGCAGCTCAATAGCCAAAGACTATCCTTTCCCGTAGCATCCTTGTTCTCCAATCGAAAGTAATACCCACTATGGAGGCTTGACGCCGACACCTCATCACACAGCGACATAACACAGGGATTTGACACTCAACACAATTGGGAAAAGTATTGTGTAAACCACAATTCAGTGTCAACACAATGCACGGTTCTTGCCCGACGCAGCTTCATGACAGTTGAGCTCGATAGCACGGCTACAAAAAAATTGCAACTCGGTTGCACCAGATAGCCTTGGTACAGTACAACTGAAATCAGCAATTGAGTTATAGTAGCCGATTTTAGTTATATACAATACAATCAACTCGCCTGTTTGTGAACACTCCAGCGGGACACGACTGAACCGAAGAGAGGCAGCTAGATATTGTAGGCAGCTAGATATATAAGTTGAAGGCCAATCGCCTAAGAATGGAACTCCATAAGCCGCTACAAAGGCAAGATAGAAAAAAACGCCCCACACAGCTTGGCGAAGAACAAACATATATAATATTTCACTACGATACGATGACGTGCATTAAATACAAGGTAGCTAATGGTTGCGTAAGGTTGTTTTGTGATCCGATCGACAGCATATCTTAAAAATGGATGCATCGTAATAGGTATACACAAGTGAAACTCCGACCTTAATATCGATACTGAGTTCAGTCACGAGTCCTGCTACGAAAGAATTGACCTATGTTAATCATACTGTAATTTTTTTTTATCATGCGTTAACGAAACACAGGAAGGGTCTTTCCAGTTAACCCAATACGTCTGATTTGATCTCACGTCTAGATCTACCATTATTTGAGCTTAATGCTATCTAACAAAAACGACTCGGATCTAGTTAGCGTCAGCAGACTTCTACAATGTTAAACTATAGCAGGGCTTTTTATGCATCACATTACCTTCCTCCAGCTAGGTACACCATTCCACAATGCATTGGATTAGTTCAGAGAGCCTAGGAGCCAACTCAGATCAATTTGTAGTACAACAGTACGGCCCTGAGCAATCTGCCCGTCCTCCTTTTACCAGTCCAAATCGAAAGATCTGCTCAGAAAATGTCGGTTCATTCGCTATTCCCCTATTTCTCCTGCTATGTGCTCCGTATTGACTCATGCCGGGGCTCCACAAACAGGGAAAAAAAACGAGGCTGGCTGGAGTTCCTTGCAGTGTCTACCTGCTCAGCCCCCGCCGACCGCGTCCCGTACAGCCGAATGTTGGCCGCGAGCAGTGAGTGCTCATGTCTGGCCATTTTTATAACCATTCTAGCCCCTGTAATAACATATGCGATTAATTTACACAGGTAGGGAGCTGTGGGGGGGGGGGGGTGGAGATAAAAATTAGACCGAGGAATGCTGCAGCCACTCGTGTCCAGCTTCCGTCTCACGTAGAGAATACATTTGCGTGAGGTGCAGACCACCCTGTGCACCAAGACAGGTAGATAGAACGAACCAGCCTAGAGAACTAGCGAAATATTTCTGGTGGACAGTGGACTGCAACCTCTCGACTTCGTATTGGTGTCGAATCCCCGTTCACCTAGTTAGAATACGGTCAAGCATCGTGGTTACATAACAACAAGAATAATAATAATAATAATTAATACTATTATTATGATTATTGTCATTTCTGTAAGAAAGAATGTTAACATTTGCACACTAACAAATTCCTTACAATGCTATCATAACGTTATTTGGTTTAAGGCCATCCAATAAAAGAAGGACGGAATGCTTTAATTGAATACGGTCGTCCATTGTTGTTGGTGTTGGTGGTGGTGTATTTCGAATATTTCGGATTTATCCGGAATATCGTTTCGGAGTTTCTGAATTAGGTGACTCACTTGAAATGAAACCTGACGTCTCCTTTCACTGCCATTCACAGGGGGATCCAAGAGAGACATTGCTGTTGTTTGCCATTTTGAAAATAGCTAAATCTGTAGGGACCTGATAGTCACATTGCACTGGGAGTAATTATTGTACTGCAGGTCTCATTAGGCTATTTTGCCGATCAGAACGGAGCCTGCTTCCGACTTCCTTGACGGAGCTCCGATGTGTTCAATAATTATGGTGTAAAATTTCAACTAGCGACTATTCGACTGAAGCATTTCATATCATATTCAGTAGCTTTGAGCAGATGTTTGCAACTCCCTAAGGTTCTAACTCTTGAAAACCATACTTGCTTACTACAGTGCTATGTGCGACCTAGTCCACAATTTCCACAAATCAATGGTATTACTTTGATGAAATTCGTGAGATATCAGCAACGGCAGCAACAGCAGTCCAGTGCCAAAGACCCGTCAGTCGATAGACACTTTGCTCGTAACTGAGCGGTTGAAAGGAAGGACGGCCTTATGCTAGTCGAGTTCTGAGCTGACAATGTCGATACAATAATATATATAGTAAGAGCATACAAATAAATAAAGGTGAATGTCCCGAAAAAGATCTATCAGTTAGTGGCGTGACTTGATGCGAACTCTTCATTGGCCAGCTATTGTCACTACTACAGCTATACATACATGGGTAGTTTGCACTCGGGTACGCTTTTGCACATAGTATGCATCACTTGTATTTCCTGTTACTTAAACAAGGATCTGCACAACCGCCGAAAATGTTTGTACAAATAAAATTTATTAGGGTATGTTAGGTATATACATATATTGTATATACGGGACTGTGAGGACATATATATATATATATATATACTTGCATCTATTTTTATAAGCGAATTTTATTTAATTCAATCCGTATATATGAACGCTGCGTTAACCGCCAAGTCTACCCTGCAACAATAGGAGGAGACAATACGCATGCAATAGTAATTAATTTAATAACAAGTGGCCCTATTGTCAGATTTTGAAGGCAGCTGACCCTTGTTTGCATGTATATCCTGTCGCCTAAGGAGACGACGGGCTACAGATAGTGAAATCTATTTGGTGTCTTGCAACCTATGCTCAATTACTTATTATTACAGTGGTCACCATTCGTGAGCATCCGCGGGTATCGAACTTTACTTTGTCCAAGAAAAAGAGAGTGATTTCATGATACAAGTGCTGCTTTACACGTAAAGAGCTGGGATAAATTTGCCATGCTCTGTCGAATCCCTTTTTCGTGTTATCTCATTCAGCAGAGAACGCTAAATTGATTTTCCCTTATCTCGGACAGGCAATATTCGATAACGTGTACTATGTAAAGGCAGCTTATCTAGAGACTGTGCGAGAAACCTCCACGCTACAAGAAGAAACCCAAACTCATTTACTTAATACCAGTTACACCTTGGTTCGCCTAAGTCATCTGGAGGTATAAGGACGGCGGCCAGAAAGGTAAAGGTAAAGCTTTACTGATTTCTTTTAGTGAGAGCAACAAAGCGGAAAACCAGTGATTGTTTTATTAACGGCAGCTATCCCTCGCATCCAGAGCCTTCTTGCCGAAGATTTATATTGATTACAATATTCTATTTTCAAAGTGTCCAAATGTTTGCCAAAGAACTGATGCACTGCGTTTTATATGTCTGAAATGACTTGATTTTTTTATATTAATTTTTGCGCAACAATTGAGTGTTGATTATCATGCCTTCTTACATCTGTTTAACTGAAATCGTCCAATTTCAATACGTGTTGAGCCGGAACCATTAAAAGGCTATTCGGAATGAGTGACAAAGAACAACAAATACTCAGGCTTCTATTATTTTATATTCAATAAGTGATTTATATATGGTTCGCGTTGAACGAGCAGTATTGGACCGGGTTCGAAGTCAGGCGAATAGTTTATCATGTTTGCTTGAAACGTTCATGCTTAAACATATCATAGAAACATGTTCTTCTTCGGTATTATCTACTGCAGAAATTAAATAACCCTCTGCGATAAAACAGTTTGCAAATCCACTCCCTTTTTGCAGTTGACACACCGCTCTCCTTGTCACACCTCTTCGCTTTGCCCATTGATTTCTATTTTAAACTTATGTTGTACATCAAGATCTCCAGATGTGGTAAACCACCGAACTTTGCTAGTCAGAGCGTATCATCATTGTTGCGTGTTTCAATCGGAGATGTAACACAGAAGGTAAACAAATCTATTTCGAGAACTCGGACACGTTTACTCTCAGGTCAGGTCTGCTGGAGAGGTTAGAAAATAGTAATTGCGCGGTCTTATCTACGAGGGTTAAGCGGAACTGAGGGGATTCTACACCCAAAAATAGAATGCCCTGCTAAATGAACCTCAGGAACGACTCAGTTGAACAACGAAGGTGACTGGGGGATGACTAGCGGGGAGTCTGCTTGATCTCTAATACCTCGCTTACTCTTCTGCCTTCATGTATCCTAAACTATCAATAGAAAAAAATCTTTGATTAAAGAGAACAGCTGTCTATACGCAATTATTAGGCATGCGAATTCAAAGAATTTGTTGCAATAAAAAAAAGGTCGAAAATGTGACGTGGAAGGTGACTGTATGGGCGTACTACTTTTGCTTAGTTGCATGCCACAACTTGTCCCTACTTACTGTGGACGATAATTTTGGTACGCTCACATTAAAGTCTCAGCCTTAACGAGCGATTTGCTGTTTTGAGCCAACGTCGAATCGTGACAATGTTCCTATGCTATTCTGGAGCCTAATATATTCTCACTAACATGAACGAAGGTAAAATCATGTGATCTGTATAGGAAACACAGGCAAACACAACGGAAACGATTCTGTTATTGGCGCATATGACCACAAAACCGCACAGTCGAGAGAAGCGTATTGAACTTCTGAACTGATTTCCATTAATCTAATGGATGTCATGCAAACCTCGAGATAAACACGGCACCAACCAGAATAGAGCAAACAAATAATAGCATTTCCTTTATTATTGTTATTACAAAAATAGCAGAAATGTAACAATAATTGCACCATAATAAATTGCTTTTGATGCTGGTTGACAGGACTGGAATAACGACTTCCCCTAGTGATCTGTGCTTGGCGATATCTCCACCTTCAAGGTTACTCTACATAATCAAGTTCTGTGGGAATTTCAAATGCCTTCTCAATTTCAGATTCTTTCATTCCCGAGCGTTGTCGTATCCAAGAACGCAATGCGAAGATATTATCCGTCCAGCGGTTCGTTCTATGGGAAATTGAAGAAATGGAATTTAATCCTTCAGTGGGTTTGTAAATCTACTTGAAATGGATTAGAAATAGTGCCCGTATTACAAATATGTACACACATTAATATGCAAAGGGCAATAGTTGGTTGTTATACAATACAGTTGATACCAGATGCTAGAAAAGGACATGTACTGTGCGCAGACATCATTACGTTTATTATTCATCAAACTTATGAGTGATTTGTAACGTACGTTGCAAATAAATTGGTTCAGTATTTAGATAATGTTGTATTTACGTAATAGATGAAACCCGTTTTTGAACTTCGGTCCTTGGGACCCGACCATCTATCGTTGTGATGAGAGAAGGTTCTATAGCCCGAGGGACTGCTCTATTTCAGTATTTGAAAGATTGGACACTTTGCATTTTTTGCTTGTTTGCAACTTCATTCTTCTGTTTCCACGAGGCGAAATTCGAGATTTTCTAAAGTACGAGTTACATTTATTTACCATGGAAGATAAAATACTGCATTTTATCTTCAATGGTAAATAAATGTAGTAAGTGCTCTACTAGATTAGACACCGATCACCTGATCGAAGAATGGAGCAAAGGTGGGAGCCGTAGGATCTTATAGAACTGTCTCTGAATTTCCAACAATTTCCTTATTCGCCCTTGACAAATAACTTAACTGTGACAAATTTTAAATCGTAATAACTATAGAGGGTAGTGACGAATTAGGGTTCTCGCGAGCGACGAACCATTCCGAGAGATTTTTCGTGACAAAATTACGCACAAAACCAAGTTCCAAAAGCTGTCCCAAATTTTTGAAACTGTATAGACAAAATAAAGGGATACTAATTAAAGCTACATCAATTTATGACCTTTAGCTCTTATCCAATTTATACGTTTGTGATCTATGAAGTAGGATACTAACGCTTCTTTCGTTTCTTCGAGGTCTTCCTGAAGGCTTTTGATAACGAGCGGATCATTTGCTTTGAGGCGACGCAATTCCTCTGTAAGGACGCGATGCTCTTCCTCATATCTGGACAAAGTTGCGAGCATATCCTGGGTATCATAAGAAAATTATCTCTCTCACGGTTAGGAAATGGTATAAAATTACGCAATCGAGAAGTTTAAGAAGCCGCAACATGTGCCTATGAAAGGCTTTTTCTAGTACTCTCTGATTTGTTCATTTAGGCAATTGTACATGATGGTGAAGGTGTAATTCGGCAATTGGGGTTCGGGGAAAGTGTTAAACGCACCGGGCTTGCGACGGTCGAACAATTAATTTCTTTCTGTTTTTCCGTAAGAGCATTCTGCGTATAAAGCTGTGTTTTGTCAGCCTCTTCAACGATTGTTTGAAGATTCGCCAATCGAGCTTCTTGCTGCATTATAGCTGTAACGTCATAAATTTGAACACAGCATGAATTGCACGTTCAGTCACTTCCAGTAAAATATTCATCTATTTCTATAATGAGTACTCATTTTGCCTAGGAAATTGGCGATTTATAAGACTATCGATAGTCTTCAATAATGTTATACGTGGAAGTGCAATATATATTGATCGTCGATTTTTCGCCTCTCCATCATCACGGATTTATAGAAGCGTATTGCACACTTACGTAGCGCGACAACGTGTCCACGTGTACCTGGCCTACATTTAATATATTGATGAGTGTCCTTCTAAAATTGTTGTTTTGAACCTAATTGTGAAATGGGCAATAGTTGCTTATTCATATCTGTATTTCACCAATTCGCTCTGACTCGTAAATAGAACTCCTGAAAGACACGAAATCAAAGTTGCACGTCTCGGATGGATCACTAGCGATTTCATTTACTGGCGCATCGTCAGTCGTAGATTGGTCTCCGATGTTGGCGGCATAGTCCCGCCTACAAAAGGGCAATATTATAATTGCTATCGTACTGCGCCTTTGGACTGCTCGAAGATTATGACGAGATGTAGTGACGGTAGTAATGTATTGTATTTGAAATGACAACGCCGGAAAACACAGGTAATTCATTCAACAAGGCACTAACTGAATTTGTCTGAACAGCTCTCATTATGATGATTATTACTGACGAATTAACTCTATCTTTGGGCCAAATTCGGCGAAGTAGCTTGGACTGGATGTCCGACATTGGTGTGAGGTTTCTCTCTAACGGTACTAAATATGAAATATACAGTTGGAATTTTGAGCGAGTGCTATTAATTAAGCGATGTTGTTGACCCAGGACAGTTTTTCTTTAAATATAAGTTTTACCTCGTTAGATTAGATTATTATAGTTTATCAGAGGAGTTGCAATTTTACAATGCTTAAGCTCTCGTTCACGTACACATTCATCTCGATCCTCGAATATTCACTCGAATTCGGTGCATTCATTCAAACTTTACAAATAGCAATTACCGGAAGTGCCACGAATCCAATGCCTTCTTGTAGCTCGCTTTTGACTGGAGTATCGAAAAAGGTGTTCCACCATATTTCATTACTATGAAGTAGTAATTGAACCTTCATTACACCAAAGTTATGAATCCAAAGAAAATCGAATGCGGCCAAATTGTTTTCACATCAACGCACGTCTTTAACAGGAACAACGGAGGGTCGAAACGTAGCGTGCCAAGGAAACCTTTGTCAGAGCTTCACCGCGCGCCACTTCTGCATCCGACAAAAGGGAAGATTGCCACTGACTGACTCTGCGGTGGTTGGGCTTTCCGCGAACGTGGTTGTGGGTAGTGATTGAGCGATGTGTCCATGGGGCTATGGGTTGTCTACCCATGAGAACCATGAGAGCCTATGCACAATGGGGAAAATCTTAATTTGAATTGAAAAAGTTCAAGGATGGACCTCCATTCATCTCGGAGACTACCTTCAGACCGGCCAAAGTACAGTGCAGCAAGTCGAACCTTAGTTATTCAAAAATCTTATAATGAGAAATTCGATTTGAGGGTTATGTACAAAGTCACCGAATATGTATTCGCTAAACAGCTGTGTATATTTCTTGACACAAATTACACAATTATCAAATATACAATCAATGGTGCTGTACGAAGTTCGAGGTGTGCTTTGTTAAATGTTATCACTGCCGGCATCTTCTACTATACCATTATATAAGGCCTTACTGCATCTATCATATCCACTTCCCGTTTACCTACCTACCTTGATTTTTATGTTTTGGTGATACATCTTCATAATCTTTACCCGTTTCCTCATCCACCTCTCTACGCAAAATCATGACATAATAGGCTAACAATTCGTATTCAGCATTTCCGCTGTCTACGAGCTGTCCCAACGCTCTTGAATTAGAGTATGCCATTTCGGCTATCTCATACAGTTCCTTGTTCTCCTTATCTAACGGTAGAGAACTCTTCTTTTCTCCACATTTCTGTTCGCCATTTGGTCTCAGCTGCTTGATTAATACTCCTTCCATCTTTTTTCTAGTTTATCGAGAGATGAAAGATTTCTTCCCCTTCCGTAACTGGTCCGTATTCCATCATTCAGAAATCGAATAGTTCGTATGTCCCATTTGCTCTTTCTCACTTTTCTTCATCATGTCCCTTTCTTTCAAGGCATCGAAACGCTGTCGTAAGTTATCCAGTTGTTGCTCCCGCTATTCTGCCTTTTAATATTCTGAGCCGGGCATCGATATGTACATTCCACTTGCCTCCCTCTTTCTTGTCCGGAAGCTCAATGCTACAAACTCCTGTCCCCTAGTGCTAAGTTTGTCGCGCAAGTAAATCTGCATCGTAGAGCCTATTCCTCACCACTCTTCGTTCTACTGTGCCCAGTCTATCTACCACGCTGGCTTTCATTGTGACTATCGCATTTGCGTATGTTACGGCCAGCATATACATACTCTTCCACATTTTGCTCGTGACCACGAATCGGTGGCAAGACCACGGGGATTTCATTCCTACTAAATCTTCGCCGCTGTTTGCCGTCTCTTTGCTCATCTCTGCTTCTTTTCTAACCACGTCTTCGTCGTTTTGTATTTCGACTCCTAAATATATATTTGTAGCTCTCATTTTACTTTATCTACTCAGTCGTATTTTAGGCTTCGAGGTTGTTCTCCCTCTCTCGATGATTTCTGCGAAAATTACACTTGCCCTTTTCTTTTCATTGAAGTACTGTCCCACTGTCTCGCTGTCTGGCCACAGACATCTAGCCTCTGCTGCAATTCACAAGCATGTTCCGCCCTATAAGCGTATAAATTCTCCGCAAAATTCCCCCGCACTTCTGAGTGGTCAAATTGATTTTCCATTTTTCCCACACGTTTTCCATTTTTAAAATCTTTTTCTCATAATCTCGGCTATTTCCTTTGGTCTCATCATCCATCCCATGTTTTTACTGCTTTCCCAGTCTTTCCTCGTTATTCCCTTCTTTGCGTTCCTTTGCTTCAAAAAATCTCGAAGCGCTTCATATACTTTCATCCTGCAACTCTTTTGCATCCTCTGATCCCTCTCCATTTACCATCTCCCTCTTGATCTAGAAGTCCCAAAATGATTGTGCTCCAATGCTCCTTTTTCTAAGCAAAATCGACTTTAGCTCCTGTAGTTTGTTGTTCTTCTTAATCACTTTCTCGACCGGGTCTGTGAATTCCTTCTTTGCGCCTATACACATATTGCAGCCATAAAGCGTCTGCGCCTTCCCTATCATTCTCTCAGTTCTTTTTTCTGTGTTGCTTTGAGAGGTGGGTTCTGTTTTGGTTAAGGTTTCCCACTTGGTTGTTCCACCAGGGGTTGCTTGTGGGACTTTGTATTACTGTCATTGTTTCGTTCCTATATTTGTCATCTAGTTTTTTGGTTTCTTAGTTGCCCATTGTTTACGATTTGTATTTTCTGTTGTCTCTTTTTGGTTGTCTGTTTCTTCATTCTATAATAATATGATGAAGTTATGGCCGCTCATTACCTTGTTCCTTTTTCCCTCGTGTATTTCCATTCGTGTCACCCAGTCAGAGGCTGTCTGGTTACAAATTGCGTAGTCCGTTGCTGATTTTGTCACTTCTTTCCATATATGCATATCTGTCTTTACATCTTTGATTTAATTCATATTTGTCGCTAGAAGTTGGCTGAGCTATCTAACATGAGAAAAGGATAGCAGCTGAAATTCAGCTAAAACACGTCATGTCCGTACCGTGAGGAGGATGTGTGGTGGTCGTGGCTGGGCTTGTACACATCTCACCGCCCTTACTGAAGGAATGCGCTAAGCGATACTGGGAAGAGTGGTGCTGTAGAACGTTGTCAACAGTTCCAGAAGGGGGAGGGGGGGTCACGGTGTTGACATCCATTTGTTCCCCTATAAATAAAAAGCTATCTAACATGGAGACCAAAAACCTGACATCGCGAGGATGTTGTGTGAAGTGGACGGGGAATCCGCAGTATCAGACAAAGCTCTCCAAAATGCTTTCAGTGCAACTAACGATCCGGACGGCTACGACGAATTCCTGGATCTCTTGAATGGAAATGCGACCCAGTCAGTTTGAGAGCTTGCTGCTAAGCTGGGAGTAGCTCAGCCATGTATGTCTACGGCGGACTAATATTATCCGATAGTGCCCAACGCAGAAAGAAGTGGTTAGGCCCAAAATTCATGGTCAAAGGGTAGTGCTTTGCATTTAGTGGGTTCGGAAGGGAGTGCTCCACTATGCACTGCTAAAACCTGGAGAAACGGTTAACCTGGTTGAACGGTATTGTAACAAAGAACGCTAGGGCCTATATTGCTTCGGCTACCTGCAATACTGTAACCGATCTTTTCTGGTCAATTCTACCACCCCCGGCGTGTAGACAAAACAATGCCCCATCAAATTACCACCTATTCAGATCCATAGAGCACGGCCTGCGGAGGAAGCGCCTTAAGACAGAAGCAGAGGTCCGAAATTGGCTGGAGGAGTGGATCACCTCCCATGATGAGACGTTCTACAGCCGCAGGATTCACATGCTGCCTGATCGATGGACGACGATCATAGAACACAGTGTTAATTAACACCCGTTCATTATTTCAAAAGATACGGTAATTCAAAGTAAACAATAAACCGGAGCTAATGAATCAACCTAATACATGATGTGTTAATATCATGATATGAGATCACGATAAAATAATAACAAACCTTGAATTAAGCTTCACAAACAAAGGTTATAGTCCAGAGGACGAGTTCCAGTCAATGCATTTCTTTCAGTAAAGAACTAATAATAACTAGTCATAAGTACCCTTCGAAGGAAAGGCCCAGAAGTATGTTGAGGTGCCAATCTTGTCTGTGTCAACGAGATCGTCGTCAACGAGACTCTTGAGAACATCCTTGACCGACTGTAGTACCACACCTTTCTGTTTCGATGCGATACTCTCCACATCCTTCAACTGAAACACCTGAGTATCACATCAGCACAAGACATAGTTACATAATCAAAACAAACTGCGCGTTCAGGATTTAACAACGTCAAAAGTAGAGAGGTGTAGCTATGGAGAAAATGTCGAATGCTTTAAAAGTTGATTTCTGATTAACCCTTATTTTGGAAGACAAGTCGTCTGCCAGAGTTTTCTTTAGCATTCAGCGAAACATCCGTCTCGCATTTCACAACTAAAATCCTGGACGACGCAAGCTCAGTAGGAGAATGAACCATTATAGAGGCTTCATACTATATAATATTATATAACGCCCAATAGCAACTTGTTATATGATCAGTCTCTTTCAAGAGACAGAAAACCTGCGTCGAAATAAACTGCACTCTGTGTTGCGAGATATTCATGTGGTCGCAACAACTGGCTTGTCTCGGAACACTGCCTGAGGTTTTCAAACTGAGCCGAAGAGAGACTAAACCTCAACTCAAGCTAATTACGTGTGAACCAGCACTTAATAATGGCAGCATAACCATTTCCGTAGTCCATAACCATTACGGTCGTTGTCAGTATGGCTATGCAAAAAATGTTGTGAGTGTTGTTCACCCCGTGCTCCCTAGTAAAAGTCCCATCGTTGCGCTGTGCTACGAATATGCCATCTGTTGGAGTGTAGCAACGCCCATAAACCCTCAACATCTCAAGTTGAAGATTAGAGTTGCGCTGTTGTTAATGTTATAATGGTCCTTTAAAGACAGACCACTCTAGAGATATAAACGTATTGAGGTGTATTAGACATTTCCAACTCACTCTGCAGTTCATTGTGTCTTAACAAATTTCGCTCCTCCTTGATGCCAATTCAATCTATTTTGACCTTATGTATACATAACACGTTTGTTAAGGAGGATTCAATAAGCTTAATATTATACGTTCGTGTTTAGATTAATAGATCGCTTGAATACTCCTTCTAAACCTGTATAGCCGGCCATCATCGTGTGTGTTGTGCCATGGAATAAACGCATTTACAATCGAAACAAAGCACTTTTAAACCTCATCAATTGCGTATGAACCTGCAGTCATTTACTGCGGATGCTTACAGGGGATCTAACTGCGGATCTTAACTTGAGTCTCTACAGGGAGACACCGTATCACGATGACATCGAGCTGCACGGGGTACACTGATCACTTCGATTTCCCAAGGTGATATCTTACCTCTTTCCTCTCGTGGAAGATACTTAACACTTTCTGTCGCTTTTCTTCTAGGCTCATACCTTTTCGCTTTGACATAGCGTTTTGTATGTTATTACGAGAAAATCAAGCAGTGTACTACTAAGGTAGCACTTAGTCTTATGCTTGATTTCCTGAATCAGCAAAAAGGCCAGTTTCGAATGTCTCACAAGCTCTGATATGATAGAGGTCGCTTGAACGAAAGTTGACGAGACGAAATCGGACACTTGGCGGAATCCGAAACAAGATACATTGGTGATAAATAGGTGGTGGTAAGAATTGGAAATCCAACCCTTAGAGCGACGCAGCATTTACGATTGGATCCTACTAAATTGCAAAGACGACTGCGTATGAGTTATTTTGCAAAAAAATAATGTAGATAGTGTCAATTCGATCAACCCGGATGATGTTGTATTCCGTTGTATCAGCTATACACACGATATATGGTTTCTAGTATAGAATGTCTTCGAAGATATGGGTAGTGTGCTTATTAGCCGGCTTACTAAGGCTACTGCATACAACTGAAAGCGTCCTTCGTTTTCAATAGCGTGGCCACGTTGGGAAAACGTTGCTACCAGGCACATAGCTGTACGTTATGGGCTGCTTACACAGAACTACGTTGTGTGTTGTACACCTCAACAGGCCACATGTCAGTGTACAGAGGGAGTTTCGAGACGGCCAGACGTTTGCTATTAATATGTTGTATTCAAACTAAATACAACCAGAGTGGAAATAACACGTCGATATTTGCTTAATCCTCTTTTGCTCGGGTCATTCCGTAAGAAAATATTCTAATGCTAACTGAAATCATCCATGTGTCATTGAATGTCTGTTGAGCAGATTCGTCGTTGCGCTGACAGTATCGAATGGTATCACGTATGCTGATAGTAATATTGTCATCACAGCCAGCTTGTGACAGTTCTGCATTTCCCCCACAATGTTTTCCAGTTTATAATGATCTCTTGTATTAAGTTTAACAGTTAAATATTTTCCTACCTTAACTATTAGAACCATTTTTTGCCTTTGCGTTAAAGTGATTTATATATTATGTTATTAGATCTGATATTCCGAGATCGAAACTAATATAGAGTTTTATGATACATTATTTTCTATTTTTCAAGGCTAGTCATGCTTCAATATGTGACTCCGTCTGACTCGTGGCTACTATGCTTAGTGTACGCGATGTTATGCGACTGAAACAATGAGTCGACAGGAAATATTTTCCAAGAGATGCTTATCTTACGGCAACCACTGAGACATCAACGTAAGTAATGACAACAACACGTCAGTTTCATACCGTTATGAAATGCGTCAGCGATCAGGAGAACTGCTGTGGACCTTTGTGATTCAACTGAAGTTTGTGAACTGATTTCTAAGTAAATTTTCCGGGCTGACTCACAG
Organism: Stratiolaelaps scimitus; assembly: GCA_019614645.1. Lineage (NCBI taxonomy): Eukaryota > Metazoa > Arthropoda > Arachnida > Mesostigmata > Laelapidae > Stratiolaelaps > Stratiolaelaps scimitus. The sequence continues at coordinate 140,398 of JABWDB010000038.1, forward strand.
CCAACATTTAACGTCCATGGTACTGCTTTCGGTATTGCTTCATAAGACGGACCTCTTAGATACAAAAGTGCAACGATGGGGATCGAACCCATGCACCTACGTGTCTCCTCCGATTCCAAGACGCACACGAATGCACCACGCCACCGGGCTCGACGAACTGATTACGACCATCTTACCGACAGTTTGACCTTGCCGAAAAGGCTTAGAAACTCTAGTTAATCCTCCCAAGAAGGTTCTAACGTCCGCTCCTGGTTGCGACAGGCATGTACTAAACTTCAGCGTTATGTGTATACACCACTAGTGCCGGAAGTACTCTTAAACGTCGACTAAGCACTGAAACCATAAGACGGTGAGTGACCTGTATGATTTAAGTAAATCTTTTCTAATTATTGACGCCTCTTATATTTTAGAAATTGACTGGCCCCGGTGTTAGATTCTGCCTCAATGGGGAGTCTCAAATATTTACCATTAGCGTTTCCATTTATAATTTCCTTGTCTATTGCTTTTTTAAGTAAGCCGACGGTTGAATATGGAACCCCACCTATTGCCATTTTTAATGAATGGAAACAACCATAATCACATGGGCTTAAATCAGGAGAATATGGGGGTTGAAGCCATCGCTCACTATTGTTCCCCTCAATCCAGGCCGTAATTTCAGCAGTGCGATGAGGTCTTGCATTGTCGTCGAGTAACCACACTCGGTGCTGTCGATCCCCACGCCATTTGTTCATCAATCCTTTCAAGAAGCCGAGATATCGGGGAGCATTGAGTTTTTCGTTTGCCGCTAATATTTCGTAATAGCAAACACCTTTGATATCCAGAGCGAGTATCATCAACACCTTTCGTCCGAATCTATCTGGCACTGCCACAGACGTTGCCGCTTCACCTTGTTGGAGCCACTGTTTTGCTTGGTCCTTTTCAGGAGGTCTATGCAGGCTAACCCATGTCTCGTCTATCGACACCGTGTGTTCTAAGGGACTGATTCGTTGCGTATAAGTATTCAAATTAGCTGTCGAACACTCCACACGCATTTTCATCTGCTCAGCACTCACTTTATGGGGAACCCATTTTCTTCATCTTCAGTATATTGGTGATAATTCTATGACACGTCACCTGAGGAATCCCAGTTTCAGCCGACAAAGACCTCATGGTTTTGTCACCCTCTAGTTTTCTCAAAAGCTGCCTTGATTCTGTAAATCCGTTCGTCCCTTGTCGCACCTGATTTCTGGTCTCTGCCTGGATGGTCATCGGTATCCAAATCTTCGCTGTTAAATCGTCTGCATCAACTTCGCACCGTTCGCAGGCATAAAGCAGACCTGCTTTATGCGTTGACTAATTGTTGATGGATTTAAGCTGGAGGGTGTCCTTAGAGTAACAAAAACTTAATGATTTCCCGTTGATTTTTGGGGAAATTTGCACTTTTTGCTGCAGTGGCCATCTTTCTGATCGTATCGAAATAACTCAGTGTTCGAAAGGAAGCCACATTCCTGCCGCGTGCCTACTCCAAGAATGAACGTGCGCCATTTGAAATGCGGCAAAGTTCGACCCCTACCCTAATATATATATATAGGGCTGACCCAAAAAAATGAGACACATAAAAATTTCAAATATCGGCTAAGCTGAGTTAAGACAAGGATTTTTTTAGTATGAGTTAGAGGTATGCACCTCTTTTATGTATACACTGGTGCCAGAGTTCTGCAGCCCTCTAAAGGTTTTCGGGCTGACTCTCAGCCAACATTTAACGTCCACGGTACTGCTTTTAGCATTGCTTCGTAGCCCTCTGACGGCTAGGTATGCACCATTTCAATTCCCATTTATGACTTCGTTATTTAAGGTCTCTCTGAGCAAATCGATGTTTGCATACCTTTGGCCACCTATGACCCTTTGTAATTGATGGAAGCAGCCATAGTCACACGGGCTTAAATTGGGAGAATGGGGGGAGTGACGCCACCGCTCAATCTTTTTGGCCTTAAGCCAGGACGAAATTTCATCGCTGCGATGTGGCCTAGCATTCTCATCTAGCAGCCACACTCGGTGCTTTCCATTGCCATGCCAATTATTCATGAGTCCCTTCAAGAACTCGAGATATCGAGCCGAGTTCATTTTTCTTTTGAGCCCAAAATCTCGTAGTAGCAAATTCCGCTGAAATCCATGTCAAGTGCTACCATTACTTTTGGCTCGAATCTATTTGGTACTGCTACCGCCAGTTCCTGTTCACCCGATCGTAAGCACTGTTTCACTTGATCCTTTTCCTGTCCTCTATACAGGCTGGCCCATGTCTCGTCTACTGCAACGGTATGCTCTAAGCGATTCTTTTGCTGCCTGTATACCTTCAAATTGTCTCGCGAACACTCCTCACCCATTTTCAGTTGGCCAGGACCGAGTTCATGGGGGATCCATTTTGACCAATCCTGAGATCGTTTTTTATAATTCGACGATATGTTTTTCGAGGCACTCCAATTTCAGCCGACAAAGCCATCAATGACTGAGTTCTAGTTTGCTCAAAAGCTTTTTCGAATCGAGATTCGGGAAGGGGTAGACGCCCTCGATGATCATTCATGTCCCAGTCGCGCACACCAACGGTACACCTGTGCTCGACTTAGTGCATTATGGCCGTGCACACTAACCAACTTTCGATGGATTTCAGCTGGACATTTCTTCTCTTGAAACATTAACCTGACACTTGCTTTCTGAGACTGGAAGTCAGAGGGACCTGGTCCGCCGGTTGCCATTTTGAACGTCCAACAAACGGCCCGCGGCTTTCGCGCCACCCGCTTGCTAATTGTTGTGTCTCACTACCCGCCAAATTTGAATTCAAATCGGCCAATAATAAGAATACGGCGCAAGACGTCGAGTCTCATTTTTTTGGGTCAGACTAATAGATATGTCCCTTGCTTTCACAAATATGGAAGCGTTTTGTTATTGGGCACCTCTCTTTCATTATATTTGTTATTTCGGCTGTTGAAGTCATCGTCAAGGATTGGGGTGGTCACTCTATTTACGGAGTCCACTCGGACGTCGTTCGAAGTATCCCTTTGCAATCCAATGGGCAATATCTCAGGCTAACCTAAGCAATAAAACATACTTGTCTACGCATCTATGATTATAAACGCATGGTGCATGTCAAATATTATTTTGTAAAAGCCGCTAGGTGAGAAGGCGTGATCTGGATCACGACCTTATGTATACATAACACGTTCGTTAAGGAGGATTCGATAAGCTTAATATTATACGTTCGTGTTTAGATTAATAGATCGCTTGAATACTCCTTCTAGTCCCACCGTTGTTGTTCCCATAGTTGGGAATATTGTTGTTCGTCGCATGAACGTTATACTTCGCAAAGCCTGCTTCTTCGTCTAAAGCTCTTAAATTGCTTTCATGCTAGTCAACTAGACTTATCTCTATTGCACTGTATTTTTTGTATAAACATGGAAACAATGCAAATTACGAGTGTCTATGTATATATATTCAACACCTAGTGAGATATATATATATATATCCCATACCTAATGAGAAATTCCTGAGGATCAGGCAAGAAGCTAGATACATCGAAATGACTTTGATGTATATTCAGCAAGTTGCCGTCCATGATCTACCATTTTGTTAAGGGGATCGATTATTTAGCTGCAGAAAGCTGACTCTCAATGAGACCACACAGACGAAAGGGTTCAAACACTAATTTGACGACCGCTGCCAACTGCCATATTTACGAAACCATGAACGCCATATTGTGCCATTGTATCTAATGACCGAGTTGATCTATCTCGGGGTTGCCCTGGGATATTCATCACAGCGTTATATCTCGCGCGCAGCCTGCAACAAGGAAAAACCCCCGGGGGAGTCGGCAAACGCCAATCGTGGCTGGCAGAAACTGCAAGGGCGCAACCTGTAACCTCTGCAACAAGCCGCGATAACCCAGCTATATACATATTCTGGTTTTCAGAGGGAACTAATCGTTAGCATTGTTTCAAGCATCGTTCGAGGATTCTATTCAGCACACTTTCTAGTGCAACAAAGGTCTGCCCGAATATTAACATTTTATAGATCGGTGAAACAAGCGATGCATTATTGACAAACTGCTTACGTATGTTCGTCTCCCCATTTCGCAGTGAACGGCAGCAAATTCAATGGTAATGTTCGAAAGTGTTATGCTTTTATCCTAGCAAAAGGTCCACATTTACTGAACGAACCGCAACAACTACAACGAGACGAACGTCCCTCATCTTCATCTAGAACCACAATTAATCGGAGTTAATAACTCTTTAGGGAGGGCGTAGATTTAAATTAAACTCATCACGTTGCTATCGAGATACATCTGTTATCCACTCACTGCGTCAGAATTTATCGTCGTTCCGTTCGAAAACGGCTTGAAGGCCACCTCGTAGTCTCTGGCTCCCCCCCCCCCTGGAAACTATCTGCATTATATAATAGACACCCATGAGCTCCTGAGGTGACATACAAAAATAGTTCGGTCTGACTCTTGATCAACATTTATCGTCCACGGTATTTCTTTGACATTGTTCCATAAGACGGGTCCCTAAATGCAAATATGGAACTGTGGAGATCGAACCCGTACGCCTACGTGCCTCCTCCGACTACAAGGCAGTCCAAGTTAAGTCGCTCACACTCCAGTTGCTTGAATCCTATACAAAGTAATGATAAATCAATTCAGGGCTGTGCAAAGAATTTAAAAAATGCATTCATTCTAAACCAAAGCAACTAATCAAAATGTAGAAGACAATGTTTTCTTCCAACTGATTCTTCAGAAAGGCGGCCTAAAACGGAGAGTTTTTGTTCGCATGATTTCCGAATATACTGTCTGACGTGTCGCCACACGTTACTTAGCTCAGTTCAATTAAAATATAAAACAAATTATGCGGTGGAAAGAGCTCAGTTCAATTAAAATATAAAACAAATTAAGTGTGGTGGAAATAAACCCGTATAAGTCAGTCGAATGCCTTGTACAGACGGCTAAGTCTCTGGCTGTCGGAAGCCAGAGGCAGCAGGTTCGAGCCCCGCTGTGTGACATATAAGAGAGCTTAAGCATTGAAAAATTGCAGCTCCTTAAATAAACCAATAAACATTTACCATTTACCATTTTACCACCGAACTCGACAGTCAAACCCCACCTCACTATGTCAACACCTCATGTGTTGCCAAATAAGCTTTTCGTTCAGGACGCTGCTGAAATCAGATTGGGATCTTTTCCAGTGTCTCTCTAGGAGCAGCGTCCATTCACATGAACGGCTCATCCGAATACCACTTAACAGTATAACTTCCTGGGGGTTCTGAAGCAGGAACCCGTGTGCTAAGATCACAAATCAAGTAATAAATAAGTAATAATAAAGTCTCTGAAATACCCAAACACAAAATTGCCAAAATTTACCAGCTAATCCCGTGTGGGCGTCATTTATTAATGCAGAAAAAAATCAATAGCCCCTGCGCTTTGCACGACACCCCGTAGCAAAATAAGATGGCGTCAAAATTCCCTGCGAACAAACTAGCTAAATAATCTTTGACCCGCAGCTCCAAATAATGGCACAACAGCCGTTGCAACCAACGCTTGTATGGCCAATATTGCGAATATATCCGGCAATCGATTCCACCAACGTTGCGCATCATCGCCGAACGCGCCACCGGCTAAGATCCTTCCTTGAGCGCATCTACCAACTGGTAGCTTCCTCGAAGCTATCGCGTTACCTGCAAGCACACCGCTCATCGATGGCGAAACACGTTCCCTTATCGGCAAGCCACTTCCAGGGCGTTTAGGTGCCACATTACTCGTGGGTGTCGCCAATTCGAATCTCCGACAATGTTGAACGGCTTGACACGCACAACGCGGTGATGGAGGTAGGTAACACTGGCAATATCCATATCCCAACGACGGTGGGCCTGATGATGAAAGCGGGCATGCCATTGAGGGTCTCTCGGGTTCGAAAATCCTCGTTAAGATTAGCAAGAGCACGATCCTCGGCTGATCGTTAACCTTCCACAGGCGGAGCTGTGTTCTGCCACGGTGCGCACTGCTTTGAGCTCATAGATCATATGCGCTTATAGACAACCGTACATTACTTGATATCCTCTCTAATCGGACCCCAAATGGAATTATTCATAGAAAGAGCTATAGCAAACGTTTGGTTTCGTTATTTTACTGCGCAAGTACAAAAACTGTCGATGGGTTACAATGCCAGACAATTCCGACAAATTAAGAGAATTCACCTTTGAGAACATACCGTTATGTGTTCTGGGATATATTGTATTATATTAGATGGGTCCACGTTTCATGTTAATTTCCTAGGAGTAGCTCTATTATTCAAATGTCCTTTATTTTACTGTGCTGCTAAATGTCAAAATTGTACACGAACTGAGGCAATGATCAGAGCAGAGTGCTGTTTCTTAACTTCTTTAGCCGAGAATCCTGGCTTATTTGAGATTTGCTACGCGGACTTCTATTATAGCTGCCGCGATGGCAAAGCAGGATATCAGCCGCACAGAAGCTGGCTGAGTGGGTCATCATCGGCTGGTCACAGAGTGCCTTTGCTAGTCAGCCAGAAGAACTGCTACAGCAGCTGAGCTCTTGTCAGACTGACAATCTGACGGACAGAGAGAGAGAGCGACTAAACCGTCTAATCGACCAAGTAGGTCGGTGACAGCGACACGAGGAGCGGGAGGTGGGTCTCAAGCGAGGTGGATTCTCGCCTCATCATTTGCTAAATGAGATTTCGTTGGAGGGGCTCTCTCTCTACAGTGGGACACCCTGAACGATGTAACGCTCCAGACAAGATCTTATTAGGCTGCTCAACAACACCGGGTAGTGGTCACAGCCAGCCAGCCAGCTGTAGTGAACCACAATGGCTTGACGGGTACAGCCACAAAGACATACACGCACGCTGTCGCAATGCGATAGTCGGCAGCCCAACCACGTTTATTACTCAACGTACGAACGAATATTCGTTATGTTCAAGAAGAGATTCACCAGAGAACTATTTCGATATTTTTAACAATGACAGTCTACCGAAGCGCCTTCTTGCCGGTCGATACAATTATGTTAGGGATGTTGTCGTAATAAAAATATTGAATATGTGACGAAAATGATAATTTCGTATGGGTAAGTACCCCGAAAAATATCTCGTATGTGGTCCTCCTGCCAACGGAAGATCATTGCTACTCGATACGGTAATATTGGAAATGTGAAATCTAAGCCTACGAAGTCGACAAAACAGTATCACAAAAATAGTGTTTTATGCATCGTGCTCGATGTTAGCCGGCCGGCATTCAGCGAACTTACTCAGATATAATGGTATGAACCGCCCAACAAGTATGTGCATCATGCCTTCCCCTAATCCCCCCCAAAAGAAGAACCCAGATATACTACGTGTCCAGATTATTCGTTTCATTTAAACTATTTTGTTATCGAAACGCGATCGTGTTTTTGACCAAATTTGTGATTTTTTTTGGCCGAATTTGACTGCGTTTAGAAATTCATACGTCCAGATAAGACAACCAATCGTCCTTGTGGTGGGACTCGCCCATATCGTTGAACGTTAGTGTTCGACGGTAATTTCGACGACGTTTTTCATATACCTAGTTCTAAGTAAGCCTATGCCAGTGTTGGATAACGAGGAAATCTATATACACGCTACAGACGTGTAACAGTTGTACACGGAATGTGCGTAAAAGTGCATTGCCCCTGTGTAAGTAGGACTGGTAAGGCTGATTTCAATTAGTGAAAAGGGTAGCGCAATTACTTTGAAATCTGTGAGACGCTCCCAATGCGGTTAATAGGATCATAAAATCAACTATAACGCAAAAAACTTAGCTAATTGCATAAGTGGAATTTATTCAAACATACAATAATTAGGAATTAGGAACGAAAACAGCTTCCTTCTTTGATGCCTTTGTGATCTTACATCGCATCTTTGTGGCACTCCTAGGTTTTCGGACTGACTTTTAGCCAACATTTAACGTCCAAGGTGCTGCTCCGGCAGTCGTCAACATAGAATTTGCTGAGGCTCAGTGATCTATCAAATCCAGGCAAAATCCAGTAAACGGCATTTCGAAAAGACGGTGGTTACAAACATATCCATTACTGATAAAGTTGAGATTACGGAATACCCAGTTTGCGTGTTTTAATATGTACAATAATCACCTCAATCGGCAACTCGGCGTAAATTGGCAAAGAATGAGCTATATATTCCCTCTGTGTATTCCTTTCCATCTCTGCTTTTTCCCGATTCATTGAGACGATAACTGTACCCCTATCTCTGGACAAATAGTGCAAATCTTATGCAAATCATGTTTTCTGTAAGATTCCCGTAACCCTCCCAAAATGGATCACCACAAGGAATGATTCCCTCCCCACTTACTGTTCAGTTTGTTTGTAAATGCGACATGGTTTACGTGGAAGTTAAGGATAACTTAATCGATTGTGCACACGACACTCATTACCAATGCCCTGCAAATAATTCTGTCCGGAAACAAGTAAAAATATTATACTTGCCAGGAGTTAGCAGTAGAACAAAATCTAACCAAATACTGGGAATTTCTTAGTTAAACAAAAAGTCAATGTTCAACCATTGGGGATAATTTGTCAGGGTGAGGCCTTCGTGGTCCCGAGGGAGGCGATGGCATTGCCTCTGCACAGCGAGGGAAAGGCGTCGCAGAAGAAAGGAAGGACCCGCGGGTGGAGCGGATCAGCCTGTGGTAGACTCCATCGAGGAAATTAGCAGTGAGGGGGCCGTGACCGTCGAAGGTTTCGAAGGCGAGCGGAGGAAAGAGGTGAGTTGCCTGGAGGGCGGTGTACTTCCGTAACTTAGATTCCCGCTCCGCGCGGAAACCGCAGTGGTTAACATGAGAGGAACAAAATCTTGGTCTATAATAGTAGATTTATGAACAATTTAACAATTATTATTATTTATACAAAATCGTCTTTACCAACTATTTTCCCAACGAAGTCCTTGACATGCTGAGTCTCTAAGTTAGTCTCTAGCGAAGTCTTTGATTTGGTGTCTTGATCTCGGAATCCTTCGTCCAAGCGTCTTCTGATAAGGGCGAATTGAAGTCGATTCAATTGAGTGTTCTCAGCGTTGATATCCCGCTGCCGTCTCTCTTCGGCATCCATTTTTATGTTTACATCGGAAATATTTTGTATAAGGGATTGTTTATTGTTCACTGGCACTAATTATCATTGTTGTCTTTTATAAGAATTCATGTTTGATCCCGTTGTATTTACTAGTGGTAGGTACGTGCCGATGATCCCGAAAACCGCGACAACGTGTTTAGGATCATCGTGTGTGGGGTTAGACTAACGAGACAACGGCGTGGTGAAAAGGACGAATCTTAGAAAAAAAGTAAAAATATGTAAAACATCCCCTAACCGATTTGCCGCCGACGAGAAAAACGGCTCAAACAATTGCGATTATTTTTTCCTGTGCGAGTCTGGCGCGAGTACGCGATAACAAAACAACCTGTCCAGGATGCATCTAGCTTGTGTATATAAATATGATAAATGATCCCTGCAGGCTGTTATATAAATTGAATTATTTTACCTTTTCGGTTGTTAACTCGGTTGAGAATTTGTAAAATATTCAAATGCACAAGTTGTATAGTGTTTCGATTTCCTGAGAATCGGCGCGAAATTGCTTGTTTTTTTAAATAGATATATATCTATTTTTTCTGCCATGTCTCTCTTCGCATTCCATGGAAGTAGCGCAAGATCTCTCCACTTATTGCCACTTTATCTTTATATTTACTTATTTCGGCTTTATTGAACGTGTCAGGTGCAACTTCAATAAACTGAGTAGACGCGCTCTTAATTAAAAGAAGCTTTCCGAAATACGCCATTCTACCTCGATGATGCATTTATTTCTTTCTTCCTTAACTCATTTTATTGCTAATATTTTCAAAAATTCGTTACTTCTTTTTTTGTCACTTATCTATCTCTTTGACACAACATCAGCTAAATAATAATAATAACTTTCAGCATACGGCTCCGAGCACTTTCTAAAGCTATCCCCGCATCATATATTACCATGTAATGTTCCGGTATTTCGCCGTGATCTTGCTCGCCACCTATATATATATATATACATATATATACACTATTTGCCCTTCAGGTCCCGCGTGGCTATATGTCGAGCCGGCAGAATCAATTCGCTACGTTTCATCTATCCGATCACCTTGCTGCTACCCACTTGACTCCCCCCTCCGTCGGACTGGGTAAAGGTCGTATCGTCGTGTCAGGGCCATTTCTACGGCTGAGCAGGTCTGCTAACTTGCAGCGGTCAGTCAAAGCGTAGTTAAAGTTGAACCAACCAACCGCCTTATATTATCCCCCTCGTTGTCGGTCAGCGAAGATGATTAAAAGTCTCTGCTGCACAAGCTACCAAAATCCAGATCGCTACTCTAGGCGCCGCATCACTGATCAGCAGGCTCGCGGCGATCCCCTGAGAGCTCGGAGGTAGAGCACAGTGTTGAGAGCAGCACATTAAACGACGATGGAGTCCGGACCTCTGATGTTGACGGTCGGATCGAGGCTATCCGTCGGCCAGGTGAAGAAACAGCCGGCCCTAGAGACTAAGATAAGGCAGGAGCCGCAAAGGAGAAGCTGTGACCGAGAAGGCAACAGACAAGCGCGTCTGACAGACAGGAGGCCGGCCGCTATTCGCCAGCAGATCGATCATCTTCCTTTATACAGTTTTCTCTATGCACTAGTTCTTATTCACTAGTTCTTGCTGGTCACGCTACTGAACAAGGCTAGCTCGTCTGGGTTTATCGTGTAAAGGGCTTATCCATCGGGTACGTTATGTGAGAAAAAGCTTCAATCAACCTCCATGGTACGCCCCGACCTCTAGTTACCGCTATATTTCGAATATCAGTTAGCCCGAGATTCAGCTTTGGTGGTGACTACGCAACCTATGTGTCCATCAATCAAAGATTGACTTCTCTATGAGCGTGACGCCGAGACATCAGCCACAATCTCATGTCTCGAAAATCATGGCGTAACCTATTAAGTATCCTGACCCGTCGACTTTTTTTTAATTTGTGGTCGAAGGAGAAGTCTGTTTTGTAACGACAAATCATGTTTTATCTGGGCCTGCCTGTAAGGCTCTAGGTGGATATGGTTGACATTACGCTGCTGTAACATACCGTATGTCCAGCATGACCGGCATGGTAGGTCCTTGATATCTACCGCAATGCCACACAGTGGTATCGAAGCTTGCCATCGAAAGAGCTGAAGATCTGCTAAAAGAACAGGTCTGCTTTTGTGCTATGTATCCTCGGCCTACGATACGAATTGGACAGTATTTCACAATATTCATTATAATAAGCTGCTGCCATTTACTATTCCTCACTCTGGCTGTTTCACATCCCTCAACCACAGGTAGAGCAAAATCACGCCGACGCCCAATGTATGTTCACCCGGGCGCTTTTTTTGAGCAAGAAACATGGAACATGCGCAGAGGAATGGGAGGTCAGGACACAAGAGCCATAGCTACTCAGCGGGCTAGTGACCCAAAGCCCGAACTCGGACCCGAAGTCGGTCCGCCCGAGGCGAAGATGTCCCGTATCAACAGGGAACAGCAACTCATGACGATCATACTGCCATCCACCAGGAGGGCATTCGTCAATCTGAACAAGAACTCAGAACGATTCGCAAGCGACGAACGACTCCGCCCATTTCCGGTATTCGACATCGCGCTCTTGTTCTACCGTCCCTGGCCACAATCCAAGCGCCTCCATCACATACAGCAGTCGAACATAGACGACGACTCATATATATATATATGTACCACATTGACATAGTGGATTGGGCTTATATATATTATAACATATATATAGCCTATTAAATAACACGCGGAATCTTGTCTTCTGTGACGTCCACTATATATATATATATATATATATATAAGTTCAATCCACTATGTCTAGGTGGCCATATTATATATATATATATACAAAAATACGACGCCAATGAGGCAACACCCATTAAACCAGCGGATTTCCGCGCTCTGCGCTATTGCCCCGTTGGATGAGCTGGGTCCAAATGGCCAAGTCCCCACCAACGACCCCTCAGGCGAGGTGTTCACAAGCCCATTGTAGGGGCCAATATCCCAAGGGCAGGACAGCGAGCTCAACTAGACTAAATCTAAATATGGGCGTTGAAGGAGGAAAGTAATAGCGCGTTCGTCACCCGTGTCAGGGATATATTCGATCGGGTCGAAATTGATAGGATATTTAATTTTAGTTGTCATGAAACAGAATGTCGTGGGTGTCTTGGATCAATCTTATCGGCATTTCGAAATATCGCACTTCGTTCTTATTTCACGATTCAATAGTCCACTTGGTCTCTGTCTAATATTTGCTGTGTGATAGACGCAAGCTCCGTATAAGATTTCATGAGTAATTCATCGGATCAAAAATTTTCTGGAGTGATTCTCAGCCAAAATTCAACATACACGGTAAAACGGCTTTCGGCATTGCTTCACAACACGGATCTCGTTTAAATGCAAACGATGGGGATCGAACCCGTGCACCTACGTCCGTCTCCTCCGATTGCAAGGCGCACACGAATGTACCACGCCACGTCACCGCGCTCAATTTATTCGATCTAAGTGGAGTTGAGCGAATCCGAATGTTGACTAGCTTGCGAAGTCGAGAGACTGGACGAGTTGAGCGTAGACCTAAGAGATGACGCAGGCGGAATCTGACACCAGTTAAATTAGGTGATCTCGCAGGAGAGCAGATGAATATAAGAATGAATCCCCGATTCGAGCCATTAGTGAAAATCATAATCGATGCAGATGATCACCACTTGAATTCTCAAAGAAAAGAGCTTTCTATCGTCGGCTCATCAACTCAGATGTCCCTGTTGTTGAAATTTTTAACCGTTTTGCTACCTGATAGAGTGGCCCTGTACATGATCTTGAGTAAGCATATCTGCGAAGCGAAAAAGAGGTGCGAAGCGAAAAAGACCACAAACATGACAGTTGGTTCCAGTTTTTTTCGGTTAAAAGGTAATAATCAATTACCATTGAAAGGTTTATAATGAAAATTACTGCAAGATAATGAGCCCATCGAAACAACTGTAACTTACGCAACACCGACGTTAAACAAATATATTTAAACCCGCCGACTTCATTTAACTATCATCACTTGACCATCGCTACCGTCGTGATTGGTCACTGTTTCGTACGGGATATATATATATATATATATATAGGCTCGTACTGTACGAGCGTGCTGTGATTATTCTTTAAGTGTTCCGATACCAATATACCTTCACAGCGGAGACACCGTTGTCTCTTGAGTGGCTGTGCTCAGCCACTGGTATTGCAATTCCTGTGATTCTTTATGTATCGGCTCGATGATGATAGAATTGCCGTTGGCAATATGAGTTTAAAACTGGAGCCGTCCCAGGGATCAGAACAGCCCAGAGTCTAACTTGGTTTAACAGGTGTGCATGCCGACAAAGTTAGTCTTGTTCTATAGTACTTAAGCCGGCCGCGACGAAAAAGTAGCCTCCAGATGGGAAATACAAAAACTATTTTGTGCCCTATCGCCGATGAACCCCCTGCAAATAGTTAAGATGCTCCCACGTTCCCCGTCAACTTTCCTTGGCATTTTTAGAAGTCCGGAGCGGAAAGCTAGTTGTCGCCTTGAAACTACCGAGAGTTTAGTGGCGATGTATATATATATATATATATATATATATATATTGGAACGAGTCGGATGCAATTCCAGAGGCTACGGCTTTTTTTTCTAATTTTTTTTTTGAGGGGGGTGTTGACTTATGGAACCGTTGACGATGTTCAACAGCACCACCCTTCCCGGTATCGCTTAGCGCATTCTTCAGTAAAGGGTGGTGAGATGTGTACAAGCCCAGCCACGAGCACCACACATCCTCCTCGAAAGAGGCTACGGCTGTCGGGTCTTATATATAAGATCCGAAATATATATATATATGTAAGCGAATCTATTTGCCCAAAGGTGCACGTTACTATCTCAATAGCGCAGCTGGAAGTGGTGGTACATCCGATAATGTACGACGGCACCCCCTTCCCCTTAAATGAGAGTGAGAGTAGACGACGACGTAGTCGAGAGAGACACCTCAGAGGGACAAGCGTAGTCTGAGGAAGTGTGTTGTGTGAGTTGCATCTCCAGAAGGGGAAATAAATTAATACGATCGCGTAAACTGTGAGTCTTCCTAACTTACTATCATCCCACTCCCCCGAGGCGTTCCTGACATATACATATAATATAAGAACCTATAGACGTGAGCAGGTGCGCGACAACGCCAGGACCCACATAGCAAGCGATCCGGAACATCCTCGACTGTCACGTTCTTTTACACCCGCCGTATGCACCGGACCTTGCGTCAGCGGCTATCACTTCTCTTTTCTCTGGCAAATAATTTGCAACGCGCCAGCCTAGCCCATAAAGATAATCTAAGCCATTACTGGATAGCTTTTTTGTCACGAAACCAAACCAATTTTGGAGAGAAGGTCGTAGATAATGATGACGAATATATAACAGATAAACAAGGGGAGAAAACCGTTTTTGTTTTTACAAGGACACACACACGTCTCCTCGCTTACTTCTGCACTCACCTAATATATTAGGTTGGCCTATAAGTAATAATCGCCATCTTTCGAAGTTTTGTAGTTTCACGTTGTCTTTCAAACTTGGCGGGCTTTTTTTGGAAGAATTTCCGCATCAACGCAACTGCATATTTTATCTAGCAACAGTTATTTAAACAATCGAACATGGAAAGCAAAAATGTGTATATCCGACATTATCTTCCTCGTAACATATTTTTCTGCTGGAACAATGCTGCTGAAACTTTGAAATTCGTATAGGCAATTGAAGGCGAAGATTGACTATCCGCAAAAATTTGTCGAGGTGATTTTAGTGTTAGCAACGTTCTGGAAGGCCGCAAGAGTCAGTTGACGACTAATTGTTGGATTTATTGTATAAACATGAGGTTCAGTCAATGCAAGAGCTTGCTACCCAGCTGGGATTAGTTCTGTTAACTATAGTGCAACTATGAAATCGACGAAGATTGGATCGAGAATTCATGGTCGTAATGCAATGCTGTTTATTTGGTCTGATCAGAAAGGGGTGATCATTATGAACTGCTCAAACCTGGTAAAACGCTCAACTCAGACCGAAAACATTACAGGAAACTGTTGCAACAATTCTCGTGTTACTTAGGCGATTAGCCGTACTCTAACTGGCCGTCGCTGAGAAATTTAATCCCGTCTGGTCGAAGGTCCAATACAGGCACATTATGAGTGGCATTATTTACACTAAATAGCCTCAAATAGCGTGTTCGTTACTAACTCTAGAATTTGCCAATTTATGATCAACGAAGGAATGGATCTTTCAATCGACTTCCGTATTTTCCTCCGTATTGCCGTACGCCTTATTCGGCCACCCTTGAAGATGCCAAACATCTACCTTCTGGTCGGGTGCGAGTCGTCTGGTCAGATATTTCAGGTTGTATTACAACGTTCACAGTCAGCGAAGCGCGAATGTAGTCATTGAGGGGCTCTATCAAGGATCTGCTCGCTGATGACCTAAGGATTGGTCAACTTTAATGAAAGGTCGGTGATTCCGGATAAAGTAGATATTATTTTTTATATAAAGTAGATATAATTTTCTCCTTTTGTAGTAATGTACGTTTTTGGGTAGGTGTGCCGAATCTAGTTTCGTGAGTGCCGACCTCGACAAAAAGGGATAACGATTATTTTTTCACCTAGTCGCTCACCATAATAATTGTTCCGAATTTAGAGGACTCATTAAGGTCCTTCGATTCTGCTAATTCGACACTCCATATAGTATATTGTCTACTCGGTCCCCAGCTTAAGCCATTGCTTTATCGATGTGTATTACTGACATCCGAAGAAACATCTCGGAAGGGTCAATCGTTTCGCTTATCCAAGCCTCTAGCACAGCTATCCATCGATCGGTCATAAATTATATTACGAATATATATATTCAAATCTCATTGTAAAACGCAACATCACGAAAAATAAACGAAAACATGATCATATATTTATCAATAAAAGTATATTTAGCAATTTTATTATACTTTAATTATTCTATTTTATATGTACATAAAGTCTCGCATAAATATTCCCACGACAACTTGACAATTTTTGTTCCGCGACGTAGACGGTAGCGGCTACTCAGTGACGCCGCTTATGGTGCCGTTCAGCTAAAGGGTGTAACTGAATTTCCTATTCATCACTAATTACTTATAAAATATATCGTTCATTTATCATCACTATAAAAATAAACAACCAGCACGTACAACGGGTAAGATGAGTTAGTATAATCTGTCGACTCATTTTTTTTCTTACATCTGCCATGTGTCGAAATTCGATTTGTGTTCCTTTCAAATAACAGGAAAAATAGGTAAAATGAGAGTGGGCTCTAACAGAGCGCGGCGCCGTGGAAGATTTAAAAAAAATACGATACGACGATATACAGAAACCTCTATAATGTCTTCACATTGTAAGAACTAATGTTCATGCATGGAAAAGAAATTCCTGCTACTGAACAACGAAACGCCATTGGGAAGACTTGTTAAAATGAACTGAACAAACTGAATGAGTTAGTCATTTTTGACACCCATAGTAATTACGGTAAGCGTCCACGAGTGGTAACTAAGTCTATGCAGAAATAGCAGAAAGATTGAATATAACGACTCCTTACTTCCGAGTTCACGGTTGTCAAAAGTAAAGTACACTTCATCCGAACAGAACAACGTTTGACTCGCTTGCACCAACAGATGATCTATAATCTCATTCTGACTTTTCTGTCGTTCTTGTTATTAGCAATAGTAGTTGTAATTAGTAGGGCAAAATGACGCAAGTTTTGGTCAGAAGCTATTTTTCGCAAGCGCTGACTTAAAGCTCATCCTTGAACTTGTGTAGATGCTCTCCGTAATCGGTCGCCTCTGACCCGACAAAGATCTCGTGGTGATCGACGATCTCCTGGATTGATAATCTGCCATCCTTGTCGGTGTCGCTATTCTCCATTAAATGCTCCACTTCCTGATCGGCGATATCGCTGAAATTTTCAGAAAAATCAAACAAATCCTTTATCCTTCGTAATATTAAGCATGTCAGTGAAAGCCCTGTATATACATGTCCAATCTCTTGTGGGCCTTGACAATATATATTCGTGAACACGTAATAGCACTTCCGTGAAATGCGCAGCTTGCACGCAATGAAACTAAACCAATGAAAAACGGTAGTATCAAATATTATCAATTAAATAGGTGTAAATATTAGCTCATTTTCATACCCATTATCAGGAATGATCCAGTGGGTCACCTCCTGAAGATTGAGATTGCCATCCCGATTTTTGTCGAGATCGAGTTCAAACCGATCCTTCTCAGTTACGCGAACCTCCTCAGACATTTCACGACCGTTATCCTCCTTTAGGTACTCCTGCAGGGTTAACTTGCCTGAAGAATTCACAGCGACGAAGAGATACCAAACACTTTAAATCATACGTATATTGCAAGTAAACGTTATACGGAAAGGATAGACACTGCTCCTGAGATAATCAGTCATGGTTCTGCGCTGTTTTTGCCACTGACTCAAAAAATTGTACAGTTGATAGATTCTTAGTTGACTGTCATTACGTTTTCATTTGACAGAATACCCCATAATGAAGTCAGCTTTTCTTTTAAAATATAGAAAATAATGGTTCTCGTAATACTATGCCTATTGTCCGTTGATATTGATAGTTGTATCTTTGACGTACCATCCTTGTCAGTATCTTTTCTTCGCATCGTATGATTCACGAGCAACGTATGCATCTTGGGGAACTCATGTGGATGCGAAAATGCAGGGAATTCGTCCTTGCTCAAAAAACCGTCGTGATCTTCGTCAGCTAACGCAAACAACTCCCGGTCCTCTTCAAGCATTCGTGGCACATCCTCCTACAATTGTATCAAATTCAGTCACGAACCAAAGGACACGTATTTCATTACCCACACATTTGGCATGATGACAGCTGCCGCTTTGACAAATTTACTTGTTGTTGTTGTTCTTGTTTGAAGTTGAATAATGATAAACGTGTTAATTTACTCTTACGTGTTATTTTCGAATTAATCATTTGTATTTTTTTTGAAAGAATTAATTTAAGCGAACATAAACCTGACAAAAAGCATGAGTTAGTAACGAAAGCCTGTTTGTAGGTGTTTACCTAATACGTGAGTGCCTTCACGTGAAGAAGTAATTAAGATATACCACTACACGCTGTCACATCTTTCTGTTGCAATGCATACAATGGGGACGGACCCACCTCGTGATGTTCATGAAGAACGCTGCCTTCGCCGAAATTTTCCGCGAAATGTTCCTCCCAGGAGATCTTGTTGTCCTTGTTTCGATCTTCATCTTCGAAACGCTCAAGCGATTCCTCGCGTGTTAACATGCTGTCGAAAAAAAATCCCACCAGTCATTGTAGATTCTTTGTAGTCAAACATGTATCACATAAGTCTATTTTTCTAGAGTCTTTTTTTTCATAAGTCTATTTTTTTTAAGTCATTTTTCTCTTGAATGTCCCACAGAGTAGCTGCTCTTGAATAACGGTGTACTACCGAGGGACATTATATCGATTAAAATCCGTTCATTCTTTCAAAGAGACAGCAATTCAAAGAATAGAATAATCTAGATTACGTATTGGCCAACCTAATATTAACTTTGATGACAGAATCTTGCTTGTGACCTGTGTAGATTTCGACGCACGGTGAGACGCGAGAAAGACAGGTCACATGACAAGCAAGGACTTGTGGGAAGTCAATGTCTAAGGTGAGAACGGCCCATTGGGCTTTGTCAGGCTTCTCTTAAGACAATGACATGAGGCATGATTAGCTGTGCATCATTGTACGCGTTAAGTATACGAATATACGGCTTCGTTCGTGAATTTGAGAAAACAATGGAACCTGGCGATCAACAAAGAACACGTCTAGAGAGAGAGAGAGAGAGAGAGAGACAGAGAGAAAGACCAGAATCACAAAGTTCCCTGAGTCAACTTCTCTGTTGGTAAAATATAGGCATATGCCAGATTATGATTAGAATGAGTGCAAAGTAAATTATCCCCCTCGGCATCTACCCTGGCACAACAGACGCAGCACGAAAGTACAATGATACGAAGAGAAAGAGACTTATATATAATTCTCTCTCTACATATATATATATAATATGTATATATACAGACGACTATACTAGCACTATCAAGCATCGATTGATCTATGGGACATCTATGTATATGAACCAACTGTAAACGCCATGTTATCGCTGGATAAAGTGATGCTATTTGCCACAGCCCCAGCAGGGTGGAGAGAGAGAGACGTTTGGTAAAGGATCGTATAGAATGATCGATTAACGTGTGACCATCTTGCAAATATCTGGTTACGATATCAAGTTCTATCCTAAATATTAGTGCCTAACGACAATACATTCGAATTCGTTTGATGATGCCGCATGCGACGTTGCAGCATCTAACAACCTGAAACCTGCAAGCCTAATTACAATGTTAACCAGGCAGATTTATATTTGTGTCACATACGGACATTGATACCACCAGGAGGAAAAGCGCTTACTCGAAAGAATTAAGAATCCATTTGGAAAGTTCCGCCTTTTCGACGTAGCCGTCCTGATTCGTATCCATTCGTTTCGCAATACCCCGTAGTCGGCGTTTAGCCTCCTCCGGCGGCAGATCCTCAAACTCTTCGGCTGCATCCTTGCTACCTGTGACAGCCACAATACACAAATAGGTTTGGACGTTATATAGCAGTTCGAGAACAACAAAAATTCGCGAAAAACATCATCATAAACCATTTATGCCATTTCGCGAGCGGCCTGCAGACATTCTCGGTCCCACCTTCACCTGTGGATACAAGCAAGGTATTACCATGTATATATATATATATATATATATATATATATAAATAATTGCGAGGGGTATACATAGGCTTGCAGGAAGTTGAAATCGAAGGTTACAGCCAGGACACAATACTTCCGAGGTGAAAAACAGATCCTTCCCCAGCAATTTTACAAGGCTAATTAATTTTTTCTTGTTTGAAAAGGAGGGTGTTGCCATGCTGACATACCCATGATGTGTGGGCATCTCCGTTATGGCAACACCCCTAGCCTCCTAACTGATGCTGTTTATTCAATAACTATATAGTAACATGTCTCATGATAGGTAGAGAAAAAAGGTTGCTCAAAGGTATTTGGTCTTAGTGGACAATAATATTCATTTAGTATTTTGTTGGTCCGCCCGTCCACCGGATGACTTCGTGGCACCGTTGTCCTACTTACGTCCATATTCATGTATTTGGTAAATTCTAGGAAAATAGAACAGGAAGCATAATTGCTCTTGGGCGAATCTTTAGAGGTCTTGACCGTTGTCAATGGTTCTTTGATACTGTTTCTTTACAAATGGTCTCCCACTACAGGCACACTTATGTATACGTGTAGTCTGAGCCCAGTATATTTTAGTATTTAAATTGACAAGCATAGTTCTATAGTAATAGAAATGAATTCTTCATTACGACGTCTTACGGAATTATATGCGAGAAAAAAATATGCTCAAAAACACACGTTTGTTATCCTATAACAGTTACACAAGAGGGGAACCGCATTCCACAACAATGTTGCATCTGGTTTTTTTTTCATTCATTTATTTCGCTTGATATGACGCGAAACCAGCCTGTTCTGCCCTGATAAATTGAGCTGAAACTGGTCATGCTCATAGAGCCGCAGTAAGAAATAGAACATGGAACTGTTCGCCACTGATAAGAGTAGGACACCCTCACGGCGAAATGCGACTGTCGATGAATGAAGACACGCCCCGAATCTTATATTTGACTAGTAAAAGCACGCCATTCATGTTCACCTAATAAGACAATGGTTGTGCTCTGGACGAGATTGAAGGTGGCGACGTCGAGAGTAAAAAGCATTTAGGAGAGTATCCCTAGTATTTTTCGCTGATCACAAGTTAGAATAAGGCTAAGTAGGATTTCCAGATTTCTGACGATGGAACATTTACAAGAAGTATTTCACACCGTGAACATATCGTATACATTATCCGACCTCAATCAATCAATTAGCCTCCTCGCCAGTGTCCGTAAGAGGGCAACCGTTATGTTTCATTCTGCTTTAGATATGGACTCTTTGTTAAGCTACGTTTCGCTAGAATAAAGGCGTAAAACATTCAAGCATTATCACTAAGATAGCTACCATCTCTGCGGCATGGCGAGGCCACGATTATAATAACGTCATGAAGTTTGAACTGATCCGCCAGAAACCAGAATACGGCTAGTTCCTAGCTCGCAATAATGAGGGCACGCACGAAAACTACAAAATATGGTGCTCTCGGAATATTTTCGTTGGAAGATGCGATTAGTCGTTGTTCACTCTGTCCGGGTATATTTTTTCTGTTTCCTCAGAAACAGTTTTAACGTTCTCAAAATGGGAATAAAAACCTATCTAAATTAATTTCTTGAATTGAATGTGCAGATTGAGAACGACTTAGGCCGCTTGAATCTTTTTCCGGCTATTATAATATCTAGAGCTGTTCACCGGGTTCACGAGAAATTACCATGCGTGATGTCGGGACATTTGCCTATTAAATAAATATATTATTGCACGACTGTTGAGTTATGGATATTGGCCAGATTTTGGCAACACGCTCATGTCGCTTATGCGAAGGGAGAGACTAGAAATAATTTTCTAGAATGGTGTGTGCAGACGTGTTGGAGAAGACGCCCATTTTTTTGCTGTATCAGCAGAGATAATTTTCAAGTCATATCTTCATCATCGTCAGTTTATTCGGCGATTTTGTTTATCTCTCCGGCTTAAATCGATCTAACTCATTAGACCGACCTTCATCTAGTGGCGTCGCTGACGTTTGAGTGGCATCCGCATTACTGGGGGCATTCGTGGATAACAGGGAGGTGGCTGTACTTGAGCGAGCCGTAGCAGAGGAAGAGGAGGTAAGTAGAGGAGATGAAGAAGCCGAAGTTCTCACTGTGGCAGTACCTGTATTGATCAGGGCAACGAGAAACAGGGCGGCGAGAAAGCCCAATGTGCCAGCGACGTGCAACATGGTCACGTTGCAACTGAGACACACACACTGATCGGTGTCAACAATCAATCGTTCGCTTCACGGAGCGCTGATACTCGGTGCGCACAAAAGGCACCTCACTGAGTTTCACTTGTCACCCGAAGAGGTGTGCAAACTCAACAGACACTCACATATACGTCACGGGCCAAGTAAATCCTAAACAAATACTAACTACAATAAGTTCGTTTTCTCGGGGTCACTTGCATGCATTGCAATGCTGTTGTAATAAAGCACGAGAGGCAATTGTTGAAATTTCACACTGGATGTGCTGCTGCATTCGTGGCAGTCTAGTCGAGGCACTAACAGCAACTGCGGGTGCTTACGGAACGACGACACCGATAGTTCACATGTAGCAGCTGCTTGCAAAGTAGGTATGCTCTAAACTTGCAGCGAACGGCAAGGAGGGTGTCCATTCAGCCGGACAAGATTCGGACGCGAACCTGAATTTTCACGGAAGAAACCGATGAAGAAGGAGAAAGAATCGATTTCCGCGGAAAACAGCACAAGAACGCTATGCGACAAAACACGTTCGACTGAATTCCATGTGGGATGTCTTTACTGATCGCGCAAACGCAGGACAGCCAGTTGGCAAAGCAGCGAGAGAAACGTCGAAACCCCTTACGACGAAGAAAAAAATCGCTATAAACAAAATAGCACATTTTTAACAAAGGCACACATAGGAGCAACTCGACAAAGACGGTGAAAGCGTCACGCAGAACGAGGCCAAAAAATGTCGAAAGAAAATTCAGACCAGCGGTCGAGGAGCGAAGCGACCGACAATTGCGAATCTCTCTCTCTCTCTCTTCTGGGAGATTTTTCCCAACGAAAGATTTCGGAGATCCGCGCGGAAGAAGCATCGCGCCTAACCACTAGGGCAAAGTGCAATGTAGCAAATCTAACAGATCGTTGAGTGGTAATTATTCGACGACTAATTCTCAACTAACATGTGATTCATTCAATGGTTGGCATTGAAAGTCACGTTGCATTTAGAAGCGCATCTTCTTCAAAAGTGAATAAAAGCAAGCAATAATGACTGGTCTCATGGTATCGCCCACTATAGAGCGAGGCTAGCGTGCACTCCGAAATTCAAATGAAATTAATTTGTTACAACTACTGCACTGTAAAGTGCACTCATTTTGTAGGAAATAGCTCAAATTTTAGTTGCACTACTATAGGCGTACTTCCTTTTCACATTTTGGCTGAGGTTAAATCTTAAAAGTTGGATAGGGAAACATACTATAACGTCGATATTTAAGCTCAGAAACTGTGGTAATTATATCGACCACAGAAGACTTACTAAGGCAGATGAACTGGACCTCTTTGCGCAATCAAGTTAAATAAAAATACACTTCCTCGTCAAAATGCTATATTTAACTCGGTACCTTCAGTACAACTTACATTCGAACTCAATAGATTTTATTACTCGCTAAGGTTTGTCATATGAGTGTTAACCATATTCGGACTCTAATTTGTCCAGCATCTATACTGAGAACTAGCAACCGGTGGTAGTTGGAATAATGGCCAACAACAACAACTTCATCCCCATGGGGTGTCACAACACTCTCGTCGGTATTGTATTATTATGAAACATAAAGAAAAACAGCAAAACTCTCGCTGCTACTACTGTTCCTACTGCTGCTCTCAATGATTGCTCGTCATGGTCACCATTTCTGTATCTTCGCTTCGAGTTTAAGTTGATCGTATTGAGCACTAAATTTTTGTTTGTCATTTCTGTCACTTGTCATTTCTGTACAGACGATGGTCACAGTTAGTGCAATTCCGCAGTCAGATTCCTCCTTGTATTCGGTGTTCAATGATTCGGGCACATTCATAAACACATCGAGAGAACAGGTCACCCATCATAAAAATGAGTATAGCATAACCAGCAGCCACTGGCCAGTAAATGAATAAAGGCCTCGCTTTCCGATGGCTTCTCAGTCGACTAACAGTCGGTGGTAGTTGGAACAATGGCCAGCAACAGCAACAACAACTTCATGCCTTTGGGGTGTGACAATACTCTCGTAGCAGTATTGTATTATTATCGAATACGAAGGAACGAACAGCAAAACTCGTACTGCTACCACTGTTCTTACTGCTGCTCTCAATGATTTCTCGTCATGGCCACCATCTTTTATTATTTCTCTGACAACTCCGATCTTCGGAAAGGTCGTGTTAGGAGATGAATAAGGCGTTAGCTCACCGTAATGATGCTGTATATTTATTCATTAAGAATAAAACACCCGATTTAAAAACGAAGGCGTAATAGTTAACTAAATACCCCAAAGAACTATTAGCAAAAATATGACAACGTATTCGGCTCTGTGAAGATGGATCGCAACCTCCTACAGGACACTGTCGTGTTGCGAAATAAATCCTCTGCTGTCGATAGGTTATAGAATCGAATGCTCCGGAATGCAATGTGATGCAAAGTTAGTGCAAAGTTAATAAAAGTGCAATGTGATGAAATGAGTAAAATTTTTAACAAGAAGTGCGTCAGATGTTGTTATATATGGAAAAACATTTAATGTATCCAATGATCAAGACAACATTTAATGTATCCAATGATCAAGACAGACCAAATGACGACAACCGTACAATCGAATGACACTTTAAATCCACGGGGGATCCTCTTCGCGTTCGCCAGAATAGATACACTCAGATACACCTCAATCGTTTACATGTCTAACAACATTTAAAGTAGTTCTCGTTAAAAACGATGACCTATTTAATTAGATTGCGCAAGGCTGGAACGACAACAAAATATCCACTGGACAATTCAGGAGAATACGAATACAAGTGGCCTGTGTGAAGCTTCTCCTAAATAGCGAGCGTTATGTTTTAACAAAACTGAAATGTATTTCTGCTTCGTTAAAACAAAGCCTTCGATTAATCCTGACCTCCAACTATTTCGTGCTTCTGCGACACGTTATGGGCTTTATCTAAGATAAGATGATCTTAACTGTTCATCACACTAGCTGTGACAACTAAACGGCAAGCGACTAAAGCGTTTCACTTACCTAGAATCGCTTGGTGGTCAAATTCGTGTTCGCTGCCCTCATGGCGGTTAACAGCGCCGTCATCAACTCTCTCCCGATGAAGCTCCTCCAATCGAGATGCAGCTCCCTCGTGAAGAACGCACATGGCCACAAGGGTCAGTGGCAAAAGGTAAACAACACCCCTTCGGGGCATCTTCACTGGACGATTGAGGCCGGTCGCTACAACACTTCTGTCACGCCTCTAGAAAGTTTCGAAACCTTCAACAGAGAGTTCGTGAATATTACCCTGATAGCGAAACTCCGGATCAACAGGGAGCACCACGAACACTAAACACTATTGAATCGGCAGATGACGAACTGACTAACCTGGAGGTAAATTTCCTCTCGGTTTTAGCTTCGCGTCAGTTGGCCGCTACCGCATAATGTACACACGATCGACGGGTGTCTTCCCACCCTGAGAGCGAGAGAGTGAGAGGTGATTGCTGCTGTTGAACAGCTCAACCCGGCCAGAGGAGGCCGCAACAAGAATAGACGCTGACAGTCGTTGCAGTACGGCAGAGCAGAAAATCTACTCGCATAGAGAGGGAAGAGTGCATCAAACGTGAGGGCGTTCGACGCGCGTGCTACTGTGGCCAATGGTTTTTTGGCCAAGCTGCTGACGGCTTCCTCTCTCTCCTGCCTAGATCTGCTACCACTAGAACGACTACTCGTTGTCGAGGGGGCCGCACACACAGAGCACTTGCCTCGCGCAGAGAGATACACAAACACTACACGGACACCTCCTTTTCTTCGAGTCCGGTGACGCTAGTAAGAATGACAGCGGGAGTAAGTAGTCAGTTGGGTTGGTTCGTTAGGCGCAAGACAAGCTAGAATCTTCACCAACTGTCGACGATACTCGCCAGCTGAGAGTAGAACCCTCAGAGAGCAGATTGATATTTTTGAATTTGGCCGGGCCTACAAATGCTGACGACAGCTGTCGTTTAACAACGACTGTCGTAGACTAAGCAGTGACCACTACTGCTGAAGTTGACAACAACGCTAACAACCGACCTACCTACGAACAATCGAATACTGTTGTGGTTATTATCGATGGTTTGATTTTTATTGCTTATCGAAATGTGGAATTGTGTTGCGTGTTTGCACGAGTACAGATAGACACACACATGACAGGGTGTCTGGCGTCGCCGCAAAAGGCGGATTCGAACACCACAGCTGACTAAACAATGATCAGTTAGATGAGAGAGGTCTGATCCAACTCCAGAGATCTGTTTCAATCAGCTAGTTCGACAAGGGGCGCGCCATCTTGAACATTTGACGTGTTCGCAAAGCCAAGTAGCAGAACGAGCAACCGGCTGTTTAACGTTGCAGAGAAGAGTTCAGCAGGACATATTGAAAGCGTTCTTAGTATCCGTGTCATTCGGATCGTGTCGAAAGTGTCAAGATGTCGTCGGTTCTACGGCTATTAGGGGTTTCGGATGAGATCAAAAGGATGAGCTTCCGCCAGATATCATTTCAGGTGAGATTAACAGCTTTCTATAGCCTCGATGTATGTATGGTACGTAGCAGCTATATACGTGTATCCAAAGAAAAACCCCGTAAACATAGTGTGAATGACAAGGAGCTATTTTATATTGATATAATTGCCAGTGATAGTGACATCTGTGTAGTATGAAAATGCTGTTTTTTGACCTTCGTTGTCCATAAAAATGATGCTAAAATTCTCGTGTGGTTCAGATATGGTGTTCGGTAGATTCTTGATAAATAAAATCTTATCCACCACAATGTTATATACACTCGCATATTTATGATATGCTGTTGTTAAATCATATTACCAGGGTTTATCGAATCGCTTATAAATCTAATAATGATATTATTATTATGAATATTATTAAGAATTGTAGTCCAATGTCTAATACACGTAACGTTAGCGGGGTGCTATTATATTTTATACTTGATAATTATATTATACCTGATGCGCTCAGAATTAATATTTTTGTTTGATTCGTATCACTATCGAATGACTATGCCTCTGTATTGCCTTTAAGGCAGATAAACTTAAAATAATTGTAATCTTATATGGCAACACACACAATTATTTTCAGATTACCATCAGTATAGTACTTACAATTAGATGGACTCGACCTATTTAAACTTATTAGAATAGTGTTCAGACCATTACTCCTTCACCACCCAGCACATCGTTTCTCATCGTTGCAGTGGTTCAGAATTATATGTATAAAAGCACAGCATACTGCGACAGCCACATTTAAAAACGATCTAGAACCATCTGTGATCAATAGCTGTGAAGTTAGCTCGGACAAGGACTCAGTTGAGATCTTAATATGACTATATATATTAAGGTCATATCGTAAAGACAAAAGCGGTGACAGATGGTGGGTGACACGACTTCATGCGTCATCCTAAACAACTTTGTTTTGAAGATGCGCGCCGCTATGCCCACTAGTTGTGATGTGAAAGTTGGAAGCAATGGAACCTCATATTGTGGTAACAAAATTGATAGGAAAATTATTTTCAATACTATAGCCGAACTCGGGGGCCCCATAGAGAGTTCTAGGTTCGAACGCGTGATGTGCCAATACTAACTAGTCTAACAATGAGCATTAACGAAATCTGCATGACAGATGGAATATACGAACTCTGGCTTTCACTGACTCAAAAGAAAGCAATTCGGAGAAGAGTTTTGAAACGGCCAATTCTTTGTTTTTCGTAGTGACATTTAGACAACAAGTGTTTTCCTTCACAGCAATTCGCTTTATGTAGTGTCCATATAATTGAGGAACGAACTATATTTTTTGCTTTTCAGGTGTTGAACTTTGCTATGATTGTTTCATCTGCACTAATGATCTGGAAGGGTTTGATGGTTCTTACGGGAAGCGGATCGCCCATTGTCGTTGTTCTTTCAGGTTTGTACAGAATGCTAAAGAGCATAATTCTAACACAGCCAACGTACTTGCTCTATTTCCACATTTAGTTCCATTTTTTTAAGGAGACTTTAACCCGATCTACAAAATAATCGCCAAAGTTTACTCTCAGATTAGACTATGTTGGCCATTTTAGTATTGGCAAGAAATATTGGTTGTTATCAGCAATGTCGTGCCACTGTTCCATTAAGAACGAGTTAGTTCTATAACTAATTCTATTACAATCTATCTCACCCCCCCCCTCCCACAGAAAATAGGAGAGAGAGAGACGAGAGACCGCGCACTAACAGTATGCGATAAATTTGATTAAAAAACGATTTGGCTCGCCCACTGTTGCTGTAATTTCCGATACAGGTTCGATGGAACCCGCCTTCCACCGAGGGGACTTGCTGTTCTTAACAAATTACGAGTCCGATCCAATCCAGATCGGTGATATCGTTGTGTTCAAGATTGAGGGCAGAGATATCCCGATTGTGCATCGCGTCATCAAACTACATCAAAGAGAAGACGGGAAGATGAAAATACTAACGAAGGGGGACAATAATTCAGTAAATGATCGAGGCTTGTACGCGCCGGGACAGTTTTGGCTCGATAGAAAGGTCTGTTTCACTGTGTTGGTAAAAAAAAAGCACCCACTTTAATTACGGCACTAATTAGCCCTGCCGGGGAAATCGTTCTTGTTTTTAAATTAAAGAAGACCATTTTTCATCGTACTGCTGGAATATCCGACAAGATAGATATGGAGTACTCACGATATCCTTTTGAGCACCTGTACCTGATTTCTGATCATTAAACTGCCATGATCAACTTGTCTGTCTTTCGACAGCCGTGCCTATTACTCGCACCATAATCTAATGAAATTGATCTAATGTAAATTTCAGGATATTGTTGGAAGAGCAAGAGGTTTTGTACCTTACGTTGGCTGGCTCACCATCTGTATGAACGATTTCCCCAAACTAAAATATGCTGTACTCGCCACGCTTGGCCTGTTCGTTGTCCTTCGAAGAGAGTAAGCATCTCATTTACATGTCAGTGAGATCACGGACTCGGCACACAGCATAATTCAACAACAACAAGAACAGCAACAAATTGAACAATAACCGAAGCGTTGTCAAGGGGAAGTTGCAGAATGTTTTGACAATGAAGAATGCCAACGGTCGATATCATCGTGATGCGGGCTCAGGATACACACTACTCGAGCTCGCTTCTTGAGCTTCTACCATTCTTCCTTCTTCTTGTCAATCATTGGATCAACTTTTAAATCGTTCACTCTACCATTTAGCGATCATTTATGGGGAGCGGCGGCCGCTGAGAGCAGCAGTTCGCAGCGTCGTAGACGAAATGCTGATGCGCGCGTCCGCGGTTTGTGTCAACCAACACAAACAAAATGAAGAGGAGATGAAATCAATGATCGGATGTGTTCGTGGCGATGGATGCGAGAGATGACGCGAGTCTGTATGGGTGTGGTGTGTGTGTGTGTAAATGGCGTGCCTATTATTAATTGCTATAACATAACGAAGCTTCCCTTTGATGAAGGATGGCGTGCTTAAGAGTTTAACACATCGACGGATACTGTGCGTCACCCAAATTCCAGCACAACGCGTTACATTTGTCAATTGGTGGCGGACGAAAGCCACTCCGCCGGACACGGAACCAAGTTGATTTGGTGGAAAATGGAAATAAAAACAGAGTACAACAACAACAACAACAATGGTGACATCGTCATCAAACGATAGCTAGTTCGCGATCTATATGAGCACGTCATTCGGATATGTCTGTCAGTAACTTCCTGTTTCGAGAAGTACACACGTCGAATAAATGGTGCAATCGGGGCCGAACACGTATTTTTCGTCGAGTAGTTAGTTGACACGAAGGATTACATTTACAAAGGGGGTATACTTTCGTATGGACGGGGAAACTGCAAAGCATCAAGAAGATATAAAGGAGACGATATGGCAGAGTATTTGTCAATCTGCTCAGACGGGTAGCATCTGAACGGTTAGGGTGGAAGCTTTAAAAGCGGGGGGCGAACTCGATAGGAATGGGATGGGATGGAAGGAAATAGCGATAGCAGATGTGACGTGAACAGAGAGTAGGCTGAGTACCTTTGTCATCGGGTTGCTAGGTTGATTATATGACGGCGGGAAGGCGGAGAGTGGGTATTAACTTGAAGAGATTCACAAGGTTCCGTTGGACCCGGAATGCCAACAGGCAAGGCGCTTTCACAGAACATGAGGGAGGAGATGGCGAATTCATAATAATAATAATATTATAAAGTAACGCTCTCGATTGGTGATAAGAGAGAGAGAGACGAACAGCATAACGATCAATACATGAGAATGCAAATCGTCAGAAAGTAGACAGAGTGCGGTAAGGTATACAAAAAGTCAGTGCGAAACGTTTCATCTTCTCCTTTTTACCTTATTATTATTATATACAAATGATGAAAGCGAATACTGATGTAAAATACCCCAAAAAAAGTCCCTATTATTATAGTGCTATTATTGTCGAGAAGATGTGGTTTAATAAAAAGAAGTGCTATTTTCCCAGTAATAGTTCTTTCTCATTTTTTAACTATTATCATATATATATATACATGTATGATACACACAATTAGCTGAAGAGATGAATTAGCAAAATGACACTGAATCTTCATAATAATATATATGTATATATTACATAATCTATCACTGCATTATTGACGGTATTATCGACAACGAATTTTGCTCGTGTAGCGCATATACTAGAAAACGATGCGCATCTTTATTAGGCCGACCGAAATATTATCTAAATCGATCCATACTTCCTTCATATCTTGATTCGTGTTCTGCTCAATGGAATTCATTTTTATATCTTATTCGCGTCATATACGAAACACCCACTGCTACCCACGAGTTCATCCCTCACTCGATTATATTTAGTGTTAACGTTACGAACAATAAAAATCCATTATACCGGGGAGTATTTAGTAATTCGCTAATCGTTAGATAAAATTATGCGTCTGGTTTCTTGTCTACAATCTCGTAGAGGTCATTGCGAACCTGATGACCAATTGGAATGTTCTCACGGGTTGTCTTTACCTGTAATATAGTTGCTCGGTCAGAAGACATTGGTGAAATCTCCATGTGTGTCCGCACAAGGACATTTGATCTGCTGGATCAACAATCTTCATAATGATACTAATCAAGCAGTGGGTCGATATTTACTATGTGTACTCTTTAAGAACGTCCAGGTCACGTACTTACCCTCAGTTTGGTATTGTCTATCTAACGACGTATAATCTCGAGTGACTTACAAGAAAATTCAAAATAAGTCTTTTTTTTTATAAATGTGTTCATATTGATGAACATAACGAGTGATTGTGTCATTACCTCATTAAGCTCGATGTTAGCGAAGACGATATCTTCCTTCTCTTGCGTCTGAGCGATAACAATCCCTCGCGGGCCAGCGACCATCGTATGACCAAATGCGACATACGAGGCTGAAGCATCGCGTGCAGGTGAAACACTAGCCACATACAGCTTTAAATAACACACATTCCACAGAGATGATTAGAGGAAATTACATTTTTCACTAATGAGCCAGTTTTAACGTGAACACGTGCACATGTCATCGTCGCTTGTTTTTGCATCCTTCTCCTACCTGGTTGTCGACGGCGCGTGCTCTGCACAGCAGTTCCCAGTTCAACGGACCGGTGACCATGTTAAAGGCACCGGGATAGAGCAGCAGTTGACAGCCTCGGGCTCGATACAGCTGTGCCATAGGGGCAAAGCGAATATCGTAACAGATTCCCAAACCCACCCTGGAAGTTAAGCATTTTTATTCGACAGAACGAAAACAAAAAGGTTAACATTTTGGAGTGATATATATATATATATATATATATATATATATATATATACATATATATATATAGTGTGGCTCATAAACTTACGGCACCCCCTATACCGTGTGGCCCCGCCCTTGCTAATTATAACGTTAAAGATTCTGTTTGGCATACTGTCAAAGAGATTTAGCAGGATCTGGTCGTTGACCCCTTTCCAGGCCTCCAGCAGCTCCTCTTTTAGTGCACTCACGGATGTATGCTGTGGATTCGACGCATATACGTGTCGGACAAGGATGTCCCAGAGGTTTTCCATCTGACTGAGATCCGATGCTGGCCACTCTAGGTTTTCAACTTTGTGTCGTCCTAACCACGCACCTGCACTCGCCCAGACGTGAATAGAAGCGTAATTTTGTTGGAAAACAATTGGATGTCGATAAAATCTGGGCTTAAACGGTAGTAGGTAGTCGGTCAATATCTGCTGATAGTCCTCTCCATTCATTCAAGATCAGGTGAACGCGAGCGCGAGTTAGCCAAACTTCCCAAACTATAAGGCTCCCTTGACCGAAATTGCGCTTGAGAAGTACCGCGACTTTTTACGTACATCATGTCTCTTAAGATGAGGTCTTGTATTCATTTGCCCCCATATGATACGCGGACAAAGTTTAATTGTACTTAGACCTGCTGACCTATGAAGCAGGGGGATCAACTCTTGCCGAATTGCTCCGCGAGACGTCCTTTGGACTTGATAGTACCATACCTCGACGGACTGCGTCAATAATTTTGCACTTCGCAACACTTCTGCGAATTTCTCTGGCATTTGCGGCGTGGCTCTTTCCTGCTCGGTGTAAAGCAGTAATAACTCGAAGCATGTCCCATGACTAGAGTACAGCGTGAATGCTCAACACAAAGTGGATCAACTCAGCGAGAACACGCGATTACTAAGGGTGCCGTATCGTTTTGAACACCCCAAAACGACACATTTTATTGTAGTAGGCTGCACGCGCCGTCATATGCGCTGTTCTTTGTGATTATGTAATTTGACAAGTACATAAATCTGAGACAGAGTAAATAACTCAAATTTGTGCCCTTTGTAACGATTTGTTGAAATATAGGGGGTGCCTTAAGTTTATGAACACAACTGTATGTACTAGACTTTATGTTATATACTGGGCCAAATAATGGGTCTTGAACGGTTGGTGCTGAGGAGAACTCCGACCATTCAACTCAATCGTTTAATACCCAATATTTGACCCAGTATATAAGCACAAAACAGAAATAACTCGGAAATGCTAGGCAACAA
The DNA here is from genome assembly GCA_019614645.1 of Stratiolaelaps scimitus. Taxonomy (NCBI): domain Eukaryota; kingdom Metazoa; phylum Arthropoda; class Arachnida; order Mesostigmata; family Laelapidae; genus Stratiolaelaps; species Stratiolaelaps scimitus. The sequence continues at coordinate 173,611 of JABWDB010000038.1, forward strand.
GTGTACGTACTTGCAGAAGGGTGTGTCAAACGTTGTGAGCGTATCACCGGCGGTAAATGATTCGCTCTCCTTAAACGTGATTTTTCCCGGAATGTCAATATCGAAGAGGTGCACCTATTGAACGAGAAATATGTATACAGGCTCGTATGTCATCAGCGAAATTCAATGTGTCCAGGAACTATATAAATTGTGGTATTCTCAAATGAGCACGTATTGAAAAATACAAACGATGATACGGTTTAAATAATCTCACAAATTACCTTGCGGTGTTTCGCTACCAATGTGCCCTTTGGATCGAAAACGACACAGGTGTTATATAACCGATCCTTGGAGTCCTTTTCTGACAGACTACCTCCTGGAACGAGAAACCAGTCGGTGTCAACAATGAACTCAGGGGTGCAGTCAGGGATTATACTTTCAATGCGCTGTATGCCACCACAAAATGGATTCCCAGATTCCCATTCTTTGGATGGGATCTGCCCAAAATGTTATGTTATGTTTACGGTAATCTTATAGCATAGCATGCGTAAACAAATATTTAATTATTTTGACAGATCAGAATTGAAGGATACATTGGGGAATTATAAGCATGGAGAGGGGAGGGCGAACGATATATGGTTCTGATTCATGCTTAACATTACTAACCCACGATGAAGACGTTATTGTCCACGGCTGCGCTCCTGAGCATTCTGCATGTTTCGCCATCAGGTATGGATTCAGCGTTTGGCCTAAAATTATTCGACACAGAGGGATAAGTCGTCAATCTTACTCAAACCGAGCTGACCAGCATAGCCAGCTAGTGCAAGGCTATGCTTTGTCGAGATTGGTTCGTCGTATCATGAACGTCTAATATTGTTTGATGTGTCTTCTCGCCTCGACGGTTCACGAGGTATTAGGTATTAATAGTGTATTAGTTTGGAAATTTGATACGAATACGAACACCTGTTCGGAGCACCTGTTATGTAGCGATTGATTATTATGATTTCATCATTATGTTGGCGAACTCGCCAAACATATCTGAAGCCTGACCTGAAATATTGTGGTCCGTAGGGAAATGCAAAGCACTCGGAGAGACAGACCAATTGTGCGCCACCATCTTTAACAGCCTGCAGTGAAATATCAAGAGTGAGATATTGCCTTGCAAATATTGAAGTTGGCAACCCGATACAGAACATTCGCAATAGTGTTCAGTTTAACCGGTCGCACAATCGTGTAGATCAGCTTCATTAAATTGTGTACGCTTTATTAGGGATATTACTGTTTCAAAAATGTCATCTAAGAAATGGACCAATTCCTGCTAACCTTATCGATCATTGTGCGGGTGTGAGCTAGGGAGGCGGTCTTATCTCCCCGAAGAGACAGTTGAAGACATGCCAAGCGGAACATGGTGCACGATAAGAACAGTGAACTCTCGCCTGAACTCGGTGGTAATGCACTCTTAGTCCTGTAATATTTGCGGACAAATGCAACAAATCTTTCTTAGTAGAAATATGTCCGGTATTCCTGAGGTGTAGCCTCAGATTAAGCCGGCTTTGTTTTAGAAGTTTCTCACAACCCTAAGGTATTTCATAAACTTCACTTCGAGTAATAACTTTCATAAGCAGAGATACGTGGAATCATATATCGTCCTGACGGCTCGTCGTGTTGCGTACAATACACGTCAATTTCACGATGTAACAGGCAACAACACATACGCATAGTCTGAGTGACACACTACGTGTTTTCAAAGATTTATCTTATATATAAACTACTAATTTGGGAATTGTTCACTGCTAGTTGTTTTTTTTTTGTCTATCTGTCACAATGATATATAAAAGTATTTGACTGAGACAGACACATACTTATATCCTAATGTAACCGCAACATGCAACAGTCATAAGTACAGTAAAAAACAAAGCGGCTTCCAAAGACGTCAGTCGCGCGATAAACAAGTGATGATCACGATCAGCCCGTCTGCTGCTTTCTTAGAAGCGGCTCAGATGGGTGGTTGATGTCTGGGAACTCGACAATGGACCTTCGCCAGGAGAGGAGGACATTAACCGTGGCCGTGCTCCTGGAAAGTCTCACGATATCGACTTGTAGCGCATCAACACGCGCGCTGGGGGCGTTCGCCCAACGACTAGCATGCTATAAAGGGCGTGAGATGTCGGAGGCTTTGTGGGAGATTTTAAAGCTTTTCTAGTGTCCCACCAATGATGTCATGCAGTCTTAAATGGACGCAAGTCGTTCACGTGTTTCATGTGATCTATGAAACTCAGTCGACTCTCTACAAATTTAATCGATTCGACGTATGTCCTCGAGTAGGACCAGTTACAACTTGGAAGGATTTACAGATCATAGCCGCTCGTTGAATTTTTTTCGTTGCTGGCGAACTTTTCGATGCAGGTGTCACCGTTCAATATGTCTAGGTCGGCCAACTGAGGGCAGATTCCGCGCTGTTATTAATTCCAGTGACGGTTTATATTTGTAGGTTATGACTGTTTGCTTTTCTGTTATAGCTTTCTCATATCGAGAAGAACCGCATCTATCCCATATATAAATAGTAGATTATGCTATGCCGTCGTTATTGTCACCTCTTTGTTTCGCAAGTCCACATCAGATACAGAGTGATTTAGGCCTTTTTTAATAACGGAAATTAAGTGAAACACAATTACATTTGGATTTTGGAGCTGCAAGTAGAGTTTTTCACAACTAGATTAATGCATGGTCTAACTTATCATACCTAGCTCTATCCGTTGAATTTCTGCTCCGTTGCTAACCAGTAGGAACGTTTAATAATGCCTATTTGAGACTGTCGCTTCCAAGGCTTCGTTTCATTGATTCCTCGAGCTAACGTGAACGGTAATTTCAAGCTGCCAGATCAAAGTAAATCCTTTGGTTTATGTTCTTTCAGACTTAGCGTCGTCTCTAACTAACTTTATTGACGAATCTGCAAGCAGGTATCACATCGATTCGTTTGCGCCCAATGGGATTCGAATCGAAGATCCTAGTCCCAAGATGCCGAGTCCCCGACGTTAACATTACGCCATCCCGGTGGACAATTCTCCCAAAAGTTGTGTATTTAGTTACACTCGATTGCTAAAATCCCAGATATTACACACGATCGTCGAACGATGCCATTCAGGTTTAAGCTCGCGCATTGTACAGCATAAATCGAGACCTAGCGACATTTGCTAGGTGAACACATTCAGTTTGATGTTCGTCGAAATTCGTAATTATCAAAGCCAACACGATGGAACCCATGCGGCGTCCGGGTACTCCATATCGGATTGCTGTGTTAGTACTTCGCACCACCATAATTTATGTAACGATTAAGCGGAAAGCGTGCAGGATAATCTGCATTCACAGCTTCCATGAGGACAATATAAATAACGCGCGTAAAGCATAACCACCCACTACCTGATATAATATGACACAGGAAAAGTCGGAACATGAACAAGCACATTTTATTTTAAAAAATTATTACACTGTTTTGTTTTTGTATTCGTTAGTTGGTGTTTGCCGTCGATGAGCAAACACATGTTTGCACATCAATTTCATTGTGTTCCCCTTTATTCTCAGCTTCTTCCAGAAGTGACACTATTCCTTGCTTTTCTTTTTTTCTTCTTTCTACTTCCCGGTCACATCGATCATTCATCCGGGTTTTCCTCGGGCCCATGATCATGATGCAACTTAGCCAAAATTGTAGTTTGAAGCCTTTGACCAACATCGTATCACCTCGGATGTTTGAGGTCTAATAAAGCCCAGCCCATCATATATATATAAATATAATAGTCCATCCCGAATGGGAGAGATTCGTGCTCCCCGATAACTATATTTCTCTATACCACGCCATATTAGCACTCGACCATCATACTGCACTCTGTGACGTTGCATTTCGCTGGTATCCAATGGCTAAGAAGGATTTCTCTTCACGTTGGTCAACGAAGTAGTTAACCTGTACAGGGGCGCCAGTTTATCAGTCATTCATAGATCAATTAACATATGTATATATATATATAGATAGTTATTTCTATACTTGGATAATAATCGATCATTGGTCATTTTTAATCGATTCCTCTATGTATTTGTCGTCTGTATATCGCGTTTAAATAGGTCAATAATGGAATTGTCAAGACCTAGTGGATTCAAGGCGTTTCTTTTTGTTGTTGTGGTTAATGTTGTTTGTACTATATGTACGTGAATGATCATGAAAGATTCTTGACGCCCAAATCTTCATCGACTCGATTGTTGCTCTTTAACTCTTGTATCATTCGCAAGAGTTTGTTCCACTCATCCGGTTTTGGCATCGCCAATTGCTGAAATTGGCAGAAAAAAATCCATTAACAATACTGTCAATTTCTACTAATTTTCACCGTATTTTATGAATAAAGAAGTGTTAGTATCAATTATTAGAATTTAACGGCACTACCTGCTTGAGCAGATATCAATACACCTAAGATAGTCAAGGACAATGGACAGCTCGTCAATTTTACTGCATTCAATGCGTGGTCAGTTTTTTAGTTTATTAGTCAATTAGTCATAAAGGATCCCAGTTATTTTTTTTATTATATGTGCCTTGACAGGTGCTCGATGCTCCCAAGCTTCCTATAACTAGAGTCAACTGATCGACTAGAGTCAATAAGGGCGGTAAATGAAGCGGTTCAACACTACTTGTAAAAAGGACGCTCGCTAATAATATTGTATGATTAATGCTTACCTCGCCAACCTCGTAGACATGGCAGCGTCCGCCATCGTCTCCAACAACAATCTGATGGCCTGCTTGCGACCAGATGAGCCTGTTTAGGGCAGGTGGCTCGTCCTTCGGGCTGGCAGCCTCAATAATTTCACTGACAGTCGGAAGTTCGGCATCATTGTTCAGGTTCCAGAGATCGAGCCGTCCTGTACCGTCGACGGTGGCAAACACAGCCGGATTGTACGGCGACCATCCGACGTCGTAGATGTAGTCGGAGTTATTCTCAAACGAGTGGATCGGCTTCGATTCCTTCAAACTCCAGAGTTTGACCGTCCAGTCAAACGACGATGTGAGGAATAAATGCGAGAAGTCCACTGGCCCCAGCGTGCCATTATGCTGTACACCCGTCACTGGTCCGTGATGGCCATCAAACGAGTCGATAATGCCCAACTTTGAACCATGTCTAAAAATGGACATCCAGAATAGAAACCCTAATGTCAAGATATGCCGAAAGCAGTATCAGCAGCAGTTAAATGTTGGCTGTAGGTCAGCCCGGAAAATTTATAGGATATAACGAACAACGACGAATAACCACTTTGACATAGAGTACAGTACAGTTTGAATGACACGTATAGCAAAAAGGCAATATACGTCAATTTAATGTTTTCAGCCTTAAGTGAGGCATAATGAGAAACCTCAAATGCGTCGAGCTTACCTGCACGCAGAATATACAGTTCCTTCCTCCGATCCTATCACATAGTGGTTGAATTCACCGAGCGGGAACGACATACAGGTGACGGCTGCTGGTTTCGATTGCTTCGCGTGATTGAGGTCAAGTGTGTCCTGCGGTTGGGAGAGCATGTCTAACGACCACGAGCAGAACTTGCCGTCGGTTGAGATCGACACTAGATTATGCGCGTTCTGTGTTCCCACAACCTGTAAGGAAAAATTAGACCACAATTAGGCACTGGGTCAATCATCAAGATTCTAGGCTCATGTCCCTAAAATTAAGCCGAGCTTTTACCATCCTCATCGTTTATTATAGATAAGGTGCATGTCTTCGTTTATCATAGATAAGCACTTTAACCTTCACGCGCAACTTCGATTGTATAATAATCGGGAGTTATTAGCACATGTCGAGTAAATGTTGTGCGTTATCAATGTTTTACTATTTCGTGGTACTCTGCACACGTAATTTCGTGTTCCCGGTATGATGGCCCCACCTGTATCGAGTAAACAGGATGAGTGTGACTTTGAGCCGAAAGAGGACTCCGCTGCACTGGGGTCTTCTTGTGTGACCGGTTGTCCCACACGACAATCTGGCCCGAGTAGAGGCCTCCGATAACAAGATTCGGGTGGAATTTTGCGAAACACGTCGACATCACACCAGATTGGCTCCTAGAGGTATCGTAGAAAACGCAACAATTAGCTTATTTGAATTACTTAAATCGATCTTATCATCTCGCATCTCGAATCGAATTATTACTCAAATCTCGAATCGAATATGTTTGTCAATTGATAATTTACACAATCGGGACGCTCTGAAACTGTACGAATATGCCAGCTCATCCGGTCTTGCCTATAGAAATTATCTGGAGCTTGTAGATGTCAATTTCTCCTTACCTGAAAATGTACTCGGGGGTGTCTTTTTTGTACTTCATATTCCATATCATCACAAGTCCCTCGGCTTCTCGATCGTCGATCGGTGTGTACGAAGCCGCAAACAGCTCAGGAAATTGGGTACTCCAGTCAAAGCTCGTGACCAACTTGTTACGGCACCACTGTTCAGCGAAGAACATTCGTGACTTCGACAATTTCATGCGTGACTTGTCCTCGCTGAAATAGATAGAGATGATTATGCATAATCGAAATTGGCAGTAGTCCTTTGGACACACGAGTGATGTATCAGTCGGGTAATATATGCCAGTTATTTTATCAACAATCTGTACGTTCTTTGAATACATTGTGGCAATCTACTTTAAAGACAACACAAATTGATTTTTTAGTTTCTCGAAGCGAAACCATGTATTTATTCAATTCTTCCAGTTGTCTCGACGGTATCATTAATAATTAAAACTAGGTATGAATACGTACGCTTCGGTCTCTTCGGCAGCTCCCGCATAGTCGGTGAATATGTCCACGTCTTCGGTGAGCGCCCGCTCCATAATACGAGATGACCGATCCATAAAGGTGCGGAACTCTGGACTGAGATAGATCTGCTGTCTTTCCTCTTCGTTCAAGAGACGGATCGCTAGAAGTGTCCGAGCAAAAAAAATAACGGAAAAAATAACGGATCAACTGGAAAATCTGTCTTCAGTTCCCCAGAACGAGAGGTCAGATCTAGTGCGCTGAAAGTGGTAGTCGTGCACGCTTTATAAATTGGGTTAACGATCAATATTATTTCATCACTAAATACGCGACCATTTCCCTCTATTGCAACACACAAAATCTACCTTAATGGCAGCGAATTCCCGGGTCATGAACTGACGACCTCTATAGGAGGTCGTTACGAAATGTAGCATTTCAACGATCTATTGTCACGAACTCATCTCTGAACTCACCGCACACAAATGATACATTACACCATATACTAACTGTATACTGATGCAAACCTAAGGATTTCTCTTACCCTTGCGGATCTCGTCCTCTTTCTTTCGGATCAACTCGTCCAACTCCTCGACACCCCGCGTACCTCCGTGTCCTGGCGGCGCTCCGGCATGGTGATGCCCCGCTGGGTGATGTCCTTGCTGGGCGTGCTGTGCAGCCATTTGCTGCGCCTTCTGATGCATCGCCTCAAGCGATGGGGGCGCTGCTCCATCTTCACCTTCCTCATCGCCGTACGTGAGAACTGCGATGGGACGATCGACAGATCAAACGCCCCCGAACGCGAGAGCCACAACGACGATGTGCGCACACACATACACAGGCCCGCCGATATCATCATGGCCATCGTACCGCGAGGGATCGCCATTCGAGACGGTGTTTCGTGGTAATGACAAAGGCATTGCCACATGTGGCGATTGTCGGCATAGAACACATCGCATAGATTTTTGGATGGTCCCGACGTACACGAAAAATTATCAATTTCAGCAGTTCCGATAGCCATGGCAGAGATTCATGGCAGACGAAATTGCATTTGGACGGTGCACAGATGGGCACGCCAATTCAGGCGAGATATGTCATCGTGAAGCCATCCAGCAAGCCGTTGGTTGGTCAGTGGGCGAAATAGGTTGTTGCGCGATGACAAGCCGTAGCAGCAACGGTGATCGTTGAAATAATGAAATAATAAAATAAAAAAAAGCAAAAAACAAAAACGGAAAATTGCCCGGTCACCAGCCACAATCACACACCACACGCACACACATCCGTCTGCCAGACAAGCCACTGGCGATTTTTTTATACGCAAGCATAAGCACGGCAGTAGCTCCTATTCCAACATACATATATATATATATATATATATACTTGGAAAGTAGCGTCTACCTTCGCCAAAGCTTAGAAATATATTAGTAGTTGTATTGTATATATTCATGAATAAGAGATTATTCTAGTTGAATTTTTTATTTACATCGAGAGGCATAATTTTTTTTACGACTTGTCTCACATTATAATGTTTTACCTCGAAAAGCACATCGAAAGTTATCTGCTAGTATTTTGGTTCCGCGGAAAAATGCTCCCGTTTTATAGCGCTCAATGCTACAAATCAATTTCAATGAGATTTTTCTTTTTCAACGAAAGCCGGGATCAAGCGAAATGAATGAACTACATAGATATATGTTTAGAAACCAAATTAATGTCTTACCGTCTTCTACTCATGACGAGTTACAGGTGATGTGTATGTCAGGAGGCGCAGACGAAATTTAGTTGCAGAATCGTTAGTTATGTGACGATAGTTGTGTTTCTCTCTGATCGCGCACTAGATTACATCAATATACCATAAATATCACAACTCACGGAAGTGTTTTGTTTCGCTTCGTAAAAGCAAACGGCGGTAGGGAAATTCACATAATTGGCAAAATTAAAATGTATACATAACGTTCGGAAAATATCAATGCAGGAAGCATCAATGTTTAATGTAAATGTGTAAGGTAAGTTCGTTCAATTTTAACCACTACTGCATTGCTATAAATCACGCGTTTCAGCCCACATGGAAGTTCAATTGAAAACATTATGTGAATTCCCCTAGTGGCATGATTGATTATTTCCAACGTGTCTCACATACAGATAGATTTTAATACGAACCCTGCACGACATAAAATATAATTATAAATGACTTGGAATCTTCTTGCTAAGCGTACTGGACTACTGAGTCTGAAGTATATATATAGATATATACAGAGCCGTCTAATGCCATTTGTGTTTTATAAGCTAATTTCGTGACATATGAAATTGGTTTGAATGTCGTGCAGATTTCGTAGTATTATTTACATTTTCTCAAGCTAACGTAAGAAAAAGTGACATTTCTGTCTACACCGAGAACGCCCCCTGCTCAAAATGAGAGTTTAATCGATACAAATCTATTTTCTTTCATTAAGAAGCCAAAGTCAGCAAGCCCCACTAGACTCTACTGCTAAGAGTTGCTAGATAAGTTGATCTTATGCGGCACGAAAACAAGAAGTCTAACTCACAACAGAGCAATCATCATTCAAATATGAAGTTCTCAAGAAATATTAAACACTTAATAATGGTAGAGGTTTGAGATTTCGGTAAAGACAGAAAATTGTCACTGCGGTAGCTTTCTCTTGCCTAAAAAGCGCTGCACTACAATCAGTTTTCATAACAAGCACGCGCATTCATAACGAGCAATCGCACACGACATCACAAATAACAAACACGCCAACAGACAACGGCGAGTCGTTAACGACATTGTTAACAAAGCAATCTAAATAACGATACACAATGGGATGTATATGTACACAGATTACACATAACAGACTTAGGTAGACACGAACAATCTGTTTCGAAGCAAAAATAACTACATTAGACTTCTGCAAACAAACTCAAAGTATTGGTAAATCGTTTGAACAAGCCAAGAAGGTCACCGTCGTGCACAGAAGTCTAAGTTGAGTTTCTTTCACCCGTTCAGAGATTCATCGGTTCCGTCGTCGCCACACACCAAACATTAATGACGAAGAGACACTGACGCATATCAAGCATAACACACCATACGGAAAACATATTGCCATAACTATAAGATACGATAGAGACAGGTAGGCAGGTCACCACACAGAGGTCCGCTGTACGACACCTTTATCATTCAATCCTAAGCGAATTGGCACATATAATAAACGTAATGATTGAGAAATTAAGCAATGAACTGGATTTCGTTACTGCGAAGATAATTCAACTGTGTTGTAGTGCCCCGATTTTACTTTCTTTAACCACAAAGGTACCCAGTCAGTTGTGTGATATAGCTCGCTATTTTGCTTCTGATAAAAGTTCTGGTCTGATAAAACGAACCGTTTTGTCTACGGGCAACGAAGTTAGGTGGTTCATGATCATCCATCGATACTACGTGCACAGTAACACGACAATACAGCGATACAGAGCTAATTTACAATACTGGGATCTCACGGTAGAACAAACTGAGGATTGTCATTAGAACACATTACAGCATGACTGGACACTCGATTAAATTACAAACGACAGGGCCCTTGCAACATAAAATGCACATAATTATATCCACTCGACTTACATGAATCACATCAACAACCTTAGCATACTCATTCGTAGAATAGATCGATTAGAGTTCGGTCGAGTTTTCGCTATCAATTTGAATATATACGCTTTTAGAAAAACAACTCCATTTGGGAAACTATATACCACCCACCCGGCCACCCACGCCCAGCTCTCTTGCACTCTCTCTCATTCAGCCGAATGAACAGGAAAGGCAATGCATTCAAAGGTGAGGTAACTAATTAAAATTGGCAAAGATGAGGGAAGAGCAAGCCGAAATCAGATTTTGTTGAAATGACCTCGGCGCTTCTGAGATATCTCTCTCTCTCTCTGTCTCTTTCTTTATGACTTTGGTAGGTGCTTATGATACGATGGGTAGGATCACAATTGAGGAGAAATGAATAATATAGGATCGAAGAGGGCGGAGCGGCGGTTGACGCGATGCGCTGCAACGTACGACACTCTGTGATTGGCATGACCCAAATGGTTGATGAAGAGAACTTTATTATTAGGGTTACGAATGGAGGAAAAAATGGTTGGCGATTTCGATGATGGATGACAACCCCGATGGGAACGACAACGATAGAGAGAGAAAGGGGTGGAGTGAGAGAGAGAGTGAGAGAGAGAGAGAGAGAGACGATGAAGTGATAGCGGGATTACACCTTGATTGAATAGTACACATTGATTGATGATAGATCGATTGGCATAGGGATGGAGAACATACAGATAACGCAAACGAGATAAAGATCGAACATAGATAGACAATGATAAAGCATGTGACAGACGGACGGACAGACATGTGGTGTGGTGGTGGTGATAGTGATGATTATGGCGACACTGACGACGACGGAATGATTTCATGGTTGACACACGACGAAACACGAGGATCGAACTCAGTCAGATGATAGTAACGCTATACATATATTTACATACACACATATATGTGAAAGATGACAATCTCTCTACAAGAATAACACTCTGTAGTTTGGAGCAGCCAGCAGCAATCACCATTGCAGAGTAATCATGAAACGGGCGGTGAGGGTGGCCGCTGCCAGCGTATTGGACACGTTTGCCAAACGTGGCGACGCACAAACACACACGCAAGTGGGCAGGCCGACCCAGATACACGCGTTTAGTACAATTAGTCAGCGGTTCCTCCAGCATCCGACAGAAGATGCACAGAAGGCTGATCAGTGGCGCGCTTGAACGGGACACCGCCCCATTGCGTGTGTGATCGATGCCGACGTGCGTTTCGTTCTCTAGCTACATAGAGTAGTGTATATATATACATACATATACACTACATACATATATATACATATATATATATATATATATATATATATATATATATATATATATATATATATTGTTACGATGTGTATTGTTGGCGCGTTCTACGTGGTTCACAGTTCAGGCGGCGGCGGCAGCAGCAGGCACGCTGAGCAAGCAGGTCACGGGGTCACCGCACATCGCGCACGCATCACCATACATACAGCGATGATTATGAACGCATCAGTCACTATCAGGGTCCGTTCAAGATCGGTGGTATGCATGTTTATGTGTGAGTGTATCTGTTCATAATGGCAGCCGCTCGCAAACCACAGCAGGGCAGGCAGTTTCAGCAACATCACCAACAACAACCAAGTCCAGCAGCATAATCCAGCATTTCGATCCAGGCATCCATCGAACTCTCACTTGTTTCCTCTCTCTCTCTCTCTCTCTTTCTTTCTCTCTCTTTTTCTCAGATTCTCGACAGTAGTAGCTCCGTTCGTGTCCGGCGCTTGCACGTACCTTGGAATTCGTCGTCCCACTCTATATTCGAAGGAAAAACAAAGTGTCCGTCGTCTTAAACGAGATACAACAACAACAACAAGAAATAACAATTCCCTTCTTACTACCAATGCTAGCCGCATGCGCCGTGGGGTGCACTCTGTTTGCTGCGTGTCGATTTCTTGTTCGTTCGCTTTTGTTTGTTTTTGTTTGTTGTTGTCCTGTTTGCGCATTGCCTCAGGCGCGCAGGCCACTCAGCATAGCAAACCGACAAACAAACACCAACAATTAAACCAGAGACTCTGTCGTGATATCGGCGTTTGGCACGCCGCTCCGCCACAGGGCATTCGTATGGGGGGTAATCAACTCGGTGCTGGGAACAACTGCCAATCTCCGTCTTAGCAACCCACGTGACATCCTAGCTTAGAATGGACGACATTGATTGAACAATGAAACAATAATAGGTTTCACGAAAATGATGAAACCACCGCCATATCATGGCAGACGCTAATAATCTACATCTGCACGCTTGACCTTTATCGAAGGTCTTTGTGGCAGTAGAAACTGCGCATATTCTGTATGTCTACCGAGGACTGTGAGGTATTTCGTTGTAGAAAGAATTTTGCGTAGGCTAGTAGAACAGATCTGCTAAGGTATCGTATCTCTCGTGAAGCGCGAGGCATATCCAACTAAAACGCAACGCTCGTCGAAATATTTGTCCGCCTCTACAACGGTTTTATGGTGACTCAAACCTGTTGTACCTGTTCACATACTCATGTGATCAGAAGTGGGTACGCTCTGACAGAACGCATTTGATACCACTAGTTAAATGGATCGTGGGTTGCAGCGGGGGCGGTAGACTAATTATCTGACTGGATCTACGAGTGGGCCCACTGTGACAGATTGGCTGCCGGGTTAATTAGCTGTTAGCTGATAATTAGTAGGTCAGTAATAGTGAAGACTTTTAACAGGGCAGACCTTGTAGATTTGATATATACATAATAGACACATAGTACAGAATCAGGATATATAGAGAGATAAATAGATGTACAGATGGATGGACGATCCGCCAGCCAGCCAAACAAACACCCACCTAGACAATCATCCATCTCGATCTGCACTAGAATCTACCCAAATATGAGACAGGCAAAATGTTTGAACGAGCCCCGAAGGAACTTCGTATGTGCATGTTCTATTAGATTACATTATGTTAGCCCTCCCGGAAGCTGGTCATCTCCAAACCAAACGGGACTTAGTCGATTATTGTAATGGGTTATCAGTACGACACACCATCAATCACTCAATCACATATGTCTGTCAGTCAGTATGTCGCACCGAAAACACGCCACCGTGAACCGAAAAACGGCCGAAAACTAGAAGCTCAGCTTGGCTAACATGTCCACCGTTAGTATAGTACTGTTGAAGGAAATCAGCTGGATGTGTATGTACCCACAACCACTCGACAGGGTGCTGATGCCCGGACTAGTAGGGTGCTGATGCCCGGACTCAATGTTAGCGTTTCTTTGTCTAATAATGTAATTATCATCAGGTTCTCTTATTATTAAGAAGTATAGTAAAGGATCAGGAGGATAGAAAAGTTAGTACTATTTTGCGAAAGCGTGCGAGCCCAGCGTGCAAACAACACAACGGCTCCCTATAGTAGAGGAAAAGCCTCTATTCCAACGTGGCATGACCAAGAGAGCTACATCCACAATCCGTTGACCGCCACCCGGCGGCAGATGAAATATTATGACGACAGACTTGTCTGTCATTAATGCATAAAAAGAAAAAACTCCACAAACTCAAAGATTTCGTCAAGGTTAATTATACAGTCATTTCATAGAGATTTGAGGGCAACGATAGGTTTACGTCACTACGATCAGTAGTTCGTGTACGTTCGTGAAACAAGATAACGGGTCTTTTCAAGCAACTATTTTCATCATGATTATTATCATTATAATGACTATTTGTTGATTGTGGATGCGTCGGCCATATGCCAACGTAGAACGAAGGCCCTTCCCTTCAAGCAATGCGATGCAAAGCGTTAAGGCAAAAGGGGCGAAGATATTTTTATTAAAAGATGAAATTTCTACCTGATCGTATGTACATATATAGAAGAAAATCTATGTAAGTACTATCCTACACACATATATATATACATATGTGATTCTTGTAATATAGGAAAGTTGAATTTCTTTCGGCGGTTATTATCGGTAGGTGATTAGTCGTGACTGAGAGACAACAGAGTGGACCTTCGTGTCCAGTTAATGTAACACCACCACTAGCTAGCCCTCATTAGCGTTAGCACATAGCTGTTAATCGTCATCTTCAGAAAAGTCACGAGGAAAGCGCGAATGCCCAGGTAGAAACAGATGAGAGCGGTTATATACAGTAATGCAATGAATAGTAGGAGTATAGTTCTTGTTATTGTGGTGGTAACGACGAAATGGACAAACGACAACGTTTACAAAAGGTAGCAACCAACCAATCACCCATCACTCGCTCAACCATTTTCACATTTCGAATTTCATATGCTTCATTGTTTCGTCTACTTTCTTATCCATGGATAGAAAATTAACGCTGATAATTACGTCGAGGGTATAAACGAGAACTCTAACCAATCCGTTACTAGAGTTACCCATTCGGATTTGCACTTGATTGCCTAGAGATGACTCAAAGGTCAAGAAGGTGGATATGGACAATTAGACAATATACTGAAATTGATAAGTGCCACCGCTAGCTCAGTATATGGAGCTAGATGGAAATATACGAAATTAGCGGTATTAATGAGGAGGAGAGAAAATTCTCACTAGTTCAATCACGCCTTGACTAACTATAGGAAATAGTGAATTAATATAGGAACAGATTGAAAAGTTTGGTTAATAATAAGAACCGATCACCAGTAGAGTTCTGATCTGACAGAGGAAGTAACAAGCGAACGTAAGAAACTGTCGACAATTATACCAGGTGCGCATTTTGGTATATAGTGATAACATATGTGCTTTTACAGCTGGTCAATGAAAGCTTCTATTTTTCCCGTTTTGTCGTTGTGAGATGAAACGCATCCATCAGGTTAGCCCGTCTATTAGATCAGTTCTCAGCGGTGTTAATATATGTGTGTGCCAAATTCTTAACCCGTGAAACTGTACATAGCTATCTCAATTCACTGTAGTCACTACCTAGCAAGCGGTTCAAGTTACCTAGATTAGATAATGATAGCCATATCCCTTCATAAGTTTGAAACTGTTTAATTAGATGATAATACATACCTTCGTCCCAGTGTGTCAATACTGTATATCAACGAACAAACGAAAATGAAGACGAAAACATGGAAAGACCAAGATCATTATCTGTTAGTAGATAATTAATACTAAAATAATAATATTAATAAATAATGCTAATAAGGACTAGTTGGATGTGTACGGCCAATTGACGGAAAGACACCTAGACGTAAAATTGGACAAGAAAAAAGACAGTAACCATGAACCAGGAATGATCCGCTGACGTGCTCTTTAGCCAATTTTTCAGAAATAACGTTTGGTAGAGTGAACAGACATCCTATGGTTATGCAACAAACTATTATTTATAAAGATTCGTAGGGTGTTTTAAGTGAGTGGTCGGCCATGGGGATTCCTCAGGCCTGAAAACATCAATATCACCCGACTCCTATGTGTTTCAACGTAAATTGAAGTTCGAATCGCTACTGCGTGTCTACCAAGTGAGTGTATCTGCTGGTAATAGGATCATCAATTCAATAATAAAATAACCTGTTGTTTAGAGACCCCCCCTCATCTAACTAAACCGCCATAAATCGCACATGCAACACAGTATCGAGTTTGTACGTTATCGATTCAATTTACGCACACGTACTTTAACTAAGTCGCACTTACCGTAGTAGTCCACAGGTTGACTGGCTGAAAGTTAAAAAATATTCAAATTCAAACGTCAGTAAATACAGGTCAAACTCATACATCTACGTGATTCTAGATTAGTGGGCACGGATGAAGTGAGTCAAGTAAAATTGACTAGTTCTATGGTATTAACAGATGCACATATGTAATTGCTGTGGACATTTTACAAATGTGCAGATTTTTTTAAAATATTGTTTATTTATACATTGGCTGATAGCATGCATAGAATTAAATCATTAAGTGGGTAGGAGAGGTAGCAGTTGTGCGCTCAATGCTGTTATCTTTATGGATGCATTGGAAACTGTTCAGCACTGACATAGCTTGGTAGGGCACTTTGTTCGGACGTGGCGCCACGAGAAGTAAACAACAACATCAAAGAATCATTCCGCATCTAAAAGAAGTGGGTTTTATGGTTAAGGTGTGAAAATGGCGCTATACAATAATAGCGGTAGGAAATTGGCCGGCCGACCAAATATATATATATATATATACATTGCATTCAGCTATTCCCTGTTAACACTGAAGTTTAACAGAAGAAGCTAAACGAGGGGTTTTTCTTCGTATAACTGACGAGTAAGACTAATGAATACCGCATTATGAATGCTAATATATAAATAGGGTCACTCGAGCATTACGACAAAGGTCAAAGAAGATCGTCCCTGAGCAGCGAATTAATAGCTCGCGATTGGCAGACTGTAATAGCTGTACCATAGCAGTAACCAGAGGAAGTTCTCATGGTCAGCCTCAGGAAAAATGTAAGGTTCGACGCGTCTGCGCCTTTTTGAAGCTAGCAAACCATTGCGAGAGTTAATAGTAACAACTACTTATAATAAAAATGCATTTATTTCTACATGGTGTTTTTGTAATGTATTCATCTAGAGGTAAGCCCAAGAAAGAACACCACTGAAAACTACAGAATAACTCAGAGAATCAATCAAAACACACAACTGAAAAAAATCTATGGCGTTCGTTTCATCACCAGCGAAAAATTCCCGAGTTTATACCATGATCCACCATCGTGGAACCATATATACCCATGCATCAAGGATCTTAAGAACGACGACGAAATACGGATGCACAGGCTCTAAATGGACAACTAATAGGACAACATCACCAACCTTTTCGGCTCTTGCCGCCGTAACTTCCTGTGAAGACAAGAAAACACATCAACAAAAAAGGCGTTACACAAAATGCGTAACCGAGAGGAAATTTCAAGAATAGGACACAACTCACTTGAATTCGATAAATAACAATGTCTTTCAGTATATAAAACAACGCACCCATAATGCTGATAGTGCTGAAGCTTTCAGTAGGACAGAGTCAAGATGTTGTCAACACACATCAATAAAATCATTATTGTAATTACAAGGTAACGGGATCTGCATTAAATCACCCAAGATAAAAGTCACTTGACATTGCAAGTTGGTTATCTAAGAAATACTCCCTTCTGTCTCGCTTTAAACAACAACAATGCAAGGCGAGAGATCTCGCTAATGGGAGAATGTTCCTATTGCAATGACTACTATGGTGTCTAGTCTGGTAGTTCGGATTTAGTCTTGATGTTGAAAAACGAGGATGTTGAAATCAATACCATGATCATAAAATAATAATCCGTACAAATTGTTATTATATTTAATTGCAAATAACCTCGCAAAACGGTTCATACTGTACATCAAAGTGTCTAGGGCACAAATTGGAGTTAAATCGTAGTTTACACTGATACTCAGGTTTGTTTCACTTTGCTCTTCATTCCGTGACTACCAATGCCCGAACGTGGGAGAACATGCCGGAGGGGATTGGTTGGACCTAGCCGGTTCAATCAAATGCCGAATCAAGCATTCAACCTGAATCATGTACTGTAAATAGTAAGCGAACCTTGTATGGAGCAACAGAAGCACATTCTGCATTGATGTTCCAAGCAACACAAGACGCTTCAGTGAATTTAGTCGCTGCTTACTGATTGTAATGATAGGCAACGAAGCGTTTTTTTGACATGTTATTTGTAATATTTATATTATTTGCTAACTGAGAATAAGTTGTTTTGGATAGAGCTGAGATGAATCGACAAAAGTAATGGATCTACAGAATCTATTGTAGCCACTAACGTATAGCGTTTAATGAAGTATCGAACGGGTTTTGTGGTATCTGTGCAAGCTGGGCAACTTTTATGGATGGGCAAGTCAGTTAGCATGCATGATTTACTCGAATACATATCATTCAACAAGCATAGGTTGCATAATTAACTCTTCTTTGAAATCTTTCCAAATGTTTTATTTGTTCGTCCCGAATGGTAGGACGTTCTTACAAAGTGTTCAATGGTGGCTGAAATTAGTTGAGTATACCTTCTCTTTCATTTCCTGGTAGAGTTTGTGTGGTCTTCGAGTACATAACACACTCCTTCGGTGGAATATTGCTTTGATTCACTGTCACTACCTGAAGGGCTACATTTTTCCTAAAATCAAATAGATAACAAATTGACGTTTACCGTTAGTCACCGCCAACTTCATCGATAGAGATTAAGCTACTTTGTCAATACAACGACGTTTATTATATATATATATATATATGTATTATTTTGCCAGAGCACCGATGCTCACCAATTGGATGCTCATTAGTTGCATGCCAACGGCTTCGTTGAGTACTCCCCGAGCAGAAAAGCATGTGGGCATATGAACCCTTGATAAAATCACACTCAAGTCTCTGACTATGTCAAGATATGAGACGGGGCCAACTAGCCTTCTAGGGGAACGATCTCTTTCAAATAGCACAATACGGCTACGTACCTGGCCTTTCTGGTCGGCGTTGCCTGCACAGATGAGGCGATCGAGTGTGTATCGGGGGTATCTCCACCAACGCCCACCGAGTGCCCTGATCCCCCGACTGCGCTCGATCCCAGGGGCGAATCAGAAACGGGAATACCCAACTCGTTGAGGATGTCGTCCACGTCGGACCGTGCGGCAACAGAGGAACTGCCATTCTGAAAGTGATTCCAAATCTCACTTTCAATGACTCAAACTACTACAAAATGAACCTCCGAACTAAAATTTTGCTATATTTAGTCATAAGGTACTAATCGGACATGTTGTAACACACAAAAATCATTTATCATACAACGGCAAAGAAGTTCCGTCTGCAGTTTAGTCATCATGTTTATGTCTGATGTGAGAAATAGATAAGTATCCCCAATAGTGATCTCACAAGGAGTCGCAATGGGGTTTCACATATATAGAAAACACCGCTTTTCACTGTCGAAATCTATGTCAATTCAACGCTCTTCCATTTACCCAAATTAATTCCCTTCCTTTCTGTGAAAACCGATTACCTCAGCTAGATAGGTATAAGTATGACCTTTTTATTATTCGCTTGTTATTTGATGTATCCTCCCTGTAGAATATTATGTTTGACTCTTATAATTTACATAGAAAAGGTCGTTAATTTTGCCAGACAATTTTGCTTTAGAACCATGCTATAATTAGCTCTCCGATATGTATATATATATATATAGCTCAGCGCTTTTGATACATTTTGTGAAAGTGCATTGCAGTTTGCTTGTCAATTTCTGACAAGACACTTGCTCGAGTTTGGGCCTAGCAAATCGCCGAAAACCGAGTTTAAACTGATAAAACAAACATATGTCTCGTGTGCGTCAAACCGTGCGCTTTTCAATATTGTATTATTCAGCAGTAGCCCTATTGAAAAAGACGTACCTCCTTGTAATTAGGTGAAATTTTAACCATCATAATGAATAAAAGTGAAATTCTCCCGTGACCATATGATGACTCATAAGGGATTGGTTCATCGCTATTCGGAGCATTCATCCCACCTCCCTCCCTCCCAAACAGTTGCCAGCAAAAGGTGCAGGGCTTCTACCAACTGTCATTTTGTACATTTGTGATATATCGATATATCCATCATAGTGGGTTGGTACCCTCGATAAAAAGAGACCTTATAACAACCTGTATACATGCATACCTAGGTGGTCAGGGATAGTAAATTGACCAGCTGGACGTTCGAAACGACCGTCATAGACCATTGATCATGTCTGGGAAAAATTAAGAATCAATAAATAGTATCTAGCCACCACCCATCAGGCATTAGCCAGGCTCGATGATGGAATGAACAATGATGTGTGGGTGTCCATCTATCTGCCTGTACTAACCTCCGAGGCGGCAGCGGCGGCGGCAGCGGCCTTTGCCTGACGTTCCTTCTCCTCTTTGGCTTTGAGACGTTCATTACGGAGCTGTTCGAGCTTTTGTCGTTTTTTCTCCAGCTCTGCCCGTCTGGCTTCCATGTTGTTCATTTTGGTGTCACTGGTCCAGTACCACCACTACTGCCCACCGTATTCTGACTGCTCCACAGTGCGCCACCATTCGCCGTCGAAGCAGCGGCCACAGCCGACGTAGGCCAACCAACCTCTAGGAGAACTCCGAACGGAACGAGGACATCAAAGAACAACTGCACTGAATGAAGTGTACGCACTCGTAGACAGACACATGCGAGACGAAAAGGCCATATACACCACCGCACGAATCCACTTGAGAAGCAGCAGCACCAGCAGCAGCAAGTTGGATAAGAGGTTTCGCTCCACGGTCGCTACCCTCCGAATACGATCGCATTAATTCCCGAGCGGTTCGTAGACCGGCCCAACTCTAACATCTGAAAGCGTCTCAAACGTGGCGGGCAGATGGGTCAAAATTCGAATCGTCTGCAAACAGCAATGGCACCAGCCCCAATTCTGATCTCCCGTGGCTCTATGACGGACGACTTGCTCTAATTCTTCATTGTCTGTTAACGTCATACGTTACCAGCAGCAGCACCAGCCTCGAGCAAGTTGTTGCTGTCAGTCAGTCGCTATAAGCGTTAATGGTACACAACTAAAGAGTACAATCGGGCCAACCCCTCCCTCCTACTGTTTGCCCGGCTATTCGAAGCAGGAACTCAACGTGTCAATATCAACATCAATGCATATACGACATTCTGTGAACTTCGTTCTTCTCAAAAGGGTTCGACTGACACCGCCTTATCACCACCACGGTGGGGTCGGCCTCTAACTAGTTCTTTCCCGAACTCAGTTGACGCATGTCAACGCTAGTTTGGCCGCGGCGCCCTCCCTCGTCAGGTCGTTGTGTAGCGAGTGGTACCACCGCTCTATGGCCCTGTGTGTTGTCGTATGGGTGTATCATTGTCGACTTGTTTATGTCATGCTGCTGTTCTCGCTACTGCCCGAGTGGCGTTGTGGTAGTAGTAATGGTTTATATATTGTGTAGAAATTTGTTGTTGTTGTTGTTATCGACGTCATTTTAAAAAAATACCGGGCCGAAGACTACTGCTACCACTGTTTGGGAAGGCTGTGAGTCTGCCTTTGTGTGTATGTGTATCTTGTGCCGTAGTGAATAGCGGACGACCGGATTGAACCAAGATCACTGTCATCATCATCAACAACCAGCAGCCACCGCCGCCGCCGCCGCCGAAGCTTCGGCTGCCCCGCCGACGGACCGCCAATGACAGGATAGGGCTGGACTGGACCGTGGCTGAACAAACACGGACACATTCAAACTCTCATAACTAACACTGGCTATTGCTGCTGATGCTGTTGCTGCTTCCGGACGCTGCCGCCCCTTCTTGTTGTTGTTACTGAAGGCTGCTCCTGCCGCCGTCGCCGCCGCCGCTGCCGCCGTCGCTCACACCAAACGAAGCAACGGGCCAACTAAGAACCACTTATGAATACTATCATAGTACTATGACTGTTTTCAGCCGCTATAGTGGATGAGTCTCTAGTGACGGCCTGTGTAGGCTGTATGTGCACTCTGGGTGTATCTCCTTGAGACACACAACAAGAAGACGAAGAGGTGTTAGTGTTGTGGTGGTCATAATAATACTAGCAGCAGTAGTAGTAGTACTACTTGTGTGCACTTGTGAGAAGATTTGTATTTGAAACGAAAAGGTGGTTGTGGTGGTGCCTATACTTTTGCAACTGCTGTGGGATTGCCCTCGAACAGAGACCGGAACGAACAGTGTTTTGTGCGGCGCTGACGGTGTGCGTTTATGTGCAGTGTGCTGCACGCTTCTATCCGTGTGTATATGGGTGTGTATGTGTAGCCGAGTGGCCGTTTGCTAATGTGGAAACGAAGGAGCTCTACCGTCTGTCTATCCAGAGGGAAACTAGGCTGAGAAAAGTGGAAGAAATAGAGAACGAAAAAAAAACGGACTTGTTCGACGAAAGATTAACGTGAGAGTGGGCCGATCTGTCAATGAAGAAGTGACGACTGAAAATTTGTGTGGTGCTACAGCTGCTAAATCAGTTCAGGGTGTGACAGACACATATACTAATCGAATACATCCTCCCCGCCCGGCTCGGCTCGGTGTCGACGGCGCTGTACCAAGAAAGCCCGTCGTCGCATAATAGTTGTAGAAAGCGGCTGAGTCTGTGTGCGGCTGTCCGTGGATCTGTAACGGGGCTGAGGGAGATTTTCCGGACATCACTGCGTTTCGTATCGCAGTTAGATCTCTGTTGGTTTCCGAGTCCTCCTTCTAGAGCCGGCTGCTGTCGCTGCCGGGAGTGCGGGAGCTGCTGCAGCCGGATTGAGCGAGCGACGGCGCCACGAATATGGCGGACAATGGTAAGTGTAGTAAGAAATCTCGCCGATAGAGAAGGCAACGAAGAGCTAACCACCTCATCGCTAAGAGAATAACATTTGCAGAAGATCAACAAGAAAAAGCAGTAGTCGTAGTGGTAGAGGTAAAAGTACTCGGTCTTCCACAACGGATCAAAATCTAGTCATTGCAGACAGCGTAAACGGGCTACTCAAGCTGGTTGGTTGGTGAATCAGGCTTAATGTTCATAGGTAGATACGGCTACTGAGAATTCTGTGTGCTGACACTAAGAAAGTTCGATCCGGCTATAATTTGTACGTATCAAAGATTCAAGTCATCGAAGAGTGTAATGCATGTGACGGGTGCGTCTCATAGGAACGCACAAAATGATTCTATCCAAGGTGAGGGAAACAAATAAATAATGATTTTCGTTCAAGCTGAATTCGCTTACAGTTGTATTTTAGGTGGCCGGTTTCTTGTTGATGTACATCCTTTGCGAGTGGCGGGTACTCCGTGAAGAGCGTTAAAGGCTCTTAGTAATTTGTCGACTTGGATCTGCCGTCCTCGGCAGTTAACAACATGGACATGGTCCCATAGTTTATTTTTAGTTTATTTAGTATTTATGTTTATTTATACTTCACTGGATACGTTCTCGCAAGTGAATGATGATTCTCAATGCTCAAGCATAATATCAATGCTGGGTGGCTCCATTCAAAGCTTGGAGAGCCATGGCCGTGTGCTTTAATTCGTATTCGCTTCCAGCGATTTCATAATAATAACACCACTGGAGCTTCATGGAATTCGATTCGTCATGATTTTGAGGACGTCGGACATAATCAATCAGCCAAGGCAGTGTGGACTGCAGATTGGACTTCGAGTTCATTATATTGGCAGACTATGACCTATCTACTATCTCGATCAGCCAATTCTTTGGCCTTTGTATGCTAATACAAATCTTCTAACGCCAGCAAACGAAACACTTGTGGATGAAGATTGACAGTCACCATAGTGATGCAAATTTTCATACAGGTTTATATGGACTGCAAAATTTTGTCCTGCCTAGATTATGATTGCTAAATATAGATGTATATTTGTATACCGATGATATTAAACTTTGCTCATAAAAGCGTAAAATTCCTTCCCAGCACTAAATGTATAATAGCTGCAGCATCTAGGATGGTGTCGTATTGAATTACATTATTAATTATCTCAGAGGTAACTTCACAGTTCTTGAGTTTGTATGTCATCTGATGCCACAAAGTGGGACTACAGCAGTATTATTGATGGCGGAAGTTCACTATGCTCGAGGAAACGGTCACTTCCTTCCTTTATAGTTCTTTCCTATACTTGGTAGACACTCGATAGAAATGTGCTTATTAAAACCAAGGACTCTTATTACCACTGTGTATTTTTTAAAAACTATGAGACATATACATGAGGTGCTTACCTTTATTAACAGAATCAAATCGAAAATCAAACACCGGTTTTATGAGAGTGTTTGAGAAGGGTGGATGTCATCGCTTTTAGCCAAGCGAACACATTCGAATTATTAGCAGAGGCGCTTACAAGCACATGTGGGCTAATTGCAAAGATGTACCTACACGACAATAGCTTTTGTATGCACCTCTGTATTTCTTCATGACACCGTTTTCTCCTATTGTTCCTTACAGGTACGCTCGGAAGCCGAAATCCATTCGCGATCAAAGCCACGACGCTGACTAGAGGCGAAGACTCCGGCAATAGAGGTGTGTATGCCACTACAGCCGATTAGTGTACTGACTACAAGCATGCGATGGTGAAACCACACATGTCAGCTGGGGGACAGCGTTGGCTGATTTGCAGATTTTCTAAACACAACATTTTATAATTTTCGACCGATTTTTGTTTTTTTTGGACCGAAAGGCCTGGCTTAGCTCTATATTGAAATGAAATTATTATTCGTAACTTTAAAATTTTCATCGAGAATTTTACGTAACAATCGATTGTAAGCTTAATTGCATAATATTTGCATAGCGCAATTTATAAATAATTCGATTCATCATCTGGCGCCTTTACAGCGTTCATGTGGAGAAGCGCATAGTGGAATCGAATATTGTTCTATTACGTTAACAATTTAGTTGTTATAATTAGCCTATATGACTAGAACCGCATTGGCTTCATTAATAAAATAACATTGCTGGCACATGCTATCAGATAGCTCGGGTTAGACAATAGCTGGTTGGTTTATTTTGCAAAGCATACACATCACCTTCAGTATCTGGGGTGAACGATAAGATAAAGATAAATAGATAAGATAGATAAATGTATAAATACCTTGTATGGGATCACATGACGATGAGCAAAAAGGGAGAGATTCATTATATTTGTCCGCAGTGTATGTTGTTTTATGAAAGTGGTCTACAATTGTTTGTGAGATAACTGTGAACATCACTAGCGTGGCTTAGCATCTGGTCAATCCAGCAGTCGATGTTTGAATCTTGACGCATGGCTTGGAGAGAGAAAGAGAGAGTGAGAGAGAGGTCCCGTGCAATTTAAAGAAATCCCCGCAAAGGCAGATTTCCGGGGTTCATTAATCAACTCAGATGTATTGAACGCAAGCTATTGCCAGGGAGTTTATAAGCAACCAGAAATCTGAGTTTAGCAGGATGTATTGAGGTGCACTCGAGCTTTTCGTCGCTCTCTTCCAGAAATTCTTCAAAGATCGACTGCTGAATCAGCCAGATACTAAACCGTGTTGTCCTCAATTATCTCAGCGTGTCGAATAAACCCGAACGACAGCCTACTAACTATCTACCTTCGAGTTCGATACCCGATTTGACGTTCTGTCATTGTTCGTAGACGTCCTGCTTCGGCTCACCGTACAGCAGGGGTTAGCCAGCGTATTAATCTAGTTTCACCATCCATTGACTCGCAGTATACTCGAATACCCCATCTATTATAACTATTTTGAGGATTACGGAAATGCTTCATGCACACAAGTGTTGGGCGGCTCATACCACCACTAGTATTTGACTGACAAACCGCACTAAATCCGCTGGGTCTTTTTTTTGTTCTATGGCGGTAAGAGTCGCCGCAAATGCTCGTCGACTTTAAATTTCGCGGGCTCGTCCCCCTTTCCGAGTTCCCCCGCCGCGTCGACTGCTTTCGTGGTGCTATTGTCGCGCGCGTTGTTCAGGCGTTTGGCCCGTCGAGTGCTCTCGTGAGATACATTAATTACTTGTATTGAGTTGTGTGCCACATTAAATTGATATTTGATCGAACATCAATCAATCAAAGCACACTGGACCACTGCTTGTGTTCAGCGAATGTGCGTTGGTAATGATGATGCTATTGTGTGTGTGCGCTTCTAAAGCTTGAAATTGTTCATTTGCTCAGATCTTGGATCCTCTAAAGATATTGCATCATGGTCTCGTCGGAGCAAACCTGGCCAACAACAGAAGGTAGAATGTATACAAACGCAGTTGTCCGAGTTGCCCTCTTCAAAATAGCACTGTACTGGGGCTTTCGAGCGGTAAATGTAATGCTGCTGATAACATGTTTGATTTGATACATTATTCCAGTCGAGGTCTGATCTCACTTTCTGTTAAGGGTTTTACAGCGTATCTACTTGATGATGTTGTTGCTGAAGGAAGCATTATAACGGGATCCTTCTTGTTAGTCAACATGTGTCGAAGCAGATCCTACGTAGTGAATTAGTGATAATTATGAAAATAAACCTGTGCAGTTCTATTATCTAACACTCGCTATCAAAAACTAGCGAGTTTACCTAAGACAACTAAGAAAACTTACGATAAGCGGTTCTCGCTGAAGACAGCAGATCCTATATTCAAAGGCTTATACATGTGTCAGGTAATTCGATTTTTTTTCTTTTTAACGTACGGTACTGCCGCAAGTGCAACATTAGGATCGTCGAACTTAAATTTATACCAGTAGCTGGTAACTCAAGGGAGAATATTTCGTTTCACACACTGAAGGCATATTGACGTCCATATTGACGACGCTTTGAGAGTGGCTGGTGTCACACAAAATAGTAGGGACTCGTTGTTATGTGTTTCCGAAGTATTAGACCTTGTATAGTGTGACTTCCGTCAGCGCAGTGGCTTGGACGGCTAAGTCTCTGGCTATCGGAAGCCAGAGGCCGCAGGTTCGAGCCCTGACGTGTGACATATAAGAGAGGTTAAGCATTGTAAAATTGCAGCTTCTTGAATAAACCATTAAACCTTTACCTTTACTTGTCAGACAATATTGCAAGATACACATTTACTCTTAAAGTTGCTATATTATTATTCTACAACTGTGGTTTACGATTTCGCATGTGAGTGAAAATCTCAAATTTGAGACATATTCAGTGAGTAATTCTACCCGACAACGGAGAAGCTATTTCAAACATACATTTTATATGTGTGAAATTAGCTGAGATAGTATAGAATCGATTTGATTCCTATTTTATGATACGGTTCTTCTCAAGACGAATGCGGCAATTTCTTGCTTCCAAGTGTTGTTCGTCGTCCTCTTCACTAGAAATTAGCAAAACGGGAACGGACCACCTGTACATGAGGAGGCAAATACAAATATAATCAAATGCGTTATTTCTGCTAATTGTTCCGCGTCCAGTTGCTTGCACGGCTTCAACGTCCGAGGACAGATGCTTTATTATATTCCTTCTCTATCTCAACAGAGATAGAGAAGGAATATAATAAAGCATGTTATATTCTATCGAATCAGTTTTATTAAAAAATAGTCTGGCGCGGCGACACGTTTTCAAAACAATTCAGTTCTTGACGAAATTCGTGTGTTGATTACTATTATTATCCGTATTAATATACTATAATGTGGTGCTTAATGACTGTCTTAGTGGGAAAGTGAAACGGATATCAGTTTAATCATTTCGAATTTTCGGGTGAGACTGTGGAGCAATAGTCCCCCCTTCAACAGATGTGGCACAGTGAAGACTAATAACGATCATATCAGCACGGGTACTTTGCATTTCAATCACTAGATCGAAGTAGATCTATATTTATATTTGAGCGTACATGCTCTAGGCATCTAACTGAATCATGTTTTATGACAACTAATCAGAACATTTGATTATTTTTTTTTGTTTCTACTTATTACAGAGTCTCGCCCATTGGTAGCACCACCAACACTTGTACTTGGTGGAAGTGGCAGTGCTCATGACTCACCGAGTGCTTCTGGGTTTGTGCTGAAGCCGTCAGCTCTATCGGCTCAGGCCTCAAATCTCAAAATTTACAACACTCCTACCCGTATCAACAACAATAATGGTAAGAATCGCTTAATTTCTTCACAGTAGTTCTCATTAATTTGAGTTCGGTTAAAAGAACGCGCATTTTTGACCTGTGTGCCTCGTGAAATCTATAAACGATTTTCAAGTCAAGTTCGAGTATATGAGCACTTTTGAAAAGTGTCCATATGTTCGAATTTAATTTGAAAATTATCTGAAAATTTTGCGGAAATCTTCTCCGATATAATATTTACCAGCTTCGATCGATATTTGTATGATACGATTGTATGTTACGTCAATGATACCTTAGTCTACTATGGAATAAATTCAGTCACAGGAGGAATAGTGTACCTGAACAGACAAAAATACCATCGCGCGTCGTTAATTGATATCTAATTTTAATTTGCGTTTCAGGCAAGCCAACTGATAACTTATCTGCTGGTGAAGATGAGACCAGCCCAGCGAAGAGTACTGAACCGAAAGACGTTATTAATGCGAAAGTGCCTTGTTCCGAAAAATCCACCCCATCAAAAAGTGCCGCGATATCACAAGAGGGTGACTGCCCTGGAACTGCTGCTGCAGCAGCAGTAACAGCAACCAAGGATAACCCATCTACAGACAACAAAATCGAATCATTCAAGTCAGACAAAGATCTCGGCGAAGTGGTATTCGGCCAAAATCTTGAAAGCCGTGCTACTAATGTAAGTTAATAGTGAGTTTTTGATTGTGCTAAACCCGGAACACTTGTTTTAGGCTCTGGGGTACTCCGTGCTGAAGACGTCAAATTGCAACACCATTCCGAGCTGTCCATCGAACCGATACATATGTAGATACCTCGGTAATTTTTTTTAATGCTGACCTGGGTGCGAACACATTAGAAATGAACTGCAATGCAATACACTAGTCAAGAAACCAGAATGATATGATAAAATTTCTTCTTGAAGGTTGTTCTTCCGAAGCAAGCGGATACTATCATCTCGGCTGTTGGTGACAAGGATGGATTTGTGTTTGGTCAAAACCTGCATGAACGAGTCGCGGTAAGTTTAAAGAGACCTTACTTATTCCTATATTGGACAAACCTGAAGTCTTAATGTGTTACAGATACGTACAGGGACAATTCCGGAAATCCTAAGACTATGCAAGTCTGCTGATATATAGCAACTTCTGCCTGACATATCTGATTATTAATCTTCTAGTTGGATAGTTCACTCATCTTCTATATAACTTCACTATATAATGAGATGTTGCTTCTCTAAACGTCAGCTCTTAATCCAGCGATCACCTCGAACCACAAAAGCCAAATTTGATTTGGACTTTTTAATATTATTATTATTGTCTCGGCAGAACGCAGACGTATCAGAAGCAAAAGCCGAATCGACAAATTCGGGTGAGTTGAGTTTTGCAACGGCGGCGTGTGAAAAGGAAGGTTCCGCTGTCGGAAAAGGAGATCTCGACGGAGGGTCGGAGGGTGGCACACAAGGGAAAACTGGCGAGAAGCGTACCCTTACAGAAACCGCTGAGGAGCATCAATTGAGGCTTGAGAGCGAGGCGAAAAAGGGTCGCCTTGATGAAGTTGAAGTCGTAACAGGTCAGTCGTACGAGGTGTTCAATATAGTATATTCACATATATATGTATATATATATATATATATTTATAAATGTATGAATTCGTTTCAGTGTGTCAGTCTTACGGGGTCATGGTGGCAGCATTTGCTCATTGAAGGCGACGTTAGTAAACATTACCGCCATGAGCCTGAGGTTGCTGCCACTAACAGGCGGCAGACGTTTTCGATGAAAATATTACACATGAGACTAGCAATGAGTTGTAATCTATTTTGGGAAATTATTATTATTATTGCTCTCGGAGACGATGCAAGCGCCAGTGAGATTTACGGGGTATAGCTTTTTCTGAACAATCACTTAAACTTGTTTAGGGCTATAATCTCTCAGAACCTTCATATCAATTCGTCACGTGTTTCATGTGATCACGTTGCCCGCACTTACCCCGGGTAATTCCATGTGGTATGAAATGCCTTGTGACTGATGAAGCGCATTGTGTTTTCCTATGCTGCAAGTTATTCGATTTCTGTTCAATTTCTATTTAAGATTAGCTGTGAAACCACCCTATACTTCAGTATAACCTTTGCCATATATACTTAATTACTTTTAAGGCTTTGTGGATCCTAGTCACAGTATGTGTGTGTGTATTGTTTTATTTTGTCCATGTTGTTAATTTCTCTACACAGGAGAAGAAGACGAGAGTAACGTTTTACAGATTAATTGTAAGCTTTACATCTACGAGGGAGCCCAGTACCAAGAGCGTGGTCGAGGTGTACTACGAGTTAACGACAAACAAAACCCCGATGACGGCTCCATTCAAAGTAGAGTTGGTGAGTGATATCTTTCCATCGAATTGTGTAACGCAACGTGGTATATAAGCATAATTTGCTCTACTTTCCTTCGCCAGTCACGTGGTGACTTGTCGCATGAGAAGGAGTGGCAATAATGTATTGCTTATCGGACCCGTAAACTGTAAATTATTATGATGGTTGGCACACATATAAGCAGATATGGGCAAACGCAAAACAACTGGTAAATCCAAATATTGCACGTGCGAAAAAAAGCTAATTATACAACTAGCACTATCGTTCCTGTTGCCGTTACTTCAGTAATGCGCACCCAGGGCAGCCTGCGAGTCGTGCTCAACACCAGCGTCTGGTCCGGGATGAAGGTTGAGCATCCATCCGCTAAAAGCATCCGTCTGATCGGCCAGTCACCAGAGGGTGTTATCGGCGTCTTCCTTGTTCAGTGCATATCACCAAAGGATGCGGATCAGCTATTCCACGCACTCGAGTGGCGCGTTCAGGCGCTCAAAAAGGCACAGCAACAACATGGACAACAGCAGGAACCGGCTCAGAGGAACAAAAAAGATCTAGCTCACGATGACGACGATGATGACGATGGAGATCGGGAAGATCCCGAGGAGGAGGAAGGCGAAGATGACGACGAAAAAGCTGACACGGAGGCCGAACGAAAGCACGATGGAGGAGGAGGAGGAGGAGCGCCCGCTGCAAACAGCGGCAGCACTAACCGAAAAGGTGACACGGAGACGGCAACCGATTGCCGTGACCCCAAGAGCGCGGACAATGAGGCTGACAACAACAGTAATAATAGTCAGAATAATAACAATAATAATGATATGATTGACGATGAATAGGGCGACAGCCGGTAGATGGACGATGATAGCACGATGAAGATGTTTATAACAGAGATGCAACAACAGCACAGCTGTATTATTAACGAGTAGAAGCTAATGAAATAATCAGGCAAGCAACCGAGCGGAATTAATATACACACAGACAGGCGGATACAGGACACGTAAACGCTGGCCCGTACGTTCATGCGGACATTTACGATAATACAATAATGATAAATAATAATAAGAATAAGCATAATGATGATAAATAATAAATTTTCCCGTCAATCTAAGCGTGCTAAGATTGTGTAGATTAATTCTGTATTAATGAACAGCGATAGTATGAATATCAGAATCATATATATATATATATATATATATATATATAGTAGATAGAAAGAATAATGAGAGAGAAGAAGGGACAGTTAGAGAACTGCAGCAACAACAACGCGAACAACACAAGACACAAATAGAACTTATTACTATTAATTACATAATGATCATGATGATCACTGATAGCATTAATTACTGAAACGGGTAAACGAATTCACAACATACAAGAGAACAGCGCGTTTCAGATCAGTATAACGACATTATTATAACGACTGCCAAGCTAGTATAGCAGAGGAATAGAACGAAATTTATGTTATTGTTTGAAAGTGGAATTTAGGTCCGTTGTTACTTCTGAAATTTTCTACTCAGCCTTTTGCAAGTGACCTAATACATAAATCTATCATCGTGGGTCGAAGATACAGAAGACATAAGATGAAGGAAACTCGGACACATCAAGAACGAAGCAACGAATAATCTGGGCCACTACCACCACTACCACTACTACTACTATTATCATTGTATTACAGAGGGTTGCTAAGTTCCGCCGAACAAGAGAAAACATTTTCTGTCCTTGGGTGATAACGGTAACACGGGCATAAAAACTGACATAGAGAGACAGGCAGATAGAAAGACCAATAAGCGTCGGTCAAAATCATGAACGTACGACCCTACCTGGCAGTCATAAGGGACCTCAGAGGCTCTCTCAATCTATTGGGCATTGAGGGTTAACCTCTGTCAAATCTGATTTGTGTTGCGACCGACGGAAGCACGGCAATGTGTAACGAAGGCAGCAAACACCATTGAGTGACAAATGGTCACTTGCTAATGACAGCGAGCGACACGTATACACAATGATTATGGTTGAGCAACGATACAACTGCTCAACGCTGCAAGCAATGGTAGTTGCTAGGTAACCATATTGAAAATGCGAAAAACACGAGGACGATGATGGTGGCGAAGGGGCACGATGAAGTCTGGCCCGACTTCGACATTAACGAAGAAAGGAAGAACAATTTGTTGTGTTTCGTTTAGAAGGAAAGATGAAATAATCGCTGATGAAACATCCTCTGCCCGGTCAACCTGAACTGTTTTGAAACCGGCAACATTCGAGAGGTGGTTTAGAGCATGTAAACAAGAAAGGCATTATGATGACGATGATGATGATTAATATTATTATTATTATTATTATTACTATTGAAGATAGATAATTGATATTGCGTATCAATTTGAGCATGCAGCGTTCTAGATTGACTGATAAACGAAGCTGATAAATAGACAAATGTGGTGTTGTTTTGATGATCGAGAGCGAATTCCGGGCCGAGGGCAGCGGATGGTGTTAGTATTGGGGTGAGAACGTGCAGACAGCAGCATTGGGATGGAAAAAACTGGACGTACGCTTAGCAAAGTGAATAGAGAGGAAGCGGGCGGATGTACTTCCAGCTGCGAAATTGACATTAAACAGGGGACATACGCTAGACACACACACAGACACACAGGGAGACTGTAAAATCTTTAAATCGATTGTTGCCGTATAATGGTGTGTTGTCCGCTGATCCCATAACTAGTGTAACCAATAGTTAGAAATTATGCTAGGAACGAATAAAACGGAAGAGAAGCAAATCTATTTCGAAGTTACCGCCCGTATGTATGCGCTTCGTACGTTCAGGATGATGACAAAGTACGCAGTGTGCTCTTGTCTCGGGGTAAACGATGACTTTGTTTTGCTAATTATGAAGAGGTACGCGTGACAAGAAATGGGAAAGCTGTCATCAGTTACTTGAGCCGGCTGTTGTAAAGTATATATTGGCAAGATTAATTGTACCATATTAATTATTATTCTTATGACGATAATGAATAATAACAATACATGGCCCAGAAGCCATTCGATTCAGACCAGCGCACCCGTGAAAACGTGGTCGTTGTGGACGATACGAAAGGCTCCCTTCTGTATAGATACACTGAATTATGTGGTTCTTATTCTATGTATGTAGATAAGACTTCTTCCTGATCGGGTAAGCAAGGTAGGCTTAAAAACAATACGTAATAATATGAACTGAAGCTCGCGCCTCCTTTGAGGCTTCAACATAATTTCCTTCACCAAGCCTATAGGGATCCCTTAGGTACTTTTCTTTAGTGATTTCTTCTAAGTCCCCGAGGATTTTATCGATCATAAGTGCTGCCTGCTATCTTCAGATTCCTCCCACTGGGTAGTTAAGTGAGAACAAGGACACTACTAGGTAAGAAGTTTGATCATCCAGCGCGCGCCAAAATATATCATTTATACAAAATGCTAAGAACAATCATCATTCCCGTTGTCGCTGATTTCTACTCGGTTGTCCACTCTCAAACCTATAATAACGCAACGCTTAGACAGGAACACGAATCCTAGACCGTTATATACACCTAGTCAAGATGAGTACTTAAATAAAGGAAATCGTTTTCGATACACCGGAAGGTGAAATAAACAAAGTCCATAATTATACCAAGCAAAATTGTTTCGCCACTTTATTGTTTCATTCATTCGTTGCTAATTAACCCCCTTATTTTATGTATATCGGATATAATTTAATTAGCCAAGACGTTTCCTCGTACTTGAACCTTTAATAATGCGCGTGATAATATAACCGAGGTATTCATACCGTCACTGCCGCTGCTGCTGCTGCACACGGCTGGGTGACACATACATATGCACATACGAGTTTTTTTTGTCTATGTACGTTCGATTCCTGGGTTCAATTCCTTTCTGTTGGGGTTACGGTTTTCGCATTCGTGGTTTGGACCTTCGACCATCGACAGCCAACCTCTGGCGTGATTCCACAACGGTGCTGTCAATGGCAGGGCTTTGTTGTTGATTATTGACGGTGATGGATTTGCGGCTCTGTTATTTTCATTACTTCTATCTATATATTTAATAAAAGCTTAACACTGTGCGGATGGTCAATGTCAGAGTGAAGTCTCGCTTCCCCCCTGATGAAACAATATTCGTTTTCTGGCGTTTGTCGTCAATCAAGCCCCCTCCTGCCTTCCGGCTCGTGCCATACACCATTATGAAAAATACATTTACTATTGTAAATCACCATACCTGAAGCCCCATATGGTGTACATATATATATGTATAATATATATATATATATATGTCACTTTGCGATCCAGCAAAATGATATTCACCTGTCGAGAAGCGGTCTTCAATTCCTCTCAGAGTGAGGATTTTCCAGCCAGTTAGTAGGTCGTTGGTCCTTGTAGATGACATTGTTACTTTACAGATATGCCACTGATGATTAAACTCAATCCGGGACTTACTACGGGATGAATTATACAAATATACTCTATGCGATGTTATGTATTATAGGTTTGTTTGGATGTGTCTGCCATCTCGAATCGATATTCCCATTTGCTTCATGTGTTATCTGCCCGCGTTGATCTGGTACAACACACAAATGATTAATCTTGTTGTTTCATGACAAATACTGTACAATACGAATTTGTCATGTCCTCTCAGTGCAACAGTGGTACTAATTTTGATTTTGCTAAAATGTTTTTCTCATCCCTCGCATCGAAGATAATAGATCTTACCTCATTTTTTTTTGTTGTTTACGCATTTTGTCTCATTATTTTGCTTAGCCCATACACAATTGCGTTTAACGTGTAATATCGTCTCTCCATAAGGGTAATTTAATCGAGCTCATAATTACTCGCGCATAGATCACATGTCGCCCCTCCCATCGGTGTTTTTAAATTCTCCATCCGTTATCGTTGACTATTCGTATTTAATAATGTTCTCGCCGATGGTTTCATGTTATCGTTGTAGTTACTGCTGCTGCTGCTGCCGCCGCGAGGATTTTCTTTCGCTGTCCAGCGGTGGATTCAATACTACTCCTCCTGCTTGAGTGCGTTGTAGTGTAACTATCTTGTGTGAATGTTTATACATCGATCAACCTCGATTCGTTCAGTGACGATCTTTCCGATTGTTCATGATCAGCATTCTACTTCCTTGACGCTAATGCATCTCGGTTACTACGAAAGCGTCAATAATGGAACAATTCGATAACTAATTGTTAGTTTCAATAGTTATAGCCATAGGCACTTTGCTGTGCCTGTTGTTGCTGCTGTTGGCCGTTCCACGCCGCTTGACCGCCTCCATACGCCTGGCCGTATCCCTATAAAGGTACGAATAAAGAGGG
Source organism: Stratiolaelaps scimitus (assembly GCA_019614645.1). Classification (NCBI taxonomy): domain Eukaryota; kingdom Metazoa; phylum Arthropoda; class Arachnida; order Mesostigmata; family Laelapidae; genus Stratiolaelaps; species Stratiolaelaps scimitus. Next base: position 209,192 of record JABWDB010000038.1, read on the forward strand.
CAAAATTATAATCAGCTGTGGTTTAGATTGACTCCAATACGTTATCTGAACACCAGAAATAATCATTCTCATATCGACATTCCATTAATTAAATAACGTTTTTTCAACCCGCGACTGACACTCGCTCTCATCTCCCTTAAGGTGACTCCACCCTGACCTTCAGCTACCTTATAATATTTCCAAGTGACTACTTCAATACCTGCCCTGGTTTTAACTCGTGGATGAAAGTCGCCTCTCATTCACCGCTTATTAGCTTTGATTATTGCTATGCTGTTGTTGCTCTGTATACGGCAGAGTTGATACACCTTTGTACGTGGTTATGGTTCGCTGCTATTACTATCCACACGTGTTTGGTGTTATAGTTACGGCCGCCGCCACTCTCCTCAGCACGGATTGAATTCGCGCCAGTAAATTGATTGACGCAGAATACGCGCTATCGACTGAGCAATCCCATCGGCGTCATTGAATCAAGCGACTTTTAGAAACTCGGCTGCGTCCTAGAATCGGAGTCCATTCCGAGAATCCGCTAACCATCGACTTATCCACTTCGAACTTGTAACGCATTTGTTTGTACACACATTAACACACTGCAACAAAACCTATAAGGGTTGTCAAGAGATCAATTCGCTTCCTCGATCAATGCACCTGTTGTCCGGCCCATGACGCATGCTGCGAAGCTTGCTGCATTGGTCCATATCCACTGCCGTTGCTTCGAGTGCTACTATTTCCATAGTATCCGGCACCGGAGGCATTTGGGTTACTACTGTTGCTGTTGTTGTTATTTGAGCTCTGATAGCTATCGGGACGTTGCCGTTTCGAATCGGAGGCCCCAGCCGAAGAATTTGTTCCACCGTTTTCTTCACTGGGGCGTTTCTTTTCGCGATCCTTCTCAACAACCTGTGATAGATGCAAACGATATCATTATGGTACTATCATTCGCATGTGAACTAAGAACACAGAGCACAGTACAGAGCACATGAGTATCCCATAGGGTCATCTCTTCCGTTCATATTTCACTTCCCTAGTTACATCGCTAGGTACACTTGAAAACGAAAAAAAAAAGCTTGAGCACTGCTAAATATAACGCAACGGGAATTCTATTCAAAGTCGCCTTCCTGAAGTAGTAAGGTAAAGCATTTGAAACCGCACTGAAAAAAAAGAGTTTCATTATGGTGTATCGTGTTCATTGTATAGACGGTTCGAAATCCACACAATATCTTATGCGTAACCTCTCCCAAGGAATATAAACAGAATTTAAAATAGAAGTAGAAGAAGAATATAGCGTAAATATATATAGCACCTTTAGCATTTTGGTGTACTCTTCGAGAGCGGCCTGTGCTTTCGCCACGTCGAAGGTCATCTCTTCAAAGAACTCGAATTTCCGCTGTAGCATTTCAAGCTTCCGTGCCTGAGGCACCTCCTGCGATTTGAGGGCACTGTCAAATGCCTCTTCGGCCAGGGCCTGATCGCCGCTCTGCATCGCTAATTCGATCATTGTAAGGTAAGTGCGAACGTTGTCCTGAAAGAACGACATTTCAATATAAGCGCCCAATCGTCCTTTCTGTACTGTCCTATAACTCCCACAAGGCCAATCGACACTGAACCAACAATGCACTAAATATCAACAAACAAAAGATACGACGTCATGGCCATAATCAGTCACTCTTACCGGTTCTCGCTTGATTGCCTCACGAAGCAAGACCAACGCGCCGGCGGTATCCCCTCGTTCGCCTGCTAGAAATCGGGCGTGTTTCACGACGAAATGATTCACCATCTTTGGCCCTGCTGACTTCGATGCCTCGGCAAGTTCCGTGAAAAGTGCGTCCACTTGATCGGGCCGTCCTAACCTTCGAAGTATGTGCAAACGTCGCATTGAAAATGCGATGCATCCACTGACTCCTGACGAGCCCCCACAGAGCCTTTCTTCCATTGGGCCTAATAGTGCTTCTGTAGACCCTGCCGGCAATGAGCCCTCACGCTCTGAGAATAGGCCAAATATATAAGCTGGAGATGTTAGTAAAGATCACGGGACAAGTGTGATAATTTCGCTTCGAGTCTTAAATGTTGTCTCGATGAAGGCTGAATTGTGGAACACATTTGGATTGGCTGGCGTACACTCACCACTTTTTTCGACGAAAGCCAACCATGCCAGGTTGATGGTGGGCTTCTTGGGTAGATGAGTTTCACAGGCACGCTTAAACAATGCCAGGACAGATTCTGCACTATCACCAACGCTCTGCGCCCAGCTGATATACTAAATACATTAATAACATCAAAAACAGAACGGCTTAATTTAGAACTTGTGTATGAATCCACCGTGAATATTGAAAATTAACCAGTGGGTAACTTGAAAATATCAAGGCTCGAAAGTTTACATACCAAGATATAAACCGTCTATGACTGACATCGTCAACTACCTAAAAATTTGTTGTCTATCCTCAAAGTTGCTGTACTTCTGAGGAACGAAAAATAGCCCAGCAAGATGAACGACAATAATAATAATAATAGCTAGAAAGCAAGCATTATACATTCACCCATTCCACCTAAGTAGTACACAAGTGCACGAAGTAGTAAGGCGAAATCGGCAGGACATCAGTACCTTCATCCACATGTCTTCATAGAGGGCGCAGGCGATGAGACACCTTTCGAATAGCAGCCGAATCCTTTGAGGATCGCCCATTTCGATCTCAAGGTCCAGGTAGTCCTTCCAATTCTTAATTTGAGATTTCTCCAGCGGTTTGACGTGGAAGTACGGACGCTTTATCTGTAATAGGCCCTTAGTTAGATATTGTGGATGATACTGTCGAGAATAGCTACCGAACACGACAACAACGGTAACCACCTCGTCGTGCGTTTCTGCACTTATCTAAATTATACATAATATCTGCCACGCATACAGTATCTATATATATATTTTTTTTATATGTATATATATATATATATAGATACGTGTGCATACATATTGATATATATGAGAGATGTTTATGGGTCTTACCTAAAAGAGTACATTACAGTCCCAAAGAGACGAGCGCGGTCGCGGACCGCTATTTGCCATACACATATGTATGTATTCAATATACAAATATTATCTACCAATCGAATCCACAAAGTCACACACACTACAGCCATATCGAATACAATGTCACTATATATAATCATAATAGCTAATATATGATCGTTTAGTAGTCGTACCTAATAGTGGAATGAACAAGTCAATCCAACAGCAATCTCAACAGATGTCAATGTCATTGATTTGTATGTAACGGCGGACAAGTAAAACGCTTGCCTCCAGACTCACCCGGGACTCATTCAGTCTGTTTGATAGATTGTCGGCAGCCAGCCATGAGCGCCTGCTATGACCTCCAGGGCTTGGCCGAACTCCTTTCTCTCTTTCTCTCTCTCTCTCTCTGTCTCTCTCTAGTGACACTCAGGAACGAGCATCAACTAGTTCAGTGTCTTCATTTTCTGAGTCAATCAGTGTGTGAGAGACGGACAGTTTGTTGCTCAGCGTCACTCAGCAAATCAACGTCTACATCATTTGTCATCAATCAAGTTGAATGTACATCGTCAATTATCAATATGTTTTCAGTTGATGTACACCTTCAATGAGAAATTATGTTTTCATCTAGCCAACCGAACACCACGGCTCCGGTGACAGCTGACTTAACACGTGCGATAGATATAAACATTTTGAATTGCCGTTGCTGCTTTAATCATGATGCTTCTTGTTCAAGTGATGGCAGCAAGATTGAGCAATGAAGGTATATATACATTTGGACACCGATCGTAAAACGGGTGCTGTTGCCGCGGCTGCTGTCTCCGAAGCACCGAACAGTGAGCTGCTTATCCTCTTCTGTCATAATATATATAATAACGGTGTATATATATATATATATGTATTGGCAAGATTGTCTCTCGTTCAGCGACCATTTCGACGGTGGCCATCGTGAAATTGACGGCTAGCATATCAGTTGTGTCATAATCATCGTGGAAATAATGATATTTATGCCGACCGATTTATAATTATCACAGATGGCAATGTTCAGTTTGGCTTGGCTAGACAATACGATTATTGACAGATATACACACACACACCCGCATCGCGGAGGTGAGGTTACATTGTGAAGCGGGCTGTAGTGCATAGCAACAATAGCAGTAGTGTAGTGCTTTGTCGCTATCTCTCTCTCTCAATTTGTTTGTTTCTTTATTTCTCTCTCTCTCTCTCTCTTCAATGGTTCTGTAGTAGACCAGAACAAGTTCTGTTCTGAGAGGGTGTGAGGAATAGGAGGAGAAGAGGTAGTACTGTATTGAGAAGGACTGATCTCTTCGAAAGCTGCGCTTCAGCTCTGAAGTGGTAGCAGAATGCTGAAATGCTCTGAGCTCGCTGCTGACGCTGAAAGGGTATTCGTTACAATCATATTACAATCGGGCCAGCGGGTAGTAGAAGCCAGACCACGACACGCGTTCTCTTCTCTTCTCTCTCTCTCTCTCTAAGTGGTTGACATTCGGTCGTAATGTATTAACAGCGCATGAATGAATGGATCGTTGGTAGATCAGTATGGTATAGTGGTATCAATCAATAATAATATACAATACATGTGCATCTTATAATATCGTCATAGTTGTTCCCATGTTCTCTCTTTCTTTATATATCATGTGGTATAAATAGTATATACAACAGCAATAATATGCATTACATGTATGCTCGCTCACTAAAAACACATAAATATATATATATAATGTTTAGCCTTACTAGGGTGGAATCATTAGGAGGATAATAAGAGGACGGCCTCTCCTTTCCTATCGGGAAACTTACCCCTTCCTCGAAGGTCCAGCGTGTTCTCACGGCTTCTTCAGTTTTTTTGAAAATCTCCTTGCGTCTCTGCATCGCCTCTTTTTTGATGAATGACGCCTCCTCCTGACGAAGCAATAAGGAAGGTGTGTTATTCAATGCTGTCAGAAATCATGTACCACACGAGGTTAAAATGAAGAGAAGCATTATTTTCTAGATCGCTTGAGCTTCCTGGGACAAGTAGCTGGAGGGTGTTATCAAAACTATACGAATGGCTAAATTATTCAGCTATCTCATGTCTCGCGTTTTAAATAATCAGAGTTGATTTTTTCTTGAGAAGAAGGTTGAGAGGCACACACCTCTACGATAGCTCCTTCGCCTTTCTTCTGATCGTAGATTGCGCGGAGCTCTTCAACCGCTTCCTCGGAAAGTGTCTCGTGCGGAGGATACTTCTCGAGTAGACCTTGAAGTCTGTAATTCAAATGTAGCATTTTACCACCGCATCAGAGATTAAACCATTTTATACCGCACCTATTTGTAACTTGATCATGACAGCCTCTCCTATTCCCTTTCTTTTTGAGCTCCCAAGATCACACTATAGACTAACCGAGCCCGAAACGACGAAATCTCTACGTATGTATATATGATTATTTGCATGGTTAGTATAATCATCATATGCTCAACTACCCACTTGTCATGGTGGTGCTGGTAGAGCTGTGTAGGCGTACGTATGAGTCTGTCATAGATTGCAGTGACGTTCACCAATTGTTTCTGTTCTGTTTCCCACGCTATCCACGAGTCCCACAAACGGTCAGAGCGGAACTCTAGTCCGCATGTGTCGGCCGCACGTTCGTAGAGGGCCCGCAGATCAGCGTCACCCTCAGCACCGCGTTCTTTGGCCCGCTGCTTCATGAAACTTACGTACTGTAGCCAAAGATCCACTGAAAGTGGAATTGCCTCCAACCCTGTGGCAGAAGAATTTCAACAGAGACATCGAGTGATGTATGAAATAACTCAATCTTCACACAATTATGGTGAATCAATTTTCCTCTGTGTATCGAATACAACAGGAGATCATTTTCCACTAAGCAACACCATTGATCCTATGAAGAGTAATGTCGTTCTATTTGGACACAGATTGACCACTTTCCAACCGAATAGTATCTTCTCTCAAATCGATCTTAGCCTTGCACCCTTTTATAATCTCACCTTTATCGAACGTCTCTCTGCAGCGTTCAAGGGCGATTTCCTCTCCGTCCTGGACATTCTTCTTCTCGAGATCAGCTAATTTCTTCCAGTAACCATAACAGTACGGGTAACGAGCAAAAAATGCAGTGAATGCTTCGCGAACTGAATCGATTCCTGTGAATATCACAGCAAAAATAAGCTCGATTAGTAACAATCACGTGATTCAAACAAGAGTAATAACAATTACAGGGGATACTATATAACTGTTATAGCCGGTTTAAAAATTTTTTGTTTACAGAAAATGGAAAAATGCATTATGTAGACCAGACTTCACGACTAATCTATTCTTCAGGCAGTATAGGACTCACCCACTCCCTTCCGTGGTACTTGGTCTCTGGTTCGAAACTACTTTCGTATTACTTCAAACCATGGATTGTGGAAGGGACTCTAAAGGTTAGCTTATTCGTCCCGGTCCATCCTCTCACGGTGTTATGCCTCACGAGCCTGAACTCTCTCTTGTCCCGACTCCTCCTTCTTCCCAATGACACTCTCAAGAAAGGCAAGCCTTATCGTTCACCCCTCATTAGAGACTGGTCTGCTTTTTGCCGTCCATACGAGTCTCTGCTCGCTCATTGGGGGTGGGTTTTTTTTTTGGTTATTTCTTATGTCTATATTCTTCCACTTTGAGATAAACTGAACATGCCACGGAACTTGGACGTGACCGTCTATGTTGCACTCATAGCAGTAAATCTTTGTTTCGGTACACTTTCATGTGATATGGCCGCTCGGCAAGCACTTGTAACATCTTTTGTACACTCCGGTCATCTGGCCCCTGGCCTTATGCCAAAATTTCTTCGAGTTCAAACATGTGGGCAGCGAGATCCATTAATTAAATGAGGAGGTTGTATCCCTAGAAATATTGTTATGGTCCAGCTAGCCTCTTTGACGTATAGTTGTGGTCCCGAGCCATTGTGGACAATGCTGCGAAGGTCTTACTTCCCCTTTGCTTGATATTTTCGGTAGTCGGACAACGAGATGACCTTTATTTCTGGTGGAGACCCTGGCCAGATTACGCACGAGCCTGTTATTTTGGAGAGTCTCAGCAAGAGTCCTTCCTTCAGTCACTTTTACCCTGACTGAGCTCTGTCCCCATTATGGCTTGCAAATTATCTCTCGCTTACCCGGGTTTCCTTTCGCTTTGACCCAGAAAGTACTTCAGGTCGCAGTCCGTAACCCGTTCACAGATTTCTAGTACTCTCCTACACCCGCCATTCTTCCAATAATCGGAAATGTGGATAGCCGGAGTCTATTGTCGCCACTTTTTATGCTGTCATCCTTATCAATCACTCTCAGGAGGTTATCTAGGTACCCTTCCGGTGCACCATCCCTGCCGCGAGGTTCTTGGATGGGCCTGTGGTATTCAGGCACTCCTGTTTTCGTATTTCTGCACTCCCCTCTTCGTATGCATAATTTCGTCTGTATCGTCGCTTGATAGAACTGCCACCCTTGCTTTGGGGAGACTTATTTTCGTTAGGGCCTCCCGGAATTGGCCCACCTCTTGCCCATATCTCAGGTCAAACAGCCTAACTGATCTTAAATGTCGTTTTAGATTTAGGATGTGTTGCAGTTAGGCATAAATATGTTGCAGTTTGGTATAAATAATTGTAGACAATGAATGTTCTAAATTTAATTCAGCACATACGTCACATCCACCCATAATAAACTTACCGACGAGAAGGACGTTCTGTTCGACGTGAGCCAGAAGAGCGGTCCAAGCCGTGAAATCTGATGAATTCTTTCGGACCTCCGCCCATAGCTCGTCCAGCGACTTCTTGCCATCGTCTTTCTTGTCGCCACTCATCTGGAATCGTCACAACGAAAATAAGAAAGACCAACCAAGAAAACAATAAATTATCTGAAGTAATAGTAAAATAATTGAATGCAATGTGGCGTGTGCTCGATGGGGAATCACTGTCCTAAAAAAGGCAATTTCCCCTACCGTAAAATTGGCCGCTGCTATTTATTGATGCCTTTGCTCAAGGTTGTCAAGGATTCAACTGGAAGGATTTCTGATTTAGGTCTTTTGGAGCCCATTGAATAAATATGTTTTCTCAATTCAATCATCCACAAAGAAGCACTGAAGCTCGGTCGGATGTGTTTCGAAAAACTTGCGGACACTGTTTTAGTCAGCCAGTAGTAGACAGTAGTATTTTTTCGATGCAACGCTAAACGAACTTAAGCCCCTACGTGTCCAAAAGAGGATTTAATCACGCGACTGGAGGAAGGAAATGTGGACTGTATTGCAGGCAACGTGATCTAAGCACCAAATTTCGTCTAGTAGACAGAACCAAAAGTAGTCGCTGGTGACACAGGTGAGCATTTCAAAGCGTTCAGAAAAATACTCAGTTCGATATAGACTACACTGGGGTGAATTTGTAGTCTCCGCATCTTCCTATATGAATAATCCCAGCTAACACTGGCTCGTTTGTCTCTTAGATATGCATTGGGATTTAAAGTGACCGAGACCTAGCGATACCTTTACCGCCGAATTTCACATGAGCATTATTATCGTAACCAGTTCAATTAAATGACGCACTAAAACGTTCTTTAAATATTTCACATAAACAGTGTACTACTGTTTTGGGGGTGTGGAGTTCCAGTTAGCAAATGCAGCGATTCCTGGCTCCGTCCGCAAAATCGCCTAGCTGTCCCATCAAATTCGGGGGACTTGCACACAACGAAAACCTGTCAAACGCTATGACTACATCGTTTAAAGCTTTGTAAAGTCAGCATTGCTTCATAAAAGACGAACGCCCTATACCGTCGACGTTAAAGGTTGGCGGAGCGTGAGCTCAGAAAATTAATCCAAAGCTTTGAAAAGTCAAGTGTGCATCAACACACGTAGATCAAGTATCGCCATCAAGGTGGCGCTTCATCCGTCTCGCACCGATAGCGGGTACAAAAATGAGTTGTTGTTGCCATGGCCAGTAGCGGGTTTTAATTAAATTTGCCTTTCTTTCCATTCGGCATTTATACCACTCTACAAACAGCAATCTAATTAAACATTCGTATTAATCTCCTTACGACAATTCATCGCCTAACAAAGTTCACGTAATTTAAACAGATATTGTAGGGCATAATTATAGAAAATAATCGAATCTAATAATATTGCTGGCCGGTGGTTGAATAGCGCTTCGTCGGTAACCGCTCCCGAAGCTGCGCGGTGTAGTTTATATACACGATCGATAGTGAGTATTCAGTGTTACGATGAGACAACTGGGGCCAGCTTGGGCGCCTTGGTCCAACTGGCGTCAATATCACCCAGCTCTAACCACTGTTTCACGATACATCTAATGATCAGGAAGTAATGCTGAATGCTTAAATTGAACATCGCAGCGAAACTGCCGTAAAATTGAACTATTCTTAAATTCTGGTACATTTCTACGATCAACGTCAGCTGCCAATACACGAGTACAGTATAAGCGAGATGGGACGATGCAGGAGACACTGAATCAAACGAAGTACGAATCGCTTAGCAACTTTAAGTGGACGTGTGTTATGTATGATGATGTTGGTATTAGTTAAACGATTCTTAGCTCTACTTTTGGTTAGGACCAACCTTGAAGCTCTTGGGAGACTTCCTGCACGCAGACTAGTTGATAGTCAACGGATAAGAACAGCCAAATTTTCAAAATTCTCGTTCACTCGAAATGCACGCTATACAGGGGACGCACCGGACCAAGCCACTGTTTATATTCTGCTCCCCCCCCCCGCCTCGCCTCAAAACAACAGCCATCGTCTGCAAAACCGATGTCGCCGTCTGCTAAGAAAATCTGCGGCACCGGTCCAGACGAATTATATATTGGCTAAGTGTTTGTGTGTGGTGTCTCTGTGTATGCATATCAATTTCGTGCACCAGCGGATTTCTATAACATTCAAATTAAAGCAAAGCGGTTTTAATGAAATATACAGTGGTATCTCACCGAGTTCGGGCGAACTCTATATTCCGCGCAGCCATACGTGGAACTACTTCGAAACGCAACACAGGGGCGCGGAAGCTCATTCGAGGTTCTTTCCGAGAACGACGACCGGAGCTGCTGTCAGAAAGGCGTAATAATGCTCCCATCGAACGAACAAGACGATTTTATACCTCTGCTTTGTTTCTACTCATTCTCTTCTTCTTCTTCTCCTAATAAACGCCTAATAAATGCCTCGCGCAAGCATGTAAGTATAGTTAGCGTTGTGAGCATGTGATAGCCGACCGTCTGTTCCATAATTGGATACTTCCAAACCGGTTTTAGTGTCGACTTCGTTCGTGCGATTGCAGTCAGAGTAAAATTCACATCTGCAGTGTCTGGTCTACAGTGGTGGAAAACTTTACATGGTTTTGCTTAAATTTAGTTCATTGTCGTCTCTGAAACTCTCGAGCGACTTGTGAAACAAATCGACTATTTGAGCATCAGTAAAATTAGCACACAATGCCAAATGTCTGCTTGAGTTCCTCTCAACCGTAACACACTCAAATGATTGAGGCTAACCTGTGCACCTGGAGCGCGCACCTTCGAGCCTGACGAGGCCTAGAGGCCTGAGGATGACCCGTTAGAGTTTCCTGTGAGCGTATACATCTTAATTGCAACCATTATATCCGCGTATCCGATTGACTCAATCGCGTGTTGGCTGTTACGTGAGATTAACTGTGCTGCACTGAAACCAAACTTTTGTCAGCTGTTGTGCGGTCGACGAAATACACATGCGCGCCAACTGTTGAATAGATTTATAATAATAGCACGCCCTTCATCCGGGGGAATTATTCTACTTTCTGATTGTAGAGCATCAGCCAATCAGTCCTCCGTGGGGTCAAATAAGAAGCCGTGGTGTGATTGATGATGATAGATTTTTTAAATTTAATATATTTTGATAATATTAGTCTTTTATTGTTATTAGCATTATTATTTTCCGGTTTATAATAGAAATTTATTCAAACACATAATAATAATTAGGGATCATGGGAATTATCATTATTATTATATGTTATTGTGACTTTGAAAGTTATATGACGACAATGAAAATATCTCGAGCGGTTGTCTGATTGCTGACGCCTAGACTAATTAAAGCGACGTTGAGCCGTGGGAAACATCAAGTGATTGATCTTGCAACCCGCAGTTCCTCCGTCTCTCATTGCTGGTCTAGGCAATCCGATAGGGGATGCACCCACACCCTTCGCTGTATAGCTCCTGGCCGTAGTACGTCGATTTGTCGTAATAGTACCGAGGCTTCGCAGTCCTGCAAATAATAAATTCTAGTTTGTTTAAAAGTCAAGTAATCCCTTGCCTTAAGTACAAAAATGTAACCTCAAGTTGGAGGTGGCTGCCAGAAACCTTGTTGTCGTAAACTCAAAAAGGTGAAATGAAAAATGTTCATATATTCAAGGTAGAAGATGTAGCAATTATCGTTGGACATACAAAGAGGCAAATTGCTGCTCTGGGCACAATGAGGGCGCAACCTTCTGCTACATGACCCATTGTTCCTTTTATAATTAGGTGAGATTTTAACTCCGCGTTTAAGACGTTCGCTTGGGTAAAGTCGTAACCCATTTATCTTATAATATGAATAGTGAAAGGATATAAGATTGTGCGAACCGTTACGTTCAATCTCGTCGATTATCTTTTCGGAATCCCTAAACGATGCGATTGTTTTCAAGTGAGCCGACAACGAAAATGCCTTCTATCGTTTACCTTTATCTGAATTATTAGCATAAATCATTAAAATGTGCCAGTCGAAAGGCCGTCATTGAGTCTTAGCGCATTGCGTCGAGAAGATGTTCATTTTCATTATGAATCAGTACTCTGTGTTTGCGCGTTCAGTATTGTTTTCGGGCCGACTTTCAGCCAATAATTAACGTCCACGATATTGCTTTTGCATTTCTTCGTAAGACGGACCCCTTTAATGCAAATGTGCAACTGTGCAAGGTGAGGATCGAACTCGTGAACCTACGTGTCTCTTCTCCGGTTGCAAGGCGTACGCGAATGCAACACGCCACCGTTCTACGTGTCTCTTCTCCGGTTGCAAGGCTTGGCCGCCGTTCAATTATCTCATTTCTTCGTAAGAGTAATACATTTTAGCCAACAATTGTACAATGGTATCAGCCGGTGTTTGACTAACGCAGATGTTAACTAACTTACGTAGGTGGAGGAGTGGGCAGAGGTTTGTAAATTTTTGGCGGCGGTGCAGTTGGTGTATAGTGAAACTGTGACACTGGCTGATATGGGTCATAATCAGGTCCCGGGTCGGGACGCCAATGCACCGAATGGTGATGCTGTTGAGGGATGGCTCGACCAGCTACTGTACTTTCGTGGGGCACCGAGACCAGCGTGGCCGGTGCGGTATCCTGGTCAAGTTCAGAGAGTCCACGTGGATATCTCGCGTTGGTCTGTTCAATTGGTTGCTCCTCGTCGGGATCGCGAGGTAACATCGATTTGACTTCCTTATCGGCCAAAACAGAACTGATTAACGCTACCTGGAAATGCTGGTGGTTATTACTTACTTTTTACTTTTTTTTTTTACCGAGAACTTAAGCATATGTATGTATATTGCAGTTCCGAGAATAAACATTTGATTATGATTATTATAAGTACCCGTGTATCTATAGATGATATGAACTAATTTTGCTCCTTACGGCCAGACAAATTTCACGTATGGCCGGGATAGTTGGTGATAGTTGACACTAACTGATTGTTAAACGAGCCAATATGGCCAAGATGTTTTTCGTTTTTTTTTCTTCGCAAAATACAGTGCAAATGTGCGCTACTTTTAAATATTTTTTAATAGGCAATAGGTGATATGGTTTCATTACAATTAACCTCATGCACAGCTGAAAAAAAGACTCACCGAAAGAATAAGAAGACCCCTCATAGCGGCGGCCGTATTGTATCATTTGGTCACTCGTAGCAAACTGGCACCGGTGACTCGGCTTTTATAGCATGGGAGGGTCTCAAAAGTCTTTGTATCTGCCAACCTTCGCACTTTCATAATTTCTATGTAATTGTCATTTTTCGTGCTATTTATACGCGCAGGATTCCCGCAGAGTGTCGATACGTTTTTCAAGTATATTAATTTAACAATTCTATTTCCGAGTGTGAAACCGGTCCAGAAAATGTTCGATAAAAGCAAGACAATGAAACTTATTGTGATTCATTGAGAGATTTTTATGCAATGTTTGCATGTATCGTTCGCCTGTTACCCTAACAATAATTATTGGTACTGTCTCTCGGTTCAAATGGCAAAGTTATAATTTTATGCTATCTCATCTTTGTGATGCTACTTAATTGATTACCAGTCGGGTTCTTTAATTCACTTTAATTACCAATCGAAGTATATGAACACCTTTCTCAGGTGAGGATGACATAATAAAATAAAAATAGATAAAATAAAAGAGAATTATGCAGCGTAAGCAGTTAACGGGGTAGTCATTCTTGTGCTAAGCCATTGATGAGAATCCACCAGTGACATCGGGTGCAAGGTGCGTCACATAACGACAACTGCCGCCTCAGCCGTAACAGGTCTGTCTGGCAGAGGATGTGATGCCACTCATAGACCACGAATAAGAGAGTTGTAACAAGTCGACTGGCCCATCTATTGCTGTTCCAGGCAGCTATACGCACCGCCCAATGCCTTTGATCCTAATTATAATAAACTGTTGACAGTTTTCCCTTTGTGAGTGCATGGAGAAACAATCCTAAACTCAACGGGCAGCAATAGTCAATAGTTTGCATTGATATCTTATTTGGCGACGGGCGGTCAACCTCTGAGGTTAAATTACGCACATAGAACACACGGGTATATCATCACTCGATTGGTCAGATGCACAGAAATCAAATTACAGAAATGGACACCGAGCAAGATACGGCTCTAGTACACCCTAGGATCCGAATGACTATTTATACCTATCATGAATTGACGAATCCCCAGGGCAGATGCGTATGCATACTATCGGTAGTAGCTAGCTACTACCGATAGTATGCATACGAGATGAGATGACTATCAGGATCACGGGTTGCACACAACCGCAAGGTTGCATCCATTATTCTAGTAGCCTAGAATTAGCCTAGCAAACTTTTCGTACCCAATCAATCACTTAGTTATGTTGCTGTAATAAGGCATGTGCGAATGACGATGTTGTCTTAGTGTTGTTCGAGTGCTCGAAATATTTACATGCAGTCGGTAGCAATTGTGTCCCCGCTTTCCTCGAGCAGTTACGAACAGGTGACCATTCAGTGTAGGATGATCGCTACTCCTGTAAGGTTCGTATGATTGGGAGGCTGAGAGTGTCAGTCGACTAGTTCGCTGGAGAATCTAAGCCTGATACCCTCTTCGCCCCAAACTCAAACAGTCATTCATTAATTTTGGGCTCCTCTCTAAACCCCAACAAATATTCTTGTCACATACTTGAATTACTTCAAGGGGGCCGTAATGAATGAAGCCGCTACAACGCACTGTATGGGCCGAACATTACGCCAGCGGTGAAACCTAATTTGCACCTACAATGTATTGCGTTCATTGTAAAATCGTTTCGGAAGGCGACCGCTTCGCAAATTGGATTAAATGAAGTGAATCTCTAAATTGTGACCTGAACGATGATGACAGATGACAATGACTTAATCTTTATTGACTACCATTCCATTTTTAATCAATTTACAGAATTAGTCCCCGTTGAGAATGAACCGAAAATGCGTGCTGCATCAGCTCGAGAGATACACACAAAATTGTGAAGAATAAAGCATTTGATACATAGTGCAATTCTGGGCATCACATTTACATTTCAACGCCCAAACTGAATCGCTTTAATCACGACTCACGTCTTCGCAATATTTCTGTTATAGAAATCTATAGCCGGACAGATGTACCCGAAAGTCGTGATGTACGGCTCCGCCCGTTGTTGGGTATAATGGTAGAGGATATTTCGAGGATCGTCATTCTAATTCGATCATATTAGATGTCTACCCCTATCTGGCAACAATACGTGTATGGGGTGCGTGGGGCTCTGGAGAACGTGCTCTACGCGTACCAGTTCCGTGGTCACTTCAATCTATATATCTCTCCCTCTTCCTCTCTCCCTAACGCACTAAATGATTATCCCCAAGTCCACGCGAGCTCTGATCTTTCGTCCAGATTGGGTCAGACGTTCGGGTCAATTTGTAGGGATTCAGCCAGCCGTAACATAGTGTTGTAACGATGACGGTTTGATGGCGAAGTGAGAGAGTAGAATAAAACACGGTTGTCGTCCGGATGACTCTTCTGGCCAAATCCACATTAGCCAGATAAACGCCCATATGTGTGGTACTGTCCAATCGACCTCGACCTGGAGCTTTAGCTTCTAGTTCTGGTGCAATAATTGTGACGGTGGTTTCATAGTGGTGACAGTTCTATCTACGATCGGCTCTCTAAACTATTTTAGATATATTTTCACATCGATTCAATTCGAGTCAAGGATACCTTTAATCAGCCCACATCTATTTAATATATGTATTTTATCTGACGGAATATCTGTACGACGATGACCTGGTCAATTTTTGCCCTAGATTTCTCGAACGTTCTTTCCAAGTTCTAGTGAGTGTTGATGTTAGCATGTGTGCGTGTCTATTGTGAAACTTGTGGTTGTACTCGTCATGTTATGAACACTCAGGAGATTTCTAATGGCAATGATATTCAGTGTTCAAACCTTACTATAGAGATTATCACCTGAACTTACTGAGTTACTAAGGATTTCGAAGTGCATATCAACGTGGGAATATGAGATCATCCTGTCGGCGTACAGACCGGTGACTAATACGGGGCATTAAGTAATAGCGATACTCTAGAAGAATTAATGCTGTTGCTCTACAATGAGTCTTCTGTTGTTACCTTAATAAAACAAATTTATCTGGACCATTTACAACTTTCCCTGTGGGGCAAGGATGGCAAGATGGCGGAGAGTGGAATCAAAATATCTGTAAGGACATAGCGACTAAACGATGACTTGGGTCAGCCTATTCATGAATATTACATTTCCGAAATTGGGGCTTGGACACACTCTTTCATGATACGAACATGGACGAGTACTCTGCTTATATATAGACATAAAACACGAAAACATTTGCTATATAGTACTGAAAAATCGAATGAGGTCCCCACCATTTTACGTTGGCAAAAATGTTATATTGCCTATTGTTGCAAATGACCCCAGAGTGAGTTTCGCGGCTCATACTGTGACCAACACAGCTGAACATCACGATGTTATCCAATCAGCAGGACAGTCCCAATATCCTCGAGCATTACTAGGAGACTAACAGAGCCCAGATTCGAACCTTGTAAAAACTCTTGATACGGTTATGTGTTTCGTCGCCAATCGGTCAATTGTCATCTCTATGTGTCGTATGCGTTTTCAGTAACATCCCGGTATTCAGCCGGCCATCGCCATGCTGTGGGCCATCGAGCCCGATCGACCGACACGTCGTTATCGCAATCATATCGTTTTCGTCACTCTTCTGCTTGGCCTGCCAGGGATGGTGGCCCATGTGGACCGCCCTGGCAGCCATGTTCCTTCTTCTGGGAGTCGTTCACGGCCACTGTCACCGAAAAAGGCTCCGTTCACGATTCTTCCTCGTCTGGGGTCTCCTCTCCTATCTTCAACTATTGCTTCTCTTCCAACTTGCCGTTGTTCCGCAGCTAAAGGTTGGTCGTAGTCAAATTGGATTCGATCCATACATCATATTTATATATATATTTTTTTTCGAGCTGACCCTCAGCTGTTCCCCTATCTGACAGGCCTCAGCTCTTAACTTTTAGGTATTACTATGAGGACCTGTCGGGGCCACCTTTGCTTATTCTCTGCCTTACTCGTACCTGACAAGAATCCTCAGATAAAGAAAGATGATAAAGAACTCCAAAGATTCTCCGCGTCTGACAGGATTTGAACCCAACACACACGTGTCCCTCCGGTCTAGTAGTCTAAGACGCTCACCACTAGACCATCTAGGGGACAACCATACATCATATATATATATATATATGTATATTGTAAAGGTATTGTTAAAATTCGATTTCAGATGAATCAGCCAAAGGATCCTTGGCGAAACCGATATCAATCGTTTAATTCGACTTGTGCAATAGGAAAAAAATTAGATATATATTTATTATAATATATTAAACGTTACAATAGGTCGGAATTTCTAGGGATTATGGGGGTGGGGGGGGGGGGTGAGGACGACAACGTCCCGAGGAAGGCGATGGCATTGCCTCTCTAGGAAAAAAATCATTTCGATTTCTGATGAACTTCGTCTAGACGAACCCCGCAAACAATCGCGTGGAGCATTTGAGCAAATCTGTATGATATCACCTGACAGTTTTTTTATTATTATATAAATAAATAACGTTGGACCTATCTATTATACATAACTTACTATTGCTGAATGTGGTTGTTGCTGCTGCTGCTGTCACCGTCGTGTTGTTGCTTGTCCGTAGGTGCTATTTTCGGAAAATGCGATTTTGACGACTCTGGTATTGGTGGCTCTCTACTGCGCCCATCGGACCCGAACTGATCCTGGAGTGCTCAACCCTCACCGTAATGAAGATGAGGTACGAATTACTGAAATCGATTTGCGTACAGCTTGTGGTACTTAAAGCCATAGCGAGAAACGAAGCAATGCCTAATGCTGGGAAGAACAGCGACAGAAAAGGAACTGTGTTAAATAGAGGATACCTATGGTGGCCAGCCTAATGGTGGGCTTTGGATGTACGGTGTTCTATCGTCGGAGACAGATACAGTGACCTAGCTTTGTCAGAGAACCGTCCTCACAACCACGTCACAGTCTGGGGACGTGGACGGAAGGATGGGGCATCCGGAGGTCGCCGGTTCGAATCTTGCGGTGGGAAAGTTAGTCCTTGACGGCTACGGCCATTTACCTTCGTACAAAATTATTAATATATGTATATACTTATTTTAATTATAGCAATTTTTGGTTGTGGCAGCGCAATTCTATTCAAGCATCATACCCATAACCACCTCAGCATTGGCCGCCTCGCTGAACGTCAATTGACAGCCGTTGAAGGATGAAAGACTCCAGAAAGAAAGAAAGAATTAATGAAAGACTCCAGAAAGAAAGAAAGAATTAATGAAAGACCCCCCCTGAGATCCCCAGTAACTTTCTCTAATCTATCGCAAACCCCAAAAGGTTTGTCATTACCACTTCTGACCACCAAGAGTCTCAAAAGCGAACGGATGAAAGTAGTAGTCGCCCTGAAGGATTGAGGACTTGCATCGGCTATCGCTTCATGTGGCCAGAGTGTCAATTACGGTGCTATCCCAAAGCAATAGCTTCCTTACCTGTGTGGTGAAAGCAATGAGCGCAAGTTATCTGGCTAACGTCCCTCGTCTCTATGATAAATAGAATATGACAAAGATGATCTCAGATGTGTCATTATATAATAATAATAATAATAATAATAATAATAAGAGCTAATTAATTTTCAAGCACTCGTATATACTTTTTTTAGCAATATTCTTTGTCGCTGTATATTTGAGGAGAACTGTACATTCCACTTAAACATATTGGATTCAATTCTCTGTGTAAATACTTTTTTTTATTGTATGTTGTTATTATATTTAAAGCTGCTGAAGTAGAACATGGTGATTTACATTGTGGCCAGATTCTTCAAAAAGACCCATCGATGCTCAAGTAGGAACCAATAGCTCCAAAAAGACACCAGACATCCAGATTTGCAAGAAAAAGCACATATAAAAGTACAATATAGAAGACAATTTCTATCAATGTCATTGGGGTTTCCGCGATCCTCGTGGCGTTTTGCAGGTGAAGATTGTGATCGAAGATGGACCGGGCGCTGTTCGGGAGGGCCGCTGTGCTGTCTGCCTGATCCCAATGCCACCGCGCACTTCGCATTGCGTTCTCTGTGGCGTTTGTGTCCAACGCAGGGACCACCACTGTATCTGGCTCGACACCTGCGTTGGAGCGAACAATCATCGCCACTTCATTTTGGGCCTACTCTCGCTTGCCATGGGTCTGTTCTACGGTGCAAACCTAACCCTGACATCACTGTGCCAGCCAATGATGTTCTGGGGCATGTTCCTCGTTCCCCGAACGTGTCCAGGTGTCTTTGACAGCTGGTTAACGGCGTGGGTGTTCGCCAGCGCCGTGTACGGCATTCTCGTCGCATGCCTCGTGTCCGTGGTGCTTCTCCAACAGCTAACAATGGTGGCGTGTAATACTACGGTGTATGAAATTCGTAAATATCGACAGCTCAATGGAAGCGAACGTCCAGGATCGATATGGGGCAACTGCTTCAACTTTTGGATCAAGTGAATACCAATGAATCAGGGTGGTACTGCCGCCACGAGATCGTCACGGTCACCACTTCATCGCATCATGATGTAGCTTTCACAGTGGATCATTAATGGCATGATACGCTTGTGCAGGCAAAGAGACACATTTTGCCGTCAAGATAGGCCACATCAGCCTTAGAGGAATCATTGCGACGACTGCTTTCAGCATCCCTCATCATCCTCATCAGCCTGTCTGTGCACACTACAAAATATAGAACGTCTGCTGCTGGAACAGCTCAAATTAAAATGTATATCGATTCTGGCAGTGAATCTCGGCCACAACTTGGTGCAACGATTATCGATGAGAATTATCTTAGTGAAGCATCGAGGCCTCTATATATTTACGGGCGCAGTTGTCATGTTAGCCATGTTGTTGGCCCTGTGGAAGCCGTTGTCCTGCACGGACAACGGGCAGATGTGATCTTAAACGATGGCATTTAATACTGGTGATTGAGGGCTAATTGAGGTATTATATATATCTGGGCAAGCTAATCTCCGGCGGATATCTACAATGAATCGATAGGAGTTCTTTATAACAGCTAATTCTTAAGGCTAATCTTCTGCTCGATATTGAATTAATTCGTTGGTTTTAGCATGATTGTCACCATGATCAGAAGACGAATCTTCCATTTATTCTATTTCTGTATAGTAGTGCACCAAATGTTAATATGCTTAAGCTTATGACGCGTGCGTATAGAGTCGCATGTGTATCCATTTTGAAAGGCGCAGATTCCACTGACCTCAAACAACTTTTAAGAACTGTTCCAGCCCATTATCCAGTTTGCTTCTTGTCTCAGGATAACCGCACAGGGGTTATCACCTTTATGAAGCTGTCACTGGTGTCTCGCATCAATTTCTTTTGACGGTCGGTGGTTCCTATCCATGTTTTACCTAAGCCAAATGCACGCATACGTAGAAGGCTGTTCTGTTTATCCTGGTTATTTCCTATAGGAATAACACACTAGAATTAAACGTTATTACGCCTGTGAATTCGCCTTTGCTATTTGGCCTAGCCACCGACATCTCATCGAAGGCTCACACAATTGACGGTAAGCCCTGTTCGGAAACTTAAGCTGTTAATCGTAATGTTTCTTTTTGGAGATAGTTTATCCTCTCGACCGCCCGATCTGGGGCGAATGTCTATTTTTGTAAATGAACAACAAATGGCTAAATATATGCCTATACCCCGAACAGACTTTTCAGCCCCGAAATTGCACATGTTGACCGTGCTAGTCCACTCTATGATAGCATTCTGTGCTTTACATCTCTGGGCAAAACCTTTATGGTTCACAGGAAGTGACGATCGCGTTATAAGACAGTAACCTCCAAAGGAAATGTGAATATCCTTTGGGACGGATGTTGCCCGTTTAAGGTTCACTACTGTCCGAGGGTTTACGACGCTTCAACCTATGCTACCCTCAGGTTAATATTTGATACTCAAAAGCGTGTTTTTTTCATTTATTGATTCACCATTCGCCTCGCATAGTTATATGGAGGCCCGTGTTCACTTAAAGATCTGCTTTACAAGCCAATTGGCCAGCTCAAGAATGGAGGTGGGCCCTATTAATGGGAAGGACGAACCTCAACAAGTATCTTTGAACAAAGAACTATCGCTTTTTGTTTTTTTTTGTTCGTTTTGTTCGAGAAAATAGAGTAGAATTTACACTAATTCCTCTGGGTTAGATGCCACTCTTACAAGAGTGCTGAGTTTACACTGATAGGAGTTCAATTAGGTACTACTGATAATTACTTCACACCTAACAATACAAACTGACACTAACGCCTTAGGCTACAAACATTATTGTCTACAAATATTTGAAAAACAAAATGCAGCTTGAAAAGCAGGGCGCATACGCGACACTGTACTCAAGTGGCAGTATCCCATTTACTGAACGTTGTCCAGTGGAGTGTTTTGGCATCGCGCAGGTTTAGCCCGATCTGACCATGCGTGTCAAGTGCAAAACCCTATTGTGATTTACCACATACAAGAAGTTAGATTAAAACAGTGAGTGACAATGCGGTGACGAAAGAAGTAGAAATAAGTGTGGGCCTCCCACGTTACTTTCTACTGGTGAATTAGACTGCAGTTGGAGAGACAATTCGATGGTAGCACTATCTGGCAGAGGGTGGCAGGTCATGGCATGGAATATAGGTAAGGGTCGACTACTATGGAAAAAGTGGTCGATGTGTTGTTGAGCTGTCACGGGTTGTCGAAGATCTGAGATTGATAGTACTGTATACGGCGTCGTATGGATTCAGGTTCTTGAGGAACGCACACACACCTTTATCCCTAAAAATGTTTGGTAAGGTTAGATAAAGGGATCTGACGAATTGAAACTGGGAACTGAATACGTTCAGCATTGAGCCAATGCCATAATCCTAAAAGTTCACCTCTGAAAGCGATATCCTACTTTGCTTTAAACATATGATTTGAACTAGGCACATACGCCGATGTCAAATGGAGCACTTCCCCAATGAAGCGTTTGTGGAGTGCGCTGCTGGCTCAGTAGCGACAATGGGAACGGGCGACACTGAAAGATTAAAACAATGATAAGCGCTTAATTAGCCAAGATGAGGGAAGAATACTTCTGGTGATATGGGTGTGCACACAAAAACATATTTAGGCTCGACAAAACATTGTGAGCTTTAATTTGTAATCATAATACACATAGACTAAGAAAGAAGTGTAATACATTCTACAGAATTTATGTAGGCGATAGGAGGCCACGTTGGTGTCCTGTATTATTTGACGATTATTTGTAACCGAGACAACGATTGATTTCTATGTGTGCTGTAATATTTAGGTGTTCGGCCTCTGCAAGATTTGCAAATGCTTGCACATAATAATAATAACAGTAATGATAATTACAATGTATAAGGTAAGATACGTCCCCTAAGTGCGCGCCATTCAATTATACGGCATGCATGAAGTTTTGGAGGACGTGCCTTAATCGGTTCACTGTAGTAATTATTCATAGTGGTTACCGTGTGAATAGTAGCAGTGGTATTTTACCTATTGCAATTAATAATAACATATACGAATTATTACTATTATTGTGCATGTATGTATACGATAATTTGACACACCGATTAGATGACAGTGACGCCGATGGCGATGATATTTTCAGTGTTTGGAGAAAATGTACAAAAGCAGTGTGTTCACAATTGAATCAGATTCTATCGATCGGCGAATCGGTGGATGTTTCAGTCATGCGGAATGAAGTCTGAGCAATGATTTGTGCTGCTGACAATGTCGGCGAACAGTGGCTCGAAGCCGGTGACAGGCATTGAGGCGGGATCGTATATGACACCCCTTCATGGACTAACCATCCTGCAGTAGTACTGCCAAGCGGCTGAATATTGGCGCGAAGGGAGAGCTCACTCGTGGGTGCTGCTGACTCTGTTCATCCGGTTCGCTCTGTTCACGAAATCAACGAAGCTATGGAGCTTTTGAGATGTTAGCTGCACCTCCACGTCAATCGTCAGTAAAAGCAATACATAGATCGGGTACAGATTACACTATATTTTGGCATTTGTGAAGACACGCTTACCCTAAGGCTGTTCGCTGTCTCGAAATGCTCAACGTGATGGCGCTGCTGTGAGGTGGAGTCTTATTTTCGAGGTCCTGCATGAGGAGGCTGTGCTCCCTGTTCACTGTGGGCAATTCAATCTCGGTTGAATTCTGCTTCTATGATTTCACCTGATTTGACTCGTCAGCAGGGTCTTCTCAAAATGCGGTTGGAAAGCACGTCGTTGTTCTTGTTTCGATTTTGTTTTTTTCTGTGAATATAACAACAGGTGTATACCAGATAACTAGATGGTAGATTGTTAGGTAGAGACGACGATGTGTTTTGTGTGTGTTTATGTGTGAGTGAGTGTGTAGATTTGTGCCTTAGACGTAAATATTTTCTTATATAGACCCTACGTGATAACTAGGGCCTGTATCTACTCACGAAATACAGCTACATAATTGCACCCGACGGCAATTTCATGGTAGAATCTCTGTCTCCGTGCATGTGATGATAGAATGGTGAACACCGATTTAGACGAGACAAACAAGATGTCCATAGTAAACAGAAAAACGTAGAATTTAGTACGTACAGATCACGCTGAGGACAGCAAGAAGCGGGAAATAGGATGACCATTATGAATTATTGTGTTCCAAACAAACTAGAACAAATAAGCAAGACACAGTGAATCATAGAGTAGATGTGAGAGTGCTACGATGATAAGAAAAAAAGAAATCATCGAATCGATCGTGTAGAAACGAGTTTACTGAGAGAAGTGTTAGAGTTATGTGTAGCAGAGAGAAACTAGTTATAACCGTGAACACTATAAATATATATATATATATATATATATTGTTTTAACATAACACGGGCAATGTAATGGCGCAATGATTACCACATTCCGCGAGCGAAGGGAGGCGCACTAATATAAATGACAGATCAAGTGGCGACTGACAGAATAACTAAATATGACACTTTTTTCTGATTTCTTAAATATTTCATTCGATCTGACGATACACTCTGTGCATCATTGACCAGAATATAAATACACGGCCGATATATTCGTCATCAGAATCACGGATGGTATTGAGACATAAGGAATATATTTACAGCTTGGATAAATACACTGTTGGTGGTCCAAGTCCTGCCGTGGCCTCAGGTGTCGAGGTGTACTGGAAAGGACCGATAAGTGTCTGTTGGGAAAAATAAGGGCCTGGGATAAGGCCCTTCGGCCACAAAACGAAATAGAACACATTGTATTCACTGAAGTGTCCAATAGTGTATCGTGCTGATGTTACACTCAAGAAAAAGATGTGACGTTTCAAATTGGTAACTAAAACCCACGTACCAATTAAGTGGTTCGTCCTATAGAGTTTTATTAATAGCCCAACATGCGTGAGGTAGTTGCATCGCAAGTTCATTGCACACATCGGAAGCGCAGAATGAACAAACAAGTTGTTGGGCGTATAACTCGATAAGCAGGATGATATCCAGGTCTTAACTAAACGATAATAAGCTGAGGATCTCATTTTGATGTTTGTTTGACTCCGTCTCAGTTTTAATTTCTTTCGATGATAATGATTCATGGCCACCCATGAGTAGAAGATCGTCCTGCTTAGATTATAAACAATTAGTTAAGAAGCCCCCTTCCTGCTGTGTATTAATCTCACATAAAGCATCACGAATAAGTCGGCATAAGCCGAAGCGCAGCAACGGTGAACGTACATGTGTCGCCGCATAAGCGAGGCTCCAACTACCAGTCTCCGGATTCTTCCGACAGATGAGGACATCCGGGGTCGATTGATTGAGTTTACAATGAACACATGAAGACAAGTATAGCATGGCATATCTGTCGCCTCATAGACGTTGAGTTTAGGTGGAAGCGCGAAGTAAAATACAGCAGATGAGACTGAATCTGCCCTGCACACAGCATGTTGCTATGCTATAAATTAGTAGTTAATATAATAAGAAATAGCTAAACAACGTGAATAATACCGATAAGCAGGTGTAACGTGAGCAGATTAATAAATACAGAAAAAGGTATAATAATAATAATATTAAAAGATCTGAGAGATGTGAAGTGTCATGATTTTCTATATCAACCTTAATATATGGGTTCCTGTAGTATAAAATAGGTGATTGCTACCTTAAGATAGATTTTATAACTTTCTTCCTTTTTGTATTTTCACACAAGGAACGTTTCCCGTGGAATCTGTTTTGCGTGTCTTCTTTGGCGGAGGGTTTCCATAGGAAGAACTTGTTTCTTATTATTACTAGATTAAATGTCGCGAGCGAGATATTTGCCAGGTTCGAACTTCAAGTAGAAGTCAAACTCATATTCTTATTTTTTAAAATCAATTCTCCGGGCCGACCCACAGCCTTAAACATTTAACGTCCACGCTGCTGCTTTCGGCATTGCTTCATAAGATGGACAACCCCTTGAAAATGCAAATGTGCCAACGGTGGGGATCGAACCCCTGCGTGCACCTACGTGCTAAAAAGCAGTTGTACCGGGGACGTTAAATGTTGGCTGAGAGTCAGCCCGAAAACTTTGGTATATTCTTATTATAAACTCATAAACTTATATTCACTGCTGTGCTGTCGGAGAGGAGAGTTAGTTTGGGAACTTTTAGAGTACCACGAAGTATAGATTTTTTCTGGACCATTGTACATCCGCTGCTCGGCTTAACATTTAACTGGGCTGGTTAATAGCAGTGGCCTGTAGGATCAAGCATGAAAACTAAAAAACGTGCATATCCGACACAGGCTTGTCCACTGTTGCTGGGAAATGTGCAGCTGTGACCCGGATGATCACGAGCTACAGTAAAGGTAAAGGTTTTATTGGTTTATTAAAGGAGCTGCAACTTCACAGTGGCTATATTGCGTGAAAATCGTCCGGATAGTCAGTACTTAAAGGAGCTCTCTCTTCACGACAATTTTCGGCACAAGGAAGAAAATGATTAAACCTTGTCCGCCGTCCACACTCATTACTACCAAGGGATGATATTATGCATTTGGTGAGATATGAAATGGTCGAGTGCTCTATTATTAGCAGCAAATTGGTGGACGTCGATTGATAATCGACTCAACTCGTCAAACGGTGTAGCGGTTCTTCGGTCCTATTAGCTTAGCTACAAATGTGATCGTCAGAACAGTACAATTGCATTGGCCTACTAGTTCTAAAAAAAAATGTGAAGATAGGTTTACACTACAGCTTGGAGTGGTGCGTCTATACTATCGCCTACGCCAGAGATACTCCATAGCATTTTCGAGAGCTTGTCTTCAAGAATATATTCCGCAGCTGTTAGCTTTATACATGTCGGAGGCATTTTCTAGTCAATAAGTAGCCTCGAGATATTGAGGTATAAACCAAAGTTTATGGCCGGGTTCTAAAGGGCTACATGTAATGTTGTCATTGGAAGCAATGAAGAGTTCTATTTGCGGGTCAGATGGCAGAGCATTCCAATAGTAATACTGCAGACTACATCAGTCCACTTGGAAAAATTTCGCTTTGAATTCCTCCTTTCAAATCGACCGTCTCCTAAACAGCATTCATCGTTCAGGTGTAATCAGGCTTCTACTACGACTTCCAATGGCCGTTAAATTCGAATAATAGTAGCTGTCAACAAGTGTCACAGTTGAGTGATTCAATTTACACCAATCGAACGACTGCAGGCGAGCGATTG
Organism: Stratiolaelaps scimitus; assembly: GCA_019614645.1. Lineage (NCBI taxonomy): Eukaryota > Metazoa > Arthropoda > Arachnida > Mesostigmata > Laelapidae > Stratiolaelaps > Stratiolaelaps scimitus. Next base: position 235,742 of record JABWDB010000038.1, read on the forward strand.
TACAAGGCCAACCAGAAGAAAGTGCATTTCTTTGAGGTGAGCACATGAAGGTTAAATTAGAATAACATCCTCCATAAGAAATCGAGAACGTAGATACAAGGAAAGTTCAAAGAAAAAGTGAGTAGCCAAATATCATGAGCGGTGTCTAGATGCAGAGATGATAAACATCGTGCGAATGTATTAACAATGAGCAGAATATTTTGAAAGCGATGTAGAAAAGAGAGTGCTAACTATCGAACTAACGACGAAATTAATAGTAATAACCAGAACTCAGAATACCGTATCAAGTCCAAAAGATACAGTAAAAACAAGGCAAGGCAGGTGGAAGCCTTCAGGGCATCGTGTTCGGAAGAAATATAGTGACATGTGAGATATACGCGGGAAAGATTGCGATAGCTGGAGCTAAAACTCTTGATAAGAGTAACGGCAAATCGACGCATAAATTGCCAGCAAGGGGTTTCAACAATATTTTCGATGAAGAAGAAATTTCAAAGGATTGATTAGTTGGAAGAGTAATCAACGAACCAAGGCAAATGGAACCAGGTAATGGAAGACTAATAACAATCATGACAACTAGCACTTATACAGAGTATACATTAGGCTAGACAGAACGGACAGGGTCTAACTGCCTACTTCTAATTGATATGGGATTAGCGTATGAGACGGAGTGGGAAATTGTCGAGAACGGTAGTCGAGTCGAGAAGACTGAGCACACATTTGAGGAATGTATTGTGTATCAGATTAATGTACGTGTCAAGTAACATACACACCACAAAGAACAGCGCATATAACGTTGCTTGCAGCCTGCTACTAATAAAAAGTGCCATCTTTCGGGTGTGCAAAATGATAAGGCACGCTCAGTTATCGAGTGTTCTCGCTGAATTAATTCTTGTTCTCTTATGCTAATCAGTACCGTGTGGCCCCGCCTTGGCTATTATAATTATAACGTTAAAGACTGGGTTTGGCATACTATCGACGAGATTTAGCAGGACCTGGTCGCTTTTAGTGCTTCCACGGATGTATACGGTTGATTTGACGCGTATACTTGTCGGACAATAATGCCGACAAGAGGATATAAGAGGAGATAATAATAAAGAGGTTATACATCGGGCTGAGATCAGGAGAACATGCTAGCCACTCTAGGGCTTCATTGTCATGCCGTCCTAACCACACACGTGTAGTAGCGCTGACGTGAATTGCGGCGTTATCGTGTTGGAAAACAATTGGCAGTCTATGAAATTTGCTCCTAAACGTAGTAGTTCTTGGTCAACGTCTGCTGATAGTCCTCGCTATTCATTTGAGCGAGTGGGAGTCTGCCTAGATCTGGTTTTCATTTACGCCGGTATGATATGCGGATACCGCTTAATTGTCCTTAAAACTGTTGATCTATGAACCTGAAGGTTTAACTTTTGCCTGATTGCCTGCACAACTTTTTGCCAAATTCGACACCAATTCATAAATGTGCGTGGCAGTTCGCTGGCTGATCTTTCATGGACGTCCTTTAGACTTATTGGTACTATACGTCGACGGACTGCGTAAATAATTTTGCACTACGCAACAACTTCTGCCAATTTCTCAGGAAATTGCAGCCTGGGTCTTTCCTGTTCGGTGCAAAGCAGTAACAGTTTCTGCATCAGTAAGTTTCGAAGTTACTGATTTTCTGCATCAGTAAGGCTCGAAGTGTGTCCCATGACTACAGAACAGCGTGAATGCTCAACACAAACTGAATTAATTCAGCGAGAACACTCGATAACTGAGGGTGCCTTATAATTTTACGCACATGACACATTTTATTGTAGCAGGCTGCAGGCGACGTTATATGCGCTGTTCTTTGTGGTGTGTATGTTATTTGATACGTACATTAATCTGATACAGAATAAATTCCTCAAATATGTGATACTCGTAACGATTTGTTGAAATATAGAGGTGCCTTAAGTTTGTGCCCACCACTGTGTTATATATAGATATTGACTTCAGGACAGTATACGGAAATAGGCTGCGTAGAACTGTAATACATTTTTAGTTACTGGGAAGAGACTGACTCTCAGCAAACGATGATGATTTTAGCTGGTGACGTATTGTCCTTCCACGTCAACACGTCCTGCACTGGATCGGCGCACATTTATGCTTATTAGGACGTCTCTCGTGCGTTTGAAGAAAATTTCCTCCTCTGTAAAAAAACTAACTGGGAAGAAGGTTACCTGTGCCTGCAGTGACATACGCTAATGCGTATTATTTTTTCTTCTGGGAAATTTTCTTCAACCGCACTGCCACTACCAGAGACATTCCACTAAGATTATGAATAATACAATATAGCAGCGAGTATATTGTATTCCAGCTCATAACTACAATGATAAAAAAACACCAAATCCTCGTCAAGGGGGAAATATAATTGTGAAATATGTAGATCTAGGACAATAGAACAGAGCTGCCACTCAGCGATCTAATGTTGGCTACTAAAGTATGTGAACCGCAGGGATATGGCAGGTTCCGTTTGAGGATTCCGTGAGGAATACGCGAATGGATGTAGATATCAAATCAGGCCATGCCCAGTTCCTGCTCTACTCGAAGTCGGATCAAGAAGTGCAGGTATGCAACGACAATAACGAACAACGACGACAACTTGGGTAATATCTCTGGCTGGGTGGATATGGATGACAGAGTTTGAGGTAGGAATTACACAATCAGAATGGAGTCATTTTGTGCACGCCATCAACGTAACTAGAATCCGTACCCTACTGGCTCAGACGTTATTACCTCCTCCTATTCAGTTATAACTATGAAAGTATCATACTTACACTTGACGTAGAAGTTAATAGACTAAGTTCGTAACCGTCAAAACCATAAGACATCCTAGAGGTAAAGATTGTATGATACAGAGGTAGCCAACAATTAGGCTCTAGAAACTTTTGAACCCGATTAATGCCAGTTATGGCGCCTGCCAATTTTGATCTGACACAAGATAGATGCGCGACTTCTTTGAGTTGATCGTTTGAAGTTCCTGCGTAATATAGCTATTTCGTGCCCGTTGGCCTGCCCTAATGGCCGTCTTACGAAGCAATGCTAAAAGCAGTACCATGGACGTTAAATGTTGGCTGAGAGTCAGCCCGAAAACCTTTGGCCTGCCTTAATAGTTGGTCAGCAGGCCAACTTGTCTCGGGCACTGATTCAATACTGTCTGTTGTTTTGGAACTATCTAACCCATTTGTATCAATGCATTAGAAAGATCAAATAATTAATGATCATTTATTCAAACATACAGTAGAAAACCTCACCACTGTAAGGAAAAATGTTTCTTTCTATCTTCAGTGAGATGTATTGATGCGGTATTTTCAGTTAGAACGTTGTATATCGGACATCATCAGCCTCTATCGCATTGTCGGCTTCGAGGTGCTTTTGGTGACATCGGCTTGAGGATTTCGGCACTTTCGGTATTTCAATAATTTTACTACGAAGCCAGGCAACGGAGCGTTGCATTTTCGAGTTGAGTCAGTTGGTGGACGAGAGCTACGAGTCTGCAGTTCGGTGCCCCGGTCTGGGTCTCTGCACCGACGTCTTGCGCGTACATCAAGAGGACCCTTAGGAGAACCCAGCGGACGCTGGCTCTCCGGGTCGCGCAAGCATACAGAACGGTGAGCATTCAAGCGGCTATGGTCCTCGCTGGAACGGCACCGTGGGACCTCAAGGCCGAACAGCGACGGAGGCGATTCATGGAGCGGAGGTTCGACTGGGAGCTGCCTGGCAAGAAGAATGGGACAGCATCCCTAGTCTCGCTCCCGGGGCGGCAGTCAGGAATGTCATATCGGACATCAAAGCGTGGCTAGAAAGACCAGGTGGGGAAATATCCTAGGTCCTTACCTAGCTCATCACAGGGCACGGGGACTTCAAATCCTACCTCCACGGGATTCGTAGGCTCCGTCGGACATCAGCGTGCTGTGCACTGCAGGAGTCGAGGACGACCCTCTTCACACACTGGCAGCATGTGCAGCCAGAGAGCAAGTACGGCAGGAGGTTGCGCATGCCCTTGAGTCCTGACAAGGGCCATGCAGGACTGGATCCGAGGGTTCGTATCCTACATGTGCTTGGCCAGAGACAAGTTGGACAGGGGGAACACACTAGCCGAAAGGATCCTCCGGGAGAAAGATAGGCTAGAACGGGCGTGGATAGCAGAGCTGGTCCGAAGGGAAAATGCCCGGAACCCACCCGCTGTGGCTGGGCGGGAGGGTTTGCCCCAGAGGAGAAACTGAGTCATAGGACATAGTTGAAATCGATTGCCAGTCCCTGCAAGACACTGACTGAAGTAATACTTTGACAGTCCCGGTCAGTGCCCCAAGTCAAAATCGGTTCTGGGTTTATTCAGTATGAGTCTGACGCTACCAGGCAAATACATCAGTGTGAGGCCTGGTGTCCATGCAGGATTTACCTTTAACCTCTTAAAAAAAATTATGAGTCTGCAATAGAGGGATCATTTTTCGAGGTTTCTTGGCAGCAGGCAAGACTTCGTACCTGTCCATAGAGGATTTTACGAAGAGAGAGTACAGGACTGCTTGCCATGTGAGTTGGTATCACCCCTGGTTTTTCAATGCAGCGAAGTACGCCGGTCTAAAATAATGTCATATAAAATACAATAATAGCATCCAATCGATAATCTGTACGAAGTCGCCGAAGAAGTTCCCACTGTATTTGGTAACCGTCTCCGATCCTCTTCGTTATCTCGAACCTCGGCTGGTCCGATCTACTATGCAAATAGGCCCTATTAGCGTTACAATCCAGTGGAAACCGTTCCTCCCCATTGCATTTCCTTGTTCCAAGGCTATCTTATAAAGATGAAGGTTTCATGTGTTCGCACACTTTAAATACGGCAATTTTGACCCGAGCCACGGTTCAGTAGACCGTTTATCTTCGCTGATGACTGTTTGAGAGCACTTATTGCGGAAGATGACCGTCAGTCAAGACACTGACTGGCCATCCAATAAATTGGAGCTTGGGTGAACAACACGTCTTCAAGGTGATCGATTTTTCCACCGAATTATCACAGGAGGCGAGAGGTGACGTCTATGCGTAACTCTTAAGAAGAAGAAGAAGGGGTGGATGGTGCGTTTTCCAGCCCTGGACTGAGCAAGAGCTTAGGATTAAAATAAAATGACATTTGTTTCTAGTGGGATTGTTAGAATATGAGCTACTCCAGCATCCTCTGTATTCTCTAGACTTTGCATCGACAGATTACCACCTTTTTCATTCATTGTCTAGTCAAATAAATGCCGAGACATTTACAAATGAATAAGACCTCAAATACTCAGTTGAACAACTTCTTCGACGACAAACACGCCAAATTCAGACGAGATGGATCCAAACGCTTAGTGGAAAGATCAATGAAGGTTATTAGCAACGACGGGAGATACGTAATAGGGTGAGTTCATGAACTATTTTCCTTTTTGAACCTTGTTCCCAAGTTTTCAAAAAACGGCGGGAATTTACTAGGCGGCTAATATACATATATATATATATATTACACCCTATAGCATCGCTGTGATCCGTTCTTTCGTTCGCAGCTGTGTGTGCAAGATTGTATGCACACCAAGCTTGAGTCTAAAAATGGGTATTCGCTTCAGATCTGCATGCACCTGAAAGGATTAGATGGTGGAATTCACTTCGACCGATACTGTGTAGAGCCAAGCTGCGATATTTCCACACACCCGGCAAGCAATAGCAGCATGGACTGTGAATTGAGCTTGCACAAGATGGACGTGGCTGTTCTTCACGTGCGTTATCCGACGATTGGCTCTTCTCCACTGCGCGGCCGTCGTCGATCGTATGGCGGTATTGTGTTGGCGGTCTGTTCGATCGCCGCAGTGTGGTGCGCGCCTTGTTGTCCCTTTCCCGGGGCCCTCTTCGCCCTCTCCCATGAAGGGAGACTCCTGGCCGCCGCCGGCTACTGCTACTACTGTTGGCGCTATGGCCTATTGCCGCTGCTCTCTTACTGTTTCTCTGCCTGCTACTGGCCCTTGCTTGAGCCACGAGGCTGTTGGCAGCGGCGGCGACGGCGACGGCAACTAGCTCGCCCGCACTGAGTGAGCGAGCCATCCACCAGCAACGGCGGCAACAGCAGCAGCAGCAGCACAGAACAGTTGCGGACCGGGCGACCGACTGCCGCCTGGCTCAACAGAGCAGCGTAGATAGAGTCAAGCGCTTCGACAGGCGCGTCCCGTGTTTTGCACGACGACGACAGCTAGCGACTATAATAACGCGGCAGCGACGACGAATAGAAACCGAGCGACGATTAAACAACGAACCAACAAAGTGACTGTACCAGTAGTACAATAGCGATAGACAGCCGAGTTGGCCGCGGTCCAGTGTAACTGCAATTAACTACAGCAACAGTGAACAAAGTTGGGGGTGAAGAGCTCCACAGGGTTCGGCACTTAACTCACTTTGATTTGTGAACAGACAGGATCAAATCCGATACGACAAAGAATAGTGAGTAGGTTGAAGAAAAAAGGTGAAATATATACTTGTTTGTCGTGTCCTTACAGTGAATCGTACAGCTCTTGGCAGTGCTTGGAAGTGTGTTAACGCACTAAATAGATACACGTAACGATTCCACGACGTCAGTGATTGTGTTGGTGTTAGATTGCGTCGAGTTGATGAACGACTTTTTTTTCACCCGGTGGCGTCGTGAAGGAAAATAAGTAAGAGGATTACTTTTTCGCCACTGCACAGCAGCTACTCAAAGGATACAGCAGAGCCTTAGTACCCAGTTTTCGATTTGCAGAATATAGTTCTCTAAACAGTCTTCATCAGTTGAGTGATTCATTATCAACGTCGTAACTGTACTCTGATCGAACAGTCGAACAGCACGCGCCGGTCGGAACGAACGGAACGAAATAGTACGAAGTGCTGCCGCTAGAAAAGGCAGCCCAGAAGCAACGAGCAGCGGCCACAGCCACCGTAAGGTAAGTATGGTTTGCCATGGCATGGAATGATATGGGAAGGGTGGGGCTGTTTCTATTGATGAATGAGCGTTGTCGTCGTCGACGACAATATCGCCGCAACATTAAAGAGACGAGAGGATAGAGACACACATACACAATCAGATACAGAGACACGTAGGGACACTGTAATACTTACTGTCCCTTGAGTCGTCAGAGTTATTGTCGACAGCCAACACCAATCATCCATTCTGCAAAAGGGCGTATAAGCTTAAGCAGCAAATATGCAAGGGTGCCGAGAAGAAATGAGCGCTCATAAGGTGATACCTGATCCGATGGATTTCATGGTTTATTGATATTCAATGAATTGCTTGAGCACGATAAGAAGTTCGTCGGGAACAGTTTTCGTCATCATTTTATTCTAATTATTATTTCTGCAATCTTCTACTGTATTGGCCACCTTTACCCGACGAACCTCACAGACACACGCCGGTGTGTGGCAGCGGGCAGTTCCAGCCTGGATCCCACGGCAGCGAGTATTGAGGCACAGCAGGGTCCCGTAATAATTACACCTTATGATGATAGCACGAAGAACTGCGATAGTAATAATAATAATTCTGACTATAATAGTTGTAGAAATAGACGTATGGCGCAGCTGCATCGCAACCCGGGACCATCTGGAAAGCTGTATAATGAATAACGTCGCTCATCATTGTAAGTTGGGCATGACCAGGGTGCATCGTGATGAATCACCCCAAACGGGAAAGAGAGAGAGAGAGAGAGATGCCTTTTTTCACACATATACACACACACGCACACATTCATATGCAGACGTGAGCCCAAAAGAACCCCGGTGTCGACCCCGTGAAGTTGAACGAAGCCGAACCAGCCACTCGGGATAGCTCGAGCCAGCAGCGCCGGCAGACCACCCGGACCCCTCACGGGCTACAGCATCAACGCTGAGTGCAGTCGTTGCCACGAGCTTCGCGTTCGTTGTGCTGCATCGACTACTCCAGCGTCCTCATACCCCGGCCGTCTCCGGATGACAACAGCACAACTTCGTCCATTTTAGTGGCAGCACAGCCACAACTATCACCACGAACACGACGACGACGATGACGACAACGACTACTATCCATCCGGTTCTAACACGCGCGCACACTGCAGAGAAGAGTAGAGCTGCGGCAAGAGGCAACAGAGCGGCCGACAGACCAAACACGAGCCGGCTGAGTTTGGAGAAAGGTCTGCCGACCTCGCAGGTAACTTGCATCGCGCTGTGATCGTTGATGGTAGATCATCATTTCGTTGTCGTTGAGCGAACTGAACAACCTACACCACCACGGGCGATCTTCTTCTCTTTCCGTCCACGCTGCTCCAGTCGGCGTCATCGTCGTCATCGGCGGCGGCGGCAGCGATGTTGCTGCTATTTCTGGCGGTCGATGCAGCGCCGGTTGGCCGCCAGGCAGGTCGACATTGCTGTCATGTCGCGCCGGTGGCGATTGTGGCCGATGGTGCATCCCTCGTTATTCTGTTGAAGCGGCGAATGATGGCGCGAAGCACACGCGAACCACATCGACGTCAAGTTGTCCGTTCATCTCCAACTTCGTTTGTTCATCCGACGGACGGACGGTCGGTCGGACGGACCAATCGACCGACTACACCGGCGCCACTGAACGCGAGCAGGCTGAAGATGCTGCTGAACTCGACTTCAGTTGGAAACTTCAGCAACAACACGCCGAAGCTGTTGTAAAGTTGAGCCAAACACGACATAGCGGAATGGTTGTTGTTGTTGTTGCTGCTGCTGCTGCTGGCCATGAACGCGGCTGTTATTACATTAATTTGGCGAGTTGATGGTTGTGGATGTAACGGTCAGGAGCGAGGGGTTATGCGACCGGATGTAATTGTGAGACACTTACATAGTACATGTATGAGTGGCGTTTACAGTCGTTAATTGTCGCTCGATACCTGAGGGATATAGGAGATGACCAAATGGAGATTTCCTTTCATGGATTTTCTCTCCGTTCATTTGAGTCTTGTGACCGTATGCTTGCAGAATAGTGAATGCGGGATGGATAAAAAAAACATTGGTGCAAATAATAAGTGTAGAAGTAAACAAATTAATTAGTAAAGGTGTGAATAGCGAACTTGTAGTTAAAGGGCGATTTGTATGCGGCATACAGCTTCGCACGTTAAGTCCACCAATCAAATATCATTTGTTTCTGGCGGTTGAATCAGCGAATCGGTCGAATCCACTCGCTGTATTCTATAGATTCATATGCGGCATTTGATACTTATTTTTATTTGATTTGCAGCATTAGATACTTTTTTTTTACTGGAACGACCGAGGTATTCGACTTACTCCACTTACTTACTATTCGTACGAGCTGTAGGCTTCCATTATTCAAACGATATGATGACGATATGACGATTCATGATGATAAGGTAAGCCAATTTAATGCCTAATTAATGCTAAAGATAAACAAAGACAAAATGTCGGGGTGCGTAATATTGAGTTGTGAGCGTTGATTGAAATTTTGAATCTTTGCGCCTTATAGATATATATATATATATATATATTAGGCTGTCCCCTTCAAACTGTCGCCTCTTTAAATGCCAATAACTTTTGAACTAAATGAGTTAGAATAAAGATATTTTGGTATGAGTTAGAGGCGTATAAGTCTTCAAATTAGATGTCGAACACTCCACACGCATTTTCATCTGCTCAGCACTCAGTATATGGGGAACCCATTTTGCATTAATTTTCTTCACCTTCAGTACATTGGTGACAATTTTATGACATGTCACCCGAGGAATCCCAGTTTCAGCCGACAAAGACCTCATGGACCAAGCTCTAGTTTGCTCAAAAGCTGCCTTGATTCTGTCAATCCGTTCGTCCCTTGTTGCACCTGATTTGTGGTCCCCGCCTCGGTGGTCATCGGTGTCCATATCTCCACTGTTAAATCGCTTGCACCAACTTTGCACCGTTCGCAGGCATAAGGCAGACCTGCCGTACGCGTTCACTAATTGTCGATGGATTTCAGCTGGAGAGTATTTTTGGAGAAACAAAAACTTGATGTTTTCCCGTTGATTTTTGGGGGAATTTGAACTTTCTGCTGCAGTGTCCATCTTTCTGATCGTATCGAAACCACTTAGTGTTCGAAAGGAAGCCACGTTCCTGCCGCGTGCCCACTCCAAAAATCAACGCATTGTATCGCGTAGTTCGGATTGTGCGCCATTCGAAAGGCGCGACAGTTTGAAGGGGACAGCCTAATATATATATATATATATATATACACTGCGAGCTGTCGACACCGCAGTTTGGCCCCGTGAGTTTCCTGCTGTGAAGTCGAAGTTCACGCGTTCGAGATCCGCTGTACTCCTTACACGTCTATGAATGACAGCTAAGGAAGACCACTGTAGACAATAGATGAATCAATGGATCAGGCAATTTAAAACGCCGTCCCGTCATTCCAATATTGGAACGTGTTCCTCACAAAAATGAGCCATATGTCGAGGCATACGACGATCATCCTTAAACGGCCTCCATCTCTTTCTCTACATCTCGTTGCTGCAACGTCTCGATTAGCGGATGACGTATTTCCTTCGTGGTGGCCGGTCGATCATATGGTGGCACGAGCTTGTGCGAGAGATCGTCTCTCTGACAGCAGGAGTCTATCGGGAGAAAGCATTAGTCGCAGTCGGTGGTGAACGGACGAAGCTGAACTTCGACGTCACTACCGTTATCCACTCAGTCTGATATGCCCATAAGCCGGTGGGCATATCAGCACCACTTTGTTGTGATGGGGTACTGCGTCGTTCGCGTTGTTTATTCCTGCGACACATCCTGTCAGCTAACGAACGATGCAATGGCCGCCCGCTAATTAAATACGTTACAGGGAGAGATCCCGGCACGTTGCGCGGTCGTCAGCAGTCGTAGACGGCAAAGGCGTGTCGATGTGCGTGAGTGACAATCAAAAAAATAAAGAGACAGTGGATCATCAGTATTCAGAGGGTGGAGTGATCCCTGTAATCTCTTTGCCGGTTGATTCACGTAACACAACAGCGAATAGACAGGCAGCAATAATGGTGCATCGGCATAATATCGTCCACATTTGACTTTTGTTCGTGGATTTTACACTCGAGATCACTTCGGATCACTGCGATAGATATTATACATATCAATACGCAGCCACATATGAAACGAGAGAGATGTCAAACCCGAGAGACTTGTGGAACCCATTACGCAGAATATTGACAGAATCAATGGATTACTATTTGTCGTTGCGTGATTTTGTCGATGTCAAAAATAGTACGTGGAGAGAATCAAGTATGCCTCGGACGTATGCTCTATGCGACTGGCTGAGATATTCGTCAAGAAACAATAGAAATACGATGTGTAGATAGCGAGTACATCTATAAGTCGACATCGGGTAGACCGACAGAGGAACGGCAGATCGAATGAATTGAATCCAGGGCTGTACTGTGCTGCATTGTATGGAAATAGAATAGAGTAGAATCACAATTCTTCTACTGCTACTACTATGGGTGATAACCTTGACATGATGGCTCTTACCGGCCGTCAGCTACTTGAGGCCAACGCCCAGGGTGAGGTGAGGTGGGGTTGCAGCTTATGCCTAGGATGCAAACAGTACGGCTCCTGTGTTTTCCAATATGGCTATATTTTGTTGTTCCGAATTTAATTATGATATATATATATTTTTTTTTGTGACCTCAACAGTTGCAGAAAGCGTGGTGCATCTTATGATCACTTGTCTAATAATATCACAATATTATTTCGCTGACGTGCCATATGAGAGAACTCGAGTATTGTACAGATTGCGGTGTGTGTAATATAGAAATAAATTTTAGTATTTACCTTTTTACCTTATAGGGCTCGACGCGACACATTTAGGAAAAAATTTCGAACTTAGGTTTGGGCACTGGTGAGGAAATCGATAAGCATATCGTCGTCAAGTGACCTATAACCGTACCGTTTAACATCATCATTCACTATGTGTAAAAGTTAACATATCGCTGCCGAAATCTGCATAAAAACGCAATTTGTTTCTTGAGTACTTCAACAATTGAAAAAAGGCGAACGCTGTTATGCGCCCAACGGTCACTGAGGACGTTCTTTAAATTCCGAGAATGAAGTGCAGTCATATATATGTATATATATACATAATCTCCAAACGGTAGAGAGTTCGTAACGGTCGCGTAGTATCAAGTTTAGCTGTGGTGATTGTTGGAAGCCAGCCCCTCCCATTAGTTTATCCTAACAAACTGAATGTTGCTTATAATAGAAAAAAAAAGATAATAGGCTCATTGCGTTCATAAGCATATTTGATCGCTGATTATAACTGGTGAATTGTATTGCCGATTACCTCACGATACGAAATACGAACAGTTTTTGGTGGTCGTACCTGTCCAGCGTTCGCTCTCCATTAACACGTAAAAATTAAGGGGGGATTGAAAAATACGTCTAAAGGAATTGAAAGACGCCCAAAAGGAACTCGAGAGCTTCCTCCAGGGTGACCCTTTCCAGTTTCACTGTTGGCCGGCCACGGAGTGAACTACACCTGATGCAACAGCAATCGCTTATCGGATCGGATCCGCTGATTTCCAGGCCACTACTCACTTCCTCTTTCTATCGCCATCTCGGATCCTGCTCCTCTCTCTGTTTGTATTTCCCACTTCTGTTTCGTTCATCCATCCATCCATTCATTCATTTGTTAGCCAGCTGTCAGTTCCAATGGCAGTTGGGTGTCGACCGCTGTCCCAGAGCCGATCGGAGTAACACAAGCGCTTAGTCGTCGTATTCCTCTATTTATGGGCCATCCCGATGGTTCAGGTGCACTCAGAAAATGAATTTCTTCGTTCGTTCGTGCAATAGGTGTGGTAAGCCTGAGCAGTGATGAGCACTGATAGAGTCAGATTCATTGTGCTGATGAGCACTCCGCCTATAACAACCACGATCAGTAGCAAGAAGGCAAGTGATCGCCTTCGAGCCAGTAAGTAACCTGCCGAGCGACAGAGTGAGTTCGGTGGCAAAGTGTTCAAGGTGAAGCACGTCGCCTTCAGACAGACGGTAAAGGTAAAGTATCGTATGAAATAATTGCAGCTTTATTCTTATCATTCCCGAGAAAAAAGAACGCCGCGAATACTTTAGCCGAATGTCACGTGACTCCGCTCAACCTTCGAATGGTGGATACGGAGAACGGCAGATGATATCGTTACCTAAATTACTGCAATCAGTACAGAGCCGAGGACGATATAGGTCGTCTCTCGTTTAGATCCGCACGTAGTGACACTTGACATGGAGACCAGCGATTCTGCACTGTCTCCAATTCTGTTAGAATAATTCATATGTGGGGATATCACTATTGAACCATGATTTGTGCACCGACTGATTTTCATCACGATAAAATATCAATCTAGTGATTGCGGTCTCATTTCGGAGCTGGAAACTCGGGATTCTTTTCGATTAGTACTTCTGCTTCTTTGAAGTTTTAGCATAGACTCGAAAGCCGTAAGCGGGCTTGGATGTATTCTTTCTCTCACCAGCTATGACTACTACATATAACTGCTATCTTGGTACCTGAAGGCGTAGTGTATCGTATTCATATGACAGGAATAACTACATTTGTAGACTGATGTAATTGTGAACTCTTAATCGCGACTTAACAAGTACTTAGGGCAGGGTTTCATCTTGCAAACCGTTATTTATTTTATATGGACATGCATTGAATCCATCACCTTACTCTGCGGGCAAATTTACAGGTAGTTATCTCAGCGACTCTGTTGTGTGTATGTCTATGCTCATGTTTGCTTATATCTGTAAAATCAATAGGCCTTGTCTATAAGTACCGCACAACACAAATGAGTAATCATATTTGGCAACATAATACAATTCACTCAGTATATATTCGATAGAGCTGTACAGAAGGGTCTTGCAACGCTCAGTTGCTCTCACACACACATATATATATATAATAATAAATTTTCCGGGCTGACCCACAGCCAACATTTAACGTCTACGGTGCTCGTGGTATATATATATATATATATATATGGACCGAAGTGTCATAGCAGTGAATCCGGTTAAGGTTCCGCTCTAGTGGTTAACTGCAATTGCAATTACTTTACTTCCATGATACAATCATGGCAGAGCAGAGCAGAACTTCTGCAGATTCTTACTTCATTCTCTCAGTGTCCCCTATTTTCTGGAGTGGTCCCGAGGTATTGTGGTCTCTCCGGTTACAACTCAGAACGAGGTTTAGTAACTTTGGCATGTCCTCCTTTCATGTTGCTGGTGGCTCATGACGAGGCGAAAAGAAATTCTGTGTTGGAACAGCAACACTCACCGGCATTAACGGCCGTGGCTAGCACGTGCTTCGGTCGGCGTCAGGAGCGGTCAGTGAACGGACGAACGAAGTCTGGCAGCAGCAGCTGCCGCCACCGCCGCCGCCATCGCTGCTGTCAACCTGCGGCTGAGTGGTGGTGCCGAAAGAGCCGGTAAAATGATCAAAAATGGATCACCATCTGTGTATATGTCTACCCGGCTCGGGCGAGGGATTTTTCTTTCTTTGGCTTCACTTCATTGCTTATTGCTGCACACGCTAGTGCAGCTGGCAGAGACGGCTTCGCGCTTCTGAAGGTACCGTGTTGTTGTCTTCGATAGCAGCCGCTACCGAAGTTGGTGAAGAGGAGGACTCGGCAATGAGACGCGTTGTTGTTTGACATGTGTGCAAAATCAGTTTTATCGAATCAAATACAATAATACCCGTGTACTTGGTTATTTCGTCGGTTATTGGCCGCACTGGACGAGTGACTAAGAATGCTCGGTTTGCATTGAGCTACTATTCTACATTACGTGGATACAATAATATACGATACGCATCTCCGAGATATCTGTCTAACTGCCCATATATATGTCATATACAGGATCTTGTAGACTGAGGACCGCTGCTAAGCTGGTCGACGCGTAACGCAGTACCTTTAGGGTGGTGTCCGCCTTTCTTCTGCCCAGCCACGGGAAGGATAGAGCGAACAAGAACTCGCATAATTATACTCAGCATGATCTCAGTGGCAGTGACGATCGGATCGAAGTATCAGATACGAAGGGTCGACGGAATACGAGGCCGGAGAAACATATTGTATTTGAATTTGGTAACAATTAAAAAAATGTGTCACAACGATTCTGCTTCGCCTTCCCGCGCGCGTCCATACAACGATGAGTCTTTATCGAAGATTTGTGATATCGAGGAATTCTCGTCTACAGAGGGAAGATCAGTAGGCGAGCAAAGCCATCAAGTCGCACAACCCTTGAGTTTCCCGGAAGTGATATGTTACTGACCGTGTGTGTGCCTAAGTGAGCGCATGGCGTGGCATGACGTTGCTGAGTGCAGGGAGAACAGGGTGGAAATATTGGATCTGTTATATATACATATATATATATATATATATATATATATATATCGGGACCTCCCCGCGACCTAAATATGCGTCGACATACCCGTTCGGTAGCGTGGTCACTCTATGAGTGTTTGCTTCGCCTCTGCTGTCGTGATCTAGTTCTTGTATCGGTGCAACGTAAATTGTATAATGACAAACAGACATATATCGGGGTACACAGAATGTAAAGGGATCCATGAACATTGAATATCGGAAGCGATACACGTCTCATAGCCTTTCAAGCAAGAAGAAATCTGTATAAATCAACCACTGTTATATACGTTCGCGCCACGACTCAGCATTAGCAGTTAGTTGTCAGCCGTAATCCGGACAATATGTCGGTCGCCTGACCTAACCCTACACTTCATATGAAGACGACGACTACAACGACCTCAGCTACGACAATGCTAACGTGTTTAACTTAAGAACGATTTGCACCCTGGCCATATACTTGAGGATATGTCTATACGACGACATACAACTTCCTACTTTAACTGTATCATACATAATTATATCTGGTGTCGAGTTGAACCAATGTATGCCATACTTGCATTATCCGGCTAGTCAATTTTCGTCCTGGTTAATGTATTGTCAGGAAGTACGTGAACCTCGCCAAGCGGTCCCCTCTCTGTCTGCTCAGTTTAGCAATCTCACGTGACCAACCCTAATAGAAACTGGGTAGCATATGGCCGAGACGATATATACATTGAAGTCTCGTATTGATTAATTCAAAATGGCTGCTATATGTAGAAACAGTACAATAATAGCACCAGTGGCACAATCATATCACTGTGAAGTTCAATAGATTATGGCGTGTACGTGGTGTACGACTATAAAGCAACGTCTGTATGCTTATACAGAGCTCAGGATACGTTTGCTTCCTTGTTGCCGGCCAACATCCCACACACTTGATCGTACCTTCACGAATCCTGCTGATGTTGCTGCTGCGACCAGACAGGGGTGTGTGTGTGTGGGTAGTTGCCGTGGTCGAGCGGAGCTCAGCCACCGAGGAGTCAATCGATGACTTGAGTAGTACCTGCGAGACCTTTACGGTCTGCTGTACGTGTCGATTAACCAAAAAGGCGGTGCTGGTAGTGACGGTGGCTACATTGTTTTCCAATTGAATTGGAGCGCTCGCAACAGCAGTCAGACTGACTCAATGCCCGTTGCTTAGGTGTGGCAGCTATCGTGGGCGATCCTAAGTGACCAACAGCAGATAAGTCACTCAATGAGTAAAATTTTGACGATACGGCGGCATTCCAGTTTCAGCTGCGACGGTGGTTGGTAGTATAACATTCGTAATAGTGGTAGCTGACGACACAGCTGATGACACAATGACTTTGTCGAAAGCAATGGACAAGTGAAGACCGTAACGATATTCTGTAGAAGCAAACATATGTTGCATTGCATTATATAGGGCGGACGCGTTATCTTCATTATTAAAGCACGATACCGGTTGAAATTGTTTTTTAGTCTAAGAACTTCTCAGTGGTGACAAATTTTCTGCATATGTCAACATAAGTCTCTGGCAGGTCCGAAGAGCGTTTGCTACGAGCACACCGTTCCATGGGGCAGAGAATCCTCAATCAGGCTAACCCTATGAATATAATACATAAAGGTTAGGTTGTCAGATTTGTTTAGGAAAACAATTTAATTTTACTGGAAATGGCGTTGATTAATAAACACAGAAAATCTGATATCGAAATCGATGACTTTCTGCTTTCTCCATCGTCTGTAATCGAGTTGGCTATATGCTATGTCCAAACACGAGGAAACTGATCAATGGAGGAACGCGTTCTTACAGCGGCAGTAGATCCCTCAGGAAAGGGCAGACCGAACCGTTTATGAGTAGCTGCTACATAAGACCTGGACTAGTTCGTTCGTTCCGTTTGCCGAATGTGTGCCGTCTGCTTGCTCACACAATGACCTGTAATCGGGGCAACGATGATAGGGCGAGAGGTGTGGCGCCTTCGAACCGTTGTCGAACTCTTCTTGTCCAAACACCCACCAGCAGAAATAATTCAAAACAACCCCCCGAGCCACCCTTCCGGCGTGAATTCAATAGCCACACGAGTGAGCGAAGAAGGACATCAGACACCAATGTCGCGATATCGCCTTAAAGTAATAGTAGTAGTACTGATAACAAGTGTGACACCAGGGCATCTTTACATAGTTTTACTGCAACGATCAACCGTTCTCACCGAAGATAACCTAGCGATAACGAAGCCAGCAGCACCTTTACTACTGTTTGCAGATAGAACAGAGCATATGTATATATATATATATATATATATCGCCAATGCCATAATTGAAACCCGTTGTATAGCTAAAAGCTGTGACGATGTTTCGAGGATTAGACACCTTTTCTTCTCCTATCTACGTCCCAAAGAAGACGCTGACTCGATTAGCATAAGCTGTATGCTGCATCATTTATTGCTATCGGGGGTGTGTCTGTGTGGGTGTCATTTGTCAAATAGGCAGGGTATAAACAATGATGCAGAAATGCTCATCAACGTTCCCCTTGTCTCGCTGAGCAATATATATATATATATATATCTTCGAAATAACTCGTTCCGGCCAGAATGTCGATGGCGTATGGGTGTGTCGACGTTGATTCAAACCTGACATAATACAATTGCATGAAAGAAAAATAGTGGACGCTGAAAAGAACAAAACAGCATTGTCATCACTGCTAATGGCTTGCTAGGCAGGCAGGTAGATAGATAGATAACGTAATTCTCTTTCTTCTACGGGATTTCGTTTGACAGTAACAGCAGCACGAACAGACGGAGCCGTTGGCGCTCCAGGACAAACGCACGACCATGATTCTTTGCGGCGTCGGATAATGACGGGATGCAATTGGATAGAATAGATAATGGAACGTACAGTGCAGCTGAAGCAGCGGCGCGAGCGCAGTAGCAACTAACGCACGTGAATGGGGGGCGCCGTCGGCTCTATTCAAGCGAGAAAAGAGATAAGTGAAGAAGATGATATGAAATACGCAAGCGATTGGATATAACTAAGGGATGAAAATAGATGGATTAGATGGACACCGCACCAACAATCGCAGTGGGAGAAGTGGTAGTCATAATTGTGCCGGTGCTTGTTTATCGTCTCTCTAGTTGCCTGATCGAACTGAATGTCTCGAAACGTTCTAACTACTGATATCGTTGTCGGACGAGTAGCGGGAGAAAGAAAGAATGTTAAGTGAATTTAATTAGCGAACGAACTAATTTTCGAGAGATCAGGGGAAATATGCGAAACACACGCGATGAGAGAGAAACTGCCGACTCTGATTAATTGCTGCTGATGTTGACGTCAGTGAATTCTAATCAACCGGCTCTGTCGTTTAATTTATATTATATGTATTATCTGTCTGCTTTTTTTTAATTTATATGATCTTATTTAACTGTATTATTATTTTATTTATATATATTTAATATTTTCAGAGGCTGTAAGAACAGTTTTAAGCAAGTTGCCCTGTATATTTGATCTTTTGATATTGGACAATGCTACAAATCAATATTTAGCATAACGTCTAGGGAATTTCGGGTGTGAAAGCTTACGGCTTGCGTAAGATCCCAGCCCAAAGGTTCGTACCATCTGAATCTCACTCAGATATACATAACGGTATGAGCTGTGGTAATATTCTATCGTAACTATCATTTTGCTTCAATAAAATAGCCTTTGAGTTGCCACTTAGCTGACCACTATTTGGTCGTTTGCTATTTCCAAAGGTATCCAGATTTGGTTGGCGTCCAAATCTCATTCCGCCATCACGAAGTCGTCACAGATAGATAAATACATAGACAGATATAGATGGATAGCTGAGCTCGCCTGTTTTACACCGATCAGCTCTGGCTCTCAGTGTCCGTCCAAACTTACGCCATGTCTACCCACGTTCGCGCGAAAGAGCAAACGACCAACTTAAGCAGCGTTTTTCGAAGGCTTGATGGCCGCAAATCACCATCGTCGGTGAACGCATCTGCCACGCCTGTTGGTGTTTGTTGTCTTGGAGATGATGGGGATTAGTGGCAGCGAGCAGTGAAATGCGATTGGCGTCTTGGCATCTTTGCCGCCGTCGCATCCCGGAGACGTCGGTGACCACCACATCGAGTATATAACTCGAGCTGCCCTACTCAGTGTGACAATGGATAGGCAGGCGTCCCACATTGATTCGTGGACGACGATAGCAGCAATAATAGCTGGGTGCAGGCAATCACCTCCTTCTTGGGATTGTTCGGGATTTTGGCGGGCTGCCTTAATGAAAGGAGAAGTATTCCATTATGTGGTATTTGGTTGGATAAGCCCTCGATGAAACAGCGTACAAGAATCCATTTTGCGCTATCACGACGACGGGAGCATTTGTATGTCGGGCATATGTCGTTCGAAAAACTACACTACGCCAGTAACTGGGACAACGGAGGCAAGGGTGTAAAGATCGACGATTTATTCTTCATCATCATTCAAGAAGGCGTGGAGTGTGGGAGAGATATTCGAGAGATTAACTACTATCAGGCGCTATGAATCGTCCTTGGCTTCGAGAGTGGGAGAATACTTGAGGCAGTTATTAGGTTGTCGGGTAGGCACACACAGCCGATCACAGGTCACCCATCACAGGTGTGGCCATCCACCATATAGCACTGTTTAAGCCCACCAACGGACATGTGTTGTTATTGTTAATATTATTATGAGTTGGAGTTTATGCGTGGAGAGAGATCGATTTAAAAGGCTCTCCACGTGAGAGTGATATTGCACTCAAAGCGAGCAAACATGGAGAAACAAGAACTTGTGAATTAATGAAGGGCTCCATTAAGCGAACGATGTCATCATATTCATGGCATTGCCCACTCGTGGTTTTCGGCGTTTGTGGCCAGGCGATTTAGCCAATGCAAGCTTGAGCACACCACTCTGTTGGTCTGCTAACTAAGCAAACTTAGCCGAGTTCTCACTTATTCTGCATCAGTTGTTCCCCTGGATAGAGCAATCAGAACGTATATTATAAGTTCAACCGCTGTGTATAGCCTTATATGATCATACGACTGTTTCAAAGTGCCTGACGGCACGGTTGCACCTTCAATCACCAATCGCAAACCATCAGTTGCTGTGCGACTGTCGTGTTGTCAATATCTGACATATTAACCATGCATAATAGTATGTACATTCATTAGATAATATTTTACGAGAGATCAAAGTATATTTACAAGATATATATATGTACATATATATATATATATATAGTGCTATCGAGGCAAGCATTCATTGAAGCTAAGAACACTAATTGATATCTACTCGGAATAGCGATCAGCACAGCTAACTACGACCGATATATACTCACCCCCAAAGAATAGTCAAACTGTTCTACCATAAATTCTCAAACCTCGCGTCGACTCTCACGAAGTGACCAGTATATACTCAATGTACAATATTGCAAACATCGAGAAACGCACAGGGTCGCGCATTTCTATTGTGAGTAGCAGCAAAGAGTAGACGATCGGAGTGGAATTTGCCTTTTTATAACTGCTCGGTTTGTCCATTGTCCGCATCGTAACAATCGCCATGTCTGTGGCTGACGCAGTCACTGACGTCATACACGACTCCCCTACGGCGTCTTCTAGGAGTGGGCGGCAGACGCCGCTAACAACTAGGAAAAATGAGCCGGTGAACTAACCACTGCTGGATGTGCGAGATGGCTCGATTCTAAAAGTGCTGCAGAAAGGCTAAGCCTATTGTCAACAGCTGCTGATAGGAGACCGTGAATTCATTTCGATTTTAAAAGACCTCTCTCTCTCTCCACGAACGACAGATGAGCCACATACAAATAATACACAATACACAAGAGTAGCGGGTATCGATCATTATTCACTGAGCGTCAGTACCGCGTAGCGAAAATGTATCCACGCAACTATTGCTCTGGCCATCGCTGTGATCTATTTCCTAGAAAATGTTCTGTGTTTTTGGTGGTTCCATATTGCTTCTGTACGCGAAAGAAGACAAATGCGAATCGCGATAATGATGATGTCTGTCGAAGGTCAGCTATGATAATGATGTGTCGCATAGTTCTTGATCAAATTTCTATGTTAATATTGAAAATGGTATACTACGTACAGTATATCATCATTTCGTTCCGCTAATGTTCAGTCGAAACTTCAAAGGGTCCTGTTGAACCCGATATAGATGGAATACATGCTTGCTGTACATCGAATCTCACACCACAGTGTCACTACAGCGTGGCAAATATCACACGTTAGCACGGGTGTAATTTGTGATGTGCTCGGTTGAGTGTTCCTCGTCAAAATCTGCAGAGCAAACTGGTGATTTCAATTGTGAGACTGCAAACACAAAGTCAGCTTCTCCAAGAGACGCTATTGAAAATAAGCAGGCAGAGGTGAACGAAATAAGTTCAACTTCATCGTGTTTGACTATTTTACTGCATTATCATTGCTATTTGCTAGCTTCAAGGCTTATGCTCCCTTAGCCTCGATATAGAGGTACCCAGAATATATTAAACGGTAGCTTTCAGATCGAGCAATGAAATATTAACACGTACGATAAATAGACGAGCCATATGATCAGTAGCACGTCAATTGAACGCTATCAGCTACACTATGCGACATCTATAATCAAGATTGTTGAAAAACATCTGCAAATTATTGCTAGGGCTATCATCGTCACCACGATTATAGATGGCTTCACTTACGTTATGTAGATGACATCAGACAATCATTAAGATACAGCTTTACTACAAATCTATGTTTCACGGAAACCACTCGCGACCAAAGGAGTTTTTGATGTAGGTACACCTTCCTGTTCTTTCAGAATCGTCTTAATGAAAATAGAACTTAAATGGCAACAATTCAACAAGACATGAAGACTCTGAATACGTTCTCGGTTTCGAATGCCAATTCTTAATCTTAATTAATATTTCTCGGTACCGTATGGTGGTTTCCCGCTGCAGGTGTATGAAAAACATAATTAATGCGACTTAAATCCAGCTAGTCAGCCAGCCAGCCAGCTGATAGTTATGACTGAGCCTATCGTAGTTCTGTAGCTGCGATCACGTTTGTCATTATGTGCAATACAGAGATATTCTGCCCGTGTACATATGCACTCACTCAGTTCATAGATAAATAGGTACCTCTCATGTTGCGTATATCATACACTGCATCTCTGTGCAGTGACGAAGCCGCTGTTGATTGGTTGGTTTTCTATTTATGTACGAAAAAAAAAAGAACGTTGTACATCGACAAAACTGCAAATGACATTGAATGGTCTGCGCCTGCCAACTTCGTTCTTCTTTGGCGTAAATCGCCACTCATTTCTCATCCGCTTCAAAATCAGTCGCATTGAAAACGAGGCGATCACTACGGCGCGAAAAACAGTTGAGATCATCGTATCGGGAGTGATGGTGTTGTCGGTCGCTCCGTCCATTTTGTGTCGTCGTCGTCTCCCGAGCCACATCGGCGTAGACCAAACAGAATGTGGACGATAATAAAAACACAATAATAGTAATAACAATATATATATATTTCTGCATAAACGAAAACCAGAAACGAGACGGAGATATCCTTCGGTTGTGTTAGGGCAAAGCATTTCTTTTGTGTATTTGCATTTATATGACCGTAACCGATTATGGTGGCGGCTTATTATGATGGTTTAGTAGCGTACATTAGCTGTACATACACGTTGATGTAACCGAAATACTCCAGTTCAAGCCAGCTTTCAAGCAAGTAGACAAATAATACTTGCATCAAATGACTAAATTCATTTAGGCATTTGCTGATTTCTCCTGTCGCCGTTCCCAATCAACGGTTAGGCAACCAACTACGATTCTCATTCACACAAGAAATTGAATAAATGAATGAACGAGACAATCAATGAGCTCAATATCCGCCTATTTGCTAGCACCGCTTCCACCAAAAATAGCAGACCTCTCTCTCTCTTGTCTGGCAGTCCGTTCGTTCGTCCGTCCGTCCCCGTCTATGTGTTCATCTACAATGTCCGGCGCGAGTCGTAAACAACATCGACAACTACTCCTTACAGCGCAGAGATAAACTTGCGTCAGCAACAGTCGCGGTAGTTGTATTGGCAGTGGTGTAGTGGAAGGCGGTGGCGGCGGCGGCGGCTGGTAGTCATCCTGACCGTCTTACCTACATACGTACATGCGCATACACAAATGTTCATCATCATAATCATCATATTATCATTCATCTATTTAATATAGACCCGATCAGGTCGATATTAATCACCAGGTCTATCCAGACGAAACAGCACGAGATGCTCCATAGATAGAACGTTCAAATGTAAATATTTACGTCCGTCTCTTCTATTCCCCCCCCCCCGCCCCATCTCTATCTCATCGTTCTTATTCTTCATTATCATTATCGTCGTCGTCATCATCATCATGATGGTGGTGTTGTTGTTCTTGCTGTTGTTGTTGTTGCTCCTCCTCGAAGAACTCTGCCATAGTGACAGCGACATCTACGTAGACCAGTCAGCTTGTTCGTTGTATTGCACTGGGTTAGGTAGCGGAACCGTAGTCTGTTATTGTTGTAGGGCATACCTTGCTGTTTGCTCATTCGGTGGTCGTTATGATAGTTGTTACTCGGGTTGGTTGGCCCGAGAGCCGATCGCGGGGCGCCCAGCGACGACGGTTCTCAAGTTCGAGGAGGGCGCAACATTCATCGACGCTACGCGTACTACACAACATGTACAACAGAAGATATGAGCATATTTTCCAGGCAATACTCAAACGCTGTAGTGCTAGCTCACTCGTTGGTTCTGATGGTAATTCGATTAAATCTGTTATTAGTGCTGCTGCTGTCGCTAACGATTTAATCCGTTCATGTTTGATTTTTTTGTGTGAGATCCTCCCATTGTGCGTTTATACCACATTAATAATTTTCCTCGTGCTACCTGAGGCCGGGGGAATGGGGGCGACGCGTACAGTTGTGGCAAAAGTGGTAGACAAAGTGGTGGAAATAGTCCCCTATGAATCTACAATATTAATAACAATTGTACTTGTTGAGAGACACGCACACACATATATACACTTTCACGCATGGACGCTTCGTTGAAAAGTATACGTGTATAATAGATTGTTTCATTAAAGCGCTATAAAGTGTTGAGGTGTATCACTGTGAGTGCTGATACTGCTGCTCGAGCTTTTGATAAAAAAAAAAATAATAATAACAACAACAACAATAACAATATTAAGAATGTAGTCGATTCCACCGTGGTACAGTGAAGCATCGTAGTACCCGACCACCCGGCGCAGTATCCAACCAGCCAGCCAGCACCGGTCGGTGGACCATCCAGCAAGAGTTGTCTCATTCACTTACTCAGTCATGTTATCCGTTCATTCGTCCGTTTACCCAGCTGAGCTGAGGCAAGCGAACTGTGCTGTCGAGCGTTCGAGACATAACCTTGGCCCTCGATTGGCATCCGCGCGCAGTCCGGAGTCACTTACGGCGCGTGCACCGAGAGGCAACACGAATGCGCCGCTGCCACTACCACCACCACCACCACCATAATCATCATAGCACAACACAGACGTTCCACCGATGAGCAAACGCGCAGCGCGCACAGAACGCCACCCGCAGCAGCAGCAGCAGCAGCAGCAGCAACGTTTGAAGCAAACGACCGGTGGTGCTAAGAATGAAGCAAGCGCTATTGCGGCTAAAGGCTGTAACATAGCAGCCAATAGCAGATCAGTAGTGGCAGGCACCGCTGGTAGCATTTCCTATAACACCATGGCTATTGGTGAGTGAGAGCGAGCTGGCGACCTGCTTGACACTGACAGTGGTGGTGCCTGGACGCCGCCGCCGCGGCCGCCGCATGATGCGGCTTGATCACTGCCACCGGCGTTCACTGACTGGTTCATTCTAGTCAGTCAGTTAGCCCGTCCAGATGGTGATGGTAGTCCACTCGCTGGTTTAGAGTGGTACAAATAGAAGTACGTATGTTATTGGATGGTAGTTTCATAGCTGTACACCAGATCGCGTCTACCCGCTCTCATGGTGAATTTAGCGGGCGGGTTGACTTCTTGCCATATTCGGTTACTCGTTGTCCACGAGATGACGAGAACGACAGCAATGTCGTGCCTGCTGCTAATAATGCACACGTGTGTGTGTGTAACGTCCAGAGCTAAAAGCAATTGCTGCTGCTACATGCGAATACCCAGAGGTCTTGGCTGGCAGGCTCGTCCACCGGCCATAGATACACAGATAAGTAGCTATGCGCGGACCAACTGTAGAAAATAGAGAGCAGATGGAGAGAGAGAGAGGAGGGCAAACTGACACCGTACAGTATCAGTGACACATATGTTCGGAATGAGTTAGTTCTTGTTATTGTGTATCATGATGATGATGATGTTACTCGAATTCCTGTTGCCTGTTACCCCTCCCACCTGGCTCTACTGCCCATGATGACGTTATTCCTCTATGATGTAGTGACGGAGTTACAACTCCTTTCCGGGATTCAATAAGAGTTAAAAATGTGACAGAGAGCGTACGTTTGTGTGAAAGGCTGTCAAGTTTTAAAAAAACCGCTTATTCCTCACATTGAATTGTTTCTCATCGCAGCATTGTATGTCTGGCCACACGTGATTTGTGCGATGTCACGAAGGATAGATGTGAGCTCGTGTAAGTATTCGGTGGAATAGTTCTTAGAGGTCGTGAGACAGCCTACACGGAATCACTAAGTAAGCAAATATATGAGTACATGAACAAGAACACTACCATCGAGTGAGCTCGCGGATAAGAAGAGGTAAAATCGTTTCCGCCGGAAAACCATCTGCGATAAGACACAAAAAAAACGGGTGTCGAATGAGTTTGATTTGCTCATTAAGCGGCTATCTGTGGGGATAACTAGCTTGTTCTCCAACTGAAACCATTTGATCCGTTCGTTTAATGAATTGAAATCTTTCAGCACTTTGCTGCGGGTTCCAGTTTACTATTGTAACAAAGAATGTTGACGACTTCCTCAGATGAATGCAGTTGCGTGGAATAAGGCGAATAATTACTGTTGACGCCAAAATTGTAGAGAAATCAATTTTCACTTTCTACTACAGCCATTGAGACTTAAGCGTAATAAGGC
This sequence comes from Stratiolaelaps scimitus, assembly GCA_019614645.1. NCBI lineage: Eukaryota > Metazoa > Arthropoda > Arachnida > Mesostigmata > Laelapidae > Stratiolaelaps > Stratiolaelaps scimitus. The sequence goes on from JABWDB010000038.1 coordinate 262,222, forward strand.
GGCATATATGAATAAAATCTGCAAGGAACTGTCAGGCCGTAAGCTCCACTGTCGGCGGCTTTAGCTGCTTCACTCGTTGAATTTTGCTTGATGAATATACACCTCTCACCTCTGTACTCATTAAGAGCTTGCGTACAACAAACTCGAATCAATAATTAGCATATTCAAATGAGCTGCCTGGTTTCTCGAGAGGCCCAATTTTATAAGTATTCAACACCGATTCAGACGCCTACAGGCTCACCTGTGTACGCAAACACCGTTCACCTGTCCGCGTGTACTGAAAACCAAACATGTCGAATTTCAGAATAAGGGTTGGTCCACGTGGTATCAACTCGGTATGTGTGTGTGCGTGTTTTGGGTCATCGAAAAACATCACCTACACGATCGTAACAGTGTGCTTATACGTATCCGCAAGCAAACGCTGTAGTATTTGCGCTAATTGGAAAGGGGATTTTTTTACGAATATCGCCAACCTCTTAGCTTGCATATAAACCTCGGCTGCTTATCAAACAGTCAGGTACAGACTGTTAATAATACACTAATCAATTGTTAAAACTAAAGGACGAATTTCATGTTACAAGTTCGATTGTATCATTACATAACCCCTCCGTTGTCGATTGCATCATTATCGGCGTCAGCGACTGATGTGACGCTACCGTTGGAAAAATGATCATACTATAATCAGTTGCATGACTATTATACTTCATGACGGGTTCGACACGGTTACGTTTCGTTGCAGAAATTGTAACTCAGCTCAATGGACCCCAGAATTAATTGTTGAATGATGATACAGTCTTGTTGTTGACATCGAAAGCGCGAATCGAGTAAGAAAATTGGCCATCTATTGTTTACTGAAGCTCCGTTGTAAGTCTGAACTTGACTCACCTTCCGAAATCTGCAGATCTATCATTGAGACGAATTGACAGCTTTATAATAAAGAAAAAGAGTACTATTTTTTAAGCTAATAAATAACTCATTTGTAGGCTGCGTTTTTTTTTTGTCAAATAGAAATATTTATCTCTTTCGACGTGTGCTAGCGAAGAGCACATTTCCCAACAAACAAAAGGCATTGGCATTTGATTTGCATCTGTCAAACGTAACCGTATAGATGATATGTAACAGCGTTAAGAGTACTTGCATTCTCTGTTGCTGTCGTATTGGTTGTTCTTTTAAAAACAAAATCTCAAATGACTAGAATCAGTGTGGAATGAAGAAACATAGCAGCAACGCCTCTCGCAGGCATCCTAACGAGGGGGCTGTGGCCAAACAGCAAGGTCGCGCGAATAGTACCACCCCGTACAGACGAAAATATGACGTCTGACAATGGGACTATCAGCAGCAGCAGTAGTAGTAGTGGTGGCGGTGGTGGTAGTCGTAGTGAAATGCCGTCTCACTGAAAGATCTAACAACAGCTCATCGACCAAATGAAGCGAAGAGAACGTTGGCGGGCCAACATTTGAGCCAATGCGTCCCTGCCGCCTGGTTGACACCTATGCAGAAATGAGTAACGATTGCGAACTGCGTGGATGCTGATGAAAGCTGCTACGTTGGTAGGTACGCCAAGGATTTTGCATCGACTCGACGATGTCGTAACGGTAAACATGGCCGACGGTTGATTTGTGTCATCCATATGAATGTATATTACTATGCCAGGATGGGCAAGTTAGTTCTTATGTGACTTGTTTGATCATGCGCGTAGTACTCAACTTACTAGTAAATATTCTATAACGAAGAGAGAGAGAGAGAGAGAGAGAGAAGACTCACTAAAGAAGTGACCAAATGGCCGCATTTGCGGTCGTAGTGATTATCAACTGATTCAAGATTAGATGATAATGAAATACAAAACACAGGGAAATTGACAGTCCGTTGTATTTGGTTCACACGCGATGAGAGTATCTTTGCAAAAATAAATAACTATTTCGGAATAATGATTGGTATGATTGAATGTTTAGTGACATTAACCGTATCACTTGAACCGGGCGAGAAGATAGAATATCCGGAATAATGTTACAGCAAAAACAAAGCTCGTACAGAACTCGTTTCTCTGGGGAAGCAGAATTCAAACTAAAGAAACTGGAACGCTAAAATGTTGTGTTGGACTTATCATTATTTTCGCCTAGATTTACTAAGTAGCAGATTTTTTATTTCTTCTGTGACTTTCAGGTAAGAAGCATTGACCGTGAAAGAATCGTCGGAAACAGCCCACACACACACACACACACATGGGGACCTTCAATAGTTGAGCACAGTTGTATGTCATTTGTATTATGATGCACTGCCTAATAAGACGGTCAACCCCTTTAAATGAGAATATGCGACGATGGAGATCGAACTCCTCCTCTTGCAAAGCCCACACGAATGCACCATGCCACCGGGTTCGATCCCCCACCGTTGCACATTTGCATTTAAAGATGTTAACCGTCTTATGAAGCAATGCCGAACACAGTTGTACCGTGGACTGAGTTAAATGTCGCCTGAGGATGTGCCTGGAAATATTTTACTTAAGTATTATAGTCTAAAGAGTTTAGCACCCATGAGTTTTTGTTTGTTACTATGAAAATATGCACATGGACACAAATAGTGCTGCACATATCGAATGTTGTATTTAAACGCCCAAAGAAAATTGTGCATGTGACTATTGATGGCGAGTTGCCTTCGTGTTACGATATCTATTTAGATATTAACAAGATTAAATCGCCGGTGTGTGAACACCATTCCGATATGGTCAGAATGACGCGATAACTAAATGATACGTGAATATCTACAGGTACGGTTACAACGTATTCATTCAGTAAAAGCTCTGGTGGAAATCGCTCTGAGTTCCGTCCCACATTTCATTCAGTTCCATTGATCGCGACGGATACCGCCCCTTAACCACAGTAGCCTGACATTTTGTGAACCCACCAATTATAGACCATCATTATCATCAATGCCACCATCTTCCTCATGAACATAATTAGTTATCTATAACGATCAGGCTACTTGAAGCAAGGCTGACACGTTGCGTAAATCGTGTACTAAGCTACTGTGCGTTGCTCTGCTCTTGTGGACGCGTATGCGCGTGAGTGCGAGGTTATCCAATTTCTTCGATATCGAAAGTCGGTATATAATTACTAATATCACCAAAGGCGTACAACAAACCGGCTGACTGTACATGTCCGAAGGATACAATAGTTGTGTAGGACTAAATTGTCTTCGTTGCTAAACCGTTCCCAATCGAAAATGGACTCTTCCTGCAAAGTGTTTTGAAAGACGCTTAGTTATCAAATATATCACATTTTCAATGAATAGATTTTTCTTGTCCCTATATATATATATATATATATATAATATATATACCGTGCATGGCAAAGCAGAAAGGTACGAGACAACGCAGAGTCAAGAAGTTATCTTAGAGGGCACAAAAGTATAGTGAAAATCTTGAAGCGCTGGTTAGCGAAATTGTATCCTCCAAAATTGAATTTTCTTCATTGTTCCATTTCTTTCTGTTGTGAATCTACAGAAAAAGAGAGAACAAACATTCACGTAAGGTTACCTTTGAAATCGTCAAACTTTGTTTAGTTTGCCCATAGCGTTCCGTAAAGTTCGGAACACCCCGTATTATGAATGTTACAAAAAGAGCAAAATCGCCACCAGTTGTGCTCGTCGTGTGTTTGTTTAACCTTCCTGATTTTGTCCGACGCATCGATCAGAGAAAATAGAGATGGAGAGAGAGAGAGAGAGAGAGAGTCAAGAAGGGAGACAACAGACAGACAGCTGTTTGTTGACACGAGGTCGGGTGGTGGCTGTGTTCAGTTTCGAGAAATTCCTCTTCTGAATTATAGAAGTCCTTGACTTTTACGTAGACGAAACCCAGCTATTATTTATACGTCGCATTTCAATATTTGGGATGATGTCACCTCGTATCTATCATACATCGTATCGTTCAACTCCTGTCTGTGCAGATGGAACACTCAACGCGCGCCTGTTCCGTGTGGATTGCTCCTTTTGACTCTGCTAGCTACTATTACGAAAACAACCAGAGTAGCTCAACTGACGATGTTGTGCATATCTACCCACGTACAGAATGAGCAGGTGGCATATCTAGGGATTCGGTAGGCAGACATATCAAATTGGTCTATTGTCGTCGATTGGAATCCTATTCTAGTTATGTTAGTATGATAGTTGTTCAACTCTTAGACCAGAGAGTGATTAGCGACTGGACGTCAACTAGGTTTCCGCTGCGGCCTTCATCCATATGCATACATTGATGCGTGCGTGCTTGGATCGCGGTTTTATCGTTTGTGCGGATTGATGAAAAATTGAGATTTTGAATAAGTGCGATAGAAGAGTCACTTGAGTTTGTCTGAGTTTTAAGACGAACTGACTAATATAAATCATCACATCGTTTGGCAGGCGGAGATGTGTAAGTCCAATCAAGTCAGAAAAACGTGTTGATTTACATATAATATTGCCACCGGGCAATGATGGTGTTTCTGAATCTATTGATTAATATTATCAATTGTATTTTCATCGTTCCTCTCGTTGTTTAGATTTGCGGCATCTGGAAACCAGAGCCCCGTTTAAATAATTATCATTCTTTCTTTAGTTTCTACGTGCGTTTTCGCGTATGTCCATTTGGTATCATCGACTAACAATTAGATTTGAATAAACAGTAATTGCAGATATACAGGTGTTTTTTTCGGCTCTTGCAACTGAGCAACTGAAATCAACTCATACTACGTGCAGACAATTGTCATTATATATATTGTGTAAGGGACCTGCTAACAGGTGTATGTTACTACGGATATATAGGCATCATATTATCTCTGTTATCTTCGCATGTCTCCAAAATTGATATAAATTAGTAGTTAACACATTCGATAGTTAACCTATATTAATAAGATAATACCACCCCGAAAACTTTAAACGTGAACTATTCGATCTATGACAACGGTCACAGGTTTTGAATCAAACAATTTTCATAGTGAACACGCATACGTAAGGCTCGCCGTCTTCAAGATATTCGAGAAGAACGAAATTTTGACAATCTTTGAAAGTCTTCGTATATCTCGAAAGCTTCGAATTTACAACATGAATTCCGCTACCCCGGTAAAATTGGGGACGTCCATGAATAAACCATCAGCCAAATCGGTATGTTTAGCTCTACAAAGTATCCTTGTAATCAGCTTTCGGTGTTCTTTCAATGACAAACAACTTACCAGAGACATTTCCATTTTTAGAAGGCCGCTCGATGCCTCATCGCTTGTGAACTAATTCACAGCCTGATATCTGTTTTACCTTATCCCTTAATGCTTAGCCCCAAACACCGCGTTCACTGCGTAGGACGCAGCCCGGCCTGTGATTAACTATGCGAACAGGCGTTCATTTCGATACGGTGTGACGACCAGCAAGATGAGCTTCATTTTCGCCGAACTAATCGTAGTAGTGTATATAGTCACGTCGAGCGAGAGCGACATATATCCGAACAGCGATGAGAGAAGCTTCTATTACTTGTCCTATCGAGAGCGACAAGGCGGATGGGCCTATAGGGATATCTTTGACCGTGCAACATGACATTCTACAGTGGCTTAAACCCAGCTGCGCTCGAAACGAATTCAAAGTCTTGGCCGGTATGCCTTGTTTTCCTCTACGCTGATCTGGTCAACACACCGGCCTCGAGATCGGCTCCCGCTCTCGGGGTCCAAACATATCCTGCAGCCGAGGGGCCCGCCTCGGAGACCTGCGATATAGCGTCCACAACTAATGCAGTTAGAGAGGTCAGTTACCACACAACTCGACGAAAGTGCGAATGTAGCATTTTCCTTTCATTCGCTCCAGGGCCATAAAATACAGCTACACCAATGGAGCAGTAAGTGGACAGTGATTAACTCAGTATCAATGTGCATCACTGTTTAGCTTAATCTGACATCAATATATAATAGAGGCGAAACCGGGTGATAATTCAACTTGTGGCAGCTTGCTTCCAGGGGCTGCAATATAATACATACAATATATACAAGCGATTTCTATTAAGGAAATTGTAGCGTTTGCACTAAATTATCCAAGTTTGGTCACTTCAGTTTTCTTAGAAGTATACTCGAAAGAGATAATTTTAGGTGCATGTACCCGAATTAGTACCGGCTGATGCAGTATGACATGGGCTAACATGATTCAAGTGAACTTCTTCGATTTATTCAATCTACTCCGCGGTATTGTAGTCATCTCCTACCAGTAGTACTTCATATTTTAGGCTATCGTACTTCATATTTTAGGTTTCTACCCCCAAGTACTGTGAAGACAATAGAGACTAGGTGGAGAGGATAGCCCACTTCAGAACGAGAAGAAGTTCATACAACATAATCGCGGCAATAGCCGGAACCAAGTAGATTGCCTAAATCACATTTAGATTCGTTAGTCGAGAGCAGTGTAGACATGTTTCTTCTGTTAGCTCACATTCGCTGTTATTCAAATTTCAAAGGGTCGAAGCTTGGCGGACATGAGCGACGGTTTTAGTTTTGTCGTCTCCAACAGGAACACCAATAACAGTAGCCTACAACAAAAGGCCATTGAGTCGCTCAAGCAGAGAGGGGTTACCTTTGGAGAAGATAAACTCCGTCTCGAGACACAGATAGATATACTAAGCAACAAAGTCACTAAGCATAGCTGGTGCCGCCTGGAAGGGTGACTTGATCTTTAGTGAACGGAGATCACGAAGCTGTAGCCCAGCTGGGAGCGGACCCGTGCCAATTCAGGCCTTAAGAAGCAAACGAGCAGAGAGCAGACCTGACCAATGTGATGTGCCTGGAATATGCTTTGTGCACAGGGCTGCTTCTGCTGGAGGGACCAGTGGCGCTTCTCTGTCCGGGTGTCTATAAACAGAACTATGTGGAACTGCCGAAAGCAGGTTGGAGCATGCCAGCGCCTTTGCCGTGCGATGTCCTGGTGGGCACCGCCCTATACTTTGGTCCTCTTTCACTTCTTGGCATTTTCTTCTCTTTTCTAAGGACACATGCGGTGACCATCTCGGCAAAGTAGATAGATATATACACAAAACGCATGCGATGCAGCGCGATGTAGTGTTCTCGTCCAGACCAAGCCAGAAGTAGTGCTGCGTCTGGACTCCGAGTCAGGCAAACGAACTAGCCAGTTGGTCATATGGGACGGGTGGTGGTGGCGGTGGTGGTGCAGCGATGTGCATGGTCCATGAGGCATGGTGATGATGGTGGTGCGCTGAGTTTGTTGCATGCCCGAAAGATTTGCGCTAGAAATGTGCGAGGTTTGTAGATCTGTGGCAACGACAGATTAGAGATAATGCACTAACGAAGGCCTTTTAGCTCTTGATTACTAGCAGATTCAGGCAATTTAGTCTATTGGAGGAGACCGTTCTTCCAGAGAAAATACTTTATATTTTAGCAAAATGGGTGCATATTCCCCCTAGATGGTTGCCTATGTCAGACTAAGCCATTCCGCTGTCATACTGCACCGTTACGACCTCAACGCGTCACGTTAAATGTGACAGAGAATGTACATTAACAAATGCTTTGCCAGCGCTTTCGCATTCGAACGTTGGCAATTTCAAGATAGAGGGTCCACACCATTAGGACTGATTGTAGCGCATTATGCCAAGCTATGGAACTCTTAGAGACCTGGCGATATTATTTCTCTGGGCACTTGATTGTTTACCTGAGCCATTCTGATATCATCTCAGAGGAAGGTGAACATTAATCGTTTTTCCGAAACGCATCAAGGAGACTATGGTCACAAAACGTAAAGGAAAAAGAACGAGTAGATGGAAAGTGCAATCAATCGATCCGTTTTAGCGCGACCTTCTCAGACTCCCTAAGGTTATCAGTTGTCCATCAAACCTAGTTTCCCATTCCTCGTACAACTTTCACCTTTCAGCGATTTTATCGTTCCCCACAGCCCACCTCTTCCGTCCACTGATAATTTGATAGGGAACCACGCTGAGTAGATTACATTGTTTTACAATTTATCCTTTCGACATAAATCCTTTCAGCAAATAACTTATATTGGCCTTAGTAAATGATAAATAATTCCGCAAGGGGGACAACTATCACTGGACAAAGCTATCTGAAGAATTTTTATTTACGAGTACCGCATAAGTAGATAGGCGAACAGACTTACGCGTCGAAGGTTAACAATTGCGGCTCTATTCATAGCGTCAGGAGTCCGAAAATGACCAAATTACATATTTTGTCAAAATATCGAAACATTATACCGTCCTTTGAACTATCCCGTGTAAGATTGAGTTACTCCATATATGGCTTCATAGTTCCTTTTACCACTCTAGGATAGAGGCAAGCGCTCTGTCATGGCGGTCCAATTCCTATCGAATGTCGTTTGCTCGAAGATGTCACACTATCTCTGTGGCCTTTGAGGTCTCGATTTAAAAACGACCGATTCTAGAGACCCGTAAACACTTCCAGCCCTACCTTCGTACCTAATGATAACAATATGTAACCCTTTCGGTCGTCGACTAATTTACGTTTTCGCATCGTTCAACAGCTTTGCACAAACGATGAGCACTCGATATCGCCCTCGACGACGACGACGACGACGACAATACGGCTGGAGTTGAGATGGGAAGGATGGGTTTACCCTGTCAGTTTCTGATAACTTTCCCCAACTGGCGATGACACCTTGTCGCCTTCTGGCGATTTCAAGTGCGTGCTTTGTGATAGCCCCACGTGCATGCTCCGTGTTTAGTGGAGTGGCTAAACCAGTGACGGCTGTGGGGAGACAGTCAACACTTCAGGCTGTCAATCATGTTCTCACGGTAACCCAACGGCGATAGCGACGCAACGCATTCAAAGGCACCGGTGCTCGGTGAATAGTGAACGATTATAAGTATTTAGCTGTCGTAGTCTTAGTTCTTGAGAGTTGCCACTATGAGCGGTCGTTGCCACCTGAATAGCCCCAGTCGCTCGATTGTTTTATGACGCGGTCGCGGCGTGGAACGGTCAAATGGACTCGTTGAATCGCTTTGTTTTCTAGCAGCCTAGGTTAAATATGATGCGGGTAGAACGCTAATTGTAATCCGGGAAGACGATAGTGAACCATTTGTAGAAAACCGCATGGGAATAGGAATGGGAGGAACCATCTGGTGATATCTTCATTTACTGAGGGATAGCATAGGGTTGGAATCAACTGCCGGTCCCTGCAAGGCACTAACTGAAGTAACACTTTGACATTCGCGGTCAGTGCCCCAACCGTCAAAATCAGTTCTGGGTTTAGTCAGTGCGAGTCTGACACCACCAGGCAAATACAAAAAAAATATCTTTGTTTGTGCGAAGAGCTCCATAACTGGGGTAGTGTAATGACAAATGAAGGTGTTGCTGACTATGTATAACTCGTTGTTGATCCGCTTTATTCCGAAAGTCTGCACTGATTGGTAGCTTGATTTGGATTAATACACATATTTTTGTATCAGGTCAGGTCCAAATCGCACAAACTAGACAAACTAGATTTTTCGCTCCATTCCTAACTATCATTTCATAAACTCTTGCCACGCAGGCAACTTTCACCGTAGTATCATCATCGCTCAATAATGCAGTCAAAGTGGTCACCACTACGCCAACGGGGAATACGCCCTTGGCGGCGGTTTCTTCTTGCTGAGGGCTTTCTGTCATAGCACCTTACGAACAAAAACCTAATGGCTTCGTGGATTATTTGAAACCTAGCAGCTAGCCGAAACAACCAGGCAAACATATGTGTATTATTATAGTTTGATTGAAAGACACGGAGTATTCTGGTGAAGTATTCGGGTGGTGCCAAAATGTGCATGCGCACAATTGCGTACGGGCCTTGGCCCAGACAGGCTGCTCTACGATTATCTGCGATGCCCTAATGCGGATGTCATCGCATCGAGCAACGCCCAAAGTCAATATGCACAACACACACACACTGCGGTAACACCAGAGCGTTCAGAGACCAAACCGCCAGCGACTCGGCCACGGTGAGCATTCCTCCCCAGTCGGAGAGACCTGTCTTTAGCTGACCTTGAGTCTTCGGGCTAGAAGCCAACTGATTGTCAGGGTAAGGTGATCACGCGTCAAAGGGTTTATCAGCCAACACAAGACAAGAAGAATCTAGAGCACATCTGTATACATAGTTAAGCCGTTGTCAGCGGTTGCCATGGCCTAGTAATATGGGTCCCACTGTGTAACTGTCTCTATGACAGAACGCTCACTCTAGAAGAAAAAAAAGGATTAAAATAGTTGGTCCATATTGTGGACTGGCTAGACATACCTATTAAAGGGTGATCCGTCTTAGGGGCATAAAACGTATTGCAATTAATTTTGCTAGTAGAGATCAAAAATGTCTAAATAAATTCTGGGTTTTCTCAATAGAACACATTTCAAGGCAACCAGTAACATGTTTCCTGCCTCGTCTTCAGGAGTAGCCGTGAAAATTAGTTTAGGGCAAAATCATATATATGTATATGTATCTAATTAATAGGTCTATCGAAAGTACAATCAAGATAGGTTCGACCTTGTCTATTTACGCCACACACATATCGGAGTAGACTGAGGATGTCATTCGTAGTGACACAACTCTTTAAAAATTATAAAAATTGAACCTTAAAAGTTGTATAATTATTTGTGATCTTTTTTTTATTTAGAGGAGAAAATTTTCTTCAAACGCACGGTTACCACCAGAGAATTTGTGATCTGGAGTTGTTTACTGTCACATTGAATTATCTACTCACAGTTATGTTGTATTTTGTATAGTATAAGAGAAAAAGCGTCAACCTGCATTTGTTCTACGGGTCTACAGTTTAGGAAGATGACATCAAAAATAATGAGATCTCAATACATGGATTGCATCTTCCGTATATCTGTCTTGCCAGGCAAGATTTGCAGGGGCGTCTATATATTTCTGGGTCCATTCTGTTCGGTAGTAACAACAACGACTCGATAATACCGAAATATATATTTGAGGACATTATTATAGGTGCAAGCAATACTATAGTTGTGTCGGCGACAAAGTTAATTAAATTCGGGGCTCAGTTTCCTCGTTGTGCGACGCAAGGTAAAAATACAAGGATACAGCTTGTGTCTGTCTACCCACGGAACTCGTTCAAGTTTACGGATCGTTTAACACTCGCCCATTCTGTCACTGATCGTTTAGAATAGTGCAGCAGTGGAATGATCCAGTGTCTTCGACGGGGTGGATACCGATGATAAACAACAAATAATAATGATGATGATTATGGTGATGATAATGAATGCAGAACGGACGAACATGACGTGTGTGACTTACTGCATAACAATTTATGATTGATGACCGCTGATTGATGTTGTTGTTGTTGTTGTTGTTTTTGTATTTCGACCGTTGATACTGGAAGCGTACAAAAGGGTTGTCTCGTTTTATATTCAGTACTGCTCATATGATTTATTATCTTCCATCTTAGGGTCGTCATTATATTGTTTAGTGTATGAATTTATACTTGCTTTATATATATATATATATGTGCATCCAGTCTACAGTAATGAGAACAATTCGGCATCATCTGACTACTGACCAACTTTTTCGGTCTGTTTGTCGCGTCACTGTCTTTCTGATCTGCCACTCGGGGTCAGGGACAAAGTGAACAATGTATAGACATATGTATACACCGGCAAGGGGGTGAATGAGAACTATAATAGGCAGATGATCTCGTGCTCTCTGCTGCTGCTGCTGCTATTAATAATGATGATGGTGGTCAATGCGATAGTCCAGTGCGGTTAATACTGCGAGCTGACAACGGAGAGTGCTTAGCAGTCCGGCAGATTCAATCTGAATGGTGCAGCTGATAGAACAAGCAGCCATTGTCTAGGCGACTCTTTATCTTGTGTCTGGGTAGAGGTCTTCGTCACTAGATCTGTCTTGATCTCAACATGCCTGCCCAAGAGCCAACAGAGACGTTGGTCAACCCACGTTGGCCTCTGTCATTCGATTGGTACGAATGTACATCGCTTCTATCAGAGTTTGCACAAAGGAGCTACCCACTCTCGCTGACACCAGCCCTAACCTTTACACCTATCTTTTCAAATTTGTCAAAAATGGGTCCTGTCTTCCTTTAAACAACACGTCCCACTTAGAACGCCGAGAGCCGGGAAGTTCCAGCTGGTTACATTTTCGCTATATAAAGGTAGAATGCTTTGGCATTTGCCGAGAACATTTTCATTTATTTGATCATCTGGGTATGGGCGAGCAACCCATTCTCAAAGATTTCTTATTCATGACAAACAAATGTATGGATACAGTATCGTATACAAGCAACGATTTTTCGCATAATGAAGGGGAACATTTTCGTTCCTAGTTACTTCAATTCTAGGCAGATTCCTATTGGTCAACTGGAAACATATTATGTTACCCGTAACCTATTTTTCACTGTACGTGCACCGTTGTTCTCTCATTCAGCTGAATTATCTTTAACCATTACTGTTTATATGAAAACGTCAGTGACCAAGTGAGATGCTGATAAAAGACAACATCGTCACAACCTGGTCTCGGATCACACATGAACTGTCACAGATGACATACGCACTAATCGAAAACACAGAGCGAAAATTGGTCCGTTCATTTGCAAGCCAGCTTACATACACCACTTAATATAGAAGGAAAGGAAGGCTCCTACGTTCTCACCTGTGATTTGTGTTGTGGCGAAGGGATACAAGGCATAGAGCAGGATAGAATCCGTACGTCGGTTACCCACTCGTGGCGCTCGCCTTCCAAAGACAAATTGGACAGTAGGAACGCACACAAGCAGAGTTTAGACAGGATGAAACCGATGAAACTAAGATGTTAATAACCGATGCTGGTGATACAGACGAACAGGAAGAAAATGAAGATGGACAAAACGTCAATAGGTAGTTAGCTGTAAAGTATCGCTGACCGAATAAAACTGGGGAGACCCAGAAAGAGTCGTGACACGTTGAACCCACTTCTTTACGGTGCACTGCTCGTGCCAAGCGTAGGTGTTATCTCTTGTGCTCCCATTGTTGTTTGTTTTGTATACGTGTGTATCTGTGTACAACAAATCTATCTTGAACAACAAATAAATGAAAAGGAGCTATCAACAAAACAAAAGAAATACATCAAAGCAAAGAACAACAAGAATTACGACAGCATTGGCGATGTCGATAGTTATAGAACAGAGCGCACCAGTTGAGCTCAAGGGGTTTGATCTAAACGTGATGTTCGCCCATATACGCCGCCAATGGCATCACAAACATATAGCTGTATTCCACTACTATATACACACATATATATATAAATATATATATATAAATATAAATATATATATATATATATAAATATATATATATATATATATAATGAAGACCTGGATGTGCCTGGAATATATATATATTCATGTGCGGTGAAACAATACTTCGAGTGTGATGTATTCGATTGTATATTTTATCTATCATATTTCTATACAACGTAGCCCATACACTGTTCATATTGTCTTTTAATTAGAAATTTCTTTCGAAAACAACAGGTGGTATCCACAAGCATGTTGCTATTGTGATTGTATGCAACTGGCAGACTATTTGATGTATATATGCTGTTTCATTGATTGCTTCTGTTGTGATTTTCATCTTGAGCAACGGTAGAAAATTCCAACAAATTTTCAGCTCGGTCAAATGCATAACAACAAAGTGGGCGACAAATATTAAAATCAATTTGTGTTTGCGAAGATCGATGAATTCTTATTAACATTAACCGAATGATTATTTTGGGCTGACCTGAAGTACAGTGATCTCTGTTCCGGCGTTATATGGATCGCTTGGTCAAATATGAGCCTGATGTGCGCGTCTTTTGTACGACATGCTATAGTATCCATGGGTGGGCCGTACACGGACCGAAGCCGGTACGAAATTTTACCTCCAATAGTTTCTAGCTTAGGGGATATGATTGAGGTGGACAAGCTGAAGCATTTTTTCGTTACCTAAACAAATTATTGTATTATAATAACAATAATAATACCTGGCAACTTGCTTTCCTGCATTGATGCTTATTATTAAATCATACCTTGCCCCCTTGGCTGTATAATAAAGATGAATTTGTATTGTATTATATAAAATATCATGAACACTCGGGAGCCTCTCCCTTTATATATATATATATATATATATATGTTGTCTCATTATCTATGTTTTTCTATGATATTATCTCATGGAATTGACCGAGAGAGCACATCATTTCCCATTTATTTTATGACGTCCACTGTTTAGTAAGCAACTCGAGATATTGTCGAATATGCGATGGTATATGGCCAGAAAACTCTTCGGACCGCTGCTGGTGAAAGTCGCTGATCTTGGGCAACGAATTTCAGAAATTGAAAGCACGACACAGAGATGCACCTGTCATTATTTAGATGAACCACGCGATAAGAAAAAAAATGAACAATCGAGAAAAACAGGTCTGCAATAGGAGTGCATTGATCTAGGAGGCATGCGATGAAAATATTACCATCTTGACTATTCAATATTAATATTTGTTCTCGCAAAATACTATACTATTGAACGATATTACTAGAAATATTCTATCTCATCGAGCATAGAACCAGTATAGCAAACGTTTTTCTTTTAATAATCAAGCCGTAATCTCTCAAAAAATGTACGCATTTCAAAGCTATGCACGCAATATAGTCACGCATTGCAGTATTATGATAGTGCACCATAGTAATATTATATATATGTCGGTCGCCGTCGGCTATCCATTATCTCTTATGGCCACTGTCATTTCACTGCTCAACCCGCATAACGACTCATCTGCTCAACTGATCAGAAAATATCGCATAATAATACCTCCGGCCCATATTTTCGGCCGCGACACAGTTAGAGAAGTAGATGCAAACAGAAGGGGTTGCAGCAAGAGTCTCGTTGATTCCTTCCAAGATCTAAATATTGCCCCTCTATTGAGTATGTCTATCTCGCATTTACGTTACAGCCCTTTATAGCTCTGATCCAGCGACTCGTGTACGTATTGATCCGTGTGTACGAACGACAACTGACCGTTCATTAGGGTGGACGGTAACGTCTGTCCCGTATCTGGGTTGGCCCTTGCATTCATATACCACGCTCAATGCGAAAATCCGACAGAGGGGCCTAGGTGGAGTTGTTGTTGCACATTTATTATGGGTACACCGTGAAGTGGGGAATTCGACGTGCTGAAACGCGAATTGGACCATTTATCTATTCACGTTCGATGGTGCGATGTACGCCGGACGTAGACGCGTATTACGGCTGATTCCACACTGTATTTCTGCTGTTGTACACGGGTACGCCTGTAGGGAGGCTTGACTACCTCGTGATGTCCATTTGATGAAGTTTATTACAGGGACATTGAGAATTACGTGGGTATATTTAAGTATATATTGTATTACTAATTTATGTGCTCAGCTTATTTTATAGTACCTTGCTGAGCTAGCTTTTCTATCAGCCGATATTTTTCTCATTTTCAAATTCGTTCTAACTCAGAGTGTTCTAATTTTTTGTGGTATATTTTTCTACGAATGTTGATGGTAGCCGAGTAGAAATCCGGTCGATGGGAAGGGCCAACACGGATTTAGGCAATACGAACAGGTAAATACGTCCAGTCGCCGACCCTAATCGTACTAGTTTGTACAATTGCATTTTAAAGGGGTCCGTCTTATGAAGCAACGCCGAAAGCAGTACCGTGGACGTTAAGAGCAGCCCGTAAAATGTACAAGTTTACCCTTACCGAATATTCTCCAATCCGCTATTTAGTGGTTTTCAATACCAGTAAATCGAAAAGCTCTCAACAGTCGACATGCCAGTCGACAACGAACAACTTGACCTAACCTCAGTTTGCATGAACTACAAGGCAGAAGCTTTCGGCCCGAGCAGGCTATTGTGGATCAGCCTAACGCCGTGTTCCATGGCCAGCTACAGCAGCCGCAACGGACGCCAGGAACAAATTTAGAATCCACCTACCTTGGATTTCCCATCTTCATTGCCCTCTCTCTCTCTCTCCCCATCTCATGTCTATTTTCTATACTTTCTCACCTCGAAGTCCGTTTGTGCGCCGTCGCACTCCCACGATTGCAGTGGGGGGGGGGGATAAGGAATAAAAGTATTTTAGTCATCTCTACCCAACCGCGCCGCTCGGTGCCCGACCCGATGACGGGCTGGCTGGCTGCGCTACGATACCGCGCCAATGGAACTCTCTCACGCACGCCGTGGGCTTCCCGCACCGTAAGGCAATTTTATATCAGCGCAACTTTTAGGAGAGGGTGCCCCCTCGACAGAGAGCTGAACCGAGAGGCGCTGTCAGAGGGCGCGCGCGCGCGCGGAGAGGGCAGTGTAGTTCGCGTGTTAGCCACTGGGCGGCGCCCGTGGTACCATTGTAGCGAGCACACTGTGTTGAACAAGACGGGACAACAACACAACAGAACGTTCGCGACGAACAGCAAAGATACATGCACCATATACTGCCATATGAGAATCGAAGGAAAAGCTCACTCAATGGAGGTTTAAAGAGTGGGAGAGAGAGAGAGAGAGAGAGAGAGAGGTGTGAACGGCGCAATGAGACTCAAGAAGAACGACCATGGTTATCCCTAATCAATGCAGAGTAAAACGAGGTAATAATGGCCGAGAGTCCGAATTGCTAAATCTTGCCGTGATGGAAGGTAATAGACCTTCTCAGAAGATCGAGAGCAGATAAGAGATGACAAAAAGAATTGAGGTAGAAGTACAAGAAAAAGAACACAACGAGTAAGCAGAACTTTCGTCGTTATCATAGACCACGACCTTGTTGCCTTGAGAAGCGTACACCCACAACCGAATTCGGAACTGGTCTTATAGGCAACGCTAATAAATTATATATCAGTATGTTCGTATAGATGAGTATAGAGGGCGTCGCTTTCCTGACTACAAACGATAGTTGCTATTGGCACGAGCCGGTGTTTTCGGGCTTCAAAGGAGCCTTCATGAATTTCAAAAGAGTGAGTCACCTCGCCTGAGCACAGTGGACGCTTGTATTGCCTCCGATAGAAATACACGAGAGTGCTAGAAATTTCGCGTCGGTCTCTGGAAGGGAACGAAGTGAAGTAAGATACGAAGACTCATAATAGACAGCAGCCACTAGTAGTATATGAATTATATATATATATATATATATATATATATATATATATATATATATATATATATATATATATATATATATACTTCACGAGCTGTAGTCGTCGGCCTTCTTGCCGGACGGCTCTGCTGTGTGATACAGCTGCTCTGTTGCTGCCGATCTTGCGATGACGGCTGTTGAGTGAAGACTGATGGTTCAAGCAAAACTCGCACGCGCCCGTTGGGCTGCTAACAAACGACCGGCGCTTTCTACAGTCACTGACTCGCGTGGCGGAAAGAGCGATGCGAAAGGGCCCAACTGTGACGGTGGTGGCGGCGGCGGTGGCGGTGGCAGCAGTTGCTTGGAGGTCTCCGGCGAGGGCGATGTCGAAGGCAAACTACATCACATAGTCAAAGAGCTCGGCCGGCAATCTCGGAGAATGAATACCACATCCTTCTGACTGGTCTGTCTGTCTCTGCTATAGGGATAGATAATGTTGTTCTGCCTTCTTGACGTTGCCAGCCTGTACGAATGCGTTGTAGTACTTCATTGGTAAAAAAAAAACGAACGACTCCGGTGTCATTTGCGATCTCACTTGACAAGGTTGGCACACCCTATCTGAAGTGATTAATAAATTGCTTCAGGTTGCCAGTGGTGGTCCTGATGACTAGATTGATTAGCTAGATATATTATTATATTGAGAAATTTACACTAGGTAGATGTGCCAATGACTCACGTTGCTATTATCTGATACCATCGTGAAGAAGCCTAATCCAAATGTGATCGATTCGTAGATGCGTTCGATACGTTCTTCCTGCGCAAGTTGTTGTGTGTGTGTTCAAGATCTTCATCGGGCTCGATAAATGGGTTGGTTGATGCGAGTTAGGTCGCGTATAGGTTGTACCACTTCATAAGCGATAAATGGTCCACATTTCTCAGATAGCCAGCAGGTGGGTTTCGCACCATCGCATTGGCTGCAGTCCCAAGCGCGCACCTATATACGATGCAAGCAAAAATGTTTACTGCTATGACTCATGACTTTAAAACAGCCGTTGCTTTCCAAGAGGCACAGTTAACATAGTACTCTAGGGAGTTTTGGCAGTGACCTAATACGTGGTGCCGGTGACCCGATGCCCAATGTTTCAGTCTCATCTCAGTTCATTCAGCCAACAAGAATCAATGTCAAGGTGGTTTGTTTTCGGTGAGTAAGTGAAAAGCGCTTTGCAGAATGCACTAATCAAACGACATCATCCCTGATAGACCAGTTAACTAAAGAAAGCTGACTTTGACGCCCTCTGGAAGGCTGTTTCAATATAGAAAAACCAATACTACCATTGTTAGCCATTTTTTAACAAGTCCCAATATTCCCTATGCAATTTTTTGTGACAATTAGATTATCTGTTTCATAGAGACATTTTAATCGATCTCCATATAATATTGAAATGTATCATCTATTCATGGGCTCTCCGACGTCGAGAGTTTTCCATGAAATCTTCGCTGCCATCATTTCCGGTAGGTACGCGTGGTCAATTTGAATTTATTCCTTCATTCGAGTTTTCCACATACGATCATCGCCACATTCGACTTCGCGAACCATCGAAGTTTACGTAAATTAAACACAATTCTGAATTGCGCTGCTTTTTCATCTATGGAAGCCTGTTCTTAGAATACTTATTTTTGGTTCTTTTTTTCGCGTGGTGATTGCTCGAGTATCGTTGTTGTTGTTGTTGTTGCGGTCATAGTCACTGTGTGTCTATCTACCTCTCTCTCTCTCTCACTGTAACTCTCACGAGCGCGTAGCCCTCTGCGTCGACTTATTTCAACCAAACTCGTTCGTTGTTTCATTTACATCGCTCCCTTCTGCCCTCTTCGTTCACTCCGACTTCGCGTAAACTGACCTGTCCATCAGCAGCAGCAGCAGCAGCAAAGCATCTATCTGCTCATACATTTTTCTGTTCTGTCTACGCTAGGGTTTACGCGCCAGCGGTTGAGTGTGGAATGTCAAGCGGTATAGTGTGCCTGTCAAACAGCGAAGTGGCGACGGCAGTAACATTTGCAACATTGGCCAAAAAACCGCTGGCTGCCCTGGGTACACCACGATCTTAAGGGATCTAGCTGGAGGAGCAATGACATCTCGCAAGAATAAAATACTTTACTTTTCACCGGATTTGTAAGCAAATCTTTATATACATTATACATAGAATATATATATATATATATATATATATATATATATATATATATACTCTATGTATGATGCGTCCTGCGAAGACGCATTGAGGAGCGTCCATCAAAGCAGCGCGCCGTGGATCTCAACTTGTCAGATTCAAACGGAGCGAAGTCGTTGAAAATTTGTGAAAAAGTCGTTCAAATATTTACTACAATCGTTATTTCTGTTGTCAATCCACATTTACATACGTCATGCAATTTTGTCGTACTGTTTTACTTGTCTCTGGCCGCGGGTGGGGTCGATTTTGACAAGCTTGGTGGTAACAATGTACACATTTAACAATCAACTTGTTCACTGCCGACATGTAACGAGTTAATTTTCTACATTCTGTTCTTACATCTAACATTGATATTGCGATGTTTAATTTCAGCGGCCTGAACTTTACGTTAAACTGTACACTAGTCCTATTATCCCAAAATCCCTTTATTTTTGTCCTGTATGGTCGCCTAATCTAACAAAAGATGTCACTGCCCTCTCGAAGTGTTCGTAAAATATTCATTAAGCACGTGTCTCTAAACGTCGCGATGTCCCTCGAGATACGGTGATCATTCCGACGCTCACCGACCTTCACCGCGTGGCCGACTTAGAAGAGAATTAAAAAAAAAAGAAGAAATTTCACAATGTCAATATGGCGTGCCGTATGATGTTTGACTATGATAAAGGCAACCTTCGTGGAAGTTGTCTGTACGGGCGCTCGAAGTACCCCGCAACGAGCGCGTAAATAACCTCAGTTCGTAGCGGACACCGCTCCTGCTGCGTCCACAAACGACCCTCTAAATATACAATAATCCCTTGAATAAAGACGAGTTTGTACTGTGCAGCAGTGAAAGAAGGTCTACACTTGAGCAGAGGCATAGTAAGAAATTTGAAAAAGAAAGAAGCAAGTAGAGATCAAGGGATAGTAGAATTCTAGAAATTAATTCTAGAATTCTAGAAGAGGATCCTATCGCACACATATATAGGCACACTGATTGGCAACAGGCTGTCAGCTGCAAAACCATTTGTCTGAACTCTGTGTACATGAGTTCCTTGCGCTGTGCTAATAATCGGTCAAAGCGAGATGACTTATTTTAACAACCGGGAACCCAATAAACAATGTTGCAATATCTAGTATCTGTCTATCCTTTATGGCAAACATAATACACTTATACAGGTTCGAGTCCCGTGTCGTGACATATAAGAGAACTTAAGCAGTGTAAAAACTGCAGTTCCTTTAATAAACAAATAAAGCTTTACCTTACCTTTACCTTACCGCTATGGATGTTGTGGAGTTCATAACATTAATTCTCTATTTATTTTCTTCGTATACTTTCAGGTAAGACTGATCTCTACGAAGGATAGAGCCGTGAATCAATTACCTTAACTGTCTCCTCTTCATCCACAATAAAAGGTCTGTGCACTCATAAAGAAAATTCTCTTTTATTCAATTGTCCACAAGCCACACAGTGGTGCGATATTTTTGTTTGAATCAACATAGGCGCCATAGTAAAGTATCTTCTTACACCACCGTTTATCAATGTTGATGGATGGCTGTATGTGCACGTCTTTGAACACGAATTATGTCAACTACGTCACTTGTCACCTCTAACGACACTTTCCGATGAGGACGTCTGCAATCTATTCTATTTCGCCTAACTCTCGAGGTGGTGTGGACCAGCCTGTGTGGTTGGCTGCCGCGTCAGGCTGCACTTCTCGGCTATACGTGGTCCAACGCAACATCACGGCTTCATACGCTGCATCTTCTGAAGTCCACCACAATGCCGTCCTAAGAGTGTAACCAATGTGCGATAGAAGACGCCAGCACTGTCTCATTGTCTGATCGTTCTACTACGACAATTCGACCCGCTCCAATTTTTCCGGCACGAACCTCGACCTCTCCGCTATTTACCTAGAATTATTACCTGGCGGGCGGAATATTACTACAATACGATACAACAAGATATGACATTGCACAGGTAGGGGAATGTAGAACGACGAAAATCGAAACACGCTTCACGCCTGTGTCAAAGCCACCAACCTTAATGGCTTGAACGCTGTTATACATTGCTATCCGTGATAATGACGTGAATAATAGTAATAGCATTGCTATGACAATACGGGTAAAAGTGGTCAGATCAATATATAATATAGCAAAATAAACGAGACAATTATTCAATATACTGTTGGCTATACAATTGCTTTTTAAGAAGGGTATAAGATTAAAGTCGTGTGATACAAAAGTGAAATCTGCCCGTGTTCCACTAGGCTATGCACAAACGTTGCTTTGATGAAAGGCGATGCATTTTATTCCAGCCGTTTTGTTTGCTACAACGGTGTCATAGTTCAAAGTTAAGCGCAAAAACAAATAAATAAATCTGCAATATATACAAAGCAAAAGTGTGTGATTGATCACTGCGATCTTTTGGGCATCAAGACAGCGACATTAGAACCTGTTACTATTATAAAACATCAAACCCGTTCTGAAATTCAAGCCTTCCTATGTGTAGAGGCATTCTTTTTGGAAATTTCAAGCAACTAAATATGGACATTAAATTATCTTCATGTTATTAGCAATAGCGAACAATTCCGCATTAGCCGAATAGGTCCGGTTCAGCTAAAAAAAAAACCAACAAGATTATAGCTTTATTAAATCGAAAAGGACGCTCTACTACGAGCCTCCCCCGCGATCGTATTCTCGCCCACGCGCGCGTGTCAGACAGAAATTTGTCTTCGGGTCGCCTCGACCGTCCACAAAATGTAGAAAAGATCGAGATAGAGATGGAGGTTTAGTTCGTGAGTTCGTCTCTTAGTGGAGTGTTATTTAAAACGTGGAAGGGCCAGAGGAGTAAATGTGAATGAAGAAGTAAGGTCTTTTTTCTACGGTGTCGTCTGCCCGATGATGAGCATTTTAATGCATTAATAATAATAATAATAGTAATACTAGTGATAACGAAATAAAAAATAAAAACATTAATGTATCTCTATGGATGGTCGAACACGGCAAGGTTGCCGTTAATTAAAAGAAAGAAAATAATCTAAGGCACGTCCTATATCTTCTCTAATTAGAGTTTCTCTTCTAGGCTCGCACAATTCAGCGCTTCCATAATGGTTTAACGGTTTCCGTTTTTTTCGTTCATTCTCTTCCCCCCAACTTTTGAGACGCAGCCAAATTCATTCTAATGATTAGGCTAGCTTATATTGCATAACATACAAGCCAGTTGAATAGCAGGTCCCTTGAGCAAAAAAACAAACACGCTGATCAACCATAAATACAACATTGTTATATTGCTGTCAGAAGGAGGAGAAAAGTCCAAAATAATATTCTAAATAAGCTAGAATATGATGAACAGCCACAAACGAACAATAGAAACTCCAACAACAATGTCTCTTCTTTCAGTTACTGTTACGAAGATTATTATTATTATTATTATTGTTATTAAATTTGTTCGTAGCCTCCTCCCCGTCGGCCATTTCCGTATTCGTGTATTACCGTGACTGCACGGACATCTATTGTATTTGTTATATCTGGTCTAAAATCTTCGATGTGCATTATGTGCATGTTTTTCCATCGTTGGCTATCTCCTCGCTGAAATGATTCAACAACGCAACGTAATAATCTTCATTTTGATGCTGAGTGTCACCGTTAACCGCAACAACGCTATCTGGCATCGGAAGAACGCTCCACGACAAGTTTTTCGTTGTTGACAAACAAATGGTTATATTGAGGAATCGAATGGTTTGTTGTTGCCTCTCTATAGGAGAAATTAACGTGCGGGTGGGCCTTGTGATTCGATCGACTGACTCGTCTTCTCCAATCATCTAATAAAGTACATTGATTGGCATTATCATGCCTTTGACTTGACAAAAATTGTTACATCCATTCAAACGACGCGTTCTTTCCATAGTTACAAAATCTATTGAGGCAATTTACTTCGAATTATAGAGCTGCGACGTCACAATCTACAACGCTGGACCAATTGAAATTTCGCTCTTGTTTGCTTGTCGCTAGAGACGATCATTCGTAGCATCCGTAATGTGGTTTTCGCGTACTTAACCAAAAAAAAAACAACATACAATATATATGTGTTTTTTATTCGCACTGTGTATCTTACCATAAATACATAAGTTTTGTCGATCACGCACACGAGCAGCAATGCACAATTTTCGAATGAGTGCCCCCTGTTCAACGTTTGTAAGACTCTTGGATGCATATTAGTGTGCATAATAGTGTGGTGTTAAATATTCATAATCATAGCGAATTTACTTACTACCAAAGTATGCTGGAGATTCACACTGATGCCAGATTATAGTTTTAGCTATTTATATTTATATTACTTCTCTTATACAACAGTGCAAAGTAGACAAAGTAATAATAATAATAATAATAAAGTAAATGATTTAGCATTTAGAATTAAATTTCGTATATCTGCGTTGAGGTAAAATATGAAAATATTTTGACTGTGGTTGTTCATTAATGAATAATAATGAAACCGTAATCGACGTTTTTTAGCTGGTCCGCATCGCTTTGAAAGCGACACATAGATTTCTTCTGATCGAGTATATCATTACTATAAGTAATAGTAATCATATATTCAGAGCAGGCTTCAACCAGTGCCACAGATATGTACCAAATGTGCGTAGGTCGTGCTGCCGACCGTAATTCTAGAAGCAAAAGAGACTCTATTTGACCATACCTATCAGGTGATGATATCGTATGTGCCGCAATCGAATCTACACCCTTTTTACGGTAGTGTTAAATATTGGCAAAACGCCGCAACATGAACTACAAATAGTCCACCGTCTCAACAAAGTAAACCCCCCGGGCAAATGTGTTCGTTCGGGGGCCGTCTGTGGGGTGATGATATCGAGAGAGAGAGAGAGAGAAGTGTGATTCGAACTCGGGAGTTGTTATTGTGTTATATTATAGTTTGATGATATCGCCTTGTCACGCAGGATGGTCAATTGCCTGTTGTTCCGGCTACGATCGTTAGCTCATACGGTATCGAACCACCCAGAAGGATCACGTTAGCGCACATAATGACTCGTGGATTGGCGACTTTTGCCGTCATCTTTGGCCGAACTGACCTGTGAGCAACGAGGTCACAGCAGCATTATACAACATAGGATCATACTTCGAGCGAAAGTTAGAGACGGTGCTTGATTGTGGAAGGTGCTTGATTATATTGATGAGAGAGGATCTTATAATATGAGGGAGAATTTGTGTTAGTTTCAGCTGAGGCAATGTATCTTTGAGTTCGTCATATGTTGAACTGTCATAAGAAGCTGGAATTGTCACTATTATAGAATGGTGATTAACAATGGTCCTGTTGTGAGCTTTCATATAACTTTAAACTAGACCTCCGTATAACGAAAGACGCACCTAGGATAAAAATGCTAATAATCATTATAACATGTGATTTTGATACGCGATGCGTATTGCTTGCCGACTGCAGTGTACGGGATAGTGAATACCCTAGTTTTCGTTCGGTCGAAGTGCTTGTTACAACGGCGGTTGTTTCCTTTAATGACAGAGCTTCGGAGTCTGTTGACTCGTATTTCTATCAAACCATGAACTGATCAGGCTAACGTGTAAACCCCAGATCTCAGAGTTGTATTAAACTAGCGGACAACCATGAATATGTTTATATATATATATATATTATGATATCATTGATAGACTGTAGGTGGTTGCGTCATTCATCTTCGATGGCGCTTATGCCAACTATCGATTCACTTTGTTCGCCACACTGTGCTATAAGTTGAAGATTTTACTGCGTCTGATATACCATTGTACCTTGTGTATATGGGTCAGGGTAGTGAATACACTACAAAATTGTTCATTTCTATGGTGTGTCCGATATTCAAAGTTTATCACTGTTACAGAGATTCTCCGCCGCGCCGAAATTGCCATGTGAGCTCGACGATCTCACTGCTACGCCGCAGTCGCTAACAAGAAAGAACAACGGCGATTGTCAGGCGGCACTATGGCATTGTGTTCCCTGGTCAGTGAATGTCTTTCCCCCATTCTCCGGCCTATACCAAACAAATAAACAAACAAACTCACGAAGTGTCATTCGCGTCAGTGGCAGCAAAGCCACAGCCACCAGCGCCCCTTGTGTTAGTCCAAGGGTAACCGACATAGATCGCCTATTGCTACTACGACATGTATCTATCCTGACAGACTTCAATGACTATAGACGGCGCAGCCGACTTCGCGATGCCCTCGCGCCTCGCAACTCCACAACTTCACTCTAATCCAAGGGCCACATCAGCATCATCAGCACCCCTCGTAGTCCTACCAGTAGAAGTGGTAGTATGATCATTGCAATCATCTACCTTCACGACCTAGAGAAGGATCAGCGTCTATATCAGCCACAATATTGCCCCTCACCTTCTGATCCAGTGGCCCCGATGGCCGCGGTGGTGGAGCTGACGGAGCTTCGTCCGGCTGTTCTGCCTGTCTGGCTCATTGGCATACTGCCCTAGAGAGTGGGCTGCTGCTGCTGCTGCAGCTGATTCTGGAGCCATAGGGTGGCGCCGGCGTGCTTTTCTGTGTGACTGTTTTATCCACATATCTCTCACCCCCACCATTGGTTGGCTCGCGCGCTGCGTCTCTCACTTGCTTGGACTAGTTTTCTCTCTCTCGATCTCTCGGTCTCTCACGTTGACGACGGAGACCACTCTGCTGCTGCTGCTGCCTCTTTGCTGTTGTCTACGATGGCTTGGCAGCGACGGCTGTCGCATAGCGGGCGCGGTGGCTGGCGAAGCCATGCGCCGACTGTTAGTATAGATCGTCGAGACGACCTCGAAACGACGGCCTTCGTGTTGAGCTATAGAGCAATTGCAGGAGCCGTGCGCGCACAGAGAGACGGCTAACCTGACTACCTGCCTACATATCCGTCTACCTGTATCCGTACCTTTCCTACACACCTACCCTATGAGCTCGCCTCGCCAGCCGGCCAACGGTCCACTCGACCGCTGCCACTCGACGACTACCACTCGTTCAGGAGTTTCGGCCCATGAAGGTTGTTTCGACACTCTCTGGCTAGTTTCTCCGAAGTGTGCTCGCTTGCTCGAAGTGGCTCCGTTTGGAGAGGTAGACATCTATTGATCTAGAAGATACTATAAGCATTTATTCAGTCAGCCACTGAAGTTGGTTGAAATTGCTTCCTCTCACTCTCGCTCTCTCGCTGTACATCGTTGCACGCCATTGTTCGTCTATAGGAGTTAAATAGGTGGAGTTGTTTTATCGGTTCGAGTTGGTGTACTTGTACTGTTCCCTGGTTGTCACATAGAAGGAAGTTTTGTCTTTTCATTGAAGAAAAATGGATTGTTCCTTGCTGCTTCGTAACTCTCAGGTGTTCGAAGTTAGTTACCCATATGTGCTTGTAAATTCGAGTCCATATGCTTTCATCTGTCGCTTTTCTGTGCCCTTGTTGTTTACGGACGTTATAATTTCCACTGATCATCGTTGGTAGTCATTATTTTTCCTTGATTCCTGTTTCCTGGCATTCATCAGAATTTTACCAGCTAGCGGATAACGTTATCATTTGTCCATGGCTGATGTAGTACTGTGCCTCATTTGTTCCGTCTGATTGTCCAGACGCAGGCTAGACGCAGTGGCTAACTGCTAGCCATGGTAGGCGAGCGGAAATAGCAGAAAACACGAAGACTCCACAAATCGCGAGGGTATTCTTGTGTGAACGCTTGCTCAGTGTGTGTATGTGTGTATCCCATCGTTCTATAGTAGTGGAGTATTCCAGCTACCGGCTGCTGTTTGTCTCGTGGTCGAGTGTTGTATTCTGGCTAAAGGCCGGGACGAAGTTGCTGGAAGTTGACCAACTTGAAGTAACCAACTCACAGGCAACACACGAGCGTGCGCGGACGGTTGCTTGTCAGCTTCGAGTTACTCCGTTCTTCTCTCCCATCAGTTTGCTCTGCCTTCGGCGTTACTTCTGCTGCTTCTGTTGCTACAACTAATGCTGCTGCTTCTGCAGCTAGCTCCCATGCTGCGCGAAAATTTCACGCCGCCGCTTGCAATTGAACTCCGCCGCGGCCGCGGTAGTCCGCATCGCGTGCTCGGCCCTTATTGCCAACTCCCTCGGCCTCTTTTATTCTCTCTGGCGCTGCCCCTTGTTGTTGTTCTCATCCGTTGGCTCGACCAACAACACCACCACCACCAGCACGACCACGGCGACGAGCATCAGTAGAGCCACCGGTGGAAACAACAACAACCACAACAAAAAAAAAAAACACCAGCATCAGCAGCTTCAGAAGCAGTCGCTTTTAGTGTAGCCTTTACGACTGAGCCACTCGAAGGGTGTTGTTCGTTATAATACCTCGCCGTCGTGCTACGCATCTCCTCGACGTTGTTCAAGTTCCTGTTGATGTTGTTGTTATTGTTGTTCGTTCTGCTTGTAGTTATTAAACGCTGATATTCTAATACGAGCAGGAATGAGGGACTTTACTGCATTGCCATGCTACTAGTGGCTGAAAGCTAACTACATCAACGAATCTGAGGAAACGACTACATTGCGGAGATCCGTACATCGTTCACCGAGTACAAAGTGGCTGAAGACACATCTCGTTGCTCGAGTGTTGGTGGTGCTTTCGAACGCTCGTTGTCTGTTCCTTTACCACGTTCGTTGCTCACGGCACTAACCTGTTCACTGGTGGTGATAGGTGAGATCCCTGAGGTCCTGAGGACTCCGTCTCACTTCTGATCCAAATAGGCCTTTATCGGTGGGTGTTGTATTCGGTTGTTCTTCTTATGTGAGGCCATAATAATAATGATAATAATGAAATGGACATACGGGTGACGTAGCCCCTTAAGTGAGTGACGGCTTAGCCTTATTCTCATTGTTTGTTGTTGACGTGGAGCCTCGATGTACCGAGCGACGCCTGCACAGCGACCTCTCTCATCACGATTGTCCTTGGGATTATTAATTAATTGTTGCTTTGGCTATTTCTTGCTGTTGCTGCTAGTGTCGTGTCTCTGTCGTTCTAATTGCGCGCTGCCGTTGACGTTTGCTAAAGTTGGCCATCAACTGGCCAATCTGTATCATTCATGCATCTGCATCTATCGATATAATCCGCTCACTCCCGCCGCGTTCGATTCTTCCCTGTCATATTCAAATGTTGTTAGCTTCGGGCTCTCGTTCGTCGAATGCAAACGACTACTGCCGAGGTGGACACAGGACGTTTCACAATTGGTCCACTTTGCTACTAGACAGTACCCTTCACGAGTACAACTAACAACTGGCAACAAAGCAGATGCTCTTCAACATATGCGTATGTTCCATTGGGACATTAGGTGCATCGCTGTTTGATCCAGCCGAAGTCTTTGTTATTCTTCCAACAAGAATTATTATGTCCACTCAGATATTGCAGGTGTCCAGTGCGTCCGCGACCGTAGCCTAGGATGCCCGCTGCGACCGTTGTAACGTCTTCAAGCGCTCCGGTCTTCGTCTCGATTGACGAGAGCGCTTTCTTTTCGGGCTCACCACCACGGTTGATCGTCAGCCGCCTACTTTAGTGGTTCCAACCAAATCGAAAAACCAACCATCTCCAGTAGCGCTTCGAAAACAATTATTGGAACCTTCATAACGTGCAACAACAACAATAACAACAAGTGATAAGCCAAAACAAGTCATTAGCCAAGCATGTGCCTGCCCACTGGAACTGTGATCACCGTTTCTGCCTTAAAATACAAATAGCAGCGGCCGTGACAACGACAACCCTTGCCACACTCCAGTGCAAGGCTGTTCGTATCGTAACGGTCCGTTTGCGTTGTTTGAAAGGAGCGTAGAAATTCGTAGTTTATTCAACCTAAAAGAAGATTGCACTAGTTCGGCCTCCCGTGCTCGGATCGCCGGTCCCAGAATCTGGGAGGGGATACTAGTGTCACGATTTCTGCAGAAGATATCGCAACCAATCAACCAACCAATCAAAAGCAAGCCTCTTAGTCGTTGCCATCCGTTTTAGATCCGCCACAGCGTCCCCGCACACTTTGCCGATTTAAACTAAAAAGAGAAAAAGCAATTCAAAGGTGCAGCTGAGCGCGTAACGTGCGCGCTAACGAATTAATAAGTCAGAAAGTTAAAGAGTCCACTCACCACTGAAGGCAGCTCATCATCAGTGAAATCACCCCTAGTGCAGTTGGACTTCTACTATTCTAAGTGTGACCAGTGTACGTGTCTGGGTGTGTGTGTGTGTTGAGTCGTTTTAGTTGTGTAAGGTGTACACATCACGGAGATAAGAGCGTTTACGTCTGAATGAATTCAACGGATCCACAACAGTGAAATCCCGCCAGTCTCGGCTGACCCGCTTACACCTACGTCCTCCTGTCGTTGTTCAGAGGTAGATGAGGTCTCCCCTGTTCACAACAACCTCGGACACACACACACACACACAAACACACACGGCAACGAAACCTCATCATCGTTCTGACATCCGGCATCCATCGAGATACCGCTGTTGATCGGACGACAAGATGACTTACACGCCCGTATTCTACGCGCTGTACCCAAATGGGCGTCCCGGTGCTCAACGACGCTGGGCCGAGTACGAATATCTACGAGCTGACAAAGTGATCAACGTTAAATGGTACGTTAAATGGACAAAAAGGCCGTAGACGAGCCCAGTGCAGCACATCTCAGATACAGAAAGTGTCGGAAAACGCCTATAGGTGGATGCTCAAATGATTTTCTCGTAGTGATATTTTAGTGGTTGTTTAATTATACCATAGAGCTTAGCGATAAGTGGAAGGTCACCTAGTTTTGAACGGCTCACCGAATCTGTATAGTGCTATATTGCTATGTGCCTGGTGGAACCGAGAGATCCAATATGATCTATTTGACAAATCAGTGGATAGCATCATTGGTTAGCATCACATGTCGCATGAAGTGATCTTTTGACAAACAAAATCCACCCCACTGATAGAAACCTAGAGATCTATAATGCGTACGTTTGAATGAACTCGGATGTGTCACTGGCTATCGACATGAGATCCAGTTGGGGAAGTCGCTGAACTGATTAACCTATCGGTTCGAACTGATAAACCTGACGGTTCGGCGCCGACAGTTCAGTGCCGTTCATTGATCGAAGCAGTAACTGAGTTGATTGGGTATCTACTGTTCACTATGCCGTGGCCACGCCGATTCGACTTGGTCTAATCAAGGTACGGGGATGATAAGATAAACATGTCGTGTATCCGCTCGCAAAAACCCGAACAGGAAATCCTGTTGTAATAGCGGTCATGTCCGACGATTTCTGTTGACACAAAATCTCCAAAAACTGTAAATGTTATAAGATCGTCACCGCAATGACGAATGATTAAATTGCAGAGACTACGTGTTGTTTTCTTCAAAAAGAAACTAACGTTGGCAAAATTTCGATTTTTGGAGGAAGTTCAACTAATTTCTACAGAACTTGCCTTTGTCGTTTATTCTGTGTTACCACTCAAGAATGTCGAACAACAGTAGCGAGTACAATAAAACGATAACTTCATTATTTATATCAGCCCGCACAATCACTAGGGAGGCAACGTATCGTGATGCCCATAAGCATTAACATGTCACTCCGAGCACAACATGGTTACTAGATTCAGTTCGACGTTTCTCTCGCAGTAATTACAGTTGAACGATAACGCTTGAGTTATAACAGAGGAAAGAGGGCACAAAACACAATAGCCCTTAACGTCCTCATCAGGAACTCGAATCGCAAACAAACGACCCCAAAATATAATCAAGCAACTAATAGAGATTTACCACTTTCTGTGTCAATTTTCAAATGTGTGTCCGCTTAGTGTGCTATATTTCGGGGTTTCCGACAACGTTGCGTGCTGTTCGCGGTCGGATTAATTCATTCATACGAGAATTACGAGCATGCTGGTATGACACTATTCTAGAGGTCACTGAAGGGGGGAGAGATCTTAGGTCGCAAGTACTGCTTGTATGATACAGTGCAACGTATGCATTTATGGAAGATCTTTTTGATACTCTGCGCTACAATTCATGCCAAGCCATGATCTATGGCATATAAGAGGTTATATGGTTTTCATATACGGGGCTACCGCACTGCTAGCTAGGTCATAATGAGCGGATTCCATCTTTGAATAGGGCAAACTCCCTATAGAAAATTACTGCCAGAAAAGGGCACCATGCGGGAGAACATACGCCGCAGAGGGTTGGTTAGTTCAGCACCAGGGACTCAGGTTTTTACGAGACTTGCTTTTAATAAAATCATATCCGGCTCGTATTGATTATTTGCCCACTGAATTATAATACATTCAGTTCACCTAGTCACTATCGATTAGACATTCAAATCTAACGAATAATTAGTGATATAAAACCTTATTTTCGAAGCCTTTAAAAATGAACATGCTGATGTGGACAATATAATTTGGTGAACAACTATATTTTGCCCTTGCATAGAAAACACTGTTTAATTTATCAGCGATGCTTTATTTAAGGGCTTAATACACCCATGCAATTATAATATTATGAGCGTTCACCGGTGGAATTTTGCATTAGATCACGCTGCTGGCGATGTAATTTATTCTTGGGACAATATCGCAGCAGACAAATATGGAACGTAAATTTGTCATGACCAGAAGTTACATAACTGGTGAAATAATTACGCAGAAAATATCGTCGTATTTCAAAACTTGACCACTAATATTTACTACCGTACACTTGAGCGCGGTGGCAAATGCTCATCAATACAATCTCAGACGGGTTTCCTTCGAGGATATTTGCGAAAGAAGCCCATTGCAACAAACGGAAGCACGACTAAACGCTTCTATTCAGATTTCAACTAAGTAATCCGTCATTCATCGAATTCTAGTAGAATGTAATGAGATCATTGGTTAATATTATAGGCTCCTATGGTGCCATTGCCATAGTGCGTTTGGCTAGAACCACCACGTGCGTTGCTTTCTAGCGGGAGGATTTTCCACTCTCGTTGAAAATAGTACGAGACAAAATGAGGAGCTGAAAGGCAGCCACGTCACGAATAAAATAGGTGAATTTTAAGCCTGGTCTCGTTGAAGTTCACCTGAGCGATAGACACGTTCCGTGCGTTGAGTTATGACCTTGGCGTCGTGGGAGTGTTCGCGTCCTTGGCCAACAAACCAGCAACCCAAATCAAGGTTGTCTCGTGTCATGATGTGCTAGTGGGGCCGTTGCTAACTATGCAGGGGTTGTCAAACTTATACTTGCTTAAAAATAAAAATAAAATAGTAGACGCGGTTTATTCGTTGTCGATACGTTGAATTCTATAGAACCACTTACTTTACCGCTTATATGATAAAAAAGTTAATTGGCCATGTATATTGGCAGATTTAAGGCCAGCTTGCCGGACGCTGAAAATGACCACACTCAGAATCCACGTGGAGTGTATTCCCGAGAAAGATCTCTGGGAGAGGGCGTACAACATGTATACGCGAAACTTCCTTGTCTGCCAGACGACTAAGCCTTGCCGTGCGCAGCAACTTCTTCAGAAGCCGGTGGTTTCACAAGCCCAACCATTCGAAAAACTGGGTTTGGACTTCATAAGTCCCTTAGAGGATTCGGGCAGGATCCGCCGGTTTACGTTCTGATGATCGCGGACTACTGCAGCCGCCTCGGTGTATGCCTGACCGGGTTGTGCAGGATGACGGTCATGTAGGATCATTACGGAACCATGAGGGCCTCTGGTACAGATACTGCGAGTTACTTTTGCCGCAAGCGTTCCATGAACGACATTACGAGAGCAGGCACTGAAGGTCTTACTCGGGCATCCGGGCTATCGTTTTGCTTAGTTGCTGGCCGATGTTCACCGTGTGCATCACGTCGAGTAAGAGCGACTCCATCTTACCATCCCATTGTTAGACAGAGTGAGAGTGAGCCATCTTACAGATCTGACGCCGTGCTGCCTGACGAGCTCCCGTAATCGCAAGACACGGTGCTCGACTGGTTACTTTCAGCCTCATCAACAGGGAAACTCGTGTAATTAAAAGACGCTGTGATCATAACGAGGACATCCCGACAGCTCCACGCACTAGCCCAGTGAAATGGGCTAAAACTAGCTATATAAATAGTTAAACAGGCGTTGTTTATTTAGAATAAATGCGTTGCTCAGTGTGCTCAGTATACTGGAGCTAGAAAGTGGTAGTCTTAACCGACTGACAAAGACAACAACAGATCTTTTCCAATTGTAGTATATAATGTGGTTTCGATAATGCTTAACCTAGCTGTCTCTAGTATCTTTTAATAGTATCTCCTGAGCCACTTTGTTGGGCGACATTTCCGGCAATTTCGCCTCCATTCGTGTAGCTGAGGGTCTAGCTAATTCGAGCCATCAATTGTCATCTTCAATACAAGAGTCGTCATAGATGTTAGTTCAGGCGTATAGCTTGACACGATACTCCAAGTCGAGCCTACTACTTGGTTGATTGTGTACTCACGACCTCTCAAATTATCTACGGAATAGAGAACACAAGGGGTTAATCATGTCTGACCACTGGGCCTTTGGGTTGAAATAATGAAGCAGGAATACTGTCCACGTATCCCAAGTTATAAATGGCTCATTTACGTTCGTTTGCGTGCAACAACACTGTGTTCAAATATCAGGTTATTACTAATATATTATTACATTGATGCCCTTTAGCCATATGTCTAAAGATTTGACCCTAGAGATGTATAGGGATTCGCCTAAAGTTGTTTTCTTATTGTTACGCGATATATATATATATATATATACGTTATGGATACGTTATATATCAGAATCGATTATATATAGGTTTACATATCCATTATACATAGGCTTCCTCCTTTAGATACTCTACTCAAATGATGGATTCATCCTCCATAGTCATCTACAGCTAGAGGGCTCCAAATAGTTCGTTTCTATAAACGACACGGATATAACTGATCTATACCATCATACTTACTCTTCATCAGTAATTGTTCTAGCAAATCAGTGACCAGCCATTAACTTCAGCAAGCAAGCTTTAGCATTGCTTTGTCAGGATTTCTCTCTCCTGACGGAACCTGGCTGTCTCCAAAGTTTCATATACAAAATATGTAACAGCATATAATTATGCCATCGAGCCACTGAGGGTAAGGGCCACGAAACGCTGGGCCTGTGCAGAAAGCCATACGTGGAACAGCGTCATAGCACTTCCTTGAATTATGGAATGGATGCACTGATGAAATATCTTTGATTATTCACCTAACGATTTTTCATATATAATAATTATAATCTTTTGAGTGCTCGAGTATAAATCTTAGCTGAGGTGACTGATCGTACCTCGCTAGGAATAGAGCCCGACACCGGTGCTAATCGATGAGCGAACAAAAGTCCACTGATTTCCCTACTAACAAGAAGTATCTCAGAAGTTGTCGCGCGATTTGATAGCAAAGTGGTAAGTCGGAAGGAAATCTCCGGAGGGACGAGTCCTCTCGATTGAATGAAGGCTAATGCTGCGACTCGAACTCGGTATAGTGCAGGCAGCAGGTTCTCCGAAGAACATATGCCCTGGATTGAGTCTCTGCGAGTTCTTCGACAGATGGCTCTCAGTGCGTCATTCTGTAGACTCTGTGTTCGACGCGATATGTTGCCGTAACCACCTTTCCAGACTGATATTGCGTTGCACAGAACTGGAAGGAAGACAGCTCTATAAAGCACCATGCGAAACCAATTCTTTTGGCTCACCAACCTGCCTGAGTCGTTGCAGAGACTGCAAAGCATTTGCGAGATAGCTCTGCGAGACGAGCTTGCCACTTGGCAGCCTCATGAAGGGTCAGATCAGCCGGATCAATGTTAATGGATCTTTGTGAAATATATAAATGTATATATAAATGGTCTTCGAAATAGGGTCACATTCGTTTTGCTGGCATTGACCAGCAAGTCAAATATATCCACTACACTTTCCGACTGAACCAGTGCTGTTTCCAGGTCCGACTGGATCTTGGATGGCAGAAACCGGAAGAATAAAGGGGTGACATAGGCATATGTAACAGTTCAACAAAGCCTTTCCCTCGAAATGTTCAAAATAATGAACCTAATGAAGATAATGAACAAATAAGGCTCAAGAACTGATTTCTGAACTGATTCCTATGTCGACTCTGTATGACCCACTCTCACACCTTTGCCGTCTGTCAGAGAGGTATGTGCCCAATCGGTCAACTGTGTTCGGCTTGCATCCAATACAGCCAGGAATTTGCGACAAAAGCCAGTGCTTCAGGTAGTTGAAGGCAGCTGTGATGCCTAGAAATACCCTCAAGCAGGCTTGTTGGGACAATTATTGGAGGCAGTTGAATTTTTGGCTGTCTTCTACCGCATGATTCGCCGATGAATCTCCATAGTGGAGAAGTATCGTTCTGCAGTTGTCAGAAACGATCGTTGTAAAATGAATCCCGAGCGACGTGTCCAGGGCGCGCCTCTACCGCCGTAGATTTTCGTAGTCGGTAGGCTTCGACTCCGGGGTACCATTTCTCGAAAACCAGCGGTGTAATTTGTTGACCTTGTGTCTGTAACGGCGTAGAGGCGAAAATGCGAAGTGGCTGGAAAGATGAACTTCATCGTTGACTCGGGTCATGACAAAACAAGCTTCATATTCGTTCAACAACAGACTACTGAATGGCTTTAAGCGTAGAGTGCACATCTTCCAGCCAATTCGCGTTCTCTATTTGAGTCTTGAAAAGGCCGATACTTGTGGTTCTGTCGTGCAGCTTGCTGTACATTGGGGCATCTGCAACGCTTTGAAGAGCAAGTTGCTTCTTTGAGGAGCTACAGGGTCGTTTCTTATTATGACTAGTGTTGGCTAATCGTCAAAGGATGGCGGGTTTTACCGCTCAGGCCGTGCAGAGAATCTACCACAGTTCGATAGCGCAATGTGATCAAAGCATGTCTTAAAGGCTGGCTGAGTAATTTCGTCGATTGCATGACCGAAGTCTCTGGAGGCAAAAAAGAGAAGCAGTCTTCGCGGGGCCATATTGGCATTCGAGTTAATCGTTGAGATTTAAAAAAAAAAAATCATTTACATCCCGACTCCACGTATAGAATCTCTCCGGCGGCGTAATAAGCCACTTTTAATAAATAACTCACGAGTAACCAATTGGATTTTATCTGAGCAGGGCGACTTACTTAGTGCAACATGAGATTGTCGCTTCACTGATTATCCATTTTATATTATATAAACAGGAATACTAAATTTGATATATTTGTTGGATGAATCAATGCGTCGTACAACGGCTAGTGATCTTTATTCTACGGAACCATGTTGTATCACATTAGCTCAATTGCATAGATGCATTATGTGCGTACAGATCAGCGCATAACGTTTGCAAATCAAATCTGTGGAAGTTGTGCCCCAGAAGCTTTTTGATAGACCACTACAATATCTTTGAACTTTGATTAATCGAGACATAGGTCATGAACCATTGGAAGCATAAATTTATTATTATGCTCCAGCAGTTCTCGAGTAACATCTACGGTGGTGAAATTATGAATTTTGTGCTCATGTGCTCGACCTTAAACCAAAAAAGGTCGCTCCCGTCTCTCTCTCTCTCTGTTTAACGCCAGTGGTAGTGGCAATGTGTCTGTTTAAATTGTTAGGGTCCTATTTTAACCCAAACAAGATCGGATCTATTATAGTTTCAAATCTGGAATCTTAGTTTACTAAAACTACAATGTCCAAATACATTGGATACTCGCTTATCCTAGATCCTACTTGTCGTAATGATCTACATAATTACATATGCAGATTAGGAGAGAAAATAATATTATTCGAGGATTCGAGAACACTCCCGCAGGAGTTCGAAAGTGTTTACATCGCCGGTGTCATACCATGCCTTGGAAAATCATCTGTAAGCTCTAGTTATCTCATACTTAGTCGACTTTGGTTGAGACACCGTCCCGATACCTCTTGTTGTGGGCACCCAGCTGTGAGAAGGAAATCTCGCAGCGGGGACCCCTTCGTCGATTACGTTGAACTTTCCTCCTGATCTCGCTGACGATTTAACTTGTTGCAGGTTAAACACGCCGAGCCCGGTGGCCTCGTGCATTCGTGTGCGTTATATGTTGGCTGAGAGTCAGCCGGGAAAATTTATTATTTATTTAGGTTAAACACTTCCAATGATCAGTCTCACAAGCGTCAGCGAACACGAACCGTGTGCATCTAACAATGTAGTTGCATACAAGCACAAATTTTGAATAAACAATAAACATCGATCGTGATTTTCACCACAGAAGCACGAGGTCGCTTTCATAAAGCTCAAGAGTTTCAGCTAACTCCATAAATATGAATCAATAAATGGATTTTCACATCCTGTCTAGAGCCGGTCCACTATGTTCATGATAAAACGAGATTAGTATACGAGGCAAGTCATGGATGATAAAGGCAATAAAAGATATTCAACGATCGAAGGGTGGAGACTATAAGGTTACAATGGCTGTCAGTTGACGTTCAGCGAGGCAGTGCTGCGGCATGATGCTTAAAAGGAGTCTGGCTGACTTCCTCTGAACAACTACAGAGCATGACTTTTGCGTTCCTTGGCTTATACAAATTCGAATTTAATTCCAAAAGACAAACTCAGCATAGTTAGTCCGGCTTACTTTTACTTCTACCAGGATTTTCCCTGTCAGAAGCGGTAGCTATGATTGTATGGTATACGTCAGACCTTGTTTGTTGCTTTGAAATTTCCGGGCTCGGTGAGTTTTCTCCGCTTACGTATCCGTAGACTTATTAGCCATGTTTCAGATGAGACCCGTTTAGATCACCTTAACCTGAGATTTTAAGGACGCAAAATGCTAACTTTGTTCTTATTCTTATTTGCTTTTCAGGTAAGTGCTCATAGATCGAGGTTTCGTAAGGACAAAAGTGCATCCAGGATACCAGCATTTGTACACATGCAAATCATTTGCAGCGTTTTGTCCTTGCGTTGATATAAAAGTAAGTGGGGGAGTATGAATTCAGAGACAGTTCCTTATATGTGTTCGAAATCCTCAACATTTTGATAACCTTTGTAAGCCGCAAATTATATAAGATGACTGTAGCAAGGTGACTTACTGGATGGTCTCATTCCGGTATCGTCAACCTCGGGAAGGGGAAACCTTCTGGGTTAAACTATCGTTATTCCGACAAGTATTGATCTCGTTACTGCTGCTCTTTATCGTATAATTGATACGATTATGTTCTTATGTACTAAGAGAGCGAATATCTATCTATGCCGTCCTATATTAATACGTATTCGCATGACCCATGAGGGTTCAATGCTGGCAACGCTAGGTAATCGGGCCAAGGCGAACCTCTTCAAGTCTAGGGAGCATCAGAAGAGATGATGGATCACACAGCTACCCCCCTTTTGTCAGCCTGGGGTAACCGCCTGTAGCTCAGAACTACTGCTATTGGTTGGCAATGCTTAGCATCCACTCTTAGCGTCGCCTCAGTCGCTAATTCGCTTCGGTAAAGCGAACAGCCAACAATTTGGGCTATGTCACAAAGGACTCCGCTGAGATTGGCTATTTATAACTTTGCCTGTTAGATAGGCTAGTTAGGGCATTCTAGTGTCGTCGTTACTCCCAGTCTTCACTGTCAGCAGAGCCCAGGTGCAAATTTTTGCCTCGAGCTTCGTAACTCTCTTTACGCTGGTTGCGCGAGCGAGCAACGGAGACGAGCCGTTCCAGGCCTGATGTGAGCTGTGCAATAACATTTTCAAATATGTTACTTCTTCAACCATCTATCGGGTATCAACATTTGTCATCGGAGATTGTGTGTGACAACATATATATGAAGACTACTTGTATGCGAAGCGCTAAATATTATGGGGTAAGATGTATAATAATATGGGGCTGCCTCTCATCGCGCCTGGACAATTTCCCGAAACAAATGAATAATCATGCAGATATCTAATGTCAGAGGCTCGTTCACACATTAACTTGTCGTCAACCGTCCACAGCACCAAATACCAATGACCACAACGAAACTTTAACCCAAAGATGTCGCTGCAGAGTTTCGATGGCCGAAGACATCAGCCAGTTGCGCTATATGTCTCTTCTGTCTAAAGTTGCACATTCTGGATTAACCACGGCCACGACCTTTACGCTGGGCCACTTCTAAGCCTCATAATACGGACGGATGTGTAATATACCGACGGATAATGAAGATGATGTACAAGACGAGTGATGGTAGTTTGGATAGCGGCGGGGTTGATGAGTCCTGTACAGGTGTGTTGGAGTCCTTGTTTTCCCTTTCCCAGTGGACGGTCCTCGACTGTCCTTCGCTCTCGTCGCCGAATCGAGCGAGCTGCAGACTTAGGGGACCGGCCGGCGGCAGCTGCCACCAACACCACCACCCCCATCTCCCTCCGACCCTTGTTCATTGTGTAGATGTCTACCTTGGACAACAGTAGTGGCCACAGCTAGAACCCCGAAGCTGAGGGACACCCGTGGGTTGGGCAGGCATGGCTCAGACTCCTCGAGTGGGCTGCGCTCAACGACAGACTACGGCTCCAACCAGAGGGGAGAGGTCCCTAAAGAGGAGGAGAGTCTATCAGAAAACGAAAGCCGGCGGCGGCGGCGGCGGGCGGCTGGGCTTGGGCTCTCCGACGTTGCCGGAGAGGGGATTGTTCACTCGTTATAGTTGAGGCCGGAAGAGCGATATATATATATATGGATATACTGGGGCTGGACAGCTGAGCACGCGGGTCATCTGGGATGGCCCCGGTAATCGCTACGCCTCTTTCACTAGTTACGCGCGGAAAGCACATTGCATACATTCTTCGGTGTCCTTGCGTGTTAAATTAATTTATATATCGTATTTAATATATTCTCATAATGACGCATCTCCATTGTCTTTGTTCAGTGTAGGATTCAAAGAATATGATATTAAGCGTGATCGAGTCGGGTGCACGCTACTAAGTCAGGCCTGTTAATGCCTGAACTAGAACACATGATTCATTTTGAGGTGGTCGCCAGCCGAGATCCATGTGTGTAGCACGCCAACAAGGTTGGCGTGCTAACAGTAGGAACAATAATGCCTTGATACAATTTCACGTACCACGAAGGTACCTATTAAACAAACGAAGTGTCAGATCAGAGTGCGATCAGATTTAATGGCTCATTATTCATGCCACACACACACATTGGACAATTAGCATCTTCATTAAATAGAAAAGGCTCTAAGCAAAGTGCTAAATTTGGCTTGTCACTTTCAACGTTGCCACCTTAAGTACAACGGGGTGACGTTCTTGTGGGTCGCCGCGTATGTAGATGTTATGCCTTGTTGCTTCCCTACCGGCCTGAGCTATAGGAGACAGTAGACTCGGGTGCCTATTCTCAGTGGCACAATGTAACGCCTTCCAATAGGGCGTCATCAAGCGGTCACTTCGGTCACTTCATACAGCCTTTTGCACACATCCCTCGTGACGACTTGTCAATCAGCGTACCCGTTGGACCCAATGTAGCTGTTTAGTGTACGCAAGTTGTTGTTTTAGCTGACAGAGGATACAAGTCATAGCCTTGAAGGTTTACAAGCGCAACGTCTTGTTTACCAGAACCTGTAGGGCTGCCGCTAACTGGATATCAACGATAACAATTTGATATAGGCACATATCATATATATATTATGATATGTGCCTATATCAAATTGTTATCGTTTGTCAAGGCGGAATGGGAGTGCTATTGGGCGTTCACAAACCCATTGCCCAGTTAGGGGATATCTGGTCGGCGAAATTACTATATTATTATAATAATATTTTTTCTCATTGCCTATTGTACGTATTTCTGCTGAATCATATTAAGACTATTCACCATGGATAGCATACCTATTGTGCAAGGCCGAGCTTGAGCATCATTCTTTTCTTTGGCAACGGTTGGAGTTCTGCTACTTTCTCTTTCAGACGAAAAGTCAGCCTTCACTCAACTCGTCTTTGGAGTAACTAACCTATGCCTTTTACGCTCATCCAAGCGTACGTTGCTTTGTCCATCAGCTACGGCTTCAGTCAGAGTTCGGCGCAGACCAACCCCACGTCAACGACCGCTCCATAGCCCGTCTATAGTTCGAAGCGTTCTGACTTGACCGGGACCAGGCGCGATCCCCTCAGTATATATCTATGTGTGTATGCGTGTGTGTACGTGAGTGAGTGTTCCTATGCACGATCATATACAGTATTGTGTTATCTGTGCTCGAACACATCCTCCAGTCGCCAGTTGGCCACGAACCTCGCGCAACTTCACCTCATTATCCTCGTTCTCTTCTCCTCTGATTCCCTCCTGATGTTTCTCCCTTCCCGAATGCGAAGCTCGCTTTAGCATGGAGTGCATTGCGAGAAGCGCTTGAGGCTCCCGCGACATTCGCGACCAGCCAGCTAGCTAACAGCTATCACGAAGCTCGTTGTCCCTTCGAGGAGATCGTGACCGGTCCTCCAGAGACAGCGTTGTCTGCCTCTGGCTAGGCTCTGTCTACCCAATAGTCTCCTCCGCCCGGCGGCCCAGGCTGATCGGACCAGAAGAGGGGAGTGGTGCCACTAGTAGTGTCGGAGTCTGCAGCAGCAGCAACAGCAGCAGCAGCAGCAGTACACATGTGTCTCTCTGTCTGTATGGATATATGTATGTGTTGTGCTATGGTGATGGTGTATCTGCCTCAGTGGGTAGTACTACTACGACTACTACAATTTCCATTGCGTTGCTCTGCTCTGCTCTGTCAGTCAGTCGGCTGCTCTCTCGCCTCTATCGGAGCCTATGTCTGAGGCTGCACCCTCTCCGCGCACCGCTTGGTGACTACGTCTACTATTGCTGCTGCTGCTGCTGGTGCTGCAGCGGTGCTTGAGGGCAGGTTGGTTGGTGTCGGCATCTCGGTCGGAGCGCGACGACGAGTCGGCACACGACAAGAGAGTGTCGAAGTGAGACGATAACAGAGAGTTCCGTTGAGTGTGGCTGAGTTACCGGGCGACAGGCAGGGTGGTAGCAAAAGCCGCTTGCCGGCAGCTGTGGCGTTTTATCTACCATCTATCTATTGCTATGCAAACCGCCCGCAGTTCGAGCTGGTCATCGCCGCAGCACTCTGCCACGGACGTCAGTAGCCTCCAAGCGAAGCCACGAAATCAAGCCGAAGACGAACCTCGTCGTTAGTTCTGTCCTGTCTCCGTTTGTCAACCGTCAACTGCATCCACTTACTCATCAGCTTCATTTCACTCATTGATTCACTCACTCACGACCTAGCAAAAAGTAACGCAGACCGCGACCCCAGCCAGTGACAACCAGTGAATCGTCAAGTGCATGAATGTGCGTCGCGTCAATGAGTTAAGTGTATATGTGTGCGTATCTAGCTCGCTTAGAATCGTTAAGCGCTAGAACAAAAAGAAAAAAAAAACGGAGTGAAATCGGGAGGACCACTGCCATTTCGCCGGAGCACGAATTATTCCATGTGTATACGACGTTGGTCTACCGTTTACAGGATCCGTCATCCGCGCTGAAATGCCGATAATTCGAACACGCTGAGAATAAGAATCGTTGTGTTTGGTTGGTTTAGCGCTACGCACATTGGCCGAGGATCGATTGTCGGCCTGTTGGCTGGCTGCCGAAGATCTAGACGAGGAACAGGAAAAAGGTCCACTATTCGCTAACCGCCGCCGGCGCCGCCGCCGTCGCTACCGACCGCAACAACATCAACAACCGTCAACAGACGCTTGTGGGTACCGCCGACCCGAATTGGCAGCCGCGTCGGGCAGGCTACCTCGCGTGTGCTTACCCAACCCCCCAAATAGTCGAAGAGCCCCCGAGGGCCACTTCGCTAACACGGGGTAAGGTTTGCCCCAGTGACCTAGTGGCGGGAAACAGCCGAGCGTCTCTGTTCTTCATTGTTCATTCATCATCATTGTTCTCAGGGATCATGGCTATTTGACGTCAACCTCTACAGTGCGCTTAAAAGGAAGAGTGCCGCCCTTTGTTGTGTGTGATAGTTTGTTGTTCCGAATAGATTTCGCTATCATCGGCGTTTTCCACCGGTGGTTCCCACGAGGGCCAGGTACCTCCCTGTAGGGTGTCAGGTCAATACCTCCGTGTTCTTCGTCAACAAACCGGCCAACAGCCAGCTGTAGCGGTGCACGCGAGTGGAGCTGATGGTCATTCGACTGACTTACCAGAGAACGTTCCTCTTATTTCTCGTTCTCAAACGCTCGAAGGTAATCATACATTAGGCAAGCCCGGCAGGACTGACAGCCACCTCCGGGACCTGAAGCAAGATGTCAGTACAGCTACAGCGTGGAGTATGGATCTTGAAATACAGTTACTCCGCTAAGTAAGAAAAGAAATATCTTCAATCACCCGTCAACATCTAGAAGTAGCTTTCATCTTCTGTTGACTTGCGGCTATTATATCGGCAGCCAAAACATCGTCGCTAGTTTGGATTTGCTTGCAGTGTATATCCCTCGATCTGTGCGTGCCCGTTACATTTGTTAACTGTGCTGATAAGGCCAGTAATAAACATCGGCTTACGTAAGACCTACTGCTGAAGTGATCGACACAGGAGGAACTCGGTAGCAAACGCCAGAAAAGGGTTCAAGTCTCGCGCTTTGATTGCCGCGCGCGTCGCTTTCGTTCTTACGATAAATTAATTACTCGAATTACCTACGTCGCCACAACCGTTTTCGCCACCGCGGAAGCAGCAACTGCTATCATTGTTATTCTTGTTGTAACGGAAGCGAAGCGAAACAAGCTAACCTTCCTCTTAAACCGCTCGCCGGACCCGATTACCCAACAACCTCGACCACTCATCCACCCGACCGAGAGACCGCTCGCTCAGCCCCAGTCACAATTGGTGTTTCTCCCCCTTGGATACGACGGCCATAATGGTTGTACTGGCCAGTGCAGGTGACGGACGATCTCCACAAGCGGCCCCCGTTGACCAAGCGCAACAACAACAACAGCAAAACGCTGAAACGCCGCGAGTGCAGTCCAACCTCACCGCTAGTCCTGCCAAGGCTAAGAAATGCGTAAACATTGCCAACCCTCCCGAAAGCACCCCCATCATCGTGTAAGTAACCGACTCCGATTTACGAACTGATGTGCGAATTTCTTCTTCTTTGCGTTTCGATTCCGTAGATACCTTAGCTGAATGCTGTGGATTGTGTTACCCATGTAGGCTGCATCTAGTAAAATAATATCATGTGAACAAAACCATACTAATGTCATATCGTATAAGATTGACGTATTTTCCAGCGCTACAGTTAAAGACTGTTCAATCGTAAACGAAGCACCTTTGCGCTACTACTTGGAAATGTAATAGCTGGAGTTTATCAGGTAGGATCAGATTGCTACACTGGCGTCTAAGGCGTCAGAACTCGATCGGTTCTCAATTCACTTTCTATCTTCTCCGTTATTGTAGGTGATAATCATGG
The DNA here is from genome assembly GCA_019614645.1 of Stratiolaelaps scimitus. Classification (NCBI taxonomy): domain Eukaryota; kingdom Metazoa; phylum Arthropoda; class Arachnida; order Mesostigmata; family Laelapidae; genus Stratiolaelaps; species Stratiolaelaps scimitus. The sequence goes on from JABWDB010000038.1 coordinate 306,895, forward strand.
TATTGATGCTGATAGCGATTTAAGTAGCATTCTCCGCCGACATTACGCAATGTACATGTGGTCCAGTTTAGTTGACAACGTGTTTTGTTGAGATTGAATAGTCTTTGCCTAATTCGCGCCTCGGTGATCGATCGACAGCTGAAACGATCACTCACGTGGTTATAAATACCGTAGATAATATCTACATGGTCTACTTTCGAACGGCAAAATGGCATGCATGCTATGTTATGTAATGTAACACAAGGTGATATGATGTGTGCGATATGATGTGCGAGATAGAATGATGTTATATCATGTACAAGTATTCCAAGGGCCTAAAGGACGTCACAGGTGGGTGCCATAAACGCGCCACCGAGACGACACAAGAAGAACGCTCATTTATTGCAGCACCGATGAATGACTCATATATTATATTATAATAGAACGCACGTATATGCCTGCTCAGATTCTGACTGGCTATTACATCTATCTATTTATCGGCTCACGGTTATCGGTTGAGTGTACACCACCAACGAAGATGAGTATGGGTGGAGGGCATTCGCAGAAGCCGAATGAATTTTATCAGCACATTAATTATATGAAATACTTCTGTGAGAAATACAATTCTATGTACAATATATGATATATCTAATACCTCAACAATAATCACCGCTGCTGCCATGCCTCCTCTGAAGACCATTGTAGTTATAAAGAGTACGAAAGGTGTATGGTATAGCACTTACATATGAACTACATTAAAATTGAGTTTACTTTCATTTTCACGATAATTTAAGCTTTTTTTTTTACCTATTTTACGGGTTACGTTTGTAAGTCAACCACAAACAAAGTGATTTGTTTGTCGACCAATGTGCAATTGTCTAACAGTAAACGCTTTGGTTATATGTTTTGGTTTATTATGAAGAATACTGACATCGTCGCCCTGACCCCTGTCCAAATCGCCCGTGAATTTCCAATGATTCCTGGAAATGTTCAAAAGAGGAAAAATTTTGTTTAAGCTCCTTGTTTACCTTCAACCTCCGTGTACTAGTTAAGCCTAGGCACTAGCAACTGGTGCGCTTGAACGGCGTTATATTGCAAGCAAATGCTTCCATATGTCATATGCACATATTCGCCTATGAATATCGTCAAAACAATTATTTCCCTATTACACGCTCGGTTGTGTCGTGTCCCTCCCACATAACGATTGACAGTGATGGTGTTCCGGCATGAGAGGAGGCAGAGATGGACGTGGGAGGCATCCGTCAAGGTTGGCATTGAATGTCCGTGATCGTGCCGGCTAGGCAAGCCCTTTAGTTGCGACAGTCATAGACCCCCTGTAGCTCCGATCGAAGCTCAGTAAGCTTTGTCCCGATCTAGCAATCCGGCGTAACACGTTACTGCGTCTCACCGCTGTGGGCCTACTACAAGAAGTTTTGGCTGTCTCAAACCGATCAGGCCACTTTGTTCTTGTAACACAACATTTCTACTGTTCTACTCAGAGCATACTCTCTGAGTCTAACGGAGGTCGTGTTATCAACTGCAGTTTCTTCTGTCTAACTGAGTATACATATATATATATGCCTGAACCCCTCCCTCGTATGATTTCACCCCCATATAAAAGATTTCTTCGTTCCATGTGAGCAACCACTGTGAAAGCAATGTGAGACTTACCAACTGCCAATTGTCGGCATGTTTCACACATGTTTACAGAACTTCACTTTAGATCTCGACGCAGCACGACCTATGAACACACGTAGCGACAACAACGATTAATTACGTTTAATGAAAAGTGCCTTTGTTTCTTTTATCGTTCTATATAAAAATCATTTCTCTGTGTACATGATGCAGCCTATGTTTTTGTCCAAGTTTTCGGTTACATTCATTGTTCTGTCTGTTCGGTTGTTTGTGTTGGAATGCACCACTGAGGCAAACGATGCGTGAACCGATTGAGAAAAACCCAAAATGTGTTGTTGTTGTTTTGTGAGTGTCATTGAATTGAATCATATCATATTTGTAGCGTGTATCTGTACGTAGGGTATCTATATCTTTAACCACAACAGTTCGCAACGTATCGCACTATCTTTTAGCTATAGGATTGCCGGTGTCTCTGCCGCTAGCTCGCTTCGCTCGGCTTCGCTCCGAGTCCCCGTAGACTAGAGCATTGGACAGGAACCATCAACGGAAGATAAGCATGAGAAGATCTTAACTACATTTTGTCTAATAGCCATCTGGTACCTAAGCAAACAACAACAACAATCATTTGACCGATGCAAAATTCGTCCATTTGGTAATCCTGTGAATTCATTCGATTCGTATTACACAAGTCCCTGTCGTCTTGTCAACCCTTCCAATATACGAGCACCACGGGATTCCACACCTTCAACAGCAGTTAGTTGGTGTCGAACATCGTCGACAGCCGTTCGCTGATCCAGCTAGACTCAGAACTAGCCTAGTGGTTACAATAGTTACGAACTATTACCGTGCTTCGATGTCAACTCCTGATTGATGATGGCGACTACTACGTTGTCGTTGTTGCTGTCCGTTCTCGTTTGACGTCGCCTGGCGCCTCCGACGTTGTTTTCTAATGCCTCTTTAAGGACACCTACTATAACAACAGGAGGCCTGAGGCGGACAGGCCGCCCGTAAACGCTGGACAGGCAAGCAAGCAAGCAGCCAGCCAGCCAGATAGTCAGTGATCAGAACAGTCACACCCAGGCTACACCTACTTTGATTTGACCACCACTACCGCCACTACCACTTCGCTCTCGACTCTATCTAGCAGAGTGTACCGCTACATTGGCTAAACTGACCCAGCGCCGCCAAGGACACCTCTCGAGGTACACGATTGCAGTGAATAACACAGACACACACACATATATATCACAGCAGTTGTTGCAGGGAAACTAGTTGTAGTAATCGTCGCAGCTGTGTTAAGTAAAGTTAACTGATCCGCAAGTAAATTTTTATCTGAAGGATAATACTAGAGACACGGAAGGCGTTATTACTATTATTGGTATTATTATTACTGCTATAAACTGCTGGGGTAGATGTCGTTGAGTGTCAGCATAGACCCAACCTTTGTCGGCTCATAACCCCTTGAGCACTGATATAATCACATTCGAATGAAGGACGTACGCTATCTAGATAGATGATGAGGATAAATAGTGAGGTGCCTCTTGTCTTTGTCTCTTGCGCCACCTATGGTGTTTAAGTAAAGATTGGGTGCCGGGTTCGAATATCCTTAGCTAATCGAATGCGATGAGTAACGCTATTTACGGGAGCGAATGTTGTATAAATGCTGCTAAGGGTTGTACCTTTACTACAAGTCAGTGAATATTGATGCTTCCAATGTGCGCGCATTGACACTTCAGGTGAAAACCTAAAGTTGCTTTAACAGAAATGAGACAATAGAGAAAACCGTGATATCGCCAAACTGAAATGCTTTTGTTTTCGATTTCGTCTGGATTTTAACAAAGATCCGTCCGGGAAATCTTGCTAGAAAGCTGATACATTTTTAGTTATGAGCGAGCTGTCGTATCAGTCGCAGGAATATAGTAATAATAATGATGGCTGTAGTAATATAAGTTCAGTCAACTAGATTCGTACATGTGATATGATCTGAGAATATGATCGCCGTACGAATATCATTTGTTTCGTCTGAACGCGATCTTATTAACTGTGGCTCGTTCAGTTGCTCGTGTTGTGCGGACACCTATTCTGACGCGAGCTCAAAGCCATTCACGAGAGCTTTCACCGATGCTTGCGCGTTCCGACCAACAAAGAGACAAAGGCGTATCGCACCGTACACCCGCTCATACAGGTAGAATACAATACGAAGACAGCGAGATACAGTGAGTGAGAGAGAGAGAGAGAGAGATTCGCCATATTCTCACGCTTACGGGAGAAGAGCACTTCAGATCAGTGCGCAGAGATCATCGCCTGCGCGAAGTGCCCCTGTGTGCGCTATGTTCACCGAAGCTGCGGCTGCTGCTGCTGTTGCTGTTGCTGTTTCGAGAATCGCGGCTTGAACAACAACAACAACCAGCGATTCCGCTTCGTTCCACGATTTAGTGTTCGTTCGCAGATGTAGCAGCAGCAGCAGCAGCCGCAGCAGCAGCAGGATGCAAAGCGATGATTCTGTGCCGCGCGCCTGGAGCGGGTCGCGTTCGCGCGGAGTAGAGCGGTCGCAACCGAACCACCACCAGCGGTCGGTCGTTGGTCCATTCGCTCCCTGCCTTGCTCCTCCAATGGTGGTTGTAGTTGGCGGTGCAACTCGCTCCGTGGTACCGCCCACGCCGGCCGTCCGCGTGAGGGAAGCCCACCAAAGCAAAGCCCATCATCTATCTATCCTGTGCGTTGTTGTATCTATACAGGGTGTTGTTGCTGTTGTGGCTGAGTGGCATGCAGAACTCCCAGGCTCGGCGGGCGAGCGAGCGAGCAGCACGAGTCTCGGTGGTTAAACGCAGATCGACCAACCAATACAGACAGACAGACATTGCCGCCGCCGCCGCCGCCGCTGAGTTGCCGGGAAACGCCGCTGAGAAGAAAGCACGGAGCGATGTGGCACGAGCGAGCGATTCCTCTACTGTTGTTGTTACCATTGCTGCCGTTGCCGATGATCCCGATGCTGCTCCCATAGCAGCAGCAGAAGCAGCAGCAGGCCATAGCGACACCGGTGATGCGGATCGCTCCAATGGATTGACGAACTGACAGATATTCTCTCGCTGCAGCCGCAACCGGCGACCGCGATGTCGGTAACGTCGAATGAATCCCAATTCGAGGAGTGAACGCATTTCACTGGAGCATTCCGGTGAGCAGCAGCAGCAGCGGAAGCAATCGCAATTGCAGTGTTTGCCCATCTATAATATCTGTCTCACCCAGTGGCTTCTGCATTAGCCGAACTCTGACGGGCGTGCTGGTTTTTTTTTGTTCGCCATCTCTAATCTAGTTCGATTATGACGAGAGCTACGGCCGATCGTCTCACGCTCGAAGTGTCATTGTGTTGTTTTCTGTGTGTTACGGAGGACAGGATGAAGAGAAGATCAACTACTACTATTGTATAATAATTCGTGTGTTTTCGGTTGGTGTCTCACTAGTTGCGTTGAAGCTCCATAGTCAACTATGATGGTTAGAAAAATGATTCCTCTTCCAAATTGGCTATAAATTAACAGGCCGGTAAGGTCCTCGTTTCGGTGGTGTCCGGTGAGTGAGTTGTTCGACGCCACCTTTTCGACGGTGACAGCCAGGCGATCGTGCGCCTTTTACTTCTTGTTCCAGCAGTTGAAGCTGCGCAGTCGTGTGATGACTTGGATTGTCCGCCTGATGATGATAACGCCAGGGATGCTGTCACATTCCGGCTGTTACTACTATCTTTATGACCGCACTCGTAGATTGCAATGCGAATTGTATTCTAGAACATTCGTCGTTGAGTCTGTTCGACGTCCCCTTTTTCGGCCTAATAGCGTAATTTTGCCGTAAAACAGCAACATACGAGCGATTTGAGAAAGAAGAGCTTAGCTTGTCAATTGGCGACATACCCGTTTGCGCTGTTCACTTGGCAGGATGTGATCGAAATAATTCGCCAAGCTAAGCGTGTTGTTATGAACTTGGCGAGCACGAAGTCGAGGACTGTACCCGACAAGGGACTATAATACAAGTGAAGTGAATTATGTGTGATGTACATGTTGTTCAACGAACCAAACCTCGTGAGGATACCTGAACTCGAATCTGTAACACGGTTGATCTCTACGAGCTGTGGAGAATTACTAGCTAATTACTACGAATTAGCAACGAAATTCTAATTCGTCTACCCCGGACCAAAGATGAGCCGCAACCACAACGGCAGCGTTGCGCTCGTCGGCCGCTGCCGCAACAGCCGACGTTCATCCCTGCGCTCGGTTCGATCCCAGCGGAGTCTAAGAGACTCCAAGCTGAGCATGGAACAGCTCATGGCGTACGTTTACTAATGAACTACTATAATATTTAGTGAGGTTTGATGATGATAATGATTTTGATAATGTGTTCAAGTCATTTGTTTGTTATCTTTCAACGAGTCGTTCCACAGCAGCAGCAGTCGCTTAGATAGTGCTCTCGGGTTGGCGTGTGCATAGGGGATGTAATGATACCTTGGTAATTTCGAACAGTTCCAAAAGGCTGCGCAGGCATTGAGAGTACGTACCTCCGCTAAAGCACAGAACGAATGATGTCGCGCTCAACCATCTGATTACCTAGATCATGCCTAACGATCCTCCAGATGAAATTGTCTTTAGAATTCTCTGTGTCTACATGGAATAATATATTAGCGTCCTTCTTTAATGCTCGCATATTGTATTCTCATTTGCATTACACAAACAAGATCCTTATTGCCCTTATTGCTCAGACAGATAGGTTTATACACTTCAACATTAAGTGGTGTTATGTAAGTTGATTGAACCTTAATATATAATATCAATTATGATTACTGTATTGAAGTGCTCTGTGATATATGAATATATGTATCTCTCTCTCATTATATATATATATATATTCGGCAAACATATAAATAATTTATGTCTATCTATAATTAAGAATTAAAAAGAAGAAGAAAGGTTATTAATTAATACATTTCAAGATATATAGGGGAAAAATACCGAATGACATCTCCTTTGCCATCATTGACATTGAAAGACGCACGACCCGACGAAAGACGGTCGTTTACTATTAAATAGTCTAACCGCTATGCCCTAGCTTATCGCCTTCCGGTCATCTGGGACCGTTCGCTACCTCGTGAGATCTCACACCTCAGCAAAAAAGAGTTCACTTGCGAAGTGAAGAAAGTGACTAAAAATGAAACTATTTGTATAGAAACAAATAAGTAGATGTTATGTGTGCAATTTAATATTATGTGTAATGTTCGGGTGATGACGCACCTCTTATAATATGGGCTTCTGCATAGGATAGTCTAACTAGAGAAGTCCGGTTTTGCACACTGCACAGTTCATGTAACTTTTAGTATGGCTTTTATGGTCATGTCTATTACGATATGTTACAGACACTTTTATCCTTTTATTTTTCTTTTTCGAGACCTTAAGGGGTTTGTGCCGATGTTGGTTTCAATCTGACTGCAAATGAATGTTCATGATCTCTGCCCCCAGACCCTGTGCAACCAAGTATTTAGCCACCTGTATTATATATTCTATAATTCAGAAATATGTGTTTTGCAACGTATCGTTATGTATGTGCCCTTTAAAACGTCGACCTCGGAGCTCTGCTGTCGATGCTCAATAGAGCACTGCCTATGTGTCGGCTGTGACGGCTACTCCAGTGCCATCAAACATCATTCAAAGTCCGGACGTGATACATTGTTATACTACGATACACTGCGTGTGTACGGCACCTGTCCAGAAAGCGTTGTGCTATGAAAATCTATAGAACGTAGTTGAACACGTACTATCGTCTCCAGCTGGCTGAAACGTCTAAGACTGGAACAAACGGTATTGTCACTGCACCAGATCGGGGACCTCGTGCACCTGCTATTGTCGTAAATCGACAATTGCCTTTGCGGAGCGTTTTTTGTTCGTTGTGTTTCGTTGGGATGAAAAGAGGGCCTTATCCCTTTGCGGAGCTGACGCCTGCACTCCTCAACGCGGATGAAAGGAAGAACACATTTTTGTACCTCTACCGTTCCCTTATGAGAAAACGAAATATATTAAAACGCCAGCTAAAGCCGACAACTCGTAAGGTGAAGGAAAATGATAGAATCGTTGTAACTTGTGGAAATAGTCACTTTTTCCTATCATGACAATACCTATTGCGTTGTCTTCGTTGGCCTTGAACGTCGCCAGGAAAAGAGTGAATCGAACAGTTCGTTTGTCCTCCTCTGATCAGAATCTACGAATTCGATCTGGGGTCGACACCACCTGAATACCACTCCGACGTACAACACGTCGACGTACAGAGCACAAACTGTAACCGATATATTCAAGTAGAGTAGAATAACGTCTTTATTAAGTGGGCTGTAAAAACTGACAGGTGGTTTCTCTAAGGAGCTATGTTTTATGCTGAGGTATCAGTCTAAAGGTTAGGCGTGTTTTGTCTACGTGCTACGCTGGTTTGATGTACAGCAAAATAAAGCCATAATGAAAAAGCTTGTTTTCATAGCAGGAATGAGGCCTGTTTTTGTAGCTCACTTCTGATATAGTCTTCTTGCGATATTTCTCGACGAATTCAAATCAGTCTCTAGCTATTCTATTCTATTATATGTTAGTGACTATCTTATAAGCTCATCGCGGACTTTCAGCACGACCTAAGAAGCAGTCAAATAACAAGGTACTGGACACTCTCTCATTATTCCTGTAGCCTACGCTGCACTTGAGTTCGCTTTCCACGACGGCGACCGCTGGCTCCGTAGCGAGGGCCCACCTGAACAGGTTGATTAGTGACAATCGTCAACATCAACCTAACTAACTCGCGCTGAATGCAGAAAGCAGCGCAAATAACAGCGCATCTCCGCATGACCGCTGCTCCGTTAGGACTGGAGTACCTGTGTGTCCATCTGTCCGTCTGTGATGTGAGGGTCTGCCTCTGCGTAGACTCACCGTACGCTCTTGTCGGTCGGTCGGAACCCCCGAGTGGAGTGGAGTTGAGGTGAGAGTGATGACGCTCACGCCTCTCGCTTTGTCTGCCTGTTTGCATCTGTGCGTGTACGTCTACACTGCTAGTACAGTGGAGCGTTCGTACGGAGTGGCATGATGGACGGAAGGAAGACACTGCGCATGACATTTGTTCCAACTGCTGTTGTTGTTGTTGTTGTTGTCGCTCACAGCAGCGGAGACTGCAAGAGAGTGCAGTTTGCCCCCATTTTGTTCTCTTTCTTCGTGGTCGTCGTCGTTGTCATCGTCGGCGAGTGTGCGGGCCGAGGCTGGGAATCACAGCCTCAGACTTCCAGCGGTCCGTCGTCAGAAGGTCGCGCACACACGAACGCGGACTAGGTCAAGCAACTGCTCTTATCAGGTTTCTTGTGGAGATGGAAATGTGCTCAGCAGTGCTCCGCCGCTGACGTCTGAAGTCAGCTGTTGATGAGTGGAACTTGACACAGACTCAGCACACTCTCTCGGTATGGCTCTCCAGAAGAAGAATTTACCACCATCGAGCATACTGCATATGATGTGTTTACAAGAATGAACAGGATAGGGGGTGAAACAAATGTCCACGAAAACCCGTTGGAATACGACCTAATCGTTCAGAGTATGGCTACAGTGTCAGAAATATTGTATCTGTACGGGCAGCATCACGTAGTCAACTGCGTGTGCACACACGCTGTTGTATTTAGATGGCTTGATGGACCGTTCCCTAGGAGGAAGGCAGTGGCTGCCCACAATTCCTTCCTGATCCAAGGAGAGGCCATGCCGAAGGGGCCACTATCGATGGTAATGGTCGTGGTGATGGCTCAGAGCCAGCCTCGATATCTCAGCTGTTGTTCAGCAGTCAGCTGTTCGCCTGCTGCGTCACGGGGCCGGCTCTCTGCCTTGCCGCCCGCTTTGGCTAACAACAAGATCAACCACAACAACATAAACGACAGGAGCAGACGGACGATGTCATGCCAAGGGAGGGGGCGGCTGGCGAGGGCGAGTTTCTGCTGCTGCTGCTGCTGCTGCCGTTGTTTCTGGACAGCCGTAGCAATAGCAGCAGCCGAGTCCCTCGCGCTCCTTCTGGCTGCCGTCGGTCTAGAAGGGGCACCACCAGAAGGCTGTGTCACTACTAGGCCGTGTGGCCTGACTCCTAACTGAATGCACGTTGCCCTTTCCCGTCACTGTCTCCAGAGTAGAAGAGGAGGGCCTATTAAATCCAGCTTTAATGGCTTCAAGGCCATCTTTACCCTGTCATTTTCGTTTTCCTCTTCGTATTCTGGTGGCTGAATTCTGTGTGGCCGAGTGGCCTGGTGACCCAATTCCGGCGACCACCAACGAGGCACCATGGGCATTCTGGGGACGTTTTGCCTAAGGCTGAGAAAAAACCTTGAACTGTCTATTGGAGACCACTGGATGGATTCGAGCCTATTGAAAGACACCTGCTACGACGGTTTTTCGTTAATGTTCGTCTATTACTGGAGGAGGATACGATTATGTCCTCATCGAATTTAGTCTCTGTTAGTCAGGTGCCATCGTGTAAGGCGGGGTGCCACTGTCATAATGTCTGGACAAGAGGCACAGTCAGGCGATTCCGCACAAGGCTGCGCGAAATACAGTAGGTGCGTTTGCCTTCAATAATTGAAGAAACCTTGTGATGTTGATCGCTGCTTGCTTACATCAGGGAATAATTATTTGTTATGATTAACTGGAACATTGCCTAGCGTTGACAGGGATTAAGATGAAAAACTATTTATGTCATATTTAATTGAAACAAAAAGCCTACGAAATTAGAATCACAAAATAATGATTAGAATAAATGTAGAGCAAATGTGATATTATCATCTTGTAATCTCTATTTGAATATCTGCCTACCTAAGGGAGTGTTACCGCCGAATGCTAAGAGAGCACGAAGTTGTCATCACATCGAATTGATTTTGAAAGGTTGTCGGTAAAATCAACGGGAGCAGGAAAAAACAGGCCGAGCAATACGCTATTTTTCACAAATTATAACGAGTAATTGCTCCTTTGAAATTGTAGGCGATAGGCGCTCTTTCGTTGTCAACCCTTTTAAGCTTTCTTAATGGGAAGTCGCTCAGAGATTCATGCTCAGTAAGCGAAATACGCTCAGAATGGTTGACTCCAGATTTCTCCGACTGACAACCTTTCCAAACACAATCTACCTACCTGAAACAAGTTCACCTACCTCGAATCCTTACAATAAGTGCAATCGGCTATCTGTCAATAGAATTGTCAATAGATAAAGATAGAGAGAGGGAGGGTCGCCAAATGATGGTGCCTAAAATATTGATACTCGGTAGCCATCACAGGTGCACAATGCAGGTATGTGTCAAGCAAGTTTGCAGAATACTATCTCTAGATTGAGTACACCTTGTTGTGGGTAGACTATTAGGATATGTGTACAAAAAAAAATAAAAAAAGCCTATTAGTAAATGCGAATGAATGTACTTTACATAGTAATTCGGTATATATATTTCACGACAAGGTAAATTCGTCGAGTTACCACCATGTGATTGATGATGATGATGTAGATACAGATTTAGACATTGACAGATTGGAGGGGACATCATCGCCGAAGTATCACCATCTCGCGATTATGGCTATAATTATTATTATTATTGTTGAGCCAAATTTAAATGTTTATGTTGGACAAGTTTAACAAAATGAATGGTAGTGATAATGTGAATAGCATTTTACTCATCACGGAAACAGAAGCATACTATGAATATTATAATAGAACATTATTTTGTATATCATATGACTTTACTCTAGTCTGACCTACGTCCCTGTTGGCGGCTCTTTGTTTCTCTAACGACGAGAGAGGAACGTGGGAGCGTGCCTTATGTCATTGCCGCCCGCGAGTGCACGATAATATGAGGTGAAATTCGCTAATGGTCGATTTTTGATGGTGGGTATTGCCAACGACCTAATAATGAGGACGAGGCGACGACGACAATGTGCGTATGTTTTAGAAGGGAAAAAGACTTCACGATGGCTTTCATAGGCCCAAGGCGAAAGGTCACCATCGCGAACGTCATCTTTAGTTTTCGGCCTTTGTGCATCCGTCTACGAGTTCTACGCGAGCGGCGGGGCTCTTGACGGAACTAGGGGGGGGGGGGGGTGAGGGGTACCTTTCGCGTAGGTCTACTTTATTGCTTTTGCCCGCGTGGGATAATGTTCGTCACCGACCTCGGCCGTCGCTGTCGCTGCTGCTGCTGCCTGTGGCAGTCACCATTCCTGCTGGCAGCAGCAGCCGCTGGTTTCACGAAGATGGCCGAAACGAGGTGATCGATGGTGTCCTGCGTGCCGGGAACGTACGGGACATGAAGGCTCACCCAGCCATCGATGTCCCGGATAACCGCCGTGTATGTCATCTTGCAAAGTAGATACGAATATACGGACAGAGCAAGCAAGCGAACGAGCGGACCGACCAAGCAGTCTTCAGGAACGCGGACGGACATGGGTTTATTCCGTAGCTGCTGCTTCAATAGGGCGAGGCAGTCTGATCTACCGAATATGATCGGCTTCTATCTCGACTAGCCTGCCCGTGCTGGCTAACACAAGGGAACTCAAAGCCAGGATGAGATGAAGGACGGCTTCAGAACAGGGGTCGGATAGGGGCCAGAGTCCACTCGATGGAAAAGGTCCATAGTCCAACGATGTCAGAACATCGTCCAAACACGACTCTTGCATCATCTCACGGAAGTGTTACCGTAGATAATAAGTTAGTGCTGACACTGCTCGGGGGCCAAGTATTGTAATTAAAGTGACTGACCTATTTGTTTTTATAGCGAGCTCGGCATTCTCTCTGATATATTACAGAGCAGCACGTAGATGCATATACTTAGATAACTAATAATCGATTCCATATAATTGGCTATAGCGTTCGTTCTCGAAGTAAATCAAGATGACACATATGCAAAATGGCTTCGCTCTAATCATGAGGAGGAATACCCAAGCATAGTGCAAAAACAATATGGGCACTGCCAGTGAACAATATAGCAAATATAGGGCTAACTCAGTCAATGGTTGAAAAATGATCCGATTTTAATTAAGCGAAAAGGTCATCAGGGGTATGCAGCGCCATACAGCTGATAAGCACAAAGTGATATACGATAAAATAGTGTTATATATATTCGAATTTGAGTGGGTCTGAATAGTGAATTGAGAGTGATTTTTTTCTTACCTGTCGTGGGCACTAGCGCAGTTTAAACTAACTGACAAGCCTCCGTATCGACGAGTGTTACATGGTAAGATCGTCCTAAAAGCTGACACGCCGGCCACGCCTAAAACGTCTCAAAGAAGATGTTAGGACGTGACCTCGTTGGGGGGGGGTTGTTATTGCTTGTTCTTGTCTTGATGTTACATGTACATCTTCGCCTCAGCGACGGGATCACAGAACCGAACGAAGGCCGACTCTGCAACTTTTCCGGAGTGATGATGTTAGAGCGCTTTTTTTGACAACGAACCCCTGTTCTGCTCTAAAAAGTTCTTTGTGTCTAGCGTATCCTGGCAACCAATCTATTAGATTCTACTATAATTCTTCTTTTTTTTTTAATGTGGACTGGGGTAGACACAAACTATCGTGTCTGCAAACACAATCGTTGTTCACTTTGCCGTACACTAGCTTATAACAAGCTCAGCATGCTGGAAACACTTTTATTCAAATTGTACGCCCTGTATGGTGTTTAGCACGATTGCGTTAAAGGATGTATTGCAGACAACAATTAAATATAATACTGCAGCATTCATCTTCGTCAGCGTTCGTCTTCTGAGCTCCTATCATAGATCAGGAAGCTCTTGGAAACTGTTCATTTATCATTAGCTGTTCAGTGAGGTTAGAATCGTGGCAGATAAATCGAGACATGTACACATTCGGAAATATCACATGTTAATTTGATATTTTTTTTATTTTCTTATGATCATGATATCTTCGATTAGAGTATGGAATAGATTGCATGGGACCAATCACATTGTTATTCAATCAGTCGACTTGAGTCTTTGTGTGTGTGTGTGTTTGTGTATATCTGTAAGAGTCGTTGTTAAGACCGCGTATACGACGAATGCTTGTTTGCGGCCTCAGAATATTACTTGCTCCGAATGGCGGCAGGTTCGAGTTATTAATGGTTGCCGCTCGCTAATTGTCAACGTACTTTATCCTTAGCTGCCGAATGAGTGCCTCTCGATGTGTTCAAACCGCTTTGACAACAATTGGCGCCTTGAGTGCGGCGATATTAGCCCTCCCCACAATTCACAACTCAGAGGAAAGAATTGGGCCTCGCCCAGAACAACAGATTGCCCAGACTGGAACATATATGCAACAACATGAAGATAAGCACACCGTAACGCGGCACAGACAACGACAGACCAATTCCAGTTCAAGAAGTCGTATGAAATTAGCGCCCACTCGAGCCATAATGATTTCCATAGCAAGCATGGAACAGCAGGGGCGGTAATGGAGGTCATGTGTGCACTTAACTAGTCAACTCACGACACTCATTAATGTTTGTTAATCCCACAACAATCTGTAGCTTCCACGCAATATATTTCTGGCCCCTGTTGACGCTTATATAGTCAAACGTTTGTTTAACATAACGCAGGCAAACTTCAGTTATGGCCGACGATGCTGTTTGGCAGGCATATATAGCTCAAGGCTGCTGTTATCAAACAAGTTTTGCTTTATTTCGTTCCAATTTTCACAATGATTCTTAATCACTGGAGCGGTCCATAGCTTATGTTACACACACGAACAAAAAATACCGTGCTAAAGGTAGACGTGGAAAAAGAGACAACAGAGCTCCCGTTTAGTTATCGCAATGTCATCGGCAATTTGTACATTATGCATAGGTTTATTGGAGGTATATACGGCGTCATCTGTTTAGTTGCTCCCTGCCGTGCATTGGATTCAAGGGATACGTTGGAAAGAGAGTTGGGTTAATCTCATGCAAAGTGTTCATTGTTGGTGGCCATCATGAATCTGGCAGGATACACGCTGAGTGTTGTGTTTTCCGCAAACTGACATTGTCACTTTTGGAGGTGATAATGTCCGGCGAGTGAGCGCGGCTGGTGAAGTGCACGTAGTTACGTAGCTGCGCTTTCATTGAAAGCACTTTGGCCTGGCGACTGCGTTGGCAGTAGACCGACCGCACCCCGCCTTCGTCGAGATAGGTAACTGTATTCTTATCAAAAACGCAGAACTATACCCCTATCAATTACTATGATTAGGCATCGACTAGATTCTGCGACAGCTCTGGCCAGAGCATGCAGTGCAGTGAGTCATCGAATTCTCTCCTCGGCCACGGGAACGACTTCAGAGCATGAGAAGTTCCCTCTCGGTGTTAAGTAAACAGAGATCATTTTTGGGGTAGAGCAATCGGATGGAGGGAGCGATCAGCTATAGCTCGAGGGAACTACGATTGCAGCAGCGCTGTTTATTGACTTCCCATCAGCGGTGTTTTCATTCTCGCACCAGGAAAAAAAGGGCAAATTGGCTATTCATAGAATCTCTTCTGGCTGGCCACCTCGAATCGGATATCACTAGACATTCTATCGAACAAACAACGGACAGCCCTCTTAGAATTCGCTCGAAGGGACCAAAGGGGTTAGTTGACAGGAAGGCCCAATTGAGACGGGCATACATACCGCTTAATCTGTGCCGGTGGTACTCGCGTTGCGTCGACGGATCTACAGCCTCCATCCACCTCTATATCGCTAGCCCAAACCACTACGCGCTAAGCAGTCTCCGTCATGATCGGGATGCATTCGAGTGGCCACTTCGCCCGTCATTGGTCATTCGTGAGTCGCTAGATGGAGCGTGGGATCTTTTCAGTAGTGCAACAGCTAATGCGGTATATTGCAGTAGGAGTCAATTTGTGTCGATAAATGACGAACAGATGAACATCGGTCCGCTCTGGTCGCACGATGACATCGACAAGATATATATATATATATATATTACTTATTTTATTTTTAGTCATGTTAAGCATAACTAACGTAATAATTAATTATAAATACATAATTCTGTGTTTTTATCTGAAGTTTCACCGTACACAGGAACACATCTGTGCGTACATCTACGATGACTGCATGGACTGCAGTTGGCATACGTGGCCTAGGTAGATGTGATACGAATCGACTCCATTATTCGCATCGCTTGATGACCCCAGTCCTGAACATTGCAGCTGCCTCGACGTTTGAAGTCCACTCTGGTCGAGCAGTTCCAAATTGCCCTTATACTGGAGTCTGTCGGAGTCTGTGGACGAAATTGTGTTAAATCACATCAGATATATCTCTCCCCATCCACGGATAGGTCACATGAGGGATATATTTATATTTATGATGCAAAGTGGCGCACTGTCGGGCACCGCCTCTGTCAGACATATCTGAAAGAACAGGTGCCCATCCACCGATCGGATTCGAGTCGGCAGTCATTGGCTACATCTCCATTTCGCCCATGCCCGCCCGGTCACGTAACATCCACAGACGACAGTCGAATAACATATCGTTGTGCGAACTACAAAATGTTTCTGCGCTATACCGTGATTGTACTAAACATAGACGGGACAAAACATAAAGACCCAGTGAAGACTCAGCTAACCGCAGCTAATATCCAGCTATAGTTGATACCGCCGTTGGAAATCCAATCACAACAACGGACGGACTATATCAACCGTCGGGGTGATGTAGTTCATCGGCAGCCTTTGTGAACAATGGCGGGACATCTAACAGACGGCAATTTCACGAAACGATTGGGTACGCGACCGTACATACTGTGGATGTAAGGCAGGTCGCAGCGATAAAGCATCCTTCATCCAAATGAGATTTCCGAGAGTTAAGTACCCACTCGACGCGGCTTCGAAGTGAATTCGATTGTCAATTCACCTCCGCGATTTCTCAGTGACGTCAAGTCTCGATTGGTCTGATCTAAGACCGAATGAAATGTCTGTCGCTCGTCGCTCTCAGGTGTTACATTTCAATAGAAACTCGAACTGGTCGAGGATTTACGAAACGAAGAAGGACCAAATATTCTCCTCGTTGGCTGTAGCCACAGCGTTCTAATTAGTGTTTCTCACAAAAACGTTTTGTCTCTTTTTTTATTACATATTCAGGCTCTACTTCATGAATTCTCTTCGGTGTCCGACATATCCCACCAAACACACACACACACATACACCTTTACATATAACCTATATGATGTACAGGGATTGTGGCTGTTCATAGAGCAGGGTGCCGAAATGTATAAGATATCTACGTGCATTCGTATGCTGCGCTTGGTGTGATGGATCAGAAAGACGCGCGCAAATGATCACCATTGAGTCAGTAGCAGCTCATTGATTCATTCGTCGAATCCGGTGTGGGGCTGGGGGCGTCCAGAAATCAATAGAGAATAATCGATAGAGAGTCGGGGTCGTGGCACCGAACGGATCTTCGGGAAGAAGGGAATTCTATTGGGGTTTCTATAGAAATGAGTGAGTGTACACAATGCGGCAGTGTTGTGGCATGCGCGTGCAGCACGCCAAATGGAAACCATCATTATATATATATATATCATACTGGTATGATGACAGTGATGATCCTGACAGTGTTCTTCTTCTTCCGGCCCCAGCGGGCGCGTGGGCGGTACGAGTCGTTCCCTTTTCATCGTTGTATCTTTTGATGTGGACTGATATACTACTCGTGTATCGTACAATGTATATATATACATATATGTAATAACTGTTGAAGATGGTTTACTCGCAGCATCTTCGCCACAGCATTAGAACCTAAGTCTGTAGAGCCTCTTTGGTGATATGGTACCACGATGAAGAAAATAAACTGCAACAGAAACCGAAGCGTAAAATTTGAGAGAAATAGGGTGGATAAGTTGATCATCATCTGAACGGATTGATTTGACGAACTCGGCTTTTAACCAACAAAGTATAGCAAAGCAAAATGACAGTATGAAGTTTTTTTGTGCTACTTGCTTGTTACCAACGACCGTTATCAACTGTTCGTGCAGCAACTATCTACGGGATGCGACCAGGAGTAAAGTTACAGCCTTGTGGCCATAACTTTGCTGGCAATGTTGCTAAAGCAATTATCACCATTCACTAATCAAGTCTTCGCGTAATTTCAACAGTCAGTCGCCGCATGCTCCAACACTGTGCGACATGTCACAATATGCATGGGCGTGCTCTATAAACCAATGCGGACGGTCTTATAATGGAAATATATCAATGGTTCTATCTATATGTGCAATTTGTCTACAATTCAGCTATAGATATGAGGCTATCCTTGTTGCATGCTGCTCGTTTGATTCATGCTGCTGCGGCGGTGAACGATTTCATATTCAGGTAGGTTCTAGATTCCGTCAAGCGGACGATACCCGGAAGCGATTCTGTATCGTTAAATAAACTTTTCGGGCTGATGCACAGCGAACATTTAACGTCCACGGTCGGATTCTGTATCGTTGCCGATGTCATAGCATCCTATCACTGTCAGTAGATTGCATCCATTGTCACTCATCAACCGATTCACCCGTACAACGAGTCGCCGTCTTCTTCAGCCAAAAGAGAAATGTCCTGTAATGATAGAGAGATGGGACGATGTAGCTGTACGAGTTGAAACCACTTCTACCGAGTAAGTATTTACTACTTCTACTAGAGCGATAGCTATTTCGACTCAGCAGCACTAAAAGTATCATTACTACGATCGAATGTCAACGGTGGGCTCAATGCTAACCCGTTACGTCTACTCGGTCTCTTTGCGTCGGTACCTCTTGAGATCGTAACTCACTCGGCAGGGCTTAATATAAATTCATGGAATGTGCTGACGGACTTGCATTTATTCTTGCTCCTCCGTTGTTTCCATCGAAACAGAATATGTGTATAGCACTTTAACAAGTGAGAGAGAGAGAGAGAGAGAGCGAAAGAGAGACATTGTGAGATCTCAAATGAATGCAAGAAGAACTCACCACTGACGTTTGACGGTCTGAGGTCGTGAGTGACAATCAATTGCAGCGATGCTCGTGTAACTAGCCGTTGTAGACTAGCAACTGGGAAACAATCACCATGGTTGGCTGGAGTGGCTGGTCACTAATCAGAGTTCTACTGATGGCGATATGAAATAGCACATTTCGACGCAACAGGGATCGGATTTTACTGTCGTCCTGTCGGAATATTCCAATTCTAAAGACGTATGCGAAGGCAGCCGATTCATGATCCAACGCTTTTGTTGTGATTCGCGAGTTATTTTGTCCGTTATCCTTTCTGCAAAGAGAAAAACCATCACAAATATGAGTTGACAGCGTGATTCTATTGTGCACACGTTCGCCATTCTTCTGAAATCAAGTGGAGAAGCGCTCGAACAAATTGATACGGTTATATCGATATGCTGGTACTTGTTATAGGAATACCAACTCGCATTGCGTGGACCGTCACTACTCCAGATCAGAGCCGTTTACCCATTTGCCCATCCGCACCTGTGTATGTAAGGTTGTCCCCGTTCCTCGATTTTGGGCGTGGAGCGTTGCTTCTGCGTATAATGCAGCACAACTAGGCACACCAGTGAGCCGTTATGGTACATACGCATCCACACAAACACACGCACACACAACTCGGTACATAGGATAGGCTAGCTTTGAGGGAAGAGCCAGCGACTATGGCCTCTGGCCTCTGCCCCAGAGCATCCAGAGGCTGGCTAGAGAGCTGAGGGTCTCTAGGAGCCGCCGTAGCAGCCTTTTGGTCATTCAGCGACTCGCTTGACCATCTTGTTGGCCCTCACTGTGCACTCAGCATAGGCAGGGCCTGCGCCGCACCCAACGAGTACCTACCTCGTCCTGTCGCTCATCTTGGCTCCATCCCTGTTTGGCCGCCTACCTGCAGACTCCTGTTCTGCGTCTGGCTTCTAAACGTCCGGCCACTGCATGCCCCTTCCACTATTGCTTCTATTGCCATAGCTATCTAAACGACTTTGCCATCACCGGAGCAGCTATACGGCTGTAGCGTATACCACTACCCTTTCGCCGATTCAGATGGGTATCATCGTCTAACCTTGCTGGTATTGCCGGCTGGGATTACTCCCCCTTCTTGCCCCCACCCCGACACAGCATCTCCAGCACGTCGTCCCTTGCCCGACAAAGAGAAATACAATTACGGGACAAGAGAACAGCAACGGGGAGAATGAGCGATGCCAATGGACTTGTCCCTTCTCGTGGTTTTCCTAGGAAAGCCAAGACGATGTAAAGACGGCTGACAGCGATCCGTGAATGAGCCTGCACGAGAGAGTCAGCTTTAGTCTTGGAGATATTATAGTTCTTCCTCCACTCAGATGCCATTGGCGGACGGGAGGACAGGCATACAGACAGAGACACTGACGAAGTCGCGTGGCGTGAAGTGAGACATCAACCAGTCTTTTGCTGCTGCTGCTGCTTCTGCTGGGGAGGCTCTCGGTGGAGTCCCTTGCCCTGACAGCGCCTCCGTTGGTCTCGAGGTGTAGAGACCATACGGAGTACGGACCGGTGCAGTAAAGGGAATAGAGAAGAAAAACGATAGAAGAACAGAGCAGCGACCCAGTAGCAGCAGCAGCAGCAATAGCCGCTGCTGCTGCTGCCGTCATCCCTCGTACTTTACTATTGTATGTAGTGGCGTGGGCGGTTGGATCGTGAAGGTAGTACTACCACTATGAAAGGGATTCGGATGACCTTGCCCCAGTTGGTGCTCCATGCGAGGCCCGAAAGGGCGTGGTTGGTTACTCAATACTTCCACATCCATGGACGGACATGTCGCTCTCGTTTGCCTAACCC
The DNA here is from genome assembly GCA_019614645.1 of Stratiolaelaps scimitus. Lineage (NCBI taxonomy): Eukaryota > Metazoa > Arthropoda > Arachnida > Mesostigmata > Laelapidae > Stratiolaelaps > Stratiolaelaps scimitus. The sequence continues at coordinate 327,283 of JABWDB010000038.1, forward strand.
CCGTGTACCACTGCTTGGCCTGATGGCCTAGTGCACCAGTACCGATTTAGCAGTATAAAGGGCCGTCGAGAAAAAAAAGGGAACATTGAAAACCCTGCTCACGAGGTGATTAGAGAGATACGGAGACACAGTTGTACCAATTAGGTTGTTGTTTTTTCATTGCATCTATTGTCCGTGGGGGTGAAGTTATCGAAATGTATCACAACTATTGGAGGAAATTCAAATAGAACATATGCTACTATGTTTTTATAATATGCCACGCTACTTGAGTATACCTTTCTACCGTGTTAAGCCAATAGTATAATTCATTAATAATTGTTTCACGAGGTAATGTTTTAATAATTCATACTAGTGCAGCTTCGAACGGTTTTCAATAGGCATCGATGTGTGCTTGTAGCCACTTTTTCACTGCTGATATATACGCACACTCTGACACATTCGATGTAGAGTGACATATTGATGGCGACCTGTGATGACTTGGTATTGTTTTGTCATTTTGGTTGTTCCAACCCAAGAAATGGGCACATTTATAGTCAGCTGTGTCAAAGCACTCCACGAATCGTCATGACCGGAGTCATCTCAGCGTTGGACGCTTCATGAGGGGGCGAGCTTCTCGTTCTCTAGCAGTATTCTCATCGGTTGTAGAAAAATACAACCGCGAACTGAAAGAGGCTAATTCCGTCATCGTGATTCTGCTCTCAGTAATTCCGGAACCGCTGTTAGTGACACTCTGTACTTCTTATAAATAAATAAATAAGTAGGCAACCTCGGAAAGCGTTCCCTGACATCATTGACAGATATTCAATACGAGCTCGGTCGGTAGAGAGGCCATCCATTTATTATTTATTTATTTATTCATTTCGCCCATTGCAGAGGCCCGGACACAAACGCACCGTTGTTACAAATGTAACAAACAAAGATACACACACACACACAGACAAACGCATTTACATTCATACGGCGACACATAGAGAATCGCCATTCAGGTGTGGAAAATTCTCTGGCACTGTTTTCCAATACGACGACGATGATGATGATGATGATGATATGAGAATGTTCCTGCTGCACAGTGAATGAATATAGCACTGTCAGTGTCCCCGACGATGGCTGACTCACAGCATGTAGCGACCAATAGCATTAATGTGTGCCAAATGATTTGCATTGCATTGCTCCACTTTGATTCGTATTGAACCATATCGATTTCGTTGCGACAACCACAAAATCAAATGCGTTGAGACTCGAGAAAGATGTTTAGACGTCTGCCGGTGAGTTAAAAGCGGCGCTGTTTGTTTGTGCCGGCTAAAAATGACGAAAAGCTGGGCGTGGACCAATTGTCGTTCGTCATCGTTGGCCTCTCGTCAATTCAAACGAAATTTACAAACAGTTCTATACTTTCTAATATAAAATACATATTGTTAATATGTACCTCTCTCTCTCTCTCTCTCTAGTATATTAAACAAAATTATTACTAGAATCACACTACTGTTCGAGTTGATTAGAGCAAAATGAACTGTGCAGCCTACTACGACTACGTTATGCATTTTCATAACATTTCATCGATATATACGATGGAGAAAAAGAAATCATCTTGTTATCGAGAATCGAAGCAAAGTGCCCCTAATAAGACTCTCGTCTCTTTTTGCATCTGTATTAAATCACCATGATTAAACGTACGAATGATTAAATAGACAATTAGCGGTGACTATCAACTAAGCAAGATCTAACATGTCGGAAGGGAGCGAGGTAAAAAGGGGTCTGCTTACAGTTGAGTACAACAAACGTCTCACAGTTAAATGAAAATAGGCATCCAGCTAAGCAAGAACTAGGGTTTACAGTTTGAACAGATGCGTCAACTAGAATTCTGCTGCTTCACTACCTCACAATAATAACTCGACATGGTGTAGCCATCACTTGGGAGGGGTCCAGCCCTTCTTCAAGTGATTTGCCCTTTTGCAATCGTGCCAGCCTCGTATAGAGCACGAGCTAAACGTGAAGTTCGTCACCGACGCAACAGCAAAACATCACTGATATTTTTGAAGACAGGACGAGACCACTCACGTCATCGAACGTCGCCCCGTCTCGGACAGAGACAGACAGAATTATCGAGAGGGAACCACGGCGGGGTTGAAGACATCGAACGCAGTGAAGTGCACAACCACCACCGCCGCCGCCGCCACCAACAGCAGCCACTATAGCCGCTGCACGATGAAGTGATAGAACGGCACCCAAATATTTACTCTTTTTCGCTAAGCTTAGTTTAGCTCAGCTTAGGAAAAGACAGACGAGGGCGAGAAGTAAAAAAACACACACCGTTTTGCCGAAGGAAAGATTGAAGTCGTACGGACTGACTGAATGTGATGGCCGATAAGGGTTGAGAAGGTGGTGCAGCAGCAGCAACAGCAGCAGCAGCAGCCACCACACGATCGTTATAAATCCAGCTTGCTGTAAATAGTCGTATCATGGTAGCCGATTAGTTACGATAGCCGATGGACGGAGACGGGAGAAGGACAGGAGAAAAACGTCTAAATCATTTGTAGCTTGGTCAATGTCTCTCATTGAGTTAACCGTCACCATCATCATCGTCGTCGTCTGTTTGGCCATCTGTCAACTGTCGAGTAGCGTCTACCCACCACCACCACCAGCACCACTGATTCAGTTGTTGCAGGGCGGCAACGGCAGCGGTACTCAGTGGTTGTGGCCTCTGCTTCGCGAGTCTCGTCACTTCGCCTTTTGTCTGCTCACAATTGCGATCAGTGATCGAAGTGCTGACTTTACCACTTCTTCATCATCTGTCCGGGTGGCAATCTTCGTTTTATATTGAAGTTGTTGTTGCTGTTGTTGCCGTGAACGTTGCTTCCTTCCCCGTCGCTGTCTCGTTCTCTCCTTGTCAGAAGCTCTCTTTGTCCGGTTGTGTTAAGCCCTGCTGCCGGGCCTATAACGCATACGGCGGTGCAGCGACCAGATAAACAGAGCCGCCTGACACGGCTGATCTACAGTGGTGTTGCTGAAAATGCATCATCAGCCGTACACTATACAAAGTATAAACTAGCAAATAGCTCAAGAAAGCTCAAATGGAGCCCAGCGACAGGCGACCCTGTAGACAAGTCAGCCTCGTTGTCGAACAACGTTATTCAAATTTCGGCTAATGCTTTTCTACGGCCTCGGAAGCTATGAAACTCATGCACCCGTCATCGTAGCAGCAGCAACAGCAGCAGTAACTCCAAAAAACAACAAACAAACCAGCCAACAGACCAATAGACAGAATGACATAATGAAATGGGTGATATCAGAATGTTTCTGGATGAAGCACACGTCGGCACAGCCTGTATGTCTCTTCAGACAGAAAGTTAAGAAAAAAGGAAGCAGTAAACCTTTTGTTTTTGTAGACTATAAGCTTAATGATATAATTGCATTGAATATTTCCGGTAGTAGACCATCGCTCATTGTCCGTTGTCGTTTGTTGGCGTGTGAACAGTTTGTTCTTATTTCGACGTCTTGAGCCGACAGCTTGTGCTCCTGCTCTTTTGTGACTTGATACTCCCGTTCTGAGTATTTTTCTGCAATACACACACACACACATACGCACGTTCACGCGGACACAGACACACCTGGTAGGAGAAAAGTTGAGCGTCCATTGCACGGACCTACGATGGCTGAGCATCATTTCGGACCAAGCACAATTTCAACCCTCAGGTCAACCGTTTTCCCTGTACTCGTCTGGCTTCTGCTTTTCTATTTACCTCGGTATCCCCTGCCAGCCCTGGCACTGCAATGGTGGATGGGAGTGAGTCTACCTGTTTCCAAAATTGCAAAGCGATTCAGCGGCCTCTCTCGATTCAATGACGTTGCTTGGCTGGAACCCCTTTAGGATAGCGGAACGATTTTCGGCACACGTTTAGGCTAAGCATTGCATTGCACAGTTTGATATACTCTCTGCCTGTCGACGTTCGAAGTACGGATGTTTTCGATAGTCATTTTGAATCCGATGTGAATGGAACGACATTTGCGGTCATGTCTATATACACTACACCATGACTATGCAATATAAGATAGCATTATTTTTAGTAGTTGAACTTTATAGTTACTGAGCAATAAAAATGATTTATTCAAACATGCAATAATTAGGAATTAGTTCTTGGGATTATTTGGGGGGATTAGTTGGGGACCTGGGCCGAGGCCGACATTGTCCCGAGGAAGGCGACGGCATTGCCTCTCTGCTGCACAGCGAGGGACAGGCGTTGCAGAAGGAAAGATTCTGCGCGCTTGTCCCCGGTGACGCGGACTAGCCTATGGTAGACCCCTTCGAGAAACGTATAGTAAATCCCACAGCATTTACGCAAGAGAAGCTTATTCTAGTAAATATCTCATTCACTAGCGATGACGTAGGTGGCGATGATGATTCTGTACGATTCAGCCTAGGCGCATTTTCGTAGATATCATAGCTTTATCGAAGTACGTGGCAGCAAGAGAACATCAAAACAAATATCTTCAAAAACATTTTTACATGGAAACGCCTCTTATAGCGCCGCAGTATTTTACTAAATATCACTCAACGCCTGAAAGCGAGCCGGCAGTGGGAGACGGAGGGATTTGATCGCCCGGTGCGCTATTTTTTGATATAGGTTTGGTGACGTCAATATTCGCGCTTGTTAGATGAAGCAAATGAGATGTTGACAACGACAAGCGCCAATCGGTTGCGAGCTGTCAGCGTTACCTGATGACTCGACTGGGGACCATGGCAAGAGAAAGACGACTATATAGTTATATGAGTATTTGACCCGCCAAACATTCATTATAAACTCTGCCCTTCGTAATGGATGGCAAGCAATGCCTTCAACAGTATCTAATGGACGTCTGTCGGACAGACGAACTTTATCCGTAATATCGTATTTATAGTGGAGCTTTCGTCGGGTGACCAGCTGTGGACGCGGCGGTTAAGCTCGCCCTTTACCACTCTTTGGACCTCTCAGGCAAGCACGCAGGCTGTCCCTCCCTCCCTCTCTCTCTCTCTCTCTCACGGTATGAGAGAGTGGGATTGCCTCAGGCGATCCCAAGGATTGTCGCACCATGTTGATATAAAGTCTTAAGCAAATACCATACAAATAAAAGCATACATCCATATATCTATCTTTCTATCGGCTGAGTTTGTCGTCTCGTCTATTCCATTCATCTCCTAGCGGTGACGGCGGTGCCTGGGAGAAACACTAGTTAATCAAGAACGATGTTAGCTCATTGAAGTTTTGAGTTACGCAACGGCAACAACAGTGGCCTCTCGGACATCAGTGGGCTCGTCTCATCTCTGACCGAGAAATCGTACCATTATAGAAGTTTCCCCAATGGCGGTTGCGTTGACGCTGCTCTAAACAGCAATAATACGATACGGTGACCAACTCGAGTAACTGAATACCCGTTGTTGTCATCGCTACTATTGCTGTCCTCAAACAATTGAATTAAGCCATTGGGCCAATGGACCCACAATAGTTGGACTTCTTACGCTACCAACCCAGCGCCATTTGATGATGGCGGTTTTCAAACAGCTTTTTTTATGGCTGTATGAAGCCAGGCTAATCGCTGCTTCAACGACATCCAACCGTCAACTAAAGGGGCCAATTTCGAAAATATTTAATAAAGAGGCTGTGAACCACGTCGCGGAGATTTCGCACTACAATATTGCGCCTGGTATCGATTCAAGGCAACTCTGCTCTTTCTCCAAGATGGATCTCATGGATGCATTTGTAACGTGTGAGCAAGGCAAGCCCTTTCGTATTCTCAATGGCGTTCTACTTCCAGGATATTCCTGGTCAATTCCTGCCATTCGTTCCCCTTCGTCGTCGTCGTCCAATGAGTTGGTGGATTAAGAGGGACTGAAATGTCCACTGACAAAAGGCAACCTCTCCGATATCCTAAGCATCGAAAAGCGGATCTGCAACACAAATGCAATTATCCAAGGCTGATTAGTGTAAACTGCCCCAATGCGCGCAAACAAATCCGGCGCAGGAGAACAGCGGCAGACGTGAGGTTAGCGAACTGTATCGAAGTGGCCAATTCGGCGCAGACTAGCTTGCTCGAGAGACCCAGGCAGGGGGTAATTCGTTGCAGATGCCTACTTTCAAAGCTCCTAGTTTTGTCGCTTTTGTGAGCCGTAGGGGTCAGCTATCGACCAATTGCCAAAGACGGATTTGTGCTTGTTACGCTACCACGTTGCCTCGGCGGTGGGGTATTGTCTTGCAAGGAGGCGTCGGGCACCCCAACGCTGTGTTTCTGACAGGTGATACTGGGCGCGTAAATATCTAGTGGAGCCTGACGAACACAGCCACGAATAGTGGCCTCGCAAGCGTCAAACTGTTCCACCTAATCTCACCTCGAATCGTGCGCTTGTCGTTACTGCTTCTCAAAGTACTAAGTCTATATATATATATAATATATATCGACTGACTACTGTACTAATCATCAGCTGAACCCGTTCGAAAGAACTGAGGAAAATTGATGCTTTATACTGGAGGGTGACAGAGGAAGAGAATTCAACAAAATCGATGCCCCTCCATAGATGTGCGAAACATTCTTGCTGACAAAAAGTCAAACGGGTGACACATTTGAGTGTTTAATACGTATTTTGCTAATGTTGATTAAAAGAAAGATCGGCAGCAATCTTGTTAAATAGCATCTACCAATTGTGCTTATCAAAATTACGTTACAATCAATTGCACTTTCAGGAAAGCGCCCCAAGTACTAATTGCATTTATCTTTGACGACATCCCCTTCTTCAAAGACATTCGCTAATAATAGAAGTCACATAAGCCTATTCTTTTTCGTAAAGTGCACACCCGCACACAGGCCAACAGACAGGCCCATATCCGTCCTGATGTCCTTGAATGAAGGTGCAGCAGTCCTTTCTATAATACTACGACATACTGCTTCTACTTTGACTTTGTCTTTGAGACCTTCAGGCCCAAAGTGTCTCCGTTCGTTTCTCAACTAAGATGGATGATATTATGGCTCAGTAAGTGAGTGATTAAGCGGGAGAAGGTGTGCGAACGAGGGAGGATTGATTGGTCAGTCGGCGTGGCCTGTCTTGTCAAGACGCCTAAATTAGTCTCTGCGAATATACCGATGCATCCTGCGAAAGCCGAAGCCGGAATCCTCCCTTATGCAATTCCGTTTTCCAATGAAATTATTCATACATGCCACGAGTCACAGAAATCGAATGGTAAATGCTTAGAACCGCGAACATCTACGGTTCGCGCAATGGACGAAGAGGGGGATGCCCTCGCTGAAGGCATAGATGGTATGACAGAATTTTTGATATCTATAATAAGTGGGGCGATACGTGCGAGAAAAGCGCTCACTTAGCATAATAATAATAATAATTATTATTATTATTATTATTATTATTATTATTATATATGATCTGGGAAGTTAGAAGGGTTTCGGTAAACCTTTTCGCTGGTGTCGATTCGTGAGTTAAGCTGGTATAATATGATTGGACAAGATCGGCTTGCCGTTGTCAATATTTCATCACGTCTCATTGAACTCAACGGGACAGCCAGGTAGTGTTTCTTGAGAGACACAGAAGTCACACACCACTCTGGTAAATTATTGATTTGTGAAAAGGTAAAGTGTATTCTTTCCAAGTTTAGCCACTTTTATCGCCTCTTATCGTCTTAACTTCAGTGGTCGTGGGCGAATGGTATCCAACTGAAGTTATTGCATGACCTTTATTATTATTATTATACCCCTATCATGGACAGGACACTTTGTTAATACGACAGATCCCTATTAAATGTCGGCACCAACATTGCAGGATTAATTATTATTATTAATTATTGTTACAAAAAAAGTGTATTAGATGCTCTCACAGGTCGAATTGCCGGACTCCACATTTCCCGCTAACTGCCATAGCACAAGATAAATCAGCCTTTGCATCGACTCACTCCAACAGAGCTGGGTAGATGGGTTGCCATTTATCTCACCGGGCGGGCAAGGGTCTATTTCGGAGAACCTGTCCACACATCTGCTTAATAGCAGCAGCTTCTGTGATCCTGAGTCTCCGTGAGTATGCTAGAGTTAGAGCTGATGCTAATGACTCGGCCGGTGAGAGATGTTTCGCGTGGGGCGCCGCCTCCGTTGGTGAATCGCACCAGTGATCGCCTATTCCAGCATAACAGGTCTTAGCCAACCGAGTCTTCAATGCAGTGTCTTCGAACGCTATATCTACATGTTTTTAGCTTCTCTAAGGTTTGATGTCGGATTTATTGCATTTCAAATTTCAAACATTTTTTGCATGGCTCTCAGCGCATATGCCTGCCGAAAGCTGCGGCCACTTCGGTTTACCCTGTCCACACGGCTCATGATAAGGTCTTCAGAGCGAACAATGTACAAGTTTATATTCCTATCGAGTTAACTGCAGTGCTCCGTCGGTTAACTCGCGAACCCAGCAAATCATAGATCTTGCTCTTTCCCCGTTCGGATCTGGCTCGGTGTGTTCACTGCGCGCAGCAATAGCTGGATTCAGTTGCAAAACGACGGGGCTATTCTTCTCGACTCATGGAATAATATATGTAAGTAAATGCGTATTCAATGGGTGCGACTCGATTTTGTGCACCCATGAACTCTTGCCTCTCAGGGCCTCTGTCTTGATGTCCACGGGCGGCCACTGTATCTCGTCCTCACACTGCACAGAAGTAGCCTTCGTATTGTCGCCGATGTGATAGCAAGCAGTTTATATGCAAATGGATGTCTTATTTTCTCTTTTCAACACGCAAATGAAGAAACGCTTCAACCCTCACTGTAAACGGACGAGAACCATTCTGTATTCAGGCGTTGACTTGAGTGCATTAACATGTGTCTGCTCATTTTGATTCATCAAAAGAACAACTATTACTACAATAACAAAAACAATAACAAATAAAATCAAACTCTTGTTCATGTTATGTTACTCTCTAAATAAACAAATGTTTGTTATATGCAATTTTTCGTAACTCCTTGAAGGGCACTTTATTATGGGGTGTATAACTGTATCGGTGATACTGTGTTGCCCGTGATGAATTAGAGGTGGAAATATGTTTTGTCGCATTTTTAGTCATTCCAACTTTTCCGCTCTCGGGGAGAGCAGTTGGCAAAATCATTGTTGGTTGTTATTATTGGATGCTTTTCGAACACATTTATTGCGAAAACGATTCGCATTGGTGATTTAAAAATAATTTCTTGAAGGGATGAAATGCAGCTGTCTCGTGACAATTTTCGCGTTATTTTCTTAATCAAGCTCAAACTGGAAGACATGGCTGCAAATACTGCTGCCATGTCATAATTAGCTGTAGGGAACAATTCATTTAAATGTCTATATATACATATTATGTATTACTGCTGCAGGGATATTTTATCTTTACCGTATTCCTATCACTATATTGCCGACCTCGCGCATTTAATTTATTAGGATCAACCTGCTTTAAAGAGGTCTTCATCTGCCATCCACTGGTCACTGCCCATACTTGACACTTCCGATTTCCCAATCGTTGTGTTTTAGCTAAATATCGTTCATTTCATCACGACGATCGTGGCACTCCTCAGACAATAAGGAAAACTATTCCAAGTCGTTGTGTTTCGCTTTTATGCGACGACAGCACTCTTCTATATCGTCACTCGTTTTTATTGTCTCGAGAATGCCATTCAAGTGGCGCCTATTTTACTGTTGTAGTGGACGAGTTCGCGGTTTCATTTCGCAACAATGCCCCGCCTACGCTATTTGGGTTTAGCTGTCTCCATGGTGTTAAAGGCTACAAAGTCGGCCTTACAGTAACAACGTAGATCTTTTTGTCTGTCTATGTGTGTCTGGGTGGGTTTATTAACAAGGGTTGTGACAATATATAACACGTTGCAGTCGATGCCGCTGTAATGACCCTACCGCTTAGAATGCGACTTCTACTCGTAGTGAACCGCGCGCGCATCGCTCGAGTGTGTGCAATATCCGTTGTTTGGCTTCCTTTGTCGTCTCGGAGTGGCCGGAATAATGAGTGTACAACATTCAGTTGGCGGCGCCCCTTCGAACTAGTCGCGTTCGATTTAGCCCGTAGCTACGGCCGGGTCTGAGCTGAGACTGCACTGTACAGTAATGAAGATAAAGAGCTAAATATGCCCCGATGATATCGAAAAGGTAGAACGGGAAAGTGTGTACGGGAGATGCTGTGGATGGATATATATATATATATATATATATATACATATTGATATATTGTATTGCAGAGATGTTGAAATATGTCAGCTGGCATTGTCTCCCGATACGAGCATATGAAACGAAGCCATGAGTCTCAATGAATATTTGAAATAATTACAATATATAAATATCAATAAACGGAAGCAGTCGCAAACGTTATGTATATTCAATGACAATTTATATAGTAATTAACTTAAAAACAAAAGAATGAATAACCAGTTTCACAAAAGTGCCAGTCTTCACCGGCAACGTATATATATATATATATATATATATATTATATCACTTTTGAAAACACCCGAATTAGTCGAGTAATTATCCCATCGATTTTCTCTATTTTTCTGTCATTTTGTCTTGCTATTCCACCACACTCGCTAAGTATATGAACTTATATAATATTACTAATTGCTATTGTTCTCTGTATTTTTGCCCAGCTGTCATTTCGTCGATTCGAGGTGCTCCATCAGTGGTTCTCTATCTTCTACAAATTCGCTGCTGCGGCGTCATCGCATCACGATCTCAGGGTGTGATTAGCGATTGGCCACTATACGCCCGGAGCGTATTCAAGCAATTCCCTAGCACCCAACAAATGCCGGGAACGTTATTGCTTCCACTGGAGCCGTGGCGCGAGAAGCAGGGCATAGTTAGCACACGCGACGATATGGTGAACATAGAATTCATAGGGGACAGGTGCTTAATCTGTCCGTATCTCGGGCGTGGTGACGATAGATCGGGCGATATCAATATGCTGGCCCACAGTGATCGCCAATGGTTTCATATTATTTTTCTTATTATTGTCCCCGTGATTCCGGTCATGATGATGATGATGGTGGCTATGCCTACGTTCGTCGGGAAATATGTCGGATGAATGAATTGAGTATATGAATGATTGAACGTACATATACCCGCAAATGTTCCGGTTTTCGGTGTGAATGTATGTATGTACATGTTGTTGATGCTGTTGTTTCATTATCATGAACAGTAGTGTGGATACTACACAGTGTTATATGGTTAACACTGTTGTCGCCAGTGATCAGCCCACGGCATTCTCGTCGAAAGAGAACTACATGAGTGAATACTGCGATTGCAATCACAGTGTAGTGATTCAGTTCATTCGAACATCGCTATTCGAAGGATTCTCATATGTTCAGTGGTACCACGCCATGCTTGAAACGCAGTGCATTCTTAGTATGTTGCTTATTAATAAAACATTGACATACAGTTCTTGTGTGACAATCATGAACACCCCACTCAACAGAAGAAATGTGTACAGAATTGCCCTGAAGAGAGTTACCCATGCTTTCTGACACCCGGGCCAGAAGCCAACGTACAAATCGTGTAGGCCAATGGGCAGGCTGCATGGAAATGTATTGTTAGTTTTAAGATAAAATACAATAAGTTTTATAAGTTTATTTCACTTCAAGCTCAATCTTAAACTTTTTGAAACGCCGCAAAGTTCATTCAGGGTGGACAACCTACCGCATCGCCCTCGCATACTATAAGCAATGTATATATATATATATATATACATTGGTTAGAGGACAGAGTATAAAGAACAATTCTTCTTCTCAATACGGCGCCAGTCGAGTTATAATTTTAATAGTAGTCGTCGTAGCAGCAAATGGTATTGTGGTATCGAGGCCTGCTGTAGAAAGTTAGATTCTGAGGGTCAACTAAGAGAAAAAGTAGCAGTAGTAATTTTAGGCTCACATCGAATAGAAACTTCAGCTGAGGGGAAGAAGAGATTTGCAGCTCTGTTCAATGAATCAACGAATAAATGAATGTTCTGAACGTGGGATCTCAACTCGGGCCGGCAACTCGATGACGACGACGACGACGACAACAACAACAACAACAACGGGAAAAAGAAATTCATAGTGTGGGTAGCTATGGTGCGACGCTGGTCGTAAAACTACCACCTCGCTTCTCGCTGCGAAAGGCTGCTATAATATAAGAGTGTTTACTAGGACCCTCACCCTTACGACGACGACGATGACGACTACCACCAAATCTACTGCTACTAGATTCTACCCCGTTGACTTTTATAATAGCTGGCCCGATGAAGACCTGGCCAACTCATCGGCCACTAGTGACACTCCGCAGCGCTTCTCATCACACACACACCCATGCAGGCAGGCAGACAGACGACAGACACAGCTAACACCATCAGGCCGCTTTCCAATGATGTCCTTAGTGTGTGTGTCTGTTTTGATGCCTTCTCGAGTCGGCCCGAGTCGACAGGGAGGCGAGATGGCCATCCTCCATTCCAATCTATTCTACTCTACATATGCGTGTGTCTGTTATGTGAACGTGTGCATAAGTCTGTCTGCGCCATCCAGCATTTCGAATGGTTCACACCCGACGCAGCAGCAGCAGCAGCAACGGGGTGTTCGTATACAACAACACTAGTATTTAGTAGCGCGCGTTCGTCTCGCGCGCTCGCTGACGTGAGTGTGTGGGTGTGTATGCGCGTGCAATGGCAAACGCGCGTCTATGTGTAATGTACGTATATGTATGTATATCTGTCTTTCGGTGTGCGTTTGCTAGCGGTCGTGTGTTGTTTATGAATGTGATAAGGGACGATATTTTTAAGGGTTTCTAAGAAAGAGATTGAAGACGATGATGATCGTCCGCTAGACCGCCCGTGCCGTCGACGTTGAATGAGTGAGCACTCTGTCACACACACACAGAGAAAGAGAAAGAGAGAGATGGTCCCGTTCAGGTTCTTGTCACACGGGCGCTCGTGTTTGATCTGGTTCCGAGATTTGGTTCAGGCTAAGCACAACTAGTTCCAGGCGGTTGGGGCAGAGCTCTCTTTTAATGCTGCTACCGCAACCGGTATACCACGTAGATTCTCAGTGGATGTTCACAACAGGCTTCAGTTGTACTTCGTTGATCCTGCAAGATGACTTTGCTGAGTATGCCAATGGGTTATAGGGCTAATCTGTTGGTTGATTAATGTACTTAATATACCGTGCGACTTTCAACCGGATGAGAAGGTTCCCAAAGAATGATCGACAACAATGGTTCTTTTTGAAGTTGTGCTCATGTAAAGAGCATTTTATGATCGTGTGAACAAAATGTGAGCTTCTACAAAGTTCAATGCAAAGGTCCAATATCCCTAGAGAAACGTAGCAACAAATTTCTGAAAAATTAAACTGGACCACTGGGTTCTACCACCCAGTTGGAAAAGTTGCGGTATTTTTGGGAAGTTGCTGTATTATTTGGTTATCAGTTTGATATATGAAAACCTGTATGGTACCAACCTGTGTAGATATTTATTATGCTGTTGATACTCGATCAGTGGATTATCTCTCGTCTACTAGGCCTGCATTTGTGCAGTTCCTCGCTTAGTAATGCACAGGGTGTGGTTTGGCAAGGCCCAGTGCCTATCCGATTTGAAAATAGTATCGTTATAATGTCTAGTGGTGCTATGCGAAACAATATATTTCCCAGCACAGAATACCTAGTTTAAATTTACATAGATATCATATATGGCTATACAAGCAAGATCTCTCTGTACTTGCCTTGTTAATATTGGATAATATAGGATTCGACTGGGTGGCCATATCATGTATCATTTATTATATAAATGACTCAAAAAGCTTTGTCACTATATACCGAAGCAGCCTCATGCTTCCATTGGCAGCCCTAATCGGCGTCGTTCTTGCGAGTGTTAGGTCACCCCTCGCAGACTTAAACACTCCAATCAGGAGCGGATTATTTCTTATCAAGGGCAGTCAACGCGACAATCACGAAAGTATAGTGAATTTGTGTGCATCTATACAATGTACAATCGATGTACAAATAATGCACTCGGATTTTGCCCAAGCGACCTCTGGTTTATCCATCCATCCCTCAGTCGTCATACCGATTTGTTCGCCCACGCTGTGTGGGAAATGATTGACCTTGAAACCTAGAAAAGACTATCAGTGCGGTTGAGGGCAGCGACTGGTTCAAGCTGTTTCAAGTTTAAACAGCGGGTCCCACCAGATAACGCTGAAGTGAACCTACTGGTCTCTTATGAGACACAAGAGGACACGGTCGGCTTCTGCCAGGCTTATTGCTACCACCACCACCACAGATCTATGTTACCGAGGCAACTGCCAGGCCGAACGGGTTCGGTCGCCATATCGCGTCAAATCGGCAGTACGAATCGCGACTCACAACGATTTTGACGGATCATTATGACAACAGCGATGAATGTGACGACTATGATGACGACAATAATCATCATCACATTCACTGTGCACAGCAGCACCAGCAACAGCTACCTCTACTCTGGTTCTTGTTGATTGTTGTTGTTGGTGTCCCTTACGCTGTTCGGCGACTAGACACTGACAACTTGTCGGGTCCATTACTCGTGATGGGCCTGAATAGGCCCATAGTGAAGGTGAGGCGGGCGGGCGGGACCGAACTGACTGACGGACTGCGACTACGATGGTTCGGGTGATACTCACACTGGTTGTGGCGAATCTGCAGAATCGCTATTGCAGTCATCGTAAAAAGTTACGAAGCCGCTACCGTTGGCAACAGCCGTTCCCTCGTGGTTGCTGCGGCAACAAGCGCGCCTCTCTTGTTTTCTGTCTTGGCTGAGCTAAGGCAAAGAAATTAGGAAATGGGAGAGACGATCAGAGGAAGGTGCAATACAGCTACCCTCTCACTAAGCCTGGTCATTGCTGCTGAGCTTCACATTTGGCCACGAGACGAACATTCATGATGGCAACCTAGGCTTTCGCCGCAGCCGTCAAATGCATCGATCGCTGGATGGATGGAGGTCGTGATTTTGTGACGATAGATATTGATTCTGAAGTTACACGTTCGCCGGCATCGGAAGCGAACACTTTTTGTCACCACCATCAAAAGTGTTGAGCATCACGGCGAAGACTAACGAATCATGGGGAACAGGAGATGATTCGGAGATGTTGGCGAAGTTTGACAGGTGCATCGTTTCAGTCCGCTGGGGGCAGCAATAATTCACAAAACTCGTCTGTGAACGTCAGATAGGTACGTCGTCTTGAAAGTAAATTTTTGAAAGTATTGCGTACATATATATATATATATATATATATATATCGGAAACAACTGAATAGCGGGGAGGTGATCATGTAAAAGATGAATAACTATTGAGACATATATAAAAACATTACGTTATATTGCATGAATCTTAACCACTTGCTATTCGGCACGCCAAGAGTGCACGTTGTAACAATGCGGAGTGCCTAACCAGGTTAGGAAGTACAATACGCTTGAAGATTGTTGGGTGAAGTTCGCTGGCGGGATTCTCGGTCCAAGATGGTAGTTGCTAATGGAATTGTGAGTGATGAGGTTGGTCGGTCCATTCGGCTGTAAGCGAAACAGGGAAATGTGATTTTGTGGTTGGATTTGCAAATGGTTACATTGGGAGGTTCCTTTGAGCCGGTCACGCCATATAGTTTACAGATGTCGTTACGGGAGTCCAGCTATAGCAGTACAGTGTGAATGTAAAACCTCATACTACGTGTACAGGGTGAGGTAAAAGGAGAGATAACCTATAGCATCTCTTCGGAACATTCGTACAGTGCATTTTTAGATGTACCTTCAAAAGTCTGTGGGCCAGTAACATTACTCTTGGCTGATGTAATACGTATTTGCATGAGTCGGATGAGTATAATTGCATTCGCTCAGCTTCGCAGCAGGAAGGAAAATAATACAGAAATAACATTTATTATATATACAATAAATAACATATTTGGAAGTGTGTGACGACGCCAAAGAAACTGCCCACCTGTTTCAACTGGGCATGACAATTTTGTCTACCTGAAACAGAACCGATCGAACTTAAGAACAAGCCGATGCAAATAGATGCTATCGACTCTATCATTGCAGCCTCCACCAAAGTGTAAAAATATCAATATAGCCAGATGGTATTATTATTATTACCGTATGAGCGGGTTTGATGCGGTTTGGTTGGCCGGTTCAGGCGGGAACCATGATGACATTCATTGTAAAGGTACGACTATGAATCTCTATGGGATCAGTCTATTTGATCCTACCCATTTGTGTTTCCTCTCGAAAAGATCCAACTGTTACGTATTCAATATATGAAAGTAGACAGCAGTTGTTCTCCAGATCTTCACCTTTATGCCTTTAGAACCGTCGACTCGAGCCCCCATGCAAGCACTTGCTGGCGCTGTTGTCATTTTTTTAGAATCTTCATCGCTGCACCGTCGATCAATTTTTGATGCACTTGGATCTACCTTTGATGGTCTGAGCGAGATCGTTTGATACTCCAGACATAGGGTGTCTCTGCCAGTTGGCGGGATTGAATCTATTCCAATCGTCTTATCTTCCGAGCGAATACCGGCTTCTCAATGAAATTACGAGTAACAGCATTTGATTTATAGCGCACATTCTATACATTTAAACCGTTTCTGTAGTTAAGTCCGAAGTCGGTAAAAGGCGGACATGTAATTTTAGGTCTGACATATGCCAGACAGACGACACTTCATCATGGAGTAGAGGACACGAGGATCCACCTATCTGCTTAAGTGTGTACGTAAATATCAATCAATCAATCAATGATTCATCGATTTTCAAACAACCACGACTAGAAGTGGAGTACGCCGCAAACGCTTTTAGCATTTTTCCAAATAAACAAACTAACTCCAAAAAATATGTCTTCTCGTCTCTTTGCTCGAAAATTACCGCATATCCGTATGTGAAGTGTCGACGCCATCCGATGACATAACGTACATGATTGTCTATTACAGAGATTATATCTCCAGCTGATGTCTTCCAGATGATGTTTACGAAGGGTTGATAGTTGTATCCGAACGCAGGAGAACTCGTAGACGCTGCGTAGCGACTGTCGTCACGAAGTGGGACGATACCGATTACATGTTGACAATAGGTCGTAAATGGTGGACGGTCTTGTTTTTCTTCCTAACTTTCTATATATATATATATATATATATATATATATATATATATATATATATATATATGTATATATGTAAAAAGCTAGTGGGGCACGGTTAATCTCACCGAATTCGATTTAAATACTTCCTCCAGTGGCGATAGCGACAGCAGAAATATCTGAAGGGTTTTCGGAACGGGAAGAAAATCCACAGCAACAAATTCAAACATCAATAATTTATGTATTTCATATAGTTACATCCGGCGCTTTCTTTCTCATGTTATGTTACTCTTTCTCGGCGTTTCACAAGGGATGAAAACACTATCATCATTATCATCAGCATAATCATGATTAAATATTATTGTTGCACGCGAAACAGCGACAGCAGATGCCCCTGTACCTCTTCTACGGTCAGACGGATGTCTGGGGAAAGCTCTGACTATCCTGAACATTGCGGCGGTAGATGCAGCAGCAGCAGCATCATGGCTGTGGTCTGACTGCTTGAAAGGGAGGATTCAATCCGCTCTTGCAAAAGGATCTGTGCTGCGAAGCATCGCAGCTCTGCGTTCACAAGCCAAGGTCGACACCTTCACGAATAGTTCAACAGAGGTGGCTGTGTCTGCCCATAAAGTGATAACATTCGAGGCGCATTGCACGGGAACGTTGGCCAGGTGCATTGGCTGCAACCCACTCTGATAGGAACGACCACAACAACTATGACCACGAATGCTATTACTACTACTGCCACTGTGACGACCACTGGGTATGGTATAATGGACAATTAATTGCAACGATGAATAATTAGGCAAGGTCACTTTTAAGAACGTCGTCCCTCCGCCGGGTCGCCCTTCGTTTCGCCTCGGCAAAACTGTACTGGCTGACGTTGGGTTAAAGATGCAATTTTCAATATTATGCAGTCATTTGTCAGTCATTTCTCATAGTATAATACGCCAGGCACCTCAGCGACGGCAACAGCTGCAGCCTGTAGTTGGGTCTCGGCCATATCGTGCCTCTCGAATATGCATTATGTCTATAGTAACAATAATAATATTTACGTGCGTATGTTATATCAATAATGCACGTGGTTAGTGCTAATAATGTGTGTGCGTGTGTGTGTGTTATATTCTGATGCAATAGAACGCATAAAAAAGCTAAGTGGCGATTGGAAAAAGGCACTTTATATAGTGGGAAGTACCCATGCGGCTGGAGGTCGCGTTGTGGACAGCTGCAACTAAATGAGATTTGTGTTCATCTGTGGGCGTTTATCTGTGGGGCCTGAGCCTGCACGCGTTAGCCAGCCATGAATCTTATGCACTGGCCTTACTTATCATAAATAACGACACACAGAGAGAGAGAGAAAAAGATAGGAAATATAAATGACAGTTATTTATTTCGACTAATCGCCGTTCGTTAGTCGAATTTAATATGTATTAATATATTTGTCTCATCTGTCATGCAAATGACATATTACAAGGGAAAAGAAAAGACGATGAAGATATTATGAAAATATATTTTATATGGATATGGATGGTGGCAGATGAAACAGACAGCCGTGACGGTCTATATAAATACACGAACCATCATGATTATATCTTTATCAAGAAATCAGTGTCGATTTTAAAGCATCGTTTGAGTTCTTCGACGAGTGGAATGGGGGGGAGGTGTCAGTTATTAGGTAGGTTAGGCTAGCCCAAGCTGTGCGTTGGTCAAATTTGACTGAATAGAATTGTGTCAGAGCGACTTGGGTGACATGAACCAAGCTGATTGGCTAACTGGATCGCTAATTGCAGGCTGGCTCGGTTCATCCATCAATCATACGACATGATCATCTTGTCATGTTATGGTCCTTCGAACAATACTTGTTAAAACGGCTGTAGTCATCGAATCGCGGTACGAAATATCTACTCAACGTTAGCAAATCCCTCGCGGCACATACAAATCAAAACTATAACCAATTGAATTTCTATTTGGCCGTTCGAAAACAAACTGACGGGAATTGTCAAAATCGCATCATCCACAGGACGTCATTGGCCGTCTCTACAGACAACGTTCTCTTGCGTAAACGTATTTGTTAGTTGTCTATGGTTGCAGAGACTGCTCTGACAGATACAGAAGAATAACAAATTGCATTTATTATACCACCATAGAAGTAGATGGAGGAAGAGATGCGATACCACACAATATGATTTCTTCATTATTCAATTAAATCGCTCATGTAGGTGACTGGGATTCATGTGTCATGGCTGGGTGTCGACCTGCAACGCACAATAGGAGACGTCGACGACTGCTGCATTAACAGGATCAACACCTTGACATCGCGTCAATGAACTCGACAGTTGCCAACTCAACATTGGCATTTTACTTGAATTTCACACGCCGTCACCATAATATTAGTGCAACATTATTATTATTATTTTATATAAAACACAGTTAGTCAGGTGTCAGTGTTCTCGCATTGGAATCATCTGTCAGACGAATCATTATCCCGAATCAATGTGAAGGTATTGTGTCGCTGACTTCTCCCTTTAGTTAACTCCTCTCGCTTTGGCGCTCGATGTGAACGTCGGCCCTATCTTTCATAAGCGGACTTCATGGTGAAGATTACGAAACACAAAGACGAAAAAACGGGTCAATGTATTCGATTAGGTTGCTTCTGCTGATGCCTGTTGTGGTTGCGTCTTCCGTGACACGGCGAGTCGTGCCGGGGGCAGCGTACAGAACGCTTGTGAAGGAAGCTCTTCCTCGTTTGTTCTGTCCCTCGTCGAAGGAAGAAAGCTGGCTTGCAGCAAGGCGACCATGAAGTCAAGTACGATGATCACTTTCAGTGTGAGTCCTACTGCTCACACAATCAGGTATAACGGACATAACAGGCCAAGGGCGGTGATCAGCGAGTCCTAGCAGGCAACCTACCACGTGATTGGATTTTATCGTACCCAAAAAAAAAAAGGTATCTGTGTAGCGGCTTTGTTTCCGCGTGTGCTTTGTGTCCGCTTCGTTTGCGGCATCAAGATAGCGATCGACGCAACAAGGCACGGCCTAAGGCAACAAAACACGACAAGGGTGGAGAACACCTGTGTCTTCATCCAGTTGTTTGGAAGATACAGGTCTATTCCTCTCCCGTCTTCATCATCAGCATCGACATCATCGCCCCGCCGATGTTCAGCTCGGTTCCTTCGCTGTGGTATCTTCAAGAGTTTGACATTCATTAGTTGCCCGTCTCTTCGTTGTACATTCAGTCCAGTCCAGTCGAACGTTACAAGAGATCTAAGCTGACCCGAGTGAAGTGACTAAATTCTATGTGTCCATATGTCTGTCTGTCTGTAGATCGGACCGTACGTACTATGATGCTTCATCTTCTTCGTGCAATTCCGTGCGCTCTTTCCGTTTGCTTGGCTTGCTGTCGTTGGCTGTCTCTAGCTGTCGCTCATTGTTGTCAAGGGCTGTGTGTGTCTCTGACAGCAACTCGCGGGCGACAGCCGTCGTAGTATTGGTGTCTAGCAAACAGCAACGAGTAGCAAGGGCGATGACGCTGATGATGTTGCTGGTGGTGGTGGTCCCGTGAGCCCTCGCTCCGTTAGCAGCAGTCCGCACCGCCGACGCCGCTTTTGCGAGGGACACCATGCTGGCGCCGTCGCAAGTCGACAGCCGATGCCGGCTGTGGCTATACCGAGCGAGCGCCAATGTCGCGCACCGCATCGTACCGTCGATCGGCAGATAGACGAACACATGGGACGGATCTGAGCAGAGACGAACACTCTGAGTTACTGGTTGCGGATCACTACGTCTCTGTGATACGGTGTCTGCTACTCCAGATATTGTGCTATTTATAACGCAGTGCGGCACAGAAGCCCACACACTCCGAGTGTGCTATTGGAGTAATAGTTAAGGCTGGTAAAAAAAAGGCCCGAGTCGATGCACACAATATCGTATCACAATGACTGGCTGTGGGTTTGTGTGTGTTCGCGTCTCTATCTGTGTATAGGTATATGTGTATAGTCACACCCCGATTGAACGGTTCAGGGTGACAGTTGGTGTTTAAACAGTGACGATGTGAACGATCGCTGCTGAACGGCCATCCCTCCATCTCGAGGAGCCTACGGAGAGGCCGCAATCGATGTGAAGTCAAAAAATAAAATATTGTCACTCATCAACGATGTCTTCAAAAGGCTAACGTCGTCGTTGTCGTCTTCAAGATATTTACGTGTATCATGTCAACACCGATTGCCAACGACGGAGATTTCGGTGCTCGGCCACAGATCGTAGCGTTGACTGTGGCAGGGGTGATCTGTTTTTGTTTGCAGTGAGTTTACCCTCTCTCTATCTCTCTTCTTGGCCCTCCGAGGTGAAATATGGTGTTACGTTGAGCCGCCTTTATCACAGTTAAACGTGCTACCGAGAGCTCCGAGTGTTGTATGAGTGGTGCTATTTTAGAGTGCTCCATATCTAAACTCACTCACATACATCTGGAAAGAGGGAGAGCGAGACTTGAGAGAGAGAGAGAGAGTTGTGTTGTTGCACAGTCGGTTTGCATTGGATGGACTGTGACCATATCATCATCGCTCGTGTCTTGTACGGAAGGCAGATCTCACCATGTTACGGTGGTGGTGGTGGTGCTAGTAGCGTATCAGCAGCCGAACGAACAACAAAACACGTGCGGCGAGTGAGCCGCTGAGTTATTACCATTTTCATTATTATTATTTTTGTCATTACTATTATTATTATCATAATCAGGACAACCTAGAGACAACCCCATTGGAGGCGTGTATTTTCTCCTGTATCGTGGATTTCTGTTGTGTCCGGTATGTGGTCAAAGTGTTTAGCGACATCTATGTAAAGTGCTCCAACAACAATGAAGTCCACTCAACAGCAGTTTGTACACTATTGATGAAAAGTCGACCCTTACGACTCAGGGACACTGGTGAACATCTATCCATCGATAGCTTCAGTGATGACGTTGCCATAGGATCCCAGAACGTGAGCACTATTGAGGTGTTATTATCTGTTTTAATCCCTCCCCGCTCCCGTCAACGGGGAGCATCCCCGCTTCACTTAAGAACCCGGCTCTATTTCCTGCAATGGCGATAGGAGGACCCGCTTTGCTCCAAGATCAAAGCGATACAGAAGCTGAACAACTATGTTGTTGTTGTTGTTCTCGTTGTCCCGCGATGACACCATCCGTATCTGGCGAACTCAGCATCGGCCAGCACGTCACCGATGCAGGACGCCTAACGAGTGTCCACAGGTCTACGGTCGGTTCAGCCACTCGTCGAGCGAAGCCGGAGCGAAGTCGAGCGAGGTCGAAGCACGCGTTATGCTAGTCTACGGGAACTCGTCGTCGCCGTCAGAGGTGGCCACCTATACGTATCCCACCGTCCAGCGGTTGTTGTGCAAGCTATATGAGCTGTGCGACGTCCTACCTGTTGGTTTTGCTTTCCGCCCACAGCGTGTTCGTCAGCGGGGCCAATCCGTGGTAAGGCCGCATCATCATCATCATCACCACCAGCAGGCCCAACTCGGATCACTCGTCTCCGATAGGGATCCATCAGTTCTGATCGCTCGCCAGCTCAGCCCGCTGCCAGAGTCGGTGGAGGCACTCTCCGATCAGGATCATCAGCATTGTCACCGGGTGCTGACAGTCGCCGGCAATTTTGGCTGCAGTTCGTCAATTAGCAACGAAGCCCTGCGCCGCCAGGAGTGGTACCTGCGCAAGTGCTACGCCAGAGAGCTAAGCATCATTCAGAGCAGGAGTCTGAGCGTGGACACGATGGACGAGCGGGCAGCTCGTGTCGGCACACCAGCATCTTTCGCAGAGTAAGTTTCAGTGGCTAAACATAGAAATCTATGATACCTGAAAGGCCGACCATCTTCGAAACTTCCACACGCACAGCAGCCACATTTGAGCACAAGCGGACATTGGGGGCTCCGAATTTAGCAGCAGCAGCAAATAACGCCGGCCCTGGCCTTCGTTGTTGTTG
The DNA here is from genome assembly GCA_019614645.1 of Stratiolaelaps scimitus. Taxonomy (NCBI): domain Eukaryota; kingdom Metazoa; phylum Arthropoda; class Arachnida; order Mesostigmata; family Laelapidae; genus Stratiolaelaps; species Stratiolaelaps scimitus. The sequence continues at coordinate 350,366 of JABWDB010000038.1, forward strand.
TTGTTGTCGTTACATGTTGACTTATGCGACGAGATCCGACTGCTACAATGGCATAGTAATAGTATTGTACAATAGTTGTGCAATAGCTATTACCTAGGAACATATTGTTGAGTGCGTACGTGAGCTTGCTTGATGTTGTTTGTGCTTTTTAAATTTTCGGTTTATTTACCTTTTTTCATCGCATCCTTGCATTATGCAACAAATCGATTCCTTGGTTTGCATGCTTTTCTAAGGTGCAGATATCTATATATATATATATATATACGTAAATATCAATGAAACCGTTGAAGAATGTAGAATACATACGTATTTGTATAATACAAACTGTTGTGATACTGTGTAAACAGATTGACTGAGATACGATTCTGCACAATCGTTCTTCTTGTGATCAACAATATATATATATATATATAATATATATATCTATATGTATGCACATGGTTTATCGGGGGCGTAATTATGCCGTACACTTCGTTAAGTGCACTTAGCTTAATTGACGGCCTACACTTATTCGACACGTATTCAAACAATGCGCTGCTCTATCTCACTTGGACAAAGTATCTAGTACCATAGTGGTAGGTCCTCTTCTCTGCAAAGCATCTCTCATCGCCGTATATATATATACCAGGCGTCCTCATCGTCCCGGGTCTAATGGGTTTAATCGACGGTTGCTGTTGTTACTGCTACCGCTGGCGCTGCTGCTATCGCCACCGGATGAAAAGGCTACGATTAGCCTGTCAACGGTCGTCCCTCGGCAAGGGGCCATTTTCTCATTACTGCGCCATGCGGCGGTACCGACCAATCGCTTGCGTACAAAACGCTTGTCAATGTCTATCATGTCGCGTTTTGTGCAATGTAAAATGAAAATGCATCAGAAGGCGGAGCAGCAGCAGCAGCAGCAGCAGTAGCAGTGTGATGCCAACGGCAACAATGATAATCATAGGGGAAAGTGTGTTTGTGTGTGTATCTGGAATCCAGTTTGGATCAACGACACCACGAGCCAACCTGCCGGCTACCTCTTCTACCCTATCGGGCGGTGGTAGTTTGCTGGCAGGCAACGTCTCCAACCTGTTTGATATTATCCGCTCCGTCGGTGGCTGAATACGAAACGGTGACGGAGAAAACCAGCGTCGTCTGGAAACCCCGCGCGTCACTGGAACGAGACCCACGAGCGAATGAATGAGAGAGTGGGCGGGCGTTGGGTCAGACAGCAAAATGGCTCGTCGAGAAGCAGTGCTGGATAGATAGATGTGTAGATTTTGTATAAAGATGTGTAGATAGATGGATGTGTAGATATTGTAGATAGATGAATGGGATGAAAAGCGTTCTATACGCATACGCCGAATGAGTGACAAGTCATGATAAGCAGTCCGCTCGGAAGGCCAACCGCCACTGCGGTGATCGAGTCAACTCATTTGACTCACCGGTGTCCGCTGTAATCGATGCTCAGCAGCATCAGCAGAAGCAGTGGAACCTCAAACGGACGGATGGACAACGGAACGAGAGTTCGTAGCCAGAGTGGATAGTCAGTCAGTTAGGACATTTAGGCCTTTCTCTTCATCCTTTTGTCTCTCCCCGTCTCCTTCACTCGTATGCCACTACCCATCCTTTTGGCTCCTCTACACTCTCTTTTCTTCATATATATATATATATATATATATATATATATATATATCGTGGTCACATGGTCTTTAATAACGTGACCGTTTTCCCTTTTTCTGATATCAAGCGCAGTCTTTAGAACTCGTTGTCATAGAAGAACCAGATCCCTAGGACAGACACGCCTTGATTGGCCGTCACATGATGTCAGCTCAACTGTGTCTTCAGGAACGTGTGGCTCGTGAGCGAAGGAAATGTCTTCATTGATCCGCGATGTTCATCATAGCATCGTAGATGGCTACAATGCTGGTGACGGAACGCAACGAGCTGGCAGAAAGTAGATCAAAAATGAACAAGTGAATAAGACGGCCACCGCTCAACGCGTGTCATCAGCGTTGCTTCGACGAATGCCCAATACTACCGTAGCGTTACCCGTTACTGTATTTCGTCGTTTATGAATGCAAGGAATACAAGCATGTATTTAATGGCCATGGCTTGTATGTAGCTTTCAAGTTTAACACATGTCGAATTGCTGCTCTTTACACGACGTTCTGTGGTGAACCCCGTCTCTAGCTCTCAAGTGTGACGATGCCCATCTCCCGCCATATGCCCGAGATGCCGCCACAAGGAGCGTTTAAGGAAAAAGGGGTCGAACGAGGGGTCAGATTGTGTAAACGATGACGGCCACTTGTTAAGGTAAAAACATTGAAACGGTCAACATCGATAAGTGAGGAGAATGCGTAGGCTGTTTTTTTTGGAATTATGGTCATCACCTCACCCCTGCAGCCAAGTACATGTGTGCAATGGAAGTAATGCCTTAAGAACCTAATGTCTAATGGCACTGAGCCGTCATTCAGTTCAAGCAATGGTGGTGCACAGGCGAACGTCAGTGAATCCACCAATAGTCCAAGCTATCATAGAATACTTTAGTTGGGAGTCGTAGTATGCTATTGAACAAGTTATGGCACAAGGGCTTGACAATGAATGAGTGTCTGGCTGGAGAATACTGCAACCATTGTCATCTGTATGGGATATCAGCCTATTGTCTCTCTGATTCCAATACATAAATAAGCACAACAACAACAACAACAAGTGTCTCAGCAAACTTTACTGCCCTCGAGCGGGATTGACTGCAAAGTGATGACGATGATTTGTATAAGAACTGTCGCCTCTACAGGTAGAACCTGCAGTTTCTATCTTCTTGCATCTGCAATTGTGTTACCGGTTGAAACTGTTGGTCCGATAATCAAGCCAGACGATGGATGGTTGGATGGTTGGTTGGTTGTGTGACTGGTTGCCCCCGTAAAATAGGCAGAATACGACATATCGAAGGTGATATATTACTGTTGATAGGCGATAGCATAGAGCATCAATCATAAACAAAATAATGAAGACAAACTCAAGGTAAGGGACAATACAGGTAATAACGGATGACGCGGTCCTGATAAAAACAATATCGACGACTTAACGATACAAAGAAATGGAACGACAACGCCGCCGCCGCCGCCCCTGCCACCGTCACAGCAGCAGCAGCAGCGGCAGAAAGAAGAGAGATATGCAGATGCGGTAAATCCGTCGAGAATTCAAACGACACACATCCCATCTGACTAAAATGATTGCGTAACCGCTTTCGGTGTTCGTAGTCTTGTTTGAATCGACGCCTGCGATGAGGCGGAGGTACGTACCACAGACGCCATGCTGCGATCTGGTGACGGTGCCGACCGGCGCAGCGATACGTCATGGCTAGGTAGAACGAATGCTCGCTCGAGTTATTATTATTGTTACAATACAATTCTGAGAGACACAAGCAGTAACTCAACCAGAACTAGTAAAGGATATTCAAGGGAAGGAGAATACTTGCCAATACACAGATTTATTCCTCTGGTGTAAACGGCAAAACGGTAATGTAGGCTAATAAAAACAACCTCTTTCTGGAGAGATGCAATAGATTTTGTCATTTAGCTGCGAAGTGTGCAAACGAAATCCGAGTTGGTGACATCAGCCGATTTGACGCGTCGAGTAGAGGGCACGCTGATGTCGACCGCACGTAATCCCGGGCAAGATTACTTTGGATCGGCTGGATCTGCTATATTTCAGCCCAAAGAGATCAACGCTGGATATGCGTGGCATCGCACTGTACGTTGTTCACATGTCGAGCCAGCTATCCTTCGACGTTATCCGAATACTATACTACAATGAAGCGCAACAGCGCGTCAGTCATATGCGAGGGCCAAGAGGAAGATTCGAAGTAATTCGTCGGGCGATTTTGTCTCGTGGGGCCAGAATTTTTGACAATCGCAAGGTGTCGCCGTTGAGTGGGTGTCGGTGTCATTGTCAATCAGCCAGTGTTGGTGGTACACCGATCAACACGATCGTTGATCGGAGCGCGCCCAACAGCTTTGGTACGAAACTCTTGCTTGCGCTACCTATGGACACCCAGTAAAGGAACACGTCACCACGTGATTTGGGTAACATCATCTGTAGAATTGCAATATCAGCAATATCTTGGCATGAAATTGATGTGTTCGCAGCAACTGCATAGTTGATTTGTGGTTATGGCGACTCCGATTGACCGGCCGATGGTTGGAGATCAACATTGATCGTAGAGAAGTGTTGCATTTCTCAGTAGCGAACAACAACAACAGCATAGAGAACAATGTAATCGGCTCAATGTTTGTGTGGCGCCACGGTTCGTCGGCCGTCACGTTGAATGCTCAATGTTGTGGGGAGCGATACGGTGTTTGCTAAATTTTGATAATTTCGGCATCTGTGTCAATGAATGTGAGACGGAACTAAACGCGGCTCCTTTTCAACTGTCGCTCTCAACATTGCCACAACTCTATATACACACACTTATATATATATATATATATATATATATATATATATATATATACCTGTGACCAAACAAACAAATACTATTTACGAAGTTTCTTCTGTGGCAATCTGACAAAACTCACGTACGAATGATGATGACGATGATGATGATGATGAACGTTCACTTTAGCAAAGCGAGACGAGACGAATATTTTCTACTCGCCAGCATTTGTCACTACTATAGCCACTTGAGTAGTCATGATTTTTTGTTTACCGAAGCCCAGAACTCAAGTCGACGAGGACTCTCTCGAAAATATCCGAAGATGAATACCAAATAATTGTTGCATAGTTTACACCTTGGCTGTAGCGTCGCGATCGACTATTGGCTGATCAATATTCGGTGGATATTTTATTTGCATCAGCATAGATCAGAGAACGTCAATGGTCTGTCGCTTGTGCAAAGGAACGGCGGCGGCCAAAACGATACTACGTCTCGGTTGAAATCTGTAGCAGCTCACCAACTCGTTGAATATATATATATATATATATTGTATCATATGCAATAAAACCTATCTCATGTACTCACTTAATGAGAGAGTGAAAGACAGACAGACCGACATACTACTAGAATATCTGAGATTATCTGAGAAGTATACCATAATATATCCCACCTCGTATTATAGATTGTTATACCTTGGTGTCCGCATACAAGTTCAAGGTTAATGAGTGAAATGTATGGCAGAAATTTTAGCTCTAGTAGGTTTAACGAGGTTCTAAATTCGGTGCCAAATTCCCCAATTTCTGGAGACGAAAGTGAACCCATAACTTGTTCACACCATGTTAACATATGTATGTATATGTCATATGTATCGTCTTCGCAACTTCTGTTCTCCGCTTCGAACGATATGACATTACGTTGGAACGCATCGATTGCTCGTACAAATATATTCACTATTTTTTCCTCAGTTTTGGAGAAGCGAGGGTCGTTCACTTTTGAGGTCTGCATTGACTATCAGTTCGCCTTTGGTGTTTCGCCATATTTGCCAAACGACGACGACGACGACGGCGGCAACATTACCACCATAATAAATACATGCACTGCTCTTTGCGGGACAGAATAGGAAATCGATATTTCGATGTCTTCCTTGCTTCAGGACCAAGCCAACCTATGCGCAGTAGACACAGGCGGCCCTGCGTAAGCGTATGTACGCGTATACATTGTATCTATGCACTCTTGTAAGTGCCTGGATTACCATTATACATCACTGACTACATGATTCTACCGCTTTACCAGCAGCGCGCATACTTAGTATTGTTTGCACGACATATAGCAGCGTTTCATTAGATCTATATAACACGATATATATATGTCTTTGCATCAATCAGACTCGCTTATCTTTAATAGCTGACTGTTACTATTCCGCGCGCACATATCTGGTGGGTGTCCGTCTGTATGACACTGCCAGGTATCCATCCATGCACGATACTCTTATCGTCTGTGGGAGACCGCGTGCGCCGGCTGTGTTACCACTGCACGGGGGACATTGACCCGGACAACGTTGGATATGAATGAAGGTAGCTCTAGCACTACCGGAATAGAAATCGCCTTGTGTGGGCTAAATGACCCTCCGAAAACACAACTCGCCGTTTGAATCGTCCCGTCCTCTGCTATGTCTCGATATTCTCTCTTCTGGTGGTGGTGGTGGTGGTTGTAGCGGTGGACAGTGGGCGGTGGTTGTCGAATGTTGGCCCAGTGTCGCACCGTTCGGATCGACACCGGAAGAACAACCAGTGGAATCGCTTCGAGAGCTGCAGTCGATTATGACGAGATCCTTTCCATCCGTAACCGTCATCAATCCTCCCTCTACTGCTCGAGCGATTCGCTTGCTACTTATTCCCATTTACAAAAGGGTAAAAAAAACTGATTTTCCCGAGGAGCGAGACGAAACTCGTTTGGAGTCGCTAGTTCGACCAGGTGAATAATTTAAATAATTAATAATAACTACCTCTGTCGAGTATCACAGGAGTAGGTTTTTATTTGTGATAAAAGCAGGCATGACTTAGAGCCGTATTGAGATGGACAAATTAAATGCTGATTGAGAGAACAGATGATATGCATTCACAATAAATAGAATAGATAGAGTTACCACCTCGTTGAGTTCATGGAGTTCTCCTATCAAATTTGGTCACACTGTGTTAGTCAAGAGATGGTACCATTACGCATAACGAAGATGTCAACGCCGATGATTGAATCAATCAAGCAACAAACGGTTGCGCACGAATTCACTGGGTATTTGGCTTTTAAAAAACTGAGAATCAAAAAACGGCGAACCATCGCTCTATGCTATTATAATGATACATTTTCCGATTTCCGATCGTATTCGCATATTTTTGGCCGTATAGTGGCGGTATTACCTTGTCCATGTCCTCCTGAGATCTACGGGGTCCTCCCCTGCCACGGTGACTGAACGGGCCGTCATCAGGCTGGACCCACGCAGGACACCATCTGTGCAGGATATGCAGGATACGTGCGGTCCTTCCCACCTCATGACGTCGCTGATGATGAAACATGCACGCCTTATCTTGGCCAAGAGCTACGTGACTGAAGCATAGTCACGTTAGCGCGAATAACAGCACAGTCACTTACTTTGTTTGGCGAGAGAATGTCCGACGGGCGGCAGCTTGATGAGTGCAACTGCAAATTAGGTCAATGGTTACAAATGCTTACACGGACACACGATTGTACCGTGTCTGGCATCGTGATAATACCTAATGGAAGCGTATTAACGTTATATAGCCCCCGAGCCGACCCCATCGCTGTTTTGAATTTCGTACTACACGTAACGTGTGACGAATATCTTACAGCCTAGTAAAGGAGAGGAAACGAACAACAGAACTATTGACTTCAAGGTCGTGTCCGATACTCTTAATATTTATACCAAATGAACAATGGCTATATTTCTATTGAGACATTGGTCGGCAGGTAGTCTCTTCGACAACGACCATCAACGGCAACGGGTTGCGGTTATGGTGACGTTGCTTGTAGTCGGGGCCTTCAACCTTTCCAAATCTGTCACGACGTGTTCAGTATATTAGGCGGGACCTACATTTGGAAGAGATGCGAGTTATTAAACAGTAGGATGGCTACTTTTGTTATTAGACATTTATGTCATGGCCATGATGGCGTCACTGGCCACTAGATATCGTTTAAAAAAAGTGTGCCGTTGATCTATTTGATAAATGACAATGTCTAGCAATGTTTGAATGCTGATGAGACGCACCTTGAGATCGAGCCCAGCCATACGACACTTAATTATACCGTTTATGTCGAACGACAGTGCACGAAGCAATGGGGGTGGATAATGTTGCCTAATATTTTTGCCTTCGAGGCTAAGAGAGCACTGAGATCTGTATCGTAGAGTTCATACAGACTCGAGACCTTTCAAGCGCAAAACGTGGCAGACTGCTACAAGTGACCATTGCCATCATCAACCATTAAACCTTTGAAACGTAGAGCTTATGACAGACATCTGCCGGGGATCTGATCTAGTGCAGGTCTAGTGCAACAACCGCATACAACACTCGTGAGAAGGATGAACAAGAGGTTAAACCGCGAACGTGAAAATCAGATGTGAACTACGTCCGGCGTCCGGCCTGCTTATATATAGTCGCCCATCACACTGACAAGATGTTACACGCTGATTATCGCAATTCGTTGTATTGTAACAACAACAGAAGCAGCGGTAGCGATCGTAGCGAGCTCTACTACAAAGTGCTGCGCCACATAAACAATCGAATAGCCATCTACTGACGTCTTGAGCAGTGCGGTTTTATGGCGGCCAGGTTGGCGGCGTTTGGATTGTTTCGCTGCCCATTGAAGTTCGAGTTGGCAAGAGTCGGGGTCTCAATGATTGCCGTCGTTATCCTTTTGCGTTGGTTGCTTAGTGGATGCCGCGTAAGGTCCGTGGGTCAATCTGTCGGTCGGCGTTACACTAGGTCTGCGTACCAGCGTAGAACCCATTGGGTTTGTCAGTCTACGGATCGCTACGGAGAACGACTGTCGGCACTACTTCAAAAGTCCTGTTTAATGATGATTCAACAATGAAAACAACAGGGGACAAACAAAGCCACTAACTAACACACAGTGAGGTGTCCACTAAGCCGGAAGACACGCTCATCTTTGTCTCGTCTCGTGGATGATATTGCTACCATTGCCATTTCAGGAACAGACACACGTATTATATATATATATATATATATAATGTATTTTTAGGCTCAAAGAAGCGCTTTTAGTTATGGAGGAGGAATTGGCAGACCCTGAATAGCCCTTTGCATCAAAAGGGGTCAATTAATTTCAAAGAGCTTAGTGATAAGTGTAGGCAGATAGGCTTATCGGTAGGTGCAGGTTAAATTACATACAGCCGGACAGCTTCCGTGGAATTGTGCGAAAAGTAGGATAGTGCATAGTTTAGTGTATACATATAGCGAATATATTAGCCTTCTTCCAACAACACATAACAAGTAGTACAATAATAAAAACAATAATGTCACCGGCACAGCAAGTCTACGCGATACTATGTCGTTGCGAATGGCAAAATACTTCGTTTAAAAATTAGGAACGTCGTCCAGCGACTCCGCAATTTGTACGAATAGAATTCTCGACTTCAAATATAATAATTTAGCGTTGGAATGGTGACGTGCAGTTCATCTAGAGCAGGCAACGGTTCTATCATTCGCCGCCATCATCGTCTGACCTCTGTGGTTTCATAACGAGATTAGTAATTTCTCAGTAGTTGGATGATGCTACCAGCCGCAACAACAGCTAGGAAGTATAGTCGTATTCATGATCATGTGTAGGTGGTGGGCTGATGTAAAGATGTTCCGCGAGGGGCTCGAGACTGCCCAACATGATGGGCCATATGATGAATTACATTGAGCAAAATTCGTCGCAAGGCTGACTCGGTAATTTTACGGTAATTGTTCTATGAATTCACTAACAATAGCAGCACTAGTGGTAGCAGCCGTAACATTAGACCCTGATAAAAGTCTGTAATTATATATTTTATTATACAGGAACGCAGACTCTTTGATGTAAAGGAGTGATAAAGTACTTTGCAGAATTACTACGTCCATCAATTCTGTATTCAGATGGTGGTACTTTATGGCTAAATCTATAACGCGCTTCAAGATATAATTTGTGGCTAAACCTCATCTCTGTACGATGTAATTGAATTGAATTTGTTTTCTTTCATTAATCATTCCCGGCTGGTGCGTTACTAATGGTGACTGATTACATGAAATTGAATTGGATAATAGCTTCCGTGTTACTGTGGCGAGTAATGTTCAACAGTGAAAACCAAATAGAAGTAGACATGATAGACTAATGAAAGCCCAACTAGAAACACAGTGCTAAGAGATACGCACAATTAATTTAAAGCCATTCAGCGTGGATTAGTCATATGAACATATACTTAAATATCTACGAATGGACAGGGCAATGGACACACAACGTGCGTTCACCTTAACACACACCAATTAAATTTTGTCTAAACAAGGATCCTTAAAACGTCTATACCCAGACTTATTGTCAGTTCAAGAAGATCTAATGGGCATGTGTACTTTGTACTGGAACGAATTTCTTTGCTCTCAGCAACAGAGATCTGTTGAAGTAATTCCCGTCATTGTGCCATCTCCGGCCGTATCCATAATTCAAACGGTTCATATACATAGTGCTATGAGCAGCACATACATGTCCCCTTCCCGGGCAATTTGCATGAGGCTGTTTCGTATACGTATCGAGGAATCGAACTACCGATCGACAAAGGCGAGCCAGGGGTTCCATAGGCAAAACAGCTATCGAATGATATGCACTAAACTGGAGTTGTTCAAGCCGTCTCTCGGTCAACAGGGGTTCGGCAGCACGAAAACGGTTCCGTGGACGTTAAATGTTGGCCGAGAATGATAGCTACTGACGGTCATGCGTATACAGCCATGAGTGTTTGCCGTCGTAAGTCAGAAGATTGAATTCCATAATGACAGACACGGGTTAATTACGACGATCAATTACTACAGAGGAATATGTCGAATGCAAGCATTTCTGTTTGATGGTAGAATGGGAAGAATAGCTCAACTCTCCTTCGGTAATTTACTCATCGGACGTTTGAAAAAGAGAGCAGACAGTGTCCAGAGGCCGACGAAGTTGTTTTTGTTGTTTTGTTGAAGTCAGTCAGAACATCCGCAGCTGATTGTTGGTGATAATTAAGGGAGGAGATATAGTGATATAGTTCGACTCGAATTAAAATCATGTTCCTATACTCCCGAATGGACCGTTGTTTCCTGGTTGTACGGTGAGTCTCCATTTAAAGATGCGTTGTAGATCAGGCGGGTGCCTAGTAAATTCGATCAATGCATTGCTCGCTATTTGACAATTGGGATAGGCGAACGAACGTCATTTTAAGCAGACATTTGGAGTAGCAAGCTGTGATGGGGCCGGACCGAAATTAACCGCGATCCTTCGCCTCAGTTGAGTGTTAATAATCGAAGCTCGGAAGACAACTACGGAAAAGCGAATTTTAATCGAATTTGTTCCGACACCGTCAATGGTTCTCGTTTTGCCGAGACAGCCGGCTTCAACAGCACTTTGTGGCATCTTATTGAATCAGTGCCGGTCACCAGTAGTACACTTTTATGAGACGCGTTGACCAAGCACCACATCGGCAAGCTGCTGTCGTTCAAGCATAGCATAGCAACTAACCCATTGACCAACTAATTCTCAAATGGCCTCCAAGCCCTCGACGGTCTTGAAGATTCGATGTACATACAGTGGCATTTAGTCATCATTACTTCCGTTTCGGGTTCAAGTGCTCGACAATCATGGGCAATCTTCGGTTGTACCGAAGTCGTCTCAATGAGAATTGTGCGTTGTTGGCCCCTGAAGATGGCATACCAAGCCACAGCTTCAATATCTGCTGTGTTTCCACTTCACCAACCGCGATCCTCTCGTCTCCCCTCGAATGGCATCCTATAATGTCATCCTGTATGAAATATCATCAGCTGTCTGTTTTCATGGGAGGTTTCGGGATATCATCACCTGTCTATGGCGACTCAAGCGAGTTCCTGTTGTAGCGCGGGTTGGCTTTTATAGAAGTGGTGAATATGAGCAGTAACAACACAAGCGGCAAACGAACAGCGGCAGAATAATAATAGTGGTGTTGGTAAAGATGGCTTGTCTACTTTTGTCGTCATTGTGGTCCTACTGTTCGACTGGAAGCTCTCAACTGGAATCGATGTCACGAGTGGATAATAACAACAGCAACAGATTCACTTTACGTGAGGAGGATCCTCTTCACTGATCTCTGTTCATGGGTGATCACAGGGGATTGATCCACGGACACTTTACTAAGTGATGTGAGGAGAAGGGACAAGGAACGTACATTGAAACGACATACTACTACTACTACAATTTTAGTAATAATTATAATAAATATTATTGTTAATAATAATAATAATAATAATTGTTATTATTATTATTATTGTTATGGCAGTCATTGTGGGAAGAAGGAGACAGATGGTGGCATTGTAGTTATTTCACCTATGTTTCTTATTATAGCAAAGTTTCGAACACAGGAGCGATGAAAAAGATGAAGGAAATGAATGGGCGTCCTCATCATCGCCGTCGTTGTAGTCAGGATCATCAACAACAACAAAAGGACGAGTCAGCGAACACTCACCGCAAAACAACAAACAACAAAACGCCTTTACTCGTTGTGTTATGTTGCTCTTGCTATAGCGGCTCCTGCTGCTGCTGCTGCTGCTGTTGGTGTTGTTGTCGTTGTCCATCATTTATCCTCATGTACTGACTCGCAGTCGACCCTTGCCTGGCTGTCAGCTGTACTGGCTGATGTTGTGTGTATGTGTACATTCGGGCCACTTCGCCTAAAGAATAAAGGGCGATCTTTGTGCTCGTGGGAGACGTTATCAAACGGTCTGTACAGTGGTCGTTGTTGTTATTGTCATTGTTGTATGATAGCTTCCATAGCTGAACGATGACAGGTATCATCGTCGTGTTCGGTTGTGAAGAGCGTTGCATAGAAAAGAACAACGTAACTGGTAGTGGGACGACGTCTTGGAAGTGTCGAGTGAAGTCATCGAACGGCATATTCTACCGATTTACGAGGTAGAAAGGCACATGTGGTTGTTGTTAAAACGAAGGGGCGGATTGCTGATCTCGTCAGAATGGATAACCTAATTTTGTATTGGGTGAGAGTCGAGATGTTCCCGTTAAGAGAGGGTCAGGTTCCAATTTGAAGGTAGCCACTGCTGGAGAAATGGACGCTATGGGGCAAGGAGTATGAGAATAGTATGGCTTAACTTTCGGATGCTCGAATCAGTTTTTGCCATTGGCGACGATCATTATTTTGTACCGAGTTGGCTACGTTGTGTGCCAATTGTTGGTTCACTCTTATAGCTCACTGTGTTACTTGATGAGAAATCGTCTATAAGAAGCGCCACCAACGTTATATAACTGATGTGTGTTCTTAACCCGAGGAGAGGGAATTGCCCTGGCGTAACTTCAAATCGAACGTTTTTTTCTAAGAGGTATATGGTCAAATGCCTAACCGCAGACAGACCAAGCCTCACATTTGCGGTGTTTGGTTGGTAGTCTGGGGCCCACACCTATAAAAGCCTCAGATCTCAGCAACTCGGACCCCTGCCTGTCGGACCCTGAAACTCTCGTCAGTAATGCCAATCGAAAAGGAACAAATATATAACGTAAAACCAAACAAAACATTAGCTCTGTCATTGAACGAAGAGACGTAAGAACTAGCAGCCAATTCGCCCAACAAGGGCTAAAGGTGGAATAAAAATTATGCATAGCTGTTTCCTGTGAAATTATTTTTTCTTTTATCTTTTCCTGCTGGAAATCATGGTATATTGCTATTTTATGTAAGAATTATTATTTGACCCGTTAAAGAATCACACACAAAATTTGATCGCTCTGATGAAATTCGTACGCGAGGCCACTCGACAAACCTTCTGCAGATATGAAGCACGAGTTAGTTTGCTGTTAAAGTGAATTTTTTATTTTGAAATTGCTTTTATTATCATTTGTAGCCAATCGAATAGATTTGTTAATTTAGCTAGGAGACAACAAGCAATTAACAACGTGAATCAACATCTTGAGACAAATTGGTTTGTTAGCACAAATTGTTAGCAAGCGACATATACTATTATGTCATATGACAGCACTATTTGTTACTTACAAAAATCGTCATTTAAAATATAATAACCTGTTAGATCACCATGGTCTGTTTTCAATCGAAAAAAGCACTCCTTTTTCTGGGCCACAAACAAAGCAAGTTACAGATACACACATACACATAACTACATAAACAGTTCGAGGGAAGGAATCTTCGATCTAAGTCGGGCCAGTTCTTATTTTTATTCTGTGAAGAAGCAAACGCCACGTCAACAAAAGCAGCTATTAATGCTCAAATACGGGACACTGTGGAACAATGGGATAAAATCTACAGAGATGCAAAGCTGAGTTAAGGCTGAGCAAAGAGGGCGGACAGCGTTTCGAAGATTCGCTATTCGGATGCGTTTTTACGATGATGTCTACTCTGGCAAGGACCTACTACTAGCACCACCGGACGAATATCTATCTCAGATTTCTTTCCCAGTTTTCCTCGTCAGTAAGCTGATCGCTTTTTTTAGCCTGTTAACACGGATTTGTTTTGTATTATAATGCCTTACTAAGTGGGAACCGGAAAACTAGTGAAGGTTGCTTGAAGTTTTAATCGCATTTGTTCGCATTTTATAACAATTAAAAGTGGCAGCTCAAGTAGTAGCTCCGAGCTAAACGCTGGTGCTTAAACGTTGTAAGGCATTATTGAAAGAGATAGCCTACGGGCACGAGGAACTAAGCTGCGTTAGTAAAAGAAAGTGAACTTGGTGATTTGTTTATTGACTTTTTCCATCGTCGCGTTCACTGCACGAGATGCCTACCTGTCTGCGATTATCAATCGTTTCCGATTACGAGAAATAGAACAACAAAATGTAGCAACAATAATACTTGCCACTCTACTAATATGCTAGAGTAATACATCCAGCAGCAACAACATTCACATTGCATTAGAACGTGCAGGTGCTCGGTGCACCTTGTCATGTGATTGGGCTGAGATAGCTGTGTGGGTGCGGGTGGGTTTTACTTTTTCAAGCCAAGCTTGACGTTCGCACTGATGAAAATTTCTATTGCTCAGGCGTCTGAGCGTGTCGAGCCCGGCGGCATGGTGCATTCGTGTGCCCCTTGCAATCGGAGGAGACACGTAGGTTCACGGGTTCGATTCCCGCCGTTGCGCATTTGCATTTAAAAGGGGTCCGTCTTACGAAGCAATGCTAAAAAGCAGTTGTACTGTGGACGTTAAATGTTGGCTGAGAGTCAGCCCGAAAAACAAAAAGCCCTCTGAGCGTTGTGCTGTGTAAATGGGTGATAAAGAATGATCAATACCAGTGCTATCTGAGAGTGAATGCACTAGTCCCCTTGCTTCGTAACCCCTGAGCTTCGTGTTTGCTTACAGGCTATGCCCATAATGTCATCAATATTACGCCTTGTCGACAATGTCGACCAGACATTCGTCCTGTGGAGATGTTTATCCATGGAGACTGCACTACACAGAGCCCGATGAGTGACCCGTTGTGTTTTGATGGCTGTCCAGTCGTCCATCTCCGATATCTACCTATACTACCTTCCTATCAATAATCCCTTCTGTGGCCACAACTAGCAAAACTCAACCTAGAACAGTGGAGCTCAAACACCGGTAGCCTCGCCACGAGTCCAACAATGGAGCAGCCGACGCCCGGTATCAGCGATTGATACTCACTCATCGTCTGTCGAAGTGACGCTGGCAACATCCCGATCCCGGGCATCTGAGCGAGCCGGCGCCTTCGCCGGCCCCGGCAGACGCTTTGCCAGATACCCGCTTTCCTCCCGTCTCAGCGCAGTCAGACCTCCTCTCTTGACGAAGTCCTTGACGCTGCTGCAACAGCCGGCCACGGCGGCGGCACCGATTCAAACGGCCACCGCGTTGTCGTACGACTGCCGCGCTACTCCTGCCTCAGCTCCTGCTGTTGCAGATGTGAACGCGACGCCGTCCGTCCGTCCGTTGGGGGATGCCGGCACAGTAGGCTTTGTGCATAACAACAGCTTATTCTTTAGTGCGGGCGTGTAGCTGTGCATCTGTTTATTGGGATTTGTGACGACGATGCCAGCAAAGCCGATGGATGATGATGAGTTTCGATAAATAGCCATAAGTGTTTGTGAGGACGAGTGAAAGACGAAAGTGACACAATACGGCTACAATAGGTCGTACAATAAGTGCTGTGTATCGTCTTGACGAGTCTTGCCGTGTTACTTTGTGAGCGAATGGGCGCCAAAAGAAAGGGTGCCAAAAGGTAGCAGGACCATCATATAGTTTAGGACTGATTCTCGAAGTTAACGAATATCGACTCAAAAAAACACACAACAACAAAGGATCCGTGAGAGAGAGAGAAAAGCGAGATCAGGTGAAAGTGAGCCGATCAACGGCTACCTCCGTCGACATCGGCCGTACCGGCGAGTTATGATCTTGTTTGCGTAGGTGTCCTAGCTGGTAGTAGTTTATACATTCAGATTTTCGTTGTGGCTTTCAATCATACCGTGACCAATTGAACTACTCGGAGAAATGACAGACGCGTACGTTGGCTATGGGACAGTTGCAAACCGTGAGGGGAGAGGTCTTGCCTGTTCAATGTTTGCACCTGCTGGCTGATAGATCGATTGATGGGTTTATTTATTATAGTATTCATTTAGAAGAACGAATGTGCTCAGACGCGCGTGTGCAGGTGGGCGCCGCTTTTTTTTGGGGTTTGTGCTGTCGAAGTGAATCAGTGAACCAATAATGTACAATATACATATATATATATATATAATATATATAATGTATGTGCACGATGTTTATATATATTCTCTGTTTCTATATGAGTCAATCAATGATACTCAGCTACAACAATAGCGTGTCAGTTCATCCAGCGTTTATTTCATACACCGGGTGATTAAGAAGACCTGCCTATTTTTATATTACACATCCTCCGTATCTGCGCGGAGAAATGCCTACAAACACACTCGGATGTTGTTGTTGTCGTTGTGACAGTGATCGAGTCGAATATACAGCAGCCTCGACGTCACTTTCCAGACCCTTTCTTATCCTATAATAAAATTACATGCAAACTCCATGTGTTGCTTCGTGAAAGAGGCAAATTGTGAAGCGACTGTTTCCCCATGTCTGTGTTGTTTAATATCACTCGAGGAAACCACGTGAAGCGGCGTCACTAAGGCGATATACGCAATAGCAACGGGTGGCCTGGAGTAGATTGCACAAAAAATAGATTGTTGTTGTTCACGCCGATCGGTAACCGTGAAGGTGTCCAATATTCTGGTCATTGACGTGAAGACAAAACAGTGCCACCACCAACTGATTTCGGCCGGCAACTGCATTCCGAACTACGACGACGAGCAAGAGAGGGCCTTTTTTTTGCTAACAGTCTACTGGCGCCTTCGTGACGGGATTTGCATCGAATACATACCCAAACTCCAATATATATATATATATATGCTGTTGTGCGTGCGTTGACGGCATCTTTCATTAAGACCAGACGAGACCACATACCACATCCAGTGATCGATGCAATATGCTATGTGCATCTGTTAGTAACGCGTAAATGGTTATTGCGTTTTCGTTTCGCTTGGCTTTATTATCTGGGTTACCACGAAGGCGACGATGTTCCAATGATGGCCAACGGGGCGGACTGTAATCTTTGACACATAGTGTGCAAACGACATCCCAGCAAACACGCACGCGTATATTTTTGTTTAATGTATATCAATCAGTCGAGATAGAATATCTGCATACTATGTGACAAACCCGCCGCGCATGGTGTTGGTAAAGGGTAAAAAAAAAGCTAAATTTAACTGTATCTCCAATCTGTACACTCTTAATGCAGATTACTGAGATTTCGTTCTGTGTGATCAGCTATCAAGAAGACAATGATATTGTGTGCTGACCAGTCTAAAATAGAGCACCCTTTAGGCTGAATCGAACAAAGCGAAGAGTGCTGATAACATTATGCTCATGATGACCGAGGTAAGTGTTCAGTCCGTCGCTCGCTTGCGTTGACCTGCTCAAGCCGGGTCGGATCTGACTGGTCGACCAATTGACTGACTGACTGAGTGGAATAGTCCATTGGTGTGGATGAACCTTCTATGTCTGACGTTTGTTCATTTGTTGTTCGCCCGTTGTCGTTGTGCAACGCGTAGCGGGGGCATTGGGGACATGGGGAGGCTTGGCCCGTGAACCCGTGGAGCCCCGCAGGGCAGTTGTCCAAAGTCTTTCGACAACTGTGCTGCCCGCCCCCTTGCATGTCATATCATGGAACCCCATTGGTTGGTTTCAACACGGTGGAAAGCATCGTGTAAAGGAAGTTAGGTTTGTTTGCAGTAGGCAGATAGCATCACATCACTACCGACACAAGGAATGCTACTGCGACTATCACGACCAACGTTTGTACTAATAATAATAATAAGGATAATACTATCCAACGAACGATTCCCATTGCTTGCCACAGCATCAGCAGCAGCAGCAGGTTCCTAATAGTACACGATGGGCCTGCGGGCATGGCGTGGTGGACAGCCTGCGGGCATGGCGTGGTGGGCAAGGTAGGCAGTACCAAAAAGGGAGTTTTGTGGAGTCTGAGGTTCAAATCTGAGTGGAGTCATATTTACTTCTATGGGCAGTATCTCCGCAATAAGATTTGTTAAGTAGTAGTGGCAACTAATGTGGTCTGCGGCATAGCTACCACTGTGCAGAAAGGAAGGCACCGTACACCCCCTGTATGCGTCATAAATACTGCATGTTTACATACACGGGGCTTTCTACAGACACCCTATTGATCACAGTAGTTGTTCACAGACGGGAAGTGCACAGAGGTCTTGAGAGATTGGGAGAGAAGGGAAGCAGCTGAGAGTCAGCTAACCACGTCATGTTCGTACGGTGAGGAGGATGTGTGGTGCTCGTGGCTGGGCTTGTACACATCTCACCACCCTTTACTGAAGTAATGCGATAAGCGATACCGGGAAGGGTGGTGCTGTTGAACATCGTCAACAGTTCCATAGGGGGGGCGGCCATGGTGTTGGCATGCATTAGCATGCCAACACCCCCCCTTTAAAAAAAAAAAAAAAAAAAAAAAATAGTACACGATGGACCATAGCTGAACCCGTCGAACTAAAGCGGCGGTAACAGCAGCTAAAACAGCTGTTCGTTGTCCGCGGGCTAGTGCCGTCGCCGCCGACGCCACCGCCGTAGGAGCAATAGGAGCAACACAACGGAGATAAATCGAAGAAGAAGAAGAAGAGGAGGTGGATGAGTGGTGCTGGTGTATCCGGCGAGTGTCGAGTGCTGAGAGCCGAGGCTCTCCGGGGCTGCCTCCAGGGCTGGTGGTCGATTGTAGTCGAGCAGCAGCAGCAGCAGCAGTTGTGGAAGTGGTCGGTTACTGCTAAAGTCCGAGCTGACGCCGGCGCCGATACCAATGTTGATGTTCAGCTGACTGAGCGTCTCTGACGTGAAGCATTAGCCGCAGCAGCGTCAGGAGAAAACGACGAAACGAACCGCCCTGGTCGAACTTGGGGCTCATCTTATCCCCCGAGCCGCGACTACCACCACAACAGATACCACCACCACCACCACTACCACTGAATCCCCCATGTGAATGCCGGCTGACGGTTGCTGCGAGCACTCCACACTACCATGCCACACTCCGCACTTCTACTGCATAACTGGCAATGATGGCAATGACGAGTGACTAGCTGTTGCAGCTCGATCATCGTTCTCAACTGCTGCTGCTGCTGTTTCGTGTACTTTTACGTTGTTGTTGTTATTGTTGTTGTTGCTGTAGAAAGAGCGGGTCGGGGCTCCAAGCCCCGTTGGTTCTCTTTGTTGCTATTATTGTTGTCGTCCACCTTTTGTCTGTCGGTTTGTGCTTTGGATCTGCATGTATGAGTGTGTCTGTGTGTGTCTGTGTATATATGTGTGTTTCTGAGACTTGTGAGCAGTGCAGCAACATCAGCAGCCGGTCAACCGATGCTGCATCTAGAAAGTCAGCCACACAGCTTCACCGCCGTTTGCTCTGAATCGTGCTGCTGCTGGTGGTGTTGCTGCTGCTGAACGGCAGTGATGCACTTCAGCTGTTCAGGCTGACTGCTGTTGTTGCGCTACAGTCCTACAGCGACGGTGTAATCCGCCTGTGATGCTGCTTGATAAAGGCGGCAGGGCGGCATATGAAGCGTTCTCTTTGTTCTACACCAGTTTTCCATTGACGGCAAACACACGCGCATGATGCACCGGCTTACTCAACACAGACAGACAGATAGTTAGACATGGATACGCCGAAAAGCAACAACACGCGACGAACGCTGTTACCTCTTGGTGCGACGGACACTCACTTTCTAGTTGCATCGATAGACCCAGCCGTTCATCTGGACGTCATCCCGTCCCGTTAGCAACTAATCGCTGCTGACGCTATCGTTAGTTAGCTAGTCAAACGCGGCCCAACAACATAGAGACGCTCTTTGAGGTAACTCTGAGCTGTCCTCGTCTCGGTGACAGGCCTCGACTCAGAACCTGTAGGCATTACTACGAGGACATGTCGGGGTCACCTTTTGTTTTATTTTCAACCTCGTTGTACCTGGCAAGATTATACAGCTAAAGAGGGATGTAAAGAAATCCAGGGATTCCTCAAAGCGTTCGGCAGCAGAATTTGATTTCAGGCCATACGTCCACTCCTGTCTAGCAATCCAAGACGCTCACCACTAGTGAATGTACAGGTCTCGGGAAACGCGCAGCCAAACGCAGTTGGAGTGCCTTAAGCAGAGAAACGAGGAAGACGCGGAGGAGGGGGAGTAAGATCAGTCCTTTCAGGGAAATCTTGGCGTCGACATCTTCGTAGAAAATATAATAATACCTATTATACTGGTTTTTTTTTCGAGCTGACCCCGAGCTGTTCCTCTATCTGACAGGCCTCAGCTCTTAACCTTTTAGGTATTACTATGACGACCTGTCAGGGCCACATTTGCGTATTGTTTTCCTTACTCGTACCTGGCAAGAATCGTCAGATAATGAAAGATGATAAAGAACCCCAAAGGTTCTCTGCGTCTGACAGGATTTGAACCCAACACACACGTCCCTCCGGTCTAGCAGTCCAAGAGACTCGCCACCAGACCATCCAGGGGACAATAATACCTATTATTCAGACAAGGCTAAGTTAATCTATCAATCCACTGATCTATTAAAGATTGTTCTGTTAAGGATATGAAGTGAATTTAGTCCGTTTCGACCGTATATATATATATATATATATATATATATATATAATGCCGTTCTTGTGATTTCATCCTTGTTACACACACGTGTGTATGAGAGCCTGATGTCGCACAAGAGTGTTTACTGTCTTAGGCTATTATGTTAGTTGTTAGACAGCTGCATGGTCGTCATCATCAACTGAATTATTCATTCTCGTACTTTCCTCTATTATAGTTTTATTCTCAACTCACTGGCTCCACATAACCTTGACGAGTTTGGAGATTTTTGCTATTTGGCGATTGTGTGTCGGCCTGCGAGAGAACTGGGCTTCCGAGAGAACCGGACACGGTCTCCAACTTTTTAGACCAAACATTGCCCTTTGTACAGTATATATGTTAATTCGGGTGCGTTGTGTTCTGTTCATGAAATAAGGACCACCCATATCTTCAATCTTTGTTTAGTTACAACTAATGTTATCCGTTTTGGCTAAGGGCATAAATAAACAACTAGCGAGGGCAGCAGGGAATGAGACTGTCCCTGAAGGAAAATAACGATTTTCTACCATTTTTTTCCGACTACCATCACTTACGAGGGACAAACCCAAATTTACTACGCATCAGAGATCTCACCAGCGAGAGATTACGAAGTCAGAGGGATTTCCAAGAATCCGTCAATATTCTGCCCTGACGTTTACCGGGCGGAAGTCGCTCATAAACGACCCCGCCCCCCCTATGCTTACGATTCGAGTTGTTGTTGTTTTTTAGTTTCACTGGTTCCTGGGTTATGAATGGAGACAGATACTAGATGACATTATCCCTGTATTAACTCGGGACATTCACATCAGCTGCTTATATGTCCCCATAGATGGAAAAGAGAGAGAGAGAGATATCGTAAAACGTGGAATTACATAAGCCCGTTAGAACAGTGGTAAAAAGGGCCTCATAGTCCTATGATAGAGAAATAATTAAACGCTTCACTGGTTTGTAAATTATATTTCATTAGCCTCATTTCCTAGTTAGTATTCTAGACTCCTTGCTACTGGGACCGGAATCCTCACTACCAGCAGACATTTTTTAGTCTAGCTTGTTATATTGTTACACTATTGCCATTATTTTCGAGAGTTATTTTTACAGACTTATATAATCGGCAGTTTACCACTTGTTAATTGATTCCATCGTCCTTCACTGCATGACACTATCGATGCGTTAATATACGGTGAAATGCTGATCCATTACGAGTGTTCACTACCTTCTTCGTAGACTAACTAGGTGCTCTGCGTTATGTTTTTTGGATTGTGTCATTGCGTTGTGTTCTGTTTCTATTTTACCTTATCGATATTGCCGGACCCTTCATCATCGTCTCCTGATGCTGCCGTTGCTGATTGTAACGATGACAATAGTGAGCCGGTGGTGTCCGGAGGTGGGACCGAGGAGCGGGCCCCCTCGCGCGTTCGTGTACACTTCTTCGAGAGCGGGGCGGTCAAGTGCCCCTCGGCCACCGGTGGCAGCAGTGCCGCAATGGACGTCAGCGTCGACGGCCAGCTGCTCAATGGCAGCGCCAGCAACAGCTACTTCAGGGAGACCCAGCAACAGACCCAGCAGCACGTGTTTACCACTAGCACGCCTAACGGCACCAGCGTGCGAACCGTCACGTATACCGCCAGGCAGAGGTTAGTTTTTCTCCTTCGGGGCGCTTGGATACTTTGGGGAAGAGAGGGGGGTCCTTTGTTTGCAGTTCGGTGGACGTTAGTCTACATTAGCAGGACTAGATTTAGGTGACTTATGTTGGTTTGCGAAACTTGCTTTCAGTTAGTTGTTTGGGACGTAAAAACGTACCTGATGTAAGCTATTTGAGAGAGAAAAAAACTTGTGGGCTTCATTCTAAATGGCTGTCGATTCCTATGCTATGTAGAAATACATGTGGATCGATGTGGCAAATCTCATATTTTGTGATTTTCTGTGGAATATTCCTGCGAAATTGGCTATGACCATAAATCTGACCGTGGTCGCCCTGCTTCTTGGCAGACCTTCCAGCAGAATGTGCTTCACGTTTAATTCTCGGACTCATATATTTGTCGGCTGTTATCAGAAACAGTGATCCTCCATCATAGTTAGATGGAATATAGTGGCAATTTTCTCCGATTATCAATCTCGGCGTACGGTTCTGATGGATGCGTCCAGAATTCGCTATACTGGATTAAATTTTGATTTGACTGGGAATCGGTGGAACTGCCGACGATGGCACGATCCAGTATTTATCGACAATTTCCGAGCACAAACTCGATAACTACAACACGAGGGTGCCGCACGTTATATCGCCACGGGATTTCTTCTCCCCTTGTTGTTGCTGGACATAGTGCATTCCATCAATGTAAACTTATGCAAAGAACATCGTTGGAACAGCATGTCTCGTGTTCACGACACAAATGAAATTACCTCTTAATTGTCTGGGCGTGATCGTGGACTCCCTGTTTTAAGTCGTCGAAGATAGAGCACAGCATAGAAAACAGTACCAATACACACACATATATATATATATATATATATATATATATATATATAACTCTTACTGCTACGCTGCTCAGTGATATTATCGTAAATAATTAGCATTATTTTTTTAATTAGCATACTTCTACACCTTATGCTAATAGTGTTATTAAAGTGACATTAATCAAAGGAATCATGCTTTGTCCTTATCCAGCTATTCAAACACTAATGCCATCATCAATAGCTACGGCTACAATCGACCAAAGCAGCAATCACTAAAACAGCAAAAGCGAATACAAACAAGTGCTACCTGGATGAGATGTTCCCGATGAAAGGATGATACTCTGAAAAATTTCAATTAAGCCATTGCCTACTTCCTAGACACAATAATATGGCCAATTAGATTGGCCCAGCAAGATGGTGACAGTACCGCTGTCAGCTTTTGACATAATTCGTTCTTCTATCAGATATTTCTCAGCTCGGTGGCTAACGGTGAATTCTAACGAATTAAACACAACACTCAACCATCTAACTGTGTTATTTGACTATCGCGTTTATGATCGGTGTGATCCTGTAGTTGCAGGACCACGTGTGCATAGCTTACGGCTACATAATCTACTCTATTTATAATGTAATATATGTCGTTTATTATAACTAGATATTCGTAAACTAACACAGAGTAACATTGCAATTGTATGGGCGTGTACAACGTATGAAGTCTTATTTCAATTTCATTCATTAGGGAACGCTACAGACAAGACAATACAGCGCATGCTGAGCGATAAGATTTTACTACGCCACTTCGTCCAGAGAAGGTACTCCAATGTTGAGTATGATAGCGAACGATGCATGGATCCTCGCATCCTTCACAGCGGCAATCGCTCCTAGGTCTGTGGTATCGCCTCGGCTGGTAACAATACATGGTTAAATCCCTAGACTGCGTATCGAGTCACTGCGCGCCAATATATTGAAACATGGTTTCTGATTGACATGGTCGTCTGCAGCATGCGTTCAGTTTATGTAGGGCAGTGCTACGATACGATTTTTTTAGGCTGCTGGAAGTTCAATCGGGACTGTTCTTTGTACTTGATTTTCGACGATAGATTGGGTGTTGACTTTGAAATTATGTTCTTCCTGTCTCCCATTGCCCATAATGGGCCTAGCGACATCGGCATCATTAATTAATTTACATTGAATAGCGTAACAGGGGAGCGCTGTCGTCTGCATTTCTGTGGTACTGGATAACATGCATAGATGGTCTATAGAACGTGACAAAATCTAGCGACAACCATTTATCTAAGTGTTGCTACCTTAGTGTACAACAGACGAGTGGATTCCCTGCAAATTCGAAAAACCCAATGGCGTCCAGCTCAATTGCCGTGTACCATGTTATTCGGTTCACTGTGTTACAAAATTCTGTAGCTGTATTATCCAATTCAACTGCTGTATGAAACCTTACTGTGTACTAGCTCTAACCACCTCACATTGTGACCTATAGTTGAGGTTGGATTGTGCGTATGCAAATCCGATATCATATTATACCAATGTCATTTGGCATTTATTACCAGGCCGGGTACATTAATGTATATTATATATTTACACATTTAGTTAACTAAAGGCAGGCGCTATTTTCTGGAAACACAACAGTTGATAGACGGGACTCTGGCAGCATGATCAATCACCGGCAACAGCGAGCGTCGAAGGGAAAAGCCAGAAAATTCATAATTGAATAAAGTGAATGAAATTAATGAATTAATAGGCAATTGCACTAACTGAAATGACTGCTATGTACATTTAAGCGTCCGAGTTGACATGTGCTGATAGCCGATTATTTCTTCCCTGTTATTAATTATCATCGAATTGCCAGTTATACAGTAGCAGTTTTCCTTGCTAGTAGAACTACGCCACTGGATGCGATTAGCGCTTGATAACACGTCCATATTAACGATGTCACTCTAGACAACCTGACTTCTCACGAGCCTGCGTGCCCGGCTGTGCTCGACTCTTGTTATTGCTTTTTCCGGCCGCAGTTGTTATTGTGAGGACCATCAGATCGCGCATCTCGTTTAGATCGACATCTTCTCCACTACTACGGCAACAAGCAGCAGCATGGTACCGTGATGTTTTTCGTTTGTATCAACGTTACGGTCTATATATCGCCATACCCAACAGACGTGGCTCTCTATCAAACTAGAGACAGAATTACCAGCCAGCTCTGTCTGCCTACGTTTACGTATGGGCCTACCTAAGGATGTAACACGGCGGTTAACAATGGACTTGAGCATCTATTAATGATGATATTGATGGCCTATGGCGTACCTGCATGTGGCAGTTTTCGAGTTAGGACTGTTTCACGTCAAGGCAGACGAGTGTTGCAGTAATAATTGCTATCAAGGTGATGATGCTCCTTTTCTCGATGCATTCTGTGATCGCTGGTCTAGCCACTACTGTTTCTGTCTTAGCAGCTCTCCAAGCTACAGTAGGTAAACCTCGCACCTTCTAGTACACAGTGGTCGCACGGGTTCGATCCCCAGCGTTGTACACTTGCATTTAAAAGGGGTCCGTCTTATGAAGCAGTGCCGAAAGCAGTTGTACAGTGGACGTTAAATGTTGGCTGAGCATCATGCCTGGAAAATTTACATTAATCCACAGACAACAGCAACTGTATGCTCAGTCCGAGTTCACACTCTGGTTCTAGCTATCGTTCTTGTATATCGTCGGTTAACACAGATTATAGTATCACTGTTGTACGGCGATGCCGCAAAAGAGCAGAGATAGCTTGCGAGCTGCCGCCGCCGCCACCTCGTATCGGAACCCCTACGAGAGACAGATAGAGACTTGGGCGCTGCACAATTAGGCCTTGTGTTGGCCCCCCTTGTCCACCCCTTTCCTGTGTGGAAATTCTATACACGTGTATCGTGTCCGGTGTCTGGTTCCCGCAGGCAGCCAACCCGTGTCGATGCCTCCCGCCTCACTATTGTACTTAATCGTGGTCTTCTTTTGGTCATCATTTGTCGTGTCTCGGTGTATGTGGCCCCTACCTCAGAGATGACAACAGGCACTTTTTCTCATAAGAATGAGCATGTGAGTACTCAGTCGTGCATCGCACAAGGACGGTACAAAGACGAAGAGGGACGATCTGAGAGTTCACTCGAAATAGTCATAATTAGCACGTAGCAAGTAACTACGTACTATTTCTAGTACTAACACTGCTCGTGTTCTTGTCTCATTATATTATACTACTCGGGCAGAACACAGCGTTGTTTGTGAACTGGGTTAAATATCTCGAGTAGAAATCCTCATTGCCGCTTATTGTAAATATAAGACGGCGCAGACTCGATTTAGACATTTGCTCTTTACGAGCGAAATCAGCAGATGGTAGACTGCGTTTCTACACTCTAGAACGATTGTAGTTTGTGACACAATGCGAACCAGTTCATTATATCGGCCGGTCAATATATTGACGAAGTAACGATTTTTTTTATTGCATTTTGTGACAATTTTTGAGCCAGTCAGCGTTTTTTTTCACACCATGGTTTCTTTCCATTGCTTCTATGCCTCTCATGTCACGTTTGACGTCGAGCGTTTATGTATGCGGAACGCAGTCAGCTCTGTGGAGCGTGACAATGTTGTAACGTGCGGCGGTACAATCTCTCGATTTCATCTCGTCTACGATTGCATATCGTGAGAACGTAGATGGTATGGATGTCAGTACAGGCGAAGGCCGTAGAGACTCGCTGGCGAAGTGGCATATCCCATCGTTAAGGGTTGCTGACTGTGGCTAACCGGCACCCAGCTATTATAGTCTCTCTCGCTCGTCCTGGCTCTTCGCACCTCTCGGGGGAGACGAAGTGCCAACCGATAGGGGAAGAACGATTGGTGTGAAACTGGATCATTATCATCAGTTGTTGTTCTTCTTCTCCTCGTGAGGTTCAAATCATCGAAATAGTGAATGAAATCGGATGGAACCGATTGCATCGTCATATTTCGTTTAGTACATATCCCGTATAAATTGATGGTACCAAGTGTGCGCATGTTTTCAATGTTTTGCATAGTGGGCGAATACTTTTTCGTCACTGTCGACATACATTTGTTGGCTAAATATTGGACGATACGTCCACTTTGGAAACGAAGAAAGGAAAATGAAATTGAACAATTCGGAGCTTTTCTGCATTTTTCTCAGTTGTTGTTGTTGTTGTTGCACAGATGTTTCGTGTTAATGATAGATTTTTTTGTTCTATAAAACATCACTGTCAAGGGTGTTACTACCACTACGAATCACCGCTAACATTAGCAACAACGAGGGATGCTGAGAATTGCTCGCTTACTTCTACCTTTGTTGCTGCTGAACAAGCAGATGCCATCGTAGCGAATCAACCCGTTCCACATTTCGCTCCCACGGTTTGTTGCGATTCACAATATGGCAACATCAGCAATGCCAGCAATCCATCGACAGACGGGTTGAGACAGCAACGGTAACAGCAAAACAACAACAACAACAACAACAACAAAACACAAATAAATCCATATAAATGATAATAAGACCAGCCGGCTTAGTCGTTTCAGATATCTCAGGATAAACTCGGAACGAGGATCGAACGCTAAAAACTGGCACAAATGGCTTTCTTTGATTAACACCGCCGCTATATCATAGCACAAATGGGACACAGGATATGGTGTTCACGTAAACGTTTTTTTTAATTACCTATCATCATATAAATCTTGTCTAAAATGTCAAATCGTATATATTTTCATACGGCATATCAAGATGCAATAAATCATTTTTGTGATTAAAAGCACAAACCGGCTTATATATGTATATATGGCTTTTCAAGACCGATAATGTCAGTTTAATGTTTAAATTTGACTTTGATGGTGGTACACGACTCCGACACATTTTTGATATATTGTCTAGTAGACCCGTTTAGTCGTAAGAAAAGAACAAAGAACGGAATTAGGTTGAATGAGCCAAATAGAATAGATATAGTTGATATTCTGGATCATTGTTGGAAGCTACTCGAGCGTCGCGGCATGGCAGGGCCGTCGTTGTTGTCTGTTCTGCCGTGGCCTGGAATCACTGGCCTGGGAGATCACTGTGATATCTAGAAAAGAGCGGAACAACAGATTCGTTTTCCTATTTGTGCCTTCTTTGCCGGCTCTGAACTACGGTCGAGCTGAAGTTTACGTATAAGCTCTCCCCAGGGTATCGTCTTATACAAACGATGCGTGGGAGAGCCCACGAGAGGCAATTTTGCTAAAATTCTAAAAGGAGCGACTTAGTAGAAAATTTAATCTGCACATCTCGGTAGCAGCGGAGAGAGAGAGAGAGAAGAGAGGAGGGGGAACTGCAAAGGCGAGCTAAAAGTGCACACTAATATGTGGCTTCATGACATTGTTTTTCCATGAACTAACGTGTTTAGTTTTTTTGGCTTTTTTTAGCTTAGCATTTCGCTATTTACTTTGATTTTTAGTTTTGCGGAATAAAAACAGCTCTCGGCATCCTGAATAGAAGCTGAACATTAGTGGCCGGGCAACATGAATACTAGAGAAGTTCAAGAACGAGACAGCGGTATACTCGGTCGAAAGACAAATGGGATCCTCGATCCACTTTGTCTTTTAGAGTTCGCCGGAGGCTACAGACCTTTCGAGGAACAGGAAGCAGCAGCGACTATCTACGAAAGTCGTTTTTAATATGTCCATTTGTTGATATCTAATAACATTTAACTACCGGGGACAGTGCGGCGATGAAATAGTACATACGATTATTAGAGAGGCATATTATGACATATTTTAATAAGATGAAACGATTTTTGGCGCACTGGTTGAAGCGAACATGCTTTAAATGATTCATAATGGATCAGCATCTGTTTGCGTTGTATACAATTATGGGTCTGCAAATCAGCGATATCGCGGAGCATTGTACATGCGGAGTTATTTTTTAACCCAATTTGTCTCGAGGACCCGGCATTATTTATAGTTCACGAATAGCACAGAAAGATCTCCTTGAAGAGGAAACTTCCAAAGTAAACGGCTCGACGGTCAACAGAGTATTGATTGCGTATGTGGTTGATTTTTCCACAGACTAAATCTTCTCTTGATTTAGTCCTGCTTGCCCACAAACACGTTTGGCTTTAGCGCCGCTGAATCTCTCCTTACGAGGTAGCACAAGATGATCGACCCATAGTTAATCATTGTTCTCACAGACAGCCTAACTTCAGCCATCCTTATGTCGCTATTATCATCATCATCATCAGCAGCAGCAGCTGCAGGTGTAGTGTCTATTTATAACACAAATATGGGACGTAACGGCCACACTTGTTGAGGGCTGAATGCTTGATGAACAACCGAGTACAATTTCACTTTAATCATGTTCACTTTGTGACTTGTACTAAGGAGAGGTGATTGTCTCAGACTGTAATATCTATACCCAGTTCATTCATTTGTTTATATCGAATTGCGAAATACTCAGCTTCGTACAGATTTTCGATACGCTTAGGTGAATGCCATATTTTACCTGGTGATCTATCGATTGGCATGGCCTTGTTCGTATGTTCGCGTCTCGAGACGCATCTCTCATTGCGACCTCGCTTATGGCAGCCGCTTCTGTTCCACTGTAGTTCACGTACGATCTACCAGATACATAGAAGAAATATACGAAGAAACACTTGCTGCTTCTTTGGCAGAGGGCAGCATTCTTCACTCGTGATGATCATGTCACGCTTGTCTCACCAAGCCACAAACCGCCATCTGAGCTATAGTGGCTCTGGTGCTTGGTCCGTCGCACCACAGCCACTACATAACCTACCGGATGGAGTAAGCCCTTGGCGCCATCCTTTGAGAAGAGAACTCAGCTACTTGTCAAACTGAAGCGGAACCACCATGCAGTCCGTGGACATCTGGACAGCAGATGATCACGGTGCGATGACGCTGTTGGTAACGACCAATGGTTCGCCTCCGCCGATGGGTGACATGTGTCTGTTAAGTGTTTAGACAGTTTAAGCAAGCGTCGTCAATTAGCGAACTTAGCCGAGCCTTTTGTAGTAGCACAAACGAATACCTCCGGACGCGAGGATTAAGAGGAACTCACTTTGGGTTATGCATTCGCTGCGCTCCGTTTGTCTCGAGCATAGGCGGCGTCAGTGTAGTAGCCCACAGCGCGGTACGGTGCTATTAGTTAATGGCTACTGTAGTCATCATACTCGTAGCTGTCTAAGGGTCAACCTGCCGCTGGCAAAATACTATAGAATAGTATTGTAAATATTTAGTAGATTGTGGGAACGCCACAGATCATGACTAACTAACTCATCGTGAACATCACAAAATGCGAAATGTGGCGGTAAAAACACATGACAGAAGGTTGTCAACACCTGATCACTGTTTAGAAGGTGTGACATTTCGATTTGAAAGGCTAATCCTGATCATCAACAATAATTATCGCCAATCAGCTTACGGTGAACAACCGAATAAGATAAATTGTCAGTTGGGAGGGCACGTCGATGCAGGTGCGATCTGGCTGGAAGATAAGATACGCAGACAAACAAGTAAAAACAACAACGTGCGACTTTGAACTATCTGAGACTGGTTATTCACTTCCCGGCAGTATATATATATATATATATATATTTATATTCGCATGGTGATGGCACAGTTCGCATGTAGTTAATGACATTTTGCTAACTTGTCGTGTTTATCTCTGTACAGCGTGTACATAAACACATATGTATGTATATATATCTCTTATCGATTAGTGACCTTGACATGTGGTTCGCGAGCGTGATTAATTAAACGGATGAAACACATACATATGAAAAATAGCAGCCTTCTTCTTGGTTGATCTTCATTATACTTCTTTATGTGACGATACGGCGATGCTGATAATCATATCATCATTGCATGCGTGCAAGCACGCACACAGTGACCCATACGTTCGCATAATCACGGCCGCTGTATTGGCGCGTTTTATGCCTCATTAGCTCGTGTGTATTATACAAAAGGGCCTTCATATAACTCAGAAGAAGACGTCGTTTCTGCTATAATTTAGTGAGATTTCAACGCAAGAGTCATGCCGCTATAGAACGACCCGGGATGAACGACATCGACTTCAGGTGTAAATATAACCCAATGGTCGCCTACAATATGGACAATATGAATTGGCATTTTGTTGGTAAATTCGTTGCTGAGATTTAATTTAGATGCGAAATAGATTCCTGGGCATCTGTTAGCTAAATGCTACAGTTACATTTTGTATCTTCATTTCGATCTGCAACTGACATGCAGATACTTTATGCCCCTATGATACTTTATAGGGGGGCCTGTGGTAAGAGCGATCAGCTTCTGTTGGTCATACACTACATGAAACTTCATAGACGCACTGGAGTCAGAGAGATGAAATGAAAGGCTTGTTTTTTTGGGCAAGATTTATCTACACCTATGCTCTATATTTGTTGATCGCATTTTGCAAGATTGGTAGTGATTCGTTTTTATAGTAATTATGTTATTATTTATCGATATACGCACGGATGATCGTGTATTCCGACAATATCGACGATGCGCATTTCTCACAAAATTTAACTCTTTAATAATAAGCCATACTCTTATCTTTGTTGACCTATCAGTGTTGTTGTGATAACCAGAACACGGCGAACACACGGTTGTTTTAAACACAGACACCAAACACCAACAACATGACGGCCTATATATATATATATATATATATATATTTATACGTGCACAGGATAAATTGCTACTGAATATAAATTTGACTTAAATGAGGAATTCATCCGATTAACTCGATCTACTGACAAAGCAAAAGATGTTGCAGGCCGATGATAAAGCGAGTGAAGGAGTCTATTTCATTTTCTTTTTCGTCTGTAGTCACGAAATAGTCCATTACAGACAGTACCATCTCATATGAAGCCATGAAGTTATGTAGTTATGTAAGAACCTTGGTGCATTGGTTATCAGGGCGGCGCCCACGGTCCATCTTACGCAGCTGATGTTTTCGTCATATGATTGTCATCGTGGCCTCGACAGAGCAGCGATATCCACGAGCGATGTGATGGATACTAAGTCATATTTTTGTCAACACGTCAAAGGAGTGATTCGCGAGCTGAATTGGGGGACTGGTGATATTCTACTCGAACCCTTCCCACTCAAACTTTCGTTGATGAATGTGTGTTTAATATATGTGGATACATCGAATTTGTGGATACGGCAGCAGTGTTTTTCCAACTAAGAATTGCATAGCCACGAAATGATGTCGTTATCGTAGATTTTGATGGTCTGATTTCTGTACAATAACGGACATCTATATATATATATATATATACGACATTTTGAGTCTTCGACATTTTGCATTGTCTAACGATCATCTTTGATACCTCTTATAGTATCGGACTAAAAGGTACATATTTAATTTCAGTACGGACAGTGGCATAGACAATCCGTTCCGTCCCGAAGGAGAACTTTCGTTGGAGGCCGACGAGATCGTGAAGGTAAGGTCACATTGTTCTTCACCATTTCCTAACCTATCCTAACACTTAAATTAAATGCTAGTGGCGTTGCAGAAACAACGTGCACTATGTTCTCACTGGTGCCCTTTTCACAGTAAATAATAAAATGTATATTCCATAAAAAGCTGCGATAGATGTAAATCTCGTGCCGCAGTGTAGCTGACAACTTAGCACTAACAATGAAACAGCTTTACTCGGACTCGGCGTAGACTCCACTAACTTTGTAGTGTGTTCGAAACAACGAAACGGGCCTGCTGTGTTATAATGATTTATAACAAATTTCAAAGTCCTCTAAGCACATCGATAAAACATTGCTCTTTCAAGCTAATCATCACTCATTCACTCGAGTGATTATCAACTATCGTACAATAACGAGTTGGTACAATGTTCGCAACCTATATGGTTACGCAGCTTCCTAATGGTGGAGTCAGCCCAGCAGAACGTAGCACGTATAAACATAACCACACAAGGACAATATATTCGACCATTTGTCTTGAGTCACGCAGCAAGTAGAGCAGGCGTGTTTTCATTCTAGGGAAGGCGGTAGCGTTTCCGAAACGCGCGTCATCCAACAGCAGATTCATATCCTCGACATAGAGAAGAGTAAAAACTGGCCAGTGGTGGCTAGTTAAGAACACAACCACAGCTCAGTTTAAACCGATCGAATAACGAAACTCTATAACGTTCATTTAGCCTGTAACCATGTGCGCTCAACTTTCGAATTCAACGTCAATATCGGACATTTTTGCACCATCTCAATCACCCCTTTCGTTGGGGAACTTTTCAAGCCTTACACAAACTAGTGGAAGCACATTTGATACGTCAAGTGACGTAAGTCGTAACTCGATCGACCGTGCAGAGTTTAGTACGGGCCTTTCTCACAGCCTCTAAACAAATCTCGAATAAGGAATTTGTTGGTGGGTGATTAAACGAAACAGGAACCGTAAGACAAACAAACTCGTCTCGATAGGATTTCGCGGAAAAGCTCGTGGGGCGCAGTAATTCATATTAGATTCGCATGATTTACATACCCAGCATCAGGGTGCCTTGTGTATTACGTACCCGAATTGTGAATGCAAATTGACGTATTTGTATAAAATCCTCGGACACCAGCCGAGTTCAAGATGACTTATCAAGACGGCTGTGGCTGTCAGTAAATTGGTTTGTCCCACGAGCACGTGTACAGGCAGTAACGATGTTTACCTTAAGTACAGGTACACGTGATCTTCAATCATTATGTCATGTTATCATATAAGCAAAAGGGGGCGAAAGTATAACCTATGTATCCTTAAATTCCACAATATACCAAAATAATAAGCAACTAATCTGCCGTCCACCCATACATATCATAAGCCCTCACAATGACTATACACTGACAAAAGACACTTCGTCGGGTCTCTCTCATTGTTGTTTTCCATCTGCGTTGTGTTGCGATCTCGGTCTCATTTCCAACAGGCGATCAAGGAAGGCCGGCCGATTGATTCGATCGATTCCGGGAGAATCTCGCGACAGGAGCTCGGTACGACTGCATTGTCGATCAACACATCAACA
Organism: Stratiolaelaps scimitus; assembly: GCA_019614645.1. Lineage (NCBI taxonomy): Eukaryota > Metazoa > Arthropoda > Arachnida > Mesostigmata > Laelapidae > Stratiolaelaps > Stratiolaelaps scimitus. Next base: position 384,722 of record JABWDB010000038.1, read on the forward strand.
GTTTCTGAAACCAAGTCGCCTGCAAACGCGAAGAACGGCGCCGCTAAAAACGGTTCCGCTAAAAGTCCTTCAGGCAAAAAGGTACCATCACGTAGACAACCGGACGAGCCGGCACAAGACTATTCAGCAACGAACTCACTGGGTTCAGCTCATAACAAGCGAAAGTTTAAAGGACCGAAGGGTCGCTTTGTGTCAAGTGCCAAGCTTTCTGTTTCTCAATCATTACCAGGCTCAGTTGCTATGGCTGGAGTAAGTTCTGACCTTGTCTGATTTTCGCCTCTACCTATTTATTGCTATGCTCTGAATTGGTTTGTTATCGTTCCTTCAACCTAGGTTAGTATTGTATTCTTTACCGAGCCTGCTCGCCTTCGAATGCTCGGATGTTCTTCACCTATCCAGATATGGATATCTGTATCCGTCTATTTTCAACATTGGATAACTATCCGTTCGTTGCAAGGCTGGAGCCAGATTTTCAGTTTTGCCATCATTTTCTTCTACATACTCTCTCTCTCACACACACGTACGCACAACATATCTATGTTTTTATTGGCGCCTGCATACGATATGTTGTGGTAAGACATCGGTACAGTCGTAGTTGCTTAGATCTCTACCGTAGTTCGGTTTGTCGCTGTCTTTTGGCCTTGTTATCCTCAAATATGATCATAATTGCGTGTAAATGGATTGCTGAATCGTGCAGTCGTGCAACAGAGCTGAAAAGGGAATCGGCTGATGTTCCACAATGACGCGAGTGATTTCGAACATGTGCGAGTAGTGTTTTAGAGCAGGACTCCGCGATTTCTCGTTGAATGCCGCTCGTCAGAGTGTTATATGACAGACCTGCCAGACTGCACCATTGATGATCATATAAACTTACGATATACGGGCTACCTCATTTTGTTAAACAGCAACGATACTCTCGTGGATGAAGACACGACGCAGTATTTGTTCACTTACCTAGTCCGCTCTTGTGGTTCTCTCGTGTCATATGACTACATCCATAATATGAATGTATATGTGCAAATAATTTGTGGAATAGTCTTGACAATTGATGCAACATCAACACTTATTATACGTAGATGACTCTAATTGGAGTTATGGATTGACTATTAGTCCACATGACAGTAAATTAATCAGCTATCGTTGTCATCTTTAATTACCGTCAGGTAGCTTTGCCGCGTTGCCGCCAGCAAGAAATGCGAAATGAGACAGAGAAGTTTGTTTTCCCTGTGATGAGTATGCTATGTTAGTGATCATATTCATATTATTTATTTAGATGAGGTGCACAGAATGGCTGAGTGGGATGAAATGTTGTTAACGGTTGATTAGTCGATTTTTTGACGTTTGGCTCAAGTAGCAAGGTATGGTGGTAAACAGGCAGATCCTAACCTTGGTCTGGAAGGAGATCGAGCGGGGAAGAGAGAGAGAGAGAGAGATCTTGCGGATCTGGAGTCGCTGCACGGGGCTGTAAAGGTCGAGGAATGGTATTTGAATTCTATTTCGAGCTATGGATCAGGTTGTGTGATATATAAGCGCTATGCCGCTTTCGCAATTGGTGGACCATGGTACTGTAAGCAGGTGAACACGTAAATCTGACCACCAAATGATCTATCTTTAAGAGATAAAATTCAGATATTCAACAACCTGCTTTCACTGATTTCACAGAATAGCTGGGTGTTATCATACGTTTGACGACAGAGCGGGGATGAAGCTGGACAAGCAGCTATTGCTGATTGTGAAAGGGTGGATTCCGTTGAAATGTTGTTACCGGTCGATTAGTCGGATCTTTTCTTGCATTTGAAGACATTTAGCCTTTTGCTCAGGTCGCGAGGTTGATGTTCTTCCAGCGTTTCAATTGTCTTTTAGCTTGCCGTAGAACCATGATGGACTCGCGATGAACACTACAGTAGCCCATGCTGCCGGCAGCACTTTTTTTGGGTTGTTCGCTCCAACATAGATTTGTCTCAGCGGTAGGAGCCGCTGTAGGGGCCGATGGCCCGGCTCGGAAGCAGTTTCAATTGCCAATAGACATCGATATTTCGCTAACGGAAGGTAACCGACGACCTTCACTTTTATATTCTCTTCATGAGACAATACACATACTGCATTCAAATACTGCATTTTAGCCATAGTAGTGCAAAGTCATGAATTGGAATGATTAGTTACTTGAGTGGTGACTGATGTATTAACACTCATTTCTACTTGCTGCCGCCGCCGCCGCCGCCGCTGCTGCATGTAAACCAATTGATGCATGCCTACATGCATAACCATCATTAGCAAAGACCCTACATTGTCTTTAGCATACAGCTCGATTAAATTCCATTATATAACTCGATTCTGTTTAGGAGGAACCCCATCTATTGTAGTGCTCGCCTGTCGAAATGGAAATCAAATATGGAGCTAAGAACCTAAACCTTTCATATAGATATATATATGTATACATATTGAATTAAAGTCCAAGCAACTGAGCGATGAGACCTTGACATCGAACTGTGAAATGCAGGTGTAGCCGACGCCGCATCGATGACGTGAAGATAGAGATCACGACATGTGCGCGAATGTAACAACGAGTGTGTTGTTGTTGTCGTCGTGCGGTGTTGTCATTTTGCGTCAACTGACTGACTGACTGACCTACCTGCAATCAATCAATCACTCACTAACTCACTCATGCATCCGTTGATGACTGATCGATGACTCACACTATGTCTTCTCGTGAATTTTGTCTTCCGCTCCTACTTCACTACCTCCACCTGTGTGTCCACTTACTGAACTGACCTCGCGCTGCGCAGCTCTGAGGAGGTTGACGGCCTCCCCTCTGTCTGCTGAGCCGGTTAGTAGTCGGTAGTCAACAAGTAAATCTGAACAACAAAACAATTTAGAGAGAGAGAGAGAGAGAGACAGCAAGAATGAAAGCGTGTGTAGAGTTAACGTGATGTGTAGCCTTAATCTCAAATGCAGAGAATGTGTTAACGAATGCATTTTGCAGAAGAACAATGGAGGATTGTCGACGAAAAGAGCCTAACTAGATAAATAAATAGGCCTAAATATAAGTTGGTGTGGGGGACGCGTGCACGCACGAAGGCGGAGACACGGGAGTTTCTAACTAGACACAAATAGCAGCTGGCTGGTAAAAACAACAACAATAACAACATCAAAACAAAGGGGCTTAACCAATGATAAGTACTCTTAGTCGTGAGTAGTTGACCATGTTAACCATGAGCGCGAGTGGAGGTTGGGCGATGCGAGACTGATAGAATACGCGTGATGAGGCTGAAACAGCCTGTGAGCACCTCGGAATACCTCGTCGAGGGCTCGGTATATGAGGGAGGACGGTGTTTTACCTGTGCCGTGGAGGAAGTTTACAGTAATGGTCATGGTAAAAAATGGAGCTCAACAATCGATAGACGTCGGCTTGATAGGGAGAACTTCCCTCAGGAGGAAAGTTGCCTTAGTGGCAAAAGAATTATGTCTTTATTCTTAGCAACGAGTAGGAGGGCAATTGATATCCGTTTGAAGTCCTGCGTTGATCTTTATCTGACTGTTAGGGCTGTTCGATGATGCCTGTTTAAGATTGCCCTATGAGGTAATGAAGTAAGCCTGTATTATTTTTAGCCACGCCGGCTTGACTTCATGATAAAACTTGATTTATTTTATAAGCGAGACGGTTGATTTCACTATAGAATATTGATTTGGCCTCGGCGACAAACATCCATATGAAACGGTGGCCAAAATTCGGTCGAAATATATGCTCCATTGGATCGCTATCCTCCCGCATCGATACTTGAATGATGTGGCCGACATATAATGTACGATTTCTCATTTCTCTGAATCCGTATGGCAGCACTAATATTAGAAATGTCAATGAGAGAAGAGTCCACGACTCCCTGAGACCATGGAAGGATTGAATTGAATACCACGTTGTAGCAATCTCTATCGAATATGCCCCTATGTACGCTATATGTCATTATGCTTACACTATCTTATCCGACAATAGATTCAGGAGCACTCACAGAGCGTTCTGAATCCTCGCTAAAGATGAATTTGAAACCTGTTCTCGAAAAGACATGGAATATTTTTATTTCCAATCAGGAGTTAGAAACTGAACGACTTTTTATGGGAAGAACGACGACATTTTGAAAGGCAAATAACCGATAAAGGAGTTGCGTTAGTCAAGTTAATATAATATAATTTTTAGAATGTAATGCTTTTATTCGTCAGACCGATTCTATTTGTCGTTCTTGATGAAGGCGAGGTTTGAGGTTGGCTTACGTAGCATCGTCAGAGGGACCCCTTTAAATACAACTGTGAAATGGTGGTGCAATGCCGAAAGCAGCACCGCGGACGTCAAAAGTTGGCTGTGAGTCAGCCCGGAAATTGTATTATTATTATTATTACATAGCATCATACGTGAGTGATTATTTTCATTACGGCAACACCGTAATGAAAGGTACCAGATGTAATGGCAACAAAAACAGTTTACTGAAAACCATTCGCGAGCCTCCATCACTAGCTCTTTACATTACAGCTATAAGACAGTAGTTCTTTATGATATCGTACTATTTATTATGATATTCGTACTTGTTATTTAAATTCTAGACTTGGTATTATAATATCCATTCTATTTCCCTAATGATGACGCTGCTACCAATAACAACAAGGTCTAATAAATACTCTGTTGTCCATATTTTGTCTCTTTCTCTCTCTCTCGCTCGCTCACTTTGTGCTACCTCTCGTGGGACGGGCGATATTACAGGACGCGAAACCGGGCGTGGTCGACGTACAACGGGGAGTTGTGGTGCCACCGTCCGAAGCTCAGCAGGCAGAACAGGTCGTCATAAAGAAGAAGCCCAAATGCAAATGCTGTGTCATCCAGTAGTAGACTCGTTAGCTGCGAAACGACCAACTACCCAACGACGAAACAACAAAAGAAAAAGACTTCATGCATGAACTTCTTTACAAACAAAGAGCAAAGAAACATACCGAAAGAAAAAACACACACAATAACAACAACAACAACAACATATAGCAAAGGCAATATTGAACTATGTACCATACACCGCCAGGATGAACGGTGAGTGGCGGCCGTTCAGCTTCTCATACACCTTCTCATGTGAGTGATTGGAAAGAAAAATGCAGCGTCGATGCAGCAGCTGATACCAGTTCCGCAACCTCATTAGCGTCATTGGTCGACCGAACCTGACGCGCGTGGTCAGCTTGCCGCGTTGGCAGCCTTCATCGTCTGGCGCTGTAGTGACGTGAAGTGCTATCGGTAGCCGGCTTCATCAGGGGAAGGATGCAAAAGTTGTTCGTCATCACCTTTCATCATGAGGTTACGCGATCCACATGAGGCGGCATACACAACATGGCTCGCCATGTGCCGCCCGTCCACCCGTGTGCATTCGAAGGAGTGACCTGCTTATGCGCGATCGAGGTCCGGATAATAAATCGGCAGTCGCCCTTCGACCTGAGGGTCAGCTGGAAGATGTTCGATGTTCACCATTCGAGGAGAGGATGAACAATCTACAGTGATTCATTCATTCATCCATCAGTCAATCAGTTAATGATGACAGAATAACAACGAAGATGCTTTGCAACACGAAGAAGAAGAAGAAGGTACTCTTCACTATCTTCAAACAGCGATCGATGGCTTGTACGATGAACGATTGTTACCATCTCCGTGAAAGGCCGTCGAAAAAATGAGGTTTCTTCTTTCGGAACGGAACTCGCTGAAGCAGCTCACAGCCGTAGAGTCGTCGAACGCTTTGTGAAGTCATGGCTGTTCCACGGAAGATCTGACTCTGACCTCAATGTGAAGGCTACTCGAATGGGTATGTGCGAACGTTAGACGATGAAGGAAGTTCACACAGGTTCAGCCGATGTGTGACGAAACTAGACCAGGTCAGAAGGAGAGGAAGAAAATGAAACCATAAAGTCGAAGGGTTATTTATTTTCCGACGGCGGGGGAAGGGGGGCTGCGATGCGGGTAGCCGTTTGTTTGTACATAAGGAGACCTGTAGAAACAGGATGGTGGAGATAAAAGAAATCGAGGCAAACGGAATATGATGCCAGGCCGTGGTGTCTAGGGCGAGGTGAGGGTTGTTACATGAGATCGAGGCGTGTAGCAGCCACAGGTCGCTAGTGCTGTCACCTGCCAGGGCTTTTAAATCATATTCTTTGGCCAGTAGCGGCGCTACGGATGCGCGCGTCCGGGTCCACATCGCCCCCCCCCCCCTAAGGAAATGGAGAGAGAGAGAGAGAGGGAGAGAGACAGAACGAGTTAGGAGCCTTCGTACGAAGTCGATTAAATGATAAAACTCGTCAGGGGATGAGCAAGATGTAAGCTCGAAGGACAGAAGGGAAGAACCCTGTAGATGTAGAAACAAAACACAAATAAGAAGAAAAATGCCGCCTCGTAGTCGCATAGACTTATTTGCATCGTGTCAGTCGGAAGTTGCTAAATAACGATAGTTTCTTTTGACCTGTCGTTTTTATTTATATTTTACGACGATGATGAATATATATATATATACATATATATATATATATATATATATATATATATATATATATATACTGTGAAGAAGGAAGCTGTCGCACAGATAGAACTCTGGATGTGGAAGAAGGAGAAATAAGGAAAAATATAAATCGATATATATATATATGGGCGTTCCAGTAGAATAAGCGGAGAAAAGTAGAAGATGTCAAAGATGAACGCGAGGTGGAGTGACGGGGCCGAGTGATTAAGACGAGGGACAGCGAATGAGAAAAAGCTAGAATGGAGCCGATGGTTTGTATGTATACACGGGGATGGTCTAAGATCAAGGCAGGTGCGAGAAGAACTTGTATGGGACTGTGGGATAACGGGGTTGGCGATGTCCTTTTGATACAGTATGGTAACTACAAATGATTCCCCGATGCGGTGATAGCACAGTAAACCCCAGGAGTACAGTAGCTTTAACACACACGGACACACACCGAGAGAATACTGCTAAGCCATACGTTGTGGCAACGGAGGAGAGGGAGATCATGCAATGTCCTGACCAAATTGAACCAAAATCGTAGATTTCAGTAAACAAAGATATAAAAACCATGTAAACAATAGTCAAACAGAGAATCGCACAGATGGACCCGAATGCGTTCCGATCATGCGATTCACGCTATCTGGTTCTTTGTGTGGGCAGTTGAAACTGCTCCAAGTTAATTGTGCGAGACCTACGCGGACAGGTCATCCTTAGCGGGGTGTTCGCGAATTCAGCGTGACGTAATAGCCCGAAAGCCCAATATATATATATATATATATATATATATTATATCTAAGTTAAATGTCCTTCCAGATGTAATACCATCTGTACTACGTCTCTCTACGTGCTAGGTAAATCACATGTTCCAAGTTTATGGTACTCCTGGGCAGGTAGGAGAAAGATCTGATGAGAACAGCCAAGAATATACGGAAATAGCACATAGCCCTTGCCTAACCCGAAAAAAAATGCAAACATGCGGTTTTTCTCGACGAACCCGCATATATGAGTCGTTCGAGAGGTTACAGCACTACAAAAAACAAACAACTACAGACGAGAAATACAACGTCAAAATGTAGCGGCTGGTATTTGCACATAATAAAGTGAAATCTTCTACATTTCGTTGTTGATGGCATGGGTCGACTGCATGATGGCGAAAGAACATGGCAGACGAATTATTATTACTATAAATACTAGCGGCGAAAGTAATTCGATTCATTATAAACTAATAATAATAATAATAATATAACATGACAATAATACCATCAATACAATATGTATGTACAATGTGACTATTATTGGGTGGCCTACGACGTTTCTGTAGGTAATTGATATAGTTCCCGGATACATATATAATAATAGTTCGCTTCCCGAAGTGGTCCAATATAGCGGCCTCTGCATCCAACACGTTGCTATGCGACCTCTTTCGGGCGGGGGATGGGTTCCTCTTTTCATTTAACGTCATTGCATCAGTCACACGTACACATTCATGCAAGACGACACGGAAATCTCTTACTGCTACTACGTTGACCAACAACGACAATGTGAAGTAAGTACGACAGGGTACAGACCCGAGTGCGGTCGATTCACGCTCGATCGATCAGAGACCGTTCCCGGAGGCATGTGTGCACAGCGAAGGTCAGCCTTGCATACGTTAATGGTCCATACATGCGTTTGCATGGGGGCTGAGATAGCGTGGCAGTTAGACTTACCTAATTCTCACCTTGCATCCATGTGCCTATGCTATTGCTGATACGGCTGTTGGAACCGAAGAGTCGCAGAGATGCTAAATGATTCATGTTACGATTACGATGATGATGATGATTTCGTGCATTCTGTTCGTTCGTTTGTTTGTATCGTTCCGAGTTGCAGAGTAGTTAATGGGGCCCGGGGGGAAGAGGTTTAGAGGAGCTTCGACATCAGGGGACTGTTCTCTTATTTGATCCCTATTTGTGTCGGGGTCGCAGAAAGGATCTATATTTATCGTTTCTTGTTTTGCATGCTAAGTCTATTCGCGCTTAGCGTTAGCGAACCATAGACACAACACATACACACGAATACGGAGATACACAAGCGGAGGAGTCATCGATGATCGCGAGTGCATCGACAGTACACACGATCATAACAGACATTGACGACAAGTAGCTCACAAGTAGCTCTCACAAACTCTCATACATGGTGACACAGAGCGCACTCCCTCTTAGTCGAAGGGGGGAAAACACATTGTTTTCAGCACGGATAGCGGAAACTCGCCTGAGCGTTCGTTTTGCCCAGACCTTGATGGCAAATCGTACACTGGTCTCCTGCTATTTCCGGGTTGAAGGGGGGGAAGTCTGTGATGTTGTCCTCCCTTGGCCTGAGGGCGGAACATCAACAGTCTGATCCTTGTCCTTCGAGTCAATCCCGTCTGTTCAAGAAGCACCTCATCCGTTCATGCATCTAATCGATACTTCGATGATAGATCCATCTTTCACATCGCTGTGACACGTCATGAACATTGGTTATGGGCCCATGATAACAAATATATACACAGATCGTGTAATATAGTCAGCTATATTTCGTTCATATGTGTGTGTAGACACCAACAAACAAACATAAACAAACAAACAGCCGGTCAGTATCTAGGCAAATGATGACGCATTTTACTTGAGAGGTTTCTTGTCGTCGACGATGCCCGATGTACGTATCTATCAAAAAATAAAAGGGCCGATTCTGATCGATTCTTCAAACTTGAACCCCGTTTGTCTATGGTTACATTGTAGCTCTGCACGAAATAGCGTAATTTGTCTAATTTTTTATTCTTTTCATTGATCGCTAATCATTCGTCTAAGGCTATCTGCGGGTCTGCGGGTCTGTATCTCTGCGTTACGGTCATTCGCATGTTGGGGGTGCGCTCTCGGCTCTCTCGGTCATCACTGGAAGAGCGCGCTCTGATCGATTTTGTGTTGAGGTGATTGCTGATCGTGTCTGCGCCCTGCAATTGTTCCATACCAAGCGAACGATGAACATACGAATAGACACATCCAAACCAATAATAACTCAACGATAGAACCAAGTAACAACACACGGCAAACCGTTATTGTAATATTGTCACAACTCGAACTGCTGTTTCGACGAGTCAAGAAACTGAAGAGAAACTGGAAAGAAAGAAAATCATCGAAATCATAAAAGGCAAGCAAGAAAGCAATCTTAAAAGCAAGGTGATAAATCCCCTCCTAGCGATTAGACAAGCCAGGTGATAATAGCATACGTCTACCTGTATTAGACAAAATGCAAAAAATATATCATAAAAAAAATACAGCAACAACAAAAACAACATGCGACACCACCTCCAATTGCTGGTATCAAATTATTATTATTTAGTGCAATAAATATATTGCCAAAATCTACGCTGTTCGTTCTCCTTTCAATAGGTAACGATAGGTAAAGTGCCAAACAAGGAAACATATTGTAGTATCTGTGCCAATTGCACATGCTAGCCTTGCATCTTTCATTTCTGTGTTCAAATCCTCGAATCCCATAAAAGCAGCGTCCATATTGACCATTGCCTCTGCTTGTGGCTATCAAATTAGCTAGGGAACGAGCGTCCTCTAGAGAGCTAGGTACCCTGGGAAGTACTCGTATTAGTCCGGATGATACGAACAGGTATACTTCTGCGAAAACTGCGCTTCGTTGGGAATTCGCTCCATTCAAGCAGCTGAATTCGTCCTATCTCAGAAGCCTTCCTAAAAGATCTGTTTGAATGAAAATTACGCTTGTTAGAAATGCAACAACATAATGCTCGCCTCTTGTGATGCTGTAAATAAATATTTGGCAAATCAGAGGAGATCTCCCAGCTGCATTTCTTTCTGCCGTAAAACTCACACGTCATACCAAAGATAAACAATCATTCGTTAGAGGACTAGAATCCGAGCTAGCAGGAACAGATAGGTTTGGTGCGTTAAGATCTCGGTCCTCAGAATACGCCATAAAGTAACAGCAAGCTAGGCTATCGGAGTTACCGACTAAAACTCCCGATTTTTAGTTGGTCTGAAATCTTCCGCATAGCAGCCTCTTTTAAGCTTCCCTGCATAGCACCCAGCTCTTCTTTTGGTAGTACTATGGGTAGGTAGGAGTGGTGGATGCCTACCGGATTAAATGATCCGCGAACCCGGCACAATTCGGTATTGTCCTCGGCATGACTTTCTGTGGGAAGGGTGCATACACGTCCATACACGTCACATCCTGCCTCTTCTCGTCTTTCTCCCTCGGCGGTTTCTGCGATGAAGGGGAATCTTCGTACGCGATTCGTAGATGAAATCCACCTCTGGTCGTTTCGCAGATGAAGTCAACGAAATCCTTCATGCTCGGGGGTGGTATTTTCGGAGGGGGTTTCTCGCCCGTGAGTCGCCGTTCCGAGACCTTGTTCAGAGCTAGAGTTCTTGCGGGCTCCAGTGCAGGGCAGACGAGCAGTGTGTGGAAAGCGTCGTCCCTTGAAGCATCCGTGCAGTGAATGCAGCTCCCAGATTAGGGGACTGCGTTGAAGTCGTCCAGGTAGGCCTGGAAGTCTCCATACCCAGTTGTAACTTGGGTTATGAGGAAGTCTATGTCACCTCCTGGACGGTCCATCTACTTTTTAATGTTCGGAGTTAGATAACTGACCTTGACTCCGGGTTCGGGCGTGCGCAGTTCTGTCCATTCCTCTTGCCACTCAACCAGCAGTGTTTCCTGCTCTGCCATCTCTTGAACATTCTGGTCGTTTGTTCTACATTCCGCGTCGTTCGTCGACCATCAGGACCCATGGGGGGTACCGGTGAGGACCAAGGCTGCGGCTGTACTGACTGTTAAACAGAAGTCTGCTGCTACGGCGGCTGAAGCCAGCACGTCTGGCAAGGCAAAGGAGTCAATAGCGTCACAGCCTATAGCAGGAGAAGTCCGATGCCTTAGGTCCAAGAGACAGGTCGAGGAAGAGCGACTGGAAGAAACCAGTCTCAATCGGCGAATTAGCCGGTCGCGTGGTCTCGTCCTAAGGAAAGATAGCTTGAGGAAGCGTAGGCGCCTAAAGCTGTATTGAAGGATTTATAGCGGGCTTCTGGTTCGCATGCTGCTTGTATTCGAAGATTGAGGCTCCTAAGCCCTAAGTAGATCATCGGTCATGGTCCAACCGCTTGAGACTGAGATTGACGGACATATTGTCACTTAATAACCTTCGGGTAAGTGTTGCATCTAAGCTTCGTATGGAGATAGAAGATGGAATAGGACAAAGGAGCCATCGTTTTTCCATGGACTGTTAGTCTTGCGCAGGAGACGATTGCCATCAGAGGCAAATTAATTTATATGAGGTGGGAGGTCACTGAGATCTTCAATCAATCGTCTCCTGTGCAAGAAGAGCCCTTGGAAACACGATGGCTCCGCTTATCCTATTCCGTCTTCTATCCTCATACGAAGCTTAGATGCGAAACTTAAGTGACGATATGTCCGACCTTCTCAGACTCAAGCGGTTGGACTGTGGCCAATAACCTACTTAGGGCGTAGGGGCCTCAATCTACGAATACAAGTAGTATTCGGAGAAGAAGTCCGTTCTAAATCCCTCGCGCCAGCGCTTCCTTAAGCTATCTTTCCTTAGGAAGAGACCACGCGATAGGCTAGTTCGCAGACAATTAGCTACACGCTTTTCATAAGCGCAACGACTAATTTTCTCAAGCATTTGGTTACTTTAAGTGAAGTATTTAATCTAACGACGAGGTGTTACGAATTACTATCGCTCCCTTTCATTAAGCCGCTATTTTTGTTACTTTAAGTAGTCCTGATTTCATTTCGTAAGTAATGTCGATCAAAAAAGTAAATTCGAACAAATAAAAAAAATATATATATATAATATATAAATATATATATATATATATCGTCCATGTTATTTCAGTTCACTTTTGGCCAGAAATGAAGAACACCAGTAGGTCAAGTTTACGAACAGTTTATTAACTTAATACGACAATTGTAATAATGATGATTTAATAATACTTTTTCTTTATCGTTATAATTATAGCAATAGTTTATAGTAATCCACATTATATAGTTTCCTCAATATTGTCATTCTCGTCAGCAGTATTTAATAATAATAGTAATAGTTCACCATAATATCATCATTAAGAGTTGTTATTATCATTATCATTCAGAATTCGAGAGTAATAATTATATGAATTATTATACTAAGACCAAACAAACTTCTTGTTGTTGTATGTGATTAGTGGTGGAGAAATGTGGGTGGAAGGGGTATGTTGTATTGAAATGCGTATAGGTTGTTTGAGGGTTTGAGAGGTTTCGCCATTATTGACGTCGAATAATTGGCAGTCGAATATGGAATACCTCACATCTTGGTACGTCTTCATATTCGACCCTCTGAGCTTCCGTCCTACCTCTGGAGAGCTCCCTTGATTGCAGATCTGATACAATAATGTGCTAGCTGTTGCTGTCGCTAAGATCTTTCATTTCATTCGTATGTATTATATTATTACACACAAACACACACTCACACACACACGCACACATTAATATACCACACTCTTCCTTAATTGGGGGGTACTTATTGTTATTGTTGGTATTGACTACTTGTGTCATGGATGTAACAAAGTAAGCATCCACCCACCCACCAGTAAATCCATTCGTTCGTTCCTTGGGGTCCATTGTTGTCTAGATGACCCTCCCTCTGCTGAGAAAAACTAACCATGTATGTATATAATATTAGATGTGTTTCTGTTACAGTCGTATCGTTATTTTAGACTTTAGTAAATTGTGGCAACTTCTTTTGAATTACTTAACTATATTGGTAATTCTGCCTTATCTTATTTATATTTATCTATAGTTATTGTATATATTATATTATCAGTATCGTTGGCATTCACCTTAGCATTATTACCATCATGGTAATCGTAGTAATAATTACTACATAATCATTATCCTCACCGTCATATTTTCACTTGTCCTCGATTCTTGTTTATCATCATCTGCTGTACTTGTGTGCTTAGATGTGTCGTCTTTATTTATTTATATATTTCATCCTTATGCATCTTTTGTTAGTTATCCATTTTTGTTATTGTTATTTGTCGCTTTTTATTAACCATCGCCATAGGTACAAATGTTTCTGACACACTCATTGGTCGCTAACATTAGCTAGATATTTCTTTATTATTAGTAATATTAACTAGCTATTTTGCGATTTTTCTATATATATATATATAGTAATGTTTGTGTCTCCGTGTGGAGACCTAGTCTCGTTGTAATAATAATAATAATATTAATTAATAGCAATACAATGTAACGGCAACTCAAGCCACTACCGCGTTGGGCGACTTCAGCTGATCGCGTTTAGCTCGCGTTTAGGCTGACGTCAGCTCCTGGTAGGAGTCTACAAATGGAACTATTGGAGTGACGACTTGAGCACCATTTTAGCTGCAGCCAGCAGGCAATCGGCAGGCACACCTCTCGCTGCTTCTCGTAGGGGGATGGGCAATCCGTAATTAATCGTTTGTAACTATTCACTCGCAAACACTCGTCTCGCTGCTGTTAGCTTAGGTTACTGGGCTCCACGTGTCTGCTGGGCCCAAGGTGGACAAATTTAGCAAACAGGTGTTCAGAGATATGATCAGTTGTCTGATCGACTGTTAGTTGTCAGTCGTTTTTATGCTGCGCCTCGATCGGTGGCGGTGTGGCAGTGATTATGATGGTGATAAATACCAAGTACAGATAGTAGCGGTTGCATCCATCTGCAATATAGACATTTTACCAATTGACAATGTTGCCGGAGTGGTACTGCCGGCAAAATCAGCTTTTCATTGCTTTCATCAAAAAAATTTTGTAGATTTGACCCCCCCCCCCATTTTTGTGGCACACTTCATCCGATTCTCGGAATCCATGAAATGGGAACCAAATGATATTGAAGATTTCCTTCCGTACATATTTGACGATTTTTGTTCCACAGGGGTGACTATTATTACAAGACGATTCGTCAAAAGGAAGACCAATATGCTGGCCTTCGTTGTAAATTGAGGTCGGGCTCACGTCAAAAACGTCTCGCACGCTCTAATCGAATCACATGATGCTGTTTTCAGGACGTATCCGAAAACCAAAGGGGTAAACACGCTATATTCGCCACCCGAGGATGAATAACAACAAAATAGGGTGCTCTATTTAACCCCCAGCTGATTTAATCAACTAGTGGTTTTGTTTCTTGATGGACGTTCTAGTCTACCTTTTCCATTATTATTATTATTATTGTTGGCAGAGCAGAAGGGCAGAGTGCCCTGTACTCATGATGACAGGTTTCGTTGTTCGCTCGGAACAATTCTCTAGCCCAGAATAACTTTCAGCTTGTCGTTGTTAGCCGCACTTCTAACCCTTTCGTTGTCGGATAGGTTTGTTGATGGACTCTACCCGATAACGAATGGACATAAGGTCGGGGTGAGTACCGCCATCTGCGTCCACATTATGATGGTGTAGTGTAGCATAATGGCAATTCGAGTTTGTGGCAATTCGAGTTGTAGAAGTGTTTGTTTCATTGTGATCAACCTTACTCTGTGCTGTGAGTGCAACTTATGTCTCGAGTCTGTGTCTAAGCCGGTGCTGGATGTAGGGTGAATCGATTATTTATACTCTGCTCTGAGTTATATGGCATTAATTGTAAATGACTTCATTCAGCGAAGAGCCCTGATCGGCGCCTTGGAAAGGAACATTCAACCGTGTTCAAACGTTCGACAGATCTAGATACAGGGGAACACAATGCTCAGCGTCACCGAACCTTCAGCATTTCGTGGGTGTTACTGCTCTTCTCTCTCTCTCTCTCTCACTATCCTTCGCTTTGTTCGCATGGTAGAATTCATATTATTACGACGATTTTCCAAATATCGTTGGATGCCAGGAAAATTTTTAGTTCAAGTTAGCAAATTCGGAACGAATTCCAGTTGACAATTTGTGGCAAAGCTTACAGATCGTTGTTTAAAGGAAATGATTCATTTTGTTAATCAAGATCTTGTCTATATAGCGAACTGGTGTTGGATACTGGCGTCTCTCGTCGCCGTCTATTAAGCTAGTCTTGTTCTTGATGATGAATTGTATAGAGATAATTTGGCCGCACCAGTGTATTTTTCATCCTATTTTGAGGCCTTAGCCACGATGTCCTGATCGGGCAGACGGTCTGTTGCTGTGACCGACGGGCCGCTACCGAACGGACTCGCCGAAGCGGATTTAGCGTTTAGCACAGAGTTAAGGTAGGCTGTTAGTTAGAGGATGTCAGTTTCGTAGATCTTATTTCGCGATGTTGACGTCGCGAGTTGAGGTTGTGACGGCGAGCTCGTAATTTTGTTCGGCGCCAATCCTCCTGGCGAAGCCGCAAGCGACGTCAGCGAGCCAGAGGTGTGCGAGGCGCAGATGCCGGATGCGCCGTGAGCAGACGCCTTGTGCAAGATGTTACTTTCTGATCCGGTTTTCTTCAAGTCAGGCTTCGGCGGCGATAGCTTCTGTAGCAGCTGTAACCTGCAATCGCAAATTAATTGAATGGTCCTGGATTAACTTAATCTGATCGGAATCTCAAAAACCGATGTGAAGCGTCCTTCCTTCTAGAGAACCAATACAGAGGAATATAATAATTTCTTGGAGAAATCCAATAATAATTTTTTAAATAAGCTTTTAGAATAAAAGTATTTTTAATAACCCGGTAATATCAGAGAGTCTGGCTTGCTTCCAGAGCTAGGACAATAACTGAAAGCTTGGTTAATAACTAAAACTGAACTTGAGAGACCTAAAGTAAACAAAACCCGATCTCATCAGTTCTCATGAAGATCATCGTAATAAATATATGAAGGTAGTTAAAACAGGAATGCTGGTCGTGCATTATGCCTCAAAGCGTGCGTCCTTTGAAATTTCACGCGTTGAATACACAAAAACCTCACATCTTCAATACCATAAAATATGCCGAAACAGCAAAATATTAGTGATGGGCTCCGTAGGCAGGCAGTCAGTGTAAGCGCAATGTGGCAAAATCTATTTACCTTGCAAATAGTGATGCGATAGAATTTGATTTCTTCTATCGCCGGCGGTGAACGTACTCAGGTGTAATGCGTCTGTGTTGTGTACGAGGAGAGAGTTATTAGATGTATACAGACAGTTGTGGCTGTGTGGTAATGTCCCTTCACAGGATGTGCATTAGATGCTGAACCTACCTTGCGTATTGCTCTTGCAGTAACTTCTGCTTCTTGAGCAATTCTTGATGTCTCTGCTCCAACAGTTCCTGTCGATTCTGGGTGCCTTCTTGCGAGTTCACACTCTCCGAGCTACCAGAGCTGTTCTGCTCGCTGATTTTCCTGTGGGCCCACAGAGCGGGAATATCAGACCATTGAGATGTCATGAGCTATACAAGATATAATAACACCAGCTATTTTCTGTGCATGTCACGTTGATCTCTCGTGTGGTCGTGAGGTCGGTTTGACTTTGTTTTGTTTTTTATTTCTAAACAAAGCGTGCTTCATCGAATTCGTCGACGTCGGTAACAGGACACGACAAATCGGCATCAGCGCTATCTCAAAGCAAGCTTGTGCTTTAGTTCATACAAAAAAAAAGGAAAAAGACCACAGAAGGAGCGAGATACAATAGGAAATGAGATATATGGACAATGACGCCTTCAAGAGGACGAGGAAAAATCGGTGAACTGTAGGGCAGAAGCGGTAATGTGCTTCACTTTAGCAGTGACAAGAATGGAAGCTATCTCGGCATAACATTAGCAGAACATTCGAAACTTAAGAATCATGAGAGTCATGACTGGCTTATCACAATCATTGACTTGCGCTCAACAATCCTGTTCAGATCAGATTGTTGTTGTTCAACAAGAGACTATTGTTCCACAGTTGAACGGGTTGGCCGCAACCTAATTCGACAGTTCCCTACGGGGTGTTATTGTGTGTATTTTTGTTAAGCCGCTGTAGCATAGGTTCTATAAAAGCCAGGCTAGTTAAAATCCGGATGTCTGTATGAAAGTACAGAGATATCTTTCAGAACCAGATTCCATAGGCGATTGTATGCGAACCGTAAAGCGTGATGCCTTCAAATATTTCGGCAACGTATTCGACTCTATACGTAAATATCCGATAGACTCGGCATTATCTGCTGAAGAAATTTTCGCGTTGTTTTGATTGCTATCATCGTTTGATTCCTCGATGCCATAGCCTGAGCGATTCAGCGAGGTCAGTAACAAGGGTCGCCGTTTGGCCGGGTGCGATGGGGGAGCTTGACCACTTGAGGTTCTCGGCGATTGAGAACGAGCGAGCGAGAGACAGCGATCACTAAGGTTTACCTGATTGAGGGAGGTTCCGACTGGCATCTGCGGGCGGTCGTCTGCTGCTGCTGTTGCTGAGCGTTGTGGCTACTGTTGTTGCTGTTCGTACTACTGTTGTTGCTGTTCGTACTACTGTTGTTGCTGTTGTTGTTGTTGCTGTTGCTGTTGTTGTTATTGTTGCTGTTGCTCATTGTGCTTGTCGTCGAGGTGCTGGACGCTCCAGTTCCGGTGGGGCTCTGAACGGGGCTCTTGCTCGTCGTCCTAGGGGGAGGAGGCGGCGGGATCTTCTTAGCGCCTACGTTGCTAACACCACCACTGCTGCTGCTGCTGCTGTTGCCTACGGGGGCACCTACACTAGCGCCCAGCGGCAGCGTCGAGGCCGATTTGCTCCTATTGTCTCCATTTAGGCCGCTGTTACTACTGGATAGACTACCGCTGTTGATCATCGCTTCAACCGGTACAAACCTGTTTCAACGGGATAGTCGAGCGCAAATCGCGATCGGGGTAAGGTGCGTGTCTCAGTGCATTAGGGTTATCAGTGTTTTGTTGCTCTTAGGGATTTAGGATTGTGGGATGGACGAGGCCGCCACAAGTGAATTAATTCAATTGCTGTGCTGCTTGTATGAGTATACGTACGTAGACACATACATACATGCATTGCTATTCGCCGAAAAATTCGAATAGACTTGAGAGTTAATATTGTACCAACGTTCGGTTGGCAATCGAGGCATGACCACGTGTTGTGGTGATAACGTGTAAGTGAACTAGGCAAAGCAAAGGCAACATTTCACTGCAAATCAAACTATGATAGAGGTTCTCAACGACCGACTCGTTGTCGACAACTCGGTGGCACAACCAGCGGTTGTTGATGTTGAATGAATGTTTCAGTCCTCCGCTGGTGGTAAAAAAAAAAGTCGCGCGATGATTCTTTGGTGGCGTTACAACGAAACACTCCAAAATGGCATTTTGCGTCATAATTAACATATAAGAAACAAATTCATCTGAATCGATGTACATATGTTAATTAGAAAACATCGCACCGTTGCGTGTATCGCGCCTCGTGTTTCTTTAGGGGTACCTACCGTTTGGAAGGGGAATCTGTTGTTCGCGGCGAGAACGTCTGCAGTTCATCAAGCAGGGCGTCAAGCGCGTTTTCCGAACGGCGTCGTTCATTTGTCGTTGATCGAGCGCCGGGTCCGGCGCTCAGTCCACTCAACCCGCCCGGTCCCGCGGAGCTCTGCAGGGAGCCGTCGCCATGACATTGATGATTCGTCGCGTCGGTGAAATGAAATCAATCACAAGACAGAAATAGGATAAAGCACAACAACAACAACAACAGCAATGAGAGCATCATATGTTAGCATATTGCTGCTCACAATGGCACCATTAGTGATCCATACAGATGGATGTCACGAGAAACTCGGCGAATTTCGTTGCGGGATTGAGAGAACGTTCTGAGGACAACTCATTGTATGATAGATATCATATCATAATATGCCATGAGAGATTGTTTCACAACGAGATGATTTGAACTAAGTACTGATGCTGGTAGCTGTATCTGATATCAGCGGCGTTCATCGAACAGCTGCACATTTAGGTCGGAGTCATCGTAGCGTTGTCGTCGTTGAAATTGTTACCACTGTGGCTTGTGTGAGCTGCACCTACGGCAGCTACCGTCCGTCGATAACACGCGCACACACAGAGCAGTAGCACACACACACACAGACACACACGTCAGCAATTATCTGTGACTGGAGTTACTCTCGGCGCATTACTCGAATCGAGGTTACTTGTGATCGTTCGTTGTTCATGAGTACAGTACGATATTCAGGCTGGTGGCGAATAGGCGGGAGGCGAAGATGCCAAGTTGTCAACAACGGATGCAAAGTAACTGAGAGAGAGAGAGAGAGAGTGAGGGTACGAATTGTATCTATTACGTGGCCAGGGGTGACGAACCTCGCTCTTCTGCTGTATGAGCGGTGGATGAGAGCCGGACACGGAGGACCTCGGCTGATCGGGAACTCCAGGGCTGGAAGCGTCCCCTTGTTGCGCACAATCCTGCGCCCCCTGAGACGCCTGGCACGCGTTCGAGAGGCTTTGGCTGGGCTGTGCTTGTGACTGTTCCTCGGGCGTAACAGGACTCGGGCCACCTCCGGCAGAGGGGCCTGCTTCATCATCGGCCTGAGGCTCTGGGTAGGTCCAACCCACTGATGTGAAGCCGCCACGGTAATGACTACGATGTAGTGCGGAACGGTGGTGAAATTCCGATCGTCATTGATTGATCAATCAATCGATCGATCGATCGAGTACGTGATGCCCATAACGCGGCCCGGACGCAACGAATGTAACCCGTTCAGACGCGGTTCGCAGGTGGCGCCGTGTTGTTGCCAAGGAGTCGAAGCAGTCGACAAAACAGTTCACCGTAGGAATCAGTAGATAGCGGGCAGCAGAGAGGAGTCGACGCGAGCGACACAGACGAAGCGAGAATATGTGGATCATATGATATATAGATATATAAGTATATAGGTGGGTGTGTTTGTATATGCAGTACATATGAGAAGGCGGAAGACAGAGATAGAGAGAGAGAGAGAAAGAGAGATTACAAGACGAGACATACGATATGCAATACAATAGCTGGAAGTGGGAAAGGACCGCAGACAGAGCTCGGTCAGCAAATGTTGTAGGACATCGGACGTGGACCTTTGCGAACAATCAGAAGTGGCAACAGTGGTAGCAATGGGAGCAACAGCCGTAGTAGGACTGGTTGTTGTTGTTGCAGCAGCAGGATTACCAGTACGTACAACGAGAACGGCGACGACGACGACGACGAAGAAACGCTCGAGAAGAAAGGAAATGTGTTTGAATGAAGGGGAGACCAACACGACACGAGGGAATAATCAGGAAAATTTGATGGTGGACGAAGGAAGAAGACCTACATACAGTTGTTGTAGTAGTACAAGAGCACTGGCTGTAGGAGACGAGCTCAAAACGAGGCCACATCGAAACAGCAGCAGCCGAGCAGCAAGAACCTCCGATCATTACAGACAAACACTACTGCAGAAGGGTTAGGTTGCTCTGGACTATGTTTGTTGGTACGTGAATCGAAATAATGAATGGGACGAACGAACCAGCGTGTGTTCACGAACTCGTACGCACGCATACATATAGATGTATTATACGAACACTTTTGAGTACACACTCGAGGCACGATAACCTCTCTTGGGATGATCGTGAACGCGCAGGTTCTTGTAAACAAGAATACAACACTTGCAGTTCTCCTAACCGAGGCAGGCGGCGCACACCAGATGAGGAGGGAAACATCGTCATCGTCATCATCCTGGTCGTTGTGACGCCTGGAGAGAGAAGTGGGCGAACGGCACAATCCACAACCAGAAATAGAAATAGCACGAAGCATGACCACAGAGAAGTATAGAAGAAAACACGCGAACCCTGCCATGTTTTTGCTGCACAGTGTGCATCCCACACTCTGCTCCGGCGACGGCCGGGTAATAATAGAAGGCGATTGGGGAAGAGGAGACAAAGAGGCAAACCAACGTCATGGATCAACGAAATAATCGCTTGGCAGCTTCGTTGGTAGTTGAATGAATGAATGAATATAGCTTGACTGTGAGCGTACGCACAGCTCCACTGTGCATACGCTCGCGCACATGAGTGCACGAGCGTATGCACAGCGGATGCGCTGAATCGGCTATTGGTGATTTCTGTTTTACTTATCTCCGTTTACTTATTAATGAGTTTGATAACGAATTCTTCCATATCGTGTAAAAACACATTTGTATGCAGATATATATATATATATATATATATATATACCCGTGAGGGAGCGAGATGCACACCGGACTCGACACCAACACGACAGAGTGGTTTACAGAGGTAACCACGAGCGAAGCATTTCATCCTGAGAAGGATGACCCTGGACAAATAAACGACGAATAACCATCGGATTTCCCTCGCACACGGGTGGGTAAAACTTCCACACGATCACAAGACCCGTCTATTTAACATAGCCATTGTCTTAATTAGCTTCTGGAGGTGGGTGTCGCTAACCGGACAATAGGTGATTTAAAATGATAATCTCAATCAGACATTCATATTCGACTCGATGAGCTGTTGATTGAATCCATTACATACGCTTAATATTACAAACATTAGTATTATTACTATTTAGCATTATTATTAATCATCATCAATCATTATTACATTAGAATTAGTCTCATGAATAGAAACATATCTTGCTTTAGCATTACGTAATATAGCATACGGTAGCCGTTCACTATCGGGCCTGTCACTATCTAATACATTCCAGCTGGACATCAGCGCAGTGTATCGATACAAAGAGAAAGTGATAATCTAATCAATATATGATGATATAGATTGTACATATACATATATATTGATTGATTGATAGTTAGCTCAACACTGTTCAGTCAATAAGGGAGATCGTAGGATCGGTTCATACGATTCTGTTTGATAACGTCACGCTAAGCACAGGTCATCGCGCATGATTTTCTAAAAATGCATGACAGACAAATGGTCCATTTGGCAAATTACCGCTACGTTAACGATGATCAATCGACCGACCAACGAATTTCGCTTGAAAAGGAAATCTCTTGACGGTAGGAAACCGTCAGTTGTTACAATGTACTACATTTATCGTTTGCTATGTTTGGTGAGCGTGTATCAATGATGTGGGGGCAACTTTGGACGAGACCAGGAGAGAAGGGTCACCGTAGCAGCGGCAAAGATTAGAGATGAAACTACCCCATTCGAGCGCACATTATCATGGACGGGTATGGAGTGGTATTCGGGTTCATCGTAGGTGGTGATACTGATGGATGGTGATTGAGCATGACTGAGTGATAGTTGTTTTGTGTCAGCGTACATGTTTCGTATACGTCAGATATGATGATGCCGAATATATATCAAACATATAGAAACAGACAGCCAGGTGTCTTTTCAGTAGGGGGATCAAGCCGATTTCGTTGGCGGATGAAGATGATTTGACGAGTTGCCGTCGTTTCGAAAAAATAAAAACGTACAATCTCTCCATATCGACGTACGTGTATTTGAAATCAACGAGCTTATTTATTGATTACCCGTCGAAAACATACCACCCTTATATCGTAAATCTCGATTCAACTGCGTGAGTGTGCAGTTTGTTCTTTTAGTACACCCACTGCACAATTGTTTAAAAAGTGCTACACTCTTCACTCGGCGTTGCGTTTCTTTATAAAAAGCGCTCAAGTTGGCATATGTGTCCAATCATGAAAGCTGTACACACCATGCGTGTGCTGCACCTTTGCAACGCCTAAATGCACAGATTATTATTTATGATGACGATTATTATTATTATTATTATTACTGCTGCTGTTAATGGGCGAAACATTTGTGGCCAAAATGTCCATCGCAACACCTCATAGCACCACAGACACCACAGACTCGACGATTTGCCTTTGGATAAGCTTAAAACTAGAAGGAAATTCAATTAATTGGCTAGGTATCCGACATCCAGCCATTAATCAGGCAGGATCGTATCATACCAACGGACAATATACCGGTCATCTGTTTTCCATATTGTCGTATCAATCGCCGGCCATCATCATCATCAGTCACTCGTGATTCCTACCGACGACTAGATAGTGTCTGTCTCAGTCAATTGTGACGGGCCGATTAATGATCGGTGAAGTTATGTGTTCGGTTTGTAGGTATTATCAGTTTAAAAACACCAAAAGGTCACAAAAACGAAAGACCAATAGCACGACTATGAGGACGATGGTTTAGATCCAAAAGGAGGAGGAGGAGGAATGACCGACGATAGCAAACAAGCCACGCCATAGAAATACGATAGAAAAAATTGAAATGAGCACTGGCACCAACACGGAACGAAACCTGACTCGCATCTGGAAATGAAAAGTGTAGAATCAAACCAAATGATATATTACTAACCGAATGACAATCACGCTATAAACAACAACGTAAAGACAAACTGAAATAACGACAAAACGAATGCGGAGTATATGTTGGGAACATACACCAATCATTAGCTTTATTAGAAAAACGTGTAAATAAGCATCTAATTGTGTTGTATAATAATCATACGTCTAATAAAAGTGTGGCACGTTGCCATCGGGCACAGGAATGTTGTCTCATTGATTGGTGTTAATTGTTTTTTGTTTTTATTCGATTTTATAATCATTACTAATTATATGATGTAACGTATTTGGATTATGTAAAACGATTCAATTTTAATTCATTTGGCAAAAATCGAGACGAATAACAATGACGAACGGATGATTAGTAAGTGAAATGACCACACCAACTATATAAATATATATATATATATATATATGTATCTTTTGTCTGTCTATAGCATGGTCATAATGTTGAACAAAACTATTGAGAAACTGTCGGTCAGGCTGAGCTTCCTTTGAATTTTCAAATAGATGTGAGAAGTGTAGCCAATGCTCAATTAATTAGTTAATTGTGTCATAACTTAATGTCATGTGATAAATCAACATAACCGTCCCACAGCAGCGCTACAATACCAAAACTCCATACATGTCATTTGTTCGTTTCGGTGTCGGTCCTACATTAAAATAACAATAAGGTGTGTATGTATATTACTAACTAAGCGCTGCAGCTGTACTAGCTGTAACGCGTTATGGTTTCTAAACTGCTTTTCTCAGAAAATCACCAAACAAACACACAAAACAAGGCCACCGAAAAGATGATTTAAAGAAGACAGATGAATAGCAGGCTCTATTGGGTTCCGGTTGGGTTTCGTCGGTCAACGGGAAAAAGGTAGAGAGAGAAGATAGGTGGGGCCGGTTTATAGGAAGGCAAAATTCCGGAGTTTAGCCACAAAAAGAGCTTGCAAAAAATGCTTGGTTCATTCAGTCATTGTTCATTCAATATTAGATAATAATAATAATACATCTATCAAACAACAAATCGATCGATCGATGTCGTCGATAGCCGTCCAATGAATGAATGGTTGTGGTGACTACTGAAAGTATCAGTATTATTATTATTATTATTGTTGTCAATGCGACTATCGAGGCGACACGATAATCAATAAAATAAAAACAACACCGACAACAACGACGACAACGACAACAGCAACATCAACAAGAGCAACAATGGTGAAGAAGAAGAAATATTGTCGAACGTTCTTAAGAGTGAGAATTAACAACAACATTACTGACAAAAATGAACGGAGAGATGGGGAAAAAAACTTCGCAAAGATATGAAACGACGGCAGCAGCATGAACCAGACTGGGAACCAACATCGAACGAAAAATATGTTTCTGGGGATCTCAATATGAATCTCAATATTTCACTTGTTCATACTCAATCCTTTCGCGGAAATGCGAACTCTTCTTCCAGCTGAACTTCAGGGCGCTCTGCTGGAGCAAAAAGGAAAAAGCACAAATGCGTGAGTCGATATAATATAGTGATTGTAATAATTATACCATAGATACATGAAGAATGAATAGCAATTAATCAAAATAATTCAGACTTTTACTTTTTTGTTTTTTTTTCGAATGTAGTCGTATTTGTTGCTTCGCTATAATGTCACATATCAAAACAATACATAATAGACTGATCGTTATCGATAGTGGTACAAAACGTTGAGAGCAAAGCCACCATTTAATTTGAGAGAAAGTTAATATATAACTTTGTGACTATTTAATGTGTGGCGAATCTAATTCAACTAATTTGCTTTTATGATCGACTATGGTACTCCGCATATGATGTATGATAGGAAAGAGAAAATTGCTTAAAAAATCCTCTGAATAAACCATCTGTTGAAAAAGTGAAAATGTCAAAAAGCATGTACGGAATCAAAAAAGGGCGATTCCATGTATATATATATATAAATATATATATATATATATATATATATATATATATATATATATATATATATATATATATATATGTATATATATATATATATATTCGTTTAGATAAAGTTGTAATAATGAAGAATAATAGAAGTTAATTATAAGATAGTGATTGGTTGCTGTTGTAAAACAGGGCAAAAAAGGTTCGTTAGGCGTTTGACGCGACTGCATGTGAAACAAATGCTATTCTATTACAGAATAGCAATATAACAGCCTCAAGAAAGTGACTGCTGATTTACGAGTTGTGTAAATATTTGTGGTACGACTAATTGTGCTATATCAACACACAAGGTAGGCTTTAAAGTAAGCTAACAGTTAGTTGGATGGTTCGCCTACAGTTGGGAAGAAAATTGGTTTGCTGCTAGAAAAAAGTTGAAATACGGTGTGCTTCAACTGTAAACCTATTTTTTTCTTAACTAATAATTGTTTTTCGAGCTGATCCTCAGCTGTTTCCCTATCTGACAGGCCTCAGCTCTTAACCTTTAGGTATTACTATGAAGACCTGTCGGGGCCACCTTTACTTATTCTCTTCCTTCTTCGTACCTGGCGAGAATCTTCAGATAAAGAACGAAGATTTTTTTCTTAGCTGGAAACCTGTTTTCTTCCTAACGGTAGGCCTACCTCCCTCCTAAACGTAAGTCTTTCTTTCTCCCAAGAGAATCAATTACTTATACTCATACCCTGTAGTTAATGCGCTAAACTACTTCTTATTCGTAAAGTAAATCACCGACAGTATCTGGCAGCATTTGTTAGAGAAGACAAAGCAAGTTGCTACATGATTTTCTCTTACTAGATCGGGCTTCTGTTTCTACAAATTTGTACTCAAATATTGCTCACTCTCAGGCTGCTGCTGCTGCCTGGAGGCGTTGCACCCTCGAGATCTTCGGTCACATCAGCCTGCTTCTTAACTTTAGATGCCTCCTCATCAGTTTCCTCAGGGGCTGCTAGAGGCGCGGCGGCAACTTCAGGGTCATCTACTGGGCTCTGCTCAATATTACTATTACGGTTATTATTATGATTATTATTACGATTATCCGTTGAGGACGAGGAGGTATCCTCCTCCTCCTCTGCTAATGGAGTCCCCTCTATAGCACATTGCTGATCGGAGTCAGATGGATTTGATTCTTTAACGATGTCGTTTTCGACTGGGTGTTGTTCAAGCTCTTGTAGTTGTTGTTGCTGTTCGGTGTGGTAATGATGGTGGTCGTGGCCCGGAGGGTGATCGAATGAAGAAGTCGCTGCTGCAGCGGGTGTTGTAGTTGCTGTTGGTTCGTCCACCACCGCTGTTGTACTTACTCGGGACTGGCTGGCTTGGGTGGGCTCTCCATCGCTGTGGCTGTTGTGGCTATGAGGTCCGGGTCCGTCTGCCGAGACGGACTTCTCGGGTAGAGATGTGTGCCGCTGCTCTTGAACCGACGCGAGTCTGGGGTCACGATCACACAGTATTCACCCCGCATGACGGGTTGCGCAAAGTATCGACAAACGGCAGAACGAAAACAGCCATTGGTCGAGGGTAGACGAAGCGTCGAAAGTCAGTCAAAGCAGATGTTGATTATTTGATTGATTACACCCGAAGTGGCAATGTCCGTTCAGATCACCATTAGAAGAGAATCCACCATCCGGCCGGGCATCCGTCCAGACACAAACGAACGAACCGATTGTTTTCGTTAGTATTGGGATGGTACCGTGTTACGAGGGGGAGGCGGCCGCGCGAACGATTTTATATCTATATAAGTGCGTGTATGTCCATGAGCGGCGGTGTGTGTCTGTCTATCTCTCGGAGTTCGAGATAGTGATGTTGTCTAACAATTACTTTAGCTGTGATAATTTGGAATCACGCATCATAGGCAAATGGGTTGTTAGCAGGGTAGGCGGGAGAGTGTTAATGACGGACCGTTTGAGTGTGACCAGGGTTCCCGTAAGTTTCTTGCATCTCCTCAGGGCATTCTCGAGCCGTTCAGGCTCCTCCTTGAGGAACTTCTCTTCGCGGACAACCGTCTCCATCTCACCGCTAATTACGCTTTTCATCGTTTCCTAAAATGCCAACAAAAAAACAACATTTTAGCACAAACACAAATTAGACAAGAAGCCACGTGGGGTTGTCAAATAGTAGTGTTCGATAGGGCTGTGCGTTGGATGCATTTAGCTTTCGAATGACACCTTGACCGAGGCGGTATACACGCAGTGCGCATGAAACATCTTCTTACCCGCAATCCTATCGTTTCGCCGAAATAGTTAACTAGTAACCAGTGGATAATGTAACCTGGTACGGTATCTAGTTATTCCTCACAGTTAGATGCCCCCATGACTGCCAACTATGACTTGCATACCTGTAGCGAGGGGAAGCGGTTCTTGAGGTCGGCAACGGTACGCGAGGCTTTGGAGAGAACAAGTGCCATACTCTCCACGTTGGACATATTGACGCGGCAGCGGCGATTGATGACGTTTGAGCGAAGCTCTTCGACCTGTGTCTCCAACTCACTAAGCAATTGCGAACAATCATGGATGGACGGACCAGTATTGCGATGGGGTCCGTTGATGTTTCGGTGGTCCAGGGTAATCATTGTTTGACGTTGTCGAACGTTGTCCAGCGAGACAATTAGTGTGGACAATCGCCAACGCAAAGGGATGTCGGAGTAGTGAAGGGTTTGGAGAAGGATTTCACAGGTGGGAATAATAACATCGTGGGAACAACCCCATACAGACACCATACAAAGACGACAATACAGCACAAGTTAGTAGTTTTACGGTACACCGGACGGAGGTTATGGAAGGGAAATACGGAAGGAGGAGTCGGTACGAATTACAAGGCTTGTTTGTGTACACTCTCTATGCACGTATTTAACTACCTTCAAGGTACTAGGTGGCGGCGCTTCAATGTTTGCATCAGGTGATATATGGGTGTTCGAATCCGAGTAAAATGTCCTTATCCCCATGGCCCGTGTTTCTTTCCACCTCGTATCTGTGGTATCCCTCAAGTGTTAAGGGCTTACTTTTTTCGCCCGTTCCCTTTCAGCTGAAATGTATTTGTTCCTCATGGACAATTGTCTTTGGTTATTCGTTCCCCATGTACATATATCTATGAAATCTAAATTGTGAGGTTCAGATCTAAAACAACTTGTCGAAGACGGGTTGGCTGGTTAATAACGGACTAAACACGGCTACTGACCCTGCATGTTACTCAAGAAACTAAATCAGGAGACGTTAGTTGGTTTTCTTTCCACAGGGAGTAGGGAGTATCCGATATAGCGTAGACTTACGCGAGATCCTTTTCAAGGGTCTGAGCATCGACATTGTAAGATCCCTCCTGTCGGGAGATTCTGATTCGCTCACGGGCGGCCGCGCCCGCGTCTCCCGACTCCTGAAGCAACTCCTCTTTTTCCTTCTCCTTCTCGCGTACCTCCTTCTCCTGGGAGATCTTCACACGCGCAATTGCCTCGTTGATCTTTGCGCACGTGTCCTATGAACAGACAAGTTCGAAACAGGAATACATCATCGTCGGCACACGCCATTCGATTCATTAGGTGTCAATATGCACATTTTTTTTGTATCAAATGCTCAGAGTACCAAGCTCAGTGTCGCAATGTGACACAATGCGAATTTCCTACATGTTCCATTTGTTTCCACCTGTCGCAGACCCTCGTCTTTCTATTATATTTATGCTAGTGATAGATTGTGCATTCAATAATTAGTATTAGATGTGGCATCAAGTGTTTCGAGCGCAAGACTCGTATTAAGAATTTTGTCAAAGAAGCTGTAAACATGTAAATAATAGTTAACGTTAATAATCCTGCAAGAACATGTTTACTGTAAATAAGAGTATTGGCGCATACCTAGACTAATCACGATGTTAAAGGTCAATGACAATCTGTACCACGTGAACATAAGCATTAATAACCAAAATCTGTATTGTGTGTTTGTTGCAGCTGCTGCTGCTGCTGCTGACAGTGAAATGATTCCACACCTTGACAGCTTCTTTGGTAGCGGCTGCCTGAGCCTGCGCCATCCGCCGTAAGTTTCGCACCTCGGCGCGCAGTTCCTTCGTATGTCTACGCAGCTGCCGTAGGTGCGTGCACATTTCAGGCGACAACGGAATACCTCCATCTGCAACAGTGGGAATAGAAGAACAAGCAAGATAACAATGTATTTGATTTTGTATTTGCTTTGTGTATGCCGGTATCTTTTAAACAGAGTAAATACTAATGAATAGTAATAATAATGCGATACATAGTGATGTAATTAATGCCTAGCACAAATGTTATTATATTTTTGTTTGGTCGAAAAAAAACACGCTTGCAAGTAATGCAGCTCGCCGTAGTTACTAGTTCCATGAAATTATGGCTAATTGTACACTGAAGTAAGAATCTCGCTAACCACAGCGTTCGTTGTGAACGGCTTCAGACAAGCTTTAATATCGGTAATACTAAAGGACCCTATTATGTTAGGCGTCTCGTTTTTTTTTGCTGCAGCAGCAGCATAATATTTCCATTAGCATGCCAGCCGGAGACAGCGTAATCGTAGATATCGCGATCGGCGAGGAATTAGTCATCCAAATGTTTAAATAAAGTAGAAAAACTCTGCATTGACTAGTTTCAAACAAACGATATTCGAAAATGTTAATCATACTTGCATTCGTGATCACCCTCCGATATATATATTATGGAGATTGGTAGATTGTGCTCAACACTGCCTTTAATATGCATAACCATATCAATAATTCACACAAACAGGACAAAGTGTGGACGTAATTAGAAACCTTTTCAACTCGTGAGGAACTTAAAGTTAGCGAATAGAGGGTCATGGAAGGTGAATGGAACGCTCAAATTGTACCAGTGCTCGATGCTCAAAAAAGTCTTCTTGATGCCAAGGTTAGTGAAAGTGTTTAATTGAGACCGTTTTTCTTCTGGCGTCTACATGTCACAAAGCGAGGTTAGAATCAACGATTAGTCACTTCACAAACATCGTCAAACAATCTTAAATTTTTTAATGGATTTTGTTTTTGGGCTCTTTCATGATTTCAATACGTGCTCGTTTGTTAATATATTTGATATATTTGACATAATTTAGTGTGAGCCGATTAGTTTGGAACTTGTACGAAAGTGTTCATTATGATTTAGATTGTAAATGGTACTTTTTTTTGTTCCTTAGCTTTAAAAACAGGCTAAACTCTATTTCGAATAGCCGAGACCTAGGAGATTCCCCTACTCAATTTGAATAGAAATAATTGCGCATTACCACTGTGATCAGATACGTGGTTTGCGGGGGGGCGGGGTGCTGTTCGTGCATCACGCAAGATTCCTTCAGAACCCACTTGGCATAAGCGGCTGCTTAAGCGCATCATTTTTTACTGACACAGACCCGTTATTGTAAATGGTGCTCTAACACTTTAATATTTGTTATATGTTTCTGCTCCTCTTGCCCGAGTAAGCCTGGTTCCTTCAAATTTTAATCGGGTGCACCACGCTTATCTCTACCGCTGGACGACCTCCAGGTGACGCCTTGGTCTCATCAGGCTGCACAACGTTGTGCAATGACATTGGGTCCCCTTGATGGTCTAGTGGTGAACGCCTCGGACTGCTACACAGGAGGGACAGATTGTTGCGGTTCAAATCCTGTCAAACGCTGTCTTTAAATTCCTCTATTTCTGGATTCTAACCAGGTACGACGGTTATAAGAAAAGCAAGGCGGGCCAGAAAGGTCACCCTAATAATACCTAAAGTTTAAGTGGTGAGACCCTGTGTCACCATAGGAGAACTGCTAAGAGTCAGCTCAAAAAACGGCATGGGCGACATTTTGTCTGCCTTTGTCAACGCTCCCAACAACGAGCTTCGTTCCGGTTTCGGCGCCGTCTGCCGCAGCAGACGATCTGCTCACCTTTGCTGTTATTGTTGTGAGCAAATGCTGAAGCTGCTGGTTTAGGAGGAGGCGGCGGCTTGTTATGGCGCGACTCTTTGTCGGGAAGGGCGGGAGGAAGTCCGGACGAGCCGAAGTCTCCATCTGGACGTTATTTAGTTGCCGTTTACGTCCGCAGCAGCAGTAGCAGAAGAAAACCGCACACATTTGAATGTGCACAAGGACGCACACATAATAAATAAATACATGATGATGATGATGATGATAATGAAACGTTACAGCAGTGATATTCGCCATGAGAGCCTTTCATATATCGTGTGCCATTACGGAATCGAGAAAACAAACTGAGCGTAAATATGTTAATATCTATGGAGCAAAACATTGGCATCGAACAATCGGGGCCGTAGTTGCCTAAGTGATGTACATAGGTTTCTTCCCGACAGTCGTTTACGGTAGCACCTACGTGAACTAACAAGTTCATTCCAGATGAAAAATCAAGTGAAAACGTTCACCGGAGGAGCGAACAACCGCCTGAGTTTCATCACCGAGTGTGAATACGTTGAATATGGACAACAGTTTCCATCAATAGAAATATATAATATACTAGTAGTACTGTTGAAATCTGTGTTCATATTCATCGTCATTTTAGAGTGCCATTAGAGAGATGTGTTTCCTACTAATGCTTTTCTCGATTCCACCCGAGAAATACACAAAGCATCGTATCGATGAAGGAAAGGATAAATAAAACGAGCAAAAGGAAGTAATTATAGCGTCTGTAAATATAGGCTGACCCGAATCGACTTGTTTGTAGCTTGCAATTTCGATTAAAAAAACTCCAGGATAAACGCGTATGATTGTATTTTGAATCACGAGGTCGCTCTCGAGAAGCGAAGCACGAAAAACTAATCCATTGCAGCATAATATGCTAGAAATCTATAAAAGTGCTCCACCCGACAATGTCGTCTCTCAGTAAGGCCGGCCTTTATAGGTAAAGATTAATAGAGAAATGTAGGCATCAGCTAAAGTACCAGATACTTAGAGCATATTGGAAAAACGTTATAACGAAGACATACAAGAGAGATTAGGGCCTTCCCGAAATCGGATTGATCAAAGGAGCGAAGAGCATTCTAATTAAGGATTAAACTCAATAGTTCTCGCAGTTTCGAGGTCATTACATTGTGCTGTTCGAGGCACATCACTAGCCTGGCAAAAACGGCAGTCAAACACTAGAGGAGGATTAACCGATTTCATTTGAATATTCATTCGATTGTAACAAGATATATCCTACAACTGAAAGTTCGTTAAGGGAGATATCGTTAACGAGCCAACGACCGCTGTTCGTGCTTCACGGAAGAGTTCAACCCTTGATACGGCGGGAGACTCTCGATTTTCAAAGACGTTTTTTATGATATATCACTTCAGTAAATATAGAATACTTTTAGGCCTCGTTTTACGGTCGAAAACATAATATCCATTCAAGTATTCTAGGACATTGATCTTACACGTTCATCATCATTATGCATTTTTTTTATCTATTTAGCATCATCATCCGTTTAGAAAATGGCACATGCTCACGCATTAGGTAGAATAATCAAATGCACAGGCAATCAACGAATTCGTTAACCTCTGATACCTAATTATTGTATATAAACACAAGAATTCTCCGGGAATTCCTTGATCTATCTGGCTGGTTGACTATGTGGCGACAGTCCTCAACCGTAGATCACTTTTGAACCATTGACGAGAACCTTCCTTGGTCTGACACGTTCTAGGTACACAATTGAACATATCAATATTGTTGTTGAATAGTGTCCTAAGGTGGGACATCTTGACTTATCTTCATTCAACTGCATTCGGCTGGTTTTAGATAACAGTTCTCATGTTTACCTGTGTGTGCGTGTACCAGCAGCTGCTGCGTACCGAAGGGGATACAATCATCAGTGAAATATGGCTGTACATGTATATGTATGTATGTATGTATGATGTACGGGTGGCCGAACATTTCATTCGTTGTGTCTCGCGACTCGTTAGTAGAGAATCGAAGCTGAACGATTATATGAAAACTCCAAATTAGTTATCGTATACTGTGATGTGTAGATTTCAGCTACCTCAAGAAGGATATGTAGATTAGTGATCTCACTCTTATCCCCTTCGTCAACCTCAGTTTGTGGATGAAGCTGCGACATTGTGTCGCAAAATATCGCTACAAAAATGTGCAAAATTAGAAAAGTTTGTGCTGATGTCCCATTCATCAACGAAGGCATCAATCATGATCGAAAAATTACCCAATAACATATGAAGACTCCAAGAATTCAAGGATGCAAAACAAAAAATATAGCTTGGACATATTTGGGTATCGATCGGTATCGATTATATTGCGGTATCGATCCTGAATATTAGATGAATATGTTTTTCCGTACTAAGGGCGGCCTAATGGCACCACTTTGAAAGGTTTATCCTCTACACAGGCAATTTTTACATTTATTAGATGATTATTAATATGCTGTATATACGATATGCACCTTCGTTGATCAATAGAAGAGGTGGGAAAAATTGACTGAGCCAAAAACATCCAAAGACTAGCGTTCGACAGGAAAATGGTCAGGAGTATTAGTTTTCAAATCGATCACCGAACCTCGCCGAAGGAGGAGCAATTGGTTTAAAAATCGAATGGTGGTAACGTTGACCTAAACATAAATATAAAGAGGTTTAAAATTAGATAAGGACAAGTACAAGGATAGAAATGAAACTAGCAATAGAGAGAGAGAGAGAGTGTTTGTATTGAACGCATACGCATAAGGCAAAAATATGTATGCACGCAAAGTAGATGTATATTTGGGTACACCACGCCCGAGAAGACAGTTGGCGTTGTGATTCGCCACTCGTAACACATCGAGAACACTGATCAAGAAAATGGATGACGGGGAAGAGGTTGCACCAACGAACAGACACCCCGC
The DNA here is from genome assembly GCA_019614645.1 of Stratiolaelaps scimitus. Taxonomy (NCBI): domain Eukaryota; kingdom Metazoa; phylum Arthropoda; class Arachnida; order Mesostigmata; family Laelapidae; genus Stratiolaelaps; species Stratiolaelaps scimitus. The sequence continues at coordinate 419,274 of JABWDB010000038.1, forward strand.
AAGGAGACAAATGATAGTTGTTGCGATGCCACACGGAAAAATGAGCCAGAAATACAAAAAAAAAAGAGATTTAGGAACGTATAAGAGGACAAAGCGGAATGCTACAATGGGTACATTGCTAAATAAATCACTGACCCGACACTGAGTACGAGCGGAGCCCTTTGAGGGCAGGTTTGATTGGTCTATCAGCTGCAATGCAATGAGAAGAACAGACCGAATATAATGTGAAGTTAGACCATGAAATGCTGGCCACATCAAATAATGGTCCACGGTGGTTTATTTTTCGTTTTTTTTTATGTAAATTATAGAATAGTTAAAGGCAAATGATATGTATCACCGTAGGAATGGTGTTGAGATTTAGGAATTGGCTTTAAAATAAATAAATATTTAGCCAATTTTCCGATAAATTTACACGACAGAACGCTTATTATTACGTTTGAGAATCTGTAGTTATGCTAACATAACTTAAGACAAACGAATTTGCAATTATTAGCGAAGGTAGCTCGTTAGCTTTCTTGATTATCTCCTTGGGTTAAAAACGTATCGTAATTGATTATGTTCGCCCCATTTTGAAAAATCCGTTAATTCGTTATACCTTGTGCCGAGGGTGAATGAGATGAGGTCGTTAGGGATTCCTCACAGAAGGACACCGATTTCTCCTCTGAGAGATTGAGGATAGACGCAACGAAAATAAAACAGGCCAAAACCCATTTAGAGGAACTATATATGGTGACAAGAATGACGCAGTAAATTCCTGGCTAGAAAGTTGATCAAGGAGAGGTTAACGGAATTTCGACAAGATGTAAGGAATACAGCTACAAAAGGAGGAGAAACATAAAAGAACAACTCTATAGGGCTTCTATGATAGTCGTTGTGACTCGGTGACTGAACCTGTCATCAGAAATATATGATTTGAAATAATAGTGGCGCGGACTTCAACCTGCCACCACAGAACGAACAAACTACAACGATGGAGGCTGTCATTGAAACTGTCCCGCCTCTACGAAAGCTCTACTCTAAGAAAGTGTTGAAAAACTCTGTTGTTTCTCTCTAATTGTTTTATCCCATCAAGTATATCAAGCTGTTTTACGTGTTATACACCGAATTGGCTCCAATGAAAAGGTGGCCAAAATCAACCATGATTATTTTCCTTAGAGCAATGGACCATAGGTGTGGTGTTAAGATGATTTTCGCCATCGTTCGAATGACTGATCGCATGTGGGAGAGGTCCTGACTCATAAAAATGAAAAACGGAAAATGTGTCAAAAAAAGTCATAGGGCAGAGGCAAATTGGGCTATAAATAGAACGAGGATCAAAGGTGGACCATAAAAAATATGGCCAAATACCAAAAAAGTCAAAATACCTTTGAACGACTGTCTCGGTTTTGATATAGGCATGTTTAGCGTGGATGATGGTGAAGAGCCGTCTGTGAATTGATACTCGAGTTACTTTTGGAGTTTTGACTTTTGAGAAGAAGCAGTAGCAGCAGCAGCAACCGCAGCGGGGGTATCAGCAGCTGAACTACTTTTCGTTTTTCTTCTAATACAAATAGGCTCTAGTTCTATCGATCACTGTATCCTATCGGCGACGTATACACGAACGTTTTCGGCCAATAAATGATTCTTGCTTATTAAAGGTACATTTTAATGCAAGTCCATTCGGTTACACTCATCGCTTAGGTTATTATTCTAAAGCTATGTTGTTAGAATTGTTTCCAAAAAAAAACACCGTTAGATTTGTTCATAACGAAGATCGATCAAACAATGATGCAACAAACTGGCAAACTTAATGAAGCTTGCCGTATATCTAGCATCCCACTTGGACTCCAGTCATTCTTACCCTTATCGGTATCTCTGGTAGGAATGAGGTGTTGTGGCCTGGATGCAGAATTGGCACCCGCGTGTGGAGCTTGGAGAACTCCACCGGGTGCCTGCAGGGCCGGATTTGGGCTGGTGGGGGCCAAAGCCTTATGGACCAGTCCTGTCAAACTAGCAAGTTGTCGCTCCATGTACTCCACGCGCAGCCGAGCCTCTTCATCGACCAGCGGAGCGCCTACGATCATTGACGAGACAGTAAGTATGAAAATATCGATGATTTAAATGAACCACTGTACCATTTCTCATATACCTATAAAATACGTTCAACTCTTTATCAGGCGAATAGAAGTTGTGTAGTATACATTTATCAGATGATGGCATTTTGTTTGCATGTTACAAAATATCTTTAACGTAAAATTCTTCAGTAGATGTATGTATTACTATGACGAATCATTAGCTGGACAGCACTGAAACGATGCTATGTACACACGTCAACATATATATTTGTGTGTGAGCACGTATTGATATGAGCCTATGAAATCTCAAATGAGACGAAACGAGCGACCTCTATCTGAGCTCAAGCGTCAGCCCATTCGGTGGATTCAAAATAGGACTCGAGAGAAATCACCCGTTGCGTCTAAAGAACGCGACCGAGCCCACGATGAAGGCGTCCATTCGTCCCAATTGTTTCCGTCCTAAATCGGAAATCCGGGCGGTCTTCTCAGCTCACGCAGTAGTTTTCTGTCTAAGGCCGCCGGTCGTGTATTCGTCGCATGGAGTTCTAATTACTGACAGCGAACTACCGCACTCAACTCAGCAGCGCGGTGTCCGGCCTCGACTAATGCCATCAATGCGTTCTCATCTATCGTCCTCGACGACGAGCAACGTAGCACGCGAAAGATCAAATGGTTCACGCGGGTTCCCAACTGGGGGACTCGCGGACGGGGCAGAATTGTATGCGACAAAGAAATAAACTTTGTGAACAAATGACGACGAAATGACCTGACGCCGTAAAGCCTATTATAGTTTAGTAATTGGTAAACACCTATAGGGCATCGCCTAATTTTATCTTGAGAAGTGTTGATTCGAAGCAAATCCGTACGTGATTCTATTATAATTTACACGTTTTGGAACCGTACCCCCGGATACGCCTGCGGGTAAAGCCAAGTATATATATATATATATATATATATATATATATAATAGCCTTTCTTGGCTGTTCTCTATTGCAACAGTTTCGGTCAAAAAATATTTAAATGATCTCGCACACACGAGGACGACAGCACTAACAAGGCTAGTTCTACCTGCATAAAACGGAAACACCACCACTTACCGGGTGGTCCCTGGGCCAGTCTGGGATCGAAGAATTGGTCGGGTTCCGGGTACATCATCCTCGAACTCCTCTCGGGAGAACTAAGATATCCTTCGGGGGTGCGCGACCGCGGAGCCATATCATGTGGATAGCCCCGACCTAATCAAGTATGGGAACAATGGACAAAATAGTCATAATTTAAAATATAGTCATATATGTCTTGTTGATCGCATTCACGCCAGCACTGAAACGATTTAGTGCTGTTTTAACTTTTGCCAGTGGGATGTACATGAAGCATTCAAAAGGGGTTCAATCCGAGATGTGTTCTTACACATGTACGCATAAGGAAAGCGAAAACAGAATATATATAGATATATATGTATATATATATATATATATATATATAAGATTGGAAAGTCTCTTATCGAAATCAGTCTCTGAATGAATACATTTGAACTAGTATTTATGAGGTACACTAAATAGCATGAAGTATCTTCTTCTCTTAAAACGCAGAGTTGCCACCACCCCCACAAACTCGGAAAGTGAATATTATTGCTGTTGTTAAGAACAATTTTTATTTCAAAACCGTTGTGGTTGTATGACATCTCTGTCTTCAGCTCTCTGCTTGTTCTATATTTTTTTCCTTTGAACATAAACGCTGTTCTCCTAAAAAAAAAGTGCACTGCTTATACATTTGATAATGCTACGTATATATAACTTAGTAGTGTAGTGTACATTTTTGCAACGCTTGAAAGGTGTTCTTATTTAGTTTTAGGAAATTATGCGTATATTGTGCCTATTTCTTTATTTTCGAGGGGGGGGGGGATTTTCCTTAAACGCACGGACACCGCCAGAGACATTTGACTCTCCATTAAAGTGGGCCGATTCAGTGTAAGGTTGATGTGGATGACAAAACGCCTCTATCTTCTAAAACCATTTTCTGCTGAGAGTCAGTCTCTTCCCATTGTCCACTTAAAAGTGGACTATCCAGACTTGATAGGATATGCCTCCAAATGAATTGAATATTTTGATTTTCAATAGTGTTTCACTGTCACAGAGACTTTGTGTGTAATTCTGTCATGACAGCTCGGTCAATCCCTCCTCGGATCTATTATGTTCTTTTTCATGCGGTTCCGATACATACTCACCCCATTTAGAGGATAACTAAAACTCAAGCTCGGATCATGCAAATGGTTTCTTACATGCGCGGTTACAAAAAATGGAATAGCCCAAAGCATAGACGGTGAGAATTCTTTCATTAATTAATAGCTATTAGTCTAATATCTGCTCGGTGAAAAGCGAATATCATCAACAAAAGGAGACTACTACTTTACTCGGCCATTGCGTGTCAACGTCCAACTAAAGTTGAGTCCAACGAGTTGGTCAGTCTCCATAGAGGCATTGCAGCTGCTGTATTTCGAAAAACTACTCACCCGTGGGCGGTTGCCTTAGCGGGGGCGGTTGCGGGCTGTGTGGTGAGCCAAGGGGTGAGACCCCTTGCGACACAAAGCCGGCTAGCCGCGCAGACTTCGGAGGCAACAAGCCCGCCGCTGTAAGCATACGAATACAACGAACAACAAACAACAACAGCCAACACACACACGCACACAAACAACCACACACCGATTCGAGCAAAGCCAAAAATCAACAACGATAAGATTAACATAATTCGCCAGAACACGATTGTGACAACTACAACAGCAACTATATCACGGTCTTTACAACGGGACATGAGGATACTGGGTTATCGAAATTTGAGCACTCAGTACACACGTTTTCGCTCTCGATTCTTATGGCAAACTTCTCATGGTACTCGTCGCATGACAAAAACTAAGGACGATTACTGCGAGTTCGAAAGGCGTTTCACGGCAAACGTTATCGGGATGTTTGGTGGCAAACTAAATTGCCTTGTATTTACTTGAATGCCATTTTTAGCATACATATACTATATATATATATATATATATATATATATATATATATTTCATAGAATGATGTAATATAACATTTTAGGACATTCACATCGGGGCGAAGACGAGCCGTATATGTTGTGAATAAGGAAGGGTTCGCAAACCTCAACAGGGCTCTCAGCGCAATCCCATCTTAGCGATCGATAGTCCGGTAAATTGGCCGACTTTGAAAATCGGTAAGATCTAAGAATAGGCATTTCGCTGAAATCACTTTATCCTTAAACCTATTCACATGAGATAAATTGATCGTTTCGCCGAAGTGTATCGCTTTTGGCATTGAATTACGACAATAGAGAGAGAGATGAAGCTGTAACCTTGTAGTTCCTTCACTCCCGATCGTTCCATTCAATTGTGACGTTATAATGTGACTAGAAAAAAATTACTTCGTTAGCATTTGCAAACCAAGTACCCATTTGAGGATTACCGCCCAGTTGAAAAGGAATTTTGAGCCAATAACATGTACAGAAGAACAGTATGTTTAGGTATTTGCCAAAGGTTGCATTTGATTTTTCTATCTCGGACACAGAGAAAGTGCTCAAGTGACCGAGCATGACGATTCGAATGGAGATACTGAAGCGCTCGCTCTCTCGAAAATCGCCTGGACGTCATTCAGTCCCCAGCAGTCACAGTAGCGTATCACATCAAAAGCCTTTGAGGGGACAGCTCAATTCCGGTTACTTGACTTCGGGACCAAGCGGATGACGGTGCAGCCATTCATCAGCTAAGTAATTGAGCTAATCACTGCAAGCGAGCCTATCTAATGTAACTAGCCAGGCAAAAGCAATAAAGCAAACAAGAAAACAAGACCGGAACGAGAAGAAATCCGATCTTCTATTTCCAGTAGGTCTACTTCTAAGATAAGCGAAAGAAACAAATGATACTGTTACATTTTCACCACATGAACAGCAGCAGCTACGCAGTTAAATGAAGCTGTTGTTGCGAGCAGAGCTAGGGAAGGAGACGGGAGGAGGAGAAGAATAAGGAGCGAAATAGCACCAGCAGCAGCAGCTGCAGACGAAGGCAAGATCCGACTAAACGCATGCAAATGACCATAGATGCGTCTATCGATAGTTATTATACTATCGGCATCGACCCCCATAAGTCAATGTCATTTGACGAGTTCTGTCCATATCGCATAATAGTGATGAGAGTGGCAATTTTGTGATTAACTAAAAAACGGATTTGTCCTTCTACCTATTGGGTATCCGCTACAAGTTGCATTCTTTCCCTGGGAATCATTAGGGTGACGAACACTATTGAAAGCAAGAAAAATGAGTAGATTGGTAGGCAGCTTTTGGGCAATTGTCACAACGTATGTAAAGTTATATATATATATATATATATAACTTTGTACAGCAAAATGTGGTATGATACATATCTTCAAGATATATCTACCTATCTATCGATTCAATTATTGTATGAATGTGCTTATGACCGTGCCTATGTATACCTTTAGGGTTGAGATCATGGTGGGACTGACTCATGGGAACGAGATGCGGTGGTTGCTGCTGCCGCTTGTCGTCGGGAAGTCCCATTGGGACTCCCACAGCAGAGTAGGTCATGCCGCGCGGGAGGGTCTGCGAAAAGCCAAGCTGGCCCGGTGGAGGTCCTGGGGGTCCCAATGGAGGTCCTGTGGTTCGCATCGCACGCTCACTCGCCGCGGGGGAGTATGGCCGCATTGGGGGTTGAGGTCCGCCACCACCCCGATTCGCGTACATCGGAATCCCGTAGTAGCTCGATCCTGAAATGGATTTCGGTTAATTGCTTTTTGTGGCTGTGCTAATATATTGGTTGAGGTTGAAGGCTTTGTTAAAAGGTCATCCTTGTGCTGCTGGCATGATTCTATGTTCCAATTTCATGTATAGATGCTCAGAATATAGGCAGCTCAGGATCATGCTCGATCTTTATAGGCTACTTGTTGCTTGTGCATCATCAACAATATGAGCAAACATTTTCCTTCGATTACCGACAGCCACCTCTGCCGGCAACAATCACCTCCGCATAGAGAATCTATGTGATGGTAGAACGCACATACAGACAACAATGCGCATTTGCAAAACGGAATATTGAGGTACAACTGGGGGACAAGACACCTCTGTGTGCCACTGTGTTTCAGCACGTCCGACAGTACACCCGTGGTTGGACTCATGAGCGTAAGTTGAATATAACAATAACAACGTGTCATCGAGGAAGTTTGACTAGGGCAACGGTGGGAAGCACCTTCGGTTTAAACGCCGATCGTGGACATATGGCATACAGTCGTTGTGGTCATTGAATCTTTTCTTCCAGGGGCAAACAAAGCAAGCGCGTTCCCTATCCAGCAATCCCCACCGTGGTGGTCAGCAGCCGGGTGGTGCTGGTGGGGGCGAATGATTATTTCCTCACACTATGTTCAGGGGAGACAGCACTCACAGGAGGGAGACAGCCGGTCGTTTTGTCGTTGATTTCTGTTACTGCTGCCAGAAGACGCTACCGCTAATAGCGGAGATGGGGAAGCAGTATATACGAGGTAATAATTATATAATGCGATCTTAACAACACCTACGAATACTATTAATGCGAGTGACAGCAACGTGGAACCTAACATATAACATATAACATATATATAACATATAACATATAATATTTAACATTAAACGGACATCCATTCAAGAATGCCAGATCGAAATTACAGATGTTCGTTCTTAAGGGTTGTGACTGGTTTCCTCATTATGGCAGTATGTCCATACCGTTACTGCTAAACGACCATTACTGAAGTGTATCATTGGCGAGCATTAAGAAGCCACTGGAATTGTCCAGAATTCTTTGCCGTACCCAATCCATAACGCACACACGCAGGGCAGTGTCTATCGTCATAGCCAAAACAGAAATGGAAGGATTGGAGCAGAAGTTGTCCCACTCTATCCAGTCGTGTGCCGGAGGCTATACTTAGATTATATGGGCTTCGGCATTATGAAATATGGAACTTCCTTAGCAATGGAGAAACGGCTGGGCTTAAACGACACTGGATCGCTACGAAACAATTAATCAATGCCTCCAACCTAAGTTAGCGAACATCGATGTTACTATAACTCCCCGTCCGAGTTGGGCTTTTCTCGTTCCCATATACATACACACACACACACGTAACGTGCGTGAGCGGCATCTCATGCTGCAAGATCATCAACAGAATAAGAGCCACAATCTGCTCTGTAAACAGCTGGAAATGCTCATCAGAGGCTCATCGAAACTAGTGAGGATCTGTAAATACTCGAAGACAGCCATCAGCCTTCAAGGAGAACAAACGGGATAGCATACATAATGGTAATGGTCCTCAATCAAATTCACCACCTATTTTTGCAGGGATGTATTTGCCATATGCTGCATATACGCTGTTTAGTCTCGTCTGGGTCGGTGTCTAGTTAAAACTCTTATGTAACGAGCTTCTTCGGCGATGATATATCTGCCTATGTAACTGTGATTCAAAACAGCTACAAGTTTACAACTCCCAGAATGTGTTTGCTCACGTAAGCATTATACAACTGCAGTTCGGTCAATGAACGTTTAATTGAATAAATGAATGAAAAAATAAGTAACTAGAACATGAGTTTGTTTAGACACCAGTTCAGAGTACGAGCGAATCTATGTGAACAAAGACCATGGGAATTAATGCACCACCACTCATCAAAGCCATCATGTTTCCTTATTCGCTTCGATTAACATGCATCTTCTTATTGGTACTTAGCATATGCAACGATTGATATTCATATTTATATCGATTGAGCCCGACAGAAGCATTTGTAAAGATTTTTTGAAACGAAGCAAAACAAGAACTAATGGGAAATATAAGGTTGGGCTACAATCTGATGTGTTTCTGGGTTATTCGATCTCTTGAACCGAAGGAGTGTGAATAGACGAGAGTGGGTTGTGTCTATGAGAGGTGTTACAGGGCGAATAGAAACTCCAGGGCGGAGGTTGGAGTTTGGATTCCATAGAAGCTCTTTGAAACCTGGTGGAAGTTCTAAGACTTCGTCTCTGTTTGTTATAAAATGGCAGGTGTACTAAAAACGTGATAAGCTTCCTTCATATACAACGTGAACGAGTCAACTGAACACTTCAAAACTTCGAACTGAACCCAAATCAGAGACATGATGCTTTTTGTCAACACACCATCTTTTTTTGTCTTACATGTACGAAGATGTGTAACCTTTACAATTCACTTTGAATACCACGTCAACTTTGGTATCCCATGCTTGTTTGTATGTAAAAGGTAAAGGTTTATTGGTTTATTGAAGGAGCTGCAATTTTACAATGCTTAAGCTCTCTTATATGTCACACGGCAGTTTGTGTAAGTTTGCTAATACGCTTTCTCAAACGCTTCACTAGTTTTCCCCAAACGGGGCACTTAGATCTGAAGGACATTTTTAATAGTATAAAAGGTGTATTATATATCTATTGTGCAATGTGATATTTTCCGATTTTACTTCTCGGTCTTTAGGCTCACTGAATTGACATCTTCAACAGTGTTGTACATTTTGTTTTTAGAGACAATCGTGGATACATCTTATATGTTCCTTATCCAAAATGTAATAAAGGGGAATTCGTTTAAGTCATTTTTTAAATCTTTTAATAAAAACGTTTGTAATTCTCACCATATCATATTACAAGACCAACATCAGATAAACATTTACTGGTATACTTAAAGTGCGTCTTTGGCAGCGGAAATAGCGAGTTGAAGGTTTACTGATCAATATAGAGATTTTATGCCTAAGCTAATCAGAATGGTATTTATATTCAAATGCAATTTTTAGAAGTGAACCGGAATTCCAAATACGTTGGGCATACGTCGTACTATACTCTTTAGAATAGATGCTAATTCCTGTACAAGTCTGTAAATTGGCGCTCTATAATGTGAAACCTCTGATCTCAGTCTATAGTTGGGCGATCACAAAATAGTAAGCTACAACCAGACGGAGCAAGAATTAAAGCCTCTGTTTCAGTCATTGCTTTGAAACCTGAGAAGTTTTAACCAAATCTTTGCAGGCGTTTTCTCCCATTAAAGCGAGGTGTCCTTGGCTAGCTTCACGTATATGTTTATGTCATTGAAGTGATTATGTAAATATTCGGTCTCACCATCAAAATGATCACCGATCCTCTTTTATCGGCGGGGAAGATCGCTGTGTTGACCGCACTTTTTAATAGTACAGTGTTAAAGTAATCGCTATTATAGTTTTTCAAACCGCTTCAAGTCGGACCTCTGGGGCAGTTTTCTTATCTACTTCGGCTAATCCTTTCTCGATGGCCATGATCACGTCCAGAGAGTTGGGATCTTGTATGCTCGATACACATTTTGAACCACTTGGTAGAAGAGATTCCGGTTTATTTTAGAGAGGTCTTGATGAGAGGCTTAAAACTTTCTTCTGGGATATGACAGTTTGTAGGTTCTCTATGTTTGGACTTGAGCTGATTATCTTATTAGGTTTAATATTCTGACGATCAGAGAATTCCAATATTTATACGCTTATTAGTGTCATCCCAAATAACTTTCGGTTTCTGTCATGTTGCGTTTGCAATTGCCCAGGCCGATTACAACGGCAGCAGATGTATTGTCTCCAGAGCTTGCGAATGGCTCAGAAAGAGGTTCGTTGATGGCTATCAAAGCAAAGTTATTGTTTACAGAACCGCACTTCTGAGGAAGATCAGAGAAATTGAGTTCAGATGACCCTCCTCTCTCTCTCTCTCTTACGGCAACCTACTCCATCTATTCTCAGTCGACGATCCCTTATGGATGAGTGGCACGTGGGATTCTTATCCGCGGCATTTCCACATCATTATAGGTAAACAGATACCACACACACACGCACATAATATATATATATGCACGTGCATCGAGGAACCCAATCCCTCCTCTTCTAGGTTTTGCAGCCTCGTATATATATCATCTCAATTGTGCATGAACGTCTCATAGCGTTTCTCCGGGTAAGTAGAATTATAGAGGTCTTATCAACTCAAAAAATCCGAGAGTTCACTGAGACCAACTGACTGAAAGTAACCGAGGTGACCCGGATTCATGAAGTATTATAATCTTTTGATAAATTCTGTTGTGTCGTTTAATTCTTCCTATAATATCACGATATGTTCTATCTGACGGTCTCTATTATCAGTATTGTAACGTTGTTGCAAATACATACTCGAGTTTGAGGTCATGAATTAGTCATCCGACTGGAGTGGATGCTTTCGTGCTGGTCATAGTGACAGCCTAGTGATTACGATGATCATGATGATGCTGGCGGTGGTGATGATGGTCGGCGACCCGGGCGAGGGTATAAGCGGGGTGACGTAACTAAGTAAGTAAGTAAATATATATATATATATATATATATAAGTAAGTTGTTTCGTACCTTTGGGTGGTGGACAAGGCGGCTGTTGCGCTCCCCTGGGCGTTTGCTGTTGTTGACGGTGCATGCTGTGGCTATTCGGATAGTCGGAGTCGAACTCGGGCTCGGAGAAGTAGCTCAAGTCCTCTGGGGGCAAACCGTGTTGGGCGGGTATACCACCGGGGTGCATCGGAAGTGGCGCCGGAGCGAACATGATTGGTGCCCCGCTTTGAGGGTCGTGCTCGTAAATTCGCAGCACCGAACGATCGCGGACGTCGCGCAGATCTACGCAGAAAAGTCAGCGGAACACAGCAGAGTCGAATGTCAGCATTAAAACGTCCCAGAGAATGGAGAGAATAGGTAAAGTTAAACCGATCTTACAGCCGGGCCACGTTAGATTCCAATGGGTTATTTCACACCGCGGGCACGGGAGAAAACGGTGTTCTAATGCAACTGATTATTATAGTGTAGATTCAGCATTTGCGAGTGCTTCCAATAATGAAACATACTCGTCTCCTCCTAATGTATTTAATATATGTATTATACATCCGATATCCTACATAACTGATTTTGCCTATTTACGATGTCCCTTATCTTAGTCTTCGAGCTGCCATACGAGAATTCCAGCGAGAGAGGCTGCAAAATGCCCAATGCTTTAGACTACACAATTTAATGAACTTTGATTAAAAGCGATACAAAACAGCAACAAAAGTTGAGACAGGGTAGTTATTGGGTCTTGAGCGTACTTTTAGGCGATGATTTGTGAAAATAGTGTCATTTACTCGTCAGGAATGAGTGACTTAATAGAGATGATGAGGATACTTGGTGGAGCAATTGGACTTTCAGTTCGTCCACAATAATGATAAAGTTTCCTGAGCACTGACTAATTTGTATTTATAAACGTATTTTTACCTATTTAAGACTAAAACACCACCGTACACCAGGCCGCCATTCGGTTAGCGTGCTGGAAATGCCAGCTTGGTTTCTTGCCAACTTCGACCCTGTCTAGTTCTCCCTATAGAGTTTCTGATGTAGCACTTGTTGCAACATTATCAATACGCTCACAGTAGAATACGTGAACTTTTCGGAAACTACCAGCGAAAATGGGTTTGAAGTCCTACACCACTGTTCTTTAAGCCCGGCCATTTAGCAAACACTCATCGCAGTCCGTGGCTGCCCATGCAGTTGGTAGAGGTAAGCAAGAATTCATAGGCCTTTTCTCTTCGAGGAAGTCGTATGAATGCATTCAGGAACAGTAGCGACGGCATAATCCTTGCCTACAATCACGATACGACCCACGTAATATATATATATATATATATATATATATATATAGGAAGTCTTAGAAGGGCTTTAGCCTTTCTCACTTGCATTCTGTCTAGATGCAAAACAAGTTGTCTGTTCTCGTCTCAAAGGACGAACAGTGTAGTCCCTGGGAGTACAAGTTCGTTCCAACATTCGGGTAGACTTCGCTGGCACAGGAGCGATTTCGCAAGAACACAGCTGCTATATAGTCTAGATTCAGTTGTAACAGCTCGTGCATTCGTGGCGATATCTGCGTCAGAGAAAGGACTGCCGACACAGCAACAAACCATCACACCTGCCGAGGTCATAGTATGACCTGCACTCGAGAAGGACGAGTGGAAGGAACGGACAAGCAAAGCCGAAATTTTCTTCTGGCCACCGTGATAAGAATATTGAACGTCGCGAATCCAATCACATGCCATCGCACAAGAAGGGTCGCACGGGCAGTCAAACAAGCCAACGCTCAGTCAGTGGAGTCAGTCGATTGCTATCGTCAGCTACCGATCGATGCTGGACAAGAAAGTACGATAGCTTTTTCTATTTTATTCTTTTTGTCTATGCTTAGCCTGTATACACTTTTGCTCGACGAAAGAACGTAATGCCAATAGCATTCTATTGCGTGTCATCGAGAAAACTGCAGCGCTACGTTGCTACTGGTGGCTTGATCTGACATTCGAAATATAACTACCTATGTAGGACATATTCCGGGGGATGTTATACCCCTAGACCCCAGAACGTCTTCTTGATAACTATCACTAAACCCTCAGTGACCCCAGCCAACTACGAACACGTAGGCTACCATTCCCTTGGCTAAGGGCCTGTGGGCATATTAGTGACGGATTGGTTTGGTCATGCATATGGCTAAAGTAGATCAAACGAATTGTTTTTTGACAAACAATTTAGCGGTATAAAACAGACCGGCACTCCATTACGAACGGTAAACGTTACCCGTTCAACGGTCGTACGACGATAACTTCTATCTACGTAGATAGGCGAAACATTGATACTCTAAAATTGAATCGCCTCTCTGTCAGTGGTCTTTCATCTGTCTAGGTTTGTTGTGGAGCGTATCTTGCGGGCTCTCATCTAATAGCACTAAGCGCCGTTTGTCACATTGAGCTGCACATACAAAGCATTGGAGTTAAAGGGTGTAAATATATAATAGTATCCATTATAACGAGTTGCCTACATTTTGACCTGATACACGTGAATTTAATTGGTTTAAGTTACAGTGCGGTCTTTTTTTATTTATTTATTTATGAGGAAAAACGGAAATAACTACCCCGCTTTCCCCACGCCTCCCAAGCGGGAGGGAGCCCCTATCGCTCAGGTCTCTTAGCATAGAGGAATATGCGTTTCGCCTTTACAGTGCGATCTACACTTATTTTTACTAAATACAATCTGACAGATATACACCATAATGATTGTGTATTTGAAATACAATTCCTTATTTTTATCAATGACAAACGGCCAAGAAAATATTGCAATCACATCACACACCATAGTTGCACGATTTGATTTGACACTTGTTCAGCACGCAGGTCTAGAAGCAGGTGTCCTAGAGAAAATATAGTGGAGACGATGGTTATCAATAAGCAGCCCGTTTGGGTCACACCCGATAAAAAAATCTGAAAGCAAATTGCCCCCCTTTAATTATGATTAATCATCATTTTGGATCAGCAGGATTCTACGGCGTTTCGATAAGACACAGGCCAAAACGTTTAAGCGTTAATGCCACCGTTGTTAGGACTCTGACAGGTTTAAGGTTTGAGGGACAGCATTTAGGGAATTGAGTTGGGTCGGTTTGACTGACTAACGTGCAGCAAAGTTGTATCGACAAACCCAAGATCTGCGGCTACTTTCGGATTCGATATTTCTCGCTGTTGCAGTTCCATGCAGCAACGGTTGCAGTTTGCTGTTGCAGTTTCATATCAAGTCTTTGAAGAGTTACCAAAGCAAGGAATAGAAATACGTTCACCTACGCGAATCTCTGTAACATGAGCGCCGCCACTTATCGTCTACTTCATGAACCTGATGAACGAGCCGGAAACAGTGGCAGATAGTCGCTGACGCAACAACACAAGTGTGGCGGTTACGAAACAACTGCATCGAAAAGAACCCCGAGTTGCCCGTTTCGTGCCTCGCAGGCTGGGCCGCCAGAGCGGCGTCCTACGTGAAAGCCACGTCAGCCACGGAGGCGGCTCTGAATAATGGATTATGTGCGTGATATGAGACGGGATGGAACTTGCCTCTCGCGTCACTGCCAACGAAGTAGCAGAGCCACACTTTGGACACTTATGACTGAAGTCTCAAGCAACCGAAGAGCTATGGACAAGCCACCACAACCGTCCTGCTCATCCTGTGAACAACCGGACGCCATAACCGATGACTCCTACACAGACACACACATATATATGTTCATCGCACATGAGGGTCAGCGTCGGAGACCGCGTTCACTAAAGAGTCCAAGAGACGAGTGCTGTTCCGGACGCTATAGCATGAACGCAGACATAGATTGTCTCTGCACTCGCAACGGCGTTGTACCGTCATATGCGTCACCGGGAGCAGCAACAAATTATAATAAACAGAAGGCCTCGCACGTGGCCACAGGTGCTCGCCTATTAATTGGCTGGGTATTATATGCCTAGGGAATGAGTTAGATAAATAATAGGCGGATCGGGGCCTTAACTATATAATAAATAAATTTTCCGGGCTGACTCGCAACCAACCAGACTGACCCCTTTAAATGTAAATGTGCAACGGTGGAGATCGAACCCGTGGACCTACATCCGTCTCCTCCGATTGCAAGGCGCACACGAATTTACCGCCACGTCACCGGGCACGACGGCGACTTAACTATCTGTGGTTGACCAACTGACCTAAGATCAAAATGGAAGTCCCAACCGAGGTGAGATTGCTTAGAAGATAATTTAACCTACGCGCAACTCAGCATAAAGCGCAAGTTGACTCTCTTTTGCTATTATTGATAGATATAAATACGTATAGATCCTGTAGTGAGATTTAGCTAGATGTCTCTACGCCTGAGACTCTTTGGCAAGTGCCTATTCTTCACACAGTGGATTGGGAATAACCGATACTCTCATAGCTCGAGCTGTTTCCTGACTTCGGTCATGTTTAGCATCCTCCACAACATTGTGTGGCAACTTCGCGAAGTATATGTATATATATATGGAGAGATATTTTGTTTTGCTTTCTCTGAACAGCTTGGGCGTGAATTGTCGTTTTACGACTGCGCCATTCAGGGCTGCTCATTGAGAAATAGATGCTTTTTTCAAAGGCGTCATGCGTTACAATTTGGCCCCATGGCTTTCATAAAGCCAGAATGACGGTGAATAGAAATTTCAACATATGCTTCTAGCAAAAGCAAATTTCCTACACGTACAGTGTACGATATCACCGTACCAAACGACTCACGATATATAACAAAACGTATTCTATTATATTTATCGAAGTCATATCCATTGTCATTTTGTGTACATCACAAGTTATCATAGAAAATATGTTAAAGCAAGATGCATCATATATATTATACATATATACCTTCAAGTTCGTAGAACATGTCTCTCCCTGGATCGTGAATGTATATGCGAATGATGGCCGAATCAAGGTACTCCATGCTGAGCTGTCGGGGAAAAGATCTCACGAACAACGCCTTGACCGTGTCCATCGAGGTAATTTCGTTTGGGAGCAGCGCTCGCCGCGTCTCGTTGCGGTACTGTAGAAACACCAGACCTGTTGTTGTTGTTGGAAGAAATCCAGTCGAGGCCATGGCGGGCATCCGGAGATAGCGGAGTGAAGACATCGAACGTGGTGGGACATCGCGGGTGGTGCAGAACAGGGTGTAATTGCAACAGGGAAGAGGCAAAACATTGCGTTAGAGGAAGTTCGTTACAACCCTACGACAGCAAACATACATGAATGCACCACTTCCACTCGCCGCTCCTTTCAGACAGACGTGATGCGGTCGTGTTTGCTGCTGGGCGCGTATGTACGCCATTTCCCAATAGCACCCACGTCCGCTGTCGAAACCTGTGCGTGGTCTGGTGTTGTCACGGCGAAGCCGTTTGGTAGTGGCTTGTGTAGTGGTACGAACATGAGGATCTATTCGAGAATGCGCGTTGGTTTACTCGACTTGTAAACTAGGTGTGCATACATAACGTGAATTTAACAGAGTCCGAGGGGATAGCACAGACCGCTTGATGCTGGTGTATTTCTGACAAAAGTGTCCTTTCTGATCGACGTGAGATAGACGAACAATGATGCTGATGATGGAAGTGATGACTGTGTAATATTCAAGTAACATCCATCACGAAGCTGACTGTGTCTGTATGCAAGCTACGTGACGATCTGTGTGTGCATTGGGTTTTCTACTGATTATATTTCCTCTCATATTTTACAAGTCGTGGTGGTAGTATTGGTAGTAGTTATTATTGAATTAGCAGTAGGAGAGAACGAAGCAACTGGAAAAAGCAACAACTACGAGAGAAGAAGCTACTGTGTTAGTCGTGGTTAGTTGTTGTAGTTAGTCACACCTACCCAGGGACATCATCATGGCTGAGCCGTATTCATTGTACGCGTAGATGCCGCCAGCGAACTCGGACGGATCTGTGACATCAACAGCAGCAACAGCAGCAGTCGCAGTAGCAGCGGCGGCACAGAGCGTCGTTGTCGTCGCAGTTGTAGTTATCCGTCGTTGCCGTTCCGATGTTCGTCGAGATGACGACATCAGACGACCACGAGAGGCAGTGAGAGGCAACACCGGAAACGCCGGCAGACCCGGGGGAGCCAGGATACCGCTCGGTGGACAGTGAGCACACGTTGACAGAGGATGTTGGCGATAGTGACCAAAGCGTTGGCGATGATCGCACGGACATCGGCGACCGCCACCACCGCCGCCGCCGCCGCCGCCAGTAACGACAACGCCACCACGACCACCAGCACCACCGCGAGATGAAGAAGTTACACGTTGACGAAGCGCACGAAGAGGTTCCAAGCAGCAGAGAGAGGGAAGGGATAAGGTACGGTAGACAGCAGTGGTTAATCGACGCCGGCGAGCCACGATGGCGGTGAGGGTTGCTGGTGAGGATCTTTTCGGATATGAGCCTCCCTTTTGCGATGGGGCCGAGTTACAAATGGCAGTTGCCAGTGGCAATTGCAGACAGTGAGGTTAATTAGTACTACTGTAAAGGACAGCAACGGTAACTAAAACGGCATTGGCTGCACAGGTTCACATGCACTCTTGGAAATTCATCATATATTGGCACAATCATCACTAAGCACAAGTTGACACACGCACAAAAGTTTCAGCCGTCAAACGATCATATTATCGTCGACGAGGAGAACGATGTATTCCTCTGGTTAGTTTCAACCTGCACCGCAATCGCCTCGTGCACGTGAGAATGAATGACACTTGAGATGAAATCTTGCGTTTGCTTTCAGCGTTAGCACATCCCTACACTCATAGCTTTAATTGGGAATAAAGTCCTTCCATCCCATGGCACAATACACTGTACTGGGCTGGTTGACCGGCTCACTCACTCACAGGGTCTGGCAAAGGAACTGCACTCACACGGTTAGTTGGATGGATAGTTGGTGTGTTGGCCTCAAGATGCCTGGTGTATCTCAAGCGTTTTGAGAGAGTGAGAGAAAAGGAAGGCCGAAAGGGTTCGTCCTGTGGGGCGAGGCACTTTTGACGAAGGGTGGGTGGGTGGCGCGCACGACCCCCCGCTAGACCCTGGCCTCCCCTTCCCGGCTACCGTGAGCTGGGGATGCTGTGGGGTTTCCGTCGTTGACCCCCAACCCCTAGCCGCCACAGCAGCAGCAGCGTATATTGAGGCGGTTGAGAAAGCGGAGGAAATGGCGGCGTGCTGTTGAGAGACCGCAGAGGAACGTCGTTTTGGGCAACCCGTCGAGCCGAGCAGGACCAAGACGCTTCGTTTCGTCGACAACGCAGCGCTCGCCGCCGCGATGGAATACCAACCGCTAGGCTACTGCTGCCACTGCTGCTGTCTTGGTCGGGCCATGGGCAAGCGGCCCGTCAGACATTCAGTCCCTACTTGGCCTTGGTGGTATGGTAGGGTTACAAAGAAGACCACACGGTTATGCCGCCATAGGCATACCATAGAGTGGCCCCGTAGAGTGTGGTGTGGGTCTCGTCTATCTTTCTTCCTTTCTCGTTCGCTCGTGGCTTGCAGCCTCGTTCGTTGGAAAATACGTTTGCCGCACGGCGGCAGCAGCAGCAGCAGCAGCTAGGCGCCACATGCAGTCGTCGCCCGCGAGGGGGCAACTGACAGGATGGCGGATCCCCTGCAGGAACCACCTCGAAAAGGTCAATCAGGGTGTGTCCTGGAGTACGGGAGTAAGTCGCGACCACGCCATACGGGAGGGCTGTAGCGGGCTGTACTGTTCGTCTCCCTATAACTACTACTACCACCACCACCACCACCACTACTGCTACAACGAGAGAGCAGCAAGCGAGAACGAATCGACAGCGCCGCGGCAAAGGAACCACCATCACCAGCCTCTGACCATCTGGCTCAGCAGGGCAAGACAGAGAGCGAGACAGACGGACGGACGGACCAAGGGGCGGGCGGGCGGGCGTTCGGGCGTTCGCTCGGGTGGATGGACGGACGGACGCACGGACAGACATCCATCCAAGGACGTCGGTCAGATTATCCGCGATTGGTGGCCCCTTCCGGTCAGCATTAGTCTCTCTACACTCTACACTTACGTGTCGTCCACCCACTCTGCCTACAAGCGCACCCCACCACCATCCCCCATTCCCTCGAACTCGGCCACTTTCCATCCTGCATTCGGCCAGCTATTCTCTTTGCTGCCGGACCGTAGAGACGGGCACATATAGGAGAGAACCGGTCACGCCTGGACGGTAACGGCACCTCTCTCGCGACTCCTGCAGGCCACCCCAAGCGCCCAGCTCAAGAAGACCGGCTGACCGCCAACCCAACTTATGTTAGTACATCATCGTTAGTCGTTTCCGGCAAACGGCAAGATGCCTTGTTCGTCCAGTGTGTCGTGTCATTGCCTGGTCCGCTTCGAGTTACTTCGAGGCGCGTCTGACATTCTCCCTCAAGGATTCACCTTCTGGAAAAGATCTGTACGGCAGCCACGACTTGGAGGAGTCAGTTATTGTTGTTGGTCCTCTGAACCCCCTTACCATCTGTCATATTGTGAGCAGACCGGTGCGCCAAGCGACGAATCATAATCAACGGTCACCGACAACAAGCTTTTGCATCTAACTCTCCACAGAGCTTACGAAGTCTCACACGGAATAAGGTGGAGATATTCTTCTCAGCTCTTTCTTACTCATTCCCTGTACTCGCTGCTTGTGCATGACCCTGCTCTCATTTGATCCTGTATATATAACACCCTGGAGAGTACCAAGTGCTGACGAAAACCATACGGCACCAGGTCGTGTGTAGCTAGAATTGCTCTCGTTGTAAACCCATAATTAAGGAGGGACACAACCCTGAGTCTCCAAAGAGACTTCACTGGCCGCTTCGGCTCAACGCATGGCGATATTATCTTCTACTTGTTCTCCTAAGCAAAGCTGAGTAGAAAATGCCCAGCAACACGGGGTCTCTCTGTGCGTGGGTTGACGTGGGTATCTCAAAAGTAAGGTCCACTGCCACAACAACGTCTGCTTGCGTGTCCTTTCTTCAATTTAGGCGGATATTTCGTCTGATTTCTTATACGTCACGCCAGCCCTAGACATCAGATTAACGACCTACAACAACGCTCAGACAAGCTCAGATACTACCGCCAGCAGAAGTAACGAAGGGTAAGCGAACGTGTAAATATAACGAGTGAGGAGAAATACCCATCTCACATCGGTAGCCCCACCATCCGACTCTAACCGCAGCAAAATTTGAACGAATACTATAATACAAGTCCAATACTGATCGAACGCCACGAGCGCTCCCATAAGAGCGTTACTTCAGCATGACTTGGCGAAAAGAGATCGAAGCCGCTGCTGTTTAAATCTTCTCTCGCTCCTGTATCATACGGCTGTCCGCAGACTCTCGGCTATGGGCAGGAAGGCGGGAAGCTATGAGGCCGTGGACGCAAAAAAAGCCAACCCATTTGCCGCCTGCACCAGTACTATGTACGTTGGTGGCTACAAGCGGATGACGAGTCATGCTACGTCGGACTCGGGGATATGGCGCAGTAAAATCCAACGTCGTGCAGAGACGCAGAGTAGAATTGCCTAGATAAATGTTATTCTGCCGCCGCACTTGTAAATAGCGAGCGGTAATAGACAGAGAGAGACAAAATGATAGATTCAGATGGAGAGACTGTGCCAGAGTGTTTGAAACCGAGAGATTCGGGCGACGTTCTACAGCGAAATACGTACACAACGACGATGATACTGCTGTCGCCGCCGGTGACTACAACGACGGCGATGAGATGTTGGGCGAATTACGTGGCCGGTAGCGGTAAGTTCTAATTACACTCGGATCTCTTCTCCCATTGGCCGACCGGGGACCATTCCCATCTCACAAATCTCTCGCGGTCTGTCTCTCTGTATGTAGGTGTGAGCGTATCACTCCCTTTTACATCTCTGCCGTAGCAATGACCCAGTCGTGGCAATCTGGGCCCCATCGTCCCGTTGGGAAAGGTGATTAGCGCCGTATTCAGCTTCTTCAGCTTGTCTGCGTAGTCACCGGCTCTTGTACATCACCGCAAGTAACTTGCATTACGTACATTTTCTCCTGACTCGACGTTGTATGTTCGTCATTTATACGCACAGCAGCAACAGCAGCAGAAGCGGCCCAACCGTATGTTGCTCGTGCTGGTTGCTGCTCTGAAGGGTGCGGCACATGGGTGCCCCTATCCAATAGTAGCATATGCTTGCTCGGCTCGTTGGTTAGCTTGACTGAACAGGAAACAGCCTATTGTGTGGCTAGCTGGCTCGCTGGACCTGTGTTTGTCTGTTGCGTATGACAGCGGCCGTGGCTGTGTATGCAGGGTACGTTGGGTCTCTTATTCGGAGAGTCAGAACTGTTGTCGTCTTCGTAGCTATGGCCAGAACCCCTGGCACACTGCCCATGAGCAGGCGGTCCTGGGCGCCTCTGCTACAGAGACCGAAAGCGCCCGAAACCGACTCCGTAGGGATTTCGCATTAAATCAGCGGATGCGAACCGGGAGGCCCGGCACAGTGAGTACGGGGTGTCGGTGGCGGCGACCCCCGACCGGGAGGCTATCCATGCAAGAAGATGGAGAAGAGCGGGGAAACGGGACGTGTTTACGAGCTACTATATCGGGCTACGACCTTAACGAGAAATATAAGAGGTCTCTCCTGTCTCTCCAGCGCCTTCGGTCTCTCCGTCACACCGCCGGCGAGCCCCGGCGACCGCCGATCGTCAACGAAACGGTGCGGGTTTCAGCATCATCGCCATCATCATAGCCAGAGGCGCACCCCACCATAATGGTCAATTGTGTCCGAACACTTCCATTTAAGCGGGCCCGCTTTCGACTCAGGTGTTTCTGCTCGGACTTCTCTTATACAACTATTTACTGCTATTATTACAACTATTTCGTTCTGTTTCTGTTGTCATATTTCGACTGCACGGCATCCTTCCAATAGTATTGTAACTAACACTCCTTCCTTCGTGCTGTGATGTGTGGCGCAGAAGAAAGTGATCACAGCCACTCTGTCTTATTTCATTTTTCGTTGTCGCCGATACGACGAAGGCAATGTTCGCTCATGATCATGGCCAACTAGGTGCTCTCGCACTGGGATGGGTATCTATTATACTACACTACAGTAACCACGCTCAGCGGGCCTTGGTGATACTCAGAAGTTGATGATATCGGGCCTCCCATTTGAGACGTGGGCTGTTTTCTGTTCTGTTCGTCCTGATTTGCAACCGCCGACAGCGAAGATGGCACCAACCCACCTTCCTGGCAAAGGCTACCACTCCGTGTTATATGGGGAGACGTGCGACAATGACAAAGAGGGATTCAGGGGAAGAACAGCGGGCTGTCTATAGGAAGCTAAGCCAGGAAAGCCTCGGCTGTCTCCTGCAATGTTCGCCTGACTACGTGGCGTGGTTACGCAGACATAGGCACCGAAGTCACGAAAATGGCAAAAGGGACTCGGTTGGATGCAGCATATGACAGCATAGGACCTCGCATGGGCGGAGATATCTTGAGAAAAGAGAGCATCCTAGATATATTATATATATATATATATATATATGCCACAAGAGAATGTTAAGGAGAGACGAACACGAACTGGTCCGGAAGGTCCGGTACCGGAAGTGTGCTGAATCAGCTGATGCAACAAGAGCCAAACTGTCTGTCTGCTCTTGGATATAGTTGCTCTCATTGTTGCCAATAGGCGTTCTTTTTGCTTGCCATCTCAAACGAAGTGAGACCAGAGGGCCACACTAAAACCTGTCCCTTGTCAACGACAAAGCATTTGACTCTCTGGGGAAACTGTATGTGAGGCACCTGTGAACACTACCAAGAAGATGTTCTTACAGGGTACTAAGAAAGCGCAAAAGCACTAACGTGGATCTCATATCTCCCATAGCGCGTGATATCCAATGATAATACACGGGGGTAATTGTATTTTGTCTGATTTTTACTAATGATTGCCACTGTACTGCGTGACATATGTGAGAGCTTAAGCATTGTGAAATTATAGTTCCTTTAATAAACAAATTAAGCTTTACCTTTGCTGAGATGTTTGTAACTCCGTCAATAACAAAGCCCATCGAAAAAAATATCTTTGATTTAAATTTTGTTGATGAACTAAGGTCCCCGAGGATATATAGAGTAGGTTACCATAATGAGGATGACCTAATTAGATTACCTTTAGCAGGTTCCACATTTCTCAACACATAGAATATATGTAGAACGTTTTAATTCGATACATGCAGAGTTATTCACACAATTCCAATATTGCCAACCGTATTACAGAGGGTTTCCCAAATTGTTACTTGTTAGGGGTTTCAGGATTCAAAAGTAAAGCGAATAACCGATGCCTTTTGTACGTGTGTCTGTCTGTCAATACATCTATTTGCCTGTATCAGTAGGTTCACAGGTAGGTACAGGTGGATGGATGTCTGGGTGAATATATATAGAGATATATATCATAGATGCAATACTACGGTGTCTGAATATATATATATATATATACATGTGTGTGTGTGTGTGGTATTGGTGTCTGCGTCCACGCCTCTATTTATCCGTTCTCATTTTCGCATGCGGCATTATTAAGCAGCAGCTGCCAGCGCAGCTTCGTTGGGTCTTCTTACCCAGGGGTCGTTCGTTGGTCTTGTTAGGCGTTCTGACAATCGGAAGACTGGAGCGCGCCTTTGCGCCCCTCCGGAGACCGGTTGCAGAGGTCTCGACCTCGGACATGATCCCTGGATCGTCGTCGTACAATGCCGCTGGCGGCTGATACATAGGGGGTTGTTGCATCAGGCCTGGCATTCCGTGGGGGCCAAGGGGAGCCATTGGATTCATTTGTGCTCCCACACCGCCCCTATCCATCATCGACATCACGGGACCTCCGCCACCTCCCGATGATTGGCGCTGCAACAACAAAGCCAAAGAGAAGTAAAAGCAAGTTATAACTAACGCACACATTAACATTGTTCGCGTATATTTGAATTGAGCGAAGTATTGATTCGTAATAATATCAGGACAAGATGTGGATAAATGCAAAATTGATTCCGATCAGCGAGGACAGAATCAACAACGACAAACCCTGAAGCATCCTCCCCACCTTTATATGAACCCCTATTATATTATGATGATTGGGCTACTGTACGGGGACAGTAGTCTGGTCGTCCAACATTACAAGGTCTGAAAGGCTGGGAACTAAAGAAACTTTACACACGAATGCGCAAACTTCATAATCTTATTCGTCGTACATAGCCGAACTAGAGTCAAGCCACGGGACACGGATATGTCTCAGTGTACGCTAATGGAATCACATAGGAAGGGTTTCACAAGTTTTCTCTGTGTTACTGTTTGCCAATAATCTGGGTTTGGTCTCCCATACCCACCAAGGCATCGCTGCCCATCTAAACAAAACAACATCAGTTGGAAATGAACTACAGCTGACTTTTTACCGGAAAGAGTGCAATGGTGATATTTATATTAGGCGAACTTGCTGCGCAAAGGCAAAACGAGCGATGGGCTGCAAGCATTAAGGGCTTCTTCAAATTCATCTTCCAGTCAAAAGAACTGTGGAAGCAAGGAACGACCCTTGCGGAGAGGATTCTCAGAGAAAGGGAGAGATTCCCAGGAGAAGGCTTCCGGCTTCCGAGAAGTGTTTCGCTTCAAGGTCATGACAAGGCGCATCTGGAAAAGTGGCTATCCCAGCGGTGGTGACCGCGGCCAATTGATCCGTTAAGCACCCTCCCGCCACTGTTCGTGTCGGCCCATAGTAGTATTCTACGATAGAGGGTTTTTAGGGGCTGGTGAGGAATGTAGGCGTTTTGGCGGAACAAGCGTACGTCTGACAGAGTCGACTCCCTATTCTCTGTTCTAGGCATAGCGATAGTGCGTTGCTAGCACTTTTTCACAAACAAAAAAAAGACTCCCGGAAACGGGGTGACAACAGTGTCAAGAACCGCCAGATAGAGGATAGAAAGAGATCTCAAATCTGGGTCGTCAGATGGATTCTAGGAACATCAGGTCGTCCTGTCTTATCAGAAATTCTGCCCAACGAACTGCAGTGGAAAACAAGTGTGGGGAGTTGAAAGGGATCGACCACAAGATTCAGTATGTTGAACACAGAAGCCTCGAAAGAAATAGCGAAAATGTAATATTCAGGCATGCTACGGCAATGTGGGAAGGTGCCAGAGACAGTAGAACATGTAGTAGTAGTAATAGATGTAACACAGGACACCTGGGTGAGGAAGCGCTTCGTCAGCGGCTGAAACTCTCTCTCGAGAGAGAGAGAGAAGTGGACCAAGCCGCCGTCGGGGAGACTAAAAGTTCATTAAGAAACTGGGAGTCAGAAATCCGAAACATCCACCGGGTAATCGCTCCGTTAGCTCAGGTGACGTATGACGTGACCGGCCAAAGTGAAGACGGGATCGCCCACGCGTTGGGATAACGAATGGGACAGAGAGGGACATAGTTGCTGTAGCCGAGTTCAACGGAAGCCTGTGCTAATGGTTCGTTTGGGTGCCAGTCCTCTTCAGAATTTATTTGTATAATAAATAATATAGTGACAATAGCATGTGTGTCGTCCTGCTCGGCCATAATATGCGTGCAAGCGTTACGCGATATGTTGACAGACATTTCAATAGGCTCGGGTAGACAAGCGAGGAACAAGATAACGGGTGGCTAAATTCAGAGTATTTGCCTCAACAGATATGAATAAGGCTTGGGCTGTTCCCAGGTGCCAATCGGATCACGCAAATAAAATAGTATTCGTTCCATTACTTCGATAATTAATCAAATTCGAGGTCACTCATTGGATACGCGAGTGTTGTTTGCACCAACGTTGCTCCCTATTCATCGATAGTCATTTCAATGCACGGCATGGATAAGAGTTGAGCAAAGCATCCCTGAAATTTCACCAGAAGCAGCCCGTTAGCTTAGTTTGTTAGTTACTTTTCTTGTTTTTATATATAGAGAGATAACCACTGGCTTGGCTCTGTAGTCCGGCATTGAAGTCAGGTTGGCCGTCTTCTTTTGTGTTGAAGCAAAGCCTCCTATAGCGGCTATGGTTACCAGAAAGTTACGAAGGCAAGACGCCAGGATTACTAACCAAGGTCGAAGGAACAAGCGAGAGAAACGCCCACCATGGGTATAGTGCGATTGGGTGTTGGCTGGAGACGAGTCGACGCTCTTGACGAGAGACCGGCCCCGTCAGCCTGGCTGAGACCAGATGGTGCGTGCAGCGACCATAAAGTCCTGTATGCTATCGCTCGCTACATAGAACTATCGGAAGACAGACTGGAGATTAGGAAAACCGCCGAGTCTGTTGGACAATACAGACTACTACATTGGATAGCTACTCGCAGGACACACCAGTGGCTTGGCACAAATGGAGGATGAGATGGAGACAAAGGTACGACGCAATTTGTGTACGGAGGCTGGCCCTTCAAAATGGCTACAAGGAATAGTAGAAACCTCGGCGTTCATCTGTCTGGTGGTCTTCTTAACATCACTGTTTCCACAATCGGAATAAAAAAAACTCTTGGAATCAGTGGCACTTCCGGGAAAACTTCCTTGAGCGTTCCCAAGAGGATGGAATACTCCCTTGAAACATATGGCCAGCTCAGTAAGACGGAGATGCCAGAGGCGGGCTATGACTGGATAGAGGACAGGAGTATTTCCAATATATATAGAGAGAGAAAAGAAGCCCAATGGTAGTATACAATGGCAGGCGATTCTTCGATACCGCTTGTTCTATCTCACGTACGGATCGTGCGATTGCTATGCCGAGGCCGATCGTAACGGTAAGCAAGCCCCCGCAGGGGATCGAACCACAAAGCAAAATCCTATAGGATTAGTCGAGTACGAGGTTGCCTTCTCTCTCTCGCTCTTTCTGATTAATAAAAGTGACTAAGGTTCGTATAACGGCGAGAGCTAATGTAGACGACCTTGAGGTTAGACACGATTGTTCTAGTGCCGGGTCTTACGGTAAAATTTCCACGTTCAAATATTTATTCTGACCGAAGGGTTAATTCTAAGGATAATAACTGCAAGTTATTTTTTGTGGAACCTGTCAATCGAGTAGTATTAATGAGTGTAGAAAGAATGAAAGACAGAACGCGCCTCAGCAAGAAGATCGGCGCGTTCGGTCGGCCCCAATTCCTGTGTGCTGCTCCTGCAGGACTTCTTCCCAAACGATTCAGCTCTGCGCTGATTACTAGTCGGATGACGACACAAGCCCGCTGAGCGAACTGAGCCTAGCCATTATACTGCATACATAGAGCATTGGAGCACGTCTCTGCGTCCGGGACCGGACTGCTGTCGATTGGGAACGGTGTATTCCCGAACACCAGGAAAAGAGGGCAGGTACAGTTTTCCTACGCTGTGAGAATCACATGCGCGCACACATACATATATACAAACATGCACGAGCACTCACGCACTCGGTCACACATCCACACAAGCGGGCACGTTCATCGAGAGACACACGTCTTCAAACGGCAAAGGTAGGTCAGGTAGTGATACCGCTGGTGGTGGCAGTACCAGCTGCCTCTGCCACAAGGTTCGTGTGTATGCGTGTCGTTGTCATTCCACCTCTCTAGTCTTTGCGCAATGTGGGCAGGTCCTCGTCTTCTATCCTCGGTACTGGAGGGGTTAATGGCAGCCAGGGCTGGATTCAACAACAAGAACCCTTGAGGCTTCCCCTTAGAGCGGATTTGCTTCTGCTGCTGCCACTGCTACCACCAAACCCCTGGAGCCGCAGCATCCGCCCTCCGTCTCATCCCCGATACGCGCCCGGTTTGTTGTTTATTTTGGAAGCGGCCTCAGCGGGCCCCATGAGCATTTCCTGGCCCAAACCAAGACTCACCCTCCCGAACCCACTCTCCCGTCTAACTGTCTCTCAACAGCACTGCGCATCCCAGCAGTAGTAGAAGCAGTAGCACCACCACCATCACAAAATGGGGACATAGGCTGAGAACAGAGCCTACGGGACTCCACTCCCATCCGGCCCTGTGAGGGTCCCACAATCCAAAGGGAAACTTTTCCTTCGCGGCCGAGTCTTGGCATGCTGTGCGTCACTCGTTTCATGCCACTACAGCCTCGTTGCCGCAATTACCAAAAGAAAAACGAAACAAGGAGAAAACAGATCCTGCAAAACGAATACAGCTATTTACAGCGGTCGACTGAAGAATGAGCTCGCTTCATTCCTGGGCGGAATCGGAACCTGGCGGTGGGAACTTACACTCCGCTAATGAGCGCGGTCCGTCTAGGATTTATACAGCAATAATAATTTTTCGAATTACTCTCATATATACATATATATATATATATATATACAAAAAAATTGCGATTGAAGTAAAACTTGGTGTTATCCTAAATGGTTAGCATATATGCACAAATACATGGAGTTTCGAAGAGTAAAAACATTTATGTCAAACATAATGTCAGTCGATCATACTTAGCTACTATCGAGACCACCTATACTAAAATGAATAGATCCCGGTACACTAATGAGGATGAGAAAATAAAAAATAGCCGCTGTCGCCACACTTGAAGGAGTTCCTCCTGGACAGCGATTACCCAACAAAGCCGTGTCAATTTCCTATTGCATTCGCGCAAGCCTCTAACCTAACAGCTAGCCCATGCCCTTCGTTGCGGTAACGAACACAGTGTATGGACATCCCCGCCGCTAATTCCAGCATCTGAAAACTGAGTCGCTAAATTTTGCCGCCATAGGATAGAATCAATTTGTTCCCGACTACCAACGACAATACAGCAACTTCCACTGCGCCGTGTGCCAATGGCTCTAATGGATCATGCTCTAGTTAGGAAATTAGGGGTGTTTTTCCCTGGAATAATAATAATCGGCACGGCCGATTTGCCTCGCTAACGTCGCCGAACGCGCTACATCACTACATTCGTGCCGTCCTCCCCAAAAATCGTTCTTGATCCGCATTCCATTCCAGGGATGGGGGGCCGTCTACGAGGTCTTGTATCGCATCCCGCCACGCGTGGCTCGCATCGACCCTAAACACCCCTCGGCCCAAAACACATCGCATGATGGCCGCGCGTTCCCGAGCTGCGATCGCGGATAACTCGGGTCGTTGCCCAGCCCGTCAGAGACGCACTGCGTCCAGGTCTGCAAGTCTCTCCGGCAGTGCAAATTTTTACTCCTCTCTCACCGTCGAGTTAGAAGGGAAAAGAGGTAGAGAGAGAGAGAGAGAGAGAGAGAGAGAGTTAAAGGGAAGACTGTGCAAGCACCGCGTTTTGCAATGTTCTCTGAGACCCACACATTCCCCGTTCGCCTTGGGGGCCCTTTGTTATTTCCAGTGTGAGATTGGCGCCAGAATGAAACCTATGCGTTCGCATATGCCCTACCAGCGGACATCTGCCGCTAACAAAGGCACTATGTGGAAAGCGTAGAATTGAAAAAAGTACGTTTTGTAAATTTGAAAATAAGAAAAGCAGCCCGTGCAAGGTAAGCCGGCACAAATGTCGGCAACGAGCGGCCACAGAGCTCTGCTGTCAGGTTGCTGAGCTCGGGAATTGAAAAATACACTCATACACCAAAAAATGCAATTGTAATGTGTAAAATGGTTGTGCAATACGATGCTTTCGCTCATGGCTATGTCTAGCTCACGCCTTTCATATTTAGCACAAGAACGGTGGAGGCAAAACGCTCATGAGGCGCACAGGCTCGGCTGTGCTTTTTGTAAGGAGAACACAGAAATATATATACATATATATATATATATACATCTTGTGTCCTTCCACTAAAAACGAAGAACTATCACGCTGCGATTTCAAATCTAACCTTTGCATTCTCTGTACGTGGATAAGTCAACATGAATCACCAAACACGAACCTCTATTCTAAATAGATAATGAGTCGTTCTGGACGTTACATATTGTAAAGGACCAACATCAGTGTGAATAATACATATGCTATTATCGTTTTCAGCTGCTATTTGGGTGTATCGTATAATGCCCAGTGGGAGATCGATATTTCGTCGGTCCCCGGCCAACGGTTTACTTCCTCCACAATTGGATGGTGGTGCCGAACCCCTGAACGCACAACTCTGTCTGTTGAAGCGATCGAGACGCAAGGCTGCCGAGTCGGCTCGGTCGCCGATGAGCCGTAGGATCCGCCGAAACAACCCCCCGACAACTAGTCTTTGTTTGCACGGCAAGCCCCGGGAACGAGTAATGGGTTGTTAGTGCCAGAGGGGAGAGGGCAAGGGATGTAGTACCGGGAACGCAGTTAACTAGGGCAAGTGTGGACGGCCGGCTTCCAGTGTGGAATGGCAACCCTTAGCGCCGGATCGCTGCTGGGTCTCGGCCTCTGCGTGGAAGCAGCTGACAAAGGAGGGCGCGGCCTCGAGGAGCTACGCTCAAAGATACGGTCACTTCAACCGAGTTGGCGGAGGTCGCTAGCAATGATAGCGGCTTGTGAGTTGCGAGATGTAGGCAGAGACGGAGACGAATTGGTTGGTCAGCCACCATCAACAATGTCGAGGATCAAAACCAACAATAATAATAGTAATAAATGTAACCGTTTCCGGCTGTTACTCGCGCATATAAGGCCCCGTTTGTTCAGCCGATATTTTACCAGTCCCCGACCAACGGGTCTGGTTATGCCGCAAAATGTAACACATCCTTGAAGCAGGCCCACTGTGTGAGCGAAAGGGTAGATAATACCACGGAAGTCGAGTCCAGGTCGCCAGTTGATTAGCCGTTGTACGCAGCTACAGACAAGCACGATGGAAAAAGGATAATGGAGCCTATTGGCAGGTCTGGACGACGAGCGGGCCGAAAGGCGATCATTACAATTCCGACAATGGACAACGCGAGTGAACGTTGCCCCGGGCGATCGAGGCGGACCTCCAGGTTTCAGCCCGACAGCAACGTGGGGATTCGCGGGTAAGTCGGTTTCGCTCGCTCCGGTCCTACCTCCTGTTTGCCGTCGTGAACATAAGCAGAGAAAGGCCAAGAGTTCTTAATTGGTTCCTCTGTGTTCAGACCATACAAAGGACCATACAACGATATTAGGGAACTCGCACTCGTTTCCAGTGAGATGGATAAAACCCTCAGTGACCGGTGACCAGGTATAATACATCCTCGCTCTTTGCATCGCATTTTTGGCCCGACGAACGAACATATCATCGTATGATGTACCTACTGAACTTGTCGAGTGGTCGATGTGATGCAGATAGATCGTCCGTTCCCCTTTAGTCTTCGTTGGGTGACTTCTCACTTGTTAATTGGCTAATTGTTACACGAAGGAGGAATGAATGAGGTATGAGCGATGATGGGACCGGGTAACCTGAACCGGGGCCTGACTATCTCGTTGATTAAGAAGGTTGATTCTATATTTCTCTCCCTCTCTCTCTCTAGCTCTCTGTTCATTTTAATACGTCATGTACATGTGTGTGTGCAAAAGTGATTGGAATAATAAGAATATCGGACAACCTAATGACATTTCGCATAGAATCAGCCTGCTGTCTCTGTAACCATAATAGTTCCCGCATAATCGACAGTAACAGGTTAACACTGCACAGGCTATTCTGTTCGGTTCTCTCGAATAACTTAGTCGCGTGATACCCCGGGAGCAGTTTGCTCGGTGGGCACGCTATTTGGTGTAGAAATCTCATCGATTTACTGTTTATTCTTATATCTAATCGCATTCACATTGTGTCGTAGCGTGCTCGCTCCGGGTGTTGTCTGTGTCACTGCACGTATATGTCTGATGCCCAAGGCAGTGTCACTGCGGTGGAAGAAAGCGACGATCCGCTCGTCTACCTTGTCTATACCTGCCTCTCTATCTGTTTGTACTGAATATGCGAGCGTATGTATGACTAACTCACGCACTCGGTCACTGACTGACTGACTGAGTACGTGTGTATGTCTGTGTTCGTTTGTACTCACAAGGTCCTTGACCGAGGACGAGTTGTGCATCATCATCATATTGTTGTTGGCTTGGTGCTTCTGATTTTCCCTGTCACGTTCTCGTTCGCGTTCCCTCTCGACCCTGCTCTGAGCTTTCCCCTTGGCGCCGCTTGAGCCCCCGCCCCCGCCGAGGGGGGCTCTTAGCACCCTTCGAATAAGGTGCTGCTTGTGGCGCGACGAGCCTCCAGACGACGAGGAGTTACCGTTGGTGCCGCTAGGTACGGCTACTGGGGGCTCCGGGCTGCTCTGGCCCGACGAAGACGGCGAGCCGGCGCTCACCCCCGACGAGGCCGTCGATGGAGGCTGCGACGAGGGTGCCGGACGTAGTCGGGTCGAGATCGCGTTCAGCATCGGAACAGTGATCAGTGATCAGCAAGAGGATTCACTAATAATAGTGCTTACAATGATGATAACAACAACAACGACGACGACGACGACGATAATGATAACGTTGACGAGATCACGGCAAATTTTCAATTGCAATGTCCGCAATTCAACACCAGCACCTTTCCGGCTTTGGGTTCTGTCCAATCTCTTCTTGTTATGATCGGGGACCGTTGTGCTCAAGTATTATTCTGCAGGACTAGCAGCGGCGGAAGTGCTGGAGGTATATAGAGAGAAGACCGTTCACTACAGGTATAGCTGTATTAATACGATGTTGTCCTCGTAGGCAAACAGAAAGTCACTTCATTGGTAGGGTAGTGATGTGAGTGAGCATGTGCGCGTCGACAAAGGCAGAAGCAAAAAGGGTAGCCAGCGGGTTTGACGTCAAGGCGAAACAATGATGATGACGGTGGTGGTGGTGGTGTTAAAACAAATGCCTCGTTACAACCTTTACCGTTGCAGTAAGTCTCAAACGAGAGGGAAAATTCGGGTAATGTTCGCCTTCTGCCTGAGACCAGCCGTCAATCTGATACGCACAGTTGGTACATATCGATGATAAGAATGGTGTTAAGCGCTGTATGGTAATCGATTACGGTGCCCCACAAGAGCATGATGATAGTTCGTAGAGAAATGAAATGCGTCACCCGTTCATTAGGAGGCCGTCTGCTGTGTTGCTACGCCGATCCCTTAAATAGCGTTTTCTGGTCAACCAAAGTCGCCCACTGGAAGGGCCTTTTGCAGACCACCCATCTAACGATCACCTCCCTCCTTTCTTCGCTGAGAATGTATTTATACGGAGAGAGAGGTAGGGAGAGACATTGCATTAATCTCAGAGCGAACCGTTAACGCTGGCTTTTTCTCCGGCATTCGCTTGCTGATTGTTGGGGCACCACTAACGGCTGGTGCTCGCTATTCGTACACTTTGCTCTAGCGTATAGCCCCGGTAGACCGTAAAGGTGTGCGTGACCGCCAACAGGTGTCCAGCGCTTCCCAAATGCCTCATCTGCCTCCCGCCCTCCCTCCCTCTGGCTAATACAGATACGCGACATCTGATAGCATTTTTTCTTCTTCTCGAGAGGGTGATGCCGGACGAGTCAGATTAGATTCGATTCGAGGTCAGGTGAGAGTGGTCTAAGCGTTTCTTGCTGACGTGCGCCTTTAATGAATTGTTGTAAACTAAAACTCTACTCTAATGACTTTCCACTGAATCGGCTCCATTGCCTGTCTCTCACCATCTTTCTCTCGGTATAATTCTGACGGAGTTTCCTTCATCGTGGAGCGCTCAGGACGTTTTCCTGTTCAACTCTTGCTGACTGACTTCCCGTTCTCGATGGTGATTTCTATTCGATGGTATTCCCGCAGATATAACTAACTATATTGAAATTGTGATACTTTTCCAAAAACGGGCCCCCTATTGTCGTCGTATTGTCCGAATACAGACCTCAGTTAGCTTATGTAGGACCCAACGAGCCCATCCTTGATAGCTGCGGGACAGGGTACCATTAATCAGTCAGATCCCACAAAATCATTCGGCCGAACTCACTAAGCGTATGTATCATATCTTCTTCCTCGTTGGCGATGACCGATACCAGAGTTCCTCCTTCGTTTCAATGAAGAACTAGCCCCTATCATGCTCTGCACTCGGAAGCTGTACGACGAGGAGCTGCACATCGAGAGGACCGTACAGGCTAGGCTTGCTGAATAGGCAATTTAATGGACACCCCTGGCGACGTCACTCATTCCGTTGGTCTCCCCTTGCTGGCTATCCGAGGGAAAATGGTATCCACCACTGTGACTGATTCGTTGGCTCGGGATTCTCGGCAGTCATATCTGGCAGCAGTATTAGTATAATATGTATCAGTGGCCTGGGGACAGAACTCAGCCAGAATTTCAACTGTTCGCTGTCCAGACGGAATATCTGCATGCGTAATGATGATGGCCTTAATGACGATTGGTACGTGTTGAAAATAGTCGTTCCTGTAGCACTAGGAGTCGTGGCAGTACTAATAGTAGTAGCACTAGCTATAGCGCATATGATAAGTGTTTTGGTAATACCGTACGAGCGATACTGGCGATAAAGATTTTCGAATAAAACCGTTGACGAGAAACACGGCCGCCTCCGTTGTCGCAAGTGACGCGATGTTGCGCTGCTCCTGGCGTTGCGATGGCTTTCACACATGCACACACCGCGGAGGAAGATGGAGACCGCAAATCTCACATCCGCCTCCGTTTCGTCACAACGTTCGTTGGTCGCTTCCTCCCTATCTCTCTGTCTCTCTGCTGCTTCGGGTACTTTCTAAACACACTAGCCAGACGGCCGTGGGTGGGAGGGAGGCTATCGACGTCGGTTGAGCGGCTACGCTGTGTTCCCAATTTTCATGACGCATACACACACATACACCGACGACACCGGAGTCTCACATCGTTACTACTTGGCTGTGTTTCTGTTGCTGCTTCTGCTGCTGCAATGGCCGCTGATGCTGCCACTATGGCTGCGCACCCCGAAATCTTGAAGTCGACATTACATTATGGCCAGACGAGCGACGGCCACAATGAACGAGCATTACGAGTAGCTGTACTCGTGGTGGTCGTAAGTTGCCGGTCGACCATAGTCACCGTGGAACTGCCACCTCCAAATCTGGCAAGTAGTAATTCCAGTGGCCAGAGTAGCCCTCCATACGCTAGAGCCAACAACGTACGATGGCCGCTAGCTTGGCCACTAGTTAGGGCTTATGTGTCGCTCCATTGGTCGGTCACCAGTCT
Source organism: Stratiolaelaps scimitus (assembly GCA_019614645.1). Lineage (NCBI taxonomy): Eukaryota > Metazoa > Arthropoda > Arachnida > Mesostigmata > Laelapidae > Stratiolaelaps > Stratiolaelaps scimitus. The sequence goes on from JABWDB010000038.1 coordinate 454,795, forward strand.
CGATCGAGCTGGTGTTAGTAAGCCAGCCCAAGAGCCAGCAAGCAAGTAAGCTACAGTTAGCGGTGGCAGCACTAGATGAGAGAGCGTACGTAGTCTACGTACGTAGGCAACGTAACGCGGATGTCTGGCACACTGCGCGAATGCCAGCTGCCTGCCGCTTGCCGTCGAACCAACAGACCGACAGCCGACGGACCGGTGGATCTGGCGGAGCGAGCGAGGGCCACCGGAGCTGGGCCACCCACAAGGCAGCCGACAACTGCGAGTTTCATGCCGGGGCCGCCAGGGGGCCAGCACCCCCAGGGTTACCCCCTTTCGCTCCGTTACCGTGGATGGGTGGGGGACATTCGAAGGGAAAGAGGAGGACAAACGGGTTCTTGGGGACGGATGGCCCCGATCAGAGCCGACGAACGAAAAATGGGCCGGCCGGCGGACGAGCAGACCGGCTCAACGAAAGAACCACCTCCGCTGTCAACGACTACAACGACGACTGTAGGTGGCAAATAGAGAGAGAGAGAGATGGAGAAGATGAGCAAAACTGTAACCAAAGGCCTCAACCTTTCTGGGATAGGAAGCGAAGGATTAATACAGATTAAATGAATTGTACTTCATGTGGGTACGTGCGTGTCTCGTGTGTGTGTGTGTCCGCGCGTCTCGGAGTTCTACGTCACGGATGCTTTAGTGAAATAATTGAAAATAGTCTATCAGAAGGTCGACCTTTTGATAAGTTCATGAATATTTGCCACTTTTTACGTAGATAAACTTTAACTTCATAGAGGTGTCTTTTTATTTAGAATTGTTGGTTCGGCAACGCTAACATCAGAACGATTTGCATCGCAAATAGTGGTACAGTAAACCGACTTTTCGAGAGCTCAATAATTTGACTGTTGAAGCTAATGCAAAGTTGATACGTATATATGTCGCTTCTGTTTATAAAGTGCATTGTATATATATATATATACTCCATTGGTGTTCAACAAGAAATCGAAATTAATGTTAAATGCAAGACACAGAATTGTCGTGTATACAAAATTTGGATCAAAACAACTGCTGTTGAAGATGCTTCCTTTTCGAAACCAAGCCCACACCACCAAACTGTTCCGAACAGAATGTGGTGAATCATAGACTCTTCGCATCGTCGCTCTATGCATCATTACATCACAATCACCACCTCCGCTAAATTTATGCGTTAAAGGGAACCTATCACATATTTATCATCATCAGCATCATCGTCTCCACAACCACCACCTTCTCTATGACCATGCGTCCACAAAGCAGACGGTACTGAAGCAGCTGATATCGAATATGCGCCTAGGGTAATTTAGGGGTGTTTAGTTGTTGTCGCCTTCGTTGTTCCTGCGGCCGAGTCGCACCTATCTGAGAGCCGGCAGAGCCTCTACCGGCGAACAGACACAGGCTGTGGCCGAGATTATGCGGCGATTATGGTTCGCCAACGAACGGTCTCGGATAGCGACGGCTGCAAGAGATCTGTAGGACACACCCACGCACGCGTGTGCTGAAAACGTGCGCGTGTAAAATAGAAAGGTTCCCACGTGCGAACGGTCAGAGGCCACGGCAGCGGGGCAACCGGCGTTAGTTGGCGAGAACGCTTCTCCTCTACTCATGATATGCCTATGATGTTCCTATGTGCCTGCGCCTATACGAAGGGAGATGGATCAGCTAGATAAGCCAATCGATTTATGTGTTAGGTTGTGTAGGCGACACGAGATGCAGAAGTGGGCAATGGACCATGAGCTTGGTAGCTAGCTTTGCATGAATGAATTGATGACGGCCACGACGATGATGGTCAAGAATAGTGGGAGCGACACACCCTCTAATAAGGAGCCCATATTCAAATACGTGGTGAGCTCGTCTTCATTTTGATAATGATAATAATGATGGGAGCAATATTAATAAGGGGAAAAACACAGCGTGCATGTGAATTCGATGGCATGTAGTGTATCAATATTATCTTTCAATCTTCTGCGTCCATACATTACATATGGCATTTAGGTTAGGCTGGTCAGTATAGCAGCATATCCACGCCTAATATGTGTATCAGCGATGTAATGGAAAGAACGCCGTCGCGGCAGCCTTAAAAAGGGATGTGTTGTTTTCTAATTTGTTTACATGCCAGTCAACAACGAATATTCAGCATTATTTCGATAGGAGCGGATCTATAGTTAGGATATCCTTTTAATTTCATATTGAAGTGGACCTTATCAACATATGGGAGAGACCGCCTGTTCAAACAGATTGCTCCAAAAACTTCTGAGAACATATCGCATGTGACACGGTTCATCATTTATTATATAAAATAACAGAGTCACTCAAATGCGAGGCGATTAAAGGAGAGACTGTTCTTAATGCGACAACGCAGTGAAGATACATCCACAAACCGTCGCCGAAATAATATAACCTGTTTGGATGAACGTATTTGGTGAACAGACGATATTGACCAAAGTACGAGCTAGGCAGATCTTAGCCCAGACTTTTGGTGGAAACGAGATCTTGAGCAAAAAGACGGAAGTTTCTGATGTGAGTCGTTGTCCCTAAACTTCGTTGTTCGATTAATCGAATTCCAAGGCACGAGGAATGTTGTACTTTATTCTAACTCTGTGTTCTTACATCTACTGACCTTGAAGATTAAGACTGTTAAGTTTGACAGGTGTGAACTTGAAGGTTGAAAGTCTCAAAGGTTAAAGTCAGTACATGTAATTATATTGAAACACAAGAAGGATACAGGCAGCAGTCAATGATTAACTAATCACATGGTTGAAGTTCTTCTAATTTATTTCTCTAACCCAGATGATGCGAAAAGCCAGAAGCATTACTTCGAAGGCACCTTCTCGAGTTACGCCTATACGCCTCCCTGTAACAGTGGATTGAGCGCCTTTACCCCCGGTAGGTGTGAGGACACCCTCTTCCTTTTGAACTTATCAATTTTTGGGTATGAATATTCCATACATCGTAGATTAGATAGTACGCTGTCTCCATCTAAGATCTTATGATGGGGTTTATGATGCCAGTCGTCTTCACTCTGGCTGAAATCTTTTTCCTTCCAGAGAGAAACGGATCGATTCCGTGCACCTCACCCCTTCTCCTTTTCCATTTCTCTATTTCGTCACAAAATTATCGTATATTTAAATACTTGATCCTGACGCAGCGATCGATTCAGTAACCCCTTATTGATATTGGGCTGTATTATTATGTATTACTCTGATGCTGTAATGGCAATTTCATTTGGAATTGTCTCTCCAGTTAAACAAAGCCACTTAACTTCGCCTATTCGTAGGTGCATGCTCTTGAGAAATCGTCGAATTGGCTACAAAATAACGAAAACAAGGAAGCTATTGTGGTTTGGAGGTGTCGCCGGATGACACACAAATATTCTTCGCATCACGAAAGCAAATTTGGGAGGTCCGGACATTGACGATATAAACGTTGACATAGAGCCATGTTGACACAGCGGTTCTAGGCTGTAGAACTTGTAACCTATCACATTATCGTATGAAGTGCGATGGTTTCCCTGGTGGAAGACGACTCGTTTTAATAAAACTCGAAGCTTAGAAGGGAGTATATATATCCATGTGGGAATTGGACCGCCAGTCGTTCAGCGGTGCCGCCGCAGCCTATAACGTTACCAAGTTAATAAAGCATAAACCTGGTAAGTCAGTGATAGAAAAACGACTAGATTCAGCTGACACTCCTGTTAATAAGATAATGCTAACGACCTTGAAGTATACGAGTAGTATCGATAAAATAAAAGTTGGGCGGACCAAGGATAACACATACGTTACACATACCCATACATATACATAAGCTATCAATTATAGCTTATGATATAAAGCTATAATTATAGCTTATATATAAAACTTATGATATAAAAATATTATTGCATAATAATTTTCCACGTCATTGCAATAAATATATACCCCAGTGAAACATTATCAAATATATATGAACAATAGCACTCCGTGGATTTCAAAAATACGTCTGATCAGGCAACATTGACAGACACATAAAAGAATAAAGCAAACGCTTAAATATCATTCTATTATTAATACATCATTCATCCACTACAATTTGATTCCGGATTAACAACGGGTCAGGTCTCTAATTCTGACAGTTCTTATCTCTCAGTATGTTAAAATTCATCCGATCGTTTGGGTTGGACTTGATCGCGACCTTGCAAGCTAATTCGGGGGTCGCCGAGCGCACGGTTTCGGCCTTTGTAACAGTCAACTTGGAGGCGAGAACCTTTTCAACCTGAACCGAGTTGGCGTGAGATGTATAGGTTTCAGCTCTTTGTAAAAGGTGGAGGTCCCTGCACCGCCTGGAGCACACAAACGTGGAATATAGCGCAGGAAATCGAATTCATTCACGACGTTCTGGTAGAGTCGTAGCAATATGTCTAGTGAAAAGCAGAACAATTGGCAGCGAATTTAGAGGAAATCTGAAATGAATGGAATGTGCGGGTGATAGATAATGACCCGTTCGAACTTAATCATTTTCGTAATGCCATACGAACGATACAATGAAATGAGGCTGAGCAGTATGACCCGAGTGAGGTGACAAAAGAACATTACTATCATATAGTAAACGAAGGACTATAGATAAGTAGGTTTGTAATTCGTGAATGCCTTTCATTCATTTAGCTTATCAACCTGGTATCATATGAAATAGAAGAACAAAACTGCCTGTCAGGGTGTACTGGAACGAATATCTCTGCAAGGTCTCTTGAGCGGGTGACAGTTAAGCTGTGCTGCTGTAGTACGATAAAGGCTAGGTTTGTATTCAAATAAACTAAAGTATTTACACTCAGATGGAAATGCCAATTGAACTTGCCACTATATTTGCAACTGCCTGACAATCCGCAATACGCCGACACCAAAAACAGTGTGTTTGAAAAAATGGTTTGGCTTCATTTATCTACTGTTGAAAAGAACAACCTGTAAAGTAGCGAATAAATTCAGCTCTAATAGATACTAGTGATTACTTTAAGTAGAGTCGAGATGCAGGTCCCTAAAGGTATGTCGAGTTGTGTCACACCAAAGTCTACTATAGGATGCAGAAATAGCATAGAGCACTTAAAAATCCACGAAGAAACAGGGAGTAATTGCGAGTACCCTGGAGGGAAACAGATGCTCTAGATCAAATATAAGCTATTTAAACACACGTTGCTCTTTTAATGGTATTTGACAACGAGTGATATGTTAACGAACGTTGATCAGGACGTTTCACATCAATTGCTCAGTGCTGATTGCTCGGGGTTTCTTGTTTATTCATGCCACGCGGTCGCTCTATGTTCTCTATCCAACTGCTGTTTGCGCTGAATATGTTCATTATACGAGTACAGAGTATCTTTGTCATCTAGTCATTTCACAGGCGCTTTGTACGTCTCGCACGTCAAATATCGAGCTCTGTTTGGGACGTTATCAGTCCATGTACCATACAGCGGCAGCAGGCATTTTTCCAGGGTGGTGTTATAGCGAGAAGGAACTGACGCAGTTTTAAGAGAGACAAATGTCATACTCCCCCCAGATGTGTTCGTTTTATTGTGATCCTCCTATAGGTTTATCCGCATTCTGTTGTCGAGTTGGGGGCTTATTTGAAATGACTTTGTTGTACTCGAATCGTCCTTCGTGTGAGCACTGTCAAACGGAACGCTTATGTACGTGCGAACAATGGGGCGTAAATATCAGAAAGAAAGACCTGTTGAACTCTTCAATTGAAAACGAGTTGATTGATTGTACGGGCCAAATTGATCCTGCGAATAAACCCTTGGATTAGAGCACTAGAAACCGATTGTTAGAGTTCCTGTTGCTGAGTGGTATTTGTTCCTATAACTTAAAATAGGAATATTTTTGTTGCCTGTATTTCACGGTGTTTTCTGAGCAGTTGTACTTTATGATGTACTCTATGATTATTTATGACACGGGGAACTCGACGCAAAAATAAAAACTTACCAATCGGTCGCTTGATAGTGAGGGACTTGCTTAATAACTAGATACAAGTTGGGTTTACACTCGTATATATTCCTGTAGTAACCACCATTATTTAAATTAACACTGTAGTCCACATTTCTCGTTTTAGACACCGTCAAAGAAGAAACTTGGGTACAGTTCTGATTTACATAACGTGGGAGCATTTTGTAGTAAGTAGCAAATGCCGCGTACATCTAGTTTTGAGCTTGGCGCAAGTTGCCCCGCACAGTGAGTTAACTTGGCACACGTACGACCTTTGCAAAAATAAGCAAATTCTCATTACGGTCTAATGTGCAGTTTTGATGGTCATATCTAACAATAAACAGGTCACATCAAAATATAACACCAACCGCGAATAAAAATAAACTATCATAGAAACCTTTTATTTTTAATGAGTATGGAAAACCGTAATGTTTTGCGCAATAAAAAGTATATCCTAGGTGCTGTTTTTAATGCAAGTATATGAAAAACAGGTGATTGTCACTATTACATAGCTTCATATCGACAACGGCTGTTTAGCTAAACAACAATACGTGTAATAATATTCCCTCGTATGGTATCGTTATTTTCCGGTCTCGTGACCGCACGTGACATGGCTTTCCCAAACAACGCTATGAAACAGGATCACCATTGAGCAGCTAACAGGAACCACTTGGCATCGCAATAAACCGATACGAGAATAGGCTGAATGTTCCCGGACCGGCCCGGAGGCTCTGCTCACGTACATATTTTGGTTGAACGCCCAATTTCCTACGGGATCGGTGTATGCATAGCGTCACGTGTATCCCCTCGATCAATGTGTCCCTATAGCATTATGGATCAGCTGAAAGCGCCTTCCCCCCCCCCCGCCCACGAGGAGTGGGCCCTGATTCTTTGACCTTTCTCTCCACGTTGTTCCCCGGCGGCGAGTTCCCATACAATGATCCCAATGTGTGGGTCCAATTGTGATGTGCCCAATCACCAAATGGTGGCCTTGCGACCCGACTGCGTAAGTGTTCATCTGTCTGTATGTTCCCGGGCGTTCCCGGATTCCCCGTTCCTAGCCAAGCAACCATCTCTGCTCTGCCGGATCCCATACGGCCTCTAATGCGAGCACTCTGAGCAAGCAGACGTACAAACGTCCGCTGGTCAGCCACCCATCTCGAGAACTATCTGTCGGTAACCCCCTATCTCCCCTGCCCTCCAGTCTGGACCGAAAGCATTCGGCCATTTGGAAAATGCCGAGAGGAATCATAGATAGATAGGTGTAATACGACAAACGAGCACGGCTATGATGATGCTGGCGATGATGATGATGATAAGGGCTAGTTTGATAGCGAAAGGCTGATAACGGATCATTGAAGGGATCTCGGCACGGTGACGCCTGATAACAGCCCAGATGATTTTCGGTGCGATCCGGCTCATTGAGAAGAACCGGAAGCATGAGGTTTCATCGGACGTTTCACAGACGGCCGCATTCGAGCTTCTTAGGCAGAAACTTCTCCCGTTTTCGCTCAGCGTTAGAGTTCTACCGGGTCCAAACACTATTTGAGTAGAAGGCCGCCTACACGCCAAATAAAACTCGTTGGGTCAGCGTTAGTTCGTTTCCCGGGAAGCATTAGGCATAGTTTACAATGATGTCTAGTAAGATTTGAAGTTTTTCATAGATGCGTATTAATGTTGGCATAATGTGCGCGAGCTGTTATCGTTCCCTTTAATTCTTTTTGGTTTTTAATAATGGGTTTTCTAGCGTCGGATTCAATAATCTGCATGAGAAAGAGCGGAGATACGGCCAAGTAGAAAGTGTGCACGTTCGAAGATTACGAGACCCTTATTGCCCGAAGGGGCAAGTTTTGTCGTAATGGCATACTAGCGAATGCTTGCAGACAAGAATATATATATATATATTACATATGGTGAGGCAGTGACCCATTGGAAATGCCTCGAACATGGTTGCGTCGAATGGACCGACATTATGAACGGAGGCACTTGCAGACTCCGAGTTTCAATTCCCGAGTCAATGCCATTGCTGTGAACATACCGCTAGCGTCGCCCATAAGCTCTGCATATTGCTCCGCACTAATGCTTGCCAATGGCCATCTCTCTCTCTGAGCCGTTCCGCCCCTTCCCCCAATCATAACTTGGCGCGATTGCATCCGCATTCAATTACAGGATGACTACATAGACTACACCCTCATGCAGTCGCCCATATGTACATATGTAGATGCATATGTACATATGGACAGCTATTCGGAGCGCAGTACTCATGCAGAGAGGTGTGCACACGTTTTCGTCTGCAGTACCCCACTATGACGACCACACACATACATACAGGAGGGGCTTTTCGCAACCGGAATATCAACACACACACAATAAACATTTGTAAGTACCATAGTTGTGGGTTAAGAAATAAGCAGTGCTTAAGTCACGGAATAACCTTGAGTTCATATATATATATATATATAACCTTGAGTTCATATATATATATATATATAACCTTGAGTTCATATATATATATATATAACCTTGAGTTCATATATATATATATATATATAACCTTGAGTTCATATATATATATATATATATAACCTTGAGTTCATATATATATATATATATATATATATATATATAACCTTGAGTTCATATATATGTTTAGAGTCACCAGCGTTCATTGCTAATATACTGAAGGGTATATGGATCCCAGAGAGATCGGAGAGTCATCTTAACGGAGAGAAGCCTGAGAGCCCGTCGAAAAAAATATTCGCTCATTAGTAGCACGTCCTCGTTGCAGCCAAATAATTGCTGAATAAGCAGCTCCAAAATGCGTCGACCGCCATGTGACCAGCACTATTTGATTGTCTTACAAAAAAATTGATTGTCTTACAGAAATTTACGAAGGAGTTAAAGTCTTAAGCCAGACTGAACCTCGGAGATAGTCCATCTTCAACGCATAACGAACTGTATAACCTACTCACAGCAACTCTGATAGGTTATAAAGCCTTAAGATTCATTTTATTTGATTGAAGTGCGACTACTGAAATGAACTATTTTTAAATATTGTGTGATAGCGATTCGAAAGCAGTTCACATAGACCTTTGCATGAATTTTGAAGTTGATTAAAGAATTGGAATATGGAGGAAATGTCTAGCAATTTCCGAAGCCCGGAGGTGGGAGGACAAGCCGGGGGGTTTAGTGAAGTTATGGGTTTGAGGTTATGGTTTTGTTATGGGTTATGAGTTTGTGACAGAGTGAGTCCCACCCACACTTCACAGTCATTGGTCATTTTTGGCTGAGATTCCCGAAACCTCCCTCTGAACAAAAAACATAATTGACATTGATTTCAAGGAAAACGTATGTTTTTAAAGCGTTGAAGGCCAAAGATCGCCCATCTAACTAATGGTATTCGCCCGGAGATCATTTAAGTTACTGTTCATACTGCCTCGTCCCATTCTAAATTAGCACAGTAGTTATTCCAAACGGTTTCGGATTTATTCGTAAAGCTGCGGCAAGGTGCTCCTCGAGTATATTCTGGCACACGAGCCACTCCGAAAGTACAACTGTAATTCTCTGGTTGACATACAATATATATACATATATTGTCAACCAGCGAATTAAACATATATATATATATATATATAATTTAATACTCTGATTGGCATTCACTACCGCTGTCGTCATTGTACAATTGACACGTGCGGACAGGCGCCCAGATCCGAACAGGAAACGGATACTTCCAATTGTGGCCATCCTCATCTTCCACTAGTGGTAATTGTGATAATTCGTAGTAAAGGAGCAAGGCTTATTTCTCGAGTGAGCATTGTGTAAACATCGCTGATCCTGCAATTCATTTTTTCAAAATTTTCCTTTGAATGCTTATCAATCATTAAATGCCCCATTTGCTAAATAAACAAGTTGATGAACGCAATTCGAAGAGGTGGTCCATTCACATATTCAAAAGAACGAAAAACAACAGTTACCCGAACCGAATATAGTTCACCAAGGGTTGCGATGCCATTACGGACTATATAGTGCCGAAGTAGTTTCACATCAGCATATCTTCAACAAAGAAGGACAGGCTTTTCTACAGTAACTCTGAATGTTCATGATTTCACTTCATTTCCCCGTCAATAGAGGACAATGTCTGATCGTCACTGAATGCTCGTAAGAAAATCGGATGCTATCACAATCGAACGCTTAATGGTTTTACCTGAAATTATTTCGTGCGCCTTTGTTTGTTTGTTCAAGCACTTTCGCATTGCAATTTGGCGTCAATTGTCATCGATACTGGTAGCTTCTTCTCGTATCGTCGTTTGCCAGATCAAATCAATGTCATCAACTGTGAAATATTCTTTATATACACCTGTGTTTGACTTTATATAAGTAAAGTTGCGATTGAGTGATCTTCAGAAAAAAAAACCGTTCGTGATACCAAGTGCGTGTTTAGATTGAGGGGCGTGTGTAATGTCTATACAACGCAGATATTTGATGTCATTAGAGATTGCATCCACTATCCGGTGTTCTCGTTGTCATAGTAGGACTGGCAATCGACGGACTTTGAGGTAAACTATTATTATAAATTACGTTCGTTTGAAGCATTCGATCCAAATTGGCGTTTCGATCGTATTACACATCGTGCATTCGAAATGAGCATGATATTAATTATATTACAATGAACAATTATGTGAAACCTACACATTTATATAACGATAACTCACATGCCATTTTCAGGAAAAACTATCCATAATTTATACTTGTCTGGCGAATGACTCGTCGCGCTGGAGAATACAGTTGCTTGGATTGTGTTTACTATTATATAAAGCTTTTGACTAATATAGAGGTAGCCCCACAGTTTTGTAAGATACTGGAGTTGCACTTACAACCAACATACATTCGCGGGCATGTTTGATACATCAAATAAATTTATTTATTGAATTGTGTTATTATTTTAATATGTATGTATATATACTGATTTTTTTTCTAATAGATCGATAAATCTATAGTATTATTAGTGCTTATTCTTTGGCGCACAGACTTTAGAAAGGACGACATTCACTGACCCCACCCTCATATCGAGCTTCTTCATAGTTCCAATGCGACCCGCCAAGCTTCTGTCAGAACCGAGCGACTTACTTCAAGTAATTAATAAAAATTGAAAACGGATCAAAAAGCACCAATCTCTCAAGACCGCTCGAGTGTAATTTACGAGAAATGTAACGCCATTGGCCGACCGTTTATTTCGACCAAGCCTCGATCTTTTGCTATGTCTCGAAACAACAATGAAGAACACGAATAGAATGAAGGAAAAATGGGACAAACCTCGGCCTTTGCCTGATCGGCATTACTCTGCTGGACCTGTCCTCCTCTTGAGCCGCCGACGCCACCGCCGCTGTTTGGATTTTCTCCGCCGTGTCTCGAGAGGGCCCCCCGGGATTGCGGGCCCCTCCGGCTATCCACGGCACCCGACGCCCCACTTTCCATCGAACCTGAAAGAGAACCACCCCAAACAGAGCAGAGAGATGAGAAACATATGAAAATAATCACAAAATAATAATAATACACGTCCATTGACAACAATTAACAGTAAGCGATAGCACCGGGTGGAACTTGAAATTGATTGAAGGATAATCCACCAATATATAACGACTGTGTACCTCGGTGATACCTAACACTGTCGCGATGGGGGGGTTGGACGACTGCGTCGCTTGGCTCGGGGAGACGGGAGGGACACCTGTTCAGGGTTGTTTTGAGCCTTAGTTAGAAATATGTCAACATGAGAAGGAAGCCTAAATGAACAATATAGTCTTTATGATAAAGTGTCTAGTCGTATAGGAATTAGTGTCTATCACACACGGTGTACGTCTGCAAATCTGGATAAACTCTACGTTAGCATGGATATTTAACTACGATATTTAACTTGGGCAATAAAGCGAGGAGAATACCACTAGCCATTATGTAATCGTCCCCTTGAACTCGTGAAGGACCGCCAAACATGGTAACCGATGAAATAGCAGACTCCGATACACAAAACAATTCGATATCTCCGGGGGTATACTTCAACCTTAGCTCCTCTTTGCTGCCCGCGTTGTATAATAAATTGTCCCGTTCAACGAGAAGCAAATAGTCAGTGGTTCACATATCGAAAACACTATTTATTTGCGGGCATGATTTAAAAATGTAAGTATCAACTCGTTGCATTTAACTGTAAAGCGGCTTGGGGAGGCATGTTCAAGAAAGTGACATATATACAGTTCAGAAATAGCTGCGCTGCGAGTCTACCAAATAAGATTTATCATTCTTAATAGTGAGATAAAAGTATACACACACATACTACTACCGTTCGCAACGCTGGCCCACCGAACCACATATATTTACAATGTAGTGTGCATCTGATACACAAAAAGGTACCTACTCTAGCGGAAAAAAAAATATATATATGTTTGTATGTGTGTGATTTTCTTTGGTATCTCCTTTCTTGAGCTCTGACGCTGTGGTCTTGGAACTAATCCACAAAAAAACACGGTTTCGAAACAACGTAAAAAGGGGTTGGTGTGGATAAAAATACGTTTATCTTAGAACTTGTAACTAGAACATGATGGTCTTCATGAGCCCATACTTATGGGCTAACCCAGATAGGCGCTATAGTATCTTGATTGACCTGTTGGAAATGGCTCGAACGAGCTAAACCAAAAGCGTGTACGTGACCCTGAAGTTCGAATGGCTATAATATAATAACATAATAATAATAATGACATACTTGTGAATAAAAAGTCGTATGAGTCACCAGTAAAGAAGACGACAAGTACACGACAAATATGATACTTATAGTCCTTTTTAAGACAGAGCCAATTTACTTTTTAGCACCCCTAGCATTGTGTCGAATCAACGAATAATGACGAAAATACTTAAACAACTGTAGGCACAAGCAATATTGTAACAATATACAGAAGTAGTAAGAATCGTAACATAGCTTCGCTAACCGTTTGTTACACAGCAATACATATATAATGGTAGGAGTGGTTTGCTCACCAAACATCAGAAGTCTGGGATATTGTATTTGTGCATGCACACGTATGAAGGCATATGAATAATATTTCATTTTTGCGATCAGTCGTCGTTTTGCCTCCGAGTAATGGTCCATTGGCCTGAATCGACGGACATCATCTGTCGTCCAATGATCATATGATCATCAGAGCTCATCTCTGGGCGTGTCGAGGTCGATGTTGACTGTATGCTAAATAGATACATTGACCAGTTATGACTGATTCGCCGACGATACGTACGACGTATCTACTGCGTCGTTCAATGTTGACCTCTAACAATAAAGGCGAAGATATTCTTCGAGTCATTTCTTTAAAATATTAATATTGCAGAATACAGCGTGGTAGTAGACCTTTCAAAAACGGTAAGAGGTGGTCAGTCAAAGTTGACTTTGTATTTTATAGCCAAGCACCTTATGGCGTGATGCTAATAAAGCTGCACTATTATTATTGCCATTTTGTCTCTGTGGAAAAACCTCAGATGTTCCATATATGTCGCATGATATTAACCACTGACTGTTCCAGACACTAAATAGGAATCATCTACGGATAATTCAAAAAGCCAGTCGTCGCATCTTGTCCGTTCGAGAAAACCGTCGTTCGCCTGATTGGGTCTCGTTTGTGTCCATCAAGATTATAGTTTTGGGCATGATTTGACTGCTGCGTGTTGACTTTGCAAATGTTTGTGCAAGATTCCCAAGTTCCATTGCTTTGAGATCCCACATGTATCCACTATCCAGTTATAAGGAGTGGCCTAACATTGAATCCAGCCCCAGTTTGATAGATTTCGCCGTCGACCTCCTCAAACTGAAGTATTTAGTCAAATCGCACGTCACGTCTCTAGTTACAAGTCTTTATCTGGAGATTTCTTAATGTCAATGAAGAACATTTAAATTAATTTTAACACAATTTCACCTTGTACAAATGTGCTAATTTCAATTAATTGCAAGTTTGTCTAACGTGTTAATCTCATGGTCAAGTCGGAGTGATTTGATTGGTTGAAAATTTTGGCATCTGCCTTATCAAAGATTGGTGCATTTAGCGACATCAAAACTTCACAGCTGTACAGCTTAATAGAACATTTAAGATAAGAACTGAATAAGGTATATATATATATATATATATATGCGGCTGTTTAGATGCTTAGAGTAGGACTACTTGGTCGGGTTCCGAACCGAAGTTGCTTTCAAAAAAGGTCACAATTAGTAAATTTCGCGGCTTTACTGTTAGTAGATATATCCGCTTCTATCGCATGGTATCCTGATAGAAGGCTATAGCTTGTACCGCATTGTTTTAGGCAGGGCTATTCTTGGAGAGGGCAACGAGGGGGTGTAATTACGACCCCAACAAACGACCTCAGTCCTCTGTTGTAGTCAAGTCTAACCTTAGACGTACAAGATAGGGAAAATGTTTCGATAGAATCGAACCGATTCGTGTACTGTTATAGCGTCCAGGCTGACTAAGTACCCATCAAACTGATGAGGAGCTGGTCCAATCCACTCGCGTCTGGAAGAGATCTAATCTATAGCGGCTGACCGAAGCGTGTCCAAGTGTTTGGATAAATTTGCATTCGTATCATCGTGGCAGATCCCAATAGTCTTCCATGAATATATGAATATTAACTAGAACTACGTCTGGAGTTGAGGAGCTCTACAACCAGCTAACGGCCGATGCGGTTCCGTACTGAATCGAGCCAAGGAGCCAGCTTCTGGTTGTAGCGAATACTCTCATAACTGATGTGTATATATATTCAACAGGCGGCCAATAAGAGGGTGGCAAACGATTCTCAACAGCGAGCTAGCTAGACGGTCTTACAATGGGACAAATTATGCTGTATCTGGAAGGTGAAATATTGTACATTTACGTAGCAGATCTAGCTGGTCAAGTTAGTTCAATGGATCGAGTGAGCAACGGACCCGGCTCATGTTCCTAAGCGTCAGCTGTGAAAGCAGCATTTTTAAGCTTTACCCCGGTGTCTCTGGAAGGGCTTAATTGCAAGGGAACCAAAATAATTGTATATTAAGACAACGATTTTGCCTCATTGCTATAAGATCGTTTCTGTTCCGTGTCAGTCTCGTTTATACAGTAACAGTTTATCGATTCTCACCACTCTATGTTCAATAGTCGATGAGACTACACGACGTCACTTGCTCGTCAATACGGAGAATTGGAAAAGGATGAGGATAATATTTTCAGACGACTCAGTCGACTTCAGTGACGAGTGGCGAAAGCGATCGAGGTTGTTCATAAAAGAGGCAAATCCAATCAAGATTTTCCATGAGTCCCATTTCTCTCGGTCAGCAAAGTCAAGGCACAAGCATCAAGGGGGCAAACTTCCAAAGACGGAGTAGTCCATAGAAGGTTAAATTGGTTTTTCTCTCTGGAGCTAATATAGTCGATGCCCTAGACTACCAAGGGAGGAAAACTGAGAGACTGAATCTTGTTGCTAACTTCTACCTAAAATAAGTAGTCGTCTCGAATTAGGAGAGCTCCGCGGGGCTCTGGATCTGAGGAAAGCGTTGGATTCGAGCGTGTCGTGTTCGCCTTCTGACCGCTTTTTTTTTCGAGAACTTCATCGGGCACAAGGAGCGTCGGTCGCTCAGAAATATCCGGTCGCTCAGAATGTGACACCTTCTAGCTGCGATTTGGTATCGTTCCTCGAATCGGATAAACACCAGTTACAGACAGTCACAACACTTTTAAGTGCCTCTGTGACATACCAATTTGCAGTATTCTGTCGCGATTCTGAACAACTAACCCTAGCTGTTCACTCGAATCGATCTTATCGGAAGGGATTGTCTGCATTCAAAGACAATGGATCACTTCAGCTATTTGTACGTGTTGAGTGCTGTAATTTATGAGCGTGCCATCGCCGCGACAGGCAAATTGAAGCCTCCACTCAAGGCAAGTAAGATTATATTATGCCTTCATGGCATCCTTTACTTCCAATCTAATGAAACCCATCCCTCAGCTTAAAGATGCTCTGCTAATCCTGTAGTCATTAATTGGCTATGTCAATCACGTCTTCAAGTCAATTTGGTCTGCAGCATTCTGCGAACTCATCTTCGCCAACCATTGGACTACCAGCACCTGTTACTCTTGAAGTTAATGTAGAAGAATAGACCTGAATATCTAATATAATAGATGGACAGCTGCCGAAATATGTCGGTATCATATGTGAGGTATTAAAATAAAACATGTAATACTCCAAGCTACTCAAATAAAAAAAAAAAGCTCAAATCTATTACGAAGATACTGCCCGTAAAAGTAAATATGAACTTAGATTTGAACCCTCGACCCCACAAAACTATCTTTTTGGTACTGCCTACCTTACCCACCACTCCATGCCCGCAGGCTTTCTTTTAGTAACTTTTATTTGTTAATAAATTTGTGCCACAATTAGCAATTGAAAAGTCAAAACTCAGAAATGTTTCTCAATGCTCACAGAAGCTACCTAATAAGGCAGCTAAGAAAAGTGGGCTCCAGGGATAGTCAGATATTACACCATCATGGACAAATGAATAGTTGCTCTGGCATAATGGATGCTTTTATCGTCCGTTGACCCAGCTGTCCCAAGTGAAC
Source organism: Stratiolaelaps scimitus (assembly GCA_019614645.1). Lineage (NCBI taxonomy): Eukaryota > Metazoa > Arthropoda > Arachnida > Mesostigmata > Laelapidae > Stratiolaelaps > Stratiolaelaps scimitus. The sequence goes on from JABWDB010000038.1 coordinate 471,377, forward strand.
CCAGTTGAAGGTAATAATTCACCAAGTTGCTTCTAAGCACTGGCCCAGCCTGAGACATCGTTTTTCGCAAGCAATAAGATTAAGCAACCCTGTAGATGCATTATTACAATATTGTTTTTCTAGCTTAGCTTCATGTAAATATGATACTATATGTTTGTCTACGACTGCATGAACGGGTCACCGATGTCGTAAAGGACACAGGACATAGGCAGCACGTACTCCACGTGCACACGGCGAACTTAACAGCCTGGATGGCCAAGGCACCGGCATCTTTTTGAGAGCGCTTGTCACGGAAACCACGAACATCACGACGAGTTGTGATCGTCGATTTGATCCCCAGAAATCGCAGTTTGGCTAGCTGAGATACGATTAATGTTGCTCTGCCGTCATATCGGTCTCGTTCGAGGAACATCAAGGTTTGAGGGCAGTTCGGAAGGTTATGTAACCCGCCCATGGTGATGCTATGTAAAGTATCGGACCATCGAGCTGCATTTTGCTCTAAGCGCATTCCGTGCTGCCCCGGTGACTGGTTATGTAACTATTGTGAACGTCATTGGTTTATGTAACTTTCCCTACACACTATATAATTTCACTGGGGCAATTCTGCAGAATACCGTGATCTCACGCGACGTGCTGTTCTTCATAAGGCATACCACAGGAGCGTGCTTGTTTCCAAGGGAGTCCTGACCCTTCTGGGGAATTACCAGCGTGATAACAAGAACATGGCGACCTTCGCTCGTTTGATAGCTTGCAACATCATGCGTACAGGAAGGTATACCGTACTATTATTATTTATGATATTTCTACATAAATTCATTGCTTTTGGCCATCGACCCCATTCATTAAACTACTAATCGGTTTATCGCAAACATCGATTTTGCACACAGTCATTTAAATGAATAATACCTGGCTTTGGTAACTATATTATGTAAAATGGTAATAAGAATATAAGAAGGGACGCGTTTTGAAATAGTGTTGAAACAAGGGGACAATCATTTTTGCAATAACACTAACAGTGGTTAGAGGACCACTGTTAGCGTTATTTCACCAACGTTTTTCCGAAACTCTTTACGGTGTTCCAGGCTTCCAAGAGTCAATAAACAAGAACACCTAAATTGTGATTCGTGACTGTTGTGGTATACAGGACACACGTTCATACTTTGAATTCTCTCTAACAGTCGAGTTTGTTCACTATTCTCGACTGGGGCTAGTGAACAATATATTCATAGTATAGACACCTAATTAGAATAATCGTTTGCGTCACCTTCTACTTTTCCATTAAACCTATATGGTAGCATCCTTTGTCTAGTTTAGGATCAACCTCGGGTGGATAAGCCATGGATTTTGGGCCACGTGCTTCCCGCAGGGTTCCAGAGTAGCTAACATAGTTTTCGAACTCCTTTTGTTTCGAAATATCCGTGACCTTCCATAGAGCGTGCTTTCTGGACTATCGAATATGATGTAATCACCCACGCGTTATTTGAGACAATAGGTTCAGCGTCTCTTTGTGGTCCATTGACTATTATAAAACCTCAAGTAGATTTTTCAGGCTAACTCACATCCGACACTTGCGGTCCCACGGTCCTACGGTCGGCATTGCTTCATAAAACGGATCCCTTTTTAAATAAAAATGTGCAACGGTGGAGGTCGAACCCGTGCACTTACATGTCTCCTCCGATGTCAAGGCGCACACGAAAGCACCGTGTCACCGCACTCATCGGCGATTCTAAATTCTGTCCAAAGCAAATGTGACCCACCTAGTTCTATTATTCCTCATGCCACAATTACCGCCTTAACGAATTTTGGTCCACCAGTAGACATCGTGTGCATGTTGACTGGTAAACGTTCGCAACTGGGATTATTTCACTGGCTTATCTCAATGGCCGATGAACGTTATCGGAGATCCCTTTTCTCCTCTGCCCAGAACACTCTATGTTAGAATTCGCCTGTCTAGTAAAGAATGACCTCATAAAGCTGTACAATACAATAGCGGAGTTCCCTCATGCCGCTTTCTCTCTTAACAATAGTCTCGATCCGCTGGACGTCGGGTAACTCGAGGCTTTAGTTGAGACGGCAACGGAGTGCGCCAAGGCCTAAAACAAATGCCTCAACATGGGCAGAGGCAACAACAACATCCTTGCTGGGCATGTTAGACCAGCGCTCCACAAGGCTCATAAAAATGAGATGATTCATGATGACGGCGATCTATAGGATCAACTGATAGGCTCTTTACAAGCACACAGATCTGATGACTGAGTGCGTTCGAAGGCGATGATAAGGCTTGGTAGTGGAGGGGGTCTGGGGAGAGCTATAACGGTGATGATACTCCTTAGAAGGGACACTGTCTAATAGCATCATTTCATTGCCGTCGGGAGATTGAATAGATTGAATAGTGGCTGTCAAAGATACAGAGCATCAACGTGCCAGTCCGTCGCCGACGTTTTGTTCGATCGAGATCGGAAAACCACAACCACAAAGGAAACGACCACAATAAAACAACAACAACCACAACAACAACATCGACAAGTAAGGGATGAGTGACTCTGAGTGATGGGTGATGAAGTACAAGTAGTGATTTTGTCATCATCATCATCGTACATGGCTCGTAGTCATAGTCGTCCTCGTCGTCGCTGACGACCTTCCTGAAGTCGAAGTACCTTAACACCTCGCACACCTTCTGCCCGCCACAGTCGTCCGGCTGGGGCAAAAGCAGCTGACAGGTGGCGCCATCTGCTGTCAAGAGACTTCGGGGCGGGGAGCCGGCCGTACCTCCGAGTGGCGTGGCACCGTGCGGGGCCAACACCTTGTTGATATCGACGTGAGGATGACATCCGGACGGAATCTGAATCGGATAGTGGCTGGTGCCGTCCTGCTGATCAGGAGTCGAGCAACTCCGGAACGACGCTGGCGGAGACAGTGGCCTCACAGGCACGACCGTTGTACCGGTTCGGCTTGAGGACGACGAAGAGGAGCCATTCGGTGGCGAGGTTGACCTAGCGAGAGCGACCGGCGTATCATACACCGATGCAGGAAGTTCGCAAGGCATGGGCTGGGCCTCAGTTGGTGCGCTGGGTGGTTGTATAATCGTTGGCACATTGAGGGTCAACGGAGATAGTGTCCGGACCGGCGGTTCAGGATCCACCGACCGTTCAGCACGAGATATAGGTTCCGATTGATTGGAGGCGATCGTCGCTAAAGGCGAACTATAGATTGGCTCTTGGGTTGATACTGGTCGTGCACCGACTGAGACAGAGCCACGTTTACCGCCGTACAATGAGTCGTGCACGGAGATCGATTTCCGCCTGTACGGGTCGGCGGGACCAGTTCCATAGGTGCCAACTTTTAGAACTACAACCGACGGAGCAGCCGGCCGATCTCTAGGTACCGAGCGTTCTTTCAATGAACCCGACGGGGCTGCAGTGGCATGCGAAGCTGACGGGTCACTTGTGGGTGTAATAGGCCTATGGCGTGTATCGGGTGCATCTGTACCCAGCGAATGCGTGATGCGCGCCGGGTTTGTCCCCTCAGCGGCCGACTTTCCAGCTTCGTTGAGGTTCACAACTTTCGGTACTACTTTCTCTTTTTCCTTCGACTGACTCCGTTGATAGGATCGTAAAAAATACATAGTGTTCGTTACAGTAGTCGCCTCGTCTTTGGCACCGCCTTTTTTGCCACAGCAAAGATCCGTCGTACCACGTCGTCCGGGGGCTCAGCCGGTGAGCCTCGCATACACACACATACACAGACACAAGCCGACCGACAGAGCCACAAAGAGTATTCAACTAACACAATCAGTGGTCGGTCGTCACCACAAAAGTTCTCGGAAAGTATTTAACAATTTTCCACTGGCGCAATCACTAGCATGCGGCCGTTCTCAAAATCCTCGCCATGGTGGCACTGGGCTGGCCAGCACGCCGGCTGTGCAGGTCTTGATCCTCGTCTTGCATTCAACTTCGCAAATTCATCAGTTCGACACGTTTCTGAAAATTCCTATACAGACGGTCGATTCACAGAATATATCAAGAGCTATAGAGCTAGTTTGTTACACAAGGTCGGCACACGATCGTCGAATGAGAACAGCTAATTTCGTTTACAGAGAGACAGCAGCGTTCCTTGAGTGTACAGATATTTGCCCGCTTAGCGAATCATACCACCAAGACGCCAACGACTGCGACTACAGTAAACACAGAGTACAACATCGTGTTGTTGTTGTTGTTGTTGTTGCTGCTGCTGTCGTGGTCATCGCCAACATCGTCCAGACATCGTCGGCACGGATGTCGATGTACGAAGGAAGGCTCGCCTTGTTGTCACACAGCGCTGTTCGAATCGGCGACATATACCGCACGAACAAACGGATAGATACATAGACAGACACATACCCCTACAACCAGCAGCGTTAGAGGATACATTCGAGAGCCGTTTCGTGCATTGTAGGCATATACACTCAAGTAGTAGTTGTAGTAGTAGTAGTGGTAGTAGCAGCAGTGGATACAAACTAACCACGAAGTGGCTGGCTGTCGTGATTGCGCATTCACATTAAGTAGAGGGGGTTGGACACAGCCGTTTCTAACAGCAATAACCGTGGTCGCCAATCAAGGCTTGAAAGAACACACCTGGATACCCGAGATGCTGGGTCCCAACCATCAGCCCTGTCGACATCATGTAATGCGACATACAGTAACGGCCACAGCAGCGCCGCGAGCAACGGCCACAGCAATGGCAGCAGCAACAACACTTACGCTTCTTGCCTGTCTGCTCTGCCTTCTCATTCCCTCCCGCTCTCCCAGCGTGGACCAAGGCCCAGGCAATGATGGTTCAGAGCGTTCTTCTAGTCCGAGCAGCGGTGCATAGCTTCAGTCGCCAGCAACGTCAATGCGTGTCGCTGTGACGAGGAAATCACGCGTCGCTCAGGTCTCTCTCTCGCGACACTCTTGGTTCGACACTGATGCTTCGGCTGTTGCTCGCTGCCTGTCTACGGTGTGTCATTTGCCAGAAGCAGGCTAAGCGCAAGCCGACCCGTGCGATGTGTTTCGTTCACCCGCGTTCATAATCTCCTTCCTCTTCACTGAGTAGAACTCTATCACCGTCGGGCCCCGATCGTCCGTCCGTCCGTCGGTCCGACCATGTCTTTGGTTGAGTAAAGCATACGGCTACGGATGTGTCGGAAATAGAAACCTCCCAAGTTGCCCGAATCCTTCTCGCTCTCTCAAATGACGCTGCCTGATCTCTCCTATATTTGCACGGGTGGGTAAGCCTCTTCATTGGTAGGTCTCTATATATTTCTGTATATTTTGTCCACAGTCCAGGCACATGCACGCCACAGTCTGCTGCAGAGTGACTGAGCCACGAAGGCATGAATCTTCTCTTCTAGCCTGATCGGACGATAGACGGCCCCGGTGTTCACGAACCAGCCTGCTGGCGCTCGAGAGCTCGTGCTGCGGGCATTTCAGCTAAAGAGCTGATGGTGGTGGTGGTGTGGATTAAAACAAATGGAAAAAAATCGAGGAGAACGAATGTTTCCAGGGTTTGGAACGAGAGACAGAGCTGGCAAGACAGATGTTTACATGAATGAATGCCTCCCATTGAATCAAGTGAGAACAACGACCCCAGTTAGCGTTCCAGCATGCAGCTAACCGGGAATGAATGGGTCAAGCATAGCTTTTTTCTGTGTCAAATAGTTCTCAACACCCACTTCACCGTCTATTAATATGTATATAATTGTAAAATTAATTGCCGCGACACGGATATTTTTCTACTAGGCGGTGGCCATCGTGCGTTTGAGGCGAACACTTCCTCTCTAACGGTTGGGGTCACTCGTTTTTTGATGACGATTTACGATAAAGCATTTCCAAAAATGGGCTCAGAAGGGCTGCTGAGCAAACTGAGCGCACAACACGTTGTTTTATCACACGCTGTTTCGAGGACTTTATGAAGTTCAGCGTATTTCAATAGGAAGATGCGATGGGAATCAATTTCTGCATATGGCTAACATTGAATCAAAACTGTCGTGCGCCCTTTTGCGCGTTTGACCAACATGTGCCTTTGGACGAAACAGCATTAATTTGGAGGTGTTATTTGTTGCGGGAAGTAACAGCGGTTTGCAAAGGTCGTGTGCTCCGGAAATTTCTGTTGGTCTATGGATGTTAGATATTGTCCGAATATAGTTTGCCATATACATATCTTATATAATTCAGTGAGTTTACTCTCGCCAATGGAGCAGCATACGGGATCCCGAGATATACGATGCCGCTGCAAAATAGGCGGCATAGGGTTAGTCGAAGCCAGATTTTTCACTTTGGCTAATGCAGCCCTAATGCAGCTAAGTGCCAAGAAGTGTTTGCTGATGGGAGAAGAGCTGGGGGCCCTCCAGCAGCAGCCAACGAAGATTTCCTCAGTCGAATACACCTGTGTTTCGAAGTTCGATTCAAGAGAGGAGCTTTCTCTTTCGGAAGTGTCGCGTCCTGTATCTTCGTGTTGCTCTCGCTGTAGCCCTTATTATCTCTATTCTATTCTATATTTAGAATGTGGCCATTAAATATAGCCAAGTTGAATAACACGACTGTTTAATAACACAAATTCATCGTATTCAATGATAGCACTTCTGAATATGCCTGTATAGGTCGACCGGGCTTCAATATTTCGTTCCCTCCCTGGACGAGGTCATATATTCTTACCGCAAGCTGTCTTTACCATGTCGTATCCAATGCTACAACATACAGCAAACATCTCCATGCAGTCATACTGCCACTCGTGGGTCACTAGCTGCCTGTAGCGTTCAGGTCGCAACACTTGCAACGACTGTCAAAATACCTTCTACTTATAGTTATGAAGTAGCCATAAAAAAGCCGGTCCCATAGTATGACCATGAGACCCTTGGCTCTCCCTCATCTTAGGGTTGAAACATCCCCTTGGACTAGCGTCACTATATCAGCAACCTCCACTTCGAGACGGCTGCTCTCAATACTCATCTTTCTCGGCTGCCAAGGCAACATGAGAAGGAGTAAGGCAATGGCACTGCTTAGCATTTTCTTCATTTTCGTTAATGAAGAAGGTCGTTTAGTAACGGTATCTATAGCTCAGACTTTTCGGGGCTGGTGGCACTGTCGCGCCTTATGGATAGGCCACTTTCGCCAGGGTCGGGCTCTAGGGGTGTCCTCATTTAGTTTATCTACTACAATAATGTGCATACATACAATCACATAAACATATATGCATCCGCGTGTATATATATATATATATATATAAGCGGTCTAACAAATATGCTCATCCAAATTGTCTGCGTTGCGCCCACCGGTGTGTTCCATTATTCGTCTGCCACGGTGGTGGTATGGATATGGTGCGTAAAATATATATAACGAAAAACAAATACACACGAAGATTCGCGAATATTTCTGAGGAACGTCGAGAAATCGCGACCAAAGTAGTCAGTGAAGCAATGCGGGAATAAGAACCGAAGTACCAGTGCTATGGTATATAGAAGTTGGAAAGGGTGTCGTGTGCAGCGATCATGCTAAGCGAAAACTTAGCACAATTTGTCGTGTTTGTAGTAGTAGATTGAAGCACGGATCCCTTTAAGACGCGGCAGGAGAAAATCATTCACTGGCGAGGCGCAGAAACAGTCGGCTAGCCAGCAACGTCCAATTGGAAGTTGGAGCTGAAGCGGGGACGCGCGGGTTATCGTGATACAGCGAAGAGTATGTAGACTTCCCCAGCCTTCGCGCAGCATAAAGAAAAGGGTATGCGCGGTATATAGCTACTATCGGGCAACGGCAGTCTGTCGGTTGGGGTTAGGTAGATGTATGTTTGTCTGAATGTGCGAGGATACGGTTGAAGCTTAGCGGCAGGCAATAGTGTCACAGGGTTCAGCTAGCGGCGAGCAGGACGCGGTTCGGCCAGTGATTTGCCTTCCAGTCCGCGCAGAGGGCAGCACCGAAGCGCCCAACCAACGAGTGAGGGATAAACGGAGAGAGAAAGAGAGAGAAGAGAGGGATCTCTCTATCACTAACAACAGTGATAGAAGAAGATGAAGGATAGTGAAGGGAAAACATGAGAAAGGAAGACCCAACTCCCCTTCAACTGGGCTGAGTTGACGGCGTCTAGTGCTGCCTCCGAGAGCGAGTTGTATACACTGCTGCCGAATGGATTCGATCTGGGGTTTTGATAACTGTGGACATCACGGTGGCTGAGTTGGGATTTTTTTCTTTCGTCTTTTTCTATTGCTTCGAATGTCTCTAACTATCGATTTGGTTAATATTCGACGAACAACAAACACCTGCCTGCAGCCAAAGTACTACTTAGTTATTGCATTTTAATAAGGGTAAGAGCGCTTTAATGCTAACGTGCTACTAAGCGGTTTATAGCACAGTTTGCTAGTATTTTTACTCCGGAGGTGTAGATCAGAGGGCTAGCTATTACAACGGTAATAATACTCGCCTATGTAGCGTCACTGTGTTGTAAGCTCTTTCACTGAGCTAATAATACGCAGTAAAATAGAGCCGCAAGCAGCGTTCAATTCAACGCTAGCCGGTATAGTTGCCTCTCAAGAGATTCAAAATCCCTCAGAGGGATCTGGATTAGATTGGGCCTTCTCACTCAAGTAAGCCCACAGAGGGAATATACAGTACACTTTCTTAGCTTGCACCCTGAATCCGGCGGGCATACATAGGACATGTTCTTCACACAGCTCGAAGCATCGGACAGTCATGGACGGCCGTCAGGATCAATTAGCGACACTTAGGTATTAACGCTAAGTCCTGGGACGATACCTTACCCACTCGGAAATATGCTTCCCGACAATAATTCCATTTTAGGCGGTGGACATCACGATAATATCATACTTTGCCACAAAATTGAGTTACTCTCTCTCTGAAACGATACCCGAATAATCAGCCTTGTTTTGGTTTCGTTTTTTACGACACTAGCCTGCATGTTGTATATATGCCTACATGTTGCATACAATATCTTAAGACCAACAGCTGGATATAATCTACAACCATCGCAATCAATATGACCTAATAGGCCATAGCGGAATGATCCATTAACATTTAACATGTTGTGAGTCACTTTTCGCGCCTAGCTGATCCCCAAACGAATTCCCATGGTACGTGGATACGTTGGTCCTGGTTAACTACAATGGGAGAGTATATGAACACGCTACACGTTGCTGTCGAAATGGGCTGGTCACTCTAGACAATCGGCTTAATTATGTGCGGATATGGGTCCCACATCGACACTCCCTCGCTCGCCAGCGGAAACTTGCGCGAACTAGCAATTAATATCATTGGTGATTATCGTCTTGCACCGATCGAAGGAGAATGACAAAGATCTTTGTGAAGGTACAATTATTGTACAATTGAAACAGTATATTATATGTGTATGGTTGGTATTTAGCAAGCACGTTTCCCTTATGAGTAGTTTCACTGGAAGAGAGGGAAGAGCGAGATAGAACGATTACACTATAAAATCAGGTCCAATAGTACGTACAGTAAGCAAAGTTGTAATTTTATGCAGAAAGTCTCCATAGATATACAACCATTGCTGCATTATCATTGTACATTTATGTAGCTCGCTTTTCTCTGTAATTGCAATTTATTATCTATTATTTATCCAACTTGGTACAACAAACTACATATGTCGTTTCACTTGGTTCGTACAGTGTAATTCATCTTTAGTCACGTGACCACATATATATATTCTATATTGCACTTAATAGGCTCTCGTCTATGTACAGGGTGTTCGGAAAGTTAAGCGAACTATTCGCTGTATTTCCATTTGTCTGTAAACATGTATCTAGATAGCAGAGTATATTTCAATATAAAATATAGTTTGCCACACAATTTCAAACAAAAAGTGAAGAATACAGTAGATGATAGCTTAGAATACGGCAGACTCATAGAAAATCCCATCAGTGATTCAAGATTTTTATTAAACTGTGACGCCTTCTAGGGTAACTGTTGGATATTTCGTGCTATATTTAAAGATCTCGGATTTCGTCTATCTGTGCGCACATACGTCAATAGATAATCTACCTGCATCAACGTTATTTGGCATAATTTCATAGTTAACAATATACAAGTGATGGTTTATAAAAATATTTATGTATAGGGATGCTCTTATTTCATATGATTATGTGTTTTAAAATATACAATAATTAGAGAAGTAGTTGGGCCCTGGGTGTCTGACCGAGGCCGTCACGGTCCCGTGGGAGGTGATGGCATTACCTCTCTGTCTCACAGCGAGAGAAAGGCGTTGCAGAAGGAAGGATCCAGCACGCTTGTCCCCGGTGGCTCGGATCAGCCTGCGGTAGACTCCTTCGAGGAAATTAGCAGTGAGGTGGCCGTGGCCGCCTTTCGAAGGCAATAGGGTAAACGAGGTAAGTTGGCTGAACGGCGGCGTACTTCCGTAGCATGGCCTGTACCACATGGGATACCGCGTTCCCGGGGGAAGTTGTACAGTGGTTGACATAAGTGGGTGCTAGATCTGTATCAGCTATTCATTGCCAAGAACCTGCTATTCACCTGCCCTCCATGTATTTCTGTATATATACTCTAAGAAACTTGTTGGCATTGCGCCTCTTGATTCAGCATACACAGTCTAGATTTTAAAATTTGCTGTCCACATAGCACTTGCAACAGAATGTACGATAACATTTTACCAAAGAGCAAGGTTAAGCTAGTTATTTTTTTCTAGATGCGAATTAATGGAGTTTAAAACAGACGACACTAACAGAACCATCACGACAACAGTCCAGCAGTTAGATATAACCAGCCACAACCATACACGAATGTATAACACAACAACTCGCGCACGAATGAATCTATCGAGGAGAGAGTTCGTTGTAATTTCAGTGGGTGGCATAATGGACCTCTAGTCGAGGTCGTAATTATGCCTTCCAGCCGTCTGAGCTCGAGACCATTCATTAATGGTTTCCCGGCCTTTGTCCCAACCCTACGCCCCCTTATTTTGTCGGCCTGTGTAGGCGTGCCAGTAACTCTCGCGCAAGCAAATGTTAGTTAGTTAGCTAGCTTTGGATTCGTTCTTCCTCAAAACGCGGGAAGGAAGAGTACAATAGGAGTTTATTATTTATTATTATTATTACGCGAACTACTATGTTGGCAAGACGCTGCTCGTTCGGTTTCCGCAGTATTTCGATACATATGAGAGGCAGAACTAGCACAGCCGAACTATGAGAGCACGAACACATAGACACACACATACTTGTCTTTGGGTGCCAACTACACTCTCTGAATGAACGATACATAAATTCTATTTTGCTCAACGAGCGCACGCATGTAGAAAGAGAGATGACTTCACATGGCGAATTGATAACAAGATGCCCACAGTGCGGTCTGCGTACACAGTTAGTTGTTAGTGTCACTCCGTGGCCATCCCCTGCTTTGGCAGTGATGTCGCCCACATTCGCAATAATTCGGCTAACAACGCCAGTCTATCGACATTTGCTAATATATATATATATATATAAGCTCTACGTAATGATCTGACACAGACCTTTTTATCACTGCCATGTTTAATTTTTTTTATCGTTTTATTTGCCAATAGCATGCCCACATAATACGCGTTGTGCGCGGTAGATGAGCGATATGTAAGATCCAGATAAACATTCTGGTAATTGATTAAGTTATCCTAATGATTTGCCAATAATTTAACGATTTACCTGTTAAATAAACGTATATCATCAAATAAAAAACTAAAAACCAATATCATCAAATATTGGGTGGACGGCCGACCACAATAACTTCTTACGGAAATGAAATAGAGAACAAGCATTTTTTTTTAAGAAAAGCTGAAGAGAATACCCGCGAATAATACCAATGATTACATTTAACAACGGGTTTGGGAACGAGGATCCGGCCATCTGCTGCCCAGTTCGATTCACTCTCATTTACCTAACATAGATTATTGTGGCTAACCAAATCTTCTTATCAGTCATCAGTCTGTTAATTCACGCCCGGCCGATAATTAGGGACGAGTGAGCTTTCAGATCCGACCTAATCCAACTAATTTCTTTCTGCTGTCATTCTACACTAACAAGAGTCCTATTATATAAATTGTATTAGAGTAATAGCTTCTCGTTCCTACTGCTGTGGTATATTCACTAATCCATTGTCATCCGGTTGGGATTCAACTCGAACCTATAGCAGTATGCTCCGCCCAGACTAACCTTACGCTTATCCCTCTGATGTAGTGGCATATCATCGCTCTCATGTTTCCGCCTTGAATAAGCCACTTCTATAATACCCGTCTTTACTTCAGGTATGGAGAAGGAACGATTCAATGTTGTGCTCACTTTCAATACATGTTTACTCAGATTTTAGAGAATTCTAGCATAAACACAAATGGGCCTGCGCCAAAAACTGAAATGTTCTATTGCGAAGTGGAATTCTATTGCGGCATTTTCATTGAGCCACTCGTGGATTTGGCAAACCCACTGATGACGAGGATGCTTCCTCGAAAATGAGCATTGCTTGAATATTTAGAATCTGTGGACGTTTTCCTCGAAGTGATTCAACCGAGTACCATTTGTTGTAGAGGATCGATAGGACCGTGCTAATTACACGCACGTTGGACAGTCGCTGTCGATTGGTTTGTTCTCCTTTAATCGACGTCTCTAATATACAGCTCTGTGAGAGATCGCCGATTTGAAGCTTTCAAATCAATCATTGACGTGCTGCTTTATAAAGGCCGAGCGTACAAATGCCAGAAGGAAACGAAATTGAAATTTCAGAGCGTGTTCAAAACCGAGACGCGACAATGGCGAGTGAGCTACTTACATTTAACTAAGTGCGACTATTTCCGTTAAATCAATTTGGCTTCCGCGCGGTCCTGGAGGGATATGTTAATTTATTGCATAGACGCATCAGCTCGCTTTTTGGGTTGAGGCTGCAACTGGTTGAATCTGAATTGGTGGGTGGGCGAATATTCAATCCTCTAGCGGATTGTGAAGATTATAAGGATAGTAGTAATAATAATAATAATAAATTGCTATACTAGCGTATGTGCCCGAAGTCGATACAAGTATATATCGTGCAACCTATACTTCTTTACCATCAAATATCAACTATCACGCCTCACAGTCTCACCAGTTATTCTATAATGTCGTAATAATACATAGTGCCTTGTTCAACCAAATTTTTAGATGTAAGAAGCTGGGGACCGCCGCCTCTGATCCAGTGATGTGGTTTTTATCCCTTGGAATAAAAGCTGTATTTTTACGAAAAGATAATATCATGTAATATATAGTAATATAATTTAATCTCATTCGAGTCGAGTGAGAACAAATTATGTCGGAAGGTTAGACAAATTCGTGCCTGGCCGTTTCTCTGTTTCTTCTTTTTTTTATAGTAAAGTTAAAATAACGTACGTACATCTACTTCCTGTAGCAACGGTAATCTTCGGTAGATTTAATTCTATAGCGGAGACGCTTATCTTATAGTTTGGATTTATCGATAACATGGTTATGTTCTTTGCATGAAGCAGCATATATGATAAGTCGGGAGAATATGAATTAAAAACAAAGGTGGCAGCTAGGCCCTACTCCAGAACCTCTCTAACGATTGTATGTACTTTGGGATGTTTTAGTCTATAATTAGTTATATTTATAATAAACCTGTAATAATGAGGAATTGAAAGGAAAAATAACGAGAAACTGAATAACAAAAATTTTCCCGTTGATCGAAACGACAACGCCACAAATCTCTTTATGAGAAACGCCAACCTAATACTGACGTGTAGACGGATGGAAAGAGTTGAGCGTAGTTTAAAGTAATGCTTTCGTATTTATTGATTTTATTATTATTCCCCACACGGATTGACCGTTGTTCCTGAGGGTGGTGCGTTTCTCAAAATGGACAGCCTTTTTTTGCTGAATGTCGAGTTTGGTACTCGGAAATCACCAGGGGAACTTCAGAGTCAGTGTGTTCCGATGAATCCAATTCGCACGATTTCTTCCGCTCAAGATAGTAACGACGAGAACGGGTGGAGCAATTCACCGGTGCGATGGTAGCAATGGGTGCCAGAGCGCTGACAGGGTCAGCAAACCAAGCGAGCGCCCCTCTACCCGACAACTATGATAGTGCCGACGGTATCCGCCTCAGCATGTGCCTTGTAGCATCGCTCTTATCGTTTTCTTCTTGTAACCAACTTAGAGAGAATTTAATAACCGCCACCGAGACGCCGCTGTTCGTTTAGTGAATGAGCCAAGCATCGAAGAGGCAAGCCAGCGAATACGCAGCGGATTACTATCAGCATACTGTTATAATCTTAGCGATCACCTCACCTATTTCGTTTTCCCTCAGGCGAAAACGCCGACTGCTCCAGTGGCGCGACAGAGGCCAACAATGACGTGACGGCAGAGTGGCTCGTAGTGAAATTCCTCTGCGATATTCTCCGAGGTGGAGTTTTTCGGGGACATCTAGATTTCCTTCGGCAAACTACGGCAATCGGGGCTGCTACTTTATGGAAGTATGTGACGCCAAACGAACAAAATTCCTGGAGAAGCTTAGCAGAGTGTAATTTTACGGCAAAGAAGAAGAGGAGGAACGCAAGACGGCCAAAATGGCATCCACTTGAACACGGGAAATGGATCGCACAAACACCCACCCACAGACACACACACGGGTAGATAGATAGATATACACATACACAAAGAGTTTTTTTCCTTTAGAAAGAGTCGCCCACATCCTACATATATATACATATTATATGATGCTACAGCCAGGCTGGTACTAGTGAGTAGGTGTTCGGAGCGGGGTCCCCTCTGTCAGCGTGCGACTGAAGGTTTGTGTGTCTGTGTCTATAGCTGTACCAAAGCTATGGCGAACAACAGCAGCATCAGTCACCACTTAAGCTAGTCGGTTTGTTTGTTTGCTTGTACCAGCGACAAACTATATAGCCAGGTATACCCGTGTATTGAGAGGGTAGTCGTTTTGAGGGGCAGAGGCCACGCGCATTACGAGTTGAAAATAATCACTTCGTGCGGCTGCGCTCGCTGACTACGCCGGTAACACCAATGATGCGGGTCGGTGAGTGGAGTGAAGCGCGCTGTGACGATTAGACTCGAACGTCTAGCACTGGTTGCAGTATAATCGCAGGGAGAGGAACGCAATAAAAACCGGCAAGCGACTGGCTGACCAACCGAGTGTTTTCTCGGCAATAGGAAATCTCAAGACGTACGAAGCTGCGATTGTGATGGTGTCAAGAAATAAATAATGACTGACTTGAATAAGCCAAACAACCTTCGTTTCATTCGTAACTCAGCTGTAGATATGACTGAAGATATACATTTAATGAGTGGAAAATATGAACACACGTCAGGTGCCCGGTGGACCAAATAATAAAGAATAAAATATAAATCGCACCGTTCGGAAGTATTTTATGACCATTTTGGGTAAGTTGGCACAAATTAGTGAAATTGTTCGATGGGCCGTATAGGTTATTAAAATTTGGAATGAAATCTATTTCTTCGTTCAGATTTCATGGCCGTTTCCATTAGTCGGAACCCATTAAGCGCGCTATTTATTTCGAGTGATGTGTCAAGCATTATAGTAATAAGAAGGCATGTAATTAGTTAGAATCAATTGACGCCAATCGATCCGAGTGCAACGTTGGTACACAGGCAGTACGCCATAAGTGTGCTATGGTCCGGCATTCACCCCAAATATTAATGGCAATTCAATTTTAATTGTCATTTTTTCTTGTCTTATTCAAATTTTGATTTTAATTTTTGAAGCCAAATAAGAGCACATCGATGTCTTTTGACCAGATTCATATATATATATATATATATATATATATGTATATATATAACGTATCTTATCTTCGAAGGAATATGAAAGGTGACGTGCCATATACTACGCTGACGTAATATTTTTTTCCTGCGAATTTAACAGCACTCTCTGTTGCCCCATGTAACCTTCCGTGTCCAATTAGCTGTTGGCAGATAATATTCGAACCCGGTGGCCTGGTGGTGCATTCGCGTGCGCCTTGCAACCGGAGGAGACACTTTGATGCACGGGTTCGATCACCACCGTTGCACATTTGCATTTAAAAGGGGTCCTTTTTATGAACCAATGCTGAGAGCAGCGTTAAATGTTGGCTGTAACTCAGCTTGGAAAATCAATTTTTAGATATAATAATATTCGAACAAGTCCTTTCATGGCCTTCCCAATTAGTATTGTAGAAATATGTAGAGGTTAGTTTTGGAGATAGGTACTGCCGTATTTCAACGTACTGATTATGATTTCCTTTTAAATACAAACTAAAAATCTGTATGAATGATAGAGTTAGCGAGAAGGACAGTTCATCCAGCTATTTCATTATTCAGCTGGCCCGAATTTTAGTTTCCGTATCTGACGTGAGCCGACCTTAACCTTATTCAGCAAAAATTGTCAGATTTTCATCTGCTACAATAGCCACCTCATTTTCGAGTTCAATGAATAGTATGCTTAACTTCGTGCTTTAGGTTATAGACGAAGATTAGCTTTTGAGGAGTACGCAAATAGTCATAACTTACAAAACATGAAACGATAGTGTTTTATCCTCCCCGCGGTTCAGTAGCCATTATAGTGATCACGTATAAGTTGTAAATATGTGTCTACAGAATAAAATAGAATGGTCGGTCAAGGCACAGAAGCGTCTACAAGGAACACCGTTATGTAAAGTAATACACATACGTAATACAAGCAAAGGTGTCATCACTTAACCAGGATGTATAATAGATAATGTTAGATCCCATACTACCAAATAACATGGGCTAATTTCAGATAATGAAAGAACACCCTGTATGGGCTTCTTTCATTTCTCTCTCTCTTTCCATCTCGAACCAAAAAATATAACCGATCCCCACCGTGGCGGCATGGGTCGTTTTCAGCTTGATGTTTAAATATGGGCGGCTGATCTAAAGCTAGCGCCTCTACGAGAAAAAGCGCCGAATAGAGTCGGTTGGAATAGTTTGGTGCACGAATTTATGTCGTGTTTGCATAACGGTTGGCAACCGACCGTCCCCCAAACGATGCCTCTAGCTGCACTAGAGCATCTCCAAAACGCCTATGAGAGGCATGAGAAAGCGCGCCTTCAAACTGTTGGCTCCTTCGAGAAGTTGTCCAAACATCATCTGGCAAAGAGACCATACGTCATGCTCCACCGTGTTGAACGAAGGTTGGTGAACGAGAGAGCTCCACGAATAGCTCTGTAAACGATCCCGGTCTCGCCGTAAGGTAATCGTGCCAAGGCAACTCGGACGAGGAAAGGAAGGTATATAAGTAAGTAACAAATCCGCACACATATTTCGCCTCCATTTGCAAACACCGCCGGTCGGAATGAACGGTAAAACGTGTTAGATGTCTTCGAGAAGACTATGCAGGCAAGCAAGTAAGCAAGGCAGCCTCGTTTTCTTCATAGCTTCCTGAGAGCTGTCTGTCTACTTTCTTGGTAGGAAGGCGGCGGTGCGGCTCTGTGGCAAAGCAGTGGTGCTGTGGAACCAATTTTTCGAATAGAGATGTATTTCTAAAATTATTTGAATGCATTTGGTAAACATTAACGAATTTTACAGAGGTACAGTATAACAAATACAACAAACTAAAGTATTACAGGACAAAACGATATCTCGAGAAACAACTGTTCGATGATCACAGAACGATCATTAGGGAGAACCATTATTTTGGCCATATTGTGTGTAACGCACACAATATAATGAACACACGTCACATTGATCTGAGTATAATCATATATAATTATCCAGCTTTTAACCATTTGCGTTGTTAGGGAGTATCATTCAATAATAATAATATGACTCACTTTTTGTTATATGTTTAGTTGCGCGGATTCTATTAGTAAAGTGCAGGAAAATATTAAACCAAGTTCCCATATCCAAACTCGCCATCCGTGAAGCCATAATAGGCGAATAGAAGTAGCTTCAAGCAGTTTCTGACGGATTTTATTGCGATGGTAACGCTTATGAAGGAAATTGCAACCAGTTACGATGATTCTCTGCTTCTCCATTGATTAGTTGATTTATTGACAGCTTACGTATAGACACTACGATGTTGTTGTCAAGCAAATAGTAAGCTTCATCATCCCAGCACCCCGAAGACCCATTTTGCAAAATGGGTCTTTCGCCACAAACGGAAACAGTTGGCAACATTGTTCTGTTTTGTATTTCCATCATCAAGACCTTAGACTTTTCAATGCGCTCCTCGAAGATGCTTTTTCGTTACCCCTTTTCTGTTGTTTGCATTAGCAGGCCTCGCTGCTGAAGCAGGAACTTATTTACATAATTTTCCGATACAAACCAACGAGTTTATGGAGAAAGGTTTTTCGAGCGAGCGTTGAGATTTATACACGGAGCGCCAAACGGGCCAAGCTCGGGAACAGTAAAAAGAATCTGGCTTGTGGAAAACGCTGGAGGGCATCCGTGAAGCGTTTTTAATTTTTATTTTGACCTGTCCTTAAAATCAACAGAAATTCTGTCATAATTGCTAGATTATTCTCGCTCGGATTGGTGAGTTAAAATAGTTGCTTTTGAATTGTGAATTCGACTCATAATATTGTACAGGGTGTTTTGAAAATCATGTTCACACAATTAGCTCTGTTTTATCTCAGCAGTTTATCTTGATTTGGATATGGGATGCGTTACGCGAACGGGGATGTATTTCACTTGGGGTTAACCGACCGAGTCCATCAGGTGATGCATACCCTCATTCACAAGTTGAGCTCTAAGTGGATTAGCTGAATACTCCTGCCAAAAGAGAATTACGTTGTATAAGCTCAATAGCTCATGAGTTTAATATCGAAGAAGCTTTGAACCAGTCTATATAAACATATATATATATACAATCGTATGAATGGAGTGGGTCAACTTGTCGACGGCAGAGTCAGCATCAAACTAACTGCAACTTTCGCATTCGAATTAATAAGAAGTGAGATGAACATTGCTTTGGATCACTTCGTGTTGTTGAGAGCCAATATGGTCCGAATATATATATATATATATCTATATATATGGAATATAATATCTATATAATATATATCTGAATGGAATATAATCTCTCTCTCATGCTCAATACCGACTACCATGGGTACACCACTATGTTTAATCATAAGCTTATTTAATTGGGGCTCACTCATTCATGCGTATACATTGTCGTACACTGATTAAAGTGCTAGTTGATGACGCCATATCTCAGATTGTAGCTAGAATCGACTGAAGACAAACGATAGCCTATAAAAAAGCCTTTTTTACTTTTTATCAAACAAAAAGAGAAGAACTAGTTGTTTGACCGCTCAATTTTGTGCTGGCAGAAACGGGTAAATTAGCTAATGTGTTGCCTGTGTAAGTTTACTTACAGCTGGTTGTACAAGGGTAAATATATTGGCCGATGACACCAATAATAATAGGAACAAAATAACGACAAAGAACCCGATATGTCTAGAACTAGTCAATTTCTGTTTGCCGTCGCTACTTTCGCCGTTTTAGGATCATTTCTTGAACTTTTAAATAGAAGTTAGAAATCTTGTAAATTTATTTTTAGCTTTTCTTGTTTCCTTTATAATGGTGCGTTTGAATTGAGCTGAATAACTTGATGCATAATTTCACAGGGTTACGGGGGGAGCACTCAACCAGGAGCGCATTCTTACAAACATCCTTCCTAGGCAGATCTTCAGATCGTGCAATAGAAAAATAAGGCCACTTCGTCCATGTGAGTAGGAAAACTGCTTACAGGACAACAAGAGGACATTCGGGTTCACCATCGTCTAGTATATATAATCACATTTGCCCGGCGTAGATGGTAGCGAGAAGCGAATATATACGCGAGTGGAGTCGCTCGATCGAAAGCGTTGGCGAGCCTCCTGAAAACTAAAACCGCTTGCAGTCGTTTCTAGGGTAGCCTCCAGCATCAACCGGATATTCGTTGGGGCAATGCCTTGAACAACAGTTCAGCATCTCCACTACAAATGCATCCCACGTAGGATTCGAAGGATTTGATGTTGTCGATATCGAAAGTATATATATTATAGATGTCACAGCTATAAATATGTCACTGTATATTATAGGCACCGAAAGCAGTCTCGTGAATGTTAAATATTGACTGCAAGTTAGCCCGGAAAAATTATTTTCCCAGCAGTTACAGCCACCTGGCTTTAGTGCTTTAATTTTTATTTGTATCGTGCATATGTTATGAAGACGATTGACATTAGTCTAAGATTCGATGAATTTAAATTACCATACGGTTTACTCCTATCTAAATGACCAATGTTGTACGCCCTGGTGATGATGTTGCATAGCTTGTTATAGTAGCTCACATGGGTTACGGTGAACACCCGCCCATAATTATGAAGCATGCCTGCATACAATTTTTCCGCTCAAGTGCCCTTCAAAATAGAGTCGTATATGCGAGTTGCTTTAAGAATTCTCTACCACTCCTCGGCCGGCTGTTACTTGGCTACCGTTGTGCTTTTCAATCATTCGACCTTGAAGAACCAACGTAGTTTTTCTCACACAGTAATAACAACAATGAAGCGAATGAAGAGTGTAATAATATTTCTAAGTCTAACATTGCTGCCTTGAAAAACAGCAAAAAATAGATACATCACAAGCAGCCTGTTGAACCCCTTCTTCATAGGCAGTTGAATGGACCCGTACGAAAAACTTCTCCCCAAATATTAGAAAGTCTAATGCTTACTACTGCGCCAAATGCCAGGGTCGGATGCTGACAAAATCACCCAGCTTTTCGATCGATCAAGGCGCTTACGCTTTTGGTATTCATAAATCTATGACATAATCCAGTACGGTTCCTTTTTTTTTTTTTTTTTTTTTAGAGGAGGAAATTTTTTTCAGTACGGTTTCTGGCACATCCTTACAGTACAAGTACACATCGAAGAAATACGCAGACTTTAGTATAGTGGGTTGCATCGCAATATATAATGTGATGCGAAATGCTTACTGCAACGGCGGGCATAAACGTTACACGACGAATGGACCAGAAAGGTCTATCCCCCGTTGCCTCCAAACTGTTCAAGGACCAAAGCTGACCTGTGGTAAACGCTTAAATATTTAATTTCACCATTTAGTATTCACAGAACAGTGCCGTCACATGACAGCGCAATAATGACATTGACGATCAGCTCGGTGTTAATGAACGTGATTGATACGGGGTTTATGCATACGTGCATCCCTTGTTTTAGTCTGTTCATAACACAGGATGAGCCGAATCAATAGTAATAGTGGTAGTAGTCGTAGCAATACCGTGCACGTTAAATGTTGGCTGTGGGTCGGCCCGAAAAATGTATTTTAGTAGTCATAATCGAATTATGAAATGGCCATTAAATCTGGTGGAATTGCCTCAATTAAGCTGGCTCGAAGGAGTCACTATTGTACCAAATATGTATATACGCAAGAGACATGCTATAATAAAAATGCAAGTGTTCATAATGTCTAACTTACAAGGTGACCAACAATCTCTCCGTGTTGTTGTCGTGGTGGCGGTGGTGGTACGACCCATTGAAGAGCTACCGAGATCGACTCGATTGATGAAATCTTTACGAGGGAAAGGGATGTTCTCTCCATTCACTCGGAAAACCACCTGATCTCCGACGCGGCGAGGAACAATTAACGATTGACTACGACGAACTGAAGATGACGATGTGGGCGATGATGAAGCCATCTCATCAACTGATCGATCCGCGGCCGTATGCTTTATATACATCCCTCTTTTTGGTCTAGTCTGATTTCAATGATCCTTATTAGTCAGGGTGACACCTGGGCCGCTTAGGGGGCTTCAAGTTGGACATTTGTACAAGTTCCGAATGTGAATCACGTCAGAAGTACGTTTGCTCTTCATATCGACTAGGTTTCAAGGAATTGAAGAACATGCTGTTGCTATTGCGACAATTGTTACCTCACTATTCGCTTGAGAGCGGTAAGATTAAAATGTCCACGAAAAAGTTGCCACTTTGCGTATCACTGCTAACACTCGAATTGAAAATGAATTTTTGTGCAATTCACACTCGCGGGTGATTTGCGTCGTAGACGCGGACCACGATAACCAATAAAACGACGACGGATGATTAAAATCACTGTTTATCACCCTATATCAATGAAGGGAAATCAACAAATAGTTTGTCACTAGTTCACAAGAGGTCAACTGAACATGTACACATCTCATGTCAACAGCACGCCGTCATGTTCAGGAAATCCACACACTCACTGTTCACCCAAATCGAATCATTAATGGGGCCTTGAATGACATGAGTCCTGGGCGTAAGATTTAGTCACTTGAGTTTTGAATTCACGTTAAACATTCTGGTCAGTTCTGTTCGCGTGGCCAGTTTTTGGTTCGCCCACAGAATTTTGCAGTCAGCTGTGATGTCGCATCTTCTACACAGCATTTCCTTCAAATTGAATGAACATCTGTATCTATAGCGTTCGTCAGGCCGCCTTTATCCATTCGTTTGTGCGTCCAGAACTCGCACGGAACTTGCGCCCGGTCCGTTGAAGGTAAAGTCTAGAATTTATCCCACGGATGGTGCTCGTCCGCCGCCACACTTTACGCTGCTTTGCGTCCCACGTAGCCGTTCGGGGCGCCAGTGTACGGGTCGTTCTCATTCAGCTGCGTATCCTGCATAGCCAAGCATATCCGATACTGTGGATCGCACGAGCTATGTATCTTGTACAGTCGTACGGGAGGCTCAGGGTTCGCAACGGAAAGACCTTGCAAGTCGCTATCTGAAGTGATCGCGAATACTTTTCGTAAGTGGGTGAATCCGTCCCGAACACTTTGGACCTTGTTGCAACAGGCCCACTGAGGTTGTTCACCGGCTCGCTTGCTGGGCCTATACTTGATCGATATAGCAGCGAATACGGCCGAATCACTTAAAGTATCAATAGGCCGTCAGGCTAGGATTACCGTGCAGGGCAAAACCCGTTCGAGGTCTGTCGTACATAGTAGCCCCCCCGTTCTACGTTGCTGCCGTCGTTCTTCTTCCTCCTGATTGGGGATTCCACTCAGGATGGCTCAACTCGAAGGATGCTCCTGACAGCGGTTAATCCCACAATGCACCTTCGATGCATCAACGTGGCGAGAAGAGGATCTATGTACTTGTGGCACTGAGTTCTCACGGCCTGAGCAGCAAGAAGCTCCGGCGAGACTATTCAGCGTTGGTTCGACCAAGAGACGATGGTGATGACTTTTTTTTATGTATGCGCACCACTAGCGAGACAATGCATTTTAACTATTAAATTGCATACTAGATAGTGACATCGTTTGGTGGTCTAGTTACAAATGCTGGTAGGTCCAGAGAAGATGAAAGATAGCACTGACGTTTTGTTTGTCGTATCATTAGCAGATAGTCACCTGATCAGCCATGTGGATTTGCAGCCGAATTTCAATCGAGTGTCGTCAGAGTGAATAATCCAATCGTCGCTTATTTTTCAAACTTCACGTTACAAGCACCAACTCCAAAACAATGCTTTATGCACACCAGTAGCTGACTATTTCATTTCGTGGCGACACCATTACCACACAGCGAGTTCACCTTCTAAGCTATCATCCATCGTGGCCCATATCCATGAGACACCGAATAGACACCGTGTCGATTATATTCCTTCGACGATTTGGTAGCGTGATCGTAGTTTCGGTGTGTACCACAAATGGAGACTACGGGAAGGAAGGCGACTATGGGGAAACCATCCAAATGCAAAGAGCAAGAGAGACAGAGAGAGAGAGATGTCGAGTGTGCGAAGGCTGACATTGAGTGGTGAGCGCTGATAAAGCATCAACAATGGCCAACGCTTGCGTAGTACTACACCTTGACGTTGTTTCCTATAGCGACCCACTATACAAGGCTGAGGCGTAAGGTAAGAAAAGGCGCCAGTCAGCGGTTGGAGCAGGAGAAGGCTACAAACGAACGGCGATTGTACTCCAGCGTCGAACCGCGTGCTGCCACTATTCACAGCTATGGATGGCGATAGACTTGTTGAGTTGAGCTGATTCGCCATAGACACCCTGCACTATAGGAGCTCGGTTTTCTCTCAAACACACACACACACACTAAACAATAGAGATAGAGAAAATCGCCGCCGTTGATTCGGCTCGGTCTTTGTATTGGCGTTATCTCTCTCTTCCTCTCGCCTTCTCTCTACGTCAGTCTCACAGCAGCATGAGCATATCCGGGTGTTCATACCTTTGGTCGCTATCTCTCTGCCGGTTAGCCAACATGATCTTTCGTCGCGTCTTGTGAATGGGAGAAGGTTCAATATCGACATTCATAACACATTCACACAACGATCATGTATATATATATATATATACATACCCTCACTGGACACAACTGTTATCAGTACTATTATAGTTATAAGTACTATACTACGACACAGTGATAAGCATTAGCGATGCGCTCTCCTCGTCAACGTGCATTCGTTGACAGCTACTAGACCGGTTATTGAAAGCGACGAGTATTAGCGGTATGCTTATCTATCAATCGATCAAACGAAACAGGGACAGAGACAAAGAGAGGGAGAGAGAGACAAAATCTACTTGAATTCACTCTGAATACAATGTCCTCTTTTGTTTACTATTGTCCGTCGAGTCGACTACAATCTTTTTAGTTGAGCACTCTTTATGCCCCATCCACACTCGTCTCTTCGAGGGACTTCAACTTAATACTATTACAATATTTTCTTTTCTTCTTTCTCTTTCGATGTGCCTCTCTGTGAAAGGTCTGTCTCCCTGGCTGTCGTCGATTGCCTGTGTACATTTCGTGTGCGAGTGACAGCTGATGATTCTGTCATCGAGTGGGTGTATGTCTGTGTCGGCCCTGTTATATACGGTTTCATGTGCAGTTGTAGTCGTCGCTCCTCGTGTTGACTGCGGCTCACCATCAACCGCGAGTGTGTGTGTGTATACATTGGCCCGATTAGATTTATAATCGTAGTCGACGGTCTCGGCTTCACCTCTGCCTCATCCAGTAACATCCACACTTAACCATTCTGGACCCTCTACTTTCGACATCGGATAACAACAAACGGATCTTCTCGGTAGACGAGGCATACCCAGCGCAACATCGCACCACCACAACTACTACCGCCATTGCCACCTCCGTGCTAGCCCCATCATAGATGGCACGAAGGGTAATGCTCCTTAGATAGTGTCCACTTGTTGTAATGTGCATCGCGTTTTCGGTACTGCCGCTCGTGGCTGTTCTGCCAGCATCCAACGGCACCACCAATAATAACAACAACATCATCATGAGCAAAGATTCGCCTCATCCAGGCAGGCATTCACATCAAGACTCTCTATCTCTCTCTCTTTTCGCTCTCTCGCTCGCGGTCATTCTAGTGTACACTGCTGCTGCTGCTGCTGCTGCTGTCATTATTCATATGGCCATAGATATTGGCACTCGTGCTAATCTTGCAGGTCGAGTCGTTCGAAGGTCGGCCCTTGTTGTTTCGGTCGGATTGATCCGTCAATGTTCCCGCTATTGCTGTTCCTGTTAGGTAGTTAGGTACGTCGGTTGGTTGTGTGCTTGCGTGGCTGGTGCTGTTAATGTTTATTGTGAGAGTTGATGTGGTTTGGCCTAGGCCAGACCGGGTCGGTAGTGGAGAGAGAGAAAGAAAGCGTCTGCGTGGTTTTATTATAAATGGCTGCTGCTGATGTAGTATCAGGTGGTCTGTCTCTTATTTTTATGATGTCGTTGAGTTCCGATTGAATCACTTACCACGCTGTAAATGGTCATCATGACCACTTCGTTGTTTGTTAAACAATGGAACCATTAGACTTATGTTCAACATATCACGGGTCAGTCACCCTTCCGCGTTGAAACGAGACGATGAAACTCATTGGAAATCGCCGACGGCGAAGAGCCCATAGCAGATTATACAGGACGTGTCTTGTCATACTCAAAAGGCAGCACACTCGTTTATACGAACCAGTATCACGGAGGGTAATCTTCGATGTTCAATATGGGATAACTATAATGAAACAAGTGTCGGTGTTGTTATTTTAAAGCGAACGTTGTACGGTCACTTCTGGGCTTATCGTTGCTCATTTGTTGAGTCCGTCCGAGAATATTGGCCTCAAAGGCAAATGAAACGAACAGCAAGTGTGCAAAAAGAGTTTGTCAAAACGTTGTTACGCGCCATATCCGTAATAAACTTAGGATTTGTTCGTCAACATCGGCCCACAGGGAGCGCCGCCTAGAGCGGGTATATTTGTGGCCGATAGATTCAAAATGAAGAATCCAAAGAGTGATGACCTTATCCTAAAACGATTACTATATGAATTCTCATAAGCTCTATGTAAGTGAATATTATTATTAACATACATTCGTTTTTACTACTCTATTTTTATTTGCCACTTATATGCGCTATCATTGGAATAACCATTGCTCTGCAAATCTGATAACGACAGAGTTGGATAAACATACATTTCAAACTTTCTGCACGAATTCTTTGCAGTGACCAAGAGATGCATTTACATAGCGGTGATTACGATATCCAACTGATCGAGTGATCCGGATATCGTCGCTCGTTTCTATGTGATGTGACAGTTTTGAATGATGAGTTTTTACCCCGCTACTCGAATATGTGTGGGGTAGCTTGACATTTTACTTTCCAAACGACTTAGTTCAATATTCATGTTTTGCTGCCAAAAAGCGCGTTGCGTTTTTGTCAGTTGAAGTACACACCGGACCTTCAGGACAGATTCAATCGTTCATAACTTTCCAGGCGCTGCGATGGCAGAACTGCAAAGATAGACGCAAAAATCTAGTAGCGTCTTGATTATTGCTACACATACCTATTTGTGTTGCAGCATATTTTCTAAGTGTTATAAACATCATTCGCGGGACCTACATGTCTCTCTCTCTCTGCCATGTATATGTATGTGTCGCATCAGGATGTATGACGAGATGATACTTTTACTTGTCGCAAATGCCACCAACTTCTACGAAACATCTGAGAAGATCAACTTACAACGTCGTGTTTGCGCAGCAGAAAAATTCTGAGCAAACTGCACCGTAGCTCCGTGCATTCGGGCATATTTGGGATACATATCATTAAGGATGAGACCACTCTCCTATCAACGCACATACGCACCGAGTTCACACATAACCACAAAGGGAATATAGTCGTTGGCGAAGAATTGAACAGCGGACAACTTAAGTAAGTTTATCTGGGTTCTAGGTGTATTTCCTAACAAATACGCCCACTCAAGCAAATAACTACAGCAACTCAATCATTCATATGTTTAGTAATTGACGTAACCGGAACGATCTTGAGATGAAAATTGAGGCTCTCTTTATTTTTATTATTATTATTATTATTATTATCTTCAATTGCTATTGAGAAATGTTTATGTCATGTTTCATTGCATCGCAGTTGTAGATTCCATTTCGAGGGGGCCTTCATTCTAAAATGGAGCCGTTTTTCGAGTCGCAATACTTTGAGAGTACTCGAGATAAATTTTCGAGACGGTAGAAATGTATAAGAAACCACGATGTCATTTAATGTCGCCTATAGAACATATTCTTCGGCGAAAATCAGACTAACCTGTGGCTATGTATTTAGATATGGGTAACCGTTTCGACCGTTAGCGTAAATAGTGCCTCTAAGTATGATAATTGCATTTTATTTTTCCATCAGTAGCAAAAAGTAACTTTCAATGTGACTTTCACCTTCACTTTCAAGGCATACTTCTTCGGAATGGCTGAAATGGGTGGTCAAAATTCTTCACAACCTTGACGATAAGGAGCTTTTCGAAGGAAATTTACGAACGACTCAAACCTTCCATTCTCCATTCTTTCCAGGACTCATGTTTAGCCTAATGAGAAGAGTAAAACGAAATTTCCCAAGAGACAATGGACGCGGATGAAGAAACGTGTGAGAAAGGTACATATCAATATAAAATATATGGAGTGGTTGATTGATCGCTCGCTAGATGTAGTCATAGGCAATTAGTCAAAATCGCCCGTGCGAAACGAACCAAAACGCGGGTGGAACTCTCTCTTATTATATTTCAGTTGACATTTCCTTAGTAAATCGTTCTGTTACAGCGGACATCTCCCCTGTTTTTGAAGTTGTTGGCTATTGGCTATGGGGAAATTCGAAGTGTAGTACCGTTCTCTTCAAACATTGAATGCATCCAGTATAGCTTGATCCATTCGTCGGCGGTGACACATCTATGTACCATAGTATGCAAATATATTGCTTCGACACGCAATCCGTCGTCAATCACACAGTTATGTAGTCAGCTCCTTGAGTGGCTAATGATTCGTATGTCTTCACCAAATTGAATCGAAATACTCAATCAGTCATTAATAATCAACATCAAAAGGAACAATCACTACACATCGACTTTTCGACACACGGAGTTGCTTGTGAGTCGCACGTGGGCGTTTGTTCGTTTGTTTGGTGACTATGGACCCCACCCTGGGACAATCAGCAACAGCGGGGCAATCCAGCAGCGAAATGAAATCATTCCGGGTAGGAAGACGGAAGCGTTCGAGGAAAACATTAATATCTCTGCTATTATTATTATGTATTGGAGTTTGTGCGCTCTCGTACTTTGGATGACATTGATGTTGCGGCGGTGGAAGTTTCCGCAAAGCCAAATGGTGGTGGACCATGAAATATTGGACGAGCGAAGTCGAATGTGGCGACTTCTGCAGAACGACAGACGGCACCGATGCAGAAAAAGGAAATTACAGAAGGAGAGAAAGAGAGAGAGAGAGAGGGGGCCACATGAAAAGAGTGAGAGAGCCAAGCAGCTGATGTTCAGCAAAGGCTGAGACGAATCAGGCGGACATGATTAATGAGTGCTGCAGCAGCAGCAGCAGCAACAACTTGAATCCTGAGCCCTTAAAATCGTAACATGCGTGAGTTGGGTAAAATAGGTTGCTTTCAATAATAAAAGTAATAATGACAATTTGTTACCATCAGGCATTTACACCAAATATTTATACCTTTCGATATAGATTCATTGTATCGACTCAGTAAACAGCTGCTCGGCGAACGTCGGCTTGACCTCCATTCCTAGGCCATTTCCACCATTGAAATCTATTTCAATCTGCCACAAGATAGGTTATTCCGTTTTTGAAACGTTACACGAGCGAACAACGCCAAAGAGCATTGCTTACAACTGTTGTGAAGAAATATATAGGAATATTTGGTCGTCGAGGTTTATATTTGAATGGCTAGCACATTGAAAGCGCCTGGACGCACGTGGTTTTCAGCTAGCATTATATTTCGCTCAGACCATTGCCTATTCATATCCGACCGCAATGTGGTCGCTGTGACGTTTTCACTAGGAGGACGAAGGGAGAGGCCTTGTAGACACGGGTGCGCTAACGACTGTAAATGTCGATTCGGATCTTGATATGACTCTAAGCAAACTGTAAGGTTGATTTTAAAAAAATGACTGATTTATGTCGTAAGTTTCATGGATACAAACATAATTTCATAACTTTGCTTCACTCTACAAAACTGTTTGGGTGCATTAATTTCACTATACACAGATTCGTCCATAGTGAATACTTGAGTTATCATTGATGTAGGAATATGGAGCCCCAATGTTTCGAATAGTGACCAGTTAAGCCACTACAAATTTGTCAAAACTATTGTATATTTTGGTCAATTTCAATTTTATCAGCTCGGACTGGTGACTAGACTTAAAACAGTTTGTAACTCGACTTAAAGAAGTTTGGTACAATACCGTTTAATTCTTTAAGCTCAACGACATTCAAGTTCTCGAATACCAAAAAAAACAGAGCCAAACGTAAACGGCTCCCAAGGTGATAAACGTAAACTGTTCGATTGCACAGCGGAGTGAGCAACGAGGGATCTGGCAGTTGCCGCGGTCAGTCTCTTTGCTCCTAATACATACAGTCATCGTTACAGAAGCGGAAACTGCATAACCACTAGAACACAAAACTCCAACCCTCTAGTATTGATTCGTGATGTTTTTCTTTAGCTTCTTGATAAAGCGTTTTGTTGTGTCAAGTGACCGAATCTCGTGAACACGGGAGCTCGAGACATCCACTGGGTAGACTCCTTGACTCTGAGCTGTACCTCAAATATAGTAGGTCGCAGGGATTTAAATGTCAAAACGACGGAAATTAGGAAGGCAATGCCCCTGGGAATACTTCCTCTAAACACCTTGAAAGCAAAAAGCGCTGTGCAGCAAAAAGCAGAGTGCTTCTTACTCAGTGCACACCGCACCGAGGCGCAGACCCTGTGTGTGTATCTCCAGATCTTTGAATCTAATTATTGATGAAATGATAGAGAAATATTTAGGCAGAAGAACTGCCAAGTGATCATTCCATTTGAACATCTCGTGTAAGGTTAGCCCAAGGTATATTTGACTGATGGCGATAACTAAAGTTGAATCGAGCTGAACTCTGTAGATCTTTGAGGTGAGTGGAATAAAATAACATAAGTTCTATCTGCATTAACAGCAAGACCCAACTTTGCAAAAGTCTTTACGCTTCTTCCACCTTAGCGAGCTCCCCTTAAATGTCCCGTTGAGCCTCAGAGACACGAATGCGGAGGTACTGACGTACGGTCCACATATACAACCGCTTTGCAGGAGTTGTTAGAAGAGCTCTTCAGGAGAACGACGTTGATGAGAATAATAAACATGAATGGCCCCAGAAGGGATCCGTGGGGCCCATGTCCATCTTAAAAAGATGACTCGAAACTTCGCCGTTTCCTTTCTACTCTAGAGGTATGAATAAAACCAAGAAAAAACAAGGGAACCACATCCAAGATGTTCCAGAATCGTAAGCAAGAACGAGTGCAGAAGACAATTGAAGGCAGCCTACACGTCTAAGAAAATCCCAAGACTCAACTAATTTCTTTCCATGGAGTCTGTGATTTCCTGACAGAAGTGTACAAGGGTAGGTTCAGTAAGACGCGACCTGTAAAAGCCGAAGTAACATGGAGAGAAAAAAAGTTCGGGAGGAGAGATATGCGTCTAGTCTAGACAAAACCATATTTCCAATGTCTTTGGAGAGGTAATCAACTAGAGAAATTGATCGGTAATTAGAGGGAGCTTTCAATCACCCTTGCGCTTGTGAAGGTGGGATTATCCTAGCCTCCTTAATGTCCCGGTTTTCAATGACAGGTTTATTATTAGCAAGACAGAGGACGAGCGACCGAGGAAACAGACAACGCAATTAGTTTCCTGGGAACCCCCGCTGCTGTCACACTCCAGCTAGCCTTTGTAGATTCCAACGCATTACGGAACTCAGTTATGGGGTAAGCGGAACTAGAACCCTGACAGCTACATATTGCGGTTAGTTCTGGCCTGATGTCATCTTGC
Organism: Stratiolaelaps scimitus; assembly: GCA_019614645.1. Lineage (NCBI taxonomy): Eukaryota > Metazoa > Arthropoda > Arachnida > Mesostigmata > Laelapidae > Stratiolaelaps > Stratiolaelaps scimitus. The sequence goes on from JABWDB010000038.1 coordinate 502,708, forward strand.
ATTTTGAGGGCAGAGGTGGTTCTGGATCCTATGATTGACAAGTGCCAATTCAACTCATTCACTCTCTCCTGTGGAGTGTTCAGAGAGCCAACCTCTTCAAAGCAGCCGGTAATTGAACCCGACCATTGCCTCTACCACAATAACTGTTGATAAATTTACACACGTGAGTAGAGTTCCCACGAAGATGGCGGAACCGGTCTACATATTTAGGTGCCATTTAAAGCTTGTTCACCGCACGCCGCAGTCTTCTGGGTTTAAAACTGAAACTATTCTAATGTTGGGAGGGATTCATCGCGACCGTAGGAAAGAACCTGTCCTATACTATTGAGAGCAATCTGTTAAAGCCTGGAAAGCCGCATCAGTGCCCTCAACATAGCCGCCTTGCATACATAGTTCAACATAGCTGGCTGATACGTCTACCGCAAGTCCTCAATGCCAACTCTGTCGTTCGGCTTTGCAAACTTAGGAATCTTAGGAGCAGCATCCTTATGACTAGCGGGATCACGATCGGAGATAGCGAAAATGACAACGAAGTGATCTGAGAACGAAAGAGTACACCGGTGACCGAAGAAACTTCACTGAATTTCCTACAATCTGCTACTGCAATATGGCCGATGCAGGTATCTAACGCTAGCCGTGTGTCCCATCCATAACCCTCTATTCGTGAGTGGTTATTTTTGAGAAAAACATTAATAGTAGCATTTGCATTACCGAGGTACTGGTACTACATACCGCACCATTTCGAAACATATTATATTATACCTTGTACCTAATTTAATAATAGTAAGTGGAAATTTTTCTACCATAGCAGAAGCGAATTAAAAAAACGACTATCATCAACGAAATCTGTTAGAACAAATGTATTTACTTAGGCAGTACGCGAAGAAAGTGATTGCGACCAGCACATTCACTGCAACCACGCATAGACACCATGTCTTCCGTTTAATCATGTAGGCCCCATTAATATGAATGACAAATCGTTGCGAGTGGAACGCTTTCTGCTAGCAAATCTCTTACCGTCTACGTGGACGAAGTCGCAACATATTCAGAGGTTAGGTGGGCGTCCATTTGTGTGTCTATGTGTGTGTGTGTGTGTAAGTCGTCCATATGCTGTTTCACTTGACGCGGTTCGCGTGCAAGATTTATTAACGCGTGAGGAAAAGAATTCATTATTATTGTACTATGATTATGTCGGCAGAGGAGTTCGGCAGCGTGGGCGAGACGCGAGAGCAAACGAGTCGCTTAAAAATTGTTCCTGCTCCGCCACCAAATTTCCAATGGGATTAGTCGTGTTTCGAACTAAGTGTACCTTTCGCCCACACTCTGCTCGAACCATTTCTATACTGGTGAGTCGATTTGATTAGTCTTCCACTGTGCTATGCGATTATATTGTATTCGGAGTGAAACAAGCACTGTTTACCGATTTGTGCTTCTCTTGTGAATCTATTGAATACTCCGACTGACTCCCGCCCAAAACTAAAAATACAGATATCGCATAACTGTTAGGGTGTACTTTACTTTACTCAGTGACAGCCGACTCTTCTGCTTCAAGTCGTGTATGGCTCACTGCAAGGTGCACAAAGTCACCTAAGATAGTCCAACAGGACTGTCCCTCGTATCCATAACTAGCACTATAAGCATTACTCTAGTAGACACTATTCAGCGTCAGAGTTTCTTTTACTTACTATCCTCTCTGACAGAGAAATACCGTTGGCTTTGATAAAACTTTGCAATGTTTTGAAGGCCATATTTCATAAAGGTCCGTATTTAATTCCAGTTCATGTACATTAAAGGATTGTGTACACGTAAGTACAATACCTCGAGGGTCGAAATACAAACATAAATAAGAAAGGTACAACAAACACAATCTTGACCCACCACGTTTTTACATTTTAAAACTTTGAGGGTAAAAAGGTGTACGCGGCATTTAAATACATATACTCGGAAAATGGTCGGAGCCCAGTGTGTTTTCATTGGCTCAAGGTCACTTGCCATGGAAGCACTTCGTATGAAGGTGGCTGCCCCGGTGAAAGGTACATGTAACAATAATAACAATATAAAGTGGTGTCTCTTAACCTCGCCTCTCTTCCTTTGCACTGAACATAGGCCGCGCTACCAGATTCACATATTCTTATTGAATCAACCATTTTTCCATCTATGATGAAACCCTCAGTATATATTTGAAGCAAATTTGATCGATTGTGCTTTTTTTTCCAAATAAACCGTTGTATCACCAGGGACCAGTAACGAGACATGAGGCAAACTCGCGCCAAGTTGAAGCTCCCAAGTGCATGCCTAGAATGGTAACGCCTTCAATCCTAAAACACAAACAGTTCTCTTGTACCGGCCAATGCAGGCATTCATATATCACATGTATCAGGAATCATTAGTAGTGTTTCACCAGTAATTACTTTAGCGTACGCTAACTTTCAGTTAGTCTAGTTACCTAGGTTTTTTTTTAGTAGATACAGAGACATTCATAGATGGACATTCATACTAGAATTATCTATAATGAATTTGTTAAGCTTTGCATGAAATACCTATTTATATAAAACGGATATTTCAGATGATCAGTTGAAAGTAGGGAATGACGTATATAACTTGGAGAGCGAGTTCGAGCCATGCCTTAATTATAGCAGTGCTCAACAGAAATCTTAAATACCCTCTTATTTCTCAGGAAAAGAGCTCACTATCCAAAGCGATGATGCGTTCAAAGAGGCCTCTGAATAAGTCATCCATCAGTTCCTTCCTCGTAGTTGAAATTCAGTAGAGTTCTTTCCTTCCTTTTCTTAGTTTTTTATACAAATCGTAGCAACCCTCGTGTTATATCATTGTGAGGTGGTTTCCCTGCTGATGAATCCCCTGGCTGCGAGATCATCACCGACCTCATCCGTGTCACTGGCCAAACTTCACGAAGGCTCAAATCTGACTCGAAATGGACTACAAAAGTAGAGCGAACCGTTCTCGGTTCACCTTCGCTAGATCCCGGGCGCATTGTTGAGTGGCGACATCTAACCATCAACCCAAGAGGAGCGAGGAAAAAAGAAGGCCAAAGAGAGAATTTGTGCGACCCATAAATCCATAAAGAAACGACCGTGTATGAGATTTGGAAGGATGGAATGGCATCCCAACTATATTCTCAGTATGTACCCACATGGCAACATATAGCTACCGACAAAGGTGACTTTATCAAAATGACGTCTTTTGTGATGGTGGACAGCTCTATTTACACTAATCCTCATCGTTGATTTTTGAATTTGGGCAACGCCTTCTGTACTATTGTAGTCTCCTTTGTACACATTATATAGTTGGACCTAGTTGTACGTGGTTGGGACATTTCTGTGGACATTTTCACATTACTCTGAACATGGCACCCGATCACGGAAGAGCAGGCACATTCATTGCCAGCTGCACTTCGCGATTCGGTCAATTAATTAGCCGACGACTTGCAGAATCATCGCCTGTATTGAGTTTGAAAGTTTTGTCGGATCTGGAATAAGGAGCCTTTCATTTCTCCCTGGTAAAGGAAGAACCGTGTCTTCAACAGAGTATCTAAAACGCGAAAATGAAGGTAACCGAACTTCTTCATACACTTGGCATTACCTCGGAATATACGAACATATTTTTCGTCCGAATGGACGAAAACATCGTTTTCAACAAGCGATCCAATAACGGCCAAATGGTTTTGCTAGACGTAAATAGGTCATTTGGACATCGTCAATAGTTCAAGAAGGGCACGGTAGGGGGAGTCGCGGTGTCGTTGTTCTACGTCTCACCATACCAACACCACCCCTTTAAAATAAAAGTAAATAGGTCATGCAGAGACGGCAAGAGATATATATTAATTTCAATTGTTTCTTTCTTTATTTCATCTATAGTGTGGTCAGTGGATTGCTTTATTTGTCCAACCTTCACAATGTCATTACTATGTAGTACGACGTACGTTTGTTCACATGCGATAGTTCTCTTTAATAGAGGATCGATCACACTGGCGACACTTTACGGTCTCATGGGACCACTACACTAGAATACTAGAATCCTTCTTAGGGTCACTCTGAGCAAGAGATATCCAGAGTCGTAAAGAAAAAAGCAGTCGAGGCCTAATTGCGTCAGCAAAATGTAGACGAAACATCTAGTTCTGTTCAAACCTCGAGGAGCAAAACAGAAGGTTGTGGCAAACATTGCCGTCTTCAATGCGTTTCGTATTCTGAGTGTTAAGTCGTCTGGATGTCAAATGTTTCATTTCACTGCATCACAGCATATTGATGCTCTAGATTGTCTAGGTCTGGGGAGTAATTCCTATTGGAGCAGAGCCACACACTAAGCATCAATATATATATATATATATATATATATATCTCGACTTAGATGCGAGATCCAAGTCGCTTCCTCCCAAACAAAAACACAACAACCTTGCACCTCCGCCGTATATAGAAGGGATGTGCATATTAGCGCAAAAGCAACAGATTCCATCGAGACTACCCTGGTAACGATGCAGCGAGGTTTCGGCAAACAGCTGCAATGCTTCGCCATAGATAGACAAGCAAGGGTCTAGCTGGCAGGCTTTGCTTCCCAAAAAGCTTTCAAGCTTTCTCTCCATATCTATCTACCTCTATCTTTGTCCCTCTTCCAGCCGCAATCGACTAACGAGGCTGTCTAGTATACACAAGCCCTAACGTTTCTCTTACGTGCCCGACATTGCCATAGACATGGATGCGTTTATAGCGGACCTAAGCATTTGACCATAATTGAAAGCTTAGGCTAGAAGGCATCAGTGACGTCACACCGTGGCCACACATCATGGTCAGATTCTATAATACTTGTGGCGATATTAGCCGCCCCTGCGAATTCATGTGTCCCCCTTCATAGATGGATATGGATACAGTGGAGTTGTCGATTTCCTCGTCTCGCCATCCGTTCTCCTTCAACAAGAAACTGCGTCGACGTGTTTTTGCATACGATCATGTGGGTGTGCACGGAGATCATAGCAGCACTTTTTCCCTGCAGATGCAGTAACAAGTGCACTGCCGCCGGCCACCATAACATCTCATAGTGAGGGTACGAGATTTTTGCCTTTTCAACTACTATGGCTGTTCCTGCTGCTGTAGCCCCATATTCAAGCTGTCGCTCAGTTGTGTTCCCGCTGTGGCAGCTCTCTAAAGCAACAGCAGTACCGGTGGTAGTATTACATGATGGTGACACTAAAATGGCTGCGACAACCTAACGATTCATTTTAGGACTGCATAGCTACAATGAAGTGCAGAAAACAGCACCCGATGATAAAGGATCGTTTTCCCGTGCGGCTAATAAGTATCTTCAATGCATTCACTGGTATGATGGTAATTGACAAGATTTGCCTGCCCTATATCGGTTCTCATATTAAACAGAATATTCAAACGCCGTTTGGTACTGGGCGCTGAAGCTCCGAAGCATAACTGTCCATGATTGTAGGCAGAGTTCAATAGTAGCTTTTCCTGGCACTCATTTGAGTGGTTCGATTTTAGCACACATATGCAAGCTAATTGATGTTCATGTTCCACTTTCTGCTGCTGCTGTTGCTGCCGCTGGTATAGCTCTCCATTACATGTACTGGACCATCATTACCAAACGGCCTTAACCCAGAAAGTCGTCCGACTTCCAGCAGACACTTATATCAACGGGCAGAGTTTCCCCACGCTGCAATTCAATTAAGGCGCACACTTGATCTCCGATTTGTGGCTGCCGCCCTTGCCCAGACCCCTGGAGCAGTATGGTTAGCTATTTCGCGCTGGAGGCCATGATGCGCTCAAGCGAACATGCATCTCTCTCTCTCTCTCTCTGTTATTTGGCTGGGTGGACTATCGATACTACGGAGCTACTGCAGTGGCCTCGGGAAACCCGAGAGCACACCAACCTACAGGAGAATTGTCCGAGACCAAATGGTTCGTCCAGACGATGAGTACCGCTATAGCTCTCTCTCTGTGTACAGCCACTTTAATGATGGCCCTATGAAATATGTATAATGAACGCAACGCATACAGATGGGTGGCTAGCTGCTATCACTCGAGGAGGAGGAGGAGGAGGAGCCTATAGCTCGCGCGCTCAAAACGCATTGTTGTAAATAATTTATTCCTGTTAGTCAACTTTATTATTAATGATAATCATCACGACAATTAATCAGATAGAGTAGTGCACACACCAACGTATTAACATGTTGCACGGAATGGAGCTTCGAATCAAGCGAGCCAAGTCCGCGGCGGCTGATTCGCCATCGTCATGTCCCTCACACAATCGATGGGAAGCAAATGTCGTTCTCAAGCAGAATTTTCTCAAAGCGTATAGTATTTAAGGACGCATTAGTGCATTTAAAGCTTGAAGATCACTATCACACGTTCCGCCCGCGACACTTTGCATCTCAATGAAGAAGGCTCTCTTTATCATAGTTTATTTCGATCAACACAACTAAATGTTTTCAGGCTAACTCTCAGTCAACATTGACGAAGGTTGTTCATTGTACACAGCCAATATTTACTACGAACGATTTTTTGCTAGTACCAAAAATAGCATTCGTCTCGTTCATCGAACGGTGGATCCTCAGTAAAGATTCCATCATCAGTCAACGAGGGGTTTCTCATTTCGTCAAGAAGCGAGAAATGTATCTATCCGAAGCACAAGGATTTAAAGAAGATCACCCGGATACGGGAGGAGGTGGATGAAATCGCTATTGCATAACACATCTTTGTTGTTGTGATGTTGTCCGTGCAATTTAAACTTGATTTAAGTATGCTCAAGAAGCGATGTAACCTGAAAAGAGAGTCTATCTACCTATGAAGAACCTTAATCATTCTTCTTTTTAGCGGCGTCACGAGATTAACGCCTATCAGCGATTTCATGCTTTCCGACGATGGGGGAAATACTATTTCCAAACACTAAATATTCGCTTTTTCTCAAATACGCGTTGTTTGCCTATTAAGAGTAAAATGGCCTTGCAAGCCATCACTAGTGTGTAACAGATTCCTGATCCCTGATCGACCATTTGCACACTGTCCCCTGATCGCCAGCATCAGCATAGCTCACGTTTCATCGAGAATATCTGACGGGGTTATCCCCAATTATACATTGCACAGGAAGGGATCGATGTGAGAAGGGGCACAACCGTCTGCGTTGACGGTGGCGTCAAGAATAACTAGACTATAACTAGTTGCGAGTGGATACTGCTAGCTAAGCTTGACTTACCAGTTTGCTGAACATTTTGTTCCCTATTTCGATCGCCTGTAATAAAAGAAGAAGAAAAAAAGGCTCGGACTTAGAGTTACGGACTAACGAGATTTGTTCGCCTCTTGCCGAGTAACCGTTGAGATTGAGGAACTGATAATATGGGTCGATAAATAAAAGGACTCACGTTCAGATATATTCATCCAATTAAAAAGATAACCCTATGATTTACCCTATGACGTAGGGGCATTTTATATATAGGGTATGTAGAGATAACATAAATGTGATGCAAAAAGTAATGCAAACACTTTGGCCTAAACAAGACATTAGCTTTATGGGAAACAAAGAATAGTATTGGTAGGCATGAATTTTTCTGTCGGAAATGGTTATGTATCCAAATGAGAATTATGCATAAATGTACACAATATATGCAATGAACGTATAATCGGATGATGGCGATTAACAAAATACTTCTGCAACGATGAAACATCCTCGTGGGTGTATGTGTTGAGTTATTTGCTGACTGACGCCGCATGGAATATATACATATACATTGTGTATATCAATATATTTATGTCATTGATGTAATGTATCCACTTCGTTATGGTATATTTGAGTTGATTGTGTTGAATGGATTGTGTGTTGTTTGTGGTCGATAACCACTAGAAGGAACGGCAACGATTCCTGGCGGCCCATGTTTGTGTGTGCTTGTGTTGTGCTGCTTCGCGCCACCGCAACTCAGTATTGGAACTAATACACTACTAGTACTATTCGTGTCCGAATAGGCGTAGCATGAGTGGAAATCATCCCCGACGTTAGGCAACGAACGATTGCTTCGTTTGTTGTCTTGTTCTATTGTATTCGGACAACCATCGCTATTGCTGCTGTGGCATATAGTGGCAAATGTAATGGATGCGATGTACTGTCCAGGTTGTTGTTGCTGCCTGCCCTGTCCACTCCAATGCGCCAGAAATTCCCCCGAAATATTCTAAATAGACAAGTATATCATCGGTGTAGCTATAAATCCCTTGTCAAATACATATTGACATTGGAATAGCCGATCGTATCTCCATATCGAACAACAGCGTGACACTAAAGGTTCACCCACCGCTGTATCCATTCGTCTCCAAACTCGAAATTGTCCGTATGTTGGAAGGATATTGGATCCGAAGAACAGATAGGAGGCACGCACTAGAGCAGATAGCGCGATGTTGGCACCTGTTCTTGATTCTTCGTGTGATTCAACCTTTATACAGCTGACGTGCGCTTTGATCAGACGGCACCAGCGGTAGATAACGGGTCAGAGCACCGGCCGATTTGTCATTGTTTCTTTTTATATGGCAGTTGCCGCATCTGCTAGAACCGCACTCAGTAAGGAACAGTCCAAATCGTCGAGTCGTGCATATTTGACATTCGAATCTCCATAGTGAATTGGCAATTATTAGTTAAAGGCTTTCCAAAGGAAAATGTTTATTAGGTTTATTAAAGGAACTGGTGTAGTTTGTGCAGCGACATGTGTAGTTTTACAGTATACTTGGTCTATACCACACTACCAACCTAACAGAGCAAGGCCTTCGAGTAGGCCTTACACTTCGAGTAGGTCTCAGGTTCGATTCCCTGTTAACAACCACGAGTTTCCTTTCAAACCATTTGAGTTGCTAATATCAGTTCGGCGCGCCTTAGTCGTTTGGCCAATGAAAGTCGCATTGTTGGAAGTTATCTGTCCCATCGTCTTCAATAAATTTAGAAGTGGCCCTCACTATGCCACGGAATGAGTCCGTTGCAGGTGCATAGATGAAAAAAAATTTCAGTCCAAGGAAAAATGTTTCCAATTAAACTTACTGCAGCGATTCAAGCCTTCGAAGAAAAATGATTAACACGATCGATAACAGACCATTAGATAAATCCTAAAAATCTTCATGCTCTCAAACAATCGCGAACGTCAATTGGATAACTAAATGTAGGTGTCTAAAAATCGCCATGTTGGCTCTAAAATTCTGATACTAAGTTGATTGTAAAAGTGTTGAAAAATAAGTGATTTTAAAACATAGCAAACACATCAAGATATGAATGAAAAAAAGTTTGCAACGCAAAAAAATTGATAAGCAGCGTTAAATTCAGTTAATGCTAGCCTTACTTGGGACTGTACATTTGTAAATCCTAGCTCTTACACAAGTACTTCCATAATCTACTGCTCTACTATATATATATATATAAGGAGGAAACGACAGTGTTCGGGATTTTCGCACAAGCTTTTGTAAGAGTGGTCTTCAAGGATTCCAAGTTGGTGTATTGTTTGCAGGATACTTTGAACATCAAAAAGCCCCAGATAGAGAAATCCAGCGGGTTGAGGTCAGGAGAGTAAGGAGGCCATTGTCCTGAAGAAATGAACCGGGGCATATTTTGGGTGAGCCACCTCTGGGTCTCCTTTGCTTTGTTGGCCGTCGCGGAGTCTTCTTGAAAGGTCCAAGGCCCGTTCCCGAAATGGGCGTGTGCCAAGGGCTTCAGGTAATCCTCCAAAGCCAATTGGCGGTAAAAAGCGTCATTCATTTTTGTGTCTTGCGGGACAAACACGATGGGAGTACGCCCTAGAGCTGTCATTTCGGCCCAAATCATGATTGAGGCTGGCTCCTGAGTCCGAGTGACTCTTAATTATGCCAAATTATCACCCTGGCATCCATACAATAGAGTTTTTGGTTTGTTTATCTCTTGTTCGATCCTAAATGTTGTCTTATCACTGAACACAAGTTAGTTCGCTACCATTCCACCGATAAGGAGGACTTTATAATTTACTTGGAAGGCCATGTAACTGCTGCTATCCTTGGTCATTTACGCGCACTATCACTCGAACATTGAACTCCAAGATTTTCATGTCTTTTGCCAGCTTTTTTTGCTGAGGTTACAGTCCGTTTTGAATTACACAACCGCATACGGCTGTTCTACATACACATCCACACGGTTTAAAATTTAAAATCTTTCCGTTTTAGTACGCTGCTATTGTCTCGCACCGTGTACACACCTGCTGAATATTCTGTGAAAATAAATATACCACTGACTACTTATTATATGTCTATCACACAATACGAATATTAATATGTTAATAAGGATTGTAGTTGCGAGAATTAAAAACGAGTTGGATTGAATTGAAAAATAAGTAAAGTAAGAAGAACGTCTAAACTAAAGTATGTCAGTTTCAAACTGCTGCAGTTAGATACAATACGCTGGTAGTTGATAACTCGCAAACTGAGCAGCATATCACATTGAAATTCTGCAGAGTGTGTTAGCGTTCAGCTATCCGATCAATGCGAGGCTCCACAACGCATCGAGCGTAGCCACTTCAGAAAGCTTTCAATGCAAGTCATCACTAATGTTTCGAAAGACGATGATGATGTTGCGAAGGAGAGTATCCTTGAAGATCATATTTCCAGCAGAGAAGATGCCATCCGTCATTGTGGACCATCACGCCCTAAACAAATGGGCGCTTTCTCAACGAGGCTTCAACTGAATCTCACACAGGCGAATGGATGCATCTGGTCCGGACGAAAGTCGGCAAATAGAAGAAATAAGTTCTAAGAGAAGAGTCAGCTCAGATGGTTTGTTTTTACCTACAGCACCGTGTACGGTGCCCGATAAAAGGGGTCGACTTTTTCGCCTATACGACTCGACCGAATGAAAATAACCAGCGAGTCGTCGCTCCCTTGACTCGAACTCTTCTTCAACATCCTCTTGAAAGGCGAAAGAGAAATGGAGTGGAAGCTAATCGAGGTCAACTTGCCACCAGATTGGCAGAGGTGCCCCATTTGCATCGACCCTCTACGGGCATCGTTTCACTGTCGCTGTAGCTTTTATACCTCTCTCGTTATATAATAATTCTAATCTAGTATACTAGGTGGATATTTAGGACCTTTTCATGTATTGCGGATTGTACAGTGCAAGGATTTCACAATAGCGTGTTGTATTTTTAAAAACAATTCTATTGATTCACTTATTCCTGTACGGCAATTGGTCAAATGTAGGATTCTGTGTCTTCCGGTGGTCCGAGCGGCGGCATATAATCGAATTTCGAAGCAAATGAAGCACAACAACGTATTGGGATATTAGACACACGTAGGATATTTGCTGTTTTTTTTTTTGGTAGAACGTATAAAGACAACCATGGTCAGTTCGATCGCTACCTGCCCTCAGGGGGCATTCGTTCATTGTAATGGGCTGTTTTTGCGGCGGTAGGAGCGGCCCGGACTCATTACTGTCCTACAATGGAAGCCTTTGTAGATTCGAAAGACAAGACTACGATTCTTGTAAACACATATCGTCGTATTGGTTTTCTGATCATCATAAATTCGTTTTTAATCTGACACATCTTCGTAATCTGCATAACGTCATCATGCAATGGATATCGTTTGATTTACGATTGCGTCATTCGCTTTTGTTTATGATTTGAATAAAGATGACAATTAATTAATTCGGACGCTACAAGCCGACCTCCTTTATTTATTGTTTGTCCGTTTGCACTGGTTACTGAACGATGTTGAATTTCTTATGCCTGAAACCTGACCCATACATATACCACATCGGAGATCATTCAATCGCGCTCCCCCTGACTCCAAACTTTAGCAGTACCCAAAAACAGGAATTGTCTTCGAGAGTGAAAGAATCTACTTGGCGGCCTTTGGACTTTTAACGAACACTGAACAGGCATCGTTGTGGCGCTTTGTACTTACAGAGTTAATAGTAATTATGTATAAGGCCACATACGAAGATAAACAAAGACATTCCGCTTGGACGTCGTGTTTATTATAAGACAGCATTTGTGCATATCCCAGACGTAACAGACGTTACCGGATATTGCCCTCTACGAGTTTCGAGAACGGACGTTTTTTTCTCACGAAAATTTCAAACAGGATTCAAAGATAATTAACATCATTGGCAATGTTTCAAAGAGCCAACATTCGTCTCCTATTTTTGGTCGTCTAAAGGTTCCATTTTTTTGTATTTTTTTTATTCCTCACCCAGTTGAGCATGTACCGGTCTCTGAAGTTTTTTTTTCGAAACTCTCCACCTCCGTTTCATTATAGAAAAGGGGCACACTAACGCACCACGCCACCGAGCTCGAGATTTTTTAGGAATCACTCTGTCAACTCGACCTTATAGATTACTTAGAGAAAACATAATGCAGATGCACCTCCTCGTAAGATAATATAATGCTTAGAACTGCGCAAGTCATTCTGTGAACATAATCTTCTCCTTCGCTCGTTTAACTAGCCACATAAATTTGTAGACTCTGAATTCAATGTATTCGAGCGCCTAACCATTTCATGTAAGCCTAACAGAGCTTCATACAGTCACTTTTTTTCTGGATATCTGAGTCGTTCAAAATTGTTTGAGTAGTGTTATATTCAGTTATTGAAAATTGCGAAAGCTGTTTAGTTCTCCTATTAGCGCGCCACATTACCTCTATCGATCTCTGTCATCAGGAAGCTTTACGATTCGACCAGTAGTTGATAAGCAAGTTGCCTTTTAACTAATTTTCCACATTCGATATTTCACAGAATGTTCTCGATGAAGTGAAATTTTTAGAATTATTGAGTCTGTTGATCAATTCTAGCAGACAAAGAGACGAGGACGAATTTGCAAGAACCACCTAACATCATCTCCGTATTGTGCACTAATATGCCGTGTGAGGTCTCGTACAATACATATAGAAGTTGTTGACCAAAGTCTCTTAGTGGTTCACAATTCATATTTTTCGCTGTGGCGAGCATGTGTGCTTCAGTTGTTCTCAAGTTGGCCTTAAACCACTCTGCACCAGCAGGACCTAGCTCCGTCTCATGCATCGTTAACCTGCCGCCAGGGCTGGGCATCCTCACGCCATCGCCGGAGGGTGAGGCCGCAAGAAGCTTTCCATCCTGCTACTGCGAACGACTCTGACGGTTGCTGCCTCAGAAAATTACTTTAGCTTTAGCGGCCCTTTACCAGCAGTGTCGACGGCACTTTGGAAATATTGCGCCAAAATTAAAGTTTCCTTCAGTAGAGTGGAAGTGAGCTCAGAGGTATTGATGGTGCGTGGCCAATTGAATGGGACCTTACCCTGACTTCTATTGGCTGCGCTACTGAGTGGATCGTCTATGTAAGCGTTGTATGAGAATGTCAAGCAGCGGCTGATAACTCGCTTGTGTTTGAATGGGGTTTGGCTTAAATACAGTTGTATATCTATGTGCACATCTGCATGCGGCTGCAACTGATGGCCTGAGCGGGAATGGGTGGTTTGAAATCGCCGTTATTGGCACAATTACGGCAACGGATGCCGATTGTGGAATACATGTTCGATCATTGGGTTTATAGGATAGGGATTACAAAGTATATATATCCAAAATAAGACCTTAATAAATAATAATAATAATAATTAAATCACGCAAATATTTATAATAATAATAATAATAATAATAATGCCGTTTGATTTGATGTTTGGGATTGAGTCGGGATCATAGGATCTCCGGTTCGAATCCCACGGGGCTCATGCGAATCGATGCGATCCTGTGCTTGTAGATTTGCAAATATTTTTTATTATCATTGCTATTACCGAGGAGATTGACCAACCCAGTAACAAATGTATTTTACCCATCAATAGTCCGGCTTGTCGGGTCACAGATTGCCTCCCATTCAGCCAACCTCAACTCACAGCTCACGAGCTCAGGTGTTTTCAGAGTTAATTCACGAGCGGAACTGACAAACGGTTATTCCAGACATACTAATATTAATAATAACAATTATAAAGCGCTGTTTGGAGAAAATCGAGTCTCATTGTACCGTGTCATAGTTAGCCGACCTCGGCTACACTTCAACAAGTATTATGGATGACAGGTAAGACAGGAAAACATAAGGAAGTTTGTTACATATGAACCTTACCAGGTTCTAATAGCGAAAAGGCTTAATTCATTAAAACTGTGTCCTAATTAGTGTTATATTTCAAGAGCATAGAACTGTAATTTGTTACTATATCGGAAATACTAGGTGGGTCAGCAAGTTTCCTGTGTAGAAAGGAAAACAATTTTTTTAGGATGCATTTATGTTGATGCATTTACTCAATATACATATTCACCCTGAAACCCAATGCACCTTCTAGTCCAGCGCTGCTAAAGTGCTTTTGTCCCATTCGAATAAAACTTCGTTTCCATTGATCCGAAATACTCCTCTACGGTGGCCTTGACGCATCGCAGCACCGGCGTCTGAGGCGGATTTTTGAAGAGGTACATAATCATGGCTAGATCTGGAGAATAGGGTGGGTGTTCGATAATATCAAAGCCCAACTCTACCAAGTTGGCGATTGTAAGATGTGACTTGTGAGCAGGTGCAAATCCTCGTGGAATAGCACATCTTTCTTCTTCTTCTGCATTCTAGACCGAGTCCTAGCGTTGCGCTGCTTAAAGATCTAAAAGTCCGGCTTAGTATTCTCCTATAATCATTATAGCATTTTTCCATTTGAATCTAAAATACAGAGTACAACACCCTTCCGGCCGATTTTTCAGTTCTGACCGTTGTCGGCGGCCTTTCGTCCTGTGCAGTCCACTCACGAGTGATTTCTTCGCTTTTGGGTGCGTAGTGGTAAACTGAACTTTCATCAAGGGTTACAAATTGGCGCCAGGAGTCCAGCGGATTTTTCTTCATCTGCTCGACACAGCGCTATGAAAGCATCACTCTGTTCAGCATTGGGTCCAGAGTTAAGCTGTGCGGCACGCGCTTGCCGCCCAACTTTCTCATACCGAGGTCGCGGTATAGACTGGAAATAACTGCTAGCCCTTGCTAATCTTTAACGCCCCCGCTCTCTCATGAACCTTAACCCTCCATCTGATGCACTTTTCGCAATTTTTTTTCATTCGCTGTCTTGTTTGTAGCTCACGGACATGATCCGACTCGGGCACTCGTTCGACCCCTTTTAAATTCACTGATCCAATAATGCACAGGTTCGTGCGATAGGAAAGATTCTCCGTAAACTGTATCTAATTTGCTTTTTATCAGGGTTGCATCACAACTCTTAAAGTAGTCGTGTTTAATAACAGCCCGAAAGACGTTACGATCTATTTTGGCGACATCGTCCGTCGACATGTCGCTTCTACTCACAAATGTCGTGAAAACAAATGATAACTCCGATCGATATGTTTTTGTTTGTGATCTGGAGTTTCGCAAGCATCGCTCTTTCCACTAAAACATAAACCTTTCCTTGGAAATTGGAATTACGCTTCAAACGGTTGTTTTTCCCATTTCAAAACTATATCACAAGATCATGTTATGAATCGAGTGAATATATTATTATAGTATGTAAGTATATTATTATCGATACTTAAATGGTACTTTTACTGCATGCCAGCTATGACTATCCGCTGCAAAATGTCTGTCTGCTAAAGGGGTTGTGGGTCCGTTTTCAGGTAACCCTGGCTCCTTATCGTGACTTTTTCAGTCGTCTCCAAGTTGCGTTTAAAGAAGAGAAGATTTTCATTTATACCCGAGGTACACATATTTACCATATATTTCCACTCAGTGGGTAAATAGGTTTAAAAAAAGGCCCAACATTTCCATCCAATCGTTTCCATTTGTATAAGGGACAACATATCAGCACATATCAGCTCCTCGGTTGAATGCCAATGCCTAATTGTGCTAATTGAAATCTCATCCGATTGTGGTGTGCTGTTGTGTAATTCAGTAATGTCATATGCCACATTATGTGGCCTTGCCGATTTGGAGCTTCTTTTGATTATTACTGTATCCCGGAGTGCGACGCCTGAGAAGAACCTGACAGCATAGCGACCCTCTTCGCCTCCGTTATACCGAGTTCCCTCTCTGCGTATTAAACACCTGGCGCCATTATTACCCCACCTCCCCCCCGCCACTGTAATTTAGAGTACCCTTTAGGCTTCGCTCGGGCATCAGTGAATTATAGTTTCTTATTGTGTCGAGGCTTGCTGCCACACACAGGGGGTAAGTAATTAATGTTAACGTAATAACCTTGATTAAGGAACTTCCAGTAAACTTTCCATATCTCGAATATTCTTTGTTAATCATATGTTTTTTATCATGTGTTTTACAATACGACCTCTCGGTCATCGATCCCTCTCGATTAGAGTTGACCCTCGAGATAAGCATAAGCGAGCTAAGAGCCGTCCTTGAATCTCATGTGAAATGCAATATATTTCTATCTCGAAAGGCTGAATTATGGACATGGACAACACGCGTACCTGTAGCTCAAGGTGTTCCTAACTGCACCGATGTCCCTGACTGGCCACCAGCTCTGAATGTGTCGAGCGGTCATGGCCATAATTAAGGCAACGAGCCCGTCCCCTACGCTATTTCTTTATGTACCACACATATTCAAGCAAACACGGCATATTATACCGGCTGAACTTGCTGTTAGAAGACATTATGTGGAAAACATTGCATAACATAACAAGCACTGCTTCATTAATTCATTTGGTGCTTGTCGCTGCGTCAGTGCAGTGATTGCGGTTTAGGAGTTGTGTGCGTGTGGCATGGTATTACGATTTAGCGGGAAAACATAATTAATACCTCGCGCCAGTTTATCCATTTCGCTCTCTCTCTCTATTGCTTTTAGCGGGCCTATGCGGGACTGTGGACGCAACGTCAGCTAAGTCTCGGTCGGTCGGTCGTGTGTTTCGCGTGAATAATAATGCTTCTTTTCTAGGCGGACTCGTCGACCGGGCAAATCGGCCCATAGACGCGGAGGGGAGAAACGAAGAAAGGAGGAAGGATGAGAGATGGTCCTCATAAGGACGAGTCGTCTAGCGGCCTGCATCGTCAAGCGCCACGGTGACCGTTGCTATCCGGCACAGGCACCGCTACGTCGACAGTCTGACGTGGTCCAGGAACAAGAGGGAAAAAGGAGACTGAAAAGGGAAGCCCCCGTTGGCGGAGAGATACCCGTCGTCATTTCTGCAGTTGCTGCTTCATGCCATCCGGCCAGCTAGCGCGACGTGCCGCCTCTTCTTTTTCGTCTTCTTAGAAGACAGCAGCGTGGACGTAGTCCTGGGTCCGGCGGGCGGAAAACGCGACAGGACAGAAGAAGCTGGACGGTCTAAGAGCTCCCTATACCCCCCTCTACTCTACCGTACTCTACCTTGCCCCCGAGACGCACGCTCATGCAATATATTAGGGTACTGCCTCTTTGCTGCTGCTGCTGCTGCTGAAAACGGATCTAGTGAAGAGGCAAAATGAGAGTGGAGCCGCCCTCCGGAGGACTGGAAAGGGGGCGGTTGTATGGACGCTCGCCCGGCAACGACGAGAGCCTTCGAGAGCCGAACAAGAGGACGGGACGATCTGAGCAATGGTGGTAGAGGACGCAACCGTACGGACAGCGCAAACGGAGGGAGGGAACAGATCATGAAGTTTGACGACACATACAGAAAGAGAGATAGGGGGAGAGAGAGAGCTAGCGTTCAGCCTGAGAAGCTGTTCGGAGGATGATACGCCCTCTCACAGACGGCTATATCCGGCTGCACCTTCTCACCGAATAGAAACTGCAGCATCCCTAGCATGAGGGTGATGCAGGTGCACTGGGAGGAAGCCACCACGTATCGTGAGGAACCGCGACGTCTGCTGACGAGATAAGGGCGGTCCGTGATGAGGAAGACAAAGGATATCATGGTGCTTTATAATAAAATGAAAAAAGGGATACGATGGGGAGAGAAAAATAAAAAGAAAACGAGGAGACTCCTTCTTTCGTCTGCTTGTGACTAAACTGTACACACACACACACACACAGATATATGTGTGTGTGTGTGTGTGTGTCCACGAAAATAACGATGCGCTTAGCGATAAAGGCACGCCAACTTACTCGAGTTGTGCCGCTGGCGCTACTCACTGCTGGGAAGC
Source organism: Stratiolaelaps scimitus (assembly GCA_019614645.1). Lineage (NCBI taxonomy): Eukaryota > Metazoa > Arthropoda > Arachnida > Mesostigmata > Laelapidae > Stratiolaelaps > Stratiolaelaps scimitus. Next base: position 520,783 of record JABWDB010000038.1, read on the forward strand.
AAATAACGGAGACGGCTTCATCGGCGAGGGAGAACACTATAACGAAAGATCAATTTCTGCTACTACTGGTGATGGCGAAAACAGCAGATACTAGACACAACAATGTGCTCACCTATGCACGTCCCTGGCGGATGTGTTATCGCTCTGCATTCGAAGACACAATGGAGGTAAGTTAGAGGTGAGTTGGTTATATTGTATAACATCATAGATAGATACGTAGACTCTTTGGGACTGGCGACCTAGACGTTCCAAGGAATAGAGCAGTATTTGTATGGCATGGCTCTAAAAAGGTAATACCAGCGGCTTGAAATAATCTGTCCTGTTCTATTAGAAGCTCTAGGAATTTACCCGAATTTAAAGCTAGAGCCAAGGACTAACTACTTGAGGAATAAGAACTAAGAGAATGATCCTTTATTGTATACCTAGTTAGGGAAGATGCCGAAAGGAACGCCCTTGTTATGTTGTTATGTCGAGGATAAGAATGTTTGCAGTGGACTCATAGATTAACTTTAAATATGAAAATAATACAGTGTGCCGATACTTTCAAGTAAATTGCACAGTTCCAAGACTATAAAGAAAGATGAGACTCATAGCTTAGGACGCTGACCGTGTACGCTTATGTAAGCTGCAAGTTATGAGGTGGCTGCGAGCTGACTTTGGTCTTCGGCAACATAAAGTTATAGAGGTTTCGTTTGCTGGCCAGTTCCTCCATCTCACACCGTGGGGCAGATGCTGCCTAAAGAGCCTATGTTAACCAGGTTGGACGCATACACGTTGGCCACATCTCAGACCCGCAGGCTTGGTAGCAGTGTCGTCGTGTCCTCAGCTGTGAATTGAGAATGGGGATGAGATACAATACGCCGTCAATCATATTAGCTAACCCTACATCTGTATTAAAAAGCAATCGTATTATATTCGAAAAATAATCGAGTTCGAGGCGGTTATCAAAAGTCGATCGGCCGGGGGCAAGATACATTTTCCGACTGGAAGTTGGTGCTGTTGTCCAATAGCTGACATCCATATACGAGGCTGCATATAGTCTAATAGGTGTTCGCGTGAAGTCAACAAAGAAATTCTTGAATCTACCAGATGCGGAGTGTTTTATAAGCAATGATTGCCACCAAATACTGATTGATTTTCCTTCAATAATAAATGTGTCGTTCGCCATTGCGCCACAGACAACAGACCCTTGTATTGTTGCTGAGATGTTTCAGCACTAACAAATAGAAAATAATAAATTTTCACTTATAATAAATAAATAATAAAAGTTAGCAATGAAAAGACAACTGGGATCTATTTTATCTGAAATGTCTAGCGTCTAAATTGCCGAAATTACATGAAAACAGTGACATAAATCCCATTCTGTAACTGGTTTGTCGTATTCAGTTATAGCCAATCGCATCTGGTAGCGAAAAGCGTCTGGAAGCGGAACTGGCTGGTGGTTATTCGTAGAATACACTGTTGTAATATAGATGTGTGAATGCATAAAAGTTTCTGCGCTTCTTTGAAAGCTAGATGACTGTATGGTTATGATTTCGATCTCGACTAACCAGCACTACGGAAATCACCAGTTGAACAGTTTTCACCTAATTTTCGATGCAATGAACGGCCAAATTAATCTTTGTGGTAGAAAAAAAAACATGCCCGTCCGATAAGCAGAACTGAGCAATGGAAACCATTGAATCTACAACATAGGGATCTTATGCAGGGTCTTTTGTTTTGAACAGACTCTCAGCCCGAGGTAGTTCTGTGTCTAGATCGTCGTGGCCGTCTCTAAGCGATGCCATGGTACTGTGTCACATTACAGCTTGAAAATGTGAGCACGACGACACTAATCGAGATGGTTTCCATCTTAGGCAGTAAATGACAAGAAAGCACAGATGCAAGTTGAAGGAGTGTCTTAATGAGTGGGACGGAATGCCAGCATGGCTTTGCAACGCGAAAAAGCCAGCTACGAAAAAATGCAGCAGCCTTGAACGTCATCTCAGGATGTATAAAATAAAATGTGAGATTTAGGGGAAAAATGCTTACACGGAATATTTTCGACTTCTGCAATTGAGTTGTGCAACGTCTGTGTTTGCATAACGTAAAATATCGAAATAAAACTAATACTGTATTGTAATAGAAACTATGCAAAAAATGGAACGGAAGAATGTTGTCGTTCATTTATCACCGGGCAAGCGTGTGGCGGAGAGTCGACACTCGTCATTGACGGCAATCTAAGCCTTTGTGGCTTGATATCGAACAAGTAGCTTTGTGGGTCTGATGTATACATATATATTTATTTATCTTATTTTAACCGAACATAGAAAAGTTTCTTTGGCCGTTTGGTTTCATAAAGCTGGCTGATAATTACAGTCGAGTTAAGTATTAACCTTTGGTTTTTACGAGTTAGTGTATCACCTGCTCAAATCGGAAGTCTTCAATACGTGGCCAAAGTTACCTTGGGAATCGGATTGTTATCCTTGTGTTGCTTCTATAACAATCATCGCCTATAGTCTTGATTCATGATGATAAAATACCGCACTGCGTACAGAAATAACGTCTAGCATATCGACTTATATCCTCTTTGCTACCACATCGGAAAGTATGAAATAAATAATGTGACGTGACGAAATACGGTTAAACCGTAAAACTCTGTTTTACTAAATTAGTTCGCCTTTTTTTTTTTTTTTAAAGGGGGTGTAAATTAGTTTGCCTGGATGCAGGGTACTGACACAGGGCCAACGAACGGCAGAAACATCCGTATACGGTTATAGTGGGCGTGCTATCGCAAAGTTCCTTAACGGATGCGAAGTCTAGCAACATTAGCTGATTTCGACACGATATAACTGATTTTAGCTCGATGCCGTCACTAAGGGCAACGTAAAGGTACATGTCATCTATATCGTGTCTTCCTACATAAGCTTTGGACTATCGGTAACTTCTATTATGGCCCACACGAGCTACGCTCAGTTTCCTGTACTAATCGGATAAAGGACGAGATGGATAGCAAAAGTCAATGTGTGTCTATTTATTCCTCTGGCCGCCGACATCATAACCTCTGGTGGCGTTGTATACCCCTCATGTGTTCGTTGCTTTCGTTTGCCTTGCTCTATGACTGCCAATAGTTACAGCCATACATCACCTTTAGCCATCCACGAAACCCAGCACTTGGTCGTTCTCCCTCGGCCGTGAGTGGTCGCCAGCGTAAGTACGGGACCCTTTGGGAAGCCTTTAGCCTTGTTAATTATGAACGCTGGGGACGAGGAACCCGACAGGCTGACGGGAAAGCCAGTCGACGAGGCTGTGGAGACGCTGCGGTTGCCGGCAAACGAACTGAGATACATGAGACAAGTCAAAGCGAGGCATGGAGACAGCGAGACTGAAAGAGAGGAAGATATACAACTGCCGAATGCGCGGGCTACTGCTGGAATTGAGCCTTCTAAATACATGCAGTCGTATCAGATAACGGCTCAATACCTGCAGTGGTGGTGGTGAATCTGCCAGATCTGCTTAGATCTGGCATCGTCTTTCGATATATACACAGACACACACCAACCGACACGTAAACGCGCCCGAATCTCAGGTCAGAATCGATCATCGATGGAATCACTAGTCCATGTTTCCGGGAACAAGACATCGAGTGATATACGTACACACACACACATACAGCCGCAGTCATCGAACTAGTGGTGGTTTTCGTATGTCAAGAAAGTGCAGTTCAAGGACCATAGTATAGTTAATTGTAAGCTAGAATTTGGTTTATATCGTTCTAATTGTTTTTCGAGCTGACCCTTAGTTGTTTCCCCATCTGATAGGCCTTAGCTCTTCACCTTAGGTATTATTATGAACACCTGTCGGGCCCCCCTTTGCTTATTCTCTTCCTTCCTCGTACCTGGCGAGAATCTTCAGGCAAAGAAAGACGATAAAGAATTCCAAAGATTCTACGCGTCTGACAGGCTTTTGAACCCGCATCCCTCCGGTCTAGCCGTCCAAGACGCTCACCACTATACCATCCAGGGGACAGGTTTATATACAGGTGCGCGGCAATTGACCCCCCAATGCTTGTGTTATATGGGTGTGCGTGACGATCTATGTAAATTTAGTCAACTAGAAGGGGAGATCGGCTTTTGCAAAAATACTGTCTATGTTAATAATGTATAGCATCATACATTTAAGCTAGCCGTGGTCGTACTTGCCTCTCGCAATGCAGGCACATTGACAAGGCTACGCGGTTGACAGTATCTGCTCGTGTCAGTTTTGACAGTGAATGCAAAATGCGCGGCACAAGGCTCGAAGTTTATAAACATCATCGTAGAGGGTCGGCTTCCAAAGGTAGCATTTGCCTTTTGCAATTGCACAATTCTGGAAGCTTGTTGTTGCACATGGTCATTGTCGAACCGAAGAGGTTTTCAGAAAGAGCCGCAACGCTCGCTCGCGAGAACCGTGACGTTTCAAATTCACAGGTGTAGCAGTGCGTGTGTCAGTTTGTGTACAGTTTGTGGCGATTGCGCCAGCTAAACGTGTAGACCGAAGAGACTTAGGAGCTAAGAGTTTCTGCGCCTGTAATCACAAATTGGAAGGGCTTTTACCTCGATACAGCTAGAAGATATGCATTGATAACAATTTCTAGACAGTGATTCGGATCTCAGGCTACACGGGTATATATGGATAAAGTGCAGCAAAAAAGTGCGGTAGTAGTCCGGTAGCTGTCACATCTGTCTCGTCAGGATGATACAATCCTCTTGAACGAGTAACACTACTAGCCGGAGCAGTAGTAGTAGCAGCAGCATTCGGCTGTAAATTGACCGCAGGCAGCAAAAGTAAAATCAGCAACGAGCATGTTCACGCTCCATTTTTCACTCTCCAGCTTCAGCGTCGTGGCATAGAGAGGATTCTTTCTTTCACTTCCATCTTATCCTATCCCTTCCTATGCTTTGCCTTGCGGCTTTTTCCCATTCACTTTCCGACTTCCGGACCGTCGAGCAGGACAAGGACGAGCAAGGCCAACGAGTGGAAGGCAACCAACAGAGCGGGCGGCGGACATAAATGCAATAGCACCACCATAAGTAGTGCGACGCCAGGAGTCCAAAGGAAAGTCAGAGAGAGAGAGAGAGAAGCCACGACTGAGAGATACATGAAGAACACAAGTGCTGAGGGGCTGGTAACTACACGGTTTTAGCTGCAAGGCTGTTCGATGCCGGCCCTCGACGTCATCTTCGTGGGTGGTGGGTGCTTTAGGAGCGCGTGAAGAACCTGGAGCGTCGCCTTTTTTTCTGAGCGGCAACGAGAGAACCCTTCCACGATATGGAGTCTGGGCAGTCCTAGAGTCAGCCTAGTGACTCAGGCCTGCTTCGTCGACATGTCGCGCGTGGCCGGATAGACTACCTCTTTTATCCTCTTGCCACAATATGGCTAGACATTGAAGCCGGCTTCGGGGTTTAGTTTGAGCTTGCATTAAGCATATTACTGCTGCTGCTGCTCTAGCTTCTATTAGTTACCAAAAGCCTTTCGTACACCAGAACGCCACCCTTCCAGAAATGAAAGCCAGAATCCATTCTGTGACTATCATTCTTCTCCATGACAACTACCCTCTGTGGAACTACTAGAACATATGTGGATTTCCAAGTATGTTTACGAGTCTCAAGAGAACACGGCTTTTGCAGTGCATAAAGCAATACATGTTTCGTAACGTTATTGACAACCATTATTGGCGAAAGCAGCACTAGTTTCTGTAAATGTCGCGCATAACTCCTCACGAACATATGAGGTAACAAATACCCACACCTCTTCGACGCAGAACGTTCACAGCGTTCATTTGTTACCTTGAGACAACGCCGGAATAGTGGTCCAACAACGTATTGACTAATCAATAATAAAAGTGAAAACTGTAAAATTATTTTTTTTTAACTAATCTTAGGAACTGATATATTTCGCTTGCACTTTTCCTCTGAAAAGCGCGCTATTTATATCACATAATAGACGATGAGGCACGAATGTCTGCGCCGGTCTGTTAGAGCAGGAATAGCTAGCAGTTGTAGTGGTGGTAGTGGTATGATATTGTTGTATTTAATATAGTGATGGAGATGTTGGTGGTGACCGGCGCTATATATTATACAATAGAATGCTAGTAGTAAGCCCGCGCATTTAAACGAGTAGGAGTCCACACCTTCAGTGTGAAATGGATGACGAAACGGTGAATGAAGCCGGGACGTCAGCCGCGGGTGTGAGTGGCACACCAAAGTCCTTCGTTCGTCAACTCCTTGGCCTCGACTGAGTCACTGCCATAGAGCTCGACGGTGAACGATGCCGACGACGAGGGCACGTTCGCCTTCATCTGTCTCCTCAACGTTAGCCTTGGCCCTGTGCGACTACCCCATGTTATTATTAACACCCGACGACATTCTCGCCTTGGTTGACTAACTTCCCTTTGTACCGCAGGCAGGAAAGCCCTAGATCTGACTGTTGTGTTGCGGTAACACACGAACGCCGCTGACGGCTTGGGTACCAACCCAATATGCTATTGGGTCGGTACCCCACGCGTTGGGGGAAAGGCAGAGAACAAACGGGTCAAAGGATGGACGGTGACTGGATCGAAACTTCGTGGTCGAGTCGGATTAGAGCGCAAACAGTACAGAAATAGTAATTAAGTCATACAATTTCATATGGTTATTATTATTCTTGTATATCAAGATCACTATTTGTGCCAATTGAAAAGTAGCAGCCTTGGTGCAAAATTGACAAATACGCGGGAGTGAACATCCAATAGCTAATGTGGGTCGCTTCAGTCTTGTACTGTCTAGTCCTGCCTCATAGCTGCCTGTCGCAGGGAACTCTTGTCCTTATGAGCACATTTTGAATGAATTCCTCGAGGCGGGGGGTGGGAGAACAAAAGGGTTATTGGCCCTAAGATACACATCGAGATTTTGGCTATATTCACGTATATTAGGATAGGCTTTATTCGGTGATTTACTCGGCGTGGCACAAGCCGCTGAAAGGGGAAGTCAATAAATGTTGGTTGTATTATAGGTGCCTAAGGTGCTGCATGTCGAGTATATGTTTCCGATCTAAAGTCGTACCTGGTCACTTTTTAAAATGAATCGTTGTGTACATATGTATATCGATACCAATCTGTATTGCTCCGATAATAACTATATTTCTCATACATTTATAGTTGGATCAGTATTCCCAAAATGAACTATGATAACAACGTGCTTTCATCAGTTCCGACATCGCCGACTCTCGAGAAGTCCTTCAGCCACCTCTTACACGATTGCCTCCTCGCTTTTCCCCTGGGAGGAGTTCTCTCAAGGCATCGGGAGTACAACATAAGTCCCAATCTCTCCCAAAAAACATTCGGACGGTGATGTCACGTTAACAAATGTCTGACAAACGGCCTTCTGTTGAGACTCCACCGCACAATAGCACCTGTATAACTCGGAGCGGGAATTACTCTTCCCTTCGCAGAATACACGTAACAGAAAGTTCAGAGCTAACACATTAGCATTCCCATAGAGGCACTAACTGTAAACGATATACGATCGTATCGTACTATTATGAGTCATCCGCACGCTACGATACAGGAAAAATTTCCAATAACTATTGGCTCAGACGTCAATGAAGGCAACAGGACTGTTGAAAAAACGCTTATAATTAAAAAGTACACACCAGCGACGACTCTAGTGACAGAAAACTCACGTTGAAGACAAATCTATTGTATTCGGAGGAAAGTGTTTAGAGTTCTATCTTCTACAATGCTCCTTCTCTTTAAAGTGTCTTCGTATTGTGAGCGATTACTATTACTATCATGTGTGTATTATTTTTAAAACTCTTGCTTAAGGAAATCGTACAGCTTGAGACTAGGAAACCTACCCTTCAACATCACGGTCTATTCATAATTGTGTGAAATGGTGAGAACTAAACACTTCTCTTTCCTTTCCTATGCTTCTGCCGCTTTTTGCTTTGATGAGGGCTTACTGTAAATGCCCGACGCACACCGGGCCACACTACTGAGGTATTTGCCAGTGTGTTAGTGAGGGCCCTGCATCCCCTAAAGCAATCATCGTCCACGATTATGCCGCTCATGATGATAGTAATGGACAGAATAAATGCAATATAAATTGGTGGCTGCTCCTCCATATCCTGTATCATGCAGTTGTATACATATATGTGCAGTAATCGTATAGCAGAGAATCGTCTTGCTCTGAGCAGCAATATGCCATAATCAAAATGAGTTATCATGTCAGCAGAGCAGGACAGGAGTTTCTCATTACCATCAATATCATCGTCATCGCCTCGTCGATTTCGTGAAGGCGACGAGAAGCCTCTTGACAAAGCTAGGCTTCTCGATGACAGGCACAAGTGCGCGGAACGATACACATTACGTCGAACGTCGTTAGCCGCCGCCTCGTAACATGATCGCGCAGTGATCGTTTCGATGGTTGGCAGGGCGGTTCACTGTTCAGGGCCCGGCAACCAGTCAACGGTTCGGATGGGATGCCGTCGCCGCAACGCAACGATGATGAGACGTGACTGAAATGGTCAATGATCCTCTCCCGGTGGCAGAGGCGGCGGTGATGTAAAGCCACCATAAAATAGCTTGAATTTATGTTGCATTACGAAGGGCTCACTAAGCCTCGAGCAGCGACTGCGTCGAATAGCAGAAACGAGTCTAATTACACGCGGTGTGCACGTGATAGCTTATTCGTGTCATATCGCCTTAGCGCAGTGTTATAATGTGTTGTCGATAGATGCATGCACCACAAGCCAGGGAGGGGTATTGTCATAGCCTATTTTTTCTTAAAGTATTTATATTATTATTATAGCATACTCGGGAATTGCTACCAACCCGCTAATTGTTGTTTTTTGAAGTTTTGCAAACTGTTTATTGTGTAATAATCTTCTCTAATAAATAGAACTAAATTTACTGTGCTGCAGTCAGCATGAGCTTCTCTGAACCTATTGTGTCATTGTGCATCGTTAATAAATAATTGACAGCGAAGCAAACGACTGGCTTGTTCCGACAGAATAAACAATCAAGCCTTGTTGATTGTTCATTCTATTGAAGGCATGACACTCGTTTGGTTACATGCCAAGGTGGGCAACGCTATTTTTGATACGTGTACTAGGCGTGTAAATAGAGACATATGCTCTTTGCTTGCTTGCTTCTTAGGGACCACACATATTATGATTATTAGTAAATCATAACTGTCTTCAATTTTTGAAGCCATCTAAAACATCTTCGTTCATAACCCGTACAGCGAACAAAAAGAACCATGTGCACGTTTAGTCAGTTGTTTGTGTGTTTGTCAAACAGCCGTAATCATTTAATCACATTGATTCATTCATTCATCCATCCATTGATTCATTTATTGATGGCTGTGCTTTCATCATAAGCGAACAGAGGATACTTGAAGAAATTCCCTCCCTTGACTCTTTCGGATACCCTGAGCACTGCAGTTACGTGTATCATTTTGGAACTTCACGTTCCACCATCTAATTGTCACTTTCTGACATCCTCGATAAGGACGGGTGCTATTTTTAATTGGAAAATTCTTATTAGCGTCAGCCTGAGGAGCTTTGCCCTTGTCGTGTTTATTGTCTTTGCAGATCGTCCTCTATATAGAGCGAGGGGGCAAACGAGCAGCAGAGGGAAACACCGGTGTACGAGACGAAGTGAACTGGCCCCAGTGAACGGATAGCGCGGGGCTGGGAGAGTTCGTCCTTTGGAGAAGAAGAACTTCTCAGAGTAGTCGGTGGGGTAGTGACCGCTTTGAATGACATCACTTAATTAGATCCCATGCAGTAACGCCTAGAGCAACTACTGGAGGGCCAGCCTCAATAGTGAGTTGCCCAGGGGAGGAAAATTGGTGCACCTATTTTTTACCTCCAATATTGGTGAATCGCATTCTCTGGCATCAATCTAAGTTTTCCTAATATTCTATACAAATTACAATGCAAGCGACATCGTATTCTAACTTCTACATGCTATTTCCTTTAAGTTATTTTGTAATACTACTGGTAATACAACCACTTACGGCGATGGCGTCCTGCTGACGATCAGAACTGCTTGTTGAAAGCGCCATCGCAGATGACACTGTAGTATGACCACCAGCGCCAATCAGTCGAGCGGACCAAATTCAAATCCATGTGAAGGCAAAAAACCTCTGCGCGTACCCCGATAATTAAATTATCTCCTAAACTTGCGCGTGGCAGACGACAAATGAAATAGCCTTTATGTGGCGCGGATATAATGGTAGCGGGTGTTGAAACAACGTGCGGTCCTTAATGGCTTCCATAGCAGGATGGGACGCCATTCCTTATTTTCATAGCGACGATATTCAGAGAAATTTAATGACCCAACATGGTGAGGGTGCACAATGCTGAATATATATTATATATATGCAAATAATCGACACGTGGGATGGCCAAAATAGAGTACGTAAAAGTATATCTGGATAAATCCTATAGCATCGAAGACGAGTGTTATAAAGAATTTACTCTTCGCAGTACTAACGGCTATTGGCTGCGTAAGCTGAAGGACGTTTTGGCTGTGCAGACTAAATCGGAGGACAAATATCGAACTTTTCCCCGGCCCGCGTTTCAGTCACAAACTCACCCATCTGATCCACCGTACCGCATATTTTGTTGAACCCGAAGATTAATTAATCCATCATGTACAGAGTGCTCACGGACAACACCAGATAGATATTATTCATAAATGGCTATCAGAATCATAGCTGTCATTGTTGACATATTTGAAGCCAAGGACGCAGAGACTTATACTGAAGCGCATAGACATGTATCAATCGGATTATACTCTGATATCAGGTAAGGAAAAGACAGAAAGGATCTAAACACCGGAAGAGAGAGAAGGAAAAATAACATCCAATCGCGGCAAGCTCCAAGCCAGCTGTGTTTATTTGCCTCCGTGCAAATTCTGGATATCTATCATACACTGCGATATTATGCAGTGACTATAGTTGCGTTTTAGGTAATGTAGCAAGGCCAGTTAGGGGCGGTTGTAGAATCGTGTACTGAGTAATATCTTCACTTGATCCCGGGTCTTTGCAAAGGTAAAGGTAAAGGTTTATTGGTTTATTGAAGGAGCTGCAATTTTACAATGCTTAAACTCTCTTATATGTCAGTGGGTTATTTCTGGCAGTATGGCGCCGTCCGCAACATTCAACATGCACTCATTGAACTGTGAACATTCGGGGGGGACTATTTAACGACCTCCCTTTGCTCGCCTGCTGGTTGGGAGATAATCCGGAAGACGAATCCTAATCAGTTGGCTGTTCACGAATGCTGCTGCACCCATTCGCACGATGCAGTTATCTCCATAAAGCAATCGCACAGAACTGAAAGATTAACGAAGCTCTCCTACAGTATGCGGTAGAGTCGCAGTACGCATGCCTGTTGACAGGCCCTCGGTCGAGACTCATGAGTTAGCGGATAAGCGGACCAATCTTCGCAGAGCACTTAGCAATTGAACGCAAGCAAAACAACGGCACCAAGTGACCTCTTGGACACTACTTTTTTTACGTCCTTGCGGATGCACTACCCGCCAGCTGATCAAAAATTACTGTTCAGATACCGCGATACTATATACCTACAGCATACGTGCAAAATGATGTTTAGCATTTGTCACTAAGTTTCAACAACTAGGCATCGCAAAAATGTTCTGTACTTCATACAAAATTTAACTTGAAATTCTCAAACAAATGAACCAACTCCACGTCCTGCACAGCATGTTTCTCCAGGGATTCGTGTCAGGTCGTGTCGGCGTATATGGCTGAATGTCCGCGGTGGACCGACGACCCACAAGATTTTCCATAGCTCCCGTCTTCATACATGTCTGCCAGAAGAAAATCTGAGGATGGATGTCTGTCGTAGAAGAGGTTGAACAACTCTTGCCACCGATGACAGGCGAGAGTTGGCACAAAATGAATGTCCCGGTGAACAGGGAGAAATGTACAAGGAGGGAGTATAAAGAACGAAAAAAAAACGAGGCAATGGCAAAAACATCATCCCGGGGAAGTGTTACTACTTCTGCTGCGGCTGTGCACCCATACACACACACACACACACAGTCACATACACTACTCAAACATAAGTAGATATTTCGGTTAGAGACTCCGGGGAACTCCAGCAAGCCAGCTAGCCAAGGTAGACGGGCGTGTACCCCGGCCGTCTACGTGCGACGTCAGTAGAACAGGCGGGTTTGGGATCAGGGCTCGGCAGCAGCCGTCTGTCGTGTGAAGGCGAACTTGTAAGACTTTGAAAGATATTCTTCAAAAGTTTCAACTGCTCTTCGCCTTCTTACCCTTTCTCCGCCACCGGTACCGGCTAACCCACCAGGGGCAGTGATGATCGTGCGTGTGCCATTGCTGCTAGAGCGTTAGTGCGGCTACATTGCCGCGACCGTGTCCCATGACGCTCCTGTCCTCCCTAAGGAACAAATCCTTCGAATTTTGCGGGCAAGGCCACATGAGGATAGAGGAGCAGGCCGAAACAAGTTCTTCTTTACTTTCCGCCATCCGTTCGATTCAAACGGATGGCGTTCATTATCCACACATAGCCGAGGTGGCAGTGGCAGTAATGTGATGGTCGTGGTGGCCGGTTGATCTCTCCCTTTCTCTCGCTCTTTCTGCGCACAGACGCGTCAGGCGTTTAACACTCGACCCGGAGAGGAGGCTCGATTAGGAGGGCTATGGCAACAATCCAACGAAGGACTTGAACGCCAGCCTCCCACGAACCTGCGTGGCTGTCTACTAACAAACGAACTCGTCTTCTCAGACGAGTTCTGCTTCTTCGGCAGCGACTGTCGACCGACAGCGTTCTGTCTGTCTCCTACCGCGTTCCGGCTGTCAGATGCGAAACGCTACTGCCGACGTTTCGTATCGCTGGCGAGCGGCTGCAGTTTGTTGGTTACTCGTAACAAACCATCTCGTTGCTAGACCGCCTTACCGTTGGGAAAGAAGAGAGCGCCCTCGCTGCATCGGCGGGCAATGGGAAAGCTGGCACTACCGCGCACGTCGTAAAAAGGAAAAATCGTTTCTCCGCTTCGCTGCGTCCTCGCTGCTGCTGCTGCTGCTGCCACTGCAACGGCTATAGGATGCGAACGAGAAGAGGACGTAACCAGACCTGACCGAGCCGCCGCGCCAGCTCGTTCACCTCCAGTGTACTTTTACCGTTTCGCACTCAGAAGAGCGATGGCAGATGGACATAGGATGGATGTCCGATGCACGAAAATGACGCAGCCAAAACGAGGAACTTTGAAGTTCGGAGCTGCTCCAGGAGGTGAGCGAACCCCGCCAAAAATTTCGACAAAGAGGTTTTTGAGACTAAAACAAGGAAAAATAGGGATAAGTATTATTTGGTTCACACACCCCAATCGCAAGAGGCATTGTTCCCCTCACTGGTTTCATTGACTCATACATGATGCAAATGACGGTAGTTAACGCGGTCGAAACTGCAAAATCGTCACTAAAACCCAGAGGCTATACAATTTCTGGCAGTCCTAAATGATCCCAGGTCTCAGACACTAGGCAAAGACACCCATTAATCACCAAGGAGTAATAACATTTAGTCAATATTCCCAGGGGTTGTATAGCGACCACAGTCAAAGAACAAAAACTAATCACCCCAAAAAGATTTTGCTTCCATTTTTTTACAGTTTATTCCGCTCTCTTCTGTCGAAAAGGTGCGTCGCAGACAATCGAGTAACGAGCCACAAGTTGAAACAATCACAAACATTCGTATCCGTTTTGGCTTAGAGCACAGTTAGAAGCGCACAACAGCAAAGCAGTTTCATGGCCGGTGACGGAGGAAAATCATCATGTACAAAGCGAGAAGAACGGTGGGCCTAGTCGTGTCTGCTGCTGCTGTTGCTTCAGATCGTTCTTCGTTCGTCTCGAAGCTGGAACTCGGAGCTGAAGCTGGCGAGGCCACCGACGCCGACACCGGCGACTCGGTCGGCCACGCTCGTCGATCCAATCAAGTTCCGCGCGAGAAAATCCATTGTTTAGTCGCTGTGGAGGCGACTGCCGCTGTTGGCCTGGCTGACGAAAGGGATACCGAGAGAGCCTGTTCGCGTACTATTCCATTTTTGTTCTTCTATTTTCATCGGGATACCCGGAACTGGCGCCAGAGAATGGACCGGAGGCCGGAATTTCCATCGACATCATCGTTCGCTCCAGTAACAGCGCGGCAGCATGAAGCGATAGGCACAATCGTCACATCAGCACTGCCCGAACTCGGAAAATGGGTGGGGCACTGCAATCGACAATAGCTAGCCACAATATCTATTGTACTATAATGAATGGTGAGTGTGAGAGTTTGTAAAGTGTCCTACCCCCCTCGTACTGAAATAGAGGAGCAATTATTGATTTCACGGCATTGTTGCGCTGTCACATCAGTGGCACCCGTCATGGAATACACGAGAGCGAAAGAGTTTAAGGGGGATACAATTCACGATGATCGCGCATTGTAATCGTATTCCAATGCACTTGTACAAAACATTAGGAATCGCGTATACGTGCTCACCACGCAGCGGTGTGTTATGCACATACTGCGTTTAATGCATATAATTTATTCGTGTGATACGGTCATCTCATCCAAACGTGAGAACGACCCTATGCAGCTTTGCATCACACTTTTACGGAGTTTATTTATATCTCAATGCAGAACAGCCTTAGCTCTTGATACTTTGCCGCAATAGGTAAAGTCACTTAACGAATATTATTTGCAAATGACAGACATTTTGAGTATACAGTGTCGCTTTACAGTGCTGCTCTACATGGATTCCCGTGTCAGATATGACTATGGTATCAATCGTACCGACAATAATAATAGCACGAATGAAAATAAAATAGCAGTAGTAATATTATCCCTGTACAGCATCGTCATATAGCTGACAAACAACTATCTATGGCGGGGAGGCGAACTAAATTCACCTAGCGTTTGTCCTTTTGTGTAACTGGCGGACACTGGCTTGATTCGTCCTCTTCTAGTTCCTCCTATTCTACCCTGTCACCCGCGCCTTCCCCGCATTCGTCCCAACACGTAAGAAGATTGTTTTTCGCTTCTTCTCGAACGGAAGGTCACAGCCCGAAAGAGTGATACAGCTCAGTATTCCCGCAGGCGTGCACTCGGCTAAGCGAAGCTCAATACAGCCACAATTCAGCGCTAGACCGCCTCATAGTTCTCTCTCTTTCTCCCCATATATATATATATATATATATATATATATATTTCTCGCTCTCTCCTGTCTTTATTTCTACTCATCCTCATCTTCGTTGGTTTCAGGACCACTTCCGATCTTTTACTCAATGTAGTCTTTTTTGCAGCAGCAGGAGTGATCCGGTGGTCAGTCTAGATCGGCAGGCGCGCACACATTTCCATTGTGGCTATGCTGTGCCACACTGTACCCTGCCTCGTTCTCACTGTTCCTTTTCTCCCCTCATCGCCTCCTGTTCGCCTCTTCTCAGTAGAAGAGAAACAGAAGCCGAAGGAATACTGCCACTGGCAGCGGAAACCGAAGGAAACAGCGAGAGATGACAGAGAGAAAGAGAGAGAGACGCGTGGGCAAAGTATAAAAGGCAGACACTCACGTATCTCTGCTGACCACTATCCGCCACTGATCCTTCCTTCTTCACCAACACAGCGGCAGCAGCAGCAGCAGTATCCTTTCTATTCGCCTGCGGTAACCAGCTAGGAGGACTGATTCGAAGCTGAGGGTTGCCGAGGAACGAAGCATTGACAGCGAACTGCTCCTGCCCTACTTATTATACTTAGCCGAATTGCATCCCATGGTGATTATGATGAGGGGAGCAACCGAATGGATGGGGAACCTATGGCAATTACCAGACAGACGTAGCCTTTATGAAAGACTTGGCCACACAGTTAAGTGTACCACCTACCACAACCAGCAGCAGCATCGGAAACTGTTGGAAGGAGAGCTGACTGATCGTCATGTGTTTCTTGGTTCTGTTGATCTTATGAAGTTCTCGATTGGCGATAAATTTTATTATTTATAGACTGAATAAGGAAATCAGAAGTTTCGAGTCTGGCGCGATACTCTCAACGAAACTCCGGAGTTGGGAGAAGGCGAACGAATGGGGCAGCTACATGATTGCTTGAATTGGATACGTCACAACGTTGTAGAGATGGGATAACTTAGAAGAGAGAATGACCGACTGACTCACTAGAGAATGCAGTTTCATTTAGCAATCCTTCAGTCTTTCACTATTATATTTCCTTGCACAGGTATGTGTATATTAACATCAACATGCTGCAAGTTTCTATATATATATATATACGACAATATATATATATACACACCTTTATCATATTTTTTTCTGCGAGGACTTAAGCATTGTTGAACTGCAGTTCCGAAAATAAACCTCAAATGAAATGAAAATGAAATGAAAAAAATGAAATATATATATATATAATATAGCCGGAATAGGCGGTGCAGCCTATGACGTAATAGTGGTAGGTGCACAAAACCTGTATCTGCCTGATACTCTACGTATGATCGAAATTTCTAACGAAGTCTATTGATATCTATCTGCAAACAACCACTGTTTACTATATATATATATATATATTTCTTCAGGAGTGAATGTAAATTCTGTGTATTTGATGCTACCGGTCCGGTACGACATTTACCAAAGTGAACCGTATCCCTTATCCGTGGATAAACAAGCGTATCTGGTGCGCTTCAAATAACCGATACTATACTAATCATAAAGAATTCACTCTACGCAACTGCTTAACAAAAATAATTATAATTATTTATGTAATCTAACAAATTAGCCGGTCATGATGTTATGATTCGTCCAGACGTCGACGAACAGTCTGTTTTTCCAGTGTAAAGTGAACGGGCTAAGACTTCGACGATTGCTTGCTGCTGGACGAAGTCAAACTGGTGTTTGGCTAGCACAAACCTGAAGTCAAGGATTCTGACCTGAGTTTTCCACATCAAAGGAAATTCTACGCAAGTGAAGGCCTCCCCTTCTTCTGATTGAACCGAATGCCACCAGTCCAATTCCCTATAGAGTCAGTTGGGGGAATTACGCGGCGACGCCCACAGATTTAGTTTCTTGGTAAGTCGGTCGGGTGCAGGTCGTTTTAGAATGAAGAAAAAGAGGTCTAGCCGTTTCTTGTCTCGAGAGCCGCTGTCTTGACCCCGCTCATATCTAACAATCTCGCGGCTTTTCGTAATCCGCCTAGCTCCAGCGTCGAGCAAGTGCAGAAGACCTCAATATAAGTGAATTCTCAATCTCCGTCTCAGGAGACTGGCTTGCAAACCGTAACCACTTCGCAAAATGAGCGCTTCAATGATGGCGATAACCAGAAGAATACGAACACGAAGAGAACGAAGAAGCTTGAAATGGTAGTGGATTCTACTTAGTGGATACTGTTTTGTGTTTGTTTGGCGTTAGACGAAGTTAAATTTCTCCCATAATAACTCCTTTTACGAAGAATATGTACGGCAGTTAGCTCATATCACAGTGTTGCCCGTTACACAGCGGTTTAACATGATATTGCCTGCGTACCGCATTCCCTGTTTCCCTTTAGCCAAACTTGAGAGGTCATGGTCAGCCGTTGGCATGTCCTGACTTTGCAGGTCTTTGCAAGGAGGCCCAATAAGCTGTGCAAAAAAAAATATACCAAACTGGCGTAGCAAGGTAAACCAGGATAGAACTTATTTTAAAGCGGTGTTATATCAATGTCTGAATACCAAATGCCCCTGCGGGGCGTCCATATGTCGCACAAAACGTCACGATCGCAGACCATTCAGATTGGTCCAACTATGTGAAAAACTTTTTGGAAAAGGCAAAAACGGGTGGTAGAAGAAAAGGGGACCAAGGAGATTCGCCTTTCCATCTCGGGGGCTGGAAATTCTCTCTCAGCTATCGCCACTCTTCGTTTCTATAGGAACGCTGCGAATGTTCACACGTGTGTGCCCCGGACGGTCCAATCAATCTGCACAGGAGTCTTAGTTGTGCAAGTGATCCTCTCACTTGCGCAGGCAAGCAGAATGTTATAGTATGGTGGATTCAATAAGAACTCCTCGCGTGTTCATATTGCGCAGTATGTACCATCTCAACAGTGACACGCATTTTACTGACTCCGCTAATGAATATAGTGATGAGAAGTGTTCTCGGTGACGCCGTCGCAACAAACGATGAGATGGGGGGACCAGATTATCTGAGGGCTTCTAGCCAATCGTGGGAAGCAAGCCGTATGGTATCTGCTCATTTTTTATACGTCATCTTGGAATCACTTCTCTTGTACCGACGAGAGGTGCCAGCGACGGTGGCAGGCACTGTGTAACAGCAAGTTCTCTATAATTCTTCCATAATAAAATAAATTTTCCGGGCTGACCCACAGCCAACATTTAAAGTCCACGGTACTCCTTTCGGCATTGCTTCATAAGACGGACCGCTTTAAATGCCCTTCTCCTATAATAATACTACTACTGCTGCTGGTGTTACATGTACGCTCGAACGTCTAACTAGCAGAGACGACAGCAAAAGCCTCATTAGCCAACTCCGCCTGAATACCATGGTTCCGGCATTCGCAACTCCGGCTCAGATGATCAGCCTATGGAGAAAGGGAGACAGATCTAACGAATCGTGAAGGACGGCGACGGAGGCACGTCTTTTCTTCACAAGCTGTTCTGTAGTGCATATACATTTTATGGGACACGTACACTCAATCACTCAGCCACTGTCCGCTTAATGCTTTGAGCAGCAGCTATGGTGAGTATGATCGATAGCTATGTCATGGTCGTCCCGCTACTAATTAATTTCATCTTGCCCCTATTTTATCATAATCATGATAACTGATCTCTAGTGATCACCCTCTGTTTGCAACTGGACCAGATTATATATATATCTATATATATATATGGCTCGTCAAGAGTCTATCACGCGACCATCGTGGACTTACCATGTGATGGCGCTCTATGTCATATAATACATACATAGAACATATGATTAAATACAAAGTCAGGTCGTAGATATGTCGGACATTTGTATGTGCTCCCCGTTCGTCCTCGCATTTACTTTTTTCTTCCAAACGGAGCCGCGTATATCTCCTGGTACGGAGAGATCCTATCTGTTACATAAGCCGGAGGAAGTAGACGTCTGCACACCTCTGCAGTAGACCGCTGAGGCGCCGATGAACCGCTGAGGACCGTGATAACGCGAACATTTCTTCTTCTCCTTGCACCACTTCTCTCCTATTGAGTTTGGCAATGTTATCGCCTAGACGACGGGCGATTTTGGTCATCAAGGCTCTTGGCCAGGTTAGGTAGAGCTGCTTTCAGTGCCGAGAACGATTTTGGCAGGCTGGTCTCAGGAAGCCACGATGTAGATGTTGACTTGAGGGCCGCAAAGTGGCAGCCACTCACTGGACATCGGCTAACTTTCGTGGTGGGATCTCCTTCGCAAGGAGATGGTTCTTTTCGTTTTGGCCTTTGGTAAAAGGTAGTATCTCACGAATTCGTGTTGCCTATAAATCCATGTTTCGTTGTAGGATTCGTTGTTAGAATCCGTATTTCGTTGTACCCAACTCCCCTGAGGATCGTTAAATGGACGCAAGGTGTCTGATTGCTTCCAGTAATTCCGATCTTTTGCCAATATCGCTCCTTTCTCTAATATATTCACACAAGCGTCGAGCTTTTAATTCCAATCATTAAACGTGCTTTTGGGTTCAGTAGACCAAATGATTCATTTGTTTGTGTCACCTTAAACAACGATGAGCTTCGAACAATCCGTCTTGCCGAAATACAGTGGCCATACAGAGACGCTTGGTTCACTTTGGTCCATTTGCTATTATTGCTTGCTATGCCTCCCTATCAGTGAAGCCAACTCAGAAGGGCTGAATTGTTGAAGGGTCATCAATTTGAGTCGGCTAGAATAGTATATATTTAGCATATACCCTGTGAACGGAGCCATAACGTACCCGACTCTGTCCGGAGCGATGAAAACGTCGCACGTGCTGTAGCAAAACGTCGAAGGGGTGGTACATCGGAGGGGATCTCGAAACTATGAGATCATTTCGAGGCAAGCGTATACGTTGGGAGAAAGAATTCATTTTACCACCCTCTCGATGTTCGAAAGCTTCCATCTGAAGGGCCACGAGGGACAGAAGGAGATGAAGGCGAAAGCCCCTGTTTGACGATGGAGCGACATGGAAGCAGACACAGGAGCCAAGCGACCGTTGGCGGCACATGATGTGGCATACGCAAAGCGTCCGCTGAAAGAAATGACTGCGAAAAGCCACGATGTACCATGCCCATGGGAATAGATAGACGAAACGGGTCCGACGACACCCAAGAATGGAATATGGGACCTACAAGGCTAGAACCTGTAATTTTAGGAGTCGGGGGAGGGGTGGAACTGGGGGAGTGAACTCGCTAAAGGCGAACATGCTCGGGTATGGGAAGAACACTATCGTGGTTAGAACTACTGCCTCGTTTAGACCGCAAGTGCCAACCTCATCGTTCATAGAGCAAACGCGACCACGAATTCCCCTGATGCAGTGTATAATTTAAATTAGTTTGAAGCCAAAATTTGCCTCATACATTTCATGCGACCCTAGCTAGTCTAAAGGAACTCTCTAAATCTGCGTTGGAGATCGTAAATTATACAATGCTCTCCCATTGCCCTCCCCCCACCCACCCGTTTTCACAGAAAAAGTAAGAAGTAAAATACAAAAAATACCAACGCAGCAGTCGAGGAACCTCATATTCGTTAAACAGACATAAATAATAAATATTATTATAGATAATTCGACCCATAGAAATCTCCAAAGCCATACAACAGATATCGCACCATAATAAAGAAAAAACGACTTTTTTCCCTTTTTCCGTAGTTCGGGTCTATCATCATGACCAGAATACACCATTTTGCTTTATTCCATTGTTCTAACGTTTCTTTTCTCGTTCGGAGACAGGTAGACAACGGTGTATGGCGTCGCCGCATGATCGAACGCAAAAGGACCGGCTCCTCTATTTGAACTTCGGTCTTTCCAATCTCTATCCAGATCGGCTTTTTCCAACCCAGACAACGAATTGAGGGTTGGTGCTCCCAACCTCGCAACCTCGTCGCTCATTCACTCTTACCGCTATTACTTTGCTTCTGCCTGCTGACTCTCACGAGGTTTCCACGCACTTCTTGCCACGTCGTCAAGCCGTCGAAGTTCTCAGATGTCTCTAGTCTAGACTGCCCGTAGCAGTAACCAGAATTGCCAGACCATGGCGGCTACCCGCCTCAACGCGTCGCGAGAACCTCATGATCACACAAGGCGCTGTGCGGCGCTAGCAGGCGCCGAAAGCGAACGACCGAAGATGGGACGGACTCCGGTCCCTCTTGTCGGCCCCTTGGGCGATTCGCCGACGGTTCCTTTCATCCGACTGCATCGCACTTCCTTAGTGCGGGAGCGCGGGACAGAGCAACCTGCCCAGTGGTGCGCTAGGGGCCACAGAGCTGACCGCAGCGTTTTCTGTTCCGCCTTCGACGGTGTAGGAGGCAAGCCAACGAAAAGAGGCAATGCAGGTGAGGTTGCAGACGTCGAACTTACGAACATTGGTGAGGCTTAGTGAGAGAACAGCACAAGGAGAAAGTACAGCGAAAGGGAGAGATAGAGATGATATAATGCGCGCCCAATTCGTGGCCTTCTACTCGCTGGGTCTAGCTACTCTCTTCGTCGACGTCGCTTACATCATCGTTCGCTGGGCTCAATCCGGCTAAGCTCCGCTCACGTTCCTCGTTCGATTGAACGACGCTTTCGACAGGTGACGCTATCACTCTCAACTCGCACCCACTGCCCAAAACACCTGCCAAGCCCTCCCAAAACAAGAACTTCTGCAGTCTAGCGCAGACCCTCGACCTGCACCCTATTTCAGAGCGGTTCCGCATCCATCCAAGCTGAGTTCTCGTTCGTCTTGGAGCTCTCGGCGCACCCAGCCGACCAACGAACCAACCGCTCGATGCTGGATAGTAGCAGCCTTCTCACTCCGAGGCCAAAGTGAAAATGATCGGCGCACTCTAAATTAGGGCTCGTTGCCGAGTGATGACGATGCTGCGACTGCTGCAGTACCGGCGACCCCTGTTACAAAAGATGACAGTGCGCGAAGTGATGACTTTTGCCTCTAATGGCCGATTGAGGATAGAGAGAGCATTCGACATTTCCACGGACGAGAAGCAAAATGAAATGAACGATCTTCTATTTATTTGGGGCGACGACGACGTGATGATTTGAGCGTGATTTGAAAGGCGATAAAGGAACGAAGGAAACATCTACGATGTTCCTGTTGGACAAAGGACATCGAACGCTTGACGACAGTTGTCCCCGCGGCCGCGGATGGTTGCGTTAGATGTAAGAGTTGACTTTTCATTTGACGTTCTCCAACTCAGTCCCACTGGAGCATAGTGGGTCAGTGTACAATTGTCGTTCCACCGGAAAGGTATTTTACATTTTATACATCAGATTAAACTAACACTGAGAGATGAAAAAATTGTATGTTGGAGTGGCTCAAGTCACTTGCCGACGTGCTCATGAGGGAGAGCGTTCACCGTTCTAGATATTTTCAGGTTATAAAAAACAGAGATATGTCATGGTATCTCTGGTTCATATGTATGCATTGTGGCGTGATAACTGTTATATATATATATATATATATATATATATACCAGGTTAGAGCCTGGCATATACATGTTTGCGTTTATGTCTGTTCGATATAACTCATTTCTGGTAGGGCAGCGAATAGTGGATCCGGAAATCGAGACAGTGAGCAGGCGAATAGGCGACAGCTGTAGAAGAAGGTTACCAGAGACCCCATAAAAAAGTGGTAGAGTTACATTCACAGACCCAACAAATGACGAGCCATCTGGCACGACTCCGACCAAATTCAGCTAGGAGAACACTTATACATCGTTCCTATGCCGTAGATTTGTTTTATGAACGCTTATCGTAGTGTTTATATAGATTACAATATTTATTAGGCATTCCATTTGCGGCTTCCGTAGGATAGCTCCATCTAATAGGAGGCATGTTAGCATCACAGGTAATACGAACACAATTCTCGTCGTGTAGGTTCTTATCGTTCCCTTCATCCACCTTCGTCCCGTGAACGCTCCCATCATTCGATTCTGACTTGGCACTCTTGGCAATGTATCGCTGCCTGTATACGAAGGCATCTCCAGTGAATAGGGTGAGTGCTGTTTGTTCGTATGTGTGATTTTCTCGGGGTGATAGCAAACACTCCGCTTGCTTGACCGTACGTTCGCTTATGGGAAGCAATCGTCCCCGATGTTCCGCCTATCGTTTCCGTTCTTCCTCTTCTTTTATCTGAACTCGTATCTCGAATCTCTGCTGATCCCTCAGGCGGAGTATTGCCAGTGGGAGCAGCTGGAATATCCAGCGATGACTGATGCCTTCTCTGAGTCCCTAGCGTTCCACACTTCCTGTACCACCCTTCATCCAAACTAGCTGTTACCCCTACGCGGCACCCTATCAACTGTGCGCGCTGTTCGCATTTCACAGTCAACAGTCTTCGTTTCTCTTCATTTTTTTGTTCGACGATATCCAACGAATATCCACTCAAACACACGCACACATAGACGCTCTCAGGCGCACAGTGATATATACACAACCATTTTCGTTTTAGCCTCGCACTCGTAAGCCGTCTCTCTCTCTCTCCCTCCCTCCCTCCATCCTATCTCTACTTAGATATCGCTCCATATCCCTTCGCGTCAAACAGTACATGTAGGACCAAGTTTTCTTGTACAAACGCCAGTGTTCCCCGAGCCCATTCTGTCGTTTCCCTTGACGGCAACAACAACAAGAACAACATATACTATGCCATCGCAGAACCGGAACTTGTTCGTGTCCTGCGCCACGATGCACTTGTGCAGTTGCTTCTATAGTAATAGAAGTAGTAGTCGTCCTGTTGTAGTCCTGCTTAGCTCTGCTTTCGGATTCGCCGCTTCCCATCGTTATCCAGGAGGGGAAAAAGGAGTCAACCGATTGCTGGCTGGAGAGTCGGCCATCCACCCGCTAAAGCATTGCGCTATCTTCACTTTCTTAAGTCCCTTAGATCTTTGTGCCAGCTCAGTGTCTCGCTTCTTGCCCCTACCCCCCGGCATTTCACCGGTCCACTACCCCTGGAAGTTATCCGACTACATCCGACTGGCGGTACTCCAAACATAACCGGGTTAGGCGGGCACTTCCACGAACGAAGGAATCTGCTGATTCGTAGGGATGGCTCTGTATCTTAGTGCGTCCCTATTTGTTATCCGTTATCACCGTTCTGGTTAAATCTGTTAATAAGACAACAAGGTAAGAACGACAAGGACTAATCCATACTAACGTCTTCACCGACATCACAACCTGTCTATCAAAAGGTATGCATTAAATATCTCTGCGCACTACATCACGGCGGGAGTTTCAGGATGAGCGCACTATGTCACGGCGGGAGTTTCATGAAGGAAGGTTCAGTGTACATAATCAGCCATGAGCAAGGCGTATTTGTTACCATTAATAGTTCAGTTGACTGCTCGATTCGTTGTCGGAGAAATCATTTGTCCAAAAATATTTTCAATCTTACTTATTATTTAATGAAATAAAGGACTCCGAGAGTGGCGATACACGTTTAGCGCTGCAGCACCTGAATCAGTTAGAGCTTACTTATGCAGCTCAAATATCTTCCCGATTTAGGCTAAATCTTACGTTTCTACACTTCACTAACTCAAAAGGGCGGTGTAGAACAAAGCGGTAAAGACTTTCTTGAGGTTCGCAACGTTTCGTTTCACGTAGTTGTTCAATCTGAGTTGTCTGCCTCGAAATGAGCGAATGACAGTTAAGCAGGTAACGAACTAGGAAAATAAATCAATTTAGTCGATGTTGTTTTTGTGTCCATGGTTAGTGGGTCGATCGAAAACCACCACGAGCCCCCAAGCCACCGTGAGGACGACCAACATGTTTTCGGACTCCTGCGGATTAACCTGTTACTGGATCGTCCATTTTCGCACTAGAGCTGTACCGGCGTTAAAGTCAACACCCCTCATTGCACATAGTCATTCGATAACGAGCCCGACAGCATTGCCAAGACTGCATAAAGCATATATTACTTACAAGCATGGAATTTGTAATGTTCAGTCCAGGTAGTGCTTTTGGAGTAGTGTTTGATTCAATGACATTCATGTGATTTAATGAAGGCCAGCACATAATCAGCCGTAAGCATTTCCAACAAAGCGAATTATTGCATTAGACAATCCTCATTACTGGATCTACTGAAGCACAATAAAATGTTGCCTGCATAAACGAACGAATTAATGAATAAATCAAACAACTTGTCTCGTTAGTAGCGCACAACAAGCAGTGATCTCCCTAGCGACTGGGGAATTCTGTGGCGCGAATAATCTCGAAATGGCACTTTAACAAGGAACACGGACGTTCGCAACCACCATTATTATAATAACAGGAAATAGATAAACTCGAGTCATGTTCGTATTTGGCCATGTTTCAGGGACGAATGTCATCCGGTTTGGCGAATCCAAGAAATAGATTCCAGTATCCATTCGACTCACAGTTAGACGAACCCGAGTACGATATCGTAGTTTTATTTGTTCCAGTTCAGTCGAGACTTATCCTGAGTTCTGTGCAAGCTCTGAGTTTATAATCAATGTGAATAATTAATGTGAACGAAAGTGCTTAGACATGGAAGGGCGAGGATCCATTACTGGCATACATTGAACCTAGGTAAAATAAGGCTGTCGTTTCGAGGTCTCGGAATGACACGATGGCCTTCGACTATCGTTTAAGAAATTGCGATTATTGTTTCGCTATTGATGTAAATAAACGCCTACTCATAGCAAAGTATTAAACGGTTTTTTTTCAGCACGTGGTGGCCACCTCCTAGGTAAGCGAGGTACTTTTTCGATGGCTAAACATTAATTGATCAGTTAACTTACATATAAGTTGCATACGTGTTTATATGTATCAGGAACTACCACCATGTTCGTGGAGGTAGTTTCAATTTAGTTCTCGTCATCTTTAATTAATGGCCGGATCAAGACCGCACGCCAGCATATGAGCCCGGTCACAGTGTGCGAAACGGAAACTGCTCAGGCCAAACAATAAATTAATCGAAATGCTCGAAGTGATGTCATCTGCTTCCTGTCTTGCCCTGTGTTGAGCTTCGCACCGACGTACAGAAGGCGCGCGGCGTCAATTTCAAAAGGGATGGCTCGTACAAGAGTTCGTCCTCGTCTGTTTGCCGAGCCACAAAGATAGTGAACGAAGGGAAGACATTTCCAAAGGAATGAATTGGCCCGGTCACTTTCCAACCTGTCAAAGCCGTCTCTCTTCTATTTAGACAATATACCGTCCCACAGAGATGACATCAAGTCTATAGGTGATCGCAAATAATGAATGGCATTGCTTGACGGGCCTAGTTTTGGAAGGGCGATGCTGACCTACTGGGCGGCAGAAAGGGAGTTGCTCGCATTTCTCCTTTTTTAACTAACGTGTATTATCGAAGCATTTGATGTAGATCTGGAACCGGCAGTATATCTGCAAGCGTCGTGATGAAAAAGTACCCATTGAATTACGCCCTATGCTAGCCCTTGAAACGAACGTTAGCGATGAACCGCAAAAATGGCGAATTTATATCGTCAGTTATTGTGGTGCATCTCCCTCTTGGCAGAAGTACAGCGGATACAACTAAGTTCATAACGACAGTAACACTATACTTAACAGGGAAACACTGCTATTAGGTGGACAGCCACGGTCGCCTTTCGTAGAAGGCCATGATACGTCGGCGTCTCTTTTGGCGTGCCATGATTATGCCACGCTACAGCATCGCTAGCAGATTTGAGCTTCGGTCCCGTTCAACTCGTCAGTCCTGGCTGGTCTACACATTTACCCTTCTGCAGACCTCGGTGTACCCCGGGGTTTCCTTTTCTCATAGATTCCATGTCTACAGTGTTCTGAGTGGAGTACAAAACGAGAATTTCTAGGTAATATACGTGTGCAGATCAACCCTATAATAAGTTCGTCTACAGAACTAATGATATTTTTCTGGCTTTCACATATAACCTAACCATTTTGGGAGCGGACACAACTCTGTGCGTAGGAGCATCCGGAAGCGTTTCATAGAGTCCGCGTTTTTCCCTGCATACTACACGGTGGTCTTTTACGCATGAAGATGGATAGCTTAATAGTTTAAAGTGGAAATTGTTTTCGCTTGACTAGCCAACGAGGACCATTATCTGGGTGTGATGTTCGTCCGAAAATTCAAAATTGCTCAGAGTCATAAATTATAAGGAAGTTATTTGACCTTCAGTTACTGCATATGTAAAACATGGGGTTCACGTTACACTTTTAAATATTCTATATAAATATCATCAATCTGGTGCAGTTGGCGGGCGTATTAGCAAACAATTCAGATCTTTGTTTCATGCATATGCCGCGCGTATGCAGGTGGTGATAGCCAGGAGCAAGTGTTTTCCACTGTTCTGTTGCAACCGTACTCAGGACTGGTACAGTGTGAAGCGCTAGTAAGTTTCAAGCAGCTTCGTTGCGACCGTTGCTAATGCTTCCTTAGCTGTGGTATCGGTCTATGTATGTATCTATTTGCTTCGCACCGCCTGCTCGACAGTTGGCAATGAGGTTCGCTTTATTAAATTACGGGACCAGACAGATAAACAAACACAGAGAGAGAGAGAGAGCAACAGCGAGTATAGGCAAAGTGAGGCCGTTCCTTCATTCAAAGTAACTAACTGACGCACTCAGTCTGTCCGTCACGAGCCGTTGAAATAACGAAAAGTCTCTGTGTTCTGCCCGGAACTGGTGTAATATGTTTAGGCTTGTAGTTAAAACACCCAAATATATATATATATATGTATATATATATTGAAGGCTTGTCGATGTGCATTGGTCTTTCACTCTCCCCGCTGAGAACTGCTTCGGGAGAACATCATTCTTCTCGACTTGACCCCAGCCTACTCTGCGGCGAAGTGGTATCAAATAGTATCAACGTCGTCGTCGTCGTTGTTCGTATAGGTCTGGCTGACTGTGTCATTTGTGTTGGTGTTGAGTAGAAGCGGATCCCCGCTGTGACCCCTGTAAATTAGCGGCAGCAATCGAATTTGTTGCTATAATAATACGTACCGCCAGCCGTCAACATGCCAAGAAACGTATAATAGAATTAATCTAGGTGGCATCTCTTGATTGGCACCTGACTAAAGCTAGTTTGCGGTAGCACTTTGAGGAAATGTCGAGCTAAGCTTAACAACATCCGAACCAATGTGTGGATGGTGGAAATATCAAATCGTGGCAGACGCCACGACCGACCAACGTAGATCGGGACGATGTCGAAGCAGTTGATTGCGAACATACAACAACTCAGGTGGATTTATGTCATTTTTGGTTGCACGATATCCATGTGGCGTATATATGCGTTCATTAATTGTTCGTCTAGGCATCCATCCAGTCGTCCGGTTGTTGTTGTTGATGGCCGCCTGCTTCTTGTCGCACAGTAGGTATTGGTGTGTGTTTGCGTTTGACGAAACGATGTCGGAAGTACACCCACGGCACTGCGATTCGCTGCTGGCAAACAAAGGCCAAGCAAGGCAAGCAACTATCACGGTAAAAATAGGCGGGGACAGAACTACGGGAAACGGGGAATATCTATAATAGTTGCACAAAACGTTATTAAATTGATGGAAACTAAATTCTCAAGGAGCAAGCATGCCGCATGTATCAGCGAGTAGCTTGAGTATGCCAACAAGGTCAGACTCTCCTTTATCGTTTCAAGTTTGACGTCGCTGAGCCATCAAATGACCCGCGTCATCTGTCATTGTTCTCCAACTGTATTCGCTCTGTTTATCGCCGGCCGTATATCCATTGTCCGCAGTTCGCCGATTCAGTCTATTTATAACTCAGTACAATGAATAGTTTGCATAAAACGTAGGCGTAGATCATTTAATGTCCATAGAGATGGCTTGATTATCTGTCCAATGTCTTCTGTCACGGTGGACAACCATATCGCAATAATATTGTAATAATAGAATATAAGGATAATATATATTTGAAGTGGTCATGTCAAATGATGACACTGAAGTAGAGGATGGAAAATATCCTCTGCATCGAGCGTCACCAGGATGGAGGTCGCTTGACTGACCTTCTCGTCGGAAAAACGAAACTCGAGTGGGGGTGGGGGGTGGGGGGGGGGAAGCCGGCTGTAACAACTGTCCAGCAGCAGAAGGATCCTGTTAGCTTGGCTGACTACGACTGGAGCTAAATATCTTTAGGCGCACCAGTGTAATAGAAGATCCATCAATGATCGTCAATTGTCCTACTCCGAGCGGCCGCCCGGATGGACTTGTATTCACTCGCGGCAGCAACAAACAACATTCGCCTAACTTGGACATGCTGCGTCGTTGCACGGCGCACCGTAATTTGGCAGCAATAGAGAACTTCGAAATCCGATAACAATATTCATTCCAACCTACTAAAGGCTATACCTCCCTAAAGGGTTCACACATTATTGTGACCTATGGTGACTATGGCAGCGATGCATAATATTATGTTAATCAAGGAATTCTATCTCTTGCGTGGGAATTTGTTGATATTTTTGCGTTGCCAACTCATCAGTCACCCATTGGATTAAAGACTCATTAGACCTCACTCTTCATATAATCCCCTTTACAGACGAGCCGCAGACGGAATTCATATGCTAACAGTGGTGAAATTGTCTTTTATCGATATGATGTTCCAGTCACCTATTTACATTTTCAAATTATCATCGTCCGCTATTCAACACCATCTTCGCTGGCGCTGTTGAATTGTGGGATGCAAAAGAGTGGTGCGGGTTCTGTAGAGGTAGTGAGACGGAGGGTGGCGAGTGGTTTCGCCCTGCTACGAAGATAACGCATATCGTCCCACACTGCAACGCTGTCGCTGCTGCTGCTGGTGCAGCAAGCGAATGCACTTTGGAAATCTCCTTGGTGGAACAACCGCCAGCCAGCCCGCCACTGATCTGGCCGTGACATCTGCGTTTTCCTTCTGCACTAAGGGCTCATGGGGGCAGGAGGTTCCAGCTTGCACACTAGCGAGCACCACAGACGCGCGTTCCAGGCACACATCCGTCCCCTTTCTCCATTCCGGAAGTGAGACAGACGCTATACAGCGTCGACCGAAGAGGTTCTGCAGAGCGACTTAGCGCTGGTGGTGGTGGTGTTCGTGGTAGTAGTTTTGTTGGTGTTGTTGTTGTTGCCGCCGCCGCCGTCGTCGTCGTGAGAGGGAGGAAGATTCAGTAGCCCGTCGCGAACGCAGACGGGAATGAACGAAGTGGGACAAGGGGGAACAGGGAAGACGCAAACAGAGTTGTACACACATCGACGCCAGATACAGAGAGAGCGACAGTCATCTCTTGTCTCTCTCTCTCACTGTCTGTCGATCCACCACAACCCTTGTAGGACACACCTCTCGTTTTCCTCATGAAGCACAGTATAGTGCAATACGCGCACAGATGGGCTCCCGCGCCGCCAGTACTAGCAGCAGCAGCAGCACCCACCCACCCATCCACCCACCAGACCAAGCAACCAACTACTACTACTGTAGTTCGTAGCCAGCGAGACGAAGAATCGAGACTACGGCGTAGAATCGGCGACGACATCTACGGCGGCTGAGTCAGCATCTCGTCTGTAGCTGGCAGTTGTTTAAGTTGGACAATTAGTTAGTTCGAGTAACCTACGACTACGTGGCTGCATAGATGTAGGCAGCGCTTTCAGCGGCGGCGTCCCTCAGCCCCTTCGCCTTCATCCTGTCTTCCTGTTCTTAGACAGAACTCGCTTCGTAGGCAAGCAGGCATGCGTTCCTTGGGTCGGTGGATGGGCGCCTGTATCCGTCTCTCTCTCTCTACTCCTTCCTCCGTTCCCTCGTTCGTCTGTGCTCGCACGAGCGTGCTATGCGCTACGGCGTCGTGCCGTAGTACCCTATGCTTATCCCCAATCTTCTGGAAGTAGAAATCTCTAGAGTGGCTGTGGTGGTGGGGCGAAGGCGCACGCACCAGTTGCGTGACTAACTCGCTTGCGCTCATGACGGTGACATGACATCTCTCCGTGTATACATGAGCATAAGTATAAGTAAACATACTGCATATAGGGGATAGGCTATACGATAGATGCCTGCAACTGTAAGGTTTGTTTTCCGTCTGTGGGTGTACATGTCATGTAGAATGTTAAAACTTGTTCACGTGTTCATAATCTAATGGATTGCTATGACTAGTCGTCGTATTGTATAATTGACTCTTGGGGTAGTGATAAGATGGGAGCAATCGTGAAGTCATGTGATGACAGAACGATACCTGTTTACAGAAGGTGTCTTGGACACATTTTATGTCAAAGGGGAATCTCCAATTTGTATGTACACTCCTCTTAACGTTGTTGGTTAACCGTATACCTTACCTTTAGGGGGTGGATGTGGTTTGTGTTGCTCTTGACCTTTACCCGGCTTGGGTGGTAGTGGCACGAGGGGTTTTGTCGCCGGGACGTGCCCTTGAGCGTTAGCCGAGTGAGCTTGAGGATGAATCGGTGCATTATCCAGGCCTTTTTCGAGTTCGTCTCCAGAACTCGAATCTTCGCAATCTGATTCATGGCCGTCTTTCTTCACTAGGTACATGTAACGGTAGATCATAACGCCAGGAAACACTGAACTTGCATATTCCTCTGTATGTATTGATTTATGATGATATACGTAGCACTCGTAAGCGGTGATCACAAAGAGTTCGAGACGCAGCTTTGGAGCATGTTGCAAAACAGCAGGCACACACATTTATCCATATTATATGAGCCTCTTGATTGTTTTGGCGGATTTCATTAAAGGAGGTGGCGACTCTTCTAAATTGTTACCTGACTCTCCTTCAGTTCAGCCGTTCCTTGAATAGCAAGGTGAAGCTTCACCATGCTTCACATTTACTTTTTCTAATGGCTTTAACAATTCCATTTACAGTTCCATTAGACACCGTTTGATCTGGTACTTTGATAATGACAAACGATCAGACGACAGTCTCGTAGGTTGTCCTCAAAGGCTACGAGAATCTCAAGGTCTTCTTTCTTCCCTCTGGTTGAGCTGTTCTATGCTGAACACCCCGTCCTCCTTTACAAAGACAATGTCGCATAATTGCAAAACCATTAGGGGGCGTGGACCAAAGTGACTAAATCCTTAGAAGATGTGCTCTCATTCACTACAAGTTGTCCTCGCGAAGTGCGGTCGGAGCGGCTGTGCGTCTATGTACAGCGGTTTTGTTGTCGCGTAAAATGAGGAACGATCCCCTGGGGAGATCTAGCCTCGGAACAGCTGAACAGCTGTCTGACATGTCCCGTTCTACCCAGACGCCAAAGGTTCCGAATCCCTGACGCCATTGCAGCGTACCGCCGATGGCCTCAATGGTGCTGGCGGTGGCAGAATACGAGAACGACTTGGGGACTTGGGGAGATGGGAAAAAATCAGAGAGAAAAACGGGAGCGTGAACCGAATTATCCTTTATTTCTCTTTTTTTTTGCCACCAGATGGAAAAAAGTGTGTGCGCTACATCCCAAGGTCCTCACCCCCTACCATTTGCTCACCCCTGAGACGTTCCACTACACTCCCCCCCGCTCTCTTTCTTATCATTTCTATCGAGCTGAACGGAAGTTCAAGAACCAGCACAAGGACCGCGTAGGGCTCCGTAACGGCACGCGATTCGTTAACTCGGTTCTCTTCAAAATGCTGTCCCTGAGAGAATCGATAGAAACAGACCACTTAGTTACTATTTCACAAGTCACATAGCATGATTTCTTACTTCATTATTTGTGTCACGGTGGTCACATGTAGGTCATGGCGTGCCGTTGCGAAGGTCTGCATTTGGTCCACGTGATGCTTTGCGAAGTTGCCTCCGTTCTGCTCCTTATAAAAAATAACAGAGGGAGTTTCGGGAAGGTTGTAGCTGAATGGTAGTGTTATGCGTTGGTTGAGAGTGAGTCCAAGGTGTGAAAATAAGGAGAGACCGGACGTTCAGAAACTTACAACAATTCAAGACAAATAATAAGAAGTTGTGGACAGGCAGGAAATACGTATGCGGAAAGCAACGTAGCTTGGATGCCTGCCATGGTATTGGATGTATCTCGTGTAGCAGGCTACCATCTCGCGTTCGGTATGCAAACTGCGCGGAGGCCGACAGGCAGGCCAGCAGGCATGCATGAACGGGTGTGTTGTTCATATTGTGTGTCGCTCTGTAGCGTTTTCTCCCCTCTGATTGTTCCCCAGCAGTTTAGGTATTGCGCAATGGCAAATGACGGGACTTGGAACTTGGCACTCGCGTGCCGCCTTGCAAAACACGTCAGCAAGGGTCCTGTCGAGGCACACCACTTGCATGAAGCAGCGTGTGGCCATGGCGTAATTTAGTTCATCACATCGCGAGAAGGGCGGGGCTAGAAGGAGCCTTTTTCTTCGGTCTTTCCTTTGGTGGCGTAGCCAAAGGGAAGAGAGAGAGAGAGTGAGGTAGTTCAAACTGAATTAGGCTGGAGGGAGGACTAAGCTGGCTGAAGTAGTAAGAGACGGTATAAAAAAACTGTCGTGGTTGGTTACGGTAGTGTCAGACGGAACGTGTACGAGGAGATTTTAAGAAGATCGAAGCAATACTGACTTTGAGCGCTTTGGTTTAGTATTGCGATTATTAGATACAAAACGTTTAGTAGGAAACACGTCCATTCTTAAAAGAACGAAAAAACGAACGAACGGCAACGATGATAGAAACAACAAACATTAAATAAACGAAGGGGACGTCAGTTTCTTGCCTATAATATAATCGATTTTGAATGGAAATTGGGCGCCATAAAACAAGTGCAAATCCAAAAGACAGACGTTCTGTGTTTTACCTGTGATATCTATCGATTATCGATGCATAATTTCGATGTGAGAAGTGCTGCAGAGGAATTTCGAACAATAACGAAATCCTAAGAGCTGTTCATCCAAGAAATTGCTCACTGGTGAGTGACTCTTGATTAAAAATCAAATCAGCCTTCATGTGTGGACTGATTTCCGAAGCCAGCCACAACCGTCTCAACAAGCAGCTACAACTTACTCTCCAACATTACGCTCTTCTGATGGCTGGGGTCAGACGTCCGCTCCCTCTGAGTATACATATTACCATTATATATCTATATATATATTTGATTCTCATAGTGCAGTATGCAACCGTGTGTTAAGAAAACTGGCTTTACGCGGCGACGTTCCTGTCGATAATATCTTTTGAAGGTTTCGTAGGTACCAAAGACAGCCCCTTACTTTCCCCGTTCTCTGCTGGCTTTGGCGTCTCGTAGAACCCATGACTTCTGTCTGTCCAGAGAAATCCATATGCCGTATGAAGGCACCCCAAGGCCAGGGCGATCCATAGGCTAGCCGGCCTGCCAATATCGAAAACCGCCTGGCGTAAAATACACAGCCAGGTTTTCCATATGACCATATATACCAAATCCACACTAATCCTAGCTGATAGGTAGGATAATTGGCACATTAACAATGCTTATGAATGATTCAATTATCGCTGATGTTGAGGAACTGAGACATAGTTAAGAACTTAGACACAGTTCAACAGCACACATAGTTAAAGCTATTTTATATCAAGAGAATGTAAAGTAACGTTAGAGCAAATTGCGTCAAAGGCGTGAAAAAAATGCCAGCGTATATAGCTGTAAAAGCACAGTAAATAAATGAACTCAATCCATATATTGAAATGTCTCACATAAAGGAGAGGGAATACGCCCTGTATATGCTCTCAAGTGTCTCTGCAACCTCTTAAAGTCCATAATCTTGAATCCATTAACCAAAACGTGGATTTCATTTTGACCGACTTGAATATCAGAGCTCTTCCGATCTATAGGCACTCGGTAGTTTTTTCTCCAACATCCATTTGAGTGAACGTGGCTCCTGTTATCGGCTTGTCCTATACCGAATCTCATTAGCGCCTTCCAGCAGGACAGCTCGTAATATCGCGACCGGAAGGATCTGCTCCAGGAGAAGCTATCAAATTGTGAATAAGCAGTTTATTACGATATCTCTTTTCATCAGTTTTCCTCAAACCACCAGGTTTCCTAGCGATGATACTTTTACGCCTGGGGGCCTAATAGAAAAAAACTCATTATTTCAAAGGGTAAAATTTGCGAGTGACACAATCCCGGATACAGTGCCGAAGCAATCGCATTGAGTTGTGTCACATATTTTCACACAGCTCGTTCATCATATCCCTTTATATCTACCCGTGCCACTAACCGCGGATCGTCTGGCCCAACCCACGAGGCGGCCTAGACGCTAAATAGCTCAGACCAGCTGTCCACCACGCATAGTTTGAAATCACGCTGCCATCAGAAGCAGCCGCAACAGCAGGAACACCAAGCACACTATCAGCAGCAGAGTAAAACTGAATCCGCGATGAACAAAATGGCCATTGACGCATTCAACGACCCTTCTGTTTTATTTTTTCGCCAGCCACGTGTGTGCACGCAGACAGACACAGATTGAGAAAGGCGCTGAGAGTAACAGAGATACGGCTGTATACGACGAGGGGAGGAGGCGCCGGAAATCAGAATAAACAGCGGAAACGGAAAACAGAGGGAGTCAATGGAATGGGAAAACATTTGCCGCTCCTCCGGCTCGACGCGGTGTGTCTGCAACGGCGGCAATCGCTGTGGCGTTGGGTTTGCGCTGTGCCACTCTGGCGCAACCGCCGCCGCCGCTGTGAAACGTCGAGTCGACAACGTTTGCCAAAACCACACTAGCGATATCGTATAAAACGTTCGTTCTTTCTTCTTCTTCTTCTTTTAGAGGAAAAGAGGTGAAGCACTTCGATGGGAATCATTCCTCCCTAAGAGCAAACAGCAACCTTGAACGACACTCGAATCCGCTGTTCGTACCTCCTCAATGTTTTCAGGAAATCTCGGCAACCACAAACATAGGCGCGCAGCGAAGGAACAGAAGCTATTAGAATGGAGGCCAACAATTTATAGGAATGGGAGAATGTCAGTCTGTTAAATGGTCTCACTCGAACTGAAGACATATTAATTACAATCGAATTAAGCCAAATGTAGGGTGACTACGGCATTAAGACAATAGTCAACATCAGAGGAAATATACAGTACCAGAAAGAAATCGGGTAGAGATGAAGAAGCACTTCACGTCGGCATTTTTTTTCCTCTCTTTTTGACCTTATCTCTCTCCATACTATGATGATGCTCCCATCAAATTGAACACTCCAGTGAGGGTTGCTCAGTTTAACAGATTATTCGATATGCTACGGGCTGGAGGATGCCTACTATCCCCGTTGTGTCATAAAGGGCAGGGACTTGCCTTTGCAGTACACAATAATTGAGTTTCAATGAATACAATGTGTATTACAAATTTTGCACCCATAGGCAAATCAGCAAATGGGCGCGTATAGCAATGAAAGATAAGTTTGACTGGTAAAATATGACTTTTTTCGATTATGTTCTTACCCTTCGACTATCCCCACTACCCGTCCGGTACGAACCGACACGTTATGTAATATCAAACATGCTGCAAGCGCTATACAACCTCAGTTCCTCACATTTAAAAATATAAAGATGTTTTTAAAAAACTTTTAGAAACATCTTCATATTTCATATACGCTTCGGGTATATTTTATTTAGTAATTCTCCTCCCGAGTTCCCTTTTATTCCGGCGAACAGCATTTTCCCGGACTCTCCAACATGTACCACTACAGTAATACTACTGCTACCTTCAATCCAGTCGCGCTTATTTCTTTGCACGCCGATGTGAGGACGACACCTCACTGCATCTTATTCATGCCATTGTTGTCCGAATGCCATTGTGACCAAACGAACATCACTTCTTTGAGAAGCATAGAAGGTAACACTGGAAATGAAGAGGTTTCCCGAAGAGCCCCTTTACCTCCTGGGTACAGGCCGAGCGAAGGAAAGTTGCCCATCTAACATAAATATAGGACATGTGACAATGTAAGCTAATCGCCTCTGTTGAGGGAATAGGACTCATTGAGTGTGTTTCTATTAATCTGATGAAATCAGCGAACTCAACCCTTTTGTAATCGGATTTATCAGCCACGTACTTTTCCCTATGTTTCGTTCCTGCCACGTCCTCGCAAACAAACGGACATACCCCGAAAGTCTGTTAGTTATTCTTTATACTTGAGCGTCTTCCATCTGCAATAGCACTGTGCAAAACTATTATGCAGTCCAACGTTGAAGGGGTTAGTGTTCTTCGGAAAAGGAACAGCCAGAAGTGAGCAACAACAACTGCTACTGTCACTAGAAACATCCTTCGAGGCGGAATGATGATAGCCAACGCGAGGCAGGCTTAAACTACTAGTTTGCAGCCTGCGTAGGCCATTGTCAAACAATGTGCCAATAGGGTCAAAAGCGCCGACAGCCTCAGGGACAACTATTTCTTCCCAGGGTAATTTTCAACAAAACGCCTTCAAATTTGCTGCCAGTTCCTTTCCCCCTTCACTCTGTGAATTCTCTATTTTTTCCTTGTCACAAAGCCTCTCATAAGCAGTCCGATTTTGAAGCCATAGCGTCAATGGTCTTTTGTCAGAGCTGTTGAACGATTCTACGATGGACACGATTACACGAGTATAGGAAGACCAAAACGGACTACACACGGTGGAGCCGAATCCTTCTTTATAAAAGACTTGCGGTGCTATCTCTACCATTTATGTGTTTAGTGTGTGCAGCAGAGGAAGGTTCGTATAGGTGATCTATTTATAAGAAGATGCAATATACTATTGCAAAGGATCGTTGAGAACAAGAAGCTTTAGAGGTACAAATGTTGTTACGGTGGTCAATAAACAAAAGTTACTTGTATATGCTCATATTCCATCGAGCCCATCACGGCTTGACTAATCGTGAAAATTGCTTCTTGACAAACTCGATGTCTTTCGCTGGAGTGGCTTACTAATGGTTCTTCATGATCGTTTCGGGTCGACACAATGCAAACGCCCGGCATATTGGAAACTTTCGGAACATCAACGGAGTTCAATCTTCGGATGACCTCACAAATCGATTATCGATCGATGCAGAACAATTTCATTTTCAAAAATGTTTTTAAGCTAGGAAAGGAGAATCTTGCACATTGTTCTAGCCGAAAAGAGGGATACACAGCCAACAGCTCACTCACGTCAGCTGTATTTGCCCATTATTGATTAATATAAAGCCTGTTTTACTATAAAACAGGCAACGCCGACGACAACAGCGCCAGAATAACGTCACCCTTGAAATATACGGGTATAAAATCGATTCCAGCAGGAGTACTATGCCGCGCGATCCACATGCTGTCTCGAGATGAACGAGACTCATAGAAAACGAGGGACTCCATCTTGATTAAGATTCCTTCATCTTTTCAGAGGATATTGCAATTCAAAATTACTAATCCGTCAAATTAATATATATATATATATATATATATGTACACAGCGGGGAGTAGGCTTGTAATGGGTAAAACATGGGCCTCCGGGCAGAAAAATAAAGTGAGTTAGAAGTTAAAAAAATATAAGGCTACCGTTTTCCTAACTGTAAATTTAAGTCTACGGTTACTTAATATAATATGATGTCTTCATATCCAAGGCAATATTGATGAGTATTAACCTTCTAACCGCAAGGATTCCAGTGGATGATAATCACAACTTTATTAATCTCTAGGTATGACGCACACATTATTCAGAGGAGCATGTTTTGAGTCTGGTAGATGCAGAGAGCATATATAAATCTTGTTCAAGAATTTCGCGCAGCCGTCGATTCTGTCTGAGCCTGTTCGATAGAGATGTTTGCCAGACATTCGGGCACACCAGCGCCCGTCGTGTATCCCGCTTTCATATACTCCTTTTCAATGCTCTGATAGCGGAGAAGCTTTGAACTTCTACTATGGAATCTCGTTATCGGCCTTCGATTCTGTTAAATTTCTATGGTCTGCGGATGCCGCACATACTATATATATCTTCACCACTGCGCTCTAACTCAGTATCCCCAGCCGAAGTTCATCCGCCTTCAGCTATGATACTTCGTACACGAGGCCAGTTAGCAGTGACCATCTGTGGCAACACCACCCTCAACATGTCGAATAGCATGTCTGGCATGTACCACTGTCACACACACAACTCGGTTCCCAGTCGGTAATTTGAACAGTGGTCAAAATTTCAAATAGAATTAACGCTCTTCATATTTTCTTCCCGGCGTTGTTCTTCACTTCAGTTAAATCAGCAAATCGTTGACGACCGCAGGAGCAAACGGCGTGTGCCAATGTGACCATCGGTGTGTAAGTGTGTCTGTGTTTGAAAACTTTTATTTGAACGGTCATTCCCCCTCTTTCCCAATGCCCCACAAGCGATTTAGCGCGATCAAAAGCTCGCCGCACTCCTCGGCAAACGCAAGAACAACTCGCAAGAATATGAGCACGATCGACACGATCACTTTCGGGTTATCTTTTGTGGTAGAGCCACAATATGGCATTATCACCATGATTAATATAGGCAGATCACCGACGCAAAAACAAGCGGAAATCCACTCAAGGCGACATTTGCGCTGATGGTGACAGTGATGATCAAATCCATTCACCAGCCAAAATAGATATTTCACAGCATCCTGTTTGACATATTGACATACACACACACACACACACACACACTGATATACTCAAGCATACAGACTCTCATTCACTCATTCAGACGCGTAAAGGCTCACACATACCTCCAACACAACTGAAAGTTTTTTTCCCCCGATTTTGTTTTTCGATCAAACTTATGTGAGGGCACTGTTCACAACACTTGTCTCGCACTGTACACTGGACACTACACGATTGATAGCAATGCAAGAAGAGAAAAGGTGCACCTGGTTACGCACAGCGTTGCGCGGAGCAACTGATTGTGTCGCTCGAGGTGGAACTCCTCAGCAATTGTTTAGTAGTGAATGACATGAGTCGTTTGACGGCGTCTTCGACGCTCCACTCAATTTTACATCAACTGTGATGGGGGCAGCATGTATTGTGACAGGCGGCGTAACCACTGAATGATTTCGGTGACAAGCCACCAAATTCACAAACCCCGACCGAGTTGACGTGAGTGCATGCCTCTCTTTCTCGCGCTCTCTCTCTCTTTCTCTGTTCAGCCTGGTGGCTCCGAGCCGGCTGGCTGATGAGAGACACAAACACACTTAACGCGAGAGAGAGAGAGAGAGGCACACGTACGAGAGCACGTGCGGTCGACGCGGAATTCGGAGCACGACTGAGGAAGATGCCGATGAGGAGCACGCCACAATTCGCGTCAGTCCGTCGGCTACCGGTGAGGGCGCCACGATCGTCTCGAAAGGCGCCATCGTACACGCTATGGCCTCGGCCGCGGCCTCGAATGCGTCTACCCTGCTTTTGCAGGCCCCTTTATGGTCCTTGCAGTCGTCCTACAGACTTGCTTTGGTCCTCACCACCCCCGGCCCCCCCTGGAGAGCCCCTCGTCCCGGTCCAAGTCGGCCTTCTCTCAACCAACACACACAGCAGCAGCGAGCTCTCCCCTAAGCGAGTGCGATGAACGCACATACGGACGGACGACGCACGCGGGCAGCCTGCTTCGTGCTTTGCCCATTGCCCCATTACTCGCCCGGATCGCCACAACCACCACCACCACCACTACCACTCGGCTTCCACTTCTATTGTTACTGCC
This sequence comes from Stratiolaelaps scimitus, assembly GCA_019614645.1. Lineage (NCBI taxonomy): Eukaryota > Metazoa > Arthropoda > Arachnida > Mesostigmata > Laelapidae > Stratiolaelaps > Stratiolaelaps scimitus. The sequence continues at coordinate 561,533 of JABWDB010000038.1, forward strand.
ACTGCTACTACGAAAAGCAGTGGACCTCCACGACCACTGTTACCATCCGGCAGAAACCCAGGGGGTTACGGGACCACAGCCAGCTGAGGTTAGGGATTCCTGCTTCGTTTCTGTCCTCTACCCAAAGCCATTATGTTGTGCGCGTTCAGCCGCACAGCGAAATCGCGCGCGCGCGCGCGTTTGCGGCCGTGGGCGTCCTGCATTTCATCGTGGAGTGGATAGATCGCCGTACCCTAACTCTGCGTCTGCCACCTCTTTTGCTGCTGCTGCTGTTGCTGCTGCTGCGTTTGTCGCTGCCGGCAGGCGGCGGCCTTTTGCGTCTTTTCGTGGCTGCTTCCTGGCTCTGTCCCCCCCACCCCGCCTGCTTCGTAGTTGACGTGGCTGCTGCTACTGCTCCTGCTGCCGTCGTCGTCGTCGTTGTTGTTGTTGCTGCTGTTGTTGCTGTTGCTAACGTCGTTTTCCTCTCGTTGATAACAGAGAGGGGGTCACAAAAGGGTCACAAAAGAAACGGCGCAGTATGGACGGGATACAGAAGGGCACCAGTATCGAATAGTCGAAGTAGTAGTGAGGTTAGCAGTAGAGGCAACAACAGCAGCAGCAGCAGCAACGGTAGTCGTAGTAGCAGGAGACCGAAAAGACTAGAGAACGGGGGCGGAGGGGTTGGTGGTACCCGAACTAGTCGTTATTGTTGCTGGCCCCGTCCTTTCCTGGTGATTCTGCTCGCTTGGTCCTGTTTGCTGCCGCCATAGCCGACATTATCATCTGCACATCAGCAGCGGCCGAAGGAGCAGGACGACGGTATCGGGACCCTATCATGATCCTTTAAAGGAGACCTCCATGTGGACGAGCAGCTCGTCGAAGAGGTCGAGGAGCAGAGGTCTAACGATTGGGACGACACCGACGACGGCCTAGCGGTCCGGGGGCTGCCGGCTGGCGAAATTGTCGTTTATGCGTGCCGGCGTCACCACTTCAACAGTGGTGTAGAGGCGTTTGCCATCAGACAACGTCAGAGGCTAGCAGCCACTCGGGGCTGGGTGCTTGGATGAGCGGACTTTGGGTGCGGCAATTCTCTGTAGCAGTAACAGAGAGTGTCAAAAGATCGCGAGTCTAAATGCATTGAGAATTCACATTCAGGCTCTTCTACATGTAGTCGACAGGCTAGATTTTCAACAGACACCCTCAATTCAAGTCAGTGCAAGACCATCCTTTCAAAAGTCCCCTTTTATTTAAGCACATGGCAGTAAGCCTCTACTTATGGCAACTCACCTGATAGCGTCTCTGATTGCCTTCTGATGAGACCAGTGATAAATGGTTCAAAATAGTAGCAAAGATGTCTTGTTTTTTAGTTTGAACTCGATCCCCCGCCATGGTATGCCGCTGTGCCATCTCCGTGGGCCACTTTTCCAGTGCAATTTTGTTTAAAATGAATGCACCCAATCGTCCGTTTCATTTATTTCTAAATATAACTCTCGCTCTCTGTATTGGTCCGTTACTCTTTCTCGGCATATCCAATCTTTGAGCCAATCAAAACCCATCCATTTTAACGGCGTCGGAGATGAGCAGTGCTCCTTTCTGCCTTTTGAGATTAGATCGGCCCATGTCCGGATGTTCTCAGAGAGATTGTTGATGTGTTTGACTGGTTATCAATTGCCGACGTGACCAGAGACTTGGTGATCGCTGATTGCGCCAAGCTGTGCCTCAGACATTGCAGTTTCTGGCTGGTAATGTTTGTGGCAGACGGTTTTTTTATCTTCCCATAGGAGACATACACTATGTATAGGTCGTGACATAGCTGTGCATTACATTTACTCTGTTTCTCTCTCATTGGTATGAAATACATTGTACTACGACTTGCTTCATATATTTATAACCAGCAGTTACATATATATGTATATATATATATATATATATATATATATATATATATATATATATAGTTAACATCGTCGGTAACTCCGTTTCTGTGGCTCAAGAAAATCGGATGTGACGGCATACTATACCGAAAGTAGGTAAGTAAGTACGAGGGAAGGGCCTACCCTATCCTACATGGCCGCTGCGGTCATTCTAAGGCACTGTATTGTATGGCTGGACATATCGACTCTGCGGGACTCAGCAGAAGCCCATTCGGACACAGGCCGTCGACCACCCGCATGCCGAGTAGCACACAGCGGCCAGCGACGTGATACGGGCCATGGCCGTATCATCGCGGCGCGGTGCCACACGAAGCCATTTTCCGCCTGGTCGCACCGGCAACGTTCGCCAAGACACGGGTCCTAGGCCATATCGTTCGCTTGGATCTCTCCGTGTCTCTCTATGTCGTCTGATCTCAGGCCCAACCAATCCAACGTAACTGCGTGTTAGCGCTCCCCCAGACGCGTTCGTAACGGTACTTTCCGCGTGTGCCCTTATCCACTATGAACCCCTGAGCCCACTGAGAGCGAGTGAATGAGATGCGGACATACGGCCAGATCTGCTCTCTGCTGGTTAACTATAATAACACTATACCGGAGAAGGCAAAGAGTAAATGAGACGATGGAGCACAAGGGGAAGTAGGCTTGTGTATTTATGCATTCACATGAAATATGGTCCTCCATAACATTGGGTACAGGTGCCGCTCTGGTTACGATAATGTGGCCTGTATTAAATAAATACTGGTGGTACGTATCACCCTGACTATTATAGATATCTATCACAATGCTATGACTATATTGAAAGTTCAATTAACAATGAGCAAGAATAACCTTGATGCTACGGTAACAGTGAGGACATGTGTTTCAGTCCGAGAAGAACTTGCGATATCTTCCTTTCCGACTATTTTGAGCTGTCCTTGAAAAATAGAGCTGAATAAAGGCGAACATCAAATGCACTCAATTTTTCTACTACGTAAAAGCAATGACTTCCCTCATGAAGGCTGAAAAGGAGGTTATAAAAATATGCAACTGTGACGGTGTTACGTTTGAGTAACAGCTTTAATTTTCACGTTAAAAATAAAGAGGAATTCTAAAAATTCAACAACATTCACTGGAATCGCTGGAATTTAAACGGTTTTCTAATCTTCACAAAAGTCAATACCTGGATTCTCCATTCGTGCAGTTTTAAATGCTAATTAGCTGTGTTGGTGCATGGTTTTTCATTTGGCTTGAATTTCAAAGAAATTTACCGATGATGACAATGAAATAAAACTGGTCGAGATTTTTAAGCAATCGAATACCGATTCCCTTGTTTACTACGTTTAAACATACATACCTGTTTACGTAGCGGTGCTAAATATTCGCCTTGGAAAGAGTATGGCAGGGAACCTAGCCGATAATTATTGTGACCTATAATGGTAATTATAATAATAACATCTAATTAATTGTGTAAACATAATCGTTGGTAAAACATGTTAAACTTACTTATGTAGTACATGCGCGCAGGGGAATCCGTCTGCAGAGGCTCCTCTGGGAGACTGCACTCGCCACTCTCTGAAAAGAATCAGTTTTGATATAGGCTCGTTAGTTTTGTCTTCTATTAATTTATATGACAATTATTAATACTAGATGCAATGTAAGGTGTTCACGTATATAGCAACCTAATATGGAGGTTGCTAAGATATAATTTTCATGTGATTATATGAAGCAACTACAAGAAACGAGTCCAAAGTACTAAATGCCAAACCACATGATCATCTAAAACGAAGGAATGCCCTTGTATATTCAATGTTCCACAGAACTAATGGCAAATCTATGGCCGCTTATGAGGTGAATCCGTTCAGTTTGGTGGTCGCTCTAACGGAATCGAACTCCGTCATCTTGAAGAATAACAACGTCAGATCTTGAGCTTTGGTAAGCTATGTATTTTCGTTTTTTCAATATAAATGTATGTATATATATATATATATATATATATATATTTATATATATATTTATAATTTCCATATTAAGTATGGTTAATATGGATTTTGGTCTTTCGTTGTACTGAGTGTACAGTTTTGTGGTTGAGTTGTTTATTCGGTTAATTCGATCCCGCACCATATATTCATATATTCTATGTAGAGTGGGCGAAGGCGATACTGGAATCGAAGGACTCTCGTGGACGACAATAAGAAAAATGAGTGCTAAGAGAAATCAAGAATTTCAACCAAATTGGTCCCAAGAAATTATTCGTAGTGTCAACTAAAGATTTCGTTAAATCTCAACGGTTTCAGGTTATTACTTCTTGAGTCTAATTCGTAGAAAAGGACATGGCTCAAGGATAGCCGAATATTCGGTAGTATGTTTATGATTGTTCTTGAAGGAAAATCGTCAAGCAGTCGTTTGTACAGGCACAGTAAAATTTCGTCATATGGAAACGTTTCCCCTTGCGACGATCAAACAGGCAAGTCCCTGTGATACTCATAGGGTTCCACATACGTAAAGGCGAGCGCCGTTAATGCATATTTAACTATTAGGTAGTTATGCGTCGCTGTGTGCCACAGAGTCTGTCCCTCGGTGGTCCTTCGGTTAGTAACAACCATATTCCCATAGGAAAGATCGCCTCTGTTTTTCATCCGGTCTAGCTCAATCTGCTCAAAGGGTTCCATGCCATAACTAATGATTGTATATTTGCCTGGCACCATGTGTCCAATACACCTACAGCCCATAGCATTATCATGTAACTGGAGTTCTAGCAAATAGATGACCCGAAATCCATCCGCGGCCCGAGAGGCCGACATTTACCGATCTTCGAACACGACGAGCGCCACGTGCAGCCTCGCCACCCGATTGGTGCGCCGTTTGCGGCCAACTCGACAACTAAATATTGACGTAGTTCTCTGCTCCACCGTTTGGGGCGCCACTGGTATTAACAAATCCTATTTACACAGCACGAAATATGCGGGATTATGTCTGTCTCAGGTACCATAAACCAACTTAGAAAATCGAGAATTTCACAAGTGTGGAAGCTTTTCGGCTTCTGAGGTATCGTTTTTATTTCTTGTTCCTGACAATGACTCGATTATGTCAAATCGTAAGATTGATGTTAAACCCAAACAGATACCGGTATAGTGGTTACTACGCGAAGCGACTTTGAGTAACACTGATATCCGTTGCCCCTAATCCAGTTAATTAAACGAGAGCTCTCAAGTAGGTTCCACTACAAATAAATCCCCTAGACAATGTATACAAATTTATGTAAATATGGCTCCCGTGTAAGTTAATATTACGAACTTCGCACGAACTTGCTCTGTTAGATTGTATTCAGTTTCTACTCGAGAGCAGTAGCAATGGAAGCATGTGACCGGAAAACGTCCTACTGTTAATTACAGTTAGGATATTTTGTATATTTGACTATAATACTTCATTTTAATACATCTTAAAATTCCAGTCGCCAGTGCGTTTGCCAGTTACTACTGTCAAGGTGCTTGCTTCTCTACTGCCGCGGCGTGTGATGGCTTCTTCGCAAGTTGACAATACTGGCACAATGAACAATCTAGGCATTTATGTCGCAATCTTTTAAACATGGCCATTACGGACTTATTCATGACACTTACATGTGGACACCGGAACTCACTCACCGTATCGTGCCCGTTCATTAATTCACCAGACGAAGCTGTCTAGGTGATGACAAACTTTTAATCAGTTTAGAAAACGTTCAAATTTCAACACGTATTTCCATGACAATATAACATTAACATAGTGTTGGCTGAACATGTTTAAAAAAAAAAATATATATATATATATATATATGCATAAATGTAAATTGTCCCCCGGGATCGCGTAGGGGCAAAGTCATGGATTTGACACCGTTTGGTCTATGGTTCGAATCCCACAGGGCACATACGAATATATATATATATATATATATAAATATATATATATATAAGTTCCGAAACAACCCTTCCGTTCCGTTTAATTAACTCTACTTCAGAGTCAGTTAATAACCGACTCTGAAGAGTTAATTAAACGGAACGGAACGGTTGTTATATATATATATATATATATATATCTACATATACTTGTTCCATAGGCGAAGTCGACAGAGTGCTGAAATCCAAAATAGCACTTCGTCTTTGTATTACTATACATCATGTGTCGATTGCTGTTGCAATAGAATGCGATACCTTGCTCGTTTGTTTCCCATAGTTGCGATCAGCCACTGGCGAACTCCACGTTCAATACGAAGTTGGCTATGAGATGGGAGAGGCCCGTCTGGTATATCAATGGGTGCGTAGCTGGAAGATCTCCTCAATTTCGCTTGTCCCTCACGCCGTACCACGTATCCCATGGTGGCAGCACAATGACCGTCATCTTATACTAACGGTGCTACACTGTCGGTAGCAACCCACACCAGATGTTTGCCCCGGTGGTAAGGTATGACCATAAGTCCATCTGGTTCTCGACGGTTTGTTTGGTAAACGCCCTGTGGTTTCGTTGTGCAAGAAAACTGTACTAGCTGGCCGTAGCCCGAGCGAACTTTTTATGCTTCAAACTGTAGCATACTCTTTATTTTGTTGTGCATTTTTTAACACCGGGTAACTTTTTCCGACAACTTCTAAATGTGGCCATGTTGAGCGTGAGGCGCACATAAGTTCTTGTGGGTCAGCAGCATTTAAATGTGCCACCACACTAAAGGTAATAAGACAATGACCACACTTGTCTCTGTTGTTGAGGAAAATAAATTTTGTTTACGCCAAGTATAATAGTTAGTCAAACGCTGTCACTGATCTTCGCAAAAAATTGGGTTCATTTTCCCATATACTGTTTGGGCTTGTTTACTTAATTTGTTAACTATGTTAACTATGTTTGTTAACAATGGATGGCTTCTCGTTTATCAGTTTCAGTTTTATGCTGAGCAATCTCTGTAACGTGTAAGTGATTAAACAAAAATGAGCCCCGAAACGCCTTTGGGAATTACAGGTCCTCGTAGTCACATAGGCGGGCTTGGTATTCACTCGCAAGTGATATCGACTACAGTTGCATAAAATCTAGCTCATATCGATCAAGGGAGAGATCTCTACCGTAAATCGACCCGGAGGAAGTGATGTAGAAACCCATCACTATCCGGCTAGATTGGTCAATCGATCAGCTTTGATTATTTGCCGGACAACGTTTAACCATTGATCTGAGGGAAAAATGGCATGAATTTATATTAAGAGCCGTTAGCCTCGCGTACGACTAGATTTCGTTGACATAGAACGGTATTGGAATTGTCACAAAAAACCCCTCCTGTTTTTTAGCTTACAACACTTTCGGTCAGTTTAGGCTTACAGAGGTTTAAAAGAAGTGAAAGATAGTCAGGTATTATAGATATTCAGCTGTGCGGTCCGGGATGGTCGAAATTCTATTTGTGCAATTGATCTCGTTTAGCCAATTTTCAACCCGTGACATACTTTCCTGCCACGTTGGGCCAACATACGTTTCAGGCCGTTTTTCCCGGGATATTCACTGCAAAACTCGCTCCTATGCAAGCAGATTTAAACATGGTTACATAAAATGGACATGATCACACAAGATCAGATACTCCCTCCCCGCAAGGGCTTCGCGTACAGAAGCCAGCCACGCAAGCCTTGGAAGCTCCGATGCAAGCACTGAAGCGTGAGGTCGAGCGGCAAAAACGGGACACGATCTTCGCCGACATCCTATTTACTACACGGTTTACCGGAGGCAGTGGGCGATACCTAACAGGAATCAATAGAACTGGTTAAGGGCTACCTCAAAGATCACGGTGCGAAAACCCTTTTACCTATGCTGGAGGGCCAATTACCCCGTGTTGGTCCAGCCCCAGCAACTTCCATCATAAGGCATATAAGAGAGCTTAAGCATTGTGCAATTGCAGCTCCTTTAATAAACCAATAAAGCTTTACCTTTACCTTTACCCGCAACTAATTCGACGTGCACCTCCGATTCATCTCAGGATGCAAAGGTAGATGACTTACTCCAAACAAAAAACAGTCTCTAAATGATCCTCATGTTGCTAACAGCAGCTGAACACAGATCAGGTCAATGTCCTCAAAAGTGTGGAAATAGTCGCAGACGTTGAACCACGTCACCCCACTGTTCCAAACGACAGTCCGAGTTCCATGACTCGACCATTCTTCTCGCAGGAACATTACCACTATGGATCAGTCACCCTTCCTAAATCCTCGCTAGAGGTTTAGGAACCTCCTCCCATAGAGTCGTTTCCCCTGAACAAACCAAGCGTTGGACCAACGCCAAATTGTGCGTCGCATTGTTTATTATTATTGGCATATATATTTATTGTAATTGGTTGAGTGCGTTAAAATCAATAATACTATTAGACATTCACTCGTTTCAGAGCCTTAGTCAATGTCAGCAACAAATAAATCGAAGAGATTAAAACATCATAGCGTTTGCTATTGTTACATTTGTTCGCTATCTGTAGGCAAAGACTTCCGCTCAGTGATATAAATCCGTGTGCAAACGTCACTTCTAATGTTCGACGTAATTCGAAATATTTTTGATCAAAACTTACGGATTGTGCCTAAACTGAAATGAGGCACTGCTATTGTAGGTTGCATACGCCTTAATTAGCATGTCCGACAATGGCGCACTGCTTCATTAGTCTCCTAACCTAGCCTATATGTTGGGCCAAACTTGTACCTGCTGATCCAAATTGCTTTCGGATGTGCGAAAGGAAATGTAAGGGCTTGTGACAGAATGGGGGTAGTCGATCAGTTAGATGAGCCCATTGCTACGAGGAGAAATCATTCACGACGTCGACCAACAACATTGACAACAACGGCGATTTGTTCGGAGCAGATTTGTTCACTTTCCTAATTTGCTTCCGTCCTCTCAGCATACTACCGCTAGCTATTGTAAGTACTAGTCCTTATACGAATGAGAAGTATACAGCCTCTGTAGCAGCAGCATTCCTTCGTGTCTTCGTTCTTTATGTTCTCCCTTCCAGCCAAAAGGATTCATCATGAAAACGACAAGTCGAATTCCACGAACGAATTAGTTCTTCCCTTCGTCGTTGTGGATCTTGCATAGGTCAGAGAACCTATACACTATAATATTTCGTCTATCTGACCACCCGAAGGACGACGGGACGTCGGAAGGCTAAGGAGTTACCGTAGGGCGGCCGAATGGGAAGTTGAAGACATACTACTGGATCGGACTGCCTACTGATTCTTGGCTTTTTTTCTCCCTTTTTTTCCTCGTTCGTTTTTTGAGTTTAGTGGAGTCGTCTGAGCGCCGTCGTCGTCATAGTAGCTCGAAGTTATGCGTATTGGCTGGCTTTTGTAGGGGTCGGCCGTCTACTCCTCCGGCGGCGTCAGCGGAGACGGCTGTGGTGGTCGTGGTGCTGCTCCTCCTCCTCCTGGCTCTGTTGCCGGGCTCCATCCATCTCGCCAGCAATACACTCACTACGCACGCTAAGGGTCTCGTTAGGGGTGGTCGGCTCACTGGTGCACACGACGGGTACCCTAGACTGCGGGGCGGCGTATATTCGGTATGTCGAACTGAGCTAACAGACTTCGGCTGCCATTTGGCGGTCGAAGATACATGATACGTTTTCAAAAATAGAAAGAGAATAAGATTATATATCATCTGCCCACCTCAACATCCACAGATGAACTAGTCTGGCATATGAGGTAATGCACTTACTGTGGTTACTCGTGTGTGTGTGCATATATAAATATATATACACACTCACCCATATAAAAGTATATACTCTGGTGAGATCGTACACCAAGGCGAGGGACCTCGATTACATTGTTCAACGATGATCCTTTACGCGAGCAGAAGGATAACCCGTCACCACCAAAACAGCACAAGGGTAGTTGACTCCCTTTTCCTCTTGAAATCGACAGGTGTCTAGCGAAGTCACTGACGTGTCCTCGACTCGTTATCGACATTAGGTAGAATACACAGCTAAGCTTTATTTTCTGTTCAACCATATAACGCTCCATCGCTATATACCCCAAGTAAAAAGAGTTGGATAGCACACATAAGCCCTTATACAAGACGATACAAATCGTTCTTGGGAACGATTCTTTGCAAACACCATCGCCGATGGTGGCTCCTCTTTGAAATTAGTATATTTCATATTCAAAATAACCCACAAAATATAAAGCGTTTATTTTGTATACTCGAAGTTGAATTTCAACGTTTATTTTGTTATTAAAGAGACAACTTCGTTTCGCGTCAAACATTTTTGTTGGCTTGCCCATTTGAAACGAACGTATATCAGTTTCATGGTTTCCCGGGGCGACAGACAATACCACTCGCTGGCCCGAACTTGAGATCCTTTCGATGAGAACGCAACGGAACTAATTCGAGTTCAACGAACGATGCGAACGGCACAAGCGAAACCCATCTCCGGAAGTGTAAGGGCTCAACGAAGTGCTCCTATAGTTCAGAGTCAAGAAATGCTGAGATCTATTTTCCGGGACGGGCGGGAATTTGTACCGAAGAGACGGTTGGAGCTATTCTGTCATCTGGAGTGAAACTTCCTTCTGGTATTGTCGTGGTACTGACGATTGAGGTTACATCAATCAGTATGGAGATCTTTTTGAGCTGATCCTCAGCTGTTTGTCTATCTGTCAGACGTCAGCACATAGCATTTAGATATTGCTATGAGAATGAGTATGGTGTTTGTGCTGTTTCAAATGAGAGGTTTGCTCGTGTAGAAGGACGATCAAAGTAGAACCGCAGTAGAAATAAAATTTCTCTGCTCTATTTAGCAGCGATGTTCCATGCCTATATTTAAATACTACCGACGTGTTCGTCGAATAACCATAAACGATTCTATTGCCATAATATGCGCATGATATCGATTTTAAGTCTGCCGATCGCTGCAGACTGTGTGTTGTAGTTAGTCAGTGCGTTCCTCTGCGGATATGTTTTAAGTTAATGAGTTCTATGTATGTCCCGGACGCTCCTGCGCTCCACTGCGTTATCGATAGGTGACTTTTGGTCATTCAATTACTACGTTACGGGGGGAAACCCACCCGTCCCACTACATTTGAAGGCTTTGAAGAATTTCATCTCTACGTGCGAAATTTATAGACTCGGACATATATAGACTCGATGGAACGACGACATCGCCGCCGAACCGGGTTAGAGATCACCTGCTAAAATCGTCCATATATAGAACAGACTTGCGAAGTATTCGGGCTCGTGGCGGATACGTGCACAATCTAATATATAATAGCTTGCCACAGGTAGACAAGATACACCTAATCATTATCTCATCTTACGAACCTAAAGGTTTCCGGGCTGGCTCTCAGCCAACATTTAACGTCCACTGTACTTACGAACCTGTGTGTCCTCACCTGTTCATATAAACAGATGATTATACAGAGACAGCACACCGCGTACGAGCTGACAAAACACCACACCACACCTATGGTAATATCACAATGACCTCCAGCGTAGTGACTGGCAAGATAATTATGTTCACCTGAGCAGCAGACCAATCAGAAGAGTACCCCGGACACTGGCTCCCACAACATTAGCGATGGCCATTAGTATTGGTTAATTCATTGGATGCTTCTGACAAACAGCATCCTCATGATGGTATCTGGCGGGGACCGCGAAAACCTGTTCCCCATGTAACGATTACTTGCATAGACAATCAAATGCCGATTCCTTTCCCAATAATTTCTATAATATGAATCGGTAGTCAAGGCAAACGGCCGACACCTTCTTTGTCTGTAATCGAAGTACGTGCCCCTAAGCAGTATTGCCGGAAATCTGCATTGATTCGACAGCTGTTCAATGAGAAGTAGGATAGCATATTGACGTCAGTTATTAGATATCAGTATTCTTCAAAACCCGTTTCTATGCTCGATATTGTCTAATATAGAAAAAAAAGGATACAGTAGTTGAGACAACCCTCTTCTTTGACCATCCCCGCAGTAGGTCAGCATCCAGCCATCGCGACCACCGCGACCACCATGAGATCCACAATCATCCACTATACTATAATTTCCCACTTGAACAATGTGTCTCTGGGTGCTTTTTTCTCTTTACGTTGAGGTGAAAATAGTCATGTTTGACTCAATGGGCATGTTCGTGCAAGATGGAAATTGCTGGGTCCCTTCCACGGGAAAGCGAACCATTGTGAACAACACTCCACTTTTTCACCACGCATCGAGAAATCCGACGACGAAGTGACTAGCTCATGGATCTCTACCTCTCAAATAGAGAATTTCCATATAGGAGAAGAGGTTGTTCCTCACTAAAAATAGCAAACAGAATAAATAGCACAGATGAACATAGGCATGACGAGATTGTTGTTGAACTAACTAGTTTCACATTTGGTCTTCAGCTGAGCTTAGTCAGCTGAGGAAATACGCCCAAACACTGTCACAAAATATATGAACGCAATTTTAGTTGTGGTAGCTGTCCAAAAGCATGCCCCACGGTCGCTCGCACTCGTGATTCGACCTCTAAAAAGGATGAGATTAAACAACGAAGCAAGACTCGTAACAATTATAGCTGGGGTAAACTTACCGTCTCTTCTGAGAGAGGTGCAACAGCCCAGCATGAAAGACATCCACTTCAATCGGGCACAAGATACACAGTTATCCTGTATGACCAAGCCGAGCTCCACAATTCGAACGCGGTTGACTCCTCAGAGTGATTTCCACCCACATTTTGTCCAACGAACATTTCTAAGGCGATCATCTAACTCTGGCAAACGGTGTATTTTCCTCGTATGTCTTGTCAAATAGCGTATCATACCAACAGCACGAATTCGGGTGAATAGTCGGCCACATCAGATTGTATTGTAATGTATTGCCGAATATAACCGATTATATCCTGATGACGCAGCCGTCCGTACCTTGTGCCAGGAACTCGATACTCTGGCGAAGGGCTCGCCACCGCCAACAGTCGCAGCAGTCATACCTTTGATTCCCGTTAGCGACATGGCCGTCGCTGCTAAGTTTATCCCATATTATCCATACTCACAGGTACCCATCGACAGAGGGCAAATGATTAAATTTCACAACGAACACAAACATTTCTTAGCGATCTTAATAATAATAATAATAACTACAAGAACGATTAATGAAGTTTCATAAACAGCTGCCAATGGAAACAGTGCAAGGGCGGTAAAGTCTACGATAGTGGATCGTCGCTGTTCCGGCTTCTCGCTCACACATGGGTATGAGGTTTGAGACTTCGTCGGAATGGATCGTTGCCTTGTCCGTCGAGTCTTGCACGCTTTGCACTTGCTTTGTGGCTTCGTGGAGGCCGTTGAAGTCCTCGGGAGCACACGGGTGAGTGTCTAAAACGGGATTCGTGCATCCATTTCACTTCGAAGCGTTTGCATGTCTAGATGGGGAGCCGTGGCCGTAGCCTGACCGGCTTGGAGTTGCCGATCGCCGCTCTCTAGCCGCCGCTCGAGTGCAGTCGTTGTAGTAGTAGTTGTTGGTGTAATAGTGGCTCCTCCTACGTAGCAGCAGCATGAAGGTCTCCCTGCCTGGCCAATTCTACCGCGCCCCCAATTTCAAGGTTTGGAGCCACTCTCGGGGTCGGCTTCATTCGGGGCCTTCACGAGCGACCCCTTTGTTGAGAGAGGGCGCCAACTGTGCTGACTACTAGTGCACGCTGCTGTTCCGTTGGTTGGCGATCCATTTCGAGGAGAGAACTACTGCTCATGCTGGCAGCACGAACGATGGCCGCCCGCTCGCCTACAGCAGTGTAAGTCCAGCGCCGCCGAGTCGAGAGTTGGATGCCCCTGCTATGAGAATTGAGGCATTGCGCGTCTTCGGCTCGTCGCCGTTCACTAAAGGTTTCACACGCACACACTCCGCCGGAGGCAGCAGCAGCAACGTTCAAACTGACGTCGGAGACACCACTGCTCGGCCGGTGGGTGAATACGCGCATCCCTCACTCCCTTCAGTGATCCAATGCACGGCTGGCGTTGCCCATCACAGTGGCGAAAGCAGTGCGCCGAGAGGAACAGCATCCTTTCCTTCAGCGCAAACATCACCTTCCGCGTTTGAGGTCGTGTGTTACTACTCCCGGCTGCTCGAACCTCAACCCAGCCTTCCCCAACATGTCCGCACTAGAAGGAACCTCGTCGACGATGAGGAGCCTCTCCTACCCCCATATGTATATATATATATATATAAATACATACACGTTTCCCCCTCATTGTATACGAGACCGGTTAGTAAGCCCACTTCAGCATCCTTCATACGTAACTGGACCCCCGTGACCCCCCATTTACAACCCCATCTCCTAGGTGTTCACAGGCCGCGACGTGTGCCGGCCGCCAACAGTCAAGCTCGCACACGGCTAGTGTGTGTTATGTATGGCTGGTGTGCGTCTGTGAGCGAGAGTGAGGCATTTGTATAAAATCTCTGTGTATACTCCCATACAATGTACACCCGTTGCGAGTGTAAGTAAGCAGCTTTGTGGGAGAGTGCACCTCGGGCCTATGCTCACACTAGCATCGCATCAAAAACAGGGGGTCTATACACAGAACGATCGCTCGTTCAGTCGGCAAAGGGTTAAGCTGCATTGGGTTGAGTTGGGTGGGGCAGTCTCCGTTTCATCCAGCCGCCTCGGCATGCGTGCCCCAGGCGGATAGCAGAATGTTGTGCATTCGAAAATACTACAGCCGCTCTGTGAGACAGCCTCCTATGCGAGGCCGATGCGAGGAGACAAAAAGAAGCAGGGTCGTTCTGTGTAAAATGTTCGCCCTGTCTAACACAACGCTGATACCCTGACCCATCGTGGCCCACTGGGACGTCGTGTTATACAAAGGTGCTATATGCAGTAGCTCTTTACTTGCGTACAGTTGCTGGCACTCATGGGTCAAACACGGCAGCATGCTTCCCAACCACCGGCCATTTGCCCGGTGGTTGTCGTATCTTGATAGTCCCGAAGTAAGCCGTACACTTCGAAGGTCCGGAACAGGCGTTTGCACTCACAAAGAGACAGACGGGATCCGAGATGTCTAGGTGTGCTCGTCCAGAAGCTAGAAAAAAGTCAACCCTCGTGCAGCTCATACGCTTCATGTTGGACAACTACCTGTTGAATATGGTCGTATTCAAGCTCAAATGGACCACTCTATTAGCGTCAACACCATGGCAAATAGAGCCTGGCTCCCAGCACTGACAAGTGTATCGCATCATAAATACATAAGAGACAGAGTTATTTAGGCAAACTTTTGATATTCACTGTCACTAGCCTCGGTATAGTCTGTAACTGTAACCATTCACGGATGTGTACACTTTGGTGGACTCCGTCGGTAAGAGGACGGACGAACCACGTCCAATCCCCTACCTAAGTCAATATTTAAAAGTTCAGAAATAACGTTCCTAACATCAGTTGTCTGAAACCTCCTAAGGAAAGAGACGATTCGTGTTTGGCCACTCTATGTATTTTGGGCTGCACTTATATATATATATATATATATATATGCGATAACCATAGCTGAGGTTAAATAAATTGAGAGGTTGTCAGCTATACGTCATTGCACGGCATAGATCAGGCTACATCCTTGGCGACACTCCCATATTTGTTTAAAGCTGAGGCGAGTCTTAAGCTACCAGAGACTCCAGCTTAGTCAGAATTCATTCGGATGTGGGAAAGATGCCCGTTTTACAATACGGGCGCGATGACTAACGATAAATGTAAGGGGGGCACTCTGAATGACTCGACACATTGTAACTCGTTTTGCAATACACACGGTTTTCATCATGTTCTGTGTGTCAGGACAGAGGGCTCACACGAGACCAACTCGAACTGTTGTTGTTGTTGTTGTTGTTGTTGTTGTTGTTGTTGTTGTCGATATTGCAATAATTTTGCGCCAGATATCATCACGTCGGAGAATGCAGTCGCTCAATCTCACTGACCGAGTTGGTCCGTCAACAAGCATAACCGTGTTTATTCTTAGAAGTGCATGGATATGCCCTTCCTACACGAGCTGACCTTGCGTGTTTAGCTCTTTTCGCCGTTGTACCATTTTACTATAATAGGTGCCTTGGAATGGATAACACAAGGCCGTGCGAACAAATGACGAAGTTTTGTATACATTATGGCATGGACGGCTCTCCAATTAGAAACAGACGCACGGCATCGTTTACATTTTGGTTATTCGCCTACCTCCGGCAGCTAACTTACTTTCAGCACATGTGTAATCCATTTTGTGTATTTGCAATGTGACACGGTACAGGCCGGCCGATTAAGACTAAGCGTGGTATAACGCATACGATGCCACCAATAGAAACTAGAGCGGCAATGCGGCTGCTATCATTAGTTCTATGAGTCGCACTTTGAGCACACCCTTTTACATATTGTTCTGTGGGATACGGTGCATCATGTGTGGCAACATGCGTTGGTCCATCACTGGACGACGGGCACAGCTTTGCTGACATGTAAACAGGTTCACACGAATATTAGCCTATTCCTCCTATGACAGTCACTTGGTACCGTGTCGTACGGGCTCAGATGCGCTATCGCCGGCGAGTCCGAGCGTTGTTTCCTGTTCAGTCGACACGGGAGTACTTAGAATCGTTGCGAAACAAGGAAACGCATGAGATAGTCAACATGGGATATAGAAGATGGGAGGTGGGGGGGTGGGCAACTTGCCAAACGCTTAGAAGTGAGAGCTTCCTGGGTCGGGGGCTGACAATGGCTCATAGTGGATATGAGGAACATATGCTGATACGCACATCGTGCCATGAACGAACACACCGCAAGCCTAGTAAAGCCGCGAGGGATGGCTTGGAGTAAAGCACGATTATAATAAATTGATGGAGAGGTTGGCTGTGATCAGCGGGGCCCGGATGTGGTCGATATCCGAAGGATCTCATCCTGAAGCTTTTTCGTTCATAGCGAGCTCGTAGCAATGGATCTGCGGTGCAGGTTATAGAAAGCAAACGATACAGATCGAAAAGAAGCTGGCGTGTCCAGGAAGAAAAGGCCGCCACCCCTCGTTGTTACGCGCAACCGTGTGGCAGGTTTATGGATGAAGCATCTCATGATGCTGATGATAATCGAGGCAAAAATAAGAGAGCGATTGAGAAGAAAAAACAGGAATATGCGCACGATTCGTGTTTAATATATATATATATATATATATATATATATATGTATATATATATATATATATATATGTGTGTGTATTTAAGGAACTGTGTGAACAATTAATTTAGTGATGTAATTTATGTAGGTAAATTACGGGGGGAACATATCATCATTACAATTTGGAATTCACCAACTAATTTCTCTCTACGGCGCGCTAAACATTAATTGGCAAATAAATGTAGGTTGACGATGTGGAAGCAATGAACCAAATTATTCTAAACTACAGCCAAAAAGTGAGTCAGTTAATTATTATCGAAGGTTTAAGATATGATCATCTGGCGGATAGTATCTAACCTTCCTCAGGTGTGTCCTGCTCTGTGTGCTGGATTAGGTAGATTATTAATCGATCTAGTTTATTGTTGACCATCACCCGAGCTAATATAAGGTGCAAGTCCGATCTCATCAGTAGAAACCGGCTCTGAAATCGATTGCGAACTGGCTAGCAAGGCTGTATGTCACGCAAGGGGCCTACGTTCCACTACCAGTTTGAGACGATCAATAAATACTGAGTCGGTATTTTTGACTAAGCCTTTGAGTAGTCTCCAGTCTATAATATTGCATGAGCTCGTATATAAATCTGATCAATTCTGGAATATTGTACTTCGTTTAGCCGAGGCTCATCGAGCTGGCTAAGAGCGAAGCATAAACAATCAAAACGTTTAATTAACTGTTGCGCAGCGAATGTTTCGTCGATCTATACCACAATATCGGTACACGGGATACTCCAACACTCCAACGTCAGATGCCGTAAATCTGTTTCGAGACGTATTATGTTGTTGTCATTGATTATAAAGGCTGATAATCTCGTAATGGAATCTTGTCTGTGGCGTAATTGGGTTTACCGAAATATTGAGCACAGCGCTAAATAGCCGCTTATTGAATTACTCGAGTACGAACCCTAAGTTAGCGAACTCTGTACTTCAGTTTCCTTACTGAGATAGACACGTACAACAGGCTACATAATCTCTTTGTTTTGTCAGATATTTTTACATTGAATAAGATCTATTGCAATTCTTACGGCCAATCGTATCGTATTGTTAGCTCGTATTGGGTCACCATCAACTTTGCCGCCACCGCCGCCACCGCCGCCGCTTCTTCCTGTGATGGTTGTGGTGTTTTCTGGATGTAGCACAAATAGTTCTTATCCTTCTAGATCCCGGGAGCCGTATCAGAATGAAGGTAACTCCTGAGAACAATGTCTTATTGTCTGACTGAATATTACAATAATCACTAACAGCAGATAAATATAATAAAACACCAACGTGTTAGGTTTTATAAAAAAAAGACACACATATTAATATGTTTCAAATTCGGCACACGCGTCTACCCTCGTTTGCCGGTATTGTCGCTGCGTTAGTCGACTGTTGTTTTCAAGATGGCAGTGCCGATGATCGTAAAGCTATCGTATATGATTAGAACTTGGTATTATTATTATTATTATTAACCTAGCGATTGCAAGCAGGACACTAATTTCGCACGTTAGCCACGGGTTATTATTCAAGGAAGCGAAATTCGAGAGCACGCTATAATTAAGAAGATCGGGTGGTCTCCTATCAGCCTTGAGACAGCCTTGTGGTTCCTCCTTTTGTATAAGTAGCGTCTGCGAGCTCGCATATGGAGGTGTGTAGATGTGTGTGTGTGTGTATACCCAATTAGTGTTATGTGTCAATAACAGAGGTATGCCAAGAAGCAAAAAGTAGACCTGTACTGCCATATGGCCTTTGCGCCTATGCGCGATATAACGTGCGATTTATCTCTTGAACACATACACACATACACACGTGCATTTTTATTTTTTACTTATTGCCGATCGGATGCATATGTGTAAAAGGCCGTCGTTTCTATTTCCTGCTGAATACTTCGATACTACAGCGGATATTCCAAGGGCACTAGCATACGATCAGCATGTAACAATACAACATAGTCAACACAGCAAATACATCTGCCTGTCTGAGAATGATATTCATGAAATCTTCACACTGTCTCAATTGAGACCATTCAAACACAGGACGTCGTCTAAATATTGTACAACCGTACCTCAATAGCGACGTGGAACGGATATTAATTCCACAAAAAAATCGCGCATTTGTGTATAGCTAAAATCAATACGTCCATTACGAAACAACTATATAAATTATGAAGGTGATCGAAATTTCTGTCGTCCTCTTTATTTTTCATTTGAACATATCTTGCGGTCGACTGCGTTTGACTACAGAAAGGTTAAACTCGTGGTTGATGTCGGGCTTATAGCTCTCCCCAGAGGGCCCAACACTATCAAAACCGTTCCTAAACTTCAGCTCACGGCGGTAGCTTCGGTCGCCGTTGAAGGCGGGACACTATAAATATATAATATTATACTGTCTTCACTACCTTTTTCTAGGTTTTAAAGATCGTTAAACCACTATAGTTTCGCATAAGTTCTATCACATATATAATTACTTAATACTAAAAGCTCGGTTTAAAATCACGTACTCAACGCGCACTGTAGCATTTGGTGGTTTGTGAAAGATACACAGCATACGGCAGCCCACTAATGATTGTGCCTCCATTGGTTTCGACAAAGTAAAGCGGATTGTCATATCACGGCAATGCCAGAACGCTCGGCTCTCTCGGAGAAATAAGATGTCCTCCTGCCGCGCAGTTACAACGGATTATCATAAATATCGTAACATTCTCTGCTCGATGAGAAGTTTCAGCCCGTCAACCAACACTACAGTGCAATACAATGATCAGTGTCTGTATCCGGCTGTATTCGGCTACGGTATTAAGTAACACAACGCTTTTCAACGTAACACTGCTTCTTCGTCTCGGTAAATAGTAGGAATATTCGTTTAGCCGTTAGCTTGCCCCACCTGGACAGCTAAGTCTCTGGCTATCGGAAGCCAGAGGCCGCAGGTTCGAGTCCTGCCGTGTGACATAAAAGAGAGCTTAAGCATTGCAAAAATTGCAGCTCCTTCAATAAACCATTAAACCTTTACCTTTACCTGGGAAATGTAACTACTGGCTTCGCTTTCTCCGGTTTAGCCCGTACAACCCACGTGAACAAAGTAATGTGTTCCCTCCATGGATAAAGAGAGAGAGAGAGATCGCAGTCAGTCACTTTCACTTCCATTCATCGTTTGATTCTGTTTAAAACGGACGCGATCAATAAAAAAATCTGCCAAATCCAATAAGCCCCATATGTTATTTACCTCTAACCTTGCTTGTTTTTGCTAATCCCGATTAGCACTCCATCGACATGTACGACACAAATGACACATTATATTAAAAATATGAACAAAAATATATATTCACTGGCTAATACAGCTAGATGGAACATACTGTTGCTCGCATTGGTTTTCAACTTCTTTGATATAGATTATTGTGGCTATTATTATTATTATTATTAATGGAATGCCTGAACAAGAACACTGGAAAGGTAAAGTTGGAAGATGGTGACTCAACAAATGCGTTTGTATTTAGTATCATATAATACGAATTGGGTATTGCCTGTGTTACCTATACAAGTAGAATGTTAACTATAGCGTCGGCCTAATGTATACACAGATGTGTATAGGCCTTTATGGAACCACCACATATTAACGAGCCCACCAAAAAGATCATCCTTGAGCAAAGCGAGGTCAACATGCACGAGACCGTCCTGCTCGGGCAACAACATCGCTGTTCGTGAGTTTTATGCGGGCGTGGAAACCGCCAAGAGGGGACTTTTAGCCCGTTTTTTGCCTGGTTGATACGATGAAGCAATTTTTGAGAAGTATTCGAGGCGAACGCAATATTTCCGCTTCAGCGCGGCTCGACGCTACCGATTCGCTACCGATTGCGCTCACATCGTGTTTTTGACGTAATAATTATGTGTGGGCACGATCAGACTCCAATTCTTAACCTGGTGTCATAGCGGTTGCAGATAATAATAATTATAATAGAAACAATAATATCTGTTAATAAATGCTAAATATTGAGTTTGGGCTGCAATTACAATAAAATAATTGCAAAATTTCGTCAGAAGAATGTTTAAAGGAGCAAATGAGCGAGTGACCCAATTTTACTAATCCAAAAAGTAACCTCCATTGCTAACTACGACCTTCATCCATCTTTCACCTAAACGTCTGTGATGCTGTGGGCCCAGAATTCCGGCCGGCGTGTCTCAAAGAAAACCGTCGCATGCCTCTTCACTTCCCCTTGTGTTTTGAACTTCATATTATTCATAGAGTTTTGGTAGAGCTCTGCACAAGTGATAGTCAAACGGTGCTATGTCTGAAGACTACGGAGGATACGCGGTAAAAGTTCCCAGGCAAAGGTCGCTATTTTTTGTAGACTGAGCAAACTATCGTCACATTGGAAGATCACGCCTTTCCTTTTCTATTCACGAGTGTGAACATTTTCTGTCGAATCGCTGCCGAAACTCGCTCCAGTTCTTGACAGTAGACTTTCGTCTTAATCGCTTGGCCATTACGTGAAAACTCGTTGTGGACGCTTCCACCATGATCCCACCAAACACAGTAAAATATAGCGAGAATGAATGTTTTTCATTGAAATTCCAGCATCGCTTTGGTCTGGGGCGCACAGAGACCTTCCGCTCACCACATTCTTGTATGAAACCCATTTTTCATCGCAAACGAAGGCACTTTGTTAGGCGTTCAAGTTTGTTACGCTCGCTTAATTGGTGAGCCATCCAAGCATTCATTCAATTTAGACTTGAAACCCAATTGATGCAGGTGATTGATATTGGTTGTGTGAGACACGTCAAAATCTACGCTCGATTCCCGCATAGTCACTGTTTGGGTCCTGTTCCACCCTTTTTCAAAGGCGTCCATGCTCAATCATACAGGCACGCTCATATACTTACTGTGGCACATCCGCAAATGTTTGTTACTGCGTTGTTGAGATCAAACGTCTCTTCCTCTTTACCCGAAGGTAAATGAATAACATCCTCTCGGAGGACTGTGCTTGGCTTAGACATGGGTCAAGCTATTTGAAATTCTTTGTTTTATTGTGAAAAAGCCCGAATTTTATATGTGGCTCTTTAAGAACTTAGTTATACAGAAAATGTACATACTGCTGTGAAGTTTGGTGACCATATCTTGAAAAACATTTAGACGCTATGGAGCGAGTTCAATAAACTTAACACGTGTCTCGCCACACGAATGCTCAGAGACACGAATCCATATATTTTACTATGCACTAACAGATTTTTGTAAACCAAATGTATACCTCCCCTTGTTAATAAAGATGTTTTTTACCTGAATTGAAATAGACTGTCCTAGGCAGACTCCTATCTGAGGAGTAGGGGTACCAAGATTATTCTGCTTCCAGTGTCTTCAGGCCCTTGAAGAGTGGAATAGTGACCAAAGATGGTAAGTCAGAGAACGGGCGTATGGCTATCTTTGTTTAAAACAGTGCCTCACGTCTCTCTCTCTCTCTCTCTCTCTCTCTCTCTATATATATATATATATATATATATATATATATATATATATATGTATAAATATAAACAGGAGGTCTATTCCTGGCCCTCGTCGGTACGAAAAAAGAAAGCGAACACGAGTCCGCGACCGACTCCTCCTGCTCCTTGTAATGTCCTAGACAAGTAGCGATCGAATCAAAGGTCTCTCGCTGTTCCCCTCCCAATCGTGGTATACCTATGTATTCCTTTGGTCATGTGCATCAGCGAAGGAGCCTCGCAGAGCGATTAGGATCCTTGTAGCTATGCCACCACAGCTCACTTAGTGTCTATCGTCGCATATCTGTGCAGCTGACCACTTCTCGACGATTACTGAAGTGTACAGCATAGCCCCAGGTGCCTAAGACCGCAGTAGAACGGCTACCGATCCATCTCCGCCTTCCATCTAAATATGGACAACCTCAGCCAACGTCTGACATATCTATGCAAATGAATGCGACGTCAGTGGTTTAAGAAATCAAGCCGGTCATGCCGATTTGAGCTGTCGATTTGAGACAAATAATATAGACATTAGGTAAGTTGATTTGAGATTAAATAATAACACACACGAACTGAAAGCAAGCCAGAGTCACATCTAAAGGGCCGCTTCAGAGTAGAAGCCAAATATATAAATAGTACAGGCAGCAAATATTCTTCTATTAGTGTGAATCTTGTTGAATCTCCAACAAAGTTTAATTTCTTTAGATAAATAGAGTAATGGACACATTTATCTTTGTCTTTAATACTGCTAATATCTTGAAATTGCTTTTATGACAGGACGCTAGAAAATTGTCATATGAATTGCAGAAATGTGTATAAATATAATGATTTCTGTCCTTTGAACAGAATAATTCCTATGCCTGGCCAACACTACAATTGCTCTCGCATGAGATTGTATATTTGTACATTAGATTAATAGTTTGTATGATTACATTAGTATAATCGATTTTTGGAATATCCGTTGAATCTCGCCCCGTGTGGATGCGCTTAACTGGCCGATGAGCGCTGATCGGAGCCAACGGCAACGTAACGAACAATGACAGTTTTCCTCTTACATGATCGTTTATGTACTTCCTTAATATGAAAATGCATGAACCATTTGTTGTATTGTCGAGCTAGATACAATTCAATCCTCAATTTGACACTGAAACGTAAATTAATGAGAACGGTTTGACCATATCAAGTAGTTTGTTTTGTAATTATTTACAACCCGTTGATTACGATCTGTTCCCGTCTTGAACTGAATCTGTTTCTTTTGCCAGAAAAGAAATCGGCTTCTTCTTAGTCAAAAAAGAAGCGGGTATAGTCAATATTAGAGGTCAGCTTCGGCAGTGGTGACCCTGAATTGCCTAATCGATTTATAACACAGCACATAATGCGGGGTTTGAACCGTATGGCAATTGTTTCGATGACCTATACAGCTCATCATCAAGGTTCTAAACGTTTCAACTGATGGCAAATATCTATGGACAAAGTTTGCCATTCATTATAATATAATACGATATGAAACAATTGGATCTAAGGTACCCGATGCACGTTGCACAGCTTCCGAATAGGAAGCTTCCCCAAACAGGAACAATGACAACGATAGAACTCGTTGGGATGCGCACTCGTTTTTTCGTTCCTGTTTCCGTGATTCCTGCCACAGTATTGCTCCAAGGTAACCGCCCATTGAGCTGCCATCTGGCGAGTGCCGCAAATCGTGATACGGCTGCTGCCTTCTTGGCCCTAGCCGTAAGGATGTTACAGGCTGCAAAAGCCAATCAGCGAAAGTGCAAGAAGATGCCGGACTGTAGCGACAGTAGTACGAACGGAGTTGTACCATTACACGACTACGACTATCTTAGCGTTCGTCTGAATCCACCAAAAAACGACGCTTCGGTATTGGTCTCCGTTCGCACGGCAATGTGCATTCGTGTGCTCAACCGCTGTTCTGTACTCCATATATGTGAATGTGCAATATATATATATATATATATATATATATGTACACGTGTGCATGGAAAAACGTAACACTCGCTTAGACGACGTGAAGACCGAGGGCAGAACAGCAAACGATGTGTTGTTTATTAACAACGTAATAGGCTGGCTGAATGGTAATTCAATTCAGCACATCTTTACTAATATTATAATGTAATAGTAATAATTAATTATAAATGAGTGCACGAAGGGGAAGACAGAGGACGCAGAGTTACCACCGTCTGCGCAAAGTACAAAATATATTATATAATAGTAAAACGAGTTCTATTCACTTTGATGCACTTCAGATGTACCTGCCCTAAATTACGTGTAAATAACATTTCGGCTGCATCCAAGTTGTGTTCGCACCATTTGACACTATGGTGTGATCGTCTACTACTCGTGCGGATCGACAACTATCAAGCGAGCTGCTCGGGCTTCGTAAAAATTGGATATTCATGCCAGTACAAGTTGAATACTACAATGCTCGACGAAATAGCATCTATCTCTCTTTATCTATTTATGGTCAGTTTATGTTGCTCTTTCTAAGCATTTGCACACATTTGCACAATTAGCGTCTGCATAAGTATTAACAGTGCCTTTACTTATAAATAGGATTAATAACAGTAGTTGGAATCATTATCGGTAGGCATATACATATCTGTATATATAATAAATAAAATATCATCGGAAATCACGGCGGTATGTCCTGTGCCATTAGAACAAGGGATCTTATTAGCTGGTAAAGGTTCCATTTCGACTCCCATCCATACCTCATTGTAGCGAGTGCTCTAATCTTAAAAGGGCCGAACTAATAATTTCATAACGAAATGAATTGTCCTTTTGAATACCGCTAAATGTTATCTTGAACCGAGGCGTCACATAGATTACCCGAGGGCCGTAACCAGTAAAACAATTGTCCACCACTCTCACATGAACCTCGGGCGTTTCCGACGAACAAGTGGTTACGGATGACCGAACACAACGGGGCACTACCCCCAGGTTGTAATGGCTTGTTTAGCAGCGAGCGTTCTTACCTCTTAAGGCTGGGAGACATCTTCCGGGCACCGCCATCAAGAGCGCCTCTAGCATCTAGAGCATATTCTCTAATGAAGCCACAGTGAAGTGACTGTGCGCCACATAATTGCCCGGTGAGAGCACGGTCAAAATCACGAAGCCGTAGGAGCAATAGTATTATATGTAGTACCAGCAGTATCAACGTCCGAAAACACACATTTTTCGCAGACCGCTGATCTGAAGGAGGTGTTTTAGCACAAGGCTGCATGCAGCAGCTCGTTTCGTAAACGACAGGGTAGCACACACAGCATGACAAAAGGCTCGAGTAGAATCGATAACTTTAGCTTCCACCAGCGATGTTGGTAACTAACCAACTATGTTCCCATGACCAGAAACCACTATTTGGGCTGACTCTCAGGCATTCGTCCAATATGACAGATCTCTAATCTGAACCTTTAGGTATTACTCCAGGATATGCCACCTTTGCTTTATTTTTCAACCTCGTGCCTGCCAATAATCCGTACATAAAGAAATCCAAAGATTCTCCGCATTTGACAGGATTTGGATCCAAGCCGTTCGTGCTTACTGTCTATTATTCAAAGACGCTCACCCCTGAGCCATCCACGATGGTCCCATGATGTTGTGGTCACCTGTCTCTGAAACTAGAAGTGCCCTTTAGATTTTAGGGAGAAGCCCCCAGATGTTTTTTTTCGGAAAGTCATGGCTGAATACCAGCAACAACTGCTGTAGCTAAAGCAGTTTTAATTCCACGTGTCAAACTTGATGAAATCAAAGATCTCCCCGTGTACACTTACTTTCACTGAACAATGTACGTATACATGTTGCTGGTAGAAGTTCACTTGTTTGCAACTGAATACTAAGAGTTTTCTGTGTTAAGAATGTAAATGTGTACATAAACCAATACGAGTCGCAAGTAATTCCACTGTTGATGTATCCTAGTCAAATATGGCGCCTATCGTGAGCTGGCGACCTTGCCTTTGTTGAGAAGGCAATACGCTGTATTGAACGAAGATGTAAGGTTGAAAGAGGCTCAATGATATTTGGTCCCAGATCGAATGAAGGCAGCTGATGTAAAATATTTCAAAAGAATAATCGAAAATGAAGAACTTGATGTTCAATTTAAATGCGAGTGATGAAAGGCGGGAGTTCGTCCTAAATACGAAATCGACGACTCGTTCTTTCTCAGTGTTTCCCACTAATTTTTGCTCAAGACGCGTCACAAACATCATCAAGTCACAAAGCGGCGACTAATACTGGGATTTTGTTAAGAGCTGAGGCCTGTCAGATAGGGGAACAGCTGAGGGTCAGCTCGAAAAACAGTAATACTGGGATTTTGTACTGAAATTATACCTTGATAAAAATGAATAAATAAAGAGATTCTCATCATATACGGTGGACGCACAAGCTGTAAAAAAAGAGAATTTTTTTCCATATGATTCCTATTTAGACTTAATCATGACTTCATTCATATACTTACTACTGTTTTTTCGAGCTGACCCTCAGCTGTTTCCCTATATGACAGGTCTCTTTATCATTCATTTGCTTGTATCCATCTATGTGAATATAAATGTCTCGCCTGCATAACGTTCAAATTTAGAGTAATGTCAAGCTGTCGAGTTCCCAAACAAAAATACGCCATAAGCCGCAACGCTTGATTTCAACAAAACGCGTCTTGCAAAACGCGCCACCTGTTCACTT
The DNA here is from genome assembly GCA_019614645.1 of Stratiolaelaps scimitus. Lineage (NCBI taxonomy): Eukaryota > Metazoa > Arthropoda > Arachnida > Mesostigmata > Laelapidae > Stratiolaelaps > Stratiolaelaps scimitus. The sequence continues at coordinate 588,698 of JABWDB010000038.1, forward strand.
TTAGTTCACTCCCCGAGTTATGCCCAAGGCGAGTGTTGGCGGGTCCTTCTATTTAAGACAGACATCTGATCATAGAATTAAGGATGTTAGAGACATACATTGAATCGTTGAACGCTTAGGTGTTATCGGGTTACCGTATAGAATACGCGAGCTCTTGAATGTTCGCAAAGTCGATCCGAACATGACGCTAACGTTCTGTAAAGTAAGACTCTATCATATCTATAGTCGATAGGAGTTATTCAAATAATCGATTTCTGCCGCAGGACATAATTCCAATCAATAGGGCGCACCGAATGCTCTGTATGTAGACAATGCACAGCAGGGTGAGTATACCAAACATCTCAAATCATGATTCGCGTTTTAATCATGTTCGATATAAGGTGCATATTGACCATTGCCGCCAACCTGATATTCATGCGTCTGACGAGAGATGCTATGACCCGTTGCGGCAGAACAAGGGAAGCGTACTCGTTACGGTAGATGACACGTTCACTAGGTTATGAATTGACGCACATCCGGTGTTGGGCTTGCTTGTGGATCGCTTTGTCGATGCTCACTAAACGCGAAACGTAGCTAAGTCCGATTGACACGACAACGCGATATATAATAAATAATAGTAATTATTATTATTGCTATTACTGATTACGTGTAAGTCTCTCGGTATCTGCTAGCAATAACGCCGAGGAAAGTTAAACGAGAACGGGAAGGTAATGCCCACGCTGATGGTTCCCTCCAGGGTCAGGGGCACCCCCTCCCCGCCGAGCGTTAGATGAAGCCGATGTGCCCTTCATAACGGTGGTTTCTGTTCTCACAGAGATGCAGTGTGCTGGCTAAGGCTATCGGGGTTATGGACGGGTGAATGAGATTATAAGGATATGGTGTATAGATAAGTGGAGATTGATGGTCGTCGCAGTCTGCTTGTGTTGCTGCCGCTGCTGCTGTTGTTAAAGGAGGCATTGCAAAGCAGGACAGCTATATAAGTCCTCGTTGGTTCCTAGCGCCGCTCGTGGAACGGATGTCTTCGGGTGGTTCGTTGACGCTGTTGAGGGAGTCGAGGATGAGCGGATAGAGTCCGGACGATGGCAATTCAAGGCGGATTGATGATGCTCCTCTGCAGCGGCCTTTTGTACAGTGTAAAGGACCATGGCGAGCGGAACATCGGCAGCGTTGCGAGTCGCTTACTCTGTCATCAGCACCTCTAAGGTGTTCCGGGCACCCAAATACAGACTGGCCGTTGCAGATGCCGCGAAACAGTTTCAGTCAGGCGTCCTCGACGAAGGTGAACGACCGCCTCCATCCCGTTTAGGATGCAGGACCGTGGTCGGGGAAAATCAGAAGTGGACTTCGGCATAAGCAAACTCACAAATCGGTGCGCCTTACATTGTACATCGTTCTGTCTAGATGAACTAAGATACAAGATGTAAGTATTTGGGATGTGTATTTTTCGAAGTAGACACGAAAGAAGAAAGTTTCATATGTGGAATAACCATTAGGTGTGTCCGTCGGTGTGTTACATCTAGACGTGTAGCGGCATTGATTTAGCTAAGTGCAGCGTATCCATACGTTATTACATGGATGTGTGGTATCTGCTGGAATGTGTTGAAGGTTGGTAGCGTGTAGAGTTTATGGCCTCGAAAAAATGGCCAGCCATCATCTTGCCGGAAACAAACGAGAGATCTAACAAAATAATAGCTTTGCATTGGCAATCGGCTACCACCACAGGCATATCACTCGACGGGTTGCAGGATTTAGGCGGTTAGCCTTGAAGGTCCCCATTAGAACAATCAATGAGGAGTGAATGAAATAGCATACATTTCTGCCTGCAACGGGTCAAATTCTAATATGTAACGAATCTTTCGCTGCATTGATCGGCCTAACGGCTGACGCTCAGATGTTTCAGATTTGAGTGTTGATTTAATATAAAGTTGATGAAATTACTAAGTTATGTTGTAAACGCTCAGTAGAACTACCTCCCTATTGTACTTACTTTAATTTTGTTACATATGGGGTGGAGGGGAGGGGCCACAAAAATAGAGAAAACGTAACTTGAAGGTTCGGGAAGGACTTAGTTGGCGACTAGGAAAAGAAGTTGAAGTTACCTGCGCCTCCCTCACTGAGTTGTTCAACTTGATCGAGTTAAATATGGTAGCAGTGTTTGCCGCCACGTAAGAGTGAACTCTACCCTAAACTGTCTGTGTTATAGGCACTGAGTTCATTCATTCACTGTCAAACCAAGTGGAAACTTGAATCAGCAGCAATATTATATTGAACTAATTTCGTAGCTATTTGTTGATTGCTGTTAATTTATTATTATTAAACAAAAGGTATACAATTTTGTGTTTACCGCCATACTTGCCAGATTTAAATCCAATTGAAGACCCAATGCGAAACAAAGAAATAAATGCCAAATTATTTTTCCAGGGTATAAAATACTATCCGATAAGATTGTAGTTAATTAGATTTGATTAGTTACTTATATGTGATACAACTACAAATAAGTAACAAAAAAATAACACTTTGAAAATAACCCATATTTTAATGTGTACTGTAACTGCGGCCGTGATTGATTTGCCTCGTACCACACCTCCCCATACGGGCCCCCTGCTTGGACAAACTAATATATAAAATAGGAAAAATGCTCAACTAAGGATCGGTGCTTCAAGCGAAGTGGAGGTTTACCTAAGATATATGCTACTGGACTGTTCAGACGAAACGAAAATGGTGCACATATTATGACCGCGGAGATGGCAATTTCGAATTAATTACAATTGCATTGAAATGCAAGCATTTTTATTTCTCTTAGATAAAAATAAGCACAATAATTAGCATATCGGCTTGATCGTCGCTTGTATGACGGCTAAGTCTGTCTATGGACCTCAACAGGGACGCACCACAGGTTCGATCAGCGTAAAACGAGCTCTATGTTCCGCTGCCGAATAAACGAACCTGAACTGGATTAAATTAAATTATCTAAATTCAATGGCTGTAGGGAGGTTTGTCGTTGAATCAAAGCACTTTGTGTGGTCACGTATATCCAAAAGCCTAGGGCAGTTATTATTATATCTATGGAAGTTTCATTGACATTTGCTTGCTTTTTTTAGTCTTTTCATATGTGATGACATTTCTTCAAGTCCTGTCGAAATTAAAACGGCGCTTATCAATGAAAATATTTAAGCTAGATGCTGGCTCATGTAAACTTAAACCACATATGGAATGCTTTACGCAGTTTTTTTACGCCAAAGTGCACATTTGTTTTTTTTTTATAAATACAAACATATTTTTTCCACCTATTGCCGCTACGATGCGCGATAGTTATTATATCTCTACAAAACAATGCAGTTATCGTACGCCTTTTAATACATTGCTTATCTGCAGCATAAGCATATGCCATACCTCGTCTGCGGCGACCGATGAAGGTTTTTGCACTCAACCATTTTGTTTGTTTTCATTAGCCAGTGAGCCCGATATTGAAACAAACATATCTTCGTAGTCGTCACTCGATGGCAATATAGCATATATATATATATATATATATATATATATATATATGCATTGGATTAATTAGATTTGCCCGGCAGATATCGCCCTTTTCGATCTGCCCATTCGGTGGTCATTTCCCTCAAACCGGTGGTCTATCACCTTCCGCAACGTGAACATTCATATCCGTACGCATCTATGTATGTCTCTGTATATGGCCATTCAATCTAAATACTACCGTTGCCTTCCACATATACTTACTTCGTATACATCCACCGTGCTATTATCGTGCGCGAGATAGGTGTCAATGTTCCGGTACTGGCTTACGTGGCAGAATTACTTACTCGCTTCGATCAGGTTCGCTCCGGTCACGAAACCCGAGCGGTTCATCGTCCGGATAGTATAGACCAAATGGTTGGTTAAAATCGTTACGACGATTCGCGCTCAGCAGCGCTGTAATAGGATGCTAACGTCTATTATAGCTGAGATACATCAAAACAATTCTGAGTCATCCAATGCTATATAATAATATCTCAATAATGTTGCTATATTATAATCAGATTATATTATAGCAACATTATTGACAATTTCAAAAGTTAAACCAGTGATAATCTATAAAAAAATGAGACGATGAGATGGGATTCTTAGCAACTCAATTCTTATTCCCTTTTCATACAAGTTCAAACAGTGAAGGGTCATGAGACTCTGGGCTCCCTCTTAATTCTTGTTGCAGTATGATCAGAATTGTCTCGATGTCTTACTCCATCTGACCAAGACGAGATCAGCCAGCTAGGAACAATAACACCTTACCGTTGCAGCTACTTTAAGGCCCTCCGTCTCAAGGAGGTTCCAGGACCCCCTGTACTGAAAACCAAAATATGGTGCTGTGATGCACAGACCTCAAGCTCGGCTATGGGCAGTAACAACAAGCAGATCAGCGAGATATGAGAGAGCCATGTCAGCCCCAGAGTCGTTAGCAGTTGACTACCTTTGCTACCGTCGTAATACTTTGCTATATATTCCATTATATATTATATATATATATATAAACAAATTGAAGCTCAGTAACAGAAATCGAGGTTTCGTGTGTAGTTCCATCGCATGTTCACGCCTATATTAACTCCGCGTATGCTCGGGTTTCATTAAGGGAAGTACTTACTTTCTAATTTTAGTGTCGCATCATCTCAATAATAGTTGATGTCAACATGGAAGGCGTTATGATCATCTTCTTTGTCTCAGCTGACCGAAAGAGGTTCAACGTTCCTCTCCCAGGAAATCATTTGATTCATTTAGCTTCATGACGTAAGTCTTCACCAACCGTCCAGTGAATCAATCAATCAATACCTAGAAGTAATTCCTAACTACTGTATGTTTGAATAAAACATTTGTCCATCAATCAATTCACTGTGCCGCAAGTTCCGCAACGATCGAAGGCAACTCTTTGCGTGTAAATCATATATTGTTTACCTGTTTATCTCACGCTTCCAGTTAGTCATCCTCATGCCACCGATGCGCACTTTTCGTTCACTTTTCCTCGACTGTTCGATCTGACATTTACATATATAGGGTATTTGGAAGGTCGCCCAACTCATTGCAGGGTCGTCAAAACCGGAAAACTTTTTGAACTGCTCAAAAAGTTACGCATCTATAGAGTTGTGTGGCTTCCCGATCACCCTATATGCACCCTTTGCATAGCGGTACAGTGGCTGTATTTGACGAGAAGTTCGTGATGGGTCAGTATCAATGAAATTATTATTACGAAGTTGTAGCTCGAGCAGGGAGCCATCATTGTGACCTGGTCTCAGTGCAGCATTCGCCTATATTCATCGCGATAGAATATGAAAACGAGATGAACAGGCATCTGGGAAAACAGTGCAATCTCGGTGATTATTCGCCTATCATATCGGAAATCTGTCTGTGCTCGTCAACGGGATGTCTTCCCAGTATCGAAACTTTGCTGCGATCTCCAATATAAGCAATATATGTAGAGGTTAGCTTGATCTGGTCCATCATGAAAATATACCAGTATTGGGACATCATGATCATATGATTTATGCAGCGTGATTTTGTCATTCCCAACGATGGGGCTTGAATTTTTATCGTAAAATGGCGACCACCGACGGTGCACATTCGATACAAGTTTTCCCGGCACATTCGAATTGTTGATAAAATAAATTCATGATATGCCACTAGAGTGACAAGTGCTAGTAATGACTTGGTAGTAAATTTGTGAGCCAGGACTTCGCAGCAAATTTCGACAGGGGATCAATGAAGAATTACAACATGCCTGGTTGAGCTACACTGCTGACTACTAAATCATCATGAAAACAGTTGTTTTTTTTTCTAAATTGGAACGAAAACCAACTACGAACGCGCTCGTTAATCGTCAACCAGTCAGTGCTTGCTGGAACGATCGGTTCAACTCCGTGGAAAGTTCAATACGCGACACTTCTCACACTACCTCTTTGGCGCGTACTTAGCTCAGCTCAGTAACCCATGCCAAGCAATCGGGCGACAAATCATCTGCAGCCAGCCCTCCCGAGTACACATCCATAAATCCCACCCACGTTCTCACCAGGACACCCTGGCACGCCATACCCGTGTGATATATGACGGAGTACAGCAGCTTAGAGAATAGGGGCCGGCCACGGTGTCATCGTCTAGCAGCCATCACCGGGAAGGGTTCAACTTGTTCGCTTCACTCAAATCGAAATGTGACGTCAAGCAAACGACGCGGGCAACGGTGACTGGATTGCTTGGCCAACGGCTGATCCCGATCGAAAGGCACGAAAGGGCCACACATATGATATGTCACCTTATCAACACCCAAATACCGCTTTTGTTTTTGCCCGATGCTCTTCTGACGTGTGTAGCATCGTTCTTTTGTGTATGCCGATTCTCCAATACCTAACTCTGTTTGTCGTCATTGTAACGTTAGAAACAGGGTTATAAAGTGAGCCCGAAAGTGGATTACAGACATTTTGGAGTTACTGCAGGACTCATTTTAATGAGAGGAACAATGGAATGAGATTCTTTACGACTAATAGGAGATGTTCTTCAAGTTCACGGTAGGGCATTAACAGCATCGAATGAACTTCGGACAAGGGGCCTGCCCAAGGTGGACAAAAATGTCCGCCATCCATACTACTACTCAAAAGGATTAGACGTCCTGCCTGTCCTCGGGATACTAATATAATCAGTAATAATTATAGTGATAATACCTATCTAATGGTAACCAATCACCTGTTGTTACTCTTATTGTATTTGGTATATCGATTGATATCTACATTTTGATTGTGATAACTTTGTGCTGAATGATTAGTACAATTACAACGAGATTAGGAAGAGATTAGGCAAGCCTCGAATAATGATGATAACCGATGACTAACCATAGTTAAATATAACATCCGTGATACTTGTTCAATATGTATCAATCCTATGCATCCTATGCGGAATCGAACCCCGTATCACTTCATTGCCACAGAAATACATTAAGCCATTAGGCTATGACGTTCCGACACAATCCAAATCTAGACTTTCTTGGTCTGAGCCGTCGAACACACGATCCCTTTCGGCTGAGCTGTTTTGATGAATAAAAACCTCGCCACAGGGGAACACCGCGAATATTCTCGCCAGATTCTAAACATCTACGGGATCTACGGTTCTGCGAAAACAAAAACTGCCAAGCACAAAACAGCAGAGCAACAGATTAGATGTTTGGGACATATGTTAATTACTTTATGTCTTTGAATTGCCTATACTGTACTATACTATTTATAGCTGCTAATTACTTTCCGTATTTAACGAATGATGTGAATATTCATGCCTGTTACAGCAACCGTGTACAGGTGAATATACTCGGATATCCCTGCCTACTCTTCGCTTGCATTATTGGTATTTGATTGGCAAACCGTAACGAAACGCATGAAAACTTTGCCATCGAGCGGGTAGTCTAAATAGATTGGAACGTTTGGCTAAAGGCCCGCATAGTGGCAGAGGCCCGAAGTACCGTTCTAGGACAAGAAATGGGGCCTTTGTCTACCACGGCAGACAAACGTGTTTAATTGTCTAATTTGAACTTCAAGGAAGGTCATCAAAGAAAATACTGACAAAGCCACAACGCCAAGATGAGTTATAGTAGACTATACATAACGCATGGTGGTGGCCCTATCACGCCACGGTTCCTGTCAGTGCTAACGGCTCCGAGACCACCAACATCCAACATCATTCCTCACAGATGGTCTCACCTAATAAGTAATTTCGGCTCAACCAATATCCACACCACTACAGCCCGTAAATAGCAAATATATAGACTTTCGTTTGTGGCTGAACGAATCCCTACCGTTCTCTCATCCTCGGCAGATATCCGTCCAATGGCGGCATTACTACGAAATACGTCAGAAGGAAAAAGTCCACATCTCCCTGAGGCTACGGCAAGATAAATAGAAAGAAATAAACTTATTATAAATGTACATATATATCTAGATATATTATATACGCCCGTCCGGCCGCCACTCAATTAGAACGAGATAGGATAACGTGACTGAGGAACAGCCAGTCTTCGTTCCAAGTTTAAGATTATCGTAATTATCTATATTTTGAATCCTCGGAAATACCACCTCGAAGCATGATGTGACGTTGCCTACTATCATATAATCATATTGATATCACCACAACAATGTGTTATTCGTTGTAATCAACCCAAGCAATATTATTCTATGGCAAGTGGGTAGAAGATACACAGATGCATAAAAATGGAACTATTTGCTGAAAATGGAACTGTTTATGTATAAAAAATGTAGATTTTATGTGTGTAATTAAATATTTTGTGTAATGTTCGGATGTAATGTGATGCACCTCTAATAATATGGGTGTCTGTATAGGATAACCTTAATAGAATACTACTCCAGTTTCGTATACTGCCCTGCTCAGGTAACTTTTAGTACGGTTCTTATGGTCATGTTATTATTATGCTTTCTTACACACACTTTCATTCTTCCTTTTCTTCTTCGAGAACTTAAGCATTGTGAAACTCCGACAATAAACCATTATTTGAATTAAACTGAATAGATCGCTGTAAACCGCCCGTAAACAGCAATCGTCGAAATTTATTATATCTTATGGATGCAACAAATTACTGAAAACGACGCAACTTTTAGTTTTGTTACTACGGGTGAAAATGTATTCATCCTAATGAATGGGTGGGCGTATGTTGTTGTGCAACATTTGAGTCAAGGTCTTGAAACTGAATAAAAATTTGAAAAGGAGTCGCCCCTATGGTTCTTAAAGAGATATTTGAAAAATTGTTGTCGGAAAACTCGAAGGTTGGCAAGACAAGATGGCGAGGAGACACGGATAATATTACCTCTATGCCAGTGGGTTTCATTTTGCTTCTTTTATTTTCGTTGTCAAGGACAATCTGAATATTTATTTGAATTAATTTGAATATTTTATGAACGAACGTCGGAAAACAATATCTTAGGAATACGCTCACTACAAATATGCGAAGACGTCGCTGAAGAGTTAGTGAAGAAAATGGCTATGATCAAGTAAATAGTCCAATTAGTAGCTTCCTACCGGATACCGCGTAACTTCCTGTCTGACAGCCTAACAGCCACAGTGAGGGCAGCTCTCCTCGACACCAGGATCGAACCATACCGTCTGGTAACTCGTATCTTACGGCCACCCCGCCCGATCGCTGGGAATACAAACTGAAAAATAGCTCCTAATCCTGCGAGTGGGTGTGGTAATATAGGGTAAAAGCCTTTGAAGGCTAGCTCACGATATATTCACTGAACACGTACAACAATAGCACTCAGGCTTAGTTCATCTAGGAAGTCCACACATTTCTAGAATTTCTCCAAACGAGTAAATTTCACATCAGTGTACACTTCACATAGGTTACACTTGACACAAGCTCGAGTGTTTGCTTCTGATCGTATATCACACCTCATATGAATATTACAAATTGATATGCTCTTCTCACATAGGTTCAACGACTTTTGATTTAGATTTGAGTATAAGCAGCACAAATTAGCATAATTAAAGGGTATAGCTTTTAGCAACGCCAATACGCTTTCCTAAAACTGGAGAAGGGCGAGCACTATATCGTTACGTGCCATAGATGAGTGCGTTAATGTAATCTCACCTACGACTGCTCCAGCTCCACCTTCAGTTTCGTATGGGGCCCGCACGCTTGATGTCCCCTTTCCTATGAAAGAAGAAAGACCTGATCTCTTCTCCCATGTGTTAACCCGCGGCACGCATAAGCGATGTTATAGCCCGCCAGAAGGAATGTAATGCAGTATAGAGTAGTTTTCTGGGCTAGCTCATGTTGTCCTCCACTAAGAAATAAGCAATTCCACTATTACTGTACCTACATTTCGGCAGACCCACAAACTCTTACCGCTACTGTTTCCGAGTCAGCTCTCTCGAAAACGTCAGTCAACCTTCTTTCTTCAGCTCAATCTCTCTCTCTCTCTCTCTCTCTCTCTCTCTCTCTCTCTTTCTTTCTTTCTTTCTTTCTTTCTTTGTGTCTCGCTTTGCCTCATCCGTTCTCTCGAGTAGTCGCCATCGAGCCGCTCCTCATTCACAGCCGCTCGTCCTCGATTCGCTGAGCAAAATACCCGCACACCCGTAGAGAACCCCAAGGTGGCTCCCACAAAAGTCGAGAAACGACTTACTACCGGCTAGTGGTGGCTGTGAGGCCACCGACACATCACTTGCATCGGGAAACTAATGTATGTCGGTCTATCGGTTGGGTCTAGTACGCAGTGTGCTTTGCTGTGGTGGCCACGTTCCATGGCCATAACATGGCTAGTTTAGTCAGTTAGCTCCGACTGGCCTTGTGAATGAACAACAGCAGCAGCAGCAGCAGCAGCAGCAACAACAACAACAACAACGACGACAACGATAAGCCGAGGAAACTTCGCCTGAGTCAGCATTCACTACGGCATTGGTGTTGTCTAGGCTACCACTTCGATGCTACCTTGCTATCCTCGAGCTATCTTGACAATAGAGATATTGGTGGATCACACAAACGTTCAGGGAGAACGCATCCGAAAACGCCTCTTCTCTGGTAAAGCGATGTCCACATTCACAGTAGCATTTCTATGGAGCTCTCTAGTAATCTATCCAGGCGTTCATTGGACGTTCGAAGCTTGCACAGAGCTTTCCCTATCGATAGCTCGTAATCGCGAGATCGTCCTCAAAGAAGCAAAAGAAGAGCGCAGAAAGAAGGAGACGAAATCTATTTTCGGAACATGAAAAGCAACCGATGCATTCGCCGCCTGAACGGGTCTCGGAACTTTTAAGAACAAGAAGCGAACCGAGAGGCATCTATCGCACAGTCTATGCTATGCGAGCTAGCGAACGCCAGAGAGCGAAAGAGAGAGAGGAATGTGTCAGTGGTTCAAAAAGGCACCACAAGCTCGTATCACGACTATGGCAATTACTGCGCCCAGGAGCCGTTTTTGGAAGGAAATCACTTAGATGGGCTCTATTGACAATGCATTAGCGACCAGAAAAGATAAATGACACTGATTTCTGGCTCGACCAATGTTCACACATTGGAAACGGCTGTCATGGAGGTATCCTGCAATTCTTGGAAAACTACATGGGGAAGATAGACTGTTTGTCATGTTGGTATCAGCTTCTTGGCACCGTATATATCATTGCCCCTTTTTATTGTTCGAATTCGAGCGTCGCCCATGTTAGCATATGAATAACCTCAAAATAGCGATGAGGGTATGGTTTAAAATATTAGTATGCACCCCTACACCGTGAGAAGAACAAGTTCATTTATTATCCGCGGTGTTATTGTAATTCTCATTCTACTCAACTATAATTGCACCCAAAGAACAAGCCTTACCCGACGTGAAACACTGATATTCCAACACTGGACATCTCAGCCGTCATCATAAGGCGACGCATAAACCAAACACGCCAGCGCAAGGTCTATTGAGATCTAATCACACACCGTGGTTTCTTGTCATGAGAGAATGCAGGAGTCAATAATCGAGTCTCCCCTTTGTAGTCGTTACTTCATATAATCCAAAACTGTTTTTGCCAGTTCCCCTCATAACACTCTGATAGAACTGAGCGAATCTGACCATACATAACTCTACCTTCGGCGAAGTTTCATCAGACAACTGAGGTTATGGAGAAATACCTAATAATATATTGGCCTATTACCAGTCCCCTTTATCGTCCTCCAGCCTCAGGATTACGCCCGCATCGGCCGACTCAGGATCATTCAGTTTGTCGATGTCAGCCTGTTTTACTCTGAGCGACAGTTCACCTGCGCAAAACGTCGAGCAGTGAAACGCACGCGTGCGATTCGACGAGGTAACTCAACGTGACTCAGCCAAAGGTAATGCAATTTAGAAGACGGGTCCAACTGCCAGCGCAGGTCAACGCTAGACTCCTGCAATGATTTTACTTCAGCTCCCGTCGTTCGAATAGCTCCAATCGCAAGCTAAGTGGGATACGGACATGCTGGATGTGTTTTTGAACTCGAAATCGAAGCACGTCCTCGCAACGCTGATGTCTCGAATTACTCATCGTAACATCGGCGGCAGTCGATCTTGCAACATTGACTGACACAGACACACACACAATGCATGGCCACCACTCCTCTTATCGCTTACGGAGGGGGGCAGGAACCCTATTTGCCAAGAGTGGTTTGCATCTTGCACATGATGATGCGCAGGAGCACAAGTGAAAAAGGTCCGAGCTCAACGAATCACTGATCGACTGTTGATAATCGGCACTAATCGCCGTCCCCAAGCATCACTGGCTGCCCCAACCTTTGTTGCATGATTGTGATCGACTAATGATTACCTTATGTTGCAGGAAGTCTAACATCTTGTCTATGACTTTGCTTCTGCTGCCATCTTCCCCTGATAGGCGAATTCAGGGATCATTTGTCGTCGATATTAGTGCCTGCGATCTGCGACAAAACTATTTACATCAGTAATCCCAATAACCTCTAATTAAAAATAATCTCGTACCTTCCACAACGGTGTTTTTAGTTTCAAATTCAGACCAAACCGAAAGCGCACACCTGCTTAAAATAACCCAAGCTGTTTGATGAATTTATGGCAATTTAAGTCCCTTGTCAATAGTACACTGTATATATGATTATTCGAGGAAAATAACTATTGTAGAGATTAAGATACGCATCATTGGTCATACATGCGATATGGCCCCATAGGAATGCAAGCCGATGAATCTGGAAATAAACGACATGGAGAGTCTAACGATATTTACCTGAAAGGCAAAAATAAACGAGATTCAGTTGATGTGGTTTGCTTCCAATAGACAAAAATGTAAAAAGATTCAATTCGACATTTGTTTATTGTCTCTCTTGTAGCCTGTGTTCGAAAAATTAATCCTTGCCCTCACCAGCTGACTTTGTAGTTCGTGTATAGTAGCTTATGTAATATTGAATAGATCATATAGGGTAGGCCATTATTTGGACGTTGATATTCATTGACATTTAATGGATTGCGACAACTTTGCGAAAATTAGGCTGCCATTAATGAACCACATCAAGAGTCTTTTTGTTTTTAGTTTCCACTCGCCGTCACAGTCTAAATGATACAAATCGTTGACGTGTAATACAAGTTATAGGAATCTCCAACGAATTTTGCACGTCATTCATGGAAAATTCCTTCCGAATTACTAAATTATAAATGATATAATATCAAGTACTATGTCTATCTACCAATGGCGATATCTATGTCACATCGACATATCCAGCCAGTACTCGTAAACATTTCTTTAGAAGATAAGACTAAGGCTCACATAGAGTAGACATCCAGCAGGAAAAACAAAGGAGACCTCATCACAGTTGGCTCGAAACGTCGAACTCCAATCGCTCCGTGTCACTCTTCACATTCATCGTCGCTTAGTCTGTGGCACCTCTGGACTGGTCGAACCAGAAAACAGCAACCCGCGTCTGATATTTATCAAAATCAAAACTCCCCACCCAGATACGCGTTTTCTTAACCCTTTCCTCTTCGTAATTCGACAAAGATCCCCACCGCGCCCGCAGTGAACCCCGACGTGATTGAGGGTGGTGATATTTCAGCTGCTTTCGCCGTCCGCAGGCGCTTGCGAAGCTAAGAGATGCCATATTTCAAACGGGATTGCGAACGCCTCCAATGCGGCACAACTAAGTTCCACAAACAACATTGATCCTCTTACCCTTACCGTGAAAAAATCGAAAAGTAAAGCTGATCTCTGAATCTGCACACTATCGTTTTGAGCAGATAGAGGGGTTTGCTGTCAGGAGAACAGGCGATTGATCATTCCATTTCGATCATTGAGGCCGCGGGTGAATCGAAGGCAGCTATCGAATATGTGCATCGCCAGTAATGACAACTGATTGTGAAATGGCTAAGAAAAAGGCTGAATGCAAATGTGGCCGCGTTTCATGCACGTTCGTTTTACTGAACAGCTGTAGTGCTAGATACATGTTCGATAGACAGAGGGTTCAGATGTAAAGATTCACGAGCCAATTTGATATAGACATTTTTAGAGCGTATTATTCATTTATATCGCTTCCCGGAAGCAAACACCCACATATCAACCCTCTTCAGAGGTCTAATAGCCGTCTACCTTTGGCAGGTATTGTGCTTCCATCACAGATACTGCTGATGGTTAACACATTTACAGTAGATAAGATACGGCCGGACCCTGCGGACTGTTCGCTCTGTTCTTTCTCATGAAATGAGTTTCCATTGAAATGTTTTTGTTTGCTTAGAGTAATAAAAAAAATAGCAAAAATATTCAAGAGGAATATAACGAAAGATACATCAAGACAGTGCTTCTTGCGAAACGTGTAGAAGGATGACGTCAGCAGTTCACATAATAATGTAGTTCTATGTTTGTTAATGCGCACTTTTCAATTTCGTCATGTTCATATAGTCAAAAATCGGTGTTAAGCCGTCTCTTTATACTTTGTGTAATATCCCGAGAGACACCGTCTGTGAAACATTCAATTTTTTTATAAAAAGTTATAAGTCGGACGCAACATCACATATGACAGCACGGGTACCCTAAAATATCCAGCAAGAGTTCTAACCAGGCTGCAAAAAGCCACAATTGATATGAACCCGATGCTATATAGGTCACTGAATATTCAAGGCAAGATGTTTACGGTAAGGGTAAGGTAAAGCTTTATTGGTTTATTAAAGGAGCTGCAATTTTACAATGCTTAAGCTCTCTTATATGTCACGAAGTGTATTATATATCAAATAATGCTGCTATAATGCTGCTATAATGCTGCTATAATAATAATAATATATAGCAGGTCACTACAGAAGGTCACTACACCTTAAAGGGTTTGGGTTTGACCTTGCTGGATTGTGGGTTTGTTTGCAATCACTTCACCAACAGGCGCTCATTTACATACATAGCTTTGTTAGAAAGGACTCTGCATGACATTAGTGTGTTCCGTCTACTGTATTTCAAGCAAATGTTTGACCACGCAGATGTGACTAAGTGAGTGAGTGACTAAATAAAACTATAGAAGAAGAAGGAAGAAGATGGACCGGATAGAAAAAAATAAATAATTAAAGCCACTATAGAGGGGACATAGACTCGCCTGGGTTATTCTATCTTATCAACAAAGTTGGGTGGGCTAAACGAAATACTGTGCAACATTGTGAAAGGATTTAGCCGGCCCCTGATAAAGGATTTAGCCGTTTATTAGATGAGAATTTTCAAGCTACGATGTATTGTTAATGTTCTTGTTGAATTTCAATATCTTCCTACGAAAAAGAAGGCGAAAAGAGTGCCAGCTAAACTATTGACGACACTGTTGTATATGTGTGAGAGTATATGTAAGTGTCTTTTCCGGATCTATTTAATAAAAACCTAAAATTTGCTCGTGCCAAGCTTCTTGCATAGTTTTAATGCTGTACCAAAATAAACAACCGGAAGGTGGATATTCGATACAAGTTTCGGCAGCTTTCGGCTTCACAATGTTAATTAAGACGAAGTCTCAGCTGAACTCAACTGAATTGAAGGATTTTAAAGGGTTTAGATGGTGTGAGCCCCCTGGCGATCTTTCTGACGAAGTTGATTGTTTTGAATAATGTCGCCCGAGAAGGTCGCGCAGCGCTTGGCAAGTTCCTTACGACTCCTTCGAACGAGCTCGCCGTTTCGTCTACGACGTAGCCGTCCATACTAAACTACTATTGCGGCTGCACATTTCGAGCCATCTTATGCAAACAGTGTTCTGCACATAACATTAACACTGATTAGTTTCTGCACCCAAGTGCTGTTGATGACTTACAAAATCGTGTTCCAAAATGTAACTAAGGTCGTGTGTTTGTTTGGTTGGACATTGACCGTTTAAAATGACAATGTACCATTTAAAGGGTCCAAGATTCGGATAATGTTTATCAAACATACAAACCCTGATGGCTCATCAGTGTGAAGAAACTAATATTAAATAACGATTATTTGCAAGTTTACTTTGACATATATAATATTCATGTAACGCATAAAATATCGATTCGGGTTAAGCTACATTAGTAAAAAAAGTCAACGCTAAAAGCAGTACACTGAACGTCAAATATTGGCTGAGAGTCAGTCCGAAAACCTAGATAACAATGTTTAGCAAGCTAGCATCACAAAGCAGCTGTGGAACATATTACAGCTTAGCGTATTTCACGTTCAGCGTGTACAATTGTCGCCCACTTTTATAATTGACTAATAAATAACATTTTTTATAGCTTAGTAATTCTGAGGGGAATATTTTGTGACTGTGGATGCCACGTATGAAGGGTGATACCTTGGAGAGTTAACTACATAATTTGTGCGTTTAGTTAATTGAGCTAGCAACGTTCTGTGATCAGTCCTAAAAGCGCATCGAGAGTTTTGACGTAAGTTCGTTTCGAGAAGGAACCTATAAAGTTATAGAAGGATACGTTCGGGAAAACTCCCAGATCGAAGACTCAATAGCATATAGCAATGCAGGCATAACATTTTGGACGCATTTTGAGGAATACGTGGAGTGTCTACGTCCAAGGTAAAAACCACTTTCTCTACGAAGTGTAATAGTTTTCACAAATACTATCATATCTGACCCGCAGCAGAAGTTCCTAAAAGTTGGATAATTGTAATACTATATTATTACAGCTGCCAAGGTTACAAACCCACAAAGTGTTTAGCGTAAATAGCTCAACTCCATCTAGTCTCTTGCACACGCTCAGATTTTCAGAGCTCGCTTCATATTCATTTTTATTCTAATGGACATTTATATACCTTTAGGAAATAGCCTTTTCTGCTCTTGCGATTTACTTTTTATTGACCTCCACGTCGTTAAATCCCAAAAATCAATCATAGTTTATCGAGCAGCACGAAGGGAAATATACTCACTTCTAACTCGCTCTGAACAGCATGGCTCAACGTAACTTTGCGAAAATTTGCCGAGAACCTTGAGCGGTTGCATCCTAGATCGAGATCGTGAATGAACAGAATCACCAAAACATCGAGATAAAAATGCTTAGGCTGAGAGTATCTCTTCTTGGAATAATTTGCTCACATTAACTGCGCCTTAGACTAGCGTCTGCGTGTGCAGACTTTTACCTCTATTTGGACATGCTACGAGACATCTATGTAGCCAGAAGTGAGCGATGTGAATTGAGGGCGGGGGGGGGGGGGGCGAAGCCTTCCTTCAAAGAAGAGGTCCCTAAGTTACGAATGCCCAAGTGGACGGAAACTTGGCCTAGCAGGACAGCATATGATCGGAGGTGTTTTGGCTGAACTGTATGCGAAGAATATGAATCCGAACGACGACTATATCAAATAACATGGAGTGAGTACGCGAACCGGTCTCGGACATTTGCAACAAGGGCAGCAACGATGGCCTTCTTCGCTAAAACATGAATATCCGTATCACTCTAAATATAATGCCACTAAATGCAGTGTTTACAGTACACAGCATGGTATGGTGTGCTATAGTCAGATTTGTTCCTTTCAATCGATTTACAATTTATTAGCTGTATTCTATGTATCTATTATATTTACTTTAGTATAGTTCATGGCCACGATACGACTACGCCTACTATTATATATGTAGAGTGATAAGAAAAGAACGCTTTTGAAGATGTTGGAAAATGGGCCGAACGGCGACGCCCCACGCAAAATGATTCCAAATATCAATTGGCGTTGCTGTTTTCGTTGTTTACGAAGCGATGGCGACGGCAATGTCTGCTTCCGCCGTGGGAACAGGCAGGTACCGCTCAAGGAGTTGCTGGACTCGATGGCAGCAGTGGTTGCGGTTGTGGAAGTGGCGGCGTCTGCGGCTGTGGCGACTCGATGGAAAAGGGTCGTCGTACGCTGGTACGACTGCAGAGCCGAATTACACCGATCCGTCTACGAAACACCCACCGCCTAAATCAGATTACATGCATCACTTCCGCCTCTACTATCCACTGCTTCTTGGGGGAAAGAATTACTGCAGCAACAATAACAATAACGAGGATGTCGTCGACGGCAATGGCAACAACAGCAACGATTTCAACAGCAAAAATGAGGGAACCGCTTCTTAAATAATTCAAATCTCGCCAAGGTGCATTTCTCTTTTCACTTTAATGTGAGAGTACCTCAGAGAATGAATTTAATAAACTCTATGTATATATATGTATTGGAGGGGCGTAGACTTTGTTCGTGGTGAACCAAAGTTTACCCTGCACCATTTACACCACCAATACTCTATCATCTCATTTATTTATTATTATCCAGCACCATCACAGAACCAACAGAGGCAGCACCATCTGAATTGAGAGGTTTGAGACCGTTGATATATCGTAGCGCGTTGTAGAGTGCATTCCTCGTCACTCACCAACCATAACAACAATAACAACAACAACGACGATGACGACATTGGCATTTTGCCAAATTTCCTTCGACTTTTGGCGATGACATTTGAGTCGTTATCTCCACCACTCCCTCCGCGTTCGCGTTTTCGGCCCTACATCAACAGCCGTCGAATCGCACCATTAAAAATTCAAAAGGAATTTCTACGTTGTCAGCTTTGCGAGGACCAGAGTGTGACGGGAACATTTAGCCATTTAGTCATTCTGACGCGGATACTGTTCACTGTGTGTACAGGTGTATGGAGCATCTCCGTTTGCGGAAATGAGGGTTCAAAGAACGCTGGGAGAGTTGTAAAAGGTGAGCCAATTGCCGATAATTTGATTATTTCATAAATCTAAGAATAAACGCAAAAAACACGATGAAAGCTAGGCTATTAGGTTTGGACACAGTTATATCGAAAAACAATAAAAAAAAAATGTATGAAGAGATATATCGATCTCGTGTTGTCGAAACGTATTAACTATATAACAATATACCGAGACACTCATTAATCGTTTTCTCAAGATTCGACGTTAGGAGGACAAAAGGTCGCTCTTATGATTTCTATGGCAGCTTTGTTTTTTGAAATACACATTTTATTGAAAATGATTTATCATCTCTAGTCATAATATTGTATTAATATTGTCATAATATTGTATCCGTTATCTTTACTGTATTTTCGAGCTGACCCTCAGCTGTTCCCCTATGTGACAGGCCTCACCTCTTAACCTTTTTGGTATTACTATGAGGACCTGTCGGGGCCACCTTTGCTTATTCTCTTCCTTACTCGTACCTGGCAAGGGTATCCGTTATCTTAACCAAATGCCAGGTTATATATATATATATATATATAGGTAAATCATTGAATTCTCGAACATATTGATGACATTTATTGAGCACATTAGGCCTCGTTGTGACATCTCTCGTTGGCTACAGTTGGCACAAATAACATTTATTATGTTAAGTAGTATCGAATCCGATTGGGTTGATGCTTCCTGAACAGATACATACTCCGTAACCAAGTTCAACCCACGCGACGCTAGGATCTGATTTGCACTGAATTCTCAATCGACTGACTGCATTGACATTTCATCGATGTGACGCCCCCGCGATTCGTCGACAGCCGTCACCTCGTGGGAGATGCATTCGAGTGCCTTTTCGAAGGCCTTGGGAAGGTCACAGCTCCTCAGCGTTGAAGTTCAAAAATATTTGTTTCATAGAGATACAGATGTCGTCGTTCGCTTTCTATTATCTCATCTGTTACAGTCATCGCTGTCACAGCTACCTGTTTCCGCTTTCCAAAAATGAAAGCCAACAGGTTTATGTCGTCCCATTAATTGATGTTTGGCAGCATGGAAACTATTTGACGGTGTTGACCCTCTACCGAGTTCAGCAGCCCAAACAAAAATATTCCACAATATCTCTACTCTTTGATGGGTCTACGAGATTAGTTTGTGCTACTCGCACGGGTCCGTGTCACAAAAGCGGCCCCAACAAGCGCTATAGCGTAGCTAATGCATGTTATTACCATTGATGAATAACGATTTATACTAGAAGCATAAATGTACGCTCAATAATTTCATATGGTTGATAACATTGACGTTAGCTGTCGCAAACTGTCGCCGTCGATTGTGGTCGGAAGAAACGAAGTACACTCGTAGGTATTCGCATTGAAGATCATTTACGAATCTAATACAACACTTTGGAATTGGTACGGGGTGTTACCTTGACCAACATGGTGTCAATGCTCGCGATTGCTTTCTATTAGGAATGGTAAGTCCTATGCATAAGTCTCTGGGTCACTAGTCGTTGCTTGCGTAGCTTCATTAATCATTCGGATGGTGGTAACTCCCTAATGGTTTTCTTTTACCTTAACATGCTTCGAACACCTCTGCATTTCAACCACATACTGCGTTCATACTGCTGATGGTGCGGATCAATAAATACACTTCCTTAAATCGTCATGAATAGATTATATTAACACACAGATAGGTGATACATATTACTAATATACAATAGGATAGATTGTTGGATGTGTAAAGAATCCGTATGTTAAAGCTTGTTCCACTGTGCACATACCGCGTTTTCGATGTTAAATGGTGCGCTTACCAAGAGACGTCCACCGCGGACAAGCTTCTCGTGTCAGCACGTGGTGTCCGCTGTATTGTGCTTGCCGGACTAACTGACCGACCCTCTAACCAACTAACCGCTTGTGTACTTGCGAGAGAGTGCTGCCGTTGCTGTTACCGTAGAGTGGTGCAGCAGAAGTAGTAGTGACAGCGTCATCTACCCCACTGGGCGAGACAGGCCTTGCCTACGCTTATACCCGTAGCTAGGTGACGGTTAACTTCGAGCGCCCGTCGTGTACAATATAGACAGAAGTTCTGGTCGCCATGTGTGAGTATGCCTATGTGTGTCGTTCACTTAGGACGAACGCCTGTGTCTGTGCATGAGAGAAGGAGGACGCTAGCGTCAACCTAATGCGCTGCAAGCATACATGCATATACATACATACACCATGATACACACAACGACGTACACACACACGCACAGACTCGTTGGACCTCTCTCGAGGCCGTCACTCGTTGACTGACGACCACCCGCCGAGAAAAAATGTCGCTCCCTTTGACTTGACAATTATTCGCGTTGTTTCAGCCTGATAATTAGGTTTGGACATTAATATTATTTCATCACGTTCAACGATGACAGGCATTATTTAATTACGATGAAATTAATCGTTTTTGGCACGCAGAATTGTTGTGAAGGCAATTGTGATGACAAATGAAGCCATTCATAAGTTCCGTCCGTTTGTTATGGCGTTGTATAGGAAAGGTTACTAGCACATTGTATCCAGCATAGAATCTCGAGGGTGAAACTTAGCAATGGATGGGAAAGATGATAGACACACATATTTGCGTTTGCACACAAACTAACAAATACGCAATATGAGTTCATAGGTTAGTCCTCAATCCCCTCAAGTTCCGCAGTTTCCCCTTGATGTTTTATACGATCGATTCTATCGTTTAATCATCATACATTGATATTTCACGGTGGATATAGTTATAATATAATAATTTGTCAACAAGAACACACCGATCACCTTCCTCCTAAAGAGAATCATTGGATCATTCGTGCTCTGACGTCAATATTTAACCTTCTAATATTCCGTATTCGTTCTTACATCCGATAGTCGTTCGAATAAGCAAGATATCAACATCATTTTGAAGTGCTGAACTTGTCTATGTTTATCTACGGGTACAAGGTGACGATACGGCCGATAGGTACACGTGTCTACGGCCGAGCTACTCGCCACCTTCCTGAGGTAATCCTCCCATGGAGTCCACTCCATCTCAGAGTGACGTTATTCCTGTTCACTTCCTCTTTTATCCGGGCAACAATCGTCATGCTCGCGATTCACTCCGTAATTTCCATGTTCTTTGGCGTAGCGGTCTCTACTAGCCTCACTTTCGTATTTTCGCTGTTCCTTTTTCTTTTTTGCTTAATATTACTTGCTTCATCCTGTTCTAATTCAATTGAAGTCGGCCGGTCCTCGGCCTATTGTCTTATTTCGACTGGCTACCCGACTTCGACTTCAAGAAGACGACCACCCCTATCGGTAATGATAAGACAACGGAAAGCGATGAGGTGGGCGGCCACAGAGAACTCCTGAATGAGGAATAAAGGCTGATCGGGGAGGCTGTGGAAAGGGGACTGGGATAGACTCGAAGGAGTCGCCGACGGACAGCTGGTCCTGTGAATTGCAATGGCCAACGTGACAACGAGCTCGATCGCGAGCGGCCGATAGCCGGCCAGACTTCGTAGTATTCAACGTTCTGTGTCTTAGATTACAGAGTCGGTATTCGAAACTATTTGGCTCTGTCGTTATCCTGTTCGACATCATTTAGACGTATTGCTGCTATAATTACGCGTATAAGTCGTGTAATTAAGCAGGATAGTGGCAATAACTGAACAGCACTAAGATTGGCTAGGGTGGAGTCGTGTTGTATGGCAGGTGATCGTTACCATTCGAATACAGTACAATACAAACACTCACTTTTGTCAGCCAAGGGGGACAAATTTAAGAAACAACACAATACATGCACATACATACAATGTATCGCTCACTATCACTATCATTATTATTATTATAACCCCAACATATTATTAGAATAACAATAGTTTACCTCAGATACCGAACGACGCTTTAAGAAAATATATTATTTATACGTTCTGTGAGCGACTTCGAGATTTATAGTATAGTAAAATTCCATACGTTGAAACTATTCAGTATCTGTTGAGGTCTCAATTTATATGCGCCCGTAATAACCCACCCAAGTTTGAATGAGTCTTCCTGGTTGTCTCATGTCTGGTGGACTTCATTTGTGTCGGCAGGATACGTACTGACGTTATATGATTAACGAAACCATTTCCGGATGTCTTTACGCTTCAGGCGTCACAATCCGCTAAAAACAGGTCCAGCAGGCGTTGCAGCAGGATATCAACATGAGTCTAGATACGGCATCCTTGATCCTCCACAGGCACCCGCACACAATTTTTACTATATCATTTAGGTTCGTAACCTAATGCATATGCTTGTGCTTGCACCTCCACACGAAGAATTTCCGGGGTCCCAAGAAGGCGACGACGCAGAAATGCGATGCTTCATCTTGACATTTTGTTGTCATTTTCCTATCCCGAATGGTAAAACATATGTACGCTTGTCTTGGTGACCCCCTAGAGACAAAGGCTTCGAGTAAACCTAGTGGTGACAGACTACGAAGCGATATGTTCTTCCCAGACGCCTTGTCCTCGTTGAAGGCTTGCTTCTTGTTGTGCCGAGAGAATGCTCCTATCGGAGACTCAACTAGAGAGGAGAGCTTTATTTTTTATGCTAGAACGATTTATCGAGGATAGAGCCACTGAAGAATAATAACACCATCAATTTTTCTCGGGAAAAATAAAATTATAATAATTGGTCGATTTCGTAATTTTTTAAGAAATTTTCGTGCTCGATCACTTGCTCACTTGGCTTATATATATATATATATATATATATATATGTACCATATATACAAAGGGTGACAACCGGCCTTGCCACATATATATATAATATTTAGGTATATATGGCAAAGGTTGGTCTTCGTCCCAGCCGAATCAGAAAACAGCAACACAGCTTAAGATGCCTTTGTCCCTGAATTCTATCTCACCAATGCTTTGGGTCCTCTCACCGTGGCATCTGCTTCCGTTTTTTTTTTGTTTTCTTCCATTTTTTTCTGTATATCTCGTTGAAGCTGAGTACGGTCCCCGTGGGCCAATTCTTCCAGGCTGGTGGACTGCTCTCCCGCACTCAGGCTTTTGCGAGTGGCCGCGGCGTTCCCGCTTCCGCCTGCGTTGGCCTTGAATGCGAAGAAGGAGAATAATCGTCGATGCGCACACAATCGTCGCTGTTCCTCCACGCGCAAGAAGGCCCATACTCCCCGCCTCCCCCCTCCCCCGTCGCCGATCCGCCCCAGTTTTCCCAAGTCAGCTACGTCTTTTGTTCTCCCATGACGCCCGAGACACCCGAAGACATATGAGAGATCAAATAGTTGAGGGAATATCTCGAAGCACCGCCGTGGAGCGGAGACTGTGAGGTAGCTCGCACGGGTGACTGTGTGTGTATGAGCAGACGGGTGGCTGTATGGTCGAGTGAGCGAGCGGTCGGTCGGTCGGTCTGCCTGTCTGTCGCCTCCTCCTCTAGTCCACTTCACGCGGCCATGTGTAGAAAAGCACGTGCCCATATCTACGTCGACGTCTACGTCTACTTGCGTGGCGTAAGTAGCGAGCCCACAGACAGCGAGGACAGATAAAGAAAAGGAGGTATAGTGAGAAAAGGAGAGAGAGAGAGAGAGAGAGATACAGAGGGAGGGAGAGAGTGCTACCACACATACAGGAAAATGTGTGACTTAGAAAGTCTGATTCGTGCTTGGCGGTTCAGCTCGTTTGCCGGCTGGTCCCGCCTACTTCGTCTACTTTGGTCGCTTTCGCAGGCGTCAGCGGTCGGTCGAGGCGGTGCCACTGTCGGCGGTGTTAGCGGTAACAGCAGTGTAGCAAGCACAAGCGTCCGAAATGGCGGAAACAGCAGCAGGGCCGGAATACACCGCTCGTTCGTTCACGAAGTCGTGTTCGAAGGAGTTGCAAGCAGTACAAGCTGCGACGACGCCGTGCGCCCCACAACCAGCTAGCTATGATACTACCCAGTTGGGTGGTGACGAAAGAAAAGGAAAAAAGAAAAGGCCACTGAAGGAAGCAAGGCAAAAGTGCGACGTCATCACTTGCGACGTCGGTGAAGGCTGGCTGGCGGCGCCGCTACTTGACTGCTGGGGCGGGTAGCTAGGCGTGTATTGGCCTATCACCCTCCACGTTCGAGATTTGTGTGTCGCTAAGAAAAGATTGTGGCAGGACGCCCTGTTTCGGAGGTCATACTGACCTGTCCCAGCCGCCTGGTGGCGCCTAGTAGACGCGATAATGGTGGCTCGATGAAGGAGCCATCGAAACGCATCGATTCCTTCCCGTACTCAGTCGTCGTCCCCGATGTCTCGCGAGTTCGACACAATACAAGAATGAAAGTTTCTTTTTGTCGTTCCGCGGCGACAGTGACCCCGCTAGTCAAAATGAAATCTCGCAGTGAGCGCGAGAAAATGTGCAGCAAATGTCTGAACTTCACGAGTTGATGCAACGGTCAGAACGAGCGAGCGAGCTGGATGCAACCAGCGTGATGCGTTTACCTACATATGTAGAAGCTGCAAATATTGGATTGTGCCTCGAGGTTGGAGGACGGGAGGGAGGGAGGCGATTTGTAAATCATATCACGTTCCGGGGAATATGTTGTCACTGTGTTCTTCGACTGTCGGGTTGCGGAGAGACGAGGCAAGCACGTAAGCGCACGACACGTAGGCGAATTCGTCGGTGTGGTAAGTTTTGTCGAATATTTGCCCTCTTCGCCGACAGTACAACAGCGTTAATATTTGGTAGACTTTGAATTAAGGTGTTTGATCTGGAAGTCGGTGAATGTCCGGTACTGAGGAACATTTTTGAATCTCCCTTCATGTAGACAAATTGACCGGTCAATATTTGATCTATATATTTTGTCTATGTAGTGTAGATTTTGCTTTGCTAATAGCAGTCTCTAGGTAGAAATGAGAACACTTTGGATCCCTTTTCTTAACTTAGAGTTATTAATATTTAAGTTATAATTTTCAATAACATAACTGTAGGCCTTGGGAAAAGTAAGCAATTCTTAAAATTCACTCAAGTCTCTTTAGAAACACAGCACTCTAAATATACATGTATGAAGTATACGTTGCACGTGTTGGTGTTGTTGTTGCTCCATATTCGTTTCTGTTAGATTTATGCCCAGGTGAGCGACAGTCAGTGCTACCGGCGAATATCAGCATTCCTGTTTGCCAGGATAATTGAATTATATAGTGTAGGAAACTGGCGGCGGGTAGCCTGTCATGTTGAGCCGCCTAATCGTGATTAATTAATGCTCATGATTCCACCTGGAGAGATTTTAATTTGTGCTAATGTCAGTCAGAGAAGCGTTGACCGTGCCGCTTCGAAGCCGACTTTTGCTATCCATTTATTTTAAGGGTTTTTGTTCCTTTAATATGTCAATCTTACAAAGGCAGCGATATAAGATAAAATGTCACAGCACGGTATCTTCAGGACGCAGTGATGTTCTTACGCTAGTAATAACGCTTTCGTTCAAGATTTGTTTATGTACGGCCTGCGTTTAATAGCAATGATCCAATCATATCCAATTACATATATAATATCAAAAGTAAGAATATTTTAATGTTTGTGGAGATAATTTGCCGCAGCTGGGGGCAAATCTTTAATGAGGTCAAAATCTAAAGGCTGACGCAATTACGTCGAAATGCAGGCATATTTTGAGAGGGAAGAATCAATTAGACCTATCTATGATTAAGTGCGCCGTTCTAGGTAGCAGATTTTCGGAATTAGGTGGGTCAAAGGAGTAACCCCAACAATGGCGCAGAACCGATCGGAAAATGTTGCGCAAAATATAATTAATGAAGGCTTGTATTAATTAATATTGACTTGTTTATATTACTAATATTAGTGGTAGTCGTAGATGTCGGATAAAAATCACGAGTCGCTTATCGCATACAAGTAAGCTAAGCGTACTGTAGAAATGAACTTCTGCAACACACTGCATTTAACCTTAGGCGCGCCTAGTTGTGGGACCCTGCAACGTGGTCCAAGTTCGCTGAATTGACACTGGTCTTAGGTATTGACCATCACGTTGAGGAAGCACTTCATACGAATATCGGATAGCTTTTTTTGGACGACCATCTGCGTTTATGGTCTCACTAGAGGTCGTCCAATACTAGTCACCACCTAAAATATAATATAGATCTATCTATACGTACATAAGTCAGCGCGTTAAAATCGAAACTAAGACATCATCATGGATGGATAACAGAAGATGACCGCAAATAAACGTTAAATGAAAACGCATCGTCAAGGCGTCAAATTTGAATGAATCACATAATATTGTATTGTAGATCAAGTTTGTCTGTTTACACTTCCGAGTAATAATACAGCGCATCGAAATAGTGCGGATGCAAGTTAATCTTCTCTCGTTCGTAGTCTTTCTGATTCCATAGAAATGTATAGTGATATAGAGTGAGGATCGAGTTGACAAAAAGAAGCTAGTGAACATATGGAATCTGATTGAATTCCCTCCCTCATTGTGGCAACGGGTGTTTTCCCACGTCAACGATAAAGCCACAGCTTTTCTTTACCCAACAGGAGTCCCCCGACCCTATTCAATGCAACAACACCGTCACAGCAACGCAAAACAACGACAGCGGCAGAAGCCAATCCACTCGCAGAGCGTCTTAAAAGCAGCTACAAGCCTCGTGTTCGCTAAGCTGTGACTATTTGGATCGGTAGAAGGAGAGTCGCCTCTTTTGTTGCGACTACAGGAGTCTCATCACCTGTCACTCCTTTTCGATGTCATCAATTTTATGTTATTCTCCTTGGAGTAGCTCCAGAGTGGTATACGAGACTAGGAAGAGTCGATACAGAAGTAAGAATCTAGGAACACTTGGCGATACAGACAAGCACACAGCACATTGTTCTCTGTAATTATTATTACTCATTGTTACAAACAGAGGGCAGCAATTGCACCGAGGCGAATGTGGACAATTAGGCAAAAATCTATAATCCACTAACATGGCACATCTCGCTTCACTACGTGGCCTAAACGAGAGTCAGGCAAAACAAACTTGCATTTTGTCTTTAATCACTCATCGAAATTTGTTACTACCGAAAATGTACTGTCCCCCGTTAGAGCATGCGAACCAATCAATAATGTACCTATTCTTATGTATATATGATATTTCATACCTCGTGTAACATTACTAGAACCGTTGGGATTCACAAGATGAGATCGCTTTGTTCCACCCCAATAGGTTGGGCTCTGCTTATTGTCGTAAGTCCTAAAAATCATATTGTTTTCTTTGTGCGCATTTTGTTTCTTTCGTCCTGCATATCAATGATTTGCATTTAGCGAATTCATCCAGAATGATCCGCTCCTCCGGCACAACCTCGTACTTCCTAAACACGCGGGAATGGTTCCGACTTAATCTGCCAACTACAACGACAGGGAACTCCTGCTCCAAAGAAATAGGCAAAGCCGACGGTGCTTTTACTTAGCTCGCCAGATTTAGTTTGGGCATTCAACTGTGTGCAATCGGTTTAATGGAACGATACGTTTCAGTGCATCGGTGTCATTATTACCGGTCAAACGTGGCCTCGTTGATGGGAGAAACCGGGTCGAATAACACGAAATATACGGATGTTGGATTGCTTCGGGAAATTTCACGTCTTGATCGGGTAAGGGCATAATAATAGCTACATAGTGTCTGATATCATTCATTATCAGGCGACATATGATAACACATTACTCATCGGATACCCTGCGGACATAATAGGTTATGAACGCGAATTTTTAAATAATCGATGCTCTTGATATGCATTTGATAATATGGGGGGGGGCTCCTTTTGAGGCACTCATTTTTTAATATGTCCTGGTGGTTCGGCTTGTATCTGGTTCAGCTCATATTTCTTTGAAGCTGTTATTTCACCCGAGAGGACGCTTAGAGCTCAAACACCGTTTTCTTATAAGCAAAGCGTACAAATACATTTCGACATTCCGCTTTCATCAGATATTTCTGAGGTATTTCAGTTTAATATCATTTTCGCGGCAATAAATTATTTCTCAAAACTGAGGTTGAATTACACGAACGAAATGCGACGCGAAGATATTCCTGCCAGTTCTCTGTCAGTTGCAATTCATCCGCCTTAGAAACGAGATATGCTTACTGCCGCTCGAAATGCAAACGCTGATAAATGTGTCACAGCGCTGTCCCAAGCAGTCCTACGTGTCCATGAACACCCAGTCACGCTACGGCATTCATATTGAAATTTGCTGTAAAATTATGCGTATTATTTATCATTGTTGTTTGGCGTTTACTTTTCCTTTAGGCTTTCGATGAACAATTAAAATCATTATATCAGATCAACAGTTTACGGCAGACATTCCCATTTGAATTGGCTCACGTCGAACATCGACCGCCATCCATTGTGTCCACTCGTGTCTACTCAAGTGCACTCACGACGAAGCATAGGTATGTATTGTGACAAACAAAAACGAGGATAACGTGATAATGATGAAAGTATGAAGTTGCTCCGGCCCTCAATCTCTATGGCTTTTAGTCTTGTGATGTTTGTAGGCTGAATTATCATGTCTTGCATTATATAATGATACTACTACTACTACTACTTTTCCCATAGTTCCATAACCGTTGGATGTTTTTTTCATTTACGGCATGCCTCGGCCCCTGTCCATCAGATAGCGCTACTCCTGCAACGCTGTGAGGTATGACACCCACACAGGAATATAACGCGAGATATGTATGTGTGTCTCTCTGTGTGTCTTATTCGAGAGATCGCTGAACTTTAGTCTGTTTGTAGTGTAAACGCAGGAAGTTGAGCATGGGCCAACAGATAGAAATAATATCAATGGGAAGTGCTAATATTATACGAAAGTAATCATTACGAAATAGTCTACTATTATATTTATTATACGATAGATCTATATGTGAAATATTGTTAAATGGTTACTGGGTCACAAGCTGGTGGATAATAATCATTGATCTGCTCACCATTGAAGTTCATCATCCACGGAACTGACCGCTCGTATACACAGAGCAAGAGTGAGAGATTTTATCCACTATGTTTGGTATAAAGTTTAGGGACTCCTAGCCTGTCTCGCACCGAATATTCGAAATCATGCTTCAAGCTTTCCGAGCCATCTGGGCGGGGAGGGCGGTACGCGGCTTTAGTGCGGGGCCTTTGTGAGTCCCAAACGAGTGTTGGTATGAACCGGCCAATGCGTATGTGTTCATTATGCATTCCCGTATCCACCCCCAAGCGCCGTATACCAATAAATGGTGTTGAAAATAAAGAACAAAGACCTCAACTGATTTCAAGGATCATTCGACAACATAAGATAAAAGCTATATAATTTAAGTCGGTGAATAGACAGAAATTAACTATAAGCGATAAATCAATAGGTCGCGAGATTGGCCAGACATCTAAATGCTATAGCAACTTCAGATAACAGAACGGGACCAGCTTCATTATCTATTTTAAAGAAGCAGAGATGGTTGGGACCTGTGTGTGAATGTATGTCCTTTCATCATAATCGCAACGATTGTTTCTACCAAAGCAAAGCGATTACCACTGAGGAAAATGGTGATCAGTGACTTCTTATTTTCCTCGGGGGGGTATGCCCTCAATATAGCATGTCTGTCCCTACGCTGACAATAGGGTAGTCTCTTCGCTTGAGAACGCGTTCGGTTTGACGCCGAGCGGATGCTCCCAAAATGCCTTGGTCTTACACCCGGGAGTAATTACACCCGTGCTACAAGTCGGTCAACTGAAGGTCGACGAGGACAACTAAAAGAGGATACTCGGGTCCGCTTGCAGCCTTATCGAATATTTGCAGTCAAAAGGCTGAGAATAAAAGAGCATTTCGTCGCATGGATTCTAGCAGGTTAACGAAGATAAGCTAATTAGTAACTGACAAGATTAGTCAGTTAGCTGACCGTCTTTCCAAAGTTATCAGTGTCGTCCCTGTTCACTGATTGAGTACCGTAATGGCCAGTGTTAATCTTCGTGAAACATCTATCCATTTCCGTAGCTCTGCAAATGTTTGCTAAACGCATAATAGCTGTCATCGATTTCATTCATTACACTGCTCGGAAGTGTTGAGGCATTGCCGCATCCATTAACAGGTCTACGGTGCCGACACAAGCAAAAGCGTGTATGGCAGCATCTGAAAGGACTCTCCTTGTTGCAGTCGACTCTGCCTGCTTGTCTGATAAACCGTCGGCATCGTCGTCGTGAAAATTTCCATTCCATTCGTGCTAAGCAAAAGGTCACTGTGCTTGTACGTCCTTAGAGTTTGTACGTATGTTCGAAAAGCTAAAAGCTACTAACGACTGCGTAGCAGAAGAGTGAAAGAGAAGCCTTTATTTTTTGGTCAAAATTATGGGTCGCTTATTTACAGAGTAATTAGAATCACCCAGATAGGAAAGATCGAGGTAAATGTCTTGAAACGATACTGCATTAAGCTACCACGATTAGGTAAGGTCTAGTGTTGGTTTTTTATCCCTAACTAAGCCAATGGCATTGTTTAGCAAACTGGAAAATGGGAACTGTTCCGTTCCAACTGTTTGTGATCAACGAAGGTAAAAGTACATTTGACACAGATTAATACATGAAAATGGCTAATACGAATAATGATAATAATAATAATTGTGAGTTCGTCAATTTCCAAAGATCGTAGTTGATTTGAACAGGTATCAAAAGTGAATATAGTACATAGTTCCATATTGGTACAATGTTATTAGTTCCAATTCGCCATTGGTACGATGGCATTTTCGTGCGTTGCCTCATCAAAGCTGGAAACATGCTTTCCTTGTCGACTCCTATAGAGGTTCTCTTTTAGGTACGTATCACTGCCGCCGCCTATTCCCGCCGCGTAGTTTCAGCTTAGGGCCACATGGAAAGTATACGAGTTATCTATACAACGAGCGGTCGCCTTTGAGCTCGTTTCTATGGCTCTGACTGATTAAATTACGGGCAATGCGACTGCAGTAACAGACGAATATTCATACATGACCAATATTCAACGAGTCCTGCTGCCGTAGAGATAATAATAATACGTTGTTGGATCAGTTCGATCAAATAATTTGTTATATACGCAAATCTCAGCGAATTATGAAGTTGATGAGCGTGCACTGAAAGTAAGACACCTCGAGCAAAAACTAACAGAACTTTACTTAATGTCGGTAAACAAGAAGCACACTTGGGCATTTCTTATGAATGTGTATGTGATACATTTGGTTGAAGTTGTCCTTGGTGCTGCCAATGCTTTGGTAGTTGGGAGGCCTCGAATACTTTGATCACCATTTGACCAACCACTTCCCTTCAAGCAATGACGTCGGCAGCATCGGTGCTCAGGTTGCTCAGATTGCACGAAGTCAGTTGCCCGATGCATTGAGACTTCGAGTATTCGTCTAACATAAAAATGCGACAAAACAGGAATTTCATCTGTTAACGATTTCCTATGACAACAGACAACGTTTTTACATTCTAATCAACGCAATACCTATTTATGAGGAGACCCTACATTTGCGCCTTCCTGATTTACTAGCCCGGCCGTTGTAGCAGACACCAATTCGATCGTGATCACTGAGGGATATCTGTTGGCAGTACTATGATATACATTGGCGTTAGTTGCTGATATCATCCCGCCCAGTTGGAGCTAGCTGCCTCCACGATGGTCTAACCCTGCTAACCCCTGTGGGGATTAGGCCGTCATTCTGTCTTTATCGCGTGTCCGTAACGAGTCAACAGAGAGACCTCTCACCCATGACTTCGTCGACGTTTCGAGTAGGTCCCTTATTTCGAGAAGGGTGCTAGTGCTGAATGGTCTTTGACGTCCGCTCCTTCCCTCATTCCGCTGTGGGAGACTCCAGTCATCATTTCGTTGCCCTCGCGTTTGGATTTTTCACTGTTCAGACACATCTATGGCATGTCGGACCATGTAACCATGCGCATAGCTGGTATGCGCGATGTCCGTGTCCCACGCAGAAAAGCAGTTATGGACCGTACCATCTGCGCAGTGCCCAGCGTACCACGCTGCTGCTGCTGTGCCGATAGTGGCGGGTGTCACCGCCGGTGGAATATCGGCAACGTATGCATCGATGCGCCTGTCTGAGTCTCCGGGATCTAAGGGTATATATGACATGATGATGGCTTGCAGAGTATCGCCGGTGTTACTATGCCGCATGGGGCTTCCGCCATACTTTTGCGAAGGGACTAGCCACATCGTAATAAAGAGGATAAAGGAGTTTGCGGCACTTGGCTCATCTCCGAGGGCGCGTAACGTGACAACGCACCAGCTGCTATGAATTTATATTGTATCCTTGCATCGCTAAGCAGGTATTGGACAAACCTCTCAAACGCGCGACTGTATGAGAAGGTTGATCTGCTTCAGCAGGGCCATCATGGGCTGAAAATGACAGACCGAAAATATGGAAACTCTCGTATATAAATATCTACAGAATATTTGTAAAGTTACATAAACGTAGAAGAAACTAAGCAAATGTAATAGTTTCAAAGGAAATCGTTCGTGAATTTTTTTCGTTATATATTATGGAGATACGTCACAAGATTATAATGTGTACTTCAAAATATGCAAGAACACTAAAGAATACGTTCTAAAAATACGGCAAACATTACTTTTTAGTTGATACTACCGAGTGTATGGATATTTATCAAGTTATGGAATAAGTTATTAGCCCTTTCAGTAATTAGTTTATGAGGCCCTCGACGCATCAGCCGTGTAAAGAATATTCATCCTGATGAAATGAGCTGTTGGTGGAAGGCAATAGTGATCAACTATGAACTTCTATGGACTACACCACATGAACGATTACTTCCCTATACTCGTTGTCTTTTTGTTGATCTTTTCCTCTAGGCCCTATTAATCGAAGCGTTGAAAGGCTAGACAGCGGTATGCGGGTTAACTAGCACTTTTACAGGTTTATGAGGTCTAGGTTTGCATCGAATACCTTTTTGTTCATATAACACAGATCTGCCAAACACAGAAATATCCGTCTACCAGCATCGACCAATATCGTCTACGTCCTCTATTCGTCTTTCGCGGAGCAACGATGCTGACCCGCCTTCTCAGTGTCGTACTATCTGCTATAGCCCACAATGGCAGGAACATATCTGTGCAGAGCATGCAGGGTCATCAATAGCCTACGGATCGCCAGTGGCCTCAGTCGGACCCCAGTGGCCTCAGTCTCCTCTCAGATACGGACCGTAACATACTCTCCCGGTGGCCCGAAACAGCACTAGATCATCCTCTTGCAAATGAGCCACAAACAAGCCGCCACCAGATCAACCCTGGATCAGGCCTGGGGGAATCCCTGCGACCGGCTATCCGTTAACGCTGTCTACAGCAGTCCACTCAGGAGATGAGCGTGTGTCAAAAATAGGCGGAAAGGGCCGACTCTACTGGTCTCGAAGAATAATCCATATACGCCATTATAGCATATACATGGCTATCGCATGGCAGGACTAGGCGTTATACCGTTTCGCGCATAAACACACATTTGATGGACGGCCAACTATGATAAAGACAACATAATAAACAGCCGCATGAATACATATAGCATACAGGTTAACGATAATAACAATAACTCACAGCATTTTTGGTGATATCTTCGATGAAGCATGTCGAATAGTAAATAGTCTGACCTCTTCGATCTGTTCTTCCCTAGAGAACATTGACTGATTAGGGCAAGGTGCAGCGATTAATAAAGTGCACTGTTAGCCGTTATCCATAAAATACCACTCGAAGAGCGACATCATTTAAATAAAGCCGCTTTCGTGACGAATAAACCGCTTTCGCAATCGTCGTGCCTGCTAGATCAAAGGCTAGAATTATATTTGAAGATGAAAAAACCTGTCGTTATATACATATATATATATCTATATATATATGCGTGTGTGTTGAGTGTATCGGGAATCTCTCCAGATGCGTTATCTTAGGTGCTCGCTAGGCCGTATCCTGAAAATAAATATAAAAATGCTCTGGATGCGTTGCTGGTGATACGCATGCTGGCCACCCGAAAAGAACCGCCGTGACCAACCGGTTACGATCGGTGACGCTATCAGGGAGGAGCGAATTTAAAATCTACCGGAAACGACGAGTCAACAGGCCGGATGGTGCCAACAACGGTCAACAGCGAGCAACACATACAAACAGACAGACACACAAGGGGAGAGATTAAGCGAAAGAGAGAGAAATCTCTAATCTCTTTTTTGGAGAGCTTCTTTGTGTGGTTATTAAAAGTTTTAACAGCGCAAAAATGTGCGTCGTCGTTTTTCCCCTTAAAACGGATGGGGCAGCTAAGGAGGTCGCACAATCAAAACCGCTTTTAGAAATTGTAAAGGAACAGTTCAATGGAAGATCATTTTGGTACGTATTCACCACCCCTCCATTCATACCTTTGTGGGAAGTTTACTGAAGGTCCGGACTGACAGAAAGTAAACCTTGAGTCAAGCGTAAGTTTAGTGGGTAGATGGATCTATCGTTCCAACAGAGAGGAATCTCACAGTACCATCATGGCAAACACCTTCAGTGTGAGGTCTGATCTGCATTATGCATTTTCTGTTGCAATTAAAAAAAAATATTGTTTACGGTACATAGTTTGGTTGCGTGCACGCTTCCAATATAAACGTTCAAAAACTATGCGGGACCGCACAAACCTGTAACTATTAGGTTGACCCAAAAAATCGGCTTTCGTTGGGCGTTCGAAATGGTAACCGGTAGATCAAGTGTCTCAGACTTGTATTCTCAGAGGGAAGGTAGTCAGGATTATACTTCAACAGAGGAAATGTCCAGCTGAAATCAAATTGAGAACATCGAGGGCGCCCATCCCTTCCCGAATCTCGATTCGACGAACGGATCGAAATGATCGAAAACGCTTTTGAAGAAACTAGAGCTTGGTCATTGAGGACTCTTGTCGGCTAAAATCGGCATGCCTCGTGAAACATGTCGTCGAATTATTAAAAATAATCTTTGGACGCAGACAAAAAGTGCAAAATGGGTTCTTCACTAACTCGGTCCTGGCCAATTGAAAATGCGTGAGGAATGTTCGCGAGACAATTTGAAGGTATATAGGCAGCAAAAAGGTCGCTTCGAGCATACCGTTTCAGTGGACGAGACATGGGTCAGCCTGTATAGGGGACCGGAAAACATCAAGTGAAACAGTGGCTACGATCAGATGAAAAGGCAATGGCGGTAGCAGTACCAAATATATTCGAGCCTAATGTAATGGTAGCACTTGACATGGATTTCAAGGGAATTTTGGTACTACGAGATTTTGGCCCCAAAAGAAAAAATGGACTCGGCTCGATATCTCGAGTTCTTGAAGCGACTCATGAATAATTGGCATGGTGATAGGAAGCACCGAGGGTGGCTGCTCGATGACATTGCAGGGCACATGGTAGCAATGAAATTACGTCCTGGCTTAAGGCCAACAAGATTGAACGATGGAATCACCCCCCCCCCCCATTCTCCCGATTTAAGCTCGTGTGACTATGGTTGCTTCCATAGGTGAAAGAGGGCTATATGTGGTAAAAGGTATGCAAACATCGATTTGCTCAGAGAGGCCTTAAATAACGAAGTTATAAATGGTAATCGAAATGGTGCATACCTAGTCGTCAAAGGCTGCCAGAACTCTGGGACCAGTGTATAAATAAAAGTGGTGCATAACTCTAACTCACATTAAAAATCTTTGTTTTAACTTACCTAATTTAGAAATTGATATGTGTGCGGTTTTTTTGCTTCAACTTGTAATAATAATTGGCCATTTCCTCAATACGCGGCAAGCAGTGCTTCCCATTAACCTGTATATTCCGTTCTCTTGTTGATGCAACATGATACCTTACAATTAGTAGCATATATATGTATTATATAAATATCGCAGTGATGGTCGAGGCGGTAACGTCGGTGGAAACAAGAGACCCGCTTGCTTAAATAGACCACTAGTGGTACAGTACATAACCCAGGGGTCAAGTTCAAATTCTACCGTGCTCTCAGCTAGTTGCGGATATTTCTCTCGATATTTCTTGTTGTAATGTCCTAATACGGGTAAGTCCAGAGAAATACCTGACTGGATAGCGAGGGATGGTACTGACACTGAAAGAATTATTTTAGAAAAAATATATTCTCGAAGGCGAACCCCCCAATATTGACAAAACTCGGAAGGCTGTACTCTCAGCATATCGCATGTACCTTTTTGCCGACACCTCGAAAGGACGACCGGCCGGGAATCTAGGCAGACTGGGGATCTAGGTATGACCGCATTAGTGCGGTAGTGATAATCCTTCCAATTTCAGATCTTCGATTTCTTAGCCCGTCATCGAAGATCCTACCCCTGAAATGGTGTCAAAGCGAAAGGTGGCGACCAGAGGATCAAAGGACAAACTCTGCTCACAGACAACGATATGAGCACTGTCCTCTACCATGGGCCATCGGGTTCAGGCCTGCTTAGGTCAGTCTATAGATGTGGTGGTTGCATCGCCGTATTGTCACTAGTTTCTGCTACCGTCCTCATCTCCCTTTCTGCTCCCAAGGAAGAGGGCTTCGGAACTTCCTCTCCTTTAATTCCGGTGATAACCTGCTGCTTCGGGCTAGACCCTTCCCCTTTTCTTCTTTCCTTCAAGAAAGCATACTGCCCTTGCCCGTATAAACGAAACTTTAGCGCAACGAACCCAATGTCCTACTAGCACGTCTTCCTAACCGAAGGCAGGAGCCAGCCGCCTTCATAAAGGCGAAGGAAACATCCCCTGAACGCGGCGGCACCACGGACCAGTTCGACGCCCCTGTGTCTCTTGCCTCGCTTCGCCTCAACTCAACACTCGTTTGGAGGCCAGAGCAACGGCAGGAGTGTCTATCTAAAGCTTCCTTGAGCCACCGCCCTGGCACGCGCGTCTATATATACAGATTTAAGCGACAGTTGCGGGCCCGCGCGGCTCGTCCATCCCCAAAGCCGCCGAAAGCAGGAGCAGGCTCCGTGCGATGATAACCGCTGTTACCAGCCGCCGCTGCCAACACAGA
This sequence comes from Stratiolaelaps scimitus, assembly GCA_019614645.1. Taxonomy (NCBI): domain Eukaryota; kingdom Metazoa; phylum Arthropoda; class Arachnida; order Mesostigmata; family Laelapidae; genus Stratiolaelaps; species Stratiolaelaps scimitus. The sequence continues at coordinate 626,328 of JABWDB010000038.1, forward strand.
CCAACCCAACCCACACTAGACCAGCCCGTGGTCCTTGGCTCTTGGTGAACGAAGGACAAGTCAGAACATTGCCTCAGCATCGTCTTTTTCGTCGCCCTTATGTGAGTCGTCCTAGATGAGCAGGCTCTTGACGCCTGCCCCCACCGACACATCCCCTTGCCCTGCGCTTTGGACCTGGTAACTTCATCCGGCCATAGGCTTAGGGTTTAAGTTTAAATCTGTGGTACTACCTTACCCATACGTGTGTGTCTCCTCACCCTCTCTCTCTCTCATCTTGCATTGTCTTTCTCATACTATCTAGGCCAGTTTGAGGCGCTCTCTTAACTCGACGATACCCTCTATCGCTGGAGAGCCACACGGATCTCTCTCTCTCTGTCTCGCTCTCTCTATCCACCGGCGTCGTAATGACATCGTTTTTTAGAGCGACGGTGGAGCAGCGTTGGTGGTAGCGGAAGCGGTGGCAGCGATGCTGTGGCCCGTTCCGTCGACCACACGGTGGTCGAGTATTCATGGCACTGGGGTCGTTTCCTATTTCCCTTGCTGTTTTTTCGAGCCTTGAGCCTTTCACAATCAGTGAACTGTAGTACACACACCGAACATGAAATGTCAGAAACTGTCCACATGGTCAGCGCCCATACTCGTCTTAAGCCAGAAAATGCTCTAAAAATCGCTCGGATAAAGACTGCGTTTCCGTATGACGACAGCTTTTGGGTTTCGGATGATTGCATGAATTGACATGAGATCTATCATTGATCATTGCTTTCTCTGTAATAGAATATTCATAGGTCTGATTTTGGGCTCACACGGCATCGCGCTAAGGTTGCCCCGAGTAAACTTTAGCGTCGGAGAGGGGGGGTTTAAAAGCCAAAGTGCCAAGGTGTTGACTTATACTACTACTACTACTCTTTGGCACTTGTTTAGCATAGCACATGCAAAATAAAATAGCCGAACTGGTTTTAGATAATTGTGTCCGATTAAGATAAAATGGCAATCGTTGTTCCTCACTGTTGAACACACCACTTTTGCACATTCGGCAAAGTGAGATTCCAAGACAGCAAGTAATTTTTGGAAAAAACACAGCATTCTCTTACTATTGCGATGATGTAAACAATAGACAAAATTCATAAGCAGTAAAACTTTGAGAAGTGTTGGAAGTTTTGTCCGGTTCGAACCAGCGTGTTACCATGCTCTGCTTCAGTGGCATGATCTGCGGACATTGCATCATAAAGCATGCCTTGTGCTATCTCGCTTTTTTCGTTATTGCCACATAATGCTTGGTTGTGGCAATGTGTTTGAGTGAAATTGAAATGTGTTTGAGTCCTTCAAGTGACACTTCACATGTTGCTGAATAAAGCGCTGTTAGCACCTACTAACAGAGCTGTGTACCGGAGATGATCCCAGCATTACCAAATGAATGGGAAATTACCTCGAGAGAGCTAGGTGTCCTGCGATGCCCTCAGCGTACTATAAGCCCAACCCCTCAGCAATGGCAACTGTACAGCAAACCACCAGAACAAGCAGCTTATATGTATGGTACGTGAGGCCAGTTGACGGGAACCACTGCGTTCGAAACGTTGCCTGTTAAGGGTTAGCAGCAGCAACAGCACACAGTGATGTCTTCCCTCTGATTCACTGCATCATCGGCACCAATAGTGCCAAATACAGCACACGGATGACCCTTGTATTAGTAGTGCCCGAAAGCAGTAACGTGGACGTTAAATGTTAGCTGTGGGTCAGCTCGGAAAATTTATAATTAGTGCAAGCCGAAGCAATGCCAGAAACAGTATGATGGATGTTACATGTTAGCTGAGAGTCTGCCAGGACAATTACTTTACTTAATAATATTGGTTGCCTGAAGTAATACGCAAGTAGAGTCGAGCCCGGTGGCCTGGTGGGGCATTCGTGCGACCCCTTGCAACCGGAGAAGACACGTATGTGCACGGGTTCGATCCCCACCGTTGCACACTTGCATTTAAGGGGCGTCTGTCTTGTGAAGCAATGCGGAGGCAATACCGTGGGCGTGTTATTAAATATTGGCAGCGAGTCATCCCGGAAACCTACGGTTCAATAGAATAGACGAAAGTAGACAAAATTCTTTGTATTTTTAATTGAGATGGTGCTTGAATACGTGGCACACAAACATAAGTAATATACATACAGACAGATCTCCATACATAAATACATACCAAGAGGCAATTCGACAATGGGCTTACTTTGTTGGTCGCATAGAGTCAGCCAAATTGAGTTGGGTTAGCGAGATTTGCAAGTGAAGCACCATAGTCTATCTAACTTTCTATGTCCGACGCTGTTCCTGACAACAATCCCTGCAGACTGGTCGGTTTCCTTCCACTGACTGCAGCGACTTCTTTGCCTAAGATATTTCTGCGCTTCTCTTGGCGATTTCGACAAGTGGCCAGTTCTCAGCCTCTGTCATTTTGTTGCTCAACTGGCCAAGCAAGAAAAACACTACAAGAAGAAGGACTCAACGAAATAGCAGATAGCGGGATTTTCCTTCTTCCAATCGGCGTCTCCCAGGAACAGCGCCAGCAAGCCCAGCTCAGCTGGCCGGAGCGTCCTTTGCCATCTCTTTGACGCTCTGACGGTCCTATTCTATTCCACAAGGCGGGGTATGGAGGGGGTCAGCCAATACAAACCGGCTGTTCGCTGGCACTTGCAAGTAGAAGAAACTCCGCTAGTGTCTACAGGGCGGTTGTATAAAGCTCTACAATTGCAGTAGCGCCCAAGCGTCGTACTTTTAAAGCCTGCCGAAATCAGCTACTGTGGCGTAACTGTGACAATTACAGCCCTTCGAGAATATCTACGTTGACAAAGAGGGCAGGCACGGGCTAGACGATTGACGAGCTTCACATGTTGACACAGATGAAAGTCGATCACACTGTTCATTGTTCTCTGTCATAGCAGAATGTCTCGCAGAATATACGACTTATATACACGTGTGCAAATAGACACGTGCTCTAATCTAACAATTACATCCCCCCTCACGGTTGGAAGGTTCTTGTCATGGTTGCTTTGTTGATAACGACGCCACACCATTGACGATAGCGCTGAGGATGCTGAACAGTTGAGGCAGCTCGCTAGTTACGAGCTACGGATGCGAACAGAGAGGACAGAGAACGGTCGCATGTGGCGCTCCCTGGTGCTCATCCAATACGGGTCCAATCTCTAAAACGGGAGTTAGCTGGTAGCCCCCTCTTCCATAGAAGCTCATCACGAAGCTAAGGAAGTCCTTCGCCTGCTTCGTCTCATTCGCTACAACGTAGTGAGACCCGAACTAGAACTCTACGCCCTATTCGTTGTTCGCTGCTCAGGCTTTCACGGATGGGCTGAACATCCTCGATTGGGAGGGCACATTTTCGCTGAAACGCACCGTTACACACAACCACCTCGCATGTCCATACACCATTATTATGCCAGCGCCGATTAACCCCATCGCCTGCTCCTGTAACCCCGCACGTGCGGAGAAATACTCTGTAGATTCTCTGGATTTCTAGCACTGCTTATGCTACTGCAGACAGAGGAAAACTACAGGTAGGCGAATTGCTGAATTCAATGTACCACGCTAACACCAACAAAGATATATAGGCATATCTATAGGTACTTGCATACAGTTAACCGTCATCGGCATACTCGCCGTGCCCGTTTACCTGCGTATCGTCATTTGGTGAATTGTTCGCGTGGCCACCTCTATTCCTACTTGTTTCTCTTGAAGCATTCCATATGCGGGCCGGCCATGTAAGTATAATATTAGCCTCCTTATTAGTGTTATACCATGAATAGCCATCCACGACATTGGGGTGTGTTATCTAACGCATCCGATCGTCGTGGATGGCGTGGATTTATGGCCCGCCATGAGATTAGTCCTCGTCAGATTTAGGGATCAATCAGGTTAGCTTATGTCCTGGGTCATTAGCTTAGAAGGAATTAGCTATGACATAAATGACGAGCACGCGTGGACACGACGTCAGCCACTCGTGCGATATTGTCCACGCTAGTTAAATATAATGCAGGGTTTTTTGTGAGTGTTTGCTGGTGAAGGCCAATAATTGGTTGGTCATTTTGACCGTTCTTATGTCATATATAGCCTACCTGGCCAATGCTCGCATGTGTGATTTCAGCAATAAGCTGTTTTGGGGGGCGCGATTGCCATGAAAACGCCTGGCTCATCTGATCGTTTGCTCAATTTAGGATTAAGTTACACTGAATTTAAGAATATGGTAGTCAAATCGATTGTTTCAATCTTGTGTACGTAAAGTGGGCCCAACAGATTTCTGCAAGATCAGCACGTGGTAAATATTATGCGATAAATGTCATACAGGTATTGTAATTTCAGTCTTCTCTTCGTTGGATATGCTGACAGGATCCTTGGTTGTACACACCATACAGATGTGTGCTTTTGACATCGCTGTCTTTTTTTTGTTTTTCAGGGCAACGATTCTCTCTCCTGAATCATCATAAATTAATTTCCCGTCCCGGAGCGTAAATTATCCGTGAACTGGCGAATTTATGCTTGAACCCAAAGTAAATATGTGTGTCCATTGGGAAAAGTCGATCAAGCGAAATCTTCTCTTCAGGTAGTAAATGCCTGAAGCAATGGTTCTGTGCTCAATTCCGGAGGACTCGTGCAGGAGCTTCAAACGGTAAGCATCGATTCCTCCCTTCTTGCGCGAATTCAAAGCAGCATTGGTGTACATACAAATTTACTAACAAACGTCTTTAGTGCCTCCCCCCCACAGCATAAGGAAATACGTGCATTACAATAGCACAATACTTTCGGTGGAAATGGGTACAGAATTCGTTGTCTTAATCCCAACATAACGTAACGGCCATATTATATTAGTGGACAAGTGATTATTTAAGGTTCATATCGACCCAAATAGCCTGTGTGGGGCGGTCGCAGATACGCTGGTTTAAAATGTTGCAAACTTGAAGTGAGATAGAGTGATATACAATGGTGTGCTTTGAAATAATGTGGGTCCTTTATGCCAACTGAATTCACAGCTAAGTTTGACCAGGGTGAATATCTGATGTTGTACTCTTTACATGCAGCAATGCCGAAAGCTGTTCCGTGGACGTTACATGTTGACTGTGAGTCAGCCAGGAAAATGTACTCTCTACGTGTAATATTATATCGTCAAAGTGATCGGTATCGCGGTACGGGCAATTGGCCTTTGACGCAAAGAGGTTTTAACACAGAAGCAGAATTAAAGATAATCACTTAATTGTGAACCGTATATACCCGTATACAACCCGTACATATATTCTGGCAGCAAAGCATGACTGTGACTCCTCTAGTTAGAAAAAATATTTTGTTCCGTCACAAATAGACAATAAGAAGAAGATCAAATAGAGGATGCATCAACCCCAAGATTACTCCCTACCAGCTTATGCAAAAAATAGTCAAGAAAGATAAAAAAAGTCTCAGAATGAAACCAGAAATTCTTCGGAGAATACAATCTAACGAAAGGCTAGTCAATATATTTGAATAATGTATGTATGAGATTAATAAGAATAATTGATCAACGCATATCAAAAGTGAAGTTTTATGCCAAGAATGCCCTCTTGTTCAAATATGTTGAGTAACTAATCAAGTTAAACTTCTTCAGCCTGCAGCCTGAGGAAGGCTTAACCGTAACCAGGTAAATAGTGGTTACACAAGAACGATCAACCGTGCGATTCGCTTGCACTTCACACACACTCACTCACATTTCCGAACGGACTGAATTTGACGGGAATAAAAGAAACAACAAAACAGTTTAACTAAATGTTTACCTGCTCGGTTAACATAGGTATAACAGATCTTCGAATCTGAAAAAGAGAAGATGAAGATTCGTCCCTTCCAACGCTTCCAAATGATCTGTGAAATCTTCTCTGTTATTAACTCAATTTTTATTAGCCCCCATAATTGAATTATACCATCGGGCTTCTCATCCAGACCAATTTACTATTCATATAATTTTGGCAACTGTGAATTTACCAAGACCAATGAACCAATAACAGGAATACCCTGCCAAATAAACGTTGATAGAGAGAAACTGATCGAATTGTTTAATCGGTGTACTTACTTCTCGCGGCATACGATTAACAATTGCGGCAATCTGAAGCAAAATATGTAGTTGCGAAATTTAGAAGTTTTAGTTCCTGTTTTCCAATCGATTCCCTGATGCACCGCTTCATTTTAACCATCATCCTTTTGAAGAATCTTCTCCCCTCCACCCGTCATGGAAACCGGAGTAAATTAAACTCGAATGTTATCCCATTTGTCCCGAAAGTTACGAGAATTTTACAATGCTGATAAGAAATGATTCGCCTTTTTTAACTAAAGTTAAAAAGGAACCTCACACCTTGACGCAAGGCGCCGGATCGTCAATATCTCGATTGCGACTCATAGACGGTCTTAAATAGTTCAATCCTGTCAGTTTAAACGGCTTGAAAGAAACACGAGTTCAATTTGCTGGCGGAGAAGATTCGGACACGGTTGCAAACTTCGCGTTAGCGCGAAGAGCTGCACTTGCGACTCGTGGATTACACCAAATGCCTCATTCGGAGGATTCGGAAGTTTTTCCTGAGATCAGTTCATCACAGGATCCGTTTTCAGATGCACAGTTTGATGTTGATGTGAATCCATAATTAATAACCGCGTAAACGGATCGTCTTCTAACAGAAGAATGATTCGTATGCCAATCATAGGCAGCCCCCACTCTGATTAAACCGTCGTCATCGATGAACGGCTCAAAGGCATGGATGCCATTCCTATTATGGAGCTGGCGGTCAGGAGATTCTTGAATGCCAGCCCAAACAGCAAGCTTGAGTTTGCTTCAAGAAAGGCTATTTTGCCGACGGGCGGCCCAGTTGGACAGCAACACAAAAGCGAATCGGCAACTAAAATGTTCAATCGCTCGTCTGATATAAGCGAAAACTTCTACGGGTTTAAATAATGATGCGCAACTTTTGGAGTTACGAGTAACACGCATCCAAATCTAAACATATATTACTGCTGCAAAAGCATTCTCGCTTTCATCTGCGAATGTATGCATCTCTATTTTGTAGCTTCTGCATTCAATCTCAACCAACGTGGCACTTTGAATAAATGTATATTGTTTAATTAGGAGGACCAAAGTAACCACTGTTTTAATAGATTTAATTATGTTTTAATAAACCAAATTAACCAGTGTTTTGATAGGATAATTTAGGTACGGTGGTATCCAACTTAATTTTCTAAGATGCACTTTTTAATCTAAAGGTTCATACCGAAGGGGTGAAGGCAAACCCTGCAGATGATAGAAGTGCGCTCAACTACCCATTAGGGAAAGCATGATTTGCCCCGCCTTTTGAATGAATTCCAGCATAGTGTATAGATTGAACTTCAGCATATCGTCTTTGTCACATCGTGAAACTCTGAGGATTTTCACCATGTCTGGTCGTTCAATTGGACATCCAACTTTGAGGTTGCTTTGCCAAATATTTTCCTCAGCAAATTGTCATTTATTCGGAATTTTCTCATTTCTATATTTGCGTCTCTGAGTATCTGGACGACATCTTTCCACGGAATTCTCGCGTCTTCGTCAGAAGCCGTCCGCATCGACATGCTATAGTAGAGATCATGAATTGTTTTTTTTGGTACGCGACAGGATGCGATTTCGCATGCAACTTGGCGGGTTTTCTCATTACTGGGATGGTGTTAATTGACTGTCGTTTACTCGACGGGAGACGGTTGACATTCTGCAAGGAATTTGTCCAAAAAGTCTTCGTGGATCTTTGAACCACTAAAAAGCAACTTTAAACATCATATATACTTTTCGAATTTCAACTATCAATACCACGTTGTAACGACGAAACTTTGTTAATGCCTACAGTGGATAACTTAATAAATTTGGAGTATTGTGGATACAATCACTAAGTGAAAGATGTCTTTTGGTTACTACGGACGCTTTAAACACCGGACGCACTTTGCAAGATTCCTTTGTTGGTTGAATAAACCGAAAAATAAGGCATTAAGATTAAGGTTGCGTGTCTTCTTGAATAAGTGCCGTAAATCCCTGGTCGAAAAGAGTTGCATTTTTTCCAAGGAATCCTTTTTTAAATTGTTGTTCCTGGACAGCCTATCGTCTAACCATACTAGTTGCTTATGTGCCATCATGCCGTTTACATTCAGCTTGTGCATGTTGTCTTTAAGGTTCATATACACTGGACGAGTTTTGCTGGGGAGACGTTTGATAGTGTTTTCGAAATGTTCCGCGATCTGATGATAGTAGTCGGGCCTTTCAAATCCAGAAAGTCTTACAACCGTAACTTAGTTATTGGCACACGCTTGGTCGCGAAACACAACATGATCGCAGCACGTATTAAACTTAAAAGCATTTGCAAACACTTGCATAGGTTCACTGAACATTACTCTTGCTGAGTCATTGAGGCCTAATAGTATGCCAATAGTATCAGCTACAGTATCAGTTTCGTCGGCCGAAGTTATGCTATTTCGCATTTGACAGAACTGCCTTGATGGTGCAGGAATGAGGTCATTGTTATTTTATCCAGCATATGAGCGATTACTCCGATCTAATATTATCCTTACAATTGTGTGTAGAATAGTTACTACACGTTCAACGGGGTAACGCAGTTTTGCACCTTGTTTATATTAGAAAGCAGATGCAGTTTCAAAGTCATGCTGCCGTTAGATCAAAGTATAGAAAATGCACGTTGCTTAGCGCACTAACATTCATCTTTTATGCCGATATAATATATTAAAAGTTCCCATTGTTCTCTTGCATAAACGTGTTTAAAGGCAAGGCCGCGCTATATATATATATATATAAAAGCAAGTCATTAAAGCGAAGCTGGCTCAATATTCCCTTGACGGTGTAGCCCCGCTAGAGTAGTGGTTTCCTCTGAAGGATTTCGAAGGGCCGCTTGAAAGGAGTCGACGCTCGGCCGCACTTTTACGAGAGGCCAAGCCAACAAAGAAACAAACGAGGAAACAGATACAGAGACAAAGACGATCAGCAGAGGCGGTTTGAACTGAATACGGCGAACCCTAGAGTGAGGAGATTTGCAATTTTCTCTTCGGATGTTGGCACGTGTTGTTGGCTTCATATCTCACCCGAGCCGTTTAGCTGAGCACTTGCGGACAGCGACGTGTTTCTGAGCATACTGTGCATTACTGATCGATATAGAACCCATACATATGATATATTTATAATGGCGTACGTATATACATGAATGTATACCTATATATATATATATAATAAAGCATTCTCAGCTTCGGTTAGATTTCCCTGGAGAACGGGCCATGCATGCTGCGAAAAATACGCACGGCTTAAGTCGGGGTCAGACGGGGGTGGTGGTGTTTACATTCCCAGTCAACCTCGGTAAAAAGCGCCGTTCAGCTATTTTCGCTCCGTTCGTAGCGTTTCGGTAGATGCGAGGCATTTAATAATACCTGAGGCGGGATCCCAGCCAGCGTGTTTTGTGGGCAAAGCCGACCCTTGTCTGTCCTTCATCGAAATGGAGGCTGTCGGCGGTTCGGGGGGTGATAATATTAACTTTGTTGCACACAATGATGCTGATGACCATATGGGCACCTGTATGCACACAAATGGTAATAATGACTGTGCCAAAGTAGAACAACGTGCACACTTCTTTCTATTATATTACATCTACTCGTAGGTTTATGCGTTGCATTTACATAAAATGCGTAACGGACATACTTTCTTGCTGTCCTTGACATTTACCAGCAGCAGGATATATCACCATTGTCATATAATCGGCTGACATATGTAAATAGATGAGAACAATTGCGTACGAGCATCGCGTGCCTAACACTTGTTGGCGCATCGTCATTAAGACTTAATTAAGATCACTCTATATCATTCTGACAGAATAACAGCACCACGCTATCCCTAAACCTATCATTTCAACCCAGCGAATATTTGGAGTACAACCACATCTGACTATTACAGAAATACTTCTAATTATATATCTGTTAGGTTGAAAGAACGATCCGCTATGTCGTTATGTATCATATATAGTGCTGAATACTCTGGCACTCTCCGCTATCAACTAACCGACTCTATGTATTATAACATACTTGTATGTCTACCCTGTATTGATTAGCTCACGCAAGCTTAGCAAACTTGTTCGAAGAGGGCGACATTAACCCAAGATATGAAAAACAGGATATTACACTTTGATCTTAGCCAAAAGGCCAAACAGGCAAAAACAGGATATTGTATTGACTCAAGCCGCCCTTTCAGCAGTCATCTGTAGCTATTAAAAGGGACCGCGGTAATTTTGGCGCGTAAACAGATTAACATAGGAATAATACTTGTCGTTTATATAGTAGTCCTCTTGTCTATGACAGTAAATGAGATGCATCTTTCACATTGGCGTATTCGGGATGAGTACCCATCATATTGCTTGTCACTCCATAGAGTACAGCTGTATTATAGGCGACATTATGAGATTAACAGGTTCTCGCTCAAAGCAGGGCTGAACAAAGCTATAATGATACAACTTGTTCTAGAGGTCTGAATCTATTTCGTTAGGACGTCGTGCGCTTAAAATGTTTGTGACAGTAGAAATCCATTCATATTCATTATAAAATTAGACTTAAATTTAAAGTGTAAAAGCACTTTAGGTCGCATGTATTTCTGACGTTATCTTATTTCCGTTTCTATAATACTTAATAACGTGATGGTCAGTTTCATTATTTTTGAACGGCCTTGGTTTTTATATAGACATACTTTTCCTCAAGCTGAATGAAACCAGTGACTCATCTTGGCTAACTTTTGAAGTGTGCTATCCGCTATGTTCAATGGTAGTGTACTAGCTAGATAGGAAGTTCTTATAGGGGCTCTAGGTTGATGTCATGATTTCGTCGACGCATTTCAATCTAGTGCGCCCGGATCTTGAGAAACATTTCGCGCCCTTGTATTCGGCATATCTCGACAGAAACAAATCTAACCATTTCAATAGGCTTGAAGTGGATTGGTTATTTCTAAACAAATATTCTCTTTCTCTCTCGAGCGATATATCCGTACCTGTTTATCGAATCGATGTATCGATCCAATCAAATGATCAGATGAAATGTATATTTTTTACGCCGTTAACGTTGCCATTCAATAACAGCATTCATCATCCACTGGTGTTTAACTTTAATAGCCTTACGAGTTCACCTCACCCGCAGGCCAATGTTGCACGTGTCACGCGCAGCAGCTTCCTTTCAACGACAGCAAAGCATTTTCTTATGCTACTAAATATATAGGTCGTCTGTTCTGTAACATCTCACCGAATACAATAGCAAATCCATCGACACGAGGACATCGAGCAGCACGTCGTCACTTACCCTGAAAACGCTGTCTCCGCATCTGCGTATAGCTCTGGTCGACAGATCGGGATGCCTGTGCCAGATGATGCCTTTGGGGCCGTTGCGACGTTGGTAGTAGGTCGAGTTCAGAATCCTCCTCATCGTTTAGGGCCAACCCCGCGGCGAAGTCCATCATTGTCGGAGGAGTCCGCTCCCCGTGCATCGCGCGACTGCTTCCGCCTCCTTCGATCGAGCGGGATTTTCCCGATGATCGCCACCGGGACAACAGACCTATGTAAGAAAGATCCACCCACGTAGCGCAAACAAACAAGTAACACGTATGTAAATAACAGATAGACAGACACAAACAGGTGACCTAGATAATAGGCCTACCAGAACGTAGAAGAAGTACACACACATATCGTCACTTGTTTGTTGGTCAGTTCAGCCGTGACAATCGGAACTGAATCCGGCATTACATAGGGGACAAAGGATCTATTTCAATACTATCATGTTATATTCAGTTATATTGAATGAATCAACGGTGACAAGAACGAATGTTGGGTAGTATGCGCACTAAGCGGGGAACACTTTACACTGAATTCAGCCGAACGTTCAGTTGAGTAAACGACGATGCGGCGAGATCGACTCGACGCGACTGTGCCCAAAATGTTATCTTGCTTGTATTTTGTAGATTTTTTTTCATATACGTGACTCTATGTCTGGCTTTTGATTGCACTTCAATCTTGGAAGAAAGCTCACTTTGAAAATCACACTGTTGACTCTAGTCCACATTGGATATGTTGATCCCACGTAATGAAACCCATTCTACTCTTAAATTTGCTGATACGTGAACGTCTTGTGAAATGCCTGCCCACGTCGTAGCTGGTGCATTATAATAGCTCTGCAATGCTTTCACGTATTTACTCGCTGACTTGTTATCTAAGCCCACTACTTTACGACTATGTCCATGGATGGAGCATCCGTGAACCGTCCTTTGAGTCGCGTGAATGATATCCGAAGCACCAGCTCTTTTTCACCTGATCGTGGTACACCAGTGGAGACTATACATTTTTCTGTTCTCATCGCACTATGCTTTCAACAGATACATATGCGTGTTGGTGCCCTACGTGGAAGGATAGGAGTGGAGAGTGTTTTGAAAGGTGGGTTTTCTAAATGTCATGTTTCAGATCTTTTGCCCTGGTTTACTTAACCCTTCAGAGACCCAATCAGAGACGTTACTTATGGACGAATGACACTAAGTTTTTGTGTGTCTTTGAAAAATTCATTTGACATGCAAAAAAGTTACAGCGTATATACTTTACCGATAAATGACAATGCTAATATATGAGGAGGAAACTTGTATACCGCGTGGACTCAATGAATTCGGTGTATTGAGGAAGTTGGCATTGCGCATTTCGTACGTTAAACCCATGCTTTACTTAACGATGGTCAATGTATAGTCGATTCTGTGCCTTTAGATATTTATTTTGTCTTTCGTTTTGGGAAGCCTGTATGAGATATCTCAGAAACAAACCTGACATGAACGCACGCATTCCCTTAAACCGAACAAAACTGATTGAACATATGAGCCAGAATCGTGCTCTTCAAGGCCCATATCGGACATTCAACGTCTTAAACATTAAGATGTTTAATTGAATGTAAACCTGCGGAAGCTCTTTAAGAACCATCTCGTAAGTATTTCTTCAAAATATTCCAATAATCAACCAACGATAACAAGTAAGTCTCTATCCGTTAATAAACCAATAAAACATTAACCTTTATCAGTATTTTTCATATCATATGCTAGATACACCACCGCAATGTCACACTCGTTCAATCGCCTACCACCGCACTATCCGGCTGATTTGTGAATATTCTACATTTTTATAAAACCTGTATCCTTCCATTTGCCGTAAGCTCGCTTCGCAAAGGTGACGTTACAGCTTCCTCATTTACTTCGTCCAATAATCAGCTCCCCCTTTTCAATTGGGCATTGATTTTCGATTTCGTGGCACAAATAAATACAAACACAGTAATATAATATATCTACTTGCATAGTTGACTGTCTATGCATTCGGTGACAAACGCCTCACCTCGCCACTTCCCCGTTTAGCATATGTGCATTTGTAAGAACCTGAATCCTCCCTATTCCTTTATCTACGCAGACAGCCAGCCAGCCAGCTAGCTACACCTCTATCCCTTCAACTAGTCTTCATCTCTCCTTCCTTGGTAACAGTCTCGTCGAAGCTCTACTACGCGACACATCCTTACGCATATCTGCATATTCAATGCGTTTCAACCCAGTATGCATTCCGCTCTGTACTGAGCCAACCATCGCCTTTCCTACAACCTCTAACATGACGCTCACTCATGAGGTTTAGCTCTCTCTCTCTCTCCCTTCTCTCTGTCGGTAGTCAACGATGGGACAACGAAGAAATAAACGTCCCGGACAGGGTCCCGTCCCCAGCTGAACTCTGATTCCGACTCTAAACTCTCTTGCTCTCTCCCTCTCTTCATAGTGGATTTCCACAAAGATACCACCAACCCTTTCTCATTTAGTTTCTGCCGTGGTACTGCCATTCCATTTCATTCCAACTAACCAACGAACCAACGAGCCAACCAGCTCCTTCCTCGGTGCTCATCGACCTTCTCCGCCTCGGTGCAATGCACTATGGAGTTAGTGTAGTGGTAGTAGTTGTAGTAGTGGTGGTGATGGTCGAGTCTGGCCGTTGCTGCCAGCGCGAATAGATGGAGCGTAACGTCGCGTTTAACTTTCCCGATTGTTGTAGGAGAGTTCATCCTTCGTCTTCTTCTTCTTGCATTTCCAGCAAGTGAGTGAGCTAAGAATGCGAGCGGGCTTCAGGCTGGCGCCAGACGTGGCCTTAGCGCTAGTCGCTCCTGTGCCCTGAACTAAGCGGACTTTACCGCTGCTTCGGTGTTCGTTTTCGAAACATTTCACCTTCAGCCAGCACACACACACAGTGTGACGTTGAGAAGCAGCTATGCTCTGAGTGCGAGAGACATAGCATTCGCGCATCTACATTTGGTGCGAGCGAGGGTGTGTCTGAGTCACCATTGAGCGCTGGCGGTTGGTAGCTGTTCCCAAGGATTCCTCCTGAAGACCCTTTTTGCCATCGAAATGCCGCGAAATGATCGCCACCTCATATCATTCTCAGGAGGTTGATCCATTCTTGGCACAGACGATCGGAACATCGAATATTAATATATGAGCAGTTGACGTATCGAATCGTTGATACGAGTGATTTCTCATTAATGCAGCAACGTGAATAACTGGGTTACAAAATACTAATGAATGAAACCCAACAGCAAGGAATATAATTTTAATATAAAATAAATACTCGCATTTTTAACAATTTGATGTTAAATCACTGACGATACGGAAATTAAATGTGCAAGAGGAACTCACATATCACATAGCGGGTACTGTACTCAGGAACATAATATACGAGTTAAAGGTTCTCTCTGTACAATTTGCAAAATGTTTTCCAACTCTCTGCTAAATTACTCAACTGTCATACATGGATTCGGCGCCGATGTTTGTGGAATAATACATCTCTAGAAACTATGCCCACGAGGGCTGGCTAGCGGCTCTTATCAACGGCTGCGTGTTGTAGTAAAACTGTTAGCTCTTCTCCTTCCGTATCATTTAGCTTCTACACATATCTATCCGTAACGTAAACAGGTCACTGAATCACTTTAAATGATCCACTCGAAAACGACAGAACTTAGATATGTCTTAGATGCCCCCTCAAAACCGCACTTTATAATATATCGTAGCATATTCATGCTATACTTGCTTATTGTAATTATTACACGCTCACTTAGGCGTTTCTTGCTGGTTGTACATAGGCCTTAAAGATACTAATTGTCCGAACTGTGTTATTTCAGTGAGCTAATTCTGTATTTTGTTGCGGTTGAAATCGATCAGCTCGCCCAGCAGAAATCAACGTAAGTCTCGCATTTTATGAAAATATTCAGAAAACGTGGTTCTATTTCAGGTTAAAAGCTAATTTTTAGATCCATATATAATTGTTTCTCTCTCTCTCTCACTCTGTAATCCCAGACAACACATTCACTAATCTTCTTCTGGGATTCGTCCGACCTTGATTTATGTGAACTGGCTCTTGTGTGGTGGAGACCAATTCGATCTTATTAAACGCGCTGATGACAAACTGTTTACGCTCTCTGCTAGACGACATTGTACGCCTAGTTAATAACAATGAAATGACCCCCTTAGTTATAAACACGATATACATCGGTGTAGACTATGCATTTCAACCACGCACGATATCCTGTATGAAGATGATGCCAATGGTACAGACCGATGCACGCACCTGCAGATGAAACTGGGTAACGAACTGTTTCGGTGTTGTCCCAGGAGGAAACATATCAGGTAGCTTGCAATTCCCAGATGAATTATGCAACCGAGTCAGCAGCTCTTGCAACTATTACTTCCGTGAAACGGAGCGCGCATATCGCTATCAGAGCACAATACCGCACTAGTCTAGCGTTCGTTCTGGTTGAAACCGATGACTTTGATGAAATAACCATGAAAATTACAATTACAATTATAATATCCATACGAATGCTCCCTGATGTATTTACAAAGTACAACGTACTCGAAGTTACAAAACAAATTGTACCACATTGTTTAACTATGTGTAGTATGTATAGTTTGTTTAAATGCAATGCCTCTTGCCTGTTGTATCTTTGTTGAGTTCTCCGCCTTCAAACGTCTTCATCTTATCCCTGATCTGTTGTTGTACCATGTGGCATGCCATATAGTACTTGCCAACAATACAATCATCAGTTGTGTTTAATGGGTTATCAGTACAGGCGGTACACTCAATCATGTCAGCTTCAGGCTCGAACCATATCATCGCATTGGAACGTGACATCGATTGGCCTAATCGATATCCATAAACTATCCATCGACGTTGCACCAACTGTTAACCAATATATGGGCGTTTACTTATATTTGTATGATTATTCATTAACATTGTTCGTTCGGTAAGTGAAACATGTATAAAAACATAAAACATCCATTTACTCTAATTTTAAATGGTAGTTGAAGCGCTAGCAACACCTCTAGGCCATTTGATTCTGCCGAAGGTTGTTTTTAACTCACGTTCTCAAAGACTTGGACTGTGTGTGGCATTATATGCCACTTATGATAATTGAGCGCAAACAAAATATCGAACTGCGGTGGCTCAGCAAATTCGCACGGGGTCCCTCAATGAACGAAGAGGCCCGGATGACTTTCATGCACGCTGACCATAAAACGTACTTTTGTCAATAAAGATAATATTTTTAACATATCTAACATAAACGAGCGCAATATAAAAACGATAACTAGAGTCTGCAGAAACTACGACTGTTAGAAATATATAAGATTAGCAAGTGTTGTAGAGGCATCGCGGCGTCTGCTTCGATCCTGGCCGTGCTGGTCTGTTATACAAATGGTTACGACAATTAATAGCAAAACGATTATCTTCCTTGGCGATCCGTTTGAGCCAACAACACAAACAACAACAATATCATAATCAGTATCAGCAGCCGCAATATTGTCGCAACGACCAATCACAATAACAACGACATGAATAGCGGCAACAACAACAACAGCTACCCTGCCGCTGACCGCCGCCGGGGAGACAACTAACTAGCAATGCAAGTCGTTCATCATTTGCTGGTGCGCGTAGATAGATGATAGTGACAATAGAGACGATCTGTGGGCAACAACAGGCCCAGGAGCACGAACAGGACGAGAGGGGGACGAAGAAGATTTGTTGGTTGCCTGTCTGTCGGTCCGTGTCCCCATCCTATGCAAATACAGAGGTCGCAAACGGTGGTGGTCAGATAGCAGATGCCAGTTGTCAGCGCAAGTTGCTGTTGTTGTTGTTCTCCTGCAGCCACAGATGAGCCACATGGCGTTAGGGGTCCGCGAACAGCAAACAGGCCACCCATCGCCTGCGCTGCTACGGAAGGCTCAGGAGAACTATCACCACGGGGCTAGGTAGCTCTATTCTCGGTGTAAAGCACAACACAACAAAAGCAGCAACAACAAGGCTGCAAACTGCGACCAGTGCTGCTGCTGCTGCGGGGAGACGACTTCGTCTTCGTTTCTTCTGTCATACTATATAGGTGGTGGTGGTGGTGGTTTCCATTGCACGCTTAGGGACATGCGCTGCGTGCTGCTTCTCTACTCTGCTCGTCGTGCTTAGGTACTAGTCATCCCGACTCATTGCCCGACCGAAGGCCGTTACTCGTCTGCCGACCAGACTCGGTCCTTGCCCTGCGCTGTCGGCCTGCAACTGCCGCCACTCTCGTGAGCTGTTATCTTTCGTCTCACAGCGACACAGTCCCCCTATACCCCTCCCCCGCCCCGCCCGCATTTCCCCGAGAGTCTAGCCAACTAGCTAGAGGCTACGTAACATGGCTGCTGGCAACCACACAGTGGCAGCGAGCCAGAGCTTGGTTTCTCCCTTCTCTTGACGGTGACGGCGGTAGCAGCCACGTTTTGCCGGGAGTGGTCGTCACTCCCGGGGGAATCCTAATTAGAGAAGAAAGTGGGATCGGTCGCAATAGAGCACGCGATAGGGTTATGCTGTGTAGAGTTGGGACAGGAGGCGACGTAACGCCACACGTATAAATGTATACTTTCAGTAGAACGAGCTTGAGGGGCAAGAACCGCGTGAGCCGCCTTAAGCATCGAATAGATAGAATTATAATAATACTGCACCTTTGTACACAAAAGAATATAGCACAGAATAGAATAGTTCTGTAGTGCTACACATATATATGTGTGTGTATACAGAAATATGGCATAGTATGTTATGCGAACGGACAGGTCAAAGTAGGTGAAAGATATATGAAAGCTAGAGGATTATGGTGTTAGCAACGAGACCAACGGTTGCTAACCGACTCTGTACGTCCGTTTGCTCACCAGAAATTCACCTTAATAGGGTCAACAAACGATGCGTCCTCCTTGCTGATAAAAACCATGGCTGCTTCTGGTAATGTTAAATACAGCGGTTATGCACGATCCCATCATATACTTTATGTGCATAGGAGAGCCATGTATTCATACACGTAACAGAATTTGACTTAGTCTATCTGCATTTAACTGCGGTGTGGCTTTTACTTGCAAATACTAGAAAGTAAGATGGACATATCAATGCTAGTCTATATCGCCAGTGTGTTTTCTACTTATAATGATATAGCATCGGTTAAGAATTCTCGAATCTGTTTAAATGGATTTGCAAACGTTTTGCTCTTAAAGACTATTCAAAGTGTAACAAAGCTGCACCAATCTGTATATCACCAAGACCAAATCGTCGCTTCTCTCACTCCAAGTTTCTCATTTGCTTAACGCATTTCCATTTGTTCCACAGATTAACAACAATATTTATATCATGAGTGTGCTTCAACCCTTAGAAAGCACTTAAGCCAGGCCGAGGAGGTCCAATGAAGAATAGAGTATAATAGAGCATATCAGAACTTGTCTGCTCCATGTGCACGCTCCGTATTCGCTGATTATTAATTGGATTATTCATTATTACATTTAACATTCATCTGCATTTTCCTGAGTTGAGTGCCGTCATGGCACTGCTATGCATTCACTAGTAAGTGTTATTCTATTTTACTTGAATGCCAAAATTTTCAACCGAGTTTAGCCTCGGTTCAATGCTCGCGGTTCCATTCAAAAAACGAACGCTAGAAGAACTGCATATGTTTTCACACCTAAATTGAAGTCGATTTTAGCGTTGTTTTAATTTTTTCCTAAAAGTTATTTTTATGTATTAGTCAATACATAGCGGGCAATCGGAAATCCTGCAAAGCGTGCGTTCAGCCGTGGATCACGAAGGCAAATATTATTATTATTATTATTATTATTATGTATCGCATAAGGTAGTGAAATTCTTCACCGGGAGAGGGAGCAACAATCGAGTTGGCTTCCCTTTATGCTTCCATCAGTGCGAGTGCGTCTCGAGTATTTTTTGAATGAGCCGTCGTCTGATATGATCGCGTCTATCTATCGCGTTCTCTTTACCTAAGGAGGACACTTCAGATGTCCTTGAGACGCATAGGATTTTTCCCGTGCAAAATCCTATACGTCTCAAGTATTCGACGACGACGACAACAACAACAACAACGCAGAGAACAGACCTTCGTTGTTCGTCCCACGGCGTCTCGTTCTGCCGGAGGCCACCGATTGTTTGTTTGGTCTCAGCATTTCAATACCTGACAGCTATCGGAGTAGCTGCCAGTTCTCTTGGATTGTGGTGAACAATGTAATTTTCACACGAATTACAATCTACCCAAAGAACTAGAGACAAAAAAAAACTTGCACCGACAGTTACGTTTATCTTTTATCAGGCTCGTTTGCTGCCAGGTGAACAGGAATTACTCCACACAGGAAAATTGGTGTATCATTGACTGGTATCAAACTGACTCGATTAGGCAGAGATGTTTGTTCTTATTTTATTTGACAAGGAAGACAACTTCAATGATACCGATTTTGAGTGCTGACCTTTCAACAACTGTTCGCAACTGTCAATGTAGTCTAGCCAACTGTACACCTGATTGTCAGCTAGTCGTACATCCATTGGGCAGTTTGGGATTTCCAAACATCTCGGTTATTCTCATGTTGCATATTATGAACACGAAATTCAGTTGATAAAAGAGACGAATTAGCATAATTAACAAACGCTTAACCATAAATCATAAGAGAAGAAAAATGCATTTGCATTTCCTGGACTAATGTACTGGCGTCGTACAACATCTCGCCCACAAACCTATTTATTCTCAGTGAAACACGCACATTGGGGATGTAATGATTTTGCAAAAGGAAAACCAAACGAAAGATGCCAAATACTCCACTTACTATCAACTGTCCCCACAGTATCGTTTGGCCTATACTGTTATGTCAAAGCGGAAAGACAATCCAACGATTGAATGTTCTCAATCGTTCCCAGATGCATGTCTGATGTTGCTCGATCATTGTCTACTTGCAGTGCAGATACTCTCGTCTGGCCTCTCCCCAGATTGTGGCCACTCTTTGTTCGTGAGACAGAAACAAGGCTATCTTCTCCGATACCCGTGATGGCATCGTACTAAACGTCTGCACCAACATCGTCAAATCCAAACCACGAACGTAAGAAGTGTTAACGCCTGTCAGTTCACTCGTGGGTTCTGTTCGCTTTTCTGCATAATAAATATATAAAGTAAAAGCAGCAGGCTTCGTTCTTTGTTCGTGGCGGAGCGAAGCGCAGCGATTCAGTCTGTTCTTCGACTGCATAAAAGTTTCATTTAAAAGTTTCTCTCGCAGTCACTCCATCTCTTTCTCTCCCTCCCTCGCTCTCGTTTTCGTTAGTTTGTCCGTTGCCTCCACAGTCCTTCGCGTACTGCTACTAAGCTGAAGCTTCCCGAAGCATTGCAAGAGCTTCCCGTGAAACCTTCGCCGCAGTCAACGATTCATTCGTACACCCTCCCACCAATGAGCGGACTTTCCATGTTGTCTAATCGGCCGGCCTCGAGAAACGCGCACTGAAACCACGTCTACTACAAGCGGTACAGCTACTCGATGTGGACGTAATGGAGTTCCTATTCAAATTTAGCCTGCGTGCCTCTGTGGCCGCTGGCCGGTAAATCAGTCAACGACTACTGCCGCTACCGCCGTTGCTTGCTTCGATCTTCAATAGATGTATGTATAAGCCGATGTATGTATGTGGTACATGCATGAGTGCTGTTGGTGCGGTGCGCGATGCTCAGTGGTCATTGCCCATTCGGGTGGTGGTGGTGGTTAGAATAATTGACGGCTGAACATCGGCGAACAGGAACGAGTAACGGTTGGAATTCTCCCGCCGACGTGGTCCAGAACACATTGAATACACAAACACCCATGCGCAAACATACATACGCACGGACGCACACACACACATACATATATATATATATACACTAGCTCGTGTGCCAGTCCTCTCCCCCTTTATCTTCAATACGTGGGCTAGATAAACTATGTAGATAGATAGGGGAGGTGACCGCCATTTGGCACCGTGAGATTCAAACGTTCATCACCGAATGCACACAAACACACACACACACATACAAACGCACACGACTGCTTATTATCGGGTTTCTTTGCCTCACTACGAGATCCGAGTGTGTACTCGCAAAGCGAGAATGACGACACACTGTTTGCACCCAGGGGTAGCCAACATGGGATGTCGGCTCCCGGGATATTTCGCTTCCGCTCGTATACTTCCGATACGTCGACAATTTTGAAACAAAATAAATCCTCAACTGATCAGTGCGAGAGGTGGCTGCCAAAGAATATGATTTTGGTTCGCGGTGGGACAATTCAAATTTACCGCCTTGAAACGACTGCGTGAAGGAGAAACCTGGTGAACCGGATGTTTCTCGAAAGGTTCTCGAAAGTGAAGCCTTCCCTCGAATGATCACCGGACCCAAAGTGTAGATTAGAAGCAATACGCACAGTTATTAGCTAGTGCCTTCTTGTTGTCGAGCCTGGTGACGAGGCGCATTCATGTGCGCCTTCCAATCGGAGGAGACGGACGTAGGTGCATAGGTTCGATCCCCACCGTTGCACATTTGCATTTAAAAAGGGGTCTGTATCATGAAGCAATGCCGAAAGCAGTAGCACCGTGTTGTTGGCTAGGCGTCAGCTTGGAAATTTTAATTTGCTTTTACTTTGGCCTTCTTGTTAAAGGGGCCTTCTTGTAGAGGTAGAGCTTTATTGATTCTTTAAAGGAACTATTTTACAATTTTGCAACACTAAAGTTCTCTCAAATAAAAAGAGAGTGTTGTCTGTTATTTGTTCATTTTTTCTATCGTCCTGTGACATTGTGGTCACAACATATGGTCGTGGAGTGGGTGGGCTCCGCTTGCGTTCACTCAGTTACAGTCGCAATTCGTTGAAGTTGCTCTTATTCATGCCATAACTTGCAAGCAGTATATTCCGTTCTGACATTTGGAAATAGATAGTCTGAGTTCGTAGTAGTTAAATTTGCATATTTGTCTTGTATGTGTTCTAGTCGGAATCCTGTAGAAGTCTGGTACCCTTGGGATTCAGCACCAGCTTATCATGATACAGCAACGATAATAGAAAGGAATGTGAATCGTGAGAAGTAGGATATACCGAATCAATGAGGGGGACAGAAGACAAATCATAAAACGGGACGAACTGAGGCCACAGCAAGGATTGAACTTGCGTTTAAGACATATCCCACTACAGGCTTCTTTTTGTAGAGGTTAAACCATAATCATAATCTAGTAGCAATATGGTGGGACAAGGCCGGTAGATGGACAGAGTTCATCATAGAATGGCGAAGCTGTGCTCACATGGTAGACAGGTCTATTTTTCGCAAGTTCCATCGTGAACTTGGTTATTGAGTAAGTTGCAGTACCGTCACAGCCATAACTTCAGACGGAGGATTTCCTCTCATACAGCCTTGGTTTTATGCTTAAGATCTTCTTTCATTCAGTCATTGCTGTCTTATACAGTTTTACAAAAAAAAGAAGGACAGCTTAAATGGGCCATTATCATCCCCGATATAAGTTCAGAATCCCCCCCGCGCGTCAGATAACCATGAAATTCCATACCAAAGTAAAATCTTCTTTTTGACTACGTGGTAGAATCAATGCTTATGGTATGACGCGTCTCCTCTCTGTGCGTATGGAAATTAGTTCATCACTGTAGAACGTTACGTGCGCCAAGGAGTGCAACAGTTGAACAGTCGAGTGGGGAGGAACAGGCGGTGGTCGTCGTCCCCAAGGCGAGGGTGTTATTATTATATCATTGAGTGGCATCTTCCATCGTTTTGGTACTGTCAACGCAACAACGGTTCTTTATGCTACTGCTGCCGCTGCTGGTGGTGTTCACTCTGGCGTTTGTCTATCGCTACTGAAAACAGCGTCTGAGGTCTTTTGTTCTCATCGACGAGGATTGGGGGTTTCGTTTCATCGGCTTCGTTACGCCCTCCTGCTTTACTAGCAACCAGCTCTCTTCAGAGTCTAGCTATGCGATAGATGGATCTCAATAGATCTGGTCGGTAGCTCTTTCAGCTCTGTGAACGCGTCTCTACCCGCCGCGAACCCATGCGTTCTCCTACCATGGGCAGCAGGTCCTAGCCACCAACGTGGGCTCGGCTAGCTATCCACTCTTTGAGTTGCTATACGACGTTCCACGTGGAAAGCGGGCTCTCGGGAAGAGTTAGAAGCTTGGTTCAGGCTGCGGCCATGGATGGCGAGATGGCGAGTGTATGGAGGAACAGCACAGCTTGCAGTCCCCGCTACCGCCGCCTCCACCGTCTAGCTGCCCCACCATTGATGGACGTTAGAGGAGATTCCGGATACAGCCGGCTGCTGCTACCAGTGCAGCCGTTAGGAGAAATGTTAGCGCCTGATGAACTGGAAGAGAAAAAAACATTTACCCTGCTTCGGCTCGGGCTCGGGCAAGCTACCTCTTAAACGCTGCCACGGCTGCCGCTATTGCAAAGCACTGTGATAGCAATGGACGAGAGAGGAAGAAGGAGGGAGTAGAGAGGGGGGAGGCTGTGGGGATAAACCTTTTTGCAGAGAAGGGACAGTATAGGCAAACCTACGCATACACAAACACCCCCACAAACACCCCCACACACAGACACACGTGGGACACAAATATTCGTAAATGGGAAAAAGCCGGTGTGCAGCTGTAGGATACGACTTTGAGCTTATTTCTCTATGGCTGATTGCGATTCCGTTTGATTGCACACTCCACACAGATGATAAACGATGAAAGAGCTGGTGCTGGTTATTTCTTTATTTATATTTTAGCGAAATACGTGGCGGTGATGGAACAGAAGATTGTGCTTCGAAATGGTCCGGCAACGCACGATGGATGGCGATATTGAAACTTAGGTAAATAGATATTTTCAAATACGTATTAAGCAGTTATAAATTATTTCATTCGACGAAATCCTTGGTAAGTTGCGCAGCACGCATAACGCATGGCTAACTCTACAAAGCATATGGAGCTTTTTAAACTCGGTCTGTTCGTTGGTACGCGATCGTAATGCTAAACGACACAATAGGTGTAGTGCTCCGCGGATAGCATTCAATCAAATGGCACCGATAGGAAATATGAGCTTTTCGGGCTTATATATATATATATATATATAATATATATATATATATATATATATATATATATAATATATATATATATATATAATATATATATATATATATAATATATATATATATATATACCAAAGTTATAGATCTGTCCGATGATTGCAACAGCATTCTGTAAAAGGATGACCTGACCGAATTACATGAATCGCGGTATTAGGTAAAGAATACTCAGATATGGGCTTCACCGCATAATATAACCATGTGAGTGGAATAATATAACCTGGATTTCCCCTAAATCGCCTTCGGTCCACCGTTCGTTTGACTGATTTTCAAGGCAATCTCATGTGTTGCTCTATCACGTGTGCACATCCCGTTCGTTTCCTTCCCTCAAAGGCTTTGCTCTTACCCGACGAGGCTTTAGTTAGAGATCATTTCGGCCGCTTTGGAGAAGTGGACCGCTAAGCCTCAGCCCGTGTCACTCGTCCGGGTGGATTGGACGACTTTACACTGCACAATTCCTAGTCGAACCAATCAAAATGAACACTGCTTGTGTTTGCATGTACATATCCTCCTTTCGCCCGCGAAATTCTATGGTATGGCTCAGGTACCTGCATACCTCAACGGTTTTACATGATGAACGCATACATATGTCTGTTAGAATATGACAAAAATTCGTAGAAATTGAAGTTGTATAAAATATAGTCTATATTTGTTGGCTACATTCGTTACAACCTCCATTGTGATAAAGGCCATGTTGGCTGGCTGATCAGCTCCGTTTCTAGATAGCTGTAGTCGTATTTTGTCTCAGCGTCATTTTCGAGGCGAGAGTTTCTTGAATGCTCCTGCCTAGTATATACGCGGCGTTCCTCTCCACTGGATCGGACGTGTCTCCCTTGCAGAGAGCGAGGACCTCCCTCCCCCTGGTTGATGTATTCTCCGCTTGCAATTCTCTACCTAGTTGACCTTCTTGTTTAGATATGATGACATTTGCAAATTGTCGCAAACTGCTGATGAACTGCGGGTGTCGATTAGGCACTGAATTACTGCTCGTCGATACCTGATGACATTACGTTGAACCGTCGAGCATCCGCAACGCGTAGAGGATGCGATCAACAATGAAAGGCGAGAACGTGTCGGTCCTTGTTCAGGTGTCGGCTTGGTAACTTTCAATTATGCAAGCTGATTGCACGCCGACGCACCGGGACGTACTACAAAGATGCAACTGTGGAGGGAGTTGCACTGTAAGTTGCACTAATCATAATAGTGCGCCCCTCTTGATAGGACAGTAACTGATCTCCTCGTCGTTCCTTCTGACACTATGTAAAAATAACACCACGAAGTAGTAGTGTGAAGTCAAACTATATTCAAGTCAATCTTCTCTCACTGCAACTCATCGAACCTACTGACAGCGGCACCGTGTTCGATGGGTGGCACTTACCAGCCTGCGTCCGCATATTGGGTATAAAGGTAAAGGTTTATTGGTTTATTAAAGGAGCTGCAATTTTACAATGCTTAAGCTCTTACATATGTCACGCTTCATGGGTGGTTTGATATTAACGTTATTATGAAAGCGCGCATAGGATTGTTACTGGTTAGGTGTAAGTCATAGACGCTCCCCGTACGAATTTATATATATATATATATATATATATATCCTGCATTGCAGGCCCAAGAAAACGTCATTTTGTCAACCGCTGACATACTGACATTTCTACCCGTTCCGAGCTTTGGAGACTGATTCCTGGGAGTGTCTTTGCGCTTATTGCGCACTCAGTGCGATCTTTATCCGTAGATGACTTAATGCTTTTAAGGAAACTTTAATTTCCAGATATGCATTTAGATGATATTTACTGGGCTGTAGTTGTCAGTTTAGATCTGGTACCGTCATCAAGGGTACTGAGTTTTACATGTGTATAGTATAGCGCTGTTGTTGTCCCTGTCCTGTGGAATCGGCGAATAGCGTGCAATACCACGAATGAAGCACGGTCTGTAAAAGCAGGAACCCTGGGGGAATGTCGCCTCGGTATCTATTACAGAAGCATGTCTCTTCAGCAGGCGGAGATCTTAAATCTCTACGGTGCATTACCACCTAGCCGGAGCTCGCGATATCGAAGAACCTCAGGGAGCGAGGCTAAAAGGTGGCCCATTCAGAAATTACGCCCCCACAAATGCGATTCCTCCCGAGAATCACCATCGAGCAACAACATCAACTTTACCTTAGAAGCATTTATACCCTTGAAATATAGCTTACTACCAGAACGATGTATAGGATTGGCTGATAGGAACTATGCTTATTATTACCATAGTCCCGCTAAATTTTAAACGATCTAGCTGAGGCGAAATGCTTTTTTTGTTGAAATCCATTGAGTCTTTGTCGATGTTCGGACTCGGCCTGCCGCTACAACCAAGCCTCCACTACGTTGGTTCACTGCGCTCGCGATAGCTTCGAAGGGAATTGCGAAGCATAGTATCTTCACGAAAGAAACGGAGAGAGCAGTGACTGCATCGGAGTCTTTTTGCTGCTCATAATCGCATTATCCAATTAAACATTCCCAAAGACCGTAGAGTGACATACACCTTCCGAGTTGGGGCGCACACTTGAGCGAAATGCCGGGCGCTTTCAGCAACGATAGCTAGACTCTTTATGTTGCCTAGTGCCTTCTGTCGTCTCGTGGTTTTTAAATACGTGAAAAAGTACTATAAAGTACTACCGCTCTCATTAATTTCATTTTTTCCACGCACGTACTTGATGTGTGGGGCACAAAGTGCGATGCAAACAGATCGGTTAAGCAGTACGTCGAGCTTAAGCTGCAATTGTATCAATAGTAGTAGGTAGTATTATTTAGACTTATCGCTGTCCCTATTGGACTGTGCTATCAATCAATAGGAAGCGTCACCGAATGTAACGAAAAGAAATCGGAGAACGCAAACAGCTCACCATTGTGTGCGTCACAAACGCAACTTGTAATGCGTTTGCCTCCCGGCCACTCTCGCAATAGGTCTTCAAGTAATCTCTGTTCAGAGTTTCAGAATGGCCGCGGCTTACCGAGCAAAATCGCCCCCAACCTCAGATCGGACCGCTGTGTTCAGCCGTTGTCACTTTTTCCTGCTGTGTTTCGTTCCGTGCCCTCGCCGAGAAAGCGCAGCACATCTCATAGCACGAAGAGATCAGGAGAGATTTCGTTGCTAGAGGGGGATGTGTGCACTGCCGCTACGATCAGGGCTACACATCGCCACCACCGCCAGACGTGGAGCAACGAGGTCCCAATGTTTCTTCTCAGCGGCACAGCGTTGCGCAGTGTTGCTTGAAAACAAAGAGGATCTACAAAGGATTGTCGGCCGAGACCCAGACAGGCCGGCTATTCTTTGCAATACAGCAGCTATGCCGACTCAGTCAATCTTTATTCCCGGCTATGGCCCACTATGAAGGAGAGTAAACTGCATATGGGTGTTGGCTGCCCTACCAGCCTCTGTGCTATGGGTACGATCGAATGAGGTAACTGTAGACTGTTGTCCTAACGTCCCTTATGGTTGTTGTCTACCACCGAATCGTTTGTATGGGTTGCAACGTAACGAAAACAAAGCAGTAACTCCAAGGTAACTGGGAACGGCCGCTTCACCTTGAGACACCCCAATTCAGTATTGAGGCTATGCTGGATCGGTAGAGGGGTGGGGATGCGGAGGTTTGTGACATGCCTTATGCATGAATATATGGATGCTTTTTCCGCAGCCGTTCAACACCACCTACTTGCGTCGGAAGGGCTGTCAGAATTCGCGACCGAAACACGGACCACCTTCTCCTCGAAGGTGGTACTATGTCAGGGACTTTCGTCTAACATACAGCGACGCTTGGTACACCTACGTCTCTTTAAGGGAAAACCGTGAGCCGTGCTTATAAATCGAGATTACGATCATCTAAGGAGTAGGCTATCTACAACAGCTAGCAAGAACGATTCGCCAAAGGGAGTGGTGACTGTCAAGTGATTCTTCTGAATATATTTACATTTCTATTACAGACGTGCGCAGGGCATGAAAGAGACAAAATACATTTTCGTATACAATCCGATCGGTTTACACTGACGTTTAATCGGAAGAGTCGCTCCAATCATACTTCAGCAAGATAAAATATAATATGAACAGCTTTAAAGTCTTCAACAGTTCTATAATAGGCACATTTTTCTGGCAACCTACAATTGATGCCTAGACAAACCCTGTAAACCAGTGATAGTACTAATAACTTTTAGTTCCCTATGATTAAATATAAAAAAAAACAATGCGAGAACAATTTAAGCGCCCGTTCAGATTAAAGTTAAACAAAAACGGTAGATTCCTTTGTGGGTTCTGATAAAAATTGTCATTAGGAAGTCCCAACTTTCAAGTAAGACTCTTGAACGCAGTAGGGCTACACACGAGGATTTCCTCCCCTTCAACTTGAAAACATTGTGCACGTTGCAAAAGGATATGTACTAGTAGTATGTGTTTATGCATAATCTCCTAGTAGAACAAGCTATATTTATTTCCCTTTTTCCAGCCAAAATCTCTGTTCGGGTTGGCTGGGCTGATTTGTGCACGGCTGCCTTCTTCTTGCTGCTAAGCCTTCTATCCACCCACTGGAGTCGGGGCACGATTTCCCACCGTGTAGCACGTTTGCTTCGCCCTTTTCAGGCACAACCCTGTGTCTTTGGATTGGGTACCTGTTATACCGTTTGATTAGCCGTTTGCTCTCACCGTTTTCGTTGCTCGCCTTTCGCCCGGTCGCCATACAACGATCTGACCTGCCTTGGGCCTTCGGAGCCCCACTCGAAGCAAACGCGTTCGCAGTGAGTCCATTGCATGCCGAAATGCACTAACCTGTCTGAAGGTAGTGCTGCTGCTGCTGCTTTTGCTGCCTCCTCTTGCCGAGCCAAACGCATTCGTTGGAAGACAATTTCCACGTTCCACGCCCTTCGAGTTCCAACACTCCACTCTACGGGAGAGGCCGAGGAGGCACCCGCGGTCAATTGGCTCTCGGTTAGACTAATCTCACAGAGCATTTCCATTGCAGAGTTTGAGTTGCAGAGACTATTTATTCACTGACGAGTCAATGAAACAGAGCGGTGGAGGTAGATCGATTGCAAATTTTCCGTAGAGTGATACCTTGACCGATACCTTGTTGCTTGCTGGGTGCTTTTGTATATTACCCAAACACGCGCATAATGGCATAATAGGCAAGGATGTAATAATGATAATAAAAATAATAGTACAAACCGAGGAATATTTACTCTTTGATAACAGTTTAATCATCACTATCTGCTCCGCGCGTAGACCATGATTCAAATGCATGTTATACGTCCATGGTTTGAAAAGGTTATCTTCAGCAGATTGTAAGATACAATTTATATTTCCATACATCAAGTAAACAGGCACTTACTTCCACTATGCGACTAATAAGTATCAAGCATTTCAATGGGTATTTGAAGGGAAAGGCGTCCGGCAGTAACATCATCAAATTCATTAACGACACTTCACATCCGCGACTTCACGAACTTTCTACTAGGAAGCCCTATCCATGGGCTTGTGTCAAGTGCAGGCCCTGTAGATATTTGGGCTCCATGTACAATTAGGGGTATTTCGTGGATTATGATAAGACAGTTGTCGTATATTACACATTTTCAATATTCGGGCCAATAATTATAAGAATAGTAATAATAATAACTTCTTATCCAATTTTAAAAATGGGCAGCAATTGTATCCGCTAATATTCGCTCCAATTTGTTCGCCTTAGACTCGCACGCTAGCTGTGCTCACAACGGGAACCGCGGCTGATCTGCGCTATTCCTACCTACAATTACAGGCAAATTGTCCCTCACAGGTGAACGAGGCGTCTATCTGTAGACAGTTAAGCAGCCGTACCAGACAATGGAACAAACGATATCTTCCTGCGAGGTAAGGCGTTCCTGCCCTGTGTTTATTTTCTCAACGAAGACCAACATTACTCGTTCACACATGCGCAATTCATAGTAGCCCAGACAGGGGCCAGAATTGCACTGTGATATTTTATTCAGAGAGTTCGAAAGTTAATGTGCTTGCTGTAATTTTGCTGAATCAAATATATGTAAAATATACCCACGAGGCTTTTACATACAGTTCGCCTTGCTCAAACTTCGTTGCTTATACTCTGAAGCTAGGGGCTTGCTGAATTTCAATCGAAGGTCGTGCAAAACTTTAATGTTGTTCAAATAGTTAGTTTCGATAGAGTTTATGCACGCTTTGTTATAAAAGAAGTTTTGGTTATGCTTCAAAATTTAGTATATATTTTGAACATTATTAATAGGTCGAAATATATTAATATCGCCGGGTATTAGCAGCGACTTTTTAATGATAATTAGTTGCTGAAACAAGAAGAACCAGATTCCGTCTTGCTTCGATAATTCAGCCCTGTGATGATCGATATGCCGACTTAGAAGAAAACTTGTTCGCTCTGTGTCCCGCTTCACAACGCGGAACTAACCATAGAACTTTGATATAGTGTGGTAAATACACATCACTAAGCGACACCTACGGGATGTTGGATTTGTCGAAAACGAGCAACAGGATTTTATGCCGTAAAGTAAATTAGTGCCAGTAGTTATACCTCACCGCAGTTAAAATCGTTTGTTTCTCTAAAATGTCTCCTTCAACGGGATACCCACAACAACACATGCATAATATTATATCATAGAATGGGGGAAAGGTTAGAGAAGGTTCGGAAGACACTTGAAGACGCTGGTCTGTTTTTATACTCAGATGAGGGTTGTTCCTCGTGTGACCCGTCCATGTACATCACTCTTTGAGTGCATCTGTTAAGGGTGTGTTTCAGACGAATATCTTCTCGAGTGGCCAAGTGTGTATATGGCTAAAACAATGTGGGACCGCCGGTTCAACCCCCGTCATTGATCCATACCTATCCAACATGTATGGTAACTTGTAAACGAAATTAAATAATATTGTATCAGAAAGGTATACCGTGAGAAAATTGCTTCAACCCGTAGTATCACGTTGTTTTCAACAATCTCTAGGCGCTCACCTCGCCGATTGGTATCAAAGGCTCACGTCATCCGAAATAACATAATAAATAGCACAAGAATATATTAGCGCAAGATACCGCTAAGCCGCACGGAACAATGTATACAGTGGTGTGAATAAACATAGCCCACCCCCTATATTTCAACAATCGTTACAAAGAATACACATTTGAGGCATTTCTTCTGTGTCAGATTAATGTACGTGTCAAATAACATATTTACCACAAAGAACAGCGCATACAACATCGCATGCAGCCTGCTACAACAAAATGTGTCATATTTCGGTGGTCTAAAATGATAGACACACCCTCAGTTATCGAGCGTTTTCGCTGAATTAGTTCTTGTTTTCTTGTGCTAATCAGTACCGTGTGGACTCACCCTTGCTAATTATAACGTCAAAGACTCGGTTTGGCATACTATCAACGAAATTTAGCAGGATCCGGTTGCTGACATCTCCCCAGGCCTCCAACAACGCCTTTTTTAGTGTTTCCACGGATGTATACTGTCGATTCGACGCGTATACTCTTCGGATAAGAATGCCCTAGAGGTTCTCCATCGGGTTGAGCTAAGAAGAACATGCTAGCCACTCTAGGGTACCAATGTCATGCCGTCTTAACCGCGCATGTGTACTAGCGCTGACGTGAATTGAAGCGTTATCTTGTTAGAAAACAATTGGAAGTAGGTGAAATCTGCTACTAAATGGTAGTAGGTTGTCGGTCAACATCTGCTGATAGTCCTCGCTATTCATTTGAGATGAGATGAAAGTGAATCCAAGTTTGCAAAGCTTCCCAACCCATAAAGCACTCTCCGCCGAACATGTGCTTCGAGAGTACCGCGACTCTCTACGTACATCATGCCAGTAACCGTTAAATCCATCTAGCCCATCCAAATTTAACTTCTTCTCGTCACTGGAGACGATTTGAAACAACATAGTACCTTTTAGATAGATTTACACCCTCAGGACACTTTTTAAAAAAACGTTGCCCCAATATTCATCAATGTCCAGTCACGTCCATAATGTTGCGGGCGAAGTTTAGTTGGGCAATCATATGGCGTTGTTGAAGACGAGGTGTTGTTCTCATTTGCGCCCGTATGATATGCGGATAACGCTTAATTGTATTTAAAACTGTTGATCTATGAACCTGAAGGGTTAACCCTTGCCTGATTGCTTCACAACTTATGGTCGAATTCGAGGCCAATCTACAGATATGCATGACAGTTCGCTGCCTGTTCTTTCGTGGACGTCCTTTAGACTTATTAGTACCATATTTCGATGGACTGCGTCAATAATTTTGCACTACGTGACGATTTTTGCCAATTTCTCTGGCAATTGCAGTCTGGGTCTTTCCTGCTCTGTGTAAAGCGGTAATAACTGCTTTCTCTGCATCAGTAAGGCTCGAAGCGCGTCCCGTGACTACAGTACTGCTTGAATGCTCAACACAAACTGGATTAATTCAGCGAAAACACTCGATAACTGAGGGTGTGTCTATCATTTTTGACCACCGAAATATGACACATTTTGTTGTAGCAGGCTGCATGCGATGTTGTATGCGCTGTTCTTTGTGGTAAATATGTTATTTGACACGTACATTAATCTGACACAGAAGAAATGCCTCAAATGTGTATTCTTTGTAACGATTGTTGAAATATAGGGGGTGGGCTATGTTTATTCACACCACTGTATATCACATCAACGTACAACGCAGAGATGTGCGAACCAAGATTTCATTGTTTGTATAGATTTAGTATTATCCTGTTAGGCAAGTTCACCGGTCAAAGCGATTCTTTCCGTGTGTTTCTGATACAGCAAACATAAACATAAGCGATATTGTTTTCATACCCAATTAATCCAAAGTAGAACTACACTCGTGCAATTTTAGAATATTCGGATATTTATTCTGTTTGTGTGTCGGTGTTAGTTGTGCTTGTTGATTTCCAAACGAAATATCAACGTTACTAGCATCCATACTATCGTTCACAGTGTTACACACTTGTTCTCCTACAAGGAAATCACATTTGCCGAGCAAATAATAATAGTTCACATGAACTTGGTTAAGCACATACGACATGAGTTTATCCAGAAATGGCAAAGGGTCCGCGACGTGTGGACGGTACTTCATATGTTATGTCGTTTGCACTTCATCGTCACTTCTGTCCTGGTTTCTGTATTACGAAGCAGAAAAAGGTCCCAACCATCCAAAGTCGCACCTCTCCAAAAACGAAAGTTTGCTCCAACACGAAGAGAATCTGTTCGCCCATGGAAATCCGAAGTTGTACCATCTATGAAGCCAAGCTATATTCTACTTCAGGTGGAACTGCAATTTTTTCTAAACTACTCTTCCTGGCTACAGTTGGTAGTAATACTGACCAACTAACTTGAGCTTACGCTGCTGTTCTATTGATATTCGTAGCGTATTTTATGCCGGCAACCAATGGAACGATGTCATCATGTGATGAATGATTTTCGACCTTGCTTCGTAGGTTTCTCCAACATTACACGTTACACCTTACACCTGCTGATAAGCCATACCGAGAACATATTGTGTTGGCTGTACATTATGAACACATTACCTTACCTGCACATTACCTTATTGACGTTGGCAACTGCCATCGCACTTCCCCAAGAAAATCTGTTTTCATCGATGTTTACCCGTCTCCTATGTATAGTAAATTAACTGCGCCGTCATTTCCTACGATTTATGCGGGTTTCTGCCAAGAGAGCGAAGCAGATTCTCTCACAAACCCACGAAATGACTAATTAATCGAATTAGCACGGCTACTATGAAAACAACCCTTGTAACGGCCCTTATGGTGGTGTGCCTATTCAACCCCAACTTGATCTATGTATGACATGTATAAAAATAGTATGCCCACATGAGCAAAACAGCAAGAAAGTAAAATCATTTTCTATCTTAATTTATTTTTAGTTGAAGCTGAAAGTAATATTTCGCTGACTCCATCTAGAAATACCCACGCGACTTACGATATTATTAAATAACACTGAACGAGTGTCTCTCTCTTTCTCTCTCTCTCTCTCTCTCTCTCTCTCTCCTCTCGCTTCTTTTGGTATAAAATGTAAACCAAAGTTACACTTCTAAAGAAAACCAACAAGAAGCCAAAACAAGCTAGTAAGTGTTCGCGCAGGACGAAATATGGTGACAGGTGCGCCAAACGGTGATAGCAACATCGTCAACACAGCAATGGTCGTTGTCTCGGACACTTTACCAGATTGACAACAGTCAGTATGCAGCAGTTAAGGTGCTGGCCTGATCATCGAGATGCAAAAAGAACGAGTGGACCGCATTGGGTGGCGTCGAACAGCCTTCCACTGACAACAGTTCAACACAGAAGACTGACTGAGTTTGGGACCTGCCCGCAAAAACGGGGCGAGGAGCTTGCAACATCAAGAAACTTCCCCTAAGGGAACGACTGAATGCATCGCTCCTACGGCTGTTGTATTACAGGGGGGGGGGGGGGGTGGGGGGGTACAGTATGGACAGAGGGAATTTTTATCATCACCGGTGATGATAGCGCATTCAGGGCATTCATGCAGGTAGAAGAAAGCAGAAAATGCGGCACGAGCATGAATGGTCGGTTGACCCTCTGATGCTGAACCAGCTGATATGCTCAGCGGCGACTTTTATTCGAAAGCCACTCTTTATAATGAATCCTAACATGAGAACTTCTGGAATTTATTTTAGATATATGATCTTCAAAGGCTGACGTATTCATTAGCAAATGCAACGAGAAGATAAGAAGATACAACAACTGTGTTATTAAAACCTTGTAGTTGTGATGTCGAAAGTTTGATGGTCTTTTATGGATATTATGAATGGAGATTTACTAACGTAAATAGCATATACTCAAAAGCGAGTTAATACCTCTCTCTCTCTCTTTACTTATGTATATATATACGGACATAGATAACAGATCTGTGTATGTATGCGAAACACGTCCCAAACTGCTGAAGCTGCGTAGTCTTTGCGTGAGAAAAATACACCGAACTGAAAAATCTGTCTAAATGCATCTTCATGCTCAACAATAACAACGATTGTTCTTTCTCACAACCGAATGCAATTCCGATTTGGCACACAGCTTGCGGTAGCTGTATGTCGTGTTTCAAGCAGAATAAATAAACCCATAGTAGCCAACCCAGCTAACGACTGAAATTGACCCGAAAGACAACCGCTCACAAAGAGGGACCGCACCGAGCGAAATACAGACGACTTTTGGGCGAAGAGAAACAGCCAGGCTTTCCGACTGAGGTTTGAATCGGAAAGCCAAAAAACATACAAAAAAAATTAAGCACAAAATGCCTAATAGACAAATCATATAGAAAACGCATACAAGAGCATCAGTCAAGCATTGTATAAATACGGAAGGAAACAATCCTTAAATAAAGATATCTCACACAGAGCGCATCCTACAGTTTGATCCAAATGACAGTCCTAAACGGCGGTTTGTCTGTTCTGGTTAAACTATAGGACTAAGTGCGCGTCAGATCTTGCTGGTCCTTTGGGCAATACAATCCATCAACCTGGACCCCTCTGGGAGCGACTATTTGATGAGCAAATATGAGTACTTGCTCTTAACAGGTTTATGTTGTTCTACCTCATGCAATTAGTGGAGATTGTATCGATCTCTTTCGTGATCTATCTCTTCAGATCTCTTTCGTGATCTGTTACGCACGGGTGAAGTCCACATTCGATACCTTTTCAAATTGGTTACCGCCAACCACTATCGATTCCGTAATCACCAACAGCAGTAGCTTGTAAAGTGTGAAATATAATAATATCATAACAAATGATAAATGGCAAGTGACATCATAACCGGATGTTATCGAATGACCAGTGCACTGACGCCTTTCACACTTAATAATCAAGTTGCCGCTATGATACTCAGCATTTGCCATAGTGGCCATAATCACACCATCATAGCCGACCAAATTAAACTAGATTGGTCCAACCACATGCTAGTCTCCCACTTTTGGGTGAATTGTGCACATTGAATAATAGAATACTTTCGAATTTCGTTCGGCGAAAGGACTGTCCACCAAATGGTATTCGTCTCCTCATCGATGTATGAGTATGACAGCCGTGTGCGTCTCTTTATCCGGTAAGAAGACCATTTACGGATGGGCCCTGTCTCAAATAATCCCATATCCCAGATGAACTCAACTCAGTCTATGTTATCTCAACCTACCCTGCCGCCATTCAGTCATCTAAGCATTGCATTACCCTTTCCCTTACCCGTTGGATGAACATAGAGCAATCATTTGTTTAGGTTAGTAGCCTTGTGTTGTAGAAGAGGAGCGTAGGCTATATATTGTAGAACACGGTGTTGGTGTCTACGTCCATTGCCCGCCTGTTCATTCTTTCGGAGCAGGCGAACGTCTACGATGTCCGAAGCAGTCCAAAGCCCCGAGGCAACAAGACTTGCCAGCCGCCACACACTTTATGTCGTAAGTAGTTTCGTCCACAACAGCTACAACATGGTCGAGTGATGCGGTCGAGTGTAAAGAGCTAAAATTGAGTGGTCGCTTGACGACCGACCGACCGACAGACTCAGCGTCAGCCAGCAAAATGACCTGACATACAATACATACACGAAGCGACGCAATCGCGCATAATAGACACCCTGTTCTAGGAAAAGTAGCATTTTTGTGTTATGGCTAGGTTTAAACCTGCGGCCGAAAGGTTGGTCCGTTTGGTCAGGCATAGGGGGATACATTTCACCCTCGACCCAATGATGACCTATGCCATTATAGGTTTCTGGGAAAGCTCTGTGTTCGTGGTGTCATACTCGTAACCGAGAGCCAATACGCATAATACATACACGCAAATTGATAGCAGCTATGCTGCCTCTGTACCAACTCAATTAGCTGGAATATGAGGATTGTCAGCATAACTGAGCCGGAAAAGGTCTACCTTATTTCCTACTCGGCATCGATGCGTAACGGATAAATGATTTATTCAGGTTAAAAAAGTTCGAATCCATTTAGCAAAAAATTAAGTTCCAACTTGATTCCATTTGGCGCTTTAGCCGGAGGGTGCCCAAGTGCTCGAGTGTGTGCCTGTGTGACATCCGCTTTGGCGGATGGTGTTCCCTGCCATTTAACCGAATTCGTGACATACAATATTGGGTAATAGCTATTCTACAATCTCTCCCAACTCAGTCCCGAGCCTAGTTGTGAAATGCTACGAAAAACAGTGGGCAGCGACAATAAACATTTTCGATTCTGGGTCGCATAATTATTCACAACCATAAATAATTTTCCTCCGTGGGACATATTCGTTTGAATTCGTGGCAAAGCAGATGAAAAACAGAGGATCCAAAACGCGATCTCTTTTTTATAGCTCACGGCGACTAGAGGCTTGATTTTATCTATTTACAAGTTATCTGGATAGGTGTCACCGCCAACCGTCATGTTAATGGAGTGAGGTCCGCGAATGCCAAATCAAGAGATGCACCTCCATCGGCAGTTGGACGACTGTTACCTGTGAGCTATACCTGTCAGCTATTCCAACCAATCCGACCAATCGAAATATACCCTGCTCATGTTCCTGCTTGATTTTATTATCAAAGTGATTATCTAGTTAGTGTTCACACAAAGCACAGCGTACAATTGACTGATGAAACGTACTCAATCAGTGTCTGTCCGTTAACAGCTCAAAAATTGAGATAATAATATCATTGTAGGAAGAGAGAAGGCGGTACATTGGTTCTATATTGGTTTTAAACGATATCAACTTTCTTGAGAGACAGGTAGCTAGCTAGTGGACTGTGAGAAGAGAACACATTGTGAAAACGGCAACTAAATAACAGCAGGTCTGCAATGACGGGAACAACAACAATGGCAATGCCAACCAGTTTCAATAACTTTACACACGCACAGAATAGTAGTGGATTTCTTGTGGCTAGATACCAGCTCAGTTCATTTCTGAAAGTTGCTGCTGGGGTTTCCGGTCTCGAAGTGCTGCTGCAGTATTTATTTTACATAGTGAGCAACGAAGGCAGCAGTGTACAAAGCAGGTGGGGGTCATCGTGTTTGAGCAGATGCAGCAAATAAGTGTGACACTTCCGTTGTGGTAACCAATGCACCCCGCAAGAGCCCAACGTCCTGGCATTGCAACACCACAGAAGCTCATATTGAAGAAGAAGCCTTGATTCACAATCTAGAGCCCTAAGAGACTTGCTATTATATTGTATTATTGTATAACACTAAGCTTAGCCAGACGACGTAAGCAATCGAAACAGCGAGTTTCTTCGGGGATATTATTATTATTATATATTAGCCCGAATGCAGGCTGCAGGTGATAGAAGCTGTGAAATGTAAACACTATTCGTTTCGTATGAGACTCAATGGCTTTCGTCTCGGTTGTTTTTCGAGCAATGCTAGCCGACTCAAGCGGAGATGTGTAGCATTCAGCGGTCGACAAATAAATAGATAGACAAGAGTGGTAGCACTGCGAGCAGCGTGATTCGTTTTGATTTTCAATGGAAGCATTTTGTTCTTATTGGTACCGCTGGGTAAGCGCTGCAAAGGCACCACGAATATTAAGGCAAGGAGGTGCCAATATATTCATGAGACAGTGTTTAATGTTTACATACAAATTTGCACATAACCATTTCACACGTCGAATAGAGACTAGAGAATTGTTGTTGAGTTTTCGATAGAACAAAAGACGCCTGCAAAAAAACATTTGCCCTCAAAGCTCATTTTACTAAGGCGCGCTCCGAACAAGCGCTATGCTCAAGGGGTAATATTCAGCTAGGAAGACTATGTATGAGGAGTCCGAGAATGAGCCACTGCCTAATCCCCTTTGCCTTACGGACTATTTCATCCGCGACTATTGTTACTGCTCGACGTCGTCAATTGTTGTTAAGCGGTCTTTTATATCCCTACACTCGATTGAAAATAGCACCCCCTCTCACAACGCTAATCAACTTAGACAAAGCGAAGATAAGCCAATAGGTTGAGCGGTTGAATCACCTCTTAACCCTGTCGCGCCCATCAGCACCACCACTACTTCCAACGCCAGCAGGATCATCGGTGGCAATATGCAACACTTTTCCTAGTGCAGTAATTGCAGTAGTTGCGGGTAAAACTCTAGCCCGGCCCCACGAGGTACGGGAGAGTCCCGTATATGTGCATGACTAGCAAGTGGTCCGCTTGCTCCTGCCGCACAGAAGGACATGGGAAACGAATATACTTGGGAAATCCTAATCAATGTGTCAATACCTTTGTTTCGGACACCCTGAAGAACAAGTCGTGCACAACGAAAGTCCCCAAACGATAGTTGGGCTCGGGTCGGCACGGAGCTGTGCTCATCCCCGTTTAAGGTTGCTGTGACGCTGCTTTTGCTGCTGCTGCTGCTGCTGTCGTTGTTGTTGTAGGGACCGTTCAGTAGTTTCTGCTGTCAGGTTCGGGCTGCTACGTGACCCTCCATTGGGGAGATCGTCGTCGATCGCAAAGTTCGTTCTTTTAGTGCCAGAAGCAATGAGGCAGTCTGGTGTCTCCAATGCTTCGATCGAGATTGGGTACAGTCGAGGCGTGCCTGCTGCTGTCACCATTAATGCTCGGCAAGGCAAGCTAACTTCTACTCCCGGATTTTATTTCATCCTAGTGCTGAGTAGAGAGTCCTGTTAACATCGACAGGCATATTATACGTTCCCTCGGCTCGCTTTGTTACTCTCACAATCGAGAAGCTGAGTGAAAAATCATTCAGTAGCGAATTGGCACAGAGATAGCAAGGGAGAATTATTATCTGCTACAGATTGCGAAACTCTCTTACACATTAGTTGACGATTAATTCGTTGCCAATATGTTGTTTATCTTTTTCATCCAGATTCGTGATTATGACCATGGAACCACGACCACTTGGGGTAATACCGATCGCTACGGTTACCGTTGACGTTCACGAAACATATTGATTGACCGGTGAAATTCAGGATCGTAGTGATAATCCCTTTGAGACACGTGCTGCTCACAACAGGTGCATAATCGTCCCTGGGATGGCTGACGCGGCAACGTCTCAATGGGCAGGGACATATGAAATCTCTAGTGGAAAATGTCTGTGGGCCGTTCAGCCACAAACGAAATGTGCCCAATACTCCCACCCGTCGTCCCCAAAGGGTCATGCTTACGCACGGCAGTAGTATCACCCACTTTTTTTATCATTGACGATTATCGCACTCCGCGAGGTGGCGCATAGCTCATAATGCGCCCGTATTCTAAATGTTATGCCGATGTACATTGCGACATATCTTTGCTGGATAGGTCAAGCAGCAGACAGGCAGCTGGTTGGGGTTACTATCTTTACGTTGATTTGAGATCGGGTCGTCTGGCTGAGGCCACGTTGCTTATCTGCCACAGTATGGGCTGCACCTTTGCCAAATTGATGTGACCGGTCGGTCAACGGCTATGACCCTCACCAGTCGAACCCTGGTGCCACCCGGGTAGCTTCCAGCTGAGGGATGCGGGATCTGCCAATTGACTCCGATGCGGCCGTGGACAGCGGAGTTCTGAGGAGATAGTCTGAGGAAAGGTGGATGATGATGATAAGATGGCAAGCTTTGACCAGCGGCGGCAGCAGCAGCAGCTGGATCGGGGTGACGGGTAATAATGTATGTGACGGCAAATTACCAAGGTGGATTGTCCTGCCATCTGCTGATGTTCGCAACGGTGGTAGACGCAGCTGTAGTTGCAATGGTGGCCCTCTTCGCAGAAGCCGCAGACGTCCACTCCGCCATTCCCGCCAAGCAGCAGCAGCAGCAAACGGCAAAAAGGCCGTTTGCCTAAAGCCTGACTGTTCGTTCGTCTATTTCTCTCTGCCCTTTACTCAGTGGCTGTCACTCGGCCTGCCACAACGAGAGAAGGCAGATGATAGTGGTGCTGTTGGTGGAGACGGCGGTGGTGTTAGAGAAAGAGGCAATGCTATGACAGTAGAGCCAGGAGAATGATAGCGAACGACATACCTACCGTTGTGGTATAACTGCAAGGGAATGCAGAAGGCAGACGACACTACCCTTTGCAAAAACGACAAACGTGTGAAGTATAAGCACGACCGGCATGCTCTTTCTGGGTCGTTTTTTGAAATTATTACTACGCTGTGCACAACGGCACAAGCAGCAGCGGTAGCTGCTCCACCACTCCATGGGAAATGCTGGGTTAAGAGGAGACCCAGATGAACTCACAGCTAAAATTTGCTCATATTTCGTCGCTCCGGGATTTCGTTTGTTCTTGGGAAACATACATCGGAAAAAAAGCAAATTGGAATAATTCCTAACTTTTGTATAGACCATTCGCGCGTCCAATGATTGATAAAAAATATAATAATAATAATAATCATAGATTGGGCAGGGCGTATTTTCTAGCTGTTTCACTCTCCCTATGTTTGAAAGGCGGACTCCGTCTCGACGCCGACGGACGCAGGCTCGAAGCGCCAGCAGCTGGAAGTTCACGATAGCAGTTCCCATGACGTGCGTGCATTGTGCACGTACAAGCGTATAACGACTCAAACTAGCAGCGATTTTTTGATTCTGTCCTCTATCTCCATGTGAACGAGAAACATGAGAACATAAGGTGCTGCCGACCGCTGCTTTGTGCTTGAACCTGTCATATATATATATATATATATATGTATATAGTTCTTGTCAAAGACCAATCCAGGGCCTTTACTATTATGTAGTTGTATTGGACGACAAGACCTCATGTATTGCTCAGAAGTCTCTCTATCTATCATAAGTTATAGAAGCGGTTTTATCGGATAAATTTCTGTCGAGCATGAGACACATGTGATGAGCCCACACCGCCCATAAGCGTTGATACAACTAACCAAAACAAACTGATACATAAGCATATAATATAGATCAGTTTCTTGGTCAGTAATTTCTACCATGTGTTAGTTGCGATTTTTAACTTATGGTTGTTGATATCGTTGCTTATACTGCCAAACGTGAGATAGCTAGGTCTCGCACTTGAATGAAGTATTATAGTGGCTGTCATCTGCATAAAGTCACGTAATATATCAGCACTAGTGCAATGCATAAAAGAGCACGGTTCAAAGAGGATCCAGAGTTGGGCGCTTCCATCCACCTTACAACTGAGATCTTATACAAAATTGTGATTATATTTTTCTTGGACAACCTTGTCACTGTCATTTCTGGCGAATGTGTATACTGGTAACTAATACTCTACACGGATGCTTTATTTTTGTCAACTGGCCTAGTTTGGGGAAAAACACCACCAATTTGATGTTAATCAATTAGCTTACTTGTCCATATAGTTTTGCTTGTAAGCAAAATCCACTTTTTGTGGTAACTCAAATCCGCGTCCACTATCCACCGGGTTTTTGTAACGCGCTCACTTACTTACACAAAGGGTGTGTATATTAACCCATGAACTCAAGATACCTAGCATTAAACTACATAACAGGTAGAACTTCGCTCAGCGCGTGTGTCCATCAAGTAACCTCGTTACCCGCGAAAAAAAAGGTAGAGCATCGTAACTCCATGTTTGAGGATTCGCCTGCTCACCATATCCTATTCGACGGCCTTAGGTCTGATCTACTAATCGAATGTTTAGATATGATCTCAAAAATAGTTGAGTAAGATTGACCCCTTGCAATTCGTTTATATAATAGCTAGAAGCTTCTCGCGCTTTGGTAACGTTTGCTTGCTAGATATAACTTAATCATCGATTGTCTTTATCAAATAGCACTGAGTACGAACACCATATCAACACTATCAACACAGCGAAGTTCGTCGTCTGTGTGTTCTCGAATTACCCACCATTGGCATTCATTCTTCGACCGAATAGGTACTATTTTTTTCCGTTCTCGAAACGATCAGCCACTTTGTTGTCCGTCATTTTTTCCTTCAACCTCAAATTGTCCCCACATCGAGGCGAAGCACTTCGAGCCGAATGCAAGTTGCCGTGGAAGACATCAGCCAAGCGGCCTGTAGGGCACTGCGTGAGCATTCGTCGAGCCTCTCCGTCGCTCGATGCGACCGACGGCCGCTCCCCCTAAACGCTTCCTGTTACGCAGCACATTGCACATCGCTCTACTCCACGGTCGCTATTTATTCTCTCACTTTCTCTCTCACTTTCCCGTCGGCGCTTTGTGTTTCACGTTCTCGTTTGCTCTCGAAGAATTTCGGATATAAAGCTGCTGCCCTTCTGCTGGGAACTGCTACCCGGCCTCTTTTCGAGAACAACACAGTAGCG
Source organism: Stratiolaelaps scimitus (assembly GCA_019614645.1). NCBI lineage: Eukaryota > Metazoa > Arthropoda > Arachnida > Mesostigmata > Laelapidae > Stratiolaelaps > Stratiolaelaps scimitus. The sequence continues at coordinate 670,078 of JABWDB010000038.1, forward strand.
GATCCCTAGTGCACAGCGAGAAGACTAAAAACAGGCAGTATATGTGAGTATGTGCCTGCCGTGCCCAGTTCTCCTATATACGGTGCATCGAGCGGTGCCGGTGTCCAGGCAAGAGAAAACGATTTTGGCTGGAGCTCTTCGGGGTCCGTGGTATTCTCCGTGGCCTCCTTTAGATCGACAACCTCAGCCCTCAACCTTCACCCCTCACTCCTATACACCTCACTCCGATGTCCCCCGCTACCGTCGCAGCCGTGTCTTGGGCAGCATCGGCGGCAACGATAGCTGCTACCACTGCCACCGCCGCCGCCGCCCGTCGTAACGAATAGCATGTACATACAGCGGGACGGTCAGGCCCGCGCGTACGATGGAAACGTCGCTGCGAGTTGTGGCGAAAGCGAAGCAGGAGACAGCGAGCGAGTGAGCGAACTGAGGGCAAGGGCTACGAGCGGGGGATGTGTCGAAGAAAGGCAGGAGAACGACAGGATAATCGAGGGTATCCTTTATCAAAGAGAAGGGCAACGTCGGCGACAACGAACGGACGGACAGAGCGAGGGGGAGCGAACGAGCCAAAAGGGAGGAACGCCGAAAACGGAGGAGAGGATATCAAGACAGGAGAAGCAGCAACGAAGGAAGAACAGGGAAAAATAGGGAACAATGAGGGAAAATGAGGGGAAGAACCGGTCCAGCCGGAACAGAGCTCGCAAAGGCAGGCACGGACGCAACGAGAGCGAGAGATCTCTCGGCGATGGCAGTGGCGGTAGCACCAGTCCCGCACCAGTCCCGTGGATGCTGTCGTTGTCGGCGTCGTCGCTGTCCTACCCATGCACACGGGAAGGCGGAGACGGAAGTAATCTATTTATTGAATCCATCTTCGGCTGCTGCTCCCACTAGAAGGAAAGTAAGAAAAGTCGCTGACCATTGTTCGAATACCTCCTATTATCATATCGACATCATCATCATCGTGCCTGTCTACATACTCGTCCTCGTAGACCTCGTCCTCCTGCTGTAGTCAACAACTCCGACATAATCACGTCACAATGGGCGGTTGACCAACGACGCAAGGGAGGGAGGCAGGGAGAGAGAGCATGATGTCCATCATTTTAGGAATCTTTCAAGCATAAATACATATTAGATATGAACATCCTCCCATGGCAGTGCGAACAAGGCAGAAAGGAAAAGACTAATATTAAAAAAACTGAGTAATTTACAAGATAACGATAATAATGATGGCACGTGTGGGGAGGGTCACCCTGTCCAATTGTAAGGCGAAAGGTGGAAACGACTGTAGTATTAGGAGTGTCATGCAAATGATCTAATGTCTTTTACGGCTTTCTGTTTCCTGCTACTTTTGCTCAAGAGCTGACCGGACCAAGGTGCGCCGGTATCGATCTGTGGCGCCGAATACTGTGATGGGAGCCTGATCGCCCGGCTGTTCACGAACGATATTTGCACGCTTACATTTTCCGGCCTTCAACCTTGCCCACTGTCCCTGGACGCGTTAAGGATCTACACAGGTTTGTAGATCTCCTCGTAGATGTCTCGCAATGTATTGCTGAAGAATAGTCAGCACGAAACGTATGTCTATACACAGGTTGCTAAAACAAACACTAACCGCGATAGCTTTGCTAATGACATGTTCATTGTTTTACCTTGATGTGGGTACTCTTGCTGTGGATTAATTACTAAATATGCAGGAGCAGAATGCAACATATCTACAACAGTACTATGATACGATAGATTGAGTTCCTCTTGCAGTTAAACGAAACTGGAACTCAGAATCCTTATATCATTTCCCCATTATTCCACGTTTGAAAAGGGGCCAACAACACTCACTGGAAGAATGAATCACCTTTGAACGCACTCACCTTGGGAGGGTGGATTAGCACGGTCCACCGACGCCGATCTTCTAGGCGGACCCCTTGGTGGTAGTCTCGGCGGCTGCATTGCCGCCAACGCCTGAGCAGCCCCCGCGCTGATAGCTGAGTTCGGATGATGGGTGAGTCCACCTCCGCCCTGACTCTGTCCACCGCCCGCGCCACCGCCCGCACCTTGGCTTGAATATCCGGGAGGGTCGCCCAGTCGTCGCAGATCGGCTTGGTCGACTGATCGCGAAGCGGGCAATAGAGTCCCAGCTCCCCCCGCCGTCGAAGCCCCCTGGGCAGCACCGCCGTGCACACTACCATGGCCTCCAGCCGCGTGAGCAGCATCATGTGATTTCGATTTGGGAAGCTTCGACCCGCCGCCGCTGCCACTCTCGGTCGAAAACGATCGCTGCAGAGTAAAACGACGGATTCCAAACGGCATCATTCACCGGAGGACGGATCTGATGTGTTCGGAGGGTTTGATGGTCTGATAATGGAAAGACAGACGGGATATGTGAGCCCCCGTGGGAGTGTCTAGTGTGCTCAGTTGACGTAAACTCAACCAGCTTGAGTTCGGTCAGAATGAGGCACTGACGAAACGATTGGGACTGATTGCGTTGGTCAGTCAGTCAATCATCATGATTGATTGATGAATTGATTAATTAATGGATGAGGGTCGGTTGTGGAACGACCGAATGAAGTCGTCGGGCATAATCATCTGTAGCTCGGCAATCGATAGCAAACGAAGCGTTTGGGCTAGAGACGCAGGGTGTCTGAATGTGTAGGTATTGGTGAATAGCTCAGTAAACACCTCCCGAAAATGGTTAGATGTTGGACAATGGTTACAGACGTCAGGGGGATTGATGGTAGTGGATAATGTCGGCGACAATAGTATTGTCTGTTGATTTCTTTGATGGGTGTTTCTTGCAGGTGTTTACGTGGAGGAGGGCCGCCGTCCGCTTTAACTCCGTAACTTTCTTCCGTCTTCGTTCTGGAACCTGTTCGTTCTAGATCTGATGCAGAGAAGTGCAGTGCAATGCAGATGTTGCGTGGCCACACTCCAAAGTGGCTGAAGCTCGATGAGGCGATTCGTCGTCGTTGTTGCTGTTGTAATGATGGAAGTGGTAATTAGTTATAGATGGCGTAACAAATCCACTTCTTCCTGCAGCAGGAGAAGGCGGGTGAAGGAAATACTTGCTGAAAGACAGACACGGACACACGTAACAACAAACAATGCAGGAATTAATTGTTAGAGATATGGTGGCAATATAGGGAGAGAGCATGATTTTAAGTTATGGAGAATATTGATATGCTTACCATCCATCCATAGCGATTGCATTGCATCGCTATGTGAATCAATTCATTAGATATAAATAACATCCATCCTCTATCGAGTTCAATCGTGAAGGCTCCTAAGGGTCATAATACACGCGCTGCTCATGCTGATAACTTCACTGTTCCATCGTGTGGCTGAACAATGGACAGCTGATGATTTCAGCCCGCCTCTAGGGTGCAAAAAACATCTACACAAGCCAAATGAGTGCTCTCTTCGATGGTATCTGCAGGCAGGTTGCAATAAAACGCTCACGTTACATTGTAAACGATTCCGACAATGTAACATAATACCGGTGCCGATAATAAAGTAATTTGAATACATTGTGTTTTCACCCGATGCGTTCTCGATAGGCCATTGTTGTTCTGTCGATTATTCGATTTCCGTTCTCGTATAACGATCATCTCAAAAACCTAAAATCGGTCTCCTTTTTAGTCCATAACTAATGTTCTTCCATAACTAAATTTCTCCATAACTAAATATTATATATCTTATTGGTTAAATGGCAAGCAACCAGTAGTACTACGAAAACATCCAATCACAGTCTCTTGTCGATGTAAAGGCGTGGCCGCAGACTGACGTTTTTATTTACCAGCACCATAATACACAGTGAGACACGGTATTGAAGGACGACTATTTCCACTGAATGAGTAAACTGGAATACAGTCTTAATTCTGAGCTGAAATTAAGTCAGTTGTGCAGACATGCTTTTATGAATACGTTTATTGCAGGGACCCCAACGGTTTATCTATAACTGGATAGTTCTACACAAGCTAAACAACTAAGGACGTTCTTAGTGAGCTGGCATGCCGTTTTTTATAGACGAGACTAATTAGTTTTGTAACAATGGAAATTTGAGCAGAAGAATTGTTGATAGATTTTTTTCTGTATCGGCTGCGACCGCTCAGCGCCAGTTCCGCTCTGAGTGCACTATTTTCTGTAGGGCGATAAAGACTGATTGTGAAAATATGACAGGTCGGGAGTCCGTAGGCTCTCGGTAAGCTAATATGTAGAGCACGTTCAGCATGCAATTGTACAACGATTTCACAATTAATGGATGTAAAGGTTAATTATATTCTTATTTTGCTGACCGATGACTTAAAATTCCGAATTCTGTATTTTCAACCCCAAGGATCATAAGGGTCATTTCACCGTGTCAATGAGGCATAAGTAGAAGTCAGTAAAGCAAGAACGATTCGCGCCCCTTTTCATTTGTTGGGTGTATTCCTTTCGCCACCCTCCCAGCCTGGGTCAACGTCGACAGTTCTCATAAACTTTCAACGTTTCGAGATGCCAACGGCTAAATATGACGCTTGTGTTGAACTGGCATATGTTTGCTCTGCTTGAACGCCTCGGCGTTGTTTACCGCTGCCTCTGGGGTGGGCGGGAACACCGAGACCTTTTGAGTCCGCTGAAATGTCTTGCCGTACGTCTTCGTTCTTAATCATTTGCTGTTAGACAAGTTGAGAAGATCCACAACGGCCAATGAGGTGGCCTATGGGCTAAGGGGGAGATGGGTCAAGGAAAACCGCATGATATTGGCCTATCGTGCCTCATCTCGGCAGATCTACCATAAAGGAAGACTGACCATGTAGGATAGTTCGACGATCGTTTGAACAACTTTCTAAAACTGCAAGGTTAAGTTTTTCACAAAACTTTAGTAACCTTTGAAATATGGAAAACAAGCTACCAGCTACAGCTGGTAGCTTGTTATCTCACCATATATTAGCACCATATGGTGCTAGTAAAAGTTTGGCTCGGGTTTTCAAAAAACACTAGCCTACACACCAGCTTTATGCATAACTACATCATACTTCATCGTGGCCTATATAGAATAGTGTTTATAGAAAACCGCTACAGGCAAACCGTTTGTGGAAAAAACGTGTTTTCATACTTGAATGTCATACATTGAACTTCTGATTTTCTCATTGAGGAAACGAAACTTACTATTATACTTTGACCAAAGTACGCGCTACCACTAAAATAACTTTGCTCATCGTATTCCCATGTAGACAAATACGCGCTGTAACGACAATGAATTTTCTAATTATCCCGCGTATAAAATCATACTTTGTACCCTCTGAGATTTGAAAGACATGAACCACAATTTTTACTGCATCTATTTGCAACCCGATTGAGTAACTTCACTTTAGCACCGGTTAACTGCTAAGAGTGGTTAAAGGTAACGCAAACACCTCTGGATAAATGGGGGACCTGAGGGGGACAAGGCTCCAGAGGTAGGCAAGGATACTTAGCCTGAGAATCAAATAGGATGAAAGATCATAACCAAAAGTAAAACTCTAAATTTATTACAGATAAACCTCAAAGTGTTAGACGTTGCGTGTATAGGTAGGGGTGTACACTTTGCAATTCTTTCGGAACCAAACAAGGCTATTCTTGAGCAGGCAGGGAGAAATAGCGATTCCAGTTGGTGTTATATTGAGGAATGTAACACCTGAATCGGAGCCCCGTATAAAAGGGATTGGAGAAGGCAAGGGTTTTAGTTGGATTAGAATAAATGAAGGAGCTATTTTTATCAGTTGCTATTTCTCTCCCAATAAGAGCTTAGAAGAGTTTATGGGGTATTTGGATCTATTAGGGGTTTTCATTTCCCAACAGAGGGGCGGACAGTTGTAATAATATGGGGATTTCAATGCTGCCTACGCTGCTTAGGGAAGCAGGAGGTCATCCCAAGGGGAAGAGTTATGCAGGAATGACTCGCGGTACATAACCTAGGGGTAGTCGAGTCTACTTTTAGAGCTTACTTAGAAGGGGCCGAAGGGCCTACTTAGATCTAACAATAACCAACCCCTCTTCAATTGAACGGACTAATCACTGGAGGGTTATTGCGACTGAAACCGGGAGCGATCACAAGCACCTCTTCTTCAACTGGGACACTGGGCGACCCAGTGTATGAGGGCTCTGGAGAGCAGTCCAAGATGGTAGGCTAGAGTGGACAGCCTTCGATGAACACATGGGAACCGCTTTCGGACGCCTCGAGGGAGCTGAGACTGGCTTTGAGGAACTGAATGAACCCATACGGACTGCCTGTCCTCTTCTGTTAAGAAAATTCTAGAGATCAGTGTATTGGTGGACCGACGAGATCAAGAATATTTGCCATAAGACGAACAGGATTAGAGAAAAGCTTACAATGCACAGAGGTGCGCTTCAGCGAAACGGGGCAGGCGACATTTTCTTCAAAAAATCGGGGAACCATAGGAAGAACTCAGATTCGCTCTCAAAAAGCTACACAGGAAGATAAAAGATAGTAAGCCCAAAGCTTGGAAGGAACTGGAAGAGGCCATGGACAGGGATGTGTGGGCGCTGCCTTACAGGATTGTGAGAAACAGAGCTGGCAGACGCCTCCCGTCTCTTTCGGCAGCCACAATCCAGGCGGAAGTTATTACAGTAGACTGTTTTCCTCTAGTCCAGCCCGCGACCCATCCTGTGGTTTCAGAGAGTTCAATGAGAAAGAACAAGAGGCAAGTGATGTCTCTGTAGAGGAAATGGGACTTGCCAGGTGGAGAGTGGCCATAGGTAAGGCTCCAGGTCCCACCAGAGGCCATACGGGGAGTAGCCAAAAAGTGGCCTTGTGTCATCAGCAAGGTCTTCAAAATGCTCTTGAGGGAGGGACATTTCCCAACGGTCTGGAAGGAGGCGAGCTTGGTGCCTGATTCCAAAGAGTGGGGGGGTTTCCCGACCAAGGCATTCAGACCGATTTACCTCCTGAACAACTGCGAGAGGGCGAGGTGGAAGGCGGTGGTTGTCTATCAAATGCACAATACTGGTTCCGCAAAGGGAGGTCCACACTACTACCTATTCATACAGTTCTGAGAGTGGCAGGCCAGGAGCGCACGAAATATTTTCAGACTGGGGGATTTGTATTACTTATCCTCTTGGATGTTAAGAACTCCTTCGAACGCGGCTTCGGGCCCCCGCTGCGTGACATATAAGAGAGATTAAGCATTGTGTAATTGCAGATCCTTTAATAAACCAATAAAGCTTTACCTTTACCTTCAACAAGGTGGTGATGGAAGCATTAGATACGAAAGGCATCTCGGTTAGCTTGAGCAGTTTGATAGCATCATACTTCTCAGAAAGGGTACTAATTAATACTACCATATCCCACCGAGTTACTATATCGCATATCTGCCATGGTTATAATTTTACACTTCTCCGTTGCAAAAGAAACATGTCTCCCCGAGTGTTAATATATGAATTAAGCGGAGTTCGGAAAATGATGATGGATTTTCCCTTTCAGTCCACTTCTATGTAGTACAGAGTTTTCAACTAAGGTCATACGAATATACTCGCGTAAACCAGTTTATAGATGGCGCCGTTGGGAGTTCATACTAATTCTGCCTTCCACCATCAGCAAGAAATAATACCCCGAACAAGTAGCTGAGGTTTATTAAAATTCTTATATACAGGCTTACTCTTATTTCATATGATTGTGTGTTAAAATATACAATAGTTAAAGGAACAGTTGGGGACATGGTCTCAGGCTGAGGGCGTCATGGTCTCGAGAGAAGCAATAGCATTGCCTCTCTACACAGCGATGTACAGTCGTTGCAGAAGGAAGGTTACTGCGCGCTTGTCCCCGATGGCGCGGATCAGCCTGTGGTAGACTCCTTCAAGAAAATCAGCGGGGGGGGGGGTGTAGGAGGGCCGTATCCACCTATTCAAGTTAGTCACCCAAACAAGTTGCTCACCCCTACGGGAAAGCTGAACACCGCGCCTTGTGTAGTACATTGAGTCTCCTACGAAACAAAATTGAATTATGAAAACGAAGCGCACCATGGTCCCTTGTTCCGTATCTAACCCTTAGTATTATTCCTTCTATAGCAGGCCTCGGTTGTGCTCGGTATCACTTCAAGGGCATAACAGGAGAGGGGACTTACGCGAGCAATTACACTGTTGGCCAGGAGTACGTAAGGAAAGTAAATTTTGCGGGCTGACTCCTAACCAAAATTTAAAGTCCGCAGTACTGCTTTCGACATTGCTTCATAAGACCGATCCGGATTAAATGCAAATATGCAACGGCGGGGATCGAACCCATGCACCTGCGGGCCTCCAAGCCGGAAGAAGAGATTGTTCATCGCCTATTTTCCTTTTTTGACGTTCTCCGGGCCGTTGATCATGTGACGCTTATCTGAGCTTCCTCCAACGATACTATGTGACAGCAGGGCAATGATAATCATATCCCAGCAAATAACAATTTCTGGCGATCGAACCGGCATACCCTGTATTCAATTAGCCAAAATAGACGCAGACGAGGCTTTCATGGATAAAACTTGAAACAACACTTCTACTGAGTGCACTAGATTGATCTTTTATCCGGTGAGGAGTGTTACACCGTTATGTTGACTTGGTAGTCGTGCGCTGGCATGCCTATGTCAGGTCTTTTACCATCAAATGGCCTTGCATAGTATGAATATCATCTCGTTGGACTTGTTCTCTGCGAGTCTCTCAGTGATTCTATGAGCAATATCTAATACATTGTAACAACGTTCTACTCGTGGTGACAGTACATCAGGCTATCACTGGGAAAGTTTATCAGGTTGAACAATGGGGGCGGTGTGGCTAACAGCGGTCGGATCACGCATCCCGCTGTTTCAGACGTTCGTATGGGCTCTGACTCTGAGCATAATTGCATCTGTGAACGTTACTGCTAATGCACGCTCACCTTCGACACGCGCCACTTCACGTCGTGTCGAAATAACACGCAGAAGCAGAAAAAGATGGTCCAGAAATGATTAGGCTCGAGTTTCGGGTGGAGCGCGGTACTCACGTGGGTTTAATTAAACTGAACCCATGTATGGAAAGTATGGCATTGTAATCTTATGGACAAGAACGGGCGAGAACGTTTTAAAATTCGGTTGAGCAAATGTTGTCCATTGTTTCTTAGACTATTTGGATGATGACGTAAATAGGATTATATATATATATTTTTTTTTTTGGTATGTTTATTTTATATAGGACGTTCGTATGGAATATGGTTGCAATATTGAAATATTTACACAATATTATAAAATTGGATTAACTATAATATTATTGTGTTATTATTAATGTTTGTATATTATTCCGATGTTGTAATTTTAACCTATATTGTCAATATCATCATATATTTGGCACCTTGCCGTGTATGAGCTAGTGCTATTTGCGCAACAAATTTGTGCAAATAATCCCATCGTGCAAGTTCCATGAAAGGTCGTTCTTAACTACTGCTCTCGGTTGTTAACCATCAAGCGATTATTATTTTGTCAATTGTTGACATACGTAAACCAATTTGTCCAAGCATATTTCAACTATTATATATTCAACCAAAAAGGGTTTAAACCTTTTTTACACAGAAAAACTTCCGGTCGTTGTCCCACGAGTAATTATCACAAGTAATAAAAGATGCCGGCAATACCAAGTTTGCCAGAAGTTCGCTTCGTCGTCCGCCGAAAGTACAGAGGTTAGGTGGAGCGTGCAAATGGGGCCGCGTCCTGAAACAATGCTAATTACTCACTAGACATCGCTGCTCCCATAAAACTTCTGACAAGTATTCAGCATTTCATAATATTGATTTCATCAAATAAATTCTCTAGAATCATCGGAAATAGGTAATCTGATGCAGACTTACTGAAATTGAAGGTAGTTAAATTGACTTGTATTTATTATTTTACCTACATATTGTGCGTGTACATTCTCATGGAGAGAGTCGAACCTCCTTGATCGACTGCCGTTCGCTCTCCAGCTCGGCCCGGCCCTCTGGTTTATCTCCGTAAATGAAATAAATTAGAAAAATCTTGCCTAAACCTTTGTGACTTGAATGATAGCACAAAGTGTAAAGGGTTTCGAGTTCGTACAGTTCTAATCGTACTCTAACAGGTAGCTGTTTTGATGGATGCGAATGTCGTCGAAGTTGTTACAGATAACACATATTGGTTCTAGCGCAAATTGTTAATAGCAAAATTCGATCACTTGGACCCGGCGAACATGAATTCCAGGTTCGACATGCCTATGTTGAGATGGTCACACCCGCATTATTATTGCTTTGTTACCAAAGACGAATTTATTACACTCCTGATAAGTTAGGTAGATCTTTTAAGGCACCCCTATATTTCAACAAATCGTTACAAAGAGCACATATTTGAGGAATTTATTCTGTATCAGATTAATCTACGTGTCAAATAGCATATAAACCACAAAGAAGAGCGCATATAACGTCGCCTGGTACAATAAAATTATCCTGGCTATCCTCATATAATAAGGATTCCGGATACGGAACAATATGGCCAGAAGTGGTGAGTATTGGGGCAACGTTTTTTAAAGAGTATCTTGTGAGTGGACATCTACCTAAAAGGTACTGTGTTGTTTCAGATCATCTTCAGTGACTACAAGAAGTTCAATTTGGACGGGCCAGATGGATTTAACGATTATTGACATGATGTACGTAAGGAGCCGCGGTACTTCTCAAAGCGCAACTTCGGTCGCGGGGCCGTTATGGTTTGGGGAGCTTTCACCTCGTTTGGCAGGATCCCACTCGCTTTCATCTCATCTCGAATGAATAGCGGGGACTATCAACAGATGTTGACCAACAGCCTACTACCGTTTAGGAGCAGATTTCATCGACTGACAATTGTTTTCTAACAAGATAACGCTTCAATTCACGTCAGCGCGAGTACACGTGCGTGGTTAGGACGGCATGACATTGAAACCCTAGAGTGGCCAGCATGTTCTCCTGATCTCAACCCGATGGAGAACCTCTGGGGCATTCTTGTCAAACTAGTATATGCGTCAAATCAACAGTATACATCCGTGGAAGCACTAAAAGAGCCTTTGTTGGAGGCCTGGGGAGGTGTCAGCGACCAGGTCCTGCTAAATGTCGTTGATAGTATGCCAAACCGAGTCTTTAACGTTATAATTAGCAAGGGCGGGGCCACACGGTACTGATTAGCACAAGAAAACGAGAATTAATTCACCGAGAACATTCGATAATTTTATATACACTGTTCTTTGTGGTGTGCATGTATTTGACACGTACATTAATTGAATACAGAATGAATTCCTCAAATGTGTGCTCCTTGTAACGATTTGTTGAAATATAGGGGTGTCTTAAGTTTATGCCCAGCGCTGTATATATATATATATATATGCTTACAATACATTCGTACACATTGAGGCGAAGCTGAGCAAACTCTCGTCCATCTAACGAGCTACACCCTCAGGCGATTGAACGCCATGTGAGCGCAGCCAGGTTGGAAGATATCAGCCGCGGCGTGGCTTGGGTGGCTAACGCACAGCTCTTTCAGTACGACTGCCATAGAAACCACTAACAGCAAGTGGTGGCCGCCAATTCGGTCCACAGACATCGTGGGTTGACTGATATACGGTAAATATTGCCCTGTCGTGACATTGATCTGTTGGAGAACGCCCAGATAAGAATAATACGACCGAGGGGGCAAGTTTCGGAAGAGATGATACACGGCGGTACCGAGGCCCATCCGCCATGGGAAGTCAACTGAATGGTCAGCTATGTAAAAATCAGTTAAAAGACCTCGAGCGGGATTCTAGTTGTCCTTCTGGTTTCCACTTTTCCACACCCACCTACGTATCTATTTGCTCCAGCCTGTGTTATCCGCGGCCCATTGTGCTGGCTATGAATCCGAAGTTGAAGACCAACTTCGTCGGTCGGATCGGCACAGACGACGGTGCGGTGTGTGCTGTACAGCATCGAGCCAACCAGTTTACTGCTATCCCTACCCCGGCCTTCATAGCACCCCCAGACAGCGGTGCTAGTGTCCGCTAAAGGAATCAAGCGACGGCCTCTGATTTCTCTTCCACTCTGTCTTCCCATCCTACCGTGAGCCCTATCCACGCGAGTTCCTTTAACTCTTGCCACTCCTCCTTCCGGAACTAACTCGACGATTTTCTCTCTTCTCCGAGCAAATTGCTCACTTTGAGCACCCCGCGATCCGTTCGCCTCCGACAGGAATTTTCACTCCCTCTCCATCCTCTAAAGGCGCCTCACTCGTTTGCCTTGCCGAATTCCGTCGTCTCCGGCAAAAACACTGGCCATAGAACCGACCGAAGTTTTCGGTCCTCCTCTGGGTCGACTTCTTCCCTTCGCTTGCGGGGATTTCGAGACCTCCGCTCCCTCTCGCTCTCTGCTCGCTGCAAAATCAAGCAAATGCTGTCTGTCCTAGCGGACCTACTCGTCCCCGCGAAAAAGACCCACGCCTATCCAAGCAAGCTGCAATGACAGCAAACAGCGGAAGCAGCAATGGTAGCAAAGTGGCCTTGCCTGCATTGCGTGCGCGTCGTGTTGAGTTCAGTTGAGTTGCAGAAGGCGCATTGGAAAAAGGCCGCACGGGTCGCTGCTGCGTAACATGGCGTGGATGGGTATTGCATCAGGCTAAAGGTTTCTCGCTGCTGCTGTTGCCATAGCTGCAGGCCTGCCTAGGTAGTGAATTATAAAACAACATGAAGTCAGTACAACTACGAACAGAGGCAGGCAGAGAGAGAGAGAAGTGCCACAGGCCGAGCTGCGGCTGTACCTCGAGGGCTGAATGCACGTATCGACAACCATGTTACTACTACTGCTGCTGCTGCCACCAGCAACACACCCAACGAAACCCCCGCACACGAGCTTACACCGTTCCGAAGCGAGCAGCATCCTACGTACCTATATATCTATCTACCACTGGTTCGGGCGACTCTGCGTTTACTTTCTCGCTCACAGACTCAACCAACACTCCACCTTTCCTCCCGACGCAGCGCACTCCTCCTCCTCCTTAATGTCCCGGCGGACGTCTCTCCCACGCTTGTTGGCCACTCGTGTGTCGAATTCCGCAGTGGAACAGAGTCATTGCTTTCATAGATTGCATATACGACATACTGCAGGGGGAACTACAGCTCGTTTCAGTTGCGCCTCCGTTACCTTCAGTTCAGATGACTTTATTAATAGGAATATGTCATTTTACGGGAGTCGAACCTACGATCCCTATGTTTTAATCCTCAACCACGAATCGCGTAACGCTTCGTCTTGGACTGCTCCCACTTTTGCATCCCAAGCATCCACTCCCCTCAATAAATGAATGAAAGTTGGAAAACTAGATATGCGTGATTCTGTCGATACTGAGTGCTTGTCGCCTGGGACGGTGCAATGAGTATCAAACTCCTGACGAAAATATCACGGCGCACAGCTACGTCTTATGAATGAAACGATCACAGACGAGATAAACACACAACAGGCACGAGTTTCGAGACCTCTTTTAGGATCATGTCCTTTAACCACACCAAGCAGCAACACGCCAGAGTGGCACTGTGTACCACCAAGTTATCCGACTATGCGTACGAAAGCTCGGTGAAATATAGCTCATATGCGCCACAGTTATCCTATTAGACAACACCGATGGTCAGTTCGAAGATGGTAACAGAACGCACACACACTCTTCTTTTCCCTATAATGTGAGATGCATTTTTTGAGCTGAGTGGGCACGAAAAGAAAAAGTGGTGTATAAACAACAGCAACAGCAGCAGCAACAACAACCTGATAATTTCCATGTTCAACCTGAAGTTCTTTGCTTTCGTTCGTCGACCACGGTAGATATCGTTCGAGATCCACGACATTCATTTAAGAGTAGGCGTCTGAGCGTGTATATGAAAGTGGGCTCACTGACAGACAGAGCTTGACAGTTCAATGCCATTCGATCCGATCTTTCGATGTCTATCGAGAAGATAAAGTTACTAACAACGACGAAACTACGACGCGACGCTGATTCGGAAGAGCGCCCTGAGTGCACCTCAATACTGTGTTTGATTCAGTGACGTCAGATAGCGCCCTTGCATCCCGGAATTCCGATGTTGTCGTGGCACCTACTCTTTAGCAGCCAGTTCTTTGCTCGCTTGCTTTGAGTAAGAGCTCGGATGATCTACGTATGGCAACTAGCTATGTAGATTTCTGCATCTCCAGTTTCTTACATTTCTCGTAGTAATGCATCGATACGGATAAGTACTGAGAAATGTCAGACAAGAGAAATGCTGGGAGCCCTTCAGCCGCACACAAGAGTCTCCTACTCATCATCGACTGGAGACGACTACTACTGCTACCACTAGGGTCTGGTCATGGCGTCTGTGAATAAGAGCCCACCAGAATGTTAATAATAATGAATCTATGAGCAATGATAATCGCGTGTTGCGTTGAAGGTTCATAGTTGTGTGGAAGATGACAGGGTTATGTGATTTCAATGGAAAATAAAAACAGTGAGAACTATCTATATTTAAATAAATTTAGACGTAATGCATTGTGGTTTCTTGCTTCTAGACACAAAACAAGAAACCATAACGCAGCATCGTGCTCTCTGTTTATCTCTATCGCTCGTTGAAATCTGTGTAGGGAGGCGGCATTTAGCTCGGAAATAGCAATCGCGTACCAGTTAATTAGTCAATTTTATTAAAATTAGATCTCCCTTGCCAAAGGACCCTGAAGCCCAATGGCTGCTATACAGAAAGAGGTCACTCGAACCTCGTTGATTTCGAGGTGAATTGCGGCCATCGGATCCGCCTCCAAAGACTAAAACCATCAATTCTGTTTCGAGGTGACAGTATGAAAGTATCAGTCTACACAATTTTGAAAATCGTACCTGTTTAAAAGGGATAATAATAAACCCACATACATGTATACTACTGTACAATACTCTGCAATAATGCCACTCGATGGATAGCTATCATGTCCCGTGGAGACCACCGTACCCTTATGCAGCATACAGAAAACACACGGTTTCAATCCCCACTCGTATTAAATCAGAACAAGCTCTCAGTATGGTGACCAAGCCTGGTGTATTTATTTCATACAAAGAGCTATGAATAAATTTACTTCCAAGGTCCGACTTGCTCTGTGGCTCATAGGTAAATTTCATTTGTGCAACGACACTCCTTGAAGCTCCACTATGTATGCTAAGACCAGCCCAAAGGAAAATAATCGTCCACGACTAAGGTTGCGATGAGATCAGTTCCAGAGGGAGTCCGATTTCTTATACTAGACAACCCTGATGTCACTTTAAGTCTCTCCTCGAAATCTGCTTGTGTAGGGAACCAGTATATTATAGGATGTCATCTTGGAATTGTTAGAATGGTCCCAGCAGAAGATCTCGAAAAGCCCGAAAATAATGTGGCCATCGCCAAGTTCCCTTGCCTGACAAGGCTCTCTAGCAGCCCTCGAGTTTACGCTTACATTCGTTAGCTTTGAGGATGTGCAAACGGGAAGACGAAGAATTCATTTGGTTAGGAATATGCGGCGAGAAAACAGCACCAAGACAATCGCTGATGAGATTGTGCTAATAGTGAATGAGTGCGTAAGGACAAGCATCCGGTTGTTTAGACGAGGTTTTAAATTTATAATAGAAAAATACAGATTTTGTTAAGTATTGTGCAGCTGCCTTGAGAGAACGAGTGGCGAGAAATTGAGCAGCGAACTACTTGGTGAAAATGGAACAACACTTTGGGGCTGTGATGAAGTGAGCCCATCAGATAGCGTGAATATGAAGCTTGGCGTCTGTCTGAACAAAAATACAGTGCAAATCGCCTTTTGGGGGTAATCGAGGGAAGCCCGGAGACTGTTTCTTCCAGATGTTTATTGGAGAACAGTCGAGGATTTCAGCTTTACGATTAGTAATTTTATTCTTTTGTGTTTTAAATATACAAAATTGTGTAGGTATATTTTTATATAACGGGTAACTGTAAATGTTTTTACTGGCTCAGGTAGGGCGCGAGATTGTAGATTTCCATCGGAGTGTGGATACTTTCCGAGATAAGCGTCGGCCGAGGTCGACATACTGGACAAAAAGTACTATTTTTAATATTATCTTAATAAATATTATGGAAGAGTTCTATAGCTAAAAAGAGGGTTGAAAATATATCGCCTCAGTTTAGTAATGCAAATGCAGGTGCCAAACATATATTAAAAGTCCCAAATTGTAGCGTTCTATATTAAGCCCACTTCGTCGAAACTATTTGTCCATTTCGTTGTTACATTTTTTTGCGTGAAAGCGAGGTTGACCGCTCCAATAATCAGTAGTTCGAAATTAGTGACTTATCCAAAAAGCAATGTAATTAGTAGTGATGTTAAATGAAATGGTGTAAAAGACTTTCCAACCTATTTTTCCTAATCACTTAATTCAACATTTTCTCGCCTGCTCTATGGGAAAAACTATGGCAAATCAGCGTGTCCACGTCGTCGTCACTCTCCCTTACCTAAGGGACAATATGTCATCATTTTGTTTCCACATACATGTTTCATATGTTATTACCGGTGTGATTGACATTTGTGTCTTGTAACAGGAGGCGCGATTATTAAGCAAACTGAATATGAGGTAAAATGAAGCTTTTACCTCGCTTACAAATAGGAGATATACATATATATTATTAGCTATGAATCTCTAAATAAAAATAATCTCTAAATCTCTATGAATATCTAAACAAAAGAAGTTCTAAATCTCTATGAATCGCTAAAAAAACTGAATACAATTCGGGACCCTTGAATTCCGTATTAGCGAGCTAAAACCGGATCGGCACCAATGAGTCGTCGGTCTTGTGGCCTCATACATTTTTAATTATGTTTTTGAGTTAGCTTTAAACTGCTTTATTATTGCCTGTCGAAAATAATCATGCCTGAACGGTACAAAGATGTTCTCCTCTCTCTCTCACTTTTTCTGTTTCTCTCATATCCATTTAGAACCCGCTTAATAAGCCGGCATAATCCTCGTTAGAGTGATTTATCTCGCTGTTGACTCTTCTAGCTAGATGTGACAGAGGGATCTGGTTGCCCGTTTTGCGCCATGCGGACAAAACGGAACGAATAACCGCCGTAAGAGAATGCAGCTCGCAGAATGCCGGTCACAATTTTTCTCTGTATAGGCTCGTGCTTGGCTCATCAAGCTAAATGAAGCCTCTCATACGTGCCTTCCCCGGCAAACTACAAGTCTGATAAATGAAGCTAGAAGCAGCGCGAATATTCGATACCGACTGATTTGAACTGAAACGATTGAGACAGTCGATTCATTAAACATATCCTTAAAACTAGTATGCACAGTATGGGAGATACTCACAAACGTACATAGATAAGCTATTCTGAAGAAATCTAGCACAGAAATAAGTGCAATCATATATGTCGCTCACTACAGTGCGGTTTCGAAAGCAGCTGGAAATATGCGTCTACATCTTGACCTAAATATTTAACACGCAGTGATAAAACACAGATGCATAACAAGCATATATATACATATATATATTGTGCCCAACGCAATATATACACTGCGGAACGACGTGTTTTTGTCCAACGTTATTATATCTTCTAACTGCTCTCACCTAAAAATAAATTTTCCGGGCTGACCCACAGTCAACATTTAACGTCTACGGTACTGCTCTCACCTAAAAGCTTTGGGTTTAACAACCTCCTAGCCTTCATCATAAATCGGTGAACTGCATCTTTTTAAAGCACTCCTGTATACCCAGATCAACCAGTTTCGAGGCATAATCTTATGTTATTTAGACAAACAATTTTCTAACAATAATACAGCGTCTCATTTGATTCTTAGGCACCGATGTGGATCAGTGCATTTACTCATTCGAAAACGCAATGATATAATGTCTGAAGGCTGATCCAAAAGTTCCAAAAATTTGGGTAGAAAATATGACATGTTTATTAAATTGTCCAAATTTCTATTTATCTCTAGTTAAGTAACCCTCCTCAACGCCAACTATTGCGAACAGATAACGTAAATGTGTCACCTTCTTTTCATTTCTGGATGTTTTTTTAACATTTGGTGTTTCGGTACTCGCTTGTAGGATTTCCCTGTGATTTCTTTAGCTATTCGTCCTTCATTCATGTCTTTATATTTACCTTTGCGGGAATAGACAAAGTCATAAGAAGGTAGGCGTGGCAAATACAGGAGTTAATGAATAAATGCAAGCTGGTTGTTTGCAAAGGATTGACTTTAGCAGCCCAGTATGGACAACTGAATTACTACACAAGCAGAAACCCACGAGGCGTTCCTTCAGAGTTCTGGCCTCGTGCGACGAATAAACGCAGGCAAATCTTCTTAGGAATACACTCTAATAGTGTAACAACTGTACGCAAAAATCGCATAGCATAGGCAGACAGAATCCTTTCATTTCTTCTAAACTTTCCTCATCTAGCGACCTAAAAGGCAGCCTGGAATAACGTCTGGGCTCCGGGCTATTCTGGAAACCATCATATTGTTACGATTTGTATTCGTTATAACGTGTACTGCAAGTTATTAATGTATTTTCCTTACGAGTCAGACAAGGCCCACTCAGACAACCCAACACAAGTGTCTCATTTCTTTTTGCTCCTATATACACACACGCATATATATATATATATTTTGTCCTTATATATATTTACCAGAAATTTGTATCCGTATGATACTAGTACCGTTGCGTTAATCTCATATTATACCGTGAACTGTGTAGAATTAGCATCCTTACATCTTACCTATGTCAGCATAACAGTCATAATAGCATTTCTATAAATCAGATGGATACAGGGATCGAGTATTCAGGTTGTGGGCTCCGCAACCCCCCCGATGGTGATAATCTTTCCAAAGATTTCCCCAGAGAGACTCCCGGTGCCGTCACAGGGCTTAACTAATGGTACACCTCGTCGAAGCTTCTTTGACCAATTTTTTTCGCAACTCAATCCACTATGTCCGTCATATTCCGATCTCGCTCTCACTGGTCCATCCAATTTCACTCTCTCATACTGAAAGATGATCAAATCCTTCCGTCTATGGGGAGGAAGCTTTGATCAGCGGCCAGTCCTGTTCGCTTTCGCGGCATTTTTTCCATAAATAAGCATTGCACCTATTTGCTTTAGAAATGAACCTCTATTCCAATTAAGCTCAGATATTATTAGGATATTGTGATTCGTCTTGAGGACGAAAAGTAAACTTAATTTACATAGCCAACATTCATTATAAACTTGCTCGGCTATTGTTGCAGTCCAAATATAGAAAGCGTGTTTTAATGTACATTTCATGTATGATCTTATCACATTTTATTTCTTTATCCATAATGAGAGCTAACGCAGAAGTCTTCGATAACCAAACTTCTAAAGCAGCTTTGCATTTTTTAAAAACAAAACCTTTATATCTATTGCAATTAACCTTTTATCGATTAATTATACAATGTATTCTCTTTCGGATATTGACTACTATGTATTGTATGTCTTAAAACACACAATTATTAGAGAAGATAGGCAGAGGACCCAGGCGGGTTACTATATCATATAACATATAGGAGTTTATTATTTTTGTATAAAACTAAGCTCGAAACAGCATTCGCCAGTCAATTAAAATCAATTGAGACGACGGCATCATGGTTTGGGTAACTTCGAAGTGGTTGACCTAAACATTATTTTGTTAGACAAAATAAGCAGGCGATGTTGTCCTGTTGTAGATTGGCTGTTCAGGTATGTGAACCATTTCAGCTCAATTCAACTCAGACACTCCTTTATTTAGAGCCAAGGAGGCTGCCCATTTACAGCGGTTTTAGCAAATATTATTTTACATCGGGGATTGTTACTGCACTGAGTTTGTCAGTTTGTAGTCTTAAGCATTAGCAGGCGAGCCGCACTCTAGGCGTAAACATGATTTATGCGTTCAGTGCACGCGACCTTGAATACACTGATAGTTTGGCCACTACATAACTTATTTCCATGTAACGTAAATAATCTATCAGCCATGTGAAGCATACTAACATCAGCAGCATCATGAAGATCACCTATATAAACTTAAGAGTGATGGAGTCTCTGGCAACTTCACACCTTTCACTGACCCTGCAAATAAATCTATGTTGCGCTCTTTCTTAGACATCTATGTGTTTCATCAAAGACTGTCACTAAACCACAGAACAATACAACAGCTTGGGAACAACCAAAGTATTGTACAGCGTAACGTAGATGTTAACTTTATTAACAATCAAGCATTGGTAAATGGAATTTCACATAGAGTTTACAGACCGGACCACTTTTGTAATATGAGGGTTCAAGTCAAGGAGCGGGCGGACGACTACGCGCATGTCCGTCCCATTTCTGTGAAATCCCCTTTTGCATTTACGGGCCAATGGAAAAGCATATTTATGTATGTTGATGCCATATTTTTGAACTGGTGAAAAACTTTCCCCTTTACTCCAGGTCTAGCCTCTTAATTGCATGCCAATTGATTGCCTATCTAAGTGCCTTATACATACAAATATAGAAATAAAGTATTTTTATCCAACCAAATTAAGGGAGTGGATTAAATGTATTTCATTCTAAATACACTTCGTAGTGTTTTTTTTAATTTTGTAACGATACTGGGTAAATTCAGTCCAATATTTTGTACCGAATAAGAGAGTACCGTATATTATATTAGATAAGATTTAATGAGGGAAGAGTATATTGAATATCGGTCCATGAAATATTCCTTAAATCGTTTAGAAGAGCGCATCCTTATATTTATTGTGCCATTTCGATGTGAATAAGCCACGGAACGTTAGGCCACTGCAAAGCGTATTCAGACGAACCTTTTCGAAGTTGCCAACACACCGTCTCGTTGGAGTCTTTTGAACAGTCTAACGTCAGTAGCGATTTTGCTATAAAGGGCAAGGGCTCATACATTCTTATGGAAGACCATATCGTTAATTGACTCTCCGAATAAATCCGGACTGCCATTTTTCAAATTTTTTTCAATCTATTCTTTAATTCATAGGGATCCGATGCACGAGGGTCAAAGGCCGTTGACGACTAATCTGTTTAAGGTGTAATAATTCTACGTTGCAGAATTTGGTATAGCACATGAGTGGTATCTGATACTCAATTTCTCTCTATGGGTAGTTGTGAGTTGGATCACTAGGATTTTTATCTTACCTATATTAATACAAAGATTTTTAACGTTCGGCCAATAGTTACTAATTGCCACATACTTTGTTACGTTTTGTTTTAATTAATTTCTCGTACTGCCTGCAGCTAGTATGTAAGTGTCATTCGAGAATTGTACAATGCTCAGTATTGTATAGAATTCATGTAGGTAATTTATGTACATGTTGAAGAGGTCCCATGAGAGAGCCATGGTGCTCTGCATCATCATTGCTGAATGTGTTGGTGGACAAATTCAGACGTTATACAATTTGTTCGTTAGATACGATTCAGTTATTTGCTTGCATTATTGTCGAGTCCGAAACATGCTAACCTGTCTATTTATATATATAGCGTTTCCGCGTTACTATCAAATACATTTTTAAGTCGAAGAAAAATGAGTGATGTCTTTTTATATTTGTTATGGCCCATCCATGATAGTCTCATATTAGTACCGTAGCATCTTCAGTACTAATAATTGTTTTTCGAGCTGACCCTCAGCTGTGTTCCCCCATCTGATAAGCCTCTATTCTTAGCCTTAGGTATTACTATGAGGACCTGTCGGGGCCGTCTTCAGGACTGCTTCTTATTCTGAAGCCATATTGAGAGCTTCATTGTTTTTCAGGGATGGGGTTAGCTGAGCATTAAACGCTTGCCCCAATATTATATTTTACCAAAAGCAGTAAAGAAAGCTTTATCAACTGGCGTAATATTTTATTCTATGTCGGATATTGATTATGACTGTGCGTCTGCAAATACTGGAGTTATTCACCCTTTTGGACAACCTGTGGAGAGGTACCCTCACTAATGCTGAATTCAAAATAATGTTGCCGCAACCAAGCAAATATAATAATTAACACATTTTTAAAGTATGAAACTTATATAACCACATTTTGTGGAAGCAACTTATAACATGGCATATTATTATAGATGAGAAATATAAGTGGACTGCCGCAAAATCTAAGTGCAATGCAAAATGTCAAGAAAGACACCCTACCTTGTCCACTTTTTATAATTGTGGAAAAAGCGAAGTCGACCAAATTTAGTAACAGGATGGCTAGCGCCAAAAGAATGTATTCTCTTTCCTATATCTCAAAAGAACTCTCAATCAGGTTAATAAGTCACCTTGTGTGCGAAGGGAGGTTCTTCCCTTAGGTTTTGCCGAGGTTGTTTGAAAGCCAGCGTTTCTAAGGCTCGGTATCAAAGCGCCGATGTTCATTAATAACATCAACGTGAATAGTTTGTCTCGACCTTTGGACCACAAAAGTCACATCAAAGACAACCGTTATTTTAATATGACTATCCAATCAAGCGTAAAACTCTGCAAACTCTATCGAATGACATATATATATATATATATATAATTGGGTGTCTTAATATAAATAATGATTAATGACACAGTTGAGCACAGGGTGTGATGCCGAGGCTATCATTGTTCTGGAGCCATGCTTCCCTGTAATATTTCACAGTATACATTTAAGAAGTACCGTGAATGTTAAGGTCGAAAAGTAAGCGAAATAATTCACAAATAGATATCCCAGAAGGCATTAAACCTGATTGAAACTCTTGAAACGCTGGCGATAGTCTGCGAAGAAAAGTTTTCTGTATTTGTGAATACCTAAATCAACAATTAAGCAATGTGACCTTTTTGGCATAAAGTATCGGCACCTTGTGGCGGGCCGCTCAACACTTCGTCTTGCTATGTGGTAACGAATCGTAAGTAAAACAAAACGTTACCTTCAGCTATTTTCTCGCCATTGTCGACATAAATTTGTAAAATTGTTCCTCTACTTTTATCAACCGTGCATATAGAAATAATAATTCAGACGTCTGTAGTTGCTATAGCTATCCCACAACCCTGTGTTGATTTGAAAATCAAACTTTTTGCTTATTCCGTAGAATCTGAAGCGTTGTGTTATATTAATAATGAAACATTTAATACTGAAATCGTTTAAGCAGATCGTTGGAACGTACATATACATCACATGAATAGCTGCATATAGGGTATTCGTCAACTTACACAATCGTCTGGAAGACGAGCGAACGGAAATCTTAAAACGGTCGCTTGTTTTGCAATTTTTTCAGTAACTGTACATATCTAGATGGTAATCATTTAAGGCAGAAAAGGAGAATACAAAAATCCACAAATATCCACGGTATCCACGGTACTCTCTTATTCTTCTAGTTATCTCAGCAGACGCAACAATATCTCGAAGTGTTGGTGGCATATTAAGCCAAGTATTCAGGATTCGAAGGAAACTTCTCATGAACTTGTTCGCATCAGTGGTGAAATATATCAGTATTTTTTACAACACACGAGTGGCTCACACAAAAGGATGAGCATATTTCTCAATTGAAGCAGTCAGTACTGTCTCGAAAAATATCTATGCGACATGATCTTTTGAGGCGAGACTATCCTTGATGGAGATAGTCTAATCTAATGACATGATTGGGGAGTTTGGGCTGATAATCCAGGTAAATACAATGTCAGCACATAAGTCAAAAAGCATTACTACTAATGATGCAATAAAATATCCTTGTGTCGTCCTTGGACAAACAAAACAACTGTTCCTGTGAGCTAGCAAAGGCACGCGTACCTAATTTACAATCGACAGTACATCCTAATAAACTTGAATGAGGAGACGAACTTGTGGAAGGGCTCGGGCGACGTCTTTCCGACGTTAATAGCCAATAACATCTCTGTTTCGCTATTTACGGAAAAGTTTGACCGATGCGTCGTCCAGCATCCAAAAATCGCCTGCATGTGATTAGTTATCCCAATGAAGGATGTTAGCGCTAGTGTTCGGAACACAAATACTTTTTGCTACGGATCACCAAACAATAAATTGATCTCCGGCAACTGTGCACCTAATTCATGCCGAGGTCATAGACATTTTTATGGGCGTTGTGAAGATTTGGGCCGAGCAAAAACCCTTGACACGCAGCTGTTCACTATGTCATAGCCAAAGTAAAGCGGAAGCTAATTCTACTATATATAACGGTTACAAAGGAATTATTTATGTTGTACAGGGGGAGCGAGAGAGAGAGAGAGAGAGACACGTACATGAGAATACTAAACACTGTAGGATTACTATTGTTTCCCAAGTGTCTTACAACACAACTCTTGGACAACTTGTGTTATTTATTGACTTCGTAAGTTCGTCCACAGCAGTTGAGCCCAACAGAAATTTAATGACAAATATATTGACAACGAATCATAAATCAATGAAAGAGCGCGGTTTAGTTTCTATGGAACTAAGCGACACCAGCAGTCCATATTTGGTGGGCAGATACTATTATATATTTTAATATCCTATACAATGCTTGAGTGAGCGCGGGACAGCACGAGACTGGCGGAGCATCATTGAAGTAAAAAATAATGCCATGTTGATTTCTTTCAACGTATTTTATTTTGAATGGAAACATGGATTTTACAACAAAATAGGTACGTGTAGTGTCCAAGGTATGCAAGCGTGCATGCATTTCGGAGTTACAGGAGAAGACGACGAATGTGCGATTCAATAAACGTTATAATCGGATCACATTAACTGTTTCTGAAATCGAGGGAACGTAATAAAGATATACAACATGGGCTTATATTCTGAAAAAATATTGCTGACGAGAATCCATATTGGTGCTACAATCGACAAAAAAGTTCTTACACTGGTACCCTCTGTAGTATACTTAGCCAGCTTTAAGCGTTACACACACACACACGAGCATATTCAGGGCAAGAGCAAAGGAAAAATAACGGATGACCGCGTATGCAGGTTGTTTTTTTATCAGAACGGATAGATGGACCAGATTGTGGGAGATGAGATGCACAATCGATGGCTGGCTATTAGACTGGTATTAGAGAATTTGAGAAAAATGTGACGATGGGTACTGGTCGATACTCGACTGGCAGAATAGCAGGAACGCGAGAATTAGGACCGACGAGTCAGCCAGTCAAAGCGCTGAAGAGAAAGGGGCTCCGACGTAGATTGAGACCGAGGGTGTTGCTCGCCCGTCACTCGTCTCACTGGTTTTAACCTCCGGTTCGTCCATGTCCTGTCTCGTCGAATGAGCGCTAGCTGGGATACCTATGGGTAAAGGGCCGACGTGTTAGGGGACTTCAATCGCCCTCGGCGAACCTCTCCTACGGGCAAACACCATCCGGGACTTGACAGGACGGCTCCCTATTCGCAAAATGATAGGTTCAAAGGAGACGGATGTCCGAACGACATGTCCCACCCCAACCTTCCAGTATCAACTGCAGTGGGGGGATTCCCTTCGTTGCAAGAGACGATGAACGAACGAAAAATCTTTAGCTCATCCTGTCTTCTAGTGCACTTTCGTTACATGACCGCGCCTCAGTTGCCTGTGCTGTCTGTGGCTTTACTGCCGCGGTTTGAAGGATCAGTGCTGACGTTGGAAATAAGGAGGGAGACAGAGAGAGTGAAAGTAAGTAAACCATATAAGGGTGCAGCCACAGAATAATTAGCCATACACCTCAGTTGTTATAGAACGCGATCTTCCACCGAAAGGATCTTCCGAAGCGGATTCTTGCGTTTGCGCTTGCCGTGACGAATGTCTAGATTCTTTCTACTCCATTCGTGTCTTTTTCGTCGAAGTAATCGTAAAGGGAGATGCGGAAGAATGTGGCAAGGATTCTATGGCTAAGTTAGTTCGAGCAACGACGGGCGCTTTTAGAGCGGTTAATACGAGAACCAAGGCAGCCACATGAAGAAACCGGGCAGCGGGCAAACGCTCTCGCAGACACGCAGCGAACTATTTAAATCACCCTAGCCCGTTGGCGGAATGGCGGGTAGGTTTCGAACAAAGGGCCCTCCCCCATCGGGTCACGACAATTCTGAATGTCCTCCTACTGCGGAGTACAGAGATAATTGAGAGGACATTATTGTTGATTATCGTGCGACTGCTACAAATCTCACTCCGTTGATTGCCACACGTTTGGGTAAGTATAATATAGGTTGGCTAGGCGTACCCACTGACAGACAGACAAGTTAGCATCCGTAAACTGAATAGATGCGCAATCATGTTAGAGTGATATTTTTCTTGTTGCTGAATATCACCCGAGGGTAGAGGTTAAGATGCTGACACCGATAAGAACATCCTTGTGAATCAAGCCTAAGTCACGCGACATAAGAGGAGGTTATATTATATGTGAAATTGTATCTGATATCAGCTAATGGTAAATTCATGTATACATGGAATATATTATAACGCATTCAAAGTGAGTAACTTTTATAACTGTCTTGTTTGAGCGTGTTTAGAAGCAAAAACTCTCCCTATACGGGTTCCTGTAATTAGTGGAATTCAAAGAAATGTACATCTCTGTGTATCTTCGCAAGAGTGAACTAACCAAGTAAATCCACTATTTTGGATAACTCAGAGCTAACATTTAACGTTCACGGTACTGCCGGCATTGCTTCATAAGTAAATCCGCTTAGTTAATCGTACACTATTTTATCGCGAAGATGCAAGTAAGATGAAATCTTAATTAACACCTGTTAGTGACCACTATCTTGTACGAGATTATCTCGTCGCAAGCGCTTGGTCATTGCTCAGTAAATAATACGAGGAACGCTGATCGACAAGACCAAAAAAGAGTGGAACTTGTAAATTTGGTCGACGATCCTGTTCTTGTATAGTGGCAATCGAATCAAAAGTGCTACCAAACATGCAAAGCGTATACCGAAAAGAGATCAAGCACCTCAAATGTACGGTGGCAGACTCAACAGTGGACTGTAGCTTGCTTCTGGTCCCTGTTATGCTGCAGTGGTTCCTGCGGCGACTGGAGGGGTCCAAGCCCCCGCCCTTATGCGAGGCCGTATTTGTAGCAGGTGAACACGGTGAGCAGTGTCGTTTCTTCACTAATTCTCCCCTGATTATGTGTAATATAGATACCAGCTGATAGCAGAGCGCCCCAGTATCTGCATGCACAGATCGCGTTAAATTATTCTGTTTCAAACGTGTTGAACATACATCATTTTTCGCTTTGGTGGATTAGTTTTAGTTTGGGAGCCAGCAAACTGAAGAGCAAGTAAGCGGAATTTGCGCATGGTTACTCTCGTTTGCCGTTAAGAAGTTGATGTTAGACGTCATACCGGTAGTCGAATCCGGTGGCGTGCTGTATTCTTGTGCGTCTTACAACCGGAGGAGACACGTATATTAGGCGCACAGGTTCGATCCCCACCGCAGCACATTTACATTTAGGGGTCCACCATATAAAGCAGTGCGAAGGCAATACCATGGACGTTAAATGTTGCCTGAGAGCCCGGAAACTACGTCATACATGCATAAGTTCATGGAAGCTAAACATTAATTTAACCTCCGTATATCATTTTTTTTCTATCTCCTGAGTCTAAAGAATCAGAATGTTCGAACTCTAAATCAGGTATTATTTTTTTAAAAGGGTAACCGCGAAATGCTGACGTCGGACAGATCAAGCTTCATGTCTGTGGTCATTGCTTGATATTGTGGGGCCTACCCACACCCTTTGAAATTCAGGACCCCTGTAACTTGGGCCACTGTCTGGGACTACTTGTGTAGTACTTGGGGCAGTGATTTGAAGGAAGCGACAGTTCAGCCGAGCTATCTTTTTTATATACCTTTCCAATTTTTTTAATATATTTTTTAATCCAGCAAGTGTTGTTACTTGGGTTATGGTGCGAAGCTACCCTTCGTATTACTTTCAAAGAAGAAGGTGGTTTTTAATTCAATTCCATTTGAATGATCACATAGTGACGGAGCCAGTGCTGATAAACAGTTGCTTCGGAGGTATACTAGGTGCACGGCTTTCCCAACATCGGTCATACTTGCAACACCGAACTGAGTTGAACGTTACTGCGTCTCCCGCTATACCCATGGTGTGTGCACCATGTTACCACGCCAGACGTGTATGTACGTTTTCGTTGTGAAGCATACTCTGCCTCAGACAAATTGCCTTGACTTTAAACCGCTATTACTTTAAAAGTACATGCGTTGGCAACCGGAATTTAGATGGAGACCAGTCTCCACAAACTCCGCTTTCAAACGAATGCAACCGCTTGTTTGGACTGCACCATTAATGCATGAATTTTGAATTTCGCAGAAAAAAGCCTAATCTGAAATCATCTGCTGATCATCAGGCTCTTGTTCCTCCTGGGCGATAGCATTAGTCCGCAATTTCTGAAAGTGCACCACCTACCTCACGTGGACGCAATGCTCATTTTTAATCTCAGCGCTTTAAATAAGGAAGGTTTAATTTCGAAGAGCCTCAACGAGAGAGCCGCACTTTAAGTCTTACGAGTGATGGTTCGACGAGGCGAACGTCGCAATATGAAGCGATTACTTCAATCCCCGTACTCGCGGGACATGAGCCCATATAATTTTAATTGCTTCAATGGATTAATGAGGGCAATGTAGCGCAAGGTAGCACGAAATACGAGATGGATATCTCCTATTTCGCTATCTGCAAAGAAGTTTCCGGAGTTCTTGGTCAATTGATAATAACGGTAAAAAAATAATAGAATCGACTCCCAGTAAATCATTGGAAATCGTTGTGTGGATTTCTTCGGTTCAACTGTCACGAATGTTTAAAGTTCGAGCATGTTATTTAAGGCAGCTGCTATCGTCACTTCAGTTTATGCATTTTCCCATAATAA
This sequence comes from Stratiolaelaps scimitus, assembly GCA_019614645.1. Lineage (NCBI taxonomy): Eukaryota > Metazoa > Arthropoda > Arachnida > Mesostigmata > Laelapidae > Stratiolaelaps > Stratiolaelaps scimitus. The sequence goes on from JABWDB010000038.1 coordinate 698,827, forward strand.
ATACAAGTATTGTCATCAATGAAATAGGAAAGCGTCGGTAATGTAGACTCATGGTTAGCTGTTGTTCAACAATAATTACAGAAGAAACATTACAGCGCATAAATGCTGCCACAATACAGATTCAAAATCTCGATAGATGATCATCACCACCGTCACATGTGCTCTTCAATGGAGCAGGTTGTACAATGCTCTGACTCTCAGATAGGTGTCTAAAAAGGTAATTATCGCTTATAGCCATTTGTATTAGTCGAACCAGTCAAAAAGTCCTTGTCAATCTTTCACCGTGTGGTGTAACTGTCAAAATGTACGGTGTGTTCGGAGATCAGACAGTATTGGTCTTCCTTTGGTCAATGGCTCACTGAGCCTGGAACTCTTCACACTTTTCCAATGTTGATCGTACCAACGGCAGAATTGATATTATCCCTCTTCCTGTATATATAATATATATTATTCGTACATTTCGATTGAGTGCACGGAGGTGGTACGGTCCACGTCGCGACTATAGAATGTTTGTCGCTAACAGTGAAGCCATTCTCAGCATTGAATATCCGTGTCAGATTATCGTGTTCGATTTATAAAACGATGGCATATGAACCTATCCCCCGAGTTGGATCATGAAACCCCAGTAGGTTGTAGCGTGGATCGCCACGAGAGTTGGTTGGCTGGTTGAACACACCGTAGATGTACAACCTATCCACATCACCACTGGAGCATTTACACACCACCATGCTGTGTTTGCATTGCGTAACACAGTGAGCTAGCAGTATTTCGACAATGTAGATACAGATAGGCAGAATGTGAAGAAGTAGCTGTAGCACTGATTGGAATACCGATCCGACGAGAAGCTTTCCCCCCCCCCCCCCCGTTGTAACAAGAAAACTATGACCGACGTGATAAAACTGCTGATGAATGGGCCAAGCTATTAGCCAACTAACATCCGAGGTTCCCATGTCGGAACGTGCATTCAATCATTCTCATTAAAACCCCACATAGGGGGAATCACTGCTGTGTTGATATATACATATCATCATCACCCGTATATAGAAATATTCAAAGGTTAGCAGTGGTCCGCGCCAGAAAAGCAAATAGAATCGCACACAATTTCTCAAATACATTTGAATTTACATACCAAAAAAAAACAAATTAGTTTAGATGTTGTATACAGGTACGATGATCTATCGAGGGAGAAGCTGCACGGACTCAGCGAATCGAAGAATCGGCATACAACCATCTGAAAATTAATGTGTTTTTGCAGCATCAAATGCGGGTAGACTTATGCATACGACAGCGTATACACGTGCGAAGTGCATCTGTGCTTGCTATCTGTACCACCAAGCTTGGCAGAGTTCTCAGAAGACGTTAGATGTGGGCATGGGTTAACTTCTCTATACAGATGATGGGAGCTTAGGGCATCCAAAATCAGCCATTGTGCATCGACCAGGACGAAGGCAGTAGGCTCCGACAGCATCCGGCCCGACAGACAAAATGCGGTGTAGGGTTCTAGTCTACCGGTCTATATACTTCGCCAATGATACCCATCTGTTCACGAACCGCTATGTGGGATTGAGTGCAGGCCGGTGTGGTTGCAGGAAGCTAGCTTAGTTGCCTAGCATCTCTGTGTCCCTTAACGGGATGCTTGTCGCGGTGCTCAGCGACCCAATGGGACCGGGAGAAGAGCAAAGTTCCCAATTTCTCTCGTGTTTTCCGTGACCCAGTCGTGGCCGTGGTGAATAGGACGATAGGATTGTACGCTTGCATCGACTCTGGCCGTGACATCTCATAGTGATTCAAGGGGACTGGCTATGCTGGGAGAGCACAGCGGGCATTGACGAAGCTATGGCCTTTGCTGTATCCCGTTGACGTACCACAGAATCGAAACGACTACAACTACAACAACTTCTACACCTTCATCTCCGTCCTCTATCATCGCATTGGAGATCAATGGGCCTCTGCCGAATCTCGAAGGCTTCTATGCCCATCGTAGACACACTGTCTGCGTAGAAGATGTTAGTGTGCGGGGGTTAGGTCCGGTAGGGCTCATTTCCTGCACTAGGGCTGCGAGACGAATCAGAGAGGCGAAGGGATCACTGGGAGTTGAATGGGGCTCGCGGTAGACAGCAGCTACCAGAGGATGACAGCTCCTTCAATACGAAAGACTGCTGCTGATGCCGAGTGACAACACGGCGATTGCTGAGCGGGATGTGAGACATAGTTATTGTTTTTTGTTGGCTCCGTCGCTATCAATATTCATTGGTTCTTTGAAGACGTGTAGCGCAAGACATCATTACGCAACTGCCTTCGGAAACGGTGGTTATGTATCGAAGTATTGCAATTTATTTTTGAAGTCTCGTTTCCTTTGTGACGAATATGTCCTTGTTTCGGATATGTAACCGACTGTAAATGTAGATCCCCGATAATGGAAGCCTGTTGGTGTATAGTGCAATATATGTTCGTGGCTAGCCAATATCCGTTGTTCGTTATTTTTCATCTCATTTGTAGTGGTACGAAAATAGCTAAGAGGGTTATGCCACTCTAATGGATCGTTTTTGTCCAAGCTGTGTCGCCAAGTACTACTGACGTTACAACCTAAAATATCACGGGGATCCTGTCGCGGCTTCAGGGAGGTGTGGACTTTTGCTCCCGTCGATCAATGCCATAATGTGCCGAGAAGTGTTTGATAGGATAGAGGAGGGCCGTTAACCCGCAAAAAACCTCCGAATGGGTCGTTTTAAAATCCTTTGTTTTTGTAATACACGCTGATGGGTATAAACTTTTAGGTAGCCGTAAATGCGTGCTCATCGATGGGCACGACGCAGAGGAAATGATGTGTAGATTTTTTGACATTTTTTAATTTCTTCAAAAATTATTGTTTCTTTATTAACAACATTGTACGAGGTGGTCTTGGTCCGCAGCAGCTCTAAGGGCAGACATGTTTCCTCAGCACTAAAGACCTAGATGTGGAGCATTGGTTGCGACGGCTACAATTTGATAGGGAAAATGAGCCAATGGTGAGGTACAAAGTATTACTAATGTTTGCACAAGGGTTTTGCAGTAAGATTACCACTAGAGGAGGAAGAGAATAAAGGAACTACTATTCGCTCGTATTATCGGATTAGTTACGAACATTGCGCTTGCTGTGGACACAATTAATGGCATGGGTAATGCAAGCGATGCGTGTGAGACGATAGTATCGGTTTGTGCAGAGAGCGATTATTATCTTGGGTGGTACAAGGTTCTTGCTGTTGTAAAAGAAGGAGTTTCTTTACCGCTATTTTGAACGCCGTTGATGACTTGAAGGATTAATGGCGCGATCAGATTCCTCTGGTCGAATCATGTTTTGATTGTGAACGCATTCCCACAGTACCGTTTACATTATTACGACCTTTAGCATCACCATGAATGGCGTAATTGTTTATTCACACGGCACCATTATGTTCATTTACTATGAACGCTCTGATTACACTATCCGACAAGTTTTCGACTATTTTGTGGAATGGAAACGAGCTTGCGTCTGATGCGGCCGTCGACGCCAAACTCGTGAAAACGCATTTTCGGGAAATTCGATTTTCTATATTTACACCTGTTTGAAGGTTCACGACAAATGAGATATCAAACAGATATTACAAAGTATCTAGCTAAAGGGAACGGTCATCGTAGCTTTTATAATTCCGGATACATGTATTCTTAAAACTGAGTAGTGTGATATATCGTCAGTGGTTACTAGTTTCCAGGGTTGCTTTTAATTATATAGTAAGTGCTTTTGGGTTTTTGCTTCAAGCTCTGGGCATTATTTCTAGTCACAAATGTTTTTAACTTGAAATTCTCTTCCTGTCAATTGTAAAATCACATTGGCCCAAAAGTATAACAGCTACAAGCCACCTTTGGGTGTGGCCGCACCGAGTAGCCTTTCGGCTACCTTGCTACCTTAAAATACGAAGTCCGTATTTTTTAAAAGTGCTAATATGTACCTTTGGTTGTTCTTTTAGGAAAGGCTGGAGTAACTCGTTCAGATAGGCGTATGCACATCTGCGTGTTTTGCTTTGGAAAAATGAAGAGGCATATCAATGTTTGCATTGACTCCACATGACATATTGGCAAGCGGCCCCTGTTTCTTCTTTAAACACCTTCATTCGTTCGGTCTTCAGGTAGTCAAATGAATAGTGCACTGATGGGGCCTCGGACGCTTCAGGAAACCCACCGAGACATACTTGACGCTTAGTTAGCTTAGGTGTGGTAATGGATAAACAGAATCCATCAACATAGCAACATTATAGGATCGTGCAAGTTACTCACACATATGCTCAGACACAACCTCTAAGTAAGTACGGGTTGTCTCATTGGACAAATGACAGGGTTTCTCATGGGTTCCGCTTTCGGAGTGTATTCTAAAAGCATAACTCAACAATTAAAAATCATGTGTCAAGATCCGTTGGCATTTTTATCAAAGAGACCGTGGTTCCGTTTTGCATCGTCTGGCCACCCAAACGTACATTGCCCATGTGTTGTAACACCGTCCGCCTCAATGTTGTTCCTATTGTCCTAATTGTTTTATCCCAAATGGCCCCGTACACACTTCACCTATGTCTAATAGTATACCAGCAGCTGGCAAATCTTCTTAGACCTACGTCCAAACGACACGAACCATTCCTTAAGCACGGCGGTCATTTTCGAACGTACCCCTCGGTCGGTCGACGGGCGATAGACAACCAAAGGACAACATTTTGTATAGATGGGTGACGCTACAATAAGCAAATCTCCACAGCAAAGCTCTGCGCCAAGGATGCGGTTGAGGGAGAGACCTCAATGGCGGCGTTCACGAGTGACTAGTGGCAGTTCTGCCCTCCCGGCCGCGGTTTCCCTCCGACGTGTTGGTCCGACTGACAGTTGCAGGGACCATTATTGATGGTAATTGCTTTGGGCTGGCTTACAATGGACGATGCAGGCAACGACCAGACGAAAGACCGGCAACATAAAGTTGGCTATCAAACGTATTCGCTGCATTCGTTTGTTGTGGCATTGCACAAATATCTGCACAAAACCTTGTGCTCTTTATGCCTTACGACGTTTACTGTACAATTTAACTCGAGCTTAACTACGTCACTTGACATGAAAAGTAGTAGATCAAAAAAAAGGGGTAGGGTCATGAATGACGATTAATGAGCAAGAGAAAATCTTGCACTAGGAATATATTGTCTTGTCCATTTTCCAAAGTCCTGCCGAGTCGATCAGTTTGCGCATATTTAATTTGAAGAAGCGTGAACTGAGGCCAAATATTCCACAGGACCTTCAACACCCTATGGAAACGAACTGAATGCATAAAATTTTGTCATTTCTTATTATTGATCAGTAATTGAAATGAACTAGCACCTCGTTTCGCAACGATGTTTTTTTTGTGTTTTTAAAGTGTTTATTTTGTTAGCTCAGTCTCAGCTTTGAGTGAAGTCAGACGTTGAAAACGACAACATGTCGATATGAACTCTTTGTTCAACGCGGTACCTTGCATCCTGCTGTAGTAATCTAAATTGAAGATGAAACTTTAATGAATCTTTTACGATATTCGACGGCGAGTTTTCTCCTCAAACGATTCCCGATCGTGTGCTTCAGTTTCCGTTCCGTTAAGATGGGTGACGCCGGGTGTATAGCCGCCCTCATTGATAATCAAAACAAGTAGCTAGGCACCGGAATCGCAAATTTAAAATCCAATGAACCTTAGACATTGGAACTAAAACATTGTAACATTGGATAAGTATTCATATAACAATCTAAATATGTAAGATAAAAGTTGTTTTATCCAGTTATGTATTTGCGAACCCAAAACGATTAACAACAGATAAGTTACTCATGAAATATTTACCTAGGTATGATGTGTTCCTTTTTATTGCTCATTGCGTCGAATAACTAGATAGGTTGAGCTCAGTTGAGCTTACTTCTAAGGTAATAAATTGAATATATACTCAGACAGTCTATAATACTTCGCTGAAGCCTCCACAATATTTTTGTTGGCCAATAAATGTTCGGCCTGAACTTTTTGATAGGTACAAACCCAAAGGAAAAGTACCGAGCTGAAATTTGACCCACTTCTTAGTTTTCTAACTCCCTGAGAGATATTTGATACACTTGCTATTCAAATCATAGGGGGAAGAATGTAGACATTCAAATGGAGTTCGAGACACTGGTATTCAGTTTTCAAGTGCAAGTTAATACCATCCAAGCAAAAAATATATTAATTCAACTGCAGGGTAATCGAGAATTTACTCAGTATTTCAATCGTTACAAAGTGATGTGCTAGATAGCAGAACAAACAACGATATTCTACAATCGGGATGATCAGAGAGGCTTCTTGATGAAGAACTTCAAGGACTGCTGGATTGAAATACCGCCACGCACATTTGAACCTCAATTAAAAAGGCCTATAATATGTAATAACCTTTTAATTCAGCGAAGTAGGTATTAACTCTCTCAAAATGAACGTTAGTGATAAGAAGAGAGTCTATAGAAAATTCATAAAATGTGTTATAATGATTTGAATTGTCAAACTTACTTCTCGACTTAGAGAGTCACAAGATCAACAGAGAACTGTCCAGTTCAACCTCTATTAGTTGTTCGTGCCTATTCAGCTTATTGTCGGCAAAACGAACAACAGCTAAATAAATCTTATAGAGTCTAGAGAGATACATACATAGACGATTAACGTGCACGGCTTGTTTCTTCCAGTACATATTATACAAAGGCAATGCTTTGACGAGCTGCGAATCGACGAATCCAATTCGGCTGAGCCGTGACCCATTCTCTATCCATGATTGCCTTGATCTAGCTAACCGATCATATTAGCTAATGGCAATTCACTTTCAACTTGCCAAAATTTTCTTTGAAGTCGTTGACGGAGGTGAGAATATTCACCAGCTTATTCGCTGACGGGACGCGTTATTGAACTCTTGAGCCTGAGGAGGACGCATTACGAATATCACGAAACTTCTCGTGAATCGATTGTCAGCTCCGTGCACTTGGAAATCTGAACACGCTTGATGTGATTCGTTCGGTTAATGTAGGACTTCTGTCAGGGTGCCTAACTCCATGGCATAACGACCACACCTTTGGGACGGCCCATCTGCTTGGACATTCGCTTTTTAATCGACATTCCTCCCACCTTGATAATATTTCGAAGAACCCCGAGTTTGATAGCGAATACCTCAAGTAATGGAGACATAAAGTTGGACCTGTGCCAAGTAATCAGAGTAAGAAAGTAGGTTTTATAAAACTATCAGACATTAGCAATTTTCGATCCTTTTGAGTTAGGCCAATTGGTAACTCGTAAAACCTCAACAATAGGATCGATATCAGTATTCCTTCATCATACTGATGGAACATGAGGACTGACAGTAAACTGCAAAATATCACGAAGGATATACGTGGAAAATAGGACTGAAGCTGGTAAAAGGAAGTCACATGACCAATTGCATCAATCTCGCAACTGTTGAACGATAGTTGATCAACATTGGTGGTATTGTCATCGCCAAACATCTTCTTAGATGCGCCCGCCCTTTGCAGCTTTGAAATAGAGAATTCTAATTAATGCGGTTGATCGTCATGAATATTTCAGGAAACTCTGGTGAGATTTCTCCTTAGGTACACCAATGATAGATAGTACTAATGCTGTATTGCTCGGTTCTGTAGTAAATATGAGATAACAGTAACATGTTGTACCCTTCAATATATAATATAGAAGAAGCATTTTACTCTATATTCCTGTAAAGGCCGTTGAATTTTCCGAAGTGTAGGCTAAGATCGTTGAGTACCTTTATATGTACCTTTATATTATCTCAGCTTATGTATAGGTAGTCTACGCAGATTTCTATATATGTTTGCTCACTATTCATTGCGAGTGAAAGCTAGATAAAAGCTGGTGAGATTTATTAAGAAGAGACGTGTTAGACAACATAACTTGGTGTGCGCTTGGGCCTTTTCCTCTCATGACATATTATATATTGGCTAGGTCAAGTCACTGAGAAACGACCTTAAGATTGAGTACGCCAACCTACATAGGTCAGCTAGCTCTTCTGCTAGCCGGATGAGAGTATCCTTTTCCGTCATATAAGCTCTCATGTGTCACTCAAGTAAAGTCAAGTTGGGTGACTGTCCAAGATGCTTATCTGAGTCCCCCCAGATCCGAAAACTAGGGCCGGCCATGGTCGGCCAGACTACCAAAAAGACACCGGTTGAGCTGAGCGAGCCGAAGGACCTCCGAGTCAAAGCACCTCCTCGTTCCGCCCATGTAGCCCGAAGACGCCCCCCCCCCGCCCCATTTGGGTGCCCATCACCAAGGCGCCACATGCCATTGTGGTCCTGTACGTTGCCACGTCAGCGTCCCGCCTACGGGATCTAGAAGCTTGGATCATGGCAGGTTGGCGGAGAATCGTGGGGGTCCTCCGTGAGACACGCGGGAAGAAAGAGGCCGAAGCTGCTGCTGCTGCTGCTACTCCCACTGCTGGCACCACCACCGAGTTAAGAGAAGAAGACGGAGGCGACTGAGAAGACGACGAAGAACTGAGAAAGGGCGAATGTGACAGTCAGAACAACCATTGGGTAGCTAAAATGGCTGTGGAGCAGGGCGAACGGAGGGATGAGATCGTGGCTGTGTGACGCAGGGAAACCGAACCAAGACGCCGGGATGAACGTCGCTTTTGTCTCCCCAAAGGAAGCGCCCTCGGGGAAGTCCTGCCTAGACTCAGGCTCCCCCGATGTGCTCCTCGTCTGTGCTTGGTTCTCGCAGTCGTCACATCAGCGACATACTTCTTCGCCCTATAGCTCTTCGTCCCCTAGGCGCTCCCACGACGAACCTCTTGGCTACCAGCTAGCCAGTCACCGTTCGCTCTCCCAACTCCCGAGTGGTGCGACGTTCCGAACGGGGCAGTAACCACAAAGAACCGATTCACAGATGGTAACATTGCACAGGATACGCACCACACTAAAGGGAGGAATGGAAGCGAATTCTGGGAGAGACAGAGGTGGAGGACACTGTGAGATCGGTGTGAATTGCACTCTCTTGCACTAGGCATCCCTGTCGGCTTCGAAGAGCCCTTGAGGTGGACACATCTGCTCAGATCAATTTCTGCGGTAATTATTTTCGTTTCAATTTGATTAGGTGTCTATATTTCACAGATGGCGCAGATACATAACTCGGTTGGTTTTTGATTCGAGGGCTGGGCCAATGTGGCCTCAAACCAATACGCATTCTGGAAAAGTTTATCGTAACAAACAGAGACACATTGGCATTATGCTATTGTGCTATCTAACATTGACTCTACAATTTTTTGTGCAGCAGATTCACAGAGACAGTGTTATGCAAAATGCCGTGCATGTCACGTTATACCAGGAAAATGACTAAACGAGTGAAATAACTTTTGCTTTTTTTACCATATCGGACCAATGAACTCTACTAATTCGACGATGTTACAAGTACACAATTAATACACGCATTGGCTGATACCTGTATTAGTGATTTAGATTTCCAAAGCTGGAATTCTACGAAGTTTCGGCAAACTCTCCCAGGCTGCCGCACAGATATAGTGGTGGACATCCTCTGTTCCTAGGAGTCAGGACATTAGTGCCACCATGAACTCTCATCGGGAGCTCGGCTGAGGAGACTTAGCCATAATGAGAGCCCCGTTAGTTATGTTGGCTTAAGGGCAAGACAACCTTCCCTTAGTGAAAGCTTGAGCGGTCAGGCTTTTGGCCTCTGGTTTATCTCTCAGTCTGCCAAGTGGCTCCGCTGTCCCGTCCTGTCAGCTACTAAAGGCCAAGCCTCGGTATGAGTTATGTGCACACTCACCGAGTGTTCGTCGGAATAGCGCGGGAATACAACAAGCAGCTACACATAGTACAACAATACAATACACGTGTCGTCCTCCATAGCTGTTGTATGTTCGTGACATAGCTGTGACACACGAACAGTACCATACATACCAAGCAACCTGCAGAGTGAATTGTGCCTATTGCTCATTAAATGTCTTTAGAATTTATAGACCACTGACTTAACCAATAAGGCACAGTGCTAGTATTGCTACAGCGGATCAACGGGAACGAATAAAGAATATAGATACGCAGAATAACTAGAATAATCAATAACGCGCAAACTTCATGGATTGATTTGCTTTATAAGTCTGATGCTGATGTGTTGTTTTTTCAAGATTGAGTAAACATACTTTTTGCAATCACTGAAGCATCAACCATTAACACCGCTCGGACAATTAACCGAATTCAAAGTAGTGCTTATTTATATTTTAAAACTGGTCATTTGCACCGAAAGTTATTTACAAAATACAGAATTTTTACATTATTATTTCTTGGACTAAATTATTTATTTCTCTGTCTGTAGGCAAATGTTTACGGAATTTATTTTTAGCGTTTAATTAAAAGTTCATGTAGGAATCTTACGAACATGAACCCAATTGCTAGGTATCTATCGCAGCTATGGATGAGTCTGGACAACCAGATGGCGGTCAATATTCATGTGCCTCCACCTATGTTATTTTGTCTCTTCTTGCTAACTTGAATTCTATAGTTTAACTTTGTAGTTACTCCGCCAAATCATTTCATTACCAAAACAGTCCAATCTCACTTGAGTCTTTTTTATTCAATTATAAAAGTGAGCGATAATTATATTCGCTGAACGTGCAATACATGTAAGGGCAGCCTCCTCTATATATCCTCAATAGAACATTTAAAAGAAGGAGGTCTTACTTAGTCAGTCCTTAAGTGTACCCAAAAATAGAAATTGTGTTGCCACTTTGGGTATCTAAGAAAAATCGTTGCATTAAAAATTCACTTGCACGTGGTTCTCCTGTAGCGGACGATAATCTTTTTCCTAATATCTGTAGAAAGTCTAATGACCGTATCCCTGGTCCAACCCATGTTCCGAAGGCTGCAGGTCTAAAGTAGCACTCCACTCAATCCAATTTCAATCATGTTAAAACGTAACGTCCGTGTAATATGTGAATGCATTGTACCTTCAACCAAACTAGGCCGTATGGAAATTAACTTTTCTTCTGTCCCGGCGTTCGTTAGTTACTGCTGGTAAAAATGCAAATGGTCCGTCGCATGAAGGAATCCCATGAAACGCAATGGCTGCAGACGGAAGAAAAGAAAGCTGCTGGTGCTGCTGCTGTTGTCATTGATGATGATGACGATAGCATAGCGTGGGGCATACACCGTTGGGGTGGACACTTCTGTGTTCCCCGTTGACGTGTCATCACCCGATTCTCACTCAGCGTCGTTGGTTGCACAAAGTTCGAATTGGTGATGCGGCTTGTGAGTGGGCGTCGTACTACATAACGGCCATTTAGCACAGCTGCGGCAACGACATGCTATCCCTGCGCCCAGTCGGTACGTACCTAGGTTGGTTGAGTTGTCGACAGAATAGCTAGGATTCTGCGTTAGGGAAGGCGACTCGGCCGAGTTGGTGCCTCCTGCTTTCAAAGCGAGACAAGCCAGATGTCTGCGGGTACAGAAGCGCTGGAGTACGAAGCCTTTAGTCGTCTTGGGATACTGGCACTAGCTACGGTCTTGGAAAGAGCCTTGTCCTTCGTTTCATACAAAACATGACAGTAAGCAGGCCAGTCCGTGGACAGGCTGTTGGTACAGGTATACAGGTCGACAGGTATATAGATAGCGAGAACGAGTTGCGCAGAGAGCGCGCGTTTGTATACCTGTCTGAGAGAGGGAGAGAGAGGAAGCGAGCAGAATTGTATGGTAGACGTCTTCTCATCAGGTATTTATACAAACGGTGCAAGCTGACACACAAACATAAATCCCCTTCCCGTCGACGGAGTTGGCATCGCGAGAAAGACCCTTTCGTCGCGTAGTCAGCAATTCGGATAATGGACGCACTCGCCGTGCGGGTGACTTCCACGCCTCTAACTTGTCCTACGCTGCAGGACAATACCAGGCATTGAGCATTTTGCATTGAGCATGTCGGAAAATAACAACACGAGTTGGCAAGCGAACAAACGATGGATGAACAACAAGGAACAGCTGAAGAACTGCAGAGTTAATGATAGATCGAAAATTTAATAAAATATACATGGGCGACTTTTTCGTATTCAACGATTCCCTCATACTAGTCACTTAGCTCATGGTGAAGGCTCAATCACTATCTAACAGTGATATGTCAGAATCTTGGCGTAGTGCAGCGGAATTGCAACGAATGCTGGTAAATATGTTATAAAAAGTACGACTTTTCCTTATATATATATATATATATATATATAAATGTGTAAAAGTTCGCCGGCAGTTATCTAAGAAAGCGTGGCTGTTTGGATAATCATCCATGGAGTTGTTTTATTTTTTTAGTAGAAAATAAAGTGTTTTGCTAGAAAAGAAGACAGACATAAGCTTAGTTATTATGTTAACTGCATTTGGCAGTTACAGCGCAGTCTGCTCTCAACACCGCTATAGTTTCATATCATCCATCAGCAGTGCGAGGCTAAGCGTTATAAATTAATGACAATTTGCAATTATATAATGCACTATGTATTATATATAATTGAAAGATATCTTGGTACATTGACCATCTAAGTGCAGAGAGTCCTAATTATTTTTTAAGTATTTTATTTTAGATGAATAAATCCAGCGGACGTCTCATTAAAATGTATTCTTGGTTATCTAGCAGTCCTAGTTACAACATAGTAACGAGCGCAGCGCTAAACAAGTGTGACTTCAGCAGATTGTCGCCCTTCTAAAGCCGGAAGCCCGACTATACGGCTCATGACAAAAACCATTTGCGCCCAGATGTATAGTCTGACTAAGTCGGCAAATTTACTAGAGCTCGAATTCATTACTTTTTTGTAGATTTAATCGAATCATGAGCATACTCGTCCACTGCAATAGGACACAAAATCTTGAAAGATTAGCATGTAATGAACGTAACTCGTTTTTGTAGAAAGCATGTTATATCAACCATTAGGTTTACCTCGTAACTTTCCGATTAGTATATTTTTCTTTACCTATAGTATACGCGCAATGGTGAGAATAAGTGGAATGTCGTGGTATCGGGTCGCGCTATGTAAAATCACAGGGGCAGCGGCGTGCACAAATTTCCCATCGAGCTTCAAAGGGAGAGCTCGTACTTGGGTTCATCTTTGTCTATCTGTACCTCGTGAAAGGGAGCTGCTGAAATGAGAGATCTGAAAGCGTCGACGACAAATGTGGGCGTCGTTTAGAAAGCGATAGAAACAACGGAGAAGAGGGAGAAAGAAATGCATTTTCGCCTGCTAACTCCATACGCTATTACCGTGCGTGCACCAGTGTTAGGGACCATTGGTCCAAATTCACCTTGCTTCATCCGCACTTCTGCCAGGGGACAGATATGATGTCTATTCCGTGAAAGCGCTCGGCGGACACGCCATCTTTATATTATTGCTGCATTTCAAACGAGTCGTTATTCACAATGGCAGTCCAGTATATTTTCATACCATCTGCCAGCCTGCAGACTCAGACGTACACACCTCACCCGGCTGGCTCTTCCTTTTCTTTTCTCTCTCTCTCTCATCTGGTGCCGAACAAAAGAGCGGTTGAAAACGCAGGGCGATTGGGTCCCTGAGAACTTGAGCACTCACCCACCGTTCGGGGAAAATGCAGAAAGACCTTCGACGGCGCTGCTATGCTCTCCTCCTCTCACCCCGCGCGCTTTCTCAACCGGAGTCGTCGTTGTCGCGCGGCCTTTGTTGTGGTCCTTTTCGGGGCTGTTTGCTTCTGTTCCGTTTTGTTGTGGGTGAAGTTTGACTCCGCCATCCGGCGTCATAGGAACATTCGACGCGGGCCGTACTGATGTGTGAGGGTGGATATATTGTACAATGTGAGGAGGGTGAAGATGCTGTAGTTCATTTTTCTTGAAGGCACACCAAACTACGGTTCGCTCACAGACATGGACGGTAGTAGACAGCAGACCTGATTGCGACAGCGTAGCCGGCCGAGCGCTTTTCATATCTTCCTATCTAGCGACAGTCATCGCTTGCGCCAGCTGGCCGCCGAGCCGATAACAAAGACTGAAGCCAACGGAATGATGATATACACAGGGTGTTCGAAAGGTTAAGCAATCCTATGGGAGAAAGAGAGAGAGACTAAGCAAAGTTTTCCGATTCCGAAGGCAACCTACCCTACAAGTGTTATCTTTAGTTTTTCTGCCAATACATGTTTATTTAGAACCGTGTATGCTAAAGCAAAAATATATTTGCATAAAGTTATGCCCCTAGGGCAGCAACCTTTGAAAATCTTCAAGCGCTGGTCAAATCCTTTAAGATTTCCTCTACAATTTCTCCTTCGTTTTAAAATGCTATCTATGTAAGTATCTACAGAAAAATGAAAGGAAAAACATTCACAAAGGGTTATGTTCAACACCAGCAAACTTCGTTAGTCGCCTACACGGCTCCATCGCTCCCCGAACAACCTATATATATATATATATATATATATGTGTGGGAATGGCTAGAGCTAGGTAGATGGCCAAAGGGAAAACATCAAAGTTATTTGGATGATCGACTGTGATGGTTTTATATCGTCAGATCGAAGAGACGGACAGGCGTACACTTCTCTCGTGGCTAGCTTCTTCAGACTAGTCTTTCTCTCTACCTCTCTCTTACCTACTACCGCCAATATTAACCGATAGGGGCACCTCCTCCTCACTCTTGCCTTGTATGGCCCGTTATTCGAATATATACGTTCTAGCCCATTGGCATTGCTCTTCAGTGAAATTTAAGATGACAGACATCGCTGATGTGATATTAAGCACGTATTCGGGGGGCATTTTTAGTAAAACTCATTAAATAAATACTTGCAAAATGGTTGATATTTTAAGTCAATATAAAGCTAGCTTTCCTCACTTTACATCATTTTCAATTATACTGACTCCTGATAGAAGGTGCGCTGGTGACACAATAATATAATGATAATTGTAAAAATAATACTAACCTAGCCCTACTTACTCATTAAATTAATAATAATGGTAACAGGCATATTCGTAAAACATATAACTCTTTTAACAAAAGCAGCGACATTGTAAGTTCGCGAGTTTTAATAGCTTCTTATATATATATATATATATATATATATATATATATAGGGAGAGAGAGAGAGAGAGAGTCTGTTATATATTATAAAGCAAAAGTACTATTGGCTATAAAAATTGGTTATCAGGTCGATCCATCATATGACAATGATGACGACCATACCTCATCGTTTGAGACAAAAGTCATAAAAGTCAGTACAACTGAATCGCTCGCTTCAAGTGGATTCTTCTGAGAGCAGGCGTTGCTGGGTCAGTTCTATCTGAACCTTTCTCTCTCCCTGTTCCGCAATGCAACGACGAAGTTGGCGCGCTGCATCACCAACTCAGAACGGCTGGCTCCAGGGCACTCTAATGTGTTCCATTGCGGGGGATGGGGCGTTGCTCTCTGTCGAGCGAATAGGAGCGAATGAAAGGGTCGTTCAGGCGGTCTTGTCCTAGGTGAATTAAGCTAACTCAATTAAGAACCCAGCCCATCTCCTGTTTCACGGCATATCTTTGCCCACACTTTTCCTCCATTGCGGCAAAATATCCCCTGCCGCTTCGGCTGTGTCGTTTCCGCAAGAACCCTCACAAAAACAGTACGCGACATCCCCCACACATTAGATAGGCCATCACGCGCTGCAACCGAGCCTCAAGCCCCCCCCCCCGTATCGTGGCGATACTGAGGCTAACGTTCGCGATTCAGACGATTTTCCCGTTATTTTGGAAGGCCGAAGAAAATGCTAATAAATAGAGGCGAGCAGCAACTCCATTTCCCCCCTGCTCCTTCTGTTAAGAAGCATATGTTACAATTTTGATCGCAACTCAGCGCGTATACACAGACACACGCGCGCCACCTCTGTGTGGCACTATATAAAGATAGTACATCAATATATAACAGAGCTGGAAAAATTGGCAAAGTGGCACAGCTTGGACTATCGAGCAACGTCGGCAAGGGGAAATGGAGCTTCAAAAATGTTAGTTAACAAATAGCCAAATGCAGCTAGGAGAAGATCAAAGCAACTACAGGCAGGCGCCACGTCATGCGTTATATTGGTGGCGTCAAGTAAGCTTCTTCTCACGAAAGCTGCCTCAATCTTCATTGTCTTTCTTTAACATACTCAATGTCCCTCTAACTTGGCTTAATATAATATAGTGTCCGTGGAGATTTGGCTTAATGTAGGTGATGTTCCCCAAGGCAACGCGTGCACCAAAAATATGATTTTATTTAGGAAGTGAGCGAAGCTAAGAAATATTTGGCTCTTAGAGTAAAGGAGTATATGGAGCCCTTTAAAGTCGCCCCTTGAAACGCCTTCATGTTAGTAATAGCATATTTGTCAACCATTCAGCCAAAACCTCTTCAGATTGCTTTCGCAGTATGCGTTAGGTGGCTGCAGAAGGCCCATAGGCACCCAAAATATTTCATCGGTATTATCCGCCACTCACCCTGTCTCTTTTCCAGAAACCAAAAACTGTTTGATTTCCAAAAATTGACGTTCTGTTTTTTTTATCTTTCTTTACACAGAGCTCTGCAGCCATAGCTCGGAATCGAACAAACGCAACGTCAAATGACCGCCCTGGCCTTAACATATTGTCTTTCCATCGCCTAGGACGCCCTCTCCTAGAGCGAATCTAGCACCACGCCTAAGCATATCCATGAACGGAGTCAACGAAAAGAATGAACAATAATGGTGCTCAGGACAATTCCAACGGACAGTTAGTGGTTGAGAAGCTGGGTCCGCAAAACGATTTATTGATCTCTACTTGAAGTATCCTTTTTTGGTGAAAGTCAGATTCCCACCTGACCCGTCAGAGGCTGGCTGTCACTGAGGGCAGCACTGCCTTGAATTTCCCCATGTGATGATTGGTAAATCCAGCCGGCCACTCTTTGCCATCGAGTGATCTTTGTGGCACCTAAATGGTGCTGTCACATTGTGTGGTTTTGAGGATCGACGACTATCGGCTTATGTTTATCTATATATCAAAATGGTGAGGGGCAGGTACGTTCTCAAAAGGACGTTCTATAGTTAATTGCTTTCGCCTCTTATTCAAATGTATTATAGGTCCGATGTTGACACCAAGGCCTACGTTGATACCTGTTTACACAACACTAATTTATGTCACCTTCCTCGTGTTGATATAAGGGAGAGAAGATGTTCTATATCACTAACGATTTGAAGTGTGAACTCCAAGTTTAAAGTGTGACTGAACAAGCAGCATATCGTGTATTATCTGTTATATCTATTCGACTCTCTGAAACCAGTGAAGTTTCATATCTGCCAGCTGCATATGGATCGATTCATGCCCTTGCGCGGACACCAGGGGAATCTACCGTCCTTTCAACAAGTCCCGCATCGACGTATGATATTCCATTAGACAATACAATTGGCCTGGAACGTTTCTGATAGACAGATAGGAAGTTCGGTGCCATTATGGAACTTTTTATCAGTATTGTCAACGAATCAACGAAGCGCAATGGTCCGAGCTGTGCTTACACACGAGATGTCAGAATACTCGAACAGCTTAGCCGAGCCGAATATTATAACAGAGAGCTCGTTCAGCTGCATATATATATATATACATCTTGCATCGCATAGCATACCATTAACTACTACTTGCTGCGTGTGTAAGTGTCAGAAGGTGGCGTCACTGGAGTGCACATGCTGCACAACACCGATGCGACAGGAAAAACCCATTTAAAGGTTCGCATTGCGTAACTCCTTGCGATAGCCAGATGGCCTCCCGCTG
The DNA here is from genome assembly GCA_019614645.1 of Stratiolaelaps scimitus. Taxonomy (NCBI): domain Eukaryota; kingdom Metazoa; phylum Arthropoda; class Arachnida; order Mesostigmata; family Laelapidae; genus Stratiolaelaps; species Stratiolaelaps scimitus. Next base: position 716,615 of record JABWDB010000038.1, read on the forward strand.
GCGTGTGCCAGTTGTTCATTATTCTTTTTCTTCTAGATCCATCCAAAGAAAGTAACCGAAGTATCATCGTCTAGGGTAGAGGAATAGCTGACTCTTGAGAGAAATGGCCATCTTTGGGCACAAGTTGGGCCCACTGGTCGCTCCCCCAAACGATCCTGCTCGATCTGTTTAGTATGAAGGAGAGCGAGAGAGAGAAAGTGAGAGAGATACTCGTGTTGTTCAGAAACACACGCAAAGCACCCATACACTTTTCTTTCAAGTGCAAGTCCTAGGAAAGTTAAATCGACCTGCTGCTGCTGGTTAGCCATATAGTGTGTGCGAGTAGTTTCATGCGATATATCGTATACTGACTGATGCATGGTGAAAACCATCCAAATTGCTTGCAGTAGCGAATAGCAGCAGAAAGGGCTCTGCTTTCTCTTTGGTTTCGTCCGCCGCCCTCGTAAAAATATACGCTGCTGCCGCTGCCGGTGAACTAGCTAGGCCTCATTCGGTTGCTCGCTCGCTCGCTCGCCTCCACCGCACATAGAAGAACGAGTGGATACGAAGTACGGGGCATTGGGATAAATAAATAACCCTAACCTCTGCTGCGTGGTTGGCGCATTACTACTTCGCCTTTTTCTGTCTGCCGCGCCGTCTAACTGGTACCTTGATGTGTCTATGTCCGATTCAAGAGCTGCGGCGTCTACTGTTTTTTATCGAGTCACACAAACTGAGTTTCATCTCTTCATCTCTGCTTGCAATATAATTATACATTAGAGTGAAAGAGAGCCCCCGTTCGTAAATTAATTAAGACTGATTGAAAGCTTTCACTCCAATGTTTGTGTATATGTCGCTAGAGCGACGCTCATGCTTCTCCAACTGTTGACTTTTCACGTCATCATCATCACCGTGGTATATAATTAAATATCTTCTACATAAAGCCAGAATGCGCTCATCTAGTTAATAAATAGCAATATACCTATACATTCTGAACTTGTTGTGCTGTCGAAAATTTCGGCCAGGTGACTGCAATGAAAAATTTCCAGTTTATAAAATAGTTTGATAGGAGACAATCTTGATTGTGTTGTGGCGCTGAGGGGAGGAGACCAAACTCAGGACCGGATCCTCATCTTTCTTCATCTATGAATTCTTGCCAGGTACGACACAGTTGAAAGGTAAGCAAAGCATTGAGCTGAGAGTCGGCTCAAAAGTAGAGATCCCTAATTCAAACTCAATCATTTGTTTAAATTATTTAAGTTGTTAATATCAGTTCTTCGTGCAGGTACGTTTGATCCGCGTGGATGTCAGTGCATTCTCCACCGTAAAAACAAAATTGCCCCACTGCGCCACGGGGAGAGATGTGAGCGTAGGTATCGCTAACATGACGACCTTTCAACTGTTGTCAGCAAATTGAAGCTGTTTCTGTCTAGTCACCTTCGTGTAGTTTCCATTGATGTTTGTAGTGGTGCTTACCTGAAATATAAATTATATAGGTGAATATTAGTGATTAAAACCATCATGACAAATCTGAGGGACACTTGTTTGTTACAAAGAGTTGGTGATCATTCGAAGGTGGACGAGAGCTCGGAAGGTCACGAAACTCAATGGCGTTCAAAAATGTCACGCAACCCTAATTATCACGTTTCTTCTCGATTGCTTCGAATCCCTCACAGATAAGTCGTGCGTAACTTTTCGAACACCCTGTGCATGGTCTTTTTACGGTGGGTCGAGTGGCTTCTTTGACTGCTCTAGGATTACATGACCTTCCAAACACCCTGTAAATACAAATGCAATAATCGAATACGGTATTGCACGTCCGTTAAAAAATACTCTTGCATATTCATAATCTTAGCTCTGGTATTATTGCAAGCCATAAGTAAATTTTCCAACATCTAACGTCTACGGTACTGCTTTCGCCATTGCTGCTGGCATAAATAGACCCACTGCTGCGAAATTCATTGATCTCTCCTTTTTCACTTCAGAATTTTATTTCATCAATTTACAGAGCCTCTTCCTATTGAATCCTCTTCCGAACTAATCAAAGACTATGCATTTCCATAAAGAGTTGCTCGCTATAAGCAAAGTAGTCAACGTTCCCATTCGAAGCGAATGATTCTCTGTGCCACTTCCAGGATTCATGTTCAATTTTGATATTTCAATTTCATCATGGTCGGCCTTAGTATCGCCTGCGCACCTACCCCCGACTGCACCGTCAAGCCAGACATTTAAGAGCATTTATCAAAACTGTCAAATGCCAGGATTCTCTGAGGGTGAATCGGATAGGATCGGACAGCACAGCAGATGTATGAGCACACCAGGTACACAAGCACGTGTATAGGAAGACAAATACACACACGCACACACACATATGAATGCACATTATTTACAGGAGTCACCTTTTGCTCATACTGCAACAGCAGCAGTTCGCTTAGTAGCTTATTCAGTATCCAACCGTACCTCCATATTTATCTTGCATACATAGCTTGTTTACGTGATCTATGACACACGTTTTTAGGCCGTTATTGTGCCGTTGTACGGCTGTTTTAATATTCGCTCTTGCATTATCTTGCTAGCGAAGACATATGGAAGTTAATGTTTACCATGGTAGTAGTAGTAATAATAATAATAATAATATTCTCGTTGGATATAGCAAAAGTCGTGCATCGCAAGAGATCGTCACGAACACAAAATAATCATAAACGTGTACAGCCTTATTAAAGCTTTGTCAGACAAGCGTATCGCTAATTTTGCATATATGCACGTCGCTGGTGTGTCCACAGTCTCTAAATATGTACTGTAGCTTGCATGATGAATACGAACCAGCTACTCAATGCCCTTGATCCGTTGTAGATTGGGATATGTATAATGCGATTCTTGTCGTTTCGACAGGCTTTTTTAAAGTGAAAACCTTGAAGAAGGAACTTCGAATCTAGATGTTCAATTGTGATCAACGATCACCATTCATTATTGTAATGATCATTAACTCCTGAACTCAGTGGACCCAAGAAGGACATGCCCAATGTCATCACAGACAGTTCTGTCAAGATCCATATTGTCAATTGATATGGCCATCTTGTCAAAAAATTGACTTGTATAAAGGAAATAAGTTGCAACTGGATGGAATTGGAAAAACATTTGAATAAAGTCTATACTGCATGAAATGAGTATCATTACAATGCACTGAACCATTTCCTACTTAAAGGGGCTAATTAAAGATCCTTTACGAGTTTGGAATATGCATATCATTGACCGGCATTCTGTACCTCGAATTATATATATATATATATATATATATATATAATCTCTGTAGGATACAGAGGATGTCTCTACGAAAAGTCTACGAAAAAGTCCTACTTTTTCGTATTCTGGTGAATGTCGTTTTTCAAATTCAGCTTCAAGCTTGGGCAATTTATTCGCCAGCTTGCTTAGAAACCCGGAAAGAGATCTCTACTTGATTAAGATCAACTAGGTTGACCCCGACTGCTCGACACTGGTTTCTGACGACGTATCGATGAGAGACCAATCCTTATCCTATCTCTGTTGATGAATACGGTATGATGTATTCACCCTTAGATCAATAACATTGAATAGAAGATGACCCATTTTTTTTTACCCATTCTGCACATTGCCTATGCTATAAATTGGGCGGATGAACTCGCTACTTTAATATCTAAATCACCAAGTTCAGGTAACAATGGCTATGCGCAACCCTTATATATTCACTCTGCAATAAGTCATCATGTTTAACAGACCGAATACTTATACCCGTCAATAGACGAGTCACGATAAGCGGCTTTTTCTACGAGCACGGTTGCCAGGCTCGTTCGGGGAGTAACTCCACTAACACCCTAGGATATGGTAACCTTCATCTTTCCGGAACGGATGCTGCTACGACTCGAACGGTTCGAGCAGAGTTGATTCCCGTGTGTGAAACCGCCCTCTCCACGGTCCTCTTGCTACTGCTGTGGCTGTGTCAAGTAGCCCAGAAGAAAATATGACCTAAATTGGCAGCTTACTCGTGTATATCACGCTGATTATGGATGGAAGGCATTCTCAGGTAACGACTTGTTACTCCGTAGGTATGTCCAGATGGAGATGCCAAGTTATTTTGATGGAAGATTTTCTGTTGGTACTAGCCACTACTATCACCAAAATGCCCAGAGATTGCTTGATGGCTCAAGCTTTTAGATCGTTGCTGTTTGATATCCTCCATACTTTTTGCAAACTATAAGCGTCTCCTTGAGCTGTAAGGACACACGGTCTGTATGAGTTCTATATTGTTCGTTCATTCGCTTCACGACTAATGGGGCTCGAATAAGAAGAACAAGGAGGAGAAAAACGTATACTCTGGACCGAACTGCCACGAGTTGATTACCTCGGAGGCCCTTGGGTGTGGCGATACTATGAATGGTTGTTCCGAGCAAGCGAGAGTAGAGAACATGGCCTAGGCCTGACTGAATGGAATCGGCACACCCAGGAAAAGGCAACTTGTGGGCTGTTGCAATTCTACTCGAAAGCACCTGAATGAATTCGGATGTTTTATTCTGAACTGTGTCCCTCTGTCTGGCCAGACACGAGAAAGGATCTCGCTGCACCAGACGACGACAACGATGATGATGATGATAGGAACAATCGAATTTTGGAAACCTGTTATAGCAATCTGGCCTGAAGGTCCAGTCTACAATATTGGACAAAACGTACCCACCCACACGCTGCTACTCTGATCGCAAATTTTCCAAGGGCCAGATACATCAGTCCATAGCAACGCAGAGGTCGAATTTCATGGTGCATCTCGAGGTGTGGTCTCGTTTCGTTGTCTTCCTTTAGAAACCCGAAAGCAGATTCCGCATTCCTGTACCTATTTCCCTCTCGTATCGATAGGGACCCTCAGAGGTATGCACGCCAGGCATGTGCTCTTTTGCCAATCGCCTGTGGCTGGGTGGTCTGTTTTGTGCGGTTAGGAGCTTTCTTCTATTTTTGAGCAGAACTCAACTCAGCCGTGCTCTGGCTACCGGATGTGAGATACGCCGCTCCTCTACCCTCCACTCTGATATACCCTATGCCAGTCTGGATTTTTATACCCTTTGCACTCTATAATTTTGAGCATGACGGCTAGTTTCATAGACTAGAATGATCACGGCAAACAGACCATACACGTTTGTTGGTTAAACAACTTTCAAAGGACTGTCAACACCAACAGGGTCACCCTACCACAAAATCCCGGACTTCATTCATTCGTTAGGAAGAAGAACGGCGACCTGAACATATCACAGGGTTCGTCTCATGGTCATCACAAAGGAGCGTGAGCACCCGTCGGAATCGGGTGGCACAAAATGAAGTGGAATTTCGTGGACTTCGTGTGTTTTGGTTCAGGAATCCGTCTCCTATTGCACATCACGGTCATCATCCAATTGCTCATTCGTTGTGGCTTGGTGACGTATCGCGCCGAGTAATCCCGAGAGCAACGGGGTCCGAGCCCGGCTGGTGTAGGACCTATCATCTTTCCTATTTATTTTGTCCTGTTCTGCCCTGTCTCATCTCGGTCGGCAGTTTCCATCTTGCAGTCTAATGTCTTTTTTTTAGCGATGCATGTCTGCCGCAGCTCAGTAGCTGCTTCGGGGTCGACTGGTGGTCCTTTCGTCTCCTGCGCCGCTAGTTCGTTGACGCTGTCCCTAGGAGAGCGAATCATCAGTGGTGATAATGTTCGGATCTCATTTTCTCTGGAGGGTGCCGAGTATTTAGGTCGTCGTCGCACGAACCTCACAGAGAGTGACCTCGCATTTTCTCCTTCTGTTGTTTCTTTTTTTGTTTTTATCGCCTTCGTTGCTCGATTGTCTTCTATCCTCGCTCGTCATCCGATACGGCCTCGGGAGATATGACTGCTCCCACAAGAAAAGAGGGGTCGCTCTTCGTGTGACCTTCTTCACGTTCGTGATCTGATCGTGTCAGGCCGGCTCTCTTTCGCCGTTCCGTATGCCAAATGGGGGTTTGCGATCAATGCTGTCCTCGGCCCGCCTGTTAAATTTGTTTCAATAAACGTTACGTCTAAGTATACTTAGGCCACTTCAATCTATTGGTTAGTGAGAATTTTAGGTCATGACACCTCCCAATGGATGTGACCAAGGCATTCTATGCGTGCGCCAAATGGCCCGAAAGTATTTGAAGGGATTTTAGCTAACTGTTTAGCTCGAAAGTTCTGCTAAACACTCAAGTAACCAACACACCAGTTTCCACATCATAACGTATTGGCACAGCAAGTCCCCTTTCGAATAGATATCCAACATCGGTATCCCCATAAGACATAGCTTATTTCATGAATCATGAATAAGAATGATAATGACAGTAGATCAACACGATAGACCAGCACCCGGTCGCGGGTTTTTTCCTGCATCGAGGGGGCTATCAATAAACCACAAATATTGAAGCCATGTGTGACAATTGATCCGCGAGACTCCATCGATTCATCCCTCTGGTGGTCTGAAGGACAAACAGTGGCAAACGATTATCAAGACATCATATCGAAGACGTTTGGCGGAGGGAAGTTGGCAAAAAAGTCGTGATTGCCATTTGTGGAAGCTGCCATCGAGCGATGACGACGACATCAAAATAGTCATTGACGGGGAATCGCCGCATGGCTCCGTTTTCTGAAAGAAGGAGCGTTACTAAAAATAGAGGTCTTGAATGGCTGAGCCAATTTTCGCTCCTACACTGAGTAGCGCGCATAACGAGAATATGCTCTGGGGACATTTTGGAGTCGTAGAAATAGCAGCCGTCGAGAGGCAGCGGACAAAAACGTGAAATGGAAATGGAGGGGATTATTTGTTTCAAATCACCAGGTCTGCTAGTGGACGTCGACCTAACTTTATTCTTCATTTCGCTTAGCCACAAAGGAGGACATTATAGGAGATGGTGAGTACTAGCAAAACTGATAGCCAAGGGCAACAGCGAAACGTTATCCGTCTGTGTTTTATGGTACGAACACGTATACAACTAAATGACATGGCTGCGAATTAACGATATGAGCATGGGGAAGTGATGGCCTGTTGTTTGAATCCTCGAACGATATAGAGGCACAAATGAAACAAATTGAATACGGGGGGGGGGGGGGAGGATACATAAACATTTACAGCGAGTCTCGATTTTAAGAGAGAAACTGGCAACGTTGAAAATGGCGACATTTCATACTCTGGGTGCCTAATCATAAATAGTGGTCAGTCCAAAGTATAAGTTCGGTGCTCTCTCTCCCTGTTTGCTGACTTGCACTACGAAGAGGCTATTATTTAGGCTAATGTTTCGCCTAAATAATAGGCTCTTTGTAGTCGTTTTCAATAATAATTATCTTGACATACGCGTGTGATGCTGTTCATAACTTTATTCTATATGAATTAAAGGGAGTTTTCCCACAACTTCCTCGTGTTCATGTCTACTTTTAATATTGAGGGAGTGTATCTGAAAGGTCAAATGGTTGTGACGAAATCATGGAGAGTGCAGGAGAGAAACGAAGGAGGCTCCCAGTAGGATTAGATGTGATCGTACTATAAGACAAATAGTCACAGTTAAGGGATGAGGTGGCTTACACCCACTTCTGCAATTGCAAACAAGCGCTTTTCCTAACTGAAAGTTCATTTTTCTTCTTCTTTTACGTACATATTATCCTACTGTAAGCCTACACTTGCTCCACCCCTATGTATAAGAATATATTGATAAAGAACACCATGTGAAGCTGGCTTAAACACGAGAAATTCACATGCATGTATCTTGATGCAACATGATCCTGAACTATGTTCTTTGGATCGAACGTCACCTCAAGTGTGGAATGATTTCCCGTTCGTCAGGCCGGGTAGATTATGTCCAATTCAAATATATATATATATATATATATATATATGTTGGTCAGGTCGTGTAGATTATGTACAATTCACATATATATATATATATATATATATATTTGCCCCCATAACTGGCACAGCGGTTACTTGGCCGTTTACCACCCCAGCACGGCGGGGCCTGAAATAAAATAGGGCCGGTAGTTTTTGATGGCGCTTTTAGTCTGTTTCGATCGTGTTTTTCATTGATATCTCGTTCTATGAATACCGACCCCCTAGAACAAGTGAGATTTTTGGTTGTTGCCTTTGATAAAAATTATAAAGACATAATTAGAGTCGCATAAACGATACTTATTGTTAACAAATGTCGGGAAAACGGTTCTGCTTGGCTAGTGGCTGACGACGTCTTTTTAAAGGAGGGATTCAAGGGATGATCTTGTGTCTCCCATGTTCTGTTCATCGAACTTCGACGTCCCTTTTCAATATCAAAACGCCCTGGACGAGTAGAACTCTTCTAAGCTTTCAAAAAGGAATTGGCTTGAAATGTGTATGAGCAGTAGTTACGTCAACCGCCACATCATTCGAATCAGCTTGCTTTCAGTGTGTCGGCATTGTCGAAGCCATCATTGCCACAATTCCTGACCTCACTCTGCAGTCGCATCACGAACCATAAGCGTCGACTATTTCACAGCTCCTCCGTCCTAAATCACGCTTCGGTAACTGAACGATCAACAAACAGCTACACAACCCCGTACGGGTGACATTTTAGCTGCAGCGGTACGAACTCATGGCTGTTTCGAAGTCTTGCTGTGATGAAGGCCGTTTTCTCTATTTTCAACGGTTCCAATTGACTGTACTATTCTTTTTGGGCATTTACTGTGATAGCGTTTAATAGACCGTTTGTAAAGGGATCAGACAACATTGTCCTATTATAACCCTAATGCATGTTAACATGGCAGCAGAGTTGAACAACTATAATTTTCATCCTATTGTTTCATAAATCCCAACTCGAATATGACGTAAATAAAAGCTTCGACTTAGCATAGGCATGTAGATACGTATGAGTATATATTTTATGATAGACAACTGATAATAATGGTTAAGTACAATAGAGCGAATGTTTTCTTCAAAAGTTTTGCATACATTTCGAAACGTTCTGCAGTTGAAATCACCAACAGCAGATATTAAATATGCAATAGTACAGGGACCGAATGGCTGATGTTGTCACCTGACCAATGCTCCAACTGTCTCGAAATGCGCACATGCATTTTCGGCTATGGACATACATTTTCCTCACTCTAACCCTACGGATGATCATTGATTCTGATCTATTTGACTACAGCTATTTCGTTTTAGATATCCTGTTGGTCTCTCGTACACACACGCACAAACTCTATTATACTGCTGCAGTTATCCCGTTAGCTCTTATCCAGCTAATTTGCGACTTTGTTTCGTGTAACCCTTAGTCGTCCCGTTGCAGTTATCTCAATACAGGTCATCCACTTCGTATATCAACCACCAAACTGTTCCATTACTTTGCTGCAGTTATAACAATACCTCATTTCAGTTACCCGATTGTATTGTTTCAGTACACATCCACTAACTTCAGCTATCCCATCCCGTGAGCCAAGTCGGCCTCTATTCTGCTGCTGCAATTGATCTCTGATCCACCCTATTGAAGTGACACCTTTGGCTTACTGTGCGACGGACTTCTGCCACAGCATTCTAACACAGGACAGAGTGAGTTATCCATTATCAAGTTGTTCCCTTATCACAGGATAAAACTAACTTCCACTCTCAATATGCACAAATACATTTTACTGATTGAAAAACTGACCAACATTTACATGTGCATACTTCGCATATGATCAATTGTTTTTCCAAAAAAACAGTATATTAATAGAAAAAGTCCTGTCATTCTTTCGTTTACGTCGACATTTTCCAGAAATTCTCAACTGGTTCAGCAAAAACGCCATATTTGCAAAAATGGCAGAAAACGATTCAAATTTTTGGGAAAGAAAATTGTTTAACGAAAGAAAATTGTGTTTTCATTCATGACTATTTCATGGAATAGGCAACTTTTGCACTTGAATGTGTTGCAGAATGTGTTGTCGGACGGCGACTGAAATAGCGATCCAGAAAAAATACTTTTCTTTGTTTACAACATTATGTGAAGAAGATTTTTTTTCTACATTAACGTATAGTGTTTTTCTTCATACAACGACCGAAGAGGAAAAATCATCATAATCTTATTAATATATACTACTATGCCCTAATGCTTCTATAGTGGCGTGCAGTCAAAATGCACGCGTACGCTGCCTTGTACCTACAGTGCCGCATAAGCATACGCATTGTTATTATTATTGTTATTATATAGTCATCAGCCCCATCAATTATGCCCATTGTCCCAACCATGACATATGGCTCTGTCGTCCCCAACCTAATCCGTACGATATAGTATAACCCATTATTATGTCTGTACGTACGTACAGCATTCGGATTCTCGTTCTGTTCATTTGTCCATTTCATCATCCATTTCATCATTGTTCTAATTTGACGCGTCCAAGACGGCGCCCATCTCTCGTTGTCGTCGAAACACCTTTAAGCATGTGAACTCGTCGACCGGCACACGCCCGTGCTAGAGCGGCCTGAACCGGGCCCACAGCGACCTGTCCCATGATGGCAATTGCGTGTGACGATGCCCACATGCGGCAGATGTGCGAGAGACATAAGCATTGAGCGGCGCTTTTTTATGAGGGAGGCCACACAAGTCATTTGAAGGCGTTGCTTGCCAAATGATAATGGGCAACCATTTCGTTGAAGGAGCAAACTGGAGAGCCGACGCCGCCAGTTGCAACCGGCGTTGAAACGACAGACCTGAACGATAGCCGCACGTCAACACTCAACATACGAGTTACACTCAACATTGGCACTCTGCGTTGGCTGCTGCCCCATCCTCTCGGCCCAACCCAGGCCCGAATTCCCTCTCTGGTACACCACCTATATTCTTTCAACATCTCGCTCTGTCCTTTCTTCTTCTTTGTGCGTCTCACGACGTCGATGTTTCCACCACTAAGAAAAAGGTAACAGAACATTTTGGAGATTTGAGAGGAATGCAGAGCAGTGCTGTTAGTAGCGGATGGAAGTGACTGCTGGTTCAACTTTAATAGCTTGTTTGAGTCAATCAAAACATTCGAAATGAACCGGCGAGAATTACTACTACTTGTTTCTTGTGATAAACGTTAAACACGCCCCTTTCAAGGCACCTTTCGCAGAATAATGCATCTCGAAATTTCTAAAACAATACAATTCTCCTCACAACACTGGTGTCAGCATTGGTCACAGAGAATCAAGTTCATTTAGCCGTCCTCAATGTGTATATATATATATATATATATACCATGAATAATTTCCGAAACATGTGATGGTGTGACCAAGTGGTGGCCACAACAACACCTCCTCCAATTCGTTGTCTTGTGGTAAAAAATGCAACAGGACATAAAACAAGATCCTTGCCAAGCACTCCGCAAGTAGTTTGAAGTGGAATAAGTCAAGTTACATACGTTTCGACCGGTTTATGAAAATGGCCATTTTCACAGCTGCCTAACAAACATCTCAGATGATAAACGGCTCTAACAGTTACAGATGTATTTTTAGCACAAGGAGTCTTTCAAATAGATTGCTTGCGGGAACTACAGCTGCATTTCTAAGTTATTATAGTGAATATAGGCAATAGCATATAAACAACTTGTGTAGACATCGAATAAGCTGTAAGTTTGATGACAACGGTTAACGAATCATCATATGTCGGGCAACAAGCGCATCGTTGCTCCCTTGAGCCTATTTACTGCATATATATTATATAATAACACGTTTTGCAGCCATGCTCTATGATCACTATCGTAGCCCATCAATGTGGCGGCACGCTTTGAGATCAGTACGCATTGTGAATGCCCGTCAAGGCTCGAGCTTCTGGTGATTGGTGGCATTCAGTCATTAATCCTTTCGCTTCGACATCATAAATCAATTGATTGATTCAGATCGTAAAGAAAGCCAGTGGAACACAGTTATGATCCGTACGTGTACCGGTGATAGGACTCCTTTAAAAATGTTTGTCACTGCTTCTGCCAGAATCCTCCTAATAAAAGCTTACCAAATCAGTCAGTTTGATTAACGCAAGCCATCACAAATATTTGTGTTCTTATACCCTGTTAGCCAGCAGCTCTGTTATAATCTATCATAGGACCTAGTCTCGTATTATTCAATAGAATGAGTGATCCTGATTAGGACACGTAGCGAGAACGCTGCGAAAACTCATCGGCAATTGTTTACAGCTCAAGTCCTGTAGTGTAACCAGGTCGAGTCTGTATACTATTTCAGAAATGAACCATTTGTGAAAGGAGATTAGAGTGTGCTATCCAGAACTCGCAGAGCTCACCAGGAGGCAGCGAATCGATATATAAAGTTGGATCTACTAATCATACAATTTTGAACACACCTTGGATAAGATAAAGTGTGGAGTGAACATTTTAGAAGATTTGATCAAGTGTCGGACAAGAACGGAGTAAGTGAAGCTGTAATTTAAACACAGTCTTTCAGCAGTCTGCTCGGCCCTGTGATCCGTTATAGAAAGAAAATACATGAAGGTGCTGCCTATACAATATACGATGGACAGGTTTGCAAATAGTGAAAGATGGGGTCCTCTAGACAAGGAATTTCAGGTCAATGGTGCAGGCTTGTCAGTTTAACTATATAGTATATCACCGATGTGGTGGTGAACTTCACCAGTTTGAGCCTTGAGGGGTATTTTTCCAGCCAGTTTTGACAATCTAATTACGAGAGACCAAAGAGCAGAAAGCCAATATTCGAGTAGCGGACCGATTTTAATTTTCGCGTGATCAATTTGGTCGCCTGCCTCTGTAAAGGCGAAAATAGACGCGATCGTTGGCGGCTCACCACGACTCATTTTTAGGCATTCACCTTCCCCAAAAATAGGTAATTAAAAATTTCATCGCTTGGTTTGATACCCCAACGAGATCGTTAAAATCTTCCGCGAATTATTACTTGTCAAATATTTACCAAAACATCGTGCAAAAAGTACATACCGTAATTTTTGGTATTTTTAGAAGTTGCGCTGAGGATTGTGGAAATACTTATACAGAGACATGTTCTTATTATATTTCATATGATTCTGTGTTGTAAAAGATACAATAATTAGAGAAGCAGTTGGGGTCACTTTTGTTATTGTATCATTAACTACACCATTTTAGTAAGCATTGATAAAGGTAAAGGTTTATAATTATTACTATTATGTTCGCTCCACACTTAATGTTATTCTTGGTGTGTTCAAAAGTGTACAGTGATAATTATAATAGCAACTTATTTAAACGCCAAGGTTCCCTTTCTCAAAACTGTGCTCAACAAGAACCCTCATAGTTGACATTGCGTTTCAATAAGAAAACACCGTTTCAATCAGTGTTTAACATGTCAACTATGTGGTTAGGTATAAATAATATGTATATATATATATATATGACAGATGAGCCTACACCGACTCGAAGTCGGTGGGCAGATGAAGATGCCAGCATTTCTTTCAATGCGAGAATCTCCTGAAAGAAATCTGGTTTGTTGATGCTGATGGCGTCGATTTTACCGCTCGAGGGCTAGCCAGCATCCTCCCGGTCGTCGCCAATCTGAACGTTGTCCAACGTTGGCCAAACACCTGCTGTCTTTTTCAAATGCACCTCTCAATACTGGGTCAGGCAGCAGCTCGCACGTACGCTGAATCACCCAAGTCTAGATCTGCTCTCGTCGGACGAGAGCACATGAGGCGGCGATATTTTGAATAGAAATATTGTCGAGAGATTTCCCGAGAGGCCGTCATCTTTCGCTGCCTGACTGACTGGCTGGCTGGTTGGCTGCCGCCACCCACGGACCTACTTATTTTTCCGCGATTTTATCCAATGGCGCTTTCATTCTACTCGGGTTTCCCTTGACTGGCATTGGACTCCCCAACTTGCATCAGCACTCAGCGTCCAACATCGTTCGACACCCAGACAACGCAGTCACTCTTGTGTGGTGAAATCGCCTTCTGCAAAATTCAACCGGCAGATTGACGAACACGTTTCTGTCGGACCAGTTAGCGGTGGCCATGATATTGACTCGATCACTGCTGTGGATGTATGGCCGGCTCGCTGGCTGGTTCTCTATGCATTCATTCAATATCTGGAGAGAGGAACATTTGACGAGGTTCGATTGAGCACACGAACATGGTCTAGTGTGTTCAATATTTAAAACACATTATATCCTCGATCACCCCTGATCGGCTGGGCGGATATTGAGAAGCCACGACGTCCCTGCATGCCATGTAATCTTCGATGTGTCATGCGATGGCAATACAGAGTAATTCAAGTGTTTTCTGTTAAATGAATCATAGCTACATAACAAACCAATTAAAGCCGAGAAGAATTGAGGAGAGCGCTTCAGACGGGACTCATGTATTCCCAGGTATTATTTAGCAACAAAGAAGAGCCGCGACCTTGATATATACAAGACAAAATTGTAGAATAATTGAAAAACATAACCGAATCCTCATCGTGGTGCAGCCACAACATCGAAAATCAAGAGGATCGTCGTTCAGGAAATCACAGCTCAGAAAAGTGTTCCTCTCTCTTATTTCAACGTTTTTGTCTTATTACCGCTGCTGCCGTCCTGAGGACTCAGTCCCAAGAGCAGGGATATTGGAATGATGTGCTTGTCCCATACGTGTGGGCGTGTGTATTGAAGGAGTATAGTCGATTCGATTGTCCTTCCAGCCATGATCCCGAACAGTGACCGCCTTTGCTGGTGTTGATGCTAACCTATCTGTTGGCCTGCTGAGAACTTCGACCAGCCGTTTCATGGGAAGGACGCGAACACCAGTCATATAGGGGGATACCAAATTTTTTTAACGAAGTGTCATACTGAAGTATGTACCAACACATCACCATAGGGTATCGCAGAAAATGAACATAACAATATTATAGGAGGTTTCCCCCGCATTGATATAATAAGATAGAGACTACAAAATGTGTTTCGATAGGTTACCATGGCTATTACTAGGCCACGAAACAAAGTATTGTATGTAAGAACTTGCAGTGGTCACCACCACACAATAAATAGATTCAAATCATGACATATATGTCCACTTGCGATTTTAGATAATTTTATTATTTGATACAATGCATGTTCCACTATCGTAACGGACTGAAACATTTAAAAGACAAGTATCTTTCACTAGACAAGAACCTAGAAACACGAAATATATATCAAGAGAAACTTCTGTTATAACAGCCTACACAATAATGATACTAAAGCCACCTGTGGTTGCAGTCGGCATCGGGTTGTCGTTGTGTCAGGGTCCAGAAGCTGGAAAGACGCTTCGAGGTTCTGGACCTGGGTCTTGACTAACGATGACATTCGTATAGTGCAACAGACGAAACATTCGATACTGTCTAATGCATTTCGCAATCGTGACGATTCGATAAAAGGGAGTCGCCATAGGTGAATCGATCGATATATAAATATATCGAGTATAGTAGAGCGTCGTAGTCAGAATAAGCCAAATGCAGACTTTATCCCGTTGCAAAAAATAAAACACTTGTAAACAACTGTTGCGGCAAATCCTCAGGAATATCTGAATATGAATCTGTAGCCTCATTGTATGTAAACGCTGGACCGTCTCATCTTTACATACGGAAACGTTCCACGGTGAGAACGTACCTCCACGTGCAGTCGAAGCGCATAAATTTTCCGAAGCCCGTCTATTCACCACGATTGGCAGGATAGGCTTCCTGAAATAGTCGACAAGGGGCTAAATATGCATGTGTGCCTGGGGACTAGTGCGAATCAATGAGGTGCAGATGTCCATGAACCGAGAACAGAACGTGGGAAACGAGATAGAGCCAACGAGAGTCATTGAGAGAAGGCAATGCATTCTTCTATTCGTATCGAAGACGAATTTTTCGAATCGTTCACAACTTCCTGCTCTCATTCCATATATAATAACACCCTGCAATGTTTTCCTATAAATATATATATATATATATATATTTGTACAATTTTGCGGACGATGTGTCCATTGTGTAATCGTATTCCACAGTCGAATTATGTCTACGAAGTCAAGAGAGAACAAAATGTTCACTTGTTCGTTGGAACAACTGGAGCAGTTCCTCGACTTGTATCATCCCACACAGATTCAGCCTGCCTCGACTGCACACAATATGTAATATGATTCGGATTCTTCATTTGGCTAGCAACCTTCAACTTCAAGAAGGCACAAAGACATTACAAAAGTTAGTCTCTTTTTTCATTACTGCATTGTTATCATATTGCAGTGATACATCGTCTGAAAAAATCCGCCCGATACGTGGACCACATTTCAAGAGCGAAAAATTAATAAAAAGGGATATGCTCCTATCATAGCTGAGCTAAGCTTTAAGCTAGCAAATAGCAAATGAAACAAACCTGACTCTCTTACTATAGAACGGATCAATGACACGAAACAGGTGCATCAATGCAAAGATGGGCCTGCAACAATGACTAACTAGAAATTACAATGCGAAGGTGGACATTCGTTCCGACATCCGTTGGCAACTTGATGTCTGAGTTGGAATGAGTGGAGTGACTCAGCAAATGGTTGATTGCAAGTGGCACTACTAATATCAGAGGTGTAAACGCGTTCAAATTCTGACATTATTAAATCTATTATACAACAGTAATTGCTGTTCGTAGACGTCCTTGAGAACCTTTTGGGCATTAACCCCGTCCGGGTCATCTATTATTGCTGTTGGTGTCGCACACCCTTTCGGCACGAAACTCGACAACAGTTAGAGCAATTTGTGCTCCATATTTCTTGATAGTTATTAAGCATTTTCATGTTATTATGGGCCAGAGAGTGCTTCCCAACACTAAACAATTTGTAGCGAGGATGTTCACTTTGTTTTAGGATGGCTAAGTTTCAGGATACGTGAGAAGCATAAAATGGTACAGAGTCGGGTTTGTATGGCTCCCGTGGCGGTGGTACTCCTGCTGATCCTGGTGGCCGTGTCTTCTATAAACGACGACTGCACGGCCAACCTTTCACTGCTTTAGGTCTCCTTTCGCTTTCCCCAAAGCTTGTCCAGCTACGAGATCTATAGAAGACAACCTCCTCGTCGAGTTCAGAGGAAACAAATCCTCTCCAGCGAACAATCATCCTGGTCTCTAGGGTTCAGTTGGATCGGAGATGTCAGGCGGGCGAAATGGCTTGCATTTGCTCTATACCCTTTGCTCTAATGTAATTATTATTATTTTATTATTATTATACGCTCGATGAATCCTATGAATATTGGCATTGTATCGATGCAGCGTGATATACAGACAAATTAGTTAATCATTAAGCTCAATCAGCCAGGAGCCCAATAATCGGCAGAACCTTAACGAATGTGGTTGAAAATTTTGAACTAAAATTACTGAAATTAATGATTTCGTATGTTATGATTTAGCGATACCCTACCTCGGCAATTCTTGTTCTGGGAGTCTCCTACGGGAGCTATGGTCACCACTTTGAATTATAATATCTGATTTCGTTGTACACGTCTGCACACTTTTTGGTCACTAATTATCTTTCTATATTGCATGGAAGCAATTGAAATTACATAGGCTTCGCTCTAAAAATACAGTGATTGAATTTATCACTCAATATTGTTGTGTTATCCGTCAAGCTCAGCGGTAATGTAAGCACTTCAAGGTAAGCAGCCTTGAAGCACACTGCCAATGCTATGCCTTTTTTTCCATGAATCCCTCAATTAAAATTTGATATTATTTTTCCTCTCTTTGCGCTGAATTGGAGAAGTTTTTCTTTGCTTTACGTGGATCAAAACTTTCTAAATTACATGTAATTACATTATATAGAACAATCGATTTTTCATTATTAGTCTAGGCCCGAGCACCGTCACTGAACAAGTTTCATCCTGAGGAAGTCACACAGTTAGTGAAATTTTTCTATACTCGCGGCAAGATCAATATTTGCCTATCAACATATCCAAATATGAAATAATTCCCTCATATTTCAGATCCGTTCGTCAGAGTCGTAGGGTCCGAAGTAGGATCCCATACTTGCGTTCTTTGATTTCAACATTACCCCCCACTTAACTTGTTGGCAGAGACTGATGGCTGTAATACTTTTTCCAGTTACAAATTTCCAATGGCAGATTGGCCTTCGTCATCTGCCGCTTAGTTTGGAAACGAAATCAATATTTTGCTAAGAAATCGATGCTTGACCGATTCAATCAGAACCAGTAACTATGTTCGTTAGAGCTGTGCAAAGATGGCTATTTGTGCAATCTGCTTATCAAGTATGGTTTAGAAATGGCTCGTAGCTATAATGTTATGACAGATTAAAAGCAGTCAACGCATCCACATATTATGGCTAGTTTGATGCGACACGCGGTGATTGCGGAATAATTATTTACAATGTTAAATACGAGATATTCTTCAAATCGGTCCAACTTCAAATCGTCATAACTCTCCGATGCCGTTCATGTCATAGGCGGTCCTCAAGTTTCTGAAACTGAAATAATCCTTTCACTAAGCATCAAGGAAAAGGACGCCATACAAAGCTAACAAGTACTAATTATATAGAGGATTGGTAGATGTGTTTCGAAATTGCCGTTCCGGTTTCTTGCTTGTGCAACAAACGAAACACGCCTCGGCCTCTCTGTCTTATCATCAAAGGTCTGGTACGCTGAAAAAACAAAAGGCGAGTTTTCGAACAATGGTTTGAATCGTCAATTGACTTTTGATTCTGGTAAATGCATATGCGATACAGTCGACAACGACCTTCAATCAGCTTCAATCGATGGCTCCGAATCCAATTAAAGTTCACATGAAGCATTCAATTTGACCCGTTCTAATTTCGTCAAATATAATATAGCCACAATGAATTGCTTTTGCTGACATATGCAATTTTCCTTATCAAAAAAAATCCCTTGTCATCTGCCCTGCTCTCTTTGTGCGATTTAATTGTTGCGTGGCTGTGGGGAGCTCCTCACAGATATTCTATTGGCCAACATTGTATACTATGGGCCATTCCTCTAGCCAAACGATATCTGAAGCTCTGTAGATGATTGTGGCACAAATCACTGCCAAAATGCAGAGTGTCCTTGCACCCTTTGACTAAAATACAAACTCATATCGTCGTTGAAATCGATTAAATTAGTCTACTTAATATACAGATTATCTGGCCATTCATACTGACCAAGTGAGGTTCTATATTTCATTTGGGTCGAGTGTACCCATTTACCTAGTTTAGTTAGTTTACCTTAATCGCTACTATGCATGTCACACACATGCATCATTCTGTCACTATCTCTACATATAGTAATCATCGTCATCTCCTAGATCGCTACAGTCACCATCACCACAACCAGAAGCACTCCCTGTGAAAGAAAATTCACGGAAGGCTAGAATCCCACTATTCTGTTCTTTCCTGTATAATGAACTTGCCCCTTGACGTGACGCTGGCTACTCCTACTCTATTGTCATATTATCAAGGATTCTCGTTCATGACGGAACACATGAGGACAAAACGAGCACCATAGATGAAAATGGTTGATTCGAGTTGTACTCATTGCGCTGCGACGGAGTTCAGGTCGCGATGTTTTGGCGTCCGTGTACGCAATTCGCTCTAGTTTTGCGAAAACCAGATCGAGTCTTCCTGATTTGCACGAATGCAAACCAAACGAGAACTGTATTAGCCTTTGTCGTTGGCTCTGAACATCATCGAGTGACAACAAACCACAAGCGCCGGACGGGAGGAATCACCAGGAGAAAATCAACTAGCGCAACAATATCAACGATTTCTGTTGATGAACTAACACCTATCTACTATCACTACTTCGACTGCAGCTTGTGCAACAACTTCTCGTGTGTATGTTAGCCGAGGCCCTTACCCTGTGGGTAAATCTAGCACTTGAGCACGTCGTGTAATATATTGAGGGAATACTGCTTGTTAGTGAACTCTGCGGTGGTAGAGTGACGTTGCAGTGACGGCATATACGCCAAAAATCGTGGCAGCTTGAATGTAGTAGTTCGAGAATGAATCGCAAAGGTCGTTAGTCGATGACGCACAGATTGCTTCCGAGCACAGTGCATTGAAGTGTATGCGATATGCTGACATAAAGGGTGAGCAAGTTAGAAAAAGCTAGACTTGTGCCATTATGCCAAAAATGATGGTTTCGATTTTATCCCCGCCCTCTTCTTCCACCCCAGTTCTTAACAAATTGTCACCGACTTCTCGATGGCATATTTCATTAGGCTTCAGAAGCATAAACAAATCCAATTCGTGTTTCCTTTTCGGATCAGGTAATACTGGAAGGAAGGCCTGTTGACATCTATATGACTTCGCTAACTAAGTGGCGAATAAGTAAATAGTTACGATGGCGATCGGAGAGCCCAAAATCATCACTAATATTATAACTGGAGTAAACGATTGTGGAATCTACAGTGATGACGAATAAATCCTAGATGTAAGGATATAGCGTTGCAGTCGTCGGCTATATTAACACTCTCTCAGATCCCAGTGTCTGCACCAACAAACGATGACACCTGCATACAACCAATGCGCTAGGAGATATTTGATAACGTATGACGCTGATAATCGTTCGGCGAATATAGGTCGACATCCGTTCAAGTCTGGTTAACACTTGAGCGCGTTGTCTCAACATTCGTGAATCGCCACAGTCCGAGTGGCGGTCCAACATTAGCAGCAGCAGCAGTACCAGTAGAATCCGTGATCTGTGAAACCGCCAGCCGGTGAATTTCTCACACACATGACCCCATCTGTAATGTTTAGTCTGTGCTAATTTCATTCGGAACCATTAGATACACAGCCACTCACAGGTGCAGAAGGTAATTGCGTGCCATCCATTGTAGTTTACAGCAACGCAAAGTCTCTGAGACGGAGGCGGTAGAAGTGGACGCGGGTTCCTTCCGTGAAGAAGTCTTTGCAATAAATAATTTTCACTTTCCTCTTTCGTAACTGTATGTACCCTACGAACGCGCAGAAAAAACTACTTCGACATGTTTTGTATTAGTATAGGCACCCAGGTCATCACTGTCTTCTACCTTGCTGATTCTGTTCCGTTAAATACAGATAAAACCTAAAAATATTATTTGATTCGAATACTTCTCTGGCGAAATTAGATGAGATGAAACAATGAACCGAAACCGGCTCCGTTATTAGCTAACTGTATTGTTCTGTTTCCATAGCTGCGAATGTTTACTGTGTGGGAGTCCTACAGCTTAGCGAAGCTCACAAATGCTTAATATGACTAAGGTTTTTTATCCTCGTTGCGTCGGTTGCAGGGTGATGCGTTTTCATGAATCTCTTGCCTAGCATCTGCCAATATCCACGCTGTATATCGTCATCTAACCACTTGGAGAGTCTTAAGGTTAAATGAACCAAAGAAAGAAAGTTCCGGGTCTTTAAGGGGCCAACCTTTCAAGTCCACTCTCTCATTCTCAGGCACCGGTGCAAGCTTGTGTACACCCGAATGGGGCCGCATTTGCTTCATCGCTCGTCGGGCTTTACCTGCGCGGCAAAGGTCAAATGGACACATTTTATGGCTTTACTTTACGTGCCATTACGCACTGGACGTGCAATACAGACATAATCGTATGTCGACCATTTCATGTTGACGAATACGTTTCTCCGTTTCATACGAACAGAGCAAAGCGGAATTGAGTGACCCACGTTGAAGATATGATGCAATAGTGAACGATTAAAAGATTTGAACACAGACGTTTTTGTACAACCATTCCGATGCTTGCAAGCAGCAGGTTGAAAGCTATTTCTTAATTGTACTGTAGACGGCAATGACTTAGGGATAACTGCAGTATACCATTGATCTATGCGAGGCGGAATTACACAACAGGAGCCATCACTAACAGCCACCAAAGATTTGTACTTAATCTCATCTATATCACTTCGGACACAGACAGAAACAAACATCTTCTCTGCCTAAATAGGTGCTTGTGCAGATTAATGTATTCATATGTAGTAAGATCTGCGTTCTCAGATCTAGTTACATTGCGACTCCATATGTTATGTTGTCATTTATTAGCAAATATTAAATATGAAGAAATTTGTACTTAATGCATACGACGTTGATCTTGGTTTCCGCAGCAGGCGAAATATCATGTTATCTCCAGTTTCGAAATTACGTATTTAAAAAGTACTCTTCATAGAATGGCACCGAGTGGCTTTAAGCAAGAACGATAAGAATAATCCCCAGGTGTTACGTCAGCTGCTTTCATAAATCACAGAACAGAAACAAAGCATATTCGCTTTCGTTATCATGGTCGAAACCCAAGTTATCACCTTTGTCTGTGCTTAGGTAACTATCTCATTTGCATCCGTACCTAATATATCTATAACATTTACGAGACCACAGTTATACCCGAGAAAAAATTATTTGGACAAGACCTACCACGTCACAGCTCACACAACCGATAACAGGTGCCCGGGCCACTGACTCGACAAAGCGCACCCCGGAGGGATTATCCACAATTAAAGTATATATTCCATAGTATCCCGTCAAGAAAGAATGATCATTTAATATTCCTTTGATTAGAAAATACGATCTGTGTCCGCACCTATAATACTTAGTCTTTGATAGCAAACTTGGGCAAGCATTTTTGAACGAATGCTCTTATCGGTCCGTATCATGGAGGCATATTCCAGGATGATAATAATCACTTTGAACTACGACATAATTCAATATTCAAATAAACCTTATTCGAACATACTAGCCATCGGATTTTAACTGAGATTTTGACGCATTTTATCTGACAAATATCTGACTAGCTTGGAACTAATTCGATAAAATAGTAACAATAATAATAATGCTTAGATTATTAGGTTCTGATTACCACGGATGAAAAATGGCAAGGAGTCTCCATATGTAACTGTATTGGTACATCGGAGAAGTTGCGTACGTATTTTCAGTTGATTAAGTAAGCGAAGTGGTTCTGTGCTTACGAGTCTATATAGTATATCGAGAGAGAGTTGGCGGAGGTGGTGTCAGGGTGAGGTCTGATCTTTGAGGGATCCGTACCGATATTTGTGCATCCGGACCGTGGTGTGTAGCTGTGAGAAAGTCCTAATGTTATGGCCATCGAAAAAACGGAGACGTTCTAATGGATCTTGGTAATACAAAAATGCCCCCGAATGACATCCAGCTGACACAGTTGGATATAATACGGTGCGTAGAAGTAAGCAGGTGTGGATTCCGGTGAACTTCACTGTAAATAAATGTATGTTGAATGAACAGCACCGAGGAACCACACAAATAAATAAATTACATGGTACAATAATTCATAAAACGAACTACCGAATATAACACAAAGTTCATATTCCTTCAACGACCATGCACTTCTCACTTTATTCCCTGTAGGAGACTGGATATCGTCATTGTTCAGGGAAATTTTCTGAGCGAGCAGCTTTCTCGAACGACATCCCCATTGACGTACCAACTGGTCAGGGGTGGCAAGCGGCCCCAGATAGACAAACACGGCCAATTGGTTTCTATGAATAGATGATAGCTTTAGGTAGGGTGTAACCCATCGATTCAGGCTCTGCCATTGATATCAGTGGTGGTACACAATTGAGAATTGCAGAAAATAACTTGCCTCCCGGTGGCATTACAATGTTCGGAAGTGGACGTTCCCCTAATGCGTTAGGGAGAATGAGATTGATGATCTGCGGACCCACGCACGACGCGCATGTAAATCCTCGACAAGAAGTTCTGACCGCAGGGAGGCACAATTTCTGGCCGCTTCTACTCTGTTTTTTTTCTTCACAAGAACAGTCCCCCGGGCTAGGGTTTACCCTCGATGCCGTCTTCGAGAACGTGTACAGAGACCCGTTGCGATGTCTGCAAACGCAACGGGGGTGTCGGGCCATCCTCAAAGGGGCAGCGACAGTATCTCGTGTTCATCTTCGTCTGTGTTTTGCAACCACATTCGCAGTGGGCAGCCTGACTGTCCCCATGAAAACGGCTTTTACCGACGAAACATTCTTCCGCTCTCCGTTTCGAAAAACCACTACTTGCCCTTAGCCTTTGGTCCCTTCATGCACAGGGTCTCCCGTTCATTCTGTTTTCCTTTCTCATGCGTCAATCCGCATTGTCTGCCCTCTGCTCAGATTCTTTTTGCATAGCGTAGCAGTAAGCCGTCCATTCCATGGTAACAGCAGCAGCGGGCGCTTTGCGGGAAACTCGAAGCAGGATCGACCGCGGTGCCGTGTCGTGCACTAGCAAGAAGGAGTATTGGAGCTGTGTCTACCTCTCTCTCTCTCTCTCCCTCTTTTTCCACCTCTCCTGTATCCACCCTCCCTTGTCGTCTTCATCCTTAGCAGGAGATTCTTCCCTTTGCTTCTTGTTTTCGCCACTTCGAACGACACGAGCGCACAGACACACACAGACACGTTCACTCCCACGGACATCATCTTCTTATTTCCATACGGCGACTCAACGTAGTGCTGCCGTAGCAAATACTGCTGCTGCTGCTGCCTCCTCCGGCTGCGCCGCCTCTGTTGGTAGCTCTCGGTCGAAAGTTTGCTTGCTCGGTTGCGTTTCTCCCCCGTTCTACCGTTCACTGGGCTAAGGCCGCCCGCAAAGGTCTTGTCGCTCCGGCATCAGCCTTCCCCTACCAGTATACCCGCTTGGCTCGCTTCTCTCGCATCCACAAAGCAGACGAGGTGGACGAGCACCTGACGTAATTTCGTTTCCCTTCGGTTTTGGCATGCGCGTGCTTCTTCTCGAGCACTGTCCCCCTTTCACTGTCCCGCGCCTGCTCCCCACCCTGGCCCCCTCTGAGCTGGCTGTCCCATATCAACAACGTTTCGTGCACGCGCGGAGATCCCGCGTTGCACTTCCGCACGTATTCACGTAGATAGTGCGACCGCCACTGCTTCTGTTGCAGAGCTTGCCCCAACTACCAGCGCTACCTGCTCCCACACGGTGGCTGCGTTCGGTGGAAACAGCAGAATGGCGGACGGAATGGGACCAGCCCCTCTGACCATCTGGCAACTCTGCACACCGAGAATGGCGTACACGTAGCGGCCAAGTACGTGTGTTTGTTTATCTTCTAAGCGTGTAGGAGGTAAACTCAGAAGGTAGAGGGATGTCCTGACCTGATCAATAGGTCATGACAGAAATAATTAATAACGTTCGTGTCGGAATTCGATTCCTTGAAACCACAACAGTAAGCTTTGTATTAAATAATAATTGAGCAGACGAAAGCGAAGTAATGCAAAGATATTTGCAAAATGATGCAGGACGAAACTCACCATTCTCTGCTATGCCACCGGTTAAAATGAAAGAGAAAATAGCTTTCGTTTTAGCTTGGGTATATTTTTCGGTGCGAAAATATTATTTTTTTTTAAATAACAAAGGATTGTGAAATACGAGTCATCACGGCTCAGGTTAGAATGAGGTTAGCGCCTGTCAAGACCGATAGTCTTGGATCACCATGCAATCAATTCCTATTTTAATCAAGAAGATGGTTGTCTGAATATATTAACGTTTGAGGACGCGATGAAGCGGCATCAGCTTTTCAATAGCGCAGATTTATCGTGGGGGGTCTCAATTCATTCTACTGACGGACATGAAATATTATACGAATCAGAAAACAACTGCCTTGCATTGGCATATCCGTAGGTCTGATTTTCGATGACTTATGATCGAGTAGTGTATGCCTTTTTCCACAAAGCGCCTCCGGCGACGTTTTCTAGTCATTTTCCCATACTGTTAGGATCAGACAGTTCAAGCTACTTAAATTATATTCTATTATTTATCGGTTACTAGAAGGTCGTTATTCGCAACTACTAAATATTGAATTGATGATCTGTCCCTATTCGTGAAGGCTAATTAGAAGCAAATAGTGAATTCAATTAGCCTCGCGCGTGCCAGTACCTCGTCAACACATACTTCACATGGCCATAAGATCAACAAATATTGGATTGGGCAGATAGAACTGATGGGAATTTTCAACGAATTCCACACATCTAGACAGAGGATCAGGAGGTTGCGGTCTCACGTAGTGCCCATCAACAAAAATGACTCCTAGAAAATTAATGCGAAGAACATTTCAGTGGTTACGAAAATTCTCCATTTATGAGAGAAATCACGCAGCTATTGCTCCTACTATGAACTAATTGGCATGCAATTAAAAGCAAGTCGCACTTGCGTAGTAAGGAAGAACTTGTTTCTATATTTCTTGATAATAGTAAGGTATCCAAACTGTTACCGAGGGTTAAGCCAATGACAAGAATATTTGAAAGATGAAGAATAATTTCATCAGCACCCTAATTCTTTATGTCACGGTACTGTGTGAACGCATAAAGTACGTATAAGCACACAAAATATATAACTTTACATCATAAGAGAAAAAGAGGGGGACTCTGGTAATTGGGTTTTCGAATTGGTTGACTGCCGACATCGAAACAAAAACATCTACAGCACATGGCAGTAAAAGAATTACAAATCTTGTTGTATCCATTATATATATATATATATATATATATATATAATATGATAAAACTTACAAAGTGAGGACTTCGTAATCATATAGCAATTGTTTCTATGGGTAAGCTTCCATGCACTGTCTGCTGGAGTTGAGAAGAACATAGTTCTCGTGCTCGATATGTCTAAGTTTCTTATAGGCCCAACCTCAATGTTTCGCCCTTATGGATTTAGGGGTCATGCCCTGGTTTCCTTGCCGTTTCATAACTTATAGATATGGCTGCATTTGTCAGATAGAGAATAGTGCCTGCAAATAGGCGGTTGCGAATTCTATTTAACACATTCCACTCATAGGACGATTTCCGCTGGACACTCACTATATATAGCCCGTATGTCCTCGAGACGCCAACGCCTTGAATACGAAACGTGACATGCTTTGCCACAGATCGCACCTCTAAGAAAGCAGCACGCCTTTTATTTCTACAAATCAACGATGTGCTCAACGTTGGGTTAGTCTCCAGTAATGGCAGGTTTAATTCCTGCCATGGCCTCACGGAAGTATGGATTTTACCTCCTGACATATCTCACAGCAGTGCCCCGCCCTCTAAGTACCGATAATTGCCTGATTGAAGGAGGACTGGAGGAAGAATCCCTAGTGCCGATGTGCCGCCCAAGTTTAGCTTGTTGTGCACCACCACGTAGTAAACATATAATTAAATTGGCTATAGTTATAGTGAGATTGTTTCGACAACTTGTTTGGTCATGCGAATGAGTCCGGGTAGTCGCGTAGAAGCCGCCTCATAATAATTTCATTGCGTGGCCTAATTAGTGCATAACTCCCTTCTGTCCCCAATGATCCCCCTCCACCCTCTCCCTAACGTCAAGTAAAGGCGATGCTTACCTCCTCACAGGTCCCGGGAGGCACTTAAGCGTTGAGTGGCAACGGTGTGACACCGATTTCGACTTAATGGTCCATGCCGTTCCCTCCAGCTCACTAGTAGGCCCCAGTTGCCTTCCCCCATCAGCGCCTCCAGACACGAGACCACCACCGCCGCCGCCTCCGCCTTCTTTGCTCCTCCACCTTTGATCGCCGACTAAATCTGCGCAGCGCACCAAACGATATGCCACCATAAGCTAGCAAGCTAGCAAACACGTAAAGAGGCATGCATCGGACAAGGCGAGAAACCTCATCTCAGCTTACCCACCTGAGATATCTCTCTCTCTCTCAAGCAATATAGGTGGTGATCCTCACAAAGCAGTCCTCGTCGGAAGTGAGTGAGCTTCCTTCAGTGATTTCTATAGTGAGCCCTTCCCCTCTTCTCGTCCATCATCAGCAACTCGTATCCCATGACTGCCTATGAGCGTCAGTCAGCCAGCACAGTGAGCATATCACAATTATAAATAGCGTCCGCTCTGCTTCTTATCACTAGCATATCTCATATTTGATTTCAGTTCGAAGTAACAGGTCGTTCGGTCGCCGCCTGAACACCCCCTCTCCCAGGTAATACATAGGCGCACCCGCAGTAGGTGTACCCGTACCGACTACACCTACCAAAATAACTAAAGGTGACCCTCATAGGTCCTTGAAGTAATACCGAAAAGTGATGCCGAGTTCCGCCGCATACGGAAACGGGTGAGAATATGCTAAAAAAAAGTAGGTATACTCCATTCACAGTCACGCTCCGTTCTTCATATACCTCTTGTTCACAGATCAGGGTGAGGTGCACTGGCTGGTTGACCTCAATCCGTCCCCTCGTCCGCAGTTGGCCACATGTGCGTGTGTGCCTGAGTTTGCACTCAGACGCGCTCGTGATCCATATTCATATTATTACGCTTCTGGCTTTTCCGTCAGACATTAACAGCTGATTGTTGATTCCATATTTTCCTACTGTATTAGGAAGACGCAGCAAGGTTCTATGAGTACTTTGATCAAAATCAAGATGACGAAATGTATTCTTAAGATATACAACTTCGTCGGCTATACAGGCTTCGTTGGATGTATTTCTATCTCGTTCTTGAACTTTTTGATATAGACCTATTTTCGTTAACGTCCCGTGGGAGTCATTCTATTCGAATGCTATGACGGTTCCCTTCAGGACTCGTGAGGCTGTTCTTGACAATGATTCCCACCAACACCTTGTGGCCCGGTTTCATGACCGGATTGCACAATGTTTATTACCATTATTATCGTCGAATCAATGCCGTTTACTAAATCACCATATGCATTTGCAAAGAGATAACACGATTATTAATTCGGTCCATCCCATTAAAAGCATATCCACTAGAAAACGTTCCGACCCTTCTTGAGATACTGTGGTGATATGGCAACTTGACTCTAGCCAGGTGGATACCTAAACTGGGAAATGTTTGCCTTCACATATGACATTATTATTCTATATCGACGATGCATATCGCAGAGAATAATTTACTGTATGCCAACACAAACGTGTATTAGTCTGCTCATGGAGGGTCAGCCATCAATTTGCTTCCATAGTTTGCGTAGTTGGATGAATATCATCTGTCTTTGCATAACAGTTGTTCGGAGGCTCCATCAAATTATGCATTACGAGATTCGCGGTACGCGGTCGCTCGTTGGACATCAATGAATGACACTTCCAGACGCACGTTTGCCATAGGGCTTCCGTCTAGAACAGCGACGGTGCCTACTGATCCAGCTTACTGCATCATCTCGCTATTTCAGTGTTCGATATTTTCGATAGTTAGAAAAAAATTTAGTTCATAAGTTTCAGTCTACATTATCAATGGGGAGGATTAGCCAGCGCGTCTTCAATGGTGAAATCAGTCATATTTTGATTCATCCAGATCGTGCGCCATTCCAGCTAATGCTGCAGGCACGACACCTAAAATGTGCCAAATTTATACATATTCCAGTTACCAGGATGATTTGCTGTTCCTGAGAGATACTCGCAGAGTCTGTTCTATTTTGAGCAGGCATGCCTCGGGGAAACATGCCTGCATTAAATTAAGTCTGAATGTTCTACGAATTAGAACATACAGATCAGAGAAGTGGGCAGAGACGGGCCTGTTACAGATGCTATCGTGTTCTAACGTTTACGCGTGCTGGACGACTATTCTGCAATTCAGTCGAAGACCCTTTCGTCCAGTCTCGTCATACGTGATTCACGGATAGCCTAGGGCTACAGGCACTATGTAGGATAACCCTCATCCGTGTTCTGCCTCATTATTCGTCGGCTTTATGTAATCAATGCTATGCAAACGTTAACGATGAATGAAGATGAACCATGAATCCGTTGCCTTACCAGAGTCCGGAGTCGGCCACCAGCGGACGCATGCAAATAAACTCAATCGCTATCAACTGTTCGCACAGCGAGCGTCTCTGTGAAACTTAAGTCGATCCGCCTGGGGTTTCCATTTTTTCACCAAAAGTTAATTTCTATACGCATTTTTCGCCGCATTCAGCCTGAGTAAAAATGCACAAGTATTTCGGTGTAGCTCTGCTGACTAATTGTTATATGTCTGTCACCCACATATGAATATCTTCTTTTTATTGTTTCTTATTCAAAAATTTGAGCGTGGTAAAAGTACAGTTCCGAAAATAAACCACAATTTGAATTCATTTAATTTCTAGCCGAACCTGTACCGCTGTGTGTTGGCTCTTCTACCAGAACCGATATTGTGGGAAAAGCAGCAAGAGTTTCGCTGATCACATGCGAACCTGCCAACCAAGCAATAGACGAAAATAGATACATTGATATATTGTAGTGCCCACTGTCGATTGAGATCACAAGTTGCTGGCAGTCAAGCTGCACGTTCATCACAGTGCTTCTACAGTAAGCGTTCTGATCAGTTTCAAAGTGACGACTTGCCTCACTCATTCACTTGGGCTGGATTCAGTAACCCTGCCGTGTAACTACTGCATAACCCCAGCACTCCGATGTACTCAACTATAACCCGAGATCCCATAAATCTATTTCTTTTCTAGTCTTCCTTTTAATATCATCAGTTTAGATTATTCACGGAAAATGCTCGTGGACACAACGTGACCCTTTCAATTGGTGAGTATCACGTACATAATATAGGCGGTCATAGTTCAGTTTCCAAATTTACAACGATTTACACTGTATCAAATGTATCTATTCTACATACCTGGTTTGCTTGGATGTCCTTCTCGCTTATCTTGTCGTAACCCTTAAGCTCGCCCCTTTTCAAGATTTCTCCAGATTTTTGCCCTCGGCAAAATCGGTCGAAACTGTTGTCGCTGTTTTAGAAGATGTTGTTGTTGAGGTTGATCTTGCTGTTGTTGTTCTTGTTGTTGCTGATGTCGGTGCTGTGACACTTGATGTCAACGGCGTCACTGTTTCTCTACGGTTGTTGTTGTTGTTGTGGTCACCTGTTGTTGACTTCACGCTTATTTCAACCTAGCATCACACACCTTCCCGAGCCAAATCACTGAGCCCGGCAGAGAACCTTTACTTTTCTTTTGTCGTCTTCTTCCATTCGCTGGACAATTAACGCGCTACTGATCTTCTCTTGCTCAGCTAATCAGTAGCAGATGTTGATTATTAGCTAGGTTCGTTCTAGCGATTCATCCTAACGACTTTCTAGCCGAACAACTATACACTCCGAGTGCACACCCTTCTTTGTTTTATTATTATTATTATTAATTTCTATATTATAATTATTATCATATTTAGCCGTCGTCTGGAATAGCGCGCTGAATAGAAGAACAATATTTGCTTCACGTTGTTCTATCTCGCTTTTCGATCCTCTCTTTGATTGATTACTTTTGACTGCGGTGATCAATCACTCATGTCCATCTGCGCTCTGGTCAGCTGGAGGGAGATCCGGCATCTTCATTATAGAAATAGTGTATACATGTGATAAACTTTAAGTGAATCAGTTGAGTTTTGCTTGTCTCCTTGCTATATCGGTTGTTGTTGTTGTTAGGGACGATCGGTTTGTCGAGACTCGCGATGACAACAGCTCCGGATGTGTTATACGCAACGTTTCGACAACCGATCGGCGTTTGACGTGGTTGATCGCTCGCTGCTCAGCTCAACCGATGTTTTCTGAACTTCTCACGAGCAGCTTATCAAGTAGTTAGACGAGACGAATGGGATGCTAGGTTCAATGTGTCGACGAACTTGAATCGTGAATTAGTAGTTGCAGCAGTAGAACTTGGATTATACCTGAGGTTACTTGATAATGGCACAGAAGGCAAAGGCAACACACCTACACAGACACTCCTATAGAGACACACGCACACTCAGATGAGATGAAATTGCCCGCACTTACACACACATCGAGAGACACCGATTCTGGTCCACCAGCAGATTCAGAATTAAATAGTATCCAAAGTCAGCACACGAACGATATATATATATATATATATACGAACTACGTAGCGTGTAGATATGTCATATAGAGAGAAATGCGCCTATAAATAGCGCAATATGCATACATTTGCGCACAGAGATCGACAGCTATAGGCGAACAACCCACAGACGCACACCCACACACGTGACACTCACAGAAGAAGAAGAAGAAGACGAATACGAGCTCTTGTATGATCAGTGTAAGTGTAACTTAACTATTAACAGTAGAATACAACTGTCATGGCTTGTTGTTGTTGTTATCCAATTATCCACCTGTGAGATAATCCACTGTCCATTGATGTTTAACTAATCACTGCTCCTCTTCGAGATGGCGATGTCGGATCGATCTGGATTGTTGATGATGGATTGTTGTAATTGTTTCCCATTGAGGCGAGCTACAATGTTGCCATGATGTCGCTAAATATCTCTCAAACAAACGTAAACAGATAAAAATGGCTGGGACAGAAATAACGGATGAAAATGATGGCAACGATTATCCACAGTCAGTATGGACAGAGTCAGACGACCGTCTCTTGGTGGACTCCCGCTGATTGAAGAAAAGTCCCAGATAATCGTGATCAATCGAAGAAGATCCAATTGTTGTTGTTGAAATAGGCAGAACAGTATTCAAAATACCCGAGTAGTTGTGGCAATCAATAATCCATGATGAAATATATCGATTCACAGATATATGTGCCGGTTATGAAGATTGAAGAATTACAACGCCGCAATGACGGTTATAATAGATCCTGAAGATCCTCCTGAAGATGCTCCTCGCGTGTCGTCCGTTATTATATATATATATATGTATGCAGCGGCGCTGCTGTGTGTGTATTTAGATATATACATATATATACACACTTGTCGAAGAAGGAGAGGAAGAAGTTGTATTAGTGATGATAGTATATCGAGACGCGAAATGATGATCGTCGTCGCTGGCGGTGGCTGGTGCTGTTCCTGCCGTCATCATCATTGGAAGGGCCGAAAGCCATAGACAAATATGAAAAAGGACAATGCGTGGTCCCGCACTGATCCAACACTGCTGTGTTGATTAATTGGCGGCTATTAATGAAATAATCATTCATTAACGTCCAGATGGATGAATCAACTGACGCGATGTAATAATTCACTCGAGATCTTCAACGAGAAATGAAGAAATCAGCTCTTCGGAAAGACTTTTAAGCCGACCAACCAGCAGACAACAGCGAGCGAACCGAGCATACGAAGATACAACAATCACATACCGTGATCGCTTTGCCGATGCTGGCGTCGTTGCTT
Source organism: Stratiolaelaps scimitus (assembly GCA_019614645.1). Classification (NCBI taxonomy): domain Eukaryota; kingdom Metazoa; phylum Arthropoda; class Arachnida; order Mesostigmata; family Laelapidae; genus Stratiolaelaps; species Stratiolaelaps scimitus. The sequence goes on from JABWDB010000038.1 coordinate 749,603, forward strand.
GTTGACGCTGATGTCGCTGTTTGCTTGTGAACGAGCCGTGCAGAACTTGGGCCGCGCGGTCGCCGATCGAATTACGATTCTGCTGAAAGCTCCATTGCGGGTTGCAAAGCTCAGCCGATTCAACGTTGCTGGTTTGACCGCTTGGTAACCAGATGATCGTTCAGTTGTAGTCGGCTGTTTTCATCTCTCGATTCGAATATAAGACAGTTGATAGCAGCGGGTGATATACAATTACAAGTTGTTTGCTGCTCGCATCCTGGCCTCCAAGACGAGTAGCGCAAGAGAGCAAGGATACAAAAGATATTTATTTCAAAAAGACGTGATGAGACTTCAAGTGGGGGGACTTCAAGTGGGGGTTGCTGAGACGACGACTTCGGTAGAATCCACTCTCGTCATCATCGTGTTTCATCGCCGGACGCACATAATACAAATCGTATCCGTTTTATGATGAGATGATATTCACGAGCTACAGCGGCTGTCGTGCTCAACTTTACCTCCGGCGTCTAAATCCACCTCATGGATGTGGGGGGCCAATATTAACGACACGCGATAGACACACATACATACATAGATAGAGAAATCGACGAGCTTGATTTTGGCTTCTGTGTTTGCATGAATTAATAACTGTAGTAACATTAGTAGTAGTACTTGTAGTTGTTGTTGTAGTTATAGGACTTGTACGGCATTGGGAGGTGCTCCACCGGGCGACCCGCTGAGGGCTCCACTCCTGGTACTTCAAAACGGCACTTGATTTGTTTCACGGGTACCGTATGCGTGCTTGTATACGCTGCTTGTTTTCGAGCTTGGGTGAGTGTAGTTTCCGATTGATGCTACAGCAGTAGCAACAGTGGCGGTGGTTGCTATATTGTGCTTCTTCTTCTGCTGCGGCTGCTGCTACTGCTAAATCCTGTTAGTTCTTCGACTTATTGATTAAGTAGAGTATAGGTATGGTGATTGCTTTTTCTTTTCATCCACTTATGCTATCCATATGGTAAATGTCCAGACGCACACACAGCATCGGCATAAGAAACTCTGGAGCCATTCGCACAACAGCAACAGCAACAATATCAACAAAAACTGCGTATCACTATAGATATATGGGGGTATGTGTGTGTGTGTGTGTGGCACGCAAATTAATGACGCTCTATGTACGCTCGGGAATATAGATATATATATATATATATATATATATATATGTGTGTATTGTCTAATCTGCGCACAGAGACCAAAATTTTTGACTTTTGGTCAGGGCCTAAGTGTCAACTTCTCAGTTTTCTCCACACTCGGCTCTTGGAAACCCACCAACAGTCGACCATGGGACGAGCACCTCCCAACCAACCTGTTTCTTCCTCCTCGCTTCTTTGTTGGAGCTGAGGCGGCGGCGGCGGCTGCTGCTGCTGCTGCTGTGGTTGTTTGACTTTTGAGTTAGCACGACTTCTTCATGGGATCCCGAAGTCAGCGTCGTGCACTGGCTGAGCCTCGCCGAGCTCGGGAATAGCCTTTACGGGATAGTGCGCCGTGACAAAGTGACCGGCTAACTCCGCGCGAACACTTCCAGCCGTCCTTGCTCCAGACCGCGCGGTAGGCCATGCGTGTCAATGATCCGGCAGAGTCTAACGCGACGGCAGTGCTGCACTGAACACGACAAAGCACCACCGGTGACGACGACGACGACGACGAACTAGTGGTGGTGGAGGCAGCAGCAGCAGCAGCAACCCTTAGGGAGTGGGGCCCACACTCTGCAGCGGTGTGACTACCAGGCTGTGAGGGCACGCGGTCCGCCGCCATTCGATGACATCGAATAAACGAATAGTTGTCTCTGTGGCTCACTTTTCGCCGCGTTCGCCGCTGCGGATGCCGATGTCGCTGATGAGGTAGCGCACGTTCAGCGCTCCACGTTATCGAAAATACTAGACACTGTTATGGTGGCTGAATTGCTGGCTGGCTGGCGGCCGGCCGGCCCAATGAATACCTTCCTGCCAAGTAAACTAGTGCACTCACTCAACTACTGCCTCCGTTGCAACGGCCACGGTTCGTGGTGGTGGTTGATGGTATTGCTGCTGCTGCTGCTGTTCGTATCCGCTATGAAATACTGCCCGCCCCCATCTATTCGCCACACTTTGCGCATGCCATGACACTGACTGCGCACATCGACTTATCAGCACTGCGGTAACACTTCACAAAGACGCATTTACCAATGCGGTCACATCGCGTGGCACAAATCGAACGAATGCAAATATCAACAATGGTGAAGGTCCAAGCAGCGGAATCCAACTGGCCAACTGGAATTACTGGCCGGGCTAGCCACAGCCACAACGAAAGGAAAGTAGTATAGGAAGTAGAGAAATAAGATGAACGGAGTATGGACCAACCCGGCGATGATGACCGATTCGCTGATGAAGGATTTTCGGCAGTCGATCGGTCGCTCGGGTGGCAATAGCAGCCAGCCGCTAGCTGCCAGCGAGAGAGCGAGTCAGACCGAGCGACAGCCCCGACTCGGTTGGATGTACACAGAGCGGAGTGGCCGTGGATGAGGCCGGACGAGGAGCGGGAACGGCGGGAGAAACAGTCACCGGATGAAGCGGACCATTCCCAGCAGCGCCCCCTGGCCGGTTGGCTCCAAAACAACTGAGAGCCCCCGAGGGTGTTCCCTTACCCTTCTCGGGGCCCTGAAAGGGGATCACCTCTAAGCCCTTGCCAGATGCCCTTTCCTGCAACCACACAGACGCCCCTCGAGCCGCAACTCGTCGCAACCCCAAACCCCGGACTCACTCCCCCAAAGACACACCAGGGTAGGCCTGGCGTTGTCGGGGCCAGCAGCAAGCTCGCCAGACAACAACCTCGTATCATTGACCTAACTAAACAAAATACCGCAGTCTGTTACATACGAATACACTACTTCCATATATATATATATATAGAGAGAGAGAGAGAGAGAGAGATAAAAAGCGAGTCCATTCTCTAGCCGTAATATGGGAACCTTGAGGACCTTAATTTGGCATCATGTCCATATATATTTAAATAGAGAGGCAACTCCAACTGAAAAAAATATTTATGTTTTGGTGTCATTTTTAAATGAAATTCATTGTGTGGCTGATTCTGTGCCAAATACGATCCTTGAGGTTAGCGAAAAAATGAATGCAAAGTTCTTAGTTTTTTTTTATAGGAGACCTACGTCCATCCAAAAACTGAGGGTAAACGCGACACAGTCTCTGACAGATATGCTATTGGGGAGCATCGTTGCCACACTAGGTGCTAAACTTTCCAATGTCAGTCATAACTGTTTTACCGCTGCATGCACTGATGGTACACAGCGTCTTAGAACTGGCAATTTGTCCTCTTTATTAAGCCACCATCTGATATTTTCGCTGGAGTGTGACATCAACCAAAGTCGGAAAAGACGAACTATTATGTTTCGTATGTAAGTCGACTATGTCAGCTAAAGGTTGCTCTTCATCCGGTTCTGGTTGTCGTCAACATTTCTCAAGTGCCCACAATCATCACTTTTCAATCAAAAAAGCAGTAAGAATGTATACCCAACACTACGCTATATGCTTTGGCTACACTGAAGTTGTGCAGAGAAGAGCCCATCCGTCGAGAAGAATCTCTAATAAGTGTTGCTTCTAAATAATTCCCCTCCCCCGATCTGTCGTTTGCCGCAATTTAACGTGGAAATAATATGAAATATGCTTCAATATTGCTACCTTGGATATGAAAATCAACGGAAAGTATCAGGAAAGCGATCTGTTCAACTTATACAGTGACTTTTGATGCCATAGAACGCCAAACATATTGCATTGTACTACAAACTGAGGTCTAAAAGTTAACAAAAATGTCCTTTGGCCCAGATGAGTTAGCTCGAGTGGACTGAAACATTGACAACGTCGTTTTCAATCCGAATCCCAGGGAACATACTTGGAACAAAAGGGCGGCTTCCCGGGAATCATCGTGCAATCCTAGAAACAGTCGAAACACACATAATTGAATGTATCTTCTTATCAATTTATGCAATACAGTGGTGTGCATATTAATACACATGTGAGGCATTTATTCTGTATCAGGTTAATGTACGTTTCAAATAAGATACACACCGCAAAGAACAGCGCATATGACATCGCATGCAGCTTGCTACAATAAAATGTGTCATATTTCGGTTGTGCAAAATGACAACGAACCCTCAGTTATAGAATGTTCTGGTTGAATTAATCCAGTTTGTGTTGAGCATTCAAGCTGCACTGTAGTCATGGGACACGCTTCGAGCCTTATTGGTGCAGAGAAAGCAGTTATTACTGCTTTGCCCCGAACGGGAAAGACCCAGGCTGCAATTGCCAGACAAATAGGCAGAAGTCGTCACGTTGTGCAAAATTATTTACGCAGTCCGTCGACGTATGGTACTAATACGTCTAAAGGACGTCCAGGAAGATCGGCGAGCGAACTGCCATGCACATCTGTCGATTGGCCTCGAATTTGACCATAAGTTGTGAAGCAATTAGGCAAGAGTTAAACCTTCTGGTTCATAGATCAACAGTTTTAAGGACAATTAAGCATTATTCACATATCATACGGACGCAAATGAAAACAAGACCGCGTCTTCAACAACGCCACATGATTACCCGACTAAAGTTCGCCCGCACGATATGGCCAGAGGCTGGAAATTGATCAGTATCGGGGCAACGTTTTTTAAAGACTATCTTGTGAGTGGACATCTATCTAAAAGGTACTGTGTTATTTCAGATCATCTTCAGTGACTACAAGAAGTTCAATTTGGACGGGCCAGATGGATTTAACGGTTATTGACATGATGTACGTAAGAAGCCGCGGTACTTCTCAAAGTGCAACTTTGGTGGCGGGGCCGTTATTGTTTGGGGAGCTTTCACCTCTCTTGGCAGACTCCCACTCGCTTTCATCTCATCTCGAATGAATAGCGAGGACTATCAACAGATGTTAACCAACAGCCTACTACCGTTTAGGAGCAGATTTCATCGACTGACAATTGTTTTCCAACAAGATAACGCTTCAATTCACGTCAGCGTGAGTACACGTGCGTGGTTAGGACGGCATGACATTGAAACCCTAGAGTGGCCAGCATGTTCTCCTGATCTCCGCCCGATGGAGAACCTCTAGGGCATTCTTGTCCGACGAGTATTTGCGTCGAATCGACAGTATACATCCGTGGAAGCACTAAAAGAAGCGTTGTTGGAGGCCTGGGGAGGTGTCAGCGACCGGATCCTACTAAATCTCGTTGATAGTATGTCAAACAGAGTCCTTGACGTTATAATTAGCAAGGGTGGGGCCACAAGGTACTAATTAGCACAAGAAAACGAGAAGGAATTACCACTCGATAACTGGGCGTTATCATTTTGCACAACCGAAATATGACATACTTGTGTACTAGTGTACTCATTGCTGCAATGACTATGAAGCAACGCTAAAAGCAGTACCATGGACGTTAAATGTTGGCTGAGAATCAGCCCGAAAAAAAAAAGGTAACAAAGGCTGTAATGACTAGTGCAACATATCATTGTTTCGGCACCACAACTGCATCTATCGCAGTCTGCCTATCTGGGGAGGCGCAGATTCGCGTATACTACTTCAAGTCGTCCGCACAGAATTTGTGAGTGACCCCCGTTGGTAAGTCATTCTCGAGATCGAGAAAAAGGATACAGAAAAGTAGGGGACCCGTGCAGGATCCTTGAGGGGCAAGCTGCTTACGAAGTTGACCTCGAACCCAACTCATAGTTTAGAGTCAACGTACAGACGTTGAAGTTTGGACATTAAAAGATTCTGGTTGACCCGACCAAGGGCTTTGGAAAAACCGAAGTATACACAATCAAAGTTAGTGTTAGGGTTCTGATACAGTGCCAATGTCCTGTATCACTTCAACGATCTGGGTCTCGGTGGACTCCGTCTGGTAAATCCGTGCTGGTATATATCCACCAGGTTGTTGGCAAAGCAATGCTAAAAGCAGTTGTACCGTGGACGTTAAATGGTGGCTGAGAGTCAGCCCGAAAACCCTTACTTTAGATTGTTGGCGGATAAGTAGTTATGTATGTGATCAGCAAGAACTTGTTCAAATAGGAGATGGTTGTACAACCGGCCTGTAATTATCGATATTGTTCTTGTTCTTTGCTTTATAAACTGGCGTTGCCATTAAAGATTTAAACTTTGTCGGCACTTCGCCTTCCCCACAGTAGCGGGTGTTTGAGTGACCCTACGACAACAACTACTAGCTTTCTGCACACGATAGGGGGGGAGATTATAAGGTGTATGGCTGTATTTCAGTGGAAGTTCAGTCTTATTTTTTGCAAAACGGCCTCATCAGAAATGTTTTATCTTGGACACCCTAGGGTGTCAGTGGCATAAATATTAATAGTGGCGGGGGCGTCACTGTGCTTTATATACACCTATGCAAAGGAGTCGTTAAAGGCCTCCACCTTTCGTGTGCACTCAACTTCTAAGCTACCACTTATTTTGCTAGCGCCTTCTCCATGGCGCTCACCTTACTCTTGATACACTTGCTCGCGTTTTTGAAACTAAGGGCGGAATCTTATAGCATCCGCATTCGATAAGAAGCTCTAGATATGCAAGAGGTCAGGTGTGTATTTGGCTTAGCCACTATTAATGCATCTCCGCTTGAAATTCGGCTTAAAAGCGACTCACATTTGAAGAACCAATGACGACCACGGCTGCGAGGGTTTGACTCTATTGGAGAGGGCGGTGGAAGAGTATGGATGGAAGTAGGCGGGACCTGAAATGCAGAGCTAATTCGCCTAGAACTTGCGACCGGGCTGAGTTACTTTTGCCTCGAGGCTTGCACTGCTCACCACTAATTCATTGACTAAAGTATCGCTAGCTATGGCTTCCATACGTGACTGCTGGTGTTCCATTTTCCTATGTACGAGTACAGCTAATTGCTCAAGTAGGAGCACAAGGATATTTTCACAACGCATCGAGATGAACAAACGCAGTCAGTACCACTTCGGTCGCAGGGACCCCTGCTACCCTTTGTCGCCGTACGACGCGGTGAAGTCCCTCCATTTTGCACACTTGTATTTAGATCACCAGAGAAATCTAAAATCAATGACATATCACCAGTCTGCTGAACAGCAAGCGTATCAAGTAATATTATACGATACTGTTGCTACACTGCATTGCTAGCGTGAGTCTGATGATTTGTAAACAATGCAAGTCACTACTGGAGAGGCGAGCAAGGATGCGGGGACGATAGCCGATACTGTTGCAGTATAGCGTGAGTGCGCGTGCTAAAAGCAGTACCGTGGACGTTAAATGTTGGCTGAGTGTTAGCCCGAGAACCTCTTAGTATAGCTTGAGTGAAGAGAGATATATAGCTTGGGTGAAGAGAGATGTGATACTACCGCAGTCGGACAGTTTTCACCCCGAGTGAAGGGCGGACTCAGCGATTTTGGTATCCACACACAGTTTGCACAGAGATTGTCATCAGGCCGACTCTACATAGAGACTGACTCTTAGATAGAACACTGCAGTTTTGAGCATGCGATCGTTCGATTCGCTTGCGAGCAGATGACGAACTATTATTTCATTTGAGCCAACGTCAAAAGTAAGACATCCGTACCTTTGATAGAATATTTTCGTATTAATTATTTTGTATTTGTTTAATTATTCATCATATTGCTTGCAACGCTAAATAGTGCAACTGTTTAACTTAAACAAATTTTTATGGACATAAGCAAACTACAGTATGTAAATAACAAAAATCAATAAGCACAATTGATTTCGTCAGGGCCAATTTATTATCATTTTGATCATTTCAAATTTCAAGTAAATGGATCGCTGGACTGTATTAGAAGAATACTCGATTTCGTGAACGCCCGCATCATTATAGAGTTGTTGTCGGCTTAGGTTCTCAGACCCTCTCTGTACCTCTCTCTCTTCTAATGTAGTGAAATGATCAACTCTCCCGCGTCTGCTCCTCAAATAGACCGTCCCCACAGGAGCATTTTCGTGGTTTAAAATTAGTAGATTTTGCTGGAGAGCAAAATCTCGTTAAATGACGCTGTTGTGGGTCTTTCCTTTCAAAGTTTCCCCAAACTCTGTGTTGCAGGCTGTCGACGGGAGACCTCACCAGGTTATACACGTCTATGGGATTTATAAGGTGTATTTAGTTATAACTAGTACCAAGTAGATAAAATATCACTAGGCAGCATTCGATCAATAGGGTCCGGATATCACTGTTACTCTTGTGAGTGACAAACTTGAAAGATAGATTAAAGATGTGCTGTGTCCTATACAGCAAAGTCTTTTAATAACACTTTTATGCTCGCATAATGCGGGAGGTCAATATATCTAGCAACTAGCTCTTTTGAATAGATGACCTGAGAGAATTTTAAGTCGCCCACATTGAACTTGAAACAAAGGTGTAGCTATTATATATATATATATATATATTCTCGGAGTTACTTTAAAAATTCGTGAATAACAAATCGTAAACTTACGCGAGGGACCCACCTAGACAGGTTTTCGGGCTGACTCTCAGCCAACGTTTAACGTCCGCGATACTGCTTTTAGCATTGCTTCATGAAACAGACCCCTTTTTAAATGCAAATGTGCAACGGTGAGGATCGAACCCGTGCACCTACGTCCGTCTCCTCCGATTAAAAGGCGCACACGAACCCACCGGGCTCGACCGAGGAGACTGACCTGAAGTTGACCAAATGGTCTTTGTATATGGTCCTTTTTGCTATAAGTAAAGTTGAATACAAGTCTGATTTTACTAGACTATCTTGCACATGCTACTCTTCTATACGTATGTAAGATAGCTGTATTTCGATAAATCGTCTCACAATGTTCACGCCGAGGACGGTAATCTGTCAACGTTGTCGCGCGGCAGATATCCTGGTCTCTCAAACGCTACGGAATGATTTTTCCCGGTTCATCAGGTCTACCCCGGTTCCATAGGGAGTTTAGAATTATCTGTTTCGAGTCTTACGAACGAACATTGACCCTAATAATAACCTTTCGATGTGGTTAAAATATCCTTGATCAATATATAATAGTTAATGATTACATAGTCCTTGTATATCGGATGCTCATTAAATCTCCACAAAACAATGAATCCATTGTGAGGCCAGGCCATCCATCTTCTTGTATAGCACTTTTGCTACGTAGAATTTGTGCGTGTTCATGTGCATATTCATTATCGTGTTTACATTAACCGTAGCACCTTGGAAGATGCATCGCAACAATATATTGAACGTATATTAAATAGAACTGATATCAATTAATACTATCGACGAGCTATAACCTTAATGTGTTTTCGACACGCTTGCCTGATGCTAAAAATATAATACATCTGAATGATTTTTCTTGAACCTGAACATTCAATAGATTAACTATTAGTCAAATATTTATTAATTTATTCCGTTTATTGCAGGGAAAGAGCCGATTGCAGTGACAATGTATAATGCTCAATTAATTAGCAACAGATCTGTTGAGACCCGTCGAATTATTACAGGTATTGGCTGTAAGAGTTTCTTCCTGTCGAGTGGTGGCTAAAAAGCTAACCAGTTTCCCATTTCTTCATCCATGATCCAGAAATAATATATATAATATTATTAGTACCATTTGAATTTTATATTAGTTCTGCCGCTTGCTATGCTGAACCCATTACAGCGTATTTATAGCTATATCATTTGTACGAATTGTATCGTCGTATTATTTTTTATTTGCAAAAGGTGAAGTTAGAAATAAGAATAACGGACTGGTATACTCTTATCACAAATGAATAACGGACTGCTGATACTCTTAGATATGCGAATACACCGAGAAAGGATGGAAACTAAGTTAGTGATGAAAAGATATAAAATAATTACTGATTACAAAAAAAAATTATTTGAGCTCGGCCTTTGTCGCGCTTGAATTAAGTCATTGAAATGCTTAGATCTAAATAACCCATTGTCAGACAGACGTTTCATTTTCGGAAATACGCACTTTGAAGGCTTACAGCTAACACGCATAATAATGCCACACCAACAACTAGTGCCGAGAAATGTCGACACGGGAGAGGCTAGGGGCTAACCTTCAAATGAACAAAGATATGGGCTGAAAAAGAAAAAGACTGATGTTCTAGTGGATTAATATATGCAATGTAAAAACAATCATTATATTGATATAGGATGGGTTACCCAAATCATCATCCTCCTTGTCGTATAAACAAGGACAGCAACTCGGTCTTAAGGATGGTGAATTCGCTCTTCGTCGGTCCCTTCGAACAGCAGCTTTTCATTAGTTTTTTTTTTATCACACGTTTATTAATTAAACAAAAGGAATAATGGCATGAAGGCCTAAGTGGGTGTATAAGTAAACAAGGGAACGTATCAAGTCGTATCTCCCACAAGTTAATAACAATCTGTGGATTGCATCTACGCCGATGATGGAGGATGTAGTTATTACATTGTCGATATTTAAGCATTAACCGCTAGCCGAGGTAAAAACCGGGCAATCCCTATTGCTTCTGAGGCGGAAGAGGGAAGTGCCACCTTCTACCGCAATCGCTCAGTTGGAAACAATTTGTCTCAATTTTTTTATTGGCAGCGTTGAATACGATATCTATTCTATCTGTGTACGCGTTCTCGTTTTAATCGAACACCGGATCAATTAATAATTTAATAGGGGAACATAACTGATGATTTACTCAACTGTGTGCACAATGTGTTGGCTCTATGCCACCTATCCAGCATGTAGAAAAAGGAGCTTCGATCAGGGCTGCAATACGGAGCAGCATACCGCTAGTATGTGCTTCAGTAACAGCAGAATTCTGTAAATTCGGTTGGCATGACTGTGTCTTCAAGACCACAGTCGAATAGCATTCTCCTTAATCTCGCAGGATACAACTTCGGCTCGGAGTCGTTCTGGAAGGACATGAAGCGTGGCGTCCTCTTGGAGGGTCCTTTTTGTGGCGTACGTTTCAACCAGATAACGACGTACCGTATTATCCAGCTCCTCGGGGATGCCCATTTGGACCATATATCTGCAAAATTATACATCAAATATGTTCTGCTCTGTTAAAGAGTATCACATAGCTTCTCAGAATGTATATTATAATTAAAATATTACTATTGTTATTATTACAATTAATATGAGACCACGTTATTTTTTTCTGTCATCAAGATAGCAGAAGCTGCTGTTAGAAATATGCGTAGAAGATTGATGGATTGACGGATCGATGTTTCTGGTAATCGGCTCAAAGAACAGAAAAGCCTCCACTAGATTAGAAATATTAGACAAATCATCCATGTCCACTGTAGCAATGTTGTATATAGCAAATTGCAAGAAAGGCACTATACTGAACGACTACGTCTATTTGATCTCGGGTGCAGCTACTAAACATTATTTGAGCTGACTCTTAGGTTGTTGCCTGTTGTTACGAAACACAACTAGAGATCAACACTTATTGACTGGATTGTGTGAGCTCTTCTACGAGTGCGAGCAATTGGCTAAACAACTGTGTACGAGTCCCCCTTTCCCTGGAAGTTTGTCCGCCGTAGATCTGATCGAATTGGTGTTTGAAGCGATCGATTGAACCTGGATCCAGCAAAAGTTGTCCTCACAAACGTCTACAGGGCATCGTGCTGTTATTCACGACTAAGTTTTACGAGAATTCGTCAACAAGTCAACAATTTATCACACAATAATTACAATCTAGAATATACATTCTCTAGAAACAAGGAACACAGCAACAATTCAAAACAATGGCGAAGTATAATATACAAACCATATGTAGTGTATTGTGAAGCATCAGGGGTATGATTAGTGAGAGTGCTCATGTTATTAAGTGTTGATTCATGCTTCGCTACCACCAGTCGACACGAAACTCGCAAAATGATTTATTCACCGTAGTATTCACAGTCGCTCCGAATGTTCAACAAAAGTTGCCCGCAGATATTTCTAAAGTTTTCGTTACCAGCCAATAGTGTGCCGATAATTAGACATTAACACCGTAATAGGTTAGAGGGCATTTTACTCGCCATCAGCGACCTCGGTCGAATAGACAGTAATTACGCATCGATATTCGAGAGACTTATTTGAAGCCGTTCTGACCCTTGAATCGGGGGAAGGGCAGCTCGCTCTATTTTCTTCACTCTTCAATGAATGAGTGAGTGTATACAATGATTATATATTAGCCCCTAGCTTTTCAATTCGCACAAACAGTAGATACGCCTAACTTAATACGCTAAATCAGTATTTTGGGTTTGTTGGACAGTCGTCGTAGATTTTGGTGTGACTAAACCAGTGGCTGGCACTTTTATATTTGTGAATATGCGCGCACCCAATGTACGAAGTCAAAAGGACGACGAAATATATGTATATTTACACTTAACAGCGTGAAATAACGTAAAAAAAAAAATATATATATATATATTGTCTTTCCTCAAAACGCATTTTGTTCCCACTAGAAAATACATACAACTTCATGGTAAGGTTGAGGCGAACCTAAAAATAACTACTGGTTGGACCGTTAAAACAGGCGACGTTTAATCGTCATCCAATCTGTAATTGTTTAATCGTCTGTAACTGTTTAATTGTTTAATCGTTTAATCGTCTGACCTCTGTAATTACTCTACCCCAACCTTTTTATTGAAGCGGCTGGACACAGCGTATGCCTAATCAATTTTTGCCGATTCCCACTCGCATCCAATCCTATAGCAAAATCTGAGAAATCACGATTTCTTAATATTATATATATATATATATACAGGTCTCCAAACTCAAATTTGTTTTGCCGCCCCAGCAGACGGTCCGAGCCCCGTCGCGGCATCATCAAATTATTCTAAACCGTTTTTTATGTGAGAAGGCTGCTGTTTTTGCACTCGTTCTTCGCTTATAGACCAGCTAGCTTTAAAGTGTATTCGAAAAAAATCGAAAAGTATGCGTTATGCAAAAAAAGCCCAATTGATTTTTCAAAAGTAAAGCGTGTCCTGATCGTTAGGTGAGGCTTTAAGTGCATAGTGAAGCACGCGGTCGACAGAACAAGCAAACGGAAATAGAGTTTTAGTGCTAGACACAAGCTGAATAACAACTGAGCATCTGTATAAATGCATTGGCAGGTTCAATTACTGCACTTTCACAAATTACCACCTTAAAACTTAAGCCTTAGGCAGTGCATACGACAGCAAGTGTTGGTTGTCTGTACGTGTACACGGAGCGAGGCTCCTATCGAGGATCCGCCCCTTAGGAAGCAACGCCATACCCGACTGCAATTAGCCTTCACCCTGTTGTTATGTAACCTTGGTTAATTCGGAACCGAGCGATGCGAGTTTGCCAACAGCGGCCGCCATAGCCACAACTACAACAACAACGGCTACGCAACTTATCCGCTTTGCGCGGTTTTCAATTGGCAGAGTAAGTTTGCTTAATGATAGACCTCGACTGTCCGTTCCCATTTTAGCACTCGTGAGCCACCGCAGCAGCAACAGTAGTTTATGTGCCTGAAGTGTTTGTGGCCAGACCAGCCACCTTGAAGGCGGCTATAATTGTTAGTTACGACGAATGCCCCATTTCCCGTTTTCAAAACATCGATGGTCAGATTTTACCACTGTAACGTAAACACGAGCCACAATTCGAAGATGGTGATTTGTTTTTGAGACCGTGAACATGTATTACTTGGTTTTATGGTACCATCAGTATCAATTGGAACAAATGGGCGACAATGCTCGCACCTCAGCGTCACAGTAATCTCGTATCCAGGGATCCCAAGGTGCGTCGTTCTTGATCACAGCCTCAAATCAACTTCCCACCGAATCTGCGCTCTGTGCGATTTAACTATTTGCGGATAAAGAAGGAATATTGACGGCTTCACATCGATGGATTTTAGTTGGAGAAAGTGATGCATCCGCTTTATGTTGAAGACAATAGTTAATTGCGAGATATTTGAATCATTCATAGAGCGGTGTGCTTATATATTATAATGTGAGGTGGATTACCTGGGCTCTCAGCTGCGTTCACAAAAGCAATGAATTAGTTCGTACTTCAGATTGCTATACGCTATTGTTGCTTAAACGTGTTTCATTGCACTTAACTTCTATATAAGCCTCAGAGATAGTGTGAGAGTGCCTTGTACACAGAGGACCCCACAGAGGACCGACCCATCACACTGATGCAAGTGTGATGAATTTCGCTGAAGTAGAATAGTCCTGCTGTTAGGTATCCTAACGATAAAGTTGCCTTGATACCATTGTTGCTTTGTGGACCTATTTTTTCTAACGAGTAGGAAATCCTTTATGGAGCAAGCATATACATGCGTTTGGTAGAAGTGTGAAGGATGCATGAGAAAAAAATGTCCGATGAAAGATTACCCTCCTAATTCACTAAAGCAGGAACACTAACTGCTTAACTATACGCAAATTGAGGAGAGAATGTTACAATCACCATATCATACTAAGACAACAACAACAACATCGTCAAGACGGAGGTTTAAGTTGCGTTAAGCCATCGTGTATAGCAGAGGCGAGGAGGATCCACAACTCGGGTCGATTCTTGCTACAAGAACGGGTGGGATCCTAATGAGGATGTGCAGTAATAAATATAATGGGGCCACACTCGGACTATAAATAGCTCCCAGAGGCAGGGTACACCGGACTACTGTAGTTTCACACTGCCGCCCTATAAGGGGAAATTCCTTCTTCCTCTTCTTTCTTTCTTTCTACTTACAATGTTACTCACCTTCATGAGAGGATTAGTAACCGAATTAAAATCGAGACCGATGAACCATTTATATGAGATCTGTGTTGAGATCAGTTTGAATTCAACTATGATAAGCGGAAGAACTATCAAAAATTAGTCGCGGAGACTATTTATTTATTATATAGTTAGAACCTCCCCTCACCCCGGCCTCATAAATCAACAATGCCTATCTTCCGTTACTTTACCATTACCTTACCAAGAGCTTAAGCATTGTAAAATTGCAGCTCCTTCAATAAACCAATAAACCAATAAAACCATCATGTGAAATGGAATGAGTTAATTTTATTTATTAGGTAAGAACGATGGATCGTATAAGTAGGGTTTTATACCCTTTGATATACACATTTCGAGTTGAAATCATTTAACAAGCAATAAATGATAGTCACTAACATTTATTCTGCACACGGAAGGTTATTTTCGATAAAAGTGGACTCGTTATTATGATACACAAAAGTAACTATTATATCATATTTATACTGCGAGAATACCTGATAACGAGATCCAGTGATGTTTGGTATTCGGTTTTTCCTCGAGCGGCCGTCCCGACAATATCTTTTATCTGGCCAAGGATAAAGGCAAATATGAAGGAGCCTATAATAAAACACAACAACCCAATTACTTAGAAAATTACATATAGCTAGAGTTAAGCTACATAGTAAAAACAGTGGCACACCCAATTCTGGATTCCTCTACATTCTTTGCCGTGGTACGATTTGGTCTTTGGTTTTTGACCAATGTATAATAATATATGCGTCATGCAGCTAGGAAATTGCAGGTTCTAATATATATATGATACACACATGACGACGTTCGTTATGACAAGGTAAACCCTTGACGTTATACTGAAGTACTATGTTGAAAGGATTCCATAATGTATCATCCACAACGTGGACGTGTTCTTTTTACAAGAGGCGGATCCATTTTAGGGCCGTTGCCAACGAGTCGACAAGAGCACAAAAGGTGAATATCGTCGGGCAGGCCAAAAGTGTTATTAAGGGTGCCCCACAACATCACACAGAGGTCGGTCATTCTGTTGAAGAAAGGCTGAACATTTTCTCCGAGTATCCCCCGTCTCAGCCAACACTCTCCTGAAGTTCGTGCTGCTGCTTCAAGGAATAGGGCGAGAGGGCAAGCAGAGTGGGTAGTCTGATGTAAGCGTGACTAAGTAGCCCCTTCCGAGGAGGTCCGAAGGCAAACCTGAGCAAGGCAGTGTAATCCTTAATTAAGTATGCATGGCCATAGAGCCGGCCGGTGCCCTTGCCACTCCAAGGAAAAGACGGATCAGCGACTAAGCCCAACGTGGCTGGTAACCTTTTGAAGTAGGCATGCGCCGATTCTAACGATACTAATACAGTAAAGCTGCCGGCAGCAGCAGTGCTGACAACGATGTCCTTTCTACTCTCCATCAATTTTCGCCATGCTGCAGGGATCAGCACACCGCACCCAGTGTATTGTCACGGTTGCAACACCATACACAAACTCCGGCATACACTCGACCCACGTCGACATGGGGGCTTAATTGAAATAAGGTGGCCGAGACCGTCGTCCACGCACAACTCCAGCTATCAGAGAATATTGAAAGTGTATACAAACAGTTTGGTTCGTTCAGACGATCATTTAATTCGCATAACAAGCACGACACATAGTGCTTATTATACACGGTATTATATACAAATATCCTACAAGCCTCTGTGAGCTGTAGCTTTCTGGGGTGGTATTTTGTGCAACAGTAGCAGCACATTACTGAATTACTACAGTGTATGCACCATATGCGTATAATATCGTAAACAGCTGGCAACAGTATGTCACAACCAGATGTATAGGTCTAACAACAGATGTATAAGGCCTCACCACAGGCTTAACACATTTGTCCAAATCTATGTTAAGATGAAACGACTCTCTTCATCATTGTTGCAGCACGTGTAACTTCACAATTACTTCTTATATATGACAAATAGATGCATTAGACGCAGTTTATATTTTAGTTTTTTTCCATTTATTTTCACGTGTAGCCGATTTTGAAGCTGTTCGATACAACAGCTAACTTACATCATCGGGTACACGCTTCACACCTTGAAAGCATAATATTTGTGTGTCATGTTAAGTTGATATATTTGTGGATCATTCTCCCATATTCTATTCCCATGTAACAGTAACTAACTGTAAACAATAATAAACAGACACAGACGAATAAACGTCTGGTAGTGACGCGCCGCATATCAATGTTGTTACCAGAGATAGACCAACACTATACCATATGCAGAGCGGTATAGCGGCAGTTGCCCACATCAGACAACATGTACATTATTATTAAGCTGTTGTCACGTACAATCTACGTTACACAAGGCCGCTGTTTGTCAATATAACAATAATGATACTTGAATCATCGACGACATAGGACTCAGTAACCCTTCATTCAATGACCAAGCGCCGCGTCAGTTCAGGTCGGATATACACCCTTATGAAGTAATTTCAAGATACAGTAAAAAGTATCGCAGCTTCAGTATGAATAATACTGCACCGTCGTTATCACTGTCGAAAGGATGTATTGGTGTTCTGCTTCTCATTAAGACTAGGTAGCTTCTATAAACAGAAATAAATAAACCAGCTAAATAAATTCTATAAACGGTATTACGGGAGCCCTAAATGCGCGATACGCGATAGAATGCGCTGCCAAGCGAAACGTCCCATGCAAGTAAATTATATTGAGTGTGTGCTATTGATTATAAAGATTTTAACTACATATTACAATATAAACTGTGGATGTCGATGAAATGAAAGCAGAATATAATTCAGGCCCGAACGTCGTCGACCATCATCTCTGCACTTGAAAGGGATCGATTTGAGATCGTTACCATTTTTTTTAAGTTTACAGTTACTAAGCAATAAGAGCAAGGATGTTGAGAACTTGCTTGGGCAGAGACTGGCGTGTGACTACAATAACCCTCTTCTCATTGCTAAGTAACCACCGTAGATAGATTCAGTGGTAACGATATTGAGTTAACCCGTTTTACAAGCCAACCTCTGACAGTCGCTCGCGGTAGGCTCTACGATTCTATTTTAAGTTCTTGGATACTGCCGTCGTGGCGGCGAAGGCTGGTCCATTTAAAAATACTCTTAATTTGGAGTTGACCTTTCCAATATTAATTTATATTTAAATTTTCAACTCGTAGCTGAAGTATAGGTACTCGAATCTCAATATCATTATTCCGAGTTAGGCACAAGTTCCTGTATGAGAGAAAATCCACAACATGTCCAGAAGAACAACATGTTATTTCACGTGCCCAATGAAATGGCCAGAGTTTCAGTAGCGAAAACAGCCGTGTGGAACGACACAGGCCACCAAAGAAAGTTGACCAAATTAAATATCCAAGTGAATACTAGGCAATACCAGTTCTCATCGGTACATTATGTCGAATTTGTGATCGCTGGCAGTCTGATTTTGACTAACCGTCTAGGCGTCTAGGCCAAATTGACCAATGCAAACACTATAGGGCTTTGTACGGCAGTGCTCTGCAAAACAATCACAATGGGCAATCGTGAAGTATCCGTTCTGGCGTCGTCCACTTCAACCCCTTACACGTTTTCGTGGCGGTAATACTCACATAGAGGGCGATGTCAAGAGGCTTCTTTTGTCCTTTATTCTCCGAGAATACACACTATCATAGTAGGTACGTCTATGTACCGCGCTCCGCTTGTGTCAGTAAGCTGAATGCATTTGCTATATTGGATGAAATTGCAGTATTGTGTTGTGCACTTGTGTGTCCCATTTAGTTGCATGCTTAATTTATCGGCATTCAAGGATCACCGAAACCGTTAGCCGTTAATGACACCGCGAGCCGATAGGAAGCTATGAAGTATTGTAGATAACAAGGTAAGCGAAAATAAAACCTATTAATGAGTTAGCCTAGACTTGCTGAAAAACAATCATGTAAAGTATTATATGATGTACTAACCTTGCAACCAAAGGAACGCCATGAAGATATACTCGACTTCGTGCGTTGGTCTTGCGTTCTTACCTATACCAGTGGCGGTCTTGAAGCTAAAGTAGAAGCACCTTATGTATGGCAATTCTCCGATGCCCTGATAGACGAACGAGTTCGTTCCGATTCCTGTTATTGTGCACATAGTCAACGGTTTTGCAATACGTAAATCCACAGATAAGCGACAATATTAGCAGCGAGGGGCGGCAAACACGTTGAAGCCCGAACAGCTGTCTCAATATCATCCATCATTATGCGTGCGAGTGACTTAGGTTTTCGATTGCCATTTCCCCGATTTGATATGTTTACTTTTTTACTGACATATATCACACTTGAAGCGATACAGCAAATATGAGAAGTGTAAATACAGAAAAAGCCGTACGGCAATCCATAGAGGATGTTGATGATTCGTACAAAAGAACCAATCGAAAAAATTCGATTTGGATAGTTTTTGACCGCTCAAATCAACTCAGTGGATATGGGGAAGGAAGCATCAATGGAATAAGGGCGGGCGAGGCCCCAGGTCCGGACGCCATTACTCTGCTGCAGATGCGAAACTCGTGCTCAAAGAATTCCCCGAGATATTTGTAAAGATAGCAACAAAATACCGAAAAGAAGGGATATTCCCGACCTCATGGAAAAGGGATGAAGTGGTCCTTATCCCAAAATGATTGATCCTACCGGGCCAACATGCCACTAGGAACTTTAGCCAAATGTTTTTTCGTACTCCGCGTGACTGGATCGTACCACCAGGAGGTGGGAACTCTTTTACTTAGTTTACAGAGTTCAGCACAGGAAATTTTCAGTCAGACCTAAATGTCAATTGGGGCGGCTCTATCAGACATGTCATTTCAGACACACTGCGAAGAAGGGCTGCAAGATAATCCGCCACACACGTAAACGATCTGCCGGACGTAGAAGAGATAAGGAAAACTTACTTCGACATCGAGAGTAAACGCACAACTAATGATGGCATTACAGCTTCCGTTAAGTTCATTATAAAGGTAGAGAGCAGTGGTAAAATAGAACTAATTTGATCAGGAAAATCTTAGTCGAAAAATGTCGAATAGAAGCAGTAGGAATCTCAAAATTCATCGGGCAAACAGGGATACGCGGTTAGGTTCAGGGGAACAGCGAGAACTGATACTTCCGAAAAGGCGAAGAACTCGACGAGAGGGTGGACGGGGCGATTAATGGAAACTGACCCGTTAGTTGCCCCTGCAAACCTTGGTTTGAGGTAATAATTAAATATGGTTCAGGCCACGGCCCAAGTCTCTCAGGGTAGCGGGTAGTGGGTAAGAGTCTCACACTACTGTGGCAAATACACAAGCAGGGAATCTCGGTGTCCATGATGGATTTTAACCTCTCTCACAAAAAAATATAGGCACAGGTGGTGTCATCATAAAAGGAGGACTGCTGTTGCTGTGCAGTGGTACCAAGTCAGTAACCGTAATTCACTGAGGCCATCGTGATGTATTGTACAACCAGCCACCGTTTATAAGCGTTTCTGAGGTGGACCGCTCGTCTAAACTACTTGAAGTTGAAGGTTAATATCAGACAAAAAAACCGATCCGTTGAATTACTCGAGTTAGAAGTATGATAGGCTGTTCTGATGAATTCGTTCTCATACTATTATATTTTCATTCAGTTTATTAGAATGCATTAGATTTCAAACTTGCGTGGTTTTATTAACCTGTTATAACTTCAAAACGTTACCTTGCTAACCACTATTTGGAAACCATAGGAAACGAAATTCATTCAACCTCTATTTTGCAAAAGTTGACTTAGATTCCAATCCATATAAAATTGGGCTTTGCTTCGATTGGAGTAACATGGAATTCACCGCGAAGAATTAAAAGCAACAAAAGTTATCAAGTAATATTTTACATATATTTTCCTTTATTCGAACCGAATAGAGGCAAGAAAAGGGCCACATCTGAGGAACGGATTGAATAATTGAAGGAGCTTTTGATCAGAATAAAGCTTATAACCTAAGAGATATCTCGGGAAACATTTGTACTGACAGGGCCACGGGTTTTAATTAGGAGTGTGACCCTCATGAAATCATTCAGAGAAATTCAGGAACTAATCTGCAAAAAATTGCCTAGCACATTCCGTCATTTCGAGATATAAAATAAGAACACAAAAATTTATTTTCAAATATATAATTTCTCTGAGAAGACTCATAGGTGAATATAATAGTTTAACAAGCAATAGCATCCCGTTGCACGATAGCGGAACAGATAGCCAAATTCGATATGGTAAATATTTACGACTCATCTATCTTGTAAAATGTTTTGCTTTCACGTTTACTTCTCGACAAGTATCTAATCCTTTCATTCCCGAATTCAATTTCGATCTGTCTTTTATCAGGAACCACCATGCGTCGAGGCACCTATGTGGTGGTACCCACAATATATATATATATATATATATATATGCATAGGTAGTCGAAGGCAGAACCCAGGTCGGTTAGGAGCCAAGTTGCCTATTTTAGTTATCCACTGTAAGGGTAACATCGTAGCTATCGAATTAGAGAAAGGAATTAACTTGTTAAAGAAGAAAAGTGAGCTCTAAAAGTCACCCTTTAGCCTTACTGTAGCAGATCTTCAGGCCAGGTAGGGCGTGAATAGCAGGAAAGATCTAGTCCCGATAGAAGGAGGGACTTAAGGATCGGCAGAAACTTAAACTTTAAAGGTCGTGGTTTTCGTTTAGTTAATTATTAGCCATTATGGTCATTTTGTTATAAGGTGGCTATAGTATTTACCAAACACTTTTAGTGGTATTTAACGGCTAAATTTTGGCAAAATTATGCATGCCAGCCGTGGGTAAACAATCTGGGGCATCGTGGCACGTGGATTATTGAATTACCCCAGTAGCACTAATTTGTCACTGCACACGTCCATATTCAAGTATATCCACTTTAGTTCAGTTTTGATAGCTTGCTTTAGTTAATTCCAAGCCATCCGTAGTCTATCAGGAGTTTGAGACTAAAGTTTAAATGATGAAAAACGTATGAAAACACTTAATGTATGAATCTATTCACAACCCGCTCGGTCCCTTACTACGTCGGGTTGATAAATGAGGTAGCCTTGTAGCAGCACATACGTATATCTACATAACATTAATGCTACATCAACTACGACATGTCCAGAGCATACAGTTAGACCGAATATCCGTATAAAAAATTTTGATTACGTTCTGATACCATCTATGAGTTGTTCTATCTACGTCACTGGCCAGTAACTACTCAAGTGCTTAAATTAATAAATATTTTTCAATGATAAGAAATTCAAGGCTTTGAGTACATCTCACAAAAGTGCACAATCGTAATCAATATTCGACATAGAATAAAATAAATGGGTGGTCTTCACAAGGATATATACATATAATCGCATTCACAAGTATTGAATCTGACTGTACATTGAAAATTGAGGCATTGAAAAATCGTGTATATTCAATGACTTCAGTAAAACGTTATGGTAAGTAGGGAAACGGTTGCTCAAACGTACCCGGTCATTTGATTACACATCCGCTATTATGCTTACAATGATATGTATTAATGTGTCAGTTTAGGTAAACACATGATACGCGAGTGTATGCTCGTCAATTTGAATTCTAAAATATATTCGTCTTAAACTAAATAAGTATACGTATCATTTGTAGAGAGACAGTATCGAAGAAAAAAGCAAAGACAACAGAAATCCCTATGAAATTCGCCTGAAGCAATAACGCTTTGTGAAACAGGTTTCAGGTTTCAAGAAATAGGCGACACTGCAAAGACACTGTTCGGATATTGTGTCTCCAAATACCAACAATGTGGAAAACCAAAGCCCGATACGATAGTGCCCGTTGTGTATGGAAGGGAAACAACATAAAGCCGTTTTCGCTACTCACCATAATATTTCACTGTAGTCATTGAATAAACACGACTCGGTCTCAATGTTCAATGTACAGTTCAAGACTATTAAACATTATTTCAACGCCTCTGCCTGACGTTGATGTCATCCACGTCAACCCTGCACTATATATTATATATTTAGCTAGGTCTCATATGTCTCATGCAGTCATAGCTAGCCATCCATCGTCCAGCTCACCTTGGATACGCGAAAGCACGAAATATGCACAAGCATTAATGTGAATCATCATCACCATATAGGATACTGTTCGCAACAGCCTCCATAGAAAGGATACCTGTAATACATCAGGATATATTGTATATACAATTTATTTCATATTATTGTGTGCCTATCCTCATAATACACAATAATTAGTGTTACAGTTGGGGACAGGGTGCAATTCGGATTAGGATATATAAGCCAAAGAGGATAAAATTAATGTATGTAGGCATGCGCTTTTATAAAATTGTTGATTTTGTAGACTGATGGACTTACAAGTAATGGCTCGCTAAATGAAATAGCCAGCTGAGAATCAGCGTCCTTTTCAAATACTTAAGTTCCAAATGTTAGTTCAACCTTCATTTGAGTGTGACATGCATCAGTATCATTACATTCCCTATGAATAATGTATGTCGCCAATTCACAACTGGAAGTAAGCCTATAGCCTGGTAGTACCCTAAAAATATTTTTCAATAAATATTTTCCGGATTTCAAGTTGAGTGAAAATAAACGGTTTAGAGACCGACAATGGTTTCACATTGTTCAACAGTTCAGTTGTTACTCAGTTTGTTAGTTAAAGATAAAAGGACGAATCAACAGCAGTAGCCAGAATGAGAAACTCAAATGAACGATTTCACCAAAATCCAAAGCAAATTCGTTCTTCGTAATACTGTTTGTCTGTCTGTTGGTTGAGGTACGAACCTTTGAAATCATCTCCATTTTGTTAAATATGAGCCAATAGCTGTTAATCCGAAGAAGACGATTAAATCTGAGTAGTGGCGCTAGATTGAAACGCTCAGCGAAGGGATACTCAAGTGGCAGAAGCGATAGTACGTCGTTGCGAAACTCTGGTGACGAGCGATAATTCGACAACGTCTTGCGAAATGAACGCACAATGCAACCTGACTGAAAAAAAACGCAGAATCTGATATTAGAATGTCACTTCAGGACACGAAATGAGAGGTCGAATACGGATCGGAAATCTTGAAAATCACTGGTGCGAGTAACGCAGCACAAACCATATTTCGATTGGTTTAGAGCATATGAGACCACAAAGGTCCGTGCGTTGAGTTTCTGAAAAGATTTACATCACCAACTATGTATGTCATTGTGTACAAATCGTTAAGGAATTCAGCATGATTCCTTCTAGCAAGAAAAAGCAAGAAAAAAAGAAACAGGGGGGCCACAGTGCCCTTTGTGCCATGGTCCTATACCAGTAATAAAAGCGAGTCCGAGGGGCCTGGGATCCACCCAATAAATCGTATACCAACGCTAGTTGAAGAAGTCTTGGAGAAATATTAATTCTCTCTCGGACTGACGACACTCAGAGGATTTATTTACAAAACAGATAGGCTGTTATCCATTTGCCGAGCACAATGAACGTTGTGATCATGTGAGAGTTACTTGTTGATTGGATACTGCTCTATCTTGTAAATGGTCGCACCTTAGTTAGCGTACACACAAACGTGATAGAATCCTATGTTCTTCTTTTGGTATTCACCTTGTAGAACTGCTCACGAGGGCGAGAGCCACAAACGTCCACAATGTTGACAACATCAGCTAAAATGTCGGAGGCTTCAAATATACTATACGTGCTCTTCTCCCAAAAGCAAACCCTTAGCAAAGGGGTCCAGGCATTATATGCATAGGCAACCGCGACGATCAACTGCCACAGGACATACCTGAATAAAAGAAAGAAAATTTTAAAAACTTAACACACAACGCGCCATTGACTGTGGTTAGTGGTGTATTGTGTTACAACTGCCTACCAAAGATATAATATTTAGAGACAATAAACCAAAGATCTACCTATAATTACAAGTTCAAAACCCTTTGACTACTGTTACGATCATATGTCAACGATTAAGTAATACCATCAGACGCATCATGAGTTTGGCCGAATTGGTGGATGCATTGTAAATTGTTGTTTAAGAGGGATCAATTAAAGCCAATTCAGAGCGAACGAACAGCAGGACAGCTGAAAAGCGAGTAGTAGTATATGCAACACAAGAGTTTGCAGGAAGAGGTAACGGTCTTGAAAAAAGAAAAGTGTAAAAAAAGAACACAGTAACAGCAACGGCTGTGAGTGAACGAGCAACGGGGCCAGGCAGTCAGCTACACTCCGACATCGAGGAAGGGTGTGCGGGCGGGCGGAGTATGGTGGTTGTAGAATGGACTCGCCGACGAGGCCAAGCGAAGCCGAGAGCGCACACATGGCCTGAGCCATGTTATGGCTTCTTTCTGGAATGTGTCCCCAAGGAGATGGATGAATGGAAGTGAAGCGCTTGGTGGCGACCTACCCATTGCGCGTTCGTCCAGCTCAACCAACGTGGCAGTGCTGGCTACCCCGATTGGCAGCTTTTGCCACTGGTTGCAACGCAGACTCAGAAACACACACACACACACACAAACACATATACACAGATTTCATCATCATACGAAGCGTCACTACTGCCTGCCTTAATACCCGTAGTTGCTTTTGCTGCTATAGTCGTTGGCGATGCTGTCCATGGTATATTCGAGCCACAGGAGTAGCAGCTCACAGGCCGCAGAGACCGGTGCGGGTGGCACTCGCGCAAACTATTATAGCTAGCGCACGATGCACGGACGTGACGCTGTCAGTCAGTTATAGCCCATTTAAAGCGTGCTCCATTTGACTACTGCTGCCGATCCTCGCTGGTCACCACTACCGCTGCGCATCTCTGGTTCGTGGAAATCGCGGTGACGGCTCATGGCAGCTCAATTACGGAAATTGCAGAAAGTAGCGATAGCCATTGGCAGCGTATTGGAGTCAATAGCTCAGACAGGTCTATTGAAGAAGAAGAAAAAAATTTATAGCTAATTTATAACATTATGGACAATGGAATTGATTCACATTTACAAAGCATATATGTTAATCATATAAACAAATGCGGCATAGGAGCATATTTGACAAACAATGACCACGATTTTTCGCATGTTGTGCGTTTAAGAGCAGAGTGTAGGTCGACATCTCACACGTCCATTGAATAGTTTTAGAAGTAGCCATTGGGCTTTATGGTTAAGCTTGGATGCGCCGACGACCAGAACCACTCGATGTCGTTTTCTATACAGAATGGTCTGTTTCATCACGAGTTGCACTGATACCCTACAATAAACCTCTAGCATGTATACTATATTCATCAAGGAGAGCTAAAGACTTTAATTCATCCAGCGATGACAGGGCGTCATTAAGAAGGAACATCTATTGATCAATTGAGAAGGTTATTAAGTATTCGACTTGAGTTTGTACATCATTTGACATCTCCCTATTGTTGAAACTGAGATTACATGACTTGAAATAATTGGATGTGAGAATCTGTGTCTCATCAGTTCTTGGCTAAGATCGACGGCGTGAATCAAAAGAGCAAGAAAGAGAGCTTCCTCCTCGAGCAGAAATACTTCATTGAAATTTGAATCAGTTCTATCAAGTAATTTGTTTTTATTCAATTAAAAAATGAATAATCTACAACATAGGCCAGTGTCAGTATTAGAATCAGTATCTACAATACAATTATATTTACTCTAAGTGGAAACTCATTACTCGAAAAGTTTATTTCGTAGTATCACTTGAGCATGACTTTGCTCTATAAACTTATTATACTAATAACTTCGTCAAGCTGTTGCATACTAAATCCATGTCCTCGTTACAATCATAATTAAAAAGTCAACATTTATAGTTCGTAGACAGTCCGCCCACCCACAACCACAGATTGATAGGTCGTTCAAATGTCATTGCAAAGCAGCAAAGTGATACCGTGGGGTTTAGTTTGTGTAACACCAATCTTTTCTTTATCTGTAATATTGTGCTGCCACAAAATGTGCCCGAACTCACCGTGGATTCTGAGGGTCGAAGGTCTTCGTGAGTACGCGCCGAACAGGATCTGGCACCAATAACCAGACACGTCCCAAGCAACCTTTCTTCCGCTGTGTCGCACATTTGTCACCTGACTCAGGTTCCACACGAGCACACATCTATTAATAGAAATTACATTATGAACACAAAGCGTATTTATCACGATGTACAGATGTAAAATAACGCGAACATCATAGTCATGGCCTGCAATGTTCCGTTTGACTCATTAACAGATAAAAAAAAATAAAGTCTCTGTCACGTATAGATATAAAATAGAATTTTCAGTTGGTTCATCTGCCTAGCAATTGACGAAAATACTTGACAAACGCTGATATTGCGAACGTGTAAGACATTTTCACTTGATTATGAAGGCTTTATTATTAGGTTCGTCTGTCTATAACACCGTGTCGAATATTATCGAGAAGTTTGCCTTTTCGGATCATGTTATTCTCGCGGGTTGCACATCAGCCTCATGTCAACTGGGTCACATCTTCGACAGTGTATCATGATCTTCCGTTCAGATTATTTCAATCAGCCGATCCAGAACCAAAAAGTACACATTATAGGGTCACCCGTTTCCCACGGCTAGGAGAGCATCCAACAGCTGCAGTAATGTAAGTGCAAGACATTTCAAGCGAAATCCTTTATATCTAAAGGTTTCGGCTGCCACCGTCTCTTAGATTTCTAAAACAGAATTACCAGCAGGCACCTACCTCGACGTTGGGTATCTCTTCGGAAAGACAATGCGATACGGCAAATAGGTGGTGTTGCCAAGGTAGCGCGAAACAGCAGCTCCTACGAGAAAGTCACGACAGAGCGGTCTACACTGAGGTGCCAGGTCGACCCGGGGCTCAGGATCTCAGATCCGATAAGGAGTGGCAGACTAAACAGTCGAATGACAGGGTCGGTGTAAATTAGACAAGATCACGCGATAGATAGAGGCCACCAAAGCAGCTAGGACTAGTACTGGTAGTTGTTTCGTCTCTAGTTATAGCCGAACTACATACAGACATATCCATCTATCTACTAGTGAACGCCAGGTTATATATATATATATATATATAAAGCCCACTTTAACTTTACTTTATGATTGTATACTTATTCCCTTTATTAAGGAAGTACTGATCAACAATGTACATTAAAATCGGCAACAATATTGCTTTT
Organism: Stratiolaelaps scimitus; assembly: GCA_019614645.1. Lineage (NCBI taxonomy): Eukaryota > Metazoa > Arthropoda > Arachnida > Mesostigmata > Laelapidae > Stratiolaelaps > Stratiolaelaps scimitus. Next base: position 777,463 of record JABWDB010000038.1, read on the forward strand.
TTGTTCGCCCTTAACGCTATTAAATCCCATTTGCACACATCCAAAAAAAAGGGCCCACTTCTCCCTACACACACATAAAATCTAATATATGGCGGGAGGTGAGGGTGCGGGTGAGGCAAAAGTAAGATTAAAGTAGAGAAGAATGTAAGTCTATAGGTAACAGGAAATAAATAGAATCACAGTTAAGAAAGTAGTTTCATTTTGAGACTATCATCTCCTCAAGACGAAATACAAGTTAGCAGAGAATTAAGAGCAAAGAGGCTCGGATTCAGCAAAAAGTCTACTTTCTTAACTGTGATTCTATTTATTTCCTGTTACCTATAGACTTACATTCTTCTCTACTTTAATCTTACTTTTGCCTCACCCGCACCCTCACCTCCCGCCATATATTAGATTTTATGTATACGAAATGTGGCCACTGTGACACCCCGACAATTCTTTAGCAGACATCGCATTATAAGGAAAAAAGGATGAGTCTTCCTCTGGATCTCCAAAATATGAAATGCAGGGGAAAAATTGAACAAATTAAATGAAGAAGTTGGGTCTGTTGAGGCTTATTGTGGTACGTTTATTAAAGCAGTGTTTACAGTATTATATAAAGGAGCCCTATGGGTACCGGAATGTGGGTATTCTCTCCGTCCATTGAGCCACTCCTCCGTGCATGTGATAACAAATTAGTGGAGAAAGCGATAATTAATCAGACCAAATACAGCTCAATATGATTCGTCTTTAGTCACTAGTCTAACTTGTTTTGTTAAGAAATCGTCAGTCATTTGAAGTTAACCCTTGCGTTCGCTTGACGTTTCTATATATGGGTTCATTCGTTGTCCTAATGTTGGCACCTCGACCAATCTGTAAGTTAGTCCAAGATCAGACAATTGCCAGCACATGGCACTTCTAAATAGTGACATAATATGCCTGATAACGATGTACCAATATGTTTGTGGATATTTTTGTTAACAACTGAAACTCAGACGTAGCTTTGTTTCAGCATTAGGAAGACTATAAGTTCGATGTTCAGTCGCCGTTCACTGGTTATGGCACTGAAAACTAGTTAGTAACAGTAAGAAATCTTAAAGTGCCACTAACTAGTCTATCATTTGTAATAGATAATTTGAAAATTCTCAAACCCGACATTGCTGCAATCATTCGCCCACTCTATGACTTATTGACTTTGCTGCTACTGTTTATTCATGTATCTTATGCCCTCAAACCTTCGACCTCTAAATAAGCACATCATCAAAATCATAACTCTCTTACTGGACTACCGATGCAATTATGAGTATTTTGACCGCATTGTTGTTTATTGTTTATACGTAGAGAACTTCCAGTTCTTTATACGTATAGCAGCAAGGAGACGAGAATTGAGAGAGTGGCTGGCCCATATGGACCTGACCCTTCTTAATGATGGTCTCAAACCGATGTTCGTGGCAAAGGGAAGAACGACCACGTTCATCGACCTAACATTCGTGAGCGAGTAGGCCATAGAGAAAGTCCAAGAATGGCGAGCGATCGAAGAAGAATCCTTCAACGATAACGCGTACATTAAAATAGGATTCGGCGACAAGGGGAGAGAAAGAGAAAACATCAGGCAACGAACAACATGGCGCGCAGACAAGCTGGATGCTGCCAAACTTAGGCGGGAAATCAATACGAGAGGACAGCGGCTCCTCGAGGCCGAAGAGCCCATCCAACCCTGAGAAGTAACTGAGCTGCTAAGGAAAGCGTGCAAAACAGCAGCGCCCGACGAACGTAACTCGCCTTCGAGAGGCACGCCTAAGTACTGGCGGACTGAGGAGATCAAAGATCCCCGGAATATCTGCAACAAGGCAAGGTGCAGATACACAGGCGCCAGAAAGAAAGGAAGAGGCGAAGAACAGGCTTGGGCTGGGCTTCGAGCCGCCAGAACGGCATTTAAATTAACGATCAGAGATAGCAAGACCAAGAAATGGAGGGAACTGTGTGAAGAGGTGGAAACACACGTGTTCGGGAAACCATATAAGATAGTCATGGACAGGCTGCGAAAGCCAGAAGCAGCGCTCCCAGATTAGCTGGCGGAACAAGTGGTGAACAGATTGTTCCCACAAGATGCGGAGCCTATTAGACTTACGGTGAACGTAGAAGTAGAGGAGATACCTCTTACATCGCAAGAAGAATTAAAAATGGTTATCAAACGGCTTCCGAAGCGGAGGGCCCCAGGACCAGACGGTGTTCCACCTGAAGTTTTGAAAATACGTCTACAGGAAAAACCTGCGGTGTTCAAAAGAATGGCAGACAACATCTGGAGGCAAGGCATTTATCCACTGGAGCGGAAGAAAGCCATCCCTTATAAGGAAAACAGGAAAGCCGGAGACGGATCCAGGAGCATATAGACCCCTATGTTTCCTGGACACCCTTGGGAAGACGGTCGAGTCTCTGGTAGACAGACGACTCACGCTGGAACTCGAAGCAAAGCGGGCACTCTCGGACACTCAGTACGGGTTCCGCAGGGGCAGATCCATGGAGATGTCTATAGAACGAGTTTTGCAGGAAGCAGAACTACAAAGACAAAGAAATAAGTGGTCAAGGGAGCCCTGCGTAGCGATCCTACTGGACGCTCGCAATGCATTCAACTCACTGAAGTGCGAGGTGATACTCAACACCATGGAAGAAAAGGGGGTCTCTCCCTATCTACGTAGACTCACCTCGTCGAACCTCAGTCAGAGAGGCGCCACGTACGATGACAGGGAGTTCAGCATGACAGCCGGAGTCCCGCAAGGGTTGATACTCGGCACCTTGCGGTGGAATATGGCCTATGATGAAGTGCTTGACACCACAGGGCTAGAAGGGGTAACCAATGTTGCATACGCAGACGATCTGGCCATCATGGTAACGGCCAGAACGGAAGAATTGTTGCAGTTAAGAGTAAACTCTGCGCTAGAAAAAGTAAGCCAATGGATGGAGGAGCACGGAGTGCAATTGGCGCCTGAAGAGAGCGAGGTGGTCTTATTCATAAGAAGGAAACGGCACGGCGAAATCCAGCTGGCATCGAAACCAGAAGATCCGTCCGCTTCTGGGAGTAACGATAGATCAAGGACTCACCGGAAACGAGCACATAGACAAGGCAACCGCGAAAGCGAGCAAGGCTGCAAAAGAGCATAGCAAGGATTCTGCCTAGGGTACGAGGAGCAACGGAAGGCAAGCGCCGTCTCCTTGCCACGGTTGTAGAGTCCACGGCCATGTACGCGGCGGCAACCTGAGGCCCGGCAGCCATGAAACTCAAGCGCAACAAGGAAAACCTCAGGCTCAAATACTCAAATAGACAGCCGCCCTAGAACAGACAATTCAAGAATGGCAAGAAGAGTGGATAGGTCCTTCCATAAATATCTATATACAATGAAGATTGGAGGGAGCCCAAAATGTATATATTGCACTACGGGAGCAGAGGACAATGCAACACATACCATACTCCTTTGCCCGACTCTAGTGGCGACGCAAGGGGAAGCTTACGGAACGGTGACCCGAGCGAGGCCAATGCCAGAATTTGTAAATATAATGATGGGGAACAAGGAAAGTTGGGAAATGGGATAAACATCGTTGAAAAAGTGATGAGAAAAAGCTGGACCTAGATAATACAAGGAGACTAAATATGTATATATAAAGCCACACACCCACCCACATTTCACTGATTTAACTACCAACAGACAGTCCCGGTGGAATTGAAAATAAATCTTATAAATAAAAAAAGTTCGTATAGCAGTGCGTCGCCCTGAATTTCAGAATATTCCTCTTTGTCCAGAAGTTACTGAAAGTCTTGCCCAACATATCTCAAACTATTTACGGACTGTCAGCATATTAAGAATCGTATCCCAGTCTTTACGTGTGGTTGTTGCTGGAGCATAAACGGATACACTCATCATCCTAATCAATTACCGCAGTGCTCCATGACAGCACGCAACGCTGCTATATAAGACTTGACGCAGGTGGTATAACCAGCGCAGTTCGTATTCTTTGCTCCACAGATACGTTTGTCACAGAAGACGATGTTTACACTTCTTGCAATTGAAGCACCCGCCTGCTCCCTCAATTTCGCTTCCCTACAACAACCTAACTACGGTTTCCAGGACGTCACGTTATCTGAAGTAATTTTAGCTGCCGTTCAGTCTTTTCCTCGCGGCTCCGCAGCAGGCCTTGATGGTTTTCTTTAGAGAGACAATTAGTTTCTTTCGAGAGAAAATTAGCTTACCATGCCACAGGGTTCCAAACACAAACTTCACCGGTTTGTTTTTGGAACGCTGGGCATTTTATGGTACCAGTTCACTCATTCATCGTAGTTCTCGCCCTGTTATCTTAGTTAAGCAACACCTTCGCAACGCTTCCAATTCCTTGCGTCGTGACGAAATGCTCAAAGTGGTGAAAGGTCCTGTACCGAATTTTTTTAATCTAACAATTTCCACAGATATTAGGAAATTCTAAATCCAATTCACCTAAATCCAACCTTTTATAAATCCGGCCAAAGTGAAATCTTGAGCATCTCTGCAGACTTTTTTACCCGATCTTCATTAGGACAAGTAGTTCGCAACATACCTCGCGGATGCAAAGATGTCGAAGGAGACAACCTCGAGATACTAGGATGCCCCTTACTTACTGACGGTTTTCGACCACGTTTAAAACACTATGTAAAAAACTTTGGAATATGCTGGAAAGGTTGTCCTTATGAAGTGCGCACAGAAATCTTTGTTCAATGAGGACTTCATTGTCTGTTTGAGAAGAATAGAAAATACTCATCAATAAATGACTTTGTACTTTAGATCTGTGGTTTTCGAAGCATTGGGACGACTAGGAACACTGTCATCAAATTTTATGCAGATATTAGGAAAAAGATTATCGGCCGCCACAAGAGAACCACGTGTACCAAATATTTAGTGTAAAGATTCTTGAGACCTACAAAGGGATGATTCAATTTTGGGCACACTTGAGGACTCGGGAAGTGGGACCTCCTTGGTTTAAGTATTCTATTAAGGATATATATAAACTCTGGTCATATTTATATATATATATACATATTTAAACGCACATACAAAGCTGTGATACTTGTGAGTTCCTATCTACCACCTATGGTAACGTACTGATGTTATATTTATACATGTTGTTATATTGCTACCTAACAAAGGTCAATAAATGGATGAATGAATGATGAACTAAGGATATATAGAGGAGGCGTATAATATAATAGTTCTAGCGCTGCACATTGTCAGGCGTATATATGTTGGAATCAATCGATTCAGCTTCAGTGCACTCAAAATGGCTAATGCGAACCATCAGCCAGTTAGCCCTGTCAAGCACCGAAATGTGTTCAACAGCTATATAGCTGAGATTTCTATAGAAAATAAGACACATTTTCATTTTAATTCAATTGTTTTTTTTTAGTTTCTAACAGAAACTTGTCTCTGTTCCCAAGTTGCCGTTTGTGAATAATGAGCAAATCTGAACATTGTTATTTCCCACTAACAGACCAATAATATCACTTATTATAGTAGCAAAGATATTATAGGCGTGTTTCGGTTGTAATTCATTTGTTTCTTTACTTGCGATTGAATGAAATGTAAGTATATCACCTTTCTTCTTACGTATTCTCTGGTGATGTGTTTGTCTCAGATGTAGCCTATTTTGCTGCACCATTATTTCATTGTATTCTCTCTGAAGTCCTGGGTCACATCTGGTATAAATGGATGGCCACCTTCCCACTAAGAACACTTATATAAGAAGAAATAAGAACGTTGTCTGTTTGTTCATTTTCTAGTTATAATCGACTACATTGTTATTATCTGTCTAATGTGTAGTATCACAGCCACCATCTTCTGATAAGTTAACTGCAAAAAAGACACCTTGAATAGCTCAGCCTCTCATGGTAGTTAAACCTGCACAACACAGAACGCAAAATCGCTTAGATACTAAGATAACAGTAACAAACATATTCTCCACAACTGATTATATATATATATATATGTATATATATATATATATATATATATATATATATATATAATCTGTCGCTGATGTTAACTAGGCCTACTTTATGATAATAGTGTTTGTCTATATAATGAGAATGTACTGTTTAGCTATTTAGTCTGCTGTCCTTTCACAATGTACAAGATAATTGTTCATTCCTCCGTATACCTATAAAGTTTATTCCGCTATATATAATATATATTATATATACATATATATTATATAAGGGCTATACTATCTGGAATACTAGTCTGCGTGTTATGTTTATTCATCATGCATATGTGTGTATGTCGCGAGGGGTAAATGTCTAATTAAATTTTATAATATGTGGCCTCAAAGGTCCAATTTTAAGGGAATGATACAAAGACATATTTTTTGTTAAGATTCAATCAACGCCCTTTATAGAAGAGCAGCTCCACAAAGTAAACGACATTCGGCTATATTGCTATGACTGTACACATCGATTCGCGAAAGAGAAAACGCCTATGTCTCATGGTTATTATGAGTCGAAAGTGTTTATAATTATTGTGTGTTGACGGGAGTCATTCATTGTCCAAATATAGAAAACCAACTCAACGAGTCTATCACGTGTGACAATCGCTCGTCTGATGGGCCAATACCAGTCAGTCAGACGACCGCCGCATTACCTATCTGGCGTAACGGTAGAAGATACACAGAAATACGTTGAGAAGAAGGACAGACTAGCCGATTGCATTTGAACTAACGAAGTAGTGGGCTCCATAGCGACTGGCGAGGAAAGGAACGAGCACTACATTGGGCGGCAACTTTTGATGCTTTTGTTGCGGTTCGTACAACGAATATATATATATACATATGTGTGTGTGTTTTCGCCATGCAACACTGTACTAATTGGACCATTTCCCCATAAAATAACTTGCATGCTTCAACGTGTGTAAATGGTTCAATAAAATGTACGGTCGTGTTTGTTCAATCTCCTGCATGCGGAATGAAACCAATGTAAAGTTTCACTTGACAACGCATTACGAAGGTAACTCTATCAAATGGGGTTAGATGAGTGTAAATGTTTGTGAAAACTAAGGACCTAGACAGAGTTCGCAAGGGACATTATGATTTAGGCTAATTATTGCATAGTTTTTTATGATGAGTGGATTTCATCTCCAAGACAATAAAATGGAAACCCCCTAGAAGAGTCTAAAGTAGAATCATGAATGGTTTTATGTATAAAATACATATTATGATACAACTTCCCTAATTTTTATCTGGTTTGACTTGCCGACATATTTTACGAGTGATCTGAGTTCTTTTAAGCACTCCTTATCTATTTTGGATTACGTGCAAAATTACGTCATTTACTGAAAAATATGTCATTTATAGATTCTGTACTAAGGCAGATAACCAGATAGTGACTAAAATAGGCACAGTGGGCCAAGGGCCAAGTCATTGAACCAGCGTATGCAAAAATATAGAGATACGCACATTTAGACGTTTTCTATTATATATCAAGTATCTGAGATAGAATGCGATATATTATTGTTATCCAAAAACTGTTGTAGGATCTAGTTGACCATACGACTTTCACCAGAATTATCAAATGGCCATCGTCGTGTTGCTTATCTTATAATCATGATTATTATTATTTCCCATTAAAACATCTGAACAAAATAGAACTTGTATGAGAAATGTTTTTCTGTTTAAACGAACATATTATATTTGCGAATTATGCCTAAACATTAATTCAGTACTGTATTCTACGTTAAGTCTCTATAGTATATAGAGAAGGTAAGGTAAAGGTAAGGCTTTATTGATTTATTAACGGAACTGCATAGAATGCTTAAGTTCTCTTATATATCATGCAACGGGATTCGAACCTGCGGCCTCTGGCTTTGTACAGCCAGAGACTCAGCCGTCCAAGCCACCGTGCTGACTGACCTTAATAACTGATTTAAGCGACCAACAAGCGCATACTAATGATGCATAGATGAAACTATAAATTTGTCGTTGATCGATAATAGCCGAACAATTAAAATAGACACACACACACACACACGTATTTATATATTCATTTATTCTCGTCATGAACTTACAAGCATACATATGAAGTTGTCGATTATGTTACCACTCAAATAGCACTTTTACGATTGACTGTACCATAAATAATATATGAAAATATATATGACTTATATATATTATCGACTTCAATTCAGCTGATCCACCGACGGCTGGTGATATCTAATAGCGATAGCTTATCGAATTCTCGTCTGATACCTTGATACCTACCGACGCTTTTATTATTATTATCATTGTTATTATTATGATAATCGGTGTAGCCGTAGGAAGGGCACACATTGATAGAGATATAGTATCTAAATGAATTGTTTAAAATCTCGATATTGTATATATCTGTTCCTATTCTGTTTATCTGTCTGTCTGTCATTGTCTATCGTCCCTGCGCTTAAATTCTGGTCGACTAAACGCGAAGCCTGGCAGGGGGAGGCAACCTTCGCGGGCAGTCCGCTCGCCTATGGCGATGTTCGTTTCATAGTTGCACTTGTCGTGGTAAGTGTTAGTTACTTATGTTCTAGTATAGTTTCAAAAATAACCTTACTTTACTAACTGTAACTTGTATTTCACTTTATTTGATGATAGGAAATGTTTTATGGACCGTTTAGAAGCTCTCAAGTGTTCCTGGCACCCGGTCTCTTTACATCCGGAATGGACACATGAGTTCGTACTAATTGTTAAAGGTGTCTAAAGCTCTTCGGGCTGACTCTCAGCCAACATTTAACGTCCACGGTACTGCTTTAGTTAGCTTTACTAATTGTTATGACTTCTCATAGGAGTCCTGTAAACGAAGACGTTACAAGAATTGCACACACACAAGTAACAAAGAATCAATCAGCTTGCAACATTAGTTCCCTTGGATTCTTTAGAAGCTCCTGCTATGCTTGATATTCAGAATGGATTTCCTAAAAAAAGTCACTATTTCTTAGATGTCATCGAGAGGCTCATCAAGTGCTGTTCCAATGGAGGCAGTTACATAGATGAAGCTCATTTTGAAGACTCTATTGTGGGCTTTGCGTCATACTATTACGCTGTCCCCTTCAAACTGTCGCGCCTTTCGAATGGCGCACAATCCGAACTACGCGATACAATGCGTTGATTTTTGGAGTGGGCACGCGGCAGGAACGTGGCTTCCTTTCGAACACTAAGTGGTTTCGATACGATCAGAAAGATAGACACTGCAGCAGAAAGTTCAAATTCCCCCAAAAATCAACGGGAAAACATCAAGTTTTTGTTTCTCCAAAAATACCCTCCAGCTGAAATCCATCGACAATTAGTGAACGCGTACGGCAGGTCTGCCTTATGCCTGCGAACGGTGCAAAGTTGGTGCAAGCGATTTAACAGTGGAGATATGGACACCGATGACCACCGAGGCGGGGACCACAAATCAGGTGCAACAAGGGACGAACGGATTGACAGAATCAAGGCAGCTTTTGAGCAACCTAGAGCTTGGTCCATGAGGTCTTTGTCGGCTGAAACTGGGATTCCTCGGGTGACATGTCATAAAATTGTCACCAATGTACTGAAGGTGAAGAAAATCAATGCAAAATGGGTTCCCCATATACTGAGTGCTGAGCAGATGAAAATGCGTGTGGGGTGTTCGACATCTAATTTGAAGACTTATACGCCTCTAACTCATACCAAAATATCTTTATTCTAACTCATTTAGTTCAAAAGTTATTGGCATTTAAAGAGGCGACAGTTTGAAGGGGACAGCCTAATATCTTACTCACAATCTGGATGCTTTCCAGAGCTCAGCCATTTGTCGTCTCCTGTGATACCACTAGCCCCGTAATTATTTGTGGCCTTAATTATTCTAAATTTTAACCTAAAAGTATTCACTGGGCCAAAACTGTCATCTCAGATGTGTTATCAAAAGAGACAGTTTTTGTCAATTCATGCATCAACAATGGTCTCTAGCTGACGGACGAAAATATATTCTTTAGTTCCTCTTTACAGCTGATCCTGCTTTCACTGAAGAGATGGAAGTGTGCGTTTTAGACGGAAGGGAACTATGATGGGTTTCCGGACGCATCGCAGAAAATCGCACGGTATGATTTTTTTGGTCGATGCCAATGTGTTAATTTATATGTCATATATGTATAGGTCATTCACTCAGCTTATGTCGGCGTATGTGCTTATTCGTAGAAGAAGATATCCTACTAAGAACAGGGACATTCGGCCATATGCTCAGGGTCTGAAGAAGCTAATGGAGGCTGACCCTTCGCCTCAACTTGCAGCTCGCCTCCGCAAGGTGTCAACTCGATTGTGTATATTACAGGAGTCGATGCTTAGCTTTAAGGACAGCCAATAGTTCTTCAAGACAGAGATGGTGTGGGTGCCATAAAAATGAATGGTACTAGTAGCGGAAGACCCTGACAAAGCTGGACGTTATTTGGATCGCTCTTCGTTCTTCAGGTTCTCTCTGCCACGTACGCTGCCACCGTCACTGATATTCATACTGCAGCTTGCCTTCAATTAGACATTGCCAAACTGTGCGTTCTTCTTAAACATAGGGATCTCTCACTACAGCGTAGTCTAACTCCCGACAGTCTACCGCCGATCTTCTGTAAAAAGCTGGGTATGGCCATAATTGAGCCGTTGCAACTGATTTTAAGCCGCTCATATGACTATGGACAAGGGTCCATAGTGTCCCTCACCTTTTAAAAAATACTCGTTGATTCACCTTTGTTGCTGTCAACTGGCTTCTTGATAAGAATCAGCACGGATTTGCAAGAGGTAAATCCACCAATACGCTACCGGCTGAAATTGTCAAGGACCGGCCCAATTATAAGAACGACAAAATAGACTGTGTATACTTCCACCTTTCTAAGGCTTTTCTCCGCGTCAGTCATGACGTGGTCAAAGGCCTTAGAAAAATTGGGAGGAAGTTTTGTGTCAAGGTTCACGATGTCCTTAGTTTATATGAGTGTTGCTCATCCGGGGTTCCTCAGGGCTCCTGTCTGGGGCCAATGATCATTTCCATCTTTCTTTTAGACTTAAGGGACCGTTTCCCGAACGGGATCACCCATACGTTTTATGATGATGACTGAAGGCTATATTTGCCAATCCTTAATATGCCAAGGACACACTGCTTCTACAACCGGCTGCCGATGGTGTTGGAGCGTTGTGTCGCACAAATAAAATGCGAAGATATACTTCGAGATGCGTCGTACTCTGTTCTACTCACTCTAACGATGATTACATTATTAATGGCAAAACCATCAAACGCAATAGTTCTATGCGTATATTCGTTACTGTTGCCCTCGACTTCGGCCAGCACGTGGCCCAGCTAGTTCGATCTGTCGCGCTAATATCCAATACAATATTTAGGCGTTCCATAGTAAAAAAATTGGACTTCTATATGTAGAAGGCCTAATCACCCTCAAATACACTTTCTGTATGACAGTTTGGAGACCGTGCTTAAAAAACACACTGATTTCTTCGTAGAGTCAATAAACGATGTGGTCTGACCATAAAAGTGCATGCTCTTGCCCTGTATATCCAAATTATATGACGTTGCTGACGTTAGACCGTTAAAGCGGCTCCAACGAAACGGTGCTCTTGACAACTTTGTAGAAATCCACCCCAACACCTTGCGCAGTGGCTTAATAATCTGTTCTGACGCAGCAGCGAGAACTTAGTGTTTAAGGATCGGAACTGAATCTAATTTACAAGGACTACTATCAATATATGTCTTAGACCGGATGCAACCTTAATGAATATGAGCTTTTGTCTAGTGCACGTTATCCCTTTACCTTCATACAGAGTCATTGCATTAGAACGTTTACGAACAAATACGATCGCTTTGAAACAACCGTGAAACTGAATTTAAAAGGATCGAATAGGAACAAAATAAATTTAAAATTTTATTTTTTGAACCTTTTTTTCTTAAATTAGTTGATTAATCAACTTTTATTCATAAATCATATTCTATCCTTCTAAATGGATATTCGAGTATTTTCACAATTGCTGAATAGTTTAATATAAGATAATAAATGTATCTGAACGTGTCGTTATTTATAGCTGATGCATCACTTGACATGAGGTCGATTTCGGGACATCCCTGTCATCTGAGTTGATTTTCGGTATATTTACACATATTGTGCATACAAGTGTGTTGTATTTGCCATATTCGCTGGTAGGGTGGATCAAACAACTTCGCGGCTTGGGTAGCAACCGATGTTCAATCCTGCATGTTCGATTCCCTTGCCTTCGGCCCGTCGTCGCGGCTTGCCACTTACCGTCTTTCGTGCACCGTCTCTCATCTTGCCCCCTTGCCCTGGCGTCAAACGGTGCGTGAGCGACTCCCGAACGCGCGGAGCCTTTCATTACGAACCCCCTAGCGCTAACCGCCTTGTGCCCCCATACGGAGCGACCAGAGCCGAACAGCCCAAAGAGGCGAAGCTGTTACTGCCGTCAGGTAAATCGCACTGCAAACAGCCAGTTGTTAGGTTGCTACATCATCGCACAATCGATCAACGCTGGATCCTTTAAATTATCCTAAATAGACCTCCCGGTCCATGTGACACTGTGAACACTAAACTTCCGAAATATTCTGGGAATAGTTGTATGGAAGAACAATAGAAACCAAAGAAGAGAACAACAACAGTTGGTGAAGTTTACAACTCCTACTAGGCGGACAAATAACTTGGGATTTTCGCCGACAAGTGGAGTTTCACATCCAAGAACATTGTCAACAGTGACGTGCTGCTGTGGACTACCGTCTTATTTGTTTTCGCATCCTTCTGTTTATGAGACAGCTAACGCGATCTGCGTTCGCAATCATCAACGTGATCGGCAAAAACACATTAGAAACATGTGGGCTCTAGGAGCATCGCTTTTTGTCTTGCTGACAGGTGAGTCAATGTATATGTGTATATATATATATATATATAGGTGTAACGAAAGTAGTGAATGGAGATCAGAAGGAGACCTCCGAAGGGTGCGCTCAGTTCTCCAGGAACACCAAAAGGATTTCTAATCTCATCGGTGTCAATATAATTTCTGGATGACAAATACCGATAGCAAATTTGGGATAAACGGGTCGTCGGGATTGATAAGGGATTTGTTTGGCGCGGTGCATTTCTCTTCCGACTGGATTTAGTCCGCGGAAATGTCTACCGCCTGTCACACACGATTTAACCGCAAACAGATCTAACCTCATGTTAAATATTATGAACCTGTGAACTACTTGTGACATTAAGAAATCCAGGAATAGAAGTATATGGGTCGTCACCTCCGTACTGGCTCTAGAGGTTTAGACTAGAATTTGGTAAACGTTATTGTAAAATGACTTGTTGTAGGTTAGTTGCCGGGGTCCATTCTGTTTGAATATTGGTGTCAGGTATCGTAGAGATATATTACAAAGCGAACTGTGAACGGAGCGAGGCTGAAGTACAAGGCTAAATCAAATAAGGCGCTTGCTTACTGGAGGAAAGCTCCTGTCGGAACATGTAATCACCAGATTGAAAATATTGCGTTTTTTTGTTAGATTTTCTAGATAGTTTCTAGTAGTAGCTACATTGTAGTAGTTCTACATAGCTTCATTCGTTGAGTAACCCAGAACAGCGTCACTCGTTAACCTAATAATGAGCAACGCAGATAATGGCTTTCAATATGCGACATTCGAGATAGTATTTCCAATGCTCCACGTAAATTGTCAAATATGTAGTACACCAACGATGACCCTGTTCTTATCGAGATGTTCCACTTTTCCGGCTCTGTGTTTATTTGTTTATAGCATTTAGTCAGTTTGCGTATATTTGTGGACCAATATGCCGGCTTCTACGAATGCAAGTTACGAACTTCAACTAGTGCCGAGCGAGGGGATGTATACAGTCTTAATTAAATGATCCTTGTAGCTCTATTTGATACCGAAGACGTTTCAGCCATGGTAGAGGGCAAACTAATAACAAATCCATCGCACAAGCATTCATGGATTTAGTCTCTATTTTAAAATGAGTTACCTTAAGATTCAAGGCTCATAAGGATATTTCCTCTTACATATTCGAATGACTGAGTTAACTATAATACTACATTAACTCGACAATACATCTGCCAGTTTGTATGAGTGTGTGTTGTGGGCAAAATATGAAGTCATGAGAACTACAAAATCCAGCGAAACCGAATGTGGACTGTGGGTAATTAATCAAGTAGATGTTCCTAAGGTTTCTTCCTTTTTATTGTGTAATTGTTCATGCCGAAACGAGCAAAAACAATTAGAATCGCATACTACTTAATGTTGGAAGAATTGAAGTATTCTGACATATCCACACTACGGCTGTGCCTCGTTGTCGTTGTTCAGTCGTTCCGCGATGTTCGTCTCGTGTATAACAACAGCAAGGCAAAATAAATCAGCGAGAAAAAGTTTGTAGCGATTAGTTGGGACACACTCAGTCAGTCAGTTCAGATGAACTATTATGATGTAATAACAGTCAGGTTATGCTGTTTTGGTAAAAAATATATTCAGACAAACAGATGGTGCACGCGTAGAAGAGCATTCGAAGAATATATATATATATATATATGAAATTATCCCATATCTTCGCTTGGCCAATTCGACCAACAACAAGCATTCGTAGTAGAAGTAGTCGCAGTCAGTCGCATCGACAGCCTTCATCTACCCTTCGCCAAAACCCCAGTCCCAATCGGCCAGCCCAGTGATTGGGCTCCACTCCTCCCATTTGATGTTATTCGTTATCTGTCACAGACTTCACTCGATAGTCGTTTGTCATTATGCCGAAGAATACTGCTAACTGGGAAATAGGATGGGCGAGACAAACGGACCGATATTAGGGACTTCATGGAACGTCATGACTAAGGCCATAGCGGCGGCGACGGCGGCGGCGGCGGTGGGTTCATCGATATCATCTAGCGGAGCTTCCGAATATTTGTATAACCCTGTTAATTCGCTACCCTGAGCTTCTCGGAATGGCCTAATTATCTTAATTAATGAACATTATATATATGTGTTGTATCTGTGCGTAGCTGGGTGGGATAATGACTTATTTTTAAATAGCATCAGTAGTCCAAAACGCTACCATCTTCCTGTTCGATTTACCTATGATTCGATTTAACTTATTATACGCTCACGTTTGCCAGTAAGGCACGAAGGCAGTGAAGTAGTAGGAATTGGTAATAATTAATATGTTGAAATATTATGAAATATTGTAAATAAAATAACATAACACTTAGGGATAGTACAAATTCTAACAAATTAAAGTAGCAGCATACCAAATTAAGAAACACTGTTGTAAAGAGAGGAATAATTTAGAACACTAACAAAGTACCAAATAGAATGAATTTCTATACTGAAACAATATTCCTGGCAATTATAGATATATAGATTATTCAACTCAGATATATAGATTACGACTTGATGATGTAAATATGTATCGAAATAAATAGTAGGTATACCATAGGTTATAATTGTTTATTGAGAACAGGCTTTTACAATAAGCGATTTTTATAAGTTGCCCTGTAAACAGGATACTTCAAAAATCGCTTAAAAAAGCCGTATCCTGCATTTATCTCAAAAACCGTGAGATTTAGAGAACAGTTGACGAACATTATGTGTCGGCAAGCCCACGGCCCATCTGCTGCTGGGGTTCGATTTGTTCTAGCAGTTACCTTTTGTGAAGTCTCGATACTAACTTAATTTTATGGAAATGATGCACAAGACCGATTGATCTTTTCATTCAAAGCTACTGATGTCCCCTAGCTTTATTTTTAAAGTTGATCAACATTCTCGAATTATTTGAGTTGATTTTATTTTTTCGCCAGTTGAACAAAAATATCTGAAAGCGCTATAATATATATTTCTTGAAGAACCTCAATTGCGGGTGCATTCTAAAGCGTTTCGTACCCTTGTATTTGCCGGCTTCACCGATTTCGAGATAAATCGATGGGGTTACCCCCCTGCATATGGTACAGTGGACTTTCATCAGCGTCCGGATATTTGAAAACATTACAAATAATTATAATAATAAAGGTCTCCTTTGTCTGTCGTGTTATATATATATGTATATATATATATATATAACACGATTGACAAAGAGACCTCTACTATTACGTATAATTTATATATATATATATATATATATATATATTAGTGATGTAGCGATAATTTTTGGCCAATAAACATATATCAAATACTATATAATTTAGCTGACTTCACTAGGACGTAGCAATACAACTATTTTCTAACCAAGAACTACAGTTTGAGATGTCATCAAAATATATAACCAAATATCGTCTAGTTAATTTAACTAAAAAGCTTGATTTAACACACAGGCCATCATTTCCTTTTGAACAGTCACGAACCTAACAAGAGCAAGTATGATAAACGATTCCACTGTCAAGTTTTATTGAACAGGTGTTCACGCTTAATGTCACATAGCTGATAATCGTCTCCGAAGAATTTGTTTTGCGGGATTTATGCCTTTGTATATAAACGACGCGACAAGGTGTTTTCTTAAATTACTGATCTCGTATTTCACGAATAATGACCTATTTAAATATCAAACAAAAACAAATATAATATCTCAAGGATAGCACATCTTCATTTGATCTGAGCCTTTTTCATCTAAAATCAACACGCGTATTATATGTGTAGACTAAACGGTGTTTTGTCGAGCGTTTCTAGTTAGCTGATACGCTGCTATGTTATTCATCTAATAAAATGGCTGCAAGTTGAGATTCTACGAAACGTTATTATTGTAGGAGGCTGTTGTCCCACCATGAATCTATCAGATGACAACAAAAAAAAAAGTAAAATGGACTTATACGGCCAGGACGATTTGATTGCTCCGGCCACGACCACTTCATCTTGCGGCAGATTCAGCTGTCAAACCGATGACGTTTGCGGGACACAAATTTCGGAAATGGACCCACTGCGGGATTCGCAATAGAGTGTTTCGTCCAAAATCAACATAATCATTACGCCATATCCTGGCTGTTCGTTTACAACTATATAGCATAGCCTCTCAAACAAGCTGTTATGTAGCTATCGTGCTAACTACAACTACTACAACTACACCTAGTAGTAGAAGTACAACTACTGCTCCCATAGTCACTAGAACCAAATAACGGCCGAATCCATGTGTGCCTATACAATGAAACGTAATATTGTACATGACGTAATGAAAGTACGACACATCCGATTATATATATATATATATATATATAATAGTTAGACAAATTTTTCTACTTCTGTAGTTCAAAAACACAATTTGACTTGTGGTACAATATGCTTTCCTCATATTTTACTTCTGCAAAAACGTTTGAAAAGATTGAAGAGATTGAGGATTAGCAAAAACATTGTATTTTGTTGCGCTAATAGCCTACAGGTGGCGTATACATTTATTGTATCCTGGATGCGTTTCACTCATTATCGCATCGAGTCCATCATGAATCCTGCATTCAGAAACAATGCTCCTGATAATAGGAGCTGTTTGAAATATTTTCCTCCGTGCTTATCCCTTGTAGCAGCCACCTGAGGTCTCGCAAGGTCGTTTCCGATGGTTTCTATTGCACTTGGAACCGAGAGAAAATGTTCGTTCAGATTGCTGGCATATTTGTCCACCTCCTCATCAGCCAAATAAAGCTTACCTGCGATTGCATTTAAACGCCATGGGTAACTGGCAGTTCTTTAATTGTTGCTGGAGAGAGGCGGTATAAGCGTTATGGATTTGTTTTACGAATGGATATATATATAATGAAGACGCAAATTCTGTTCTCACATTAAGGTACCGTCAACTGGCAAAGCTGACCCTAAAGTGTCCTAATTGGAACACTGAGCCGGGCTACGTTGACTAGTACAACTTATGGGAACTGGCGTTTAGCTGGTTTTTATTTAATTGCCTAGCGTACTACAATAATGGGGAAAATGACAACATAAATACGTTTCGTATAGGACTTCAATTATTCTATCTGAGGGAGTTTCTCGGATTGGACAACTTTGTAGGTTTTACTAGTCTGAAAATGTATATTCTCCTTGTATTGTTATCTGCATTTAAAGTCTGCATCCCTATTCTTTTAAACCAAATAGTAAGTGGCAATGCAAATAGAATATTTCATTGCAACAACAACTTGCTTAAGTGAAATATGTGGAAACCCCTCCAGCAGTTACTTGTAGCTGGAAAAGCTCGGAAACAGCTTATGACCTGTCTCAAGTTAGCCGGCATAATACAAAATTCTGTGTTAACGTCTAGTTTAGTGTATGCTCACCACAATTCATGACAGAGGAACAAGGAAAGATTTAGCAAAAACTTCTGTTGGAAAACAAAGGTTGCTGTTTAGCTTTTCTATTATCATCAGAAAGAAAACCGTGCTATAGAAGTTTATATACTATTTGCGGTATGATTTGATGTGGTCGTTGCTTTTCGCCAGAAAATGCCAACTGCGGATTATACAGTAGTGATGCGAATTTGTTAATGACATTTCTGCATGCCCCGAGTTAGTCCACCTTTCTGGGTAACGTGGGACCAGAACAAACTTAGAATAAATGCTTGTAATTAGCGAATTACTCGCAATTTATTAAGGATCCACGGATTGGAGTTTTAAGACAGAATGCTCTGAATTAATTTTAACGAGCGTCTAAAGTTTTAAAATAGAATGCAATTGACACTATATATTCACGAAAAAGGGCTTGTTTCATTAGATATTCAATTAGAGATGTCAAAATGAACACGTAATTTAAGTGCGGGTACTGAGACTTTTATGGTTCTATTATTTTAGTTATTTTTGCGAGGTCTGATCATATCGAAAACGCTAAAACGACACAAAGATAACTGGAGCAAGAAGGCCTCACCTTTTGCGTTGCTGCTGCTGATCGATGTTTTAAGAAGCTGCACTCACTTCCTTCTCTGCCGTAAGCGGGCACACGGAGACGCGTAATCCTTTCGAATTCACGTAGCATTCATTGGCGCTTATCCGTACATTGAACCGTATACGCGGTGGTAGTTCTACAAGTTGCCAAAGGTTATTCTGAAACTGTCCCCAGCGGGTTTCCAAAGGTCATGAAGCTACTCCCGTTCGTATTTCACTCGCTTTCTCTGCTAGACGTGACAGAACATAACTAAAATTAGACTCGTTTAGTCTGAATGAATAATTTTTATTTTAAATTTAGTGCTTATTGTTGCCGCGATGCAATATCTGACGGAAACTCTCAATGGTCCTAAACTACGATTGGCTAACAATAGCCTAGCTTATGTGAAATCTGGCCTTACTATGGACGAAAATGTGTTGTCTACAAAATGACATTGATTGATGGAAACTAATTCTGACGTGAGCCAACGTTGGAAAGAAGCTGAATCTCAAATGAGGATAAGACTAGTTGGTTTCAGGCATAAAATCGAATGTGACTCCAAGGCGGTAGTGTGACAAACCAAGACAAGAAGTTACATTGGGAACCAAACAGATCTGACTAAATATAGTACATTAGAAACATAAATGAACTATCTCACTCACTTGGTGTTTCCACATACTCTCTCTCTCTCTCTTTCTCCTGTTTGTCACCTATGTCAGTCCTCTAATGGTAAACACACTTAATATATAGATCTGCCCGAATCCAGCAATGAGTATTACAAAAAACATAACTTGACCTTATGAATCACATTGAACAATGAACTCAGATGGCTCAAGTGGAGAATTATCTAGTATTAAGCATCGGTTTGTCACTTTCATTTTTTGTAAAAATTAAAAGCTATTTGGACGTCTTTTGGCAATTCTGAATCCGCTTGTTCGAGCTTCTAACAGAATTTAGTTTCTCGAAATCCAGGAAAGTTGTTATTAACATCTTGCTCATCTTATCTCACTTAATTGGCATTCGTTGAACATCCTGGATGTATATTTATAACTGTACCCTTAGAACAATAGAGAAAAAAAACTAGAGTATTTAATAACATGAGTAATGACTTGCTATGCACCGGATCGATTTGAGGCATATTGGTGTCCCGCAGGAAACCCAGAGAATTAATAGAGTCCGGGAAGTATATATATACTACCATCGATCTAACACAGTTAAATCAGCGGTAACTGCGTGAACATGTATCAATGAGCGCGGTGCCATCTGTTGTTCAATACCAGAGCGAAGTTGTTCACTGGTACGAAGAGTTCGACCAACAGGCAACCATTCATATTGTTGTTGAAAGACCTGCCCTCCCTCCTAATGAACCAACCAGAGGCACACGCAGCTTTGGACCAAACGAACTTACCTGATAATGTAATGTATTATGGAGCCGTTCTTACTATAAAATTATGATTATATTCACTTGATAATAGCGAAGTAGATAACAGTTGTTATCATGCGCATTAGATCAGGTCTACTCATGGTTACAATAATACGATAAAACAAATATCTGTGTCTGTCTACTTGTGGACTTCTCACAGTCTACAGGCAGGTATACTCTATATCTGAACATCTTCTCTCATCGGTGCTTTCTCTTTTAATGTTGTCATTGGACTTGTTTTCTATACTACAATTTGTTTGCGCTAAGTGTTGCTCTAAACTACACAACGTGTTCGTATGTATAAGGGTAACTGTATACCGGGTCTCTGCCACTGAGTTTCTTCTCTGTATGTGCTTTCTCTACCGGCGACAGTTTCTGGTCGCAGGGGTACGACGGTCATTTAGCAGCAACTGCTGCTGCTGCTATAAAACAAGGATATGTCGATGTAGCGTCCAGTCGGCGGGTCGGCGGATTTCCCTTCGTTAGGTGGTGGAACTGTCGGTGGTGGTGAGTTGAGCGGGAGGGAGCGGGTGATTCGGGATCTGTTTCGGGACGTTCGTTC
The DNA here is from genome assembly GCA_019614645.1 of Stratiolaelaps scimitus. NCBI lineage: Eukaryota > Metazoa > Arthropoda > Arachnida > Mesostigmata > Laelapidae > Stratiolaelaps > Stratiolaelaps scimitus. Next base: position 798,292 of record JABWDB010000038.1, read on the forward strand.
GGGCATCGACTTCGACTGCGATAGCGGTAGCGGCAGTAGTTCGTGTTGGTCGTGGCGCGTGGTCTGGTGGTGGCGTTTGGCTATGCCACTGTCCCAGTGATCGTAATGACCCTGAACAACGTCGTTATGTTGTACATATGGCGACGTTGACGTCGGCCGCGGAGGCTGCGACAACGAAGAAGACATAGACGAAAACGACATGGACGAAACACGGCGAACGAACTAACGAACGAACGAATGAATGAATGAATCTATGAAAGTAAACGAGAATAAATTGAGCCACCCCACAAACCCACGAGGACGGGCCACAGCTATCGAAGTAAACCTCGACAATGTAAACAACGATCATCGAAGAACACCGCTGCCACTGCCAATACCGCGCGCAGCATCGGGCGAACGCAGAACCGGAGAAAAGTAAAAAGACTAAGGTAGATAGGGGGAGAGAAAGAGAGATGGATCGATAGAGAAAGTGAGAAAGAGATGTGTAGATACATACATCTATATATGTGCGTGTGTATGTGTACTAAATACAGCCATGGAGTAAGTATATGAGACGCACACACAAAATACATAGCACAAACGGATAGCATAAACGGACAGTTAGACAAGACGAAACGCCGCCGCTCATAAGCAGTAGGGGGGGGTCGCTCGATTCGAGGCGAAGCGAGAGCTATCGGCTGCGGCGGCGGCGGCGGCCGCCGCCGCCGCCGCTGCCACTAAAGCGGTGGCAGCGACAACATCGTCGGTGACGACGACGACGACGACGATTTCGTTGGTGTCAGCAACAGCGCAATATTCGGCGTCAGCCCCGGGTGCTTCGCCTGCCCCCGAACTGTTTACCGTTGTGCGCTGATTCAATTTGGTCGCGAAAAATGAACGCCGATCAACGTTTCCCCGAGCCAGTCAGGGCAGGAGCCAGCTACGGAAATCGGCCAGCAATGGCAGCTACGACAACAAGACTACAAATTATATAACCATTATAATCCGTCTGATAATTGATAATCTATAAATGTTGATATTATACCGTTAATATTGGGTGGCGTCGAAAATACAACTATGGTGAAATTCGACGTTAACAAAACCTGCAACGCGAAATCGTAAGCAGCAGCCACAGACGCACAGGGACATACAGACATGAATAGATCTTGGAACACGAAAAGTTACCAAATCCAATAGACAGCCAACGAGCCAATGTATTTAGTAGAGGTAAAGGTAAAAGTCACCCAATAAAAACAGCGGAATATAAGCTTCCCAACCTAGCACCAACCTCCAAAATGATGTTCACAACTGATGCCTGAGCTTTGATTGAACCTCGGAAGAAGCTAAGTGAACGGTCATACGACCTGTACTGTACCTACGCGAATTTGTTCTCTATTCGATACAACGGTATAAAGAGAGGTATGAACCGGCATGAGTTTGAAATATATTTTAATTTAGCTCTGAAACACACATTAGCCCAAACAGGTAGGAGGCATTTATCGATCAATTCGCGATAAGCAGAATGAAATGTATAAGAGCCTTCACTAACTATCGAAATCTTCAGGAAAGTGGCGGGACGAACTTGTGAACCCTTCCTTTGTTATCGAACGAAGTTGTTATCAGTGGATACATTTGTAGATGCGAATAGAAGCTAACAAGCCGTGCGATAGCTGACGCGATCTTAGGTAGTCTATAATTCGCCATCCTGAATCATAATGTGGTTTTGTATCGGTAAACGAGCAGCCAATCGCATACAGGATCTCATGACCTAGCGAAGCGTACTGAAACCCTTGTATATATTAAGGGTAACATAATATTAGCAAATATAATTTAAAATTTACTCATTTATTTAATATTAACATAATAACCACATATCAATATCATATATATATTTTATACAATATTATTCAATCGATGTATCCCTGTATTTTCTAAAGTTGTCGAATTAAAGCTGGTTTCAGCAAAGCCGAATTTTCTCAATTTTGCCTATCAACCAGTATCACATCCAATATTTCCTTATCATTTATGTAAGATGAAAAATTGCATTCTTAGGAGTGTCAAAATAGCATATTCATTTGATGACACTATCCTAGAAGTCACTCACACACATTGGATAGATGAAAAGTGAATATTTTTACTTGCTTGGCGAAAGTTCCACCGATGGCTCAAGTAGAACTACATAACGTATAATTGTAATTCACTCTGCAAACCCGCAGGTCTATTTTGATGAAAATGTTCGCGTTAATTATAGTTTGTTAATTATATATTATTTCACCTTAAAGAAACAGTAATATCCCTTTATTCAAGGTATATTACTGTTGTTTTTTTTTATTTTAATGTTAATATTCTATACATGAAAGTGAATGCATTTTTGCCCCAGTTGTTCTATGTCTTTCGCTAATTGCGGCTTCGGATGTACTGGACCCGCAGACCCGCTACAGTGATTGGCGCTAGGTAGTGAACCCGCTGTGACAGCTTGAACCTGATGTTATATTCAGCATCACGAGTGTCACTGAATCATACATCGGGTAGAAGAATTTCGCTACATCCTGCATATTCAATAGAGAAACTATTTCAATGACGATCAAGCCTTTAATGTTAAGAATTCAACTTTTATGTAATTAATTGAAAAAAACAGCCATAAATCTAATGAACTCTGATCGTAACATAACAACGAAAGTTAGCAAAACATGTCTTGGTTATACCACGGTCAATCGAAGGATACGATGTCCTGTAAGAGAAGCCGCAAACACCACCCATTCTACTAGTTAACGGTGACGTCAGCGATAGCAGGAAGCATTGCGCATCTTACGACCACAATAATATAGACACATTGTCGAAACCTAAGTTCAGATTTTCGATGTCCGACTGTTGCCAAAGGTCAATACTTAACTCAGCTAAGGCAATTTATAAGCAAAATCGGCGTCGATTGATCTATAATGATACCGCTTAACATCATCATTCACTGTATGTGAGAATGAACGTATCGCTGCCAAAATCTTGAGTGCTCCAAAGAGTGAAAGAAGACACATGCTGTTGTCCGCCCAACGGTCACCGCTCATTTGATTCTGAAGATGGAGTGCAATCTGTAAACAGATATATAATATATATGAATATCTATGCCGAAAGGGTAGAGCGTTCATAGCGGTCGCGTAGTATAAAGGTTACACGCCGGACAGCTGACCATATTTGCCGAACAAAAAGCGCTGTATTAAATGCATAATATTTGCTACAAGCTTCCTCAATTGCTCACTTGGCAAATGCCGAGACAACAGGTCCCGGGCTGACTCTCATACCACATTTAACGTTCACGGTATTGATTTTGCGTTACTTCGTGAGACGGACCCCTAAACATACTAGATGCACAACGATGGAGATCGAACCGATCGTGCACCTTGTCGTCTCCTCCGGTTGCGAGGCGCGCACAAATGCACCACTCCACCGAGTTCGACTAGCAAATACAGGGACAGAGCAAGCTATGCCTACCGATCACTCATGGATTATAGTGTAATCACCTGTTATTTCGACGCCGGCGAGCTAGCAAGCGTCATCTATTTCAAGTGGATCATCCGCAAGACTACCTGAGAACTTTTCCTGTCAGCGAACGAATATCTCACCTTGCACAAATTCCCAGGAGCAGGTATTACTAATCCGGAAGGCGGCGTCGTCGCGGGCGAAATGTCAATAATAAACGATCGCCAAAAACTGTGCGTTCTGTTGAGCAGGTGCTGTGCGCTCTTTCGTTTACCACGTTAGTGTTATAGAAAAAAAATCGCCATAGAAAAACAGTGAGTGCGGGAGATAGCATCGGCAGCACCTTTCACCGTTACTCCAATGGATCTGCTATTACAACTACTGGCACAACCTCCCAGGATCAAGCTCCCAGGCGATGGTGATGACCAACGGTGCAGAACGTTACGAAGGATCTCCCTTACAATACTACCTCCCTGCCCCCCCCCCCATGTACAGACGCACGGACGCACAGACGACCAGACACTCGGGAACAAGCATAAACAAGCGAAGCCCAACCGTTTTACACCGAATCACCGCTAAACCACTGCCGCTACTGTTATCACTTGAGTCACAGCAGCACCACCACCACCACCACCGACGACCACTGCCACCGCCGCCGCCGCCATCACCACCATGCTGAAGCTGTGGATCTATTAAGTATCTGGTATTTCAAAGAAACATTTGCCTGTCTAGCCCGTGTTCTTACGTGATCGGTTGTGGCGTTCAGTAGTGTTCGCCAAAACTGCTGAAAATGTTGGGCAGATATTAACGGTTGACGTTATCACCCCACCTATCTCAGTTTGTTTATGACCGACTGCTTGTCCATCTCCGGAGCTCATACGAGATGAAGTTGGTTTCGGGCGGGCGGGGGCCGTTGGACCGCGCTGCCGGCGATTCGGAGGAAAGTTCAGAAGTGGAAGCGGTGCCGGTGGTGGTTGGTACGCGCCCGCTGATTCTGCTAAATGATACAAGACTTCACTTATTCGTGCCACTGCATGAGATACTTTGGAAAGCAGTTTTCGCGGCTTGATCCGGGATACAAGATACGCCTGTCTAACAACAACAACAGCAAGGATTTGCGGATGCGGCCAGTCGTAAGCTGTCATTCTGCCTGTTGTCAATGCTGTTGTTTTTTGCATTCTTAGGAACCTCTCCTTTGCATCATGCATCTTACTTTCTGGGTATCTTTACCACTCAGTGACGGCCATCAGAAGGCCTGCCCTGGGTATAGACCCAAATGGAGAAGGCCAACACATTGATGAAGGTTGATTATTACGACAATAATAATCGGCTGTCTTTTAGCTCCCAGTAGAAGAAAAGCAATCTAATCACAATCTTTAAGTATTTTTTTTCTCTGACCACGTGCTGGAAGGCAGAATTTTATCCTCGGGTCTGCTCCGTTGGTAGCTAGTTAAACCATGTATAAGAGAACTTCATCACTCCTCGATCTCTATCGGTTGAATTCACCTCGTATATTATCGGATCAGTAACCTTCTGTCTTTCTGTTGTAAATGAATGGTCAAAAACCGAGTCATACATCAAAGGTAGGGCCATTTCAGTAACGACACGACATCCTAAGTATTACTTATTGGAAAATGATGTTCTTGTCCTTGTTACACTAGCACAATATAGTTTTTGCGATTGTTATGAAGATATTGAGCGAGTTGTTTTTGAGGCTATTGATGGCAGGTTAGTGGCCGATATTTGTTGGTCTCGTATCTCGTGACGAGTGTTAGGTCGAAGTATTTAGGGTCACAGGAGGTTCCCGAGATAAACCACCAGCCCACATTGAAAACGATTTCTACTCCAATGCAGAACTTACGTTGACGTTCAGCTTATGCCCTACATTAGCTATGGGATCAAGTCATCAAGGCGAAGAGAAGGCAGGAGAGATTAGTATTTCACCTTCTGGCTATTACCCATTTTGCTAACGATAGTGCTATGATGATTCAGTGGCAATCAAAACCGGTAATACTACAGGTACAGTCACCTTTCTAATCAAAAGAAAATAACGTGCCAGTCACTGTCTGCTTGGATAAACTCGCCCTCTGCGATGGATAAACTTAGGACGCTCAGCAGAATAATTCAGAGCGTCCTGACTACAATCAATGCCGGGACATCCAACATACAGAGAATATTTTATTTACCAACAGGAGGGGGAGACTATTTTGCAGATCTTCATTTGTTAATATGTCATCAGATGTCGTGAGATTAAACTTAGGGCTCATACACAGTCTCTCAGCACGCGGCGAACCTAGGCGAGGCGATTATTCTGTCCCAAGTTATCCGAATATATTTTATTCGAATACTCCACGGTAGAAAGTTGTTAGCAATGTAAAATCCAAAATATAACAATTATATTGTTTTCGAATGTAATTCTTTACCGTACCTTGGCAATAGCAGCAATACACAAAGTCGCTCAGACGATCGAAATCTGCAAAAACCAATACAACGCAAAAAAAGGTCCATGCGGCAACAAAATTGAAAACCTTCACGAAATTTATTTTTGCTGTTATTTTCCTCCGTATTTTCTTTATGGTATAGTATAAAAAAGAGATATTTGCTACAGATTGATAGGGTTACCATGATATCAATAACCTGCTCGGCATTTTGGAACGAGGTTGATGATGAACTGAGGAGAAGCGATACCTTAAAATTCTTGAACTATTACAGCGACGACGTGATAAACTGGTAGAGGAATAAGAGATAACAATTACATGGTTTCGCAAGTGACTATGGTGTCAGTTTCGTCATTTCAAAACGCAAATGGATCGGTGCTGATCTGTGAGATTATATGTTTACAACTAACTCTGCCGAATCGCGGCGCCTTCCGCGAATTCAACATTCTGGGGGTAACATTACTAGACACTTTACACTCTGAGTAAGACGGTTATGCGTTAGGTTAGACGGTTGTCCCATTAGGGACGTGGCTATGAGGAGGGGCTTTGAACTGTACTTAAGTTTCAGTCAATTAAAGTGCCCTAACGTATACCAATGTTCGACGTAGGCGATGTCTATTCAGTACAGTCAGAAATTGCTAATGAGATAGAAATGGCGTTTGCCTATTGAAACGAGCGCAATAAGAATTCGTTTCAGTGGCAACGTTGAAATGAGCTGGATAGGTCTCGGCGCTGTATCAATTCCATTGTGGAACAAGTAAACTCAAATACTCATTTTATGGATGATCAGAATAATTTTCTGCCTACGTTAGACATTTTGCTCTAAGATTATGTACTTGAATTCTGTACATCATCAGCCATAACCACATTGTTGGACAAAATTCATAAAGCAAACTACATTTTTGCCCAGTAGAGTGTAATAGTAATTATATGATATTCCTGCCATTGACACGGAATGTCCTGATAATTTTGTTAAAAATACAGCAATAATTTATTATAAAGCAAAAAACGACACACATATACAGAACTAGTGAAGTGAAACTTGGCCGAATTATATATATATATATATATATATATATATATATATATATATATATATATATATATATACCATAGCCGAAATGTATCTAATCACCCGAAATCCAAGGGCGAACAGATGCGTTATTCTTTGGCCACAGGAATAACAGCAGAATTTCATAGTGGTGGCCACTTGTTCGATTCTCGCGCTCATAGACAGTCACTGCACTGACTGCAGTCACTGTCATAGATGACTAGGACAGCAGCGTAGCGTTTTGCCTTGCTCTGTGCTGTTGTGATTGTTTTGTATGTGATGTACGTGCTGCCACGCGGGCTAACGCCGTATTCGCGGCCGCGATATTTGGCCTTCACCCGAAAGAGCGAGCGATCTCGTTACGTAAGCGACAACGATATCACCGTATATCGTATCAAATCTATAGAAAGCGACGACTAGGCCTCTAACTGGGTAACCTACGGCAGAGATACAGTTGAAGCGACCACTGGAAATCGAAACATATCGGTTAATTCAATCTTTGTTCGAATGCTTCATGTCGCCACGCCTCTCTCGATCAAAAATGATCGTACTTAGTGGTATACGTCATAACGTGAGCGCCAATGGTTGACGTATTGTAGTAAATATCTTCTATCGGATCTAGCTGTAGTTAAGTAGCAAAGTATATGAGTCATATATACGTGTCATCTTACCTATTTAATGAGAAGTGTGCATTTCAATTTACGGCACGGAAGCGAAATATTATTCAATATGTATTATATATATATATAAATATATTTGCGTTTATAAATGTGAGACTATTTATTGTCGAAGCATGGGCAAATTTGTCTGTAGATGATTAGTAATTGTCCCTTAATCAGTTCACCGTTTCACTATCAATGCATTGTTGAAACTGTACTTAGAAGGGGGAAGGGACGGTTGGAAAATGTAAATTTCTGTTATTAAGAATTTGCGAAACGAAACGCAACGTTCGGATGCTACCGAGTTTGTCAGCAGCCGATAAAAATAACCATACAAGGGGCAGCCACTTGTGACGAAGGTGTCGCCCGACCTCTGCGCACCATCTGGGTGCAGCACAAGTTCATCGCTTGCTAAGTGATCATTATTAGAACACTCGAATATCGAATTAAGGCGATTTGGTAAGGTCTTTGAACGTCAGAAGTTCACACTAAAGTGCAACATGCATATCTACAACAAATTGCAATATGCAAATTCTAAAAACAATAAACGATACAATAAGTATTGCTGTTATCGTATTCCCACAACCCAAAAAGGTTGATGACGAAACAAAAGCCATAGACTCCTGGGTAGCGGCAGATCATTGAGGGAGTCAAACGCGTCAAAGTATCTCGACGAATCTGAAAACGAGATGCACGCACGCTTAAAATCTCTATTTCTCGTAGAATCCATAGAAGAAGTGTATTGAATTAGAATTTGTAAGAAAACTTCGTCTTGGGTCTTCCTTACATATTGTGTCTCTGCGAATTACTCAGAGACCAGATAAGGTTAACACTAACAGGTCGAACATGGCAGTTTCGCTACCGTGACGAGGAACTTTGCCGTAACCATTAGTGTCGCGCACATTTAATATATGTCCTATGTAGAGTTAAGAGAGCTGTCAGTCATAGCTACTCATAGATCCAAACTAATAAACACTCAAAGAACGTATGATATTGATAGTGCCTATGCAGAAGCACAACCATTTTATTATAAGAAATAATATATTTCAATTTATTTACATTCTCTAACAGCGCAGTCCATACATACAACATCAAAAAGTTACTATGGGCAGTGGGATTTGTTTTGAGACCGAACTTCTCGTATTTAATGTTCACTTATAGTACTTTGGACTATAAGTGAACATTAAATATCAGAGATGATCCTCTCCTAGACCTAAAAGAGGACGATTTTTCGTCCACCATTTAAATTTACCGACATTGTTGATTTTAGGCAGATTGTTTTAATCGTTCACCACTTTAGCTCCAGACAACTTACGTTGGGCAGAACGGTGACATCGCCTTCGTATCATGAGCTTCCCTTAGCTGCTTTACTTCCTATCCCGTGAAGTAAAGATTCTAAATACTAACCATATCATCGTCGTTCCTTTCCTGACCAGCCGAGCCTCTTAATAATCTTAGAATACGCCTTGAACTATTATAATATAGAACCTATCGAATCAGTCTTTCGACTACGCAGTGCAGTGCTGAGCATCACTATATGAAATCTAGGATAAGACGAAGCAATTGTACAATAGTGGACACAAGTTAGCTCCGAGTGCATTCTTCAGGTAGAGCGTAGCGTGAGGCTGGTTGAGTTGCCAGATTAATTCCTCGATATAGGCCGTGCCGTTGAGAGTTGTGTGTCGAGAGTTTCGCCGAACGCTCGACCTTTCGTGAAAGAGAGATGCTGTATCCTTCGGGCTGAAGTGCCGGAAGCTCTGCTACTGTGCGACCACTTTTAAAGGCGATCATCTGTATCTTTTGAACTTTAATAGAGATTTTACTTTCGGCGCACTAGTCATCGGGAAAGTTCAGCTCCTCTGACAGGTCACGCACTTGTACTCGAACATGTGGTCGTCAGCGTATATGATGGCGGCTACCCGGACTATCCGCCAATGTCATAATGTAGAATAGAAACGCTATCGAACCAATACGGGACCCTTGAGAGACTCTTACATTAACCAGCATTATTTTCGATCGTACGCCTCGAGATCGGAAAATTGCCATCGATCACAAAAAAAAAACGTCGAAAAAAAGCAAAATTGAAAATATTGAATTCGAGCTGGACGATAGTTTCTGAGCTGAGCCAGGGTTCTACATATACTAAGGGCTAACTGGTAAGGTGCACAAATATCGTGCACACAAAACGTATTGCTCTAAAACAAACAATAACATTCTGGCGTGTTAGGAGTTACAACTGGAAAACACAATCGGAAGTAAGATATAGACTTAAGTACGAAAAACCTCGCTTTTCAACAAACATACACTCTAGATTACTCGAACTCTGAAATCGTGTACCTCGTATACTTCAAATCATTATTACTCCTTCTGATATATTTATTAGGGTTTGAATAATCATTGCCTTATTCGATCGCTCTGATTCCGTTACGCTCCGCTGAGAGCTCCGAACCACAAACCGCGTAGTGACTCACCTCAAGTCTGACATACGCATATCACTGGTAGTACATCTGAATCTATATCCATATCTATGTCAGTCATATAAACAACATTCTAATGAATGTCTACACATCAGCTAAGGTCAAATTAAAGTGTTCAACCATTACGAACTGCCACCATTATAAATTTAAGGACGGCTTTACTTGGAAACACGTCTTTATCTGTTTGCCGCTGGTGCTCTTTGAACAGAACATCAAAGTTAATTTTTAGCCGAGGTCATTTTGAGATATATAATAATTTCTTTTTCTGAAAAGCTTTGCGAGCTGGCCTACGTGCCCACATCTGCGTGTTAACGCGAGACGAGAAGTTCAGTTTTGTGTCATGTCATAATTTGTTACTTTTCTTGCAACTTGAGCCAATGACGATGCGCGCTTCTGTCGCGTCCTATGGGGCCGTCGCCACATTCACCACCACCACCCAAGCAGGCCGCCATTGCAGCCATCAAGCTAATGCGTGCTACAATAACAAAGTCTATACGATACTATACAACAACAACAGCTACTACCACTACTACTACTTGTAGCAGCATATAGCGAAACTTGTGTTGTTCGCATCGTCGAGGTAGGTTGGTATGAGGCGGCGTTTGGTGAGGTAGCTACAAGTTAATACCTATGTCTCCGCTTTTGTCGGTCTGTCTATCTGTGTGTGTGTGTGTATTATATATCTAGAGGAGTTTGAGAAAATAGGCCTTCCACGCGTTTGCGCGGTCAGCCACCGAAAGCGGTGGCAGGACGCTGGTGCTGATATTGTGGTCGTGGCAGCGTTCTAATAAATCTAGCCAACAGAAGATTTGGTTAGCTCAGTAACAGAAGAAGAAGAAGAAGATGAATAAATGATGATATATGTGGGCTGTATAAGTCCGAGTAGGGTCAATTTCTTCTTTGAAATTGTAACAATGTTTGGTTGCTATTTGTGTTCGTTATGCAACTGCTACGTGCAAATAAATATATGATCGATTAAAAAACCAAATGCGCATGAATGGTTTCTTCTCTGACAAAGCTCTGTCTATCACAGTGTCGTCATAACCTAGTCGTGGCCCCCCTCAAGTCAAGATGCCACTAAAATTGTTAAAGTATTTCAAGTACAAAGGCAGAAGGCTGATAGAAGGCTCCAAAGAATAATCGAATTAATAATCGTTTTTGTTCGTTAGATGCAGTCGTAAATTTTGAACAGTATTTGTCTTTTGTATTCGATTTTCATTTCGATAGATAATTCAGCATAGTACCACTTTTTATTTGGGTCCGTTCATATCATAGAGGATTGCAGTTGGCAGGTTACGGACGGGATAACACCGTTTGCCTCTGTTTCAAGGACTGATGACTTCAATAATAACAAATCCATCTTTGGGATTCATCGTATTTTGGGCGAGATGCCTTCCCGTATTCAAACCCGAATGGCGTCTCGTATTCTTGCCAATTTAATCCGCTACTATATTTCATCCTAGGTCATTTGGAACCTCATAGCATATATTCAGTTTGATGAATTTTCATCGGTTTGATTATTTAATTAACAACGGTGGATCTAGCTATAGTAGTCATCATCCGATATCGTAAATAACAATACATCCGGGTGCCTGATAAAAACTTCTGACATTTCTGCTGGTTAGATTCCACTAAATCACTGGCACCTCAGTTATTTGTTATTCATAGTGGACCAAGATGCTGTGGTGACGTTCCTGGCTCAGGTCAGTGACGCATTGAGTAACTATTATAGTTCACAGCAAACATCACTTGTCAATCATTTAAGCCATTTCAACAGTTCTACAAATGGCTAGTATCAACGAATTCTCTTCAGTATATCGTAATTTCACTTACGATATACTGAAGAGAATTCTCAACCAAAAACCTTTTCCCACAGAATAGTGACAGTAAAAGACGAGCTCGGTAATTTCCACAGTGGTAAGGCTACCTTATACCCATAACTATTTAGTCCTTTATCCATTTTTAGACGCTGGGTATAGCATTGCGTGTTAGATGTTAGTTCTGCTAGTGAACTTATATACATATCTCTGTGATCGGATAATAACTACACAAAACTTTTGAATGTTATTGTGACCGGCTGAATCGTCGACCCGTTCACTTTCAGCATTCAACTCGTATTCATGCGAAAGTCGCTCTGGCCGCTCGACCTAAAACAACAATAAGTTGATGGTCGTGAACTCTCCTTTGCGGCCCTCATAGAATATTGGTGACATCCTGATCGCGATTACTCTCTAATATTGTTATTGTTTTTCGCTATATTATCAAGGTTCGTATCCTCCATCGATTGGCAAACGCGGCACTATTGGTCGTAACTTGAACTACACGGCCAAGTCGTCCACCAAATCTATAATGGCATGTTACTATCAGGCGTCCGAAATGACAGTGACAATTCGGACAGATTTCTGGCTCATTCTCAAAGGTTTATATTGTTGTTGTTGTGTGTTGCTGCCATTACGCAACATTGTATAACGTCTCGTATATGCTAATGAGAGGACTATCTAGTAATATTTATTGTCAGTGATATTGACTATGATATCATTATAATAGCCCCCCCCCCCCCCGCCTCCCCGCGCCGGCGCGACAACAACGCTGCTAGCATATCCGAAGTGATATACATATCAGAAGTAGTTGTCGTGTTGTCGATGCCATAAGACAATAGATGATGTGGAACAGATACACGACACAGAAGACAAACAAAGAACATCAACCACCATCCAGCACCACTACGACCACCACCACCATCAACATCATCGACGAACTGCCGAAAAGTCTCCGCACAGAAGGCACGGCACCGCAGTCGGCCAACCACCACCACCGGGAGAAGGAGATATCGCAGGCAGGCAGAACAACAACAACAACACAGAACACACTACAGCTATGAAAGGAACACACCGAAGCAACCGCTACTAAACACAGAAGCTTAGCGGAAAAAGGCCGTTCGTTTCGTCGAAGTGAAAGTGCTGACAGCGGCCGATATGTGCTTATATATATATATATATATATATATTGTTGTGTCGACGACGCCAATGGCGCCGCCAGCAGCGGCACGACCACGACTTCGTTCGTTGGGTGGCAGAAAACCACTTACGTGGTCGCCCGTGGGCGCCTATGGACTCTTAATTCTTTGCCCCCGCCGCCCTCCTTAATTCATTGGCGGGCGTCACCGTTAAGCGTCGATATTAAGCGTCGTTGACGTGGTGTGCTTGCCTGCGCAGTTGGGTGGTACCATATGTGAACGGTATTCTGCTGTGTGCTATGCTGCGCGCGTTGGTGACCTCTTCACGTAAAGCACAGCATTCACACGAATAGCCACACACACACACACAGACAAACAGAGACAGACAAACATATCCACGTATCGACAGACCTCTTAGATGCTAACATTCCTTTTGCTATCCACCAAGCTCACCCACAGGCCGACAGATAACTGATCGTAAATAGATAGAGAGGTAGATAAATAATCTCAACTCAGATAGTTACTAATAGGTGTCGGACCGTAAGCAAATAACGCACAATGAATATGTATATATATGATATATATATATATATAAGATATATCGTATATATATATCACCAACGAAAACGCCTCCGCCTCTCTGCGTATCGTGCTCAGATCAACGCTAGCAGTTTAACCCCGGCCGCAATCGTCGACGGCAGATCAAAGCTTCAGAAAACTCTTTGTAAGACAACGATGAAGGAGCTGCGTGTTCGCCCGTGTGTCAAACTATTATAGAAAATCCGTCCACTCGACGATACACGCCTGTGTTTCGGTGTTTTATTCTATGATATATATATATATATATATATATATATATATATATATGTTGTTGTTTAGTGAGCTACGGGTTTTGTTGTCAAGACCACTTCGTGGTGGAAGGCACCCATACATAGGCCGGGTATAAGAAATGAGGCAACAAATGAAATGAACCGGCGGAGCTACGACGATCCGCTTGATCCTGACGACAGCGTCTACGCTGTTCTGATATCAACACCTTGATAATGTACACCTCCGCTCTGGCGAAGATCATGACAACTTTAAAGGAAATGTAAATTTGATTCAATGTAAATAGTCCCACAAAGTGCCACAGTGACGGATTGAACCGCAACTTCGCACATAAAATATGCTATATATATATATATATATATATATATAATGCACATTTATTCAACGTCGCTCGAGTGGATGAATTTAACTGACAAATGGTTGCGTTGCTCGATTGGAGACATCATTCACCTTTGTTGTACACTCAATAAAGGGCTATTTCACAATAACCAAGTGATGATGATAAAGTGTTAGTTGAGGAAGTTTCGAACAGCGCCATGCGGAACTGGCAGGTCAACAAGTCATATAACAAACACCATTTTGTTTCTATACGCCTATCATGAAAGGGATGTCAACATAGTTGGAAAAGATACCGGCTTGAAAACAGTGTTGCTCAAAATATTGTGCCTGCCCGTCAGATCGAGTTCTTCTGGGAAGGTGGGTATATTATCTGTTCAACACTTCACCAAGGGACGAAAGATGACTCGACTGCTAACTCTGTTACGAGCAGTGTTTCAAGCAAAGTCTTGTAACCAGAATACGTACGCAAGCAGTCGACGATATCTTTGAGGGCGTGACTTATCTGTAACTGTCATCTGCAATCGCATCGAGCAATTTCCTGCCTGCTGTCATCCGTCATACTTAGACTGGTAGCAAGCAAGAAGGTTGTTCTGAGTGCTGACCTCATAGGTCTCCTCCGTTCAGCTTCATGTCAAGCCAAAAGCTAATACTTTGACAGGTGTCCTTCTGTTCCGCTATTCATCTGTGTTCCGGTTGAGAAAAAACCGGAAAGCCGTTACGGTAAATGCTACAAGACTCGAGTCGCTTCACTATGCCGGTGATGTCGGCATCCCATGTGTGTCTATTAATACGAACGCGCTATGATTGGCGATGCATTTTTTATAATAATTTCAATAGCGGGTGGTGTTAATTTGCATACATTTATCACGAACATGGCAGGACCCCGAGGGCTGTCAACCACGAATTTCCGGGGTTCGCCCAATGATTTTTCCAAAATATTGTTCCTAAAATCAACTGCTGCATATGTAGTTACGTAGCGTAACTATCAGTACTCTCCCACACGAAGTATACAATATATTTGAGATTGGTTCAAACGTACCCCACCGAATTAGAGCTGAAAGGTTCATGCCTTAAAGGACAGACAATCAAATATCAGAGTATTTTATCGGTATTTTCATCCAAATTATGAAGTTAT
This sequence comes from Stratiolaelaps scimitus, assembly GCA_019614645.1. Taxonomy (NCBI): domain Eukaryota; kingdom Metazoa; phylum Arthropoda; class Arachnida; order Mesostigmata; family Laelapidae; genus Stratiolaelaps; species Stratiolaelaps scimitus. The sequence continues at coordinate 813,628 of JABWDB010000038.1, forward strand.
CATCGGGATACCGTTTTCGAGCAGGTGCCAAATTCTTACTTTACCACAGGGATAATAAAAATACCCAAATCGTACGTATGAAGTACTCCAGAAATATCGAAGATAACCTGCAAAATGATAAAGACCTGCCGATAGCTTTACTATTGAGCTGACTGGAACTAATGGAAATAAATTTAGCAGAGATGACGTGAGACGTTTCGTCCATGACGTGATACGCCACTTTCTCCTGACTCAGCGTAGACCCGATCAAATCGGTTTGAAGAGACAACGCCTAGATGTCCAGATGTCCAGATGTTACCACAAGGCCAGCGGTTCATTTTGTACAATTTACGCTTCTCCCGATATCGGTATAGCGTATACTTAGTAATACAATATACACGTGATCAATTCTAAGTGTTTGGCTGTCGTTGATAGTCACACACGCACACGCACCGATAATTTTATATCTCATTTGGCCATTCTCGAATTTGAAGATTTCACCAGCTAGAATATTTGTTAATGGTTCGTATTTATGCGGTCGTCTTCTATGCAGTCGTCAGGACGTCTTTTTTTGGCATAATGGGTAATCACTATAAGGTCCACAAGCTTAAGCGTCCTTCTTCTAGAAAAGCTCATCATTTTCCAGAAGACGTATAATACACGCAATCGAACGTGATTGAAATTGTTCTTAAAACATTGCTTCCTCGAGGAAAAATCATCCATCATTACAGAGGGCTATGGAAGTATAGTATGTATAAATTGCAGTTACGATTTAATGCTGCCTACTTGTTTGTGTCATCTATTGGTTTGCTTTGTCAGCAAAAAAATCTGTAACTGATGGCCCACCCAATGAGTTTGGCGTTAGTTAGTTCATGTTTATTGGACTTATTTTCGAACCTAATGAATATTGCAATGCGACTAATTCGAGGAACAAATAAGACGACTTCACCTAGTGAAAGGTGTCGCCAATTAGATGATTATTCTTCCTTAATTTATATTTGCTTATTCATTGAAATAACGGTCATTTTTGGTTAAAGCAATAGTTAGTTCGACTGTATCCGGCTGAATGAGCGTCGAATATTTTAGATATTTATCATCGTACCCTACAAGTCGAGAACCATTTTAATCATAGTGTAGCCACGACTTTGATTGCTCTCTAAAAATCACATACTGTTTCACAACATATATTATAGTCTTTATTATTATTATTATGGGTAGGCTATAGTTTATGGAGAATAAATTCACTTTGGATTCTATTCTACTTGGATGTCAGTCAGGACATTTGAGTTGGAATAGCATACACTTGTGTCCATCATTCGTTCATGATGACCATCGACGTTTACAGAAAATAAAGAAGTTACCTGAATAGATCATTAGAGAGGGTGGAACTTGCAGCGACGATTTCGCCTTTATCCCCATCACCTGGCTGCTGCTCTGTATAGACACACATACATACAGAGAGAGTACTACAGTGAGTAGGAAACCAGCTATAATTTGTAGCAGTTTGTTACCGGAAGTGATAAAAAAAATAGTCATCAAACACTTTCCAAGCATAATTCAGTTACGCAGCGTAGCTTTGATGGTACACGTAACATCTTCCACATCTGGATATAGCAATGACAAGCATTTATTGACCCTTACAGTTACAGATATTCGGAATTGTAGCGGCGGATTTACATAGTGGTAAAGTTGATCAGTGATAATTGCAGGTCTCAGCTCAACCAGTGAACAACTGTGTATTATATATATATATATATGTAAGTATTCTATATTGCTGGGTTGACATCTGACAGGTTAATACAACTTGTGAAATATTTTCTGTAGCACTCAGCGTGACATGGGACACGACCAGCTATTGTTGGCTATTGTGTTGATAGGAGATTTTTACAAATTTGAGTCACAGTCTGTATGTTCGCTGATAGAAGAACATGTTTCATTGCATCGCCCTAACATTTTTTTGTAGTATTTTTACACTCGCTTCATTTAAAAGTGTCCGACAACAATAATCGGGACACTCACTGCGAACCTACTTCATTATATCGCTGTTGCTGCTATTCTTGCTCTGTACTATCATGCTTTGGTGGGTTCTGTCACGACCTCGGAATTGTCAGCAGATAAACGACAATCGCTAAATAAGTTTCACTTCAATGGTTGCTCTTCATGGCACAGGTGTAGTACTATAATCAACAGTTATTCGCCGCGACGAAAGAGACATTTTACGTAGGTGCTTTAATTATGCCACCTATTTATCTTTCTATCGTGCGTGCACGCGATATAAAATAATTAGCTGTGTGAAGAGAAACGCGAAGTATTTTCAAAATATTTTTCCTAAAATCACTGTTCTTTATTACTTACTCACAAACAGTCACGAGACCTTTATTTGAATGCTTCTCGTCTCGTCACTGTCCGACTAATTGGCATTACATGGATCCAACCACGATTTATTGTATCTATCTATCTATCGATTCCTTTTGTTCATCTTATTCATTCTATAATTTCAATATTTTATCCGATGTCATGTTCGTTTGCCTAGCCATATATGTAATGATATGCCATCTGCAATGTCATGGTTGCCTTCATTTGAGTATGTTAACAGATGAGATCACCGAAGCAATGCGGTCCCGGGTCAATGGGGGAGAGGTTTCCTCCATGAATCCAGTGAGTGAATAACGCCAAGGGAACGACTGGCGCTCTTATACTACCCATCCGATTGTTACCTGGTCTTTAATTGAATTGAACTAGACTATCTTCAAGTGAGCGACGAACGATCCTTGTGAGCGATGTTCTGTATCATCTGTTGCGTATCCTGTGCTAGATGATCGTGTCGAGAGAACTCATAATAACTGCCACAATTAGCTTAAACTAGACAATTCTAAAAATGACTAGGTCCAAAGTGCCAGACCTCCACAAGTGTCTCTAAGTTAACTTAGTTTTTCTAACACGTCGCTCAATTTATTCACAAATTATCTGAATTATTATATTTAAAGGTGAGTCACCTCAACGATAAAAGCACAGCTGTTCATTATCTCATTGAGCGTTTGAAATAATCAATAGAAAACTTTGTATACTTACGTATAGCTGGACGGGCCCACTCACGTTAATTCACCCAAAGTAAATGTCGACGAACGACCTGCGGATGTATAGTATTATGATATGCTCTATATAGTAATTATATAGAGCCCCATATGGGATTTTTGCGGATTCGAATACGAAATGATCACTTAAACATAATTATTATTAAATTGTTATACGTCGCGCATAGCGAACTAGGAATATCCCTATTGCCTCTCTCTTGGCGATTCTCGACGGCTTTTTTGAATCTGAACTCAGGCTTCGCTCTGCAAGGCCAAATCCTCTGCTTCTTTTTGTATTGCTCCTGTTCCTGCTGCTGCTGCTCTTCCTGCTCCTCTGAGGAAGAGAGAGTTTCCTTCTTCATTTGCTTGGACGTCCGTGCGGTGCGAGTGTTGCCGCACTATCCATTTCACGGCTTTAGCTAACTCGCCTCGTCCCACGCAACGCCCTACGGCTGTAGACGATGGCGTGTTGAAAGCAGTAGAGCTTGCTTGCCTACTTGGGCTTGCTGCATTGCCTACACACCGAGGGTGCGACTAACCCAATCCCCACCAGTAGCAGAGGCGTTACAGGACCCTATCTGGTACTAGGTCTCCCCCCCTATAGAAGCAGAGCGCATTCTATGAAAATCCTTCGCGCCACAGTCAGCGCAGTCAACGCCAACGATACCCCAGCAAATCAGTGAGCCCGAGCACCGCCACAGACCACAGGTCCCCGGTGCTGCCCGGGCCCGAAAGCTCACTAGGGCCTCCGAAGTGACTTTGTTGTTGTCGTCCGCTATCGCTAGGACACTGCTGCTGCTACTGTCGCCGCCGCCCCCGCCGCCCCCGCCGCCACAGCCGCTGCGGTTCCGAGTCAGTAATCGCGCGCGCACGAAGCTAAGCCCCTTCGCCACGAACGGAGCCCACGCCGCCGGCGCCGAAAGAGCGCTTAAGTTGTTTCCACAACGAAGTGCGCCTGCTCACACACTCACTGATTTGCTCCTGCCGCCCGATCCGACCCCCGACCCCCCCCCCCCGAAGTCGGGCCTCGCTTGCGGTAGCGGTAGTGATCAGGGTTCAGGGTATAGAGCACCGCTGTTGGTGCTGCTGCAGCAGGAATTACTTGCTTCTGCTAATCCTGATCATGTTCGTCTACAGTTCCACAGCGTAGTGAGGTAGCATTACTCGCTGACTTGCTACAACCGCTAACGTTACCCTTACTGCTATTACTACTATAGGACTATCGCTGCTGCTGTTGAGGTTGGCAGTCTTTAGTTAGTGGGGTTGTCACCAACCACCGTGGCGTAGTACTTGTGTGCAAGTAGAGTTGTCTATCGATCGAACATATTGCTCGTTTGATCCAACGCAGTAACTCAAGCAGGCGGCGGCGGCGGGGATCATGCCCCAGGTATACCCTGAGCAAGTATACCATCGTCTTTTCAATGACTCACACATTTCATCAACTTGTCGGTTTGCAACATATTTTACTGCATACAGATTCTTCCTCGAAACGTCTTTGTTATAGAAATCTATTATTAAGTCAATATTTAGGCAAAAGAAGTCAATAGAAAGTAAACCAAAGAAACAGACTTCTCCAACGTTCGTTGACACCAAACTGAATCTATATGACATTGAACTACGACGTCGTTAACAACTTTGAGAACTAAATAGCCAATATCTTAGTAGTCGGAACGATGATGAGTTCACAAGTTCATCCATCGAGAGGCCTCTAGTCAGCAGATTCATTATCCCTGGGAAAACATTATCGGAACAAATTCAACTGAGCTGTTCAAGCGGTTTTGCCGTTCCTCTGCGGTTCTCTATCGAGTTCACTTAGTGATGCCGCGTGGCCCTCTTTCTTCGTTCCTTCAGTGGTGCTAGAAACGAGGTGCTTCTTGTGATCCATTGAGGCCTGGGCGCGCCGAATGCGCGGTCTGGCGGTCTAAGTTGAGTATTTATTATGGCTATTGCCATTTCTCCTTTCGTCATTATTGCTAGTGCCGTTTGTGTTTGTTGCCCTTGTCTATCGTGCTATTTGTTGCTTCATATCGAATGAGAAATTGATGCGGAAGCCTAACGCGCACGCTGGGCAACAATAAAGGTTTTAAAAAATCGTCACAGCGGGAAATTTATTCGATCTTTTTACTTGTTGTTAATACCATAAATAGTACATGAAAATCGAACCTGAGGCTAAAAGCTTCTTACAGTCAGAGACTTAGACGTCCAAACTACAGTTGAGATTCCGCTCAGATATAACCCAGTTAAACTCAGTTGTTGTAAAGAGGTGGGATTCGCTTCCCATGGCCAGGTGTAGTCACAACTGACGTATGGGGAGCTATGTATGTATTGCAGGTCAAAGGCAAAAGTGATTTACGCTTAGATGGTTCAGCGTAGTTGTCAGTATTTGCTTCGAGCAAATACTTTTTCGGCATTCAAAGAAAGAGTAAAAAAAATGAGCAACCCAACAATCGAAGGTATTGTCTACGTTGTGCTGCGATCACAAACATTTGACTTTTAGTGTTTACATATTTTTAATTTCAATTCTTACATATTTCTATTTATTTTCTTAGATTACTTTTGCTTAATGTAATTAATTCGATTTTTACCGTTCTATAAATTATCTGCGATCTATTTAGTTATTTTTTGCAGTATCTCATTTATTTAAGAATATGGATAAACAATAAATTACTACTGCGAATGTCAATCGTTCTAAATTGGAGGAGCGAACTCTTAGGGGATTCGTGTATACCGATTATGCCTGACTTCTTTTCAGAAGTGCGAAAGCATGGTCAAAAACAACGACGCTTAAATTCGATTGGTTCGAGCTTCACCATGCTAGATCAGGTCGGATTAAAGCGGGATAAGGTTAATAACCTAACGCTCGGTCCCAAAAAAAAGGTTAATAACCTATGGCTTACATTGGTGCTAAAGCTGGTTGAGTAACTGGGAATCTCTTACGATTACGTGGTTATTATTTCTTTGTCCGAACTGTAATATAATTCTGCATCACGTATATTAAAATATAGTTCCTGAAGGAAAGTTCTTCTCACCGTTTGAATAGCTTGTCATCGTACTGATACGTGTAATCACGTTCGATAAATCTAATGAATGATTGTTTGCTAACCGAAAATGTGATCAGCTTGGAAATCCTCGCTTCGTGTGAACTTTGGACACTCATTAGTCAGCATCCGTAGTTACTAAGTGGAGCCTTTTTATCATATTTGCAATACGTCGCAAGGTGAATAGGGCCCAAGTTTACATCGGATGAATCGGTCATTTGATAATGATATGGCTAACGGGCGTTCATTTGACAGAATGTTTCCCACATTCACCAGACTCAACGGCACATTAATCCTGTTACTGACATTAACATTCATCGGACATTCGAATGCAGAGTCGATAGCTGCTACTGTGCAACGGAAGGTGTCGTAACTCTGATTAGCTTTAAATAGCTAATTGTGTAAAGCCACACAACTAGAAGTAATTATAGAGGTTTATACGATTTCAGCCATCATCAGTAGTCAATCATTAGAGAAGAAAGTTGGCCGGTTATGGCCATGAAATCCGTGTTACCAGCCCCTGACGATGCAGTGCCGCCGCCTTCCAGAGAGTTTATTGTTGGTTAATTAAATTTTAAAAATTTATTAGGCTAATGCTAAACAACAACGACAACTCATAGTTGAGTGTAATTCGTCTCGTTGCAGCCGGCAGATGTTTTAAAAAGCATAACATATTGGCGGGTTTGGATCAAACTTACGCGCCTTCAAACAGCGCTGTAACTTTGATAGTCCGCAGGCAAATTTCGCTTTAATTTCATAACCCGTCCAACCGCGTTTCGCATCGATTGGTAACCTGTAGTTTATAGCGGAAAACGAATATCTACAGGCGATTTTACACTGCTTCGTCTCTAAACTATTCCTAACCCATTTTCTGGACTTCGTTGAGATTTGGTGCAACTTTCGGGTACACATACACTAGTGTTCGTGGCGCCCTCATGATTTCGGTATCAGACATTTAGGTAGGCTAATTAACCCGGACGTACTAAATTTGGTGTTCCTTGAAGCACGAATTATCGCGAAAAACCTGAATGTCAAGAATTCAATTAAAATCTACCTCCCTCGTAATTACACTTGAGTTCACGTTTTTCAGTTTCATAAAAAATAGCAACAGACTATGGCTATTATGGTGTGCAGCTCATGCATATATTAAGTATACTACCACATTTGACCTACTTGTTTCGCTTATTCTTGTGCACTTAATAGATATAGCAATTTGAAGCCGCACTCAATTTTGATCCAAACACCCTGATTGTTATAATTCAAACTTAGAAAATTAATAACGCAATGAACAACAACGGATACAATAGAATAATAATATTCAAGAAGATGATATGGTAGTGATCCAGTGAAGGTAATATTGTTCTTGGTGGCGTTTTTGTTCCTAGACACCTGTTTGGCCAAACGGTTGAATTAATGCGCATGAACACAAGGTATAAAATGAGTGATGAAGTTCCATTAAAAACAAATCTGTCCTGTCCTTCATCTGCCTATTCAGTCAGTCCGATCTGATCTGATCCGAGGTGAATCTGTACATTTTCTAGATGAAGCCATCTGCCACGGAACGAGAAATTTATCACGAATTGGGGACGCAACGTCCGATTTACAGACGATTTGTTGACGATTCAATTCATACGAAAATAATAATGCCGAATGAACTATCTAGGTAGATATTTTAGCTGCGCAAAGTCGTCCTTGATCAAGTTTCTACTGACGCTGTCGAAGGTAATAATTCAATATGAAAATCCTCTGGGATGCGAAGCAGTACAAACGTGTTCTTTTTTTCATGCATTGACTATAAACTATTCAGATAAGGAGAATTTTCAATTAGTGAAACTGACATTGAAAAATATCTGTCACTATCAGTACGATTTTATCCGAGTAGAATTCAGTGCTTTCATCCACAATGAAATATAACTACAAAAAAAATAATAATAATCAAGTGCAACAGGGAAGAAGTTCTGTCTTTAATAAACTTTAAGCTCATTTTCTTCTACGCTTATTTAAACGTATAACAAGTTAGAACTAAAAGCGCCCACTAACTATTGCCATTTACTATAGATCTGCAACCCATGACATAGACGCCGCCCAGCAGCAGCAGCAGCATTAGGAGTCGAACAAAGCTCACTTTCTCACTCACTGCTACTACGACAACTTGTACAAGTGTCTATCTATCTATATTGGATCGGATTATTGTGCATTGTTGCTGATGAATAGTAATAATATTCCCCAGTGTCAATGATGTCAATATTCACTGAAGCGAACAGTTAGTTCTTCATCTCATTCGTGTTCTGTTGCTCGCTCGCTCGCTCGATCTGTCGATCGTTGCCACCACCACCACCAGCACCACTGTCGTTGTTGTTGTTGTTGTTGTTGTTGTTGTTGTTGCTGCTGCTCCATCGTGACTCAGTTTGTCTTTCCCTCGCTCTCTCTCATATCTGTTTTATATGAACACATCGCTTTGCATTGAGCTTTTGCGCAGCAAAGTAGCCGCCTTCAAGGAACATCATCAACATCAATGGTAACAACACCATCACTCTCACTAGGCACACACTGAAATATTTATCTCTCCCGTTCAGTTCACAGACCGAACACCCGCCCGCCCGCTCGCCCGCCCGCCTCCGAGCAAGCAGTCAGTGACCACAGCATTGACGCACAACACACTATCACCAATGTACCACAGGGGACCTGTCGACCAACCGACAGATCGACGGGTGGGTTGTTGTTGTTGCTGCTGCTGCTGCCGTCGTCTCGGCCACCCGGGCCACTGTTGCTGTCCATCAAGATTAGATGCGGATAGCCAGTCAGCCAACCCGCGGTCACTAACCAACTTACTAACCTTGCCCCACCAGACCAGACGGGGGGGTAAATGGGACGGCGCCAGCAACGGAGGCACCGCTAGCGGCACCAGCAGAAGCAGCAGCAGTAGTGGTGATGATGATGATGGTGGTGCATTTACTTCCAGTGAAAATTGTCACTTTTTTTCTCATTTCTCTCTCGCTCTTTCTATCTCACATGGTATTTGTCGATCTGTAGCGAGACACCACAAAGCACATCACAAATTGTTGATGTCGTTGGTTGGCTATGGCCACGTGGTCGTGTATGGGTCGTCATTGTCGTTACCGTCGATGCGGTTGTCGTTATCACTGTCGTTGTATTTGGCCCGGCTGCTTTGATGGTCCCAATGAAGAGGGAACCAGACTTTGAATTGGTAATTGTCACTACAAGATGATGACGACGACTGTGATGGACGTTTTGCGAAAACCTGCGGTCCAATATTGAATTGAATTTGATTGTTGCACAGGCCTCGAGCAGGGGGACACGGCGGAGGGGTTCCGCGAGAAATTAATATTACAGAGATGACACAAACTCCTACCCTAGCTCAAGGTGGTGGTGATAATCCACTAGGCGGATTACGCATTGATCGGGAACAGAATATATATATATATATATATATACAATTATATCGTTACTGGATATTGAATGTTTATATTGACTCGCGATCTGCCACAGGGCGCGCGACTCCTACGGCAGGTTTGCTCCTGCTGCTACCTCTGCTCAGGATATCTGCCATATGCGGACGAGGCAGTGGGCTCCACTACAACCACGATAGGCGATGTGGCATTGACGCTGGACAGCGTCAATATATTGACGCCCTTATGATTAGCGTTTCGTCCCTTCACTCTTATTGTGTGTTCTGTTCATTGGGGTGTTTGGGAGCATATACGCATACATACACACATGAAGGCTTTTCATTTTATAATTTTGTTTGTTCGCGTGATTGGATTAAAACAAAACGTAATTTGCTGGCGCTATCTTCGTGGTTGAATCACGCATCGTCTCGGTTGAATAACTCAAGCAGTCACAATTCGTGGGGTGCTGATTGTTGGCTTAGTGGAATAATGACAGAACGCTTCTAACATAAAGTAATATTAGAATATGATATAGATTTGCCATGGCCGCAGAACCAGAACATCGCGACGCTGACAAGCTGACAAAAGAATATTGCTCTAATTAAAGGCAGTCGACTAATGCGGAGGGTGTGGTGAGTATTCTGCAACGATGACTACGAGCTAACGGAAGCTGTGGAAGATTTAACTCAGTCTCCTTAATCAGTTGAATTAGAACTAGAGTTAGAAGCTAGAAATAATTGTGACTACCAAGTAATATACATATTGGGTCTACAAAAAAAGTCGACTGCTACAGAATTTCTTCATTTTACGCGATTTGAGGGGACATGCGAACATGGTTTTGACGAGTTCTAGTGAACAATCGCACATCGATTTGTGTGTGTGTGTGTGTTTATTCGATGAAATATTTGCACTGATCTAGCAGTAGTTATAGTACCCGCAACTTAAATATAATTACTAAAATAGTACCGACCATTTGCGCGACACAGATAATCGATATTCGACTGTGGAAATGCCCATATTTCTAAAACATGCCCTATGTTGTATTGACAACTTCGTCATCATAATTATCATTCAGGAAGCTTGACAATCAATCCCTGTTTGTTATTCTTTTGATGACTATTCGCAAATTGGTCACTTCCCCTTGAGAGGCATTCACAGGTCAATCAGAGGTACGCAAGCCTGTAATTTACGTTCAATCCAAGTTCAACCAATGCACTGAGTTAACATATGTGTGTTGGTCACATTATGTAAATAGAAACGCATTCTTTCATAAATTAGAAATTTCTCACTCTGTGATGATTATCTATCTTCGTCTCCTTCATCTAATTCTGATATTGTCACAGATCATGACGACAGCTTTACATCATAACGAATGTGACATTCGATTACATCAAATCGATTACAAGCGTCAATCCCACCAAAACATAGTTGACATCACCACGACAAGTTACACACATATATGTTGTTTATTGTAAGAGCTCATATTGAAGTATCCTCAAAAGTAGGAAAGGTCACAGGCCATCTAAACAGGTAGAGATGCCAGTAAGCTATCTAACGGACAGCACTCTGAAATGTCGTTACTGCTCTTACCCTTTGGCGGCTGTCAAAAGGTTGATGTTGTTATATGCAGGTGCTGTCTGACCACATCGTAGTGCGACACCGGTTTGACACCTACAAGAAAATTTTGAAATACTACAATGTTATGGAGCACCACCATTCTAGTACTACTATTAATTATTACGTTTTTTTTTGTATAGCACGATTGTTGTTGATTGGCAATCTTTCAACCAGTCCCTTCTAACTTCACAAGCAAATTTTTGCAAAAAATAATGGAAAAGGTCTTTCTTCTCATCTTTCAATGGTCATTAGAATTCATAAGAATTCATGCAGCATTTTTTTGCATTCAGTCAGCCTACCGAGTTGCGTCAGAACAGTTCTAAGGTAAGCCGACCTCGATGTTACTAACTAAGACATGGATCAATTACGCGACCGTTTTCATTGACTCTAACGCGCATCGTAATTACTTCTCTAATTTGATTTTCAGTCGCAAAATATGAAGTATACGGTTTGCCGGTAAAACCGGGTTGTGATCCGGATAAATTGGACGAGTGCGGCTCGGAACTTGTCATTTTCGGAACGGGGCATCGTATTCCAGAAACCGAGGATGAACTTCGCCAGCAATGCAGGTACAGTGAGCACCTTACATGACACTCGACATTACGCATTATGCTAACGTTATCATAAACCCTGCTTTGATTACGCGGTTTGAATACAATGCTTATTATTTTTGTCTAGAAGTGTAAGAACGAAAATAAATTTATTCCCATCATCTAACAAGCCCGGAGCTGCACAGATGCAACGCACGCACCTCAAAAGTGTTCATACTAGTTCGTCATAATCGGGATGTTTTGTGGAATCGGCGGCTGGATATGACTCCACCACGCAGAGGCGACATGAAGGCGGAAAGTATTAGCCTAGTGACGAGAGAAAAACCCTACTTATTACGAATTGCAAAAAATCTCGCACAGTATACAGCTTTATTTATAGTAATAGTAATAGTACTAGTTGAGATCAATGTTTGAATATGAAGCTTCTGCGATTGCTTCTAATTTTGTTCTATTTCGATACATCCGTTTCGAGTGGATTACTTGTAGTCTCTTGGTCGAACAAACAGATTTCAGAGCATTACCATGCTGCCAAGCTAGGCTCAAAATGTCGCTGCAGGTTAATCAAAACTAAATCTTATATTGGTGACAATGCTGTAATATTCTGGGGGGTGACACTTTGTGTAGCTTACGAATAAAGGTCAAATATTTCGTTTGCAATCCCTATGATTTTCCACACCGTTGAACGGACTCTGTGAAATCGTAGCAGTACCAGTATGGTAAGCATTCGAGCCAGATTATTATCCTTCACTGACACCTTAGTAACCGGACCGCCTACCTAGTCATTCTAACTGTAATAATTTTAGCGAATGAGGAAGTATGCGCTTGTACACGATGATATCTGTTTCGTCTCCACTTGTGTATGTTGCAGCATTATGTAATGTAAATTATCATAGCTTCCCTCAGCATCTCTATACAGTACCTATTTATCATTGAGATATCTTCTTGCGAGACTAACCAACAGGTTAAATCTAAGGGTCAACGGGCTCATAGATCTGTAAATATCCAACATAACGAGTAGTCGACAAGGTCTACTTGCCACCTATTTCCTTCTACGTGGCCATGGGTTGACACAGACCTTTACCTCTGCACGGACGAATATCAGCCCGTGTTGTCCTTTCCCGTAAACGAAATTCATGCAACAGATATATTTAAAAATGTATTGCTTCTTCGTTTATTTTTTTTAATGAACCAAATGTTGTGACACCGTAATGTCTTCTAATTAGAGTCACTGTTCCCTCAACCACCCATAATTGCCCTGCAAGTGAATCTTAAATTGACTGAATTGGTCAACGTGGAGCTGTAAAATAGTTCGCTCCGATGATCCATCCTTAGAGGTATTGGCTCAGTTCCTTATTTTAAACTATATGGCGCTACATTTAAACAGAGGATGCCGTATGGATTGGATCACATGCATACATCTTACATATGCAATACAAAGGATTCAACATTGTTGTTGACATTTTATATTTTGCACTCTACAATAGACATAAAAGCCTTTCGCAGAGAAAGAAAATGGATTTGTTCAATGGGCATTCGTACAGTCCGTCATTTTTCGTAACAGAGGCCAGAAACCTGTGATCAAACGTGTAACCGCCCACTAATAATTAATATTAATACCTCTGCCTCCCCATGTTCTCTCTCTCTCTTTCAAACACACACACACAGACTCGCTCTCTCTCTCTAGTATAGAGCTATTTCGTTTACGCAAGTAAGTAATTAGTAAGACGTAGTAATGCCATCGCCTTCCTCGGGACAATGTCGGCCTCGGCCCCGGTCCCCAACTAATCCCCCTCAAGTAATCCCGAGAACTAATTCCCAATTATTGTATGTTTGAATAAATCATTTTTGACGTACTAATTATTACGTCGATACGTAATTTATATATGATTATTGTTTATAAGACTGGTTTTCAAGTTCTCCTTGCTATTCATACAGATTCTTTACTACTACCACTGCTAGAGATCAGTACACACGAAGTCGTATACAAACGCCTTTAACAACGTCTCCGACTATTTCTCTAAACCGATTCCGGCACGTGAAAGTCATTCTTAGAAGTAGAAAGATGGCGTCTTGCCATGGGGAAGTTACGAGGGTATCCCATAAAGCCCTGTGTTTTTTTTTGAAAAATGCGTTCCACACAGCCGTAATCACCCATTCACTGATCGATGATTGACAAAGAAGACGACTATACTGTCATACCGTGTATTTCCATATTGGCGATCCGCCTGATAGCCTGTCTGTTCGTCCAGGGTGCTTAGTGTGAAAAGGCGAACATATTTGTGTACCATTCACGGAGAATACGTGGCAGCTGTTTAAAGAGGAAAAGTGCCTCGTCGGAATCAATTCTTTAAAGTCCACCACGATTGAATGAAGCCCTAAAATAGTTTGACAATGACTTTTCGTTCAGTGAAGACCTTCAAACAGCAGAAGAATTCCACAATTCCTCAGAAAGAACTATGGCCTCCAATAAATTAATTGTCGAATATCTTCCTCCAGTTCAATGGGAGGTGCGTTTTGACCTTGTGTAATAGATTACAATAGATGTTTTACATTTATGCTATCTCCACAGCGCTGTGGAATCGCTCTGTGTCGTTACGGAAAAAAGTACTAAAATGAGCCGGAGGTTATTAGCTGTATTGGTCGTTGTCTAGAAGAAAAAGGGACGAGTTTCTAACGATTTAACATGTATTCAAAAAAGCATCTAACCAAATAAGTGGCAACAATGGAAGTCAAAACGACACACTGGAGTATTGCCAAAGATTTATACTTCTAGAGAAGGTATTCGATAGGAAATATTGCAAAATTTGTTAGAGGTGTCCGATACTAGAAGTTCTTCGAAGGTCACCAACTTTTGCAAATCATATCAACCAGTATGCCTCCTTTAAGAACGAATATGTAAAGGAATACAACTTGCAATTTAACTTCGCTGACTGTCTCGATGAAGTTCCAGCTCAAGGACGGGCACCGCGATTTCAGAGTGCCGTCATCGTAATAGAGGGACGTAGCAATAGTCCTTCTATACCAGATTGAGGCTCTGTTCCAGTCAAAGTTCCGTCAATAACTACGATAGCTCGTTCCGAGTTATATGCCTACTGGGGACAGGGTTTGTGACTTAGGATTAATGTGTTAATTTAATGATTAACGACGCGAATCTTGACTACGCTGAGCACAGTAAAAGTATAGTCCGATCGGCAAATCGGCTTTAAACAACGTATATGTTCCATTGATTCACAGAACAACATTAAACATTAGCCTCAATATTCCTAAATTGGCATATTACCAAGTATGGCCCTCTACAATGGCAAATTGCATAATCGAGCCAGAGAAATTTACCCATCGTCCCAAATCTAACCCTTAGGCGAAATTGTGCCTACTCGCCGATCCATGTTGTTAATTATCATATTCAAGTATGTGAGAAGCAGGTAACGCACATATGCATGGCCATATGTAAGTCATGAAACGATCTAAAAAAATAGATATTTTATTCACAATGCTTAAGTAATGCATTCGACTACCTCCCTCTAAAGTCTCTTAACGTTGATCCCCGAAAAATTGTGAGTCTGGTTACAAATCGGCATTTCTTTTTCCAATCAATGGCTAAGAATAGAATAGAATTCTTTGTAGCCCAAGTTGAAATACCCTTGAGTAATAGAAATACATTTCATAAATCCACAATTTCATTGGCTATTGTCGACACTTCAGTGGCAGTCGATACGAATAATGTACGAAACTGATAAGTGCGATATGGATCTGAAGCCTCATTAATTAACAAAAGTAAGCATATTAATAATGTGCGTGTTTTTCTGTTATGTCTATCTTTTCCAGAATTGAGCGGGAAGCTGAAATATGTGCTCGTGAATTTGCAAAAGAATGCCTTCCTCCTCTGCCGCGAGGAATGGTCATCGTTATTCTTGAGGGAATCAGCCAAGAAGTCACTTGGAAATGCAATCCGAATCACACACTTCACCATGGTGAGTGGTGTTCCTCCGACGTGAAGTCGTACACAGTTGACTCTTGAATTAGGAACTATTTTTGTCGTTCTTCCAAAACTTGATTTTGTCTCTGGTCTGCAAGACAACAGTAATAACAATAGCAATACCAGCAGCAGCAGCAGCAACAACAACAGTGTGCCCCAGTCCCTGCAATAATAAGATGAAATGTGAACTCTTTGACACATTCGAAATGAGCCATCTCCATGAATCTGCGCAATCACTACTGCTTGATGTTGCTTTATGCTTCAGTCTGACACTCAAATGCAAAAGAACGTACAATATATACATACGCACGCAAAGGCTATAGCTCATTATTGTGAAGAACTGGCTGCACGTTCCTTGTGCGTTGAATCCCACTAATTCGTTACCGGTTCCGGCAGCAGCAGCAGCCGCCGCCGTCATTCGGGTTAAATCATATCATATAGATCCTGTATGAAGCAACGTGCCAACTTGTTTAAGGGTCAACTGTTTCTTATACTTCATACTGAAAGAACTCATCGTATTTTCGTTTGGAGGTCTTCGAGTCAATTCTGTCTCTACCGCATTCATTAGTTTAGGGGAAAATGTGTGGTTTTCATCGATCCGCCCTTGGATGGGATTTTAAAGGGAAGAAAATGAAAAGTCGGTTCATCCTGTGACATGATGATCACTGTGGCAGCATATACATAAGACTCATATATACGACTGCCCTTCCTCGTGTATCCATGGGTTAAGAACGTTAACACTGCTTATATTTCTTTGAACTTCATTGAGCTAATTATGACTTTTCTACATCTGAAATAGTGTTCGATGTTGTATTCAAGTGGAATAAATGCGGATCGTTGCGGCGCTACTCGAAAACGAATTCCTTGAAATAATAATAATAATAATTAGATTAAGTGGGTTACAGGTCCAACAATATTTTGTTGCTACGACACAACGCACGCATAAGCCTGCATAACTGTTCTAACAATTACATACTTATTCGAGTGCATCTTCAAGTACTGTGATCAGCCTGTTCTTCTCCACGTGCGAAAGTGCTTTAAGAGAATCGTCCACTAGAGGTGCCCTTAAGGGCCTTTGCAGAAATACAGAGAAAACACAGAGAGGCATCTGAATTTACCGTTTTTGTAGAAACTATCTAAGGATACAGCTGGCAATCGGCTATTGAAATCCTGTGCTGTCAAAAATAAGGTAACAAGATACCATTTTAATAAGGTAATAAGATACTATTTTATATACATTAAAATGAGGGTAAGTTGATTGTACAGTTGACGCTGCCAATTGTTGATTAGCGATGCATGAGCGGATGGATTGGTTATACTTTAAAGTAATCTCCTGGTATTAGTCAGACTGGCACGAGAGAAATAACAGCCTCAGGTACTGCTAGGTTGAGGCCCTGCATTCTAAACAACGCACTACTAGTCACATTTAGCCCGTCTTTCATTTTTTCCTAAGGAATTAAAGCCACTGATTGAGGTCCCTGCGATGCTAAGCTTTGCCCATTTTACTTTACTAACGCGTCTCAGTAATTAGAGCTATTACTAATTGGCAGTGACACAGTTGGACTTCATAAAGTCATATAACATTATGAACTAGTTAGTATTGCCCGCAGTAGCAAACTGTATTAATATTCTG
The DNA here is from genome assembly GCA_019614645.1 of Stratiolaelaps scimitus. NCBI lineage: Eukaryota > Metazoa > Arthropoda > Arachnida > Mesostigmata > Laelapidae > Stratiolaelaps > Stratiolaelaps scimitus. The sequence continues at coordinate 830,906 of JABWDB010000038.1, forward strand.
TTGCTAAAATAGGCTGTTGCGAAATCCAATTGATTGGTTTGCAGATTTCATTCGTCACGCTCCGTGTATGAACAAGATCGGTCACACACTACATCGCTGCATGACAAATCTCACTCTCAAGCTAGACTACAGCGCGGGTGTAGAGCCGCATCTTCGAGTTGGACGTTCCTGCTGGTAAGTCTAATATGTCGTACTATGGTAGAGTTCGATATAACGAAGTTATAAGCGATAGTTTACACGTAGGAAACAAATGAAACAGTGAACTCTGTAATATATATAATATTAATATAATTACGTTTATTAAACTATATGTTACATCTACATCATTGGTTTACCAGCAAATATTGAATGGTAGGTTGCCATTTTGCAGGCTAGTAAATTATATACTATGGCTGATGTTATTAAAATTTATTCAAACATACAGTAGTTAGCAAGTATTATTTCTAGGGATTATGGGGGGTGGGGGTGAGGTCGACAATGTCCCGAGGAAGGCGATGGCATTGCCTCTCTGCACAGCGAGGGACAGGCGCTGCAGAAGGAAAGAGCCTGCGCGCTTGTCCCCGGTAGCGCGGTTCAACCGATGGTAGACCCCTTCGAGAAAGTTCGCAGTGAGAGGCCCGTGCCCGCCCAAGGTCTCAAAGGCAAAGGGGGAAAAGAGGTGGGTCGCTTGCAGTGCGGCGCACTTCCTTAGCTTGGCCCGCTCTGCACGCGCTACCGCGTAGCCGGGGATGGTTGTACAGTGGTTGGCATAAGAAGGTGCTATGGCTGATATTCTTGAGGATCCGTAATAGGTGATATGGGGGTAGGTCTTAAAATCGAATTTATTGCACTATATGTGCAAAGGTGACAAAATGTCCGAATGATCATCAGCGCAACCATTTTTTCTCAATCGACTTACACCGAAACACTGTAACCTTAGCAAACCAAGCAAGATTTTAGGATCAACCTTAAATCGAATGATAGCTGGGTTTGGCCATTATCGTTGGGGCTACTAGTACTCGTCAGCAAGGCTCCACCGCCCTCGAGCACCGCTGAGACATCGCTTCTCCTTTCATGCTCGGAGGCCCCATGGCCAATATCGTTACAATTAGAAAAAGGCGGGCTGAGGCTGTTTGTCTGGGGAAAAAACTCGCCACTGGTGATTTCATCAATCCAATTGAAGAACGGAAGAATTGATAGAAATTCAAATTCTGAAGAACATCAAAATGCATGGACAAAAAATATGGCACTGCGATTTTGCCTGTTCAAATGGGTACGTCTACCAAATTTATTTATGTAAACGATCGTTCACACCTCGCCTTTCACGTGTCATCGAAACGAACCCGTATGTATAGCCTATAACTGTGCCACAACTAGCAGCGAGGTCTTCACAGAGTGGAAGATCACAATGAAGTGGCCATTATTTGGCAAGAATTTGGTAGCAAAGTATGGCACAGATCCCGGATTCGAATCCTGTTAGCCACGCACGATCGATTGCGTATTTCTCCATATCTAATTTGATAGAATTCTAATAGCTTTTAATATTTGATGATGATAAAAGGTCAACAGAAGTCTAAAGGCTCAAAAGTCCAAAGGAGTAATATCGATACGAAAGATGTCGGTATGAACATCAACACAATATTTAAAGGTGACCAATCCGTGTGCGTGCGGGTGCGATCGAACACAAATGATGTGAAACTATGATGAACCGCTGTAATGTCCGGTGGAGCATTGCCAGGTTAATCAAGTATCGAACATCATTCGATACCGTGTCTCGAACCGTCGTACTGAACATACTCTCAAAGTACCCCAGCTACTACTACTACAACTATAGTAAGTCTGTTTAGCAAGTTAGCACCGTGAATTCGTTTGGCAAATCACTGGCTATGCAGACCACAGTAACCGAAGTCCGTTATTACTTATCTCATTAATCAATCAATACAGTCTACAGAAAACGAAACAAAAAAAAAACACAAACAGGAACAAACAGCCTCCGGTCGGGAGGTCTGCTACTCAACACCGATTACTTGTACTATTAGTAGAAGGGGCCGCCACCTACACTAATCACTGGTGACCTTCGACAAGAGCTGAGCCAGGTAGGTAACGCCTAGAAAACCTATCCTCAGCAAGGCGAGGTAAAGAAAAGGCAGCCGATTGGCTGTTTTTGGCGCTCTCTGACTGACTGAAAGCTCCCCGATGCGAACGGATCTATCCGACTAGACGATACAATTAGTTCCAGTGAGAGATCTTACTCCCGCTCCATCAATGAACGAGTTCCCAGGGCTTTGGTAACAGCGACATACAACTTAACTATCTGTCCCTTACTACCGACATTGCCCGTTTTCATCTGAATGAGGCCAGTGTCCACCGGATACCTCTTCCAGGGGAAAATCCTTTAATGACAGTTAGTTTACCTCTGTCAACTACTGTAAAGGCAAGCACTTCATGCAGAAAGCGGCTCGTTATTTTCGTTTCGCTGCAATACGGGTCATATCATTGAGTACATGAGGAAACTCCTTAAACTCCCGGACGCGCTGGCGTATGATGAAGCCAAGCATACTTATGAGATGAAAATGACTAAAATCGTGATACTGTACGATTCCTGGAAGATATACACGCTCCGGAATGGCCCGCCATATCCAAAATCAAAATATCTTGCTGTCTGTTGGTTCCATATCAGAAAACTCGAAGTACCGGGCTTCCACGAGCGATACCTGTTCCAGATGCGATATCCCTAGACCTTGCCCTTTAGTCACTTTTGTTTCAGGCATAGCACAACGGCGATCACATTAACGATGGAAAGGACACGCTCAATCGAATCGATCTCATTAACGGATATGCTCGAGTAAATCGTAACTCTAGGGGGCTATTTCGTTTTAGTCTAATATTTATAGATCTATATACGAGCCTGCATGATCTATGTATCTTATAATCACGTTTGGACGATGATCTTCGATCTCTTTGGTTATAGTAACTTCCAGGAGTACATCACCTGCTCATCAAAGGCCGTCGAGAAGTCCTGCGGAAAAACAGCTGGGGAGTATATCCGAAAACTGTTGACGCGGTCCGCTGGGGACTTCATTGAGATCGCCTGCGTAAACCATCGGACCGGTACTGTTTCCATGCCAGTTCGGAGTATCACTTGCTTGCTCGCTCAGATCGGATAATATTGTTTTGAATATTTAGCTGTGGTAGCTTGGAAGAGCTCAGAAAGCTTTTCAGCCGGGAACAACCTTGACATTGAAGCGAGAAGGAAAGTTTTCCCTAACCGTAAATTTACTCATCTTTGTATACGTTAGATAAATATACCTTCGAGATACGAGATTATGATTATCATTATTAGAAAGTTACCGAATATATGCAGGTAGAATACGTTGTTTTGCCAAGAATGGTACTAGTCACTGACACCTAACGGGTAAGTTCATCGGACAACAAGTATCAAAAATCGGGATTCAATAGCCTCGGGTGTGCCAAGACAGACCTGTACCTGTTCATTTTTGTGGCGCAGATGGTACACTCCCGTACCTTGGTATCGGCACAGTGATCAAATTGCTAATAAGTTGCAGTTGGATAAAAATATTCCATTAATTAGGTAATAGCCTTGAATTGTATACCCAGTTACTAAACGATACATCGATACCCAAATATACTTGCTGAAGTTGCTCCACAAACAAAATCAATCAAGGCCAATAGAAGTGATTCAGATAATCTGTGAGATCCCTGCTGACAATTCACCCGTAAACTCTTCACGCCCATTCACCTCGGTAGAGAAGCACGGAGTATTATCGACGCTTTTGAGTAAACGCTAATTTTGTTCTTCTTCATTTGTGCGAATCATCGAACGATCCCTGCTCATCTTTCACCACGAACGCCAGATGCACCCGCGTGTAAGAAGGTCAACGCGCAAAGTGGGGCCAGCTCGAACAGCCTCAGTAATCGTATTGGGCAACTGAATGAGGTATTTTCCATTTAATCGTTAAATTGGTCGATAACTGGACGTAACTGCACATATACGCCGCATTAACAGACCGTTAGTACACCATAGCAAATCGTGCCATGGTGTTTATTTCTGAGCAACAGTGAATTATCACCTCTGTCTTGCAGAAGTCATTTCTGCAAGTTCGTGAGAAGTTTCCACCAGGCTGAGTAAAATTCGAGTTAGTCCAATCTAGTTGGTATGATTGTAAACGGCCGGTTAGTTATAGGTCAGACCGCGCATAAATACAGCAGTACCGTGGACGTTAAATGCTGGCTGTGATTCAGTCCCGAAATTGTTTTATAGGTAGCTCCCGCATAATACCCGTAATACCAATATGAGGCAGCGTCCATTCTACCCTCTTGTGATGACAGAATGAAGTAATCGCCTATGGGCAATGTACACCAGCCAGCCAGTTAGCTAGTTAGTCTATTTTCTAACCATCGAAGTGGACACTATCGAGTTCAATCAACCGTCAACGTTACTAATTTTTCCTGTGGAATCGATGTTTTCACTCAATCACCAGCTCAAACTTTGACCATTCCCCCATTCCTTAACGAATGATGTGGGTGCTGATCATTATATAAGGTGGACTGCTATATTATTATACCCAAAATATTGATACAAAAATGATTGCTCTGGTACTAACCTCAAAGGGCAACGAAGTTTTCAAGGCATTTCAAAGCATATGCACATAATAAAACCATCCTAGGAAAGGTGGCCGCTTACAAAATCCGGATATTCGACCGCCCCGATTTAGGTGACGAATTAATCGAAACGTTGTGGTATATATTCTTTTTTGTTTGAAATAGGTGAATTCAAACAGATCGATGTCGCTTCTTTCACCTCTAGCGAAGCTCGTCACTGCTGAGGGTTAAACGACCAAAAGTGTCAAGAGGAGTGACATAAATTGCCACTATCAATTCGGATGTTACAGGTAAGGTTAGTTTAAGGATGATCTCTTTTATTATTATTATTATTATTGTTCTTAATAAGGATATGTGTCACATGTGGGAGCTGATTTTTACGCACTATTAGTTCCAAACATATTGAAAAGTTGTACTTTTGTAGTATTTTCTTACATGTATATTTTGACATCGTCTTCATATATCTCAAGCTTTATCGAACTAGATCAATGTGCTTTACTTCATCGATGAATCACACAAATAGGAAACCTCTTAAAACAGTACCATGTTGAGCATCCCATGCCAACATCCCGATTCCAGGCTCACAGTCTGCTGATTAGTTAGGTACTTAGAATTATTCGAGTTTTGATTCAAGCCACTATATATTTTAGCGCATGCCCAAGAACGGTTGCTCAACCGAAGTTACATATGTGTAGACCATTCCAATCGAACCTTGGTGGCTAATTTCGAGGTGTCGTACATTGTGTTCCTTTTTCATGAATTGCTTTTATTCATTCTTTGTCTAAAATAGCCACTGCGGCCTCTGCCTCTGTATGGCCTTTGTTCGATAGTTTTACTGGTAATCGATCGACAATGATTGCCAGATGATAGAATCTGTGATCAGTATAAGAGGCCAATAAAAGGTTTCTCCTCTTTCTTTACAGATGACGCTAGTTGCCCATACAGCCAAACGGCCATTGACGCCGAAGACCACCCACAAGTCGCCCCATCTATCTAGCCAGCTAGCCAGTAATAGCAGTGTAGAAATGCCTCGTTTTTCACGTCAGTACCTAGGGAGCACTTAGACGTAACCCAACTTGCAGAACGCCAGTATGTATTATATAATATCTATCCATATGTACACCTTAGACATTGTGAGCACACTTATATAGGCAGACGTATGCGTTTTATGATCGATTATTATGGTAGTTGTGCAAGTATGGTTCCAATGAGTATTCCGCCTGCCATAGAATACAAGATATCGGGTGCTATTTCGTAGAGATTTTTTTCGTAGTTCGAGACAGACTGTAAGGTGTAATGCGTTACGGCCGTGTGTTCGCGCATCAACACTGGCTCCGTGGAATGGAGAAGATATTCGTTTGTTGATGATGGTGAGAATACAACCGCTGATAATTACGACAGGTAGATGTTTTACAGAAGAGCAATCGCAAAGTGACAAATCGATGACAATATACACATATATAAATATATATTATGTAATATAATTATTACATTAGCATGGGGGAAGCTTATCGAACTATAATAGCAACGTACTGTGTGCGTTACAGTTGGATGTGCGATTGTGATATATTCCCTCTATATCTACGTATCTCTTTCTTTCATTGGCTACTCGTTTTTTTTTGTTATTACTGTCTGCACATAGCGGTCATTGGAACCACAGAAAAAATACACCCAAGGATAAACAGAGACTGACTCGAGGGGGGCGTTTACTAGTTTAATCCGCGTTTCTTCAATCTGTCCATTTACTCATCAAGCCAGCGTTAAACTTTATGTACATGTTACTACCCATGACGTCTTCGGACATTGTAAATAATAAATAAATGAACGAATAAACGAATAAATAAATGTACAAGCAAACACATATGTAGATGCTAGAGTAAATATTGTCTCGTATTTATTAATCATAGTTAAATTGAATCCGGAGAACACGAGATTGTACGTCGCCCACCTTATTTGAATGCATTTTCTGATCGTGCAGAAAATTGGACAATAATATTTCTAGAAGCATGAAATGATTACGCGCTTCACAATGACGTATCCAAGCGAAACCCGCTCTGGCAAGTGTTCAGTTCGTGCCAGTTTTCACTTAAATGTAATTAGAATATCTGAGAGCATCAAGATATCAAATATAAATACATACCTTGTTATTATTATATAGTAACCGACATATAGCATTAGCAGATTATATGCTTGATCCGCATCGCCACATTTACTTAAGTTCTCATAATATCAAGTAGTTCTTTGGAAATACCAGAAGATGCGGCTATGCGGGGCCATATATTTTTAAGAGAGGAAGGCCCAGTGTTGGATGTGAATAACTCTAAACTAATTAAAGCTGAGAGGCAGCGGTATTTTTTCGCAGTTTTGAATATTCCTGAGCTAGATTTTCATATATTTTCCCGGCCCTGCTGCAGCCAGCCTTCCCACCATCATGAGAGAGGGGGAGTTCGATTAGCGCCAGAAATACTCGGGTATACCAAAGAACGATAGTAGCTCTACAGTTCATAAATAAATATACTGTTCCTTTGCTTCTTAAGATATGTTTTCATTATCAACAATAATTAAACATTTAGGATGTCAGCGGAGTCATGTATTTCGCTTATAGAAGGAAGATTAATATAGTCCTTTGAATTAATAGCCTCTCGTTTACTTACTTCATTCATGAAGTTAGGCTTGAACTCTATCAAGTGCTTCTATATGTTTTTTCGGTACGGTCTCCAGACAGCTGAATTATAAAGGTCCTTAGATATGACTAAACTCTCTAAAGAGCAACATAGAAACTTGTTTTTTTTTGATACTGAAACAATTGAATATATTGTTACAAATTAGTGATACTGAAGGCATTAGTTCAGTAACATAGAGATTGGAAACGACATAAGGTGCAACTGTTACGCAAATGTAGCTTATGGAGGTGATGATGCAAATGACGTCGACTATAGAGCCTAAGGAGATTCGGTCTCTCACCTGTGTTAAGAAATTTGCCTTCGAAATAAAAAAGAAAAGGCTAAAATCTTATTTGAATCAAATCCAGTAAACCACTTGTAATTATGTTGTTCAATATGGCTTTGTGATAAGTTTTGACGGTATGTCACCTCGAAGAAGCTTGTGAAATACTTTGGTGATCGTTATTTTTATCGTATTTTTTAATACGAGAACTTAAGCGTTGTAATATTTCATAGTTCCGTCAATAAATGGATAATTGAATTGAATTGAATAATAGAGCATACATCGTTGTGTTGACCACGACATAAAACACAACAACCCACTTTGATATTTAGACGAGCATATGACTCAGACAACACCAAACACCATAGCACTCTGTCGTCTGTGGAGCAAATCGGTCCATACAACTTCATAGCGTCCGCAGAGGAATGATGGGTCACCCCGTCTGGAAGATTATTTTGTCTAAATCTAGCAAATGTAAGGGAAGATACAGAATAGCAGAGGTCAATACAGGAGCTCTGGGGAACTACCGGCGGACATGGTTCATATGAGCTGTAACTACCGACTTCACTTTAGATTCACGCACTACTTTAAAATAATAATGCAATATTTTAAAACTAGGCGCGAAACAGCCGATTCCGTAAGGTCAGTATTTGAGTGGTAGGACAGTGTTTGACTCTGGGGAAGAGACACATTCTCAGCAGAGGATGGTTTTAGCAGGCAGAGGCGTTTTGTCATCCACATCAACCCCCCTGCACTGGATCGGCCCACTTTCATGGAGATTGAAATGTCTCTGGTGGTGACCGTGCGTTTGAAGAAAATTTCCTCCTCTAAAAAAAAGGGCAGTGAATTTATTGGGTCTTGACATACTTGCTATAGCAGCCGCAGTTAATTTGGATCGTAGTTGGCTGTAAACAGATTCTGCCTTGGTTGTTGTTGCTGCACCGGCAGTATCTGTATGTCTATTTACCTGTGTATTTGTTGTATGAATAAAATACCTTGATTTTTGCCTATCGTATCCCGACGTGATTGCGCTGTAGGCCCATAATATTTTATTAAACTAACATATCTATATATTATATAGATGCAATACGCATAACGTAACTAATATAAGGGTTTAGTTATATTTTAGTTTAGTTCATATAAGGGCAAAAACAGTCATACGCAACCATAGTTGCAGCAATTTTTCTAAACATAATCGTAGGAACAGTTGATACAATCGTTTACCATTAAAGGCGCTAATTTGTCAGCTAACGAAATCTGCTCAGCTGGGCTTTTACAATACACGATCGAAGAGTAAGTTAAGAACAGTTGGTATCCCCGCTCAATTGTACCGTATATATTACACAATGATCGGTGTGTTCTGCCAAGCAAGCGTGAAACAAATTTCGCAACCGCTGGGACAGGCTAGATCATTAAAAATATTCAAAAAAATAACCAACTATTTATATTTGGGATAGGATTTTAGATCGGGATGATGCCGAGAGAAATGCTCTCTCATGTGGCTCTGTAATATTTACCACATGGGACGCCTTCAATCCAATGTGCCATGTAGCTATCCCGGCAGAGGAATCCAGACACGAAGTGACAAATCGGTGACGTGTGCACGTTACAGTTGGATGTGAGATTGTGATACATTCGCTCTTTATCTTTTTCTTTCATTGGCTACTCGTTTTTTGATGTTACCGTCTGCGCAACGGCCGTTTGGAGGCCCAGAGAAAAGACAGTTACAAGTTAACAGGGAGTGACTCGAGGGCGTTTAAAAGTTTAATCCGTGTTTCTTTAATCTGTCCATTTATCCATAAAAGTACAATAAATGAATGAATACATAGATAAATAAATGTTCAAGTATACATTCTTGTTGAGCCTAGATAAACATTAAATCGTATTTTATTCGTAGCTAATTCGAATCATGAATGGGTATGCCGCTCGGATCATATTGAAATCGAAAAAATAATATCACACGATATACAATCTGTATAGTTTGAACATTGAGAGTTCAATACCTGGATTACTTTATCAAACTATTATTTATCAAGGTATGTAAGCATTTCCTATTCGATGACTGTTAATACGCAACGCAACTGTTCTCCGGATTGCAACCCTTACAGATCATGCACGTATCAACCTTTGGTAGAATTCTTTGCGTTTCGTTTGATTGGCCCGATTAGATCAACAGCTCTCCAATCAACAAACTCCGAGCTGTTACCGTTGATTTTTATTTCGAGCACGAGCGGCCCAGTGCAAGTTGCTTCTAGCCTTCCAATCAGTCAGATAAAGTAAGCAAATCATCAATCACTTGGATCGGAATGCAATGCGCTGGTAATTATAATGCTAAATCAATACCAAGGGAGTAAAAGTTAAGCGACAGTAATATTACTACAACTACTGCTACCTATTGTCTGCGAACGGAAAACCAAGCTTGTATGACAGAATTTGTGTGTTTCTCACAATTGCCACTCGTTGAAATGCTGAAATATACTGTGCAAACTTAAAAATATATTCTTGATACTTATTTATTCGATAACTTCAATTATTTTATCAACGCTTGTCATCGGCGGCAGCTATTTATCCGTACACTCAATCGTAACGTTCATTTGAGTCGATCTGACAACCAGTCACTGAGGTCTCTTGACTTGACCAATAATCACACTTGCACAAGTAGCACCTGAAAATTTCAGTAGGGAAGCTCAATAGTAAATCATTGGTCATTTCCATACAATATTCGAATGTTGAGGGAAAACAAACGAATATTACCATTTAAAGCAAATTTGTTCATAGAAACAAAGAACCCTGGGGTTGGCCATAAGTTCTATATTAAGTATGAGTACAAGTTATAGGCCTTCGAGTTCGGGGTCCATTTTTTCTTTTCTATGGAACTGAGTAGTGATACGTTCCGGATCTCCCCACTACTTAAGCTTACAAATATTTTTATGTGTCCTATCATATCTGTAAGTTAATCGTTTTGTCAGTAATGCGCAGAAAGAGGAACAGTGCTAATTGTTCAATCATCGTTCTAAATAGCTAACGCGAATTGCTCATTGCGTAACTCAGTATTGCTAGTGATGTCCTAACACGTGTGTACCTACACGTGAGATCGGAATATACATTGAAAAACAACGCGACGCAACGTTTAAAGGACTGTTGCTACAACTATATAATGACTTATTGGAAATAAATCATTATATCGGGTTGCTTCGAAATGTTGTATTTCCATAATAAATCATAAAGATGTTCGCTTTCAGTTACACGCTCTTAGTCCCGTCAACACCGATACCATTGTATCGATTGATTATAGCAGTTCGAGTGATAACGTCAATCCTGCTTTGGTGAGGAGTCGCCTTCAATGAAACCTGTCTCTGTAGGGAGTAAATTTTGCGTTACTCCCATAAAAAACCTCATTGGGTTGGTGTCCATTGATGACATCGACAACATAATAGCCTATGCACGTAAAAGATTCAATGTTCGTTTATTTGTCACTTCGTGATGAGAAGTTTCACAGGGAATCATATGATACCACACGCTGTTGTCTAATTTATGTAGCTTATCGCGCGTTGCAGATGTCTCAAAGTTTCTTGCAGAATCCTTTCAACGCTCTAGAAACTCTAGGCGTCACCTGTGGCCATAACAACAATCGATTAAGCACTTGATCCAGTCGCGTAAGCCAGACGAGAATTATTAAATCCCACCGCCATCCACACATACGTTAACGAGTTTCGATGCGCGCCAATCAACCACACTTAACGTGAGCTTGTTTTCAAAGAACATGTCGCTTCGGGTCGCGTAACGCGCCACAATGTGGACGATATTGTGGCCATTCACATTAATCGTTATCGTAACATTATGCAAACTTCCTAATATCGATGGCACAAATTGGAAAAACAGTGTTTCTATGGAAAACTTCCAAATTAACAGGAGTCCCATTCAAGCGCCCTCATCGAATGGACAGCCCTCCAAGATATTGTTAAACACTGTAGTAGTGTCCACATCAGATCCAGATGAGCAAGTGACAGTAGCGTCCTCGGCTGTCATCACCTTCCTCATCGACAAATCTAATTGCTCGGAGGGATTCGAACGGCTATCCGAAATCAGTGATTTGAACTTTACCAGCAGTGAAACGAAACCCGATGACGTGGGATCATTGCATTGTATTTCATGGCTTTGCCCTCGTGAACTAACGACAGCATTCTGCAACAGAACTGATAATGGTGTCCTTAAATGCCACTTAGATTTCCATCGAAATTGGAACCCATTAAAAGAGAGCGGTTACAAGCTAACTTGCACGAACGGGAATAACGAATGCGTACGAAGAGATAGCTGCCACCTTGAATACTCTACTGAGTTCACTGATCACCTTAAAGTTGGACTCGTCCTTCTGAATGGCGTATTGCTACTATTTGGCATGGTTATCGTCTACGTGGCAGCTCAGAATCGAGTAAAGGTGAGCGGCATATGACTGTTGTGATGATAATGCCGATTGCTGCAAAAGATGAAAATGGACATTCATTTTACAGTAGATCTCTTAAATTATCAGCTGATTGACGATTTAACACGGATAGCATAAGTGTTGCTTCACAATGTTATACATCGACACACATGTTTGTTTATTTCGATTATACACAGCTCAAACAACCGAAATAATTCGTCACCCCCCCCCATAATTCAATGGAGTTGCTACCTTATTCAGTTGTATTCTAATGTTGCATATCGAGGCGCACGCACTAGCAATTCTAGCGCACTTGTGTATTATTTATTTAGACCCTTAATTACCTGCTGAAAATCACTGCAAAACGTATGCTACACTACCGTTAGCCACAGATTAACGGTTAAATTGTAGACCTTAAACAGGACTGTGGTGGTTTTTTGTCGTTGCAGTCAAAGTGGAACAGGTTATATTTATAAGTCGATTGTTCGAACACTCGGTCTAGTTCAGTGACCTGGTCCTCTCTTTGTAATATCTGCTAGGAGTTGAAACTTGGGGTAGCTTATAGGTCATTCACTATGAGCTTCCTCGGATTCCAATTTGATTCTAGACTCTCCTTCGAAGACGACGACGACGTCGAAAAGAACGTCTATTAGCACTCATCGCCAAATTTGCAGCTGCAGTTGACGGCGACAAGAGCTGTGATGTTGTCGAGATGAACGTTATTCAACAAATAGATGAAGAAACCATTCCAGAAGAGAGTTCGGTTGAAATTGAAACTCTCCATGAACTCAATAAAAAACGGTTTGTATACTTAGTTAAACAACTGTTTATGGGCGTGCAAGTGGCCCGTTTAAGTCGATAAGTAGACGACCCTTCACAACTTACGTAGCGGTCCGCATGAGTATATTCTAACTAACTTTCATGAGAAAGATATAATGCCAGATATATGCAAGTTAAGCAGCCAATTATTTTAAAATTTAGAGCAGATGTTATTTGGAATACTTAAGTGATGAGATTTATCAGAGAGTATTTTTGATTGTGCCTTTGCAAATACTGTTACCAAAAATTATCTGTTAAATCAGCTATCTTCCAACACGCCCCTGTACAATACTATTTGCCTTAGTCACACAAGATGCCTTAGTTGCAAGACCTGGAAGTATTGTAGAAAGCTCAGCTCATGACATTGCAGATAGAACTACTTGATGCGAGATTGCTGAACGCAAGCTAGACATTTGAAAACAGTTGAACCATATTGGCTCGATTTTCCAGGAAATTAAATCTAAAACCGGCCGATGAAACATATACTAGAAGCGAAGGAAATCTCGGCATCAAGAACCGCGGATTTCTTATGGATAATCAAATCCCTGACGACACTCGAACAGACTATCTGTCGGATCTTGAGGATATTCCTGAAGAGGAGGAGGAAACATCGTCGAAGTTGTGAAGCATCGATTTAGTATTCTCACTTTTTGACACTATGTCGACTTTATCCACTCAATTTCTTGGGTGACTTGTGCATAATTCTATACTCGTGTACTTATATATAGACATAATAACATACTTTAATAAAGATGTGGTCGGTTCATTATTTTAATAGTAACCTTTTTTCATAAAAAATTGTCCGTGTTTTGTTTTAAAAATCAGTGCATATACATATGTATATTCGCTCAAAACCCATCCATAACCTACTTTCGATACTATTGTATATCCACTTTATGAATTTAGTCTGCTGAGTTTTTGATGTACCGTATACTTACTAGGGCATCGCCTCTCATCATCGCCACTCCATGTAAGGAATTATCGGTCGATCCCGAAGCGATATAATTGGCCCAGGACCCTTCTGCTAAAATCGGCGTTTGTAAGTATTAGACACAATTTCACGAACGGATAAATTCGTGTGGTATAACTATTGTGCAATACGGGACAAGGTTATCGAAGGCAACAATAGACAAGATTAATCTCTATCCTTAATTCTTATGGTGGTACCTTCGAAGGCCACCTGACCTATAAAATAATTTAGAGCCGGTACTAAATGAACCTCTAAATAATGTGATCCTGATTAGTATCGCAATTGGGGATAACAGCCTACGGTACTCATAATCATAATATAAGCCGCGGCAACAATTATTTGTGAAAATATGAATTGTGTTAATTAACATTTTATGTTAGTAAAATACATAATTATAATACACGGATATTTCATTGGCACTGCTGTAGATTTGAACGAAATACTAATGCTCGAAACACTTCCCATTTGAAACGATTGTGATATTTTGCTCAACACGTTTCATTGTTTTGACGTCCATATATCGTCAGATCGCTGTCACGATGCATCAAAAGCCAATTCAGCGCTCCGTGTCCCAGAAACATTACAAATGTTGCTATTACCCTCTTTATATAGTCCGTATATTTTAAAAACACCTGAGTACACAGCATCTACCCAAGCTCCGCAGATCAGGAATATACTATGTGTCCATGACGTTGCTCAGTCAGCCACTTTCACGGGGTAGGTGAATTACTCGACAGCAGAATGTGTTGTTGACAGTCAGGACTCAAGGACGCGTTGAAGGAGACGATCTCATATCGAGGCGTCTCTAGCTACCACCTTCATTGAAATAGCACGAGAACCTGCCGTGATAAAAGGGCTCGCTGACCTTGACTCTCGCAAGGTATTGTTGCGTGTGCCTTTTCGGTTTAAAAAAAATATATCCTATAAGGATCCTGCTGGGACGGGGTGTGATGACTTCAATAGCCCTTATGCATGTAGGCTAAGCGAATCCAACATTTATTTCTCCCTATTCAGATGTCTACAAGGATTTCCTTTACGATAATGGTATACGTGAATACAGTAATATTGAAATGATATTTGAATGAGTTTGTCATTTTCTAATCTTGTGTGCCTATAAGAAGTACTCGGCATATCTAAAATGTGTTCGGACATACCAAGCAGAAGAATCGTTACTGTTTCAGAAAGAAATTTATTAAAGCCATTTATGGATGCCTTTTCGGTCATGAATATTTATGTCGAAGGAATATGTGACCCAATGGTGCTGCAAAGAACACCTACGTACCCCGGCGGATTCGGATGAAGAATATATAAAGAAGTGAGCACATCCTTCCTATCGAGGCATCTCCTAATTGAAAATAGTGGACGGTCACGCAATCCGTGAGGTGGCCCCGGCTTATTTATAATTGCCCCTCCAGTTGCCCTTTCTTAGACAATCCTATGTTGAACTTTTTCATAATGGCTGTTTCAGCAAGCACAATGCCTTTGTTTATGCATTTTTTTCGTAAATCCGTTTTTTTTGCATTACACCTACGTTATATATCCTATCCTATAGTTTATAGTGCGTAAAGTTGTTCACATTTGTCGATGATCTCGAAACAGTTCTAACGATTTGGATTTTTCGTGTGCAGGCCTGGTTTGACGAAAAAACGCCGCGGCGGTAAGGACACAAACGGTTAAAAAATGTATAAATGGAAATATAGCAAAACGTCCTTATGTTGTTGTGTGCAATCTCGAAAAATGCTTCAACGATTTTGGGTATTTCCTATGTGCAACTCGGACTTAATGGGGAAATACTATAGTGGAAACGACGTGTCTGGGAAAAACCACGTTTATGTATAAAAGCATTAACTTGGCCTCCGTCTTTTGAGTTAACTAGACATTTAGTCTTCCAATTCCAGGAACCTGAATATGCCTGGAGGAATTCAGGTTTCTTTATAAAAGCAGCATTATTAAAAACAAGTTTCTTATATTTTTGCCAAGGATCTCGACGGCGGCCTTGTCGATATTGATTATATTTCATGTGTAATACTGGCAAAAGGTCTGGAGAGAACACTGTGGTAGAATTGATTCTCAGTCTCGTCTCCCTTATGTCGACGTCCACTGAATCTTCAGCCACTCGTCAGAACTAGCAATTTCGTCCACGAGGGGCCTCACGAGAAATGTTCGCCAGCCTGTTACAATATCTGCCACCAGTTACCGAAATTCGTTCACCAGTAATTAGCCTTAATACATGCGAGCGTTGTTGTTTTGTGTGAGAGTCGATACCCTTTGCATAAGGTTACAGTTGGCTCCCATCATCGCACTACATGAGATAAAAGCAAATATAAAAGAATCACTGTGTCAATTACGTTAGTGTCATGGGACTGAATTAACTTGTTTCAGATAGTGCTAATTTAAGCTTTCGAGGCTCGAAAAACACCCTCGGGTTTTTTCGCTCACTTTTCGATTGATTAAAACGGGTTAATTGTTGCCACGGACAAGCCGGAATCTATTGGTGGGCCGAACAAAATCAAACTTTAAGAGCCAATAAAGATTTTATGCGTCGGCATAGGAATAAAGCTCGCTTCCCCAGGCCCCAAAACGATGCCTGGAAAAGCCATTTAATCATAAAATTTATACAAATACCGATAACTTAAGGCATAACCTAAGATGCTCACACTCAAAAGCCAACGAAGAGATAATACAAAGTCGGAGATAGACACATCTTAAACTTGTTAGGTTGATCCAAAAAAACCGCACACATAAATTTCAATATCGGCTAAACTAAGAGAAATTCCATTGATCCATGGCAAATACTACCATTACTTTAGACTCGAATCTATTTGGTACTGCTATCGCCATTGCCTGTTCACTTCATCTTTTTCCGATCCCCTATACAGGCTGAACCATGCCTCGTCCACTGCAACGGTATGCTCTAAGCGACTCTTTTGCTGCCTATATATCCTCAAATTGTCTCGCGAACATTCCCCACGCATTTTCAGTTGGCCCTGACCGAGTTAACGAGGGTAATTTTGCACTTTTTTTCTGCATCCTCAGATTATTTTTAATGATTCGATGCCATGTTTCACGAGGCACGCCAGTTTTAGCAGAGAAAGTCCTCAATTTTTTTTAAGAGGTTGAGCGATAAAATCTTCAGAAAGACAGCACAGTTTCACGTCTTAGGTATTCGCTGTGACAGTGCCGGAATTTTACCGGCTAAAAATCCCCGAACCTATAACTTGGATCAGGTGCCTAGGACTGTTTTTATAATACTTCTGGCACAAGACTTGCAAGGACCGGCTAGTAGCCATCAGTAGGCTGACGAATGGGTGTGTAATCATCCGTCTACCCTAGACTACCTTTGTCCTATCCCAGGTTAATCCTCCGCTGGCGACGTCGTCCTGGGGCCCCGCTGGGTCAAAGTATTCAATGACCAAGCTCTAGTTTCCTCAAAAGCGTTTTCGATCATTCCGAGCCGTTCGTCGAGTCGAGATTCTGGAAGGGATGGGCGCCTTCGATGTTTATTAATGTCCCAGTCGCCATGCCTAAACTGCGCACACCAATGGTAGACCTGTCGTCGACTCAGGGCATTATGGACGTGTACACTAACCAACTCTCCATGGATTTCAGCTGGACATTTCTTCTGTTGAAAAATAAACCTGACACTTTCACTCTGAGAATAAGTCTTAGGAACCTATAGATTTTCCGGGCTCACCCACAGCCAATGTTTAACGTCCACGGTACTGCTTTCGGCATTGCTTCATAAGACGGACCCCTTGAAATGAAAATGTACAACGGTGGGGATCGAACCGCGCCGTCTGCTTGTTCATTGTTTTATATCATTACCCGCCAAATTTGAGTTCAAACCGGCCAAGAGTAAGAATTCGGTGCAAGACGATAGGAGTGCGGTTTTTTTGGGCCAATCTAATACTCGCTACCACCATCGAAATTTAAAACTTTAAGAGCCAGAAGAGAGTTACAGAGTCGGCCGAGGATCCGAAAGCCACTGGCGCCGCATCCCAATTGGCGTCTCGGAAACCACCTAACCTGAGAATGGTGCCATAAATGTTGTCTGCCATCTGCTGGAGGGGGCGATGTATGGGAGCTGATATACAAATGTTTACCCACCTGGGAGACACCGCAAGGTGTGTATAGGCTGATTGACGAGTCGCAGGTGCCTACACCAACGTGGACTTCTCCTGGAAGGTTGAAATAGTGCACAAAGGAAATGATGCACACAGCCAACAAAGCGAGTAAAATTAAATTTGTTCATTTTTCTTTCATTATCAGCCAACCCTCCCAGATCAATTCTTCAAATCTAGTGTGCACACTGATTGGCCTGATCGTCTCGGCATTCCCTGACCAATTTCGCACTTCTCTCGAAACGCTCACTGTGGAAGATCAAGAGTCAATGTGATATGGCGACTGAGACAACAACTGCCGATGAAAGTCATACGATTATCATTATATTCATCAACAGCAGCATCAAGGTGGTGGTCACCACGGATACTAGACGTTTTGATGGCGGTGTACGTTTCCTTCGATCGCCACCACCGGCTGCGGCAGCAGCGGCCGTCCGCTGGATAAAGGGGAGTAAGTTGTCGTCGCCGTATTGCGGAAGGTCACAGATAAACCGACACACGAACGGCGCCATAGAAAATATGGTGATAGTGTCCCCGCCGAAGATTTGTTTGGAGTGTTGGCCGGGGGTTTGGGAAGACCACATCACGAACAAAAGTTACTTTGATGATCATAGAAACGGCGACGACAAAACTCGTGTGACGTCTGGTACGGGACCATTGCGGGACAAGCAGACAGACCAACGGATCATCGATCGACAAGACAGAGAACACCTGTTGTCAGCTGTTGTTACCCAACGCATTTTCTTAGCAGCAGCAGCAGTTACTGCTACGGGGATTTTGCGGGTGGTTGCTGTTGCTGCTGCTGCTGTTATGATTGAGCTGCCATAATAGAACAGAGCCCTATGAGATAATAGCGGTCAAAACCTGCAACGCGAATAGACATTAACTGACTGCTTCGTCGAATTGTTACTGTTCACGATACGAAGAACAGATTAGCCGAAACGGGAATGCACTATGGTGTGTTCACGTGATGCTTTTGCGGCTGTTCGCACCCAAAAAATACCAGTCAGGCCGTGAAATACAACGTTAGTGGTACTGTCCAAAATCACCGAAGACCACCACCACCACCACCATAAAGATCATGCGTAGATTTAGATCATTCGTTAGCAGGCAGCATTTTACAGGTATTTTACGGGTTACAGCATTAATTATGTTGGTTAGATACACCCCAAAGGGGACATACTAAAATTCGCCCCAACGGCTTTCATGCAGAACTCGAATCATTGTGGAATTGGCTGACAAATGTCACTTTCCTATTTTTGTCTTTCAATGTTGTCGTCATTGTTGTTGATGTTGCTGTTGTTGTTGTCGTCGTGTTGTGCCGTGCGTGCCCTGACTGTGCTGTCGTTATCAAATGTAGCAGCGTTAGCTCTGAAGTAGCAGCTGTAGCAACAGTAGTATCAGCAGCAGCAACAGCACAAGCAGAACTACTAGGTAGAAGTACAGGCTATGTAAACAATCGCAGCAGAAGGGTGTCAGCAGCCACTCGACGGGGTAAGTCGCTGTTGCGAGCGTCGACTGCAAGTCCGCTACTGGGCGCAGGCGTTCGGCGCCCGCCGTGGCGCAGTCGATTATGGCCATACGAGTGCTACCAACATCAGCACACATTTGTGGCTGTGTTGGTTCTGCTGGCGCCCGCGTCAGGCATAGCCGTCAATGAGTCAGCTCATTCACCAGTTCGTTGCTGGTCTGTCCGTCTGTCGGTATGTCTGTCAGTGAGCGGGTGAGCGCCCAGATGGGTGAGAGCGTCAGTTAGTCGTTCGTTGGGCGCCGGCCAGCGCGGAGCTCCTGTTTGACCGGCCGTGCTCCGCTACGCGCATGTGAAACGCATACCGGCAAACTGCCCTCGCGATACGGACCGGCTACAGCAAGCCATTGTACCACCAGCCGATCGTGTAAGGGAACAGCAACAACGATTTGTACCAATCGTCATGTGAATACAGCTTAGCAGCTTGTTTATTTTAGTGTCATAGTTGACCTATCCATCGATCGAACTACCTGTCTACCTGTCAAACCTACACGCCGCAAGTTCTTCTTACGTACGGTGGTACGCTCAAGTGAAAGTTCCTTTGGAAGTTCTCGCCGCGTAACGCTGAACAACGCTTTCTGTTATGGTCGCATTCTTTCTCACACTGTGTGTGCGTGAGTGTGTGGGTGTACGTTGATTGTCAGAACAAATTGACATCGATTCAAATGTGAACCCTTTCCCTGTTTCTCGTCCTATTCTCATATCATCATGATGATACCTCAGTGGTGCCTCAGCAGTCAACAGTAGCAATGACAGTCGTGACAACTACCTGCCTTGTCATCTTCCACACGTATTCCCTCTCGTTTAAGTGGGGGGTGTTGGCTCAGTAAAAGAACGCCAACGGTGACAGCCGATCATGACGGGTGATTGGAGGCTGGCACCTCCGCCATTCGGAGGTGACCCCCCACAACAGCAGCAACAACACCGTCATCATTATTGTTATCGCCATCATCGTGCGTCCGTTGTCCGTTCACGGGTCTATTCTTCCCACTACCCCACTTGCTCTGGATTGTCCTCAATCTGACGGCGAGCTACAATACTGTGTCATTGTTGTTGTTGTTCTTCTTCTTCTTCTTCTTCTTGTATTGTGTTAGCTGCTAATAGTATCCCTACTTGCTTGCTCTTCGAGTGGTGACCACATCGACGGGCTAAAACTACCTTCCGGCAATGCGCGGCAGAGACACACGATCGTCTTGTTGTTGCTGTTGTTGTTGTTGCTGCTGCTGCTGCTGCTGATGTTCAATGATGGAATGGTAGTAGTAATGGCTACCGTCGGTTCACGTAACGATGGCTTGATTCGCTGTTTCTTAGCGTCGTAATATGTCATTGCTGTTGCTACCACTGCCACTCAAGTGGCTGTTGTTGCCATGATTGCCCTAAAAGTGTTTGGTGCACGCCCGCCTCGAGTCGCTTGTGCGTTTGGGCCTCGCTTGGTTATGCCGTTACCACACTCCTTTGGTTGTACAGCCTAACAATAATCACAACCGGTGGCCGTTCTAGTTCTACTAATATTATTTCCACTCAATTTGTTTCGGTGTGTTTCTCAATGCTTCTTCGGTACTGTTTAGATGATATGATTGGATCACGTATCCCCAAACATCGGATGGTCGGATGAAAAAGATGAAACACTGCCAGAAATATTTGAATCCCTTCAATTTGTCGTTGACGACAATCCGTGAGTGTATTTGCTTGTACGCAATGTATATGAGTGCGTTTCTGTGTTTCGGCCTCGGTTTGTTTGTGTTTGCCAAAGTAAAGGTGAGAGTTTGCTATGGTAGTACTATGCCGACGTCACGAGAGTCTATTTCCGAGCTGTTCCTGCATGGGCAACAAAATCTAGCGGCTTTCTAACAGTTACTCGGCACATACATACATACATATTAAATAGGTATTCTAGTCGCCTAGTTGGCACAATTCAACATAGCTGCTGTTTGTCTAAATGTGTGCATATTTACTGTTTGATTGCTTGCTTGCTGATTGTGGTCGACTGTACCTACGTGTCACTCACTGACTCCTGAACGAGTACTGTCTATAAGTGAAACAACAACGAACGCCAGCCTCATTAATGTGCCGTGAGTGTGATGTCACGATCTGCCACCACCGCCAGATTGACTTCGGCATCGATATCAATAGATCCAGCAGCAATAAACAGCATCCGCGCCAACGATGAGGCTAGCTGGCTGGCTGGCTGGCTGGATGATAGCTGGTGCTTGCGCGCGCCAACCAAACAACCAACCCTGTAACGCCCTGTCCCGTCATGATGCCGATGCCGACACCGGTGCCGGTGGTAGCGGTAGTTTAATAAAATAGTTCAGCAGCAGCAGCAGCAGCAAGAGTTGTTACGTCAGCCGGCCAATCAGCCAAGGGCCCACGAGCAACACTCTCAGTCATCGTGTACCCTCCCTCCCCATATACCTGTTACACTATCGTTGCCGATGTCGATGATGACTGTTACATGTTATAGATCAGCTGTCGATACTATGATTATTATTACTATTGGCAGGTGACAATGCTTACCAGCAGGCTGCTATAGCGACTCTAGGACACACATTCGTCTATCTTAGGGAGCTTGGTATACGATAACATCATTATATAATATCATCATTATGGATACAAATGTCGTTTGACCTTCCTTCCTATTTGACCGTCACAGCAGCTGTTCTATGCTTTGCGCTAGGCCCCATGTGAGCCTAGGATCCCACTTTTAACTGTGACTGCTGCCGAAGCGGTCTAGATAGCCAATCAAACATGGAACCAGCTATGATTTAGTGATGTTTCCAAATGATTCGACTTCGACAATATATGCCATCTCTACCCCGCGCAGTTACATTTGACCAGCGTGCATGTCATTGTCACTCCCCATCTGATGTTCGAAATTCGTTCCTACCTCGCTACCGGCAATGTTATCCATTTGCTGAAAGGTTTCAGTCCTCCTCCTAAAAACTCGTTGTTTTCTATCTCTATCGTTGTGGAGCTTTATATCGACTGATGATTTGATTAACGATGCAATGTTCTCCTCCAGCTCATTTTGCTTTTCGTCATCCTTTCGAAACAATATCATGATAATAATATCATTATTATTATTATTATGATTATTATTATAACTTACAATACGATGGTTAAGCCGAGATAGCAGCACTTGTTGTGATAAGGTAAAGAAAACAACGAACAAACGAAAGAAAGAAGAGAATAGTCAAAACAAAGAAAGCAGCCATCAGTTCACAGCTCTGCTTGTTCAGTAGTCGTCTATCAAGTAGTGGGACATGGAAGGATTGTAGGAGAGTGAGTGCCATGTTGCGGCTGGTGGTGGTGGCGGCGTCGTCGGATAACGTCATACGGGGTAGTCGAAGACAAACAAGAGGCATCATCCCCCTCCTCCCCCCGAATCCTCCAATGATCCCAATGGTGCCGGCCGTGCTCGTGATGGTAGTGGTATTATAGAATTGCCGTAGTCAGTTAGTTACCTTCCTGTGCGGCCTTTTCGTCGGTTCCACGTTCCAGTCGAAACTGTGCGTTTGTTGACAGCCGCGTTGTGACGCGAGAAGAGGCCGCCCGTTGAGCGCCCACACCCTGTAGGAGTCTAGCTTTGCAAAAACGACGCCGAAGTCGATTTCGGTGTCTGTGCGTTTGTCTATCTGTCTGTCCGATTCGCCGACGGTTTGCTGGCGTCTCAGCGTTGGTGGCGGCAGCGGCGGCGGCAACGTCAACGTCGCTGTATATGTGTTTGGCAAACGTGCGTCATCGTGGTCGTCGTTGTCGTCCACTTCGGACACCGCCACTTCAGTGAAGTTGCCGTGACGCATTTCAGGTCCGTTTCGCCCATCGCTCGCGCAGGAAGCTCCCTATTGTGTCTGTCTGTATTGTCATTTCGTCTACAATCACTACTACTACTGCTACTACTACTAGAAGGAGTAGTGGACACTCGAAGAGAAGTTACAGGATACACTGTTAGCTATCCTATCTTGTTTAAGTGTTGCCACGTCTCGATTATCGAGTCTCCAAGTGAAATATTCGCGCAGTGAGGATCCTTCGCAGTCAACTAAGGAGTCAGTTTGTAGTGGCCTTTATATTGTCGTTTTCACCATCACTGGCCAACCGAAAAGAGAAATGCTTGTTGCCAATAAACGGTGTTTCTTGTCTCTCGGAGGTGAAATGTCAAGTGTAGGTGCTATGAGGTGTTGTCACAGCTGTGTCTCTGGATACAGTGAATGATATCATCACAGGTTGGATACCACGGTTGCAATATACCACTCTGTGTGTGCTGTTCAAGGAGTGTGCGTAGTACCTCTCCATACGTGAGCTTTCTCTCTACGAGAAGATGATACCGATCAACGAGGGTTGTCGACACCACGGAGTGGAGATCAGGACTCACATAAGTAGATGTTTTTGTCTATTGATCTTGGTGGATTTGGAGAAGGTTTGTTCTCTATGAGATGGGCTTTATTATCTACAAAAGTTTATTTACACTATCGTTTCAACGCGCGAGCGAAGTTACTCATCTTAATAACACCTTAGCAACCCGCATTAGAACTACCACAAGTGCTATGAATAGGTCGAACAATTTGAAGGTAATCGACCCCTGATCGACATCATTCAACAATCTATACATTTATTTGTTTATCTATTTCAATGATTTCTTTATCTATCTATTTCAATGAGGAATAGTAATAATTATAATAGTATAGTTGACGTTTACCGGGTTTCTGTAAGGCCATCCGATGATATGCAAGACTAATCATGACAATCATCACTAAACGGTTTTCAACTGCATTTCGTGCACTCTTTCCGATATATTTAAATACTAATCTATATGTAACGCATACTTGAAAAGAACAAAGGAATACCCATAAAAAGAGATCTCAGAAAATATCAGACAGTAGTTAAATATCTTGAAATGGTGGTGCGCACCTAATCTGGCGTCTTTAAAAAACTATTTTGAAAACGTTTCTATGCTTCTTTTTTTAGAATACACGTTACTACTAGAATGTGTATTTACAGAAAATCGCCAAAAAAAATTGCAGACATGTTACCTACGAGACCATGAAACTTTGTTCAGTATTCCATACAGTTAGGTGACACGAAATCCCTGTTGCAATGTTGAATATATCCGTTATTAAAACGAACTATTATCCAAATGACTGGATGTTGCGTTGCCGGTCGAAACATGCTGACGTTTCAATGATGGAATCATCGGTTCGAGTTTCCCGTCTCCTTGTATCAGAGCCTAACAGGGTCGATCGTAAAAGGGCTCTTCACGTACGAGATCGTGAATCCCTTCAAGTGAGCAGTACTATTGGTGGATCTGAATGTCACGCTGATGAACCACTTCATTGAGTTACTACAGGCATGCCGTACAGCGTACATGTGTTGTAGCCGAAGCTATGACGCCCCAGCTAACCAAGTGTACATTTATACAGCATTCCCTGTGACGCAGATAATACTTGTAAAAGGAACTTTCTAGCAAGAAGTAGTCCAATGTAGATCCAAGTATCAACTATTTACATTGCAAGCAATTGGTTATAGCTCCCACCCACTTTGCTAGGCAAAATTTCACCAAATAATCCCAGCCCTCGCGGGCACAATCCATACCCACACATGGGTACTTGCGCTGTAAGTCAGGCCCCATGATCAATAAAAACACTCTACACATTTTTACTGTAAATAAATACAAACTTGTCAAACAAAAACATCATTCCCACGCAACCTCAGGACCAATCAATGGCTTGGCACTATTGCTCTGGTTGTCATCCGTAGGGTCTTCGAATACGACTCCTACTAGACTTCAGAGCTTCAGAGAGTTAGACAAAGTTCAGTCTACGGACTTCATTGAATAAATAAATCAAAGACACACTACGTCTGAGCTTCACATAGATTTTTATCTCAAGGAACAAGCACCATATACATTCTATACTTTATTGTCACTTGACAATTCTCTGTGTCAGCATAGGTGCATATGCATAAAATATGTTTAAACGCCTGCATGTGAGGTAACTTCGAAGTATTTGATGTTGAGCATTAGTATAATAATAATCTTTTTTTTTGTTCGTTGACACACCGAAGCCTGCTTCACGTGTATTCGCAGAACTGCTTCGTTGAATTGCATCTGCTGTTGCTGCTGCTGCTTAGAGAAGAGGCGACTGTGATGTCGCGGACGCTGAATTAAATTTCAATCCTGTCCGCGGTCACCGGTCAGGATAAATTGACGTCATAGCAACGTCATCTCTTTTTGTTCATCTTCGCTATCTAATATATCTATCTATCTATAAATTTTATGCGCGTGTCGTTGAAAGAGAACCATTAAGGAGAGCGAGCAAGACATTGCGGATGGAATATTTCCTTCGACCAGACGATTTCCGACTGACTGACTGACTGACTGACGATCCGCTGAGTTGAATAGTTTTAGTTCGCGATTCGTCTTTTGATTTTTTTTCTCACAGTTATTGTCGTCATCATCGGATGCATCGAATGCTATTCTATAATAATGTTGATGATACGTGATAGTCGTAACTGTGACTTTGCCATGTGTGCAAGCATCGCTCACGTTACATGGCTCGCGCAGGAGAGACAATGACGAAGTGTACATTTTTCGAAAGTATATAACATCTGTCGCTGATAATAGATCCAGCAGAGCAGTTCACCGCTCGCTGGTGTCACCTACTCATAGCTGTGCTATTACTACCGAGAACCTCATCTGCAGTGATGGCGTCCGATCGATCACCATGGATCGACAGATTCATAATAATAAGTTGTTGTCGAAGTGCGGGGTATACCTTGAATTTCTCTGTAACTCTTTTTAGGAGACGGTTTTAATTTTGCCATAGACGCGACAGATGCATATAATTATATGGGACTACATCGCACGGAAACAAAACTGCGAAAGTTGTTTGAAAATAATGATACCTCAAAGGAGGCCATCTTTGCACTGCCGGGCCAACCGAACTGATTTCTGCTTTTTCTTGTAATAATAACAGTGAATAACGCATACAATTCAAACATTTCCTGTGTTCTGCATACGGCATTTTTTAATTACCACAGCAGAGATACAATTAGCCTGATGGCGTTATGTTTATTCGTGTTGACGGTGCTGGTTCATCGACTCTCGTGGGCCGCCTGGGAGAGAAGTTGGCCGGGACTGTCCCTTTGCGGGATTGTTATTGCTGAATGATGTTCTTTCGATAACATTTCTCTTGTCTTATATGCTAGCTGATATCAAGACAGAAATCTCGGCGATTGTGTCGACGAAGCATGGCAGGTTCAGAATAACCCACTAAATATGTCTGATATCATAATAAGAATAATGTATATGAGCCTGTGCTCATTCTACTTAGAGATCGACGATCGTTGTCGACAAGGGGCTATTTTGTTCGAAATTTGACTCTATATATATATATTATATATATATATATATATATAACGCATTTGAAGTCCTATGTACATTCTTCAGGTAGCATAAACATGTCCAAGAGAACCGAATGGATACGCATTTGAGTTATTCAAATGTAGAAAAAGAAAGGTACTTTTTTTCTGGAAATGTGAGTTTGGACTCTATTTTGTCCGCTGGATCCTAGATCGAATACGTTCTCTTTTTTGCTTGAAAAGGAAGACAGACTCCTCTATCCACAACGGTGAAAAGTATTTTCTATTGAAGGTGCCAATTCTGTGCGCGTCGACGAATGGAACAGACACCCAGAAGTCTAAATCGTCAAAAGTAATTTTATTTTCATGTTGGAAGACATCCAGTCGTTGTCGCTATTCATATCCAACTTTTGCATTAGACTTTTTTTATTGGAACGCCCACCAGCGTTCAGAGTTGGAGATAATCGACCTAAAGAAAACCTAAAAAAAATTTAAAATTTGAAACGTAGAAGAATAATATTCTTTAGTAATTAAATATCGCCGGAAAGTTCTTGCAGATGGACACCAAGAGCAACTTGCCGCAGCGAAATTTTCGCAATTGGCTGACTTAAGTTGTGCTCTTCGTCTACCAGAAATATTAATTACTATAATAATTAAGATGTCACATATCAATATGTACAACTTTGTTTATTTACCTTGGGATTAGATGAAGTAGTTCCATGACAATATCGTCTTAAATCTACTGCAACTGAAAAAGCCAAGTCGATTGGAAGTAAAAAACCAAATCGTTCTGTCAAATGCCTACTGATACTGATTACACATGAAAAATAGACGAGACGTGCAGGTACGCTATGTTTTGTGTAAATGCTCGTATTGTGTGACCCACAATTGGCAGCCAATGGAGTAACCAACACAAATATAGTATCTCTCAGACATAAGCTTCAAATACCTTTGACTTTTATGTACAGTTCATGCATGATCATACAATAGCCTCCGTTAACGTAAATCAGTGGCCGAAGTGCTACTTATCTATCTATTATAATAATAATTATTATTATTATTATATAAACGATCATGTTCACGGTTGTAGCAAATTCGGCTGTTTAATGCCACGCACGAAAATATTGATTATCTAAGATATAAATTTCGTAATATAAACGAAAGCTTGCAAATTGCGAGAAGCTGGTTGGCGTTAGTAGCTCTCGCGTCTGAGGTCAAAGGTGTTTGACAACAAATATAATAGTGTATATATCTGTTATAGAATGAAGTATCGTGTTAATAATGTTTATGTTATTGGCAGCCCAAGACGGTGACTGATGAAGGATAAGAGACATGGG
The DNA here is from genome assembly GCA_019614645.1 of Stratiolaelaps scimitus. Classification (NCBI taxonomy): domain Eukaryota; kingdom Metazoa; phylum Arthropoda; class Arachnida; order Mesostigmata; family Laelapidae; genus Stratiolaelaps; species Stratiolaelaps scimitus. The sequence goes on from JABWDB010000038.1 coordinate 859,008, forward strand.
AGTTTCTAGAATAAATCGGTGTTCTTGTTTAGTCTGATAAATTTAAGCAATGATATGAGGATAGCCTAAATAATAATACGGTTATTGACTTGAGTCTGGATTTGCATAATGCCAATGATTTAAGTGTCCACGTTTGGAAGGTACGATACATTTGTTGCTATTGTTGAAGATTGATCGAATGCAGAAGAAGACTGAATACCCATGATATAATATTATTATATCTATCTATTTTCCCCAGTGTTACTTTTCACTATTGATTCGACAAAGTACAAAGTATTGCGAAAATAGATTAAGCACAACTATCGATGCTGCTAGGATTTGAAGTATATGAATATTTATATTCCAGCGAATAACGTATCCGGCCACACAAGGAGGCACAGTCATTCATATGCTAATTGTTATCCGACCGTAGAAACCTTCACTTTCGAATTGCCTTTAAGAAACTAAGTGAATCTATAGCAGCTCTATAAGACGACTTCTGCGTGCTATAATTCTCGTCTGGTTTAGTCACTATATCGGGTTGGCCAATAATCATTTTGTACGTTTAGTTGTTTGTTCACCCAGTGTCTTTGGGCGATTTTAAGGACTGGTCCAAGAGCAATCAACTCGAGGAGGGACAAAAGTGACCTTTGATCCACCCTGTGCTAAAAATCAATTTACTACATTGACGAATAAACAATAATTTTATCTCTATTTATATACAACATTTGAATTTCGTTTTGAAATTCCTGAAGACCTGCATCGAATTTAATCAAGCAAATCGAGTCATACCATTATTAGAGAGATCCCTCGGTAGTGTTGTTTGTATGATAAAATGCAGGAGTCTTGGTTTGGAGCGCAAATGCACATACTGAGCATTAATCAATTAGCATCGTAGAGTAAAAGAGATAAATTAAGGAGGAGCTGAATTACCTACGGAAGTAATAATAATAAATATTCATGAAAATTCATTTGCCCCCCCCCCCCCCCTTCTTCATCTTTTTCTGAATCGAATGATTTGTAGGCGCAGGGCGGTCGATCACGCGATCAAAATTATAATTCGCTCGGAGTGTAGCGTCTTACCAGAGAAAGCTATTTTTCAAGGATGGTCTACTCATCTTAAGTTATTCTCATATTGTATTTATGATGTATCAATTTTTTTTACCGATAATTCAGGTACATGAGGAATGAGTAAATTATTTGTTTTAACACCGAACAGAAATATTGCCGCCATATATATATATATGAGCAGTTACTATCGTTTGTAGACGCATTGGCTCAAACCACAATGATGTTTAGTGCTAGATTATGTCGTTTTCTAATACAATGTACTTTACTTGAGACAACAAACAAGAGCTAAGGGAAACAATGTCTAGGTGCACTAGACTATGTTTTAAACTTAATTTCACAAATACTTCACATAGTTCCCCCAGCACACCTAGAGCAGCGAGCGTTCAAATTGTATCTTGCAAAGCACCCACGTGTGTGCACACGAAGTATATGTTTGAGTATCCAACACCAACGCTCGTTATGTTGGAACTTCTCCGCGCGCGCGAATTTCAAATATACGCGGGCTTCCGCCCTAAACCACCGCTGCCGATTGAGTCGCTGTTGTGCAGTGTTGGATGAGGGGCTCGAAGCAGCGCCGTAAACGACAGCACCAGCAGCGCTCTGCTGTGGCGATGGGCCGTGGTGTTGTTGTGCTCTGACGGCTATACGTGCCTTGGCTCGTTGTTCCTGCTTGCGCTGTTCGGCCGAAACAAGATGGCGGCGGCCCTGGTTATGTTCTTCTGCTGCTGCTGAACGATACAGAGAGATCAAAGGCAGGTAGGGGGAGCTGCTCATTAGTTAACCAGGAGACGGAGAGACCATGGTGTTCTGTCGCTACTCATGATAGGGTAGCCAGCCAGTCAGCTAGCCAGCACCTACAGCAAAGCCAGGTCTAGCCCGGCAGCAGTACAACGAAGCCGCTGCAACTAGGAAGGGAGCGGCTGCAGCCGAGAGAGTGAGTCTGCTTGAGAGAGCCAGTCATCCCAACATAGGCCACTGTCTCGTACAAACTGGAGATTGCCAGTTCGCTCGATAGATAGATATCTGCTGTTGCTGTTCGTCGATCGGAGTGTGTACACATAGAACTGTACAATAAAAGATCGAAGACGCGGATACGACAGCGGACAACAAAAATATAATCAAAGGAATAGTAGCAGCAGCAGCAGTTAGTGGTCCAGTCGGCCAGACTACCTGTGCGGGCGTGAGTGTGTATCTGTGGGTCTTTGCCCGTGTGTGGGGTCCAACTGTGTTTTGCTTACATTTCAGCTGCTTCTACTGTCTCTCTACGAAATCGGTTCTGCTGCTGCGGCTGCTTCTGTTGCAGCTGTTACGACAGTTAACTCCTGTTGGTGAAGCATTTTTTCTCGATTAACATCTATCGGTAACAGCACAAAGAGGGGCAGAGAGAGTGAGTGCAGAGTAGTGTAATTTTGTTCACTTTTCTTCATGTATATTTGTTCGGGATTCACTTTCCACCGCCGAAATGTACCAATGAGACATCTGTGGTAGAGAGTTGCGCCCAAAGTCGAAGAAGTCAGTGTCTGCGCGCATGCACCCGTCGAACGTGTGCTTGTTATACTGGTGAATGTGAGACCCGAGTAGAGAAAGCGCGAACGACTTCAGCGGCGGATATCTACTATTCATTGCTGCAGCACGAATTCGAGACAAAAAGGAAATAGAAAATACTCAGTGTGGGTCAGTGGTGTCGGAGGGCCTGTGCGAGGAAAGCGAGCGAGTGGGCCACTCTGCCGCCGCGTAACTGAGCTCATGCGGTGTCCGGGGAGTCTACAGTAGAACTTCGTTCGAAATTTAGTGTCACTCCTCGATTGTTAGTTGAGTTCTACTTGGTGGCCGGTGGTCAATCAATGACAGGATGGTGGCGGTGGTCGGGCTGGTTGTGACGGTGCAATAGTCGAGTGCCGAACTGAGTTTGAGTGGATGCGGCTTCGCTGGAGAAGAGGACGAAGACTCAAGAAATAAGAAAAGGAAGAAGGAAAGACAAGGAAAACAACGACAACAGCAACTACTGGAAACAAATATAGTCAGTGGTGGCGGTAGTAGTTGCGTTGCTGCTGTTCTAGAGGCCGACCGCAGTTCTCCTGCTGCTGTTGGTGGCGAACGCAAAGCAAGGGCAGTATGGCGCTCGGGGGCCGGGAGGGGCGAGCTGGCATCGGTTTCTATCTACCGAAGGCTTGCAGCAGCAGCAGCGAAACAGCAGCAGGAACCCAGCCTCCGAGCTGCCCAAGAAACATCAGCTGAGAGAAGAAATGTAAAGCCTCGAATTCCTGCAGCTGCTAATTAATTCGACCGCAGTTCGGCCACGCATTAACTAAAGCCTACAACAATCACACAGATAGCGCTGGTAACTACCCATCCAGCCACCCGCCAGTACAACCATTCTTGCTATAGTCGCAGTTGTTGTTGTTCATCGTCAGGTGCGCTTACACATTTATTATAAGTAGCAAAATAATTATGATTGTAAAATCTGAGCAATCAAATCATACTAATCTATAACCATCATGGAAAATATAGAAAAACTATTCTCTCTCAGGTAACAGTATGACTATAGAGTATTCGACGATCGGCTATATGACGAAAATGAGAGGGCAATATTCGTTTTGTGCAACACAACAGAATGCTTGTAAGAAATGTGCAACCAGTACACTAGTCATATGCCACGAGATAGCCATAGTTACCAGGCAACGGAGTTTTGTTTAATATCCACCCGCTATTACCGCGATAAGTCACCAGTGAATCTGCGCCTTCCGAGGGGTGGAGGCTGCAAACGTTCTATCCTGGGCAGAGATGGATGGCCTTGGTCATTGAGTGTTCCATTACAGCCTGCGCATCGTAATCACACCTGTCTGCGTTCACAGTAATCACGTTTGGCAGAACGCTCAAGACACAATTTGAAAGTTTCACTGTGAAATCATCGAAATTGTTCTGGTACGACGTGGTGTGTACGAAAACTTGGTTCTTTTTTTGGACAAAATTGCAATCTCATAGTACCATGTGCCCTGTGTGGTTTACCAATATATCTATCCTATATTGCCCTCGTACGATATCCTCATCATAGGCATAAATAGTATAAGCGTTTTAAGATTGAACGCATCTAGTCGCAAGTAGGCAGCCATATTTTTAGCAAGTTACTCAACTAACGAGGTGTGAGTAACCTCCTGAGTCGACTTCTTTTGACATATTACCAATGCATCTATTAGAGTGTCAGAACTCCATACCTCACATTCCGAAAATAAAGCAACCACCCTCGCAAGTCGGCAGATTGATACTAACTGAACCCTTCAGCGCGGGATCCTCTAGTGCAAGTTCAGATGTGTCTCCGCTACTGGGAAGAAGATGCAGAGGGTTAGTTGGAAATGGCATATGAAGTTGTGTTTAGTATATGATGACACACAACTGCAACGCGTCGATTGACCACAGAAACGTGATGTAAATGATCGGCACCAACGGATCAACACATTAATCGAATCAAAATGAGTGAGATTAATATTAGCTTCGTTTGTACCTTTTTTGGTATCTGGTTTTCAGTGAGGGAGATGTGATTTTCTATGTTGTAGAAGATATTAATATGTACAAAATTTCGGTTACTGGACACAACTGGCAAACTACAGTTGCTGATGTTAGTAGCCCTTTGGAAAGATAAGAAATGTCTATAAATTATTCAATATAAAGATCAACAATGGAACATTTTCAACATACGGGTTGTATTGGCATATATGGCTTTTGATCCTGTTATATATATATATATATATAATCAATACAACGTGTGCTATAATATATATTTATATATATATAACATACATGCGATACTTCACGCTTTTGTGTGCGTTTGCTTTTTGGTCCACCGTCATCATGATGATTGTCATGCGGGACAGGAGCTGATGATGGCTAATGATATCGTTGGCATCATTTCAAACTGGCCATTTATTATATGCTTATTATATATACATAGGGTGTATAAATCTGTGTACGGACAAGATTGATCGATGGAGACATCCTGAGAATATTCAACAACGGATCTTTTTATTTGGCTGAAATTATGATTCGTGTCAGTTGGTTCTCATGAGGGTAGCACTTTCAAGGCTGAAGTTAGGCTCAATTTCAGTATTGTCAACGTGTATGATTAAAGATAACCTGTATTTCATCAACGCGTGACTTGTCCCTTGTTACATGTTGCACAAAATGCTTAGTGGCAAAAGTTTATCATTATAGTCGGCGGTCTTTTATGATTGAGTATCATTGATGCTGATAACCTTCGATCGAGAGGGCAATTCGCTGAGGTAACTTCGATGAGAGACAGTTTCCTTTTCAAGTTCTGAACGTCGCCCCTTTTTTTCTGAGAAATCGCTCAGAGACATGGAAAGTATCACCTGATGGTGAATGGCAGAATGAATGGTGAAGGTTGCCATGCGTCAACTTCTCTTTAGCTCGCATCATCACGATTGGCTTCCTTGATAATTTTCCGCTAGACAGCGCTTATACACGTATATGGGTCTATAGAACAATTTAATGACGAATCAACGGACCGAGCGGTAACGATTACCTAAAAATGTTCACTCATGCAGAATCATATATAACATTGTGTTTGTAAATTATTGTACAACGCCAACATCATCATCATCTTTACATGATATCCACATTGATAAAACGATTTGTATGATCTTAGTTATTCTCACAAGCATGTTAAGCGAAGTTATACATATTGGTGCCTATTATTAGTATAAGTAATTAATGGACATTCAATGTACGTGAAGGCGAGGGCTGCTTAGGTGTGAGCTACAGACTTAAATATTACTATGTACTGCATTTTTGGTGCATATTAGATGTCAGCACTATCTGATATGCAGTGGTTCCTTGGGCGTTAAATGTTGGCTGTGAGTCAGCCCGAAAAATGTGCTATCTGATATATTTTAAATTCTGATATACTTACTTTGTAGCTTTTCTTCAATTACGATTCTGTTTGAAAAGTGTTTCCTTATAAAGGGCGCAGCATTGACATTTATGCAGCCGTGGCTGTTTTTTGCATTAAGTCGCGAACACATTTTTATACAATGGTTCTCCATTTCTGTTACAATTGGCGTTCGAAAACCTTTTCGATCTGGAAAAGCTCTGCTTTTTAAACTACGGAAATGCATCTAGTTGATAGTGTCCAGTTTCTGTTCTGCACTAATTATCCTTATTAGTAAATCTTGTTTCCGTGCGTTCATCTCACCTCAGGAGGTCATCTAATTTCTGAAACTGAGGATAACGGGAGTTGTTTCGTATTGGCAAATCACATAGTACTTACATCAATGCTCCGTCAATGAAGCTTTGTCTTCAACGTCCGTACGGGATCACAACCTGGGAAACGGTGTATATGATATGCGACACCTACATCATTTGAAGGTAGACTGCTGAATTATAGCATATTATATAGGTGAGGCTGGATTCAAGATTTCGAGCCCATTTACCATTACACATTTTTGATCAAAAATGTCCAATTTAGTGCCTGTTTCAAAATTTACTGATACCATCATCGAAGTGCCGAATACACATAGATTATTCATTTATACTGCGTCATTGCTGAACGAGTGGGAAAGGACACAGTAATCAGACGTCGTTGAAAGGGAAATTTCCTTCGAAACTAGTCGCGCCACTTGTATCTGTTTATATTTAATGGAATATGAATTGTCGATTTGGCATTTAATGTGTTATTATATCGAATAAATTTGCCCCGAACAAAGTGCTGGTCTACTGGAGCAGAGGTAGTGATGGGCATTTGGAACCGTTCGTTGGCTCGGACTCTGATTGTTCGTATCATCTACAAATGAATGGCAACAGGATGCATGATGCACTCGTTGTACTTATGGCTTTATCGTCAAACTTAGTTATGGGCATTATCATCTACAAAATAACGGATTAAGGTTGCTAGACGAGAAATTGTGCATACTCCAGATTAACTCACGTGATGACATTTGTATGTAAAATATTTGTTAAATCTTCACCGCCTTTTTTAGAGAGGGAGAGCAGGGTGGACTATTAGTATTTTTCATGACATCAAAAAAGAATTAGTTACCATATAATCAATTTTAGAACATGTCCAACCAGACTTATTTTTCGCGTTCGGAGGACCCGTAAGGACGGTGCGGACTTGGGAACCACTGTAGACGTACCTGTTATTTTCTTGAGGAAGGTCTATTTTTATTGCTCAAAGTTGTGTCCCTAAAGGTGTATGTTAATACTCGATCGAAACGTACCATGTCTTCTACAAAGACACCATTGTACCGCACTAAACAAGTGAAACTTCTGAGCTTGGCTAGTAGTAAGTGGTTGTCAGGCAGGTGAACTAACAATGGGGACGGATCATGTCTACAAGAAGGAGCTCACTTTAGCACAAAGCAAGGAAGGAATGACGCTTATATCGTTAACACAATAGGCAAACACGGTCGTATAGATTCATGCGTGAGCAAGTCTAGCTACAACCGAATATTCTACGGGCCGACGATTCGACTCGAATGAGAATAATAACTCGTTATTGTCCATCGTGAGAGCTACTGTCAACGCGGCGGTAGCAACAAACGGTTTTGGCTAACGGAGGTTTGATGCGTTTTATGCTGTAGACCAAGCAAACACTGATAAGGATGACATAGCCCGACCACAAATTTGTTGCCGCATTATACTACTACCCAGTAGCAAATATTTACGTCTCTGGAGTGTGTATTTAGGAGAAAGGTTGTTCGAAAAAGAAGAGGAAGAAGTATCGTCGAAATAGAAGTTGCGTTTTTGACTTCATTTAACTGAGCCATAATGTCTTTTTCGTTTGAGCTTGGCTATTTAATAGTCTCAGGTGAGAGAAGCAAGGTTTGTCTATACGCTACTGTAACCGTTTTGCATTTAAAGGGTATGGGCTCATCTCATTTTGTTGTTTATTTTTATTTTTCGGCATGGTTGAACCCTAAAAAAAATCTAATCTTACTGCAAACACGGCACAATGGGTGTACACCATACGTGTCGTTATATACCTCCACTTTCTCTGAAAAATCCCTAGAGCAAATACAAGGTAAGGTGATTGGTGCATTCTCAATGCACCAATCATCATCACCCGTATTTGCACTGAGCAGTACTTGACATCCTTCCCAACATTGGTGTTATCATTATCTTACATATTGTATATAATTGCAACCCAAGCGAAGCGAAGTGCCAATCCGTTATCTTAAAATAGATCTTTGCCATCCACCGCGTAGGCGACCAACTGCGCGAATCGATCGTTTGCTAAGCTGAAGATCCAAAGCGGGACAGTTTGAGAATGACCGCTCTCAATTACCGTTCCGAGCGATCGGAAATAAAATATTGTGGGAGCTTTAAGATTGACATTTAGACTCCAAACGGGTAAGAGTGAAGAACAGAGTCCATGGGTTCCAAGATTTCAAAATATTTTCTGAACAGAAATTCGAAAACTCTTTCATGTAACGACTGGCGAGCTAGCACGATGCTGATCTACTGAGTATCCGTCTTATTTATCAACTGCTGAACGCGAACTACGAGACATGGCAATTCTCCAAAAACACCGCGATGTTTAGATGTAGTTCTGTATAGACGCTATTCGTGTGTAGCAACGCAACCAAATTGGTCACAATTAACTCAATGGTAGCCCTCGAATGCAGGCACTTCGCTTAACAGCCATTGTCGAGTTTGGTCGTCTTTTTATGCTCGGAATTGAGCTGGCTGCTAGTCTGGCTGAAAGATACCATTCCATTAGAACGATTAGGAGAGTCACGTCTACTACATACGGACGCAGTTTCCTGTATATGTGAATAGCGAAGTTTTGTGTGTAACAGCTATCGAAAGTAAACATTTGGTATCTGATATAACATAGAAACTTCCATATGGATGTACGTAGAGTTGAGACAAAAGTCTATCTACGCGTATGTTACAGTGCACAAAGGTCGTGCGTGAAGATATTCAATCGGAGAACTGAACGAAAGAGTTAGCGTGCGTTGACTAGTAACTTCTCCAAGATGTCCCTTTATTTATTCAATGTCAGATAACAGGAAGCCAAAAAGTATTTATTTCTGTCTGCTACGTTCATGTTGAGAATAGAATAGAAAAGCCGAAGTCTGTAGAAGAATTCTTTCTATCGGAGATTCGGTCATTGTGAAGTTTACATAGATCGTCGATTTGACAAATTTCGGTGGTAATTTAGGAAGTCATTCGGATATTCTGGGTGGCCGTCCGATATTCTCGTCGGCGACCGGCTGTTCTGCGTAGGCTGGCGGTGACGAAATCAGCAACAGCTTTATCATAGATAATTACGGTCGCACAACACCAAGAAATTTTCCAAAAATAGTCAAATATTACGTCCTGAAACTGTTGAAATGCAGCTGGTCTTCTAGGAATGAAGTTTTCGCAAGCAATGAACACGATCTCGAACAGCACAACTCTCAGCCTTTCTAGGAAGTTTTTATGGGTTTTATCGGATCTGTAGTTAAGTTCGATATTTTGAATTCCGTTTTTACGATGTCCGTTTCGCAATGATTTTTTTTTACTCCATTTGGTCGTCGAAGTCAAAGGGGTTTCATTCGACCGACCAATGGACAGAGCAATCGAAATCGAAGTCAGGAGGTTACTTCAGCTCTCTCATATCCAGTTTCTTCTTCATTGTAGGCTAATATCGACTCTTGTGCGGTTACCTGTCACATTTCTAGTCGTCAAAGATGCTTTCCTACTTTTTTGCATTCTAAATTCAACGTTGTTATGATATATATATTGATATATAATGCAAACAAATCTGCGCTGCACATGAAACGAATAATTTTCAATGACTCTTTCTTTGCTTGAAAATAGCTCCGATATAACCCGTCAATTGTCACTTGAACGGAAAGTCAAAATTTGTTACACGATCTCCACTATTAAAATAGAGAAAACATGTCAATAAAAATACGAATGGACGGATCACACACTTTGACAACTTTGAAGTTTCACGCCGCTCACAATATTGGCTAGTTAGTTCGTAATTAACGAAAATAGTCATTAAATTAACACACGATCAATTATGACCAGCCCTAAGGGATTATTCGAGTGGTTCTACCCAACTTAAGCGATCGCAAAAGATGGAGAGAGACACTTCTTCGCCGCCAACTTTATACTTCCCTCCAGCGATGTACACGATATATATATATATATATATATATATGTAAAGCCATTGCTGCCCGACGTATAATATATTAGTGGTAGTATGGTATCTCTGACTATCTTTGCATAACCCACCAATATGTGTCTTGAGGGGGTTGTCGATGACTATGATGAGAGTCGCAGTAACTGCGCGTAAAGTTGGAAATGATTTAAACCAAAATAGCGTTTGACCGGTCACACTCATCGCTCATCACGGTTCATTGATCTTTGAGATGGTTTGTTGCTTCCAGTACCTAGTGTCGCTGTTGGGACACAATTATTGTTATCGTGGCAGTATACATGTATGAGCAGAGCAATAATCTATTGCCTTTTAGTAAACTATTGGTGATCGATTATTATAGCCTAGAGCGTATAATCACGGTATGGTGGAATAGAAGTGCACGTAACCGATACCGAACCGCAGCATCAATATGAATAACAGTTTGAAAGAGCTATTATGCTCACTGCGGTCAGGTTAGCCCACACGATCTATTATTAGTTCTTAATTTCAGTTAATAAGACCCCATGATATATATATATATATATATAGATTTCACCACGGCCAATTATATGCTACGATTTACTACGAACTGCATCATTTACGCTCACACCGGTGGCCTTTGAAACTACAGCAGAGCTAAAATGGAAATGCCTAGACGAGATACGTCGCCAAGGGAAGGAAGTGATGTCCATTGGCAGAAGAGTTTCTCCTGCTGAGAGAGATTTGTGTTGAGCGTAGTTCGGGCCAGCGCGGTGTCGCTGGTTCGGCGTCATGCCGCGTCCAGGACACGACACGTTGGAATTGTACAAAGAGGCCCGGGGGGAGGGGGCGACGACGACGAAAACGATGACATGATGTTCAAGCAATATGCACACTCACCTGTTCCATTTGTTTTTTTTTGTTATTTGAACGAAGAAACCTCCGCGTCCTATTGGTGATTCCGGTTTTCGCAGAAAACGAATTCTATTGGACTTCTTCTTTCCAATGGGAAACATAATATGAATTATAAATAAATTCTTATTAATCGATTCTTATAGTTGGCTTACCGTTGGCGTTATTAATCCAGCCAGTTTGACCCAATAACATGCACGATATAATGGATGAGTGACTGACATTTATCTGGTCTGGTCAACCAAAACTAGTGACGTTGCTGTGCTTAGCACGCATGCAAATCACTTCGACATTTTTAAAACGTAGTGATATAATCAATATGATCAGTCTGATACCTGAGCATATGATCAGTCGGATCACAATGTATATTAGAAATCGATAACCTAGAGGCAGTTGTATCATTATATTTTAAAATGATTTGGATCAAGGAACTATATGCTCTAGGTTGTCACCTAATTACACAAAGATTGTAATAATAATACGGATGATAGAAGTGAAAGAGAATATTTGAGACAACTATAATTATAACTTTGGGCTTTGTGCAGAAGGAACTGCTTCGATCATTGGGTCGAATGATTGCAAAGTCCATTCATCTAAGATAAAATATATTTAATGATAATATACGTTTGCTGGGTACAACTGTTGCCTCACTGATAGTGAACATAAATAATGGCAATAATAATAATAATCGAATTTAAATCTTATATTAACAAACCGCAGATTTAAATGCAGCCTTTTACCTCTTGGTATGACGCATAAATGACTGTACCTACCGAAGTAGCTATCAATGAGCTATTTTCATTTACGTGAAAAAACTCGTGAGAGAGCGCTAACGAGTATCCCAAAGATGGAAGCTTCGATGAAGTATAATATTAGCCTTTTGGAATCCTCGAAATTTGGATCAGTTCTACCATTTCAAGAAACAAAATGGCCGCCAAAACTGCACTATTAAATACTTCATTGATTCTTGCGAGCGAAAAGTAGTACAAGTAGTTTGAATTTTTTATATATTTGCTATAATCAGTTATTTGTGTATGCAGCCGACCATCTTCACTCGAACAGTGGCGATTCCAGATTGGCCTTATTCAGAGAATATTTTGTGCTATAAACGAGCGAGTCGTATTATTTGCTATTGATAATCTACCAATATATAACTGAGTGGTGGGTTAACCAATCGAGCAAATAGACGACAATAGTTATTTGCAATGTAAGCGAGCTAGTGTAAACAAGCGAAACCTTTAAACACGAAGCGACGATCTATTATAACAAAGTGCACACTTAAAGAAAAGTAGTTTATGTTCAAATCGTCCATCTATAATAAATAATTTTATTTAATTGTTTCTTCTTTCGAAGTCCTTAGGCAATGCAGCGTAGATGCGCACTGCTTAACTATCCAAATGGACAACACCAGCGTCCACAGCCGTATGGGTAATCGTTGCTCCACTCCTATGCATTATAGCTCTACTGAATATAATCTGTCCGGCGTTTTCCCAGTTCTCAATTGGTCAGATACAATAATGTACTAAACGAATACATGCCAACACACCCATACAGAGGGATATAGGTGCATATATAAACACATCTACCCGGGCACAGAGAGGTCTATTCGCGCATATTAAGGTAACATTACTACCAAAAACGAAACTTTTTCGGGACTGACCCTCGGCCAACATTTAACATCTGTTCAAGGAATCACTTTCGTTTCCGCTTTGCTTTTCTGTAACATAATTACTAGCACCACTATCGGTGCTATCACCATGACGACCTCTGTTATTCGTTAACAAATAAAATAATAAATAAACCCACTGCTGATGGTGACTGGAGCTGTCCTGATAACACAAAACTGCCACATGAGCATACTACAACCGTTACTGGATCATTGTATTGAGGCAATCATTTATACGGCGACCCTTCGTTGATCACAACACAGAGTAGTGTCTGATGTGTGTCTGTACGGGTACGATATGTATATGCTACATCTGTCGATGGTGCATTCTCGTCGAGCTGCGTTTGCTCCTTTGCTGAACGCAGTGATCTGACCTGATCGTCTCGTTCATGACGATCTCCCCGTTCATGATGACAATAAGTAAGAAATAAAGAAAATCGACAGCCAATGCTGCACCGCTGCTGACGCCATTCGTTTGCGTAGTATCACAACGTTTGGCGATCAGCAATAACAGCAGCAGCAGCACCACGACCACCACCACCAACATAAGCCAAAACAAACTGACTATTCAGCAATAGCAGTAGTTCATCCGTAGGTAACAACGTAACAGCGGAGCATCAGCCGAAAAACATATTTGTATTCATCACGCATAGAAGAAGCTGAAGCAAAGCGAGCGATTGGATGAATGAAGACAATTCGCCTGGCTTTTGTATCACTCTTTTATATACTATTTGACCAATGGAGAAGTGGTATCGGCGGCAGTGGCGTTCCCATATGATGATTATGATGGTGGTGGTGGTGGTGTTGCTGCTGCTGCTACTACTGCTACTACGGCTGATAATCGGCGTTCGCTTTCAATAGCTGTGACTAGTTGGTCCTTGTGTTTGGTCGCGTGTGTACCTACCGTGGTAGATTTTTTTTGCCAACGGCCTCCTGAACAACGAACTCTATATCTATCTACCTATGCGGCTGGTCATAAGGGGTGTTGGCATGCTAAACATGCCAACTCCGTGGCCGCCCCCCCCTTGTGGAACTATCAACCCTAAGAGCATTGGCAGTGTAGATTATGCTGTGTTCATAGAATACCGACAGGCGGGGATGGTATTTACACAGATGTAGTACAAGCAATACTTTGCTGCTACTGCTAATAGAATGACGTGCTGAGTAGGGTGTCAATGGTTATGAGAGAACATTGTTTGTTTATAAAATAAAATTCATAAATAAAATTGTTTATTTGCTAATGCTACTGCAATAAGAATAAAATATTCTCCTCATACAGACTTTGTTGCATGGTATTGAGTCATTGTTCTTTATTATTCTCCGGACAGTAGTGTTTTATTAGCATTTTACTTTAGTAAACAATACGCTGTTGTAAAATCAAGCGCTCGGGTCAGTAATAGTGGTTCTTTCTAATTCTGGAATTAGTCATTTGTCCTGTATAACCAACTGAGGAAGTCTGCAATATCAAGACAATTCTGAGCGTAGCACGCTTAATGTACCCTCTCATTATAATGATGATGTATATATGAGTGAACTGTTTATGCACGACGCATGTGTGCACAACTTAGAGAGATCATGAACAATGCCAGCAGAGTCCGAGGAGATTAACTTCTCCTCGAGAACCCGAATCGGCAAATCAGTTATCACCAATTGATCGTTCTACATAGACGGGTCTAAAGCAACATTAATACATTCGCCATGATTAGAATCTGTAAAATGTTTGCATCATCAAGTAACAAATCACAGTGGTGTTTTCCTACGAGGAGTAGCCATTTGGCATTCATCACACTGCTGTGGAACATGCCTGTGTTGTGATGCCGACCTGTCTTAGCTGACAACAGCGTTGTGTCCCTGATGTTAATAGAAGCAAATAGGTAAATGCTAAATGCGAATTTTCGATGGGTACTATAAATAATCAATGGCCATATGAAAACAGCCTGGCCAAACAACATGTTCCTGAATATATTTAAACCGATGTGGAAAAGTTAACTCTCTAGCGAGTTATTGCATTCAACTTGTTAGAATAACCTGTTCTGTATCGTTGTCGATGTATATCAAACATTTTATACGAAACATTTATAGATGTCTCCACCATTTGGCTAGCGGCACTAGGAAGATAGAATTGTTCAAATGAGGAAAATTTATAGAGAGAATCATTTTCATCCTCATCGCTCTCCATTAATGCAGGTTAATTATTTCAAGGTCGCAAACGCGATGTGTGTCGCTCACATTCTAACTAATGTTATGATTACAATTGTGTGGGAGAGACTTCGTCGGTGGTCGGTAACATGGTGTTCGTCGCAAGCGTATGCATGTGAACGATTACGATTAATTAATATGATGACATAATCAAAGTACTACTGAGAAACCTTTCACACTTTATAAATATATATTTGCATCGTAGAAGTGCACCTCGTTTTAAATGAGCCCACTTTTAGAACATGCATCGTTTGAACAAATTCGTATCATCGCAAGACACCATTATCATCGAATAATGTATTTAGCACAGGATTGACACTGTGATATTGTGTTTCATGAGTTGGCGCTAAATTCATGTAGAGCACACGGATGCGCTCTAAATATCGTTGAATGCACCGATTCTACAAAAAAAAACGTCTATCGAATTGCTCGTTTTATTCCAATGTTACATGGCGTTTATGTTACGCCGCAGTTCAACCAGCATCCGGAGTAAATGACTTTAGGATCAGTTATCCTATGTGAACGCCTCCTCCCTGATATCGCAATTCGCTAATCTATCACAGTCTTAACAAAGATCTAGACATTTCACACTTGAGTCAGCACTTGGTGGGGGATGTATGCGCGCTAAAATTCAAATCGTGAATAAGGGTTATGTTAAATCGGAGTGCGACTGCAATGTAGACATACAACAGCAAGCGCCACCACCGCAGAAAAACCATTATCAACATATATGATGACTATAACGCCACTGAATACATTAGCGATGATACTAATTGCCCACTGCATCGTTGCCGAGAGTTGTCGTCATGGCAAACGCGCACAATAGAAATGGAAGTACTATTTCAGAAAGCCCACAGATGTTTGGATGCATGAAAAAGCTGCTACTGTTGTTATCTCCGCAGAAAATTGAGCTAACTATGACTTAGCTTGTTGCTGTTGTTATGTAAATGCGTTGAACCTTGGCGAGATTTGTCGCTCGAAAATGTTTCACTATGAACATTTGTCGAATATAGAAGCTTGGGGGCTGCTTCCAAATGTGTGGAAAATACAAACAAGCCTTACAACTGGCGGACGGACGTGTTATCTAACTGTCTTCGGATTTTAGCCAAACGTGTAAATTACAGCTTGTTGAATATTTATGAATTGAGAATTACTTCATGGTTAAAGTTGGATGACAATTGTACCTCGTGTAAAAACAATGTTAGTCAAATTATTTATTTGTCTATTAATGAATGAGAGGAGGGTGATGACGGTTGACGAATAGGCCGAAATAACAAACAAAAATTATGTCAGTCAACGATAAACTATACTTATAATATGTGTATGTATAATATATTCCATAACTGCTTAATAATGACATACAGCAGTAACTTCGATTGGCGAGGCTAAGCATAGATAGCCAACTAATAATACTATGTCCAATGATTTGTTTGAAATATTGTTGGGTTAACTTGCTCTAACATATCATTTCATTAAGTAGAAACACACTTCGGTGATCATTATTCTGTATTATTTTATACAATTTGCTACATTATCGAATTCTTTTCACGAAAATAAGTGTTCCAGATTTCGTGTGAGCCGTAGCCTATCATTGGAAGGAGGTTGTTAGCACTGTTGTCCTGAATCCTAATTCGAATCGAGTTTAATTGACTCAGTCGGTTAGTTGTTGCACTGTTTAATTGACCGATCTAATGACATCGGTCAATTGCGTGAAACACAGCAGTCGTAGCAGTTTTAATTGTTGTTACTGTAGGTGGTATTACTTGTAGCCGAGGAAAGGCTAGATTCAATGTATTTCTAAGTCGACTGCTGGGACCAGCAGCAGCAGCAGCAGCCAGTTGGGGCCTTCCATTAAGACAGGTTCTTTCTTTACAAGGTTGCGTTTCCAGGCACCTCGTTTGATAACCTATAGGCAAAAGGCGGGTAAAGGAACGAACCGAAACAAATCGAGAGAAATAAAAAGTCAATCTTCGAGTTAGCAGGTGTACTGACGCATATCAAACAGCAGCAGAGCACTCCTTTTACCGTGGTTCTGTTTTTCTCTAAAGCATAGAGGGTCCTATGATAGACGATGATTTACATTGTAAAAAAAAAGCTGAATGAATATCAATACAATCTGAGAGGTTGTAAATATGTTATATATACGCGACGTAAGATTAACTACAGATGTTGTGTCAGAGTATCTTGATTTGTGACTATCGGTTCGAACAGTTAGGCGCATCCTTTTTGGATTTACTACATGTTTTTGTATCAGCATCACATGGAACTCTGAATATATTTCTTAGAAGTGGGCTTAACATTTGACAAGTTGGCGGACCATGTAATTCTACGAAAGTTGCAGCTATTGGATATTGTCAAATATGAAGTCAACAGTATCTCTAATAAGCCGAAGTTTTTATAGATTCGTTAATTCGGTACGCTATACAATTCAGGGATGTCGGGAATTACCACAATTGCTCTTACTAATATTACACCTGTGGGGCATGTTTTGTTCGAATTATTGGGTTGCCCAGAATGAAGTTGTTGATTCGATGACGGATCTGAATTGAATTGTTATTTCATTTGTTCGACAAACAGCACTTAAGAATAACGCTGCAACGTGACGGATGACATGTTCGTACAAATCGCAAGTTTTAATCTCTATTCTAGATGCAAGTTTACTGTTTATTTTTCTGACATGATACCGAGAGAAATGGCAAATATTTTCATTTCAAATATTTGCCAAAAAACGTTTTCACTATTTAGTCGCCGGAAGTCCTTCAAAATGTCTACCCGAAATACTCAATTCTACTGAAACAATCTACTGGTCTAAAATAATCTACCATCCCTCATTTGCGAATTGTCTGTTCTGCGGCACACACGAGGTTCAGCTTTAATTCGGCGACCGCCGGAGCCGGAGCCGGCGCGCACGGCCGCTGCGTCGTACGAAATCGGGCTGCTCCTTGTCAATGATCACATCATTTTCCGAGGCCTGCCATAGGACGAAGACAGCCTAGAGTCAGCTATAAAAAAAAACGTTCTACAATATCGAATTAACTGTTTCTTGTCTTCACATCAGCCTCACCACATGGATCTTTTCGGCAGTTCGGTGACGTTAGATCACGTCGGTTAATGACGTGTTGTTCACAGTCTCGAATATTTTATTCTACGTCACAGATCAATCGGACATCGTGCGCTCGCACGCGCGTAAAAAAAAGGGCGAATGTTTGTTGGCTCTATGTTGACGTCATCGCCGTTACAAGAAGTGGGAGTTTCGTCTTTGTTTTAGATCGGACTCTGCCGTAGTTTTGCTGCTGCTGCTGGTAGTCGTTGTGATACGAAATCAGTAAAGAGAGGCACTGATCCGGAACTTTTGTTCACTCGCGTTGAACCTGCTCAGAGCAATCCTGATACAGCAGTTGATATTCCCTGCCTGACTGGATAGTGTCGGTAGAGTGGAGTTCTTTCTTTCGGAAAGAACAGAAATTGGACTCAAGAACAGATCGATTTGTATCGGGAGTGTAACTAGCGCCTATGTTCGCTTCGCGCTTAAGAATTCTCAATCGATCGACGGTATATTCATTATTATAATTATTATTATGGAGGTTCCATTATGAATTCGGTGCGTAATTATGAGCATTCACGCGTAAAATAGCGTGCTCCCGTGACTAACTAGTAAGAGGCATACCTCCCTTAAGTTGGCACTCATGCTGTGTGCTTGTTACAGTAAACTCTAATACCGTGAGAATTTCGGCACAAGCAAGATGTGCAGTGTGGTCTGTATACTCAAAACAGGTAGACAAACAGTGCACAAGTGTCAAATCTGTTCGAACCGCAACTATAATGAAGTTGTTTGTATATGACTTTTGTTATTTTTATTATTATTATTATCACTATATATTAACTAGCTAACTGTGGTAAGCTCCGGTAGTTGCGTCCAACAACATCATCTTATGATCTCATCTGTATTGTGTGATTGCAGGTTCTACATCACTGAGTAGAAAGCTATCTCTCGCTATCAAGACTCGCAAGCGAGCTGGCAGTTAGACGACAGTGAACCAATAAAGTCGTGACACCACTGTGCTTATGTGAGTGTCGAATCATTCGCTATAGGAGCGACCTTCACGGCCTGAAGAAACACTTTAATGATACCAAAAAAAAGGTAATTTACTCCGTTAAATTCGTTTTACAAATAATAATCGACCATCTTGTGACTTACGGCACTGCTATCATCTACGCGAAGCTTGGTCTGATTATTTGTCAGTTTAGTTGTCCAAGTAGTCGTTAATAGGAATGTTAGTTCATCAAGGAAAACTTCCTCTTGATCAGTTCCCCCAACTGGTGACCGCTATGTCCATCACAATGAGTCGTACACGGTTTAAATTTTAGTTTGAATAATCGTTTGCGTGATACTCAGTATTCGTGTGTAATTTTTGAATTAGTGCTTATTAGCAGCGATAATTTGTGATGGTTATTTGTCGTTCCAGGCAAACAAGGCTGCAACCTTTATCTTTGTATGTTTTTTTGATTGTATAAGCGACCATTAGTCGCTGCCGTTCAAATAACACTCTTGCTGAATGTCAAGAACGACATGTGTTCTTCTCTAAAAGGAACTTTACTGTCATTGTACGTCATTGTTCTACTTCTTCTCAAAGTGATCTTTCATCAGTTACAATGACAATGTTAACATGTATTGTGTATCATTTTCTTTCTGTTAAAGATAAAGCCGCTGGCTCGACGCGATAGTAATTGAGGGGGAAAGCGATACCCCAGAACGCGAATATTGCCGTGGCGTAGATTTATCGAAGACGACAACCGAAGACACTTGACGCCAGAATCATTATCTTCGCAAGACTTTTATCGGGATTACTTAAGTTGGCGCAAGCATATTGACATCAGTGTACCAGAGCCGAGTTGATCTTGTCTCCGACCAGCTAGCAACGACACAATGTCTACCAAAGTGAAGAAAGACAGGGGTAAGTGCCATTCGATCATTATTTCATTTTCTTCTCTATTTATTGGATTTTCCTTCATATATCATCGCCACCTAGTCTGCTCTCGTCTTATTAGCCATCAGTTGATTCTGGGAGGCTAAATAACGATAATACCTTATTCGGTAAGAGACTTCCCCATTTAGTAGCATCAAATAGATAGTATCTAATAGCTATTCGAAGTGATACTAAATTACTACTACTATTGGAAATTGTCCTTGTCGCTGCCAGCAAGCAGAATTAATTCTTGCGAACGATGAAATAGGTCACATGTTGATAGTGAGGTTTTTGTATTTAGAACTCATTTAGAGTGCAAATACAAATGTAAAGGAAATGTTACAGCGAGGCTTTGATGTCTGCCAAATCCTACATCATTGTTAAGTAAGGAAGTCAGGCTAATTTCTTCTATGTTCAGCGTTCTTTTGTTTTCTCTCAATATATATATTGTATGTCATAATATGTTTTATCTGAGGACAGGCAGATACGGCGCGGCAAAGTATAATAGCGTTTCTGCGTTCGTACTCAACAATTTGGAGCGCTTTAATGTCAGTCACATTTCCAGTTTTCGAGTCTAGTAACGCCCCTCTATCGGGGGGACGCTGTCGGCCACCTGCGTTGACACACACAACACAACAACAACAACAATTAATAATAACAACAAGCCGTGATAGTTAACTTGAGAGAACTTACCGCTTAGCTCTATGACTCAACCTCATGCGTCCCGTTTAACAAAAATGCCACAGGAAAGCACACCTCTCTTAGCTGAGCACGTCAGCATTGAATCGTTTCTGTCCAAAAGAATGAAGATGGTTTCAATTATAATCGCGTAACTGCTCTTGTCTGTTACTTCACATGGTGACTGCATCTAATGAATTCAATCATGCGAAGTATAATACGTCCTTTTGCTTATTTAATATCTCTCTCTCTCTCCCTCTCGTTTACTTCCGCATCGTTGTGGTCCTTCTCTACTGGATTTTGATCGAGATAATCGGACTCAACACCAAACCCTCCTGCTGCTGCGGCTGCTGCTGTTTAGTGTCTGCCTTGTTCGCCTGTGCCATTTCTCTATTTGTTTTCATGGGACTGTTCACGTACACGAAGTATGCTGCCACTTCAGCTCCGTCAGTGGTAACGGCGTACTGCTGAGCACTAGTGATTCCGAAAACGTGTCCAATGGCATGCGTAAGCTGCTTGTTGCGTGACAAACTAAGCTCGTTCAGTTATCTCCTGGCAGCAACAAAAACGACGCTTAGCAAGCACGCCGTCTTTCTATTGGTGATAGCATTTTTATCGTATCTCCATCATTGTCGTTGTCTACGCTATTCGTCAGGAATGGTCACCTGAGTGGTCATCCTTTGTGGCCGTTAGATTTCTTCTGCTGAGCAGCTTGACCACCGGCGACTAGAACAACTGTTATTGTAACTTTGCCCTTTACGCCACTCTAACACACACACACGCAAAGACACAGACACCAGACAGCGCAGAGGAGAGACGAAATTAATGGTGCCTAGCGTGGTGGCGAGATAGATAACGCAGGTGCTGGTGGACAACATCACACTATATCATGCTCAGCACATCACCGCAACGCTAATGTTACACATCATGTTACAGATCATGTCGTTGTTGCTGTTGCCCCCGCCGTTGTCTGAGAAACATTCGCTGCTCGAATTGTGTTTCACTACTTTTATAGTGATGCCGAGGCAATAACCACGTTATATATATATATATATATATATATATAACACGCAACAAATCCACTACAACATGAGTAACAAAGGGGCTACCACTGCGATGAACAAATTATAGAAGCGGTGTTGCTAAAGATAGTGAACTTCTGCATTACATTTTCGTTTTATATTTTCACTCATGTTACAACGGAGGGGGAGGTGTTATGCTTTGCGGCGAGTGGCATCGCTTTAAATTTTTGTCCAACCTTGGCAACATAGCTACTATAATTAATGAAACTTCTTTGAGGAGCTTTGCGTGCTCTTCTTAATATATGATTACATGATCGTAGAATAATAATTCGGGTGGTAAACTTTTGGCCGTGTTGGTGATTATTTACTAATTTTTAACAACAGTTACTATTATTTACTAATTACAGCTTACTCTTCGAGGGGCTTCGTGTTCTCGTAATTTAAAGGGAAGGCACAGAGATTTTTCTCTTTTGCTTCACTTGATAAAGCTAATTAGTCAGATACTCATATTTAGCTATCTGCTGGTGGATTGGGAGATGAAGGGGTCTCTTTCCAAGTGCACTCAATTCTTTACCAGGCAAGAATATATATATATATATCTATATATATATGTGTGTGTATATTATATTCCAGGGATGAAGATTGACCCGTTCCGGTTCGAAGGAGAGGGAATTTCATTTAAAGGAAAACTGATCGGAAGCGAAGCCGTCAGTAGCGTAAGTATCAAATCTTCGTTGCTAGTGACTTCGTCCTATTAGCATATATCGACAGGTTAGGTTATGCAGGACCACATCCACCTATATTGGAATACTTCATGTGCTATATACGGATATGCTATTAGCACTACTATTAAATGGTTTGCACTGCCAAGAGTAAATCTTCTTATATTCTAAAATATACCTATTAGTACAACCGTAGAGCAAGGGCAACATATACCACTGCAGCTATTCCTCGAGTGGCCCTCGTCTGGGCTGAGGGTCTTCCAGCTTCAATATTGTTGTCGTGGTGGTTCTGATTTCCACATACGTTGAGTCATTACATTCGACAATTCCGTCCTCGTTCGCTTCATTGACCACATCGTTGGTCTGAAAAGTAGGACAATGCCCTACAATGTTTTGTCAACCTGAACTCCATTAGCACCCCCAAGGGAAAATGTTGAAATTGCTCTGGCATGCACTTGTACATACGGCATACTCGAATATTGCTCCTCTCGTTTATGACATTCATTCTTTGTTATGAAAAATGGAGTAACGTTTGGGTACGTCGCAGCATTTTGATTTTTAGCCTCGAACCATTAAAACGAAATGCCACCTTCCTAATGTACAAATGAAATTATTACATTAAATACTCAACTGGTGCTGGCAAAGGCACTCGAGAATCGAAATTTGTTACCTGCGGCAGAGGTAACATATATATATATATATATATATATATATATATATATATATATATATATATATACGTTCTTCATCGGAGAGCTGCAGGAGATTTGCTGGAGCGTGCTTTTTTCTTGGGCAACACGTCTGGAGGTTCGAGTTGTGCTCCGTTGTTTGGAACAGCATTGCTATCACTGCATTGATAGTGGGAACGAACAGCCGTTGGATGAGACCGAGATCGAATCGATTTGAAGCTGGATGATGGCTATCTTGATTATGACGCAAACTTAACTCCACTTTGTGTGTAAAATACATCGAGGCTCGATTATTGTCTATTCGGCCGAATCTAGTGCAGTTTAGTTCATCGTAGCGCAAGGAACCGTGTGTTGTTCACTGAACAGAACGCGGAGTACTCCGACTTCCAAGGCCTAAACGAGTGCCCCGTTATGTTATGATAGTAGAAGATGACACAGCTATATCAGTGCTTCGTATACGGTTTATAGATATCGATCTACTGAATTGGAGATAATATACGTCAGATCCATTCCTTTAAGAGAAGGGGGTCTTAAGCTTCTGGAGTTATTTTCGGGACAAAGTAAAAGCCACTTCTGAACGTTGCGTTTGACCCGACGAACAACAGGGGGGTGTGGCACAGCATTCAATTTCCGAACGGCAATTTTATAACATTTTCATTGGTTGCAGTCTTGTATCTATCTAAGTATGATACAAGTATGAACACATGACTAATGGAGAGTCAATTGCTTCAGTATCGACAGACGGAGGTATTAGGGTTATAAATCACCTGGGAGACATCGAAGAGCTCCATGTTTATTTTGCGTGCGGCCGACCGTGGCGAAACAGATCTTTCAAAAACAGCAAAAATAAGCTGACCGACATCGTATTCAGTTGCTATATTGGCAAAAGCCCTAATCACAGGAGGCTTCTCCATATTGGTAGTATTTCTTGAAATAATAAAATGTGTTACTTTATATGAAATGTAATCAATCACCAATCAATCTATCATGATAATTGCTATAGGAACATCAGTAGCAAACATTAGGTCATACAGCACAATAACAACTTACTCAGTAATGACCATTATGTTGATTATAAACAGGCAGTATTTGATATATTAATACGTGTGTTTGTATGCAAATATAAACATGTATGATGTGCATACATGAAGTGATGAGTTCGAATTGTTTGAATTACATGGACATCTCGTTATCATAAATGATTATTATTATTATTATTACAGGCACGAGGTGATCGCATGTGCGCAGACGCGATGACTCGTTTAAAGTCGGTGGTAAAGGCGTCGGGCGAACACAAACAGCGCGTCTCGCTAACTGTCTCACTTGAAGGCATCAAGGTATTCATTACGCCACTCTTAGCCTTAATTAACATAGTCTATCTATAATATAAGTTGTATTTATGAATACGAACTAGATTATGCCCTATATCCGTTAAAGTAACAAGAATAAATGTTTATTCTATTTTAAATTTACATGGAATTACATCTCCACAATAATCCAATAAACAATGAATGCAATAACAAAATCTATAACAAGTATAAGGTGTTATATAACAATGAACTCACCGGGCACCCAAAGTAGTAGGAGTACATATTTGTTCGTATTTATTTCGTTGTGGTGTTCTTAGGTGTTCGACGAAAAGACTCACGAGCTGATGTGCCATCATCCCGTGCACCGAATTTCGTTCATCTCGCAGGACCAAACGGACCCGCGAGCCTTCGGATACGTGTCAGGCACACCGCAAGGCGGACACTCGTTCATTGCCATCAAGACCGAAAAAAATGCCTCTCAGATCGTGATCGGTACGATGTTAGCCTATTATTACATATTATCCGGATAATGAAGAGTTACTGAATTCTTCGTGCTCTTGCAATTGTTCAATAGTCCAAGAAATTATCGCCAGAAAGTGCAAGCTTAAAACGTAAAAGGTTTGAAGACCGTATCTTGTATTGGCGTTCCTTTGGAGAGTCATTTTTGTGATTGGAAGTTTCCTCTCGAACATCAAAAGGAGCGAACCTAAGTTAAAGACGTCGACTACTTCTGACGGTATAGGGACCTTTACGGTGCAATCGTATTCGATCTCATTGTTCTGATGATAATCACATTACGCTTTATTTGCATTGTTATTTGACAGCTCTTCGCGACCTTTTCGAAGTAGTCCTTGAAATGAAGCAGCACGAGATGAAGCGACGTAGTGGATCGACGGCAACCCCCCACAACAACAACAGTAATAACACCACCTCCGGCGGATCGAACGCTATCACCAGTAGTAGTAATAGCAACAGACATTCGTCTTCTTCCTCTGCAAACCATGTGAGTAACAACAACGATGATGACAACGATTACAATTCAATCAATCCAACTGCTGTAATATAGTGTTGAATAATGTATATTAAATAATTGTTAATTTTTTTGCAACTGCTAATTGGTAAACGATTTAGTGCTGTCTAGTCTTCAGAGCGTGAGGTAAGCAACAATCGCTCAGTCGAATAGAATTTTTCCTCGAAATGCGGATATCGGTGTTTTATATTTGAAGCATCCTAAATAGGAGATACCATATAACTATCACCAAAAAATGAGTTGGCCGTATTTTGAAGCAACCAGCAGACATTGAGCATTATTATTTCTCAGATTACTTATCCACCATACTGCGGACCCGAACTTCCTCATCTATTTATCCTATCCCATAGTATGGATTCACGCTTAGCGTTCTTTGGTATAAAATCTATGTATCTATTTTGTTTGAAGTTGTTGATACTTGGGACGGCTCGATTGTATCTTGACGTAACGAATATTTCGTTGGTCGCGACGAAATAGCACGCTACATAAGGCGAATCTCTGCTTTTTAATGGTTCGGTACAAAGAAGCTAATCATTTCCTTGAGATAGTGGTTGAGTAATTATCATTAACCTAAAAGAGTAGATTGCATCAGCATTCGACTTTTATCGCATAACAGCATAACCACGTTCATATTCAGTAGAGCCCAGGTGGTTTTTAATCTCACGTCTTTTTTGCGTAAAACAAAAGTATGCATAGTTCTCTCTCTCTCTTTCTCTCACTGGCGGGAAATTGCAAGAATTTCATTCATTTCAGTACTCAGCAAAGAATGCGCTAGTACTTACGAGCGCTAGTTCTTAGTATTCAGTGGTTCCTTTACCGTAAACTAGTTGACGGCGAATCTTGAAACGTCTATTCTAAGAATATGGCCTTATTTCGAACGCAACCGAAAGCGAGTGTGTGATTCGAGTGTCTGCAAGGATCCAGCAATGTTCATTCCCACGCGTGACCATCGCTTGTTACACACTCCAGCGACCAGTGATTGTCTGATTGGAGAGCTAATTTTTTACGCGTTAAACTGGCGCCAACTAATGCCAACCTCAAGGCGGCTATCTATGTAAAAGCATGTTCGGCTACATATTGTGCAAAGTACAATAACTTAGATTAACATGTCTGAACAAAAATATAACACGGTATGGACCAACAGCTGCTGGACATGTGGCGTTGTTCTAGATAGACATTCGTTTTGTTGTGCGACTGCGAGGATGTTATCGGATATTGGTGAATTATCGTCTTCTGGATGAAGACAGATTTCTCATTGTTTGAGTGTACAGTTGTCGTTCCAGCGGTGCGGTTTCCAGATGTTGATCACGCATCGCAAACTGCTTCATTCAATCGATGTTGTGTCGTGTTCACATTGAGCTAAAGTTTTAACTAAATTGCTATTAAAAAACAACACAAGAAATTCATCATTTACTCACACGGTATTGTCTTATACATGCCACTATAAATACGAGATCACTGAATTTGGTGAAGAGAGCAATTAGATCACTTCTTTTGATTCTTAGTAAAAATATCTAGGCATGCCTAACAATCAATCACAGTGCAGCCAGTCATGGTGCTATAATAACTACAATATACAACAATTACAGCATAACAATGCATCTCACAGGCATCTAGCAAGCTATACTTAGAATAGATATGCACAGATAAAACATGAATGACACATCGTACGCCTACATTATAGCTATTCAAGTAATGAATGAATCGAGTCAATTACAACTGTAATCATGATACAGTTAATTCATCACTATCATAAATAAATTATGAGCTTCAAATAAATATTAGTGATGAATGAAAACACCTACAGCGAGCGCCCCGGGTCCATTGAGCGTGTTATGTCATTATAATAATTCGTATAGTGATTGCAAATCCGACTGGCCTCACGCAGGTGGTTATTTGAACCATTATTATGTTCACCAATGCTACCTACCATGCTAAGCTACTACCGCCATCGCTTCGATTCGCTTTTTATAGAGTGAAGTTTGTGATGGCGCCACTTAATGCTGTTTTTTTTTATTACTAATTATCACTATTATTATAATAGCTGTTAATAATAGCTATTATCATACCTCAGCTACTGAATATCCACGTGCTATATAAAGACATGCAAAATTGGTCGGGTGTTGAGAGCAGTAGTTGTAGTGAATCCCCCCATTTGTCCATTTGTTGTCCACACCACTACCTAGATCTGCTTGAGTGTGTGAGCGGACCACAGTGAATTACTGTCATTGGTCATATATTGATGATGCATGCAGTGTCATCGTATTCCGAAATAGAAAATAACCAAAATTGTTGTTTTGTATATGAATGTGTATGTGTGCGTCTTTGTTAGTTTAGTGTACACTACGGCTGTAGTTTTGTTACAATAATGAAATCTGATAACAGTGATAATTCATTCTCATCAATGTATTACTTATGGTACGAATCAGTTGATTGCTCATGTTGACCCTTACTCGAAGTAAACAAATAGCCATTAACGAGCATTGAATTTGAAGGGCAAACATAAGAAACATGATTTTCGATCTGCTTTCGATTGAAGTCGGCAATCCGTTGAAATCAAATCAATTCGTTGTATCAATCATCTCCCTGTCGATGGGTCATCTACACCCATTTCCTACAAATGTACCTGTAATTGTAATCGCTTCAATTTGGGCCGTTGTTTAAACCCACTCGATTTCACCCGCAAACAGTTCACCATCTACTTGAGCTGCAGAAATCATAACAGCAGGTAGCATATAGTAGCCCTTAAGATCGAACAGGACCGAGCAAAGCTATATTCCTAAAACGCAATGATACTTCTGTCAATGTCCACACTATATGTAGAAGCTTTCTAATTTTGCAAGAGTGGTGGCCTAGCTTTGACGAATTAGTAGTTGAAAAAGAAAAAAATCGACTCTGTGTGTATGCGTGTGGTCTTGTATGATTCGAATGCCGTGTTGTTACTCGCTGTTATTTGTTGCTGTATTGTCTGTCCATCGTGGCGATCGGTGGGAGGCATGGATTGATGGATGGATTGATGAGCGCCTTTGTGTGATAGCTATAATTGCTCCTCCCATACCCATATTCCTTCCAAACATTTAGGAGAATGAGCATGCGGATGGCCACCGTCATATCGAAGCACTCCTCGACCCAACAGCTGCTGGAACGGTGTTCAACACCGGGTCGGCGGTTGCCGCTGTTGGTGGACAGCAAACAACATCAGCAGCAGCAGCAGCATCGGCCGAAAGCTCACGGCCAGGTGAGGTCGCCGTCGTCGATGACCTGCTCGATCTTCAAACTGAACTCGACTGCCTGCAACAGGTTTGTTTCATTTGTTCGCTCGATCGATCGATCAATCGTCTGCCTGTTTTCTTGTCGCTTGGCTCGTATGTTTGTTCCCGTTTGCTTGTTTATAAATTGTTCTACGCTGTTCTGCAATGTATATATTTATGTATCTACCTGGCCATCTATAGCCTTCCAATCAAGCACCGCTTAAAGTGCGTGGCTGCTACTGACTGCGTTGCTTTTTGTTGCGATCACCACCTCAATTCCTCCTCAGTTCGGTGCTGGACTGCTCAGTGATTAATTTGTCTTGTGCTGCTGTTATTGTTTTGTATTTAAACCGTTGGCAACGAAAGCACCGAGCGTTTACACCAGATGCACATGTTGTCGATTAACGGACAGGCCAATAACGCAATTTATTTGTACGAAAATTAAAATGTAACTTTTGTGATGAAATAGTTCCACGCGCTGCAGTGAGCTGCATTGCTTTGCTTGACGCTTGCTTTTACCCATTTGTCTTACTGATCCAATTGTTGCTTCATGGGTTGATTGTGCACAAGAGCTATCAGTTTCATCTGTTCTGCGACAGCGCAATGACACCTGTCATTGGGATGGGTTTTCGTGCAAAGCTTCTAAGGTTGCCGCGACATCGTTCTGTTCAGATGCCTCAAACTACTTCGCGGTTCTACCTGTGTACATAGATTTTACAGCCTCCTTCCTCGTGGTGGAGGTGGAATCGCTTACTTCGCAGATCTTTGCTTACTCGGTAAAGAAACACTTTAGTACCCAACGACACATCCTGAATGAATAGGCCCGTAGGGGTATATGTCCCAGGTCGCAGGTTCAGTTCCTGCTCTGGCCTCAGCGAGGTGTGGATTTTCTTTCGTACATTTCTCGTGGTAATTCCATAATACAGCGAACTACAGTGAAATGTCTGATGGGTGAAGAATGAAAGTCCAGCACATGAGAGTGCCATATACCGCTGAAATCTGCAACTGTCTTCAGGGGAAAAGTGCTGGTCTTTTCGTTTTTTTGCCTATGGCAAAATTTATCGCTGCAAATGCAGACCGAAGTTCTCGGTGGTGGTGGTGGTGTTTCTGTTGTCAAGGTAATTTCATGTGTGTGTGTGCGTGTGTCTGTCGGGTGTCCGATGAACGCTAAATGAACCGAACGACAAAGACTAAACGCTATGAAATTACTGTTCTATTCTCCGATCGCCCTAGAGAATCATTAACATTTCGCACACTTGTTTACTTGTCTGGTCACAATATCTGTTATTACGTCTTTTAACCCATTTTCAACGAACAAAAAATTCAAATACATGCACTATAGGTACTGATTTTATTAACCACTTCGTGAAAATCATGTTGGATTTAGATACTCTCATTATCTGAGTCGGTAGTTCCATTGATTCGTATTCTATAATAATTTGATAGATATACTTTCGTTCCAGAAAGGTATGTTTAAGCATAACATAACTGTTTGTTCCAGCACGATATAATTCCTGAATGAATGATAATCATAAAGAGAGCATTCAATCGACGCTTATCTTTTATATATTTCTGTCCGAGCCTTGCAGACATATAAGTTACGTTACGTATTGCAAACATATAAAAGAAAGTTACATATAAATCTTATTGTAAATCTTTGGTTATGTCCAGACACCTAACATGATTTCCTTCAGGGCAAATACTGATGCGCATCTTTGAGGCTGGAAGATTATGCAACGAAACCTTTCCGAATGAGTACTCACTCAAGCCAAAATAGTGTCAGAAGATACCAACTATTGCTCTCTTCGACGTAGCACACGAGTTTACGAGCAACAAAACAAATTCACCGCGCGGCAGTGACAAGCGACAAGATGAAGGAAACTGAAATGTAGCTAAAAATTCGATTGATTCCATTCGTCGTTTTGGACCTGTTTTTTCTGCAATTTTAGAAACACTTGTAGAATATCAACGATGAAAATAAATGCAACCGCCGATAGCAGGCGACACTTCAGCTGGGACGGATCAAGTTTAGTTATAGATCCGTTGTGAGGATAAAGTAAGTGAATCCAAGGCTGAATTGCTTGAAAGATTACACCGGTTATGGTGGCTATACTTATCTGCTATGTTATTGTCCTTGTTCATTCGCTCGTCGAGCAGGGAATCGAGCAGATGGAGGGAGAAATCACCACGGCTGAGGCAGCGTTCGGGGCAGATCTGTTTGGGTCAACGCATGAAGTGCCCGGACAGCTACAGGCGACCACGAGCTCTATGGTGAATAATTTCGATGAATTTCAGTCTTCAAACACCCTCGGAGAAAAGAGACGTTTTCATTAGGACGAGTGAAGTAAATCGTAGTAGCCTCTTCTGATTTATCAGGTTATCGTTACCGTGTCCAAATTTCGTAATTAGCAAAACTCAGCATTTGAACTACATCGTCAATGCGGTGCATTGATGTGACCTTGTGTGCTAGACGTTTAACACTTGTGCTCATCACTGGTTGAATACTAGACGACTCTTTGAGCATATTCCTGCGAATTAATTTGTCTGCGAATTAATCACGTTTCCTCTGCTTATTTCAGCTGGAGTCAAACGGCGGCAGCAGTAGCAGCGCAACTGGTGGATCTTCGGCCTACTTTCAGCCAAATAAAGTATGTCTCCCGCCGGTATCGCCTATGGCTTCTGTGACCGGAGCGCACGCCAGCGGATCCGCGGCGAGCACTTTCCCCCCAGCTCAAACGAGTGGTGCTAATTTGACGGCGAATCACACCCCCTCTATCCCACTATCTCCTATTCCGATGTCGTCGTTGGGCGCTTCGTCGATCGGTGGCCAGAGCGCACTTCTGCTGCCACCTCCTCCGACGAGTTCGTTGCCCTCGACACCGAAGAGGACACAAACTCGCCAGGGCGGAGGTTCTACCTCAGCGGAGCTTTTTGCCGCCGCCACCTCAGCAGCAGCAGCAGCAGCATCGTCGTCATCGTCGACGGCGACGACAACAGGCGTCACGTCCGTGGCCTTGGCAGGTGGAGCCGGAGTGCTCTCATTGGCTGCGAGCTCCAATTTTGCCAAGGGACCACAGACTGCTGCTGTTGCCGTCGCCACTTCGTCTATGACGTTGCCAAAAGGCTTTACGCCAGGTGAGTATAAAGGTGAAATAGATGCCAACATATCGCTCTGTTCTAACTTTACTCCACAAGGGCGTTATGTGTAAGAACTCCGCCGTGATGGTGATGATGTCATAATTTGTGCAATTTTACTTTGCTCTTGGCTGTCATTTCTGCATCCCTAGGGGGCATGTCATCCGCTAGTTGGGCGGAACCGAATTCGGCTGTAGCCTCTGGTTTCGCTGGCTCATCGACATCGTCGTCGCATTTCGGCTTCGGCGATTCGTTTGATGACACCTTTGGCTCATCGGCATCTACGACAGCAGCGGGGCCATTGGCCGATGGCCAATGGCCAAACTGTCACTGTCCCCTGGTGGTTTCTTTTGGACAGCAGCAGCAGCAACAGCAGCAGCAGCGGCAGCAGCAACAGCAGAGGTTAGTAGAGGAACTATACTAGATCGTATGTAGAGTTGGTGTTTCTTCCTTTATTAGAAACGCTGTCCATATGATGATCATTGTGTGTGCATAATTGTATCAAGCCGCTCTTAAGATCTGAACAGATAACAGTAAATTAGCTTATTATCATAAGTAAAGGTAAAGCTCTATTGGTTTATTAAAGAAACCGCAATTTTCCAATGCTCAAGTTCTCTTATATGTCATCACGCAGTTAGTAGTTAGCTGGCTAGTTAGCTCACGTTTTACTTATTAGGAAAATCGCACAAACTAACGTGGACACAAAATACATATTACATCTTTCTCTCTTTCTCTCTCTCTCTCTCCTTGCTTCTGAAGAAGTGCTGATGTTACTGGCCTGTTCTCCCAGACGTCCCGGGGCCCATCGACAGCACCTCCTGCTCCTTCGAGCCAGACGCAGTTTAGCTTCGAGGGTTCGGCCCTTCCGGGCGGCACGATGCTGTCCTGTAATCTGCCCCCACCACCGGTTGGTCATGCGGGCGGTCACCAGCGAGGCGCACAGCATGCGCGCAGTACCACCTCATCCTCGTCTTCCTCATCAACAGGTGCTACCACCAACACAGCGTTGTACAATGCCAATGCTGCTACTACTGCTGCTGCTGTCAACAACAACAGCAGCAGCAGCAGCAGCAACTCAACGATCGGCCTCGTCGAGTCATTGGCCAGGACGGGTCTGCGCGGCGCGGCCGCCGCTGAAACGTCCACCAGAAGTCGGTCACACTCCGCCAGCCGAGATCATCATTCCACTGTATGTATACCCGAAATAATATTATCACCCTTTGAAATCGAACATCTAGCCTTTGGTCGACTGTTAACTAAAAGTCTAACTTATGAATATAGCTCGTCGGTGATAATGACGATGAAATGCCTCTTGGCTTGTTTGTATCATATGTACAGTCGAAACGGTTTGTAACTTAGCTCATGCTATATTACATGACGGCGCACGCCATTGGAATAAAGATAATATATAAAACAATTCAAGATTGTCCCCTCGCCCCTCGATATGTTACGGTGTCAGTATTTAAGTAATATACTGAGGAGAATAGTTATAGCTGTATTGTTGTTGTTTTTTTGTTGACATGATAATTGCAGGAGTTGGGTTCGAGCCGCGGGGTGCTGTCAGCAACAATGCCAGCGGCGGCGGCTGCGTCTGTATCAGGGGCTCCTGTGGCAGCAAATGGCGGTTTCAACGCAGTGTTTGAGAACGCCCGCCCGAACTCCGGTCTGATCGGTCAAGTGGCGCCCGCCGCATCCGTCGACAGCGTGTTTGATGATTTTCGGTTCGATGGAGCAACGCCAGTTGGTTCGGCTGATATCCAAGCAGGCCCACTAAGCGGTATGGGGCCGCATGCCCCATTAGCGCATCAGGCTGTACAGCGTGAGTCGCACTTTTCAGCGGCGCAGTTCTCCTTTGAATCTGTAGCATCGTCGTCGAATCTGTCGAGGGGCCGTACACAGGAAAGTACCGAGTTGTTCGATCCGCCCCTAACGCACAATTCGACCCAGTTCGATATAGCACCTGTAGTCACATTTCCACCGCCACCGAATTCAACCATGTCAGCGGCAGGCGGAGCCGCCACAGCTACCGGTACAGCTATTGCCGCTCTCTCGGGAAGCGGCATCTCAGGACCCACCCGGGCATCTGGTGCGCTCGGCTCGTCCTCATCATTCGGCTCGTCGACAGTCCACAGTGGCAGCGAGCTTGCATCTCCCCGCTTCATGCCAACCCTTGGCACCTCGGCCACTGTCTCCGCTTCACCTCCAACCACATCCAACCAACAGCAGCTAACCAGCGGCAATCTTGCCGCTATCGTTGCCGCAGCGAACGCGCCGATGGCCGTAGGTAGTGTGCCACCTGCCGACAAGTACGCGGTCTTCGAGGAACTTAAGCAAGAGGAACAGGCGGCTGTGACGTCGCCTCCACCGATACTTGCCCCACTTTCACCGCCTCGAGGGGTACAACAACAACAACCCCCGCCGACGCCCGCGATGGTTGGTGGCTCTAGAGGGCAAATAAATACGACCTCGGCGGTGGGGTCAATCTTCAGTGCGCCCTCTTCATTGTCTGGATCGGTGTCCGCTGCAGCAGCGTCAAAGTCTGCCGATCTGTTTGCAAACTTTAACGCGTTCGGGACATCGCCAGCCTCAATGCCAGCCGGCATCGGCGTTATGCCATCAGCACAGATGGAAACGACTCCATCGAGTCAGCGCTCACTCGCTGACGACTTCTTCTTTGACAACTCGGCTGCTGGGGCGAAATCTGCTCATACCTTAGCGGCGGACACGGGCTTTGCCAACTTTGACAATTCGGCAAGCTCGGGATTTGGGTCAGCATTCGAAAGCAACTTTATCAGCCCATCGATGACTGTGCAGACCACCTCGATTGGTGTCAGCTCCCAACCTCAGTCGAACAGCCACAATACGCAGACTACAGTCAACGATTTCTTTGGAGAGTCAGTAGTCGGATTCGAAGCGCATTTTGACGCACAGTTTCCTACTCAGCCAGATGTCCAGTAAGTTTCAAGTGAGAACGTTTCATCATTTGATTTCATATAAATAAATAGTATATTGATAAACAGAGAGAGAGAGAGAGAGAGATACATATGCAGTAGCTTCGGCGCGAATGCCAAAATGATACTACATTATATATATATATATATATATATATATATATATATATATATATATATATATATATATATATATATATATATATAAAGTAGTATAATTCTGAGCTCTGGGTTCCGGTTCAGGGTTTAGTCAGTAAGAGTCTGACACTACCAGGCAAATACATCAGTGTGAGGCCTGGTGTCCATGCAGGATTTACCTTTAACCTCTTAAAAAAAAAAATATATATATATATATATTACAGAACCAGCAGATGTATTCTATGTTTGACTGACATTCAATCATTATTTGTTTTATCCAAACCGTATTATATAAATAGCAATGTACCAGAATGATCTGCTTATATTATGTCCAACAAAGTTAATAGTATTTCCTTTCACTTTTCATTTTTCTCTGCATTTGACAATGATGCAGATCGAACAGTCCCAGCGGAGCAAATCGTAGCGGAGGAGCCGCCACGCTGGTGAGTCACGGCAGCACCGCGAGCAGTAATGGTAATGGCAGTGAGACGGGATCGGCTAAGCGTCCGCCAATGCTGAACGCTGCCATGAGGAGTAACCCGTTCTGCGCGCTAAGCACCGACTCCACACCTTCGGAAGATTTCAATACACCGCCGGTGTCGAGCGCCACTGCTGCACCTCAGCATGAACCGGCTTCAGCAGGTCGAAGCGGCAACGGTGGCCAGGTGGGCTCCGGCCCGCGTAGTCAGAAAGGGGTAACTTCTTCTTCCAACGACGACAACAACTCGGTCTGCTCGCCGAGTGAGGCCACAACGGCCACAAACGCGTTCGTGTCCGCCGCATCGAGTCCCTCGAGTGATCGCTTTGTGACTATGGCGTCGGGCTCGAGTCTTTCCTCTTCGGAGAACGACCTCACCTCTTCATCTCCACCACCAACTGTCGCCCCACAAAATCCTCCCCGACCCCCGAGTTCTGCCTCGTTCGGCCAAAATGGCATTACAGCGGCAACACACCAACCCCTCACCACAATCACCACTACTACTACGACTACTACGTCTACTTCTACAACCCCCGCTATCGCTGTCGCCCCCGCTACTTCCTCATCCACATCCTCATTTTCTCCTTCCCAACGTCAACATCCTCATCATCATCATCGTCATCACCCTATGGCTCCCACTGACTTTCCGCCCTTCGCTTTTGATGCCCCTGTAGCTCCCGCGGTGACGTTTGCGTCACCCGTCGCTATCGTACCACCCTCACCCGCTCATGGGGTCCCACTACTCCCAACGAAATCCCAACCTGGTCCAATGCCCAGTGGTGAGGCATTCACCTCCTCCACCGTCGCTTCTGCTCCTGCTGCTGCTGTTGCTGCAGCAGCAATCCACACGAGTGACATGGCTTCTTCTATCCATACTCACCCGAACGTTTCCACCGCAGTAAACCCGTTCTGTATGGGCAGTTTCACTGGACAAGTGGCTGGTGCCAATGAGCAGCACCAAACGATGGTGCAGCAGCTGTCCAACCAGGGCGGGACGACGTTCCCTGTTGTCGACCAGTCATCTTCGGAGCTGCTTGACAGCGACAAGGATCGAGACGAAGGTTTCTCCGGTAGTAACGCGGGTAGCGTGTCACCCTATCCCACTGTTCTCTCCCATGTTCGGCAGCAGCAGCCGCAGCAGCAACAACAACAAGAACAGCAACAATCGCAGCAGCTACAACCGCAGCAGCATGCGCCCTACTCCATTGGCAGTTCCGCTATCCAGAATCTCCAACCGAGCCAGCAACATCCCTCTATCCAACAGCAACAACAACAAGCGTTCCCTCCCGGTCCTAATCAGCTACCTCCCAAGGTGACAAGTTGCGCATTAGAATCCCGAAATGGTTCAGCTGGTGGCCCATTCGGTCATGTCCCATTCTTCGCTCACTTTCCTACGGTGTTCCCTGGAAACGATGAGGCACAACCCGCTGTTAGTGCGGCAAGTCCACCACCTGGCGGCATCTTCAGCAAAAAGGATGACCCGTTCAATGAAGACTTCTTCAATATGCTGAATAGTTCGGCGGGCCCCGACGCACCGGGTCAACAACAGCAGATCGACTCATTTTGGTGTAGGTAGCACAAACGATTGCACGACGATTGACCGCGGTGTCTGTGTTCGTATCAACGATTGTGTGTCCGCCTGGCCAAGAGCATGCGATCCGGAATGGCTGCCTGAATACACACCACCAGTGCCTACCCGATCACGTGTTGGTAGAGCGTACTCATAATGGATTGCAATGTTACTGTATGATGCAGTGTTACCTAATTTATGGATAGATCCCACGTTCACATGCCACTCCCGACCGGTCCCACCCAACACTGCACAGTATGCGTAGCCTAGAAAATGCATGTGATCCATATGTATTTGGCATTCGAATACATACATTCAACAGTCGGTGGGCTACGGAGATAATGCAGCAACACCACAGAAGCAATATCATACACGTGTGGACCGGATACAACAACTTACTATCCAACAGTACGTTATTCTAGCATCCGCATAGGTTTACCCCAACGAGTGCACTATTTATAGCCAACTATAGGATTGTTTATGTGTAAGTAGAGACAACGACGCGATGGGGAGCAGATGGTGCTAAAGTTGGGCGAGCGATTATCGATTGATTGAGAGTCGGGCCGATTGGTCGCTTATAGTTGTAGAAGCACAGACGCATATAGAACGATACAAACAAACCCCATGTTGCTAATCGGTAAAAAAGTCACTGTCCAGTTTATTCTTGCATTTTCATCAAAGATGGGAGACCTGCTTTATACCTATCTCTACACATTTCTCTCCAATCTGTCATATTTTCATTGTCCGCTATATGAAATGTTGAAATGTTGTTTGCATACCCTTTTCATTGAGGTGCTTTCTTGATGCCGTCGTCGTGTGCGTGCATGAAGTATTTCTTCTCAGTTACCTCGTTGCCGCTATTTGAGTCTCTATGTTGAACGCTTTATTTAATGATGCTGCGTGCTCAATGCGTGTGCTTGCTATGTGTAGATTAATGATAGTATGTACATGGCCATCGTTGCTGACAAATGGTTACTTTGAACTTGGTTATTATATTTATGTCATTGTTGCGTGAATTTCGTTCTGTCTGCCCTTATGAGATGAGTAGAAATCAAACACGGTATTTCTGTGATATCGTTCGCAACGCCATATCTACTTGTGACTATCATTCAAATAATTATACTCTCTATGTTTTATTTTTTACATAATTGACACATGATTAGTCGTGGTAACCTGTGTGGTACATTTGTCGTATAACCCTGTTATGTTATGTGAGCCGTAGCTTGGCTGTTTTAAAGTCTAATTGAGGCAATGATTAGTATTTTTTGTTTGTGAATGTTCGAATGACGGAGCACGAATCGCAGATCGCCACGACTTTCACCGTGATTTCTGCTATGTCAGCTAATTTCGACATTTTTGTCCATTTCAGGATTTACGTACCTAGCGCGGATAAAAATACAAGTGTAAGAGAGAGACCCATACACTCAGACTATACAGCTCCTCCTGTCACTAGAAACGTAACAGATTCATACACAACGTTCACTCATTCATAACGAACGATTATGCGAAAGACCAAAGACATGCAATGCCAATCCCCTGAAGTGTGCAACCGAAGAGTATTGACCAATGACTATTTGTTAAAAGTTATAGGAAAAATAACACAAACGAAGACGACATGAAATCCTCTAACAATAGAGATAAATTAATAGAGATTGATTGACATACATACACAATCAAGAGGATGAATGCTAACAGCTATTATTATTATTATTATTATTATTATCATAATAATATTAGTATCAATTTTTACAAATATAATTATAATTATCATAGTTAGGCAGAGATAGCTTAACTGACTATGAGCGCAAAAGCGATCATAACGTATTTTGCGTTGTATTAGAATATTTCCGAATATGGAATATTATACGTATGTTTACGGGATTGCACACTTGATATTCTCGACTATAAAAGATACACGATGTGTTACTCTCGAAGAAGAAGGATATAACGGGCTAAATATATATATTATAGATAATAGTTGCTGTCTCACCTATTAGCTCTCGGCAGTCGACCGCCACCGTAAATTCGCTATCCAGAAAATATGCAGACAAAGAAGCACCACGCCCGAATAAATATATATATATATATATATAAAAACCAAATGAGATGAAAAGTAACTGCAATGACAACTGCCAGTCACAACGGTAGGCAGTTGATTTATGAAATGATTTTTGTACAACATTTCATTAAAATGATGATTACATATTAGAACTTTCGATCCCATCCGTGAGGATAAAACGATGAAAGAATGACGGTGAAATAATAATAATTGGAGTTAGAACACAAGAATAAGAAGCAGCAGGAAACACGTAGAGATAAATGAAGTATTCATACACGCATATATTGCTCTAAATGTTAAGCTATTGCTAACTGGGGACATTCCCCAGGAACAAAACTACAAGAAAAATAGAAAGAGTAGTAGATACATTGAAATAATAACGATGATGCTAATATCGTACGTGACAAGTAGAAATGGAGCTATAATATATATAAACAGGAAGACAAACACATAGAATACAAAAACACACGGGGACAGAAACGCCAGGAAATCAACCGTAATAACAAGGAACAAAGAAGACGAGGAGGCTACGTAATAATACGAAATTTACATGGCACATCATTGAGACAACGGCCGACAAATGCGAAGAAATCTGGGATCGAGAGAGGAAGACGCTACTCTGTTGGTCGATTTCTATTATAGATCTATAGATACAATATGATGATCTGACCTGGCTCGGGACGCAACGACTCTGAAGGTAAAGAATATGACAAAAATGAAGAAGCGAAATGAAGACAAATGAAATGAAACAAACAGTAAATAATAACTGACTGTAAATAGAGTTTAGTTGTTTTATTACTATTACTACTACTGCTACTACTACTACTACTCATACGTATACTAGTAATATAATAAATTAGTTCGGTATTTTAATGAGTCAAATGGGGTTGTGTTTTTAATTACGTCAGTCAAATCTGAAACATATTTACGACAGACAGTGTCAGTGTTATAGATGCATACATACTAAATACTTAACTGTCTGTGAAGGGCTAGCAGGCTTTGGTGAATCATTCAATCATCATTCTCATTGATGTTATTTGAATGATGCTAGTTCTAAAGATAAAAGGTAACTAACTTAATCCATAAATTCGAAAGTGCAACGACCGCATTTCTTGTTTGGATCCACTTAGCTTCTTGGAATACGCGCTCGCATTGGAAGCGCTGAGCAACTTACATAGCGGGTGAGCCGGAAATCTTTGATTTAAAAACACACTGTACGTCGAGTATAGGGGGTTGTAGTAGATATTAAAGAAGCCGCCATATTTTTCGTTAGTTTACTGTACTTGTTGAAGCAAATTAGCAGCATTTATCGGCCAATTCTGGTGGGGTCCTATTCTATAATAATAATAATCAGAAAACTGAAACGATTTTGGTGCCGCAGTCGATAAGATTCTGTCGCAACCTGAAATAGAACATATTTGTGTAGAACAGATCGCACCATAATGTTTCGCTTTCCTGCAGAATTGTCCAGTCCAGAAACGTGCCAATATTTCAACCGTTTGCCGATTTTGATATAGATATATATTTATAGGTTTTTATCAAGTGAATAGATCAGGTCGCAAAAACAAGCTGCATGGCGCATTGTTCATTCATCACTTTGGAGTCGACAGATTGAGCTTGTATATCGTTAGTGGTTCTCACCATTCTTCTTTTCTTTCAGATGAAACCTTCGACGGATCAGATCTGTTCGCCTTCATTATTCGCTGCTGAATTGTTTGGATTCGTTGTACGAGAGGGATTCGATTTGTGTTTTAGTTACGCCTGTATATAGGAGCTGATGTCGGTCGTTATGGAAGCACATCATTTGCTCATCATGTGTAGAGCGAATGATCACGAATATGACTGGTCACCAACGTCGACTGACGGTTACATCACCAACTCGGAACTTACTGTAAAAGTGCCACAACGTTGTAGTGTTTGTGTGCGTGTTGATCTAGCAATTCATCCATCTATGAATAAAGAATTAGGAAACAGTCAATGACATCGGCTAGAACAATTAATCTCGTTTATTAATGAATCGACGACTTGTGAAATAGGTGGAGAGAGAGAGAGAGAGAGATTTGAGGTTGTTTTGCCTTATTAACACACTTGTGCGGCGAGGGTTATGTTTACTTTTAAGACTTCGTTGAGTAGCTGTGGAGAACCTGCCTAATTCCATTCACCTGTATTTTAAATATCAGCATAGTCAATACATAACTAATTAACGAACTAACCTACGTTGAGAGCTGGTTATGGTGAGTGTTCATTTAATGACGCAATGATACTTCTTGTCTTGAAATGAATTCATGTATCCCGCAACGATGTTATTGACGATCACAGCTAGCTGTAGCATCACGGGGACCCTCCGAGGTTCTGCTGCCGACGCCTCTGCATCGCTATCATCAGGTGATCCATGCGATGCACTCATACGTACCGTGAATGATCCGTCGAGACCATTCGAGTGTCTCGTCTGTGGTTTTCGCGCCAGATTCAACTCACATATGAAGGTTTGTGAGGTCTTATGCTGACAAGTATTACACCTTCTGCACTAACGAATCATGCTCTATAATTATTCGTCTGTTTAGCAAAACTTGTGAATTCCTACAAAATTGATAGACATCGATACTTAGGTTTATATCTATTCTAGTTTGCTTTAATTGTTGTCATTATTTTTATTCAGTTATTCTATTACACATTTAGTTCGTCGGGGCAGCATCAACTAGAGAGAGAGAGAGAAAGCGGGGGAGATCATTTGTAATCCCCAGTAGTATTTTACCCTTCATGGTTGAGTTCCACAATATCCATATACGGTCTGCCCAAACCTGTAACGAACTAGCTTTGGTGATAAAATTTTGGCCTCCAGCGTTTTGCCTAAGCCTTAGATATAGAATCCAGCCGAAAAGCTGTGCTTCGTTTTCTTCAACTGTTCACTACAGCCATTGTCGACGTATGGGTGTGTTTGAATCTGCGATATATTTTAGGTGCATACACGTATTCACACAGGTTACAAGCCCTTCGCGTGCTCGGTATGCGACTACCGGACGACACAAAAAGGTAACATCAAAATCCACATGACTAAGAAGCATGGCTTGCCCGAGGACGAGGTAAATCTACTTTTGCACAACACCACCTCTGGACTCCAATTGGGCGGGTCCACAATTGCCATCTTCCAGCAGCTCGGGCAGCAGGACGCGCAGAATACAACAGCAGCTGGTGGATGCAGCACGACATCATCCCATCTTCACTCTACAGCCTCAGCAGCTTTCGGAGCTGTCTCCGCATCATCTGCTGCTGCTGCTGTATCACCATCTTTAGCTCCCTCATCAGTTCCTTCTCTAGCAGTGCCAACTATTTCTCAGGTCGATGTGCTCACCTGTGCAGGAGAGATTTTGAGTACTGGACGAAGGCGCTCCACATCATCAGCCTGTGGCTCGACGGCACTTGGTCCTATGACCTCATCCTCGTCAGTGGCTTTAAGGACCACAGGGCCATCTGGTGAGCCACTGGACGATGCAGATTGCTCGTCTCTGCAAGGCCCTGACGACTTTTAGAGCGCACACACCGAGCTACTCCCTGAAAAACAGAGCTGAGACGTTTAACCCGTCTATAGAGAATATATGTGTTTATATATATTCTGTATAGATATGGTGCCTTCGAATTAAATCCTTCAAAGGGTCAAATTCGAGCATGGAAAGCATAAAATAGTTAAAACAAAAATATATACAATTCCAAATATGGACCCAAATGTTGCAAAGGTGCAAATCAACAAACTTACACTACCACCTATTAATTCTTAAGTATTCCAGATGAACGATTACCAAACGATTAGCTTTACGATTGTTAACCGCAGTAGACATTATTTGCATTTTATCTGAAGGGGGATTGATAAACGTATTTAATGGTCCGTCTCAAAAGTGTAGAACTTGGAGCCCTCTGCTCATGTTGACGATATTTAATTCTCGTTTTGTCCGAACAAACCAATTTTAATATTTAAATCATGATCTCATAAGTATGTCCGGTTTTTGGGGAAGTTTAGCTGGATTTTATCATTCTTCATATTATTATGTAGAGAAAGGGCTTCGGATTTAGAACGTCAATTCCACCCTTACCTTCTCTGTACATAAGAAAATCGATCTGAAAATTCAGGTCAGAACGTACGTCTGTGAATATCCGCGACAATGTTGAAGCCCTTCTTGGCGCTTTCTCTGAGCCAATACATCTTCTTGTTTAAATATCTCGATGGAACACCATTTTGATAGCTAATGTTAACTAAGAGACCACTTAACTGACTCAGACTGCTGTGTAGCTAAACGAATTTCTCTGATCGTTGAAGACCTGCCCTTCACTTTAGATATTATATAGAAGTTATTCAGCAAAGAGAAAACAATTAATGCAAC
The DNA here is from genome assembly GCA_019614645.1 of Stratiolaelaps scimitus. Lineage (NCBI taxonomy): Eukaryota > Metazoa > Arthropoda > Arachnida > Mesostigmata > Laelapidae > Stratiolaelaps > Stratiolaelaps scimitus. The sequence goes on from JABWDB010000038.1 coordinate 902,338, forward strand.
CACCTTCAGACGCTAAAAGTATGATGTTGTTGTTGCATCAACAATTGTTTATCCTATCTACATGTGAACTCTGTGATGGTCGTCCCCCTGACGAATTATATCTTGGCCAATATACATACACTTCTTTCATTCGCTCACGTTATATTGAAAATCATCTCTAATCTAATCAATTACTCGGGGTAGGGGCTTTATCGTGTATTTATCATATTGAGCTGGAGTTTGGCCTTGACAGATCGCTGGGTCGAAATCTTCTGAGATGAATAACATGCACAAGCGAGCAACACAGTCGATAATCGTCGCCATTCAGGGCAATCAGTCGAGAGAAACGTCCTCGATCCACAATATACATCCAAGTATCTTATGCAATTTAGTTTTTTTCTGTTTTTATTTTTTGCCCGAAGCTCTTGCCACACGCAACCACTCGCATAAATTGTCATCATCATCATCTCACCTATTCTGAAACAATAGTCAGGGTGTATTGGTCCAGCTAACACAGAAGTAGCTCATCAATAGAATCATCGGTAACTTGATCATTCGTTGTACATCGTTTTGTGCCGTTTCATGCACATATAATATACATGTAATTATTATTACTGTATTTATTAGCCCTGGCCTATATAATTTCAACAGATGTACTTTTAGCTTTGTTTCCGCTGGTAGCGTTGAGTTATGGTACTCAACCTCACAAATTCTAGAGTTCATACAGGGGCTCACGTGTGTTAATCATGCGTTATTATTCTTAGTAGTAGCTAATGGTCGGTATTTAACGGAGCTAAATGGTCAGCGACTTATCTTTATGCCGGCTAGTTATTTGTAAATAGATTAGAACTCATGTATATTTATTTCTTTCATCAAGTGATTGGATTGGCTCTTTTGAAAACTCGCAGGTTTTTTGGACGCCCAAGTTGAACAAATTGAACACCTTTATACTGTTATTCGATGTTACCGGAAATTTCATTATAATATAATTTAAGCTTTTTCAACTGCATCACATTCAGCCATATGTTAAGTTGGGTTATTCTGTCGACCGCATTAAATAAGCACGTATTAATATTACTCTTAACCTAATTGATTTACATCCACCGCCGCCTATAACGTTTAGAGATTATCACGGTGAAGACATCCACAAAAACATTTACTTAGTAAACAAGGCAGTCGAAAATGTAAAAATATTGTCATCGTGTTGTCTTAGAATTATCTCATAAATATAAAACTGCGTAGTTCAAGAGATTGGCCAACTAATTATTTTCGATCCGTTCTCTTTCTCTCTCTGTCTTTCCCCCACCTCTCTGAGGCAATTTGTAAATGGAGAGAAATATTGAATACATTTATTATTATCATGATTATTAAGTAAATACGTAAATGAAAGCAATGCTCAGTTATCAGTGAGCCAGCAGCGTTTGTACATAGCATATATATATTATATATATATATACCTGCCTACACACATGGAGAAGCATGTGTCTTATATGTATGCAACTGACCAACCAATGACGACATTATCTGCATCTAACGAACTCCAACTGGAGAAATTGTAGCCTGTCGTTAAATTATCAGGAAATTAGAGAAATAATGAATGGAAAATATAATAATGAAAAATATGGGATATATTGATTAAATTGATGCATAGCGTCTCGTAAGAATTTCAAGGCATGTATGTGTGAAACTGTATATAAGAGCTATTGTATATAGTTCCCTGATCATTCAGCAACATCAACAACAGAAGAAGAAAATAAATGACAGTTATGAAATCATAGCAGCAACAACAACAACAGCAAATATATCTGCGTGTTTTCATTTCTAAGTGATAAGGTTGATTTTAGAAGGGCGGCTGCCGAAACAGCAGCTGATTCGAGTTGATGAAGTCCTTTTGCTTCGGACAGGACACATACTTCGCTCGAACGCTACTGATATTGGCGATCACATAATATACCGACAACTCGGACGCTGTCATAAAATTCGTAATAAACCTCCTCTATCCGTGTACCAGTGTATTTCTCCGATCAATTTAGCGGTGCTTGTTTGCAATTAATATTATATTACTCATCTTATACAGCTACCGAGTGAGCTAATTGTGAAACGACTTTAACGTCAACTCTCTCGATCATCGCTAGCTATAAAGTATGCAAGGCACGATTATGGAGCAGGAGGTCATCACTTTCTAGTCGATATGAGGGGACTTACTAATTCTGACCCTTATAATTAATATTGACTTTTCCTTTATGACGGAGAATGCTCATTCAGGCTAAGCGTTTATATCTGAGGTATGTGCCATAATGGTACTGACTCCTGCCTGATGTTATGGCAGGCTATTCACTGAACTCTCGATTTTGCATAGCAGTACTAGTGGCTAACAGGAAAGTGACAGGTACCACCAGATCAAATGGTCTTGTTCATCAATTGATCCATGATCACCAAACGCTTCTTGTCCCACACAAGGACTGTCTCCCAGTGCATCCTGTGAATCCGACTTGTTTGGAGCACCGTCTCCTCCGCGTATGTCTGTGTGAGCCGTCAGGTCGCGAAACTTCTTTATTCCTGCCTTCGCGGCTTTAATCGTTTCTCGTTCTCGTGTCTCTCGTCTGCTCGGTCTTCAGGGCTGGGCAGAAACCAAGTGTGTTGCAGTGAACCCGGAAGGTAGGGCGTTTTTTGTTATGTTCTATTGATTACTTTGAAAGTCCCTCTAAGCAAACATCAGTACTATATTGAGCACGTCCCAAGGTGTGGCAAGACAGATGCTAAATGAGCACTCACCAAAAAGGCTCTAAGTGTATGGTGTTCAAAAGGATTGCCTTGGATAGGTAAATTATATCCTCATTTCGTGTGCTAGAATGCGTTGTAAGAATGTAGTGACGTAGACTACACATCTACGCAGTATTTTCAGAGCTGTATGAAGGTTTATTTACACCGAATTCATCTAACGCCTATGTTAATCTACTGGGAAAAACCTATTCTAATTGTTCTTCTTTTATTTTGGACTTTTACATAATTGGCAAAACTTGATCGAATCGATGCAGAACTGTGGGCATCGATTTAATCGAAAGACCAATTTGAAATAAGAATGGCAGAATATCTACACCATATGTTTGTGTGTGTGTGTGTGCGTATAACCCTGTGTCAATATTTGCACCGATTTGTGCGCAGTTTCTTTTTCTTTACAAAGTCCATTTGCGATCAATCAAGATTATCAGAACTCCCGAGATGTGAATAAATGACGCGAAAATCTCATGTGATCCGACTAGTTCAAGACGAATGACATTCGCTTATTTATATTTGTTGTTGTAGATAGAACAGCTGCAACACGTGGTGCGGCCTGGTGGTGTAAGTGAAGTATCTTCGAGCCTTGACATTAAGTGAAGTATCTTTGTAGTCGTTTGTAATAAGAGTTCTCACAGGTAAACAGCAACTGACCACACTTTGAATTTCGTCGTTCGAATCAGTCTTGATGACCGACTTTTGGATCTTTGGTGGGATCACATTACGTGTCCGAGTCAGTACGCTCATCTACAAGCAATAAGCTATAATTAGTTGCTGATCAAACTATCGTGTCCTAATGTACATGCTGTGTATAGGGTTGTCTAGTACCAGCATTGATGGGTACAGGACTGATGGCACAACGGACGTTGTTCAACATGCTGTTGCTGAATAAATGGGTTTTGGCCGTATGTTTGCTGCAGATCGTCGGTGTGAGGCTGCTCGCTATGCGAGTGTCTACAGCCCTGGCAACTCTGCATAAAAAAGGGATAGACGTTTGGATTGTGGGCTCCCGCCAACGATCCCTGAGCTAAATTTGAAATTAGCGTAGTTAACGTCTTCGTCATGGCATTCGTCGTTAGTGCCAACGCCGACCCCAAAGGTATTGGGTACGCAAATCCATCCATACCATGCGAACTGCTCGCAAAAGCCGTAGCGCTGTTCTCATTCGTCGGACTCTGTTCATTAGACAGCATGAGTGCGGTAGGAGCACCCTCACGACTATCTGGATGAAAATCGCGGGTACGCACATCCCATGGTGTAGGCAACACATCGGCCTTCTTGCCAAATAACTTCCAGCCAATTCCTATCCTGCCCGTGTCCTGATACAATCGATTAATGAGTTTATCCAAGCCGACGATCTTGCTCTGCAGTACGTCAACCTCCTTCGCCGCCGTGATGGCTTCTCGACTTGCTGTATTATGCTCAGACGTCCATTGTGTTAGGCGTCCGGCGGCTTCGCGCAGAGCCTCCTGAGCCTTCTCATTACTCGGATTCTGGCTCGCCTGTTTGACCAAGTTGGCATGCTCCTCAACCTGTTGTTTGTACCATATCGATGTCTCTAACGCTGCTTCGCTTGTTGCGAATTTTAGCCTGTTCGCGACTTCAAGTCGCTGCAGCAGTAATCCTCGTATCTTATTCGCATCTTTCAGATGTTGTTCGCATTTTTCTCGAAATGCTAGCTTGTCTTCAGTTGTCGCCATTGTTTCTCTTCGGTTCGATAAAGCTTTTTATATACGAATTTTTCTTAATTGTCCACCTGCGACAATTAGCTGTACATCTCCGCGATTGAAGTATTCAGCGGCGCCTGCCTTGATCTCCCAGCACTGGCTAGCAGTTCCGTGTCCGAAATTGAAATGGCGTTTCGTTGTTCGAATTTTCATAGAGAGTACGAGACTATCGGCCCGGGACTTCAGAGGCATATTTTGAAAAGAGGTCGTTCGCTGGGTTTACATGTGTAGTGTACATGATTCGTGATCAGATTAAGAGAAACCGCTTGAATTCGTCGCGAACTGTTCATTCATTCAGACATCGTAAACCGATTAAAAGATCGATACACTAAACCGAGAAAAACGCTTAACCGAATATAACGTGTGGCTTTGAAATAGATTAGTAATACAGTGGCTGAAAATGCTAATATATATTCACTCAAACATACACTAGTTAGGAATTATTTCTAGGGATTATTGGGGGGGGGGCTGAGGTCGACACTCGATATTCACTCAAACGGGTTAGGAAGTGGCAAGTGACCCATCACTTGGTAGAGCCTTTGTGGTGACGCTTCGGTAGCAGCAATATTATCTTCATGTGCGACCACTCTAAAGGGACTCTTATTTGAAACTCGATCGCTATCGTACCACTATCGAGTGGGAACTCGGTAGTGGTACGATTCGATCAGCATTATACATTTGTCACTTTTTATAATATAATATTATAATATCTAACGCAGATACTTTTAGATAGTCATACTTGACCGTACCTGATGGTTCCAGTCTGCTCTGCACTTGACGTGGGATAGATATTTTACAGACACGTATATGTTATCAAAGTTATCTCAAGCAACACGTTCTTCGCTCTTAATATTCTATCCCGTGCCACCTAGGAACAAGTACTGTAAGCTTCTAGCCAGACTATTCCGCTTCATATCGCATGAACAAGGTAGGAATAATACCGCAAACGGTTTAACCGTTCAAATCAAATACGTTGTCATCGCTCTCCAATGCCATTCTGTCGTGGCAATGCTGCCTCGTCAAATGAACTTCTCTGCGAGATCAAGTGATTGTCACCAGTTCACCATCAGATTGCGCAACCATCTCCAAAGCAACGTTCTATTGTTGTTGATATTTGGACGCCGGTATGGAGATGCTCGTGCAACTATTCTCTTGTATAATAACATATACTATCTGTACAACTAATTCACCAAAAGCAAAAGCTACCTCAAACAAAAACAGCACAATGGCTTGTTGCGCATCAAGAACACCCTTGAATTTGAATAGACCAAATGACTCGCTTGTACTTTTTTGATAATACTCCTGAGATGGTCATAATACTCATTTATTTTGGTGTATTAAAAATACTCATAATCATGGTCCAAGTTGGATGATTCATGATTTATACTATAAAAAGCCATTGCGATTGCACGATGCAATCCAGCGGATAAATCGATGGGTCACACATAAACAAGGCAAATGAAGGCAGGACTATGATAACGTCAGCCACTAGCTTATAATTGGCTCTCTTAATTGGACATATTGAAATCTTGCGGTGGCGTGGTGCATTCGTGTGCGCCTTTCAATCGGAGGAGACACGTAGGTGCACGGGTTCGATTCCCACCGTTGCACATTTGCATTTTCAAGGGGTCCGTCTTACGAAGCATTGCTAAAAGCAGTACCGTGGACTTTAAATGTTGGCTGAAAGTTAGCCCGAAAAACAAAAAGTATATGGTATATGGCATGACGGTATATATTTCTTTTTTAAATTAGTAGATATTAAATAAAACATCATGTATAGCAATACCGTATTTTGAGAAACTCTGATTATTATAACTACTTCTAAGCACTTCTGCTTATGGAAAGCTGTTGAACAAAGGTGGCAACCAGACGCTGTTCCAGTGTTTTTAGGATGTCACAGAATAAAGCGAAAAAAATCTACTTCTCTATTTATTTATTATTGAAAAAAATTCTGACCATTTTCCACAAAGTGAATTCAGTTGAGTACCGTACTCCACCGTATTCCATCGCGACATTTTGGTGGAGATTTGACAAATTTAAACAGGATTTTTTCAAACATTCAACATGCCTTGTCCCTAGCCTTGACGAATGCAATATATTATAAACGATGCTTCTGCAATCTTAAATGTTGTTTATCTCTCCTATACTTGCTCTAATCTGACACGATTTTCAACACGATCAGTTAATTTTTTGTATTTGCTTCCAGAGATAGAAGTTTTTGGGGGTTTGTTATGCAAACAAGATGTTTCAGCACCTCAATGGCCCATTCAGATGTGATAACAAGAATAGATTTCAACTGATTCAATGAAAAGTACTTTGTCCATCTTATTTTATTCAATGGTTACTTTGATTGTTCGCCATTACATATGAAACATTTATGCCCGCCGTTTCATAGGATTCAAATTCCATAATTAGCAAAATAATGATTTATATGAATTTTACAACCAAGTGTAGCTATTCCTCTAGAAACCGATTCTTACCAAACAGTTCAAGAAATAGAAGTTGTTCCGCAGCTCAGATGACCACAGAACTTTTGTTCAACACTAAGGCGATTATGATTCTCTTGACAGTGGTTATCAAAATGGGGTCCGGCTGGTGTACGAAGTGGGCGAATACATACAGACATAGGTTCTAAGTATTTTGTCACAGACGGACTCCTCGTTGACCGAACACTCTACTTTCTATCATATTATTAACACAACTTAAGGTAAATGGTTGGTATTACTGAAGGTTAATAAATAGGCTGTAATAATAGTGTATCGATATGTGGAGAAGATACATTTTGGGGCATACGCCTTAACGAGTTTGTAGAAGATCACATAATCATGCGACCTAATGAATTAATGAAGATCGAATATAATAGAAGGCCGCCAACCCATCCAGCGGGTCAGCTACATACAATATTATAATGGACATATTGTACGATGCACTGCAATACTATTTGAAGAATCCTCATTTTAGCTTAGGGGCTGCATTTACATACATCAAATCAATGTTTGTACATGTGCGATTATATATATATATATATATTTATATATATGTTAGTATATACAATTTATTTTATATGTCCATAGTTTCAATATTGATCTCGATACATCTATCATATATTCAGCATTCGTCATTGGCACTATTGTACAACAACGACTGCCTGCGACTGGTACAGGCTACCCGCCCATACCTAACTATCGATTAACATCTTTGTATCCACACAGTTTGTCTCAACAATTGTTCATAATCATTCCATGGGAGCAGGATTGAACCGGCATCAAAATCAACTACGACGATTGTGGTTATCTACTGGACTTGTTAGTGCTAACAAACTGTAGTAATGAACGGTTCGTTGTGAGTCAAATATGATGTTATATCATGTATCCGCGTACGAGTTGTAATCCGTGATTTATTAATTCAATCAGTCAGTTCTGCTTAACACTTCGCTCGCTACTCCAACACACACACGCATATACACACACACATACACACACACAGAGATGTATCATCATAGAAGAATCCCGTATTTCGAGAAGGGGGTAAGTCAACGATGACGGCGATGACACAACTCTTCACAGCAATCATTCACTATGAAATAGAAGTGGGGATGCCACTTCGAACTTATTTTGGATACTCTCCTGAGGGTGATGATCGTAACAACTCGCTATGATACTGTCGTTGCTTTTTTTTTGTTATCGTGGACGGGGGCTGTTACGCACAGGTAAGCTTCGCCGATTCGCTTGACGAATGACGAAACCTTTGATGGTGGGAACTTCTCGATCTGATGTCTTAAGCGACGAGGCAAGAGCAGGCAACTGGGAATTGAAACGTGTCGACGTGAAGACCCTCCTCTGGTGACCACGCAGCGAGACGTCGTGTTGTCTCTTTTTGAACACACTGGGATCGCTGTTTGATATTGAGTTGGTCACATGACGTTCCAGTGTTCCTGCTCAAAGATTCAACAAAGGACCACTAAATTAATTGTTGAGAATAAGATGTTACTATACGCCTTAATGTCTCTAATTCAAGCTCAGCGTTGTACATACTTCAATGTACGCCAAAATGGACTTACCTGCAAGTTTCAATTCGAACATATTGGGTATATTTTTGGCCATTCAGTGGAGTTGCCACGTTAACGATAACCTTCCACGCACCGCGGGTACTTTTAGCTCGCATCGGTTGGACAGTTTGAACCTGCGTTGGGCAATCGTGAACATAGCGACAATAGGAGAGAAGAGGAGATTGTGTTATGCCCTCATAGAATGCGAGAGTGTGCAGATATTAGAACAGACTTGGTACATGCTACAGTATATATGTATATTTTAATATGCTACTGTTCTTACATAATTTATTGCCAATTTCTTCTTCGTTCGTTTCGTCTATGATAGCTCGCGTGTAACAATTTTCGCCCTTGTCTTGTTTAATTGAACCCGTCAGGGTACGTCATCCATAGGGGAAATGGATGAATGTGTTTTCCCTTTGGGAACTTGACTCTCTAGCCAAATTAACCAACATGTCACTGAACAAGTCAGGTTATTTAAGTGGGGACATTTTCCCTACGAATTTCACACTGAAGGTCGTAGATACCTCGACGATAGACAAGATGCTATATTTGGAAGCACATGACGTACCTCAGAGCTGCACGCCTCACTCAGAGGAGGCTTGACTTGCAATTTCGGCCGAGCTGGATCACTATTAAGCATCACTTTGTGAATGCCATTAAGATCCAGTCGGAAAAAGTCGCGACCCTGGTTAAGGTCATGCAATGAATCAGTGCCGACGTTCTTCGATTCTGCAAAAGCGAGTTCCTCCTCAAAATCGGCCGAAGGCACTAGTCTTCGTGCAGTTAAAGGATCCAAAAAGGCACTGCGGACGACCGACTCACTGTAAATGATATAAGGGGTCTGTTAGTAGAACAACAGTGGACTTCGATGCCAAATTGATTAAGGCAAAAATTTGAAGCAAATTGTTCAGCCTCGTCTCAAGTTGTAACGCAACAAAATCCGAAGATGTTTCATTAGTATGCCTATCATCTACCCTTCGTCCTAACAATTACGTTCTGTGTGTAAGAAGGGTGGCCAGAGTTGCAATGGGACGTGGCGTAACGCGGCATGCGTAGATAAGGTGCACATTGCAGGTGCGGTGTTTTTGGAGAGACGCATGTGGAGAGAGGAGAGGATTTTCTCTTAGATAGCTTCACGAAACGACGTAGAGACGAGCAGTCGCCTTCGCGTCCTTCGACGGATAAGTAGGCATCGACGGGCGCGTGAGTGAGCTTGCCATTGCCAATGTAGTGAAAGTTGCCCAACATCTCCGAAATCAACTTGTGTCTTCTCTCGAAGCCCCCTAGTAGCCCCAACCATCGCTGACATGTGTATTTGAGGGTACATTCGATGTTAAATTTGCTAAACATACTGAGGATAGTGGTCATCGGTCGTGCAATAGGTCATGTTTCCTCGGGCGGACAAAGCGCAAGGTGGGATCTGAAATAGAAGAAATAAATGTACGTTTGTGTGTAAACATAATATGATCAATCTGTTCCGCCTGGCGATATGTCATCGTGCAGTTTCTATTGGATTCTACAAATAAATAAACATTGAATATAGCTTTTGTTGTTATATTTGCTTACAAATGTTGATAATCTGAAGGGCCTACTTGTGGCAATCGCTACCAGAGCATTTTTTTTAATTACTGCGCGAACGGTTTCGGCGATTTCGTATCCCAATAGTAGATCAAAATGACTTTTTAGTAAGAATCAAAGTTTGCTATCTCGGAAAAAGGCACACAACAACGACAGGATTCGATAGGGGGTCCTTCTAATGAAGCAATGTCGAGAACAGTACCTTAGATTACGTTCTGAATTGACTTTTATTTTAGTTGACTTCTTTCGTTATTTAAACGTGACCATCACGTGGACATAACTGTCATCATCACGAGTCGTTAATACTATTGTTTAGGATGAGGGCGAACGTTAAATTAAAAGCAAAAAATATATTCGCGTAATTAATGTTGATAGCGTCCTTACTCTGTACGGTCGAAGAGCAAAGTGAAGGTCAGTTGCCGATGACTTCGAACCTCCCGTCTGGAAATTTCCCCCGGGAATGATATGGTATGGACGACTACCATCTGGGGCAACATTCGTGCCTGAGGTGGGTGCCATGTTAGATGCCATGTTCGGGCTCGGATGCCCCAAAGCGATAGGTGCGTCAGCTGGAGAACCGATTGGAACAGGCTGAAGAAGCAATACCTCAATGTTTAGTATAGATTATACGTACACAGACCTTATTTAAGGAGGCTGCAGTGTAGTTAAAGCAGCAATACATTAGGCTGGGGCTCACATTGAGTTGTTCCTGTTGCCAGCGATGAAAACAAATGCATGTTATGTACTGCATGTATGCATGCAATCTATTATGTATAGTGCTAACTTAGTTTTTTTTTCAAAAACGAGTTCGTGTTCTCGATACTCAATGATGCTTTAAATATTCGACGAAGATGTTCGGACCTGGTGAGCGGGATCGAAGACTGGCTGAGGCGGCGGAGAAGCTTGCCGAAGTTGGGTGAAGCCCTGCGCTCCACCCGAACCCTGAAAAAGAGCCACGTATTATGAAATGCAGTGAAACAATAGTCGATCCAAAAAGTAATTGCTTCCATGTATTTTATCTTTTATTAGACCATTTTTTAGATAATAGATACTCTTCATTGTGTCACAGTTAGAGTTCGGTGACCCGAATATCATTGGAAAATAGGCGGGGCACACGATGAAAAACGGCGTTTGTGTAAACATTTGCAAGTTTACTCACACACCCTTATGAATGTTTTGTAATGGGCGATGTGAAGAGATCGAGACGACAAATAATCTCAGTTTATTCCAACTAGCAAAACGATGATCACACATTGTTTCCATCTATCGACAACAGGGATATTGAGCGGGAAAGACAATCACACCAATATCATACCTCTAATGCATTTATTGGTAGGGTGCCCCTGCCAAGCCCGAAAGGTCCTGGACTTCCTGCGAGCTCACCACCCTGGCTTCCAAAATTGCCTGGGCTCGGTGGTCTGAAGCTTCCCGCGCCATTTTGACTGAAACAATCAATATTAATGACATAATTAAAATAACAACGACGTTTCCATATGCCCTAGCCATAGTACGAAAGACCGATCTGAAACAGAAAACAATGATTTATACAGAAACTACGGCACGAAACTAATACCGGCAACTGCATATATCCGCTAACTCGGTACGTACGTTTCAGCAATGCGGTTGGCTCGAGAATCATTATACTTTTGAACAGAGTACCAAAGGGGGCGGTACCAAGGACTTCCATGGACCTTTTCTTTTCGGCAACATGAACCAGGGTTGTCTAGTTTGAGAAGCAGGACGTCCACTATCGAACGCACGTCGTAAATCAACGATCCGCTTTGCGGGCGTCTAACTCGAAACGAGACCACTCTACCATCTTGAGAACAGCATCACACAGTACACTTTTTCTCCGGAAGCCAAATTGGTTAGGGGTGAATAGGCCATTCAGATCAAGATAGGTTGTCATCTGTTTGATGCGCTCTTTTTGCAATCTTCTTTAAGACCGATAGAACACTGATGGGTGGCAGGGCAGTTGGCACGATTTATGAATTGGAACGTTGCGAGCGCCACTGAGGAGTATGTGATCACGTTATGATCATCACGGTATCATCGCGTTGATAACATGAGTGAGAGGTTCGACAAGTATATCTTCTATGTGCATGATGTGATCTTGTACTATATATCATCGTGACCCACCGCCGGGGACCTATTGATTTCACCAGAGACAGAATCATTTATTTGTCAACAATCCCGAAATCGAAACGGGAACTTGAGCGAGATATCAAATACGACCCAATCAGTGACCCATCGATGGGCCCAGATGGTAGAGAGGTTGCAACGGTTGTTGTAAAGTAAACATTTAAAACGAGTGATATGAAGTGTTGAACTTCTGGCCCCGTACTGTGGCCTCGTGAACCTCAGACCAGATTTTAGCAGGTTCCAGGCCTTAACGGAAAAGACACAGATCCATGCGTAGCTTGTTATAGTGGCTAACCGGAGCAATACCGAGCTTGTCAGAATACCATCTATTAGACTGCTAGATGGTGAAGTCGAGCCTGCCACACTTTTCACTAATAAGATCAGTGACAATGTGATCAGAGGTACTAGGGGGCACGGCCCTAGTCGGGATGCCTATGAGGCACTAGAATCTATAACTGCAAATGCGGATCGTCCATGGGGAGGCTATAAACGTTTAGATCATAGGTAAAAATATGGTTTTTATGATCTGGCTTTGCGAGAGCATCCTCAAGAAGGGTGGGCAGGTGGACTACAGTAAAAATAAATAAAACAAAAAAACTTGTGTATTCAAGAGATTTAGGATAGATTAATTTCCAGTTCGCCGAATGTCGTGTGGAGATCAGTTCTTCGCAACTCCATTGACGTCGGCTTCACCATGTTCATCACTAACATCAAGTTGAGTCGGTTTATCACTGCCCGTACAATTAAGACTAGATGCGTCCCCCCACGCGAGCGGACGACGTAAGCGAGGTATCTTTTGAGGAGGAAATTCCTTGCGGGATCGCCGCGGACACTCCTGCGGGGCCATCAGCGTACACGTGCTGAGTTGACACAGACACGGCAGCAGTAGATTTCGATAGGTCTTTACCGCTTCGGAAAAATAAGGGATCGTTAATGATGAGCCACCCAAATAGACACTTACTTTCACACTGTCCAGGCGCTTTGCAACGCACCAGCGAACCTTAGACCTCGACTCATTCAGGAATATCCCAGCATTAAGTTGAGGCAGCAGCACTCTTCCCGATGGAACTGCTCCTTTTGATTAAAGATTTAATTTTCAAGCTAAGACACAGGTCATTCGAAGAGAGTCCCTTGGACTGTGCCGCCATGATAGCACCCTTTGCCTTTTCATCCTGCAGGGTCCCTTTAAGGAGTGGCTTACCAGTACCAATTTCGGAATGCACGCTGGTAACACGCAGTCTACATTTCTGTGGCATATCTGGCACCAGAACGCTTATAACCACTATATCCATGTTGAATGTGTTCCATTCGACTACTTCTGGTATGTTCGGAATTATAACATCGAGTTGGCCTGGATGCTTCATGGTGGTGCATATAGTCCCTTGAGGCTTTGCATTTGCTTTACCCAGAGCCACGTAGAGACTTCGCACAGTATATATATATATATATATTTTTTTTTTGTTTATGATTTAGATTAGAAAGGTTGTGTTTGCCTCAAAGAATTCGCCAATGTTCGTTGTAGGAATTTCCATTGATAATTTCACTATATAATCAAAATACAATTGAGAAATATGCAACATCAATATTGGGTGTACGTTAGTTAAATTAAACGTATGTTTAATTGTGTGTGCAAAAGGGCTAATAAGGAGGATGGGGAAAATTTTCAAGAAGGGCAAAAGAGTAAAAGGGGAGTATAAGATAATAAAGGGAATTGTATCATGGCGTAACTTTACGAGAAACTGCTGTAGAATACATTGAATACATAGAAGATCGGAGCGACTACAAACACGAGCGCACCGTTTGATCACACATTGACACAACGATACGTGCGACATTGATACGTGTTGAATTGAATAGTATACTATACACGAAGGCAATTCTTAACCTCAGAATGAATCTTCAGAATAAAGCGTCCTAATGTGGACGCTTTATTCCGAAGGTTCATTCTGTCCTACGGAAGTAATGATCAGGAAGAGCGCTGCTGCCATTATAAACCAACTTTTGCCCATTCCTATTTATTGTCTATGTGCATCTAATGTGTGGATAAGGTCCAACGTGATTGGATAGGCAATTAAACGGTTGAAATGAATCTTTGTGCAACAGAGTGTCTAAGCAAACTTTAGTTAGATTCGTGTTCGTGTTTTGTCTTTAATATCGTTCATGGCCTAGCTGTGCTGCTCTATGACAAGCTTTAGACCCAAATGAGATTCCACACAGAATTTCTAGTGAGCAACTCATTGTAATTAGATTTAATTTCCATAAATAGATGCTAGCAAAAACGTATTTGCTCAAAATTCGTCTTCCTCGCACTGCCGGTATTGGTCAGTTCGCTACGAGCTGCACCAATTACCTGGTACTGGATGTATTCGCTCCGAAAGCATTAATTAATGAGGTTTGGTTCGTTGTGTCCCCGCTTGCAAGATGGAGCAGCAACAACAACAACAACAACAGCGATCCCAAATAGAATTAGCCCTCGACATCTCCGTCTCGAAGGGCTACAAGCCCTTGTACCGCAGTCAGCTTCTCTTTTCGGTTCCTTTCATTTCCGACGTCGGTTAAGCTACGCCAGACTTACTTTACTGCGCCGTTCACAGCCGCCCGAAATGACCTCATCGGCAGCAGGAGGTAGCATTAGCTGCTGCGATCAACTACAGCTTCAAATGGGCAAGTTTGCCGTCGACAAATTGTTTGTCTTCGTTTCGTTCTTTTTTGTTCTTATTTCAATTTTTTTCCCTTCTGCGCGACCGTTGTGCATCTCGGGAAAGGAACAAATTCATGTGGATGTTCATTTTGCGTTCGTCACGTGTTCTGTGCGTTCCTGTTTTTTTGGCTATTTGTTGACTGTTGTGGGTGGACCGCGGGCGTCTTCGCATACGCTCTGCAGTTGCGCACTTCTCGTGTCTTTCCAAACATCGTTCCGTGAATACCGGCTCGATTCTCGAACAGACAAATCCTCTGAGAACACCTTTTCTACGAGCTGCTTCCCTAGTCCCTCCTCCTCCCCACCGGCCCTACCAATGCAACGATTGGCAACAAGACCAAACAGGTAGAAGACGGGGCTCAAATAAGTTCAGCCTCAAATATCATCGCAGAGATAATAATAGCGACTACGCTGTCCTTAATGTCATCAAAAACATGAGAACTCCACACACCAGATAAAAAGGAAAAAACAAGAATGAGATACTATGCAACCTGGTGGATGTCCTGAGGTGTAATGTATAATATATATATATATATATATATATATATATATATATATTATATATAAAAAATACAAACACTCTATCTAAATCACAAATATATATATATATATATATATTTGCGATTTAGATTAGAAAGGTTGTTTTCGCCTTTCCTAGAAAGGTTTTTTTGTAAGCAGTTTCATTATAATTTCACTATATATCAATATTGGGAGTGCGTTTGTTAAATTAAACGTATGTTTAATTGTGCGCGCAAAAGAGCAAAGAGCAAAAGGGAAGTATAAGATAATAAAGGGAATTCTATCATGGCGTAACTTGAGTGATATGATGGAGTAGTTCTATGATTATAAACTTGTTAAGGCGAACTTAAACAAATTGTGGTGATGCCTAGTTATCCTTTTAGCTTTCCAGCACACTTAAAATATCGTATAAATAGTAATAGTTTAATATTTGTTACGGTTTCGTTACAGCGCGCGGAATATTGTTAATTCCTATTATAAATGTTATACTAACTTGTACAATACTTCCTTTTAACTTATAGGGCAATACATCGAGCTTGAAACAGGCATACAAATATAAACACATAGATAAAGTCATATTAATAATGTGCAGCGAGAATATATAGTGTGCACACCTTCTGAATCCTGTGGCAATTGCCGGAGGTTGAAATCCTCCGTTAAGGGTGGTGCCCTGATTGAAATTGACATCTGCTTCTCTATGAGGTAGGCCAGCGCCAAATCCGTCTCCCGTTAAGAACGGATTTCCGACGGGACTGTCAAAGCCATCGTATTCTGGAAGTGATTAGAAAAGTTACCTGGAAACTTAAGTACCTGGAAAGCATTGAATGTTTCAGATGCCTAAAGATTCGGTGGGTATTACCTGGGAAGTAAGCTATCGGCCAAGGAAATAACTGTCAGCATCCAAAATGCTTTCTAAAAAATATATTTTCGCCCTTTCCGGCCCATAGAACGCTAAGGAGAGTTGGCGCGCAGACATAAACAGCCTCTTTCGTTCGCATTACTGATCACTAAATAAAAAAAAACACAGATCACTAAATAGACAACAAGAATCATTCTTCTTCTTCAAAAATACCCGATGCATCTATTGCGTGCTTAGTAAAGAGTTCATTGATAGCGAGTGCCAAGGTACGCTGGTGCATGAATAGCATATATGATCCAAATTAGTTCCATCACGTGCTGTAATTAGCCAAGAAGATAAAACGAAGTGAAACCATTTTCAGCGCTCCCGAAGAGCCCGTTGTAGGTTCCATCGAAGTCTTGTCCTGTAACACCGACGTTCACCAGAGGGTGATCAATTGACCCATTGGCTAACGTTCCCTGGGGACCAAAGTTGAATTGACTGCCCACATTGCCTATGCCTGAAATGACATATTAAAAATGCGTGTTAACACCAACGTATAGTGCATGCATTTGAAGAACCATTCATCTCGATTTTGATTATGTAGATGGCTAACATACAAGTAGGCCAGTGATAAAGCCGGGTCGAACCTTAGATATGTAGTAATAGTGTAGTAGCTATTTTGCCAAAATTCTCTGTTTATTTAACCAGAAACTTCAACCGTCCGGTCGAGTGGCTGTTGACAGCTCTTTCTATCTAGATCTGAGAACACGTTGCAAGTGGCTTCAACGTTATGTTACAGGCACATATCACAAAATGCCGATGCTCCTAATGTATGTAGACCCAACGTGCAGATAGTGAAGAGAGGCTGTACTATTTCGCTGAGGTGATTCACAGACCGTTAATGTTGAATTGGTTCTGGTTGAAATGCTGCCCGCCATTAAAACCCCCGTTGAAATTAGCTGGTCCCAGGCCAAAATGTGGTGCAGGTAACCCGAACAACGGTTCATGTCTGAAATTCATAGGTTAGCATGCAGAAGTTTGAGAAGAACATGTACGAGTTATGTACGGCAAGTCATGTACGGAGCACATATGAGTTACCTACGACAAGATAATTTTTATTAATATTTCAAAGAAATTCATTAATGAATTAGTTCTGCTACGACACACAGTTCTGTTAGTGAGGTAGGTTAGTCATGATATCACGTTACCCGATATTGTTGCCTTGAAATCTGCCTCCGTTAGGAACCTGTGGCGAAAACTGAACCGGCATAAAGCCATCCTGACCTACCGGACCAGGTCCGAATGAAAATGGAGGCCGCCCTGAAACAAATCGATTTCTTTTTGTGACCATTTACATTTCCTGTTTGATATCTAGAATACTAGAGAAATATTTATATCCTCTTTTGTACGTAACTGGAAAAGTTTGTTGTCAAGTTTTCTGTGAAGTAGCCTTGTTTTTGTGAAGTAGATGGTACATATATATTTACAGTTGTGCAGACTAACAACGAACCTTGATCAACTGAGTAGGTCAAAACTCTTGCATCGCCCTTAATGAATCATTAACATTTAACATAATTATTTACAAAGTATAGCAGAGGAGGAAAGAGAAAGAGAGAGTTAACTGACTTCCCTGGAAACACGCCACATGAACAAATTATTGATCCTTTGGGTGTAAACTACAAATCCTGGTCTGCTTCTAGCATGTTACTTAACAGATCGCTACAAAACCATAATTCGTTAATTCTACATTATATATAATATTATCGACCAAAACAGGTTCCTTATTTGAAAATGTTACTATTAAAGTAATGGCTTTTTGCAATTGAATTATGATATAACATCGTGATGACAATTGCTTCTCGCGACCCGTTTTGGAAAAAGTTTCTCTGGTTGCCTCTCTTACCACTATGCAAAAGTCATGGTCTCTCCTGTCTCTATTTATAATTGCCTAGAAATAATCCCGGTAAAAAATCCACGACACTCACCTGGTAGGAGTCCTTGTGGAAAAACAGGACCCCTACCCACAGTTGGACCTCCCGGAGGCGGGCCCAAGGGTCCAATCGGTGGGTCTCTCTGCCGAATGGCAGGTGGAGGCAATTGAGGGTTTTGTGCAATATCCGCGGGTGGTTCAGGACGACCTTGATCATTCGAATGGCCACCGGGGGGCATTCGTGTACCAAAAGGTGGTGGTGGTGGTGGTGGACGTGCTAATTGAGGTTGGCGACCTGCTCCACGGGGGTCGCCTTGATCACCGGGACTATCAGGTCCACCCGCCGATTCGTCATGCTCTCGAGATCCAGATTCTCTTGATGTATCTGAAGGACGCCGCTCTGGAGCCTCCTCTTGCGCCTCAGCGTGCGTATCTCGCACCTCCGAAGCACTGGGATTTAAAGTTACCCGTTGATTATAATTAGATCGATAATCATTTTGTGCCGACATCCTTTGATTGTTTTTTTCGCTCGAGGACTTCACAATTGAATCTTTGGATCGAAGCTCAGTCTGGCGGTGTTTCAATTGAGGCCGCTTCGAGAAGTCAGTCGATCTTTCCAATGGAGTCGAGGTGTCATTGCCGGTGTGGTCTTTCATTTCTTTCGAAGAGCCCCCAAAGCTTCCGTAACTCACGGACCCATCGACGATGCCCCGTGGTCCGCCTTTCAATGCAGACAAATGCCTGGATGCAACTTGACTAGGTTGGGGTACTTCTGAAATAGCACGGCACAAGGATTCATCAGTGGTGTATCACACTAGGCCGTTTTATGTCGGAACTGTGAAGCAGATATCGTCATTGTTCACCCAATGTTACAAGCCATAAATAATATAATATGATTGAAATTATTAGAATATATACTAATAATAATAATGATGATGATGACGAGCTAAAAATGATGTTGTAAACGGGCCTTGTTTAAAGGGTAATGCACGTTGTTGAATAACCTACCGGTTAACGATTCATGTGATTCTTGTGATTCACTGCTGCTGCTGCTGTTGTTGTTTTTACCATATTCGCTTTCAACTTCTGAGTCCGAGCTGCCGGTAACAATGATATTATGAGATGAAGTGAGATTGCCAACGCTGTTGGAAGTATCAAAGGGGTAGTATCTACCTTGCCGTGGTCTGTCTTGCAAGCTTGAAATGATCTGTTTTGAAATGTTCGCATCTCCGTACTCAGGCTCCCCATGAGATGGTTTTATGTTGTCTGAAGTGACACACATTGTCACACATATTGTTACGATTATCTGAAACGAAACAAAATACCCATGAATCTCATGAACAAACCTCAAAGAGACTAGTACAACCAGTACACCTCGGACTATGCGATGGTATAACATGATATTACGTAGTGAAACGCGCCAGGATACAACGTGTACAAATACTGGATTCTTACACGGATAGTAACATGCGTGTACATGTAGATGCGTGACGCTCGTCTGTGATTCTTGCTTTCAGCGGAATTAATATAACACAGGCAATACCATTTTCACTAGTGTAGCAGTGTTCATACATTATTACCTGACAAATACTTCTTATAAATGAACAAATAGAGAGACTTTTCACCAGAAATAAACAAAATATATTGAGATCACAGTGGCTTTGACCACCAACTCTTAATGTCGCGAGAACATCATTGAAAAAGTTGCAAAGCATATACTCAAAAAATGATGTTTCTTTTCCACCCAGATACAGTATTATTGGAAAATGCCAACTTTCATCATACTCTGGTGATGAGTTATCGTTATCAACGAATAGTAAGTTCTCTGGATCGGAGGTTCAGTTGGCATTTTCCAATAATACTGGATCTGGGTGGAAAAGAAACATCATTTTTTGAGTATATGCTTTGCAACTTTTTCAATGATGTTCTCGCGACATTAAGAGTTGGTGGTCAAAGCCACTGTGATTTGCCAAAGCCACCATGATTGACTGATCGTTGCGGTCTTGACAAAAAAGCTATGTGGTGGTGGTTGATAATGCTATTTTAGATCACGAATACCGTATACATGTCGTTTGCAAACGTGTTTCATTTGTTGGCGACGATTTAACCCCGGCGACGATCACCGTCAAACAGAACAATTGAAATTGACTTTCACTGCTTCTTGCTGCTTCCGTTCATCTACTCAGGTCTATGTAAAGCTTGCTTGATCCTTGTATTAAATCACGAGTTATGTTATTGGCGAGCTTGGTTGTCATACAGGTCCAACTATAACAAAAACAAAACTTCTCTCGTGGAACTATTTTATGTCTATTTGTACAAGCCGAACCAAGGTGGTTGGGTGGCTCTACTTCCAAGTTCTTCTGTTGACTCGAATGGGTACACTGAGTTGCAACTGTTCATTAAGGGGAACCATGCGTACATTTCTATACATCACTATGGGAAAATAGAATCTCCATCTATTGTCCTGCCTAAGCCAATGCCTTCCTATTCTTCTTCCTCTATCATCAGGTGTTATTGCCCAATCAATCTTGATCACTTCGTTTATCGAACAATAGCCAGGCTAACATATAGTATTTGCCATCATCATTTTTTTGCTCCACTGCACCAGCCTTCTTTCGAAAGGTGGTTTATTGAAAATAAACCGCAAAACAACTCCTCATTTACGATAGCGTATCCGTCCATGAAAACAGCCATTTTATAGTAAGCAACCAGCCACTTTACAGTCCAATTCAATCACTTCGATATTAAATCATCTTCCAGACCAATCATGCGATCAGCAGAATGTTACTGCTCAACGAGTTGCTGTAGATTGATGGCTAGCAATAATAGCCTGTTCGAGGTTCCGCGAATCCGATGTGAGGAGCTTCTGTCGTGGATAAACGATGATATAAACGCATCAGCTGTGAGCAGATGGGTGTTAATGACGTCAAAGCGCATCAACCGGGCGAAAATCTAATCGCTCAAGCGAAGCTTGATCCCGCATCGAATATCCCGTCGGTTTTTTTTCTCAGCGATCGATTGAAGCTTCGAACGAAATCGGTTGGACTACTGCAACTGTTTTCTTGGATGATTTGACTGCTATGGAGCAACAGGAGGCATTACTTTTCTGAATATTCAAAGTTCCGACAGGGCGTTTACTATCGTCATCGTGAGATTGTAGATTAAATAAAATATAC
The DNA here is from genome assembly GCA_019614645.1 of Stratiolaelaps scimitus. Classification (NCBI taxonomy): domain Eukaryota; kingdom Metazoa; phylum Arthropoda; class Arachnida; order Mesostigmata; family Laelapidae; genus Stratiolaelaps; species Stratiolaelaps scimitus. The sequence continues at coordinate 923,760 of JABWDB010000038.1, forward strand.
ATCGAAAGCTGTGGTACCAATTTTTCTCGATCCTCTTAGGCATATACAAATGTAATTAATTTCATGTCGATAGGAATCGTAAATATGACTTAAGTAGGTTAGGTTAATAGTGGTTTAAAGTCGGTTATATGGTATATATTAGGCTGACCCAAAAAAATGAGACGCCTATCATCTTGCGCCATATTCTTATTATTAGCCGGTTTAAATTCAGATTTGGCGGGTAGTGAGACACAAGAATTAGCAAGCAGGCGGCGCGAAGGCCGCTAGCAGTCGGCTTCCGTTAGGCGTTCCAGGCGGACCAGGTCCCTCGGACTTGCATTCTCAGAACGAAAGTGTCAAGTTTATGTTTCAAGGGAAGAAATGTCCAGCCGGAATCCATCGAAGGTTAGTTAGTGTGCACGGCCATAATGCCCTAAGTCGAGCACAGGTGTACCGTTGGTGTGCGCAGTTTAGGTAAGGCGACTGGGACATTAATGAACATCGAGGGCGCCCACCCCCTCCCGAACCTCAATTCGACGAATGAGTTTTGACTAAAGTAGAGCTAGGTCATTAAGGGCTTTGTCGGCTGGAATTGGCGTACCTCGTGAAACATGTCGTCGAATTATTAAAAATGATCTGAGGATGGATCAAAATGGGTCCCTCATGAACCCGGTTCTGGCAGCAAAAGAGTTGGTTAGAGAATACCGTTGCAGTGGACGAGACATGGCTCAGCCTGTATAGAAAGCAGAAAAGAGATCAAGTGAAGTGGCTTCACCTTTCTGAAATGTTCAATGAAAATGGTCCAAATTAACCGATTGTTTTTTGTTTTCCTATTAAGGCGACATCTGGGCAGATCGATCAATCATACCATCAGACCGGTATCGTCGTCTAACACTCTTGCCATCTCAAATGGTTTGCTGCCTGTTTGTATCCGTCGTATTGCTAGGTACAATTCGGCTGGATGTATAGGACTCGAAGGAACGGGCTCGGCTATTGCGGACAGCGACCTACACCTATGGGTAACCATCATAGGTAACCCTTCCAGTGCCACACAGATAAATACCGAGAAATGTCTATGGGAGGAGGGCTGGAGGAGGCTCAGCCGCAAAACGATAGCCAGCGCGCCTAGGTCCTAAGGTCAATGTCTTCTTGGGTCCTAAGGTCCTAAGGTCAATGTCTTCTTGGGTCCTAAGGTCCTAAGGTCAATGTCTTCTTGGGTCCTAAGGTCAATGTCTTCTTGGGAGAATCTCGTTCTCCGACTCTCTAGATCTATGGTCGTAGACAAGGTTTCCACACTTGACAACAACACTTTTCAGATTCATCACTACTTTCCCAATATTTTTGTCTACCCAAAAGGGCCGAATTCGAAATCCGATGCGAAAAGGGTAATCTCTAGGCTGATTTGATATTTTCAGTTAAATCGATTTCACCTCAATGCAATGCTTGATAGTTCCTACTCGTATGCTGTAGCTATCCCTAGAGATCATGTCCCATTTTCAAATATATTTGTACTGAAGGGCAATGTTTTCAACCAATGATTGCCGCTGGATAGTTTACATTCGACCACCATCATGTTCCAATGGTTCATCAACCTACGTCCGTTTCGTTCCCACTGGATAAGCAGCAGTCACGCTGCTAAACCGGACCAAGGCCCATGAATCTCTGAGGCCTGATGAATCCTTGTGCCGTAGTCCTGAGATTAAGCTTATACAGGCGAACTCGGACGCATTCTCTCATATGGGAAAACGTTTGCCAACTTTCGTACATGAGGCAATTATTATGACGCTAATATGGTATTGTGGTAATCATGTTGGAAATGCCGATTGGAATCTTAGCCGTATTCTGATATATGCTGTCATATGGGACCGACCACCTGTTACCTAAATAATCTTAATATTACTGCCTTTATGTAAATCGAGGCGGATGGCACAAGTTGAATCTGACATAACCATGTTTCGACTGCCTGTAACTCGGAGGTAGATTATTGTTACAACACCGAAATTCGGTCAAATAAGACATCCGTAACAGAGCTGTCGACATCGTTGAATCACGAGATGCATTAGATCCTGCGAGGCGGAACTAAACTTTCTGCTGAGAACAAAAGCAGAAGGCAAGATAGATTGATAGGAGCCAAATGCAAGACATTGCCAAAGAGATCTCGGCGTCACCTAGAACAGGTATTCAGTGTTTCAAAATAATAAGAATGACAAGAATAAGTGAACGCAAGTCGAGCGTAGATGTTTACAACACCCAAGTTTCGTAAAACCCAGTAGATTTATGGAAACAATATATGATGACAGTGATTATTTAATTACCTGTATGACAACAATAACGACCCAATCAAAAGACCCCCCTGGCTGGAATTAATCTCAACGGGAGCTCGTCAGACTATTGAAAATATAGGTTGGCTCAAATCCTTCTCGTCGAACGTCTATTTAACCATCCACTTGGGAAGAAATGCAGGTAATCCGACGAAACTTCAACTGTTATTTCCTAACGGTAGACATATTTGTTTTCTAATTGTAGAGACAAACCTTTCGTCTAGTAGTGAGTCTTTCCCCACCTCATATAATGTACAAAAAAAAGTTTGTTATTCAGTATTCATGGTTTACTTTTTTTATGTGACCTGTTGCCCATTCGTGTGAATTTTTGAGATTTCATCAGTTATCTAGATATGGCTATTTTTGTTGCACAGCAAGATTCATTTACTCAATTGTTAAGCACACCTGGCTTTGGTCAGAGCGAAACTTCTGGATTCCTAGCCAAATCGGAGGCTGACCATCTAAAACACTCAGATTTTTAACTGAGTCAAGAGAAAAGGGAACTTCTTCCACAGTTAAGCTGGAATCTCATCAATTTCAAAACAACAGACGAAGCTGAGAACTTAAGACAATTCATGAGGAAAATGATTTTTACATCATGGTTTCACTTACATGGCAGTAGAAACATTAATTTATCGCGATTTTGTTTCTCTTGCGTGATCCCTGGTACAATCTAACAAAGGCCCGATATGTGAAATAGAGTTTTTTCCTTCAGTCCGACAATGCCATTATAAATGTGGACGAAGTTGTACCAGTGAAGTTGATCACTTACCCTATTGTCCACGGTTATCTTGTGACTATCGCATATATTGATCAGATATTTGCTCCATATTTACTGTAGCACCCCTCTCCCCCAACCTCCACGGTATCCTCGCGTACATCCCATTTAATGGGCAAACTTTATTTCGTCTTAGTGTTATTCTTCGTGTTATGCGTTTCAACGAATCATGGCACTGACTGTTTCTGCTCATTCACAACGCCGGGTGTCCGGCACAGAACGCTGAGGGCGGAACACTGATCTATTATACTTAGTTCTTCTTAATGCTTCCGATGCAATTTCAAACAAGAACATAACTCTAACACATTTTATAGCCGTGATGAGAATGTGGTGTCGTTAACTACGAAGAATTTGTCTTGTTACAATTTTCATAAATAAATATAACGCGCATTTGCACGAGTGATTAGTATTAGAGTAGACAACGGTATGCCTATTATTGAATACGTAATACCTAAAAGGTTAAGAGCTGAGGCCTGTCAGATAGGGGAACAGCTGAGGGCCAGCTCGAAAAAAAAATATATGTATATATTATTATTAACACGGAGAGACAATAATCGAAATGAACTATTTATTATGCTCAGATGATTAGTGACCTTAACCAACAGGATCGATGCGCTGCGTGCTGACATGTGCATGTTGACCGATACATCTTACGATTTGGTATTTGCCCGAAAAACGCACGAATAATTAATAATATTATAATAATAATATTAAACTACTTATATTAATAGTTAAGTTAACAATATATAATAAAATAAAAACGGGAACGACACGGTCATGCAAACGAATATCGGCCTTATTCTAAACATTCTTCACGAGCCTGTACGTAGGTCGAATATCATGGCTACCGCAGAATTCCGTTGTAAAAATATGTTGGATTGACGCTGTTGTGTGATGTCCAAACGTCGACGCGGAAAATTCACCGCAACGTAACTCTGCCAGAGTAGTAACAATTGGTGGGGGGTGGGTGGGAATGTTGGGGGTGTTATTCAGATTACGCAGTGAATTCGACGCTGGATATCCTTACAATTTTTCTGCTTGTAGCGCCCATGGTGTCCCTCTGGATTTGCGATAAAATGTCCGACCGTTTATTTACGTGCATGTATATATATATTTGAGTGGACATAGGAAGGGCTATAGTAGTGGTGTCAAATTCAGTAAAATTGGGAAGAAGTCGGTCGTCAAATGTGTGAGCTAATGTTATCTACGAGCAGCAAATACTTGCAAACAACGAAGGGCAGGCGGTGCATGGTATCTACGCCAGCTATAACAACGTAAAATCGTGCGCCTCGATCCACATCACTGCCCTTTCGGGTTGAACATCATCGCGCTCGGAAAAGGCAGGATAAACTAAGCAACGATCACTCAAACAGCGATCAGAAATTTTCTGGTCGGTCTAGATTTTACAACGTCGGCAGTTGGTTATTGATCAGGGGGTCTGGCGGAGGGAGGAATTCAGGGGAATCGATAGCTCTGGTCAGATCACATGTGCCAAAAAACCAAAGAAGTTGGATCAGTCCACGACCACGAGTTTCCGAAGATTGTTGTATCTGCAGCGGTCGTAGGACATGGACACCGGACAGAATGATCGCGGTTGGATACTCACTGCTCTCGGTAGGAATCAGTGAGATGGCCGCTAAGGTGGTAGCTCGATTCCTTTGTAGATAAGAGTCGACGACACTCATGTGCTTAGGTGTATTAAGAAAGGCCATTCATATAAAATTCCAATCGGAGTCCCAGCTAAACTGGTATGATTGAAATTGCAAATTTGTGAGCAATGCGTACGCCACTCACTTCACTTGTCTATTTATTTCTCGATGAGGATCTCGTCAATGACAAAAGTTGTATGAAAACAGGTAGAATCTCATCAGTGTGGAATACTGGATTGGTCCGAGGTAGAAAATTAATTGTAAATATGCAAAATAAGTTTGCTAAACCTGTGGCCTTCAGATGCAATGCAGATGTCAACGATACTAAAATGTGATTATATTTGTACAATTTTGAAAAAGATTGACAAGAACATGTTGACAATGATTTGTAGATGTCCTGACAGAGCTAAAAACTTTTCTCTTGTGTTCAAGTGGACCAATACACGAGCAGGAATAAATGTACAGGCGAATGGAGAGTGCAAATAGGATGTTCGCATGGCGCTGCACGCGTTCCACGCCTCGTTGATTCTTGTGTACTTCATTCATCGCTAAAACAATTATTATAGGTCTCATATCCCCTGTGTATACCATACGTACCCCCCCCCCCCACGAAAGGGTATGAAAATGATAATGAATGATAAAGTGTTTCAGTAGCTCACCTTAATATTATAAACATATTTCGGGGCCAACAAGGTTATATCCAAGCATGGTAAAGGAATTGGTAACTTAGCTGTTTTCAGTTGGATCCGCTGTCAAACATTAAGAGTGGGACAAACTATTTCGACAGGAATGCATCCTCCTGACATTATTCTTATAGTGCCGTGCAGTCGAACATAATGGTCAACGAGAAAATGACTTGGAGACTAGCAAGCCCAACTTCAAAAAGGGTAGCCACATAAATCGGGTTCATTTGCTTCAGCTGCATCCAGTTGCATCCCTCTACAACCAGCCTTGTTGTTAACGACACTTGAGCCTCTGTTCAGTAGCCCTATCATTTTCTCACGAGTAATCATACAATTTGTGTCTATGCTTGACTGAGGCTAAGCCATAGTTTGTGAATATTAGCTCAACTGTTCTTGCTGATGACGAGGACTGAAGTGGATGCGATCATTCGAAATGCTTTCCTAAGTCGGATCTGTGAATAAGTCTTGTGTGCTGGCATGGTACACAGGAGAAGTGTCCTATATGTATGTTGAATGGCAGATTTAGGAAATTGTATTCACGTGTACCGTGTCACATAATAAGGTCTGTTCGAACATTATATTAGCGAGAAAAGATAAGTGAACACAGGTTCGCGAATTTTGTGGCGGATTTGACGAACTATGACTTAAGTACTTCTTACTGAAATGAATTTGTATTCACGTTAACACACACACAGGTGGGTACATAATAGCCAGGTTTATTAGCCATTTATTTCAATGCGCCTCCATTATTTAGAACCAAACGAGAGCCGGCATATTAAGCAACAAGCCTTGAAGTGCCTGTGCCGAGATGGCATTGAAGGTTGTGATAGGTCGAGCACAGGGTACACTTTTGTGTAAAAAAAATTAGACGAAAATTAGACTTAGCCAAATAGATACCAGCCATTTTCACTCTTGAGAGAAGTAATGCTTGCTGAGACTCACGCTGGGCATTCGTAACTTTGAGTAATAGTCATGGTTCATTGCGTAGATAACGCTCTAAAATCTAGATAGCCTTTCGGTTTATTTATTATCGATCTGGTGCGCACGTTCTGGGGACGACTTTAGAGCTGGCAGGCCTAACTCCACCTAATTGCAATTGTTGAATTGATGCTTGGATTACTTCATGTCTAGCATACGCGCTAATATCAATGAATCTATATGAAACCACTCTTATATAGTCATTATTAATGTGTGCTTTGTTTCTATTCGTTTGTATTGCAAATAAAGTGATATATTACTCGAAAGTGTTTGACGGGTACGCCTAAATACTTTTCGACACTGATAAAAGTGGAACTGTAAAAAATCATCCCTTCGTGGCGAAACATAGCATATAACCTGTATTGGTTATATGGATCTTTGGAACTATCTATTTCATGCTGTACAGCGAAAACATAATAGAACATACCAGAACAGAAACGACAAAGTTGTATTGCTTCATGTTACGTGGGATCTGTTTGACAAACGGTGATAATTTAAACTCCAACGAAAAGGATAGTCTCTAGAGCACAAATCCTTTTGAAAAGGCAACGTCACACCACTAAAGGTTCCCTGCTATACAAACTCCTCTAAATTTCACATTTCACTTTTTTCAGTACACAAAACGAATACAGAACCAATACAGGATAGCCACAGTAAACATTAATCCTCAACAATAGCACTTAAGTGGTCAATGGCACCATTTCATAAAGTTCAATGCACACACACACACACACATAGTCTCGAAAAATGCAAACCAGTGCTTCGTGGTTATCGATAGCAGCTTCGTTCAACGCAGTCTGCGAAGCCGCTCTTGACTCACTAAACTCACAACAGGCGCTGGCTTTATTCCTATAAGTTCTGCCGATGACGAAAGACTCTACCAGTGGGTGTTGATTGAGAGAAAGTGAAGTTCGGGTGGACACCTCCCTGTCTGCGGCATCCTTCCAAGAGGGAGAAACCTGTTCACTTTCTTCGGGCTGCCGTTTCCGGCGCTTGGGAAAGGAGGCTGTAACGCTCACCGTTATGCTCCGTTGACATAGCTTATACCGTCTTTGCTGAATAATGAACAATTCGTACACTTCTGCTGTAGCTGGGCATCTATGAGTGTGTGTGCATATGAGAGAGAAAGAAAGAGAGAGAGACAACGATAGATACGTAGTATTCGTACTGACTTTCCCCTTGTGGTGCTGTTGTTGTTATTGTCGGTGTTGTTGTGTTATTATAACAACCACAGTAAGAGCCGATAAGTTATCTTATCAGTATGATATGACCCTTGAACGTTTATTGATGGTTATCGGTCAAGTTTACATTTTATAAACTAGTTACCTAACTTACAACTGATCTTATCCCCCTTAAACGGCGGTTAACCGACTTCGAATTTCTCACGATGAGGAGCAGGTGCATGTGATCAAACAGAGCACATCTGCCTTAGAAATTAGCAGCGGCTGGAAAATGTTACATATTATTGTAGACTTATCACCACAATATTAATCGGCCTTGTTATCTTATCTGCCAGCACACGTTGAGATAAAAGTATTTGAAGTTCAGTTCAGTTTGGAGCGTACATGATAGGTTACAATATTGTACTGTGTTTCTTCGCTGCGCTCGAAGTCCCTTGTAGATACTTACTCCCTTCTCTACTCTGACGGCTCATTTTCATCATAGGTGATGAGATGGTGAGTGTTGACGACAGGTAAATGTTATTTATTGCGAGTCGTTACAACCACTACAACATCACAATAAAGGCAGCGGCATAAAATAACAATAGCACCATCGCCTCATTAACGGCAACACTCCGCTTCTTGCGATAGATATGAAGCGGTTTCATCGCATAAAAAAGATCAGAACACAAAAAATGCTCCGGTCCTCCTACACAGCCAGTCTGCCAATTCTTATGTGATACGGATGTTAACTCTTCAAACTACCGCACGGTATTATTGGGCGTTTTCGAATGATAGAACACTTTGGGAAGATATTACTGATTGCTGTTCAGCAGCAACATGTCGCTGGATGAAGGAAGATCTTATGTAACAACAAACACAGCCACCATATGATTTGTTTTATCCAGTTTAAATTACCTGTATCTTTATCTCTATCAGCATCATCAGCACCATCAGCATCTACGAGTGGCATGGTTGAGTCGGCATGTTTTTTTCCTCTAAGAGAATATGAGAGCAAACATATTTGGCTATAACACTACTCATCGAAATGCGAAGTAGAGTACAATCAATGTCTACGATCATGACTCGGATCATAGTTGATTTTGTACGCGCACCTGCCACGTTCCCAACGGAGATTATAACTCCCCAGGGGACACGGGCACTAGGGTTCACTGACATTGTTACTGACGCTTAGCGATGGTGGTGATGAAGATGTCAAGCCAATCTATATAAATATCTATCTATCTGTGATATAAGGTAATAAATTGTATCTTGAAGTGAGGTCATCGGGACTAGTCGTTGACCACTGATTGATCAGACGGACACAACAATAACATATTGACTCTCTGCGACGTTGGATTTCAAGCCGAAATGTAAACAGCCGATAAGGACGCCGATGGATGCAAATATTAAAGATATGGAGTAGTAATGTTAAGACAGGACAGCAGAGGTAATATATCACAGGGCTATGGTGGATGGGGGTCGGATTGGACACTACAGGAGATGTAATGCTCCTCGAAGGCATAACCTAAAGGTACGACTATCTCATTGAAACTATTTCGCTTTTTGTGTCCACCCCCGAGCCTTTTGTTTGCTGGCCTTTTTTGTCCTATTGGCTGCAGTGATCGGGACGAGTTTATCTCTCAACTCTGGAGGCAAATATCCCTGTGTGTATTTCTGATGAAGTCGAAAATGGTCATAATATTCAGGCTACACAAATAACCGTTGCCAGACAAGAAAGAGTTCTACAATAAAATATCATACAACCGCTAACGATTTGGCTGCTGATTTGTATTTTGTTTGGCATCTATAGATGACCTATTGTTTCATTATTCCAGCTAGAACATGCCAAGGAATGCCTACCTTAGGCTGCCTATAAAAGTTTATATAATAAAAGGGGTTGCATTAAACTATAATAGTAGTAAATTTCACCATCGGAAAAATGTATAATGCCTTTTTCAGGTAATTTACGTTCTTTTGAGGTTTTCTTACTTGGACAAACAGATTTATTGTCCGAGCTATTATGATAAATAACAGAAATCGTAATTCGAGCAGATGTATCATCAACAATGAGAGTGATTTTTTTTTTTAATAAGAACGCTTTATTAATCCGTGCAACTGCCGAGATTGCCATGATGAAGTGAGAATAAGCTTAGCTAATATTAATCTTTATTGGGCCCCTCTTGGAGGCTTCGTCGATTCGAGCCTTGGTATCCTTCCAAGGCTCTCACGAAGGTCCAATGCGCTGTTCAACACGGCACCTATTTCAGTGGAACGGCAACTCGCCAGATCATTAGGCAACTGTCAACTTCTCCGCAGAGGCAGGTGTGAGACCTAATAACACAAAAAAATAATCCCATACGTACCATTGCGTACCACCCGATAGCGGTTGCCTGATCTGACAACTGTTTACTAATTACATCAATGAACTAATACAGGCCTTATACTATTTAAGTACTTCAATATGTTGAGTTTATTCGTTCTCTTTTGAACCTATGAATGCTCAGTTATTTTATCGAATAAGTGAATCTCTGAGTTTGGGGAGGCCACGTTTATGCTACGCCATCTCTTAGGGCGATCCTTTACCATTCTGTGGGTATTGATGAACGTTGCGATAACCTCACTTTATAAAAAGAATTCAAATAATAATAACTTTAATAATTTAATTTAAATAAGCAGACACTGTGATAGCCATAGTGGCAGCAGCTATGGTGATGTTGACGATACTGTTTACTATGGCGCCTGTGCCTTACATCGATCAATGTTGCCCATTTCCTATGTGATCAACGAGCGTATTCCGCACGCCCTGAGGTGCTATTGCCTATATGATATGATATCTATTTGAGCTCTTCATAGAGAGGTTTATAGCAAATGATGAAATGTGCAAGCTGTGATCGATAACTTGAAGAATAGATCGCGAGCGTGCCAAATGCTCCACTACCTCTTCTGATAGTCGCAGCACCAGCAGCAGCACCCGTAGTAGTAAAATTTATTTGCAGATATCTGCAATGGAATCCTGATAGGGGATAGCCAGGCTCTGTTTCACGGCTTCTATTTTCTCACGATCTGCTCCGTTGTTGGTCGCCTCATCAACTCCAAAGAGCCTTCAACCTTTGATTCTCACGATTATCCTACCGAACGGGGAGCTGGAATAGGCGACACAGTCGCGTTTTCAACGAAAGTATTTGTTGTTGTTGTTGCTGCTGCTGTTGTTGTTCAACACGTATTTTGCTGTTGAAAACAAGTCAAAACCAATCAAATTTCAATAGTTTTATTGTTGTTCGCTAACTTGTATATTACCACTCAGTATGATCTAATGAAAACAGCGTCTTACGAAGAACTGATCATTTTTTGTTGTGTAAATTATTCCGACCAGGTAAAGTACTTGGCCCATCTTTTATCATCCAAGATATATTTCAGTGAGGTACCCTCTTGCTAGAGTTTTATGTCAAGTGCTTTCACACGTTATCGTTGCAATTATATCATACATTACCTTATGATTAGTCACTGTTCTATATTTTATAAAAATAGTAACGATTCATGTAGTGATAGACGTAATATAAGTGAAATGATGATACTAGTGAGGAAAAAAGATTAAATGATTGGTTACTAATAGTGGTTACATCTTCGATAATTTCACAAAAAAAAAACTTATCGTATAGATTCGCTCTTGATATAGCGTCTATAACATAGTGCTGATCGCCTATCAAACTACTTGCAAACTACAAAGTGAAACCAAGATAGAGTTGTGACACGTAGAGGTGAAAATCGGTTGAAGATTGATTATGAAAGATCGCATTATTCGTTCCATCATAGTGGCGTATGTTGGATGCGTAAGCAACAGGACACACACAGTCGAATGAATTCTAACGAATGTTTGATGCACGGTGGCTCGCGTGCATTGCAGTGCAGTGTTCATGTGTCATATGGTAGAAAATCACGAATCACACCCAAAAATGAATGAACATTTAGATCAAAAGGCTGGCACCGCAAAAACAAAAGGACCTCATATGTGATGAGGATGGTGCAGCGATATTGCAGTTACAGGCCTCCCTATTGTAGAAATCCGATTCTTTGGGAGGATATAGACGTATAGGTACTTCAATAGACTGACTTAAAAAAAATGAGCCTGCATTGCTTTGTCCATTCGTTATTCAAATGAGCTGCTATTGCTGCTGCTGCTGTTGTTGTCAGTTAGTGGATTACAACGTTATCATATCTCCTCCTCTCCTCTGTCCAATCCGATGCTAACTACAACATAAGAACCCATTTTTAGTGTGCCGTTATTTGATCTCATCCATCGGGTATCGAAATGAATCTGTTTTATAGAAGCTGAACACGACGTGTATGTGTGTGTTTTGCTTCAGTGAATGTGTTTGTCATTTGCCAGCCAGCTATAATAACTAAGAGAAAGATGTGTCGTCGCTGATGTAGTAAGCCAACATTTGGATGCGAGAAGATCACGGACTCAACTATATATCTAAGAGAAGGGACGTTGAAGACCACAGAGTGGGAAGACAAAAAACTTTCAGCTGAACGCTTCACAGCGTCAGTCAAATCTGTTATTCTACACGTGAAGCGGCCGCCATATGTCCAAGACCCTTCATCTACATGTTCAGCATCCTTAGCAATAGACCAATCATTTGCAGATAATTACAATGAACATATATATATATATATATATATATATAAATCTAATACGGAGAGAAAGAAAATTACCCGCTTGCAAGTTGTTAGCAAGTTGTAAACAATGAATTAGAAAATAATATATGGTTAGCCAACCCAGGATCCTTTGAGTATATATTTTATTGGATTAGTAAGCCTATTATTATTGTAATAAGGCAGTCAAGATAAGAACACTGATAGGCGATAAGTAGAACATAACATAGCGGAACCTAAATATATTATCGATTTCATACGCGTATGCCGCAATGGTACGATGTGGTTAATTATGATTTTATTTATAATAGTACCTGGCACTAATCGCTCTGCAAATGATCGAACGAATCAGCCTCGAAGGCAATCAAAGGCAGGTTTTAGGAGGAGATTCACGAGCCAAATAGGTCCAGCCAACAGAAAATTAATCTAATGAGTCAATATGGCCCAAAGACGGGCTATGAATTACATACATTCATGCAACGAGAAAGATAGGCGAATATATTTTATCTAGAAGCTCTATATATATATATATATATATATATATAGAGCGAGATAGAGAGAGGACAGTGTCGTCAATATGGAAACATCTGGAAGGAAACACATCATATTCGGCTGTGGGGAAGATATCTGAGCAGACTGGTTGCTTGCGATTGGCTCGGGTGTTTATATTTTGACAATACCAAAAGCAGCGTATCCCTGTGGGAGAACGTGGCCACCACTCTCGTTGGCCGTTATAGAATCTATAATATCTGCCATACTGTCGTTTATCGACTGCCGGCAGCATGGGCCCCGCTTCCGCGAAAGATTCATTCACTCTCCCCAGTAAAAAGTTTACATGTGAAACGAAAAAATAGTTTGATACTCAGCGATGGGTATAATTAACTCTAGCCTTTTTTTAACTGTATATTTCAACTCCAGCTCTTATACAATTACTCCAATAAGGTACCAATAATATTGACCTGCCGAATATTTTGTGTATATAAATACAGCTGACTACTTGTTATATGTCTGTCACACAACACGAATGTTTATATTTAATTTTATTCGTTTTTCGAGAACTTAAGCGTTGTAACATCGAAAAATTTTCGAGAATAAACCACAATCTGAAAAAAATGGCGATGTAAATCTACCTCGATTTTGCGAATAATACCCCTCTAGATATATTTTTTAAAGGGTGTGTTGGCATGCTAATGCATGTCAACATCGTGGCCCCCTGCTTTGTGGAACTCTTGACGGCGTTCAACAGCACCACCCTTTCCTGTATCGCATCCTTCAGTAAAGGCGGTGAAATGTGTACAAGCCTAGGCATGAGCACCACACATCCTCTTTGTCGTACGGACTGCTTCCCTTCTCTCTCACTCTCTCAAGACCAGACTTCCCCTCACTACCTCTATCCACTTCCCGTCTGTGAACAACTACTGTGGTCAATAGGGTGTACGTAGGAAGCCCCCGTGTTAAGGCACCCGGCTATAGAACACTAGCCGGAGCAGTACACACCTTCCCCAGAGATCGAAGTAATGCCAAGCGTCAAGCCGACTCTAGGGAAGTGATACACTCTCAGTAGAGGATGGTTTCAGCAGGCGGAGACGTTTTGTGATTCACCTCAACCCTGCACTAGATCGGCCCGCTTTCATAGAGATTGGAATGTCTCTGGTGCTTTCCGTGCTTTGCAAAAAAATTCCGTGCGTCTTACGAAGCAATGCTAAAGGTAGTACCGTGGACGTTAAATGTTGGCTGAGAGTCAGCCCGAAAACCTTGAAAGAAAATTCCCTCCTCTCAAAAAAAGGCCCTCGTGTATGTAAACATGCAGTATTTATGACGCATGCACGGGAATACTCCTCTATCAGTTTACGTAAAAAATGTCGTTTAGAGTCACACCAAGCAGTTTTGCATTCGTTTGAACTATGTAAAGAAGACGGTTTTCCATCGATTGGAAACAAGAGTTATATTCTTCTTTGTTTTATGATGACTATTACAATATATATATATATATATATATATAAGCTTGGATATTTGAGGGCTGTGCGTTTCACAATTTCAAAGGTAACCTTTGAAATCAAATGGCAAATTTTACTTATAATTCCACCAGCATTTGAAGAGTTTCGCTAAAGCTTGATATAAATAGGTACGCGAAATTCTAATACAAAGAAATCTGTAAAACCGAACAAAATTTCCATGTTTGCCAAATACAACATAACATTTGTTCATGCTGTTACGATATATTTGCCTTTGGCGATCTTGAAGAACCTCGGAAGTTTTCTTGCTACTAAACCAGCAGCTACCAAAGTCGTCCCGATCTATTTATTATATGTTGCAGACAACTATTACTGGAATGTGGTTGGCCCAGAATGAGCCCTTTGCCTCCCGTTGATGCGAATATTACACTGACCGAAGTACTGATTAGTTATTAAAATTAATTTATAATATACTGATGAATTTTTATATTTGATAACGTTATACATTCATCTATGTAAATTAGTCTAACATTTATTCACGCTATTCAATGTATACAACACGATAACACGCCTTTGTTGTGGTTCAACGTGTGAGGCAATTCAAATCAACCCCCGTCTAGTGGTGAGCGTCTTGGACTGCTAGACCGGAGGGACGTGGGTTTAAATCCTGTCAGGTGCGTAGAATATTTGTAGTTCCTTATCATCTTTCTTAATCTGAAGATTCTCGCCAGGTACGAGGAAGGAAGAGAATAAGCAAAGGTGGCCCCGACAGGTCTTCATAGTAATACCTAAAGGTTAAAAGCTGAGGCTTGTCAGATAGGGGAACAGCTGAAGGTCAGCTCGAAAAACATATTAATTCAAATCGACCGGTCGTAATGGGCACAACGCGCAGTTCTCGACCTCACGCCTTCAACAGCCGAGGCTCGGAGGGTCCTCACCAAATGAGGCCACGAGTTCAATAAATCACCGAGAGTTGAACTATTATTATGCGCCTCATGCCAAAGTTTGATCCAATTCGTGAAGTGCACATAGTCACCTCTCGGACTGTGTTCTTTCTGCTGTCTTATGCGTGTTCAGAGAGTATTCAATTAAAGCAATTAGACAACAAACTCAGATGAACCGGGGAAACGTAGGAGAGTATCCGAACCTCTTCGAAACGGGGGCCATCCTCTGCCAGTTTCTCCGCGCACATTCCCACTAATATGGGCCGGGAACTACGTGATGGAGCGTCCTCTGATGGGGTTTCAATCGGGAAACACAAAGTCGTCGTAGGAGACTAAAACACCCGGCTGTGCAATATTAGCTTGAGCAGTTACGCACCTTTCCTAGATATCGAAGTTACATCAAGCGTGAAGCCGAAAGTAAAGAAAGGATAGTCTCTCAACAGAGGATGGTTTGAGCAGGTATAGATGCTGTCGAATCTTTCTGCGAGCGCTACCGTGAAGTGCTCTAAATAATCGAATTCTTATATTATCGCGCCATTAGTCAAGTACGCCACGCCCGCTGGCGGCAGAGAGCCGCGTAGCGGATCATCATTGTTCGAAATGTACGGCGCAGTATTGACGGCTGGGGGCAAGTTGCCCACCAGTACTATAATCGAAAGTCTCTTGGTTGAGTGTATATTAAGAGAACAGGAGACAATAATATAATCGAAATTGTACATATTGTGACCAGGATAATCATAGCCAATTGACCGAAATGCCCACCGGGCAAATAATCAATTATTAATCGTGTATCCGCGTTAGCGGACTTGTGCAGACGAATTATCGTATTGTAAATAAATCGAAGTTAGCCGAATCACTTCGGCAGGAGTCTCCCACGAGAACAGACGTGTGTCCTTCTTGTCCACAGCGCTAGAGTACTACCGCTAGGGAGACTTAGGCCGCTCGAGGCCTGCCCGGTGATCGCCCTGCCAACCTATCTCCACGCAACGCCTGCCCGCTTCGCACCCGTAGCACCCCGAAGCTACCCTGCCCTATCGATTGTCGACCCACAAGACTTCGCGCCCGAGCGATAATCTTGTCAGTGGTGCCGTGACACCAGGATACAGGGTCTCAGCGACGAGGTTCCGTAAGTCTACGTAGTGCGTCGTAGGCGATAGGTACGCATCACCGTGGCCCCACGTGGCAATCCGGGTAAGCCGATCGAAACCGGACGGAGTGTCTACACGCTGGTGGTGGTGAAGCATCAAGCGTCTCGCAGCCAGAGCCCCACCACACCGTGGACCTCGGCGGTAGTGCGGCGAACCCTAGTGATTGGGCTAGCTGGTGTGCCGTCCGTAGACATCAAATTTCCCCCACCCCCCGGCTCATAATTCTACGCAGCAACAACAGCACAATGTCGATCCAGCATTCGCCCGTGCAAGGACGCACCGCCAACGATTCGCCTGTACCGACCAGCCACACCAGCAACGCCGCCGCACCTAAGCTAGCTGTTCTTCGCGCTCAGCGGACGAGACATCGGAACGCGATACAACGAGAATGGCTGAGTGTGCAGAACTACAGCGCGACGACCGAGACAGAGCGGCGCGAGCTCGTTAGAGCTGCTGGCATCATCGAAGACCGTTGCGCCCTCCTGCGCCAATTGGACGCACAGATCTCAGCGCATCCTCTTCTGCCCGACGACGAGGCCGAGCGCGAGGCCACCGAGAGCGAAGAGGCAACGAGTGTAGCACTAAATGCCAAGCACCGCATCGCAGCGCTGTTGGACGAGGTTCGGCCAACTCATACCGTCCCTGGTGCGACGTTGTCAGTCGGCGCCAACGGCGGCCATGATGGATCACCTCCACTCTCTACCAGCAGCAATTCGCAGTTGCCATGTGCCGGCGCTGCCCCTCTCTACTGCACGGCTACGCCCTCGCCACTCGATGTGTCACCAGACGTGTTCGACGGCAAGGTTAGCGGCTACCGGATTTGGCGCGCTCAGCTCAAGAACTATCTCGACCGACGAACTGCTGCAACGGGCACCGATAAGCTCGTAGCGCTCTCGAAGTTTCTGCGCGGCGCACCGAAACAGCTGATCTCTGCATTACCGCTCACGGACGACAACTACAGGGTGGCGTTAGATCTGCTCGACCAGAACTACGCAGCGTCAGGTGTCGAGGAAAAAGCTATCGTAGCCAGCACCTTGGTAGTCCCTACAGTCAAGCAGCCGGGTGACGTAACGGCTCTGCGCGAGCTGGTCAACACGACTCAACGTACCATACTGTCAATGCAGTCAGCTGGTTATCCGCTCGAGGATTTCGCAGTCACATACGAGTTACGTGTTCGGTCGGCTCTCCCCGCGTCCATATTGTTCGATTTCGAGGAACGGCAGCGACATATGGTCCCCGCACATGGCGAATCGCCCACGTCAGATGGCTCCCAGCGCCCCGCTCAAGCGGCTGCTAAACGGTTAACTGCGCTGCTGGATAGCTTGCGCCGATCAGTGTGTCTCCGCGAGCAGTTGTCCGCCAGTGGCCAACAACCACAGCCGATCGAGCAGATTGAGCTTCGCAAGCAGGATGCAGCTGGTACCGAACGAGGACGCAACGACAAACGGTATCCACCACGACAGCGTCCGAACTACACCATGGCCCCTGCGGTGCTTAGGGAGCGACAGCGTGCATACCAAACGAAGCAAACGCAGTGTCTCTTCTGCCGGAGCAGTGATCACCGACCGTCTCGATGTACGGCGGACCTGACATACACGCAACGCGGTGAAATACTGGCGAAGTTCAACAGATGTGCGGTGTGTTTCAAGCACAAACACGGATCGACTAAAGACTGTGAGGGAACGAAAGTGGCTTGTACTATATGCAGCTCCAAGGCGCACTATACCTCGATGCATCCCCCCCAGTCGGCTGTTGGGCCATCACTTCAGCCCCCCGCTCAAAGTGTACACGCCGTGGTTCCGAGCGCGCCTAGTCAGGCCGTGGTGATGACGGCCTCCGTGACGATAGTGCATGGGTCTCAACGTATCGCAGCGAGGGTTTTCCTAGACACCGGCTCGATGCTTACGTTCGTCAAGCCCCAGCTGATCGGTCGGCTTAACGGCAAGTTCACAGTGTCGTCAAATCGTTACGAGCTGCGGCTGGAGAGCGTTCACAACCCGTCGACCAAGGTTAGCTTGCTTGCTTACGCCCACGACTTCCAAGTCGACCCACCGGCTGATGGGCCCGCTGCCATGCGATACGCCATTCGACGTTTTGCTGACAGCCATCCACTAGCGGACCCGTCCGTGGTAAATGGCGGACCGACGCCCGAAGTCACCTTGCTTGTCGGCATCGACCAATTCTACAAACTGGTGTTCGTTAACCAGGAGAAAAAGGTCGCCAAGGGGCTGGTGGCTAAGAACTCACGATTTGGATGGCTGATCGGGGGCACGTACAGCGCACGATCGACCCGCGACGACGTTCGTCGCATAGTACCGGTCTGTTGTATCGCTTCACTCTCGAAGCCAGCTAGGGACATCGAGCGACTATCGTCTCTCGAGTCGTTCGGCGTCAGCGATTCCGCTGCTCCCATCCCTGGTTCCGTGGACGAAAACAACGCTCACCTGTTGCCAGGCCCAAACCGAAACCCGGACATTGTCACTCTACTACTCAGCTTCCGCGTCCACCAGTTAGCACTGTCGACCAACATCGCCAAAGCGTACATGACCCTCCGATTGGCCGACCGCCGACTGTTCCGCTTCCTCTGGCAGGGCCCCGATGACGACTCACCGCGGGCATTCGAGATGCAACGGGTCAACTAGTGCTGGTGCACGGCGGAGGAGCCTTCCCGGGGGAAACGTTCTTGTACAACCGTGTCACGGAGATCCGCAGAGCACAGCTCCTAATACCCCTGGAGACTGCAGCCGGACCCCCCCTACAAGAGCGAGAATAGACGATTCGAAGACCTGGAACGTACAACGTTCCAGGGGCGGAGTGTCGAATCTTTCTGCGAGCGCTACCGTGAAGTGCTCTAAATAATCGAATTCTTATATTATCGCGCCATTAGTCAAGTACGCCACGCCCGCTGGCGGCAGAGAGCCGCGTAGCGGATCATCATTGTTCGAAATGTACGGCGCAGTATTGACGGCTGGGGGCAAGTTGCCCACCAGTACTATAATCGAAAGTCTCTTGGTTGAGTGTATATTAAGAGAACAGGAGACAATAATATAATCGAAATTGTACATATTGTGACCAGGATAATCATAGCCCATTGACCGAAATGCCCACCGGGCAAATAATCAATTATTAATCGTGTATCCGCGTTAGCGGACTTGTGCAGACGAATTATCGTATTGTAAATAAATCGAAGTTAGCCGAATCACTTCGGCAGGAGTCTCCCACGAGAACAGACGTGTGTCCTTCTTGTCCACAGCGCTAGAGTACTACCGCTAGGGAGACTTAGGCCGCTCGAGGCCTGCCCGGTGATCGCCCTGCCAACCTATCTCCACGCAACGCCTGCCCGCTTCGCACCCGTAGCACCCCCAAGCTACCCTGCCCTATCGATTGTCGACCCACAAGACTTCGCGCCCGAGCGATAATCTTGTCAGATGCTTTGTCATCCACGTCAACCCTGCATTGGATCGGGCCGCTTTCCATGGAGATTGGAACGACTCTAGTGGTGTCTTGCGTTTGAAGAAAATTTCCTCAACTGCAAAAAGAATAGGAAGACCGTTTTCAGACAAACGATGATTCCGGATAGTATCATATTTAAGTCCTCAGTAATAGCACGGGCATCGCTATTGGTTGGAAGTGATGAAAGTAAATCTGTCTATGATCTAAGGTTTTTAGGGCTAAGTGTTTAATATCTGAGATTCAAAACATGATCTTGATTATCAGCATTGCCATACGTTGTCGTTGGGAATTAATGAACGTTGATTGTCGCTGAACTTCTGACTTAGCGCGAGATGAGTGCGAGCTTGCTTCTAATCACTGTATGTTGCGTTTCATCTGCCTTTGTATTTGTGCTTCTAATGAGAAAATTGGTTATTAAAGCCAGACAGACCGTCTAGCTCAATTCTCAGTCACGTTCAACGCTTCAGTCGCTCTTTTGTGCTGCTATGGAATGATGCTGTTCCGCCGGTTGACTTCGACACTCCGACATCCATCCATCCATTTATTCGTCCAGTCATTCGTCGGCTCGTC
This sequence comes from Stratiolaelaps scimitus, assembly GCA_019614645.1. Taxonomy (NCBI): domain Eukaryota; kingdom Metazoa; phylum Arthropoda; class Arachnida; order Mesostigmata; family Laelapidae; genus Stratiolaelaps; species Stratiolaelaps scimitus. The sequence goes on from JABWDB010000038.1 coordinate 944,037, forward strand.
TACCTCACGTGAAATGTTATTATCATGGACTGCATCGTATGGCCGTAACGTCGCAGACTCGAGAATTGGCTGCGTGACGTCGAGCCCCCATCACATCCGACAGCAGCAACAACAACAACAACAACAACAACGTCGTCATCAGCATCATGATCTTACGAGGGATTATATTTCGTAACGGAATCCTTGGATCGGATCTATGCCTAGGGTCGCGTTGGTTCCACCTCAAGTGCAGAGCTCGCATCAACTCGAAATAGATGCAGTGAATAGCGGTACAAAGTGTAAGTCACGAAGCTAATTGGGAGTGAATGAAGAAACGGCAGAGAGTTATAATTACTAAAGTCGCAAACAAAAACTAGTTTGTATGCGGTTTTCAAATAGGAACTACGCAGCTATTGTGATTGTAAAATATACTACAATAGTTTGATGGAGACAAGTGATCATGTGCAATCACAAATTATTTCCATCAAGTGTCCTATATTCTCAAGAAGTCGAATTGATCTCGTTGAGACGATTTTGATTATGATCCATGATCAGATGGTAGCACTGAAAAAATACCACTAGAAGATTAGTGTTTCTTAGCACATATCAGGGTTTTTGTATGTCTGATATTTTACTATACAATTTATTTATTTTTGAAAGCAGGATTTATTTTATCTTATTTATTTTATCGCTCACTGTTAACGCAGTGAAGTCAAGTTTCTATCGAGTACAATTACTTTTGTGGATTATAACTTCTGTAATGTCTGGTACCACGTGCTCGTCTGCCTACTGATTGAACAAAGACAACGTCTTACGTACATCTCAGTCCGGCCCAAAAGAGACCTGTTGTTTATTGTTCTCATCTTTTATAGTCCCCTTCTTGTCGACCCCAGCGCCCCCCTTCCATTCTCCAGAGAACAGACGATCTCTGCTCCTCCTCTGGCGCGAACCATTTGAAATCTTAACCACTACATTTTCCCCTCCATTATTTAATTAGCCCATTCTCCGTATCTTTCTGGCGGTCTTCGAGCTCTGTCTGATCTCCGGACGGGCTCCACCCTTGGTGTAGATGTCAGTGGTACCTGGGGCTCGTCACTTCCGTCCCCTTCACTATCAACTGAATCGAATCTTTCTTCTTCCTCGCTGCTGTCGGTCCTTTCATTCCCCGTCTCGTTATTACTAGTGTCTCTTTCTCTCTCTATCTCCGACCCCTGTGGCCCCGTGGTTGTTTCCCAGTCTATCCACTCGTTACACTTTTCTTTCTCGTTTGTTGAGGATGTTTTCACTAATCTATTTCGATGCCACCTTCCTCCGTCGCTCAATATATATATATTTCTCCCCTCCCTCGACACTGTTTTGGTTTTTTTTTTTTATGGGGTGTTTCCGGAATGCCTGATGCACTAACACCCTAGGCAGCTATTAGGGTAGTGTTGGACTCACAAACCAACTAAACCGGTGCATTCACCCCCACCCCCGCGGCTCGGGACTACGTGAGCATTACTTCGAAACCGTGGGAGTATCTCCTGTGTAACGAATCTACCCTACCTACACGCGCGCAGTGGCGCGTTCAGGTAGGGCGGCAATACCCCCATCGCCGGACCGCGGGGGTGCGTCGAGGACTGGTTGGAGGCCGAGCTGCCCACCAATCCCAGCACTTCCCCCCTCCCCCCTCCCTGGCTCTCCATCTCGACCGATCTCGTCTACCCTATTTCTATTTCTGTGCCTATTGCCCTCTGGCCCGAACCTGGCCCTTCTTGCTTCCTCTTTGGCCGTTTTCTCCAACATCATCTTGTCGAAGAAGGTGGTCGCTTCCCTCCATGCCTCGGCCGTCGTCAGCATATGCTTCACGATATCCTCCACTGGTCGGTCCTTCACGGCCTCCGACCCGGCGTTCCTGACGTCGGCCAGGGCCTCGCAGCGGAGAATAGTGTGGTTCACGTCGTCCGTCTCTCCCGAGCCACAGAGCACACATGTGTCGGAATCCGTCTTCCCGATCTTCATCATGTAAGCTTGGAACTGTCCGTGGCCGGACAGCACCTGAGTGGTTCCGTATGTCAGTTCGCCGTGACCGCAGTCGTGCCATACCCTGAGGTCCGGTATAAGGCGGCGGGTCCAGTTTCCCGGGATCTGGCCCGTCGGGCCTGCTTTCGTGTTTCTCCAGTCGTCCTGCCAGGCGTCAATGGTGGCTCTCCTCGCCCTGGTCGGGTCGAGGTCGTCATTCATGTACCTGGCACGACGTTCACGCGCTAGAAGATCCCAGGGCGGCATCCTCGCCAGCACCAGGAGGGCGCCCGTTGAGACCGTGCGGTACGCTCTACACACTCTGATCGCGAGCGTCCGCTGCGCTGACCTCAAGGCGGCTCTGTTCCTCTTCGACCGCATGGCTTCGTCTCCCCAGACGGCTGCGCCGTAGAGGGCCGTCGACTCTGCAACGGATGCCAAGAGTCTTCGCTTTCCCTCCGACGCTCCGCCAACCCGCGGCATGATCCGCGCCAGATTCTGGGCGACCTTTTCCACCTTCTTCTTGACGTAGGCGACATGGGCGTTCCCATTTAGCCCAGTGTTAAGCATAACCCCTAAATATTTTGCTTCCGTCTTGATCTTTATCTGACACCCAGCCACCTTAAGGCGGACGCCCTTCTTGCGCTTCTGGCCGGTCAGGTACAGCGCTTCCGTTTTGGCAGGTGCGAGCTTTAGGAGGTGATTGTCCATCCACTCAGTCACCTTTGCCTGTGCGTCATTGGCGGTTTTCTCTAACTTTCGCTCGGTTTTGGCCGTTATCAGCAGGGCAAGGTCATCGGCATAGGGGGTCGCGTCCACGGCTCCCGGAAGACCAGGGATCTCAAGCACTCCGTCGTAGCCAAGGTTCCAGAGCATGGGTCCAAGGACCGAGCCCTGGGGAACCCCAGCCGTGACTGCGTGCTCTTGCCCGCCCGCCACTAGACACCTATCGCTTAGGTAAGACGATATGATCCGGCGGAGGTATGGGGAGATCCCCTTCCTTTCCAATGCCTCGATAATCACTCCCCAGCTCATCGTATTGAACGCATTCTTTACGTCCAGCAGAACTAGGAGCAAGAAGTTCCTTTTCCTGGGGCTCTTTGCGTGTTCTTGGTCCGCCCGTTTCATGACTCTTTCAAGGGCGTCCAGCGTCGACCTGCCTTTTCTGAAGCCGTACTGGGTATCCGAAAGCGCGTTCTTTTCTCTGATCTCCTTGTCGAGTCTGTTGACAATGACGATCTCCAGTATCTTGCCCATCGTGTCAAGCAGGCAGATAGGCCGGTACGCCGACGCGCCTGTGTTGCTCCCTGGCTTGGGAATCAGCACTAGGCTAGCCTTTTTCCATACCGCCGGGAACCTACCTTCCCTGATCAGCTTGTTGACCAGTTTTTGGAAGATTTTCGGGTGCCGCCTCACTAGAAGCTTGACTACTTCGGGCGGTACTCCGTCCGGGCCAGGGGCTTTCCCGGATGCTAGCCGTTCTCTGGCCAGCTTGATCTCCTCGAGCGTCACTTCCGGGATGTGTTCTGGAGGAACCAGGGGCTCATAGCCGCCGCGCCATGGCCGTGTCGGGAAGAGGGTTGTTACTGTCTCTCTTAGCACTTCCGCTGGTATTCGCGGGGACGGCCTCTTGAGTTTGCTCATGACAATCTTGTACGGCTGACCCCAAACGTCGCGGTCCACAGACTCGATTAAGTCCTTCCATGCCTTCCTCTTACTCTTCGCGATCTCTATTTGGAGCTTCTTTCTGGCCGCGCGGTACTCATTTATCTGGAGCTCGACGCGGCTCTTGGCTTCCGCGGCATCCTTCTCATCAGGGCCTCTTTCCCTCAGCCAACTCAATGTCCTTGTGTAGGTTCTTTTGGCCCTGATACACTCACGTCGAGCGTCATCCACTTGCTTGCTCCACCAGTAGACCGGCCGTCGTCGGGTTTGAAGGCGGGCTGGAGGGCCCGCCTTCTCGCATGCGGAGACGAGGATCTCAGCAAGCTTGTGTTCGTCCACTTCTTCTCGCTCGACCAGCCGCCTGCAGCCTTCATCGATTGCGTCAGTTAGAGTCCTCTGGTCGAGTTTCCGCATTTGCCACCGCCTGCTTTTGGCAGGCATGGGGTCGGTGTTTGCAGGAGACCGGAGCTCGAAGCAGATGTACCTGTGATCGCTCATGCTATCTTCTTGGTCCATTACTTGCCAATTGGCTGCTTCTGCGAAAGCCGCTTCGTTGACTAGAGTTAGGTCAACGAAGGACTGCCCCGTCTGTGCGAAGAAGGAGGGCACTTTCCCGTCGTTTAGCGGAAGGAGGCCGCCTGCGGGCATGGCATGGTGGACAAGGTAGGCAGTACCAAAAAAGGGAGTTTTGTGGAGTCTGAGGTTCAAATCTGAGTGGAGTCATATTTACTTTTATGGGCAGTATCTCCGCAATAAGATTTGTTAAGTAGTAGTGGCAACTAATGTGGTCTGCGGCATAGCTACCACTGTGCAGAAAGGAAGGCACCGTACACCCCCTGTATGCGTCATAAATACTGCATGTTTACATACACGGGGCTTTCTACAGACACCCTATTGATCACAGTAGTTGTTCACGGACGGGAAGTGCACAGAGGTCTTGAGAGATTGGGAGAGAAGGGAAGCAGCTGAGAGTCAGCTAACCACGTCATGTCCGTACGGTGAGGAGGATGTGTGGTGCTCGTGGCTGGGCTTGTACACATCTCACCACCCTTACTGAAGAATGCGCTAAGCGATACCGGGAAGGGTGGTGCTGTTGAACATCGTCAACAGTTCCATAAGGGGGGGGGCGGTCATGGTGTTGGCATGCATTAGCATGCCAACACCCCCCCTTAAAAAAAAAAAAAAAAAAAGCGGAAGGAGGCCATGCTCGGCCATCCATTCCAGCGTGAGCTCACCCTTCTCGTCTGTGTACCGGTCCCCCCACACGTGCTGTGTGCGTTGAAATCCCCTGTCACCACCAGCTTCTTCTCTCCATGCACCGCCATGTTCTGTCCCAACTCTTGAAGGAAGGTTCCGTACTCCAGGCCATTCTTTTTCGGCGAGAGATAGCAGCTGTAAACCACTACCCCGCCATCTACTTCGACCCACGAGAAACCCTTTCCCGAACCCCTTTGGTTGAACGCTATGTCCCTCTGGTTCCCCGTCCAGACTATTGCAGTATCCCTATCCTCGTCCGATACCCAATCCTCCATGCGTGCCACGATTGCCTTGTTCGGCTCCGACAGCAGACATAGTCCGGAGCCCAGTCTTCGTGCCGCCTCTCCGAGCACTTCGTGGGCGTTTATGCATTGGTTCATATTAACCTGGAGGAGCTTAATCATGTTAGAGCATGACTAGATCCCTCCGGCGGTCTGCCACTCATTCGTGGCCTGCGGCCGTCTCGTTCTCTGCCTCGACTTCTTTCGTGGCTCTTCTTTGCTTGCGGTGGTGTTGCCTTTGTTAACGGTCTCGTCGGCGTTTGCTTCCCGTTCTTTACTCGCGTTTTCTGTTGCCGTGCCTGGAGCCGTTCCCGTTGCCGCCGCAGCGCCTTTTCGTGCGTCTCTAAGTTTCGCGACCTTTTCGCGATATTTCGGGCAGGACATGTTGTTGGCCCGATGTCCTTCTACTTCACAGACATAGCATTTCGCCTCCTGTGCTTGACATTCCTTGACGAGGTGCTCTTTACTGCCGCACCTGTGACATAGTTTGGCGGCCACCTGCGTCCCCGTGCATTCATGAGCCTTGTGGCCTACTTTCTGACACTTGAAGCAGGTTGGGAGCTTGATCCACTCCTCCGGCCTGCACCAACGCGTACCCATCCTGATGGTCTTCCGCCCCTGAAGGACCTTCGCCGCGCGCGGCGAGGCCGACACTAGTGAGTACCACACCCCGGAGTGCCCGAGACGGGGTTCACCCGCGCGGATATCGGGTTCGTCCGGCAAGGCCTCCTTGAGAGCCTTGGTAATGGCCTCGCCGTCAAGCATTGGGTCTACCCCCCAGAGCGCGACTGTTTGTACCAGGGCCTCCGCGTTTCTACAGTCTGCGTGCAGGTTTGTGGCGCTTTGGATAGCTGTCGCTAGCGCTTGCCCTGCCCCCGCCTGCTTCTCCTCCAGCTGCAGGATGACGTCTTCGTCCCTGCCGCGGACTACACCTCTGATCTGCACGCCATTGGTTATGGTGCTAATGTGCTTTTTCACTCGTTGGAACACATCTGCGAATTTCTCGCCGTTGCCCGCTTTCACCCTTACTGTGCTTCTCGTTGCTCCGGCCGCTCTCGCGTAACCCCCGCGCTCTCCCTTTGAGCAGACTTCCAATAATCCCTTGCCGTTTTTGATACTGCGGCAGCAGGCCTCTAACGCTCGAAGATAGACCCGTTTGCGCCGTTTGCTCGTGACGTGTACTAGGGGCTTTTCGTCGTCGCCCGCCAGCTGGATGGCTCGCTCTATGGCCGTTCGGATCACGCCCAGCGTCGCAGCCTCGGAGGGCTCTTCCGGGTGGACCATAGCCAGTACCAAGTGGCGCCTCGCTGCTTCCACCCCGGTGGTGCCCCCAATGATCTCTACGTCGTCGCCGTTTTTCAGCACCGCAGCTTGCCCGTTCTCCAGCTTACTCAGTTCCACTATCGTGGGAAACTGCTTTGCTAGTTTCTTCGCGAGGGACGCATCGTCCTCGTCTTCCTTGGTCATCAGCAGAACTCGAACCGCTCTCGGAGCAGCGAAGTCCGTGTTCACGTGCTGCACGTGTGTGATCATCCGCGAAGGCCATTCTTCCTTGATGACCTCGGTCTGTTGCTCGAGGGTGGTGGCCTGGTTCAGCCTGCCCTCGATCATGGTCGCCTTCTTGGCCTCTTCCTGTTCCTTCTTGAGCTCTTCCTGCTCCTTCAGGCGCTCCTTCTCCACCGCTCCGTGGCATTTAGAGCATAGGGTATTCACCCTACCCTCATCCGCGCCATTTGTTCCCTTCTTGAGCCCTTCGACCTCCTTCTGTAGGTCTTCAACCTGCGTATCGAGGGTCGCGAGTTCCTCTTTCTCCTTCTTTCTATTCTCTTCAGTCACTCTCGCCTTTTCCGACAAGCAGAACTTGATCCTCCTGAAGGCTACATGCAGAGTGCCTTCAGGGAGTGCGCCGGTCTTCCTGTGTCCCTTGTCTCGGCCTAGGTCTTTCACGGCGACCTTGGTGTGCTGATCCGAGCAGATATTTCTGAGCGTACTAAGCTCCCTCTCCATCTCAGCGAGAGCTGACTCGATCGCTCTATTCTTCACTGCCTCCTCTTCTTCCGCATCCTTCGCCCTTTTGGGGTCTCTCCGCGGCGGCGTTCCCTCGGCCGTCCGCTTGTGACCAGTCGTCACCGCCTGGATGGTATAGTCATCTTCCGGGAACGATACTTCCGCAGGTGCCTCAGTGGAGGTCTCTGCGGAAGCCGCAGGCATTGCATCCGTGGTCTTTACCATGCGGTCGCCTTGCGGCGAGTGCTCAACCGGCATATCTGTTTTGGTTCAAAGTATTTCAACTGCCCCTTTTTTGATACTGGTTTTCTCACTCTGACCCATTCGCCTATCCCCCACTGTATCTCCGACGCTGCTCTTCTGGCATCCGCGTATGTTTTTTGTTTCACCTGGCGCCGATGCACTTGATCTCTCTCTTGTGATGTTGTTGCTTGTCCCGTTGCTCGGCTTACGTCTAGCCTCGTCCGCATGGGTTTGCCGTGGAGTAAGGTCGCTGGCGCTTTGCCTGTAGTAGCCTGGGGCGTGGCGTTATATACTCCTACCATCTCGATAATCTGTGTTGCTGCGTCCGTCCCTTTTAGTCGTGCTGTGACCATAAATCCGCCTAATGTTCTATTGAATCGTTCCACCAGTCCGTTCGCCATCGGGTGGTACACCGGGGTCAGAGTATGGTGCACGCCATATCTTCCCAGGAATTCGGTAAATACGTGGCTCGTGAACTGTGCTCCATTGTCACTCACTATTGTTTCCGGGACTCCTTCCCTGTGAAACAGCCTACGGAGCATGTCTATAACCCTTTCCGCTGTTGCTTCTCGGACCAGCTCAACCTCTGCCCATTTTGAGAAATAATCGATCACCACAATCGCAAAACGTTTTGTTGGGCCTGGTGTCAGGTCTGGACCCCGTATATCGATCGTGAATTTGGTCCATGGTTGTTTTGGCCATTTTGGTTATTTCGATCGGGGCTGTGGTCGTCCGTACTGTCCGTTGCTGCGCATAGTTGGCAATTCGTGATCAGCTGCTCGATGAATTTATTCACCCCGGGCCACTAGAAGTGTTCCTTGATTCGGAGTTTCGTTCGCACTATTCCTTGATGAGCGTCCTCGTGTGCCAGCTGGAAAGCCCGTAGCCTTAGGGACCTGGGTAGTACAACTTGTTCGTGAAAAAGAGTGGCCTGACGGCGGCTCGTCTCGAATTCTTTCAACGGCGCCAACTGCCGGGCGAATGCGTGGATGATTTTGTGGTCGCACTGAGGAGGCTTTCAACACAATGCAACTTCGCGGCGTTCTCAGGCGACGCAGCAATGCTAATGCAAATGGTCTCAGGAACGACCTCGGTGCGATGGAGGGACCGGTTACTGGCGGAGGAGGAGAAGGTGACAGCAGAAGCAGCGGTGGACATAGGTCGGACGATCGAACGGTGCGAACGAGAAGCTAGAGTTATTAGCGAAGGAAAGGTGTGCCAAGTCAAGGCAAACCGGGACCAACAGCAACAACAACAGACATGGAAACCGTTGGTGCCGGGGACGATGCAGCGTCAACCACTGTTCTGCAACGCGTGCGGATCGAGAGCACACGTCACGTTGAGCCCGCTGTGCAGGGTCAGGACGATGAAGTGTTTCCGATGCGGCATCGTGGGCCACGTGTCGAGGCTGTGCCCCAAGGCAGTGGCAGCGGTGACGATGGAGGACTCGACGGACGTACAGGTCAAAAATAAACAGGAGGCGTTCGTGTATTCCATGCATCCCTATTACGGCTCAGAGGTATATTGTGTTATCAAATTTAATGGTCGAGATATTAGGTGCCTGGTGGACACGGGGGCGGCGGTGTCTATTTTGAATATGAACGAAACGGGGGGGCTCCCGGGGAGATTGGAAGAAGCACAGACTGTACTAAAGACGTACTCAGGAAGTAACATTGAGGTTATTGGAATGATAACGGGCGTGATAGAATTCAAGGACAAACAGATAAAGGGGTCGATGTTTGTAGTACAGACGGGACAATCGATATTAGGGAGAGACATCATCAATGGATTGGGTCTAAAGATAGACTGTCAGCTCAAATCGTGTATGGTAGCTACAATTAAGGGATATGAGGACATATTTTCAGACAAACTGGGTCTAGTAAGAGGACATTCACATAAGGTTAGAATTAAGGATAGGGCCACACCGGTACAACAAAAACTACGGCGGGTTCCTATCGCGATTAGAGACAAAGTGAAGACCGAGGTGGAGAAACTGTTGAAACAGAATGTCATAGAACAAATACCATCCTCGGAGTGGATCTCAGCGATGGTAGTGGCCGCAAAAAAGGACGGTAGAGTCAGGATATCCGTAGACCTGAGAAAGGTAAACGAAGCGATAGTGCCGGACACATTTCCGCTACCCCACATAGACGAGTTATTGGGGGTATTAAAAGGGGCCAAATGTTTCTCTAAGTTAGACGCAACATCAGCGTACCACCAAGTAGAGCTGGCAGAAGAACCTAGGGATCTCACAGCTTTTATTACTCCCTGGGGACTATTCAGGTACAAACGAGTCTGTTTCGGGTTGGCGTCAGCACCCGCAGCATTTCAACGAATGATGAACTCTATCCTAGAAGGCATCATAGGGATGCATGGAATACACGAACGCCTCCTGTTTATTTTTGACCTGTACGTCCGTCGAGTCCTCCATCGTCACCGCTGCCACTGCCTTGGGGCACAGCCTCGACACGTGGCCCACGATGCCGCATCGGAAACACTTCATCGTCCTGACCCTGCACAGCGGGCTCAACGTGACGTGTGCTCTCGATCCGCACGCGTTGCAGAACAGTGGTTGACGCTGCATCGTCCCCGGCACCAACGGTTTCCATGTCTGTTGTTGTTGCTGTTGGTCCCGGTTTGCCTTGACTTGGCACACCTTTCCTTCGCTAATAACTCTAGCTTCTCGTTCGCACCGTTCGATCGTCCGACCTATGTCCACCGCTGCTTCTGCTGTCACCTTCTCCTCCTCCGCCAGTAACCGGTCCCTCCATCGCACCGAGGTCGTTCCTGAGACCATTTGCATTAGCATTGCTGCGTCGCCTGAGAACGCCGCGAAGTTGCATTGTGTTGAAAGCCTCCTCAGTGCGCCCACAAAATCATCCACGCATTCGCCCGGCAGTTGGCGCCGTTGAAAGAATTCGAGACGAGCCGCCGTCAGGCCACTCTTTTTCACGAACAAACCGGCCAGTTGAACGCACAGATCCGCAAATATGTCTCTTTCTCTTTCACTTTGCCTGTCTGTAGCGCCTGGTCATACTGTGCTTGTCCTTCTCAACCCAACAGGTGCAGTAAGATCGCTCTCCGTTTTCCTTCTTTCACAGTCTCGCTCGCATCGAAGTAACGGTCCACAAGCCGGAGCCACTCCTCCCACGCGACTGCCGGTCTACCAGGGATCTCCAAAAACACTTGCGGTGGTGCGATCGCTATGCTGGCCATCTGGTTCACTGATATTCGTCGCGTGCGTTCGTTGTCGTTTCGTTGGATCGTCGGGTTGTCGTTTCGGTCGTCTTGTCTGGTTCGATGATCGGTTGCCGGCTGCGCCAATGTAATGTCTGGTACCACGTGCTCGTCTGCCTACTGATTGAACAAAGACAACGTCTTACGTACATCTCAGCCCATCCGGCCCAAAAGAGACCTGTTGTTTATTGTTCTCATCTTTTATAGTCCCCTTCTTGTCGACCCCAGCGCCCCCCTTCCATTCTCCAGAGAACAGACGATCTCTGCTCCTCCTCTGGCGCGAACCATTTGAAATCTTAACCACTACAACTTCCCTGTTTTTTTTAGAGTTTTATAGGGATGACCGGCAAGCATGACATAGCTCACGTGAACAGGCATAACAGTGGATGAAACTGCTTTCTCCGCACTCTAACACAATTGAGTGAAGTCCCAATAGGGAGTCAGCAAACTAAGAACTATTATTATCTCATACATTCATATCGACATCATCACGCCACACCCAACTCTTGTATAGCTATTATCATTCTCTTTCGATGGGGATGATTCCAATCCTTGTCAGTACATCCCCGAACTGTTTCACACACTGTCTGTACCCGTGCACAAATGACCAACGCTGACAGCCAGGATGCCTAAACAGCGCCTAGTGAAAAATTTTCGAAAAAGGGGCAATTGTATACCTGCTCTCAACTCTTGAATGAAATTCACTCTTCGCATTCTATGGTGGGCGATGTGCGCCCTACGAAATTTTGCAGTGATATCTATTTCAGTGATGATTCACATGTTTTCTCCATATGTTATGGCACGGTTCCATCTTCAGCGATGTTCTACCAACTGTTTTGGGCACTCGCGTTGTCAATCAACACTTGATATTCACCCACAAATATGACTTATGCGTAAAATTTTAAAAAGGGGGTGTGTTGGCATGCTAATGCATGCCAACACACCCCCTTTTTAAAGGTCAGATTTGTTACATTGACGCAAGTTGGAATTAGCCCAGAAAAGGGCCTTATTGTACGCTACAGACGACCAGTGTTGAAATGTCGGAGTAGATGCGATCGTAGTTCCTGATTTACTGAGTGGGGCGTAAGTAATCACACTTATTGAATTCATTCGCCCGTTCGTTCGTTCAGCCGGATGATCAGAAGAGCGATGCCCAACTATTGTTTAACTTTTAAAGGCTATTTAACAAGGCTATTCCAGAGAGAATTACTCGGTATTATTTAATAGCTTAATAAGAGAAACCAGCTTCACCGAAAATAGCAACGTTGGAGGTTGTCTGCATAATTCCAAATAGCGTTTAGTAAGGATGTGTGCTTTTAACAAGTCATGGCGTAGTCTATATGAAGTCGCTTAATAAATGTTGATCAAAGGCGGCCACCGGTAATGCACCTCACATCGACTTCCTTCAGTGTCCTGTCATAGTTTCCGTTTCCTAACATGACATTCAATAGGTCTTGCGTTGTATTGACTTAGATGGCTCGTTGGTCTAGGGGTATGATTCGCGCTTCGGGTGCGCGAGGTCCCTCGTTGTATTTACTTATAGGCTGGCCATTCTATCTAATGTCGTCGATTGATGAATGAGCTCTGACAAAACAACAAGACATAGAGTAAACTGTGATCCATAATAATATAATTTGAATTATTGTAATTTCAAGTTTAAGTACACAAGTTACATGCGGATGCAGCATAATCTACAGGCGAATGTTAAAAGAATATTCCAGTTATCAATATTTTATATGAATCTACTATAGATATTTTTTAGCTGCGGCAGCGCGCTTTCTCGAGCACACCATAAAAAAAATATATATGTATATTAAAATACTAATAGAGAGCCATGCTCTTATTTCATATTATTGTTTGTCTTAATATATACAAGTCCAGGTCAAGTATATATCCACCCGCAGCTGATGACTTTCATCACAATTAATATTATTGAATTTTCCATTATTTCTTTTCAACATATTATTTTTTACCTCCATTTGAGATTCGCCAAAACAGCTTCAATGTCCATTTATACTTCAAACTACACCGCAATTACAGGAGCGATTGTTCTCCGCTGAATGCGAAGCAAACTATCCTTCATATTTTCACAAATGGGCCCATCATTAAATAATCGTGCCACGTCAGCAATTATTGCTAATTATCTTTCGTCGCTTTCTCTGACTATATCACTCACATATGACTTGATGTTGAGTTAAACTGTAGAGAGGATGAATTCAATTCTAGAAAAACAGTGGGTCAATATGGAATGGCTACCAACTATTATATTTCCTATAATAAGCTGTTTTTCTCAATCAAATACTAAAAAATGTATAGAAGACAATTGAACATATATATGTAGAGCCGTTACTTTCTTTGTCGCAGCAAATACTCAAGTCCTGTCTGTCCTTAATAGTAAATATGTAGATAGTTTTGTAAACAGACGTCCTAATTACTTCTGAAGGTCCTGTCCTACCCTACCGTATGAACCCAACAGTTAAGTGGGCTTCACCTCGGTTCGGAACATAGGTATACTCACACACACACACACAAATACAAAAAAATATGTTATGTAGGCCTTGAGTGAATGAATACGAATGAATTCTTTGCGAAGTGCGTATCGACAAGTTATCACTGACTGACTGAGATAGAAGAAAACGAGAAAGAGTCATTTCCCACAAGTCTGTCCTTCATCGTCTGTCGTTGACAGCTGTTGTCGTAGTGGGGCAAGGTCTTCCCGATAGCGACGCCTGAAGGACGTCGTCAGTATGGATAGGTCCTAGGTGGTTTGAGATGTTCATACATCGCTATTAGAGTTGATTCACACACAAAGAAGAAATAGATGAAGTCCTTCAAATGTGAGAATGAATACCAGGAATATATTCGAAATGATCTCACCATGCTACCGACTATTGACGTCAAGATGTTTCAGGCCGTGCAATCAAACAAAACATGTGCAATTATCAATAATTAGTATATATTTCGATATTTTCGACTATCAGAAGTGCTGCGCTTACCCATCACTGTTGTTCACGTATTATCCGAACATTAGATGATTGCGACTGATGTCCCAGTTTCAGTTAAGTGACTGTCTAGTAAAAGTAATAATAATAAGAATTTCGCTGAGGAGACCGTCTAATCGAGTGTACGGTTAATGATAGATCCAAAAAAAAACCGTTGAAACCCAAGTGTTAATCGGTTCCTTTTTATTAGTGTGTGTTTAAACCATCTGTGATGTCTTCATGGCGCAGACGATATTTTCAAATCAGCAGGAACAAGATCACCGCACTCGTGACCGGCCTCAACCGAGGCAAAGGTGGTAGATGAACAAGAATTCGTTTCCTGTCTTTAAATGGATACTTCAAACTGAAAAACTAGTTTTACTGATTAATTGAAGGCCAACAACACCTATATGGATACTTGACGCGTACTTAAATGCCATATTTAAAACAAGTCAAAACAAAAATCCAAACCAACGCATTTTTGTCTTGACCGATGCTTAATAATAAATAAAGCTATTCTCATACGTAACTTGGCTACCTTGAAATTATAATTAGCTGGATATTATTATATATTTGTGGACGTTTGAACATAAGAACAGCCAAGTTTCGAATTCTATTCCTTCATTCGTCAGCAGCGACAACAGCACAGAGACCGCCATCTATCCCAAATGTCCCTTTAATAAATACTATAATTTCCACATCACAAGTGTTGCTACACTTCTATTTTCTAAAATAAAAGGCATAATAGTTAAGAAATATACTTAAATGTATACAATAACCATTCGTTCAATGCTGGCACGTCAGCTGCATCCGCTTCATAAATGAGCTGTTTGAGATGGTTTAGTACACGGCGCATTTTTAATCAATTTTGACGTTTAATGGGCACCGCCGTCGTCATCGTTAAGGGAAGCTTTACTAACTAATATATAACACCGAAACACATCACGAGTCGACGAGGGTCGACAATAAAGGCAAAAATATCTAACACCTTTAAGCAATACCATTACAACGGGTAAAACGTTCCACTATCATCTGCGTTCCTCGTAGAATCCAACTGGCGTCCGACGAAGATCGTCCAACGAGTCTCTCGTCTTGAGGAAACAACTACACAAATGTAACTATTAAAATCATCGCAACAACGTCATAATAGCCATACTACATTGTAGATTTACGCACGCGGCTGTTGATGGCCAAAGGGGAAGACTTTACCTTTAATTTGGAACAAAACAATGTGATCAAAACGACATAGCAGTCAACAGGTAACGAACCAGACAAGTTGTCTAGACAGATATAAACGCCGGTAAAATTACTGAGCTGGAAGCTCCGCAAAGTAAAGGAGCCCCGTTTAGCTCAATTAAGAAAGCCGAGCAAAAATCAAGCTTATGTACTGCTGCAGGGCCATAGCGGCAGGAGCCCATCAGTTGTTGTTGTAAATTAGAGAAATTATTTTACTTGCTTTTTCTGCTTATGTTCTATTTAGTCGATTGATGTTGTCTTCGAGCTTCCGCAATGAACGCGACACAGTGTCCAGAGGGCGAGCCAATGGGCAGCATAAGCGAACCTTTACTGCCACCACAAGGCCAATGTGCAGATTATTTCTTCTTTTATTTATTCCTCTCGTTTACCATAAGCGGCAAGAAGTGATCCACACAACTCAAGACGCAAACACACCACGAGGCTCCTTCCTTTCATTAAAATCATTTACTCGCATATGAAACACATCAGCACTATTCTTATTATCATCAGTATCAGTTAGATCGTTGACAGCCTTCTTGATCTCAAATCATTGATGTAGCAATAATGAAATCATATGATTCAATTGAGGTAGGTACATGGAACATATTGTAGAGCATATTACTTTTATCTTTATTTGAAGGAAGACATGGATTGTATCTGCCGAACCTTAGCGATCGTTGTTTCAGTCTATCGGTCTGTTTAACGGTGCGTACAGGTCTCATAAAATAATTAGTTACTGCTTGTTTCTTGCCATCGATTCGATAATATGATAAAATAATGATACCACCTTTGATCCTGGCCTTGCCTCTCTATAACAATAGCGACCCTCGAGTCGTGTACTCGATGAAAGTCCAACTAATAACGCTTAATTTCATTTATGCTACCAACAGTTCGGGCAAAGGTAAAATTGTCTCAATCTCATCGTAGTTTCGTGTAAATTTTCCTGTACGTAGTAGCGAAAAGCAAAAATACTTTTAACTATTGGCTGAATGACCTCTCACGACTATAATTAGCACAGTATAGGATCCTCACTGCTCTCATGAAAGTCTACTTAGCGATATTATAGAGAAAGAACACTTTAATTGGCATAGGTTCGACGATGTATTTGCAAATAGAGTCGGGGGTTGCAAAGCATCCCCATTATAAATAGGGTATACACATTTGTATAGATACACGTTCGAGTTGAAATCATTATTTTTGAATAATATATGAAGTAGAGAGTTGTGGAATTGATTCCTCTGATGATAAGAAGTCAACGCATCGTTGTCATTATTTGATGTTGTTGCTGCTGTTGTTGTTGTTGCTAAGATGACAGCTACTGACTGTGCTTGGCCGATTGACGGCGTTTGCGGGGTCTCTCTGCAACAGACATTGTCATTCGCCATCACGTCGAACGAAAACGAACTGTTAGGAGTTACGAGTATCCTAAGCGTTCTATAGTGCGCGCAAGCACCAGATTATTATAATGTTAATAATAATAAATTGATCGACAGCTCTGCCAGTACAAAACCGTATCGATTCGCATGTGCCCACGAGGTTCGAACCAGATACCCAAGGGTCGTAAGTTCGCGGCGTCACCTCTGAACCGTCCGGTGAATTACTACAACTGAGCAAAAGTTACCAAATTATATAATGTTGGTCAGGAAGGACTACAACGTTATGCGGGTCGAAAAACTGGATTGATCGCGATCGCGATACACGTCTATCTTATTATTGTTTTCACTCCACTGCTTACCGTCATAGTCAAGCACAAAGTGGACCTTTCCTGTACAGGAACTCGCTTCACACGTTTCGCGTACGCCGAATACCGCCAAGAGGATGCTTTCACATTGTCCGTCTGAAATCGTTTAGTAAATTTAGCTCATTGAAATATTGAGAAAAGCCGCACCGAGCAGTAGGCAACTTTACACAGAAAAAACTATAAATTATAATTACCAAAAAATACTAAACATTTTGAATGATATAATATTATTATTATGATATAATATAATTAATATATATATATACATTCATTCTAATAGTCAACCTTGGTTGTATTAGTGTATATTCTGCGTCGCGTACTCGTACAGTGGTTCTCTCCCTGGTGGCAGTTCTCTAGTTGGTCGCCTCAAGTATCGAGTGGGTCTTCAGGAAAAAGGAGCCTTGTGAAAAGACAACTAAGTCGACGGCGTACAAGTGAAATGCATAGAAGTGGGGGGGTCCTGGGTCGCACCCGCAGGTCGACGTTAGACATGGGCTCCGCAAAGACGGGGCCCCAAAGTCTGTCCGATCAGGGGACATCGACATAGGGTCCTCAGCGGCGGGGAGGGAGAACCCATGTGCACCAGCCGAGTCTGGGGGGGGGGGAAGAAGAACTCCCACTCCCACGGGGAAACCCAGACGAAATTCAGAAAGACCTCCTTGGGGGAAGTGACTGAAGGGACCTGGGAAACTGGCACACTGGGAATACCGAAGGAGGAGGTCCCGCCCTGCACGACGGGACAAAACCGGGAACGCATTCTTATTACGGGAGATCCCAGTGAGGAGGAGAATAGATAAGATGGAGAGGGCCCTAATTAGGGACTTGGAAAA
Organism: Stratiolaelaps scimitus; assembly: GCA_019614645.1. NCBI lineage: Eukaryota > Metazoa > Arthropoda > Arachnida > Mesostigmata > Laelapidae > Stratiolaelaps > Stratiolaelaps scimitus. Next base: position 961,495 of record JABWDB010000038.1, read on the forward strand.
GTAGTTCCTAGAGACGAAGGAGGCCTTCCAAATAGAAAACGAGGGAGTCTCTGTCAACAGGGGCGGGGGTTCTGTAGAGGTTATAACCAACGAAGGAACATACCAAGGAAAGGTACCGATACCTAGTTGTGGTATGCATAGTACAATATTAAATATAATATATATCACTATATTTCTATTAGTCCACTTTATATTTCCTTCTAGTCCACGGCAGGAAATGATAAATAGGAGTCGAATACTCGAAGATGCTATTTTGTGCGTACCTTTCTGGCAGTCTGGACGGAACGAGAGAACTTGAAAAGAAAAACACAACACATTTTTTTATAGTTGAAAGGATAACACAGATTACTTTACCGCGTGGTGATCTTCTGATATAGTATATGATAAGTGGATGATACCTAAACAAATGTAGAGAAGGTTTCTGCATTTTCCTCTAGGAACATTCAGGTGCTAAGACGATAAGTATTGTCGAGGCGGGCATTCGTAACCTGCTGAAGCTTGCATAAGCTATACTATGCTTGTTTCGTAACATACTGAAACCTTTATGCTTTAGGGTGGGGAAGCAAATCCGCACGCGTGGATACTACAACTAACCGTACGGCACGCCGAGGATCCATTTTAGAAAATATTAAGGCTGTAGGATGTAATATATTTCCATGGGACAACTGTAGCTGAGATGATATCAAGAAGTTAAATAACTTGAGAAGTGCATCTCAGCCATCTCAATCAGTTTATGTTTAAACCCACGTACTCATTATTGTAAGCAGACTTTACAGTTCACATCAATTCCCGATTCCACAGAATTACGTTGATCTATTTCGTAAAATTGTGTTGCTCGCTTGAATTACAAAAATAATAAACATTTGTCAATGCATGTAGATAAGCGTACCATTGTCACCTAGCTGTGTGCAGCGTCTCCATCCATCAATTGATGGCACATTGTTTTTGTCATAGCACACCTGGAGATGATAGCAAAGCCAGAGCCGTTATCAGGATACATAGTAATTAAAACAAGCCAATCCGTTTTCGATTGATACAAATGTTGTTTTAACATTACACTATCTATTTGTATTGTGCAAACCCATATAAGAAGCACACACGCAAGCATATCCACTCCCAGCTAAAATACAATGGAGAAGCTACATTGTGACGAATCGGAAGTCGGCATTCATTCTGTGTGATAAATGTCTGGGCTCAGTATCCACTCACCTTAATAATTCCGTTCGTTGCTGTCAAAGTAACCTGCGCCCGCCCGATGTTAGGGAACTCATCTGCACCAAAGCGAACCACCTTGACAGCGTTCTCAGAAACGGCATCTTCAAAATGGAGATGAGCCGGCGCAGTCGATTCGGAACAGGTGGAGCCACATGATGCAATCAACGGTGCTAAATTGCAAGGAAAAGACATGGTATTATATCAAAATGCCACTATTTGGTCGTCTGTGCGAGAAGCAAGACCTAATTGTTAACATGTTCGTTCTTAAACCTGATCGGTAACACGCCTCTTGTTTATCCCGCGGATACTTATGGTGGAATCCACCTCTGTTAAATCCGTCTGGTAAATTTTACCATTGTAATCTCTCTTTATTATTGAAGACCCTCTATCTACATTGTACAATGGGGCTCGTGTCTTGTACTTACCAAGGAAACTTTCCCTTGCTAAATCTCTAGTAATCTCTCTTTATTATTGAAGACCCTCTATCTACATTGTACAATGGGGCTCGTGTATTGTACTTACCAAGGAAACTTTCCCTTGCTAAATCTCTAGCACGATTTCTTATGGCTAGTTGTCCTTGGTTTGTAGCATTGTCCCAGAACTTGACCGAGAAAAGCTCCTCACCGAAATATGAACTTGGCGATGTTGTCACAGCGAAGAATGACACTGTCTCTGTAAAGATTGTCTCAGATTATCAGACTATGATCTAACTCAGAATACCATCTTCTCGCAGGGAGACTAAATTTTGGAAAATCGACAACATTTTACATTCTTAATTTAAGAAAATAAGGAACATAATTTACGAAACCGTTTAATTTTTATATAACGATATATTCAATATTATATGCTGCCTAGTATTGAATCTTTATAAGTGCAATAAGTATGTATTATATTACATTTTCAATAAACGAAGATACGAAAAATTTTTAAGATAGCGTAAGCCTGTGAGCTTACGCCTCTTCAGTAAACTTTCTTTCGACGTCCAAGCTCAAATCTACTAGTAAAGTTATCTTCGTATGAACAGTAGGGCCACAACTGAGCCCAATGTAATTCGACTAAGGTTTACCTTTAAACTCCCGTTTGAGACGCTCCACCACTGTTTTAATCACCCCTCTCGGACTCCTCTGCTCACTGCCATGAGCCAACCACACGACGACTCTGGCGGATCGCAAACTTCCCGCCCCTTCCTGAACATCCAATTGTGCTCCAACCTCAGTTCCGTTAGCAAGCTGCAGCTGAAGGGCATCCAAAACGGTGGCTTCGTCTTGAGGCGAATAGCTTTTCATACGATCGCCGCTACCCAGCGTTTTCTGGGCTTGGCAGGCGACGCTTGAAGCCACGGCACCGGCGTGTTTCGTTGGCACACCGAGTAGATGGCCATACACGATGCTTTGTTGATTCATGTGCAGATGGAGACGACGTCGAGCGCCAAGGTTCAGGTGACGGGCGAGATAGCTGACAAATGCCTTTTGATGAGCCCAGTGTCGTTGCATTTCTTCCACTGGCATGAATCGTTCATCGTCGGTCTTCAAGATCACGTGGATCTCTGTGGGCGTCTCTATTGTAGCTGTGATAACATGTATATTGAGTAAATATGCAATTATTATTGCTATACGTAATATGTAGAAGGAGGGGATGGCTGTCTGATTTGTGGGACATCGTCAGTCCAATTGATGACGTCGTGATGTAACAAAAGACGATTTTAACAACGTTCTAAGCTTTTGTTTGATTTTATGACTAGTTTACGTCGCCAACCAATACTATGCAACTCTGACTAAAACGGGACTTCCTTCACGGATGTTAACAAGTTCTCATATGTGGAGTTGTTCTTTTCACTTAACAGCCGATGCTTTACAGCACTCTGAGGCATAAAGAAGGAAGGTAGTAGCGGAAATATGAATGATAAAACCCACATAATTTGACCTTAAAATAGCTAAGATCGCGACCTATTGGCCACCTGAGGAATCTTACAGAGGAGAACCTCAAACACCTGAATGCATCAGGGCCACCTTCCTCAATAGAATGCTACGACTACACATAGCGGCATGTAATCGTCTCGTGTAGTTATCTTCTGGCCGACTCTCTACTGCTCACCGAACACTGCGTCGCCGCTTCGAGGTCTCGTAAACAGATTAACACCAACCTTGGGAACTGGGAGTAAACACTCGCAAAGATCAACGGGAACTTTTTAGACACGGAAGATGTGAGAAATAGCGAGTAGATGAGATGACCTAACTAAAACGAAAACGGCAGCGTCGCGACTCGTTTGCCGTACATGGATTCCACCACGTACTCTCTCTATGGAACAGGACTCCCACGAGCCTGATGATAGATTTAGGTGCTCCAAATGTGGGAGAACTGCGATAAATGCCACGCTGTCTGCTGCATCCTCGTACCATACTTGGGGAGATTGAAAAACTATTCTTGACAAAATTGTGGTTAGTACAAAACTTCGGCTGTAGGCACAGCATATGTATTCGATGCCAAATGTCCTCATGAGTCCCCCCTGATCTTGTGATACTGTGCTGTGAACGTGTGTATATATTATATCTGAAGTGTTTAAATTCTACCAGGAAAGGAAAATAAATGGAAAATGTATTTGTTAATCAGTATGACTTACGATTGGCGATGGAAAGAGCGGGGCCATCATCACAGAAGCTAGGCATGCTTAGCAGTTTCTGCTCGGTGGCTCGTGTAATTTTCTTGATCACCTTCGTTGCTGCCTCCATCACGGCCGCCTCGCTGACCCCGCCAACGAGTCCCGGGTAGGCGTAGGCGAACGCGCGGTAAAAATTGAGAAACTCTCGCTCGAGGTTTCCAGTGATCACGTCAGCGGGGAACAGGTCATACCTTCGGCATACTCCTAGTTGGGTCGAGCCGCCAATATCGGAAAGTGTATCATACCCAATGTGCATGGACCGGTCGACACCCCGATTACTGTAGTATCCAGACAGAAGAGTGCGAAGACTGGTGGCCGATGTGAGGTTGGCATGCAAGCCGAGAATGTAGCCTATACAAAAGCGAGTATTATTGTTATTGTTTACCATAAACTGCGAACATCAAGTAAATTGGAAAAATTGCGCAATTATGCAAATATCGCCTTGATTATATTATATGAATGTCTATGTATAGCGATTGAAGAGGACTCACCATCGATAGCACCCCGTACCCTGCTGTATGTGATCCAGGAGTCGACATCGTCCCTTTGCGGTCGCCGCACAAAGTCGTACGGACAGAATGGCTGATGCCAATAACTTCCCGAGTCCACCAAATCGGAGCGTGGATCACGTATTATCTCCGGCAGTAGTATGCCTAACATGCGACACAATGCAAACGAACTGAGAATCTTTATCTAATGTATATTAAGTATACAATAGATAAAAACTCGCAATACTGTCGAATTATCTAAGAGACAGTATTTCGTATATTTAATGTTCTCTTATCACGAATATCATTCCCATACTAAAATAATTCGAATATTAATAATGGTAATAACATAATAATAATATTAATGTCCCTAATATAACACGCTTGGTACACAGACTATTGTTAAACCGTTGTATTGGAGACTTGGACGCAAGTGTGTTATATTGTGTATATAGCTTCTAATGATATTTAGTGCATGTTTAAATCTGTGCAATAATTTGTGACAAAGTGTGTACATTATTTAAGATTTGCGGCAAATAGAAGCCCTGTAATAGGTTCATCTAACTATGTATTATACGAGTGTGTGAAGTGTACAGTTATTTACGGTCCTTCGGTGTGTGAGAGTGGTTTTCTGCTTTACGGATTCCTAATCATAAACCCACACGAAGGTGATTCGTCGCCCCCCCCCCCCCCCCCCTTGCGGGCTCTTGGACCGGAGATCTCAATTCATTGTCATTTACACGTTCGTATTCCCCTGATGTATCATTAGCGACACTTAATGAATAATAATAGGGTACGCGTAGAAACTGGAACAATGGAACGTCCTTCAAGAGGGGTTTTCAATTTTGGTGACATTCTTAATTATTAATACAGATTCACGGGATATAATTGTTGCCCAAATGATATGATAGTATAGAAAAATAAGAATAATTTCACATTGACAACAAAAGCAAATACCATGTTGCTACCCAACAGTTGGGGTAACATTTGACTCGCAATGACAGAGTGGAGATGCGTTGGTTTAGTTCATTAGCACGCATATATATATATATATATATATAGCGGTCGGTTACTAAAATTTTTAGTAATCTCAAATTGCGCTGAACTTGATTGTGGCTCCGATCAAGTCCTTGGCCCAAACAGTTGGAAATTTGTGCACTATTGCAGTGAGTTTGGTCGAGGTGCCCGGAAAAGATAATCTCAATAGGGCTATTAGGATCCTACTAACGAACCACTTAAGAGCTGAAAATATAGATATTTTTGGAAATATTCCTGTCAGTTTGTGATTTTCTCTGAACGACTGAAATATTTCGCCTGTCGCCGTCTTTCTGGGCAGCGTGCATATTTTGTCCACAAATCCTCAAAGAACGGTTTTTGGAGTACACACGAAATTACAAGTGGCCCGACGAGCTTTCTGACGCATATTGTTGTATTTGATCAAAATCCGTTGAGTACTTTCAAAGATATGGCTTCTAAACGGAATTATTCTAGAATGTTGCATAAATCTTGTAACAATCAGTGGAATTTAAGCTTGCTCGAATTTGAGCAGCTGATCCCTGCGTTTCCGGTTGGTCGACCCATAGACCTTTTTAGATTTGTTTACAGAAACTGTGTTTCCTGCGCGTTGATTACTTGTGAGATTAAGCGCGAGCACGTCACGAAACACGAGCAGTCACTCGTGCGTCTTTAGGGACTGTTTGTTGTTTATCTAAATGACCACCCTTCACAATGGCCACTGTAAATGTAGACTTTTTAATCACATAGGTTAACGTTATTGCAAACCAATTGTGCCACTTCACGAAGTTGATCCATTATCTTTGGTATGTTAAGTACTATCTAGGATCGGTATTAACCTCCAAAGGTGAGTGCGTTGAGTATGGTTATTCTCGACTCGGCGTCATGTTGAACCTCAATAGCATGATTCAGACTTCGGGCCATCTGACGAACACTCCGGGAAGATTCGCCTACGAGTGACGGCGAACCCAGAACGCCCAGCAGCACTGGATTTAATGCTATCGCAATATCCTGAAATTCATTAAGGGTTGGCGTAGAGCTAATAGGGGAATTACTATGTTGCACTCATAAAAATAGCTTTCATAATTTATTCTATTATTATATATTGTCCTCTACTTCGTCACCTATTTATAGTATTCTTTTAGTAAGCTGTGTACATATGATGATATTTATGGGTACGTTTCCAGCCTAGTACTAAAACATTTCCTGATACAGGGCATGCTTTGCTTTGTTTTAACAAAGGTGTATGTACCTATAATCAAACGTACCTCGTCAAAATCTAACGCCACGACACCGTGCTCTAGTTGCCTCTCTTTTGAATATGACAGCAGATGGTAAAGGTGGCACCGTTCACTCGCCAGGAGGACACTATCATCGAGGGCGCCTTGGATCCCGTCCTCGCTGTCATCTTGCCTCGAAGACGCGGTAGGCCCAAGAAGAGCTCGTTGCACAGAACGAACAACGTCACCTTGCGCTATCGACGAGTTCGCTCGCAATGGACTATCCAGTGAATATTTATCTAATAAGAATTGACACATCTGCACACGAAAATGTGAGTGTGACCATCTGTATTTGTTGATGCTGTGTGTATGAAAAATAGTTCATCTAATGAGTTTCACCAGTTAAAGGTCCAGAAGCACACCTCGCTATACATACAGCTCGGAGTTCTACGTCTACATGCAAATCATATGCGATTTTAGAATATTCGTATAAATAAAACATACATACATCTACGGTATAAAAAAATGTTAAAAACGTATACGGCTGATTCTTCGAAGGCATTCCCTAACACTTCTAGAAAAGAATCTTTTTTTTTCAACAAATGCTTGCAGCAATGCACGGGACTCATGGCCATACTGTTTCTAGCACTTTCGATGATCACGCAAGACAACAACTAAACACTAAGTCAAAGAAAGCTCTTCACAAAGAAACAAAGCTCGATCGGTCTTACAGCCTATATATATTGTAGGTATGAAGAGCTTATTTAACATTTCCTGTTGCGGCCAACAACAACACACTCAATAGATTGAGTGTTAAGTGTTCACGACTAAATTTAGCTGCCGATTTAGCTCCGAGTTTGCTTTTTATTTTAGTCTTCACTTTAATGAGATGGCAACCTACCTGCTTAACTGTCGCGGACGGATTGCCATCTTCGAGCTTTTCCAGAATGAGTAGAAACTGATCCATTGAAAGAAGGAAGTTCTTCTGCTTCGAGGCGGAGCACGTTTGCGCCATTTCCACAGGCTGTAGTGGCTTTTCAATAAGAGGTGGCAATTCGGCGGGCGGAAAATTCAGCAGGGGATCGATTGGCACGTCGATTGGCCTCGTTGGACGTTCTGACCGGTCACTGTAGCGGTAGTCCAGTGGTCTTCCTCTATCCAAGTGACTTATTGCATGATTATTATCCTTATCGTCGTTATCGATGTGTTGTTGATTCCCATTGACACGGTTCTTGTTAATGATTTCAGATCGATCAAGTGGTCTTTCAGATTGTCTGAGTTGTTTGTCGAGTTGGTGGAGCGGCCGCACAGAATTTCGGAAAGCATTTTCATCCCGTTCAGAATATTGAGGTGTGTCTACTTCATATGGCCTATCAGGTCTCTCCGAAATAGGATTAGGCCGGTCGTAAGCTGAGTCTGGCTGAAGTTGGTCCCGTTCGTTGGCCTGCACTAGATGGTGGTCTTTTTGTGGCCTTGTCAGATAACCCTTTGGATTATCAGAGAAGTCGTGGAAAGGTCGGCCCAGAGGTCGTGTTTGAGGTTTTCTTCTAGTAATTTCTTCTTTGGGATGACTTCGTGGCCGGTCAATAACTGGCTCCTTCTGGAGGTCATCGTACGGTTTGATTGGCCTCGTACTAGATCCTTCTCTATCTGTTCTGCTATCCCCATATGGCTTGGTAGGTTCGCGGTCTTCAAACTTCTCCTGAGAATCTCGCTCGATAGAGTTGGGTCGACCAGGTGTGCCGGGCCTCTGCAGGGATTTGTGGTCCCTTTTATCGTCAAGGGGCGGATATCGAAACGCGTCCAACTGATTTGATGTTTGCAAAAGGTCATCCTCAAATTCCGCTGCAAATGTGTACGAAGTTTATTTTGCTGTAGACGATGAAATAGTTTATCGAAGTGCATTTTTATAACATTGTCATAATTTTAGTTAAATGACGGTGGTACACACAGAGTCAGAGATGATCACCTATGAGCCTAGGATCAGTACCGGTATTCACATTCAAAGAAAAGATTTAATTTGCGTTATATATCTTCAAACTTAACTAGCTTATTAACACGACAATAGCAAACTATACGTACCAAAATATGCAATTTCGACCCGTGTTTCATCCGGAAATTTGCATTCAGGGTGGCTGCATTCCTTAAACGGAACGCCCGGTCGCCTTGGGAGAGCTGTGATCTTGAAGTGAACCATCTCGCATCTCGCCGACCGCACGCGACCTGGTACGTCAACAGGAGTGCTCTCCGTTTGCTCTTGAGGCTGGCAAAGGTCGACGAAACTTTTCACCAAAGGGACATTCGTCTGAGCATGCTCACACTGTTCTTCCTCTATGGGGACCCGCTGATGTGTGGCGTTTTGCCTTTCGTAACACACCTTCAGAGGCAGATTCTCCGAGGTGATTGTAATGTTGACTAGTATGGGATAGCGAGTCAACTCATCAGGGTAGACAGCCCACGAGTATGAAGCCTGTGGTGCCAAGAATGCCTGGTGAATACTTGATACTTGGAGGTGATCGGTAAGACAGTTGGCACAGTGCACGATCGCCGGAGCTAATATCGCCATCAGTAGAGAGAAGAAGATCAACAAGCGGGCAAAGATTAAATTTTTATAGGTTTTTGTGACGAATATGAATGAGGTTCTGCTGCGAGAAGCTAATTATGAAATCTCGAAAGATCGTTCCGGTGTCTGGGGTGCTTGTGTTTGGACGAGGTTTTTCCTTTAAATCTCAAATAAACTAGCCAAGCACACCAATGAAACGTGAAAACACGGCACAAAAAAAAGCTAATTATTTCCATATAACAATATTATTATTATTGCTGTTGTCTGTATTATTCAAACATTGTAATGTTAATTACATTCACTAACAATAATATTACTGACTGGGGAACGCGGTACAGGTTGTATTTCATCCGTACTTTCGCCTTGAATGTATAATATTTTTAAAATAAGAGTGATAACCTTGAGGCGGATTAGCCGCATCGTTTTGAAATGGCTTTATTGTTAGCTGGTACATAATTATAATCATATGACTTATTACCTCGGTTCACAGTTTAAACGACGATTAATACGCTTAGGCGTACCAATTTTCAAATCAATTATGTAAATAATATATATATATATATGTCATCATAATTTATCTCGTATCGTTATGCACCATACGAAGCTACTAGAAGTAGAAAAAGCACTCACTTTGGCATATCTCATGCGCTAATTCGGTAGCGATCCTCTGCATGACTTTATCATCAGCCGCCTGCGGAATGATTACGACGGCGTCCTTGATATCAGCTCGGAATTTCTCAATGATCTCAGGTTTGGGGCCAACCACAAAGATGTACAAGTCCTTGTGAGATTTCCGTAATCCCCTGATCACATCCTGAAGGTCTTCTTCCTTACTTCTGAAGTCGTTGAATTTAAAGTACACAACAACCTTCGATGGTGTCACGGTACCAGCTGCCATTTCGACGTCGTCTTCAAGAAGGCTGTTCCAGGTTCCATTTACAGCACGCCAGATGTCAGCTTCCTGGCACTCGGCGCATCCCTTGTCAGCTCCCCTGTAGAGAAGTCTTTTGTTGATTGGCACTATTAGCATTGATTGGAGACAAACATGCATGAGGTTTACGTAGACTAAGTTAGGACATATAATAGAAAGGCTTAGTATATAACTCCGAGTAACGATGCAATTAAACGCAATTAGAGCATTATGATAGTTTGGATTTTGCCTCCTCTTTTTTTTTTAATTCCATGTCGATAGAAATCGTAAATATGGTTTAAGTAGGTTAGGTTAATAGTGGTTTAAAGTAGGTTATATGATATATATTACCTATACACCTATCATCTTGCTCCGAATTCTTATTCTTGGCCGGTTTGAATTCAAATTTGGCTGGTAATGAGACACAACAATTAGCAAGCGGGCGGCGCCAAAGCCGCTAGGATTCGGCTTTCGTTGGGCGTTCGAAATGGCAACCGCCGGGGCAGGTCGCTCAGACTTGCATTTTCACAAGAAAAGTGTTAGGTTTATGCTTCAAAAGAAGAAATGTCTAGCTGAAATCCATCGAAGGTTGGTTACCGTGCACGGCCATAACCCCCTGAATCGACGACAGGTGTGCCGTTGGTGTGCACACTTTAGGTAAGGCTACTGAGACATTAACAAACATCGAGGGCGGCCACCCCTTCCCGAATCTCAATTCGACGAACGGATCGAGATAATCGAAAAAGCTTTTGAGCAAACTAGAGCTTGGTCATTGATGACTTTGTCTAAAATTGGCGTGCCTCGCGACACATGTCGTCGAATTATTAAAAATAATCTGAGGATGAAGAAAATAAATGCAAAATGGATCTCTCATAAGCTCGGTCCTGACCAACTGAAAATGGGTGAGGAGTCTTCGCGAGACAATTTGCAGATATATAGGCAGTAAAAGAGTCGTAAAAGGGTCAGCCTGTATACAAAGCCGGAAAAAGATCAAGTGAAACAGTGGCTACGACCAGGTGAACAGGCAAAGGCGGTAGCAGTACCAAATAGATTCGGGTCTAAAGTAATTGTAGCATTTGCCATGGATTTCAACGGGATTTGCTACTAACGAGATGTTGGGCCCAAAAGAAAAATAGACACGGCTCGATATCTCGAGTTCTTGAAGGACTCATGAATAATTGGCATGGCAATAGCACCGAGTGCGGCTGCACAGTGACAATGGTAGGGCACATCGTATCGATGAAATTACGTGCTAGTTTAAGGCCAAGAATATTGAGACGTGGCGTGACCCCCCCCCCTCCCAATTTAAGCTCGTGTGACTATGGTTGCTTCCATCGATTAAAGAGGGCCATAGGTGACAAAAGGTATGCAAACATTGATTTACTCCGAGAAGCCTTTAATAATGAAGTTACAAATGGTAATAAAAATAGTGCATACCCGGGCCGTCAGAAGGCTGCCAGAACTCTGGGACTAGCATATAAATAAAAGAGGTGCATACCTCTAGCTCATACTAAAAAATCTTTATTTTAACTTACTTGGTTTAGCCGATATTGAAATTTATATGTGTCTCATTATTTTTGGTATAATAATTATTATATTAATATATAATAATTATTGAAAAATTTGAATTGATCACAAACTTTTATTGATTATAGTTAGTTGGAGGAAAAGATGGATAGCATAGACCCATTCAAGTCTCCACAAGAAAACATGTTAAAGATAAACGCCGTTGGGTTTCTACGCACTTGTCACGAATTACAAAATTTTAGAAGTTCTATTCAATTTTCAAAACGGAAATGTAGAAGACTGATCTATTAATCACTAAAATATATTAAGATACCTACTTTCAACTTGGAGGGAGATTTCTACTGTTCAAAACTAAATTATTATGATAAAACTCCTTGAATTCACGATAAACCTGAACAAGAAACTTCAACCAGCTATCAAGTAGGATACATGTGAAGAGAGCAAATTTGATATTTAGATGAATAGCTTCTGGAACTTCGGTACATTGGTGTAAAAAATTTCTCCATGATTTCATTATAGCCATCCGTACCAAAGGTTTTTAACATACCGACTAACGCGACACGACGGATTTTTCTGTTTCTTGCTGGAGCTGAAGAACAGTTTGAGTATGTGAGGGTTGTCAGCCAACGATGAGCTTGACATTGAGACTCGAGAGTTCGGATTATTTTCAAGTATTTTCTCGGACAGATATGCCGATAGTTTACGTTGGTACACGTCAAATTGCGGGTTTCCGGATACAGGATCGAGCAAGAGGAGTACATTCGACAGTGTTTGACAGCTTCCTTTGTCTAGCTGACGTTGAACCTCCTGACACGTCGATGGAGGATCTGTTCAGATGCGCCAAATGCGGTGTCACGAATTAGATCTCAAACGTTTCTCTGATCTGCAGACAGCCGATATCGGTACGCACGTGCAGGACAGGTGGCACCGTATATCTCGAACTGAATCTATCCCCAAGGCTAAACTGTGCGAAATATTATATAGCGTACACGGTTGTGCCTTGTACACAATGTACCAAACTTTTCTCTCTGCTTGTATTCTGTATTTTCAAGTGCCTGTTAAATTAAATCTTCGTTACTGTCCTCAATGTCCCCATGAGATATATTTTTCATTGTTTATCCGCGTGATATCAAAATGGGAAATGTCAATGGGGGGAAAATCCTTACTTCCTTAAGGATACGAGCAGAATTTTGACCTGCCTTAAAAGGTGCAATGCTCCCAAGTTAAAATTTGAGAGTCACCCAGAAAAATATAAGATAACATTAAGTGGTTGTTCATACGGTCTCTATTCACTCACGGGTTATAATGTGTTCGAGTTCTTGGCTGAATTTTTTGACAGCTGGTATGATCGCATAGTTCTCGATGACCTCCTTTAATGGAAGTGCCTCGACGGCGTTGAAGAGACGAGCAATCGCCAGGGTCTGTTCGGTCAATCTCTCTGTTGAAAACAACTTGTGAAATATCTGCAAACAAACCGACACAACAGCGTTTGTTAAACTTGCAACAAATATTCAGCACCGTCTTACTCATTGTGAATCATACAAAGGTATAACAAAAGCCGTATGATTTATTCAAACATACAATAATTAGGAATTATTTATAGGGATTATTTGGGGGGGGGATTAGTTGTGGATCATAAGAAACACAAAACAATGTCAATGCTGAGTGCGTGGATGTTTCATTCGTTTTTGACGTGTTTGTGCCCAAAATGCCTTTTTGTAACTTTGCTGCTTGTTTTAAAATATGCGATAACAACAATTACAATGATGTAATTATTCAGATCAGGCTGATATATGCGGTAAGTGCAGAGAGACAGAATGGCAAACGCGGTTCAGTATTTATAATAGTAAGTAGAGCGCATAAATAGGTTACGATACGAGTAATTATGAGGCATCAGAGGCATCCCCCCTGGAGAACTCCGAAGACATACTGATTAAGGGGTTCCATGCCTTTGGGGGGATGATCAATGAATATCTCAGATACGAGTTATTGTACGAATATTATATAATACGTGCAATTAAATATTAATAATTAGTACAAACCTTTCCTCTTGTGCAGAAGGACACACCGCCGGCGAACTCAGGTATGAGCTCCCGAATACCTCTAGCAGAATAATATGTTGAAAGTAATTGACTAAGACTAAATGGACGTCTTCGCTGTTTTGTTATCCGCGAAGACAGGACATTGAGCAGGAACCCGTCGACGGCTCCGGACAATTGAGCATCTGTCACATCGGATGCCTAACATAGATAAGAAGATCATGGAATCGTATCATAGGATATGTAGTTCGCTTTTTATTTACAGTGTAAATGGTAATCGATCTTAATTCGATATACTGTATAATAATATAATTGTAACAATTATTGGTGACAATCGGCCACGTAACTCAATGTGTGAACAGCCATTCAACATTGCGGTATACAGTAACTAGCATACAATTTCCGTCCTCATTGGTTCAAGATTGGGCGGACTTAAATAATTTTATTAAATAATTTTAAATAGAACTTATATGAGTAATGTTGACTAGCCGCCGTGGTGGCCTGTGTGTGGCTCACTATGGTAGCGACGGGTTATCTATGGCATCGGGTTGTCAACCACGAGTTTCCTGGCTCTTTACAACTCTAAACTAATATGCGGTTCTTGATGGAAGCTCATTGAGCATTGTCATTTTGGCCAGTTTGAAGATCACCACACACCTAGCAGACACCGGTTATTATTCTTATTCGTGAAAATATGATATGCGAATATCTATGGTTATAACGAAGGTAGATTGAGTTTGGAACATGCATATAACGGTTCTCATACAACAGCTGCTATTATATTTTTTTGCAGTTGGTCTGTTGCGTACGGTTGCCTAAATCACAGTACTCAATGTGACATATTTCTAGACAAAAGCATGCATTTAATGACTACCTTTGGTGATAGCTTGAACTCTCTCGGACAAAGCGGTGTCGTCCATACGCCGTTTCGTCCAACCAAGGGTGAAACTGTTGTATTCTTCCACTTAACTGAGGTGCCCAGAAGGGATGCGAGTGTCGGGCCGTATAGGTGGTCTACAACGCTGTGGCCTTCGGATACTGCAAACATAGGTACATATTTAGCTCTTTGACGTCGCTCACTTGAGAAGCCGCCAGTAAGTGGACGCTTAACTGAGGTATTCCGGCACGGGTTGTAAAGATGTTCGACAACATCGCGAAGCTTCAAAGTCATGTCGAGATATAATATAATAACCGGTGTATGAAATGAGTCCATGTATTGTGCTGTGTATCGATTTGAAGCGTCTAGAAGAGTACAAGCATGAATGATATCTAAAAGGTCAGCAGACAACGACAACGGGAAGGCTGCTCTTAGACTTACCCACGTTACTGTAGGGACGAAGTAGTGTCAGCAAACTCTCTGTCGACTCCCTTGAAGCGTATTTGGATGCAGCTACACCAAAGAGTGTTGGCGACAAGGCCAAACCGTGGCCGCCTTCCGGATGAACTATTGGTGATACTACGCCATGCTCAATGAATCTAAAGTCGCACGTACCAGTTAACAACGTTGCAAATAAAATAAGTATCTGACAAGTATATTGCTAGTGAAATATTCAACTAAGGAAGTTCTTTGCTTGTGCGCGAATGAGAGCAATATTGAATACATCACGAGTCCTTATACTTTACTAACTTATAATTTAAAAAAAAATTAAAAAAATCTTTACTAACTTACTTGAAAAAATGAGGCAGTATGCTTCGATGTGTAATGCGTGCGTTGACTAACAATTGTGTTGATGTAGGAAGATTAAACAATGATTGGAGAAGGAAAGATTAAACTGTTAAACAGCTAACAGTTAAGTCAGTTAAGTTTCTGTAGTTGAGCAGTAATAGAGCATCCGTTGATAGAGCTGTTAATTGGGTGGCAGGACTTGTGATGAAATAATGTTCTAAGCAAGGAAGCATCAGAGTGCGGTGATTACAAATGGCTGACAATTACGCCATTTTTTCATAAACGACTGGTTTTTATTGCCAAATTTTGTGTGTTTTTACCCGGAACCAATACATGAAAATGCTATATTGTATTTTCCTTTGTTTAATAGGGTAACATTTCATTCAATTTGAATTATAAGCCAAGGCTGTAATATAAATACAGTAAATTTAGCCATATACTCCACCCAACGCCAATGTTTGCTGGTTAGAGTCCCTCAAAACGATACGGACATGCATACACGATTGATATAAAGCGAACAATGTTTGTTTGAAAGAAACAAAATACCCCTTCACTGGTTAATCCTCTTAATCAGAGGTAAAGTTCTAGTTTGGGATTGCACTGTTGTTGACACTTTAGCACCTCCTTATGTCAGGCGCTGAAGCAACACAGCCTAGCCACGCAGCCCTTACAGCCGAACAAGCCAAGAACAGAAAATACTCATCAATATATGAATACTATTTTAGATCTAAGGTCTTCGAAACACTGGGAGGACCAGGGATACAATGATCAAATTTTCTAAATATTACGAGAAAGTTTATCGACCATTACAGGAGAACTAGGCGTCACCGAATTCTTGATGTAAATATTTTCTTTAAAGATCCAAAGGGGCAACCCAGTTTTTATTTTGGGCACGTTTGGGAACCGGGGAGTGGGACCTCTTTGTTTTTTAATATTCTTTTAAGAGTCAACATGGAGGAGGATATTCTTCTTAAAGTGATTAACGTGGGTTCTTAATTAATATTTTTACACGTAAATGGGGTACAATTTTCGCCCCACTTAAATCATAAAATAAAGTAACTTAACAACATATACAACCAACCGATAAGTTACAACCTGACGAGGGCTACTCGTATTCTCGTTTCTCAAATTGAAGTTACGAATAAATGAGTGCTGCACCTGTACTTCGGTGTGATACTGTGAAAGCTAACTAGGATTTGATTACGCTCGCATGTGGGTACTCGTTTTGTTGCGGAAGACAACAATGCTGCACAGCCGAATCACTACGGGAGGGTGGCTAGTTAATTATCGGCATCATTTGTTGTCTCTCTTGCCATTATTTTTTACAGTATAGAATCACGCACTAACCAGATGGGCCTTCTGGTCTGTAGATAAAGTCTATTCAGATTAGCATCCTTGATTAATTCTGGACAGATCTAGACAGGCTTGAGTCAATTATATCAAAACGATGGTTTTCCGACTTTGGGTTAGGCTGGAAGGAGCTCTGATTAGGAGCACACAGCGGACTGTATTTAATGAACAGTTCATTGTGTGTCGGATGAACATGATCTATTATACATATTCAATGATCAATTTATGGATTCGTTGTCCTTTCTGTTAAACATTCAACTTTCCCCCATAGCGCAAAAACAAGCATCCTTTCCTGATGGGATAGGTGGCCTTAGTTTGGCAGAAGCAATCTCCTTGGCTGTACCCAGTGTCATCTCGTGAATGTGTTCAATTACTGATCTGCTTAAGAAACTGGTACTTGATGATACTTGTTAGCACTTTATATGAATCAGAGATGAAGTTTAGACAAAGGAAATTCTGTTAGAAGACCAGGAAATTCAACTCAAATGGATACACTTTTTTCATGAACATATTCAACAGTTTCTCCCTGGTCAGGCATTGAAAGATGTGGAACGAGCCAGGCTGAAGGTTCTTACAAGGTCTGCGGAGGGGCATGGTTTAATGATATTCTCTCACGCCGCATGGGAACTTCGCTTGATAATCAATGTGTCTGTATAGGTTTACATTTTGGAAGTGAACTAGTTTCCCCCAATCGCTGTTGCTGTGGAGAACCGGTTGATTCACTTGCTCGTCATGACTCTCTTTGGTCCAAGACATTTTTCAATAAACGAGCTTTTGGCCCGAGCCCTTCATTCCACATCCATTCCATGTATTCATGAACTAGTGGATATTTGCTGCTCCGATGGGAAACGTCCTCATGGTATGCACTAAATTAGGTCTCTTCCAGAGGTAAAACTCAGGTTTGGAATTGTAATGTGACTGACAAATAAATTAAATAATTTTCGGACCACTTCTTTCTTAATACTAAGAGCCTTGTTACCGAACCCATCGTACTTTGATAACATTTTCCCAAACCATGTACCACATGAAAAGCAAACGTTTAATCGCGCTGCAAGTCGAGTGACTTACCCTGGGACACCAACTCCGTTATTTCGTTGCTCTATCGAATGTGACAGCATAAAGAAAAGTGCACACTTCTCAGCGGGCGTAAAGGCTTCTTCACGGAATGGAAGTCTCGGAGCGCTACGCAGAAGAACTTCAGCCACGGACGCTCGAGCCTCTTCTGCCTTGTCAACAAGAAACATGTGACCATTCTCCGTTCTCTTTCGCCGCATGTATGATATTGAGAACCTAGAGAAATGACAGCCCCGTGCAGAAAATCAGTGAAAGGTAGTCTATGCATTTTACCTAAGTAATTGGTAAAAAGGTAAAGTTAGTTAGGGTTTGGATGATATATGTAAAATACGGCGTTATGGCATTCTGGGGTTTCTGCGGAATCTCGATGGGACGACACAACGATACGAACTACCTGCCTAGTCGATGAATTTGCAATTAATTTATCGGACTCCAATTCTCCATCCAACTTATCGGATCCTATTCAGCTTATACGGAGCATAAATTTCGATCATCATATGTTGTCTAAACATTCTGCAGCCACGTTTACGGTCACATTGATATCTCATGTGAACCCGATATGTTTGTTGACGCTCAGGTTATATTGTTAATAATTAAAATGCTTAGTTAGTTACCTTCTTAGCAGAAGCGAGGCGGTATCCGCGGCGTCCTCTAGACGATGCACTTTTTCGACTTTATTAACTAACTCAATGAAACTCTTCATCGTGCGAGGTCGATCTTCTAACTCCTCTACCTGACCCTGGCGGAAGCACTCCGGAGCAACGAGTCGATGAAAGTCCCTAGATGTCATGAGGGCTTGAGACCACGATACACCAAACAGAATGACCGACCAACGAAGAAACATCTTGGATCGCCTAAATAGTCCGTTACGACCTCAGGGACTCCTTCTTGTGACAGGTGACGCTTTAACAGTAGGACTTGATACTCCTGTACCTTGCACACCACCTTTACATTTATTATACGTACGCAACACGGGAGAAGTCACATGAAGCTCTCAGAGGGCATGACAAAATTCCAGTATCCTCATCCAGTGCATTCCATTCAAAATCTTGTTTCAACACACGGACAGTATTCCATTTCTAGGCACGGTCGGTTATCATCGAAGTACTTTTGAAATTACATAGTGCACATAGCACCAAGTTGGTTCCATCATTGCTTTACGGAGCTTAAGCCAATCTCAACCGTGAAGAACGACACAGCAACAACGTACGTTGCTCGTCACGTTGGAAGCCACTTTCTATCACTCAGTCTATCTGTATGAGAAATCTTTCCGGCAGACGTGTACGCTTTCTGCCGACGCTGCACCTCAACTGCAGGAAGTAAGCAAGTTCTAACCCAATTCAGTGCAGGACAAGAAGATGGGGAGAGTCCATACGGGTGGGTGACCGTGTCCCGGCGAGGATCACGGCTGTCATTCAGCTGCTGTTGCCACTGATGCTACGACTATCACTACTGCTACTAGAAAAAGGCCTGGTTCCTGTTGCCATCAGTGTCAATACCAACCAGGGAGTCTTGGCCGTTAAGAGTCTACAGCGACTCACGAACCACCGAAACGGAGAAGCGCTTCCAGATGACGCCAAAGTGCATGGTTGCTGTTGTGTTACCTGTCAGAGCAGTCCGTAGAAGAGACAACGTACAAGCGTAGCGGCAACACGCTTTCGATGATTCTAATCTGTGCCAGCTAGCACAGGGCGAAGATTCAATAAACGCTGTTTACCGTCGAACAATATTAATGAAAAATAAACCGTCGAAAGGTGTGGCTATGTATAAATAGTTTCATATTATTCTATGTGTTAAATCACAAAAAAATGTATGTATGTATATATATATATATTTAGTGAGAATGCCGAATATTATAAAAATCCGAACACGTATTAAGTTCGCCCGGTGAAAATCGCTTCACCCTCACCTCGTGTCCACTAACTAACTGAATCGCCTTCAAAACTGCTCCACTACGTTCATTTATCTGTTAATCAGAGACAGAGGTCTTCTTCAGAATATCGGGGGTTCGGGGTTTATTTCTATCTAATGAATGAGTTGGACCGCAAAGAATGAATGAATAAAGAAGCATGGGCCCTCCCCCCCACTCCCCCCCACTCCCTCTGCTCCACGATAGAGCCGAAGCATCCACTGCCAGTGTCCCAACCGCACCCCGGCGGCTAACCCTCACTGAGTCAGTCAGTTCATCAGCGAGTCAGTGTAACAGACAAACCGACATAGAGATAGATAGACACTTAGTCAGTGAGTCGGTTGGTCCGCCAAGCCGGCATCTTCCATATATGCGTTCTTTGATTTCTGTGACTCGATTCTGTAGCTTTACCGACGACCGTCGTCTTCTCCTTCTCAATTTGTGGATCTGTTTGTGTGTGTGTGTGTGTTCATCCATATATCTATCTGTCTATCCATCCATGTATCTATCTACAATAAAAGAACGAACAACTTCTGCCTCTAGAGCAATGACTGTGTGTCTGCAAATCCGCCCGCCCACTCCGACAGATCCTTTGTCCTCATCGGCACCACAAACAGCCGCACTGCACCGGGATGGGGGCCGAAAGGTTCCGTTGGTGTCGAAGTGATAGAAGCAAACACATATAGCTTAGTGTGTGTGTGTGTGTGTATGCACGCGCCCGTGGTCATGACGTCCCAACCATAGGGCGCTAGTCAGAAAAACGAGAGCCCTAGCTGAGAAACTCCCTCATGGCGGCACCCAATTATCGGCTCTGGCAAGGGGATACCTTCACCTTCTGGATATGAATCGCATTGCAAACTCGTTTGTCATCCGCTAGTTTGCGGCGCTATACATCTTCAGCTGGTTGATGCTGAGACGAACAGAGAATTCGTTCCCATTCTCCATCTCGTCATTAACATCGAATGTCGCTTTTGTTGACTGAATGCTTCTCGTAGCGGGTATATATTTAACTTTGAATGAAGTCGGAATCGCTCGATGCGATCCCATCCGAGGGTGGGCTCAGATCATGTCCCTTGGATCAAAGGAGATTCTTGTCACTGTTTTATTCCTCCACCTAACGTTTACCTCGATCCCAGAGACACGTCCCAGTGTAATAAGCAACTTATAGTGGATAATTATCCCCCATAATCAGGAATGCTTAGCATCCCTTATCATCAGCGGTGAGGTGATATCAATCTTTGAAGGTACGAGTAAAACCTATGTCCAGACATGAGCGTTATCTACACTAATAATAAAATATTTAGCAGATCATACAGAACGATTCGCCGGAAGGGTTTGTCTACTGTGTGGAAGCAAACAAGACATAGTTGACTGACAAAAGTCTGATGGGGTCTCCCAATGGGTTCAAGAAAACATTAAACAGGAAGTACTTTCGAGAGCCTATCAATTTTTAACTATATCATTACTTGGGCATTAACCTTCGCTCTGGACTTAAATACAATACAATACACAGTGTGGCTAATTGACGGGACTGTAACTGTTACATACTCGTAAATAGTAATAAGTAGGCTTTAAGATATTAGGCTGTCCCCTTCAAACGCGCCTTTCGAATGGCGCACAATCCGAACTACGCGATACAATGCGTTGATTTTTGGAGTGGGCACGGGGCAGGAACGTGGCTTCCTTTCGAACACTAAGTGGTTTCGATACGATCAGAAAGATGGACACTGCAGCAGAAAGTTCAAATTCCCCCAAAAATCAACGGGAAAACATCAAGTTTTTGTTTCTCCAAAAACACCCTCCAGCTGAAATCCATCGACAATTAGTGAACGCGTACGGCAGGTCTGCCTTATGCCTGCGAACGGTGCAAAGTTGGTGCAAGCGATTTAACAGTGGAGATATGGACGCCGATGACCACCGAGGCGGGGACCACAAATCAGGTGCAACGAGGGACGAACGGATTGACAGAATCAAGGCAGCTTTTGAGCAAACTAGAGCTTGGTCCATGAGGTCTTTGTCGGCTGAAACTGGGATTCCTCGGGTGACATGTCATAAAATTGTCACCAATGTACTGAAGATGAAGAAAATCAATGCAAAATGGGTTCCCCATACACTGAGTGCTGAGCAGATGAAAATGCGTGTGGAGTGTTCGACATCTAATTTGAAGACTTATACGCCTCTAACTCATACCAAAATATCTTTATTCTAACGCATTTAGTTCAAAAGTTATTGGCATTTAAAGAGGCGAAAGTTTGAAGGGGACAGCCTAATAGCTAGTTTATTCATGGAAAATACTCATTTTGGTTCTAATGTACAATTATAGCCAGTATAATTAGTCACCTGGCCATATAATTAGTCACCTGGTATTATGTACAATTTGGCAAAAATATTTTACGTTGTCCAGTCCCAGCGGCTTTTCTTTATTTAGAACTTGAAAGGAACTTAGCTCCTAACGCGAGGCACCTTGTGATGCCTCTCATTGAGAAGTGTCTGTATCCCATTGAAGACAAATGTATCTACCGTTTTAATATCCCTCACCCTATTTTAAAACATTTTACATATGTGAGCAGTACACGGAACGGCTATTCTGATACTTCCAAGATGCACAAGTAAATAAAATAAAGTAAACGAGTTAAGCAATTTATAATATATACATACTACATAGAGGTACTTTACACTATCTAGAGGCGTTTGTTTAATAAATTAAAGGATTGTTTAGCCTAAAGAAATAAAGGCGTTAGTTTGCCTATTCTCAGTAAGTTCGCCTTCTAGTAGATAATATAAGTGGCTAAAACCAGCTCAATTATTGTAGAATCTATCACTAAATAACTGTTAATTAAACTGAAGTTAACGTAAACTCTTCAATTATATACTTTGTATAGATGCCCGAAAAGCTTTAAAGGGAAATTTTGAATTGTGACATTTTTTTTCTTGCATCCAAAAGTACTTTGAGCATTCTGGCGGAGAAGTCAGAATGGTGTATTGTTAAGTACGTTTTAGAATAATATAGTTTTTCGGAACCCGAAATAATGAACGAAATAATACTTTAAGTTACAATATATGCCTTTGCAATCTTCCAGACACCCCAGCAGGTAAAGGTAAAGATTTTATTGATTTGTTAAAGGAACTGCAGGTATACTATGCTTAGGTTCGCTTAGATATGTCACCGCGTTGCGGGACTCGAACCTGCTGCCCCCAGCTTTTTATAGCCAGCTCAGCCGTTCAAGACACCACGCTACATCGTTGTAGATGACAAACCCAGATAAGAACACTATTTCATATGGTTGCCTACCGGACTTCGTGTCTGCTGTAAATCAAAACAAATTCGACAGCTCCTCTTATGGTCTTAAAAGAAAACACATTATTTGTTATGCCTTTTTATTGATTTTACGTAGAGCCAAATAATTCATCCTCTGTTAAAAATCGCATATTATTCTTGATAATATCATTATATCAGTTCGTTGAACGTCGCTTCATGCAGGTAAATAAGTAACAAGTTATCAACAAAATATTCGGCTCCTCTCATTGGTGAGACAAATTATTGAACTTCAAGTCTTGATATAACGTGACCCAGAGCAACACATACAATCACCAGTTGAAAATCGAATATTCATATTTTGGGTTGTTTTGTTTGTTTATTGAATTATCACTTAAGCAGACATATGCAGAACCACGGAATATGTATATATTATATAACTATATATTATATAATAATTAATCCTAGAAGATATTTCAAGTAGCGCCGCTGAAAGTGACCAAACTAAATACAAAAAAAAAAACAGATAAACAGGCGTACCTAAAACGTGTAATATAATGAGACATTAAAGTGTTAGAAAACAAAAAATAAAATGCCGTTAAAAATCAACATTAAAAAAGGGCGAATACGTGTAATGCAATATTATTAAGCAAATGTATATACACGTAATATTTACAACATTCTATCCTCAACCAGTTAAACGGATTTGGTGCATCCAATCCAAAACTGACTGAGATTTATAAACTCAACGAACCCGAACAGTATTTTAATTGAATAAAATGCTTAATAAAGAAAGCATTGCAGATCATTTAGACGAAATTAGAGCACTTCATTCAGACCCAGGCGACGAACAATATATTTCTCAGACATCCTACAGGGTGTTCTGAGGGTTACGCTTTGAGAGGCTAACCAAGTTCCTAACGTAACCTCTGCTGTAACGCGCTTGTGCCTTTTTAATGGCAATACATATTTAGACAGTAGCGTAGCTGTTAAATCAAAAAAGGAAGAAATCCACCATAAGCATAGGGCATATTCAAATTGGCTGAAAATCTGTAAGAAACGGTGGGATTTTAAGCAAAGTTTGCCGTTCGTCTCTTTCACTTCATTTTGTTGCTTTCAAGTATGCGCCCTGTCTAACTATGTTTGCGTGTAGAAGCATAACAAGAGCAAAAATTCACTGGAGGGTAATCGGTCAGACTTTGGTGAGTCGCCCATAAGGTTGCGTAACATTCCGGACACCCAATAGTCTCCGAACAAGACGCTAGTACGGATACACCACGTCACATAGAACTATAATGGAATTCGATAGACTATATTCAGTTAAAAAATATTCAGTGAAATATGTCAGTTGGAAAAATATTAGAGGTATGTCAGTTGGAGCGTGAACAGTCCCACGTGTGACAGTCCTACGCGACCCTCGAACTGCTATTTCTATATAAACTATCACGTCGATGTACTGGTGAATTTGTTAGATTAGCAAAAGTGTGAAGAACACTGAGTAAATGTCGTCTGTTAGGACTCGTCGAGAATGTGAACGGATGTAGCTCTTTTCAAATATGGGTGTGCTCATTGACAAAAAATGTTGTGCCGAGGGAAAATAATACATACGATAAAATACACTGGTATTCACAGGACATTATGCCGTGATTTACACCAGCCACAAACACGCGCGAAGCGTATGCTTCTTCTGTGCGCTAGGTCAAGTTTTAACAGACTAATTCAACGACAGTTAATAATATATATGATACTAAAACCGTCAAGGTTCATATGAACCATGATATACTTCCATTCGTTAAGACACCTCGTCTATATATATTGTTAACCTCATGCGCAGTAAAAGTCACTGACTTGTAAACGTTTATTGTCAGGCCTTTGATTAAGTAGGAGAGCTTAAAGAAACTGTTTTCGCCTGCATACGGAGTGCGCAATTTATGCTCTACAAGCTATTGTCATAGCTTATCTTGGGCCTGTAGCACACTGTCTGCCTCGCATTTTGATGGAGAAAAAGCGTTTTTGGTTCTGATTATCCTTGTGTCCACCTCAAAGGCCATATTTTCACCATTCAACATTTTTTCAGATGGTTTCAGATCTGTTATCTAATCCGTAGAAACAGCTCAGCTCACATCGACATTGATACGAAAGCCCAAAAGGAAAATTGCTTACAATGACATATATACTCGTACGTTCCTTAGGCAGTTCGCAATTTATGTCGATTCATGGGTTTCATCATATATGTATATATATATTGATGTATAAATTCTATTTACACTTCATTTACAGGGCTTACGGATGCAGCGTACTCAGGCGATCCTGCACAAGTCACAAAGCTGTGCACTAATGTTGAGTTTACTACAATAATACATTATGTGGACCTTCATATGCTGAATCGTTGATCGATGTATATTTTGTTTGGCTATTTTCGCTGGTACTCCTGTAACGCTAAATCCGACCCCCGTTGTAATGATGTCCTCCTTGTTATCCTTCTGGTCTCGTGGTACGGTAGAGTCGAGATTTAGCTCATATCAACGGCAGCAACCGAACCCGATGTGGCAAACACAGCCCTTCCGCCGCGGATATTATTGCGGGCCACTAATGGCAGTAAGATAATGAGGAGCGCCACTCCGGCCGAGAGCGCGTTAAGGATTAGACCCTGTTCAGGATAATCCCTATAGTCCGCGTTCTGGTTCTGACCGCTGAAAGTATTCAAGCAATACATAATGTACGTTAGAAAGAAGCAGTTGAGACATGTTCAGAGGTGTAGGTCGAATTTCATCAAACTAATCTTTGAACTCTAATACGTATATTGAAGCGCATACTTAAGTCTAGCTCGGGCAGCCTGCATAAAGCCGGTAAGAGCTGTAGCTGATCCAAGTGTGAAGATTACGAGTCCGAAGGTTGCGTGCACAGGAACAAGCGCGGCTCGGAATGAAGCTGTGGCTCCGTCGCAGCAAAGAAGGACCAGAAATGACACCAGTCCAACGAGCAGCTAAAATCGATATAAAATCATTCGTTTGGTAACGTAAATTTGCCATTAGTAAATAGCATTGTCTTGCCCGACAGTTCAACGAGGAGATGGGCCAGCACCAAATTCAATAAGGTTCCCAGTAAACGCCGATAAAGCAAATGTTTGTATAATATACTGTAGTTACAAAGGTCTTACCTGTTCTTAAAGGTATTGATATTTCTTCATGCGTATTCTCGTTTACTTAATATTTCAGCGTTTCTTTCAACGCGGACAGGCTGCATTCTTCTAGATATACTCGGCGCATCCAGTTATTCAAAAGAGTATAGTATTAAAAAAAAAAAAAAAACTGAGATATGTTGATGATAGGATGTTTTGTTGAACGTATATTGTTCGTTTATCTACCTGCATAACGAATAGTCCGCAGGTGGCAATAGCAAGCCATGAATGCAGTGAGTAGAAATGTGCTCCCTTGTGAACCCTCTCGTTGGCCTCAAACGCTACATAGAATCCAACGGCAACACAGCCTGCAGCGCTAAGGAACATAAACGCGTGAATCAACTTGGCGTAGATTCGGCGGCAGCAACCAAATAGCCGGTAGGTCAAGATCGCCTGTAACGATAATAACAAAACATGACTCAGTTAGCTAAACCGATGGTGCTGTACAATAGATAATGCAATTGACTATTGAATAGGGGGATGAAGTCGAAAGTGACATCTATGGGCATACACACTTGAATGTCAGCAGGATTCCATATATATATATATATATATATATATATATAGTGGTGTTCATAAACTTAAGGCATCCCATGTTCATAGATTAACAGTTTTAAGGGCAATTAAACGTTCACCGCATATCATACGGGCGCAAGTGAAAAGCAGACGTCGTCTTCATCAACGCCACATCACGTCCGACTAAACAACACAACACCATGGACAGAGATCGGATATTGGTAAGTATAAGGGCAATGTGGTGGATATTAGGGCAAGACTATCCTAAGGATGCACATCTTCTAAAAGGTACCGTGTTGTTGCAGATTGTCTTTAGTGACGAAAATAAGTTCAATTTGGACAGGTCAGATGGATTTAACGGTTATTGGCATGATTTACGTAGAGAGCCTTGAATATAGATCTTTTGAAGCGCAATTTCGGTGGCGGAACCCTTACGTATTTGGGGAGTTCGGCAAATTCGCACTCGCTTCCATCTCATCTTGAATGAAGAGCGAGGACTATCCGCATATGTTGACCTACTACCGTCTAAGCGCAGATTTTATCAACCGCCAAATTTTTTCCAACAAGGTAACGCTCCAATTCACGTTAGCTCGAGTACACGCCCGTGGTTAGGACGACATGACATTGAAACCCTAGTCTGGCCAGCATGTTCTCCTGATCTCAACCGAATGGATGCCTTATCAGTTTGAACGCCCGAAATATGACACATTGTAACAGGCTGCATGCGTCATAATATGCGCTGTTCTTTGTGGTATGTATGTTATTTGACACGTATATTAGTCTGATATAGAATAACTTCCTCAAATGTGTGTTCTTTGTAACGATTTGTTGAAATACAGGGGACGCCTTAAGTTTATGAACACCACTATATATATATATATATATATACAGCTCTGTGGAACATAGTGGAACAGTGACTATTTCAAGCTCGATCAAGTCCAAATTTTTCTTTGCTTGACTTAAGACATCTTTATGTTTAAAGGACCTTGTGAAAATAGGCATCTCCCCGTGACGCAATAACAACTCGCGTGAATCATACTAATTAACTCAAATCTCGCAGTTTATTTATATATTATTTCGCAACAGTTTGATCACACGGTCGGCTAATCAAGAATAAAATTTAATAAATAGTTTTTAATTAACACTAGCTAAGTTATAAGATATAAGTTGTAAGGTGCACGAGGTATTGTTTACATAGATATATGAAAAGAAACCAAGTTTATAACGAAATACTTGGCGTTTTTTGTGCATGGGAAGCATGTAAAATAAAGAAATAATAAAATAAACAGTCTAATATATGACACAATCATTATAGAAATACAACACTAGCAACATTCGTTGCATTAAATTTCCTTTCGACACCCTGCAGAGTTATAGTGAATCAAATCATGCAACGTCAGCAGCTAATTTAATTAATCGAATTAATTTTGCCCTACTCGTCAACGACCATAGTGTTCGAATGGTTGGCGTCTTAATATTTAATTAAGTTGAATATTCTATAGTCTGAAAGTACTGTCCAAAAGTTACTCATGAGCAATTTGAGAGAGACTACTGTATAATCAACTGCAGAGGTGAACTGCAGGTTCGACTCTACACGTACTAATGAAAACAAAAGCGACACCATGGTAAAATTTTGATTTATCTAACTTGCCAACCCGAATACTTCCTTTACATTATAAGGCATTTAAAAACAGTTCGAAATCGAAGTGATTACATTTTCAGCTATACGTGGAACGGTGAAGTGTGTGAGTAAACGAGCGTGTTATTTATTATTTGGGTAAACTGGGACCTCCATTGTTGTATAAACGTTCATCTGAGTTGAACAAAGACGTCTGAGGACGGATACGTTTGTACTAAGTCAATCGATCAATTCAGCCCGCCACGCTATTCGCCCATTGTCGACCACTACCAACAACGCCTATAGGAGGTTCTTTTACCGGCTCTGCTGGTCACTGACCGACGCTCAGATTCTCCCCAATATATCATCGAATGGGATCGTAATCGTTATAATAATATCTGATATTAAAACAAATACTATAATTTGGTAAATGCGCCTTCAAGCTTGCTCAGAACCTTTTAGATCTGTGCCTAAATTAACTGACAGAAGCAATTAGCAAAAAATAAATGGAAAGGTAACGCGCTCATCTTCTGAATCGAAAAATCTTTTCGTCCGTCTATTTATATTGCAGACAGTGTCCCATTGCTCACCGAACCCTAGTAACATATTTTGTACGGCGGCTTCGTACGACGTTGGATGTCACCCAAACGCGATATTCGCCATTTTGCTTAATAAATACAATTGAACAAAAGACGCTGCGTACAACATGCGGAATCGTGGCGTCGGCATTTCCCTAAAAAATATATATACAAAAATATAGACTGCAAAAATCCTCCACCGAGAACTGATGTAGGTAGACACGAATCATTTACAGTAAATTTGCTAAGAATACCTGTCAGCGTTTCGGTATGAATTGAATTCCAATCGACGAAGGAAGATCACCTAGGAAAGTCCGAATTATAAAAACTTTCTTTGTCTAACGGATTAATTACACGTTTGTAAGTTTCTTCCGACACGTACATAAAAACAGATGAAGCACATGAAATGCGGCGTATTTCGAGGACAACTTTGGGTCAGTCTGAAGACGAATGGGTAGTTTGCGTATTTGGTCCGTGTGTGCCATATTCATTTACAATGCTCAAACGATTTGAATGAATATGAAAATTTCACATTCATCCACATTTATCTCAGTCTTTCTAATGCAAAAAAGATTCGCGCTCTGTTGTGTCCTGAAGATACGAACACAGCTACAGTTGATTGTTTATTCGAAGAATGAATGGCTCATCTGTAGATCTGGAAATTAGATTTCAGACAAGTGCAACCTCAACGTGCCATGGAAAACTGGAGCTGGCAGAGCGAGCACAGGCAATATTTGTGTCTCAGTAACTTGCGTATTCAGCTCCCATCAGAACTGAGCGAAAGAATTCGTTTGCCTGACGCATGGACTTGATACGCTCTGTCTGAGTCATCTCTATTCGTCACCATTGTTGTTGTGTTCTAGGCTCAGCGATTGCTGAGTTGACATTTTCTGACATTGTCAGAATTGCTAATGCATGCAATGTTATGTTCGGATTTCATGCTTTATGAATCCTCCATTTGTGGTGTTGTAGACGGGTGTCTAGCCGAGAAATATTATTTAATTGAGAAGACATGTCTACGATAAATGTACTCTTCGATACTGTTGGTGGCCTATTATTAAATTTCGTCCTCTCAAAAAAAAGGTGGCCTATCATGCTAACTAATTGTATTTCATCACTGTTTAA
The DNA here is from genome assembly GCA_019614645.1 of Stratiolaelaps scimitus. Classification (NCBI taxonomy): domain Eukaryota; kingdom Metazoa; phylum Arthropoda; class Arachnida; order Mesostigmata; family Laelapidae; genus Stratiolaelaps; species Stratiolaelaps scimitus. The sequence continues at coordinate 991,403 of JABWDB010000038.1, forward strand.
CTTTGAGCGGTTTAACTGGTCAGTAGAGGTACACGCTTTGGTCTGACCTATAAAGCCAGCATAATTGTAATACAGGATGTTGAGAGACTTGAGCAACCCTATCAACCCAAAGTTAAAGTCAAAAAAGTTATCTCAGATGTAATTTTCTTTCTTTTTCTGTTCTTTCGTGTACTTTACAATAAAAAAAACAAGAAGAGAAAAAGTCCAGAAATTGTTTTCGGTTCCTCTTTCGCTCTAAGATGTACGTCACACCCTCAAGATTATATTCACAGAATGAAATAACGAAAATCGAGCAACTAAGGCTGCATTCGAGCCCGTCAAATCGTGCTTAGTCCACCATAGTGTTTCGTAACTTTCCGAACACGTTTGTACCTGAGGATAATTTCCTTAGGAGAGGAATTTCATAATAACCTAGTAATCACGTTTTCAGAAGATTCGATGAGACTCATATACTAAATTAGATATATATGTTTTTAAACAAGTTATTATTTACGAAGGCTCTTGAAGGAAAATTGTTTTTTGCTAAAAAAATTATTGATGAAGAACATTTTTATCAGAGTTGTCCTCTTCGGTTATTTTTACCTCGTGGCGCCCACACAGCCGTTGCCAACAATGGAGGGTTCGCCTTTTTATATTATAATACATTGTCCCCCATTCGATTTGATTTGACGATGAATGAAAGCTCTTCAATTGACAACCAATCGATTCGTCAACCGAGGCTGAATGCTCACGTTGCTGATTTTTTTCTACCGACGAAATGAAGACTACCCCTAGAAGTATGTCGAACTGAACTGACAAACAAACCAGATTCTAAAGTGATACACTGACAAGTGAAAGTGTGAAATTGTTGACATATGATGACGTATGATGCCTGGAAGGCGCAAGTCACTACCGCCCGCCGCGCCCTTTTATTCAATAAAGGTGTCTTTTTTTTGTTCCATGAAAAAATCGGTTGGCAATACCCGTTCGCAAATTTATACGAACGCGAGCCAACAGTGGGTAGATAGCCACTTGCATAAGAGTGGATTGGAACTCGTTGTCTTAAAAGTTACCGGACTACGATTTTCATCAACAGAACACTGCCAGAACACATCGAAACTGCTATCACCTGTATCGTACTTCGGGTATCCTTCGCCTCACCATATTCGTTTTGTAATAGACGTAAGCGTCTACATAAAGAGTTACGAGTCATACCTAGTTTGGCAGTGAATAAAGTCTCTCTGCCACTTGAGCGGCCTATGGCCAGTGGACCTGGACCACGTTGCACGAAAGCATTATATGTGCACTAATGTTGATGACTAAATGTGGCATCAACCTTCACTCTAGCTGGGACTTCAAGCAGAATCCAGACTCGGAGATGGGCAAGCGTCGCACGAAACGATCTTGATGGAAATCTCGATAAAAACAGAGATACTGGCGAGTGAAAGACCAGCCTTATTTATTCACCCCCTTTCCAGTCTTATTTTCTTCCCCTACTGCGCATTGCCACATTAGACAGCAGCAGAACACCAATTTGGGATCGGCGATGTGGTCCGAAAAAATGTTCGGCTTGTCTTTTCGTTCCAAAATGTACAAGTAACTTTCAAAGGAGACTAATAATATTGCATATTGAAATTAAAGAGACAGGAGAAGGCAAGCGTGTTGCTTTATCCCTATATATATATATATTATATATATATATATATATAGAGAGAGAGAGAGAGAGAGGGAGAGAGAGAGAGAGAGAGAGAATACATATTTATTTGCTAAATATATTTGAGGTGTAAAACAAATATAAGTATTCTAAACGTATATGCATTTTTTTAATGCAACTAAATATGATATATATATATATATATATATATATATACATATATATATTACAGAATGTATAATCCTGGAAAGATGAGCTGAAAATATTATATCATGCCTGCGTGAATTAATATTATGTTCTACTATACGTGAATAGATCTTACCTGTCCATTGAGGAAAATGAAACCACCAACCATAAGTACAAAATGAAGATTAAACTGCCGTTTTATGTCGTTGCTCCAGGCCACCCCGCCTTCATAATGGAACACCCAGAACAGCGTCACCGCCAGAATCCCCACCAGCACGATCTGCAGAGTGTCCAGAAATCGTCACGTAATTCACGTTAATGATATAGATAGATAGATGATATTTTCTTTTTATAATACTTCTGTTTCTGCTCGATCCAACATTTTATTGACCTTGGAACCGAAGCACTGGAAGATTATTTATGTTTCATTCAGGAATTGGAAGGTTGAAAAGGATGTGCATGTAGTGATCTGATAGGTCTCTTTACGCCGCCTGAAGAATCCTGCTATAAGGCATCCGAAATGTATACTGAACAGTTGGCATCTGAAAAGTTATCGTACGATAGATGTGCCTTTACTCCACAGTGTTTTTTTAGCCAGTTTGCGGTGGATTATTTTCAGTAGAAACCTTTCATATACAACGACTATTTCGGGTAGAAATTTGAACAAGATGTCAACGAATGGGATATTAAGAGAAGGGATATGGTATGGTTCAAACTCAAATTTCAATCCTACTTTTTGTCCTTCTTCATAGAGGGTTTAAATTGAACTATCAACAAATGTAAGGCTATTCTATTCGCAATGGTTTTATTATTTTTATTATTGAGAATAATAAAACCATCAGCACAATCAATTAGTCTAATTCTTCATAGGCCCGTTGAACCCGTTCGACCTACAACAAGAACGAAATGTTTCGAAGCGCATGTCAGTGCGTTCCGCATCAAATTCAATTTTTGCTACGGTTGCTAAGTTGACCCTGTTTAGATAAAAGTTCTCGATGAAATTACTTGGTACCTCGGTAAGAAGAACGAGCAGGTTGAGGACAGCTCTCGCGCAGGCGCCCATTGGTTTATCCAGCATCATCATGCGGCCCTCGCCCTCCACCACTGTCGACGATTTCCTGACGAGTAAGATCATCACCATTATGATTATTATTATTATGATTTTTTAAATGTGTAACTCTATTTATTTACTTATATATTTGTTAACTAGCCTGCGTATAATATGACACATGTAAAATAAATTAGGCATAATAAACGTTTTTATGAAGACGGCATTATTTTTCACTATATATACATATTAGAGAGAAATAATTCTAAATAGTAACTATACTGCACGGCTTCGGCTCCCTTTTAACAATAAAAAGGCAGGGTCTTGTAATTAATGTAAAAAAAAACGAGGTAAGAGCTTGTAATTCCGAAAGAATCCATTGGGAAAATGTTAAATGTTTTCTGCGGACAGTAAACCTGAGTAAATACATAACTGTACTTTTATTGGAAATACACTAACTGAATGAACTACGTGGAAACTTGAAATAATAACCTAAGGAGAGAGCATAACATCTGGCTGCATTATTATTCAACATTCAGAGATAATGGATTGCAAATCTTAAAAGTAAAAAATTAGCACCTTCAAAAATTCATTTGAAGAACTGACATATATTGCCTAATGCATACAGAAACAGGTTCTATTAATATGGTGAGTGGTTCTCATTGAATTCTAGTGATCTTCAGAATTTCAGTTTACGAAATGAATTATTAGTGGTTCGGCGAGTTTAAAGCGATCTCCGCAATAAAGGTAAGAATCGATCCCTTATATGATACGTCCCTTATTCTTGAAATGTAAGACGCTCTTACTGGTACACGACAGAAGATTTGATGTTATTCGTTTAGGTCTAGAAAAGTCACTGAGAGTTAAACGTATCGAGATCTCCTTCAAACATAGATTCCTGCTAGACACACAAAAGGCGGGACTCTCAAGGTGTGACTCTGATCCAAGGTGGTTTGTCAATACTATTATTACCATTAATGTACAATGTATGGGATAAGATCTGCAGGAAGGGTAGAAGGACAAACTTCGAGGTCCAATGAAAATTACTCTAACTAAGCTAGTAGCACGTACAACCAAACTAAACAAAACAGTATTGATTGACCGAAAACATTACCAGCACCATCATACCAGAGGCGAAAGACGCGTCGCATTATTTACAACAATAACTAGTTCCAGCCACAATCACAACACCACTGTCGAAACGCTGACAGCACATTTACAAAATTGCTCTGTCAATCCCTCACAACACTTCACTATAGTCGAAACAAGTTATTTGTATTCCACGACGTTCAGGAGACGATGCCTTCGAACCGGTCAAAATCACTTGACCGTATCGTCCACCACTTCGTAGTCATAGATAGAACAAGCTATTTCGCGGATTCACTTCGAAATGTGTGGTCTGACAGTGACATTGGTTACATCACAAAGAGTAGCCGGACAGTACAGGCTGCGGTGCTGATAGCAGCAGGAAAGAATATACTCGCATATCGGCTGTATATGATGTCTGCTTGTATCTATGATAGATACACTAAAGTGACAGTCTCCGGTAGCTCCAAAACGAAACAACAGTAAGCTGGGTAAAATTTGGCGACAACTCCCTTTTCGTCACTGGCAAGTGAGAAACACGATCGCGCGCGTGCGCTTGCAACGCCAATGCCCGGAATATCACTGTTGCTCGTCAGAGCGATGGGCGAGTTTGAAATTAACCCCGCCGCAGATGCGGGAACAATGACAAAAACAACCACAGCAGCAGCAGCAGCAGCAACAACAGCAACCAAATCATGAGCAGCCAAAGCGCTCACCCACTCAGCAACGTTCCGCGGTAATTCCTTACCGCCCCATCATACTGCGACGATTACTAATACTACTAATACTGGAAGCTGAACGATCGCGGGCATCAGTGCTGCAATTTAGGGTGTTCTTTTCGAAGGCTTGTCACTTCAGCTAGTTCTATTGGCTTTGTTCAAGATATCGGTGAGGGTACGACAGCTCAAGCTGCTATCGGACCTCGATCGGGTGACACCTATTTCATCCCTTTCCTATGACATCGGATTCTTCGCACTTCAGCCCCCCGTCCCTACTTTCACTCTCACTTACTCACGTATTCTCGTAGCTATTACATATCTGTCAATCCGTGATACGCTTGCTCCTGCTGGCGTACGAATGGATTAGCTCGACATCGGTTTAGATGCTTTACAGCAAATGCATATATATATATATATATATATATATATATATATAGCAGAGATATAACTGAGACTACAACAGATTTCGTTTGATGTTCGTCCGCGGCGAACAAGCAAGTGAGTAAGTGACGGCAATCGCTTATTGCCCGCTGAGTCGCGCTTTATCTGCACGTGGCAAGGGAAGCCACTCACCCTTTCGGCATACACAACAGACTAGACACGATTGGTGATCGCGTCAGAATCTCGGCCTTACCTCATGCGCTATCGCCGCATTGCAGATTTTTGCCAAGTTGTCACTTCCATATTTTCATATCGCACATTGTCACTCGTACAACCTGCGTAATCCCCTCCCTATCTGGCCGAATTTTGTCTCCTGTCTATTACTATTTGTCGCTTGAGGCATGATATTTACAATAACTGTGATGTTTGTGTGATATCGACGAAAACAACGGGCACATGAATGCTTGGTATATGTTAACTCACCATCCCCAATGATGATACCTGTAATAGTATAGGCGTCATCTTTAGGCTGCCGTCAATGGCAACAGGTTCTAAAAACGACACTGTTTGGACTTTTATTTACGGCTGGCCCCAGCACTTAGATAGATCTCGGTAAATATCCTTATGTTATTACGACAACACATGTTGGGTGGAAAAATCTACACTTCCCTGAGGGCACGGTGGGAATTGAACCTGAGACTTAGGACATGCCCCACTACCGGTCTATTTATCCAAACTGCGTCCTTAGGTATCTTAAGGTACCTCTGACGATTATAGTTAAACTGGCTTCACTAGCCTACATCTGCTAACGAATCCTTCTAAGACACTATATAGCGTCTATATCTCGCCCTGCTCAACAATGAACACCCAAGTATTGACATCTAAGGGATAAATGAAACTTTCCAACTTTATTGTAGCTAAAACTACAACTAAGAAGGACAAATATTCCAACTAGATGTGGCACGAGACCTTGGCCTATTAGTAGGACAGATTTTCGATTGCGGGCCGCCACTTACGTCACTAGTGAAACAATTGCCTATTTTGGGATAGTGCATAATGAATACACCGCCTACCTAATTTCGACAATGGTAATATCGGAACACGTTGTCTAACGGTTTATGTTTGCGGGTGTGTGAATGGGTCCGGGATACAGAGAATGCATTATATATATCCTGCCCTATGCCTATCACTGCACCCTTTCCAAATTATTATACAGTGGGCCGATGAAGGCAACGTATACATTGAACGTAGGAAAACGCTGCTTTGATTTCGGCCATACCCAACCGTGGAGATGCTGGGACCCCTTGTGACGTATCTGTTAACGACAATGGACAATGGACACAGATGTTTAGATGCGACTGAGGGTAGCCAAGCAAAGTGCGAACGAGCAATGCATCAGATCCAACAGTTTTTTTTATTTCATCTTCTACGAACTTGTCGTAATGTATACATATGGTGTAAATAATAACAACGGCAGCATCCATTATAGGCAAGCGTTATTAGAATGGTGAATACTCATCTGATCGATTACAAGCAATCGATAACTGCTTATAGAATACATTTCATGGCATTGCCAAGTGACTTCCTTCACAGGTGGCACAGGTCACGCACTCTGTGCCTTCACAATAGATCTAATAGCACAGTGAACATCGTGACAGTTAATAGGTATAATGAGAGCATAGCAATATATAACAAACTAGGTTATCCTTACGAGGTTTAGACTCATAATTAAAACAAAACTGCCAAGGTACGTTCACCTATTTCCTAGTCCGAAAAATACTTTAATAGCTTATAAGGTTCAATGGGTAATGACGCAGCGCATGTGGAATTTTACCAAAATCTGTCTCAGATACCGGACGTGTTATACAAATAATGTAATATAACATGTACCGCCCCTCTCCACAGAGCGATTCGCTGCCCTTTACTATGAATTCGAAATATTGAACAATGTATTATATTACATTTTACCCTATAACGTAACTCTTGGCCATCATTTCTTGTGTAAAATCGACATCTCAAAACATCGTTTTAAGACGTATTTTACAATGTCGCAGTATGACGTTGAAGGCTATATTAGTTTAAGCCAAATGTCACCTTCTCTCTCTCTCTCTTTTGAAATACCTGAAACGTGCAGGACCAGCGGCCAATGAGCACATGCACCAGTTGAGTACGTGCACTGGGGTTCGCCTGCACTTGCAGGACGCATCACTTTCGCACATGTAGTTTTTCTGTAGAAAAAATATGAAGTCGGTTCGCAGGAAGTTGAGATACTGTTACTCGTTTCAGTTCCACTTAACCTTCGCTTTGGATAAGGCATAGTGCCAGAGATCACAATGTGTTACCTCCTGTCGCGCTGAACATCAACAGCATCGTGTGTCGATGTCAATTAATAAATCGCTCACACGAATTAGCACTAAAAGATAGAAGAACCGCGTCCATAAATACACTTCACTGCGGTGGGTGCGAACTATCAGTTTGGTTCCGCTTTCGACGTTGCCTGCGTTGCCTTCAGCAAAATTAGGTCATCGTCTCTTCCGGGCGACACGCATAACTTCAATTCAGTTGGACCGGACCAAAGGGTTCATCGCGAGGCTTTCACACAGCTGCCACCACTGTACCTCTAAGACCGTTGTTCTGCTCACAACAATGCACAGAGAAAGCCCTAAGTAAGATTTAGTCACCTGCATCCATCAATGAGCAAGTCGCAGGTCCAAGGGAGTGACTTGCCCACAAATCAGTAAGGCAGACAGTCACATACGATGTTATACTGTACAGGTAGGAATACTGCAGCTAGATTACTAAAGATTGTTCTAGCAGTGTAGTGAGCGGGACGCCTTAAGAGAGACTGGAACGGACTGCCATGAATAGCCATTGTGAATACGGCCAGTTAGCAGTTCGTGCACTGTATGCATTTGATGGCTGAGCGTGCACCCCAGTCACCTTCGGGGGCCGGGTGTCGTCGAATTCGATCGCTGGACTCGGCTGAATCCCAACAAGTGTACTATGCTGGATAGAGGTGTTTGCCGTTATACTTGGTTAATATACAGGTACACAGACGCCTTAGTTCACCAAGTTCATCAGGCAGCCTTTTGTTGTTTTATTCTCTCCCTTCCGTTACATAGGTCGTTTACCTCATCGATGACTCACAGTATTTATAATAGTATCCTAGAAGGCGGCAGGCGAACTACCTCTGGGGACAGGATCCTTTGTTGGGTATTTATGGGTTACTCGGTTGGCCAAGCCTCGTTCACTGATACTTGTCACCATAATGCTGAGGTGAAGCACAGTCACCAACATAATTATCGTCGGTTGCTTATACTTGATATGCGTCCTATCAATGTTAGAGGACAAACTAAGAACTAAATAAATATCAACAAAGAATGAGTTTGTTCAGTGGTAGGGGAACTAATTTGGGTTGCTAATTTAGTAACCTAAATCCTTGCATGTTTCGAAGATATTTATTGACTTGAAGGCGGCGTTCGACAAAGTCGCGATAAAGTGTGCGAAACATAACCGCGTACCTTGAAAAAGCTTTGAGTAACTTTGTTGCACCCCCTTTGTTGGAGTATTCATTATGGTGTGACCCTACAGATGTTGAACCGGCGCATATAGACACTTAATTACATATTGATCTTTGCTATTTGAGATATCTAAACTCTCCCCGAGACTGAGCTTAACTATACTCTTTTAATATACATATCTACATGGACAGTTCATCATGTTTATAAACCGTTTGGGTTTTTCGCTTTACGCCACAAGAAGGCCATGCCTCTAGAAAATGTACATATGTAGGCTGTTCTAGATTTTTTTGGTATTCGAAATGAGTGCGCATTTAAATTTAAGATTCCCAAAAAATTACACACATTTTTGGCCTATGCCTTTTCATAGAATAATTGGTAAGGCCTCGCCATAGTGAACATTCATATATGTAAGGTATTGCAAGCTTTCGTATTTTGGTTTGGACACCCTAGTTTAGGGCGAGTTTTTTAATGACTAAGCAATAGTAAAAGACCTTGTGTTCTTATAAAGGATATATTACAATTGCCAGAAGGACTTTGGTTTCATGATATGTTGTTATGGGAAATAAACGTAATTCGATCATCATATTCCAATAATGTTGTACGTTCGACATCATTCGATCAATATATAAAAGAGGTGGTTTTGACATTTGGCTAACGATGGTCACTAAACTATGCTATCTAATATACTAGCAACAACCTCGCCGCTCGAATAAGATGTCCGATCGTTTTCCATGAGGACTGCATACTCCACTTCGCGTTTCCAACGTTCTATAGTTCTAGCAACGTTTACAGTGGCCTATCCGTTGCAGATACACGATTTCTGTCCACTCAGTTTCGCTGATTTCGACAACAAAATGCGCGCTCCTATGTTGCACGATGCGTCTTTCGTAGAACTTCGCTTATGAGTATGTACACCTTAGTCGTAATGCCTCAGTCTATTAGAGGACGTCCACGAAGTAAAGTTTTGCCTTCGACGTCGAACGTGCAAAGCACAATTTCCCATGCAGGGAAATTGTTGTTCAAGGACGCACACTTCAAGGTTAGAATGATTGTTCATTTTGTCACCTAGTCACCAAAACATTTTGTCACTAAACGGCGGATCACTTCGACTAGATCGCCAGGATAAGTTTTGTGGAGTACCTTTTTGAAAACATAACAATATCAATGCCATAAGGTTAACATTTAGCACTTGCAAAATAATAGCAGCAATCGAGTACTTGAGAGTTCATGATTCCGTTCGATTGTGTTTTGAGCCTCCCTGAAGTGCGTGACTAGGTACGACCCTGTCTCTCTGCGAAGGGAGACAAGGTGAGCAGTAGTAGTCAAACGGGCCGCCACCGACGTCCGCAGATCTCAGATATTCGGACACGAGTCAAATACACGAGCAGGTCCGAATGATGCATGGCGTGTTATAGCATTGACGTCGCGAGAATACCAACTACCTTTGCAGCCACGCAAGGCACGAGCCACAGCTAAATATGAATTAACATCATATTATGTATGCAATCGTTATGGACCGTATGTTTCACGGTAGAACATGCTTTTGGCCTTCCCTACGCGTTCGACAAGATCAACCCATATCTTAGGCCATTATGAGTTGTCCGCTGTTTTCTAAGAGATAAGAAAAATAGTATACTGAAACGAGTCCTATGTTTGTGCCCGTTGCATGCCTTCTCGATATTTTGGTAACCTTTTACCGATCCTGATGGATACTACAATGTAACGTGCATCTCATCTTACGATATTTGCCACTTAAAATGTTTACGAGGTACGCTACAGTTACACGTGGTCGCAACAATAAATTAGTACAAAATAGCTTTGTGGGTAGGATAAGTTAAACCATGCTTGCCTATATAACCATCACCGCGGGTATCATCATACATCACAGTATTTTAGGATTTCCTCGCTGTATTATTTTCGCTCTCCCTCAACGGACGTTGTTGTTAAACATCTGTTCGTGTAAATATCAGATTCTCAACTATCTAATGCTTCCTATTTTACAACGTCTATCGAAATTGCGGTATGCATCATACTACTAGTCGGCAGGTGTCTCAGACTGCCATTTCTTGAAAAATGAGATGTCACAATTCGGAAATTGCGTAATCGATGTCCGATCATTTCTCTTATCAAGTCGCTTCGTGAGGAAGTGATTTGATAAGAGAAATTGTGTGTGTGATCGTAAAAACGCAGGAGCCGTACGGTTAGCATCCTAGGTATAACCTGCAACCCCACCTCAAGTAGCTGACGGCCGGTGAGAGCCATCGTGTCAAGGTTATCATCCATAGTAGTAGCAGTAGGAGAATTGTGATTGTACTCTATTCTATTCCCATACAATGCAGCACAGTACGGCCCCTGGATTCAATTCATTCGATCTGGTGTTCCTGTGTCGGTTTACGAATTACTCGATGTCTCCTTGTAGATGTTCTCGCTATCTACACATCGTACTTCTATTTTTGTCTGTTGTGACGAATATTTCAGCCAGTCGCACAGTAAATAGGTCCGAGGCAAACTTGATTGTTTATACCTATATTTGACATCGATAAAATCACGTAAGGGCAAATAATAATCAATTGATGCTATCAATATCCTGCGTAATAGGTTGCTTACGCAACGAACAACCCGGCCCTATCTTTCTCATTTAAGATGGAGATGCGCACAGATACGTGATATATATCTGAGATCCGAAGTGATTACGAATGTAATATTATTTAATGAGCAATAGCTATGTCATCCACTGAAAGAGAGTTCTTCGTTGAAGAGATGCATTTTAGAATACCGCGTGTCTGGTGATAGGCAAAAGGAAGAGATGAACAATATTCAATTAATCGCTGGTCAGGTTATCCATCCAACCTTCTTACGACGCTTTATTTAGTGTGGATATCTCTTATTTCACCGGTTTATTTCGACATCGTTGACAAGTCTCTCCAAACTTCGTGTACTAACAATTGATCAATTCGTTGCTTCATTAACTTCCTTCTCGTAGATATCAAAGGATCCTTGCGTATACACGCACACTAACACAAAATAGAATACTAAGATGCTCTAAGTGTAGTAGAAATCTACACAGCTCATTCATGAAGGGTCGCGTGAATAGGCATTTTATAGCGAACATTCATGACTTGTTCATAAAAATAAATGGTTGGGAACGGAGGGTTCATTCTGACCCAATAGGGCAGGACCCGTCGACCCGCCCGATTACATTCAAGCATCATGCCCATAACTGACGCAGCATTGCCTCGCTGAATAACTGACAGCCATTGTAGCATAAAAGGCCTTATATTATATACACGAATATATATATATATATATATATATAAATAAGAATAGCGGGGTGACGTTACCGCTCAATCTTGTTGGCCTTAAGCCAGGACATGATTTCATCGCTACGATGTGCCTTAGCATTGTCATCGAGTCACACTCGGTGCTTCATATTGCCATGCCAATTATTCATGAGTCCTTCAAGAACTCGTGATATCGAGCCGAGTCCGTATTTTCTTTTGGGTCCAAAATCTCATAGTAGCAAATTCCGTTGAAATCCAATTGTCAAGTGCTACAATTACTTTAGGCTCGAATCTATGTGGTACTGCAACCGCCATTGCCTGTTGACCTGGTCGTAGACACCGTTTCACTTGATATTTTCCGGTCCCCTATACAGGCTGACTCATGTCTCGTCCACTGCAACGGTATGCTCTAAGCGACTTTTTTGCCTATAAATCTTCAAATTGTCTCGCGAAGACTCCTCACGCATTTTCAGCTGGCCAGAACCGAGTTTATGAGGGACCCATTTTGACCCATCCTCACATCATTTTTAATAATTCGACGACATGTTTCACGAGGCTCGCCAATTTCAACCGACAAAGCCCTCAGTGACCAAGCTCTAGTCTGCTCAAAAGCTTTCTCGATTATTTCGATCCGTTCGTTGAATCGAGGGAGACGTCCTCGATGTTCATAATGTCCCAGTCACCTTGCCTAAACTGCACACACCAACGGCACACCTGCCGTCGACTTAAGGCACTATGGCCGTGCAAACTAACCAACCTTCGATGGATTTCAACTGAACATTTCTTCTCTTGAAACATAAACTTGATACTTTTCTCCTGAGCATGCAAGTCTGAGGGACCTGGTCCGCCAGTTGCCATTTCGCATGCCCAATGAAAGCCGAATGCTAGCGGCTTTCGCGCCTCCTGCTTGCTAATTGTTGGTTCACACTACCCGCCAAATTTGAATTCAAACTGGCCAATAATAAGAATACGGTGCAAGACGATAGGAGCGTCATTTTTTTGGGTCAGCCTAATATATGGCCAACCCACAAATATTATGTAGAACCCTTCGTTTTTGAAATGACCTCTCGCGGATCTCGCTCTCCAGTGGCAGCAGATTATGAATCAATATGAAAATTGAAACATTGTTCGAGCTCCCCAGTGCTATATAAACGAAGGCTAAGATTAGGTTACATCTCCTGACAGTTATTTAAATGGAAAAAAAAGAGAATAATCGCTGTACATAAGTTTCGAAATTTTCATTCCAAAACGAATCTGTCAGGTCATCATTTCATGACACTATAACCATTTTGAGTTTTCCATGTTATCGAAGTAGACCGCCGCTAAGTGTGCTCGAAATTTAGATTCATAGTGTAAGATACCTATATTGGCCAGAAACTGTTACTAAAATGTTTCAATGGACCATATTCGTCAACTGGACAATAAAAGACGTATCGAGCTTTCAAATAACTTTTAGCAAAAAAATCTTTGACTCTTTGACATAAACACGAGCTGTACAATACGGTCACGGCTTCCTCGAGCATTACCAATACTTTCGCGTTATTAATCACTTGCGCACCGTCTTCTTTTCAAAACACTCTAGTGAAGCACATAAACAGCAAGATACGATATTTCTGCGAAGCTCAACATGTGAGTTTCACTTCCGATAGTGCCCCACGATGAGCTATCGCATACATACACAAGGATATCATCCACAGATACACACACACATACACACATTTACGTACCAGGCCTCCGTCACCATTCAGTGACCTATGGCATCTGTGACGCAAACGGCGTAGTGGAGATGTCGGCGAACGTTCTTGACCGGCTGTCCGTTCTGTGTAGCTGTCGAGGATTCAACGATCAGGTGAAGTTTCTTTCTGTTGACATTGAATTATCGTAGTACGGCAAACGCACGATCCACCATTGTTGTTGTGAGTGCTATTTTTGGTGTGAAAATTCCTCCACTGTGTCAAGCTTGGAAGCGATCCGTGACGTCGATCGTGTACAAGAGCTGCGGTACTGAGTTGCACCTTGCTGAGTCGAGGCAAACTTTTGAAGACGAACGACATTGCTCACCGCTAAGATAAAGCTGTGCAAATTGTCACCACAAAGATTGGTTGATTTTCATAAACGTTCACCAAACATTTCGTGTTTCCAGCCACGGGACTGGGGTGAACACACAAATTTCACAATGATTAAGAGATACTCTTAAGAGATATTAGGAAATTGTGATCACTTTACGTATCATAGTGATTTCCCTATTCTCATATATCCCTTTAGCAGAAGTTCGTCTTTTATGCGCACAGGTGTCGCGTTTGCGTACGTATCGAAATCGTTGACGGTGACAACCTTACGGACGGCAGCTTCCGCAGTGGCAAGCTAAGCCCAGACGTCAAGACGACAATCAACATAACCTCTTTCGAGATGTCTCCTGCAGTCCACTAAATAGCCACCACTTTTACAGGCCGACATCTCTGCTCGCCGCGCACGTAACACCTGTTTAGCTGTTTCCGACATAACATTGTTACTCGTCTAATGGGTCGGTCAGCGTCGTTCGTTATCTCTAAGAGCACACGTTATCTGAATCAGGGATGACACTAGTTGTAAATGCAATCTTGCGTTCACTTGTCCACACGATTGACTGTTGCTCCGGAGCTATCCCGGATACGTCGATGGTCGAGCGACGGAATGCAATGGGACAGGGCCGACCGGTCCAGGTTGGGAGAACACCTCATAACTTCAAGGCAGAATCCCCCCGCCCCCCCCAAAAGCAGATCGAAGATATAGGCCAGAGGGGGGCAAAGTGGCGATCAGAGGCGGTTCGGTGGCCTCGAAACTTGCCAAGGTGTGTTGGACGGGAGAAATAGCAGTATCTTGTTTTTGTGTCCAGTGGTGGCTAGATTTTTGCTATGGGTAGTCACACGATGGAAGGTACCTATTTCGCTTGCGCTATCAGTTTTTGCCTCGGAACAGTAAGGGATATTTTAATCGTTAATGGATACCTTGATTATACATTATTATAATAAGATATTACACACCTGTTGTTTTTATGCAGGTATTTCAACGAACAAAAGTAGACTTGGAGTGTGGTAATTAGTAGGTTTACAGTTAACAAACGGGTAAACTTACTATCAAAGCAACATCTATTATCTTCGACTCCAAAGCTACTATTTTTCCAACTAGAAATCTACTTTCCTCCTACCTGTGAGGCAGCCTCCTTTCTTAGTGCAAGGCTACTTTTTCTAAATTTGCATAGCGCTTTTATCACGATAACGTATATGCATGCCATTTCTCAAAATTCTAATACACTAATTAGCCTTCTCAAATACACCAATAAGCTTATTCCCTCATTTCAAAATATAACTTTTTCCTTCGTAAATCGAGCGTTCACAAGGTCACAAAAACCAGTGGGGGTAAGCATGAGAGAAACATCTGCAAAATCACCTCTGAAAACCGATTCCTTTGATTGAATAAGGAGGCTGTTGCTCAGGACGCCTTTTCTAAAAATGTGCCATAGACAAGAAATTCTTCGCCGCTTTCCGCTGGCGTTACCCCTCGCTACTTAAAGCAAAGATACGAATTTTCAGAAAAATTAAGAGAAACAGAGCAGTGCCTGCCAAAGGGTGTGTGAATTGCTTCTTTTACGTGGCCGCTAACGATGTGTTAGATTAATTTACGCTAGATTGCGACCTGGCGAAAAATACGGCCTTGGGTTAACTCATTGTCTCTTGCCAGCATCCTAACGGTCCTGATCATTGAAGTAAATATTCGCCGCACAGGCCAAGTGGTGTATGTCAATACTGAGTCGACCCTTACCACCGAGACAACGTCATTCGATACAACCCGACAAATGTATGTATTGTAAGTGCGTATGGATGGACGTATGGATGTATAATACGTCGTCTAATATAGTATCTATAACCATTTGATGTCGTGTCAGGACATCAAATACACGG
The DNA here is from genome assembly GCA_019614645.1 of Stratiolaelaps scimitus. Taxonomy (NCBI): domain Eukaryota; kingdom Metazoa; phylum Arthropoda; class Arachnida; order Mesostigmata; family Laelapidae; genus Stratiolaelaps; species Stratiolaelaps scimitus. Next base: position 1,007,199 of record JABWDB010000038.1, read on the forward strand.
TCCTGGTCGGGTAATAGCAGCGTTCTCATCCGCCAACAAAGACGGCAACGATTGGCCATCGCCTTCACTCTCAGGCCCTCCCCCAGGTTCTATTGAACGGCCAAAAATGAACACGAGACCCCGTCATCGTGAGCCTAACTCCGAACAGCCAGAACAGAACAACGTGGCCGATTGGCTGTCTCACCGTCTCAGCTGGCTGGCTAACTCGAGTCAAGGAAGCAGCTAGCTCGGTCTTGATCCCCGGTCTGTCCATTGTCGACTAACATTGTCTCGTATAGCCGCCACACGACTCCAGTTCGTGTTGCAGGAGAACTCATCCATGTAATACCTACACATTATTGGTGGTGACAGTGGTGTCGCTAGTGGCCAATACATCCGAATAGTCCACAGTACATTGCCAGGACGGATAAAAAGACCGACGAACGTGTGTGCTATGAGAGGGGCTCCCGGGCAGACACACAGATAACCAAAGCAGCACTGAAAGAGTAAATATAGTTGGGTGTTGCTGCGGGTAACGCATGTTCGGTAGCATCGGCAGCGCCGATATCCATCGCTGATCACGAAACAGTGGTAACACTATACTGTTCGTAGTAGTAGTTACTCGTTGTAGCAGTCAACACTCTCACAGCAATCGATCGGAATTCAGATCAGCAGATCACAACTGTTCGAACATAAGTCGAACAAGGTAGAGGTTCTGTCCACCAACTACCCGTTAAATTTTCTGGCTCCTATATGCGCTCTCATTATATACAATATCTATGTCGGTGCCTGGGGATTAATGGATATGCGAGTGCACTCGAATTCAATATCAGATACATTCAGTCGAGCAAAGATAGTATAGACTTAATGAGCTAGAAATATAGACCTTTCAAAGTGGTCCCACATAGAACCGTGCACCGAAGTACTAATGTCTCATGTGAGCGCACCCACAGCATCTGCTGATCTCCATACATCTTTGGGTTGTGGCGAGATCAACCCTCAGTAGACATTGGATGCTAAGTATTTGCTAGTTACGAATCTTATCAGATTGGAGATCGCGTGGTGGTACACTGCGACTTCCTATCACGCAGGAGCGTCTTCAACGAATTTTCTATCAGTACATTTTGATAACAAGGAAAGGTGAGAAGTCCATTAAAAAAATGAGTATATTCGTGAACAGTGTGACACAGGAATACTTCGAGGAGCAGAGTTATATCAAGGGAAGCGGGACAAATGAATCCTGCAAAACCTGTTCATAAAACAACATAATTGTTTGAAAATGTATTCGTCTTCTACTGAACCACATGCGTGTGCCGTGTATTTAAAATATAGAGATCATGCAGATTAATATATATATATATATACATATATATATAGAGAGAGAGAGTTAAATTTTCTATGAAGGTAATTTCATAGTGTAGCCGCACGGTTTACAAATCCTAGTAGAATAATAATCGGGGAGTGTAGTTTTCGACATTTCCAACTTGGCCAGTGTAGTGTAAACGTAATGTCATATGTTTTTTTCTCCTATTTTACATTGACGCTGGTTAGGCCACTGGAGCTTCAACCAAGCGGCGGAGCTAGTTTGTCTCGTATTATTATTACTATTGTCATATATACGGTAAATATCGACATCGAGGATATTGGCTGTATCCTCTTTGTAGACAAGGTTCACTCGTATCGCCGTGGCCAAACTGAATACACCTTAGCGTCCCAACTCATAATCTATAAAATTTTGTAGAGGATACGCACACTTCTGATCTGAGGTAGGAAACCAAACACAATCACAGGTCGATATCATTAACAACTGCACAGCCGCTCACTTCAGTAGTTGGTTGTTTCACTTCACTGTCAATATAAACACTCACTCAAAAGCACTTATTGATCATTCTTTCCTAACGAGGTGGGCAACCCGCTTGGAATCAGCTTCGTAATCATCCACCAAGATGATTTTTCACATCTAATGACACTAATTGTGAATGGTTAGTCAGAGTCACGCGCTGATAATGGTGATGACTGGCATCGTTTGTACTTTGATAGTCACGCGATTTGGCACAGGTTTTCAATACGGAAAATAGTTAAAACAATTTCACGCATTTCATAAAATTAATATTTTAGCATGAATTTCGTAACAACATCAGGTGTATATACTCCGAAGGGATCCAAAGCACAAGCCTGAGAAAGACGATTTGGTATTTAATGATACAATGTGATTTCCTCTAGATATCGTCGTCGTAAATTCACATACGCACAAATTAAATGTATATATATATAGCACATTCACTGGATGCAAGTTTCACTGTTAATGGCTGACTCTCTATTGAACGAACACGAATAGCCATGTTCGCCATTCGCTAACCACCTGCCACTAAGCTAATTGGCTGCCAGCTAATGCTTTGCAATGATGACGATGGTGGTCATGCGACAGCGGTGTAAAGTATAACATAGATTGATTACTGTTCTTTTTCCCTTGGTCTTTTTTTTTTTGTCTTAGTCCCACAAATGGCGACGACATGGTGGAACGTTACTGCATCGGATTCGTCACCGATCTATCATCAGCATCGTCATTGAATGTATACGAGAGAGAACCACGACACGAGAGGACCCAAGGGAAGTAACCGACATTCGTTTGTTGGTTGGACGTTGGTTCACTTCGCATTTTGACATTATCCGATCTACAACGACTTAATGTTACGTATAAATGTGCCAATATTTTCTAGTGGTTGTAGCAGCAGCAGCAGCAACGGCATTAGCGGCAATACTCAGGTGGCATAGCGCCGTCGTTGTTAATATATGAATGCTGTCGATACAAAACGATCCTGATTCCAGCAGTTTTTGTCCTCGTTTTCGTTGTGCTGCGAGCTGTTCTCGCTGTCGCAGTCGCTATTTCTGTTTGGTTGCCGTGAGTATCGGCCGTGGCGTCTGTGATGCCCTTATTAGCTTCGGATCGACAAGAGCGCTCGCAGAATCGGCAGACATCGACGGACTCGTGCACATTCTGGTCGTCTCTCACTGACTGTGGGGTACTTCTGCTGTTGGTGGTGCTATCTGGTGGCCATTATTACTATCATTACCCAATACCGACCACACACACACACACACACACAAACATGCGTGCACTCATATAGGTTCAGCTCAATATATATATATATATTCTATATACGCTCACACAGTTCTTATACGGGCAGCAATGTCGCTTGATGGAACCGGTCCAAAACATCGTTCGCGAAGGAAGTGAATCATATGAACAGAAGACACACTCACTCACACACATTGGCGAACACCGTTATTATAGTATTAACATGGTTCTTTTAACATCCGCGTATTTACTGGACGACGAAGTTGCATGCGCGCACACGACCAATCGAGCAAAACAAGATCGAATCACCTATGTATTATATATCGACTCTCTATTACCATTGTACCTTTTATTATGGGGATAGGATCAAATGGGGGGATGGTGGCTGTTACCGAAATGAGAGTTCGGGAAGTAAAGAGTCCACCCCCTAGCACTGATATAGTCAGCTGTTTGTTGGATTATATATGTAGGTAGACGAATATTTAGGATATTTTTGTCTCTTAACGACGATGAAGGTTATGCTTGCAAGGAGGAAGAGTATAGCAATATATAAAGTAGTTGTTTGTGATATTAGTGGCACCTTATGAATTTGAAGACAGCTATTTTCGGCTTGATTTTCGTGCCGACGTTATTTTCTATCTGGTCATTTTTCTGTTCGATTGTTTATATATTGTATATGAGTTGAAAAAGAAAAATAGCACAAAATGATATTAAAGATGTACATGTATGAAGTTTGACGAATTACTCTAAAACATTTCTTCAATGAAACACGTCGTGGTAATATTGGTGCCGAGTAAGTTTATGTTTGAGAAATGCATAGGGTATCATTTAACTTAAACGAAATCGCATCACAACAGGTGTACTCACAATTGTGTACGCTGTGTGTTCCACCAATGGACAGAGTAAATGAGAAATGCCACGACTGGGATTTTGTAATTGCTCTCTGTTGCCAATCGGCTGATTCGTGGAGCTTTAATGGTGGCCTATACAAGTCAACTCACGCCAAGGGTATACGACTCGTTACGCGGATATATTCGGCAAATGACGGTTAAACACGCAACTGTTTCAAGTTGAATCACATGAAGGTCGGCAAAGTTTAGCTTTATCACGAAGAGCTCAACGTTCTCTGCGGAGATTGAGGATCAAAAACAAGTTTTGTCGCAGAGTCATTCGAATCCGTGGGCGGAGGGCCATCAGTGGTATCCTAAAACTCAAGGCATTGCGATTCTGATTATGATCAAAGCCGTTGTGAAAATTGTTCGCGAAACGTTCCAATCACGATGCACATTGTCTATCCGTGGAAATGTACATTCGGTCGTTATTGCAGCCGTGTAAAAACACGATCGTGCGTACAGCAGTTCGTCACTTACAGAGCAGACCCTCTGGTGAGATAACGGTGAATGTCTAAAATTAGAAGTCGCATCGACTGTTCACCTGTTCGAAAACAAATGGTTGGGAATGACAGACTGAAAAGGAGGAAATAATGCTGGACGCGCTTTTCATCTAATTGCATACTGAATCGAGTCGAATTGTCCTCGTTACACAGTACGGCTTTGTAGTATTGTGTAACGCCACTCCACTTTTCGTAGCGAAACAAAAAAAGCTTGGAAACGGCTCATGCCTTCTGAGTGTATCCATCACACTGAGTGGTTTTGAATCAATCTAGTGAGTGCTTTATCGACATCTAAATCTACAGTACATTTGCCATCTTCATATAGTCGTACAGCGTATTTATTAAAGACGAAGACATTTTGTTGTTGGCTGCCTGGCTGTTCTATACATTCAAGGCTAGGGTCTACTTAGCTTACTTCGATAGATAGCATCCAGCTGTTTTTCTGAAATAATAATAATAGCTATATATATATATATGGTATGTTCTTTGTCAAGCGGAACTTTACTCGGCCTTTCAGAAGACGCTGCCATTTTGTGTGTGTTTATGTTTTGAATACACAGCAAGAGTAGGAGAAAGCATTCTGATATTTTTTTTGTTGTTCTCTCTGATGCTGCATCGTTCAACTGTTATTGTCGTTTGGTGCCGTTATAGTTGAAAGATCGGTACGAAGCCTGCTGTTCTATCATCCAGTGAAGGTCACTTATGGACCGCTCGATTGTAATATTATTCTTATTATATTGTAGTATTGTTTATAAAATGTATGTACGTGTATGCATCGAAATTATACGAGAAGACATGATAACAGATTACTGGTGCTGATAATGATAGCTTAAGCGTATCATCACTATTTATAATACGAGTAGTGGAGTACTCGTAGTATTTTGTGCAAACGTCGAATACATCTATTAATTCGAACACAGATTAGGTACTAACCCATGAAGAAGCTCCTGTACGTCTTTGCTAGAGAATTATGACCGTTTACTTACAGAAGATCGTTCACCCAGTTCGTATCAATGGCCGTCTGTATCAGGTGATGCCTATATATATATATATATTTAAGGTATATGTTGCATTAAAAATGTTATTTTGATCATTTGATTTCTCCTATGTCATTACCCAGTCAGTTTCCTTTGGATGATACATGCGATATAGTGACAATTGATCATGTCGCATCACGCTCCTTTTGCAAATAAATCTCTCCAGCTCTTGATAGGAGACTCATCGTCTGTGGCATATCGCACACCTGATTACAGATTATGGCGAAATTTTCACCGCTGTTTACTCGTATAGCCACGAAGACCGACGGCGCGATAAAATCAAGGTTGCCAAAGCCTCCTGTCGAGGTTGCGAAAGAGGCGGGTGACTTCGTGAATGATGGACTACAGACATTCTGCTATTATTATTATTATTATCACTGCTAGCTAATCATTAGCGTCGCTCGACGTACATTGGACAAACATAAACCAGTAGCAATGATCAACTAAACACTAGACGGCGATGACATGTTAAATCGCATAGGCATCATCATTTCGCAAAAAAAAAAAAAACAAATCGAAAATGTCTACAATAACAACTGCCACTTTAGCTCCCCACTAAACACCCTAACCCCCGCTCACCAAAAAAAAATAACGGCTATGCCAGAGCCATAAGTAACTACTACATCGCAGAGACAAGTCAACATGTTAAACTTTGTAGCGTTAACAACATGTGCCATGGACGTCACTTTGCTTAACATGGTGATAACGACGACGGATCCATTTGTTCTTTACTTTTGATACGAACCTGTCAGTGGACAAACTTCGACTATAGCGTGCCAGATCTCATTCGAATATTGAGAATATTTGAGATTGGTAACACATATGTATGTCTGCGTGTGTGTGTGTGTGCAGATGTCACCAAAAAGGGTGTGCGCACTCTGTCAACATAATAAAGGGAATCCACTATCACTAGCTACAATAACATATACATAAATGCATATATATATATATATATATATATATATGTAAGAGCGATAACAACAATGAATACCAACTGAATCCTCTACAGTACCTAATGATTCCGCCAAAGATTAATAATTGAGCAGACTTCCACCAATTTTGAATAACACCATCAATAGTGGACGTTACTGATAGCGTTCAGGACTGAAGTATTACTTCACAATTTGAGTAATTTCTCTTTTTAGCTTCATTTTACTTTTGACCGCTTTATATTTGAGGGGGCATTGATTGCCCATGTAAAGGAGTCCGCGAATTGAACTATTCTCGTTGAAATACCCTACCTCCAACATATTCATCATGTCTTCAAATGTAGCGTTATTTTCTCCTACAACGATCTAAAATGAATGAAGCTACTTGAGCGGCACCAATCGCGCGAGCGCTACCATCAAAAATCATTAATCGAACAAAAGATGTTCGCGTGCTGCTGTTGCTGCTGCCGCTTCTGTGAGCTCGAGCAGAGGGACACCTGCTACAATATTCTGTGTTGTGTTTTCCAAACGAGTGTCACACACGTAACGTCAATTACTAACGTAACCAGAGGAAATGTCCAAAGAAATTCCATCCACTAATACTCACAGATCCCTGCGTGTTCTTGGCCTTGGGATGGCTTTGTACAACTCATTCTGCGTCGAGTTATCGATGTGGCCAGATTGTTCCGTTCTCACAGTACCTCCGCAACGTTCACTAGGCAAATGCCTACGACGACAGTTTGAACAGATCAGAGCGCCTCCGGCAGAGTTTGTCGATGTGGTCACTGTTGCGGATGATCCTTTCTCGGTCTCAGTGATTCCTGTTACGATTTTGCTGCCGTCAGCTGATACGAGGCGATCTCCGCGACTGCTCGCAGATAACTTGGACTGCCCGTTGACCCGTCCTGAGTCCGATCGAGAGCCTCCGTCTGAACTGTTGCCACTGTCAGACGATGGATCAAGTTGTGGATCAGGGCCGGTTGAGGTGGCGGAGTCCCTTGTGGCCGGGCGTCTCTGCATTCTTTCCAGCGTTCTCAGTGTTTCCAGGGCGCTCAGCGTCGATGTTCGTTGATCAGGGTCATCCAACTCATTCTTGATGTCCCCAAACATCCGCAGGTCATCTGGGTTTGTCGCAAATAGGATCATCTTCGACATCTTAGGGCTTTATTTACGTACATCCACTTGGCGCTATCCGCTTTTTACGTTTTACACGACTTCGACATTTAATTAACAATTTCAAGCGAACTTCAAATTACATTTGGCACTGAGATCCTATTTTCACGCCAGGTCTATTCACATTTCTCTGATTCCTATTATCATTGTCTTTTACAGCAAGCTGTTAGAAGGTTGATCGTCCATAACATGTACAACAATGTTTTGCTTCTATTCAACTGCCGTCAGTGCCGATCAGACAGTTTGCCATTGTTGAACCAATATTGACGCATCGTTACACTTTTAGAATACACACACACACACAATTGTCTTTAACGCACTTTTGAACCGACAACAATATACTTCTGTCAAAAGACAGCACGCTTGCACATCAGTTCACTTTGTTTAAACTTCACCTCTTCTAATTCTTATAATTTTTGCCCGTCGAAAATAAGGGGCCTACCACTTCGTATCGGCACTTGCTGTAGATGCCAGCAGATTCAGTTACTAGAGGAAATGGACGCCAACAACTAGTGCTGCTTTGGTCAGTCCAGATGGTCGCCGCGCCAAGCCCCGCTTTCCAAAGTTGGATGAACCGAAGTCGGGTGGGCAAACAGTTCGCGCGGAGGCGGCGGGGTGAACCGGTCGCGGATGAGGGCCACTGGGCGAAGGAATCTATCGCCCGTTGAGAAGAGGAACCCCCATGGGTCAGATCGCGCGCGCAAGGAAAATCCACAACAGCACACCTGCTGGGGCTCCCAATCGCGATGACCAAACACTAAATGGGGCTTATCTACTGCGTTCGAGTGGAAACGCTCGCGCCCTTGAGAAAATGGCGATCGAAGCGACATTAACTAAGAAAATATATCACAGCAATTTCTGCATTCTGCCCCCCCATAGCAATGGGATGGCATCTGCCACTGTGTCATTATGAACCTTCGAAGGTCCTACAAAGGGGCACTTTACATCAATAATGATTTTCTTGCTCTTATCTTATTTGGTAGAAATGTCGTTACATTATAGATTGTGTTGACGATACACTGCCCCAATGAGCACGACGACAGCAGCATCAGCAGTAGCAACAGCGTTCTATTATAATATATAGTTTGCCTAGCAACAGTGTACGCGTAATTTCACACTGATCCTTTAGAATAACAACTGAAGATCGTGAAAAAGCAATATTGGCTCTCGTTGTACCCTTACTATGCCACTTGTAAGTCCACCCGATTGTTGCCTGCTATCCCCTTATGAATGCAACCAACAAACAAACGATGACCACGATCGTCAATATCTAATAATTGATGACCTTCGCCGGTCAATTCTGTCCATTTTCGTGCATCCTTCACAGCAACTGTCTTGCTTTCTACGTCATCTAATTACTAAAGAAAAGTATATGCAGTTCTAGAACGACAATATGTACGTCTATATAGGTAGTCTTTTCTTTGTAACATATAACACCGATTGACTTACCATAGCACCGTACTCAATAGGAGACATTTACTCCAGCGACGAGCGATATCACTGAATCAATAGCATCACTGCATATGCTTGCATATGCCACCACCACTACCATCATCACCTAAGTGTGTGTAGGTGTCCCTAGTCGGATAGAGGAGCACGCTCACTCACTCGCTCGCTCAGTTCATAGCTGAGTGGGCGATACATGTCCAACTGTCCGTAGGACCTGCTAATGGCATCGGCTTGAGGCTTCAAATCGTCTCCTCTTCCATATGTTGTTATTATTATAGAAGGATTGATCGATATTTATCATCGACAGATCTCGAGCCAAAAACGAAGATGAACGAGACAGACCGCGCACGATTTGCCCGACATCTCACCAATATATTCAAACTAGGGCTACTTTACGTATCCCATTGCGTGTTATTCATACCGCCATCATCTGAAAACCCAGAACTAAGCTGGGCATAGAACATAATATATGTATAGTTATACAGGTAGTAATAAATCATTCAAATTTATTTAGTGTACGAAAAGTGAACAATATAACACTAACACATACTGTCATTTATTAAAGCTAAGCTGCTTATTCATTTATTCTCCATATATATATATATATGAATTGATCAGTTATCGTAGCCTAATAGCAGATGTTTCTGCTATAATTCCACTGTTTTAATTATGATTAAGTGTTAATATGCTTTATATAGTATTCAGCCTCGGCACAAACCGGAAGGATGTCTCATTGCTTTGTCTTTCAGCTTGAGCTGCAAAAGCCACTCTGCGTGCGATGAACGCAATTGACGTTTGCAGAGGGTGAGCGGTTGCAGCGATGCAGTAAAGTCGAGCAGCGGTTGATATTGCGTGAGTCCGTTGGTGTTCCGTTAGTGCGCTCGTCCGTAGTGTGCAAAGAATAACTGAACGTTACATGCCTCGTCGATCACCATATCGACCGACTATTTCACACACGGACCTTCCGTGGATTCTTAGTGGAATGGTACCGCCACCTTCAGGGCTACGTCGGGGCAGATGATGGTTTTTGCACACGAAGATCTTCGACTCCCATCGAACAATTCAAAACGGGGCTAGCGATCATTCGAAGGGACATTTTGGGCGCTAGTACGATCAATCCGAAATCACATGGCAAAAAAAAAGAACACAACCAAGCGGAATGAATGGCAGACACTTCGGATTGGAACTACGGCGGTTGTTGTTGTTGTTGCCTGCTTCGATCAAGTTCGGTGAATCGAAAGGATCGTTTGCAAAAGTTTAGCCACTCTACGAAGCTCTACAACTAACTGTTACTATTCCAAATGCTAACACTTGCTCTCACCAGTGTTACCCCACTTGACTTCCGATGCAATGAATGCGTGAATCGTAGGAGACAGGCATCGTATTGGAAATATAACAGCAACGACAAATGTACCAGAGACAATGTTTTATTTTCTTTGCGGAAGCAAGACCCACCCGTAAACAACAGACCCGGTGCAACTTAACGCTAAGTCGATGTCCTCCCGGTCTAACTCAGGTCGTTTCGAAAACGAGCTCGATATGGTCGCTATAAACAGTTAAAAACGTGTTGACGTGTGCAACCTGTTTTATTAAAGCAGTTCGGGGGAATCAGTGAATCGTATTCTTAAATGTGCTCACGTTTTTCTCTTTATATTTATCGTCCATAAGGCGCTCAATATGGAACTCGGGTAGGTTTTGCCGACATCTCAGGACAAATGATTGCTCACTTGCATTGACGAGAAGCGAAATACGCAAATTCGTTCGTCAATTAGGAAAATAACAATGTCATACAAGTACCTTCGGAGAATCTCCTTTTCTCTAGAAATTGCCGACCGTCGAAACTGTACTACGAGATGACAGCTCACCTTCACATGTCAAAGACCCATCTCAAATTTGTAGTATAACGACAAAGTCATCGTCTTCGCTGGTAGGTGAGATTCGGTTTGGAAAATGGCACACATAGTTGTCAAAAGTGTACCTGTTTTAAAAGTGTACCTGTATCGCCAAAAATTAATTTCTGAATAAAGCCTAAAACATAAACATGAAAGAAAACCTTTATGAAAGTATTACCTAATGTTACTAGCTGACTTGACGCTCTCTCTCTCTTCATTATAAGAACATATATATCGGGAAAATTGCCCAAAGGACACAAATACTATCCAAAGCAAAATGTGAGTTTATACATTGGTATTTAAAATCTCATAGAGACGCACAGTGGAGCGTGAGAGACGGGCGCGTTTCCCTCAAAATCGTTCCAAATGATAGCATCAAGGAATTCCTTGTTAATGCCTCCCCCAGCCGTCAGCTTTCTGAAGGCAAATGCTAATTTACACGAAGAGACACGTGTTTATGAATTTCGATAAAAGTCATTCAGGCCCGCTTATGGTGCCCTCATCAGTGGCTATAAGTGCAAATATTCGTAAAAGCGGATTACAATCCCCGAAGCTTTCAGAGGATTCAAAGCGGACACAGCATTCACGCCCGTCTCGTCATGAACACTAATCCCATCTTATGACGACGACGACGACTCTAAAGCCGTCAGGCCAGAGCCCAACGTCAGACCACTGGTTAACGGAAGAAACTGGCAGGTGTTGTTTTTCATTGTTGTCAAATAAAGGAATCCATTCATCCATTGGCGTGATTTTTTTGCAATAGACAGACGGGTGTGTATATTGTGACATCGTGTCCTACACGTTAAAGGTGGCCCGATTCAAAATACATTTGAAATATTCATTTTTTTATGGTCGCCGCAATTTTGAGCCAACAACAAGCTCTCACCTGCGAGCTACCATGTAAGCGCAACCATTTCGAAGTGTTGTAAAATAAAAGAACCACCCAGGTTATACTATCAAATTTAGACGACCGAAAACGGACGAAATTTACGAATATTGATTATCCAACCACGTACTGAATATGTTCATTTATCTGAAATTAAAAACTTGAGGACATAGAGGAGTGTGTGTGTGTGTGTGTGTGTGTGTGTGGAGTATCCTGTACAATCATTCGAGAATTGAATTGTCAAGTTTGAACTAATTTGGTGAAAGTGCAGCTTGTACGTTCATTTTGATATGACCTATGTTACTCAATTCACCGGGTCAGTTCCCCCTGTTCACTTCATAGGAATAAATCGCCGTTAAGGGTGTTACTGCTTTATGTATTTTCGTCTCGTAGTAGGCACCTTTGTTTTAGCAAGCGGACAGTTCTCTCGACTTTTGGACAGTACATAGTGACATCCCATACATGCAATAATACGATAGTATAAAGTTAATATTTTCCTTGAAATGTCATATTTGTGTCCAATGTGTTCGGGCGTTTTATAGACCGTTACACGACGTTCGTTGAAGGAAGCGTGGTTTTGCTTTGCCAACAACGGGATCCAATGCGTCTACTGCGCTTTTGATCGGTGAGTTAGCAAAGCGGTAGATGATGCACGACTAACAAACACAGCTGTCTACACTTCAATCTGATTGATGCCTCAAGACGGCACCGGGACCGCCAGAAGCAACGCTAGCAACGGTGTTAGCCAACCACCGTGTTTATTGCGTACCACTGTTAAACCTTGACCACAGGAGGCATCCGCTGCTGACACTGCTTGAGACCCCGTCGCTCTCTCATCTACCAAAGTTCACGTATCAACATCAACGCATTCAACAACAGCACCGATAGGTAAGCTTCATCCTGATGAACGGTGGCAAAAAGTCGTGCCAAGAATTGATTAGTGTTACACGAATCACGAAGTCAACTTCATCTTATAGCGCAAACAGACGGACACAAACGACCGTCTGATGGAATCCATCAAAGATACACAAGTGCCTAAAGGCGTGACGTCAATTATAAACGATAAATAAATAGATGGATACAAAGATAACGAATGTGTTAATCAAGAAATAACAAGACAAAGACAACGCTGCTATGGACGGCGCGAGTGACGATTTCGATATCAGTTTATTTATTCTTTAATGTGGATGGTGATGTCTAGATAATGGAGGATGGCGAAGTTAGTTCTCAATTAATGCGCCAATCAGAACAACATCTCTTAACTTTTCGCTGCCCTCTGCCATCTTCAACTTTCGAAAGGAATGCACTACTAAGAAATAGATGCTCATTCCAAAAAATAATAGATTGCAACGATTTGTTTCGGGATATTTTTGCCGGGTACATGTTATTATAGAATGTTGCAGCCAGTATTCGAATACAAGGCTATTTTTTATTTAGCCATTTGCTAAGTAACAATCAAGTATTTCATTATATTCCCAACTTCCGGCGACCTCGAAACGCAGGTAGTGGTCGAATACTATAATATTTCCTGCATTCAATATGAACACAAGCCAAGATGAGCCCTCCATTACCCAATACGTCCAGAGATGAACCTCTCGACTAAATATTGGCACCCTGCGAAGGGCAGTTGGTACGCATGTGCGAACCTGCAACTATGCGCTTTTATCAATTGAAGACAAATTAGACATGTGCACAAGTGTGTCTGTGTGTTTTCTTGGTTGAACACCATTTCTATCCGTATAAGCATAACGGTCATTAACAAGGTCGATTCGATAACCGTTCGTTCAACAGCTGGCCAACGGTCGTTGCTGGCACCGCCTTGCGCGTTTATCTCTCAGCCGTCATATCATCGACGTCGGCATCGGCATCGGCATCAGACGACAAAATCGTTGTTCCTGCTACTGCTGCAGCTGCTGCTTCTGCAAAGAATGATATTTGTTGCTGTCTAAATTGAATCAACGCGGTTGGACTTAATCGGGCTGTGTGATTCACCTATTTACAACGACCATGAAAAACTCGTTCCAATTCAGTTTATCACTTCACTCGAGACATCCATCGATTCACCTATTCTGCCATCACAGTTTGGATAAAATATAACAACAAAAATACAGAGACAAACAACCCTCGGTAGACACAATATATATATTGTACATTAACATCATATTCAGCGGATCAAGTAGATGATTGACTGAAATGACCGGATAATTATCTTGCAGGCCTATAAGACTACGATGTAGCCCTTATTAATAATAGTATACACCTTGCTAAGAGCTTAACTTATTTATTTTACCCTTGAAAATTAGGGCAATCTCTTCGTCTCAGACAAGCAATGCTATGGAATTGAATTCGACCATAAATTACCTTTGTTTTAGGCTAGAATTAATTACATCAATTGGTCCAAATGTAAAAGCAAACAAATTCTCTCATTTCTAATGTATCCAGTTCCAACAGAAGCAGAGAATATAACAGCCATGAGAGACGACATATGCTCTACTCGTGTGACCTTCTCCTCTTTGCCTGAATCGTTGATGCTTTATCTTCAGGCTGATGATATTCGCTGATATTTGCTGTTTAATACTGTTGTATTTTACTGCTTGGCGATATTTCGACGTCATCTGATTCTAACTCTCGGGTGTTCGTCGTTGGCATCTAGAACCGATCACCATCTAGGTCACTTGACGTTATGGGCACCTTGCAGAATAAGACAAGTAACTTAAATCTGTGACGGTCGCATGGGTTCGAAGCGATCAAGATCTCGTAGCGCCGTCATACGATTGATGAGATGCACTATTTCAGTCGCATAACAAAATTCTGTTAACATGATCTACTTCAATGGTCGATTTTAACATATGCTCCAAAATTTGATACCGGCTAAAGGCTAAACTGAAGCGTCGACATATTAACATTTATTATATATATAATAGCTGACGATTCCGATGATTGGTGGCAAGGTTATTGAGTTGATGCTCGGACCCGTCACATAGAGTTGCTGAAGAAGGCTAAATGTGTTGAATGATTAATCTGCATACGCTTGTTGCACTCTTTAGCACTTCGATCACATGATCATGTGTAACATGTGAGCTTCTTACGACCTAAGTAATGCCAAGTAAACTGTTCTAGTCAATGATCCAGCGTCAAAAATGGAGTCTTAATTAAGCGCTATTGCACCCAGCAGTGCACCCTACGCTTCTTAGGCAAATAGGCTTGGACCTTAGAAATACTTTTAGATGCTACCCCTTTAGTAATTACTCAGATCTCGTCGAACGACCCCGAGTAATTATTGCTTATTAGGACCTTGAGCTCCGACCGTAATAGAGCGAGAAAACTCCTAACGTTCATTAACGTGTGTGCGCCGGGAAAAATCGGGGCTAGCTCTGAAAGACAAATACGTGTGGGGTCACTCATAGAGACACTAGCTTAGGACAGAGGTAAACAGATCTATCTCGTAAAAATCACTCGGTTCTAAAAGATCTTCATACACGACGACATTCCTTAGTTGTATTAATGGGCTCACTGACACACTAGCTCGACTATGTTTAGTTTACGTCAAGCTAGGCAGGGTTCAAGACATCTTGATAATAGTTACATATATATATATACGTTATTGCTAAGCAGCTAATATTGGTAACGAGGGTTCTTCATGAATTGCATCTAAATTGGTTGTAAAGCAGCTTCTGTGTGTGCTTCAATTGATAATCTAATCGGAATAAGTGATTTATGTGCGAAATTGGATAGGATATTGATCGCTTAAATTCGCCCACCGTAAATATATATATATATATACTGCGTGAGAGAGAGAGAGAGAGAAAGCGTGTTAAACCGTTGGATACGACTTTTCCATTAGTACAGATATCAGTATACCATCTATTTTATTCTGTTCCATTTGTAGCGCCGTTAACTAGGGGCGGATCAGCGAGAAAGAGGTGGAGGCTGGGGTCAGGTCACCTTTGAGACTGACTCATCAAGTGTCACACGCTCTCATGTAGACACTTCTATCCTAGTGGTGGAATTTCTGAACCTTTTCGTTCCGATATGCGCAGAGCTAGGCCATATGATGTTGTATGCATGTATTGTACTTCATCGTTATCTTCATATCATCAGCATCATCATATGGCGACATTTGTCTTCTAACAAACAGCCTGAAATAGTTTATCAGCTAGATCTCGTGGCCTTTGACATCTATAATATTTATAGTCGGGACTCCAGTTATTCGTAAAAATTATACGACATTTCACCGTGAGCTCAGAAGCCGGCACAACCCCAGCAATTTCACAGATGTCACTACCGTATTGATTACACAGTAACGTAAACATGTCTTAACCCAAATAAATGTAGCCTGATTTGTTGTATACCTGTCAATCTGTGCACGGTTTGACGGATGTTTCAGACGAGCGCATCTTTGGCTGCATTGGCTGAGTACGCTGGTTTTAGTCCCGCTGTACGATACAGTTGTTAAAATTGTTACCCGGGCAGTTCAGATCGTAGCAGCGTCCGATATTTCTTCTCTTGCATATGAATTTGAGGTTATAAACTTGTATCTGTTGTTGGTAAAGATGCAACCCCATGAAACGCCTTTCGATTGAGCTTATTCTCTCCTAAGCTGTCTCACTGCGATCTTCGTCTTGTTCCCTCATTCCTCTTTTTCTGTATCTGAAGAGCATCTTGCATATATATCAAGAATTATTATTTCTACAAATATATTGCCAATGTGCTCGTTCGGCCGTAACGTCCTTGTTCCATACGCTGAGAGCGATGGCACCCGTCCTTATCTGAATATATCCGTTTGCCAAATTATTTATCCGAGCTATTTGAAAATGATGCATGATATATCAATGCATTACTAACGAGCTAAGGATTACATTGTTCGTTGAAGAGTTCATTAGATATTCGACACTTAGCGCGCGGCTATAAGTTGAATCCTATTATAGTTGAGCGGGTGACGTGAGCTATGTAGAGTCTTCCTTTAAAGCACAGCTTTGACCAATGCTTCAAAGGGTCGTTACAAATCATTGGATGAATGCATGAAGAACGTAGTATAGAGATTGGCTACCGAAAATTACCGATTGGTTATTCCAAGAAATTGTTCTGAGAAGTTGATATTTAGACAACCTCTAGCGAGCAGCGAGTATCTCATTCTGTTTCCCAGATCCAATTCCGACATATCGTTATGAGTGCACTCGGTGGATCAGGATGAGTCCGCTATTTTTTACCATAGATTGCTTCTCACCTACGCGGTGGATTCCGTAGCATCTAGTTTGAAACATTTCTGCGACGGTAGAGTTCTATTCACATCTGTCGTCGTCGGCCCGGCTGTGGTGGATCACCCGCTTTGGCCTCCAAAATATAATAGATATAAGTAGCAACAATCCTCTGTCAGCAGGGTTGTCTATCAACTTCTAAGTGGTGCAGTAGTAGTATAAGGGTATATGGGTTCCGCACCGATCGGTCAAGTCCACTTTGGGATAAAACCACGATCTTTCACTGGAGCGTGAAAGGTCTCCTAGAGAAATACAAGAACCCTTGTCAGGAATGTGAATGCGGCTGCCCCTGATAGCGATGTTGTCTTGGCGGTCATCATTGGTATGACTTTTGAGGGCTTAAATCACCCGTTATGAATCTTTTACTTGAGTAGCTATTTTTGTGAAGTCCGAACTCCTTCGACCGTTCCCTACCGAGCAGAGCTTAGCTCAAATCAAGACGCTAACGGTGGACCAACTACATCAGGGGGTGAGCAAGCTCCAAAGCTGATCACATAACAATTCAGCTAATAAATACATCGCCTCAATCTTACATTATTTTATTATTGAGCATAGCTTGTTGGAGACAAAATGTTTAGAATTAAAAAGCAAAATTAAAAGAAAAACAGATTTGAGGAGTGTACAAATGCTGAGAATAGATGAAGATCAAAAACAAAATCTTGAATTGTATTTGTCAATAATTTGATTCTTAATAGTACAGATTTGTAGTCATCCGAGAAGATCTGCAGGGCGATAGCCGATGGAGCACTGTGAAGCAGGTGGTCGACGCCATAATCGAGACAGCTGATGGCTGGTTCAGCGGCGCGAGTTTCTTGGAGGAAATGATGCGGAAAAAAGAGGAATTAGAAAGGACACGACGGCGGGACCTAGAAGAAGGCCGAGAGAGGGAGAGGCTTCTTCGGGCATTGGACCGGTTGTAGAGGACCAAGCTTAACTAAAGGCATCCCCCCTCACCCTGGAGGACTCTGAAGATATACTGATTAAGTGGTTCCACACCTTTGGGGGGAAGTTGAATAAATAAATATCAGAACTAGCTTGTGTTCCCTTATACCTTGTAAAAAAACTTGTAATGATCCATAGTTATTTCCGCTAAGGCGTGACCAATCACTTACGCCAACAACACCGCCAAAGTCGTGTGCGCACTAGGCAAATAGAAACAACAGCGAAAGATCATTTACGAAATGGGTGTCTTGCAGCTTCAAAGCTATTCACAGATCGGCAGATAGCTCCTATTTACCGATTGTACAGCTTTATATGGTCCAATCAGAAACAGGCTATAGTGGCGGACGAATGTTCTCCCAATAGATACGCGCTTGACGGTTCGAGCAAAATGCGCGATTGCTTTGCAGATAGCAGAGGCGCCGATACAGTCGCTTCCGTCGATATTCTGGACGAACAAACGATCAGCCGAAACTGATTGGCTCGGTACACGGGGACTACATCTTAGTCTTGTTGTTGTTGTTGCTCGACGCCACTGCTGTCCGTGAGCGGACGTGTGATGTTGTCTGCCCTATGGATATACGCACACGAGCATACGAATCTATACGAGTATATGATAGATATATAGATAGATACGACTAGTGGCTGTTGGTGGCAACGACGCCAAAGTCGATGGCGGCGGCGGTGGCGGCAGCGCACCTCCGTGTGGCGTTGTAGAGAGCAACAGCAACGACAACAACGGCGCAGCGCTCGATGATGAGGAGGGGCCCAGGGGATTCTTCCTTTATTTGCTTCAGTGCTATCTCGCACAATGTTAGAAGTGTTCATCGTCAAAGCACTACGATATTATTGCTGCTCCTGCTGCCGCTGGCATTGCTACTGGTTCAACAGCGAAATGGGAGCGCGAAGGACTTTCTAGATGCAATTGCCGCTTCTGTGGATTATTAGCCCGTTGAAAGTCCGACAGAAAAAAAAACAGCACTTCTTCTTCTTCTTCACCACAAGTCGAAGTTGTATCGTAGATGCCGATGTTGTAGTCGTACAGCGAGCGTTTCCATCGGCGAATTTTCGATGCTGCTGCATTGCCACCGTTTGCTGGCATCATCGCAACGACACCTCAGCGAGGACTGTTTCATTGGACACAAGTGACAGTACACAGCTAGCTACGAATATACTACGAATACTGACGGGATTCAATAAATGACTCGAAAGACTCCCGTTCACGCGGCTGTAGCTGTTGTTGCCCGTTCTGCCATTTGGAGGCGAGGCGACAGCAGCTTATGCCACGGCAGAAATGCCGCTGGTATCAGGTCTTGGTGAGCTGATAATGGTGCTATCCAGTGCCTCAATTTTCGCCACGGATCTGCCTGATGTAACTTTGAATATTAATGGTACGATTCCGCAATCTGTCGGTTGCTATTGCGCGGATTACCGAAATTGTTTAAGACATTGGAAATACAAGACTTGAACGCGATCAGTAAATGAAGCAAATTTATTGGCTATGTAAATAAATTATCTTATTAATCAAATTTTAGTAATTGTACTATATTATTATATTATCGATCTAATGCAGTAGGGTGCAAGCGAACTTAAGCAGCGTGCAGACTTGTGGGTTTATCAACAAGGTCGGTTTATTCATTCATCCTGCCAAGTGCTTAAGTAGACCAATTCTAGTCCGAGTTAAAAAGGGCGATGGCTTTTTTGGTAAGTATATTTCCAAACATTCCTATCAATATTATGTGTACGTGATATGTACAATGAATTACGCCACTCTCTGTTTATCACTAAATCTCTATTTAAATCATTCAAAGAGATCGAGCGACAACCAAAGGCTCAAACAGTCTATAAATACAGTTGTATGCAAGATCACGTAAAACCGCTATCTCCATCATATCGTTATGACCAGTGGATTTTAGTTATGCGCATGGTCTTTGTCTATTTTTAAGCAACGACACAAAAACCATTAATTCATTTTTGTCGGCTCTGGGTGGCTATATTTGAATCTTAGGGTAGGTGTCTAATTTTCTGGAAGCTGGCTCATTTGTTTATTACCGCTCCAGCTCAGGCCGTTGTGAGCAATGAGCTGCAAATGCAGCATTGTTCAGCATTGGACAGTGGAACGCCCTGAACCTGAATCAAAGTGCTTTTCTTTACGTCCGCGTATTATGAGTGCTGGATATGAAGTCACTCAACATGTGCAGAAGTAAAGTTAACCAAATAAAAAGCCAAGACGCAAACACATTCACTCACACATGCCATAGTGAATTGCCAGTAGTAGTTGTTGTTGCTGATCTTCCTTTGAAGTCAGTTACAAAGAAAGCTTTAAGAAAACTTACGGAAGCAGATAGCCACACCTCGCTCCTTTTGGAAGACGGAAGGCGAATCGTATTTCGCTCGTGTATCAACTCTCGTCTTCCTCAGATTTGAGCAAACCTATCAGGATTAATCTGAAGCTGCGCTGTCTCACTAAGCCAACTTCGCCATACAGCTGCTCTTCTGAGTTCTATATTCGTCTATGATGAACGAGTTTTCGGCTCTTAGCATTACTTCATCAAAGCTCAAATATGGGCTGGTAATGGGTGGCGGAACTACCGATCATACCGCGACTTCGCTCAGGATGATTTTATCGCTAAACGACATAAGTGAACGTCGAAATGTGGCCTTATGTTGTCGAACGGTTTGTTTTATATCCGTGTAGCATATGTTGTCCTCACTTAGTTGTCAAACGAACCCCGATACTGAACATGCAACAGCCTTCTTGAAACTATCAAGCAATTACTTAGACATGTTGGCAAATTGCTGACCGCTAAAATTTGAATTCTCGACCAATGACACGACTTAAGAACATATAATCAATCACTAGCGATTTTTTTTACCAAAACCTTCGAATGATTGTCATGGCATCGTTTATCACAATGACAATATGTGTTGGTTCGTTCGTCCATGTGTTTCAATGTACACCGAAGTGAGCATACAGACAGTTGGAAAGTGACACTTCACTTTCTTGAAAACAGTTATATCCAGAGTTTTGTACTTCGAGGAGGCGGGACACCCCTGCATCAAAAAATTCGACTTGACATGTTTTCCCCAGCACTAGGTACTGTATTCGTTCGGACAGCTGCAAATCAAGTGATGTAAATAAAATTAAATCGAATTTGCTGCACTTAAATGGCCGATTGTTAAGTTCAATATGAATATCAGTAACGTTCAACACCATCGCCCTTAGTTTGTTCATTTCCGATCGAGTGTCCGATCACTCGATATTTCACGGGACGCCTATCTACGAATTCAGTCCGAGCTTCGAATAGAATAGAATATAGAATGCGAAGTTGTGTACAAATCCAGATCGGATCGGATGAAGATAATGGAGCCGCTTCCGACTCTGTTAAAATGTCTTCCAAAAAAAAAAATGTTACTATAATAACATTCGCTTGTGTCAATTGTCGTGGCTATGTCTTTAGCACTTTCCACCCGGATATTGGCCAGTTAGCCATTGTTATCACTTGGTATTTTCGTAAAGCTTTTCGGATTCTTCGAAGAAAATTGAATTGCGTAGATATCCTCTGAGCTATGCAATCAGGTCCCCTTCTTCTTTAGACTTCGATGAGAAACGTATCTAATGACACTTAAGTCGCTTGTCTGTTCCAATCGGACAAACGTAGCTCTTGAGCCGCTGAATAGGGCTGGAGCCAGGGACATGGTTTGAGCGTTGATCCGTAACAGCCAGCAAGCAACCATATACAGGCTGTCTGGAACGTCGCCCTGCAGGAGGGTTGCGTTTCTTTTAAATGCTTTGTATGGTGTTTCTATTCCGGATAGCGTAAGTTTACCAACACTCTGTACGTTATCCCGTCAAAGCTGGAGCCGATTCTGTGAACCAGGCCATTTATTCAATGTAATTCATTGATATTGTATATACAGCATTTCTATTGAGGCCATCACTTATTTGGAGTAAATAAAATCGAACAAATATTTTTATCTTTTTGCGCCGTAATTCGAATGTCTTTACATTTGAATAAAAATGTAGACAATATAATTTGGAAAATTATTCCCAAGTTACCAATTAATATTTCCACGATCATCATACGATATTCGGGTTCCTCCCCGAAAATTTGGGCTAATTATTCGGAGTTATATGACTACACAATCTTTGCCAGTGGCTGTTGGAAGAAGAACTATTTATTACAGGAAAAATGAAAATAGGATCTTAATTACTTTCATAGTTTTCAAACGCCGAAATTAAACTCAATGAGTATAATTGCAGATATCCGCCGACTAATACTTATAAGGCACTTGCCAGAATTTTCCTTCCCCACTGATTGAGAAGGTCTTCTTGCGCATATGATTACCTATGGCCAGCTCAACTAAAATGTTGTAGTTCCTTACCTAGCGTAAGCAAAGTCTTGAAGCTCTATAGGGTAAATGGCCCAAATGGACAAAAAAAGTCGTATTCCTCAAACATCAACACTGAAACGACTTCGACAGATTTCCTGGTGAACAGCTGATTGACAGTGATTTTTGTCCTAAACACAACAAAAACGAGCTGCGTGCCTCTTGAAGTATTCACAGAAGGGAAATTATGACATAATCGTGCTATTTTTTTTTGGTCATGTAGCTTCTTGTACCAGCAGTAAAGAAAATTACTTGCCGACATAATTGATGTGGGGTGTGACTTCCGTACCGTTGCTGCTCTATCGTGTCTGTACGCTAAACAGACAAATTACTTAAACTACCTGCCTTTATTTCCACTGCAGTGAACATTATATGTTTACATTACTGAAACATTGTACCCGCAAACGTACTTTCGAAATGTTTCGCCAAACAATTATATTGCAATATCTAGATGCGGAATAATTCGGAATATTTTACATGTATTTATTTATAGTCCTGTGAATTCTATTCGAGCAGTGTAACTTGCAGCGATGTTCAGATTACACGAAATGTTCTATCGCGGATCGGTGAACTTGTGTGTTGATATTTTTACAGCATCAGCAGCATTGAGCAGAACACAACACAGGGAAATAAATGAACTGCTCTATTTAAATGTAAGATCAAGGTAGTTCCATTAAATAATAATAAACTCCGAAGTATGTTGACAACATATTTAATTCCAATTTTCTTGCAGATAAATTGTTCAGTTCGCTATAAATTGTTCAGTTATCCTCGTTCGAAGGTTGCAGATTGACACCCTGCACGAGAACAGTCCACATCGCAAGAGGATGACTTTCAACAAAGTCCGAAAGCCACGTGGATCCGTAAAATCATAACGGACTGTCATTCTCTGTAGAACACCATATTAGCCTCAAGCTCATATATATATATATATATATATTACGCCTGATTTATCTGTAAGAGATTTGCCGAGTTGTGACATCGTACGTGATTGCTTATGATTCTAATTCAATGGACGGCTTTTGTTGGCCCTAACGTATCGTTGTGTACTGTCTCTGTTCGTTGTCGTGTCTTCTTCTTGTGCTGCTGCTTCGGAAGGAGGTCACCTGGCGTAAGTACAGTCGACATGTCGCGAACACAACCCCACAGCGACGAAGGCAGACAACATTAACTGCAATACGTGAATAGATTTCTCCAGCTACGTCACACAATGAGCACATCATTCGGGGATGCTAATAGCGCGGCAGGGTAAATCCGATCATTGGATTCACGAGGGATTTCACACATAAAAAAAAAGAAGACAAAAGAACCTTCTGCAACAACAATGGATTGTTGGGGTTGTAGCGACGTGAAGTCGCGAATTTGCGACGAGTTAACAGAAGAAGAGGCAACATCCATATTTCAGTTCAGCAACAACCACGATAATGATCCTTGTTGGATTTATATCGTTTTCATGTATTAAATGAGTGAAGATAACTAAGATCACCGCGTTGTAAAAGGGTAATATTAATAATACCGAAGTATGCACATCATGGATGGAAGGTAGTGCCTGTCTGTGACGGTTTACTTTGGTGGATCGCTTCGTCTCTTGGACAAATGCATGAACTTGGATTAGATCTGGGCATCGATTAGAATACTTACCTATAACACTTACTCCATTGATCTGTTTCTTACAGGTTAAAGGATCTGCTCTCCTTTCTGAGTATTTATCGTATGAGACCAGTATGATAGATCGAATAAGAGCAGACTCATTTCAATTATAACTTAGCCAACTCTATTATTAACTTAGAATGAAACATGTGGATGGCCGTAATTGCCTAACCGCGTTGAGATGTTATCGCGCGTAGTCAGTTAGTATCACATCGCTTGATTTAGCCACTGCAGGCAGGCAAGAACACAGTTGCGGTCGTGCAGTATAATATAATAATAACGACACCTAAATAGAAGAAGATACGATTACTATCATATATAATATAATTTAGTTGAGCTTCCGCTTTACTGCGCAGAGGAAAGATGAACAAATTCATAGTCGCTCCACCCCTGCTGGCTCGTAAACGAGAGTGCCTCTGTAGCTCAATATTAAGTTCAACCAAAAAGATGTCTCCTTGACTCTCTTCTATTTCCGAGATTGCGCTGCTTATATTGGCACGCACTGAGATATGACTGACAACAACGAAGATACGGTTGCTTAGCTTCGGGTTTAATACACGCCCGGCGTCCAGATATTTATGTATATTCTTTTTGACTAATTGTAATATAAAACTTAAGACAAATTAGGCACCTAATGTCGATATTCTTGCCTAAGTTCTCAATAGTTAAATTGAGAGTCTTCTAAATTGACAGATTTATCTACCTGTTTGGCGTTCAATAGGGTAAACTGCAAATCCATTCTCATCACTATAGCATGGTATTTATTCAATGTGAATGTTAACAGTTATGTAAGTGACAGGGGTGAGTTCCTGATCGTCAGTGCAGCAACTTCCACAATAGTGCGTGACACCAACCGCGAACGCTGGCGTCCTTCCTTCTATAATCGTCCTATACAATGATAGCTCGACCAGTCACTGCCACCAGTCATCACCAGACTGGTAGTGGTGGTGATGGTGGTTGTCTGTCTAGAATAGATTTTGCGCTGCTTAGTGCGAGTATCCAGCTAGAAGCGGTGGTCTATCGGGTTGGGTAGAGAAAGCAGCACACGCCTTTTAAGAAGCCCCCACCCTAGTCTTTAGCTGCCCGGCAAAACAAGCCGGAACTATGAATGATCTGCTTGGAACATTATCACTTTTTACCACAGCACCTGTTGACGGAAAAACTACAATGATAATAATAATAATAATGCCATTATATTACTGATTTGTAGGTCTCTCTATCTCAGTGGAGTTGTAGGTCGGTTGCTCTGTCGTTGTGTGTGCGTGTGTGTAAGTGTACGCATTGGTTAGACTATCGTCGGACTCAGGGGTCGAATGGATTCGGCAGCCTTTGCAGCTACTGTGCTCTTTCGACTTGTTAAGATTTGCACCGCCAGACAGCACGTTCTTAATAGATGAGCTCATGCGAGAAGTCTGTTGCGTGACTTCTTTTCTTGACTTTCTTCGCGGCTTTTGCCGTCGCGTCATCTCTTAGCTTTTGGGTTCGGTAGGTACCCTCATTGATGCATCCCGCAAACTTCGGCGCTCGAAGACTCAACACCCGAGCAAACAAGACTTTGAATGGGGCTAGTTTGCCCCCCACCTTTGCGCGTTGCCCTATTCCACGACCAGCGCACACCACAACATTTTAGATCACGGGCGCGTCTATGGTGGACAAACAAAGAAAGCACAGTCTACAAGATGTCAGTGCATAGTCAGCGCTCATCACCGTCCCATCTGCGGTTGCTGTCTGATCTCAACGAAGAATGGGTGGGTCTCTTGTGGAAGGGCGAATATATCTTCTTCTTCTTCTTGCAGGTCTGTTTTTCCCTCCTCCTCCTCCTCCTCCTCCTGATCATCATCATCAAGTTGCTCCCGTTACGCCTACTTCTTCTTTATTCCTTCATTCTCTAACCGACTCGCGGTAGGGTAATCGTCATGTCAGCGCTGCTACATTATAGCATCGCATGCAACCTGACTGTTGGTGCTGCTGAACATTGACAGCTATATTGTAGCGCCCTGACACAAACAAACTACCAAGAGGGCACCAATGGTTTGTTAGCAATCGGTGTCCAGCTCAACTCTGTTCAGTTGTCACACAGCTTGAAATATGCCCTCAGCACGGGTCAACAAAATCCCGCTTCAATTGAATCGGTGACGGTAACAAAGGTAATATATAATAACAGTCGAGTTCTCTCGTTCAGTGAGCACACATTGAATAAATACTATAAAATAATTGATTGATTGAAAGGTGAGAGCAGCAGAAGGCTGCCAGTGCTATTGAGAGTCTGTTTCATGGGGGGGGGGGTGCTTCTCATATTGCTCATGTTGATTCTTGCCGGGGAAACGTCGAGCACAATTTGATTATTTAACGATGAGATAATGTTACGCTACTTCTCACAATGTAAGACATACTGTGCATGTCGGTGAAGACTGGGAAACCAAGGTAATAGATAGGCGTATATCCTAGTGAAAGCATCAACCACGAAAATCCAAATCAAAATCTATCCTAGTGAAACCATGTTATAGGATGTCACCTTTAATATCAAATTGGATGATCATCACCTTTGTCAGGTCTTGTCATAAAATCAAAATAAACATAATTATTATTTTATCGCTAATATAGAATACAAATACAAGAGACACTTTTCCCCTACTGTCACTGACATGCAATTCAACCAATTTTACTCGTTGGCATTATGATCGATATCAGTTCGATAAATATAATACATAATACGCACTTGGGTGAGTAGTCGAAGTCGCTACTGACAATTCAGCGCGTTTTCTCATTACGAGGCTTTCGAATTTAGACAGATCCTATCATCATGCATTCGAATGAGAGCGGACTCATTTAATTATAACGCCAACTCTATTATTAGCTTAGAATGAAACATGTGGATGAACCTAATTGCCTACTGCTTGAACGTTGTCGTCAGAGCAACGTGGAAAAACAACAGGCAGCATTATACCGCCACCTTTACGAGATTGTCAATAACTTGTCTCGATTAAATCAACATTGCATACAGACATTGATCCTGTATTGATAGGAATCACCTGTTTACTCTTAGCTAGAACTAAAACCTCCCTTTGCTTAGTTCCACTACTACAGCTACTGAGTTCAATTAGCTTTCAATCATTCAATTAGTATTTCGGTCTTCACTGGAAAGTCATCAATAGCACATACACCTAAAATTTATATAATTTTCCAACATCAAAACACAGAGAATACAAGTTGGATCCCCGGCGCCATGAGAAGTGTAAACTGCACCAGTATTGCCCGTACACTGTGTATGTTCAAGGATATCGCGGTCCTAAACAAGGGATTAATTGTCTCTTCAGTTAATGTATTGTAATAAAAACGTGTCTGCATCTGTTGGATTCAACTTGAACTTGGATATTCAGCTGCACTGCAGTTCGATGAATGCGTTTACCAATCAGGAGTTTTGCTTGAACGCGCGGGTGGTTTGTGGCCTTGAATGAGTTCCTAACCTACTAATATCGCTCTCATATCATCTTATAGGATACAGTTATTTCGTTTTCGTTGAATAACGGTCGTCTCTTTTGACGCCGATTAGCCAAACTTGCCGATCATGCCGCGAATGTATCGTTTGCTCGTATATCTTCGTGTATAAATGCCTTCCAACGTAGTCCAGCATACGACGCATAGTGTAGTATATTCGATTTTCTGATCTGACTCGCCGTTTTCTGAAGCAGGATACAAGCAGTCGACGTTCGATGGTTGTCTGTTTCGGCTCTTTCAATGAATCAAAAATGTCATAGATTGTTGATTGAGTGCTGTATTGTATAATATTGATACGGTTGTGGTGACAGTGGATTTCAGCCGACGCTCCGATGGGATATATATTGTACATGCGCGACCACAATTTCAGACTCGAAGATCAGCCGCTGCCACCCGATCAGCGGCAGAGTAACAACGGCACCCCACAAATGAGCTGTTGTTCTCGGCCCCACAGTGATTCCGTTCGACCAACGCCCAACTTCTGGTTGCGGTTGCTCCCTGTCGAAAGGTAGGCGGCCGACTTCTCATCAAGGTCGTCTCGGTCGCGTCACATCTCGAACGTTCCTGCTCGTACAGCCCCCTGCCGCCATCGCCGCCACTGCTGCGGTTGCTGGTTCTGTTCGCAGCTGAACTACTGCGTTGAGTTCTATGTTCTTGGCGGCTGGCCGTACTGCGCGGAAATGGTGGCTGTATTCACAGTGGCGTATGCCACACCGGCGCAGGACACCGTGCGATGTGACTGTCTCGGCAGTCGTCAGTCATTGCATTGTGCTTGCTTTGTATTGTGATTATAGATATTGTACGATTATCATAAGCGCCATGATTGGTAGGGTACGTTGAGCAACACGAGCTGAGGGACGACATTGTTGTACAAACGAGATCTCGTTGTTGTAGATATTGGATGGGTGGGACCTCACCTTGTTGTTGGTGTATTATTTTTGCTCTTTGGCTTTGTGCGACACAACAGAACAAAGCGGCTAGCGGGGACGGTTTAAAAAAAAACACATTTCAGTGCTGTGAAAAACGGGCGAATATTTTTCTGTGAACTTTGTTTTTGTTTAGAAACGTGATGCTAAATGGTTGAAGCGGAGTCTCGAACACCGCGGCTAGACAAAAGACAACCTGATCCGAAGATTTTGTAGGCTACGATTTCTCGATCTTGGCAAAACCAAGTAGAACGTAAGCGAAATCATTTTGCAGGTATATCTCTACGTTTATGCTTAATATATAAATATCACTCATTTTAGCACCTTTGAAGACTTGCAGACTATTCAACAAATGAACAAATCAAGTATTAATAAAGCTGTAGAATTAAGAGCACCCCGTATTCCAAAGTGTTATGTCGTGTCACGGTTCTCGAACTTGCTCCACTTAGCAATCAGATATAGTGAGAGACCCTGAAGTTAAGCCAATTATAAGAAGTACTATTTCTCTGCTGACAGTGAACTCGGAGTTTGATACAACGTGTTCATTATATTATAGTGCGTAAATCAGCGTGAGCACTAAGGAGCTTTTTTGTACGGGATACATTTCAAATAATTGGACTTACGTTGTGAAACTTCCGAAATGGGCCACACCTCGGGCACACCCAACCGTGGCCTTCCGGAAGATAGCGATTTACTTAAATAATTAACTGTGTGCAATATTCCACTTCTACAATGCATGAAGAAACCTGTGTGGGTATAATTATTTAATAGGTAATTAATAAACAAATGTCATAAAAAATTTAACGAACTATCTATATGTAGTAACGTAAGTGATCAGCAACCGGTATAGACATATCGAACAAGTATCTAATACATATATATATATATATATATATATATATATATATATATATATATATATATATATATATATATATATATATATATATATATATATATGTCGAGTGGCACTTACATTCTGTCAGAACGAAATATTTTACGGATACGCTCCATTGTTTTCGAGGTGATCGAGATTTTCACCACTTCGGATCCTTGTCTGTTTCTTAGTTCAGGTTTTACAACTTCCAAAAAATATTTAGTTCTTCCTTTTACTCTCAGTGCTCACTTCCAGATAAACGTAGAGTGCCCGAGGGAGCTTTACACTACAACTTCGTGGATGCAATTGTCATAACTCCAAATGCCTACTTCCATTGGATAAACACTCCGCGTTCAAGTGGACACTAAGAAAATAGCCTCTGAGTAGTGTTCGAAGTTCACGAAATACGGCGTCAAACAGCGTAGTCCTGTTTATCCAGACGGTTCAAATATTGGGCACTTCAAACGACACAGTGGTACCAACAACCCACCACTCTAACCGTTGTTCTGTATTTCTGATCAGCGAACAGCTGAGACACGATTATTATTATTATCAGCATCACCACCACCGTCAGTACAATTTTCCCAGTCAACTAAATATGACCCTCTCTTGTCGCGCCCCCGGTAGGGCAGCAAACAGTCACCAGCGACTGTGTTCTTTATAGTCGTACAGCTGTACATTGCTGATATCATATGTATCTATTTATTATATCGAACGCTATCACAAACGTGCCGGTAGAAAGGATACTACGTGCTTGGCTGTCTTTGATGTATCTGCATCGTCTGTGTGTGTGTACGGACCGTTATCTACCACGGCCATGACGGCGATTGATGATTGTCTGCAACTCAGACGAGCTCGAGGGTGATTTAACTACTTTCGATGACCTTCCAATTATTAACGGTTTAAGGTCTGAATTGTTATCTAATTTTAGCATATTGATTAAAGGAATGATTCGTGGTCGTGCGTTATGGCGATGCAGGTTAAGACTGGGTGCTGTGACCGCTTATAACTCGGTGGTCATTGGAAACAGAATTCGTAAAATGTAAAAGAAATTAACTAGGATTTTATAAGAGAAAAATCCAATCCGATAGAATTTAGCACCAACTCTTTGAAACCACGTTGGTATGCCACCTCAAGGTTAGTCCATCCAAATAATCTCAAATCTCCCATCAAATATAACCACATATCCCAAAGTGCTATTTGATTTTAGACTATATTCCGATCATATTATCAATGTAATGTTTCGCAAATTGCTGTGTCACCATTTAAACTGGATAACAAGAAAGCCTACTTCAAACAATACGGCACGTTTTACCTGACTCAAGATCTGCTTGAGTCTTATTCCGTTTATAGAAACTGTGTAATGTTCAATGTAAATAGTAGCCGGCCCAGTCGATGATCATAAAATGGATCGTTCAGAATAATTTGTGGCCGATGTTCGTTCAAGTTGGAAGGCAGCGAGGTAAGTAAACAGCCCCAACGGTGCCCTGCGACAGATTACACTATTTCGTCGAAATATGATTCCTATTTCAGCAGACCGTGCCTACTTCACACTAAATCTGCCTGCTGTTGTGCTTATTACAAAACTCTAATCCAATGTCGCGTCTAGTTTATCTATAGGAATGTACAGATTGGAAAGGAACTTGGGGATACTGTCACCGTCAAATGTAAAATATTTACCACGAATTTAGACAAAAAAAATCACTAATCAAGTGAAATCGGGTGCCAAGTTACAAGACTATAGTGGGCATATGTGACGGGAAAGTAACATTTAAGTATCCCGTGGACCTTTTATCCTTCAAAAATAGACGTATCTATCTTTGCCAAAGAATTTATCTCATTAACAGGCTTTGGAGAAGGTATTTCATTATTTGGGTAATATTTTCTATAGTTTTCAACTAAAATTGCAGCGGCGCCGCTAGTTGGAAAACGGAAACTTCTAAAATATAGTTAAATAATGAATTGATTAAGAAGCTCGACTTGGCTTATACTCGAATACAGATAAAACTATGATATTTAATTTTGCTTATATTACAATTTACGATTCCACAACAGCAAAATGAAATTATTAACAAAATTAAATAATCCTTTTGAAGCTGGAATCACCGAATCTGATCGGACTAAAGTGATGCCCCTTAAACGCTTTCCGGAGTTATTCAGAAAAAGTTAAGTCAGCAAGTAACCGCACAATGTTTCAACCATATGAGTGGCATCTAACCTGGCAGGGAAAACGATCATATTTAAAACGCGTCAATTATTTTTTCAAGAAAGCGGAACGTAACAGAGCATGCGCCCGTTAAGTAGAATTTCTATAAATAGAGGCTCGTTCGACATCGGCTTTAGTTTAGTTACTCGAATGACAATAGAGAACAGCAACAGCAGCAGCGAAGTAAAAAATGATTACGTGATCATTATTAAAACACATCATCGCAATTTATCTGACGTACATATATATATATATATATATATAGCGGCATACATATATAGTGAGCGGTTCGCTCAGCTGTGCGCACGAGCCAACGACAACGACGATATTCGGTGCCAGAAAGCAGCTTTCATGGCTCCCGATCACATTCACTTAACGAACACCAACTCAGTCAGTCGTACGGTCCACTGCGGCGGGTAAACTTCTGTTACGTGATGAAGAATATCTATGGAATTTCGAAACAGTTCTAAACACGTTGAACGGACATTCGGCCTTAAGGTACAACTGAACCCTAGAATGTAATCATCTTTATAGCCCTTAATTTTGCCATCATTAGCATTATATATAGTTGATACTTAGCTAGTCACACGATTTCTACTAATGCTTTGCATTGTAATAGGATAGAGTAATATAGACACTCACCCATAATTAATCTTAAGTAACCAGAATGATAATAATAATAATACACGGCCAACATTCGATCAGTATCATTTAAGGATGCCCACGTCAGATGATTAAACAAGTTACTCTAGTCACTTCTGCGAGGTTTGTGATACAATAAATTAGACTGCAATTCGTTCGTCGTTCGGTGCGCTTATGTCGCTATCACCATGCTATTCCCATAATGCCTTGTTGCCTACCTACAATAGACACAGTGAGACATACACAGATAACATTTGCACTCGGCCAGCTAATTATGTCCGTACTTATAGACCACATAACGATGGCATTCGGCTGTGCATTCACTCTCCCATTTCAGATTTCTGCAGACTTCCCGCTGTGTTCTGCAATTTATCTATTGGAGAAGATAGGCAGGAGGAATACATCTCTCTCTGGTCTCAGATCAAAATTGGCAGGTGCCATGGCTAGCGATAATCCGATTCGAAACTTTCTGGAGCCTGGCTGCTGCCCACTCCTGTATCATGCCTATCCTACATCTAGCAGTTCTTATGGTATTGAATATTTCGGCCAATTTATGGTCAATCCATTTATGGCCAATCACATCACGCTTATTCTCGTTCTACAAAAACGCCCTCTCAGAGCTATGCTTCACTTATCTCCTCTCGATCCGTCCACACCAATTTTCATTTCCGACAACACCTTACTATTTACATTACAATTCACATTACTTTTACAAACTACTGCTGCCTTATCTTCCGAATTATCCATGAGTTCACCCAGAACTTTGGGGCGCTGGTGGCCTCCTCGAATAGCCCTCGAGGCAGTGCCGATAGCCTATTACTACTGGCTCCTTGTAAAAAAAACCTGACCGCAATACTTTTGCACTGTGTGGCTATGTACATTGGAACTCGCTCTCTGTTAGTACCTAATACTTCCGTGCCGTAATTTCAATTGTGCCATCATCAAACTGTCTACAAATAACTTTTTTAGTCCATTATGCTCCCACCGAGCGCCTGGCTCATAGGCATACTAACCATTATAATACACCTAAATACTATGTACACACATTATCCGGACACAATTGTTAGCCTTGTGTTATCAATAAATCAGTAAATACAAATAAAAAGAGTAAGGTATCGTTCACACTGTCAGCATCAAACAATTCTGCAAAAAAAAAAACAATAAAAATTACACATCAATAGAAAACACGAGAAAATATTGTTTCCATAGAAAAACACAATATAATGGCTACCCGATGCTGAAGAGTAGAAATTCGTTCAAAAGTGCGTTTACACTATGCAAGCCAAATGATATATCTTTGAACTATAAAGGCACATGATATAGCAGCTTCGATCTTAGACCGCGATCCCTTGAATGTTTTAGATTTGTGCGACCATATTTAGTGTTCACATGATGAACAGCAACCCCGGTTTTCCCTCCCGCTACGATAGTTGCTCTCCGATCCGATCAACTATTGTGCTCTATATTTCAGTCTCTTTCTATTATTTTTTTTATCAAACAAAAATAAGAATAAAGAATACTTCTTCGTCATTGTATTCTTTTTCTAATCGAATAGCAGTCTAAGTAATTATTCCGGAAGAGGCGTACCTCTAACTTCGGTAAAGTGCTGTCCGGGCGCTGAAGCCGACTGACCGAATGATCATCATCCAATCA
This sequence comes from Stratiolaelaps scimitus, assembly GCA_019614645.1. NCBI lineage: Eukaryota > Metazoa > Arthropoda > Arachnida > Mesostigmata > Laelapidae > Stratiolaelaps > Stratiolaelaps scimitus. The sequence continues at coordinate 1,041,057 of JABWDB010000038.1, forward strand.
AAAAGTCTTCGTCGTCTTTGTATTATCCTCGCTGGCCACTCCCCTTATTCCTCACTATCTCCTTTAACGTTGCCAATGACTGAATGTGGGTATTTTTTTTGTGCTTTACCACTACTATTACAGCTATAATAACCAACATCATCATTACGATGTGTCTGAGTGTTCTATAACAGCTGTAGCACCAGCCTCCATAGACGATACAGAACAGCTGGGGTTGCCTCTCAGACGCTATTACTGCCAGCAGCAGCTGGTCCTTATGAACATCAACATCAGCGTCACCGCCGCCAACGTCGCCGTAACCATGGGCGTCAGTCACTCTCAGTTGCTGCGTCCGCTGGACCCGTCACTTTTGCTATCTCTGGCTATGTACGATCGAATCGTGTCAGTCCGATGATGCTTCAGTGGTGGTTGGTGTTCATGCATACATTGAAATGGAAGGAAGGGAGCAGACAGCGTACGGGAAGAGGATGACTTTCTGAAGAGTCTTCTTAGTCTTCGAGGTCGACGTCATCAAAACAACCATCGGTTAATAATCGTTGGTTGCTACTTCGGGTCATTCTGTAGCTGCTCATCATGATACTGCTGGTGCTGGTGCTGCTGCTGCTGTTTATTGAAGCGTCAGTCATCATACCGCGCATTTGGCTTGGGTGACTTCTCGTTGGGCTCGTCGCCTCATCTCCTCACACGTTAACACGCGTGAAGATACTAACTACAGAAATATTACCCAAATGTACAAAACGATAATGGATTAATACAAATGTACACTTGGAAGCCCAACAAACCGATGAGGTATTTTACGTAGTCGTACAATCAGTGGGTATAGTATTATATGAATTATGCACATAGGCATATGATGAGTTTCGCTAAACGTGTCGTGTGGCATAGAATCTCGCCTATCAAGAGACACATTCGTCGATTATAGAGATTTGAAAAAAACGTAAATATTTCTAGCTGTTTTTCTCTGATATTTGTTATCGCCTGATATATGGCCACATTTGTATACTACATATTAAACGTATCGCGCTTAGAAGTTCACGCAATAGCAACGTTAATAAAGGATATCATGTGATACGATATAATAGATGATCATAGCACAGCAACACATATTTGACTGCAGACATACGCACATGTACGTGAATGATAAGTTCATTAATCACCAGTAATTGTCTGTCTGTATGACGCAGCAGACGTGTGTAGGTATGACATTACCACATTCATAAAGTTCTGTCCAGAACTCTACATAATTACACAACATAATTTTATACGTTGAGCAATCCGTCTATCAATAAGCTAAATCGCAGGCAGCGAATCGCAATATCGATATATGACATATAAATACTTCAGTGCGGATCATTTGATGTACAAAGGGTGGAGACCATTTCTATATCTGGTACCATACGGAAATGACTACCTTTTATTACATTTTAAATAAATAATTATAGACTCTAGTTAGTTATAAGGACGAATTTTAGAATTTCATGTCGTTTGGAGAAAATCAATGGTAGCAAATCAAATCGTCGGTACTTACTTCATTTCAACATGCCGTTTCATCTTCGAGGGAGTCTTGTGCTTCTTCATTTCGCTGTGAGCACTCGATGAGGCTGCTCCGTTCCCTGATGAACTCATTCCGTTCTCCATAGGATGAGACTAACCCAACAAATTTAATCGCGAAGCGCCTTGTCACCAAGTAGATCTTTATCTCCAAATAACTGGAAATTAGTGATTAGTATCGACTTGGTTGGCTGTAGCGACCTACAACTCTAAATAGCACCGTGCCTGCTCTCGTTGAGGTATTGGTATCTACCTGTATAATTAGCGAAACAATGCGTTGTTGTTCGAGAGCACTTTAATGTCAGAACGACTTAAAGAAGAGCGTTTGAAAGTCGTCAGGATGCGCGCACACACACACAAGCTAGCGGAAGTAACAGGAATTAACTAGAATTATTATCGTTCACGTCGATTACTTTCACAAGGGTCGATCGTCGTTTCGTTGTCAGAAATGATGCCTGAATACGTGTCTATGAAATCGATGTACCTCTCACTGGGGTCAGATAGCTGATAGCTGCTACCGGGTCGCAGATCCAAATGGGGGAGGTCTTTCTCGATATCAGTGACAGCGCGATCATCGAATACAGTGGCAGATAAACACTTCACCACGTATATGTGAGAAATATCCCGATGAGAAACAGATCGGAGATCTTTATGCCAAAGACGGTGACGCGTTCGAAAGACAGCACCGTCTAACACAGTCGAATTGGTTCCGGTTGGTGATGGAGCCGCACACCGGTCTACGGGTTCTGAATGTCAGATGACCAAACGATGATCAGTAAAACTCAGTTTGTCAAATCCTTGACGCTCAGTAGGGGGTAAAGTTTTGCCTTACGTTACGTTCTCGTACGGCTTCAGTAAAGGGCCGTTGTCGTAAAAGGCAGGTCACTTTTTCACAAACAGCGAGCACTACCACCTTTACCCCGCAAGTGCTATATTCCACGATATCCAAAAGCAACAAACGCCAACACACGATTGCCGTTGATGTGTCGCTGTGTTTCGTTTGTCTCCACTTCGTCTCTCTCTCACTCTCTCTCTATGGTTACCTCACTGACTTCGCAAGGATGACAACCGAACACACTTTATGATGAGGTAAATCTTGTTGTCGCAGTAAGCCCGTTGTTGTTATTGTTGCTGCTGCTGCGGCCAGTCTGTTGTTCTAAATCGTGTTCGATTTGCTGCGCGTTCGCTCGCCCCTAGACACACTACCGTGCGCGATTCCACCAAAACGAAGTGGCCACCACTAGAGAGAGAAGGCAAGACTTCCGACGGCGAATCGGTTGCAATTGCTGTCGCAACTGTGGAAGCCGCTGCCGCCACTCTGCCAGCGGCAAGGGATAACGAAGGCGGCAAGGAGCTGTCGAGCTGTTCGACTTCCTTCGGCGAGGCGGCTACGGCACCAGCGGCACCAGCAGCAGCAGCAGCAGAGGAACGGCCCAGAGGAGCGAAGTGGCGCTTTCAGCCGATTTAATACTGATGCTGGCTTTACTGTTGCGGGTTGTGTCCATCGTTGTTGGCTTTATTTCGCCGCTTGCGTCTTTGCTCGTTGTTGGCGTCAAGCAAGCCAACACAGAGTGTAGTAACCAACTACCTCCTGCTTCCCTCGTTCCCCCTTGCCTGCTGTCGCTCGCACTCTGGCTGTGGCGGCAGCTGTGGTGGTAGTGGCCGTCGATAATCTGGAGACGAGGAGACGCACTAGTGATATTGTTTCTCGAAAGCAGAGAAATGGGATTTCAGGTCAACTGAGTAGTATTAGTAATTGAGATAAGTGTAAGCATATGCTGACAGTAAAAGTATCTTCATAGCGAATTAACTCAATGGCCGAACGTGATGAATGATTACAGTGAAAAAAGTTAAATTATCAAGGGCTACAGAGTTGAACGAAGCCTTCTCAGAAAGCGTTCGACGTATGTTATTTGTCATTGTTCGTTTAGTTGTTCTTCAGCATACATGATACTGTATAAATCGTTAGGTTTAGTTCCACTGAACTAAGTTAAATTAAGTGACTATTTCTTCATGAAATGCGTAAAACGCTATCTGAACCGTGTTCACTGGTACGTTCTTTAAATCAGCAAAGGTTGATTTTGACGAGGTCATCCAAATAGAACTACGCATATATAGAACTAGTTCGAACTACTACAACTATTACTACTACTGATCAGTGGGAGAGTACCTGTCGAGTTTTACTTGAACGACCACAAGAAGTTGATCACAACCATTCAACAAGTGCATTGGTATCAGACAAGAACGTTGTCAGGTGGAACTTGGAACCGCGGCCCAAATTCTACCTTTGAAACACCACCAAGGTCTGGCTATGCCGGTTGCTAGCCCCAGATAAAAACGTCTAAAAATAATAACTATTCTGTAGCGTGGATTTTTCGAATGAAGTTGAATTCGTTTTTTATATTTGCATTTAACGAAAGCCTACGACAGTGGTGGGGATCTGGTAGCGTCAATTACACTGAGTGTTGACACAACACGTTTGCTCGTTCGTTACGATCGTTGATTCTACTGCGTCGTGGTGTTGACAATTATTCACTCGTTTACGGTGTGATTCATTATTATTCCATTTGTTACTAAATAGTCACAACCGACCATGTGTCAACATTTCGTTCAATTGATTATAACGGATCGACGGGTGCTACATTTACCTTGAGTTGGTATCTGTCTATCGATCGATCGATCTATCTATTTGTCGTATGTATAGTACACTATATCAAAGCAATTGACGAACGGATGTTTTCATTTTATAAAAGGCACTTGAAAGCTCTTGCTAATGCGGATCAGATAGATTTGTCTTTGAAAAACGTCCATCTCATATACAGCATTCGGGCCATATTTACACTACAAAATATAACTCTAATATATAGTGGATGCATTAAGCAGAATTACCATTCTTGGAACGATTAGTTTTTGGCTAATTCTCCCCGAAGTCAAATAAAATCGAGGGCTGAACGAAGCAGATGGCCGTTAAAGAGGATCGGAGTAGCCAGAAAAACAACTTCGAGATCTCTGTTGAAGAAAGGGCTGGGCCTCCGTCAGCCGTTAATGAAAGTTCGTTTTTTCCAGTCCTGATAACGGCGAGTGGAAAGGGGAAAGAAAGAAATAAAAATCTTCTTTCTAATTTCCATCTAAACAATAAGGTCTGCCACCCAGCGGAAAAAGCAGACAAGAAAGTGTTAATCTAATTTTGTGTATTTGCACAATATTCCGCGTTTATTCTGAAATTATCCACTTGTATTAGATTAGTAACCTTCAAGTGACGGTGGTTGATATTATATATATATGCGTGGACCTTGGGCGAAGATACCGTTTTCGTTTTATTTCCATCTGTTACTTCCCCTGAGACGTGGAACCACCTGTTCAGTATGTCTTCAGGTTCCTCAAAGGTTTGGGGGGGGGGGGGGGGGGCTCGCCGTTAATTAAGCTTGGTTCTGTAAAACCGGTCCAGAACAAACCTCTCCCGGTCAGCCCTCTAGATCCCGGAAGGAAGAATTAGTGAAGATAAGGCGAAGATACCTGCATAGAAGCATGAATCCCGAATAACTCTGCAGAGGGTCTTCGCTTCGTCCACGTTAAATGCATGTATAGCTAGTGGTTATATTGTAAATGCACTTTTTATTTAAAAGAGCTGTTTCGCTTATTATTATTTAACGTATCGCTAAGTAGCTAACTATGAAATGAGACCAATTTTTTAATGGGACTGAAGGAGATTGAACCATACTTGTCCTGATGCTTAATGTAGGAATTTCAGAAAAATGTGACGAGGCAGTCATGGCTTACGAATAGGAGTACAAGTAACTGTTTTTCGAGCTGGCCCTCAGCTGTTCCCCTATCTGACAGGCCTCAGCTCTTAACCTTTGAGGTATTACTATGAGGACCTGTCGGGGCCACCTTTGCTTATTCTCTGCCTTACTCGTACCTGACAAGAATCTCTAGATAAAGAAAGATGATAAAGAACTCCAAAAACCCTCCACGTCTGACAGGATTTGAACCCAACACACACGTGTCCCTCCGGTCTAGTGGTCTAAGACGCTCACCACTAGACCATCCAGAAGACAATAGGAGTACAAGTAGAGGAACCATTGCTTCAAACTAATGAATTCGAATCGTATGCGTATAGAAGAGACTCTGTATGCCAATTTCGGTCAGGTGATCAAACATCCATGGTAGTAGAACGCGGAGTAAGAACAATTTCGTATCTAACGTCCACTTCGAATTTATTTTAAGAACAATTTCGAAGTGGACGTTAGATATTGGCTGTGGGTCAGCCCGGAAAATTTATTTAAGAACAATTTCGAATTGATCACACTTCATTTTTTCTCTAAAAACTAGTTTAGCTTCAACAGCTCTCGTGGTATCTTGAAGGTGTAGTATTACGTCTGTACAGCCTTTTGTTCAGACGAGAGAAAATTCAAGTTGTTATAACAATTTAGTGTTCGTAACTGTAGCGTTTGAACTCTAGTACATATAGAATGGTGGATATTGTTCAAGAAAATGTCGTAATTAGGCGGCTTGAAGCTTCGGTTCCATGTTTTCTTATGGTAGGCCACGCATCTCGATATAAGATATTTTGTCATTAGATGTCCCGCCTCTAAGTTGTTTGTGATAGCACAGCACGAAATAAAGCCTTGGCTTTGATTATAGAGTGTTAATATTGTGCGTCTACAGTGGAGAAATGTAAGATATTTGTACCCTGTACGCAAATCTCTCTGAGGTCTTATGTGTCATCTTTGGAATATAAAATGGAATTGTATATTGTGTGAGTTTTATACGTTTTTCTCATGTGAGAATATTCATGTTTGTATTATTAGAACAATATCTTGTCTTAGGTTGGCAAATTTTGTGGTAGGTTCTGTACTGCGTTTTGCGAACCATTTGATGCTATGGTTTCATCGGATCACATAAAAAGCCTATTTTGTGTGTGTGTGTGTGTATGTACACGAAATAGAATGTGTGGAGCGCCAACATGAGCCGTCCTATAATTTGGTAGATTCATGTACAATTATTACGGGATCGCCGAATATAATTTCATGTTCAAATCTAACTTGAGTCGCTAAATGCCTCGCTACAACTATTGGCATTCAGTCATTCATTCAAGATGTTTAGGTTAGAAAATAATAAATACATTAGCAGGGTTAGCTCTCCTAGAACGAAAACGAACGTGGAAGTCTTTCAACTTCAGAGTGTAAAACGTTATACATTACACACCTATGTGGCGCTTTGGTGTTCTATAAACAAGCATTAGGTGTTCTGGCTTAGTGAGTTGTGGCGTCGTGTCCCCTAGATACGCACTTGAAACATACGTGAAACCTGTTCATGGCACGTACCCACTCAAGATGGATGATTAATTATGAATAGAACGTGAACAGAGTGCGAATATTTATTAACGAAATCGATCTGAATTCATTTAAGAGAAATAGTGTTTAGGATTCAAATTGCATCATGGCTTTTGTCGATATGGTTTGCATTTAGGTTAACATAAAAGCTAAAAACGAACTGTATGTTTTAATGGCAACACCTAAACATCTGTCTTACGCATATTAAACTCTTGTGTTACTTATATTTAGCACGAAGAGGGTTACAGAGTATGTCAGCGTTACAAAACATGTATTTTTTTAAACTCACAGGGACCCCAAGGAAATTTATTTGGGCTTCAGTAGTGCTCACCTGCAATCACGCTTTGAACAACGAGAGGTCCTTATTCCTTTATAACCTTTCGAACGTCTTGCACATGTACGAACATGTATGTATGTGCGTAAATGTAAGGACATAGAAATATATTTAATTTATTCAATTATAAAAGTGGGCGAGGATTTTACCCGCTGAGCTTGAAATGCATCTAAAAACATCTTCCTCTATATAATCTTAATAGAATATCTAGAACAAGGAGGACCCACTTATTCCTTACATTTTAGGCAGTAATACTACGATTCGTAAAAGTGATTAAGTAGCCATTACAAATGTTAGCGTTTCCAGTAATCAGGTTTCCTCGTCTCTCGTAACCCCGGGAATGAAAAGTTCGTTCTCATCTAGTACAATAATGAACAATGTCCAAATATCTGCAGTTTGAAAAGACTGTGTGTAGGGTGCACGGTAGAGAGTTTACAAAAACACAAAGGATGGAGAAATTAACTTATTCCTTTATCAATTTATTCTCCGATTCAAAACGTTTTCTGTGTAAAACTCGGAATCCAATTGTATATAGCTGTTTAATTATTAATTAATTAGGAGGGTTTGGACGATTTTTATAACGACATGTCGGTGCATGTAACTCGTGCTTTTTGTCGCAGAATAGTGTGAAATACATGTGAAATGTCCTAAGCTTAACGAGTGGTGACTTGCAAGCAGGAGAAACATAAACACCATATCTCCGCTGTGTCTATATTCGGTTGATATCTATTTTAACCCTCATTTGCAAATATTGTCAGTTCGTTTCGGTACGACTTAAATAAAATATCATAATAAAGGTTGAATAAAGGCAGAATGCTCCAACAAGTACAGCTTCAGGCGCTTCCTAGTGATAGGGAAGTTTGCCTTATATAATGCGGAAGCTGATTCTGTTCATGAGGTCCATTGGGCACATACAAATCGAAACTAGTTCTAAGGGCCTAACTACATTTTTGTGTACAATGTGAACGTATCCTTAAGAATTATAGTGCTGGTGGCACTTGTGGCTTTTGCGTTGCCCAGATATTCTAGGGTAAGTGTACTACAAATGTCATAAATGTTTTTGAATGAAAGAAGTAGCCTCAGATAATATATTTGATCAGGAACGGGATACTAAGAACACCGTGCTAAAGTATTCGCACTTAGCCAAGCCTCTGAAGATTGAAGAAACAGTTCTTAGGCAACGTGTTGTTTGTTAATCCGTACTTTAGTACAAACGGACTAGTATGGTATTCTATGCCATAAATTAGGTGGAGCAGAAAGAACAATTTATTTAGTTAACGATTTATCATATAACACGTTCTTCATAAATCGGATAGAGTTGGTAGCTGACGCATAAATCCATCGATGTGGCACTTCCACTTAGGGCCACCTCAATTAACTTCATCGTGCAGGGTCCTCAAATACATGTCAGTTTAATACTAGTCTATTGCGACTTTGTTCGTGATACAATAGTGCTCTAGGTCTCCCATACACTTCTGAATCCTTATATGGACTCCTAGTGGGAAGCCGACACATTTCAATGTGACATCGTCCGCATATGTGATAATGGTAGCGATTACTGCTCTCTGTGTCATTTATCAAATAGAAAAGCAAGCGGCCCAATGCAGGACCTCTGTGGTGCGCGAACCGTGATTAGCAAGCGAGTCGGCGGGCCCCACCAAGATGCACAAACTGTCAACTGACGGACAAGCTGGACGACATCATCTTGGGTGCAGATATTTTTAAATTGAGCTGACGGAACTTATGCAGGATAATATCCAGCTTTACACTATTAAGGGCAGGTCGAAGGTCCACGAACAGTGCGGCACCAAATTTCCCTTGGTTTAGCTGGTAGCGAGTTTTTCCGACAAGCTGAAGAATGGCGTGACTTGTACTGCGCTTTCGTCGAAAACCGTGCCGGTTTTTCGAAAATAGGTTAGTAAGGTAGTTGGTCTTCTGCTTTATCAGTACCTTCTTTACATTGTTGTTGATAACAGGTAGCACATTAATCGGCTTATTATTAGACGAATGACTTGAAGGACCTGTCCTGTGAGTTGAAAACACCCGGGCCCCCTTCAAGTAATGCATATAAATCCTCTCTGAGATGATATGATTTATGGCGTATGTCAGTGGAGACCTTTACATGAAATAATACATAAAAAACCGCGAAAACCGTCGTGGCCAGCTGATGCGTTTTTAATATTATTGAGGAGAGGTAATATCGGCATCCCGTAAATGGAAGTGAAGACAAACGTGGTAATCTTAGGTGGCTGCTTAAAGCGGGATATTTTATTTTTTTTAAACGTAGAAAACTTGTTCAGAGAAATAGCGACTCTTTGGCTTTGAACGCAACTGTGTTATCTACAATCAACTTAGGAAGTAGAGAAACTGTTCCGTTACATTTGAATTGACAAACAATGATTTTTTGTGTTTGTGAATTACTATTAATATTTGTGATTAATATTTCATTTAGGCGACTACGTGGGTCGATGCTCACTCGATCAGAGACAGAGAGAAGTTCTACCGTCCGTTTCTTTAATGATTCCACTCAAAATAATCGAACACTTTTCCAACGGGAGCATAGCAATTTAATCTAATATATAAAATATAGAAATAAATATATGTACACAATTAGATGAAATGATGATTCATATATATTGATGTATATCTTATATAATATATTAAGTTGATCAATAACTTTTGGTGGTTTTTACTCGCTGCTATCTCATACATTACGACCACAGTTCGCATTCACCACTCGTTCGAAACCTCTCTCCTTTCTCTACAAGAAGAATATAAAGGCAGTTGGTATACGCAGAATTTTCCTCTTCACGAAAGCCCCCAACCTTTGTAAAAAAGGTGCAATTTCGCCACTTGCTCTTCTATGTATGCCATTCACCGCGGCCAAGAGGCAACGGAAATAGCCAGGTAGATTTGTTCTGTATACGGTGACGATGTTGTTAGTGAGAGGACTGCTCAGTATTGATGGCCAAGTTCAAAAGTGGCATTCTGGACTTTCAGGATGCATCCCGTTCTCAACTATCGCTTTTTGTCAATCACCTGACAAAAAAAGACGGGTGTCAGCCACCGGACAGTAATGCATCACCTTCACTCACTGGGATTTGCTCAAAAACTTGGGAGTGACTGTCTGTCCTCCATGGGCTATCCGAACGAAAGACGGAAACACGGCAGCTCAACACCTCGTCCGCTATCGTGCGACATGCGATCACAATGATCGATTCCTACATAGAATTGTCACTGGTGATGAGAACCATGGTGTCTCTATGCTAATATGAAGCAAAGAGACCGTGGGTGGCTCCAGAAGCGACGCGGAAACCCTGAGTGAAGGAAGATTTACATCTAAAATAGATCATTATGGTCCACTAAACACAAATCGTGACCTTTTTTGGGTGCAAATCTATTGCTTCATTCGGGGTTTCCGCTTAGCTTCTTGATCCATCCACGGTCTCTGTTTAATATTGACGTGGACGCACCAAGCTTTCCATGTTGGAGAGCAATTTTTGGACTGTTAACCAGCACGACTATATGGTCCAGCATTGCGTAAGCCGCACTCTTGAGAAGAAAAGACACGGTAGACGCGAGCAGGTGATTCTGCCACACGACAACTCTAGACCCCACATCGAAGAGCCCGTGAAAGCGACCCTAAACAACCTCGACTGGGCAGCTCCCATTGTATTTACCGGACCTTGCGCCAACCGATTATCACCTTTTCAGTTCCCTGGCAAATAATTTGCAAGGCACCAGCTTCGCCCGTGAAGGTGACCTCAAAAAACGACTGAACAGCTGTTTTGCCACAAAACCAAACTTATTTTAGAAAGAATGCATCTATAAATTAGCTGAGATGGGAGAAGGTCGTAGATAGTGATGGTGAATAAATTTAACAGATAAATAAATGGTCGAAAGTGTGTCCTCCTGGTAAAAACAAAAACCGCCAAAACGTATATATATATGTCCCTTTAATCAAACAAAGCGGTATTTTGTTAAGTACTTAATTCAAATCCGTGTCCACATGAATGCCTTGGCTAGAGTTTGCAAATCTTGTGTGCACAAATGCCAGAGTTATCCATTTGGGTATTCCAATGAGGCATAGCAAATTAGGTTACACGCGTGCCATTATATTATAAAATATATAGTAGCCCAAGGCTTGAAACGGGTATGAACCGCCAATATGCACACAAACTGTGCTATATTTGCTGCAGCGGAACAGTTCGGCTTTATCCGACGGCTTGAATACGTTCACATTTCCATTTCCCTAATTTTATCCTACTTATCGTGAATATCAAATGGCTCCGAATATGACAGATGTAATTTAAAATGAATGTTGAAAACGAGTGCCATAAGCCTAGGTAAAGAACTGATAGAATTGATTGGAAATTTATCTCCCAAAAACAATTTGCAAAGCGAAGAAGTCTGGTAAACCATAAATTCAATTGGAAAAAGGGTTGATTGTGAAGCAACCCTACTGAACAACAAAGATGAAGAATACAGACACTATCGGAGCGAGACATCGTCATTTGTATAAACTAACATAAAACAAACCATGCAAAATTAAAAAAAATAGACCGGTTCAAGCTTGTTTGTCAGTGGAATGTTTTCTGAACGCAGTTTATTCCGTGGCAAACGATTTCACCGTCAATATACCGACGATATGCAACATACTTAACATATTGAATCTACCAGATCACGTTGAGCATATATATTCCCTCAAACGTCTAAATGGGGAGATTCCATTAAACCGCTGTTCGTCGCCATATCCTGGACGGTGATTATGCATAGGGGCGGGCCTTTCCAGGTCTCTGTGAGCACCTGATAGCCCACTAGGGCCCTGGTTGGCGGAGCCGCCAAGCGCGCTTCGGCGAGCGGCCACTCAGAACCGCAGGGCTCATGAGGGCCTGCGAGATACAACGCCCGTACGCCAACAACAACTACGTCCTAAATCGAACATTCCAAAAATGTCTCAAACTACGAAGCAATGAGAATGAGCTCAAGGGTGAATTATGTTTTGAGGCTTATATAATAATATTAGTTGATACTCGATATGATACTACCATTAGTATATAATACAAAGATTGAATTCAGACAGTACATATATTTATTTTGCAAAAAACGTTTTCCCTGAGTTCAGTGTAGAGAAACAACTGCTTGAGTGAACCTGCCTAATTATACAGATCAGGAGCTTGCGATACAATGGCTATCTAGGCAAGCCCCTGCCACCCCGCTCATCGATTCCGTTATATATTGTAGAGTACGAGAAGACTATAGGTCATAATACAAATCAAATTCTTCATCTCATATTGCTGTTCAAAAAATGAATATATTTGAATAAAAATGAATATATTAAGATATTCTTCGCATCACAGGGAATGTTATTTATCTATTTTTGTCCAGGCCCCAACGCCGAGCAAATTTTAGTTCGCTGCAAAAGATGAACATTTTCACGATTTGCAAACATATTTCTTAGGTAATGGATGTACAACTACCTATGGGCTTGACTTGCTATCTACGTATATCGCAAAATAGAATAGGCAATGTGGATAAAATGATTATACGCTTAAGGAAGTAAAAAAAGTACATCAAACACCGAGTTAATCTGTTAATGGATTCCATAAACATAGGGAATACATTCTAGCTTGTATGAAGCGTTGAGGATCTCCGGATGTAGCTGTTTATCTTGCGTAGCTACAGGAAATCAATACGATGTCCTTCCTAGTTGACCTTCTGCTCGTTGAAATGTCAGCTACAACAGCGGCAGGAACAACATCAACGATCAATTAGCATCGTTAATAATTACCACATCCAATTCCACAGGTTCGCCTGCGCCTGTGCCTACTGAGCCTTCCCGATGGAGCTGAACCCCAATACCACCCCTGTTTCGAGCCCGACTCCTCGTGCATTTGATTTTCACCCCGTCGTCGCGCGGCAACATCCTCCGTATTATATGAGGGCAACGCTGCTGCGTTATTTTGTTACAAGCGCCACCGTCAACGCCACTAGGGTACTAGTAGTAACCCTGCTGACGCCATCTGTCTACCAGCGGGCAGAGTATTGGGTAGGGTAAATAATTTACTAGGTGTATTGATAGACGCAGGTCCATGTGGAGCGAACACAGAACATGCTGCCACGACATCTTTCCACGGCAAAGCCGAATCAAATGTCCAATGCAGCAGCGTCGACTGGCGGCGGCCGCGGTGGCGAAAGGCTGTTACAAGTAGCTGCACTTGTGGCGGCAGTTGCGGCCTGTTGCTACAACCACATCTTTGATTCTCGCCGCAAAGTCTTGCTTGAGTTGCGTCGCAGGTTTCAACAAGACCAAGGCGAGAGGAGGGGTGGTTCATTCGTGTTTGCCCTTGGCTTGAGAATCGTTCACCTATGAGGGTCGTTCATCCTTCAGAATAAACGACACAGAACTTATTTCTGAGGGGCGAAATCAAGGGTAAAGGTTTATTGGTTTATTAAAGGGGCTGCAATTTTACAACGCTCAATCTCTCTTATATGTCACGCAGGGCGAATGCATTTAGTGTACGCCGTGGTTCGGCGATAGATTCAATTTATAATATGCAATAGCATTAATCTGGAAAAAACGTTTTCTACTAACGGATTAGTTTCAACACGTACAAGCAGTTTGTGATGAATAAATAAGTTTGTGGACTTCGTGAGTTTCAGCAGAATTTGTGTTGAGTCTACATACGACAGAATGTAATGGCATCCCGTCGAGTTGACAACAATGTTGACTGCAATGGAGTTTCCTGCGACGGTCGAATAGCACGTGTGATACTGTCTACAACACACGCCCATACAGAATAATACCATCTGCTGTCAACGCTGCACTTGCGCGCCGTTCAGAGAGACATTCATGTACGCGTTCAACGACGTCATTGACATCCAATGATTCTGTCTGGAGATAATGAAAGTCTAAAAAGGAGCTATTGCTAATGGAGTCTGCCAAAAATAATCCTATTCAGGTCCAAAGTCGTAAATGTTTTTATTTCTGTTAGGCACAGCTTCTTACTCGAAGTTGATATGTACTGCTGTAGTCTACTAAAATATATTATACCTAATACCGTTGCACTACATTGTGTTCTTTAAGTGGAACGAGCTAATTATTGTAGCGTATTGTGTATCTAAAGCAGTGACTAACATGGCTTTGACATTCTATAATTAAATTTTCAGATTTCGACCACAAGAGAACGTTATGTCAGGAAGACCTGATAGACTTTTCAGTACCGTACGTTTTGGGTATGCCTGTTCTGTAGCACACATCATTATGGATGTTGAACCATATATGTGTCTATATATATATATATATATTTATATAGCGAAAAAGAGAGGACTTAAGAGGAAGGACGAAATCAGATATACGATGAAATATTCAATGTAAATAATTAAAATGTGATGACTGAGTAATCGCGTTGAAAGGTAAATGTTTATTGGGTTATCAAAGGAGCCCAGCTCGGTTCTGTTCTGTTTACGGTATATCAGACTGGGCATGTTGTCTGTGGCTTGTTCAGTTGATCAATTCCATCAATGCACTTAGATCTGAGTGTCCAGATCTCCGGGGCACAGCCGGCACCCTATTCGATTCGTTTGGAGGGCTTTTGATTGATCGAAGCAGAGTCACTAAGATGACGTCTAACTCTCTGGCCGTAAAAAACCAGGGGCCGCAGGTTCGAGTCCTGCGAAGTAATGATGAGATCTATGAAAACTTACACTGCATTGTAAACTTGCAGTTCCTTTAATAAACCAATCAACCCTTACCTTTAACTATACCCACGTTATGAATGTCAAATGTTTTCAGTTGTGTTTCAACTAGATAATCGAACAGCATCATGCGTCCTGGCTAGGAGAAGAAAACAACGCCGAATATATGATAATTCGTGGGAGGGGATTTGTAGATTAATCGATGTTTAATTATACTTTCTTTATTTAATCACTCATATTAAATAGTTATGTGTCATGGCTACGTTTGAACCTGCGACCCCTGGCTCTTTATAGCAGAGGCTATTTGGTAAAGGTAAATATACAGTGCACTACGCGAACGGTGAATCCATACACACGTTAATTGTCCATGTGTTTCTAAATATGAGGCTGTAAGACTATTGATACCATCACTGGTCTAACTATAGCTAATGGATGCTCACACTTTGGAACTCGAATGTGGGACATTAAAAATCGCTCCTAAAAGTGGCTTCCTAGATAATCTGGTAAATATGCAGAACAACGGAAACCTGAACCTCTGATACACCTGCCCAAGGGCCGCACCACGCACACTCGCAAATTGCATTACATAATAATTTTCACGGTGCTCAACGTATATGACATGAATGGCACATGTTAACTATAGGTGACTGTACGAAACACAGGTGTGGTACCGACCACTGTTACCGTTCCTTCACAAAGGAGAAGTGTTCATGCGGTAAATGTCCACCACTTAGCTCCAGGTCCTCGACGATTTCACAACCGCTAGCGTCCTCCCCGCCTCGAGTTATTCAGGTCCACTCATAGCAGCACTCTCAGGCTTGAGGGGAAGTACACTCGCTTACTAACAAGTAGCACCTGCCGTGGGCGTACAGATGAACGTACAGATGCTGCTCCGGCTATAAATAGGATAAGGTAGGCCATGGGGTCGATGGAACGCCAGTTTGGGTCTGGAAATTCACCTGGTGTTAGGTCAGCTGGCGAGTATATTCATCGCTAATATACGAGACGTGTACCCAGCCCAATGAGGAGTGGGTAGAAGGAGGAGAGGTGCGTCGCTTACCAGTTGGGTATTTGCGATATGAGGCAGTTAGCCTCAAAGCAGCCCTTTGTGGGAGACCCATGTCAGAGCAATAGGTGTGCCACGACGATGTTTTTAGTCAACAGGTGGAGTTAACAACGCGTGCATTGCTAACAGACAGCTGAAGGCAGCGCTAACTTTGGACGTCGTCGACGAGCTCCGCGAATGGGGTGCTGTGGACTGCGTCTGCTATAGACAGCCCTCGATGGGTTTAAGTTGGCGTCTGCGAAGATGTTGACTATGCTGGCATGGCTGGTTTAGAGCAGCCGTTGGTGAAGGGTGTCGCTTGCGATGTGCTTTGTGTTGTAGATGATGGAGTTCAGGCGCAAAGTCAACAATCGCACCCCATAAATAGCCTCTTATACGGAGAATAGAGCTCAATTGGTAGCAGCAAACGCGAAAAGATAAGTGTGCCTTTAAACTTCTCAGGTTGCTAGGGCGTACTTATGAAGTAGACATTTTCTTCACGAGGTACCTGTTCGCTAACGTTTAATCTCTCCAAATCGTCCGCAATGACTGGCAAAGAGATCAACATTAAATTAGTATGAATCTCAAAAATGCAAAAACTGACATCAAGAAAAGTGTGCTCTTAAACAGAGTTGAAGAGAAGGAACAACTTTATTGAAAACGTACGAATTTCCATCACAAACAATGTGATACACTTCCCGTCATGGATGGTGGTAATCTGATAGAGCAATGTCTGGCTTATTCACCGCATGTGGCAGCATTTGCCAGCCAACTCCGATACAGTTCGGCGGGTCGCCAAAGCAGCATGGGCCCTTACGAGTCATGTCGCCATACTACTTTAAGCCGTATTTTGTCCCCATGAAGGTTTATGTCAATTATCGGCTTCCTTCGCTTTTCCAAGCGAATGTGGACGACGCACTATGACTGAATGAACTAATTCTAGCTGAGTGGCAAGATATCGAGTTGCCGCCTTTTCATTTAAGATATCCCTCAATTCGTCATCGTCTGTCTCTCGGGGCATTCTGCCATGTTCTTTGCACTAAAGCCAGTTTCGACAGATTCTTTCTGATACCGTGGATTCTCCTTTCACTTCATACACGATCCTCGTGATCTCAGCTACATTTTTCCAGAACGAAGATACAAAAACGACAACGATACGAAATAGAGAATGCATGCTGTATACCTTTTTGGTCTCCATATTCAATCGCTTGGACAACTGCTGCTAATGGAACCAGCTAATATAAACAGTCTGCTGCGGTAATGAGTAAAAAAAACCGCCAAGTTTGAACCCCATAGCGTTCATATCGGTTTCAAATTCGGGACTACACAACTTCATATATGGATCTTTAAATTTCACCAAATATATTCTATCGAGATCCAATTTCTGGCCGTGGTAAAATAACATTTTCAAGCGGATTCAGACAGTTATTTGCGTTAGCTAACAGGCTTTTAAGAAGGAAACGCATTACACCTTGGCCTTATAGACTTGTAATCTTTATTTTTGCTTATTTTATATTGTTGGCCAATCCCTATACTGAACTAGAGAGGCGAACGTTGAATATTTAGGAGTTCTCTTCGTCGCAAAGAAGGCATGCAACATTGGTTAACTCTCACCTGAGCTTTAAAGTGAGTCAGCAAAACAATGCCTATGTTGGTATTTATTTTTATGAAGATTAATAATGAAATTATACTAAATATACTGAAACCCGTGGCATCGAAGGCAAATCTGCCATCTGGCATCGAAGGCAGAGACTGTAGCCGTCGAAGACCAACTTTGCATAAAGTAACAGCAAAGGGCCATCGGCAGTTGAAAAACGATAATATGAGGGTAATTATAAAAGAGAAAGAAACTAAGAATTTCCCGAACGCTATACAAACCGGTGGCAAGGTGAACGCGTCAAAGGAGGTAAATAATTAGCCTAAAGCTCATCGTCTATTATCTGACCGAGGGTATTACAAGAGAAGATATCTGGGAGGCAATTGACGTGCAACTTGAGGTCGAAAGAAAATACGAAATAACTCTTTAGAGACCACGTGTTGGTATAAGTGCCAGAGAATGAGTCACTGGACTACTGAGGGCCAAAACGAAGAGGCAAAAGAGAAAAGATTTCACACATGTGGACCCTTGCACATATGGCAAAAGACGCGAACAAGGGATGACTCTTGTTACATCTGCGGAGAACAAGGAACATGACACGGAACTAAGACAGCGACGCGCCCGAAGCACAGAGCCAAAATCAGTAAGGAAACACAGGTAGAAAAAAAGTACTAAACAACGTCTCAGCCACTAACAGAACAAAATGAGGACGTTCGAAACGAAAAGGCGTCACAAGTCGAAGAAAACGCAAGATAGAGACAATATGCGGACGGAACAGAACAAGGAAGGATCAGACACAAAACGACGAGTTCCAAACCGGCATTCTGCAGACTACGAATGAACGAAGAAAATAGAGGAAATATAAGGAAAGAAAGAAGCGTGGTAGGAAGTTACCATAAAAAGATCAATGCCCGTTAAAGATGGATAATATAAAAAAAGTTAATGTCGTCCAACTCAATTGTAACCGCAGTAGACCTGTGCATGCACGGGTTGAGGAAATTGCTGTAGAGAGGGGAACGGACTTATGCGTGGTCAGCGAGCCGAACAGGAAGTTCTCACTGGGCAAAGAAGAAGAATGGAAAGGATGATAACCTAGATACCTGTATTGTAGATAGGACTGAGAACACGGCAAGGAGTGGTCAGAAGAAGAGATATAAATTTGGTGGAGCTGAAAGGCATAGGACGAATTTACTTCTGCTATAGTAGTCATAATGGAGAAATCGAGGAGCTAAAAGTATTGTTGGAAGAAAAAAATAGATGGCAATGGACGAATTTAGTACGATTAACGATGGAAAAGGCATTACCTTTCAGAGATCAATGGGCTAGTCGTATATACAGTGGTGTGAATAAACTTAACGCATATTTCAACAAATCGTTACAAAGAATACACATTTGAGGCATTTATTCTGTGTCAGATTAACGTACGTGTCAAATAACATACATACCACAAAGAACAGCGCATATGACATCTCATGGAGCCTGCTACAACAAAATGTGTCATATTTCGGTTGTGTAAAATGATAACGCACCCTCAGTTATCGAGTGTTCTCGCTGAATTAATTCTCGTTTTCTTGTGCTAATCAGTACTGTGTGGCCCCACCCTTGCTAATTATAATGTCAAAGACTCTGTTCGGCATACTATCAACGAGATTTAGCAGGATCTGGTCGCTGACACCTCCCCAGGCCTCCAACAACGCTTTTTTTAGTGCTTCCACAGATGTATACTGTCTATTCGACGCATATACTCGTTGGACAAGAATGCCCCAGAGGTTCTCTATCGGGTTAAGATCAGGAGACATGCAGGTCAAGAGGTAGAATAGGAGCAAAAAGAAAAAGAAGAGTCGCTGTATAAGAAGCTAGACACCCTCAAGGAAGAAATAGAGGAATCAAAGAAAGAGATAAGCGAACTCAAAACTCGGCTAGGAAATGCAAACTCCAAGAGGCACAAGGTCAACCCGAAGGCGCCCGTCAAGGACTATGCAACAGATGCGGAAAGCAAGTAGAGACAGAAAAGGCAGAGGAGCTCACAGCAGCTAAGAAAACTGAAGAGATAGAGAGAGAAAAAGATTGAAACGGCAGAAACGATACAGAAGCTGGTCAAAAAGTGGCCTCAAACGTTCTTCGTTAGAACAAAACTAACTAAACGAAGTATATTCACAGACAGGAAGGTCGGAGCGCTCATAATAGTAAGAGAGTCAAAAATAGACAAGGCATTGCTTGAACAACTCTCGTTCCAATTCCAGTCCACCGGGAATTATTACCGGGGGGGGGGGGGGGAGTTCAAGAGCAGAGGCGCGTTCAATGCCCTGGATACTGGAGAGACAAATGGGCACGAGCCCGTAAACCCGTGCAAGTCACAAAGGACATTACTGGCAGGTATCATACACACAAGCGACAACGCAGAGTCATTAACAAGGCTAGTTATTATAGTGAAATTGTCGAATGGATGAAAACACCATCGGCAGCCGAACTCCCACTGCTTCGTGTCTCAGAAGACTGTGAAAACATACAAAGCTAATACAACAAAGCTAAGAGCTCACGGGGAAGGGCACCACGGGGCACGAATGAGCCGCAGTTGCTCCTGCACCAGAGGAAGGGCAGAAGAAAACTTGTCCCAGGTTCAAAGCTCAGTAAGAATGAAGGCGGCTATATGTTCTCCACTTGAGGCTACGCTAGCAACCATCTGAAACCACGTTAGACCAGGTGTTAAAATGGGCTTAATTTCTAAGACGCGAGACATCGTAATCAGAGTATAAGAAGTAACCCCCGGAGGCGGTCGAAGCCTGGCTCACATGACCATGATAAGAGCCAGCGTCGGAGTGGATGTGAGAACACTCGGACACCAAATGACGGCAGTTCTCAGATAAGTTAAGCCCTTCCTGGATTCTAAGAAAATCGAAGAAGAACTGAGAAATAATGTAAACCTGCGGAGGTCAATGTTAGGGTAGACTGGGGGCCGCCAACGCATTTCTGAACAAGAAAAGGGCCACCATCGGAAACAGCAGCTGGACAGTAGTACCAACCTCCCACGTGCTAAAACTGCCAAAAAAATCGGGTACATGGCTAGAGAATGTAATATAAAGCACCCAGGATTGAGGAAATAACATGTTTCAGATGCACACTAGCACTGCACGCAGCAAGAGACTGCACACAAAACAAGCGATGCATCGAATGAAAGGTGGACGGACTGCCTGCTCTGTGTATCGTAAAATCATCGAGGACCGCAGGAAGCCTTCAGCTAGTACCGAGTAGAAGGAAGACAAGAAACAAAACAATGAAAACAGAAAGCAACGAAGACAGGGAATAAGAGTTCCAATTATAGATGAAGGGCTTCGTAAATTCGCCTAGGAGAAAAATAGCGAGACCTCAGACTTCGGCAAGCGACTCAAATGGCCAAACCAACAATGAAGCAAACTAAAATTAAAGTTATTCAAACCAGTAGCAACCGAAGAAGAGTCGCGCTTTCCATAGTAGACGAAATTTCGAGTCGTAGAGGGGCAGTCCTTCCCGTAGTTATCTATATTACCAAGGAAAAGCTTGGCCGCTGGCAAAGAGAAATGGGTTGTCTACGACAGAAAGGATGCCTGTGTCATCACAGACAGAACCACTGAAGTGACGAGGAAAGAAGTGAGTAACGGTTTTGCCTGGGGATCAAGGTACTGGGGATATTTTGCTATTGCTACATTAATCCGAACGGTACAGAAGAGGACTTCATACTGACTCTAGAAGACACTGCTGAGACCACAAGGGGTAACGTGGAGGAAGGACTCTTCGTCATCTCGGGCGATTTTAACGCGGTGTCGCAATCATGGGGATCAAATAAAACAGATCGAAGAGGCAGGATTCTGGAGGAATTGCTGGCCACAAACGACCTGGTGACGATAAATGAAGGGGACGTACCCATTTTCCAAAAAGTGGGCGATTCTCACACATCGACCTGACGATAACGAGCTCAGCTACTGCAACTATTATAGATTCTCCGGCTGGGAGGTACTGAAGGACGAGGGGAACCCAAGCGATCATTACTGCCTTTCAGTTCGTGGTCATTAGTATCAAAGCCAGAGATGTACCAAGAGCTCCGAGACTCAGAATCCAAGACGGAGAAGTATTAAGGAGTAGCATAGCAACAACCCTCGAGGTACAGGGCAAACTGACAGAAGCAGAAGGACTCTATGACTAGCTCAAGACCGCGTACAAAATGACAGCCGGCCCAGAAAAACACCCCAGAAGATTTCAGCCAGTAGCGCCAAAGTACTGATGGACAACGGATATAGCAAAAAATCCGCAATATATATATATATATATCTCCGCAAAAAATGGAACCGAGGCCGCAGAGCTTTCAAAAGGCATTTAAGGGGAGTGAAAGTGACACAAGCACGATATCGGAGTTGGTAACAAAACTTAATACACGTAGTAAAACTCCAAAGGAAACCAAGGGTAAATAATGAGGAACTACCGGCTGTCACAAAGATAGAGGTAATTCTCTATCTTTGGATCAATCAAAGGAGGCAAAGCCTCGAGCCCGAACGGTATCCCAGGAGAGGCAGTTAAGAAACTCTTCAAGGATTTCCCGGCCACGGTCGCAGAGGTGGCGACAACGCTTCTGAGAATTGGGCATTGCCCACCACCATAGAATAAGTAGTAATTCTGATACCAAAGGGTAACGGATCGTACAGGCCCATCTGCCTTATCAACACGCTAGCCAAGGGTTTCGAAGAGAGGCTCAGCTACTTCGCGGAAGAATTTGGACAACTATTGGCATCCCAGCACAGCTTCAGAAAGCACCGGTCAGTCTTATGAGCAGTTGACACGATCTTTGTGAACGCGGATACTGTAGATGATACCTACTGGAAAAGAGTTGCGATCTTCCTAGATGTTAAAAATACCTTTAATAGTCTGCCCTTGAAAATTATCCTGGAAACCCTGAAAAAAATCCCCGCCGTACCTGACTCGAATGGTGTCCAACTGCGTCAAAGAACGGAAGATCCGCAGCGAAAAATTGGACTTCAGCATGAAGGCTGGAGTCCCATAAGGATCCATTCTGGGACCGCTGATCTGGAACATTGCGTACGACGAAGCGTTAGAACTCAAGGGCCTACGTAAAGAGGTAGAACCCATTGCATACGCAGACGACCTAGCGGTCACTGTTCGGACAAGGCGAAACGAAGACCTGGCAAGGTACGCAAATGCGGTCCTCAAGGACATTGACAAATGGATGAGCTCAGTCGGACTAGACCAGGCACTTGAGAAGAGCGAAGCAGCCTTCCTTACTTTGAAAAAGTAGCAGCCGGACATTCAACTAAGGCTGAGAAGCAAGCCCATAAAAACAGAAGTCGTGATCGCGAGGCACAATTCGTGATCGCGAAGGCAAAAAAGGCAACGAACGCGATCGCCAGAATATTGATAAACATTTACGGCCCCAAGACGATCGCGAGGAGAAAACTCGTTATGTCGGTAGTCGAATTCATACCACTGTTTGGGTCTCCGGTGTGGGCAACTACGAACACAAAGGCGAATGGAATCCTACTGCGGAAGGTGCAGCGTGTGTACGAAATTAGGATTATCCAAGCATACAGAATGGTCAGCGGTGTTGCAGCCTTCGTCATTGCCGATTTACCATGGAACCTCAAGGCAGATGAGAGGAAAATGATCTGAGTTGCGGGTCTCAACTGTAACAAGAAAAAAGAACGGGAGAAGACTCTAAGATTATGGCAAGAGGAATGGACGAAAATCCCCAGGGGACAACCTAGAGCCAGAGTTAGTGCAATTATCGCTGACCTAAAGGCATGGCTCGAACGCCCGTGTGGCGAGATGGACTTTTGCCTCACTCAAGTCCTCACGGGTCACGATGATTTCCAAGACCATTTTCCCCGGATTGGAAAGGTGCCGTCACTGACAGGTTGGCGCCAACGACGATCCAAGACACACACCACTGGATAAGGTCAGAACAAAGAAAAGGACTAGAGCCCAAGAAAAACTGAGGACCGCTGGAGAAGACTTTGAAGTGGTGCCTGTAACGCCCATTGGGACATAGTAGACTTCGCGCTTCATTATTTCATCGACCGTAGCATGGAAGATTGGAGCATGCATGGTAGAGGGTTCTCACGACGAAGAAGGAACTAGAAAGGCAGAGACTCTTTAAACTACGAAGAGGAAGTGGCGGAGAGCAGGTTGACTCTATTGATGAAGTGGAGTAATTCATCCACAGTCATCCCCACATATTTTGGCGTGCATCCAAAGGATTGTCTCATACATCCCGAGGGTGTCCACTCATGCAAAGAACATTTCCTCCTCGTCGCTTTATAAATTAATTCAAAAAAGGACAATTTAGGCTCTTCTAGGACAAAGGAGTGTTATATCCAGTTGAGCGACGGGTGGCTTTTTAGAACTACATCAGTGACATGTTCGGTGTACTTGAGAGTGACGGCAGTCACGCATATTATCCACCGACACTAGACTAAACGTGCATGAGGGGACAGAGAATAGTATTTTGAGAGAATCCCGAGTGGCTCGGGGGGTGTCCAAATATTTTCCATTTGCCCGCACACGGAAAGTTCGGTCACTAAGAAGAGCATTACTCTATTGTACTATACGGTGATTGACGCATGACGCGTCTGTAGCAGCGTTTAAGTATAACAAAGGCAGCTGGAGTATCGCTACTTTCTGTACAGATCTGCCTGCCACCCGAGTTTGGTTTCTGGGTAGGGGGAATTCGTCTCGAAAAGGAAGTGAACTGAAGTGGCCCACCTCGATGGGGGTAAAACTAAAGCTGCCCTATCCCGAAACAAGTTCACTGCCCTCGTCTTCTGTTCCGAGTATGGAGACTCATTCGGACAATCAAGGCAATTCACACGTATAATATATCCGTCAGAACCTAATGGAATACTGACTGACTGCATGATGCAAAACATGTAGAACTCCTGGGCATGGCTATCAAGCAGCTAAAGCATTGGCGATCCGTTTTCCATCCCTTCGTCTCATGCTCATAATAAAAGCTTATCAGCGTACGCTACTCATCGAGTGCAAAGGCTTCCGCGATAGACAAGAAAGACGGTTACTGGTATAGTTATTGGAGGCGTCTGCATCCCTGTCGCTGGCTGCACCGAGGCGTGACTGATGCGTGTCCGGTTCAAACGGACGTCCTCATACAACATTTTCGAAGCACTCTAGCAGGTCTGGATACCATTTTGCGGGATTGAGTCAGACAATGATTGTAAAACCTACTAAGTGTGGGATCAGAAACATCTTATCAACTGTACGGTCGCCGAAGCCAAAGTGCAGGAGCATTAGGAGTAGCTTTCTGCGAGCGACGCGTTCAAATGCTGACTTGAAGTCGAAGTACACTACACCCAGGCACTACGGCGTGTTGATTTTTGAGCTCCATCAAATCGAGTATCAAGCAGCTAGAGCGTTGTGCTTCGCCCAGGGTGTCCTTGGCAAACTGTGTATCTGATATGAGTCCTTGCTTGTTAACATTTTCGTAAATTGTTTTATATATAATACTTGCCAGAAGCTTGCGTACTACCACGGTTAAAAACGCGGGTCTTATATTGCCTGGTCCTGTTTAGTCCTTTTTGTGGACAGGGCAAATAATGGCAATTCCAAAAATGTCAGGCATCTGAGACCAATCGATGGATCGCCTAAAGACATGTGACAGAGGAATTCAGATACAAATTCTATGCCTCTTGAACGCATACGATGATACACCATCGGGCGTTTCGCTCATCTTCGATTTCTATTTCTAAGGATACCCCAAACATTTTACGGGCTGACGTCTACGTTGTATGGGATCTTCAGGCAGAGATGGTGGATGCCTGAGATTATGCCAGTCAAGCTCGTCGCTGGACGGATACGTGGTCAAAGAGAGAGTTTTCAGTACGTAGGCTTCTCCTTGATTATCAGTTGCCATAGTTCCATCAGGGCGCTCGATTGAGCATAATGAATACTCAACGACAATTACTTTGAGAATATAATTGTAGGTCGACTTGGGCTTGAGCGGGACAAATTTATCGATAAGTCTCCGTGTATGCGCGACGAGCATACTGTACATCCCGGTGATTCTGTGGCATTCATTCAAGAAATTTAACCAGTCCTTTCGATCTAAAACAGAATTGCGGAGTGACTCCCTTTAGCATAATCCGCTATATGGCACTTGAATCATCATATACCAGCTCGTTGATAACAAAGCCAGCCAAACAATGGTCAGACCTGAGTGGTTAGACAATACTTCAGCATTTACACCGAGTCATCATTTCATAGTACAATATCGACAAGAGCTCGGTGTGTGCGGTGCGCCTTGTCGGTATAGTAATTATTAGGTTGGTACATAAGTTTTGGCAATTGCTCCCCTCTCACATTTTTGCGGCCACTGTTTGTGTACATCCATCACTCCTTCGAAGGCTCTGCCCTTTCTCTGCAAGCGGAACTTCACAGCTGTTGGTATACGCGCCATTTTCCTATTCACGGCGGCCCAAAGCGTATTTCATATAGAAAAAGGGCTCATTTTCGGCACCTGATCGTCTATGCCTTTCGCCGCGGCCAAAATGCGATGGAAACTGCTAGATAGATCTGTTTTGAGTATGGTGACGATGTCATTAGTAAGAGGACTGCTCAAAAGTGGAAGGCCATGTTCAAAAGTGGCATTTTCTACATTAAGGACCCGCTCGGGTATACCATCAAGCTTTGGTAGAAAGCGTGTTTTAAGTGGTGCCTTTACATCGGCATGAAGCATCAACTCAGTGGATAGGTTCAGTAGTGACGCCGGAACCCCAAATGAAGAAATACTTGCATCCAAAAATGGTCATGGTTTGTTTTTGGTGGGACTGGAAGAGCATGATTTACTGAAAAAAGATGGAAAGCTATCAGACGATAAACTAGCACCTCTATGTGGCCCAATTGCATCACGTAAACCGCACTTTTGAGGAGAAAAGTACCGAGAAACGCAAGCAGGTGATCACTCAAGGCGCAGAGGTCCGCCAAAGCGACGCTAAGCAACCTCGACTAGGAAGTTTTTACACGGCCGCCGTATTCACCTATATCTTGCACCAACCGATTATCAACCTTATTATTATTATTATTATTATCAACCGATTACCAACAGATTATCAATCGGACCTCAAAACACCGGGTAGCTACACACCGCGTCAAAATGATAGCACCCATGTTTCCGATTTTTTTTATCTCAGCCGTAAGTAACACTGCAGTTTCGCTTTCAGTCATTGAAGTATATCACATTTCAAGAACATCCCACGAATATTTGGCTATCTAACTCAGACGTAGACACTTGATATCGGCCGTCTACGAAGACCAAATCGGTCTTCCTGTTGTAGCCAATACCGGCCCAAATCATCACACCATCACCTCCCGCCTGTCGTCGACTTGGGAGTTTCTCTTTCTTCCTAATGTCATGGAAGTAATAAGAATGTCCATCAGGACCGTCGAGATTGAATCTATTTTTGTCAGAAAACCGCACACGTTGCCACTCCTCTGTAAACGAAATTTGCTCACGAGCGACGCTCAATCATTTATCTGTGTTTCAAAAATAAAGGATGCTTTTTGTCTTAATGTTTTCGTTTGAGTTTTCTATGAACAAGATGTTCTGATGCCTGTTCCCGTTGATTTTTGAGGGAATTCGCACTTTTTGCTGCAGTGTCCATCTTTCTGATCCTATCGAAACCACTCAGTATTCGAAAGGAAGCCACGTTCCTGCCAAGTATGAGCGCATTGTGTCGCGTAGTTCGGACTGTGCGCCATTCGAAAGGCGCGCCAATTCGAATGAAATTCCCTAATAATTTTGACATCTGCACATGGTAGTCTGTGTTTGACAACCATAAGGACTCTTCCGCCAAGGAATGTTCTGTCTTTCCGAGATACAACAAAAAGTCCATGGCAATTAACTTCGACTGAGTTCACCGTATCTTGGGATAACCATGATACGGTTATCAGCTCAATGTCGACTGTTGATGTTTTGAATATTGATGTAGTACGTCAATAGAGCATTTTTACAAAGAGAGCGCAATGGAGACTCCTATGTTTGGATGTTCTATCTAGGGGACGACATGTTTACGCTCCAGGGATCTCACGACCTGATGACCTGTAAAATGTACTCCTATGGCATTTCACGATTCTCTTCTTTCGCTTCGCGGGTAAAGCGGACTTCGGTGGGGTTGAGGCCCAGCCAGGAAAAGCCACTCGTTCTTCCTGCCCAGTTGAGGTTTCGGCTACGACACTTTTCACTGCTGCAGCAAACGACTCACTACCAGTACCAGGCCGATCTCCCGTATCGTCATGTTTAGGTGCTAGCGAAGAACTGGCCATATAATTCATAACATCCTTATATACTTATTGCTGAAGGCCTGGGTACTGAGTGGAGAGACGAAGTGGAAGAGTGAGGTCTCTTGTAAGTAGCGCGTTTAGGTACATTTCAGGTGGCAGCCATATGGCCGGACTCACCCCGAACTTAAGCATTGCAAAGATTGCAGTTCCTTTAATAAACCAATGAACCTCTACCTTTACCGCAATTCCTGTAGGCCGCATCGCTTTTGTATATTGTCTTTACGTGGCCCAGCTTCTGAGATCTTTTTTTTTTAAAGGGGGGGGTGTTGGCATTCTAATGCATGCCAACACCATGCTGTGGTCAATAGGGTGTCTGTAGAAAGCCCTGTGTATGTAAACATGCAGTGAATATGACACATACAGGGGGTGTACGGTGCCTTCCTTTCTGCACAGTGCTAGCTATGCCGCAGACCACATTAGTTGCCACTACTACTTAACAAATCTTATTGCGGAGATACTGCCCATAAAAGTAAATATGACTCCACTCAGAATTGAACCTCAGACTCCACAAAACACCCTTTTTGGTACTGCCTACCTTGTCCACCACGCCATGCCCGCCAGCTTCAGATATCTAATACAAGCAAACGGAGCTCCAGTATACATGGTGACCTTGTGCGATTGGCGCCCAGACATACTTCGCTCGGTTGAAGACTAGTGAAATGCAAAATAACCTTGTCTAGGAGGATTAAGAAAAGGTCTCCAACTAACTCCTTCAATGAGTCTCTTGATGTGGGTCGTTCCGGAAACGGGTTGACAGAACCTTATCGTCCGTGCAACGTCTTTCTATATTACTGATCCTCGCTCAATCATGTGACAGTCTTCGATATTATGTCACTTCGTCGGAGCTCGATACTATCCACAATCTCATTGGAGCACACATCTAAGAACAACCTTAGAGCAGAATGGGTGGAGATTTAAATTATTCTTCCCCTTCTGTAACCTCTAACTGTTATAATTCTTTATGTTTGTTTGTATATGCAGCATTGGCTTGGTAAGAGCTTTGCAGTTTGAAGCTTCCCCCTGCCACATTTATATGATAGCGGACAGATGACAACTTACACGGGACTGCCCCAGTCTTTCTCACTATTCTATTCGTAGTTCATGTGCTACACCTGAACTATCCTAAGCGAGTCAGGGCCAAAGAGGAATAGTGCCCGTAATCACTCGCTTTCCACACTGTTAATGATGGCTGCCCCGACGGTTGGGAACTACTGTGCATTACAGCGTTAATTGTTCCCTTGGGCTGTGAACGTAAAACGAAAAGCAAAAGGGATGACATTTCCCCTGATCCGAAGGATGCGGCTTCAACGGGACACCCGGAGATAAAGCGAACGGATCACGGGATGATGGGGCGGGGATTTCGGGAAGCTAGGGGAAACTAAAAGCGCCCTCATGGAACAGAGCTGCCAATGGAGTATATTAGGGAAGTCGCTTGCTTCAGCTGATGGCAGCCGGAGAAGCTATGGCAGCAGGACGAAGGGAGCCCGTGATAGATACGAAGAGAACCGCTGACTGAGTGACATTGTAGCTTGAGGAGAGGATCAGTCTCTCGGCAAAGCATGGTACGAAGAGGAGCGAAACTGAGTCGCTACGAGGGAGACAGAGACCCCTTCGGTCGTGGTCGAGTTCACATCCGAAGCAAACCTTCTTTCGCTAGGCATTGGAGATCCACGTACAATCCGTCAGTTTGACAGGCGGCGCTGGTTAAACGAATAACTGTAACGCACGCTCAACCAAGCACGGAGACTGAGAGATGGCGTTTGGCTGAAAACTCACGAACGACCTTTTCCAAGTAGAATAGCTGCTAGGTTGGTTCAAACCACATTTTCGACCGTTTCAGGACTAATAGCGCAAGGAGACATTTGCCAGCTGACTTTAAGCGAACGACTATCCACACACAATCGGTTGAAGCAAATACCCTAATATAATGGCTCCGTCCGCATAAGCATTATGTTTCAGTGTGACAATTTTGAACGAACTGCACATGCTCATGTGAAACTTGTACATGATCGCTCGATTAAATGGGGCGCATGCGTTGTAATACCGTAAGGAATTCTATCACGCGGTTCTCGATGCTTGGATGCAGGGCCTCTATAACATCACCCGCGAATGTATACCTCGCTATTGCGTGAGCTACCTCCCGTAATTTCATTGGTCAGCTCGCGCACAAAACTCGTTCACTTAAGTCAGCAAAAAAGTTTGCAGTGGCGGCAAAAGGATTTTTAATGAACACTGTGAAATAATTGTGATAAGGGTTACGGCTACACGTGTTGTTGACACTGTAATGTGTAAATAATATTATATTGTATATATTATATTGTGTATATCGCGATATCATCAACTGTGTAATTTAGTTTCGAATATCGTGCATTTATATGTAATACTTTTAGTGTCAGTGTGAGCTGGGGTGCAAAAAAACACCCCCCTTATATTTTATTTTTTTCTCTTTTATTTATTTCTTATTTTATCGAGAACTAAAGCGTATTGGTTTGCAGTTCCGAAAATAAACTTGATTTTGAAACTTTGAAACTTTGAAAACTGGAGGACGAACCACACGGAATAAGCAGATTTGTAGTCGGCTGCAGCTTGATTTTTTTATCGCGTTCAGCCTTCGATGAACACCATCCTCAGGCCTTCGCGTCGCCAATTTCTGACAGTATCTAGTATGAGCAGGCGTATTTGAACCTGTACCCTAGCGAAAAAGGTTGGGTGCGGCATTGTCGCCTGCTTGGGACGATACTGTCTATTCCCTTTCGCTGGGCGATGCACCACATGTTTGTGAAGGTGTTGAGCACTGCCTTGGGTTGACCTACGATCTTTCCTCAACACGGAGCATCAGGCTTCCTCGGTCGTCCCCCGATCCGCGAGACAGAGCCTGGACGCTGATCTGGAGTTCCGGAGGCCAAATCCAAAACCAGAAGCAGCGCTACTGGGAGACGAGACCTCGCTGTCCGTTGACTGTAACACACACATAGTTTGAGATGGATGAGGTTGCTTGGTGGCGATGTCGGCTTTGCTACCAGTGGTTCGTTGGTGTATCTCTATCAGTTCTGTAGCGCTACTTCGTTGGAAACTCGCTATTGCTATCGGATGTAGGTTAACTGCTGTCCCGTCCGGCCGACAAGTTCACGTAAGTGTAGCAAGGAACTAGCCTGTCTGAAGTAATCGTACCTTTTGAAATCTGGTCGTCAAAAAATCCAGGAATATTAATCGGATCTAATATTTGCCCTATACATATCTAAAAAAAACTGGAATATGCCGGGCCTGTGAACTTCTACTTTATTTTATTAGTATTTTCTTTACTTTCATGATTTGGCCCATGTTAATAAGGTAACATTTCAATACCCGAATAACAATCTAGATAAGTCGCGTCCACTTGGTAGATCATATGATATATCGCAATACAATGGTGTTGCCTGCATTGATATATTCGTATAAGTGCTTGAGAGCCCGCTTACGAGACAGTTCATCTATTCGCTGCAATGCGCTTTCTCTGTCAGGAGCTTGGCAGAAGTGCCGATTGACTCATGCCCAAACCAGCGAAACGTGAGGTGCAATTCTAGGTTTTGTTATGTAAATCACTGTCTTTTGATAGCTGAAAATGAAACTTCGCGTTCCACAAGACGGAAGTCAGCCTTTTCGATTTGAGAGCGTCAGCGATATTGAAAAGAAATCGCACAATTTCTAAGGACTGTAATAGAAGATAATAAATAGCATACTCAAGACCAAAAGAAGAATATTCGAGACCAAATTTTCTTCCTTTTGCCACCTTTTTTAACTGAAAACTTCACGACGAACAAACGGAACTAATAGACATGTATAAATATGATAAACCTTGGTTTACAGCTCTATGCTAGGTGCAATCAAGAATGTCGCGAATTCTCACAAATCTGTTCGTAGACGCCATCCAAACAACGAGACATAAACAGAAATACCAAACAAGGTTGTACTTTACTTTATACTACTTTTTTTATACTATGCTTGCTTTTGAATGTCATTTTATCCAAGTGAGTAATCAGTGTGGTAAAATTACATTAAAGAGCATTCATTAGCGTAGCTTGCCCACGACTGAAGGGTTTAACGGTGCCTTTTTGAGCTGCTTCCATAGAGCAAACGCAGTGTGTTAACAGGACCCCAGGCCAGTCCCTTGCTATTCTGAAAAGGGTTTTATGCTATTGATCTTACTATTAAAAACGATAATATATTCTCACAAGGGAGCGTTGCGTGTTTTGCTCCCAATATCGATATCACACCAGTGGAGAAAGCCCATAAAATCGTCGAGTGCAAAAGGCGCGAATGATATCAGCAGGCGAGCCGATACATTATGCTAGCGGCGTATACATAAATACATGGCTATTAAAAGTTTTTTTGCTGGCAACAGAAAGCGAACTTAAATAGCGTGAAACATCGGTTGGCTATCTCTCCAGTTTCGCTTATCTGACGCAGACCTTTACTATTGGTTCAATAAACAATATTGTGGCCGATAATCATCATCTTTTTCGAAGTTTAGCGAATTCATTGAGGAACGTTATGGCTAGGCTTGTACAGCAGTGAAGATGAATACTTCCTGTGTGCAGTGGCTCTCGGCAAAAAAGCCCCAGAGAAGGATACACCTCATTTCACATGTGAGATACCGAAATGTTTTTTGAGAAAAGTCGTTTTCATAATAATCAAAATGGTCCCTTTCATATTCCAATTTAATTTTGCTGTGTAATTTCTGTGTAGCTTCTATAAAAAAAAAGGGAATAAAGCAAAAGTGTGGTGTGTGCGTCACTCGTAGTAGCTCCCGGCAGCATTATATGTTCTGGCTAACGATAAGCGTTGACTAGACTATGTTGGTAAGTAAATGTTAACATCTGAATAAATAATATCCAGCGGCTCTGCACCAATGGGTGTCTGCCCAGTGTACTTTACGCGCACCGCCTGACGTCGCATGAACTACTCCAGTATACGCGAAACTGTCCCACTTCGAGCGAGAATAGAAACGAAAAGCATCGGACATTTAATTGGCTGATTGATGGATACATTTGTCGTAAATGAGCCAGCCTTCCTCACCTAAAAGACCAAGCCTGGAAATGAAAACCTCCTGGATGAGTACGCGCCCTTTAGGGTTTTGATGCCCACCGTTACATATTTGCATTTCGAATGGGTCCGTCGTATGAAGCAATGCCGAAAACAGTATCGTAGACTAATTTTGCCTGCGAGTCAATCGGGAAAATTTTATTTATTTGGAATTTAGTAACAACAACCTATCGGTTAAACCAGTGGAAATCGCCCATTATCCCACAGCGAGATGTCGAGTTATCGTCACTCCTCTACACTTTTAGGTACTTAGTAATTTCGTATATATATATATATATATATATATATATATAATAAGCAAGGGGAATGGTACGTAAAGAGGATCTAATCTCATATCGTATATTATATATATATATATAATATTATATATATAATATCGTATATTATATATATATATATATATAATATACGATATGAGATTAGATCCTCTTTACGTACCATTCCCCTTGCTTATTATATATATTATATATAATTATATGACAGTCCCTAGATTACTAGAGTACTCATGTCTATGCTTCATATATAGGACATCGATGGGTCAAATGGTACCAGGTAATTATAGTTTTATATCTACTAAAACCTGGTCAATTTTCCGGATCTGCACTACATCCTTACGATGAATACGGAGCGAGTTGAAGGGCGTACCCTCCAAGAGACTTCAACTTGACATCTTCGAGGCGCTTCCCTCAGGTCTCCTAGGTCCCGCGTGTGCACACACACACGCGCACTCAGTTCCCGTCTTATGAAGAGGAGAAAAGTTATTTAAAATTGCGCGTCTTATCCTGGACATGCACAACCCCCCGCTCAACGATGCCTTCTCCCTACGAGCACGGCCAGTTCGCTGGGCCGAGTGGAAAAGCGAAGCCAGCGCCTTATTCCACACTGTACTCGCAGCATTTCCCGGATTCGCCCAGCCAGGCCTATCCTCCAAGTGCAAACACACTTGAAGAGGACCTAGGTTGCTGCATATCATGCCAGGCAGTGGGCAACCAGCAGGCGCCGACGAATATCTCAGAGCGTTGCAGTGGAACGGTGCATGGCCCTAAACGCGTAAGGGACGCGTTGACTTACAGAGAAATGTAAGTCCTACTGCCCTGCCCCTACGTCGGGGCGACACACGATACGCGATAAACGCAAGCAAGCATCGTCCTCTTCCGCGGCCTCCGCTGGCCGGCAGCCCCAAACACCCCCAGAGACTCCTGATGCTTGCCTACTTGGCTGGCTTGAAGCAACCCGCACGCCAGCCATCGTAGGCGCCTGTGGCATCTCTCGCTCTCTCGCATAAGCTAGCGGCGGCGCCACTCTCTGTCTCTCTCTTCCTCTGTGGCCGCAGTGGCAGAGATAGACGGTAGACATCGACACGCCGGGGGCTACATGACCGTGGTCGTGCGATATACATATATATATATATATGCGGCGATATATATAAGTGTTGGCTGGTCGGACCGCCGGTCGGTTGGCGGCTGGCTGCTTGGTTGGTTGGGTGTCTGTGTCGGCTTCTCTCTTACCCGGATGCCTGCGTGCCTTCCTAAGCCGGCCTCCCGGCCCGCCGGCCGACTCACAAGAAGGAGTGCGCGTAGCATTCCCAACATTCCTTCGAATATTGCCGCCAAAACTCTCTCTGTCTGTCTGTCTTTAGACGGAAGGCAACGAACCCGCGCCGTCCCTGTTTGCACGCAACGGTTCTACCCCATCTACTAGGTAAGGCATGCCACCTCCCCGTAGGCATATGAACGTGGTACACGAGCGACACTGCGCTGCATCGCGCTAACTTCTCGCCGCGCCACTAACATACCCCGCTTTTTCACCGAGGCTCATACACGAGGTGCACACACATGTGGTGTGAACAACGGCTGCCGGCTGCCTGCCTGCTTGCTTGCTTGCTTGCTTGCCTGGCCGAGTAGACGAGTTCAACGCATATTTCCGTGGTGCTGCTGCTGCCGCTAGCAAAAGGAAACCGCACTTTCACGCGCAGCATCGGATCGCCCGTGGGAGATCCAGAGAGCGGCCGCAAGCCCGCCCACACGGTGGTCTTTCTTCAGGGAGACAGGCAGGTGAAGAGACAGGCCATCGTTTCGTCTTCTCATTCAATGAATATCTGCTGGAATGACTCCCGTGTACCAGCCAGCGCCACCGTCACAGTCACCCAGAACTCGCACACGGTAGTCGCTGGCAATCTTCTTTTGCAACAGCAGCGTCAGCCGACTACCCATCCAACTGCTGAGCACTCACCATCGTCTACACCACGACTACCGCCACGTGCAATTCGAAACTAAAAATGCTGGCAGAGTATTTTGCAAGTCAGAGAAAGGCAGTTTTGATCATTGAGAGACCTCAATAGCAGGCTGGAGTCTATCATACGTCGAGTACCTGTTTCACAGTATTTACCTGTTTCACACCTATTTGCTTATAGGCTGTTTAACAAGCAAAGGTAAATATTACTGTGAGCTAAGCTAGTTGTATTTGGGGTTCAGGCACCGCCAAGGACTTTTGAGAGGACAAATTATGAGCGAATGGACCAAGCTTAAGCCATATGACAACCAATGTCGATCCAAATGTAAGAAATTTTACGCAAACCTGGGTAAATTGGTTGAGCCGTTTCAAAGGCGCATGAAAGCGGGGTAGCTCATGGTGCTCCGCTATTCGTAATATAAAATCAAGGTATGAACGTTTGTTATCACCATGGGAATAAATCCGGAGTAATTCAAAGAGAAATGTATATTTCAACTCTAGTGCCACAAAATGGCATTGTGCCCAGACTCCGTTAGAGACGCCGGCGAGTGGACATTTCATCACTTAACGATGGGTGACACATCGGAAAAGTCAATACATAGAGTACACTCTTCTGCTGCTGGTTCTACTACCAGTGTGCCAAATCACTATCCTCGATATACTAACATAGACATAGAGGGTTATTGCTGCTGATTCTGTCACCCTGTTGGTTCGGCGCATTTGCTTGTTGTTCATAGAGTTCGAAATGCCCTTTCATTAGTCAGGTTGCTGCAGTTCGAGCGTCGCTACTGCATTGGCGGCGTCAAATTGACGCACGAAATTGAAAATTGACGATGAAGGCTGTATGGCCATATGGTGATGGAAGCGGCGGCGGCGGCAACGGCAGCAGCAGCAGCAGCAGAAATGTTGCCACTGTCATGAGCTGCGCTGTGTGTCATCGATGTTATTGGCTTTTTCTGCGCGATGCTGCGAAATACGGAGGTACGGCCTGGAGTTAACTTGAAGTTATTGGTGTTCCCTCATATCGCATCATCGAGAAAAGGAAAGAGAGAAAGAGAGAGAGAGAGAGAGAGGCGGTGGCAAAGTTGTCGTCGTCAGCGGCTGATGGAAAGCAGATTTGGTTTGCTCACATCGAGATGATCATCATCAGATCTGGTCGAAGCGTTCGCACAGAATTGGGGAAGGTGGTTGCTCGGGGTAATTTGTCAGTTGCTAACGATTCATCATCCTGTTTGCCCGCTTCGCCTGCCTACCTAATAGTGACCATGATAATCGTTCGAGTCGGTCAATGACAGCAAATCAACGTTATGCAATGTCAATTACTTTGGGCGTCTGTTTCGAGTTGGGCGCTTTCTTTTCAAACTACTTCAAAATGCGTTGTAACATTCTTGTGGCACATTCTCCCTTTTCGATTCGAATAGTAATAACATTTTTTATTATCCCTTACTTCGTCGCTAAATGAATCGCTTGCATGAATTCATCACGGAGGCTAAACAATAATAAAGGACTACAGATTCGGGACGGCCAATGCGGTAACAAATAGCCTATGTGGGAAGTGAGTGAAAACTGTAACATTATTCAATTCAATTCAATTCAAAAACACCTTTATTAACAAAAGGGGGTTTTACATTTGGTGTACAAAAATTAGTTAGTGCATAGTATATGCATGAGTGTTTCTGAGCATTCGTGTCGCTCGAAATGAAAACATATTATTGACTCTTTCGGTCTTGGCGATTTGTACTGTTGATATGGTTTGTCCACTCCGCAGATTATTTTGTCTGACATTAAAATATTTATAATACGAGTTTGATGATAGTAACCTTTTGTAAAAACGCATATCTGCCTGTTTGTGTAGGTCAGTAATTGGAGGTAAGGTAAGAGTCGAGCGATCGATGCCACATCTAAGCGAGACGCGTGTTAAGAACTTTGATTGAACTCGTTCCATAGCATCTAAATGTTTCTTAAGATATGGTCGCCAAACTTCACAGCAGTATGTAAATTTCGGTATAACTAAACTCTTATAGAGCTGCATATAAAATTCCGGCCTTTTCACAATAAAACAACGAAATAGTGTGTTACAAACTAACGTTGCGGACTGAATGACTTGTGTAATATGAAGGTTAAAATCTAAGTCCGGTGAGACCATCACGCCCAGGTCCCTCATACATTTCACAATCGGTATAGGCTGGGCGTTAAGAGTATATATGTGAGGGTCTGATAGACATAATGTGCCACATTTAGGAACGGATATAATCATATCATTTTTAGAGCACCACCTTGAGATGGCATCAACGGCTTTCTGCAGATCGCGTCTTTCGGTTTCGGTCTTCGACGGGCCGTAAAGCTTAAGATCATCCGCGTAAAGTTTATGTGTTATGGACTGCGGAATAGTGTTTTTTAGGTCTAAGATGTAAATACAAAATAATGTGGGTCCCAAGCAGCTACCTTGAGGCACCCCAGAGGGGCAGGCACCGCAATTACTAATACTGTTTTTTACACGTACACAAAATGAGCGGTTACATAGGTAGTCAGATATCCAACAAAAGGACCGTGAGTCAATTCCTAGGTTTTTAATTTTTGCTAAAAGTGAGGAGTGATTTACTCTATCAAACGCCTTAGAAAAATCGAAATATATGCAGTCGAACATTTGTTTGTTGTTGATGTAAATGGTCCAATCTTGAACCATATCAACCAGCTGGGTGGCGGTGGATTTTCCCTTTGTAAAACCATGCTGTGCCTCATCAAGTAACCCCTGAGTCGTTAAAAAACTAAATACATGGTCTACAAGCAATTTCTCAAATATAATACAAGCTATAGAGGACTGGGCCACTGGTCGATAGTTATCGACATCGGATTTAGACCCCTTCTTGTGGACAGGGGTTACGACAGATGTTTTAAAATACTCTGGCACAATGCCGTCCTCATAGGACCTGCAGTAAATAAGATATAAGGGTTGGGATATGGTTCTCCCAACCTTTTTGTAAAAAATAGGAGGAATTGAGTCAGGTGTAAAACTACATTTCATGGGTAAAGCCTGGATCTTACTAAATATATTTTCCTCTGTTATTAAAAGGGGCGTAGACTCATTTGTGTGATAGGTAAGATCCGTAGGAGCCACGCTAGGCTGTTTGACGTAGACGGTTGAAAAGAAAGCTTTGAAAATGTGTGCCTTGGCCTTGTCATCTGTTATAATTTTATCATCCTTTATAAGCGCACCTATCTCCTCTTTTCCCTTCAAGCGCTTATTTGCGTAACGAAAAAATGACTTAGAGTCCTTAAAGTCAAGATTCGATTCCTCAAGGATGCGAAGCCTGGTGCTAGCTTTTCGTAAATTGGTTTCATTTTTAGGATTTGCATCTGTTTTCATCAGAGCCTCAAGTTTATTTATATAGGTTTTAAGGCTCTTGTTTCTTGATTTGATTAAATTTCCTCTTTTAGGTACGAATTGTTCAATTAATATGTGGAGCTGGTTGATAAATGTATTGAACATACTATTTACAGAATCACAGCTCGAGAAAAGCGTCCTCCACGGAATGTGGCATAACCTAGCCTCAATGCTTTCATAATCTCCTCTCCAGAAATCATAGCCACCTTCATCGTTTACCGTGCAACCGGTATCAAAAAGTACAGTAAAAGTTATCGCATTATGATCGGAGGGTATCGGGGAGGTCAGAGTAGATAGTTCATCGATAATAAAAGGATCGGTAGTAAGTAGAAGATCTAAGATGTTTCCTTTGGTAAAACCGGCTAGAGAATTAGGATCGCGCTTAAGTGGACGGGTTACCTCCGTTATCAGTTGGTAAAGCCCATTTTCAACACAGGAATTTGTAAAATTTGCCTCCATCGAGTTCGAGTCTGAGAGGACTATATTGCACCAGTCAATGTCAGGGAGGTTAAAATCGCCTAGGATAATAATTGGTTTCGTTACGTCACATAGTTTAGTCACTGACTGACAGACTGCCTCAATTCGCTGTTTACGCTCTGCAGCATTTCCGGCGTTAGTGGCGTAAATGCATGCGAAACGGATGAAGTCAAGGTTATAGTACAAATCAACTGCCACCATTTCTATATCACACAATATATTCACTTCACAGCATTTCAGGTAGTTCGCTATAAGGACACAGACACCGCCACCCCTCGAGTCTCGATCGCATCGGAAAACATTATAACGATCCCCACATGATAACTCCCGATTTGATATGTCTTTGCCCAACCAAGACTCTGTTATCAGCACAATGGAGATGTTATGAAGGCATGTGTACGCATGTAGCGAGTCAATTGCACCGGGTTTAACCAGGGATCGAGCATTAAGATACAAACATGTTAGGGAGTTTGGCAGTGACGGGGAGGGGCTGGTGGATGGCACTACTGAGTTTCCGGGATTGGCTATGTACAATGGTGGTGGAGCGGTTACTGTTTTTGAAATAGGAAGTCCGGTGGGTGTTCCCAGACTGGGATATGAGAATTGTGGGGAAAATTTTGGACTTTTGGGAGATATCCACGGTTTCTCGATAATTTTGGGTGAGCAAATAAGTGCCCGCGACGCCGATGATGGCCATTCTGCTCAGCGTGAGACTCTTGTCGATAGTTTGAATCTCTTTTCTTCCTCTTTTCATTTTTTCTCTCCCAATTGCCTTTTCTTATGCGCGCGGGCGCGCTAACATCTACGATTTTTGGTGGAGGTGAACCTCGGAGCAGGTAACGCCGTACTAGGGTCGAGATTTTAGCTACAGCCATGATGCAACCATGCTCATTGTAGTGGAGTCCGTCAGCACGAAAACCATCAGACGGGATTTCTAGGTCTATGAAGTTTTGATCTAGTCTATGGAACAAATTTCTTATGGCCTCATTGCAGTTTCGCACAACTGCGCTCAAATCCTTCTGTCTTCGAGCATCAACTATGGCCGGTATAGAATAAAATGTGACAGACGATTGTCTGTCTTCACAAAATTTTACAAATTCTTTAAGTTGAGAGCAGAGAGCGTCTGTCATTTTTGAGTGGTCCCCTGCATTGAGAACATCAACAAGCCCAGCGTGAAGATGGATGTCAAATGAAACATCAGATGCAATGTTCATATGAAATTTCACCTTATCAATACACCGGGCCAATGTCTCACCACCACTTCCATTTACCACTAGTTCCTCAGACAAACCAATCGACTTCTTCAGTAGTCGCGACATGTGTCGAAGGTTTGAATCGCCGAAAACGAGGGCAATTCGGTCTCTACCATCTGACTCCAGCTCAGGGGCACCAGATTGTTTGTTTTGGGTTGGCTCATATGGAAGATCGTCGATGCAGATCGCAGTGGGTTTAGTTGACGGATCCCCTGCGTCGATACATTTTGCGCTTGTTATCTGGGTTAGAGAGTCAGAGATAGACTGAAGCCTAGCATCGTACTCAGCCCCAGATCTCTCTAGTTCCCCTTGAATTCTCCTCAGCGCCGACATAATTTCTTCAAGGAATGCCTTCTTTATTATGACGCAGTCTGTTGAGTGGTTATGATCAGCTGTCACGGCCTGAGACATCTGCCCACCAGCGCTATCAGCAGCATCAGTAGCAGCACTACGATTATTCGATGCTTCCACCTCAAGTTCGATTTGCCTTGTACAATGAACACACACGTAGGGGGTATTCGATGTGATGTGACGAGCAACGTGCGTCTTGCTATAGAGGCCATTACAATACGTACACTCAACTGCGTGGGCGATGATGGGTGCCCGATGTGTAGTTGGAGTGGCCATTTCAGGGGGAGAGGGGGACGACCGCTTGTACCGGTTTGAGGGAGTCTCCAGGAAGCTGAACATGATCAACCTATTGGTGGCCTTCCGTGCGTTATCGTGAGGGGCCAAACACTCGCTGCTTTATATACGTGTGTCAGCCGCGACAGCTGGTGCGAATTTGGTTGAGTTCAGGTTGACATGTGGGTCACTTATGGAGAAAACACCTAGTTGTAGAGGTATCACCGTCAGCAACCGGTCACAACGATGCACTGGAAGTTGGGTAGTGGGTTTCACAATACTGCATCAGGTGACAGGGTGTCTGAACCAGTGTAAAAGGTAAACTAGCAGGAGCACATAAATAACACAGCCTGACAGGTGTCACAAACGGACGGACAGGATCAAGTCCGGAGTTATTGGATCAAAGGTAGTCAGATGATGGACAACTTGAAGTATTCTTATTCTTTTTCATGGAAAAACCGTTTAAGATACCACATGAATGTCCATGAATAAGATACCACATGAATATCGTTTTGAACTGAATTTCATTAACGAGACGCGAACGCTAACGAAACGAAAGAGAGAGAGAGAGAGATGTGAAGGACTTCAGTTGACAACTCGGTGCTGAAGGTGACACACAAAGCGCCCGAGGACGACTAATGCCAACCACGTATTGTGCTCAAATCAAACAGAAGACTACACTATGGCATACCAATGGTAGCGATTTTGTCCATCAATTGTCTTCTCCTCGGGAACTGACGGACGGAAGCCTATTGCTTGGCAAGCCTATTTACCGAAATTTGTGACTTCTGTGCAATAACGATCGTTAGCCATTGCGGCTCGATAGGCGCATCCAAAAAACACAAAGTAGTTCAATTAAAAATTGAGACAGTGGACAGATCGCGGCGGGACACCATTAATTGAGTAAAAAAAATTGATCTCAAACGAAAAGCTGGTGATCACCTTTATTTTGGCAATAATCACCAGGGAGCCACAAGTATGGCTCTAGAATCACGTTAAACATCAAATCTTGCAATTGAGCCTACTTATTTCAGAAGAGGAAAGGTTATATCGCTACGAGTACCAGTTGCACTCCGAAAGGAACAAATGACATTATCATAAATAACTTGAGGTTGAAATATCGTGGCCAATCTTTGACGGGCACATAGAGAAAAAATTATATTTCAACAGCTCGTCGTATCTCATGAACGTTGTTAGTGGCAACGAATAACATCAGTAAATATAAAAGATGAAACAGAGTTGAATGGCAACGGACTTTTATCTGTGAACTTTCTTCTTCTTACAGCGAGTCGAGGTATCAACCAACAAGGTATCAAACAAAATAATATACAACGCCCACTCTGTAGTTGACAATAATTCTATGTATTCAAAAAACCTTCAACATGTAACTAGATATGTTTCACTTTTAATATATAATTAAAAGAAGACGCAAAATTAGCTGCTCTCGGTGGGAGTTTTCCTGATGATCGACACTTACCAAACTCTCATATTGAAATTATGTTGAAATCGGCCTCACTGGTTCGTCACTCACTCCGACGTTCGACAAATTTTCGATTATCCGATGGTGGAACCTCTATAACCTAAAGCTCGGCTTCTTCTCTTTGTCTTTTGTTGATCACTTCATTCGTACGAAATCTCCATTTAGATGAAGCTCTGCCGGCAGAACCCGACGGCCAATAGGGTGGCCAATGGTAGAGCTATGTCGCTACAGCAGGGGACAGTAGTCGGCATCGACGGGGTCATCCGTAGACCGATGTGTCGAGTATTGTTGCTTTATTATATATATATATATATATATGTATGTATAATGGGTGTCTACCCTTTATATATTATATCATAAGAAACAACACGGTTCTTCGATAGGCGCTCCTCCGCGTCTTAGCCGTAACCGCTGTCTACAGAGCTATTTTTGCACCGAGGGATAAAAATTGGTGCATACACCCGTTGTACAGATAGCTACGAAACTATAATAGCATTGCCATTATTATAAGCTGTATTACAATTGTATTTCGTAAATTGAATTATTCCACCTCTATATTGGGCAATATTAATAGCTCACAATTATTGACAGTCCATCCCGTGAGATATCCGAACGTGCACCCATTAACCAAAAAACGATTACATTAATTTCTACTACACAAAGATGTTCGGAGGCACGACGAGCGACCTTGCCATTTCACCCATAATTGTACGCGTCCGTATTTCACCGTCTCGTCTAAGGTGACCCCCCAGGACGCTAACCCGATTCCATTTATCAGGACTCTGCAGAACTACTTGGCGGATAGCGACTGGAAATAATTCGCCCTCTGGACAAATGTCGAAATTAGTTTGTCGGAGGACGGGTTGTGTGCCACAGCAACATTTGGGCCAAGGTCGTCGAGCGATCTTTCTGAGCAGAGCGCAGCCTTGATAGGGCTTACGTGGATGAAGGTAGCTGCCCTCGATTTGAAACAACTAAGAGGATAATTTGCTCCGGCGGAAACGGGTTTAGGCCTGATCAGTAGCGGTACCATGGACCTTCCGACAGGTGACGAAATAAAGGATCGATTTGATCACCTGGCGGGCTCGGGTAGAGCCGACACTCGTAAAGAGTGACGTTTACGCCGATGTGAGCGTGGTGACGTAAAATGAACAACCTTGCCAGACATGACCCTCACGAAAGTACAATTGGGTATGCCTCATTAAAGCTTAGGTGCCACCTCGCGTCGATCAGGTTTTCGCTAGGAGCGGGCCATCGTAGTCGAGGCACATATTGAGGACGGCGAATGGTGACTTCGTCGATGGTTGTTCACCACTTCTGACTGCAGCCACTCTGCTTCCAAAGTAGTGCTGCTGTGTGAATTTGATAAGAAGCCTTACAGCGGATTGGCGGTGTGTAATGTCGGCCGTCATGGATCCTCCTCCCTGAGCCGTCGATTCAGTCGGACAATGACCGCGAGTGTGCGACCAGGACACTTTCAAGGATGCTAAATCGATTGACGTCGATGACGACTGGTCACAGTGCTAGCGGTGGTGGCACGGCGTCTACAAGCGACACTCGGTTGCTGCCCATTTTGGCTGGGCGCAATTTTTTGCACGGCCTAGCAAAGTTTATTCACAGTGTTGCAGCCTCCCTGGGCCCGACCACCATCTTGATTTTCCGCATGTTCCGCGGCCAAGAATCCTCGAGTTATAATGTCCACAGTATGAAACACTCCCGGGAAGTGGTGCAAGTCGTCCGCACTCGATAAGTGCTGCTCGGCGACACGGTTGCAGACAAATGTCGCCCTAGTAGGTAGCCTACGAATCCGTGTAGTTGACGGATTTCTCGATGCTGGTCATGAGGGGCTCTACTATGAAGGACCGCAGGTTAGCTGTCATAAATGCGGTCATAAGCTGCAGTCACGGTAGCGTGAGTGCGTCGCTCGGTACCAGCCGGGATTTGGCTATGAACAACGCACAGTCGGTGGTGTCATCGGCGTAGTTGGTTTGCAGGTAGACCACAGCTGTGCATGCGACTTCTGAGGCATCGTCGAAAAAGTGTAAATGATACAATGCGACTGGCTTGTTTGACGGGCTATACTGGCGGGCGATGCACAGTTCAAGTAGATCATTGGGTTCCAGCGCCCATTTCTTAAATTCTTCGACAATACTCCGTCCCACTTTAGCGATTGGCTTCAGAGTTGCTGCACGAGTCGTTTGCCGCGGAGAGTGTTCGGCACCAGCCAGTCAATCGCATTGAATAAAGATGCTACGAATCGCAGAACCAT
This sequence comes from Stratiolaelaps scimitus, assembly GCA_019614645.1. Taxonomy (NCBI): domain Eukaryota; kingdom Metazoa; phylum Arthropoda; class Arachnida; order Mesostigmata; family Laelapidae; genus Stratiolaelaps; species Stratiolaelaps scimitus. Next base: position 1,085,755 of record JABWDB010000038.1, read on the forward strand.
ACGTTTGGTCGTGCTCGAGAAAGAAGTGACTTTGTTGCCAAGTGGTGCAAGTAGTGGATTTGTTTTCCAACGTTTGTTGACTCGAGCGATGTCAGCGTATTGCCGGTGAATATGGTGGCATTCGGCGTTGTGAGAATGTTTCTGACCAGATCATTGTGGTATGGTGAGTTCACGAACCTTTGCACTGAGACCGGGTCCACCAGTGTTTACGGAGGGGAGGCATGAGCCTTTTCTCCAGAGTTCATGAGCGGGATGGTGTAGGTGTTCTAGTTGCGGGGCTTCTATGATGGACACCACGTTCCCCTGCTGCCCCCTACTTCCGTGCTTAGACAGCCTGGCAAATTGTGCAGTTTGAATTGCCACACTTTCCAATGCGTATTATTCGTAATGTTCTTATAAAGACTCTGTTCTAGTGATAATCTAGTGTTACTCGGTATAGGCACATGACTCACGTGGTCATGTATGAAGTTGTTGGATTTTACCAACAAAAGGTAACAGATGATAGGTTGTAGATTTTTATTTTTTTCATTCACGCGAAATTGGACGTCCACTAACCAGCTAAAGTGGATCGACCAAAATACTCGTTGAAGAGAACGTTTCAGAGCTTTCCAAGCGCCATCTCAAGCAGATAAAGAGAAATCTGTGACACTTCTAGCGCTGATTCGTAACCGTGATGAACGTTCGTAACCGTTTTGGGTATGTGGGTTCACCACCACATACCCAAAACCAAACAAGCTACTCGTTAGTGAAATGCACGGGATCAAAGGCCGCCGACAATGGACAGGACTGAGATATCGATCGGAAAGATGTACGCTGCCGTTTGGGATACAAATGGAATTAATCTAATCGACTATCTTGAAATTGACAGAACGATCATAGGAGAATACTACGCCGGACTTTTGGATTTTTAAGCAACGCAACGCTGGGAATCGGTTTGAAATGCAGAAGAAGAAGAAGAAGAAGGAGATGGTGTCCCACGAGGATTTTCACCTGCTCACAAGTCATATCTTACTATCGTCAACTTGGTTGAGTTGGGCTTCGAAATTATCGAACACCCACCCTATTCTCCAGAACACCCCGTGTGACTACAAACTCTTCAAAAATTTCAAATCGCACCTCAGGGACCAGCGCTAAGAGACAAATGACAGCGTTATGGCCGCCGTAGTAGAGTTTTTTTCTCTCAATAATTGTTTTCCAATATTTTTTATTTATAAATACATGATATCCTATAAATATATATATATAGTATTCGTCATGTATTGTGTCAATTATTGACATTCTCATTCTGCCGCGTATCATTTGGCACGATAGATTTGTAACTCCGCAGCACAGCTATGCCTCTGTGCAGTGATGAATTGAATAGATCCCCTTGTCAGAAACCCTGAAATCAAAAATGATGAAGATCTAGTTCAATGTAGTGTAACGCGATTAATATTGAGCGAAGCCAAAACGAATATCGGGGATGAACGGGTCATTGTATTATCGAAGGGAAAATCGCGGCTGCAGCGGAAGTGGCCGTGAAATATCCTGTCGTGGTTTGCATATGAAATAAAGCGGTGCAGGAGGGCGTCAGCGGCGGCGAAACAGTCTGCGAAGGCTGCCGCACTTATTGCCTGCCATGTAAAGTATTATAATACGGCCTTTAGTAAGCAGAGTCTTTGAGCCCTTGCTGCTGCAGCTGCTCCTGTTTTTGATCTTAGTCGTCGATGAAGGAAGATGGAAGATTCCTGCATTTGAAAGACGTTTGACTGGCTTTGAAAAAATTCGCCTCTTTGAGAGGAGCGAATTTTTGAAGGCTTAATAAAGAGGTGGCAATACGGAACGCCTATCGACATATGGATGAGCGAGCCAAAGATATAGACATACATCTATATAGACATATGGATGAGCGACCCAAATTGAACACTGCTCTTGCTGCGATAAGTCGACAAAATATTGATGGACTTGAAAATCGCATGGGTTATTACTGCTACGAAGTTGAGTAGTATAAGATTTTGAGATTGGAATATTGTCACATATTTGTTAGTCTATAGCGCTTCTTGTAGGATCTACTTCGCAAATCGTAAGTAACGTGACTACTTGGGCTGTGCACTGTTGCACTATCAAATAAAGTAACTATCCATATTTTGGTCTCAATTTCAGCAAGCTTCATTTCAATTTCAATTCAAATTGTGGTTTATTGACGAAGCTGTAGTTCTTACAATGTGAGTTCTCGATATATATATATATATATATTATATATATATATATATAAAGATTATTGAATCACATATATATATATATATATTAATAAAGATTATTGAATTGCATTCCCGCAAACCATATTTGTCTACTAGGCATTATTATTAGAGCGCTTGCAGCAGTTGACCATCTTCACCTATCAATTTGGTATACATATGTCTCAGGATACAACGGACACTACATACCTTTTTCTATTTTTGATGACGGAGAATGCTAATGCAGATTAGGTTTCACATTCTAGATACAGCTACACCTCAGCTGTCTAGATGTCCATGCCCCATACCTAAATATGTCATCATTGACGTAGGGACTTCTGTACATCAAACGGGACGATGTTCTTCTCTCTTCTGATCTCGTTGACTTGCTCTTTTCAGTCGATTGGGTATCCCCTAGAGCACCTGTCATTTATCCATTCGACGATCAATTCCAAATCGTGCGCGACAGGTGTTAAACCATACACGTCTTTTGTGATAGGTTGTTATCAACTATATTTCTGGTTATACAGCATGTGGAATGTAGACAACGAGCTTGTATCACAATAGTAACAACAACAACATACTGGCCTTAAAATGTGGGAACCGGAATATCTACGACAGCCCTTAACGATTTTGCAATTGGAGCATCTACATAATAGATAATTTTTCAACACAATTAAATAACGTTGCTCTACTTGTCCAAAATGCTACATATATAATAATATCAAATTAATTCGCATAATGATCACTTTGGATACACACATATTATGTGGCATATGTCGTATCGCGGGGCACAAATAGATTATACATAGTGTTATTCTAAAGAGTATCATAATTGGATTGAATAGCAAATGGTTTCAAATTACTTCGTTTTATTTTTATCACTCGACACAATCCGACACCGAAGACATATGGTCGTCAAACAACAATACCTTGTACCTTGACTCGATGACGAAGTGATCCGCAAATCTTAAATCTAGTTCGAATTTTGAGCGATGAACTGATATTCTACATCCTGCGTGAGAAATATGTCTATTTATGGTGCATATTTCTTTAGATCTCTCAAAAGGATGTCTGCAAGCTCCACTCTTTCATTCTATCAACATCATTGTAGAACCCAAGCAGCAGCATCGAATGGGACCGAGAACGTTGTCAAGAAAAACAAAGAACTCGTTCCCCACACGAGGAGCTTGCTTTGTCCTACCAAAAGTAAATACGCAAAATTACCAGATTACCATACGTAGAAAGGGAATATTTGAAAACCTCGTATTCTAGGCCAATATGAGCTCTGTCTCGTCCACACCCGTTCTGCTGTGCTGCGCCCTGGCAAAAAAAAGTCAGAGAGAGAGAGCGCAAAAGCGAGAGTGAGTCCACCCGTCTGGAGAGCTATGAGCTGGTAGGATCTGAAGAAATAGAAAAGCGGAGACACAAGATGGAAGGCAGGCCGTTGCTGTCAGAACCGGCAGTTCGGAGACTGCTTGTGGCCCACAGCTGTCGGAGCAATAGACGACGCTGGAGACTACCGAAACAGCTTCAATCCGTCCGCCTAGCCGACCCCCCCCCACCTTCGAATGGCTCGAAGGACAGCACTACGGGGTGAGTGCGGAGTCAAGAAGACTGAAAATGTTCGCTCTTCTTAGACAAGAATCAACTCAATCAGGGGGGCGAGGGAGAGAGAGAGGGAGTATGGAGACGTAAAGATAGAAAGAACGTGTATGGAAGGGCCTCTTCGAGGCCTCTTCATGATTAGCATTTTAATAAGGAGAAAGCAAGAATGAATGAATGAAAAAATGAAAGAAAAATATAGAAGAGAGACACAGACAGTGGCATACCACCACTCTGCTAATGCTCACACGGGCATCTCTTAGTACATGAACTTCCACTTCTGATACGAGAAGCACATGCACATCGGAGTCGACAAATTGTATATACCGAACGCATTGAGAGAGAGAGAGAGAGAGAGAGAGTGAGAGGCTACAGCCCGCAAGTGTAAGAACCAAAATGTTCATGAAATATCAGACTAAGCGTGCAAGGATGATGTCCGTGCCGAGTTAGAGTCGATCTGGGCAGCGAATCAGGTTATCGTTCAGCTTGGACAGTGTCACTGTCCCCGAGATTCCATTCGTTCTCGAAAATATAAAGGCTGGTTAGGGCTGTGGAGCGAAGGGTGTTCCTAGTAAGCTGTTGAAACTGAACGCCTCGACTCTTGCTCGACCGGTCATCAAAGATCTGTACTTGACCCTCTTGTGTTCATTGTCTTTACGAATTTCGTTCTCTTAATATCTCGGCAGTTGGCAGCTGTAAGACAGTCGCGTATGCAGATGATACATCATTGTTATATCGTCTAGACCTCGCTAGGCTTGACGAAGTGGTGCGTATTTCCCTTGCGTGTACGGAAAAGGCCATCGAGACATTCAAAACCCTTGGTCTTGTTGTCAACACCAGACTGTGTATAGTGCTATTTCGTCCCGCGGAAAATCTGCGATGTACAGGTGGTCACTCTTGGTAGGACACGAATTGAGTTCTTTGAGACTACCGAATGCTTGGGACCCTATCTGTGTGAGACATTAAAATGGCAGGGTCACATAAAATCTTTAGTCCCTAAATGCTACTCTATCGTTGCAGCTTTAAGACGTCTCGGACTAATAGATGTGCCGTTGTATTTCTCGTTAACAAGGTGCTGCTACTACGGAGTACAATAAGAGCTATGTATGTTTGGTGGAAGCCGCAGAGTTCCTGTTGATCATCTATTTACCTTGAACGAATTGGTCTTGGTCGATAGGCTTTATATTATGAGAAAGCCCTGCTTGCATTTAAGACTACGAGGATACCGCTGAGATCTCATTTCCATTCACGACTCATAGACACATCTCACCTACAGCCCATCCTCTATGTGGGGTGTCGTTCCTCATGAAATTCGCTCACTCACTTCTGGTATAACTAGGATGTAATAATTTGAGTAGGTAGAAATGTATATAATTTTTACGAATGTGTAAGTAATGGTGTGGAATAATTACAATCAAACGATGCTATTGTCAAGATATTGTGCATGGTGACACTTATTTTTACTTCTTACTTTCCACGAGAATTTAAGTAGAAGTCCTACAGTACCAAGATAAAAAGAAACCTTATTCAGGAGGGCTGGTCCTCATGAGGCATTCTTCGTTACAGAGAAAAGAAAAATTCTAGGTTTCGCAAATTGTTGTCAGATAATTATTTGTCCTCTTTTCAGGACAACGAAATTCGAGCTCGGTGTGCTTTGGTATGAGAGGGGATCGTGTCTAGACGTATAAGATCGAGTAAAATAATTACATTTAGTTAACTCAATTATTTTCCGCGACACCTGATGAATTTTGGGCTATCAGCTGACATTATACTCGTTTGTCAGCAAAACATAACTTATTTCAATGCACCCTTTGCCCACCTTTGCCTTAACCCTATTAGATTAACATCTGTGACCAGTGTGCACTTTCAGAATTTGCCATCACTCCTGAGTTGACGTTCGAGAACAGGAACATCAACTCACCAAGGGCATCAACAATTTTGCCCTAGTTGTTTTTGCGGCAAGGTCGTCGCCGTTGCCAACGCCGTAGTTGAAGCTACTGCAGAGATGTATATGTAGTTCTCTTCTGCATCCAAAGTTTGAACAGCTCTATAATAATACTCAGTATTATAATACATCAGCTGTGTTCAAGGGCCCCATGGGTATCCTAAAGTGCGGCATCGCATCCTGTGTGCCTTATCCTTACGCCTCTGTACAAAGATGCACTAGTAGAGTGCTTTCTATTCTGTATAGCCTTGCGGCCACCTCCATCATATGACCACGTTGTCGTTGCTGTTGTTTCAAGCAAACAACGCAAATATGATCAAGAAAGCGTCACATGATCCGTTTTCAGGCTGGTATCATGAAAGTGAATTATTCGATAAGGGAAAACTTGCAACTTACGTATTTTAATCAGAGTAAACTACGTTCTGAAGTCAACATTTTTTCATTATTACCATGATATTAGAATTGTTACTTATTAAATGCACTCTACCTATTATAATTTCTATGCACGTTGGGTTCGAGACTTGGATAAGCTTGGCTATACATTGAGAGGAAGGTTGTATGCCAGGATGTACTCTGTTTGTGAGCTGTATAATAGACAATATGAAGAGATGATATAAGAGAGTGAGAATCTCTTGTCGATTTGATGGCTACGGATCTACCACTGGTCATATCTTTCCAACGTAGATATTGGACAAGTTTTTCCTTGCTTCGATCTACACGGCTCTACACTTAAGCATTCTTAATTAATAATAATGAAATATTGGCTGTTCCTCTCACTGATTTTAAAAAATGATTAAAAATCAAACGTTTTCCTCATTACTACCTTGAGCTTCGGTTATATATGTTGGCTATTTGACTGTGAGCTCCGATTATTGGGGTATAGGCTTGCAGCCTATACTTCGTAACTCTAAGCTAACCTCTCTGAGTGTTCAAGTGACACAAATATATTGTGGTGGACATCGAGAGATCGTATATTGGAAAAAGATGCATGGTGGCTCGAATATATGATTATTAATGTGTTTTTTTTTGTAATAATTTTACAGCCTTTAGTTAATGAGAACCAAGTGATCCCTGTTTCGTCCTTAGCAAAATGTCGTATGTTCAGATGTTCTTATCTTCTATTACTGGAAGTCCAGTAACTTGTTATTAAAAGTATTTAACTGGACAAAATGTTGGTATTAATTTGAACATCTTAATGACGCCCTTTTTAGTGGCAACAATGTAGATGATTTTCCAAACAGTCTAAATATTGACTTCGGCCCTACGATAAGGCATCAGGTCTTATACAACAGGGACTAGAAGGTAGTCCAGAAAAGACCAGAATGACGCTCAGCAATACGCACCAATGGTAACTGAAACACAAAATCGTCAGTACATGAAGACGCGAGGTCATTAACTTCCGTGAGTAAGACTTACAATTTAACATAAAAATACACAATTAAACAATGATCTTCCATATTAATACAATCTCTATAAATATGTCATTTTACTATAGACACTGACATACTGTGCTATTTTTTTTTTGGAAAACCGTTAGTGCAGAAGTTAGTACCTTCTGCACTAACGGTTTTCCACACTACTGCATTCAGTTTTTGATTCACAGTTAAGCTGTGTGGCACCCACTTGCGGTTCAACTTTTTCTTACCGATACCACGGAATAAGATGACAATAACTAAACCCTCACTAACTTTAACGCCTCGGCTATTTCATGACCCTCAGCTCGATGATGTTAGAGGTACATTTAAAGGTTTGCTGGCTTATTAAAGGGCCTGCAGTGTTACAATGCTTAAGTTCACTTATATGTCACTATCTCATGCACTTTTCACACATTTTCATCATTCATCGTATTTTTTTGGACATCGCGGACACGGTTGGACACTAGTTTAGCCCCTTTAAAACTTACTGACTCAGTAGCGCACAGGTTTATACAATGAGGCAGACAATCCATCAACTGCATCGAACTATTTTTTTTATCTGGGTTGCATCACAACTCTTAAAGTAGTAGCGTTAAAACACTGCTCGAAACTCGTAACGGTCCATTTTGGCGACACCGTCCCGTTATGTCGCTTCCACTCGTAGATGTCGTGAAAACAAATGATATCACCGATCACCGATTAGTTTTTTGTTTCAAGTATCGCCCTTGCCACTAAAACATAAACCATCCGCCGCTGGTGAGTCGAACATGCCGATAGGGAAAACCTGTTGACCCACCTTGTATAGTTAACACAGCATCTTGTTTATCTGTGAAGCCACTTTTAGGATTAGTGGAAGTCAATTTTTTCGTAACTATTACGTCTGCCTCCCATATATTATATACACAATGACCGTACGCAGTTGTTTTGGTTTCCAGACCAACTTGGTAATTGTAGAATTGACCGACATTAATATCAAGGTCACCAAAAGTATCGCAAGGATGGGCTTTCTTCTTATATATATCCCATGATTCAGTATTGGAGAAAAAACACTTAAAGAATATTCGTATACAAATCCGACCAAAGATAGGCAAACAAACGCAGTTTTCAATGACGGCTGTTTGGGTATATCTCGCAATATTCTAGGGCACGACAGATGCCGTAGCGAAAACTCAACTGAAACTCTACTTAGAAACAGAGCGATTTTTTTACATATCATTACGGCATTTTGTATCACATCAGCCTGACTTAAATCTATCCTAAACATATAAATTTGCTGTCTGTTTCAAGTAAAGAAATCCTTTGTTTTCGTTGAAAGCTATCGAGATTTGAGTAAGGAAAACAAAAAAGATCTTATGGTCATTTGTCTACACCACAACCCATCTCAACCTGCAAAGAACAGCACATACAAGGAACGCAGGCGTCCAGCCCGTCACAGGGCATCCGACGGCGCAATAATTGCGAGTGCTCATCTTGACGACCATAGCAAGGAGTCAAGTTTGTTGTCTGTTGTGGGTGGCCGGCTTAAGAAAGAGTTGAAAATTTGAAAGAATAATGCGATTGCTTCGAGTTGGAGAAATAATGGGGTCACAACGGGGGTGAGGGAGTGGGTGGGGGGTGATTATGGGGTAAAATGGAGAGAAGCTGAGATAGGAACATTCATAGGAAGGAGCGTCGGGAACGACAAACAATAGAAGCCGACCTAGAAGAGGAAAAGGACAATAAGAGGAAATGGCGAATGAAAAGACGACGAAGCCGAACTTTGGCGAAGCTTTCAGGCGTCAGCCGTGAAGGCGGTGATGGTCGTGGTCAGGTATGAAATTTGAAGTTTGCCCCCGCAATTTTTCAGGACAAGCAGGCCTAGTCTCTTACTATTTGGTTTTCTCACACTCGCGGAACAGTGTGGTGATCGGACTAGCTCAGAATGCAGGGCCAGGAGCACAAGGGGGTGGGTACTAAGTGAAAAGCGGACACTGCTGCTGCTGCTGCTGCTGAGGGGTGCGGGGTGTGTGGAAGGCAGACAGGCAAGGCTCATAAGTGAAAGAATGGAAAGGACTCGTCCAGCTGTGGGTCAGCAAAAGCTCTTGTGGCTCACAGCCGTACTTGACTAGTGTGATTGGAATCGGCCAGGTCAGACCGTGTGTACGAGGATGAAAGCCGAAGTAGAAGGTATAGGAGCTCGGAGTGGGGGTGTGCGGGTTGGTGGCTAGACCCAGAGGATGAAGAGCCAACGGCAGTCGTGAGTCATCGATATAATACTTTACGGTAGAGTTGTGGGAGGCTCAATGGATCCGTATGTCGTCAAGGGTGCTACGCAGCTAGCTTGCGTACTCACTTACGCAGTTGGTACATCCTGCACGAACGAAAGTGAGCATCGTCAGAAAATAGCTGCTCATGTCACTTGTGTTATCCCGGCGTGGGTGGCAGGACTGGGATCACAGCTAAATACCTTTTTCGCAGTCTTCGCTTACAGTTAAATGGGCTGCCCTACTTGGTCCACTCAGTGTTTTTCGCGAATAACTCTAGAACAAATTGGAGTGGTTCGTCACGTACTCACTGCTGTAGTGTTTTCTTTTGCCGCGAAAATCAGCTCAAAGGACAAGGAGATCTTCACGCGCTCGCTCACTTACTCATTTAATGCTTCCCCACCTAACGCTAAGCACTGTCCTATACAAGCAGTTCACTACTGAATCGTTGCTCTTCATGACAAAGGCGGATCAATTCGCTGATTTACTGTTTATACAAAAGGAATAAATTTAATTACGGAACATAGTATTATTTCTATTAACAGTTAAGCATGATTATTTAGCGTTATTATGGCAGGGAATATGACACACCTTTTCATTCATATTCTGTAGGGTCTCATACAACAGTTTGAGACAAATGAAAAACTCCCATTGGATGTAAGGATAATGCAGTTGTCTATGAGACGTCAGCTGCTCCGTAATAGGATCGAATGAGACACAGCATCAAAAGATCTTTGATGATTGCACCGACGCGTCACTTCAACGATGATGACAGTCACGGAATAGGCGGAACTCGTTAATGCACACCGATGTTGTCACCAACAATAAAGCAAATTTGGCCATATGTGACCAATATATACCGATCTAGTGTACTACATATCTTATATATGACATATTGTGTAATACTGCTCCTGTGCAGATCAATAAACACACCAGCACCAAACATAAAATTTTTGTTTTATAATGGGAATAGTCATATTTACATCAGTGGTAGGCGTCATAGTATTTCACAAGTAGCGCTTTTTCGTGTCGAGCCCCGAGAATCATCTGTCGAATAGCATGCGTACACGTTGAGCTGTGTTTCGCAACGGTGGAAATATGACTATAGTCCAAGATGGAAATTACCTTGATGACAGCGGGAGCGATCTTTGGTAGGGACGATCGAGGCTGAGGAGCAGAGAAAGCTACAGGAAATATGGCGGAAATCTTTGGTTCGCTTGGCAGTTTTCCACTGCGACTCTCATGGTCGCTCAGTCTCATTGCTCTGCTGCTGCCGCCGCTGTTGCTTTTCCATTTCTCGAAGAACGGCCTGCTTGCCGCCATATGATGGATGATTCTAGATGGGTCTTTAGGATCATGGATATGAAGGAATGGAGGGCGCCTTTAGGAGTTTAGGATCAGAGATCAGGGCAGAAGCGAGTGAGGAGGAGGCTGCGGTGGCGGCGGTCGTGGCAATGGGACTCTACGGATATAGCTAGCGAGCGAATGAGAGACTTCGAAAGTACGTCTGAGTAGTCGTAGTAGTGCTCAACGGAAAGGAAATACATCCGATCCCGGGAGAGATTGTGCAGGAACGGGATTGGGCAAACGAGCAAAGGATCCATCCGAGCAACGTTGGGTGTTGGCTGTTTACGAGGAAGATCCACGTGGAGGTGAACGAGGAGAGAATGAAAGCGGAAGAGACAGAGTTCCCCTCATCGTTGACTCGGCCGAGAGGTTAAGCTCCTCAAAAGACAGGCAACCGCCGGTCAACTTTGCCGGGATGTATTAAGGTTGCTGGATCGCCACCTGTGCGGTGGGGCCGCTGCTTCTATATATGGCGCTACCTACGTCATAGACATAGGAATGGGGAATTGCAATATATGATGATTGAATAATCATCTACATCATCTCACATTGTATAATTTCGCGTTTGCCACTGCTAAACAGATGGTCGTTTAACATCAATAGAGATACCTTCTTGGGCATTTCGCTCTTCGAAGCGGGGCAGTTAAATTGAACAGATGCGCTAATCATGTTCTTATAAATGCGTACAGGTGTCAGGCATAAACAAAACCACTCGCTGCCTTCAAGCGATACCTCAAATAGCCAGTAACTATGACGTTCGGTTAACGGTCTTTAGAATCTTTCATTAATGCAGACTCAAGGGAAGAGATAGACTCTCAGCAGAAGATGGTTTTAGCAGGCAGAGGCGTTTTGTCATCCACGTCAACCCCTCTGCACTGCATCGGCCCACTTTCACAGAGATTGGAATGTCTCTGGTAGTGTCCGTGCGTTTGAAGAAAATTTACTCTTCTCAAAAAAAAAATCTTTCATTAAGTTCATTTTAAGTTGCGCTCGTTTTCAAGTTTCTTCTATATTTGGCATTTGCTCATTGCTTCGACTATTGCGACCAGTGTCTGGGAAGCAATACACAGCTGATTGATAACCAAAGGCAGGAGCTGTTTTTTGCTCAGGTTCTAGTTTTATCGTTGCGATAACCATCTTAGCTCACATAGTTCCGCCTGTTTGTTGTTATCGTATATATATATATATATATATATGGACCCTCCTCCAAATTCCTACGTTGGCGGCTGGGTTAGTTGGTATAATGACATCGTCCCCCAAAGGGCCAAGCGCCGGAGAGTCCAGCCCCTCCCGGGGTGTCCCCCACACATGAATATTCCGTCGGTCCATCGCTACTGACAATACGCCAAAGGCACGCGGTGGTTCGCCTTCTATTCCGAAGACCCACACGTGTGACATTGTGATGGAGTGGGAACCGCTCACACTTGACGCTTGTCCGTTGCCAATGGTGGCATTCTCCTTCAGGCAGGGCATCCATCTTCAAGACACACCGGCCAGCACTTGCCCGTACACAGCAAACCCACACACCATACATACACAGCTCAGCCAGACACGACTCCACTCCAGTAGCAGCCGTCGCGATGCTGCTGCTACTAAGGATTATTTCTGCTGCTTCTGATGCTGTCACTACTCGGCCCGGCAATATTCGCCTACTATTCGCCTTTCTCTGTCCTGTAACGGACAAGCACGATGAGGCGGATAACGAAGCAAGCGGACGTATCTAAGACAACCCCATATGCCTCCATCGATTTGCCAACAGCGCCTGTAAAACCGACAGCTATTAATATATACGTTGTAATTCGGGCATAGAGAAGAGGGTAGAGGAACAGAAACCAACTTCGGTACGAACAACATCGGTGCCTCCATGAGACGGAAGATGATGTGCGAACACGAGCTCCCCTTCTAACACACTTTCGTTTATTTCCTACATTTAGTAGAAATGTCGTCCAACCATTCTACATATATATATATATATATATATATATATATATATTGCTAAATTGTTTTCACTTTCGTAATGGTTCGTATAACTTCGGAAGTATTAACTCGGTGAAGTTGTAGAAAACTATACTGGGACAAAATGGCAAACATTGTCCTATTTCTTTCTGCAGAAAGTTAACTAGTTTAGTGACGTTTAGGTTGACACAAGCGATAATCATTACTACGAAGTCTACAATTACCTCATATTGAATCTTGGCCGACAACCGTCGCCTATCACAGCTACCCCACAGGTTTGCCCGTAAATTTTATGTGGTCATCATGAAACTAGCCAGAGGTATGTGTGGAGTGCAATAATGATAATATTTGTGCAGTGGCCAGAGCATTTTGTCGCGTCTCGATGTTGTCTCCCATGGTCTAAAGACATACGAGCCAATTCCTTCCCTTTTCATCCTTAGACTAAACGTGACTTTGTCCATAGGCAGACAAGCAGGCAGACAGACACCCATATTGTATTAGGTTGGACCGATCATCGCTGAGTGTGCCGGAGTGACGATTATTATTATTATACAAGCCACTAAGCAACCCATCCACTAGCGTGCAAAGACATGAATGGACACCAATATGATACTATGTACCGCCAGTGCATAGATAGATTTCGTCAAACTGAGCGAGGGCCAGTAGCATCCCTCGTATTCAGCCTGTTTCTACGTATACTGATATTATGCAGGAACACCAGCAGTAAGGTAGAAGAGAGAGCGAACTTGATGTTGGCTTGTGTCTATAAAGTGATTGATTGACGAGTTCCTATGCTTTCTCAGGCAGCAGGTGTGGCAAAGCATGTCACGTAAGATGTCACATACTTTACACATTTAAAGAAACTGCTTCGAGACATCTTCAATCCTATATATATATATATATATATATATATCGCGAATCTGGAGAGACCCGCGGTCTTGTACAGAAAGCCCTGGTTTAAAGAAACAAGGCTGTCTGTTCCGCTCATGAACGCGTAGTAACAAGGTGTTCGTTGGTCTAACCGACCCTGACAGTCTTCTGTATATCCAACACGAGGAACAGCTATTGTCGTCGTCGTCAACGAAAAACAAGGCAGCTTTGTCCGACCCTAGTCGCCTGCCTCACCACGCGTTCGGTCCCGTGCTGACTTAAGACCAAACAACCGCCCACATTGCCTAGTCTACGAAGCTAGGAGCTCCCAACTTGTCTGTGCGCATTCAAGAGGATCGCCCGTCCATAGTTCTCGGACTGTCAAATTCGTACATAGACGACGACAATTTACTAAATTCAGGAACTGTCTCTCTCTCTCAAATCTCAATCCTCAACAAATCTGGAGCCGACTGAGCGCAACAACCTTCCACATGACCGTCTTGCGTGTCTTTCCTATGGAAAACAACTGCAAAAATAATAATATAAATAACCATAGCAACAAAAATAAGTATATAGGTACGTCAATAGGTCCACGAAATCGGAATCCATAGGCCCCCCGCCCAACCCATAGCCCCCTTCTTATTTGAGCTCGACTCACTCCTATTCCAGCTCAGAATCCATTTTCTACTAGGAGATATAAATCTACACAGTAGCCCTGGTGACTTCGCCTGCCCGCACCATCGATTACATCTTCACAGACATAAATCCCTCCGACAGCGGTATCTTCGATCTCGCGGTCATCTCGCTATATGGTTCACCGTTTATATTCAACCCAAACATGTTACAAATAGCGAAAAAACAATGTCTGATCCGAAACAACTGAGAAGGAGCCTGGCAACAAGATCACGGCGTCTTCAACGAAGGTTCATCCGAGACCAAGTTTCAAGCTTTGCACACCACTTTCCTATCCCACATCAAGTTCGCTTCCCCTCTCCAATCTGCGAGGTGTCACCAAAAGCATTTGACCCCCTAAATCGTCTAAGTCAAGAAGCGACACTGGAGCGCTCTCCAAAAGCCATACATCATGACCGCTCCTCTGGATAAGTGCCTTCCTCAGACATGAGTAGAAATAGTCGTAAAATCCTCTCCAAAACCATGAATCGACGTCGCGCCGTCAGTCAGTTAGCTCAAAGATCAGGCCGTACCGCGCGGACGGGTGAAACGCATGGAAGATCGATAGAACGCATTATTCTTCCCAAACGTCTCCTACGCAGCCGACTTCTGGTCGTATTGCTCCGGAGTCTGGGTACACCATCGGCAGATGACCCAGAATCGCTTGTTTCGTATATTTAACGGCTCGACCATCACTGAGCAAAGCAATTACGACAACGTGGACATCCAAGACACCGCTTCCCAAATCCGACTCCAAACGCTGCATAAAGGCATTTAAAAGACACACAAGTCAGTCCCCCCCATGCTTGACTTAACGTATCCAGACACATCCCGAGAGACGAGAGCCTCGCACAACACAACCCTAAAATCCAAATGCAGTGCAATTTGATAATTACGAATCTAATTTCGAATCCACAATTGTCTGATACTTTATAGTTAAGCGCCCCAATTTCAATGTCCAACTCTACATGTGTCTTGTTCTCCCCCAATTCCGCCATTGCTGCCAAGTATGGTAGCTTTACCTGGTCTAAGAAAGTGAGAAAGTTCTGCTCCAACTTGTTCGTAGACTACTCTCAAACCTGAAAACTAATGGAAAACGTCGCTTTGAATAAATGAGAGTTCATATTGTATCGTATTGTAAGGTAAGGTAGAGTGAAATTCTTACAAATTATACGGATAATACAAGTAATACTGATACTAAATACAAGAATGCAATGGTGGGAATCGAATCCGTGTGCCTACGTGTCCTTCAGTAACCAATGCCAGTAGGGTACTTCTTTGTAATATCATAGTTGAACTGATCCCTTGTCTAAATGAACAACGCCGATCTTCATCGCTTAATGAATTCACCCCAGTGTACCAGCTGCCAGATTAGTACACCGATATCCCCACTATGAACTTATCCCATACAAGGTTCGTAGCTACCACTATTGGATAGTATACTATTACCTCTCTGATAAACACGTAGTGTTGTTCCGCCTCAGGTCCAGCCGAATACCTAAATATTATAACTGCCAATCGATCAATGCCAATGACTTGTACGATTTTGACGTGCTGTTTGCTTCTACGCCTTTACTATCACGTATCTTTTCCAATGACGAAATTACTTTCACTTTGTATTTATCATTAAAGTTAAAAAACTATTCCATTAAAATCCGTAGATTATAAAACTACAAAACAGCGTAGCTTTTGTTATATTTATATGTTTTCCTTCTGTTCATAATGCATAAGGGTTTTCTCTCCCTCGAAAGGACCTGCCGCAATTTGGATGAAATATCCACGCGACCTTCGCGAGGGTTTCAAACTTGCTCATTTAGAGTGTCTGGCTCTGTCAGCGAACCTCAATATCGTTTGTATGTCTAAGATATTCTTCCTTAACAATGACGTCAATCTTCATAGTGGCTCAGAATGATTTCAATCAACTTGACATAACTAGAACAAATGGGACTAGGGTAAATTACATAGCGCATTCAAGCATATCTTGCAAAAATATTGAGACTCCGGAATGAATCTGCATAAAAATTGATTTGCCCTATTATTCGTATAGACGCCACACATACGATATTATAGGAACCACAAAGCGTTATCTCAAACTGGAGTGCTGCAGCAAAACTCCAAGGATTGTAATCGAGATCACAGGTTCAGGCTCTTATCGACAGTAATTTGAATACTACCTTCAAGTGTATTCAATTGATAATACACGTGAACTCACGTGGTTTCTCTATCTACTTGATCTTCTCGTCGCAAGTTATCAGGTCTTGAATATCGCGTGTTAATAAAATTTTAGTCACATTCATTTTGAGCCTCCTTTCTCCCAAATGTGAAAAGCAATAGACTATCAACAATCCGCGTTGTTATACCATCTTTTTTTAGACTGGTGTACTCATTATAGTAAACATTATTCGCATTTCCTTGAAATTTGGATAATAAATCGGTGGTGTTTCCCTGTAACTAAATTCTACCTCAGTACAACTCTCCTCGAGTAATGTTACCCCTTGTATTTCCCACCTTTGTATTAAATATAAGCCTTCCTTTTTGCCCCCAACTGTAGACATAATTTTACGAAATGTGTAAACCTTCTCCCCCCCCTCAGGCCATCATGGTCACCCCCGAAGGAGGCGCTAGCATTGTCTCTTTGCACAGAAAGAGAGACAGCTGCTGCAGGAGAAAGGACCCTGCGCGCAATAAAATAATACTTTTGTATGCTTGGTATAAAATATGTTTGAAAATTGGAATGTTTGAAAATTCCTTCCACAGTAAAAAACGTTTTGTCAAATAGCTAATTTTCGTGAACTGCAGCGATCATGTATACCGTTTATTTTAATTAGTACGTCTCATCTTAACGAGGACTAAAAAATACAGTAATCCACAAGTGCAAGCATTGGAGAGATTCGTAGTTCACTGCACCGATAGAAATATTCATACCTGTGTGAGCTATATCTGTACACCTGTGAGGCTCCTTCCCGAGAAACATGAACAAAGTACGGGGTCTGATCGAAGGCTTTGGAAATATGCTTCTAAAATCATCTCGTCACTTCCGCGCCTTCACTTAATATCCAGAACTCATTCAGTTACTATTATTGGTGGGTTGCACACGCCGTACCGATGGGAAAATTACAGATGGTAGATTGCCCATGCGTTAGGCATGCCACTGACATTTCTTAGAGTTGAACATTTTACGAGAATATCCTATCTTGAACCGAGAATAGTAACTGGCATAGTATTCACACATAAAACCCATTATAAGTAGATTAACACTAGGCATTATTGAATGTACATAGCTAGTGGCCAACAAAGGGCATGAATCATCCAATATTCCGCGGCGTTTCTTCTCGAAATGATTTTGCTGTAAACTATGTTCTCTGTAAAATTGGCTACTGCAGGTCGGTGGGTTTCTAACCTAAAAACTCCCGTATTCAATGCATTAGGTGCAAACCAAAGAGCAGAACGAAAGCAAAACGAAACGCACTATGGAAGCTTATACAAACAATTAGCTTCCACGCAATGCCTGCTTTTTGATAAATATTATGACACATTTTTTGCTCGCTTGAGTTGGATACGCTGAAAGAGTATGTGCTCGTTGCTCATAAGGCGAGATCAAATCAGAGCTTACAATTGTATGGTGCGGTACTTGTGGTAAACATTAAGTAATACTAATAATAGTGTTAGTATTCTATAAATAAACATGATTTTTAGACTTAACTTGCTACATTGGGACAACACGTAGATTTGAAACTAGACTGATAATTCCCTTTTTTTATAACTGCGGATGACATGATTGCCGGGTTTTGCTGAATTACGCGAGAAACAAAAACAAATAAACGCCGCAAAATCGAATATTCCCGCGGCAGCCCGTCATGGTTCAACAACAATATATCTCTGGTTGGATTACTCTCACTCTCGCCAACCTCGCCGTTTCGAGTTTCGCTTCAGCTACATTCCCTACTTAACAAGGCTGTGGAACTATTTATCCGGCAGTGGTTCAAGGACCTGCTGGGAGGAACTTGCTAGTTACCTTATTTTACCCATTCTCGTTCATTTTATGCCTTTTTCACAGACCTCATTCTATCAACTGGAAGACGCCGTTTTATGCCACTTGTGGTCTTGTATGGCGAACAGTAACATCTGATAGTGAATGGAACCAATGGACTGGCGTCAGCGGCTAAAGAGCCCCCAGCTGTTCTCCCATTAGACATTTCTCGGTATTTATCTCTGCGGAACTACAGAGAGAAATATCGGGAAGAAAATCAACCCTTCGTTGAGTACACGGCACGATTTAATCCGCCATCCTGGGAGATGTTCCGACCAGGCGGCCCGGGGTGGAGACATAACAAGACTACTTAATAATTGCATGGTCTTTATTCGATTATACAAAAGTTACAAGATAACTATTGGAACTGAGTCGCCAAAAAATGGCACTTCGTTATCCCTTGCGATCGACTCTTGAAGCTGCAACTTGCGCTTGGCTCTACTGATGAGAATCGCTCGATAACGTTAAGTGATGATTGCTACGAGCCAAGGGATGTATCGCTTACTCGTTCTTACTTTACTAGGCCACAAGGTGAGCCTGTGCTCCTACGGTCCTCTATAAAATGAGTGCTCATACCATAGTTCACGGACGAGACGGACCGAGCCGTTCATTTATCTCTATGTTTCAAAGAGCAAACGATCTAAATGTCGAGCGTTAATTCTCTATGCTTTATGTTATACACGGTGATACGATTGTGGATGAACTGCAACCACCTGCCCAATAGCTAAACGTTGGTGTACTAAGGACTACACAGGACAAGTGACATCTTAAGTATGATAAAGCGTATTTACCATAAGAAACGTATATTGCTTATTGGAATTCAAACTCAGGTGTATTTATGAAACAGTGCTTATTCGTTGTCAATGAAAGAGGAAATACATGAACTGGTTCACAGTTCAATGTACGCAGCTCAGTCTGTGTGTATCAATCACTAAATCATGTATGTGTGTGCATGTTTCAACACTCACGAGTAAATATAATGGAACGATAGATATTTCCTTACGTTTTTGTATCCTCTGCCGGGGTTGGACAATTTCTAGCATTATGCGCAGACACCCCTGTCAACAACAGCCACCCCTGCAAATGCTACGACTCGTATGCTGCACTGCGTAGCTGAAAATATAACAACCGATGAATTATTTCCTAAAAATCTAGCCCAGACTGGGAAGTGCGTTACAACTCAAAGGTATGTCCGTTGTTGACTAGCATTTAGCAGAGCTCTTTCGCTTAGACATATGCTTATGTTTTAGCCTTGTATTCATAAGATTCCTGATATCTTAGTATTTATAATGAGAAATAACCTTCCACAATTTAATTCCCTGTCGGCGTTGTTACTTGTTATTCACTTACTAATACAATTACTGTCCAACCGTCCGATCAGGTGTTTATCTCCGTACAAATCAACGCTGCGATGCACCGGTGCATTCAACTTCAAGCCCCAATCTGAGGATGGATGGGACATCAATGGTGTTGTCAAGGAATGCACTGCTACAAGGGTTCGATATATTTTTTGGATTTGTAATACATATTGAGACGCCACCGGATTGACGCGGTTGGGAATTGTAAAATAATTCTTTAGATGAAACAGGGAATCTCCACCTGCACCCATATCCTAGCTGACCCGTCCGTGAGAAACAGGCTCGCTAGTGTTAGTCGATATAATTATAGCAGTTTGATTTGCACCTCTAGCTGTTGAAAAGTATAGTATACCAAACATGTTTCAGGTGATGAAAGGCTTCAAATTGTATGTCGAGTCTTCAGGCTGCCCCACGAAGCGTCTTAAAGAAAAATGCTTACCGGTAGGCAGCTGCAAGTACGTCAACCATCCCTTCGAAAGGAAATATTTCTTCCGTTTAATAGTTGGCTAACATTTCCTCAATCTGTAATAATATTGAAGTTCGACTCAAACAGAGGTTCTTAAATGCTCCTCATCACCAGGCAGCTCTAGGCCAAAGCTAGTACCGTTGTAAAAAGACGAAGTGAGTTCCCTTTCTTTCTCGAGAATGACCAAAAGAAAAATATTTGGTGATACTACTAGAGAGACCTGTTGGGGGACGACGTTGCTAGCCTAGAGTGTTTTATTAAAGTGGTTTCTTTATGACGAACAATTAAGTTCGCTGTCCACTTTGTCGTCACCCTTCCCGAATTCCTTGTTTTTTTATATATTGCATATGCCTACGTGTATCTGTGGATTGTGCCGCCCAGATTATCCTACGGTCTGCGTCTTGACAAGCCAGAAAGTCTGGCCAGCGACTATCTCCTGGAGTTGGGTGTAGCCACCTGCTTTTCTGGAATCATCCTGATATTGGCGGGGATTATTAACCTCGTCTTTCTGCGCTCACCTTATTAGATGGTATTTCGACTCTTCTATTTGACCTTATGTTGAGTGTAAGTATATTTAGAAACTGGACATGTTTTCTATGTTATCATCGCCAGTACCCTTGTTTTTAGGAGAACTAGCATTCAGTGTTGCCACGAGGTCACTTGTTCTTCATTCAAAGAAATCAAAAGGCCAAACTTTTCTCTTAGCTGCTATGGAGTTGCGAGCTATTTAGATGTATTCTGTGTATTCTGACAGGAGATGATTGCGGCTCAATAACTGTCCCGAGCTGCAGGCGTCATTTTCATTTATAAAAGGCCCTACATTAACAATACTCATTTGATGATCGCTGGGATGTGTGAGTCGTGGCAGAGACTACCGACATTTGACGATGACGGCAAGATGATGCTGGTCTTTCGCATTTCATTATTGTGATTCAACATAGGCCACGAGTTTTATGTGATTCGCTTACATCTCCAAGTGCTTCTTCGAGTTGCTTAGAATTTTATTTTAGTGTTGCTCATTTGTTTTATGACAAGTATGCGTAGAAACACATGATCTGATCGCAGTAATCATGGAGATATTTTTATAGGTGAGAAGGAAGAGTAACGAAGATAACCTAAGATCATTCGCCTTTGATACTTTGCTCCCTTTGATGACAATTTAAATTAAATGATTTGCACCGGGCGAGCAATCCTAAGGCGAGACGCTGATTGCTTTCCAAAACGAGGTAATTTGTAAGTGGCTGACATCGTATGATGAATTATCTATCTGACATCTTGAGATCGAAATTCATATTATTATTATTATTATTATTATTATTATGAGATTTAAGCATTGTAAATACTTCAGTTCCGTTAATGAACCAAACTTTGTAATGTATTATCTCTATACCTACTGTACTAAGCAATATGCTTCTATGTATAACTTATAATAGTGAAAGTAGTATTATTATTGAACTACAGACCCATTTTTTCTATATTTCACAGCTGGATTTGAATTTAACCGATGCACATTAATACAGCAACAACCGCGCAGACGATCCCGCAAGCAGACGTGAATCTGGCTCACGAGTAGCAAAGGACCACCTACGTCCACTTGCTGAATCATTTCATTGTCAAAGAGTTGCCCCTTGGGGCACCTCTGAACATGGACATACGGTACTATGAAGAAGACATGTTATTTGTACGATACTGAAAGATTTTTTTATTGTAACGACTTCAAATAATTACTAGCCACCCCATATTGTGTGTTGTGGTAGAGCGAGAACCGAGGACCAACAAATGAAGCAAACAAAGCTCCCTTTTGTTTTATTGTCATCACTGCTCCGATTTGTCCCTGTTCATCTTCGATATTCAGTCAAAGAGAGATGCGCGCCAATGTGAAGCCAACATCAACAGTTTTCGTCTCAATATCCCAAACAAGTTCGAATGTATTCTAATTGTAAGGATGGGGTTGTCGTATTGTATAAGAGAAAAATAAAGGTATATTTACGCGAATTTAATAATTAATTATGGTTCTTACACAGTTCCGTCATTGCCAATATCGAATTCGATTCACTCGGCATCATCAAAGGGCATTAAAAAAAACCAAGAGAAATTAAGATGTCCGTTGATTACTGCAAGAGAAACTGTACGAATGTGCAGCTTAGTTGCAATTATCGGTGTCCTTAAGAACGTAATCATGATGCAGTTTCAAATCAAAATGCAATCATTGAATTTTGTTTTAAAAACAAGGTGGTTCCCACCAGTGTAACAATGAGAATCGGCCCATCCAGCGAAGGCGCAAGCGCCTTCACTATATTGGATGAGAGTCTCCCCACGTCTCACATATGTCAATCGCCACAGTACATTTTAGTGATTTAACTCCCTCTAATGCTCGTTTCCTTGCGTGACGTTTGGGTGATGTAATAATCATAAAGGAATAATTCCCCTGCAAATCACAGCGTGTTACAGCTTTTGGAAGGGGGGTGATGGTGGTGTTGGTGGTGGTGCAGGGGAACATTAGTAGAGAGAGGTTTTAATCTCAGATGACCACGAGAAAGTTAATCCGAGGGCCGACCCTGTACGAACGATGCGTGCCTGTTGAACGCACCTTTGGTTCAGTCTTTCAGAACGAAGTGGGAAGGGACACTGTTTGCCCGCCTAAGAAGGGCTAATCCGCGTTTTATTACAAGGTCTTTCTCCTATATATAGGGCAGCCTGTCTCATAATATTACTACGAGAATCGTCTCCTATCTTCTTTCTCTTTACCTCCTGCGAGCGTTTTCAGCTTGAGACGGGTCCGTGGCGTTTCCATCCCTGATAGTCGTTTTCCCTCAATCCGAGCGCCGCTCCCGGTCATCGCCTTGATTAAAGCAAGCGATGGGTCAGCCTCATCTTCGTCGCTGTCTCCTAACGAAACCTAGTATGTCCTTTGTGCAGTTTCCGATCGGGTTATTAGTCAGGTTTCGCTCTTATATATCTGGCAGCTTGGATCGTAAACCTTTTTTTCTTCGATGGCAAGTAAGATTCGCTCTTTTCACGACTGGATGGGATCTCCTGATAGGCTCTGATTGGGTCTGTGAAGCGAGACTATTTTGGAAAGCATTTTATTCTATTTAATGCTATAAAATGCTATAGATCGTAATATTAGTATGAATATATGTTGATATCCCCCCCCCCCCAATAATGTCTCAATAATAATAATAACGTGTTAAAATGCCCTCATTGGTGTATAAATTAGGGCAATAAAGCAATCTTAGTCTAGATTTTGCTGGGCCAAAGCTCGCTATTAATTTCATGAACGATTGCAATAATAATAATAACAATAATTCCATAAAGGATATAGTCTGCAGGTGATCATTTTTAACCGTGATGAAATAGTAATGAAAAAATTCGTGATGAAAAAATTCAAATTTAATCTGCTGTTTCGTCGTTGCGGCGAAAATTCCGCCGTTGAAGCTGGTGTATAGCGGGCGTCATCGTTATTATATTATTATGACAGGTAAGATAATGACACTAAGCGGTCATGAAGTTAAAAGGTAAATTTGCCGTCGGTACAACACTGAGATGGGCTCGATCCAATGAAGGCCAAAAACACTCAACTATGAAAAGGCCTAGAATCTCTAATCCTATTCAGGTTTAACAATGCTGTTTTTCTTTCAATGTGAGTATTTGCTTAATGTCTCTACCCCGACACTAATTATTCATTCATTCACTCAGATATGTCGCTCATGATTCTTTCAAGCTTCGAGATGGACTACTTTCCTCGAGTGTTCTATCATTGAATTTGATTATTATTCATATATTTCAGTTTACCGAATTAACGCGACACTTAACCTTGGCGTGTACCTTAGCTATCGCGTGGTTTCACCCGTTCGATCACTTGTATAGACCCAGAAGTTGCCTAAAAGTATAAGCAGAACCGGCCCTAATCTATGTCGAACGACAGTGAAAGCTTCATTGATCGTTCGTGTCCCATCCCTGTCCCTGTACGAATTAGCTTCAGGACCCGCATTGGCCTATCATTACTTAGCACCTTAATGTGGGTCGCGCTCTCTCTCTCTCTTTCTCTCTCTCTCGCCGACTCCTATACGGGTAGATAAAGAAGCATTCCCTTCCCTTTACGGTGATCTCGACTCTCGCCATGCACGATGTGTAAAGCGAACGACCGAAAAGGTGACCAAGGCCAACGACGACGCGGCTCAACTCATCCGTTCCTATCTCGAAGCGACCAGCGCCAGCCCCTTCGTAGACTCTGCAATGTCACCCTATTTGTGTGGGGAAGATACGCTCCCCTTGTAGTCGGCCACCTCGGCCCGGTTATGCTCCCCTTCATCTTGACCCCTCCTCACCGTTAACTCCACCAAACACAGATGGAGAGGTACGCCTAGACCGTAGTGGCTGTTGGGTACGAGCGAGCCAACCAGTCAACAAACATCAGGATGTAGGCAATGCTGCTACTACTGCATAAGCGCAACGTTATACGTTGCAAATAGTGGCCAACATCGCAGTGGCATAGCCAGATAGTCCGCAGTCCCGTCTGACCAGGAGGATCACACAGTTGACTAGGGTCGGAATCAGGTCGTACAGAGGCCAACGAGCTGGAACTGCTGCCGCTTTAGCGGTCGCTCAATGGCGGAGGCATAACGCAGAAGGATAGGAAAATGAGGGAGGGTTCCGTGTAGGAGATCAGTGAATGGAGATGAATAGTTGGGTTCGTTGGTTGGACGGTGCATGGATGGATGTGATGTTGTTTGTATGGGTGTGATGTCGTCACTGCTGGCGCCCAGTGCACTAATACTACTGCCACCACTATATCGCTAGCTAGCTTTATGGTAATGGTAGTAGTTGCAGATAGACTTTCTCTGTTGAGTCGTATCTCCCCAACACATTCCTCAATTTAGATGGTCGCAACTGTATGCACACTCATATACACGTAGACACTTGCACATATGAGCATAGGATCTATTGCGTGTGATTCTGACCAGCTAGCTTCTTTGTGATGATGAGAGAGTGAAAAATGTATAGTACTAATTGACAGAACCTTTTCGAAACATATCTTGCCAAAATCCCCTGTGATCGTTTACATGAAATATATTGAACAAAATGGATAAATTGGTGATATGTTTGTCAGCGGTCTCTCCGTAATCGGCAGGTTACGGTAATGTCTGTAGTCTTTGCCTAAGGACACGACTTGGATAGATAAATAGACCGGATGAACATTCCAGGTTCAAATCCTGTTGTCGCCTCAGGGAGGCGTGGTTACCAATCCCCACATGTCTCGTGGTAATGGAGTCATAACACGGATAAATTCCGAGAAGTGTCTGCCGATAAGAGAAGCGCTAGGGGCCAGCCGCCCGATGTTTCTCTAAGCTAATCAAACATATTCATCGTTTAATAGTTCTGTTGATTGTTGGGGTTTACTAGCAAAAAAAAACAATTGAAAATAGTAAAAATGTTTGATGTGAATTTATTAGTCAATTATAAAGGTGGGCGGCAATTGTACCAATTGAACGTGAAATAAAACATCTAAGAACACCCTCCTCTATCTATTCTTAATAGAATAGCTAGAACAAGGAGGTCCCACTTCCCCAGTCCGTAAGCGTGCCCAAAATATATATTGCGTTGCCCCTTTGGATATCTAAGGAAAATCTCTGCATTAAAAATTCAGTTGCACGCGGTTCACCTGTAGCGGATGCTAAGCTTTCGTTTATGACCGAAGAGGCGTATTTTCTGTCTGATGTTGGTTTCAGAGGATATCGAGCTTGAACACAGAGAGTACTACACCAATCATTGAGGTTGTAGGCATCAGGTGTGGTGGGTATGAGAACAACGAACAGTGGCACTGCTATTTGGTGTCTTTGCTTCGATCCCCAAAAATCGTGGTTTTCTGGGATATGATTAATATTGCCCTGCCATGGTCCCATAGGTATGTAGGTTTGTTGGAGAAAGTTCAGATTGACCTACCGGGAGAGGAGTTGGGCACGTCTATAGACAAAACATGGCTTAATACCTCTAGTGGACATACTACAAATTAGGTTGACTTTGGATGTTTTTGGTACGAAATAGCTCTTTATTGAATTATAACAAAGTATACATACTTCATTATGAATGATTTTCTTCATTTAGGAAGAAATCCTTGTATTTCAACCTGAGATGCCTACTACCTTTGGGGAGTCACAATTATCCTCTACATTCTCTATACACATCCTCAAAGAAATTAGCATTTGAAGGTTACAAGGTCACCTCACTGGGGGCACTTACCGAAGTGGATATGCTAGATATTGACCCACATTTCCACAACGCTCAAGCATTAATTAGCATTAGGTTGGAGACTATTGTAACACAGCAGTCCACTCGGGACCTACCTCACCTCGCGGGTATCACGCAATGCATAAGTATTACCAAGCCGCTTGCGAAAGAAGCAAACTCCACGAGGGGGGACGCTAATTACATCTGATGTAACCTTGCGGCAGCCAATGTAGCTGCCAACCTGCTGCATTGCTAAAATCCGATTGTGCTCAATTGGCTGTGTTAACTAATTTCGTATGTAAATATACTCGACTTGAGTGATATCCAAGCAATTCAGGCACAAGTAATTCTCTTGTATTATCTGATTACGTCGATGTCTGCTAACTAAACAAACTGTGGGTTTCTATATTTTTCATTTCAGGCTACGCTACGATTCGAATATGATACAGATATCAGAATATATCTATAGACATGAAAATTTATGAGAATATGTGAAAAAAAAAAATGTTTGAAAATATGTGTAAGCAATTGACTAAGAAAACTTGATTTGAGAAAGGAAAATTCATTCAGTACTATTTACAAACACTTGAATTATATTTATTCATATATTTCATATTAGGCTACTATTAATCGCGTCTTCGAGGTCTCCAGAGAGGATAGCATTGCTTGCTCTAATTTTGAACCTCTTGCCCAGGCCCCCTTCGTTAAATAGCGACCTCGGCAAATCCGGTGAGAGTCTCGAACTTCATTCTCCTTTCTACACAAAGTATCGCCCCCAGCGAAGCTCTTAACTTTTGATAAGAGAAGCAGATTCGAGTTGGCACATTCGCTTTACAGTGACTCCATTGTCACATCCTTAATTCGGTTGACCCTCTACACCGTTCTGCTAAACAGTTTAGAATAGGACTAATAATGCACAGGCCCTAAGGAATGTCCCGCTAGTCTGGTCTCTCAATGGTTTCTCATTCCAATAAGCCTAAAGATGACTGAGTTTCTTGCCGGAGATGAAATAAAAAATCTGACCCATGTGCTCGAATCTTCTCATAACATCGTATTGAAATCGCGGGGCATGAGTTGAAATTTAAAATACTATCGATAGTGTCAATAGGGTTTGACGTCGTTGCTACGAATCTTAACTGGATTCAATGGGATACCACCCATAACCTTGATATCTAACTTGTTGCTTTCTTATAACTTTGATTTTTTTCGTTAAATAAGGCTTAGTCCTGAAGATGTAATTTGAAAGTATCATTTTTGTTTGTCATATCAAGACTAAGGCAATCGTCTCTTTGCTTATGCTTAGAGAAACATAATCCCGTACGATTCTCTGACGGGATATATAATTTTCATCACTAATTGTCGTAGAATATAACACTTAATATTGATGATCATGTCTTGAAATGCATTCATAGTCAGGGTTGTTATTAATACCTAGCGCACGCCACCCAAAAATGGTTATCAAGCCGTTGAGGCGTACGTCTCTTCGCCAGAAAGGCTCACACCCACAACTTTCGATGCATAGAGGAAAGCATCCGTGTCGCGACAGTTGTTGAATTTTGAATATACTTTCAGGCATGATTGTCATTTTCTCTCCCTTTCTCTCGTCTCTCATTCTGTCTGTTTATCTGTTCAGCGAACTTTACTGTTGACACAAATTGCTTGCTGTTGCTGCCCTTCGCCTATTTTGCTCATCGTGAATCATCCACCGCCACTGCTATGCCTGCCGCTTTTCTATTATTCTCGCCGCCTTCTAAGCGTGCCACAATGATGTCCTTAATGTTAGCATATATCCCGACTACAGCACATGCTCCAGTCATCCATCCTTCTTCCTTGAGCTTTCAGGACTACCATGTCGACCTAGGCTATAACGGCAGCAGCGGGTTTTATTAAAGTGTGCCCCACTTGAGTCTCCTCCTTAGGGGCAAAGTCGCTTCAAGCCTTTCGACTGAACATTGGCCTAACCACTTTGAGGTAGGAAGTGTTAGCCGTGCTTATAACGAAATTTCAAAATGCCCAGCAGATACGTAATGGCATGACCGACAAAACGCTGCGGTGATGATCAGCTGAGAAATGAAATATTAATAGCATTATATTGTGGTCGATTTTCATATTTCACTGAAGAATACGATTGCAACCTTTTAACATGTACCGTTGGTTGCGTCTAAGGATTCTATCGTGGACCTGCTCAGTGGCATTGGCGCGATATTCAAATTTTGCTGCCTAGACTGCTGCCTCCACCTCTTGTCAGAATGCAGACCCCATCTCCGTGAGCGGCGAGCGCTAAAATGGGGGTTTCACCGGGGTGTTTCGTACAACGGCAAAGCTGGTGAGTTGAGGAGTTGAGTTGAGTGGCGGGAGGTTCCTGGGAGGTTGAATTTTCAACTCCACCCGTCGCCTGCATCGCACTGAAAGGTTGTCGCCCAGTGCTTCTAAACGTTAACGACTTTACGACCTTCCGAAGACGACAATGTCGACGACTCGTGCCCAATTCCCCTCAAACCCATCGAGTCGCTACGAAACATCGCCGCCTAACGCGCCTCCACCGCCCTTCTCGCGCTTTCTATTTTTATGTGAATTTATCGCCGTGCTACTGCTGCTGGGTATGGAATACGGTGGCCGGCAGAAGCCGGTACGAGCTGTCACTACGACTATGAAGTTCTAGAATTAGCTGTTAGGTTTCTATGGCGAGTTTCGATGTTTGGCGATTATAGACGCAGGAAACGCTCATCATCATTTTAAGGGTCATATCCACCTATAATGCGATTAACTCGTATTATGGATTTCGATCTGCAAACTCTCCAGTTTTACCACCTTATGATCGTGTGTGAGAATAACGATTTGGAAAGATTTCGAGGCTGAATAGCCGTGAGACAGGTATTGTTAATTGGTTACAAAAAATTGTTTTTTTTGCGAGAATATTCAAGCATGCATCAGTTTAAGCAGCGCCTTCTTTAACTGTCAGTCTGTTTTTTTTTTCCTAAATCCAAATGTATTTTTTCTCAATTGTAGATTCATCATAATACGTAACTGTTAAGCACCTCATTTCCCCTCTGTATATATATATATATAGATATATACAGTGGTGTAAATAAACATAGGCCCCCTATATTTCAACAAATCGTTACAAAGAATACACATTTGAGGCATTTATTCTGTGTCAGATTAATGTACGTGTCAAATAACATACATACCACAAAGAACAGCGCATATGACATCGCATGCAGCCTGCTACAACAAAATGTGTCATATTTCGGTGGTGAAAAATGATAGTACTCCCTCAGTCATCGAGTGTTTTCGCTGAATTAGTTCTTGTTTTCTTGTGCTAATCAGTACCGTGTGGCCTCACCCTTGCTAATTATAACGTCGAAGACTCGGTTTGGCATACTATCAACGAAATTGAGCAGGATCCGGTTGCTAACATCTCCCCAGGCCTCCAACAACGCCTTTTTTAGTGTTTCCACGGATGTATACTGTCGATTCGACGCGTATACTCTTCGGATAAGAATGCCCTAGAGGTTCTCCATCGGGTTGAGCTAAGAAGAACATGCTGGCCACTCTAGGGTATCAAAGTCATGCCGTCTTAACCGCGCATGTGTACTAGCCCTGACGTGAATTGAAGCGTTATCTTGTTAGAAAACAATTGGAAGTAGGTGAAATCTGCTACTAAATGGTAGTAGGTTGTTGGTCAACATCTGCTGATAGTCCTCGCTATTCATTTGAGATGAGATGAAAGTGAATCCAAGTTTGCAAAGCTCCCCAACCCATAAAGCACTTTCCGCCGAACATGTGTTTCGAGAAGTACCGCGACTCTCTACGTACATCATGCCAGTAACCGTTAAATCCATCTAGCCCATCCAAATTTAACTTCTTCTCGTCACTGGAGACGATTTGAAACAACATAGTACCTTTTAGATAGATTTACACCTTCAGGACACTTCTTAAAAAAATGTTGCCCCAATATTCATCAATGTCCATTATATCCATAATGTTGCGGGCGAAGTTTAGTTGGGCAATCATATGGAGTTGTTGAAGACGAGATCTTGTTCTCATTTGCGCCCGTATGATATGCGGATAACGCTTAATTGCATTTAAAACTGTTGATCTATGAACCTGAAGGGTTAACCCTTGCCTGATTGCTTCACAACTTATGGTCGAATTCGAGGCCAATCGACGGATATGCATGACAGTTCGCTGCCTGTTCTTTGGTGGACGTCCGTTAGACTTATTAGTACCATACGTCTATGGACTGCGTCAATAATTTTGCACTACGTGACCATTTTTGCCAGTTTCTCTGGCAATTGCAGTCTGGGTCTTTCCTGCTCTGTGTAAAGCGGTAATAACTGCTTTCTCTGCATCAGTAAGGCTCGAAGCGCGTCCCGTGACTACAGTACTGCTTGAATGCTCAACACAAACTGGATTAATTCAGCGAAAACACTCGATAACTGAGGGTGTACTATCATTTTTCACCACCGAAATATGACACATTTTGTTGTAGAAGGCTGCATGCGATGTCATATGCGCTGTTCTTTGTGGTATGTATGTTATTTGACACCTACATTAATCTGACACAGAATAAATGCCTCAAATGTGTATTCTTTGTAACGATTTGTTGAAATATAGGGGGTGGCCTATGTTTATTCACACCACTGTATATATATATTGACTCACTTTAGATAATTCGGACAATATGTAACTGATAAACATTTACTGAAACATACAATAATTAGGAATTATTTCTAGAAATTGGGGAGGGGGGATTAGTAGGGACCGAGGCTGAGGCCGATATTGTCCCGAGGCAGGCGATGGCATTGCCTCTCGCATTGTAACCGATTGTATATGACAATGTCATTGTTAGAGCTCTATTTTGGCTAAAGACAGGTCTTCGAATTCGTCTTCCAAAGTATTCAATTAGCTGTACTAAATGAAACAGCAAAAGAATTCAAAATACAAAATCATAGTAAAATAGTTCATATGGACAAATGCAACCGGGCGACTGTACCGGAATCGATTCGTACCCGAGCGTTGATCGTCTAAAGTCAAGTTGGCACAACGCCCTAATGGATCACACTATAAATAATGGGCCTCTTTGCTAAACTTACCAGGGCCACCATGAAAGTCAAACTTTATACAAGTAGCGTTATACTTTCAATTGGACTATTAACCTTCGTTTATTTATGCAACAAATTCAGAAAGGATATAGAAGACTAAGGAAATGGGGAGATTTTATGCCTGCAGACATTGAGGGCGTACACGTTTCGTTTCAGTATTCCGTTACAAATATCGAAATCAACCGAGAACGAGAAAAATGCCACAGACGTCGAGGCGATGTCGAAAAGTTAACAAGACGACACCAAACTTGTCCTTGAACAAATTTGCGCCGGCTCATTGCCTGCCTCTTGGGTAACAGCCCATGGGGAAAGATGAAAAAGGCTATTTGGGTCGTGCCTGTTATTCCTCGAATTTCAACAGCACCAACTTGATGGACCGTATGGCCCTTGCGAGGTTGTTTCACGAGTGCAAGAGTTTTCTCCTCGTTTTCCGGCGGATGAATTTGTGCAAGCAAAAATCGAATCTTGAATAGATTGAATCAACCCCCTAATACCGCCACTCGTCTCGTTTAGTAACAACAACTTGAAATATGCATGCGTTTCGGATAAACGCTTTATTTCAGAGAATCGTTCTTGCAAGTGTACTCAGCGCATATGAAAATATTTGTTGAGGATTTTTTTCTAAATACCATGTATGAAGGCTATTTGAAATACTGAATATTTACGCGGTTGAATTGCTAATTATTTCACGTCTCCCATACGCCTAATGCCTAAGTCAAATAATCTGTGCTCGCATTTTATTAGCACCTAGCATTACAATTCCTTCGAGAGTGCTGGCCTCTGCCAGTATCGGCATTAGAAAGTATTATTTTTGTAGGCGGCTGGTGGTCTTCAGTCCATCTCCCATCAGCAGACACTTCTTGGCACTTATCCGTGTTAAGGCTGCATTACTACGGGAAACATTGGGATGAAAAATCCACGCCTTCCTGAGCCAGCGGTAGAAATAATGGTTAGAAAGTGATCTTGCTAATATGATGTATCTTATCCATTTTGAAAATATTGCATTCAATAGGGTTTCAAGTGATTTCAATACACAACGAAAATATAATTGCTCAGGTCTTTTCTTTTTGTAAATTATAGCTGTTCACACGTTTGTCAAGATTTGCCTTTCACGATTGTGGAAGCCGTAAGAGCTTAATTGATATCCCATGCGTGACAGCGTCATGAAATATTACCGTGTTCGTATCCAGGCAGCTGACACTGTCTTGTGATTCTATTCGCGCAGTCCCCGCTTAATCCCCTTTTGATCTATGACTTGGTTGCGCTGCATTAGCTAATGACGTGAACTTGAGGCGGAACAGGCGGCGTGTACCTCACGCTACCTTCCAGTGTATCCGGTCCTGAACTGTACCAAGGTCCGATGAAACATTTTAGCTCTATGCTGTCACCATAAAGCTGATCGCGTTATTACGTTGCGTGCACCCCCATTCTTCTGTGGAGGGATATCGCCAGTTTAATGATATGCTTCCAAATGCTATTCCACTTGACAAAATTAGACGATTATGTTCGTTTGTGTTACTATTAAGCATAATCACTTCCTTTATTTAATCACTCGTATTGAGTTGGTGGGTGTCACTTTAAGCTGTTCGAACCTGCGGACTTGGGCTTTTTACAGCCAAAGACTTAGTCGCCCAAACCGTTCTATAGTTAAACGCGCCGATTATATAGTTAAACTATTGACAACTCTGTAAATCCAAAATTGCGAAGATGTGTTGTGGTATTGAAGCCGGGGATCTTAGTTCCATATGCAGGCAACGACGCCCTCGATACTAACCCGCTGAGCCATTACAGAATTTGGACTAATATTATATATAAGTATTATATGATCAAACTGCCAATGGTAAAATGGGGTACTTCAATTCAAAAATATAATTGAAATAGAGTACTTTAATTAAAAAGAGTCAATATGCCTCTCATGTATAGACAAATAACATAAAATTCTGATATTCGGATTTACACTGAGTTATATAACATACAGCGAGTCTCGTATATTAGGTTCTTTGAAGAAGTTTATTTGCATACTACGCCTTTGAATTTACTGATCGATCAGCTTCTCACTGAAAGTAACCCCGAAAAGAAAAATGCCTATATATCGTATGTGTTTCTTTGCGATGTATAAAACAAATATGAACTTGATTATCAGGGCAGATATTTCATGCGTTCCAATACGACGAAACCAGGCAATGGTAATAGCTATGAAGATAATATTTCAGGCACACCCTTAGGCGTGCTGAGAGGATTCGTTTTTCAATTCACATAAATTATCCTTAGTACACATAACTAACCGTTTCAGTTTATCTAGAACAGCCCATCATGATAATAAAAATAGTATAATAACAATGAACCTATCTTAGTATCTCCCTTTTGGGATCATTCGGCGAATATGTAGCACCTCAAATCGGGCTTCATGTAATCTTTCGGCACATTTAACTTGCCAGCTCCTCGCTTTAGATGCATGGATTGACATGCACACAGCGTCGCTGCTTCCTCGTGCGAATATGGCAACAACGATATAACATATTGCTTGGAACATACTTCTTTCCTCGACACGTCAATAGACTCCCCCGAGACATCCGGTTAGGCAGAGAAAACAATAGCGGAACCATTATATTTGCAGTACTGTCGACATCATCAGGCACACACGAGGCAAGCACAGACGAAGACACGCTGCATAATAATAAAGTAAACCTCGTCGGCCCAACAGGGGTAGCTTTGCAACGTAAGACAGGTACTAACTTATCCGGCGTGATATATTGAGACAGCCTTCAGCAAGTTGTCGATGCTCATGCACTGCAGTATCCGACTGAATTGAATCATGGAGCGTGGGTTGGGCCAATGCCGCTTTGCTCCGGGGAGGCAAATTCGCTTATAAAAAATGTGGGGCCGGGTTAGCCAAATGAATGATTCGAAATGAAGTGACCGTTTCGGTTGAAGAACTTCCAGACCACTCGTTTCACTGGACGTGCTACCGAATAACCGTCTCCCATTCCACACCTATATTTATTAACCATTTAATGCCAGATGCTTCTACTAGAGGCACCTGGAGTTGCGAATAGCTACCGCTATGCCGGGTGCTGGTGGCACAACTATTGTGAAACGCTCGTCCAGATCTGAATGTGTATGCAATTGGCATAGGCTGTGCGTTGTAGGAAGTTTGAGGGCAGCGACTTTTCGAGTTTACTCATTCACCAAAGTGAATATTTATTTAAATGTGCTCTCAATATTATAGAAATCAGCCTACAGCAAGATACAAGTAACCTGCGAAAATGGGATATTGAAACTGTGACTGTTATATACAACTGTTATTTGTGTAGTTCAATGTATTTATTGTGAAAAGGAATACCAAGCAAGGTAAGCCTATGTTACTATATATTTTATTATGTTCGTTAACACGCTAAAGTATAATGTAATTGTTTCTGCTGGATGAGCCTATAGTTCTTTAAGTTTTAGAATAATTAGCTTCCGCAATGTACGCTGTTCTTACAAGCTTGCATTGAAGTGAGTTATTATATTTCAACTATGATTATATATATATAATATATATATATAATGAGCAAATGCTTTGGAGACACCCGAGTGTTTTGATAAATCAGTGTCCTTTCTTTCGACATAATTAATCCAGCTGCAATTAGATGCATTTTGCGCTTACTGCCTTCATGTGGCCACTGACACCCTTCGAGAAAGGTGCACGACTATGTTGCTTTGCAACCTCCACTCTGTTATGAATATACAGCTCATCCGTCATACTTGAGCCACTTCAAAAAAAATTTCTTCTGTAATGGCTAATATCGGTATGTCCATATGATCCGATTAATCAAATAATTGCTGCAAATTGTGTGGCAGTGTGAACCGAAAATATATTTTGGACCCACAGGAATTGAAAGAGAACAGCAGATGGCTATTTGAAGGTCACAAAGGTTTAGTATGAAAGTTATACCCATCGCCGGAATGTTTGCACCGCTCCCCATGGAACAGAGATTATAATAGTTATTCGTCTTATTTATATTTATCTCTAGAATTTATTTCACGGGTCGAAAATAATTTTCAGTAATGCTAAACAAAACGTACATAGGTCCAACCTCGTACCATAGT
Source organism: Stratiolaelaps scimitus (assembly GCA_019614645.1). Classification (NCBI taxonomy): domain Eukaryota; kingdom Metazoa; phylum Arthropoda; class Arachnida; order Mesostigmata; family Laelapidae; genus Stratiolaelaps; species Stratiolaelaps scimitus. The sequence goes on from JABWDB010000038.1 coordinate 1,121,309, forward strand.
TCATACCTGTTATTTTGTTAGTAAAACATTTTGAGTCAGATGGTCTTTATATTTCGAAGCAGACCACGTATAGCAATGTTAATCATCATCTAAAATCTTCATATCTTAACGATGTCTTTGATTATTACTCAGAAAACTGGTCTCATCAACTGTGGATGAAACAAGTGGTTTGATTTGTGAATTTTAGCTATGTTCTTTAATTAATAACAATGTATTCAATAGACCCAGCTTGCTCGAAATAATCGCATCGAATATGGAACGCCACGCCAGAGTTCAAATATTAACTTGTCAGAAAGTATAAACGATACTTTGCAAATAATGGGAAACAATTGTGAGATGCAGGTTCCTTTGATAAGACGTTGATCCCGTCCATATATTCGTCAATGATGTCGGCGGGCATAACGTGGGATTTGAACAGTTACATTAATACGTTATCGCAGTCAGGAAGGATTTGTGGCAGCCTGTAGCATACCAGGCTTTGCTGGGATAAAGTGTTTGGTTTGACCTTGTATCTTTTATAGAACCAATCTTTAAGCGCCATACGGAACCTGTCCTAAAAGGATGTATCTTTTTAGACCCTGACATAGAATAACGCTGTTGTGGCCAAAAAATCATCATTGGTAAATGCGCCGCATGTTCCGGATAAGCACAAAAACGTCAGCTAAGTACGAAGCCAAAGGTCGCTAGTGTAAGTTATATATACATATATATATATATATATATATATATATATATATATATATATCCCTACTTTCTTTATTTAATTACTCATTCAATTTTACGTAAGGGGCTCAGACTAGCGACATCTGGCTGGACTCGGCTTTATAAAAAATCGTCCTTGTATGTAACCTATGATCATTAATTATTATATGTTATTCATCATTTGATTCTGTCTACATGCTCTCTATGTAGAGTAGAACATTCAGACTCGCTTTCATGTGTTAACTTTGACTTTACTAATTTATATAAACGTAAGCCTCGCAAGTGCAACTTCAAACAGTTAAATCATATCACGAAGTTTCTGATGTTTCAAGGAGTTTCGACTGTAGGAAAAGAAATGGCACATCATAAGCTGTGAATGTTTTTTAGGCCGTTTGGGCTCGCAATACATTGTCATCACTTAGAGAAAATAGTGAACATTCACGAGTTATTTTGGATCTATATTGGATATTACATGCATAAGTGTGTGTAAATATAAAAAAAAATCAAACCACTTGTTTCATCCACAGTTGATGAGACGATTTATAATTAGTTGTGCTTCTTCAACAAATAGATACAATTTTATACTTATGTGGTTTACTACAGGTGGTGTCAATACGACAATTTTATGTCTTTTGAACATGGCCACGATTGCTCAGGCAACAGAGTTTCGGGCTGCTGCTGGTTCGGGCCCGCACTTGTACACAAATGAAATAGTGGTGCAGTACAAATCGTTTGCACTGAATGAGTCATTCCTACTATATAGGTTATGCTGGACTTTGAGGGGCTGCCGACGATGACTAAGTTAAGTCCAATACTGAATATCTGAGAGAGAAATTAACACACCGTCGTCTGGATCTTTGTAACCAATTCCGGCCCTAGGCTTATGTCAGCACGCCTAGAACGTTCAATATAGGGTTCTGATTGGCAACAGAGGATTCAAATGATGCCTAATATGCGGTTCTGCGAACGCTATAAATCACTTTGCTTTGAAGCGTAGTCGTATTATCTGTTGTGGCTGTGTCAATCATAATATACCATAATATATCATATATGGGTCAGTACTCACCTGAGACTAAAAATATAAAAAACAAATATATTTGTCTGGTCTGTATTTATCTGTAGAGATAATCTCTGTTCAGATCGATATTGCTCGACATCTTAAATAAACTGCAATTCTTTAATTATGAACCTATTAACCCCGCTCTCTTCAGAGCTGCATACCATCTGACCACTCCGAGTCGAGTCTATTTTTACCAAGATTCGACTGCATCGTTGAAGATCCATCTGCCTCTGATATTCTGGTCACCGACAACAACCGACGACACTCGATCGGCTCGTGTCGGTCGTGTGACGCAGACATAGCTAGGCGAGCTTGTCAGCTACGGATCTCAAATGACACCCGCTGCTACGATGATACCTATACGATACAGCTCCTATGATCTGTTATCTTTGAATATGTATATCATTATTATTATTATTATTAGCATTCGGACACGACATACGGAATATGTCACCCATATCCCAAAGGACAGTACATATGTGTATTCTTTCTGGTTCTGTCGGTTTGTCCAACCTCCTTTTGAGCCCGTTTCTTTGCCGTCAGGACTGTGGTATGATCTATTCGAATCTCGAATTTCTTCCACACTGATACAAATTATCGAGTCAAGTTTCCCTTCAGTTTAGCCGTTGATTTGGTGAAACTAAACGCTATAGTCACCTGGCGACGAGGTGGTTCCTCACCAAATCTTTGTGTAAGAGCTATTTTGAATTCAAGTATTATATTTCCGTCGAAGTTTGATGGTGCTGAAATCGGCTTGACTACGGTCCCTGTGTTAATTGCTGTCATTTTTGGTGGACCACCTGTTTCATGGACATCTTATTCATTCGGTCTAGCGATACTCCAATTGTCTAATTGGCGCGTTCTAAAATGGAGCGCCTTATAGAATGAATACACTCAGCCGACAAGCTGAAGGATAGTAACGGACAAGATGGCTTAGTAATTACACCATATATACAATCAGAATTGTATGCTCCCTTATAATCATAAGGGGACCTCCAGGGGACCTCCTGTTCCACAAAGGCAAGCATTGTGGCCTGCAATTACATCACAGCCTGTGCTGCGTATACATGACAAAATTGTGTATTTTTTGCCCATTGCTCGACGGTGTCAAGTGGATGACCCTATACTATTGGATGCTTTTTCTTTTAGTTAAAATAATAACTTTACTGACAGATGTGCAAGTACAAAACAGCATCGATTTTTGAGGATCCCTTTTATCGTATAACGAGTATTTGTTATCTACACGTTTCGATAAAATATCACAGTTTTCTCCGTTTTATCCGCTTGTCCCATTTCAACGGTGTGTAAAGCCGATGCCAACTTCTACGATCGCTGAGGTACGACGTGCAGTATTAATCACATTGAGTATTCACCTTGTATTTGGGCGAAATGGCACCAATCAAATACAAATAGGAAGGCATGTCTCTAGCCGAAAGTTTCATTGATCGCAAATCCATACATCAAACTTTATCTCAAATTTACACGACACTCCCTCTTGGCAATCATGGCTGGCTCGAAAGTAGGTCACGCAAAGGCCGAATGTCTGCCAGGTGTTTCCACCTTTAACACAGGAAACTAGAGGGCATAGCTACTGATGACCTTACCGTCCACAAATTCGCTTGATTTTCAAACTCACACAATTATTACTAACTACTAAGAGTTCGATTTTCTAGTACCAGAGATTTGTAATCGCCTTGGCGTGCGTGAGGCCTACGTGAGCGGAGTCACTAACGCCAGCCCAGGGACGAACTGTGCCTGCTTTTCATATGTGGCTTTCCCGAGCATCGTCTTTCATTTGGCCTGGCAATCAGGCCCCTCCTCACCATCGATGCTTTTAGGATCCCTATAAATATTACGATTTTCACGGGTTAATGGTATATAAACCTGACTAGATGGGACCAACTGCTTACGACTAATTGTCTTAGTTTCAGGCCTGCGTAATGTTAAACGACCGGTGTCAAGATAGTGTGAAACCCAACACATTTTATTTAGCATGAACATTAGTCACAGTATCAAGATCACTACATTAGACGTTTGGCAATATTAGCGATCTGTGGGACATTCAAGAAGTAAGACAATGTGTTAGCTTATGACTTTCAAACAACAGCACAACCCAATTGTGATGCCAATTACTGGTCCAAACAAATTTTGATTATAATTTAAGGGGGGTTCTTGGTCACTTTCTCAACAGATGAACCCTTTTTGCTGTAGTCTTCGAAGTAGCTATACGTGAAGTCAACAGGGGACAATAGTCGATTGAAGTGAACTGCTATATTGCTTCAGTTGTGTATCCTCGAAACCGTAGGATTTAATCTTCTTCGGCGTGTTCGCATAGTGTCTGTTAGCAGCAATGTTAGCTAAACTCACAGTGCGAATCACACTGCTACATGTGGTACTCACTGTACTTTTACAATTGGCCCCGGTGGCTCACTCGCAGAAACGATACATTCCTGTAACAACTTGCGGTAAGTACAACTAAATTGTTATGCTTTGTCAATGAGAAATAGAAAACGCGGTTCTTTAAGTGGTTGCTTCTCTAGACTTCAAATAAGCTCTTGTGCCCTCGGTGGATACAACATCGTCGTATTTAGTTGCAAGCTAGAACTTTACGCTAATCAAACTTCGAACACTTTTTCCTTTCCGGTATGTTCATAGAATATACCGAAAAGAATATAACTGAGTCAGAGAATATAACTGGTCATCTAATCTTCAAGTCTAATGTGACCACAAGAGAAAACCGTTGACCTTAGTACGAACGTCGATTAGTGCCGCTCTATACTATAGCAACATTAGGCATCATAATTTCACGGTACTTACAAAATGTCAGATTCATATAATGAGCTGTGTGTACCATAATAGTATTTTGTCCAACACCGCAACCGTTATATTTGTTAGGACTCATGCTTGAACATATTTGGACAGAGCAATAGCATCCGTCCATTCATCTGTTCAGCTGTGCCGTTATGATGCTCGTCGGAGTCCCGTCGACTGGACTGTGTATGACCACTGAGTGAGGTTGCTGGTGCTTCTATTTCTTTGATGTGTTCCCCCCCCCCCCCGCCGTCTGGTGATGTCAGTTCGAGATGAATAGCTAAAACGAGGGTTGATGTAGTTGACATGACCATTAGGCAAATCCCTGAGTGTAGGCAGTTGGTTCATGCTGACGAAATGTTTCAAATTGTTTGCAATTTGATCGCTTTTGTTCTGGTTGATTTCGTAAAAAGCACATTGAAGTCGCACAACCAATCGGAACCATTTGCTTGTGCGCCTTCTCTCTCTCTCTCTCTTTCTCTGTATTTTAAAGCCTCCACTGTAAATCGAGTAAGATGAAACTGTAAGAGGCCAAGAATGGTCAGCGTTGAATCGCTCTCAGTTATTCTTTAAGCCAGTTGAGTGCTACTGTAAAACGATCTGTTTTATCTTTGTGCAGACCCAAATCTATTATTAAGAGCTCCTGAAGGGCAGAAACTGCGGAAACTCCTCATTGCCAACGTATCTATAATAAATACGTTGTAACTGTTTAACTTCCACATACATTGGGTGGTAATCAAGCACGACCTCAGTCAACTAATGAAAGAAATGCTGGACTCGATACCGAAACCGTTATAATAGGGTAAGGTAAGATCAAGGTTTATTGGTTTATTGAAGGGAAGATCCAATAAATCATGGCCCCGAATGGGGGTAAAACCTTTCAGACGATCCTGGTAAAGGCAAACTAAGATGGTTATCTATTGAACCTTGTGCCGGGTATCCATGCCAACTCCGCAAAAGATCAACGGCCAAATTCGAGTTCACATATGTCTCTCATGCTGTAGGTCACCTTCATACATATTATGATACTAAACATCTGGTCGGATTACTCAGTGCCATGCTTGTACGTCCAATGAAATATGTTTCCAGTGTTTTTCTCTCGCATTTTATTTTCCTTTTCTCTTGTTTTTGACACATTATTGTATTTTATTTTTCATAGAATAACAATTACAATTTGGATTGATTTTGATAGGATAATTACACGTTTGACTGAATATTCATGTCAATTTTGATAGATTAACTATGACACATCATTATTCACATGTCTTGCTATGTTCGCCGAATTTCAGGACAGCCGAACGGCTATTGTGGACGCCACCGTAGAAGTTCTCGGTTTTCCAATACCCGTACCTGGACTCGAAAAGAATCTCTGCAGGAGAGCCGTTAAATGTCCCATCAGAAAAGTTGGTCCAAATTTTAGGGCATCTATTTTGATAAGTTAACAAAAACACTCGTTTTTAAAGTACATCTGAAATGAACTCTCACAATCCGTGAGGTTGATTTTCCGTTTTGTTCATTTTGATAATATTGCACCTGTTTATATATGTGCCTTTTATTAAACGTTGGAAATCACCAAGCGATCTTAGTTTTAATTTTGACACTTGTGGTAATATCGTCTTAAAATGATTTCTAAATGTTTTAACTGTTTCGATACGAAATGTTCAGTTCACATAATAAAGCTCTGAATTTTATATTCTAGGGTCAAGACGTTAAAGGAGGGTTCTCCCTGAGGATAGTGCCGATACCCGTCGTAAGTTGCTATATCTGACCAACTGTATAGACTTGGAATGCCTTCTATCTTATCGATCTATGAGAAATAGAATAGCATTGCAGAACCGATACTACAATACATGACATCTTCTCCAGGGTGGCGTTACGATGACTAAAGAACAGCGGCAGATATCAGAGCTAGCAATATTATTATTCATTCTTTTTTATCTTGTATGAACAAACATACAGTGTTACAATGATTGTCTGGTTCTAGACACGAACGATGATCGAGGTGAGCATCCTCGGTGACGGGGGCGCTCTCAGTTCGTGTTTTCGTTTTCCAGTTATCCTCGTCACGTAAACAGAGCGCCAGTCAGTCGTCCGAATCTTCGGATTCGAGTGTGATGAATCACGCGCGAGGTTTGGAATCCTATCTGTGTTCAATGCTATACCCTCGCCTGGAGGATATTCGACCACTCAGCCATGGCAAATTGAATGACCAAAGTGTCGAAAGCAATACACCTTCAAACAATGAACAATTCTCGACGCTAGTGTTATAATAAATACGCCTGTCGAAGCAGTGACATGCATACCGATCTCAGAGTAACCCCGTTGTCATGTGTATCAACTGGTAGACCGAAATGCAAATTTCGCGGCGATTGCATTTAGTTTCAAATAAAGTTGGACGCTCTGAAGTGGAAGAATCGCATTTGTTGTAAATGGTTATCATTGCTTCAATGCAGACCTCTTCATCACTTTTCGGAAATTTGCTCTTATGCAACCTAAACAAATAAAGCGTTTCTATCCGCTAAGGCCAGCTAAAATAGGTAAATAGGTTGTGGTGTGACATGATCAAAGCTTAAATAAGCTAAAATTTTCCGGCCAACATTTAACGTACACGGTACCGCCTTCGGTATTGCTTGATAAGATACGTTTAAATATGTTACGCCACATTCGTTTTCGTTCAAAAGTAGGAACGGGTTATGATCTCAGGAATACTTGTCGTTGGTATGATTTATTAGTCAATTATATAAGAAGTGGGCGGCAATTAAACCAGCTGAACGTTAAATACATCAATGAACATCTTCCTCTGCATCTAGAATGAGGGGTCCCCGCTTTCCCAATCCTTAAGCGGGTGCCCAAAAAAGTTGCGTTGCCCCTTTGGATATCTAAGGAAAATCTTTGCATTAAAAATTCTGTTGCACGCGGTTCTCCTGTAGCGGCTGCTAAGCTTTCGTTTATGACCATTTGATGATTGTATCTCCGGTGCCCCCAATTCTTCGAAGGCTACGGGTCTACAGTATTAGACCCGTGGCCTTCGAATTAATAGTGCTCATTCATCAAAGAGGCATATTTGCTGTTCTTGGATTGTTCTGCTGTATTTGCTTTTTGTTCGCTTTTTCCAGTACGGACATAGCCAATTGGTATTAGATTTAGGAAGTTATTGTACCCAGGAGAAGTGAATCGCAACCTTGTAAAATAGAAAATGTTGGTTGTATTTCCGGCGAAATAGCACTATTCAACTTCCAGTTAAATTCTCATCTTTCAGTGACATTTGACCAGAAATAGACCTAATTAAACATACTAGTCCACTGTGGGCAAAGCTAGTGTTTCTTATAATTATTTCTTGAAGAATTTGCTATACGTTAGGCATACTAACGATATGAATTGACATACTATACCGACCTATTTGGATGGGTACGTCACCTGTACCAATAACTAGGTTATTATTATTATTATTAACTTCTTATTATCTAAGCTAAGTCACCGTGAATGTCCCATTTTGACTTGTACCGTTCTAAGCAAACCTGCTCTTACAGTATCTGCTACTAAAAACCATTATAGGTACTCATTTCAAATAGAATAATTGAAAGTTGACTGTTAAGATACACATTGAATGCATCTCTGATATATTTTCATTTTTTTCGTGTATGGTGGTATGACTCAATAATGAGTTACTTTATGTGCTGCACATACGATGAGAGGGCCATGGGTCAAGACTTGAACCGAGTACTCATATCAGGACAGAACTCTTCGTTTGAATGTAGGTGGGGCCGAGAGTAGCGTTAGAATTCTAGCTCGTTGGCTACTGGCAATTATGACCTACTCAATTACGCTTATTTGCCCTCAAGGCTGATGTCTAAGATGAGAAAGGACGACTCGCGAATTGTGGCTAGAACTGTACTTATTGACGTGATGGGGAATCCTTGCTACCGTTACGCTAATTTGCTGATACATTTTGGCTTGACGTTAATTTCCAGCAGCAACCGCTTGCAGAAATTTCCAAGCGACATCTATAGCAGAGACCTGGAATCTCTGTTAGCCCCTCTTGTTCAGGTCAAACAAAATTGTAAGATGTTGTAATTGTGATCAGAGTTTTATAGATGGAAAAAACTGTGATCCTCTGGGCTGTAATATACCACTGCAATCGTTAGGCGAGAAGTCTTAGTCAGGAGAAAATCTAATTTCCATGCGCTCAGTTCCGCAACAAGCACCCATTATAACTGCGATATAGAGCTTCTTGGGAAGAAGGCAGAGATTTAGAGAGGCTGTATCATTATGCTAATTGGCAGGTCGTTAAGGTGCTCCACGGTTACACCGTGGGCGTGGAATGAAGTACCCTCCCCCCTTCTGCTGAGATCATGAATAGGGATTCTAAATTAGTCCGTGATTTGTTTGTCCATTGTTGAATCAGTGGTAACACTGGTCATGACGGTTGCGTGAAAGACTGACTAAAGCCATTAGTATTTGGTACTATCCAAATGGGCAACTCTCACACCTTTTTTGTACTTCTGCTTACTGATGAAGGGCCCTCAGCCTTTCATTCATCAGACAATTCTTGATATTTAGCCGTATAGTATTACTATGAGAATAATCAGTAGGCGATCCTCCTCGATTTTCAAAAACAAACTATAACAAATGGAAGACGCCATCTGGAAGAGCTGGGCCTACGGCTTGTGTAACACTATGTGATGACTGGTGATTATCTATATATTTGATAATAGTCGCCTCCCATTTCTAATAATCAATTTCGAAACTCGGGCCATTCTTGAATTTTACTGCTCTCGATTCAGGCGGCAACTCATACGCCTTTGTCCGAGATTGTTTTGATCGAAGTGACCCTAAGGCACAAAAGATTCGAAATAGAAGAACTAACATGTCGTGATGATGGGTACGGAAGATTGTATTTCATATTGATGTCTCTATTTTTTCTCTCTCTATTTTTGGGTTCGTCTTTTTATTGACAACATTCGACTAACCATCACATCAGATCAGGTAATTAGCTACTGCTGCCAATGATCCCTGAACTCACTCTTCTTAAGGTCTTTCAAATGAGTTATATCAAAGCAACCGAGAATCAATTTTCAGCTAACCTGAGCGAGTGCCCTGATTTAAAAACCTCTATTCCTATGAGCCGTACTCACAGAGACTCTCACTTCTACTCATCATTGAACTTGTTGCTGGAAGCAAGAGCTTGCTAGCACTGTGACGTAGATAGCGGAGTTTGGCCTATAACTCAATTACTCTGTTTGCCAGCACGGAGTGCTTTGTTATTATCTCAGGGTGCGTACATGTCGCTCCTCAGTTTGTGCAAACATGCAAGCGTCGGCTTGTTTGAATTTTCCTTTTTACGTGCCTATGGGACATATAACACTTGTGATGCTTCGGGACCATTTGTTAATTCCACCCGAAGTCGTCTGCGTTTGCAGAATCGACCAAAGTTCACTGCAAATAGAGGCAAGTACTTCCTCTCTCGCGATGAAGCAAAGAATTGAAACCTTTGAAACCATTATGAACAAGCCATTGGCGTTTCGGTCCTAATCAAAATGCTGCATTTCGCAAACGATGGCTCATTATTTGCATCCGAATATTAAGGTAAATGCAAATTTTTAAACGCATACACATTTTACTAATACTCAACGAAATGATATCCATTTTCAAATATTTTCCTATCTTTGAATGCAGGACATACAGGAACGAACTGTGTTATATTATAGGACCTCTGAGTAACAGAGAACATGACGCCCATATTTTACCCATCTCGTCAGATAAATAAATGCTCCCAGATAAGCATGCTCCCAACGGGGGCTTTCGGAAGAGGAAAAAATTGACCAGTTGACGTCGTGCCCTTGAGTCACGATCACTGCTGTAAATAGGGAGGGAACATTGCATAGTATAGTCCGAGTGCTAAGAGCTACAAGCAGCCTTCAAAGACGCCGCAGACTTAGTTCCTATAGTTCGATAAAAGTCTTTGGTAGGTATTAACACACTCGGGCAGTTAACATGTGTACGATTTTTGCATAGTTATAATTAAGAGATATATCATTCACTTATGTAAAATATATTTCCTGCCTCTAATAAAATGTTTGCTTTAGGGATCATTGGTCAAACGTGTGTGCGAAACACACATCGTGATCCACAGGTTTGCATCATTATTTAGTATTATTATGGTAAAACATGACGCATTTGCTGATTTGAAGCTATTACCAGCTGCCCCATTTAAACGATAATATCTCACTTTACGGTCGAAGGGAGGGCATACTAGGTCGTGGGTGCCCAAACACTGTTCACAGGTGGAATGAAATCAGCATTTCGTCACAGCCGGTCATACAAGATCAACGCCGAAATCTATACGGTGGACGTTATGTATTGCCTGAGAATATGCCGAAATATTTACTTAGATCCATTTGGATGAGGTCCATTTGTGTCTATTTTGCATACGATGTATGTAGTAGATAATGTGCGAAAGCCCCCGGCACATTTGCAGTAGGATCTTCGTTACGGGCTCATTTCATCACCAAGCTTACGACCACTGAACAAAGCCTAGTTTGCACGTGTTGGGTAACGCGCACAATTTACATAAAAATTGTCCTATCAGATTACCACCTGTTCAGATCCATCGCGCCAGGCCTGAGGGGGAAATAATTCAAGAGAGAAGCTGAAGCCGGAAATTGGTTGAATAGGTGGATCAGCTCCCATGATCAGATGTTTTTCTGCTGCAGTATCCACATGCTGTCTGATAGATGGGTGACAGTCATAGAAAGCGAGGAGCACTATATTGATTAAGATCCGTTAATTCTTTCAAAAGATACCGAAATTCAAAGTGTGTAAAAAAGCCTTTACTTACATATGTACCGACCAAATATCTTAATGATCTAGATTGTGTAAATTGATATTTAAACGACGTTCTTGGAATCTATGCCTCATTTGGGAACAGATTAGTCTACCTTCTCTGTGAAACGCCACCATTCTTTAAGGAACTAGGAGAGAGGTTCAGCTGGCCAAAGACGGATGCGTGCCGGCCAGTTCATAAGGTTAGATCAATATGCAGACATCCTCCGTTTGGATTACATGAAATGATTAAGAGACAAACACTCGTGTGCTTGAATTCAACTGGAAAAGTATGTAATGTATCATTCCTTCTATTAACAAGTAATTATTTTTTAAAATAACAAAAATGTGTAGAAGTAATTTTTCAACGGGACGCCTATAGTTTATATTATGGGATTGTATACGTTGTTAATTCTATTCTGAAGCCAGGGCAAACGAACAGTGATGGCTAGTATATTGAATGAAGACAGCCGTCTTGAAGTGATCTAACTGTAATAAAACAACCCCACCCTTTAGAAGACGGCGAATTTCAGACGTTGCATGATAATCTGCCAGACTAAGGCCTTAAGCTTTATTCCGAACATGGGTGGAAGGGATCTCGGACAATTGTGACTTGCCTTACATCCGTGGCCATATTGTCTGTCAAAGGGAAATCTTTTAAATCACCTGGCGCTCAGTTTTGAAAACGTCATAATCCTAGTAATCCTCCTTAATCCTCAATATTGCAATACCATGCATCTGTCCCCTTAGGTGTCCAGCAGTTGATATTTCTATAAAAGCTCGGTCGCTGTCTCCCAGTGTATGTCGTTGCTTTGCTCAGAACGAAACAACAGAACCAACCTCAAAAGCAACATGTTGCGTGTCATTGCCGTGGCGTTCCTGGTGGTTTCGGTCTTGGCTCAAGAGAAAGAAATTTCGTACAAGCTTTGCGGTAAGTAACGAATAACCCCCAAACTTAGCTCTAGCAGATTTACCAATCTCTCAAATATCGCAGCATCATATAGGAGAATAGACTGAATTATCATTGTTTCAAAATCTATGATCTATTATTTTAATTCTATGATCTATGCTTTTTTTTGCCAACCTATTGTTGCTTCTCTATAGCTGATCATGGTAACGGCCAGCTCGTTAAAGTCACAGCGGATCCCTGTAGCACTGACCCGTGTGAGCTGGAGAAAGGAACGCCGGTGACGTATAGATTCGAGTACATCTCAGATCAGGTAAGAACTACTTTTTATTTTGATTTTTTGTTGTTGCATAGTGAAACTATAGTTATAGTATTGAGGTTCGAATTTTGCAATCACAATAATTACTTACAGTTATTATTAACTATATTTTTTTTGTTTGGTTTGTATGTTATTTTATACGGTATCATACTGAGCAATTATGAATCCTAAGCGAGGCCGACACATAACGTGCCCTTTTATGTAAATTGCAGGATAGTGCCACAGCTCAAATTGATGCCCGCGTAAATGTGTTCGGCATGAAAATTCCCGTACCCGGCCTCGAGACTAACCTCTGCAAGGAAGCCATCAAATGTCCCATCTCGAAGGTATGCTATTCTCAAGTTTTTAAGTTTTTTTTTATCACGAGGAAAAAAGGGTGTAACTATCCCGATTTTCCCGCGCCTCCCAAGCGGGGGGGGACCCCTGGGAAACCGCCGCATCCAAGCAAGCACAAGTTTTTACCTCTGACATATATATATATATATATATGTATTCCTTAGAACCTTCATTTATTCAACTTATGCAATAAAGTGTATTCCCTATTAAAAAAAATATTCAATATATTATTTTATATTTACAGTTCATTATTTTGTGTTCTCAGGGCACAGCGCGGTGATAGTTAATAATTGTTAGCTGCTCCATCGGTGTTTGTTATATTATAATTATAATCCTGAGGTCATTTTGCCAATTGCCAACAATAGCGACAATCCTGCCCATCGACAACATTCAATCAAAATATAATAACGCCATATCTGATCAAATAAATTAATATTTGATTTTAGGGCGAACAGGTTCACGGTTCGTTCACCATTGATGTGCCGAACGTTCCCATCGTAAGTTACACTCGCTATTTTATTCAATTTGTTATTAATTGTGCAGAACATCTCCAAAACTTCTATATATAAGGTTAACCCAAAAATAATGAGACACATAAATTTCAATATCGGCTAAACTATGTAAGTTAAAACAAAGATTTTTTAGTATGAGCTAGAGGTATGCACCTCTTTTATTTATACACTGGTCCTAGAGTTCTGACAGCCTTCTAACGGCTAGGTGTGCACGATTTCTATTACCATTTATAATTCCGTTATTTAATCGATTTACTCTCGGAGTAAATCGATGTTTGCATATCTTTTGCAACCTATAGCTCTCTTTAATCGATGGAAGCAACCATAGTCACACGAGTTTAAATGGGCGGGGGGGGGTGACGCCACGTCTCACTCTTCTTGACCTTAAACTAGCACGTAATTTCATCGATACGATGTGCCCTACCATTGTCATCGAGCAGCCGCACTCGGTGATTCGTACCGCGATGCCAATTAATCATGAGTCCCTTCAATAACTCGATATATTAAGCCGAGTCCATGTTTTCTTTTGAGTCCAAAATCTCATAATAGCAAATTCCGTTGGAATCCATGTCAAGTGCTACCATTACTTTAGGCTTAAATCTATTTAGTACTGTTACCGTAATTGCCTGTTCACCTGGTCGTAGCCACTGTTTCACTTGACCTTTTTCCGGTCCCCTATACAGGCTGACCCATGTCTTGTCCACTGCCCTAAGCGACTCTTTTACTGCCTATGTATCTTCAAATTGTCCAGCGAACACCCCTCACGCATTTTCAGTTGGTCAGGACCGATTTCATAAGGGACTCATTTTGCACTCTTTTTTCTGCATCCTCAGATTATTTTTAATAAATCGACGACATGTTTCACGAGGCTCACCAATTTTAGCCGACAAAGTCGTCAATGACCAAGCTCTAGTTTGCTCACAAGCTTTATTGATTTGCTCGATCCGTTCCTCGAAATAAGATTCGGGAAGGGCTGGGCGCCCTCGATGTTTATTAATATCCCAGCAGCCTTACCTAAACTGCGCACACCAACGGCTCACCTATCGTCGATTCAGCGCATTATTTCAGTGCATGCTAACCAACATTCGATGGATTTCAGCTAGACATTTCTTCTTTTGAAACATAAACCTGACACTTTTCTTGTAAAAATGCAAGTTTGAGGGGCCTGCTCCGGCGCCCATTTTGAACGCCCAACGAAAGCCGAATGCTAGCGGCATTCGCGCCGCCTGCTTGCTAATTGGTGAATCCACTACCCGCCAAATTTGAATTCAAACCGGCCAAGAATAAGAATTCGGCGCAAGACGATAGGAGTCTCATTATTTTTGGGTCCCTAACAACCTAAAATTATAGTAATACAGTTTACATGAATGGTACAATATAATATTTATATTCACTATGTGTATGAAGTATACCTTGAACAAGGTCTAACGTGAAATTATTCAATTCAGATTGCCCATATTATTTACCTAATTTACCAATTAGGCGTTAACCAGCATAGATGACATTTTGTTTACGTTTAATTTCAATTTTGAATTATAGAGGAAAACCAGCATTGAGGTTAAGATCAATGGCGACAAAGGTATGAGCTCCTGCTTCACCTACGATGTCATCCTTATTTAAAGAAGGATGGCTGGAAATGAGCATACGCCAAGAAATTAAAGTCCGGAGCACCAGCTTCTCCTTTCGTACCAGACTCTATTATAAAGATGCACGAGACGCCGCGCATCCGTTTTTGACTAAATAAATATATAAGACTCTAAAACAGAAGCTACATTCGTCCTTTTAAGCTGTCAACAATTGATTACTATCAATATAGCACCCGGCGTGAGACAGAACGAACTCGACGGAATCTGTAATTTTAGAGCTGAATAATTAATCTAGTTCATATGCATTATCATTAGTCAAGTCAATAATATTTCAACTTTGGATTACGATGTAGATGCTTTCAACGAAACTCCAACACAGTATGACAGGGACAGTATTCGAAATTGATGACATCTTGTAGATAAACGCTTTGAAAACCACCATTTTATTATAACCAGACTAAATCAGAGCAGGACAACCTCGTCGTTCGCTCTAGTAAGAAATATTATGGCCAGCTAGCTAGAATAAGCGTACGGACTGGATAACTTGAGCTAAACTTAACCAAACACCAATAAATATTAAGTTGTTGGGAAGGGTTCTGATTTTTACCTCTCCTAGACAGTGCGCCCGCAGTGCGCTCGCGCACAACAGACGACGCAGAGAGGTTTGGAACAGTCACTTTGTTCGATAACGCTTCCTTCGGACTCAAAAACGTCATCGAAATGAGTTATACGAAAACTCCACATTCGTCGTGTTTTGTTATTTGGGTTCTGAAAACTTAGCACTGCAACGAAATTGCTTCGTAATGTCACCTTTATATACGAGGGTTCAGGATACTGCTTTATTGGTTTATTGAAGGAACTTTAGTTTTACAATGCTCAAGTTCTCTTCGATATGTCACCAGGTCGCGGGACTCGAACCCGTGGCCTCCGGCATTTTACAGCCAGAGGCTTGGCCGTCCAAGCCACCGCGCTGATGGGCGATGATGCCAAAGAACGTGGGAAGAATGTTTTAAAAAAGTTTATTATTCAAATCTCGCTCCAAGATCTGAAAGGCCTTCCCTGATTGACGACGACATTCTCAGAGACAAGACTCTTGAAACGATTACCATTTGGAACTGGCAGAAGACTTTGAGGTTGGCCTGGCACTGAAAAATATGGTGTAGATGAGTGACGCTAACGAAATGAACCGCCAGCTAAGAACACATTCATGACTCAAGCTGGGAAGGGTTCGGTTTTGTTAGCACGGCCATATTGGACAGTAAATTGCTTGTCTAACATTTAGATTAAACGACTTGTAACTACATTTATATATCCATCGTCATTACACCTCTACGTTTATAAGAGGGTATGATCTTCCCTCTCAATCTCCCACTTTTAGGACTGCATATATTGGTCATTGGTGTTTGAGGCCTAGTCAAAACGTTGCATTTCGCAAAAGATGGCTCATTATTTGCATTCTAATATTAAGGTAAATGCGATAAAAAATGTTAATTCATACACATTTTACTAATACTGAACGAAATGATATCCATTGTTAAATATTTTCCTAACTTTAAATGCAGGACATACAGGAACGATCTGTGTAATAGGATCTCTGAGTAAAAGAGAACACGACGCACGTTGTGCCCTTGAGTCACGATCACTGCTGTGAATAGGGAGGGAACATTGCATAGTAAAGTCCACAACCGAGTGGTAAGAGCTACAAGCAGCCCTCAAAGACGCTGCAGACTTAGTTCCTATAGTTCGATAAAGGTCTTTTGTAGGTATCAACACTCTCGGGCAGTTAATGTATGTAGTAAAGGTTTGAGTACTCTTGGTTCCGTGTGATATTACATGTAAAGAATTTTTGCCAGGTTACAGTTAAAAGTATTATCACTCACGTATGTAAATTAATTCCCTGCCTCTAATAAAATGTTTGCTTTTGGGGATCATCGGTCAAAAGTGTGTGCAAAACGTAAATCGTAATCCATCAGTCTGCACTATTATTTAGTATTATGATAAAACGTGACGTATTTCAATTAAATGTGTTTGGGCTGACTCGCAGCCAACATTTGATGTCCATGGAATTGCTGGACCTATTTGCTTATTGAAACTATTACCAGCTGCCCCATTTAAATGATAATGTCTCACTTTACGGTCGAAGGGAGGAAATGTGAGATCGTGGGTACCCAACATTTGTTCACAGGTGGAATGAAATCAGCATTTAGTCACAGCCGGTCATACAAGGTCAATGGCAAAAGCAGTACGGTGGACATTATATGTTTGCTGAGAATCCGCCAAAAAAATTACTTAGGCCATTCGGATGATGGCTCAGGTACATAAGCGACTGGCACATTTCCACTAGGATCTTCGTTGCGGGCTCATTTCATGACGAGGCTCACGTGCACTGAACAAGATCTAGTTGGTACGTATACTTAACGTAAGAGGAACGCTCATAATTTACGCAAATGTACAAAGCGCATGTCAGGTAATTAGCTACTTTTTAGTGAACTAATTCGAAAGCAGTTTCAGTCCCTTGCTGGCAACACTGACGAGAAGTTTTGGTGGAAACGATACTGTAACATAGGGGGATGAGTCGTACTCACAGTACGGGTGTGGTGCACGTAAATTTTTCCCATCTTCATCCAGCGTATTCGACAAAAAAAGAAGAGTTTTCTGTACAAAATTGTGATGGGAGATGAAAAATGGATATTCCATGATAATCCCCAAAGCAAAAAAAAAGTGGTTAGACCAAGGATCCATGATCAAAGGTAAGGCTCTGCGTTTGGTGGGATCAGAAGGGAGCGTTCTATAATGAACTTGTCAAGCTTAGAAAAACGATCAACGCAGAAAAAGTCAACTAAAGGGCAGCGTGAAGTGATATTGCAACATGACGTGCTTGGGCCCATATTGCTTTTGCGACCCATCGTAACGTCTCGGCTCTGAAATGCTGTTGTACCCGGAGTATAGCCTATACATTGTTCCATCAGAATACCACCTGTTCAGATTCATCGAGCATGGCCTGCGGGGGAAATACTTCAGGATAGAAGCTAAGGCCGGAAATCATTTGAATGGGTGTATCAACTCCCATGATCAGATGTTTTTCTGTTGCGGAATCCACATGCTGTCTGATAGACGGGTGACAGTCATAGAAAACGAGGAGCACTGTATTGATTAAGATCCGTTAATTCTTTCAAAAGATACCGAAATTCAAAGTGTGTAAAAAACGCTTTACTTACATATGTACCAACCAAATGTTTTAATGATCTAGATTGTGTAAATGGATATTTAAACGGCGTTCTTGGAATCCATGCCTCATTTGGGAACAGATTAGTCTACCTTCTCTGTGAAACGCCACCATTCTTTAGGGAACTAGGATAGAGGTTCAGCTGGCCAAAGACGTATGCGTCCCTGCCAGTTCATAAGGTTAGGTTAATATGCAGACATCCTCCGTTTGGATTACATGAAATGATTAAGAGACAAACACTCGTGTTTGAATTCAACTGGAAAAGTATGTAATGTATCATTCCTTCAATTAACAAGTAATTATTTTTTAAAAAAACAAAAATATGTTGAAGTAATTTTTCAACAAGAACCCTATAGTCTATATGCTGGGATTGTATACGTTGTTAATTCGATTCTGAAGCCAGGGTAAAATTGATGGCTAATATATTGAACGAACACAGTCGTATCGTCTGCCGAAGGGAAATCGTTTAAATCACCTGGCGCTCAGTTTTGAAAACGTCAGAAGCCTCCTTAATCCTCAATATTGCAATACCATGCATCTGTCCCCTTAGGTGTCCAGCAGTTGACATTTCTATAAAAGCTCGGTCGCTGTCTCCCAGTGTATGTCGTTGCTTTGCTCAGAACGAAACAACAGAACCAACCTCAAAAGCAACATGTTGCGTGTCATTGCCGTGGCGTTCCTGGTGGTTTCGGTCTTGGCTCAAGAGAGGGAAATTACGTACGATCTTTGCGGTAAGTAAATGAATGATCCCCAAACTTCACTCTCATAGATCTACCAGTCTCTCAAATTTCACAGCATCATATAGGAGAATATATTGAATTATCATTGTTTCAAAATCTATGATCTCTTCTTTTAGTTATGATCTATGCTTTTTTTGCCGACCTATTGTTGCTTCTCTATAGCTGATCCTGGTAACGGCAAGCTCGTTAAAGTCACGGCGAAACCCTGCAGCAGTGACCCGTGTGTGCTAAAGAAAGGAACGGAGGTGACGTATAGATTCGAGTACATCTCAGATCAGGTAAGACCAACTTTTTATTTTGATTTTTTGTTGTTGCATAGTGAAACTATAGTTTTAGTATTGTGGTTCGAATTTTGCAATCACGATAATTACTTACAATTATTATTAACGTGCCCTTTTCTGTAAATTGCAGGATAGTGCCACAGCTCAAATTGATGCCCGCGTAAATGTATTGGGCATGAAAATTTCTGTGCCCGGCCTCGAGCCTAACCTCTGTAAGGAAGCCATCAAATGTCCCATCTCGAAGGTATGCTATTCTCAAGTTTTTACGTCTTTTTTTATTGCGAGAAAAAAACGGTACAACTACCCCGATTTTCCCACGCCTCCCAAGAGGGAGGACCCCCTGGGAAATCGCCGCAACCAAGCACACACGTTTCTACCTCTGACGCACACATATATATATATATATATATATATATATGTGTGTGTGTATTCCTTAGTACCTTTATTTATTCAACTTATACAGTAAAGTGTATTACCCATTAAAAAAATATATTCAATATATTATTTTATATTTGCAGCTTATTAGTTTATGTTCTCAGCGCACAGCAGATACCGGTGATAGTTAATAATTGTTATTATTCCATCGAAGTTTGTTATGCGTCATATTAAAATTATAATCCTGAGGTCATTTTGCCAATTGCCAGCAATAACGACAATTCTACCCACCGACAACAACATCCAATCAAAACAATAACATACTCCGCCAGTATCCCTTGCACAAGGGAGCGACAGGGCCTCGACAGTTCCGACGGGCGCCGCCCTGACGGCCTCACTCTCATCCCCTTCCACCGAGGCCAGTACCTCTTTTGGGACGGGACGCTGGTTGACACTCTAGCACCTTCTTATGCCAACCACTGTGCGACCACCCCCGGTTACGCGGTAGCGCGTGCAGAGCGGACCAAGCTACGGAAGTACGCCACACTCCAGGCAACCCACCTTTTTTCCCCCTTGCTTTTGAGACCTTAAGCGGGCACGGTCCCCTCACTGCGAACTTCCTCGAAGGGGTCTATAATAGGCTGATCCGCGCCATCGGGGGCAAACGCGCAGGATCTTTCCTTCTGATTGTTCCGGTCCCTCGCTGTGCAGAGAGGCAATGCCATCGCCTTCCTCGGGACAATGTCGGCCTCAGACCCGGTCCCTGCTAATCCCCCCCCCAATAATCCCTAGAAATAATTCCTAATTATTGTATGTTTGAATAAATGTTTATTTGGCTATTTCGATCAAAATATAATAATGCCATATTTTTATATATTGTATAATATTTATCTGTGTTTTAGAAATTACAATGGTCTTGTATGAACGTCTGATAT
Source organism: Stratiolaelaps scimitus (assembly GCA_019614645.1). NCBI lineage: Eukaryota > Metazoa > Arthropoda > Arachnida > Mesostigmata > Laelapidae > Stratiolaelaps > Stratiolaelaps scimitus. The sequence continues at coordinate 1,141,921 of JABWDB010000038.1, forward strand.
AAAAACTACAAGGAGTAGTTATAACAATTGCACCTTCTTCGCGAGGCTGCCTAGAGAAGGTACAGCAGTACAAGTCGCTGCGTGGTATTTGGGGTACGCCTCACCACATCTCCTACAGAAGCAAGTATCGGATGGAGTGTGAAACCACTCTGTCCCATACAACATGTGATGAAAACCATAAACCGCGAAACGTGTAACGACATGCCGATTTGTCTTACCAGCCAGCTTCCAGCTTTCGGTAGTCATCGCTCCCGACCTATAATAATAATGCCATATCTGATCAAATAAATTAATATTTGATTTTAGGGCGAACAGGTTCACGGTTCGTTCACTATTAACGTGCCCAACGTTCCCATCGTAAGTTACACTCGCTATTTTATTCAATTTGTTATTAATTGTGCAGAGCACCTCCAAAACTTCTATATAAAATAGTAATACATTTTACATGAATGGTGCAATATAATATTTATATTCACTATGTGTATGAAGTATACTTTGAGCTAGAGAACAAAGTCTAACGTGAAATTATTCAACTCAGATTGCCCATATTGTTTACCTAAGTTACCAATTAGGCGTTAATTAGCATAGATGACATTTTGCTTATGTTTAATTTCGATTTTGAATTATAGAGGAAAGGCAAAATTGAGGTTAAGGTCATTGGCGACAAAGGTGTGAGCTCCTGCTTCACCTACAATGTCATCCTTAGTTAAAGAAGGATGGCTGGAAATGAGCCCAGAAATCAAAGTCCGGGGCATCAGCTTCTCCATTTCTACCAGACTCTACTATAAAGATGTACAGATGGCGCGCATCCGTTGTGACTGAAATAAATAAATATATAAGACTCTAAAACAGAAGCTACATTCGTCTATTTAAGCTGTCAACAATTGATTACTATCAGTATAGCACCAGGAGTGAGACAGAACGAACTCGACGGCGTTCAATAGAGCTGAACCTGTAATTTTAGAGCTGAATAATTAATCTAGTTCATATGCATTATCATTAGTCAAGTCAATGATATTTCAACTTTGGATTACGATGTAGATGCTTTCAACGAAGCTCCAACAGAGTATGACAGGGACAGTATTCGAAATTGATGACATCTTGTAAATAAACTCTTTGAGAACTACCATTTTATTATAAACAGACTCAATCAAAGCAGGACAACCTCGTCGTTTGCTCTAATAAGAAATCTCATGGCCAGCTAGCTAGAATAAGCGTACGGACTAGATAACTTGTGTACATTTTTACCCTTCCTAGACAGCACGGGAAAATTCTTGCCTAACGTTTCGATTAAACGACTTGTACCCATATTTATATATTCATAGCCATTACACTTTTATGTTTATAAAAGGGTTTGATCTTCTCTCCCGAATTGCCTCTTTTAAGACAGCATAATTGGCAATGTTACTTTTAGTATTCGCAATAATATTGGCAATGATACTTTTAGCATTGGCAATAATATTGGCAATGACACTTTTAATAAATTAGTTGCTCGCTTTCTTGGTGTAAGCATTGATGACAAACTTAGCGGTGACCTACATACTAAGCTTTGTAAAAATTGCAGTTCCCTTAATAAACCAATAAACCTTTACCTTAATAGTATATGATCCTGGTGGGCACAAGACATCGCTGGTATCCCTTTATATATATATATATATATATACGTTACAGTTCACTTGACTTTGTTTCGATGTTATTTATAGTAGACGTGTTTGAATATTTGCGTTCGTTGAGGTCGAGCAACGTCAAGAACATTCTGCCCCCATTCTGGATCAGCCGTACATCATGCCGGGATGAGTGGCTGGGCGCAAATGTCTGGTTACATACTTTACAAAGGTCGAAATTCTCATGCGCTGTACTGTAAGCCAAATAGTATACGTTCGTCCCATGTGTGCTATAGTTCTTTAATATTTCAGCACAATTGATTAACGCCACATTAACCAAAACTGAGGGAAAATGACGTTGGTGCCTAAGAAGGGTGTATATGAAGATCACCCCTTTTTCGGGGTGGTCACCCCTTTTTTCATCGGGTTCTGTAAAGAACATTCTAATACTTCCGAAAGGTAGGTAGCGGGTAGTTATTCAACTTATTGAACCACTTTTATAGTTGTCCAATGTATTGTAAAGAATTACAATAACTTTCGATCGAAACCTGAGAAAGAAATCAGCTAATCGAACCAATTCACAATGAACAAATATACACTCCCCAAGATGGTGGTGCAGCACTAATGTGACCCCCTAGTGCTCAGTCATGTGGACAGAGTTCAAAACAGATTACTGCTAAAAATATAGAACAGTCTTAAGAGGGTGATATTCAAAGGAAATCAAGTTTCTTAAAATGATCTCTGTAAATTCCAAGGGATGCTCCCCTTGTATCTGTTCAATTGGGGCATTTCTCTTTATTGAATTTAGAACAAAAGTATACTTTTGTGCCTTTGTTAATGTACAATATCATGAAAAGTTAAGGCCAACATTTGGGTGCAAACCTTTCGATTGATTTTCTACAGCCTTGAATTCACCAATCAAGCCGGTGAATCTTGGGGCACATTCAGTGTGACTTTTTTATTTATTCCGAGGAAAAACGGCCTACTCCGCTTTCCCTGCGCCAAACCAGTGGGGGAGGGTCACCTGGAAAAACCCCGCAATCCGGCACACGCTCCCGGAGGCCCTGAAAATTCTGTCCCAATTCTCATTGTTTGACAGCTTTAGAGATCGTCACTCGCTTGTGCTCCGCCGCTCTAGTTCTTGCTTGCCTTTCAGCACCGCCCTGGTGTACCTTCGGATGATGGCTTTCTGTCTCTCATCATCATGGCGGCCATATGAAACGAAACGGCCTCGCACGAAATCGGGTGGGGCCGTGCGGCTCTAGCCGCGAGGACTCGCCGGTGGTTCTCGAGACGAGGGCACGCCTCGAAAGTGTGCCGCTTGGGGACGCCGCATTGCCAATCTTGTGACGGTACTCCTGGAATTGTCCGTGGCCGTTGAGTGTTTAGGCCAGCGGGTAGGAGAGGGACCCGTGACAGGCTGCTAACCAGGCCTGGAGGTCCTGCACCAGTGACCTCGTCCAGTGCCCCGGTTGCCCGGGCTGGATGGAGGACCACTTGTTCGCCCACCGGTCAATCAGTCCGTCCTGGCTTGAAGGCGTGACCACTTCCGTCTCGCGGCTATGGTCCTTGTCCCTCGTTGACTCGGCGATTCTCAACGACCACAGGATCTGGCGGGCCAGAACCTGTAGTACCGTGGTCGCCACCGTCCGGCGGGACCTCGCGATATTGATCGTCATGGTCCTTTGGCGACTGTCGAGCATCCGAGTAATCGTCTTCTTCTTGGCTTCGTGCCAAGAAGCAAAGGAGGGAGCTATTTGAGGGCAATGGTCCACGTCACCTTGGCTAGCAGCCTTCTGACCTCATCCGAAGCTCCGTATGCGCGCGGGAGAATCCTTGCTAGGTCCGCGGCGGCTTCCTCCGCGTTCTCAGCTGCGTAGTCTGCGTGCGGGGTTCAGGTGAGGCCGCTGTCGAGGATAACCCTCAAATACTTGGCCGTCGTCGATGGCTTTGATCTATGGCCGGCGATGTTGACCTCGATGCTCGGCTGACGTTTCCGTCTGTTGAACACCACCGCCTCAGTCTTGGCCGGCGCAAGTTCGAGTCCCAGGGGGCGGAGGCACGCCACGACGTTGGCCATTGCTGAATTCGCCGCTTACTGAAGGAGCCGATCGTCACGTTCTCTGATGATGAGGGCTATGTCTTCGACATATGCGCAAGAGGTCACAGATGCGGAGTAGTTGAGCCGAACGACGCAGTCGTGTGCGATATTCCCAAGAACTGAGCCCTGAGGGACTCCGGCACAGACCTTATACCTACTTCCCGCATACACCACGCTGCGGTCTGAGACGTAGGACGTTGCACACGGCTGGGGTATAGGGGAAGAGACGCTCTCTCGAGGCCGTTGTTAACAGCATCCCACGAGATAGTGTTAAAGGCGTTCTTGATGTCCACCATAACCACCAGACGGTGGCCCCGCGATGACCGCGGTCTCGCCCTCTCTACCGTAGCGCTGCCAACGACCTTCTTGATGACCGAGAGAGTAGAACGGCCTGGTCGAAACCCATATTGATCGGGTGACAAGGTCCCTTCGCTCTCCTTTTCGGTCCTCATTCTTCCGTTGATGACGTGCTTTGGAAAGGCAAGTCAGCATACAGATCGGACGGTATGTATGCTGCGTAACGGCTCTCCGGTCCGTTTCCCCGGCTTCGGAATGAGGGCGTAGTATGTCGCTCCCCGCGATTCGCACTGGTCGGGACGGGGGCCTCGGGCGGTGAACAGCGCTCAAATCGTGACCTGGGCCACATCTGGCGAGAGCTCGACGCTGGAGTGGCGGAGCTTCTTCCTGACGATCTTGTAGCTCTGCCCGAGTTGACCACCTGGCAGAGCCGTCGCCAGCTCTTCATCGATCTCCCTCTTGAATACCTTGCAGACGACGCGCTGTTGAGCCTGGGAACGCCGGGACGTCCGTCGGGTGGCGCGCATGTGCGCGTGTGAGGGAATGCCTGAACTGGTGGCAGTTCCTCCGGGCCAGGGTGATCTGCTCGTTCTACCAGAACTGCGGTGTCCTTACGTAGGGGTCCCGGCGTCCTCCAAGGCGGCTGCCCGACAGGCGTCGCCCAGCATCGTTGAGACTGCTTCGGAGGAGTAGTCGGGTAGAGTCCGGCGAGCTATTTAGCTTTGAAGCCTCCCGGGATCTATCGGTCGGGGCGACGGGCCACCCCGAGTGGTAGGGGGGAAAGACTCAGAGAGGCGGCTATTGGGTAGCTAATGAAGCGTGGTCGGAGAGGGACTCGGAACCCCAGTCAACCTTCCTTCGAGGGAGGACGTCCGGGGAGGCCTAGGTGAGGTCCAGGGTGGACGAGTAGCCCTGGTGGAAGCAGGTGGAGCCCGGGGTGTTCATCAGTCACAGATCCGTGGCCGCTGCCCACTCTTAGAGCGCCTTACTGTTGGTCTTGTTGGACCCCCACCTAAGATGTTTCGCATTGACGTCACCAGCCCCGTTCGGTGCTCACTCCCTCGGATCGCCTCTGTTAAGTCAGCCAGGAAATCGCACTCAGTATGATGGGAACCATCCTTAGAAGCGTTTTTGTTTTTCTCAAGTCATTTTTTTCTTGGCACAAAAAAAAGAGACTTGAGAAAAATTCTCAACTTTCACACTAATGTGTTGTGCAACTGTGGGGTTCTAACCCGTGGAGGTTAACTGTTGGCTGTGAGTGAGTCCGCAAAAATTTACTTACATACCGGAAATTCTCAACTGTTTTTGCAATACAGAATATTGTACCCTATTTAAAACAAATGTTTGTGTTAATATATATATATATATATATATATATATATATATAGAGTTCTTAAAGATCTCCTCCCAAGTGCCATTTAATAATCTCTAACTAAAGCTTAATCAAGGGCTAAACACTGTGTTAGTAGTTGTGATGCACAATAGTTGTGTTTTAAGGTTGACGTACCATGAACTTGGACCTGGGGCTTAGCCAGCAGAGGCTCTCTGTAGCTGCTCAGCGAGGCACCGCTAACAAAAAGCTAGTGTCAATTTATTCGTACACTGTCGTCCATACGCCCCATGTGTATCCAAACTGTGTGAAAATCTCGAAAGTGTATATCCAGTAACTGTTCGTACACTGAATGGAATTCTAAAGGGGTTCCGAATTTCTTCCAGCGTCTGCGCTAAATAGTAACAAGGAAAATCAAATCAGTTGGGGTATTTAGGCACTGTATAGCCGTTTGTATCGGAATTAAGTAAAGGCCAAATTATTTAGTGCGATTATATAAATACCGATTAATTAAAACTGACTTCACTAGACAACGTCTAACATGTGACTGACATACTTGTACGTTGTATCTCATGCCATATGTTATATATTATTATATAAAATAACTATTGCAGTATGGCTGGATCGCATTTTGGTGAAGCTTCAGCAGATATGCAGAAATGAAATGAAGAAATGTCAAATCGTAAATTTAATCCTTGATTAAAACACCCTTTTGTCAAGTGATAGGTAAACATGCATTTATTTGTTACGTCGCTGCTTATGATTAGGTGTACACATTTACTTCGTTTGTACTCTCCTTGCGATGGGCACAAACAAAGCCAAATTCATGCTCGAACTACTCATGATACTTCAAGTGGAATCACTACAAGTGGGATTTGGGGAAGATGTTCATCATCATATATTAATATTCGTCATATCAGTCCCTGTTGTTGTATGCCTTCGGATAATCACGATTACTCAGAAGTACACTATGAAGCTACGCTTTCACAAGAGAACGATTATTTGAACGATGTCTACGAATAGTAAGGATGAGGATAAGGATTCTCTGATCTTGGAGTGAATGTGGTAGCAGTCACTCGAACTCAGTCAGAGTGTTAAGGATTATGCGCAGTCAACGCAAAATGTTCAAGCATAAGAGTAGGTAGATACGAACTGATCAGGAACAATCGTTAAAAAGGAAACGAACCACGCAAGTCAGAAATATCTATTAAGACAGCAGAAATCACTAAGAAGGAAATCGCAACAATATCGCATCCTCTCGAGGAGTAACTGGCACAAACAAAAAGTGATCTGTTCAGGTCCAAGGTAGATAACTTCAAGGATATAGCTATGCTTGTAAATTAACTTGGATGATGATACGATTATACGATTGCACATCACACTCACATAAACTAGAATTCATCAGTAGCAGGGAGGGATACGTAGCGGAAATAGGGAGATCAGAATACACCGAGTAAAACCCTGCATCTTTCGTACTTCCGATTCGATTTTAAAGGTCTTTATTTAGAAGCGAAAATGCGATATGAGGGGTTCGTTCAGTAAAACTAAGGGGGTAGCCCAGTTAGTCAATGGTGGTCTAGCGCGAAATTAGAAACATTAAGAATGAAGCTCCACAAGGTAGCAGGTAGCTGAATAATGGTTCGCCCGAAGGTATGCAGTATCAACACTAGAAGGTCATGTGAAACACTTGTAAGCTCTATGTGGTAGCAGTACTAGCAGCAACTCTCGTTTAGTTTGATTCAATAGCGGCCTGAGTTGGATCTCAGGGTTCTGATGAGAGACGGAAAGAGAATTAAGCAAATGCGCGTTTATATTAGCTAGGCCTATTCCCTATTGGCCTGACGGCTCTTTTCTACCTGCAAATTGATTTCTTCTCACCGGTCTGTTCTATGCGTCGGTCTTCACACCAAGGTCTTTTGACCAACTGAAAAGCCATTTGCAACGCGGCACCGCCATGTCTACCGTTTTTCCTGGCCACATTACTGCTCTCCAAGATGGAAAGGCGGCGGTATCTCCATAAGGAGGCATTGCTGGACGAGACGCCGTACAAAAGAGCAGGATTCTGAAGAGGTCTAAAGCAGCCTCTTTCCCGTAGAAGGTTTGTGAGAAAAAAGGCGCGACGGATCTTTAGAGAAAGACTCCCACGCCTGTTGACCCGTTGATTTACATACTGACCTACAACTACACCAAAATCAACTTGTATTGGACGAAGCGGATGCTTTCCCTTATTGTTATCATTATTATTATACTTATTGTTATCGGTCTGTACGTGTACGAGCGCATCAAATAGGGACAGAAATAGATATTGGACCCGCTTGAAGCAAATAGGAAAACAAAGTACGGTATCGTCACGAATGCCACCATGAATACGGTACAGGCTTGATAACGAATGAGGAACGTCCCTAATTATATCCATAATGAACTTATTAGAGATATCATAGCTCGCTTACGGGAACCATCTCTGTAAAACAATCTTATTTTACAAGACTCCAATTGACGTCGATTGAAAATGATTAGTATACTGAATGGGCCATAACTTGATGTCAATACTTTGGTAGACGTAACTGAATAGCAAAAGGGATGAATAGTTGATGCGATCTTTATACCGCTTAAACAAGCTGTCTACGTTTTCAAAGATATCAGCAAATGATGACTTCCGCAGTGCAAGGGGCTTCCGGAACCAGATCGAAAGAAAGGGTACCTTGAATTCGTAAACCAGACTCTTTTAGAAGAATACCTTTATAATAGATGGCATACTGGGGTGTCCCTAAATTTCAAGTTTAAGGAACTCATGCGCATCAACGACGAGCCGTTCCGTAAATGGCTGGATTTTTGAAAACGCCATTTTTTTAATGTCACCTTTTTGTCGGTAGCAAGCGTGTTCGCGGTCTATATATCGAGCATTTATATTGATATCATCTAAGCTTTGTCCGCACCTCGAATTCTGTTAAGATACACGAAAATTATCAGCAAAATGGTAGATGATAATTCTCCGAACCCAACACATTTGTGCCAGTAATTGCATATCAAAAAAAGTCGTATGACTCTGTGAAACAAAAAAGCAAGAGTATGTCGGTGTAGGTATAGAAGGATCTTGAAAAACGCCACCATTAGTCTTTATGTGGAAAGAAGTGTCACTGGAAGACTCTGCGCGGACCCGGATGGCTTTTTCGCATCGTCACGCATCCGGTCAGGGGAATTTTGACTTGTCTTAGGGGATGACAGCTGGTGTACGAATATTTCCATTTAGCATCTTCAGAGAAACTGTCAACGAACTATGTTGTGAAGATTGAGGCCACTGTGAGTCTCTAACTTTAGTTTCGGTGAGATCGTTTTTGGTAAGATCGTTTTTTGTCAACATTATAAACCACGATCGGCTAAATCTCTGGCTGTCTCAAGCTCTACGATGCGACTATTAAACAGCAACGAAAAAGAACGGGTTAAAATTGTTGAAATATTATATCTGAGCTGCTAGTACCAATACTAGGACGGGCACGATGAGCACTGTCATGTGACAAATTGTGATAGATTAGCTACATCTTGATGAAAATGCGAGTCCCGGAAAAAAGATCAACTTGGGGAGATGTCAGCCGGTTTTTTTAGATTCGAGTTCATGGGCAAATAGAAGGTATCGTCATTGATATTGACATTTACATACATACGAAAAAAATTCACTCTATTTTAGATAACTTCAACCGCCGTTATGTGGTATAGCTACGATGTTCTTGCGCTCTTACCCGATTCACTGGCAGTTCACTCTTAGCCCTAGGCGCCATCAAAATGGCGTTTTCCCAGCTTCCTTTTACAAGGCCATTTCTTCGCACACTACCTCACTCGTATAGCCATATCTCTCTCTCTCTCTCTCTATATATATATATATATATATATCTGCTATTTCGTGCTGTTCAAAGCGTAACTCGTGTACTCCGATCTTGTCTTGGCGGTGGAGAAATATTTCGTCGCTGTCGACTGACGACAGCTTTTGGCGCTCGACCACTCTATGCCTGTACCTCACTTTCTCACCATACAACCTCTATTTCTCTCTCACCCTCTCTCTCTCTCTCTCTTATCTGTCTCTGGTGAGTGTTGCGAGTGTTCCACATTGAACAAGAACGTTCGCTTCTGCTTTCGTTGTCTATCAACGCTCCTCCTCCTTCTTTCGTGTGATGATTCTTCTTTGTGGCCCAATGATTCGATGGTTGGCTCACTCAGTCACTCACTTTTTCGTCTGCCTGCCTACCTACCAGTTTGTACCTTCGTTCGTTTTTCGCGTTGCTCTCTCCAGCACGATCGTGCAATGGCAGCTGTTAGTTGAATGAAGCCACCCGTGCGTGTTCGCCTTTTTGGCTTTACCGTGCGGCTCGAGCCGTGGCAGCAAGCTGGAAGACAGCCAGCTAGCTGACTGACTTTCACGCTTTCAGCGACTTCGATCCGCCACGCTGGGGCTCGCATCATTCCACGATTGGCATCGGTCCTTATCGACAGAAAGAGAGCACGACTGTACGAACTAAAGTACTTGCCATTCCATTGCCTGCTGTCGACCAGCGAAGCTTTTCAGTGATGTCCGGAAAATCTGAATCCCGCACCCTTTGTTGTGTTCTCTCTCTCACTCCTTTTCTGCTACTCTCGAGGGACTATGGGAGTGTTGGTATAACGTTTTGGCCTGCGGATTTCCAGCGGTCGGTTCTATCACTGGTGCCGTCGAAAGGCAGAACGGCCACGAACGAAAGACCAGCGTATAATTATCTGCAAGCGTGGCATGGTTTCATTACCAACCAGTCGTATAGAACGGATGGGATTCCGAGACTAATTGTGATACTGACTGATAAACTCTGATAAACTCAAGTACAATAGTTTCTCGCAGGACTCGTTTACGTTGGAAGCCTATGAAGAGAATAGGATAATCTCGAGAGAATCTACAACTTATTTTGGCTATTATTCCAGTTCGAATATGTTTAAAGTTCAGGGAGTTCATTGTAAATGTGTATGAAATTACATATATAACTTATTCGCTAATCATAATTCAATTATTAAGCACGATTGCACAGCAGAATTTCTTGCTTGATTGTAATCGTTTAAATTTGATTTAGTTCTTGCATTTTATTTAATTTAGAAAATATCGAAATAATAATAAAATTAAATAAAAAATTTAGAAAATATAACTTACATTTGTTGTTGCTTCTCTGACGTTTTGCGGTTCCTCTCAGTACTGCTCCTATGCTGTAAGTCAGTATACATATATAATCTTCGAAGGATAAATAGTTTCACGAAATATAATACATAACCATATTCAATAGAGACAGGAATAAGGACATACATGAAATACAAAAGCCTTCTGAAAACGTCCAACCCAAGAGAAATGGAAAAGGAAGAATTTAAATCATTTTCCGCCTTTAGGCAACAGGCAAATCCAGTCGTCTAGCCGTCCACGAGGAGCAAAAAAGGGAGTCGAACGCTGTCCAAGGGGGTTACACCCTAAGATAGCTCGCTAAACCCTGCGGGTAACGCTGGCGTCGAAGCAAACGCTCTCACGACACTGCAAGGCCAAAGCCTGGCAAGATTTCGGGTCATATACGAAGCTATGGGACGGAAATAACGGACAAAGAGTAACGGGTCTGAGCGACCCTCGAGCGACCAAGTGTATGGCTAGGACGAATTCTTTAGCAAAGAAAGGCAAAAGCGGTATTGCCTGTCCGGCAGAATATCGCTGCCATTCTTGCCGCTGAGACGGCGGTGGCTGCTGCTGTTTCGACGAGAGCTGTTAAGCGTCGAGGTGTACACGCTAAAGGGGGGAACCACCATACGGCTGCTTGCTGACCGATGCCGATGGGCAGTGTGAGGGGCTTAGGGCAGCTTAAGAGGGGAAGTGCGGGCGGTGGGAGGACTAAGGGGCGGCGGAGGACAGAAAGGAGGACCGTGTATGTACAGCCAGTCGTTCTGCTGGTGGTGGTAGTGCTGCTGCTGCTCATAGTGGTCTTCCTGCGCTATGTATATGTAATATAGGCTCGACCATCCATAAGTATCAAGATGTACGATTAGACGCATATCATAAAAATACCTCGTGCTAAGCGCAGTGGAAAGAAAGACGAAGCGAGATGGTGTGGAGGGGTGGGCGGCTGTCGCAGTAAGTCTGTGGCATGCTGCCCCCAGGCGTTGTTACGCAACCGTGGCCGGCCAAACAATGATGGTTGTAGCAAATCGGAAACACAAGACAGCTGAGACAGGCCTCGGGCTGGACAACCCTTGCGGAACTCTCGCACGCGTAGCGTGCTTTAATTTTCATCGTCGGCTATGACTATTCTAGAATTAAATGTTCGGGTTATTCTCGGACTAAATGTTCTGGTTTTTGCTTTTTGTCCGCTCACCCTTTCCTTATAACGTCACATTTTTCGTAGAACTTTAGATCAAGGGGTAATTCGAAATGGCCCCTCGAGTAGGTAGGGTTATTTTTGTGTCAGGCGAGTATTCTATCACTGAAACACTAATTTTGAGATCAAGTTCGGTGGCGTGGTGTATTCGTGTGCGTCGTGCAGCCGGAGGAGATACGTAGGTGCACAGGTTTGACCCCACAGTTTCAGATTTATATTCTGTAAGGCAGGGCGACGCGGAAACAATGAAAGGCTTCAGGGAGCGAATGAGCCAGCTAGCAAAGAGATGCGCGTACGAGGACCACGACAAAGGGATGGTCAGAAGTAAAGTATATTTTATTATTTTATTAAAGATACAATGTTTGAATTTTCGTATATGTCACCAGGTCGTAGGACTCGAATCTGCGGCCCCCGGTTTTTATAGCCAGAGACTTCTTAGCCATCCAAACCACCAGGCTGACGGCTCATTCTTTCAGAGATGAACTTATTCTCGAAACTCGTTTCGTTATGGTAAGGGAGGCACTCTCTCGCAAGGAAGATCACACAAAGTTGACGACTGACCACGTCATGTGCGTACTAGAAATCATTGCTGATAACGGACTTACTGCCACCACTAGTAATTAAACGGACAGGCAGGCTACCAGCGCCATCAGAGAGTAGGAGCATTATGTTGCGGTAGCATGTCATTGCAAGACCGCATCAAATGACGAGACTTCAGGGACATGTATGAAGCCACAGACTCAGTTCCACATAGAGTGCCGCTCCGGAATAGTGTGTGGCGTGAGCAATCAACTAAAATGAGGGAAGTTGTCGAAGCCGAAATCTCCGTGTTTGAGGTTCTGGGTGCTCTTGAGCGTCAACACGGCGACAAGCCTCGGCCGCCTACATAACGAGCACTTGAAGCCGGACGTCCGTTTGTTCCCGTGTTGGACCTTGCTCTTCAATGAGAATTTGCATAAGCCTAATGAAGCAAAAGAAAAAAAAAAAAAGCGAAAAACTCAGCGATGCTCTTCTCTGAGTTATTCCGAAAGGCAAAGGCGATCCCCAGCTGCCGTCCTCTTGGAGACCAATCGCGAAGAAGAGCTCTTGTTACAAGCTGTTGGCTCCCCTTGTCACCCAACGATTAAGCAGGTTCCTGGAGGCCTGCAACTGCATTTCGCCTGAATTTGGATTTCGAGCGGGCCACCCTACGATCACCGCGTGTAATCTTCTGCTTTAGGAGGCCATCGGGTGTTAAGTCATCCGAAGAAGGCTTATATGTGGTATACGTGGACTTCTAGTCCGCTTTTGATACCGCACGTCGTGATCAGATTTTAAAGAAGCTTGCAATGTGCGGCACCCCGATGAACATGGTACAACTTGTAATGGCCATACTGTAGGAAATTTCGGTAAGCATCGAGGATGGTGTCGCTCAACTGCCTCCACTTGCAGAGACGGCTTCGCTCAGAGTAATAATTTAAGTTCGTTGATGTTCTCACTTCTATTGAGTGATCTGCCGTCTCGTGTTAAGGGTGGAGCTAGCCAGGTAAATACCCTGCTCTACGCCAATGATCTCGCTATCTTCAGGGAGAGTAGATTCTACGTACAACAGGTTGTTGCAAGGCTAGAGGTTTATGTACGTGAGGTCAAGCCAACGATCAATCTGAACAAGACAGAAGCGATGGAATTCCGCCGAGGAGACCGGCTTGCAGTTTCTGAGTCACTCCACTCGAGGCCCCCATACAATACGTTGATAGTTCCAAATATTTGATCTTACCATCCTTTCTATCTTAATTTGTAAAGCGACGAGGTTGAAATGCTCTTCGCGTGAGTGGACACCGCTAGGATGTATGAGACAATCCTTCGGATGCATGCCAAACTATAGGGGGATGACTATGGATCAACTACCCACTAAAACCCCCAAATTCGGTATTATATTATTGAGCCTTTTAACACGCCGCTCTTTAGACAGATGTCGGAACTCTATATGTAATACTTCGAGCATTTGTCTGGGTGTTGTCGTGCTGCGTTACTCCACGGCGTGAACAGGGTTAACCTGCTCTCCACTACTTCCTCTTTGTAGTCTACAGGGTCTCTGCCTTTCTAATTCCTTCTTGGTCGTAAGAACCCCTTCTGTCATGCATTCTCCAATCTCCCATTCTACGGTCGAGGGAATAATAAAGCGCACGAGGTCTGATATTGTCCCAATGGTCGTTACAGGCACCATCTCAAACTTTTCTCCAGCGGTGCTCAGTTCTTATTTCGCTCTAGCCCTCGTTTCTGTTTTAATTTTTTATCCAGTGCTGTGCATTCTAGTAGTGTGTGTCTTGGATCGTCCTCGGAACCTATCTGGCAGTGGACGCAGCTGTCCGACGGTGCCTTTCCAATCCGGTAAAGGTTGTCTTGAAAATCACCGTGACCGGTGAGGACTTGGGTGGGGTAAAAGTCCATCTCACCACATGGGATTTCGAACCATGTCTTTTGGTCAGGGATAATTGTTCTTTGGCTCCAGGTTGTCCCCCGGGGATTTTCGTCCATTCCTCTTGCAATAATCCTAGCCCTCTTCCGTTCTTCTTTCTTGCTACAGTTATCGTACCAACTAACGGTCGATCGGTCACTGAGCACATAACCGACAGAATACGGAGAGCTGCAGTAGCAAGCGTTGGAATACAGACACCATGAAGACTGTCATTGCGAACCGCGCAGATCCTGTCCTAGATAAAGATTGCCCCGATTGCCTCCTACGGAACCCAGGTTATATGAGAGCACCTCTCATCGACGCAACTTGAGAAGCTCAACCAGGTAAACCCAGATTATTTGAAACGATTATTGGACTTGCACTGCTCGGCACACAACAGGCTCGTCTATCTCCTATGTGACAGTCCTCTCTTTCTCGAGGACTCGAAGCGAAAAAGCAAACTCGCCAGCTCCCCCGCGATGAAGAGTCCATCCAAAACTGGGAAGAGGAAATGACAGATATCGACCTTGACTATAGCGCCATGACGAACGCAGCATGGAAGGGTTCAGACAGATCAAACCGACATACCGTAACTCATGCTGCCGTCCACGGATTCCATCATTCGTGATACAGTTTCCATACCCTTTTCAACACTTGCGTGTGTTGTTCGACATGTTTTACATGCGTGCCTCTAGTCCCATCCTTAAGTGGCATTTCGAGATAACCTTCATTCAGCAAGGTTACCAAATTATGCAGAATAAATGTTTAAAACGTTTATATATAAATATATACATAAATGGCAATGCCATCGCCTTCCTCGGGACATTGTCGTCCTCACCCCCCCCCCCCCATAATCCCTAGAAATACCGACCTACTGTATGTTTGAATAAACGATATACATAAATGATACATCATATCCTTCATATAGATGTCCTGCTATTAAACTAACGTGCATTGAGTATATTGAGAGGAATCACTTGGCTCGATTGTAGGGATCCAAAGAGAATCTCACAGTCAGAGTAGCAAAGGATGAGGATTTCGAATATGGGGGCTCGAATCCGACGAAACATTTCACACTGGAACAATGTGAAGGAAGTCGAAATGAAAGCTCTAAGCACTCACGAGTGTCACGATGGGGTCAGTAGTACTGATGGTCGGAGCTAATACGATCAAGACGTCAATTGAGTTCCAAGTCATCGACGAGGAGGTGGGAACACTGTTATCTATCTACGTGTCTAACATATGAATTCTAAAATTATACTAGACGACAAACAAGTGTGAATTGGAATTAACAGAGATGTCACGAGAAAGTGTGAATATGGTGATGGTGCCCACAAAATTGATGTCAAATCTTGTCGCCGCGCATCGTCAGGGATATTAGTTGAGAACTGTTGTGGATCCACATGCTCTAAACAAGGCTATACACACACTACGATAAACCATGCTTTTGGTTAACCATATACTCCATCGTTTGAACAGCAGTAGTAAAATATATTTAGTCCTTGCTGCTACAGGGTCCCGATTACGATTTTAAACCATGTTCCTTGCGGATGGCCTTTGGTATCAGCTGACCATTTTGAATCTACGCGCGCCCAGGCTTGAACGAATTAAATATTGGCTTCCGGTGGTGCCCCCTTAAGATGAATGGTTTTGCCACGTGTTACACCGCCAGGGGGGACAGCTTGTTCCTCATAAACGTCTCTTTACTATTCTTGAAAGTCAATTAATTTTTTTTAAAAAACACCTTTGTTAACAAAGGGAAGGTATATATTTGGTCTTCAAAATTTTGTTAGTGTATAGTATAAGCATTCGTATCTCTGAGCATTCATAAAGCTCGCCGCAGCGCCGGTCGCCATCCGCGACACACGATGCTTAATGACACGCTCGTGAGAGCCCTCCACTCTGCCGGTATCCCTTGCACAAGGGAGCCACAGGGCCTCGACACCTCTGACGGGCGCCGCCCTGACGGCCTCACCCTTATCCCCTTCCATCGAGGCCAGCACCTGGTTTGGGACGGCACTGTGGTTGACACTCTAGCACCTTCTTATGTCAACCACTGTGCAACCATCCCCGGTTACGCAGTAGCGCGTGCGGAGCGGGCAAAGCTAAGGAAGTACGCCGCACTCCAAGCAACCCACCTGTTTTCCCCCCTTGCCTTTGAGACCTTGGGCGGGCACGGCCCTCTCACTGCGAACTTCCTCGAGGGGGTCTACCATAGGTTGATCCGCGCCACCGGGGACAAGCGCGCTGGCTCTTTCCCCCTGCGGCGCCTGTCCCTCGCTGTGCAGAGAGGCAATGCCATCGCCTTCCTCGGGACATTGTCGTCCTCACCCCCCTCCACCCCCATAATCCCTAGAAATTCCGAACTACTGTATGTTTGAATAAATCTTCTTATGGATATTACTTCATATAGCTTGAAAAGGAAACATATTGTTGACTCTTTCGGCTCTGGCGTTTTGTACTGATGGCACAGTTTGACTCCGCAGATTATTTTGTCTGACATTAAAATATTTATAATACGTGTTTTGGGGTTAGTAGCCTTTTGTAGAATCGCATATCTGCCTTTTGGTGTAAGTCCGTAATAGGAGGTAAGCTAAGAGTCGAGCGATCGATGCCACATCTAAGCGAGACGTGTGTTAAGAACTTTGATTGAACTCGCAACTTTGATTGAACTCGCTCCATAGCGTTTAAATGTTTTTCGAGATATGGTCGCCAAACTTCATAGCAATAAGCCAAATTTGGTATAACTAAGCTCGTACGGAGCTGCATATAAAATTCCGGCTTTTTCACTATGAAACAGCAAAAAAAGTGTGTTACAAACTAATGTTGCGGACTGAATGACGTGTGTAATGTGCAGACTAAAATCGAAATCCGGTGAGACCACAACGCCCAGATCCCTCATACACTTCACAAGATACGCTAATCGTTAAGAATATATAAGTAAGGATCTGATAGACATAATGTAGCAAATTTAAGGACGGATATATATCATGTCGTTTGTAGAGCACGACCTTGAGATCTCATTAACGGCTTTCTGTAGATCCCGTCTTCGGATTCGGTTTTCGACAGGCCGTAAAGCTTGAGATCATTCGCGTAGAGTTTATAGGTTATAGACTGCGGTATAGCGTTTTTATGTCTAAGATGTAAATACAAAGTAATATGGGTCCCAAGCAGCTACCTTGAGGCACCCCAGAGGGGCAAGCACCGTAATTACTGATACTGTTTTTTACACGTACGCAAAATGAACGATTAAATAGGTAGTCAGATATCCAGCAAAAGGACCGTAAGTCAATTCCCAGTTTCTTGATTTTTGCTAAAGTGAGGAGTGGTTTACTCTATCAAACGGCTTAGCAAAATTTAAATATATACAGTCGAACATTTGTTTGTTGTTTATGTAAATGGTCCAATCTTGAACCATATTAACCAGCTGAGTGTCGGTGGATTTCCCGTTTGTAAAATCATGTTGTGCCTCATCAAGTAACCCCTGAGTTGTTAAAAAACTAAACGCATGATTTACAACTAATTTCTCAAATATAATACAAGCTATAGAGGACTGGGCCACTGATCTATAGTTATCAACATCGTATTTAGATCCCCTCTTGTGGACAGCGGTTACCACAGATATTTTAAAATACTCTGGTACAATGCCGTCCTCGAAGAGCCTGCAGTAAACAAGATGTGGGGGTTGGGATACGATTCTCCCAACTTTTTTGTAAAAAAGAGGAGGAATTAAGTCAGGTGAAAAACTGCATTTCATGGGTAAAGGTTGGATCTTACTAGATATATTTCCTTCTGTTATTAAAAGAGACGTAGATTCATTTGTATGACAGGCAAGATCCTTAAAGTTAAGATTCGATTCCTCAAGGATACGAAGCCTGATGCTTGCTTTTCTGAACTTGGTTCTTTTTCTAGGACTAGCATCTGTTTTCATCAGAGCCTCTAGTTGATTTTTTTATTCTCGATCGGATTAAATTTCTTCGTTTAGGTACGAATTTTTCAATAAATATGTAGAGTTGGTAGGTAAATGTATTGACAATACTATCAACAATGTCACAGCTCGAAAAAAAACGTTCTTCACGGAATGTGGCATAATCTCCTCTCCAAAAATCATAGCCACCTTCATCGCTTATCGTAAAACCTGTATCAAAAAGTACAGCAGTGATCCCAAGTGATTGAGAGTTGTGTAATTTGTAGCGTTCATCGGTGCCTCCAAACCTTCGATAGAGTGGAAGTTCATGAGCTGAAAATCCCATGGCCCAGTTTCTCCCGGGCCATGGGAGTGTTATAAAATACTTACACCGAATTAAAAAAAAGAATGACTCCCATCTGCATCCTTGTATTCTGAGGAGCACAATGACGCACGGCATACCTTTGAGGTGTGCTCCGCCTTCTCAATCCTAATTGTGAAGTACTAGGTCTAATCCCACTAAAGGACAGAGCCTGCTCCAATTCAGTGAAGAACCACATCAACTAAGTCATACAGCTAAAGGACATTGCTGTACAAGCTATATCACAGACACTTCACTCAACACACAAGTAGAGACCCTGAAATAATATGTAACCGACCGTCCCGGGCTCCAGAAGCATACATGCGGAACACTGGAGGTTTAATGGGTGGAAGCCCCACACTGATCTATCTAATCATCACTGATGTATGAATTCGTGTAAAAATAAAAGGGATTTCAAGATAATTTCTTGGTGTTATTCGACATCATTTGCGTCTGGTTTTCAATATTTACGATTTGTTAGTTGCTCACCCAGTTTGATATATCAGAATTACAACCATAGTTCACCCATACTGATTTGTAACAAATCTTACTGTAACACGTAAACATAATAGAGTACCTCAGAGAATAGTATCACCACACGGAGGGTATCAAAGCCGACAGGCAGAAGCGCATGACAAACTTAGAACCGTAGTTGTGGTGGCAGACGTTACGATTGTCTGGGGTAAAGGTGAGACACTAGCGGTGGCGGTTAAGGTCACCGTCATACACGCTTTGTTAACATGAGCACTCATATTAGTGTTACGCTTCAGTAAAAACAAGATTCGCCGGGTGGCAGAGGTGAAGTTCATGGGCTAGTGGTCTGTTTATACTTACTTAAAACAAACCAGAAAAAATTAAAGCCATTAGCGCCACCACTAAAACATAAGGCGTTATGAGTTTCCTGGGGTGTGTTAATTAACTGTTACCGTTTATACCCAACGTCCTTCAACTTACAGACCCGCAAACTCACAGACCAACAATACGAAGAAAGTTGCGAAACCAACGACAAAAAGCATTTGAAGCCAGCAAGAAGGAGCTCATAGAAGCACATACTCCAGTCTAACAAAAACCGTTAGTTTCCTTTGAGCTGACTCTTAACTGGTACCCATGATATGTGGCAGGCCTCGGCTCTGAGCGCCTAGGTATTACAACGAGGACTGTCGAAGCCATCTTTGCTCTATTTTCAACCTTGTCGTACCTGGCATTCCATGGAGATTCCCTGCGTCAGGCAGGATTTGAACCCCAAGCCGCATCTTCCTTCTAACCTACTTTAACGGGGAAAAGCGTACCATGCTCCGAACAGATTCTGGTGTTTATTTTCTGGGGGTGTACTCATAACGCACGGCAAGTCAGTAATCTGACGCCCCACTCATTGAGAGAGGTGGCAAATACTTTCGCGAAAATTGAAAAATAATGTCGTTACAGTGCGGATAGCGTCACAGTCAATACCGACTATAAGCCTCACGAGAAAGTACATTCTCAAAGGCATTCGACTTTTGGCCAAAGCGACTCTAACGAATGTGACCCGAATTAAGGAAATATAACATTGACGCCACTCCCTAGTTGAAGATCTGAACATTTGCAGAATAGAAATAAACAACAAAAAACAATGCGAGTACAATGGAATCTCAGGCCCGCTGATAGAACAGAGGAAAGAAAAAACTGAACAAAACATCAATACAAATATTAAACCATGTCAGACAGCAGAACTGGCCAGACACGGAAAAGGAGGTCTTAACAGAAATTCTGACGTATTGGATAATATACGATGAACCGAGTGTGGACAAAGGCTCGGCGTGAGCTCCAGGGGCGTTGCTTCCGTCGAACCCCAGAGCAAAGTTTCTACGGTGTGCACATAAATCACATCTTACATACAATGTCATGCGCCACCACATTAGAGCGGTGGTGCCCCCACCATATCTGACCAAGAATTAACTGCGACATGTAGGATTGAGTAAATCGCTGACAATTGCGAAAGCCATGGAAAATCATAGATCGTAGCTCCTGCGAAATTTGAGCGCACTGGATCTGCCGATCAAAGTACTGTGCGCCTTCCACCATTAGTGGCTTACAGTTGCTAGTTTTTTTTCTATAACATTGTCACTGGGAGGTCTTTAAAAATATCTCGGTGAGTTCTTCAAGGGAGTCATACGACCCAAATGGTGTAGGCTTTGTGATGTGTGTTAGTGCCAGATTCGCTTGTGCAGTCGATCATTTTAATGTCTCCCTCCCCCATCCAGTCCAACTTCAGCTATAACAGCCATATCCGGCACATTTTCCTCTATGTATAAGAGTGTGAGTGTGCTCTTCGTCATTGCACGTTCCAACGCGTGCCTGCCTTCGTCAGGCCATTTGGTCCATATACGCGTCCTGGCCACCGAGAGCCGTGCCCTAGAGACGCATTCTAGTAATAAACGTAGTCCCTGGTGTAAGGAAGTGCGTTATGGCTGGTCTCGGTCTGGTATCACGTGGTAAATAAACCTCTGCTTTTAGCCATTTGTCTTTTCAGTTGTACTGATTATTAAGTATTAGTTCTTTTACAACCAACATGTACATGAAGGCTTAGGCAACGTTAAGCTTTCAGTGTGAAGTTATTCATGTGCGGGTTTCACGTCAATTCAGATCGCCTATACGCAACGCATATTAAAAAAAGTATGGACTGGATATCCGAAATAGCGGATAATCACCACGAGAACAAACTAATGATTGGGCCCGACGCGCAGTCTCCTTTTATTGAGCGGTCCGGCCACATTCTAAATTGTTTTCTTTCTTCTTTGAAGTCCAAGATCTCCGTACTCATATCATTATTGCATAATTTGCAAGTGTGGCTCCATTAGTTCTATAGGAAGTATGCCGTATCTGAGTACATTGCAATAATGTACATACCCTTTGCACGAACCTGGTCTGCACTTCCCCGTTAGCGAATTTTTCTTGTATCATTTTTATACCTTTTTCTGGTATGGGGACCAAACCTCGGGTGAAATAAAGCAGTTTAGGTAAAACAAGTGATTTCAAAAGTTTGACATTTACATCTTACGAAGCAACGCTTGTATTATGTAACGCAATGGTTTTGATGTTTCGTCTATACCTGGGTCTCGGAAAGTGTGAACTGACTGGATTATAAATAGAATTGTTAATCCGGGGACACCGCACCTGGAGAACCCGGAATCCCGGTGAAGTTGTCACTTAGGCATGACAGGATAGTGAATACCGGAAATTACTCCCCGGGGCGGGGACCTACTCTCCGGAACGGGTATTGATTCCATGGAATAGTTCGAGGGGCAATCACGAGCCCCGGTTCAGCTACGGGGAATTTTCTGATCGAGTATTCGACTATCCTAATTATTATATAATGTCATTCAATGTGCAATTTGTTTCCGGGTCGTCAAAGAACATGACGACGCGGAAATTAACATAGCATTCTTACCACACGACTCATGTTGTCAATAGCTTTCCGTAAGGTGCCTAATTTTCGAGCTTCATTTGAAACAACGCACATTTTGAAGTATTCTTTGCTGTTGTAATTATTGCATACAAAAAAACTGCGCCTTTGAAGATATGATTCAATACAATTGAAGGATTAGCACTCAATCAAAAGCCTGGCTACATTAATAATCAGACTTTTAGTGAACTCTGTCCTGCGCGTTGGAAAAATCAGGATGAACATGGTTAAAGTTTTTACGATTACTGAACGAAACCCAGTGTGGTGGCACTCTGTAAAGCCATGTTGTATTGTCCTTCACTTCTCAGACTTCGTGAAAAACATTGTTACCTTGTAATATTTAATTAGAATAGGAACAGCAGAGATTTGGGCGACTGATCCATGGCCAGCAACATTATATTTTCAATACCATTATTTAAGGACCTTTGAAATTTTAGCAATAATGGCCCCGTTATAAACTCAGGCGTTTTCTTATGGGAGACTGGAGTGATTCCGCCGGATGTAGAGCTTCACTTCGATGAAAGAAGTGATTTCAAAGAGATTTTTCTAAGAACTTCAAAAAGATATAGTGACTAACAATATGTATAGCTAAACACTAACACAGCAGTGTTCGACAAAATAATAGACTTTTGAAATGATTAGGACACCTGGGGGTTCAAGGGAGGTTTGAGATCATTTAATATCACCTGATATCTGTGCATATATATGTAACCAATGACTATGTTGTTCTCAAAACAATACTAGGCATAGGTTCACACGTTGTTGAAAGTTTGTGGGCGAAGTTCGACCAATTGATTTTAAGAAAAAATCCAAACTTCAATATATTTAGTAAAGTTGTTACACAGGAAGGTGTTCAAACCAAGTCGTAACAGTCTCAGTGGTTAAATAAGGAAAGTATTGTACCAAATGGGTATCTATCGGAGTAATATCCTATATGAAAATATGTCTCTGACCAGTCAGACTTGGTTTCCGAGCAGTTAGTAGGTATATGCAGTTGTCAGAGTTATCGCGGCTCTTTAAGAATTAGTTTGGAGCTACCACCTTTATTCCAAGGTGGCTTTCCTATCATTACAGGGTATCCTTACTAACCGTCCCTCATGTATAAGCCATATCATAGCAGTTGAAGCCTTTGGGTCTGTCAGAACTAGCCTTTTTGCCAAAACCAGATATGATCTTTGCCATTCGGTCGTCGAAGACATCTATTCTCTGGAAACATCGACTCCTTAGTTTTTAGATGAAGCGGGTCTCAGCTTAATAATTCAACCTAAAAGTCAACTTATTTTCTAACGAGCTATATATTTATTGCACCTGCCCGAACACCAGCTCTATACCTAATGGCTTATACAGATCATTTATAGCTAAGCAGACTACAAGTCTCAACATTTGAATCATATGACGTCAAAATATACCTCTAGTTAGTTCGGGACTCTTTGCTTGATCCCAGCTCTGACCTATATTTAGATAACTAGCTATTATTGTGTGAGCCAATTCATGGCGCGGGTGGCAAGTTTGCAGGTTCAGGAGCCGTCTGCATTAAAATAGGTATTTTACCCGCGTTTAACAACATTTTGCCATTTGTTATTGCTAGTTTATTTTTTAATCATCTAGCATTATATGTTATTGAGTTCGGACAGCAACGACGGCTCATTCTGCGCTCGAACTAAATGCTTATCTCTCAAAGCCATGTCTACTTGATGATCCAATAACTATCCAACGGGAGAACGACTGGACACCAGCCGTAAAACGAAAGTGATTTAATTCTTGGAGAACACAGCAAATATATGTTACTAATATGCCATTCCCTTTTGTGCAGTCTGAGTGGGGAGTCACGTTAAACAAACAGATTAAGGATTGTGTACAAACGATTGCATGGGCAGGGTGCTCTTATCATCAAGAAGCTCGTACGCTAGGAGAAATATTGTTGGTGACTACTTATTTTTAAAAAAAAGCTATTTCTTGCGGACTTTGTATGATGACCCGCGGCAAAATCGGATGATTTTCAAGGAATTATCCAAAATATATTAGTTGGAGATCGGAAAAACTACTTATAGGTTAGGAGAAACACTGTGGTATCGATTACTACCCACGGGCGTCTCTAACGCATTTCTGTTCTTTATGTATTATAGCATTAAATATTTGTGATTACTGATCCGTTTTGTCCAGGTATTTTAGTTCGAACCATGTCTCGAGAAGAAACTCACTGAGCACTTGCAAAGGTAAACTAAGCCACTCCGTAATGTATTGTTAAAAGGAATGTGTATTATTGCAGCCTCTCTCTGGGAAATTGCTAGAAACTCCATCAGGCACGGTACTTCGGCTCATGCTTCCAAATAAAAGAAAGGAGATAACGAATTATAATAAATATAATGCATAAGTAAGTGTCGTTTGACTGGTAGATCCTGGTCCGGCGCTTTGCCCGCCATTTACAGCGAGTGGGTCGTCCAGATTCGTCAGACTCGTTCTCTTTATATAGAACAGCCCCGAAAATACAGTAGCTAGAAAATGGTGTATAATAATATATAATATCCTTGACCGCCTTGTATATAATATCCTTGACGGCCTTGTTGATCGAGAATGCAATCTCCGTCAGATATTTTGCTGGACAAAAAAATGCAGACTTATTCACAATATGGTTAATATATGACATAATAATGAGATAACAAAAAAAAACACGCCTTTGGCGAATCATCATCCCAAGGAAAACTCGTTAATTATTCTATTGTAATATGTTAGAAAGAATATTTATAACATATCACGAAACGTTAATGACATCAAAATTAACGAGACTTGTATTATAGCTCACATGCAAAGAGGCGAATACCTAACAGCCCCAGGCAACCGTCCTTCTTTCAAATAAATAAATAGACCTCTGCACGCGATGGCGCCTTAACACACATACACACACACAGCTAAAACTCGCATGAATAGAACGATCTATCTTTGCGATATCGGTATATGCGCGATAGTGAAAACAAATCGTATGAATTTTGAGAAATAACGTATATGAGATTCGAAAGAAAATTCATATGACGTAGTTGGAACCGAGCATAACGACTATCCGTTGTGAAGTCGCATATTGTAGCGACTATCGTAATGTTAATCGCCACATTTATCACAATTATATATACATATGTTATTAATTAATTGTTATTATATATCACAATTATATATACATATGTTATTAATTAATTGTTATTATATATCACAATTATATATACATATGTTATTAATTAATTGTTATTATATATCACAATTATATATACATATGTTATTAATTAATTGTTATTATATATCACAATTATATATACATATATTATTAATTAATTGTTATTATATATCACAATTATATATACATATATTATTAATTAATTGTTATTATATATCACAATTATATACAATATATGCATCTATGGTTTGCGCTCAAACAGTGACTTATCAGAGTCAGTGTCTGAATGATTTACCTGCTGGCATAACATAACAGATGATTATTTTCGGTTTAAAAATAGTCTATTTTACATCGGTGTTACAGAAAGGATCATTTTACTTTGTCGTTTATTTGAAACGGGCCAAGGTCGTATCGGGGTCCCAGGCCAGCTGTATGGTAGTAATATAGTTTCTCCCCTATAGATATACGAGAGTAGCAGTATTCAGGAGAGAACCTGTTGCGTGCAGTGAGTGAATAATAAATATTCGAGGTGGCCCTATATAGGAAACAACGCGTACCGACTGAAATGGCAGATGGAAGCCGGGAGAACGGATGCCGGTCATTTCAATCATGAGTATCGGCTAGCATTGAAGCTGCCCGGGAGACCCAATAAGATGTCCAGTATGGAGTTCGCTCTAATCCCTCCATCTCCTTGCACGCTGCTGTGCGTGAGCAAGAGACTTACTTCTTGTCCAGATCGGTGGTCCGCTCCGCTCTGGCTCACCTCATCGGAAATCGAAAAGAGTTTCTTTCCCCATGCCCGAAATGTGATTCCTGACGAATTCTAGAGCCGTCCTCGACATCGCATGCTGAATACTAACCGCTGATTCTAAGAGGTCATCCACAGGCTTCCAATCGACGAAATAGGACAGAGTCGTTGAGTCCGGAAACTTCGAACTACCCTATGCGTTCAATATAAGAAAGATCCTTAACGGTCGCAAAGACGCTTTCTTCTACCCACACAGGCACTCGGGAATGTCATGACATCAAGCGACACGCGTTGTAGGTAGACATAGCTTACATCTACGTACAATATAAATAATAGAAAGGTATGCGATTCCACGTGTGTAGCCCATTTATTTTTTTTTTCGTATTATCTATCATCCATTGATTATAGTAGAATAATTTATTACCTAAATACATAATGTGGTTATTTACCACCCGCGCAGGTCCGCCTTTCGGGGATAAGAAGAAATACAGAATGTATTGCTATGTTATTCTCGGTTTGATTTGGCTTATAAAATGATTGTTTTGGTCGGTTCGTTTGCTGCTGTGATACAATACGCACCCACATTTTCCAGGCGATCTAGAAGCACATTACCTTTTACCATCTGCTACTGGGGCTGCTCTCTCGTGCTGCTGACAGAATCTAGCGAAAAAGCTATCCAACGCTTCTGTTTGCCAAAGACACCCAACGATAACTCAACACATACATTAATTTAGCAAAGAGAAGACCGTGTGTTTTTTTCCTTTTTATCATTTAGGATTCTCTCATATTGTGATGATCTTTGGACAATAACAGGCTTGACGATCCGCACAAGCCAATAGTGTGCGATTATTGATTAGTTCATCAGCTTCAGTGATCAGTAGTAGAGCTTTCGTAAAATCTTTCATTGATGGATGGATGTATTTTCACAAAACGGTTTTGTCTCGTATCTCGCACCTCATGCACTGAGTGTACTTCCTTGATGAAACTGCAAACGATGGTGAGGCAACCGAATCGTAGATATATTATAGTATTCGAGGAATACTAAAGAACGTTGAACGATTATAAAGGTAAGCGTCCGTAAATGTTTTTGTTTCGTCTATTTGTAGATACGTACCGATCGCAACGCATACTTCGGAAAAATATGAAGAGCAAAAATCCAGAAAATACAACTCGTTTACAGTTGTAAACAACGGCAAAGTTTTCTTAAACTCCCGCCAGCATTTCAAGATTTTGAAGAAGCTTGAAGTCCTCTTGGATAATGTGTTCTAATACTTCTCTACCTTTTTAGTTTAGCCAGGCACGGTACTAACTAGGTACGTATTTACACAAAAAAAGTAAGAAAAAATCCTAGGAAAGGTTGCTTTCGGGACCATTAGTCAATTTCTCTCATAGAGTTTGCTTAACACTCTAGTAAGTGTGCTTTCCGCGAGTGTTGTACACATGATACCACCACCCTGTTGGGTGTTGTCTTTTGTTGTTGCCGGAAGCTGGGCGAAGATGTCTGGACTCTGTGTTGAGATGATGTTATCCTATCACGAGCGAAGTAGAGAGACGTTTCAGCAGCCGGTGTCGCAAGCTTTCTGTTCCTTTTTCTACTGATGATTGCATGCCTTTGAAACGTGCGCGACAACTTAACCTTCAACTAAAGTAACAACACTATTATGCCGACCTCCCATATCAGTTATTCTAGACACTGAAGGCTTCGCACCTCCGATACCTGCTGCGTTCAACTCCATCTGACGGATGACTTGTGTCCTTTTATATGCGGTCCTCTTCTGGCCATAGGTCGGTCTCAATGACGAAATTATTTTCATATCATCTTGTGTGAAAAAAATATCATATTGTGTGGGTGGTAAGGGACTGCCGGAAGTGAATTATACTTCTATGAATAAACCTTTACTTTCGAGGATAGTGACATAATGTAGACCACGGTTCATTAATAATAAATATAGTGCCAAATGTGAAATTTAGCAATAATGACTAATAAGTTTTATGGACAACTAAGTTTTATGTACCTATCAATGAGCTGATGTGGGAATCCTATGTTTAATTGTTCTACAATATATTTTAAATTGTTCCCATATCTCCTCACTGTATTGTGAAAATATACTGGTATGGTGTATGATGGCTGCCTGATATTATCATATTATATCCTATAGATAACTCTATTAGTAAATAAATCAATCGAATCTATACCGATAGACGAGATAGATGAGAAAAAAAACATGTAATTGCTCGTTAAGTGTAAAGTATTGTACATATTAAAATATAAAATAAAGCGATATAGTGAGAAGAATGATAATAATTGGGCGTTGCACGAGCAGGTTTTTTAGTTTCAATTCTTCCTTGCTCTCGCGTTCTTGTTCGCTGTCGTTGATGACTTCAAGTATCGCACACCATGACGTAGAGTTTCCCCATAGATGTCATGGCGGACACACCGTTCAGCTCGATGTCGGTACAAACCCCGTGAGAGAACGAGAAAGACGTAGTTTTTATCTGTCAAGATACAAGACGGATATCCGTGAGTGTTATAAAAAGCATCCTTTTGACAACGACGACAAGGAATTCCCAAAGCGCCCGAGACACACGCAAAACATCTTATAGGGGAAGCGCTTTTAAGACTGCGGCAACTGATTCAAGGGGTTATAAATAATAGAGATTGCTACCTGATGTTTGATGTCATATCTTGTCGTTAGCGTATTTTTTCTCAATCGATTTTGAAATACTCAAGTAAGCTGATATATTATTGAGTGGTGATATTACACCAACGAAGCTATCGAATGTGAAATTTGGACGTGAACGTGACAGCACGCATGTTTCTCTAACGTGAATTTTGATGTTCGGATTCCCTCCAAGGAACCATACTCAAAGGACACGTCGGAGACATTAGCAGCAAATGCTCGTCAAAACATCTTTAAACAATTAGTCATTTAAGGATATCTAACAGATATCCCCAAACGTTCTCAGATCAATACAACCAAAGTACTTGCACAATTGCGCCATAGAGCACAAGTTGTATTCGAGAGCCTCGTTTACGAAATGGAATTGTTTTTTTTTAGCATGAACATATTACAGGACCATCATTCACGATCGGGAGTGCTCATCAATGTCGCTCGCTAGACTAGCTACTTAAGCACACTTAATCGACGATTTACACTTGAATAAGTTAGACTAAATCGATAAGCACAATAGTCCACAACACAAACATTGTTCGTCCACAACAGACAGTGCTGATAAAAATCTGCTCTACACGATAAGGCACTCGTCAATTTGGCCCTATTTTTCTCTCATGTTTCCCCTAAATATTGGCTCATTTTCTCACTACGCAATCGATTTACCAATCTACCGCTGCTGGCTGATCTACGCCGTCTGAGTATGATGTCGTGACGTTCACTGATCTTCGTCCTTGCCCTCGAGCGATTTGATGGCCCGATAATATTCTATTCTGTGAATTCTGCAGATATATTACGCAGGTCGCTCGTTCCCTCATACCCTGTCGCGAGTCTGTTGCCTTTTGCGAGAGCTCGATGTCGTGTTAGTGTGATGGTAATGTCGTCTCATTGATCGTGTGTCGATTTTCTTCTATCTATTCCTTTCTACAGCCTGCTTCTTGCTGGAGTCCTTCATTGACGTTGGACGGTAGCTGGGCACGCTACAAGCTCACTGGTTCATGACATATAAATGAAGGCTGAATTCATAAAAAGTGAGTGCGAGATGAACAAATGAAGATTCTAGATCGAGCAAAGGCAGAAGCACAATATGGAGACAATAGCATTTGGCAACATTGTATCTATACATATAAAGTTGCGTATCGTGAGATAGGACGTATGTTGTGGTTTTTTTTATTGTTCTTACATTTTGCTTGCTGGACGTTATACATGCCGATTACTTCGAACAGGCGGCGGGAAGGACTTTATCTCACAATTTTTGGGTGATTAGTCCAACGGCAACAAGAGTGTGTGGACGAAGAGCTTTAAGAGAGCAATATTCGAAATATCATCTGTATCAGGTTTGGTCTACCAATTTATATCGAGAGTGATATTGACTATGACCCAGAAGCCAGCTCTCATAAGGTCGCCATATAAGGCGGCAAAACCCATAATTGTCTACATAAACTCGTTACGTGACCAAAAATAGTTGAAAAACAAAATGATTCTAAAGCAGTTTTCTTTTTTTAGGTTGTCTGGTAGCTGCCTGTAGGACCTATAACACAGTAGTTGGCAGATCTTAAGGAGACTCCGTGCTGCGATTTGATAGATATTGGCCTATCAAATTCGACAGAATAAACTCATTCGTAATTTTGAAGCGGAGAGGAATACAATTCGGCACTTGTTGAGTTGAATATCTCTGCTGTTATTCAACCCTTTTCGAAATCTTTGCTTGCCAGTCATACAGTACGTTTGGAGCAGGTATGCGGTATGAATCGAGAACGACCTACTTCGATATAGTCAATCTTTAATGATATAAATAACGATTTATTATAATATATTAAACGTTACAATAGGTCGGAATTTCTAGGGATTATGGGGGTGGGGGGTGGGGGGGAGGACGACAATGTCCCGAGGAAGGCGATGGCATTGCCTCTCTGCACAGCGAGGGACAGGCGCTGCAGGAGGAAAGAGCCGGCGCGCTTGTCCCCGGTGGCCCGGATCAACCTATGGTAGACCCCCTCGAGGAAGTTCGCAGTGAAAGGGCCGTGCCCGCCCAGGGTCTCAAAGGCAAGGGGGGAAAACAGGTGCGTTGCTTGGAGTGCGGCGTACTTCCTCAGCTTTGCCCGCTCCGCACGCGCTACTGCGTAACCGGGGATGGTTGCACAGTGGTTGACATAAGAAGGTGCTAGGGTGTCAACCACAGTGCCGTCCCAAACCAGGAGCTGGCCTCGATGGAAGGGGATAAGGGTGAGGCCGTCAGGGCGGCGCCCGTCGGAGGTGTCGAGGCCCTGTGGCTCCCTTGTGCAAGGGATACCGGCGGAGTGGAGGGCCCTCACGAGCGTGTCATTAAGCATCGTGTGTCGAGGATGGCGACCGGCGCTGCGTTCGCACGAGAGACCGTGATGGCCATTCGTGGCGACGGGGTCCCCGCAACGCTCGCAGCTGTGGGCCGCAACGACAGGGGCCCCGAGGCGAAGGCCCACACAGAAGCGGAGGGAGCGATCGTCGAGAGCCGTACCAAGGGACGAGGAGGGCAGCGCGTGGAGCCACGCCCCCGCACCAGGCCTGTCGACAGCCCGGAGGCGAGCCTGGTCAGCAACGTGTGGCGCAGAGGCCAGGAGGGAGTCCCGCAGCTCCTGGTGCAGGGCATCGGACCATACCCGCTGCTTGCTCTGTTTGTCCGGAGGGACCCGAGCGCGGACGCCCGTCTGGTCGAGGGCAGCCTCCCGGGAAGCGGAGAAGTGGGCGAGCGCTTCGGGGGGTAGGACTGTAGCAACCATGTCGGCAACCGCCGTAAGCGACGCGGCGTAGCAAACGTCAGCCAAGCGGCGTACACTGAGGATGCCGAGGCCACCGAAGCGGACCGGAAGGGTAGCCTGCGACGCCGCTTCCGGAGGAAGCTGGAGGTTCAAGATCGTGGTCAGGGCGTCCAACACCAACTCGTCATACTCGTGAAGGGCTGAAGCCTCAGTGCCGGCCGGGCATGTCCTAAGCAAGTGCTGCATGCGTGCCGCCGAGAAACAGGACCGGAGGAGGAACAGCCCCTGGTGAGCCGATAACAGGGGCAGTCGGTCGAGCATCACGGCCGTCCTCTCGAGGCAACGGTCCAATAGCGGCCGGATTGCCTCGTCCGTAAGAGGGGAGCCGACGAGCTCGAGGGACAACCTCTGGGTGAGACGGCATCCTGGGAGCGACCTCTGGAGGTCGGGCTGCGCGTCTAAAGAGAAGATCTCGCACTTCGTGGGGTTGAGGGCAAGGCCGCTGCGCCCCTCGTAGTCGAGTACTCGCTGAACGTCGGAGGCGACGGTCGCCGGATCACCCGCCAACGTTCCGTCGTCCATGTACCACAGCCGCAGACGTGACTGGAGGGACACCGCGAGGGGCCGGAGGGCCAGGCAGAAGAGGGCTGGGCCCAGCGGGTCCCCCTGCTGGACCCCGCACTCTGAGCTGATGACGGCGTTGTCCATAATCAGATGGGAGGGGCTACGATAGGCCAGGTCAACCAGAGGGAAGAGGCCAGGGACGTGCTCAGCAACCTCTCGCAGAACGAGATCTCGGCGGACCGTGTTGAAGGCATTGCGAAAATCAAGCTTGACCAGGGCCGCGTCTGGATGAGCGTGGATGAAGGCGCGAGCCGCGTGAACAGCGATCTCCGTCCCAGACTCCTGGCCGCAACCCAACTGGGTTGGGCCGAGCAGGGTCACGACCGTGTCCCTCTCGTTGACCCAGGCGATCTTAGCAGCCAGGCGACGAATCGTGCTGGAGCAGGCGATAGGCCGTATCGACCCATCCTTTTTCTTGAGGGCGATGAGGCGCGCGCCGAAGAGTATTGGCCGTAGCGCCGATGGAACCGTGCCGGCCCGCGGCCGGCGGTCAATCTTTATGCTTCACGAATCGAATTTTATCGTCTTAATTTTTCACAATTCTCAATTAGATTTTGTGAAATAGAGGGCTGCTTTTGTGCACATCGTATTGTCAGAGGATGCTCGAGAGTTGGGCTAGGCAAGTTATAGGAAACAATGACGAGTCTGGCACAAGTCATTGGTACGACCGTATCCGTTTATTTTCTGTCTGTGTGTCAACCTTCACGGTTGAGCAATGTTCGGTATCTATATATTTTGAACGTTAGGGGACTTCCCCTCCCTCACTACGTACAGTCAGTCACACGCGTACGCAGTGCCACCATCGTACATATTCTCACCATAATGCGTAGCACTATACCATCACGTGACGGATTTTTTTCTATCTTTCATATTTTATGAATTTGACTAATCTCAAATTTTTGGAATCCAAAAAAACTTCGGTGTTCAATGCAAAAAGTCAGTCTGGACGCACACTGGAATAATCTACGTGAGGTTTCAGGTCAAGTCAAGAACAGTGTCCTAGAAAGTAGGAAAATAAAAACCTTTCCTGACCTTGGTGTCCTTAGGGAGTATCTGTCTGACTTGAAGGACCCTGAGGCTCTCATCATAAGTCACGCGACATGCTCGTATCCAAGACGAGATGCTAAATTCTGAATCGAGACACAAGTAGCATCCGACAAACACACTTTTGCTCTTTTTTTTTAGTGAGTTCTAGAGTCCTTTTAATCGTCTCGATGTCTCTCGCTGTTTCATATGGTTCTATTTGTCAGATGTGTTAACGGCCGTATAGCCATTGGCAATCTCCATCAATCCGTGTAACCAAAGAGGTTTTCAATTCTCTCGTATCGTGCATTCAGACGGTGAAAGCTTTCGACAATAGCTGCTCTCCGCTCTTATAATACTCAAAACAGCAAACGTTATAGATCAGCCATGTTAATGTATTTTTTTTACTTGATGGAACGGGCCTTTCTAAGCGCCTGCTAGATGCTGGCTGATACGTTCTTTTATGGCAGACATCTCAATTTAAAAAATGAACCAAATTTAGTTGCTGGACAGCGTAGACTTGTTCTCCCTCATGTTTCTTTTATTTGCTTGATATATAATACTCGTTCCATATGTGGCATTTTTGGGAGAACACAACTGTCGCATACGATTTGTCGAAAAATCCACATACTTAATTTGGAATAAATTCGTTTGTCGTTGTCCGCTTCGACGTGCATTGTGGAATCGATGTCTGGGCATCTGTACACGTTCCTAACAGTGAGGACATGAAATAATAGGAAATCGCTTCATTTTCAAGATTCGTTTAGGAAAATCCAAACATGATTTGTATAGCTCCCGCGAGCTAGAGTAAGATGATAACCTAGCATTCAACCTGCCACTGAGTAGCGTCCTGCGTTCTAAAGATTTATTTTAGTCTTTGATAAATTGCCTTAACAGCAACTTGTGTTGTAAATAAAGGCCAAATCTGCTCTCTCAAATAATCGTCAACAATTCTCTTGTTTGCAGGAAGCCGCGTCGAAAGTATTATGTTGACTGATCATGAAGTAAACGTCAGCTATTCTTTGTATCTGTTAGTGGTGCCTAACAGGCTATAAAAAGACTTACGTCTCCACTATAACACTAGATTGCGTTGTGGACGCCATTGACTGATCAAGGGGAGAAATACCATCGACGCTCCTCTGACCCGTGACCTTCTTAATTAGATTGAAGCCGGTTGTGAGAATTGGGAGTCCCTCGCGCCCAGAATGATGAAGTCAAATGTAACGCAACTGAGTAGAATACAGCGTGTAATAATCATTCAAACCTTTGGTCACGTCAAATGAGAACTTGTTCCGTTAACGTAGATATCGTTGTTGGCTTCTTTGAAACAGGTTTTATCTCGAACTGGACAGATGGGTGACCAGCAGTATAGTACTAATTCTCGCTTTCCGAAAACGAGAGCTTGTAAGTAGCAGAATTTGCTTCTTACTCTTGCTCTGGTCGATGCAAGATGATACGATTTTCTGATATTGCTAGATCTACTGAAGTCTGTGCTTTTTACATTAGAAGGTGGATAGGTAAAGAGAACGCGATTCACGGCGCAGTGTAATCAGAAAACCTGTAGTAGGTGAGTTATCGAATTATGCCCTTGGCTAAGATGATGTATGTGCCAAGATAATACGTCAGATGCCCCACGAAATACGCGTATATAGAATTTGTTTTTATTCAAATCGACGAGCGACACATCTATCTTCACACCTTGATGCCTGACACACCTGATAATATGTTTATATATAATATTTAAATATTTGCATGGCGAACAACCGGGGCACTTCACAATTCCTAGATATTTTTGACCTATTATATATTATATCCTATCTGAATAAAGCCCCTCCTGCTAAAGGGTATGTAAATAGAAATAAATAGAAAAAAGATTACTAATTCATCCTAAGCCTAGAGAATTATTCAGAAAAAAAGTGTTTCGTTTTGAACACTCGAAACACATAGTTAGTGGTCCGCATCCTAGTGAGGTGTGATGGTGCGAAATAATCAAACAAAATAGCGAACAGCATCGTGATTGTCATGGACACCCACTAGCCTCCAGAGCTAAGAACATATCACATCATATTTTGTCGCTCTTTCTGAGGTATACACTCCTTTGGGAAGATCTTGGTTATATTTCGCATAACCTCAATGACATGCACTTTTTAACTGCGTGAGTGTCCCATTCGGGTGATTATTTATCTTAATATTCTTTAATACAATAACTTTACTTTAATACAATAACATCTAAATGGGATGCCAACCGACGTTGATAGAATCAGTAGTCGTGGCGGTTAAACAGGATCTTACTTAACTGCTGCTACCATTTAATCCATTCATCATTCATTCATCTAAATGTGAATTAAACTTGTCCGTCACGCACGTGAGGCCGGAATACTGCAGAAGCTCAGTAAGCTGGCAACTCCTTCGTGGAGTTTTGCAGACCCCTTGATGTCCTAGTGGTGAGCATCTTGGACTGCTGGATAGGCGCGACGTATTGGTTGACATCAAATTCTGCTCCACGCAAACAACGAACCTGCCAGATGGTTAAGCACTGAAGCGTGGCACATAGGGGAACAGCTGATTCTTGTCAGGTACGAGTAAGGCAGAGAATAAGCAAAGGTGGCCCCGACAGGTCCTCATAGTAATACCTAAAGGTCAGATAGGGGAACATCTGAGGGTCAGCTCTATGAAATGCTTTTCAGTAGAATTCTGTTGATGGTTGCGTCGCTCAATACGTGCATCAATAGATTTGTTGCTATCGACGTGACGGTCCCATTTTGAAAATCCTGTGGTGGAGATAGCAATAGATGGATCTGTTATATGACCTCGGAGATGTTTTACGTACTACAGTCGTGAGCAAGAAGCGCATTAATAAAGCTGTAAGTGATTGATCGCTCCAGTAGTGTGTTTTCTCAGTCCTCCTATGTGAGCGAACTTAGAGTTCTTAGCCAGTTGACGCCTGAGGAACCGCTGACCTGGAAGGGCAAGACAGGAGAATTCTGACCTCAAACTGACCACTTTGTGGAAAATCAACAACAGAGATTCTGAGCTGAATCCGGATCCGTTTACCCTGAGGGCACTCTTCATTTTCTCGATCACAGCAGCTATTAATTCGAGTCAATATTACCTGGAAATTAGATAAATGAATATACAGCAGGCATGAATTAAAATGTAAGCTACGAAAATTATGTAGTTTGAAGAATAAAATATACGTAGAAAGAATAGCAGAAAGGGTAGAGTAGAAGATTCTGTATTTTAGCATATATTCTATAGTTGTAAGAACGATCCGCATTTTCTGATCCGAGATTCGTAATTGTCCGGGAGTCTATAATATGTTGTTATTTTTTTGAGCGAAACTCTATATTCTTAAGCCTGTGCGGGAATAGCCGTCCTAAACGACATCAAACGTTTCAAATTTAACCCTTGTATATATATATATTGGAACGAGTCTGATGCAATGCCAGACTCGTATATATATATATATATATATATATATATATATATATTGGAACGAGTTAAACAGCAACGCAATGGTAGACGCCAGGCCGCCTTGACCAGATTGTCTGGCCAACCGCCATTCGCTGGAGATGGAGTTCAACGATAAGGAAGTTACTCAGCTCGTTATAGTTCAGTGTTGACGCCGTAATAACGAGTTTATTTCATTTCATTCGCTTCGTTTCAGAATGCCGTATCTCAGTCAAGCGAGCTAGGTAGACTGGTCGGGGCCGGCGTTGGTGTGCTGCGACTTGGAGGTGGTGGCCGGATTCAAGGTGGGGATTCACGAACCTATGAACGATGGCGGGGCCTCGAAAGTGGAGCTCGACCAAGAGTAATTCGAAATCTCGATAACGCAGAGGACAAACACGACGCGGTGTTGCCGACGATGCTGAGGATGAAATCGATAAGAACATGCCCCAAGCGCAACAGACCGAGGGTGACCGATGTATAACTCAGGTAACCGAAGAATCTACCGCCCAGCAAGTGCAAGTGGAGAGTGCATGTAGAAGAACAAGGATACCGACGGCTCTGGGTGAAGAAAAGCACCGCCGTTCGTGTGGGCAAAACAAACGATCAGGGCCGTGAGGATGCAGAGCAGACTGAAAATGAATCTCGAGACGGTCAAAATAAGACGAGTCAAATTTCGAGCGCGAAGTGGTGTAAAGGCACAGCCTCGGGTGACGCGTGTCCGAATGGAACTAGTTTGATGCAATACTAAACGCCAGGCCACCAGGACCAGGTTATCTAACCAAACTGTTTTTCGAGCTGACCCTCAGCTGTTCCCCTATCTGACAGGCCTCAGCTCTTAACCTTTAGGTATTGGTATGAGGACCTGCCGGGGCCACCTTTGCTTATTCTCTGCCTTACTCGTACCTGACAAGAATCTTCAGATAAAGAAAGATGATAAAGAACTCCAAAGATTCTCCGCGTCTGACAGGATTTGAACCCAACACACACGTGCCCCTCCGATCTAGGGACGTGTGTATTGGGTTATCTAACCAACTGTTTTTCGAGCTGACCCTCAGCTGTTCCCCTATCTGACAGGCCTCAGCTCTTAACCTGGGTTATCTAACCAAACATCACTCGATCGCGCTTGGGCTCTTCGAGCGCATTCATCGGATACGACCAACAAGGAAGTTAGTCGGCGCGTCACAGTTGCGTAATGATATGTAAAAGTCGACGGATACAAAAGGCTGAAAGCGAGTGACTCACAACACTCCCTCGACTGTCGATGATGAGACTATATATAAGCGTCGTGCGGTGTAAGAACAATAAGTAAGCCCTCCAGTAAGTATAATAAGCAAGCAAGCAATAGGTTCGAGCACTTCAAGGGTACAGCGGAGCCAGTTAAACCGAGTCAACTCTTAAAGACGGTTGGTCCGCGGGCGCGCTCGACCGATGGCCCTCGGCGTATTAGACAACAAGTCATCGTGGGACGGCGAAATTATTTAGAAATCCATAATCAATACAAAGTTTTAGTGTAATTTGTGTCCGAATCATTTGAGGTCGTTGTACACGTCTGAATCATTCGGGGCCATTGTACACTGTCTAGTGTTTGCGCCGCCGAATGTGTCTATATCTGTAGATTGTTAGCATAACAACTCTTTAATTTGTGCCCTTCCGAGCGTCTTGTCGCTTCCTCCCGAATGGTGATTTGCCTTCACATCAGTCTTCGCGTTGGTTCCGACGTCACAACGATATCTGGCTGGCTGTCAGCGTTGACTACTGTATTGTTTATCCTTCGCGAGCGGAGCTCTCGTATATATTAGGTCGTTCGAAGCACTTTTCTACATCGAAAAAGTTAATGATAACTTAGGGTTAACTTTTGAACAAATCGTTATTACCAGATGAAGCTGTTTATATATCACTTGAGCCTTCTACTTGGATATAGCTCACCGTTGGCACATTTTCTTCGAACAGATATGAACGAAATATCGTTTAATACGAAAATCAAAACATCTTTACTCGTCAAAATGTTGCTACTGGTGTAATCGATTCAGGACGAGGTAGACTGTGCGAGATCACTGAGGAGAATGACTTCATATCCGTACCGCGGATACGTAAGCCGATAACAGGCTTTAGAGTATTAGGCAGACCAGAAATCCGAGTGTGTAACATTCGGTAGATGGCATTAGGAAGGGTAACGAGAACAATTGTAGCGCGCATCACCTCACAACCCTCAATAGTAAATACGTGCAGTTGAGTACGTACTGTCGAGTATCCTTCTTTTTGACCTTAGCCTAAACACACCAGCAAGGAGTTGTCCAAGCTTATCTACCTAACAGAGCAACTTAAAGCAGCATAGAAGAAAGGCGAGTGGTGGAAGCAGATAGATAGATGTCTTCGATCTGTTCTTGTCTAGCCGCACCGAGCAAAGAACGGACGTACAAACTAACAGTTAATCGGAAAGCCCTAAGTTAAGTCAGCGACAGTGCCTGCTGTTTCTTCCGGTTGAAACAACACCCAAAATCATACAAGAATGAACGGTTGGTTGCAAGATGCTTGCTTGTCCTACTAGATCGTTCGGAAGGTATCTCCATCGAAACAGAAAAGAAATGCTTGTTTAAAGCAAAACTAATGATATTTATATAGACATATATATACACATAAATATTGCGCATATTTATTGCATATTACTCTGTGTCTTAATATATGCAATAATTAGAAAAGTAGTTGGGGACAGGGTGTCTGGCCGAGGCCGTCATGGTCCCCCCGAGGGAGGCGATAGCATTGCCTCTCTGCATAGCGAGAAAAAGGCGCTGCAAAAGGAATGACCTTGTGTGCTTGTCCTCGGTGACGCAGGGCAGCGTATGGTAGACTCCTTCGAGGAGATTGGCACTGCAGGAGCCGCCTAAGGTTTCAAAGGCAATGGGGGAGAATAGTTGAATTGTTTTATTGATATTTGGTCCTTCGGAGTGACCATATTTAAAGAGTAGTTAATCACTGAGCGTGAGATCTGCCTAATAGATAGTGGATTTAAGCACATCGAAGTTCAGTTTAGCGAAATTGGGCTCAACAACAACAATTACATAATGTTGGCCAGGGGCAGAGATTATTCATGACCGTCTTTAATTTAGTGTTATGTGGGCAATTGGTCATATTGGACTTATCTGAACTTTCTCCGTCAGGCGCAGGTACCGGCATGGCATTATTAACCATCATATTCCAGCCAAATGACGACTGCTGGAGATCGCACCGGCGATCACGATTCGTGGTTTATATGGCAACGTGATAGTGGCGTGGCCTGAGTTATCCCAGAGGACGTCAATCATTTGTTGAAAGCTTGGAGCGGTGCAATTTTAAACCAAAGTTTAAGATTTTTTTCTATACATGTTATTTAAATAAGAATTTTCAGAGGAAAATAAAAACAATATCACAAAGCATAAGATGATTATCACCAAAAGTTGGTTAATGTCCTAAAGTCATGCTTCATTTTACGAACATGCCGTACCATATAGATTCACTATTGTTTTTGAAACAAATTGTGATCACAGCGTTACCATGGCACATCGTCAGGTCTACACAACAGCGAGAACAAATAGAAAATAAACAAATTTCCTAGGTTGGTCAAAGGGCGAACTTCATTGAATAGTACTAAGTATATACCTGCTGTGATCAGTTAAAAGTATAACCTCGTCAATCGACGTAATTTATCTCTGAAATGGAGCGGTCCTGTCGACGGTTCCCCTGCCAAGAGCCACCCAATTGGAAGAATGGACAACTCGAATAGCGTCTGAGATAGGTAGCACAAAATCCATAGTATCTCTGACAAATATATAATATATATGTTGTTTGCTTGCGTATCAGTTATCAAATTTGTGTACTAACAATAATTAACATATGTAAATTTGTAATGTATTTGTTTTTGTACTGTATCGTTTTATTTTTTGTTGATGAACTACCTGACAAAAGTGAATAAATTACGAATACAATAATTCAGTTATTTAATTGATGTTTATCTAGTACATTATTGTTATTATTGTAGTAATATCCGAACGCTGGTGTCACCTTTAGTAGCTTCTTCGCACAAAATCATTAATGGCCTGTGTGTTCCATGTAACCCCGTCTTCGAGACGCTAAATGAGACAGAAATATAGATGTCTAATTAAGAGACCTTTTCTCGAAAGTTACTATTGTAAAGAGTCGTAAGTCGCTTTTATATGAATAGTTAGAGCAGTCTTTCGAGAATATATTCGTGTATATTTTTGTCCGACGCCAACAGTTCTTCTCAGGGGTTGTCTTGTGTATGTTTTGTTCCATATGGCCTTAACTTGCTCAGAGCCAGCCCATTCGCGATTTCCTTATCTTTGATATGCCTACACGCACGAACTGCTTCACGAATTGTTGATACATTTTCTCCATTTATACGCGATTTTGACCGTCCCGGACCTGATCATTTTCGATGCTTGTCCAACTTCATTGTAACGAAGAATGAAATATGATGGGGATGAAAGTCAATGAGCTTAGCTTTCTTCTGGGCGCATTCGACCTCTTCAAATGTAAATATTTGACGAGGACACAAAATCTGTGTTAATGCAAGGTTGCACAGCATCCAAGATCTCGGTATTCGTACCCCATACAGAAAGAGAAAAAAAGTAAATCTCATGGGCCACTCTTTTGGCACTCCATCTTTTCGAGACATCTATCGAAAAATGTCGTCTTAGAGCTCAATATACTTGTGAGTAGCCAACACAACAAAACGGTAGAGTTAGTAAAGAACAACAGTTACCATAATCGAATTACTTAACGGATAATAACAACATTTACTTCATTTAAAGAGAATACACGTGAAAACAAGCAATTTTAATGTAAACTTTCCGATTAGTCGGTTTAGACCAACAGCAATCAATTGTTTTGAAAGAATATCACTAGTAATGTCTATTGATGTTGAACCGTAATTAATGTGCTGCGCCATCGTTAATGGAAACAGCTCCGACCTTCGTCTCCATGTCTATGTCTTTGAATTATAATCATGTCCTTCGCTAAATCGAAACTTATCCCAGCAACGGGGGACCCAGACTTCTGGATCGCAAATTTACAGCCCGCTGGCTTGAGTGGCAACATATTGAGTTACGACATCAGACACATGCATGTAATATTATGAAATAAGGAATAGTCAATTCATAACAACAATTTGAAATTAATTCGATTAAAGACATCCTCGAAACATGACCGTGCTTATCATTAGTAATTGTTGAACTGCGTATGTATCTGCACCACTTTTATACACGATAAATATATTTACTATATATACGTCATGCTCATGTTGTCATATATCTTTGCTCAACTAAGACAGTTTCTTATAAAAAAGGAAGTTAAGTAATACAAGAATTAAATAATATCTTGGCCTTTCCATCAGTGTCGCCTCTGAAAATATACCTCACATATTCCATATTTGTGTTATTATATTTGTCACGTCTTTGGTTTGAATGATCGATCCATTATTATAATATTAATTAAGCTTAATCCACAACGAATTGTTGTTGGCCACTACCCGTTGTCCGGATCTGCATTAGCCGTAGGTCCGTCCCTGTTCCTCGATTCCTTCCGCTCATTTCGCACTAAACGCTGCTATTCCATCCGATCCCCTGCATACACACAACAGTAAGCCATCCACCAGCGTAAGGCGTCACGCACGCACGCTCGCTCGCGTAGACCGCCTCCTAACGACGACTTCCGCTGTTAAATTGAGTGGCACGCCACGTTTCTATACGCCTATACCAAGCACACACATATATATATATATATATATATATATATATATATATATATATATATATATATAGAGAGAGAGAGAGAGAGAGAGAGAGAGAGAGAGAGAAGGAAAGAGAAAGAGAGTTCCCTAGCTCCCGTTTTGTTCGATGCTGCGACTCTTTCCGTACTATTTTTTCCAGCGCCCGACCAAGCTGGTTCGCTGGGGCATATCGGCTCTCTTTGGCACGCCAGCTGGCTGTTGTAAAAGTACGGAGCGGTCTCCGTTTAACTATAGACTTCCTTGCTCAGCTGCGTGCTTTGCCAGCACAGGGCAGACTCTTCGCTCGTCCTCCTTACTCGAGCCTTCGATGTGATGTGATAAGCCCTCACTGAGGTCGAAAGGCACGTCCAGGCAATTCGCAGAATGTATATATATATGTAGATGCTTGTAGTGCAGTGTAACGCGACCGTTGTTGTTGTTGCTCATTTTGTTCTTCAGGTTGTGGTCACTCGCGTCCGCTGCTGAGTACGCAGAAGAAGCAACGAGAGAGAGCGAGCGCGAGAGAGGAGCAGGGAGTGAATACATGTATAATGGCTGGCAGAATGCTGAACGGTCGGATGAAGGAACAGTGGATGCAGAAGAAGAAAAAGAAGAAATGTCCGAACTAACCACTAGCCTCACCAGAATGTGGAAACAGCCAAGAAAGGCTGTCAGCTTGGCTTTTTCCTATCTCGTGCTGCCCCTGCTTTTAGCGTCTCCTCATTGCCACTACAGTAATACGCCATTGGTGGCAGCTTTCTCACCAAATTTTCCCCCGTCGGATTCGCCCCTCCTTCTGTCTACTAGCGAAGATCAGCTTCATGGCTAGACAGACATGCTTTGGTGTTCCTGTACAGGCGACACTGGAACAGCTCTGAGTGACCGACTGGGTGGGCAGCGAGGGTCGACAGACGACTACGAGATAGTGGTGTTCCAGTTCGTGGGGTGACTCGAAGAGAAGGGAGGGTGGCTTTGAGAGAGAGAGCGCGCGTTGGTAGAAGCTAGGGAATGTGGGACCAGTGAGGGAAGGAGCTGAATGTTTGCAACTTTTCTTCGTCGTCCATCCATCACAGCGGTGTCCCCTGTGACTGGCACAGCTATTAGCTGCAGGGTGGGCCTTGATGTGACGGCGAAGCTCCTCCTCGACATACTCAGCTACTTCAGCGCTGTTTCGAAACAACGCCGGCCAACGTTCGTGGTGGTCTGGCAAGGTGGTTGTCATCCAAACGCCTGAACAAACCACCGACACAGCGACAGCCATCGTCGCCCTCCACCGCCGCGGCTGTGGCTGCTGCAACATAGCGTCTTCATATGGGTGCTGATTATTCACGAATGATGTTGTGGATTGTTGTTCCCAAGCAGGCGGCTGGCGCTGGTGGAAGTCAACCAAATATGATTTGCTTGCTCCTTGTTTGCTCTGAGGTTGTCGTAGTAATCAGGGTAGCTAGTAACTATAATAGAGTACCTTAAGAAGTAGAGTATTATAATACACAGCTGAGAAAGTGCAGCTGGGTGAAAACGGTACTAGTATAAAATTGTGACTACTCTATTATCGACATGATAGAAAATTAAATTCTGGAAATCATTATCAGGAAATATCGGTTTCCTATGCGCATCTATTGTTTAGACACGTGGGCTTTGCTTCCGTGAGCTTACAGAAGTCGACCTTTCAATATCCGACGACTACTATCTACAGACTTGGAATCATATGACAAGAGATGAAATATTACGCCGATTACTTAAAAAGAACGTGATTAATGGAATTTGGCCGCTAAGATGCCCATATGTAACAACGTACATATACTTGAAATTATAGCATATTTGTAGTCAAAAACCTGTCAAATTCAAATTATGGTTAATTGACAGAGCCGCAGTGTTTTTAAACGTTAAGTTCTCATTGAAAAATATTAAAGACGATTATTACCTGACAGAGCGGGTATATTTATAAACGATATCCCATATCAGAGAAGATAAATAAGCATCATTTGGTATATAAGAAGGAGACTTTAGACAGTATGACATTTGGATGCCATAATCCCCTGAAATGGATTGGGTATTCGATTTGACGACAGTTGAACGAATACGAAACAAAAGTGACTTGTCATCGGCATAGGCAATCGTCTCCCAACAATCACCCACCTGCAGATATCTTGACCAACATGAAATTTATCAGGACGATGAACATCAAGGACCCCATAATGGATCTTTGCGGTTCCAGTGTTGATATCAAGCCAATATAATGTGGCCTACCTTGACTGACTGTCTTATGGTGGAGAAATATGATTAGTAAATTATAGGCAATGGGATCCCAACCGAATCACTCAAGCATTTGACAGAAAAACGAGTGTCTCAGGTGGTTGGAAGCAGCAGCTACGTCCGTAAGGACCCCAAGACAAAGGGTATTATGCTCTATACGGTCCGTAACTTCATACCATAGATGCGCCAAGGCTAGCTAGGCGGAACGCGATCTAAAAACACCAAACTGGCACGGCGAAGATAGTTCGTTGTGCTGAAGTGCCTCCCTAATCTGGCTATAACAATCTTCTCAGAGATCTTTGATAGTTAATCAACAAGTGAAGAAGGCCGGTAGTTACGTGGGAACTTCCGGTAACCTTTGTTCTTAAATAATGGAACAGTCTTTAGCTTACTTGGGAAGAACACAGGGCGCAAAAATATAATACATTTAACAGATAGGCCAGCGGGCGAGCAGGAGGATACCTCACAATAATATGCGGAGGTTCTAGAGTGCCCGCCAGTGTTTTTAATACGTGGGAGAGTTCAGTGT
This sequence comes from Stratiolaelaps scimitus, assembly GCA_019614645.1. Taxonomy (NCBI): domain Eukaryota; kingdom Metazoa; phylum Arthropoda; class Arachnida; order Mesostigmata; family Laelapidae; genus Stratiolaelaps; species Stratiolaelaps scimitus. The sequence continues at coordinate 1,186,741 of JABWDB010000038.1, forward strand.
CTGGAATTATTTCGACCACAAGACAAATTGACAAATTCCTAACTGGGAGCTGTTGACTTGAGACCCTTGAAATGTTTATTATAGAACGATGTTATAACACGACGGAGTCTGTGTCTCTCTTCTTAGATATAGATCTGAGAAGACTAGGATAATAGGCCGATTTTGACTCCTGAAGACGTTGATGTGCCATCGGTATAAGTTACGGACAGTCTTCCTCAAACGACGGAGTGCAGAAATTTAAGGAAGGGAACAGAAATATACGCGAGGCTGCGGTGATCTAGCAACGACAGTAGTGAAGTTCCTCTTCGATTCACTAAGGAGTTGGGAGCCTAACGAATCAAAAGCAGCATAGATATCCGTCTCGTTATAGACATTGAGCCAGTTTTATTAGTTAATACTTCTGTTGAAACGAGCAGTACTGTCATGATCGCGTCACCTAACAAATACCGGAGTCGTAGGCAAGATGTTCCTGGAACCAGCGGAAATTCTGCCGGTGATCTCAACTGCAACCGGGTAATGATCTGAAAAAAACAGGCGTGGGGTAAACTGCAGAAGAGATGTCAAGGGAACCTTCACAATTGCTGAGCGCAATGTGGTTAATGCACGTCCGTAATGATGGACGGTTAACCTTATCGATGATGTGGTGGTAGTTCCTTGAGGCCAAGAAGGCTGAGTAGTCCTCACGGCACGAAGACTGTACTGCAGGAAATGATCTAATGCACTGGAGAAGAAGATTTGCTCGGGTCGGCACCTTCATCAAGCAATATCTTCAAATAGAGTGCCTCAATATTCTACCCTGAGGGTGCAAGGTCGTTGACCTTCGGGTTCACTTTTCGTTCAGACTAATCCCAACACTAATCGTCGGGAGTTCCACCAGCTTTGTCAAGATCGTATAGAGAAACATCCCCTGTGGACCGTAAGGGTGATCATCAACATTAACATCTCTAAGGGATTCGCAAAGGGAACGGGAAGGGGGTCAATCTTTCGTATAAAGCATGGTGCAAAGATTGAAAAAGGTCTGCATCTACTCTCGGGTCATTTATAACGTTAGTGTCTAATCTGATTTCCTGGCTACCCTGGGGTCTGCTATCTCACCGGAGGCAGCGCGTTGCCACGCTTCTGCATAACAGCCTCCCTTGCATCCCCCAGACAACGCTGACAAAGCACATTATTCAGGAAATGCTATGTCAAGCTAGTAATTGTTTCGGCTACCAGACCTGCGTGTCGGAAGAATTAATCTCTTGTTATCATGCAAGCTCCAAGAGGGCCAATGAGAAGTGAGCCTACCATATACCGCTGTTACACAGGTGGAGAAATCAAGGTCCCTGTTTCGACTGTCTGACTGGTCTACTAATTCTGATGCCTTAACAGCAGTGCTCTTCAGTTACCAATGTGACTAATCTACCGTTTAAATTGGTCTTTGATACAAACGCCTTTAGATAAACAAATAATGTTGACAACGCACCTGTTTTCCCCCCTTGCCTTTGAGACCCTGGGCGGGCACGGCCCTCTCACTGCGAACTTCCTCGAGGGGGGGGGTCGCCCCCCCCCACCCCCATAATCCCTAGAAATTCCGATCTATTGTAACGTTTAATATATTATAATAAATATATAATAATGTTGACAAGTTTAACGTTTTCAACATAGCTTAGCCAGTTTCACTATAGGGAAATTCCCGTAGTATCTTACTTTCGTTTACGTGCTGCGAATATAGAGGAGTGAAGTTGTTGCCAGTTGTTTGAGCCAACTTGAGCGGCACACCTGATTACAGCACTCTCTTGAGTATGGTATAAGCCAACGTCAGTGCAAGAAAGGAAAATTTCAATGAAATAGAACAAATCGAATTACGTCTGTTTAGAGGACTGAAACTTCTCAGCACCGATTACTGCGTTGAAAGTTAACTGCCCGTAGTGCGATGGCCACTCTTGAATATAGAATAAAGGAAGAGTGTAATGTTATTCACGTAAGCGTAACTATGCATGGAGTGAATATTAAGAACTTAAATAATTTTAAGAAACCACTTTGCTCAACTGGGGCTTCTAACCCGGGACCTCACGCTTGTGACTCTGGCGTTTTGCCAACTTTACCGTCATGTCAGTCGATTTTATGAGATGTGCAATCACTAAACAAAGCAGACTTAAGGAGACACACGTGTGGTATTGATTGCAACTGTGCCAACTTTGGCATAGTAGACAGTGGGTTGTACTGTATTTGTTATAATCTAGCGACCCATTATTGTTATATAGTTACTTTTCTCTGTTGTTCGTACACCCTGTTTTATGCTTCGCTTATCCTTCCTTGCTGTATAGTGGAGATCTGTTCCACTGGACTGCACTCCGTTCCGTTGACGGGACACTCTCCGAGGATTCCAAAATAGACTTTTATATCGTGCTCTACTAAGCACTTCTTTTACTGGAACGACCTTCCAAAACTCTGCAGAGCGTCAGGGTCTCCTTCACGTTCCCAATACAGATAGCCAGCTCTCCCTAAAAGTGTACGTTGGACTGGGTAACATTTTGTAAGTAGCTTTAAGGGAGCGGCGAAAATATCATAGTTCCAGGCAGTCTCGTTTCCTTAACATTGTATCGACTTTAAAGGCCGTAAGTTTAAAAGCATATAATTTATACATGGATATCTGTTATTGCGCATATAACCATCCCTGTGCTTTAAATTTCTCCAAATGGGATAACATCGTGGTATTTATATAATATTAAATAAGACGGTTGAACATGAAAATATGTTAAATGCAGAAAGATGCCCTCTCTGTTTATTAAGCTCCATATACCCTAAGTCATAGATATTCTCATTACTCAATACTATAAGTCATTTTATATACTGTAAGTCATAACATTGTTTTAGCTCATCTGAGCAGTCCAAGGACTTTTTGCACAATTTGGTTATTTTAGTGAAACAAATATTTGTCATCGATCTCACCCTTTTCAGACGATCTTCTAGATTGAAATAGGCCTACTGCTTGTGTTCGTGCTATGGCGGGGGCCAGTTCAAACACATTACGAGTGGAGAGTGTTATGACATAATACCAACACCCTCACTGCTTCCCGACGGCCTCTGTTTGCAACAATATAGCCAATACCCATGTGTTTATACCCTGCCCATAGGCATCTGCTGCCGACAGGCATTCTTCAAAAACTAAAATAATTGAACATTTTACCACTTTTAGCGTACACACGTGCGATATATCCTCGTGCGTAGTTCTTTGACTCGACTGTACCCTGTATGGAGGGGTTTCTAATAGCACAACTCGGGTTTCCGTCTGATCTCCGGTACCGTTTTTCAGACACATCTTGAAACTCAGAGCATGCCACCACGCATCTATAATAGGAACTTCGTACCGGTTGTACTGACATATTCTACTTCACAAGAAAAGCGCAAAGTGCACTCCCGAGAATCCACTCGCATCATTCAGCATGATGCCTTCATATACTTGACACTACTATCAAAACTGTGCGAGAGTGGAGCCCGCCAATATTTGGAACGGAATGCTCAAAAATAGGTGATATTCGTTCGGTATTATTTCGCCGCACAAGGTGATCTCAATTTTCAAGCACGCTCTAGATTTCCTGCGTTCAATTTAGTTAATATTGTACTACTTCAATTCATATACCATAAACTTTGTTTTTCACAAGTGTATTATGTTTCAACAGGGATAATTTTCGATAAGCTACGTTTGTACTATACACAAGTGATTCTTTCCTTTTAGATTTTTTAAATATAATCCACTATTCACTGATGAATTGAGCAATTGAGCAATGCAACCCCAACCAATACAAAACTGTTTATTTACCCGGTTTACCAAGCACGAGTATCCCAAGTGCGATCTGGCAATTACAACGTTTTACACATGCACACAGTATGCTAAATTTAAATGTTTTTCGAAATATCGCCTTCCTCGGGACAATGCCGGCCTCAGCCCCGGACCCAGCAAATCCCCCCCTCAATAATACCTAGAAATAATTCGTAATTATTGTATGTTTGAATAAATATAATAACTACGATCTATATCAGAATATAAAACTGTAATATAAAATTTTTAGATATAGTCGAAAATTCTCAAGAAAATCACTCCATAAAATATTATGCTTTCCCCATTTAATATCACTATCCGCACGTGCAGTACGCCCCTCTCCCAAACAAAGTCCACCGATCACCCAAAAGCCGGAATCACATACGTTCCAAGAATGAAACTCTATAAGCTCGTGCAAAAATCGAATACAGCAACAACCGTCCCACCTCGCTCAAAATAAATAAACAAGGAAACCGATTCCTGTACAGAACGAAACATTGACATTGTAATGATCACTAAGGCTGCATAACACAGTTCATAATCGGGAATGGTAGGAACTAAATGATAATTATAATGTGTACCGTCAGGACAGAGGCACAAGAGGTGGGATAGAGTCCCTATGTAATACTTGTTCGCAAAGCCCTTAAAGGATGTAAAGCTGACATAAAAATCTTTGTGGAAGCCGTTGGTGTGCAGGCCAGCTCGGTACCAAAGCCTTTTCCGTGCTGTTATCTCGCTTATTCTAGAGGAGGTGTCAGTAGGAACCAGTTTGAAAACCTAGCGGCCTTCTTTGACTGGATCTCAGAGATTTAGTAATGGAAGGGGATTTTAACTTATTCTATTCTTATCGGACATTGACTGGAAAACAGTAATCACTGAAAGACGCTTTAGACACAGTAGTTTATTTATCTTTGATCTTATTTTGACCCCTGACCCTAATATCGTCGGTTCTCTAGCTATAGTTAATCCTCCCTTTGTCATTGACCACTAAAACATGAGATTCGAAATGCTCAGCGCAGTATTGTTGAGAATAAAACTCACGGGTACAATTTCTAAAATTGAGTCGAAAAATCCATAGAAGCAAACTTGTTATTATTTAAATGGTTATTGCTTTTTATCTCCAGTAAAAATGTAGACGCTAATGTGCGATTGATATGTTCAATACCTGCACCATCTCCTCTTGATTTATACCTAACCGTAGCGGCTCTCTGAAGTATCAGCGACTCAAAGGACAAATTCACAACTCGTCCGAAGTCATGCGGGGTGATCCATCCAGGAATTTCAGACACGGTTATGCAATGCGTCTACTAGAATGAAGATTCTTTTCTATTCGAACGTCTTATTTGAACGATGTCTTTTTGTGCGCTGATCGAGTTGCGACCGATGGGCTGAAATAAACTGAATCTGACTCCTTCCCGACCACTTTACATTACGGCCGACTAAATTAGAGCCAAAATATTGCCATCATTATGAAGATAGCATCTGTCTCAGCAGTACAAGAAGAACTCCAGATCGGAGGTTTACAATTACCGGCCGGTGCCCCAAGGGGTATCGCACTATCGCCTTATTTCTAAATAGAGTAGACTTTAAATCGACAACAAAGATTTAACCTTCGTGTGCAGTTATCTTATTGAACGGCAGTTTTGAGTGAAAGTAAGCATCTCTGAACTGCCCACAGGGGCGCCGCCAGGATGATGGGTCCTCTCCTTTTCTTATATTTTTTCTTGACATTAAGGATACCTGGAGGCATAGTTTATATACAATCTTGGTATAATAGATACTAGTGATGGCACGGATCTGTTACATATAATTCTCAATAACAATGCAGTATCCAAGTGGTGTGAGAGAAAAACGAAATTTTAATGGCTGGGTCTAACTGTGTCGTCCAGTCACATCATGCTGTTAGATTCACTTTAAATGATATCACCATTGTAGACAAGCTTCTTGATGTACGCGCGAGTCGTCGGGGCCGAGACCCAGACCGAGGCGCCGAACAACATGATCGATTCAGCGCCCGAAGCAGCAGGCGCCTCTTGCCTTCTCGCGGGCCATGGATGTTCGGCAGGATCCGGACAATGGCGGCGGCAGCTTTTGAAGCTGCCGCCTTCGCTGCCGCAATCCTGACGTGCCCGTCTCCTCTCATGGCCTTGTCAAGGTGCACCCCGAGGTACCTGGTCGAATCCGTGAGCTGAATCTTCTCTCCAGCCAGCACGATCTTGATCCATGTATCTTAACCATGTAGGTCTGGAACTGCCCGTGGCCCGTCAGCACCTGCGGCGCCTCATACGTGAGCTCACCCATGTTGCACTCTGACCACATCCAGAACGGGATCTCTTCAAGTGTCTGGTTCGAGTTCCCCTCTAGCTCTTCGGGAGTCCTTGCTCGTACCGCGACGGCGAGGTCGTCCGCGTAGGCGGTCAGGTCTACCAGCGGGGGAAGGAGCCTGATCCCCAGGACGCCATCGCACCCGATGTTCCAGAGCAGGGGGCCGAGGATTGAGCCTTGTGGAACCCTAGCTGTTATGCGGAAGTCCCAACCCTGGCAACTTAGATCTCTGTCCCTGAGATATCCTGACAAACATTTACTGAGGTTATCCAATCGTCATACCCTATTTCTAAACCTCTATTATGGTTGTTTTGTTTTTAAGGGCGTAGAATTCGACGTTTACTCTAATAGCACCAACGTTTATGTATTGTTCAGAGACATGGCAACCATAGCTAAAAGATACACATGCATGCACTAAACTGGGTCAACAAATATGTTCGTAGGACTGTTGCGAGATGTAGTTTTTCAAAGAAGTCGATTATATTATCGCCGCTAAGTGGACTGCAAGATGCAGTTGACCTTTAAGTGGTTCGAAAACTGGAAAAGCTGACCTTGTTCAATCAGTCTCCTTGCCTTGGTACAGGTATCCTTTTGGCTGAGCTTTCATTGAAGAGGTGGCATTTGTGATCCCCCGTGAAAGACTGACCACTCTGCCGTTGGTTTCAAATCAAAGGGCTAAAACACAATACCTCTAAACCTGACCATGTAGCAGCCGCTGCTCTACGCTCGTCTGTTGGCCTGGCGAGCCTTAAGATTCAAACTGTTTCTATTTGATATTTTTTGACTGAGATCTCCCTGGTCAATTTAACCCCTGTTAACAAACTGTTTCTTAACCGTCATCATATATAATACTTAAAGCGGCATTGCAATCGTTGATCGTGCGACCACTCTCGACGTCAGAGTTCGTTTTTTTCCATACCCAGTGCCCGCCAGATCGCTCACGTATGCTGCGGATTATATTTCAGCCTTTCTTCTTAGAGTACATGTCTGACGGAGCCTTCCCGATTGACATTAGGTAGAACTGAAAATTCCCGTGTCCTGTTTTGAACTCTGTGAAGAAGTAAGAGAGCTCTCTACCTCTAAGTCAATCGATCCAGTCATTGATTACCGGTACTCTGGCATTTGGTTCACCATTTGGAATGGCATTCTCGCTGTCGTTGAGTTATTGCCTCGTGTCATGCTTCGCTCTTATTCCTAGTCGGGTTGTTCCAATGCTTTCTCCCTTCTGGTTCTTCAGTTGTGAGGGTATGAAACCCGCTGGCACTAAGGAAGCAGATGTACTAACTGTCCGATATGTCTGACTAATTCTTGAAGTTAGGGTCTTCTGTGTTTTCGAGCAAGTTTTTTTCATAGGCTTTACTTGCCGCGGGACTGGCAAACACTAGAGCTCCGAGAAGAACGATTGACTCGACAACGCTCATTAGAAGTTTTCTCCTTTTGTCTCTTGGGCCATATATACTAGGCATACTTTTGGCAAGCACATTCGAAACTTTTGTGGCTATGTTTGGCTGCATTCTTAAGTTATAGGCTCCCTTCACCTTTAGTTAAGTGTACCCCTAAGTATCTGGCTGTGTTCGCTATCTTGATTTTTTGTTTTCCGAGAACTACGTTGATGCGAGGAATATTTTTTCTTCCAATCAATAAAATTGCCTCGCCTTTAGCGGGCGAAAGCTCTAAACTGTTTTTTTCCCATCCAAGACGAAACTGCCTTGAGTGCTTTATTTAGTCGTAGCTCGAGGAAACAGCGATAAATGATACCTGGCTCGGGTTTAGTGTGTCTGAAGGAGTTTGAAACCCGACGAGACGGTGGACCGGGACTAAAAACCGGGACTAACCCGTTAGTTGCCCCTACAATACGTTGTTTGAAATAATAATGAAAGAAATAAAAATGAAACCACAGTTCAAGTCTTCGAGGTCCAAGGCTTTTAGTGACTCATACAATCCTACAGTGGAAAATATCATAGCAGGGTTACAAATTCCGGAAAGTAATTATGATGTGTTTTAGGATGCATTTTTGATCGTCCTCTGGTATAGTTTCTTTAGTGGGTGTGGGTATGTTAATGATATGCATAAGTCATTCACAGTGCTTATGTACCAGCAAACTGACAAGTACATTCCTAAAAGAGGATATCCCACCAAACACTGGGACATTCGGCAATATGTTCAGAGTCTGGAGAAGTAAATGAAAGCTGACCCTTCGCCAGTTCTTGCAGTTCTACCTCGTAAGGGTGGGCAGGTGGCTGACTCATTTCGATTCTCAATTGTAACCCCGACTATTATTCGCATTACTACGGATCTCGGTAGGTCTTTTGAACCCCGCGTCCATGAAGCTGCCTCCATGTTCTCTTGTTCTTCTTGCGATCCTCTTGTTGTTTCGTCATCTTCTTGACCGTCATCGTCGCCTTTCATCCTCAATCCTTGTCTTAGTTCTTGTTCTCTCTCCCTTTCCATGTTTGCCCTTTCTCTTATGGTTTCAACATTCTCGGATGTGTTGTCACTCTACTTCACTTTCGGTACCATCGTTTACATTGTCAGTGTCGTTCGTAGTTTTGCATCTTGCTGCATTTGTTTCTTTTTAGTAACTTGGTGCAGTGCAAGACCGTGCGCTCTGCTATATATCCGCGGATTCTCCGATCTCGCATGGCAGACAAGTAGCTCTATCGGCCTTCTTCATTCTTTTCAAATATGTTTGAAAACAGCTATATTCCGTTAGGACTTGTGTCAGCTCATACGACAGGTCCCTATGTGATCGTTGCATCCGCGGGATGAGTTTCCTTGTCCATTCCCCTTTTACGATCATCTCTCTCCTAATCGCCTATTCTTCTTTCCATTTGTCGCCGTCTTCCCGCTGGCCGCCTCAGTACTTTTTCTGGAGTTTCAGTACTTTCTGTTCGTTCCTCTATGACGTGTTCCTATGGTACGATGCGCGTTACTACAATGGCTATGTCAGTCCTGGGCGCAATAGTGGTCAGAAGTCGCCGCTTTTTCTGCCTATATTTAATTCGAGCGACAATTTGCCTATTTGGTGTTAGTAGTCGATCTTATTAGTCAGCTAACCGAAGCAAGTAATTATCACACTTTGGCAAATCGAGCTACCTTAGCCTTCGATGTCAAAGGGTTGGCCTTTGAATCGAAGACTTTCACCGTAAATATGAAACGCGCCATCTCACCTTGAAATTTCGAATCGCTGGCTCCTTTATTCTGGGCTTAATTCTTATTAATAGACCCACCGCGTTAGCTGCTTTGGTCGTATAGTCAATATGTGTAGCCGCTTTCATAGTTTTGCTTAGCGTTCCCCCCAGGTACCCTGTTCAGCTCGATGTCGATCTCCAGACATTCTTTTCTTTCATTCAGAGGGATTGCCTCACTCTTCTCGGATGATAATATATGCCCATTGTTTCCCATCTATCTTACGATACTCGCCAGTTCCTTGTTGGCCTTCCTCGCTAGGTCCTTCCCCTCTTTGGCGATCACCATCAGCTCCAAATCGTCGGTATAGTAACTGTGTGGGTGCTCGTCGGCATGTTAGCTAGTTCAGTGACGACAGTATACGAGAGGTTCTAAAGGATCGGTCCGAGGACCCACCCGTGTGGGATGCCTGCGGTCGTTCTGTACGTGCTTCCACCGCGTCGGACCCCCTGTCTTCGATATAGCTTGTGACCATTCTCCTCAAATACGTTCAGCGTTTAACGTCGTGGCTAGTATAGCCTCAAAGTCTTTTCCTGCGTACTGAAGAGGCAAAGAGGGCGGTTCGCGTTCGGGTGATTCGCCGGTATGTTGGGCTTCAATAGAAGCGCCAGTCGGGGCTCTTTCCATGTTCTCGAAAGCCTTTTCCTCACTAGGAGTCTGTCGACAATTGCTCAGTGCTTTTTCAGGGGATAATTCGTAGCTTCCGGTAGGACACCATCAGAACCCCCGGCTTTCTCCGTGGCCATTTACCGGCCTCCACGATTTCTTCTACTGTCGTTACCAGTACGCCCTTTCAGGCTCATCCTGGTCAGCAAAGGTTGACTTAACTTCTCGTTCAAAGCTGCTTGTCAGCGCTAGTGGCCTGCATCATAGCTCTTTTATTACAATCTTGTATACAAGGCCCCGGGCATCCGTCGCCGTCCTCGACGTCCTTGCAGATTTCGTTCCATTTTCCCCTGCTTCTCTCTATTAGTTGCTTCAGCCTCTTTCTCTCTATTTTGAGCATTCCTTCCTGTTGAAGTTAATCTTGAAGGGCTGTCGATGCTGTTATTCGCCTCGTTCTCGGTGTCGTCAGCTTTCAGCTTATGATCACGAATCGCGGCGATCTATTCGTTACACCAGTATGTTGAACTACGGCCTCGTTTATTATGTCGGCTCATTGGAGACGCCTTTCGAGAGGCTTCCTGGAGTGCCTTGTCGATCTGTGTCGCATCTTGTCCTGTCGCTACCCTGAGTAGCCATTCGATCGAAAAACCGTATCTAGCTTTCTGAATAGGGTATGCTGCTAACCGACACACTCCAGCAGCACCAAAACGCATTTAATGCCAGCCACGCGTAGTTATGTGGAGGAGCTCAGGTAAAGGTAAAGGTTTAATGGTTTATTGAAGGAGCTGCAATTTTACAGTGCTTAAGCTCTCTTTTATGTCACAGGGAGCGCTTTCACCTGCCCTAGACAGAAGCATACCTGACAAACACCGAAAGTTCCCCCAGAAAGATCACTAACCTAGAAGCGGGTTTCTAGCAAACAACAGTGATGATATCAAACGCTTGGAAGGGCTGCTCGCACGGTAATCATCACTTGGTAACTAGCTTCCACCATCTCGCCTGCTCGACCGCGAACTTCCATGATCCGGGTCCAGCCTGCTCATGTAGATTCAGTGGGGACGCGTGCTCCAGGTACCATCTCAGCACGGCATTCAAGCATTCGTTGGCCGATGTCACCCTACCCTGACCAATAGGACTCTCATATCTGTAGATACTGTTACCTTATCTCATTTCATTCCATTCTATTTTATTTCTATCATTACCCTGTTATACCCATACCATCTGTTGATAAAATAATCGAAATCATGATGATTATTTCTTCACTGTTGCATTAAAATCCTTCGTTACTATAGCCCAGTTATTTACTTGCTTGTTTATGCTGTGGTTCCCACCTCAGATCTTCACGCCCGGATGCCTCTAAATGTTCACTGTCTTGCACCTCGCCGGACACACCACTTTAGCCACTCCACCTTGCGGGAGCTCACTACAATTACCTTTGCACCATTCGCCGTCTGTCCACTGACACCCAGTTGGCTGAAATGGTCAATGACTGGGCCAAACATCAGAACTACGAAGCAAACTTCCACTGCAAATACTTACATTACCAAGGCCGCGTCAATCATAATCTTCTCATATTCATGATTGAGCTGCTAAATGTGGACTCTAAATGCGTTACCTTTCGAATAAGAAGTGTTGTGTCGCGGTCAACAATGTCCTTACTTCATATAACTCGTGCCCATGCAGGTTTCTTAGGTCTCCTGCGTGGGACCTCTTTTGATTTGGATCTTTGTTTTGGACTAGAAATACTGTTTCCCCGACGGCGTAGCCATCAGTTGTATTCTGGCCACTTAAATTAAATATACCAATCTGAAGTCCCACGGACAGGCTGCTTCCACAGTCGGCTATTGATGTTGTTGGAGCGTGGTACCGCACAAATCCATTCAATACAATACACTACATTTGACACAAGAAGCAAAGGCTAAAACAAGCAATGTCTGGGTATTTGCACAGGCTAGACGAAGAGCACGTCACACCAAGAAAGACGTTGTTCATACAGGTTTTTGTTGTTATTTCGTTTGGTTGTAGGTTCGATTCGCTTCTGGTGACAGTGGAAATGGCAGTGAAGAGTGCCTTGGTTTGGTGTTGGCTATATGAGGTAGGTTCATAAGTACCCGCGCTTTTTTCTTAAGGAAAAACACAGCAACTATACAAACAAATTAATTTCTGACGTATTGTCCGCTACTATTTACAACCTCCTCCCTCCTCTCGGGCAATTTTTTTATGACGGCTCGCCAGAATTTTTCACTTTTGCTCGCGAAGAAGTTTTCGAGCCACATTTTGAGACCCTCATCAGTGTCAAGTGTATGAACGCTAAGATTGTTTGCCAGTGAACAGAAAAGGTAGTAGTCTGTCGGGTGAGGTCCGGCGAATAAGGTGGGTGCAAGAGAACCTCCCATTCATGCACTAGGAGAGCTCATTGACAATTTTAGCGGTGTGGGGCTGGAATTGTCGTGCAGTAGAATGACCTGGCCTTGTTTTGCGGGTCTTTTCTCGCGGATAGCTTGATTTCTCGATACAACTGGGCTAGGTAAACCTCTTTGTTGACTGTTTTTTTAATTTTCAAGCATTTTCCAGTGTATCAGTATTTTCGCTGACTTCATGCGGAAGCCAACATCTTTTTCCACCTGGAACATCCATGCTTGGAGCCGCAAATTGATTGTATTTTTGCTCTATAGTAGAACACGATTGAACACGCGTGTAAAGAAGTGAAAGCGCTTTTAAATGGCATATGGAAGTAAACAAACGGAGAAGGCGAAAGTGGAACGGGCAAAGGCCAAAGAAAAGCGCGGGAACTTATGGGTCAACATAATACTTCAGACTCGTCAGTATGAAATCATCTTTACGGAGTTAAGTTTACGAATAATACGCTAATATCTATTTTGAAATGCAATACCCAGAACTGAACGGATAAACAATATGTTCTTCTTAGAGATTACCACGGTTCCTTCGAGTGGCACTTGAATGAATGCGTAAAAAATAATATTCTTATTTAGCCCATTAGCTTCCCACACTTGTCGCGTTCTGCCATTGCAAGTGACCCGCTACATAATCCGCAGCGACACGTTTCATCAATCCTCAAAAGTTACACCGCAAATTACAACACATTTGTATATGTGTGTATCGCTTGAGGAACTTAATAAAATATGCATAATTTACGCTCATGCCAATACTGAGTAAAGCAACAAACAGACATCGAGGTGTAGCTAGAAAAAGTATGACCCAGGTATAAGAATGCAAAAAATTCTGCCTTTTTCATAGAGTCTAAGCTTCTCTTGGAAAAAGATGAACTTTTTGCAAAGTTTTTTCCGCAGCTGTTGAGAATCAATGAAACTGTGAAAATTGCTTTTGTTCTATTTTTTTTGCAAAGTTCGATTCTTTCATTTTTCCACAAAGTAGAAGTGGAGGATATTTATACTTAAGATAACGAGATAACTGCAAAAAGGCAGGAGACTAAGTTAGTCAAATGAGGACCCCGTCGCTGAAGATTGCTGCATTCCCCGGACCCTCGGGACACACACACCCCCAAATTTCATTCCGCCTCGCGGGGTCTTCGGGGACCTCGTCACTACGCTTCGTTTCGTTTCACCTCGTCCCCAGAGACCCTGTCTCAATCCGTTGTTCTATTAACACGTTGCGGCCCACTTAGGGTACGGCGTTAGACTTTGCTGCATGTAAGCATCTACCAATCAAAATGTGTTTACTTTAAAATAGGTCGTAGTATCGCCGTAAAGCGCTATGATGTTATGCCAGCTAGGTAAGTGGTGCGATTCTTTACGCAATAGCACAGAGTTGCAAGCTGTGTCAGCCATTCTCCGTTCCAATACCTTTGCCTTGGTGACGCCCTATTCAATTGTCAATTCTACTCGTTGATAGCACAATTGCTCACACCTTTATATTTTTTCCAGTACGACAAAAATGGCCGTATACTTCACTCTAATCATTTGCAACAGCACGGTGAACTGATATTGGAACGTGGCTCGGGGTCTGTACTGAGCACACTCGACATTAGATAAGCCAATCACTATACCTCATTAACGAATAACTACCAGTTGGGAGTTTCGTAACATGAACAAGTGCAAGAATTAATCCGCTCATTAATCTGTTTTCTTCGTTTTGAAAATACTGCATTGATTAGTAATGTCAAAAGGCTGAATGCTCATCGAGCCCAGACACATGTTTCTAACATTCTCATAATATTTGGTATCAGGTGGCCGCCATTATTTAGCAGTTTCCTGGGCACCACATAAATAAACGTATTTTTAAATGAAAGCCCCTCGCACTATGATTACTGGCGATCAAATTGGCTTAGTCATAATAATTGGAATTTAAATAAAATCCGCCAGTAAAATAAACAGCTGTATTTCCTGTCATCTTGACCCATGTGAAACTGGATATACTTGTTAGACCTTCTCTTTACTTTGATCCCAAATATAATAATTGAAATAACGCGCTCAGCCCCGCTGATTCGTAACACGATTTTTATTTATTAACATGTTTACTTGTTAACAATGTTGTGTAGCTCTCTATATGAGCTTAGTTTTACCCAGTAAAGCCACAGTCGAGACTGGCTGTGAAGGTAAATATTACTCAAACGTGTGAAAATAAATGTGAAATGTATAATAATTATAATAAGAAGAAGAAGAAGAATAACAATAGTTCAGCGGGTACAATTATCGCCCACTTTTATAATTAACTAAACGCAGGGTAGTGTAGACAATCAAGGTCAATTGGCCAGCTGGCACAACCGGTGACATAAGAAATACGTATTTATACTTCGATTATAACCATGTTTTTTAGAGGTCGTGCAATTTGTCTTGACCCTTATGTAACGTGACTCTTATGTCTTAGATAGACTGTTACACGTTTTGGTGTGAATAAAAACGATATTATTATTATAACTAACTAAAAATAAATATAATTAACATTATAATAATATTATGGTTTTATCCAAATTTCTCTACTGCTCAGAAGCATACAGACTTTACCTTTAGAAACATATTGAAACGTTGAACAGAGTAAAATACAAGCTAGGTTCATTCGTAGAGTAACCAGGCCTTGGAAGATCCCGCTTCAAAAGAGCGAGAGTCTATCTGCAAACTTCCGATTGTCTAAGAGGCTCAGTCGTACTAACACTACTAGTGACAAGTATTAGGCTCACCTTTAACTTAGTTTTGGTACTGTCCGTTCACGGCTGTCATTCATACAGAGCACCTTAACAATATGTTTGTGTGGAATATGTCTCATCCTGTCCGGCAACTCGCAATTAACCTAGCATTTCTTTATTTACTAATACAATACTGAGTTTGGTTTATCAACGGAACTGCAGTTGTTTTTTATAACTCGTATCAGTGATAAGTGAGTATCGCAAATAGTCTTAACAACAAAATAATAATAGTAATAAGTATCTCAACATTCCCATTTACGGTGATGACATAGTACATGTAATACTGCAATTGTTTCATGTAATATGTCATTCCATTTTGTTTTATAAATGAGTATTTGAAACTAATTAAATAATAAAGATGGTGGGTGGTGTTAACTATTTGATGGGAAACCCACAACTGATCGTTCTTCTGCAAAAGCAGATCAGATTAGTCTCTGTGTGTGTGTGTGACAGAGGACTTTGCCTTTCTGCTATGAAAGTAATCCATCCATCGATGCGTATAGCAGTAGTCAGTTATTTAGTGAATCATTTTGTTATTTACAGTGCACCCACGTAAGTGAGCTACATTCAATGTTACGGTCGGCGTTTCTGTTGCTTGAATATATATATATATATATATATATATATATAAATGCTGGGAGCTGTGTACACATATATACATTACAGTGTCAGAATTGTTTATTCAAACATACAGTAATTAGGAATTATTTCTAGGGATTATGGGGGGGGGGATTAGCTGGGACCGGGGCTGAGTCCGACATTATTCCGAGGAAGGCGATGTGTGTGTGAGTGTCTGAGAATCGTTAATAATAACCTGTCAGAATACTTCACTGTCTAACTATATAACTATTTCAACCAACTCGCCTCGACTACGGGTGTTTCAAATATCACACCCTCAAGTACCAATGGTTATCTATCTACAGCTGTTTATTACGCGATGCCTCGTACAAGTCATCCTATTATATGCAATATTATATAGTATCTCATTGATGAGTGAACTGGTGGCACATCTTCTCATCCCGTTTATTCAGTGCTGGTGTTATCTAGTCTATTCGGATTGACCAATATTGCTGAAGTTGTTGATACTTACAGCCAAATAATTTCTAGCCCAGGTTTTCATCAACATTCCAATTAAGGTGATGGTGAATTATACAAGATGTATTATATCTGTAACATACGGAACCTGTAATGTAATCTGCAAGGTATGTGGGACTTCCGATCTTGCTGTCCAGCTTGCCGCCGTCACAACCATCAGTAGACAGGTTCATTTGGTCTAGCCAGACTTCCGTCTTTATTTGCTCTGATCACGACCCTTCTTTGAGTGATTAAAGAACTTTCGCATTGCAAGGAATCATTTATCGGCAAAAGTGTTGAATACAGTGTGGTTTACAGATTTCTAAAAAAATACGCGAATGGGTAATATCCTTATCAAGGGGAGCTACTAACATGGCACATATATATATATATATATATATTATACATATGAATACTACTGTACCTAACTACTGTATGTTTGAATAAATCTCTTTACTCATAAAAAATATATATAGCAGTGGTAAATATGTGATTTGATCGGTATCGACACGAATATTTGTGTTTTTGCTATTAGAATTCTACGATCGGCGAAATGTTGTTGTTCTGAGATGTTGTTGAGATGTAATTAATATTACAACACCGAAATCTATTTAGTTGTTTTTAAGATCATATATTTTTTCGATGCTGCAATTTCAACGGCATTTACATTACATACTCAGAAGAATGACCTTTATTAGTATATCCCACTTACCTAAGTACAATAATAAATTTAATAAGCTAATTATATGCCCTGTCAATTAAAGCCATACTTTTTTTTTTTTTTTTTTAAAGGGGGGTGTTGGCATGCTTACGCATGCCAACACCATGGCCGCCCCCCCTTATGGAACTGTTGACGATGTTCAACAGCACCACCCTAATTGAAGCCATACTGTTATCACTAGAATTGGGCAATTAGAGTTGCTCAGAATGTCAGATTTAAAATCAGCTCGTCGTTAAATATATTCCATTAGTAACACTAGAATAAAATTCGTCAATAAACGTAAACGAAATATGAGCTGGAGATGTAGATTATTAAAGCCGCGTGTAATAGGTCACCAGTGGAAAAAAAACTGGAAAGATACACGTGCTTTTCTTCATTACTCCGAGCTCTCAATACTCCGGTGCTATCTTTGTAGCTATCCATACGTAAATATTGTCCAAGTAAATATTGGCTTCCATTCAAAGCTAAAGGACTCAACTGGACCTATCTGCGACGTTAAGGCCTGCCTGAGTTTTAGCTGAGGCCTTCATCTGAATTTCAAAGGTGATACCAAGATGTCACATTTCGCACATGCGACTTGATACCATACTCTCGCCTGAAATATTCTGAATTCAAATTATATTATATATATATTATATTTGCGCTTTGATTTATTCTCTGTTGGCTCAAGAAATGTAGTCGCAACTGTTCGGGCACTGCGGCGTTCATTCGAAAATGGGCGGCAGGCTATACTTAGTTGAGTGATCTCTCGTATCCATCTAGTACAAGACAATGTACACCAATGGCCGTTAACTGCTTTTTTATTTCTTGTTTCGCACGAAGGGTCAAGAGTAAATAAAATATATTTATTAAATTTAATTCCCCTTTTGTGGGGATGTGGTTAGCTAAATGGGAGTGTGCTTCACTGTTTCTGCGGAGTCAATTTTTTTTAGATTAGTCATAGCATATACAACCGCTTCAGCAGCATTGGTACATAGCTAAACAGGTAGTAATATTATGGTATTATTTACATTATTCATTACGATAGCTGTATTCTCTTTCTCTCGATCCACCATACCAGACACCGCAGGGTCGAGTCCCGTTTCATGACATATAAGAGAATTTAAGCATTGTATGCAGTTCCTTAAATAAATCAATAAAGCTTTGCCCTTTATCCTTACCATCGCTACCTGCAACCAGCCACCTCTGCTATGCAACTTGTCACGTGTAGTGTAATTGATCAATACATAAATGGTGTACAACAAATATTATCGACAGCACAAACAATATTTTACAATGTCGTCTAATCGCCGCCACCAAGTTGTACAATATCATACAATCGTATTATATTGGAGCTGATTCAGTAACTGGACCTGAGCAAGGACGAACTGTCGCTTTTGAATCGATTACACGGCCCACCAAAGTGGAGGGTTAAATCCTATAAATGAAATCCATTGTTGTCCGCCCGAATTTCTGCAAAACCAATACCCTACATACACATACACACACTCACACTCACACACCCAGCATCATTGGCCAATGGATTAATCAATAATAAAAGTGAGTGGCGGGGATTATTCCTATTCAAGATTTACACAGGAGCTCGGACGACCGCAGGGTAAACAAATTACCGTCAAATAAGCATACGAAGCAAATCCGCTAGGCTGGGATGACAGAACGCAAACTATAGCATAAGTATCCATTACAGGAGGCAAGTTGCATTGACACCTGAGACTAACCGATGGAAATTCTGCATATTCGGGATCGAAACCAAAGATTCTGCAAGGTACATTTTTACAATATACTTTAGCTTACATTACAACGCAATACAATCTAGGCTAAGGTATTTTATGTTGTAAGGATTTATTGCATTTTACAATCGTGTTCTTTTCAATGAATATGTTTAACAATAATATAATACACCTTTGTCTACAGTTTTAACGAGCGCAAGGTTCACGCCAAGTCCACCTAATCTGAATAACAATGGACGAGTCACGAACGTTACACCAACCCAAGAGACGAGTTATACCTTCACAATTGTGCTTAGACGGGAATACCCTTGTATCTATTGACTTTACCATATCCAGGTATTCATACGGATATGAAACTAATAATTAAAAGGCAATGTTGGAACTATCCCAAGGTAACGTAGAGGTCAGTTGCTTATTATAGAATATTTATTTCGAGTAAACTCAAGTTCCAGTAGTTCTCATCCATTTTGCAGCAGGATATTATCCGGGTGCGAAATTAGGAAAACGCGGTATTTGACTGAAGCGGTTGAGGATTTATACACAGCTGAAGCCAGTCAGCATGTTTTACACCACTAGGGATGCCGAGATATCAAAATAATTTGGGTTTGACGCAGTAATTTAGCAAATCCTCAATGGACTTTGACCACATACAGCTGACTTCGAAGTTCATTTCAAGCCGCGCCTGTATTCCTCTTTTCAATTCTTACAAGGTCAATTTGAAGGTGAACTATTTAAAAATGCGCAAGCTGTTCGGAAAAAGGTATTTCGGCAAAATCTGCAACCTGGGCGTCTTAAAACTTAAAGATGTGCTTCTCGTGTAAAATATTGGATTGATCCATATGTTCGTAGCGAAAAGTAACTACACTTTAAATGCGAAATGTTTACGAAAGAAGCGCTTTTAATTAAAACTAACCAGTATATTAATTAGTGGTAAAGTGGTTGAATGGAGCGTCTTGGTGCACCAAGGCGCTCCATCCAACCCTCCATCATTTTTGCCGCGTCATCAAAAAACACTTTTTGATGATGGTCAAATTGTTTTTTCTTCCATGTTCAAAATCCAAGTTAACCTCCTACATAAAACTATCTCCTAATTTATAATAATATCAGAAACTACGACACAGAGATTACTTAGACTTGGCCCAACCACGCGACCTAGGTTTATTATTGTTCGAGCCAATGAGTCTGTGGTGTTCGAACCGCAGGCCCTATGGTTGCAAGTCCCCAGCGTAATCCTTACGCCATCCCGGCGGATGTATCATCACATATTCTGCAATAGATGATCCCCATGCTTATTGTCTAACCGTGTTTGGAAAATTATTATATATGTCACCTATACACCAGTATTTTAATCCATATACATATATATACACTAAAGTACCACATTCATCATTTCGTGTTGCGGGGCGCACCCGCGTAACCTGCCAAACGCAGCACCTTTCTGTTTCCTATTTATACACTATAATGGCCATACATATTATGATTATATTTATTTTAGCGCTCAAACGCCGCTAGCAACACTAATACTCGTTGGAACTTATTGTATTTCCAGACGGAGGCATATTAGTCCTTAGTATAACCATCGTGAAAGGCGGCCGCTTGGCTAGCCACTTCTCTGGCTCTAGTTCCCTATTTCGGTGTTTAATATGTGATTAGTGGTAATTTGTTGACGCCACCAACTAACCGACCGACTATGCCGCCGCTGCCACCGCCGTTGCTGATATTCGGCCGTCTCTCGGCGGCTGCTCCCCCCCTCCAATCTCGGGCGGTCTCTTCCGTAGTTCGTGCTTTCTCCCCTTCATCGCTCAGCGATCTGAGAGATGGTTGAGCAGTACACACTAAACAGAACCAACCGCAGCCACCGTAGTCGCGGCTATCAAGATCATCTACGAGTCTACAGTAGAAACAACAGCAACAACGACGACAACGGCGACAGCAGAGTTCATAAGGCGATATAGTAACGGTGTAGCGACTATGCCAACGAGCGCCCCACCAACGAACGAACGGGCGCAGCCAAATGCAGTTACGAGACTGGTGCTGATGGCGTCACACGCACACACACACACACACACATAGAGGAGCACACTCAGGCACAGACGGTGATGACGACGACGCTGGTGGTGGTGGTGGCACAATAACGACAAACATCTGCTTTCTACCTTCTTCCTTTCTCGCTCCCTTCCTCCCTCCCTTCCTTTTTTTCTTCGTAAACGCCGCCGGTCACAACGACGCATGTGCTGTTTGCAGGCAGTTGCAGCAGCAGCAGCCTG
Organism: Stratiolaelaps scimitus; assembly: GCA_019614645.1. NCBI lineage: Eukaryota > Metazoa > Arthropoda > Arachnida > Mesostigmata > Laelapidae > Stratiolaelaps > Stratiolaelaps scimitus. Next base: position 1,207,622 of record JABWDB010000038.1, read on the forward strand.
TGGACTGCCCAGCAGGGCCGACCACGCCGAACATCCCGTCGGGTGATCAAGGTGCTATTTTCGAAGCATGTGTGCTCGCACCAGCGGCTGCGGCGCCAGCAGCAGCAGCACTCTCCTCACACGCTACCACCGTTGCCTCGCTCGTTCGCCTCATGATACTACCACTACTACTACTACTACTCAGAAGATGCAGTCGGGTAAGGCGGGCAGGCAAACAAGATACTCCTTTCATCTCGGCTTGACCACTTCGGTCCTAGGACCCGTCCAGGTTCGCATCTGTCGCGGCGAACAAGCAGTACCTCCATTTAGCCGTCGTCTTGAACCTACACTGTATCCAATGGTACCTAAACGCGACCGACATCTCTCTTTCTCTCTCTTTTTTCCAAAATTGTATGGGCCACTTCAAGACGCTTATTTGATGGCATATACATACTTACGCGTCGCAGATACACATAACACTAGGACTGGAATCAACTGACAAGCTGCTCACATTTGCGACGTCTTCTTCTTCCCAGCCGAACCAACGTACACTTTTTACTGGGTTGTTAGTGTAAGTTGTTGTTGTTGAAATAGAGGTCATCGTACCCATGAGAGAGGACCGCTGGATCCTCTCGCCATACAACTTCGACGTGGTGAGGTTGTCAGCCACGTTTGATTTTTGAACATCTTTTCAATTGTTTTATGGAGAATTTTTTAATTAAGACTTCGTTCTCGAGTATTTGATCTAGTTAATTCTCCTAGATAATCATAGGTAATCATATTCTATATAAGCGCACATTTAGGTAATGTGCGGTCTGTATATGTCTATATACAATATAAGAAGTAATGAGGTTTTCAAAGATTGGCTATCTGGTACCTGGGAACTCAGCGATTCGCAGTGCATATGGCGAAGGAAAGTATTTCGGGCTTTACAAAGTCGATCCGCATTGAACATTGACAATGGTGGGATCGATAAATTAAATTAACGAGATAATGGGATTACTGCAAGAGAATAAGGGGCCCTTGAATAGGATAATTGTAACAGGATAACGGAGTGACGAAGATACAGCAACGTTATAATTTTGATTCCATACGAACATCTGATATTGAAGAATACCTTCGGTAATGTCTTAATGTATATTTTCAAGCATATACAAGCAGGATACGATGTCAAATCTCTTTTCGCGGCTCCTGAAGTCGAGGGAGTTTCCTCAAAGACCTGCAGTAGAGGGACATCTCTGAGCCCCACACCGCTCGGATAGGCTTAACAAATAATAAACTTATGTGTTGTAATCAATTGTTAATCGAGAACAGGAGACACTTAATGTTTTCTTATATAATGTAACAATTATTTCCTTTCCTCCTGTATATGGTCCCATTGCCACAATTTAACATTAATCAATACTAATCTCAAAAAAAATAATACAGATCAAGGGTTATTTTTTCTGCGACGATATATATATATATATATATATATACATACATATATATATATGTATGTATATATAGTATGTACTTGGCGCGTCCATTAATATTATCAGATATCGGAAAAAAATCATCCGCAACAAGAAAAACAAGTCCCGTTTTTTCTGGAGGTATTTGCATTCTCGTGCACTTTTATTGTTGTTATTTTTTTATTTATTAGATATTACTATTTGTTTATTTTATTATTATAATATTTATTATTATTATCATCATTATTTCTTATCATAATTATTACTACTGTTGCTGTTGTTGTTATTATTTTCTGTGTCTGTATTTGTGTGTGGCTGTTGTGTTGAAAGATATGCTGCTGTTGTTGCTGCACATGGAAGACATGATGATATTTGTTTGAGATATTTAGTATTTGTCCGCTCCGACCGTTCGATATCTTTCATCGACGTGATACTGGTGAATTTTTTTTCATATTACCACGACTTAACGGGAGTTGGCTAAATCATGTCGCCAGAACGAACCGTGCGTTCTAGAAAATTTCTGTGACAGTGTCAAATGCAATGTAACTAAAATATAGAGCTTGTAAATGAATAGTAGCACTTCTGTGTGGTAAGCCTTTAACCTTAAATGTTACTCAAAGCCGGGCTCAAGTCAAGACTGCATCCATGCGACGTCTCAGCTTAATCAATCAAATGTATACATGTGTATATATATATATATGTGAAGACGAGAACTTGTCGTCAGTCAGTTGGACGCATTACAAGTTTACACATTGTAACTACAGTTAACTTAATATAGTAACCGAGTAATATAAATTATTGTTTATATTAAATATAAATCCACCCACGCTCAACATGTTATACGTTAGTATCTGAATTCAACGGCCAGAGCATACATTTGTTTGCAAATAAATACATTTTGAGGTTGCTGTTGGAGTGACGTGCAATGCCATATATAGTTGATATTTATGTTTAAAACCGCGTTGTTTTTATTGCAACATTATCTTGCATCAATTGTTTTCAAGGTATATATATATATATATATATATCGCTTTGATGATATTTACCTAAAGTATTAATATTTCCTTTCTTAGGTATCATTCATATTTATTATTGGTTAATTTACTGATATTTCTGAGAGAACAATAAGAATTACCACCAAGTGACACGTTCATATGCATCTGATCTTTGATGTCAATAATCTTCAGATTTCGCCAAAATTTTCCACTGGCTGTCTAATAGGTAATGTGTACACGTTTCTAATACAATATGTAAAGCAGAAGCAGTATTGAGGCATAGGGGTTTGTTTTTATAGGCCCCTCTTAAAAAGACGCCACTTTTAGTGGTGATATATCCCCTGTTGCTGATACACAATCTTCCTTTGAAAGGTTTATTGTTGCAAAACTATGACTAGATAATAATAATAACAATAATAATAATGCAATAGTTAGTGAGGTACCGATTGGGCAGCTACTATTATTACATATATCGTAACGTTCCAGTTCGGGCTGTTGCACTGTGCTCGGGCCACTTCTACACAATACATTATGCAATATAATTGTATTTTTCTAGTAGCCGTGGCAAAATGGGGGCTCCAATCGTCAACTGCCACATTCATCACTTGTTGACAGTTGTCAGCCTTATTTCATTATCATCATCAAAGTTTGTATTATTATTATTATGTACAAAGTTAAAGAGGAAGAGATGTAGACTAATAACACAATACCACCATTTTACTATCTGGCAATATTATCTATAATTTCTAATAGCAATATAATAATTGTAATAATAAATATTATGTGCATTTATTATATAGCACGTTAACAAAACTATTCGCTATTCACTTGAGACCCGGAGTAGCATCGTGCAACTTTCTGCAATTTCAGGCAGATGAGGCAATACACAAACGATTTTTATCTATAATAATAATAATAATGATAAATAATATATTTATATAATAGACATACTACTCCTGAGCTGTAGGGCAATGTTCATGTGTTCGTTATGTTGCTGTTGCCCTCCTCGTGAACCCGAGATTTTCCTTCTCGTGCAATCAACGAAAACATAAGGCATCCTGCTTCTTCATTTGTCACCTCTCTCTCTCTCTCCTTCGCTTTCTCTCTCTCTCTCTCTCGCTCTGAAGGCGCCGACTTTTAGTCGGGATTATTCCTCCGTGCTATATCCATCACTTACGGACGAAGCGAACGTCCGATTCCGTACAACATAGCCTCTCGTTTGGTACTGCTAAAGAGTCACTTCGGTATACAGGAACATTCGGTTGACAACTGGCGCCTTTTGTGTTGCTTTCATTCGATAACATTGACTGATTACAATCCATTCTTTTGCGTACGTTCCATCACGGCATTTTCGTGATACCCCGTTGTATGCTGCCAGTTCGATCGAACGATTCTCTCTTTGCGAGACGTACAAAGAGCCTACTCACGATTCACCAAGTTCGGCATCCTTCAGTTCAGCGAGTTCGAGCTTCGGCAACGAGTCCATAACTTGCTCACAGGAGCCTGGGTCGCTTGTGGAAGTCTGCTTTTCCTATAATTGAAACAAGAAATATCGGCTACTAAAATAGTGTACACAAGCACCTATCGACTGCATTCTGTGATATCATGACGGGAGCTAAATGTAACGAACTAATTTTAGTAATTAACCTGCGAGCAGAAGGATTGTATCAATACATATGTGTCCTCTCGGATTTTAACCAGGTATGCGTCGTTGCCCCTTAGCCACGCCACTGATGACCTTATTGTTGACGTATCAACGAGTTTCATTGGAGCATATAGTCGTTCACGAGGTCGGCTTGCAATTGGCTGAGTGGGAGTCCAACGAGAACTAATATGCAGTGAAATATTTCGGGTTTAAATGTAGCCCCAACAGGTATTCACTTCACTTGTCTACCCTGTTTGTAGGTGCACGGGTTCGATCCCCACCGTTGCACATTTGCATTTTAGGGGTCCGTCTTACGAAGCAATGCGAAAGCGGTACCGTGGACGTTAAATGTTGGCTGAGAGTCAGCCCGAAAAAGTTTATGTTTTTTACCCTGTTTAAATAATATCTATGTATTATATGTATATTAACACTGATATCAAGCATGAGCTTAGATTAAATAACTCGTGCTGAAAACTATTATTATACAATAACTTCGTAAAAATTAGTTTAGTATTAATCGCGCAGGGTTTTGTTAAGTGTTCTCGACATTCAGTAGCTCTTTCTGGCAACGCATACATGTATAATAGTTTGCCTTGACTGCTCCACCACAAGCTATGGGCTAGTTGTGCTACTGGAAAGCAGTCAGATAAATCATAGATTCAATCGTGAACGTTTCCGATGTCGGCATAAGATGAAACGACTGAGAAAATGGCAAGGACCTTTCGTGTGTTAAATCTACAAATAATTTCTAACTAATTCAATTTATGCTGACATATCGCGTGAACTAGGTTCATTCTACGTAAATATATATACATATGCATCGTTATCTTGCATCAAATTTTTCCTATATATATATATATATATATATATATATGAAGTGACAGTTAACCACGATATGCGAAAATAGTGGCATAGGTTTTTGAAGATATCGGTATGGTGCCACCGTTGACGCGAGCGGAACCAGTTAACGTCAGTGACTTCTTCAAAGATTGCTACAACTTTTAGCTTGAGAGTGTCGCATAATTATTTAGTTGTTTTCGAGAAAATGGGCATAGAAAAACTCGGTTGAGATGCTCTACAGGGTCTTAGTAAAGCTGCGTAATCCTACGGAAGATTAACCAAAGTTTGCCTGTTTCGAAAGTAACTTTTACAGGAAGGCGAACGTTGCTTAAACTGTCACCAGCGCTTCAGGGTTTAAACAAATCATTCACAATCCTACGTGGTCGAGTCTTTTCTTGGTAAGGGAGCAACGGACTGTAACATAGCAATTGATAGCACACTGGCGGAGTTCTCGTAGATTGATTATGTGATTGACTGTTCTTAGCAAAGAGACCGCTCTGTCAGAATCCATCCTGCCTTGGCTCTACAAAATCTATATATATATATATATATATATATATATATTTGGGGTGGAACTATGTCTTGTCGCACAGTTGGACAATCAAACTGAGCAGCAGGCAAAATCATTGTTGATTATCGGTATTGGATGCTTTTCGACCACATCCATTGCATTGAACAAAAATCCACATTGGTGGTTTAAAAACTTTTCTGGAATACATCAAATTAAGCTGCCTCGTGACGATTTTCGCGTTATATTCTTGCTCAAGTTCAAACTCGGAAACGCGGCTGCAAATACTGCTGCCGAATTGTGTGAGGTTTTTGGACCATCATGTGTCTTAGTTAGGGCGGTTGAGAGGTGGTTCAAAAAATTTCGTGCCGGTAATTTTGACCTCAAAGACGCTCCCAAGTCGGGAAGGCCCAATAAAATTAAACGCATTGGGTCTAGGCAAGGGAGCAGTTACTTGTCTAGAGTAGGAGCAGTTACTTGTCGGTTTGTATAATATTATACCCGTCTTCCACTCAAAACCGTTTTTTTTCCGAATAAAACCGTCTTTCAAAACGGTATTTAGTTCAAGGCGATTAACATAGTTACTCCGACATAGGCTTTAGAGGTGCTTTGGGATGGGTGCTTAGATAGATAGTGCAGCAATTGAGATTGCTCTTCACTGGGGTAGGTCTACGTGGCGGAGAGGATTGCTATCACCTTTGATTATTTCGGCCTGCACCTGTGACATGGACCTCATGTTACTGCACTTGGCGGAAACGCAAATGTAATTTTTGTTAATCTCGTCGTTATTTTAGTTCGCATCGTAATCCACAACGATTTTCTCTTACCAGTTTGTGAGGCCGGATCTGCTAGGCATAGTTCTCTTTGATGGTGATTCAATGGGCCTGCGTAATAGGCACTTTCGTAGATCTTTGCCTGTTTCACGCTCCACTGGCCGACATTCTAATAATAGCTATAAGGCATACGCATACACTGAAAACTATACTTATGTGTATATATATATATGATATACACAGCAATGTGCTCCGCGTCTATTCGCTGTCCCAATGCGGAATTAGACCGATTCTTTGGACGTACATAGGCAGCCGACCTTGCTTCTTACTATTATATTTATAATATATATTGAATCGAATATATAACCTAGAAAATAAGGTTTTTTTATCGCAGTCGTATGAACTAACTATTATTGGGTGAATGATGTATACAGTTCCAAACAAGTCGATTTGAAACTAAAACACACAGGTGTACATATTATTGCTACGTACCAATAGAGTCTCCACCGCGTGCCCGTCGTTTACACTATTATGATTTTGATTGATGTTGTTGTTATTATTGTTGAGCAAGAGCTGATGATGGTGTGAGTTGCTGGTCACGTTATTGAGAATGTTGTTGTTGTTGTTGCTGCTGCTGCTGTTGTTGTTATTATTGTTGTTGTTGTTGCTGCTGTTGACGATGCTATTTGAGCTGCACTGGACAGACGCTAGCATACTTGTTCCAGTATTCGATGTTTGGATTAGTCCACCACTGCAAATATTTGCATTTACGCAAAGTGACTGTTGTTGCGGTTGATGTTGTTGTTGTTGCTGCTGCGGAGGCTGATGTTGTTGTTGGTGCATCATGACGCCCCCAAGGTCGGATCCCTCCTCGCTCAGTTGGTCGTCATGGTGAGACACTCGGGTTAAAACATCACCATCTTCGCTCTGTGAAAATCAACACAAAATAAACATACAAATTTAGCGACCCTGTATATTGTCATCTTGTTCGCTTCTTTTATTATTATTATTGCTATTACTACCATAATTCAGAAGGATAATGCTGAAGTGCGTGTACGAATCGACACATATATTTTTATCAGCCTTGTGATCATCAAGCCTAAGAAGGACAAGTTAACACTGAAGTTCAGTTTGTTGTCCTAATAAGCACATTTGCAGCTGATATTCAACAAAGGCAACGCCAAGATAATGATGCGGCCTCGCCTTGCGCACTATTCTAATAATACTGTTATATATGACTGGCCTAGGAGCATGCTAAGTTGTCGTATCGATGCGAACACTTTCACTTTCAAGTCAGGCAACTCCTGTTTGGCCTCTTAAAAATTTCCTACACGCTCTACTATCAATGATAACACACGCCGTATTCAAAGCCATTCGTATACATTGCTTCTACAACTTTATTCCCTATGCAGATAATTATCTGTATCTTAATTATACCAATGATGATGATGATGATAATATACTTCTAATGATATTTTCGTCAGCATACGTCTATGGTCCGAAATTGCTTGACTCTTTGAACCTCTAGAAATCTCAGCCGCGATAGGAATCCCTACAACTTAGTTATCCGGACGGGTTATTATAAGCCACACACGGCCACACGCACGCACAACCGACAGAGTTGTTCATGCACCCGTGAAGCGGAGGCTACCGAAGCGTCTAATCCGCAACAGGCGCTCGCGTGCTAATGCGGTACGTGGTGCGTCGATAAGGCGATAGTCCTTCATCCCGCTGACAGCAAACACAAGTGAGTCAGAGGGAAAGAAAGAGAGGGAGAGCTGTGTAACGACGAACGGATGCAACGCCCTGTTGCACGAAGAAGGGAGAGCGGACCAACGTCACAGGAAGTCTGAGTCTGCTGCACCTGGCAAGCATCTGGCTCCTGAACATCCGAAAGATGAAAAGCGCTGCGAAGTCTTCGACAGCAGAGCCCACTGCAGCCTTCTCGGTCATCTAACGTTATGTCGTCTGTGCTAACGTTCCCGTGTGCCGGCTGTCTCGAGACGGCACGTTCTACGGTACGTGGGATTTTATGTGCATGAACTTTGCGGGTGCCTATTCTCCGGGCCATTAACGGAAACTTTGTAACGGCCACCGGTTTGTTTCTAGATAAACCTCTTGGGGTAGGGGTCGAAGGACCTACACATATAACAGCTGGTTCCACAAACCTGCAGTAATGTGGGCTTCGCCCAGTATTAGCAGTTTAAATCTTTCGGTACATGTTAATATCTTGTATGCGATCGCATCGTCGTAATATTCATTTTTCCCTATTTCCTATGCCCTCATTTCATCAAAGATAGATGATATGTCGACTCGTATAATATTATATATTGTCACACTTGTCAATACTGTTTCATTACACCCTCACTAGAAGAGAAATAAATCTAAAGGGAATCGCCCAAGGAACGGAAGTGAGAAATACGGCATGGCGTTTTTCACTCGATCGATCATCTGCGGAGCCACAGCGCAGGGGTCTCGGGATCACGATGACCTGGGGTTGTTACCTGTCTAGTCGATTTGCTACAGATTTTTTTAGGCGAAAGAAATCCATCTATATCTCTGCGCAATGTTAGGAGTGACATCTCCTATGACCTGTATACAAATCTTTGAATGATTGTTCGTGTATTTCGGTGTTACAACCCTGAAGATATGAGAAGGTATTCTGAACAGACATTTTTGTCAGTATGTAAATACTTATGGAATTACAGTCTTGAAATAATACAGAAGGCAACAAAATAACAATAAAAATTTAACGAAATGTATGAATAAAATTATCCTCTAAATAATTGAAATATTACAAACGTATTATATATAAATATGTGTACAGAATTGTTCAAATCATAGAGCATGCTCTTCGATGATTCTGTAAGCATCTGCATGTACCGCACTAATCATCTGTTCGTCCCTTTGATGGACTAAACTAAACTTTTTCGGGCTAACTCTCAGCCAACATTTAACGTCCACGGTACCGCTTTCGCATTTGATAGACAACTTCCGTATTACTAGTATAGATATGTTGAGGAGCATTTGGTCATTGTTTTTATGAGGATAACGGTGAAAATTTTATTAATTTAAAAATCCTTCAACACTCTGTGTTAACGCAAGGCAAACTTCATACAGTTGAATATAATAATTATATGAATGATTGTTTTCGCAGTTGTGAGGACTTCATATACGTACACACATACACTAAGCCAACTGACACCTTAGATGTTATTGTTTATTCCTCTGGCCAATCATTGTCCACATTCCTTCCCGACCTTGTGGCTTTTTTACGGCCTAGCAAACGCCGGTACTTATGGTGGAACCCTGATCTAAACGCAAGGCACCGGGAACATCACGGTATATCTAAAATATATTATCACGTTGTGATTTGATCAGAAAAAGATCATTATTACTTGTACAAGTATCCGATTATTTTTGGCTACCAAGAAATTTAGACGGTTTGGCTGCCAGGTTTCAGAAGCTGAGAGGTTCCTCCCATGAACTTGGGGAACCATTATCTCCATTTATGGGAGATCAAGTTACTACCTAAACTTTTACATTAAAATATGATGATATCGTACACGATACTCCCTTCAGGTCTTAGTGATTGCTTCGCCAAGTCCTTTACTACAGTCCCACGTCATCTTAACAACTCCCCGAATTCCTCTGACCCTAGAACGCAAGTCCCTGCTGGACCTTTAGCACTGCCGTCCTTTCTGACGGCTAATTCACTTTAGCGTTAGGGCAAAGCTAACGCTAAAAAAGCGACAATAGGTTACTGTTCGCTTTCGTAGCTAAGTTACATGAACTCTGTGTTTTAGATCAGCTACAATCATTGTAGCCACATCATCTACTTTGTGACCTTTTGTTGTTTTTTTTACCCATGCTGTAATTGGTTTATGGATGATCTCTCAGGTAGACAGGTACACACAGCCAGGTGTTCTGTCATTGCCTCCCATAATATCTACGGGCATTTTACAAGACAGTGTATCAAGACCTGCATTGTTCTCCCTTTACATTAGCCCTATTCGATACAACGGGAATAATCAATCAAGCCAATGTAATAAATTAAGTGAGGATCTGCTACTTATCAACCAAGCATGATTACCACAGTCTTTGCGTATGATACGAGTATTGTTATTAAAATTAGCAAACTTAATATGGACAATAGTCTGCGCCAATGCTGAACCATCTGTGATACTATATATATGTATATGTATATATATCACATGCTCGAATTCAAAACGTAAACAAAATTACTCATTAACAATATTCTCTTAAAAGTCTTCTGTCCGCGGGACGCTAAAGCTAGATCCGAATATGAAACAATCAAAGAAAGCTAGGTATTTGACGAAATATGCTGATAGGGGCAGCTTCATTAATTTTTTATAATCAGCTCTAGTTTGAGAGTGAACATGGGAATTAGATAAGAGAAGACCATCCTTGATTTCAAACTCTGCCTATGACACCTAAGCTTGATTTAGGTGATTATATTATTCTAAGTACGCACAGCTTGCAAATGGAGGTGGGGAAAGAAAAATATGGATACAGTGTGGCTGCTGTTTCAGCATCCCTGAAGTAGGCTGCCTCATGAAACGTATCCGTCTATAGACCAAAATTGTTTATGTAACTGTGCCTTCCAACGAACGTTGCTTTCCTGTTAACGTGTGGTGGCATAGCATTATGATGACATCGGTGCCCTTCGCTTATGTTTGGTGCGTCCATTCGTACGGCATTCACTCACAATACAACGCATGGTCATTGAATTCGTTGGTGCATGATGACCAACCAACCAAGCAACGATCAAGTACAACGACTGCCTCTACTACTTCTGCTTTGATAACATTTCTACCGCGTCAATTTAACACCTTCAAACGAAAGCGTACTGCATGAACGTCTACTGGCTCGCTACATGGCTGTCTGTCTGTCTGGCCAACCCGGAGGATGGATGCCCCCCTGGGAGATTACGCCCCCCGGGGCCCTTTCCTTTTGCCACGGACGTCCAGCTCGCAGCGCGCGTGGGTAGTAACCGCGTCTTCCTCTGCCGAGCGACACGGATGGCAAAGTTGGTCTCAGGAAGAGAGAGAGGGAGGGGTCACCTTGAGCAGCTTAAATCTCGCCCCTCGGTCCTAGGAAAGCCTCCCGGACGACGGCGAGGTTGGTACGACTTGTCCGACTAGAGCTGAGGCTTGAGCCGCTCCTCAGCGGCAGTGCGACGCTGGGACGCCGAGGGTGTCAGGTCAAGACGGGTGATCTCTACCTTCAGATCGTTGGAGCGTACACTGAGTTAGAGTGCATTGCACCACACCGCACAGGCCGAGTATTATATACAACACCCAGTAGTACACGCAGACAACATATTCATCCACTCATCAGTTATTCTGTATGCTCGTATATCGGGGGTTCTAAGGACTTGTATGAAGTAATGAGTGACATTGAACGGTAGACCTTATGAATGTAATGATATTACAAATGTATGCCTCTATAATAATAATGTATCACTATTATTGCGATATACAATGCTTTCCTGTGAGGAATGATGTATATATATAATACAATACCTATGATCGTTTGAACCTAGAATACCGTAAACAAAGCGTGTCACAGAGTGGGTGTATAGTTGCTGTCCTTGAGAGAAGAACAAGATACCTGGGCATGTGGCACGTACCTAGGTCTTATGAAGCAATGCCGAAAGCAGTACCATGGACGTTAAATGTTAGCTGTGAGTCAGCCTGGAAAATATACGTAGCTAGGTAAATAAATCAAGAGAAAACCTAGCTTTTCATGGACGCAAAACAGCGCACATAATAAGCGAATAAAGATTAGCAAATGTGTCAATTCACCAGTTAATCAAAACGGCTGTCAGCGTCTCATACGTCTTCATAACACTATATAAGCTTGAAGTGTATAATCATCAGCGTTATGGTAATCCTTTTTGGCAGTAACCGTCAAACGGATTCCGGCCGTGAGGGGATTGACTTACGAACTAACTTGACAGGGTGCTGAATGTCGAAAATGGATTACGGCTGGCTAACTTCGATAGGGATCGTAGTCGCAATAGTAGTAGTAGTAGCAGCAGCAGCAGAAGCGTATGAAGCCTCTTTTCAAACGTTTGGGTAACGTTTGAACACCGAGGTTATTGCAAAGCATTAGTGAACAGCACTACAATCTACTAATCTCCACCCTGTAATGCCTTCGGAGCGGGTCCTCGCGAAAGACGTCAAGAAGTCAAGAAGACAAGACTCCACTCGTCCGTCGTTGCGTTCGTCCGAATGCTAGGACTTACTGAACCATCCTACAAGTAATCCATTGGCCGGTCAACGCATGCCTGATACCATGGATTCTATTGCCAATAAATCTGTTTTTCGTGCCCATCGAGTCGGACAGAGCCCGCCCTTCTCAGTGCTACTGAGTAGAGCATTATAGTTTAATCTGCATTGGGCGTAACGATAACATAAAAATCTTCAAAAGGCATTAGTCTATATATATATATATATTAGGCTGACCCAAAAAAATGAGACTCCCATCGTCTTGCGCCGTATTCTTATTATGGGCCGGTTTGAAAACTTGGCGGGTAGTCAGATACAACAATTAGCAAGCATTGTTAGCCACAAGCATTCGGGTTTTGTTGGGCGTTGGCAACCGGCGGACCAGGCCCCTCACACTTGCATTCTTAGAAGAAAAGTGTTAGGTTTATGTGTCAACAGAAGAAATGTCCAGCTGAAATCCATCGATGATTGGTTAGTGTGCACGGCCATAATACACTAAGTCAAAGACAGGTGTACCGGTGGGGTGCGCAGTTTAGGCAAGGCGACTGGGACATTAGTGAACGTCGAGGGCGCCCACCGCTTCCCGAATATCGATTCGACGAACGGATCGAAATGATCAAAGAAGCTTTTAATCAAACAAGAGCTTGGTCATTGACGGCTTTGTCGACTGAAATTGGCGTGCTTCGTAAAACACGCTGTCGAATTATTAAAAATGATCTGAGGATGGATCAAAATGGGTCCCTCATGAACCTCGTCCTGGCCAACTGGAAATGCGTGAGGAGTGTTCGTGAGATAATTTGAAGATATATAGGCAGCAAAAGGGTCGCTTAGAGCATACCGTTGAATTGGACGAGACATGGGTCAGCCTGTACACTGAACCGGAAAAGGGTCAAGTGAAACAGTGGCTACGATCAGGTGAACAGGCAATGGCGGTAGCAGTACCAAATAGATTCGAGCTTAAAATAATGGTAGCGCTTGATATGGATTTCAACGGAATTCCTGCTACGAGATTTTGGGGCCCAAAAGAAAAAATGGACTCGGCTCGATATCTCGAGTTCTTGAAGGGACTCATGAATAATTGGCATAGCAATAGGAAGCACCGAGTCTGGCTCCATGACAATACTAGGGCACATCGTAGCGATGAAATTACGTACTGGCTTAAGGCCAACAAGATTGAGCGGTGGCGTCACCCCCCTATTTTCCCAATTTAAGCCAGTGTGACTATGGTTGCTTCTATCAATTAAAGAGGGCTATGGGTGGCCAAAGGTATGCAAGCATCGATTTGCTTCGAGAGGCCTAAAATAACGAAGTTATAAATGGGAATAAAAATGGTGCATACCTAGCCGTCAGAGGGCTGCCAGAACTCTGGGACAAGTGTATAAATAAAAGAGGTACATACCTCTAACTCGCACTAAATAATCTTTGTTTTAACTCGCTTAGTTTAGCCTACATTTGAAATTTAAATGTGTCTCATTTTTTTGGGTCATATATATATATATATATATATATATAAATATATATATATTACGCTCTTGTGGGGGATTCCGAAAGACTGCATGGCTTGCAATCGGTGGATTGTCTTACAACATATTATAAATAACACTGAGTATCGACACCAGGAGACGATCATTGTTAGCGTATTGCAATAGTTAAGTATATCGTAGTTTGACGTTTATATCCTTAGGTCCGGCGGGATGCTTAGCTTTCATACCAGCCAGTGTAACGCGTCAAGTCCCATGTCAACTCCTTGACGGGAAAATCGTAACCTATAACGCACTATTATTAAAGTTTTTGGGAACGACTAATTCCTTAAAACTCTATAGGCGTAATCATCTACCCAAGCTGACGTAACTCTATAACAACTACTAGCTTAAGTATAACGACTTTCTTACTCGCATATGGCACAAATAATAAAACACTACATAATTTTGAACTAGGTAATGTACTAATAAATGTGCATTTATAAACAAAACCTAAACTATCTTACTGTATTGCCAAATATTACCAAAAATGCCAAACTTTGATTAATTCCTCACGTGAGGTATTACAAGAGGAAAGCCGTTGTACCATGGACGCTAACTGTTGGCTATGAATCAGCCCGGACAATTTACTTTAGATAATGCTGCTTCAGCCTGCTTATGACAACATATAGAGGCCCCTACGTGTGCTTTGAGGCTTGAATTGACTGTCCGCCTTCTACTTGCCTCATTAGCCGCGTTGTTGTAAAGGTCGTTGTTATTATTATTACTGATCACGTTGTTGTTGTTATTATTCAGCAGCTGCTGCTGTTGATGTTGCTGCTGATGCTGAACGACTTGTTGTTGTAGCTGTTGCTGCTGTTGTTGCTGCTGCTGCTGTTGTTGTTGCTGCTGCTGTTGTTGCTGATGTTGTTGGTGTTGTTGTAGCTGTTGCTGAGTCGTGGCGCTCGTGTGCTGATAGAGTACGAGACCGTGTGTCGATTCCATGTGGCAAACGAGCTGCCACCACGAGGCGCATCGGTAAAGGCACTGAGCGCACACAGGTGCTGGACAGTCTGGGCTGTCACCTACAACGACAACATAAATATGTTACTTCTTTCAGTCGCATTTTTCATTGCTACACTTCAACACACACACATTAAGAATCTTTATTGTCCCGTGGTTTTTACATGAAGTTGTTGTCAATTCAACGTCCAGTTTAACACTAACTTGTCCTAAGGTTAAGTAGTGAATGGCTGCCTAACCCTAATTCTTGTCCATATAGTATAGCGGACATCTGCTGGGGCTGCTATTCTCGTCAGTCATGACAGAGCGTTATATGTGTTCTCACAAGGCTATGTAATCTAACGTGGAGCGAATGGCTCGTACGCTATTAGATTTGCAGAGCAGAAATAAGAGAACCGTCGACCTCGATACGACGGCCCCACTTTGCTCGCTCCAGTCTTCAGCTGTATAATATATTCGCCCTTGACGGCTTAGGATGCAGTTGTCGGGCTTTGGCTTTCAATGTAACACTTGGCCTCAAGTAACACGTATAAGAAAGATGTTCGAAAACACTTCTAAACATTTCCAAGGTGTTGGATAGCGTCACAGAGTTCAGCGCTTGATATCGCACTAGAGTCAACACATGAGTTAGCATCGGAGCTGTTAAAACGTCGCCTATTTTGTACGTTAAGGTTTCCACAATCCCTTTTGCAGATAGTTGCAAGCATGCGTTTCCAATGTAGACAATTTCTACATTCAGGGTTGAACATCGTTATCCTGTAGGCCGTATCACGAATACCATCAATCTATTGAGTTTATGATCCATCGTACTATTTGGTGGTCGAGGCGTTTAACGCGATCATATGGAACTTTAGTTGCTTCAAGCTGAATTCCAAACGGATATCTTCGATGTCAGTGGTCTGTTTTTTCATGGCTGGCTTCGGTAACGCTGTGCAGCGTTGCCTATGTGACGGCAGTGCAATGTTAGTCATATCTCAGCCAAATCACGATTTTTTTGGATCGAACAGGTGATCACAAACCGTGATGCTGTTCGTGGTTCCCATGACAACTTCAATCAAACAGCTGTGCATTATCTACTCAGGCCATGTCACCACGAGTTCAATCGTCTGACTAGACTCGATATGACCCAAAAGCTTCTCTTTGGAAGCTCAGTAAGGCTTGACTGTCCTTGTAGGATAAGAGAAATTATCTGATGTATTCAGAAGCACCTTGGATCTCATTACATCACTTGCAATGCCTCGCACGCAGCTCCCACCTCTTGCCCATCTACTTTCCGGCCATAGGCACAAAGATGTTCCCTCCCATCTCGCATGCATAACACAACAGTGCCACTTGCTTTGGCGACCCCCTATTTTCGACTATCTCTTCCATCGTCTTCTTGCGGAACCTTCGTGAGGCCGCTAGTGCGTTCGTATCATGGCGCTGACTGGGACTGTCCTTTGCTCGCCCTTGGATTGCGAACCACCCTGTCGTCTTTTTCCTTCGGCCAGATTCTTCTTGTTTCCGCTATTCACCATCTCGGCCCACTTTTTGCTTGTGTACCTTTTCGAGATATCTATAGTATTTATTTATGTTTATCCTAAAGCTAATTGTGCTATTTAGGCTCGTCCAAATAAAAATGCTGCTGTACAAACCGGAATAGATCAGGGGCCAATTCTGTTAGTCGATTGAGGAGATAACATTTGGGAAACAAAAAGAAACGAGAGTGGCATTCAGAGAGAAATAAATGTCGATCAATGTCTTTATAAGGCTTTTATTAAACTGGTAAATAATCAGTGTATGAAAATAATCAAGCACACATCAACCTGTCCAGGCAAACCAAAAATTAAATAGGTATTCTTCATTTGACACAGAAGCAAAAACAAGAGGAGCAATGTTCACTCTTGCACGCGAAGCAGAGTTTACGACATGACACGACGAAACATTTACACTCGTTTTTATTCTAACTTTTTCGCTTTAGTTGTTATTTATAAGAAAGAGCTAATAAACATTTGTTGCTCACCTGTTATTGAGCTCGGCTGGCACCTGCAGGTAAAACGCAGTCTGCAGCGTTGCCTCTTGTGCTCAACCAATTTTTGCAATGACGGAAATACCTCGCGACACGTCCCGCAGATCAAGATGTCGGAATCTAGATAGTAAATTAATAAATACACGACATTATTTTGTGAGATCGTTGCTCGACTTTGTAACCAATAACCAACCAACCAACCTTTGGCCTCATCTGACATAAATACCTACGGCTGATTCAGTACACCGATGTGCAATTTGAGTTGCCTTTGTTCAGTGAACAACTATCTATGCTAATGTGCAGCTTTTAATTTGCAAAACTGGCGGAATCTGAGGAAGAACTACGAGAGAACTCGCAATATTTCTCGCCGGGTTTTTTGCTTTCGATTTGGGGATAATGTACAAAACGTTAATTAAGGGAGAGGCACTGTGGTTGGTAGCAATATCTGAAAGATATGTAGATGTCGGCTGATGTCTGAATGTACCGACGAATATTGGAAACTCGGTACTAACGCAAACCATTATTTTTATGTGCGTGGAAGCAATTCGCGGAGTGGACGAACAATATCAGCTAAATTAGCGAAATAATAATGTTTTCAAGCAAAGCACTTGTCAAGTAACAACATTGTGTCGGGCTAACGATACAACTACAAAATAGTATCTATTTCGTCGCCAATATCTTCGCGTGGCTAAATGACGCCCGGTAAGATCACGCGGAATGGAACGACAACAACGATAAATTCAATACAGATTTAATAGATGATGTCAAGAATACCAAAGCGCGTTTTTCCTTTTGAGAAACGTTAATCAACGATGACATTTACATGGATGAGGTAAAAGGGTGAAATCCGCGGATCACTGGAGTATCACTATCCAAAGGCCTCCAGCCAATAGCAATAATTCCCAATCACACAAGGTCGCTGGTTCGGACTAACTGTTCGCCTGACGTCACGGAAGCAGCCTTACAGGATAGAAGCAAGCAGTCAGCAAGAGCAGCCTTTGCAGCTGGCTGGTTGTACCTTTGCTGTGGAGGAAAAGGTCGGATATGAGAGAGAGGCTTGTGTGCGCGAGAGAATCTGATTGGATGCAGATCCGCCGTGCGTCCACCGCCACCACCTGTTACAGGGGCAGCAAACCCCGGCTCTTGATCTCCCGTACATGTGAAAGGCTGCAGGATAGCAAAAGAAAATAGACTCCAGAGAAGAAAGGGAGCTACTGAGGAGGAAAATGCGTTCAGCTGAAGGGATAGGCCACATGGTGATAGGAATCGCTATCGAGACACCGTGTGGAGTCTCGATGCAATCAAATGGATGCATTTGATACATCCCAATAAGAGCGCTAACGTGTCAGTGGCTACACCGATGCTGCATCCCGCTAAAGCATTTCTACGGCGAAGGGCCCATGACAGGTTGTGTCATCAACCTAATTGTACTGGCCTAATCAGCTTCGTAAGTCGTTGTAGACGTAGCAATCCATGTGACTGTGGATACAAGCGAAAGAAATCCTATTTCGTTATCACGGAATAATAAAAATAATGTCAATAAACATAAAAAACGAATTATTATGATTACATCAATGGAATACATACACATACATAATCGAAATGGTCGTTTTATGGCAAAACCAAACTGGTTACATTATGAGATAGGCAGCATTTCGACCAGCGTAATATTGATCTAGCATTCATGTGGCCCATAAAGGGCCCAACTAGACCGAACTCAATATAACTGAACACAACCGAATGGTCTATTGAATGCGTAATGGTGATTTTAGCAACAGGTGTTCGTTTAGGTTCGTCTGCGACGATGGCATGGGCGAACAGCGACATAACCTCATCGAAGCATGCCTACCTCGATGTAGCAAGTTTAGTGTCAGTGTGGCAAACAAGCTCATTGAAAAGTGCACTTATGCAGGCACCCACATGATTGGCCCATCCGGCAGGCGGCTGGTGAAAGCCGCTCGGGTCGGGTCTCTCTCCCGTTCCGCTCTGCACCTAGGCAAACCCTAAAATCAGTGGGGCGACGACATCACGAATCACGGCCAGCCTGCCGACCAACGAACGAACGAACCAGCTGATTTCTGGCTGTTGGCGGTTCGGCTGTTGGAAGAGAAGTAGCAGGGAAACACTGCACAAGCTGTCACTTGCAGGTGAACGAACGCCTGCCTAGGCTGCCTAGCTAGCCTAGGCGGCCGCCTTGCTTGCTTGGCCTGTCTGCTGCTGGCAAGAAGAGAATCAAGACGTCAATAGATCTGCACCGCGCATTCGCTCGCTGAGCCTGACGACTCCGATACTAAATCTCCGTCTGGTGAGGTCTGAGCCTGATTGCAGCCAATTGTCGCCAATGCAGCTAGAAGTGGTAAAGGTACACTAGAAGGAAATGGTAGCCGTAACTAAGTGATGAAGCCCATTGGGACGAGAAATAACTCGAGCCTGGTGACATTAAGAACCTGAAGGCCGAATCATTTTCAGAGCGACGAGATGGACGGACTAAAAGAAAAGAATATGAGAACGAGAGGGAGGAAGTAAGAAGGGAGATAGGCCAATATTGAAAGGCAATGAGAAACAGATATCAACCGTCTGCTACAGTGCGATTTATCTGCACTGTGGCAAATTACTGTATAGCAATTTGCCATTCTTCGAGGGAATCCCCATGTGGAACTTTTGCAGGGTCGCACATGTCATCGGTCCCAAGGACATCGTGCATCCGAAAGAGAGGTTACGCGATTATCGAGTATTCGATCACGACTGTGTTAAGAAAACGAGGGAAACGACTTTGAGCAAATTTTCTCCCAGACATGAGAGCTACATGAAGCTCTTTTTAAACAACTTTGAACAACCAGTTAAGACAATGACCCAATAAACAGAGAACGATAATAATCATGTGGCCTACTGAAGTTATTGTTCAACAGAATATGTTGTAAATCATACAGATGTGAGAAAGCGATTTTGATTTAGATTTCGTAGATACAGTCACCACCTTAACCGTTTGTTCTTCGCTTCGATGTACGCTCCAATATATTTGGAGCTGGTAGTACACACCGCTATGAGAACACACGAACGAATGAATCCTTGTGGGCTACGTGTTTGGATAAAAATTATGTCAGCGGTCCTCCAAATACTTACGATTTGCAGATATCTAAATGCCATTACAACATCAGTAGAAATGTAAATGTTGGAAGAATCGATATGTTTGTTCTGAGCTGATAACTAGGTGACCTCAGGACGTCTGATTGTTGTTTGGGGTAGCCAATATGGTTTGAACTGGATATGTGAAGTAGCTTCGTTCAAGGAGCGTATTCACAATCGCACCAGTATCAATGCTTTAGCATTGCAAAACATTCATTTATTATCAAAATATATCACCAATATCGTTTACGCACATTTGATCCATAATTGATGATAGACTCAAGCTGAAGAGATACCGACGTTGTTCAGCAAACGATATCCGAGGTTGAGGATGTCAGTTTCTCAGCTTTGAGATCATGTTTCATTACGACAACCTCCAATTATACCTATAGCTATTAGAATGAGGTGAAGTACGTATGTACGGCCTCTACGGACTTCATCTTACCAGCAAGGGGCTGTATGTGTAGCGAGTTGGTCGTTTTCGCCGTGATGCTTTTAATTCCATTGAGGACGATGGCGCCACCAGCACCGCCTCCAACGGCTCCTCCGCCGCTTTGTTTCTTACGACCTCCACCGCCACCGCTACCTCCGCCGGTGCTCCCGGCAACTCCGCCCACTCCAGAGGCCACACCGAATTGTCCAGCCCCGGCACTATCTGTCCGCTGTCGTTTGACCGGTGACGACGATGCCACTGCGGACGCCGAAGCGAGCGTTTGCCGTAACGCAGCCTGGGTAACAGCGGCGACGGCTGCCGACGTTGGACCACCTCCCACGGTAGGAAGAAGTCCAGGTAGAGCTGCTGTAAGGAGGGGTGTCTGGGCAACTGCTGAAAAGCTATACAGAGACATACATATATATATAAATATATATATATATATATAAATATATATATATATATATATATATATATATAGAGAGAGAGAGAGAGAGAGAGAGAGAGAGAGAGAGAATGCAAGAGGTCGCACGAATAGCGCAGACAGTGTGTTAGTCAGTCAGAGTTAAACTGGGTGAACTAAAGACTTGATGGACTCCCAGCGGGGATTCTATTCTAAGTACGTAGGATTTGTTTATTTATTGACACGATAATGAGCGGACAATCGGACAGCGTCAGCCGATAATATTTGGTGCATAAAACAACTCTAAAACAAAAAGGGATGAAGCTAAAGTAACAAAGTAATGTTTCCTACTCAAGTTCGTATCTGTCTTGATGGCAAGCGTGAACGTTTACAAATATCACTGCAACATTTTACGAAGCAGCAAAAAAAAGTAAAATCCTATGGAAGTATGTATTATATTTTAGAGATGAGTGTTCTGTTTCGCCGCCTGTCGCGTTAACAATAGATGAGTACAAGATGATAACAAGATTCATTAAGAAGGTCGTCAACTGGAGTGTGTATCGGGAAAGATTCAAAATGTTGACACCCTCATGATATTTGGTGTCAGATGCCTCTAGAGCTTAATGAAGGTCTAGAGGTGAAGGTCTATCACCCTTTTACTCACCAACTGAAAGCAGAATGGACGAGTTTTTTTGCACCGTTGCAGCGGGTAAATGAATACGCTTAACGCTTCTTTAACTCAATTCGCTAGCGAGGCCTAGCTTTAGCAAGGCTAGCTTATTTCAAATGATTGTGGGTATGAGCAATCCACCTTGAATGTTTTTCATTTTTGGTAAGACACGATATATAATAGAACCCGGTCGCCTGAGTAGTAAACTTGTGAAGTGGAGCACATATAAAAAAATAAGGCGATGCTGTTGGATAGGCCACCCACTGGATGAGAAGTTGTTAATTATGCTTGTGATTATGCTATAGGGACTAAATTTAGTCTCAGCTGAATTATGCTTATAGTTCACTAGGTATTGCATATAGAGGGTGTTCGAAAACTTCTGAAGTGGTTTCCGAACACCCTGTAGGCCCTTTACAGTTCAATGCACCAAGCCAAAACCTTTATGGCTGGACTGTATAGTATATTATCTATGGATGCCAATTAGTGTCTTTGGTCGCAAAAAAAAAATATATATATATACATCATTATATGGAACTATTTCTGCTGTTGTGGCAGCTTGCTTGTCCGCTGTTTGAGTCATGAATATTTTTCCATAGCTAGCTTCAACTGTGTTTCTTTTATAGCAGGCCTCGGTAGCACAGCCTTTGTTGGACTTAGCAGGGCTGTCCAACACACCTGCCAGTATGAGGCCGCGGCATTCTTAATAATATCTGAGCAAATTTCTGGGGATCGAACCCAACTTGACTTTCGTCTCAGCCACTCGGGCCACGCCGCCACTGCTCATGAATGCTGCCTATGGCAAGGGTAAATATCCCAATCGGATATAAGCGCAGATTCGAGCCGCTTGAAGTGACATGTCCCTCTGAATAAAATGTGTATTAGTATTGTATTTCGCTATCGATAAGCAAAGTTGACAACATAAATTCTGTAGTGATAGTGTGGTACAGAGATTACTATGTTTTGCGATAACATGAGGGAAGCGGAAAGAATATACAAGCACATCAACAACAACAACAACAACAACAATAAAAAAAAAATGTGTCTCCGCATCATAAAGTCTCTCTTGCTCTCACACTTATGGACTGTAGCAAAGAAGAGCTCTATTCGAGTTCATTATAAACGAGGTGGACGCCAATACAAAATAATCCTGAAGGAATCGCTGAGGGAACGTAGATCATTGCCTCACCATCGAAGCCCGATTAACGCGAGGCGTGCCAACCGAGCGGCTACCTAACCAAATAAGATACGTGTTCATTCGTCGAGCAGAAATCCGTACTCGCCATTATTGTTTTAATGTTAGAACCCACTGTGTTGTTAGCACCGACAAGTACCATACCACGTGGACATTCGCGGGACTCGCCTAACGCTCTATATCGACGAGATAGATAGACGGATGGGCCTGTGATGAACGCTCGAGCTTAATGTTTCAATGCACCGCAATCTACGAACGTATTATTCTTATATTTATATATAAGGGCCACTATAGCAGTCGCTTGTCTGTTCTCTCCTTTCATTGATTCCTTCATTCTGCTGAATAGTGTATTCATTCTCCGTCAGTGCAGTGCTAAGGTCCGATTCCTACCACTCGCCAGTTATCCCGCCTCGCTTCTGTTCCTCCGCCTCCTCCTGCTCTACGGCAGTCCACTCTGCAGATCTCGTCACCAGGTCTCCTGTCGCATTAAACCATGGCACTCACTCAATCACTAATCGCATCTCGTCCACTCTAACGTTTCCACTTCCACATATCCGCCTTGTTTCGTCGGGGTCGGGGAGTAGGTCAGCGTATAAAAGTGCCCTCTCACTTACATCGGGGCCTTGGGAAGCACCGTAGACACCGATATCTTAGCCGCTTCAGGTCCCCATATGGGTACAGGGATGGCGGCACATCAGCGGCCATTCCACCCATCGGAGCCTTCATCTGCTTCACCCAATACACGGACAGATACTATCATATATAGGGTATAGCCGATATCTATCTGTCCGATCCATCCACTGTCAGGGGATTCACCAGGGTCACTGATGTCGGATGTCGTTATCATTGGCAGTATGAAAGCTATTTGGATTTGGGGGTGGAACAGTTTGACATGATGTTGACTTTCACCTGAATTTCGAGAGGGTTTTCGAACCTGTTGCTTATTATTTAATACCGGATGACGACAAGAAAAAAAAACATAATATCTAATATCCACTATAATTGTGGTGTTATGTTGCCTATTTCCTTCACAGCTACAGAAATTGTACCGAACGTCCAGGAGTGCTGCGGCAGCTGACTCAACGCTTTGTGATCTTCCATTCACTAAATTAAGTGAAACATTTGCGTGTATCTTTAAAACTCAATATGACCACCGTTAACAGTAAGCTGTTCTATTTTTAACCAACGATAGTTATTATGAACTCCATAGGTCAACAGGGATAATGTATGTGGTGGACGACATTGCTCGAAGCCATGTATTATATTAAGTCCTATCGCCTCTCAATAGTGTTGAATATGGCTGACTTCACGGGCAAAATAGCTTTCAGCGTCCCGACGAAAGGTTCCCAAAGCGATTCATCAGTCGGCTAAGGCAAAAGCAGGCACTGGGTTGTCTGCATCGTCGGACTTAGACTGAGTTGGATGAATAAAGCATTAGGGATGATGGAGATGTTCAGGTCTAAGGGAACAGTTTATGATGAAACACCAGATTATAACCGGGCTTGACTATAGGTGGTTCCATAAGAATATTCGATAACACCTTGCCCGATGGAAATCCTTTATTACTAAAATGGATACCTTTGCTTTAACGCATAGACTTATCATTAATTATACATTATGCAAGTTACTTAATCGCTACAAGTACACAATAAATGGGTATGTCTTCGGAAGAAAGGGCCGGCTATAGCTACTCTGAGTTTTATAAATAAAATAATGTGTGTCTGGTATTTCGTTTTCAGCTCCGCACATCTCGCGCCCCAAAGCAAACACGTGACGGTGCTATCATCACTTGCATAAAAATAAAAGGTGTGGGAACCCGACAACCAGATACGTTCATTGGATAGACCACGGAAGTGATGCTCTGAGTACAGAGTTTTATCAGGGACGGACCGGCTGACCTTGCAAAATTGGTGCTACAGAGGTCATATATGTAGAGCAGACCCTCTTTCTACATATGCATGTGCTATATCGTGCCAGAACGAACTTTTTTAAACGTGGGATAAGTATGCTAGCAAATAGGAGGCAGATAAAAATCAGAAGATAAATCTTCGAACAAATATGTTACACCTGCGAAGACTATCACGGATTCTTATTATATATTTTATTATACAAAATAAGTGACACCTAAGATTTAAACTGAGCAATTAATTGTGTATATATATATAACTCTGGGGTAGCGATGCTTTGACGAAGTTTATTTTCCATGTGCGCTGAGCAGACAATCTCGTAGGGGATCGCTGATTTTTAGGCCCGTCCTCCCTAGTATGTTATATGCATAATAGTGTAGATCAGTGTTCAGTTCTTTAGTAAGTTGGAACCTGCTCTTGGCTCAAGCATCCCTTTGGTTGACACATTAAAAATGTGTTAAAGCGCACACTTTTATTATACAAACAGAGAAAATACATCTGTTCTTATGATAAAAGTGATATCAAATAACATAATTCTGATTACTTGATAAAAACAGATTGGTGGTGAGTCGCTAGGCACAACCATGACTGTCAAAGCGATCAGATCTGTTCACATGGGAGAGTGCGTAGATGTTCCTTACAAGGCCACTTACGCCTGTATTTGTGAAAGAAGTCCACCTGGAATACTATTTCGTATATTTGTGAAACCTCCACTGGATATTAAAGCTTTTCATGCCATATGCGTAAATATGACCGCCGCAGAACCAAGAAGCAATAATTCTCCAAATAATAATAGACTATTGCAGAAACCACCTTGGGGAACTCCTTGTGTACACTGGAGTGTGTATGATACGACATTCCTTCGGGTAAACATCAGTTTGTCCATTTACGGACAAAAGTTCTAAGGAGGACCCGTGTGCCTTTTTGAGGGCTTGGCTTACACATCTGGCGCCAAAAAGGAGAACAAGCAATTGCTATGTACCATAATATTACAGCAAGTAGGAACGAATCCTATTGAGTTAAGTAAATTATAATAAACAAAGGCTGACATTAAACGCTATAATGAAACTCCTTTCCACTTGAGTAGGTTTCATACCATCTCGTTAGCTTATGTGAAATTATCTATTTTCTTTTATACTGACCTTCTATTAAAGGATATGCATTTATTACTGTCCCTCACCAACGAGCCTTTATAGCGATCAACGCTACATTTCCAATAACAAGGAAGGGCAAAAGTAACTTGAAAATTTGCATGACGACAAGGTTGCACTTACTTGGCACCCTCCGAATTGTCCACGTGCTCAACTAAATTTGACGGGCTTGTTTTTCGCGTCAATAATTTTAAGATGAGTTACAAATGGGGCTAGGTTCAATATATAATAGTAATTAGGCACTGTATGGCAATTTAGTTACAAATATAAGAAGGGTTTACAAGAAACAGCAGTCCTCCTTGGAAATTGTTCGCATCGTCGTGATAGCAATTCAACAAATTAGACCTCTTTTTACTAACACGTTATCATATAATTGTCTTTCAAACCTTGAGTTAATCGTATACAGAGCTAACAAGTAACGCAGGCCGGTCGTCATAGGAGGTCCTCCATATAATGCTTATACACCACAAATAGTACATGTTTAATATAGAACTGATCTTTCCAAGACTGTGGCACCTCGACGAGATTGCCATCAGCATACGCTGCGATGAATGCAAGGCGACAATTATTTTGCTCTGACATCGTTATCCACGAAGCTAGAAACATCGTTACATCTCTTTCAGTGTGAATTGTAGTGGTGGCGTGTGATCGCCGTAGCGCTTGTGCTAGTCATAGCGGTCATATCATCATCATGGTATTTATTTATGGCAGTGCTGGCTTGAGGATTCTTAAGCTCTCCTTCAGGTATAGTTGGGCAGGTAAGAAGGCAGGAAGGCAGATAGAATATCAGTCGTAGCCTCCAGCTAAGCTCTGCTAGACGGGGCTGAGCTAGGCCCCGCTTCGTTTCAAGTTGTCTTACAGCTCAAAGGGAGAAAGCACAATGTGTCGCCTGTCTTTGCAGTGATGATATATATACGCGACGCTTTGAGTATCCGCTGATCTGTTTGGGTGCGTGCGTTTAGCTATGTGTGTGTTGGTCTTCGGGACTGATTCTGAGAATCTGCTGGCCGGTGTTGGCTTTAGGTAGATGCAAAAACCTCGTTTGCCATTGACGCAAGCGCCATGTATAATTGTTTCATCAGGTAGTCAGCTCCTAGTGGTTTTTGCTTACGTTGAGCGTGGACACTCGGCGGGTCTTTGTGCTATGATATCGTAGTGCTGGAGAAAAAATTCTGGCGAGTCCTAAATTAGTTCATCGGTCGTTGGTCCGATGTTCCAACGGCTTTTCCTAACCGCTACTGCATCTGACCTGCTGTTGGCTATCTTATATACATCAGAGAGCGGACGGGATGGTATCGTTGTTGTTGTTGTTGTTGCTGATGTAGGGTTTTGTCGAGAGTGTTTGCCTGGTATCGAATGCCGCTGTTCTGAAAACCTGTTTTTACTAAGCGCCGTCGCAGCAACACAGGATAGAATAATTCTACGAGTGATGATGATGCTCTTACTGCTGCTGCTGCTACAAGAACACCTACGGGCATGCTACCGGATGTTGGCATCTGCATCCTTTAGAGGGTTCAGCTAGGAAACTATAAGTATCGAAGAGGACGACATCATCCTCAAGGAAAAATGTCTGATGCACTGAAAAAAAGCGAACCAAAGGCGCACCATGTACCACAAGTTCTTAAAACCAACGACGATTCCCAAAGCCTCTTAAGCAACAAAAAAGCCACTGACAGTGGTCCCATCGACCTGACATGCCTACGAGTATCACGATAGTGAGCCTCTGCGTCTGAACTGATATAAGCGCGCCAACCAATGGTTATGGGGACTAGCTCGATTTAGACAAAATGGAAAAGGAAAACCCACTCGGGGATAGTGATCAAGACCTGTGGTCCCTGTAGTTGGGCTGTGTATTTGACAGGAATGAGGTCCTAACTCATCGCTTATGCGTGGGCTAATGGTAGGCTATAAGATTGAGTTATTTCTCCTGTTATTTTGACTTCGTGTTGGATGCAAACACAACTATTTGTCAAAAGAAAACTCCAAGACGATAGGGTAGGAATATCTATGCCACTTGCGTGCCATTTACACGATACGATGTCCTAAATAGAGTTTTCAAATACGATTGTTGTAAATAGAGTTTATGAATAGAGTTTATAGTACAACACTTATCGTACTATTGAACTGGCAAGCGTTAGATTGGCTGAATAACACACGAACGAATTCGATGAAATTCTCAACTAGCCTAACCCATGTATTTTGTCATCTTACTATATTCGCAAATGTAAGATTAATCGCGTTTAGGTCTCAGGTCAAAGACGTGCTATTTCCTGTTTAAAATTGGACAGCAATTTTTTCTATTGTTCAGCACTTTCTATTGCGTGATTTTCTACATCCTTATCGATCAACAACATATTCCAGTGGATCTCTAATCAGTCGTATTGATGGAATGTCCGTGAAGGCTTTTATCAAAAGTTAATAAATTTGTCTTATTGGACAATAATAAAGAAAGGATTTTAACTACTCTTTATCCTCCTGTCATGATCCGCCCAGCATTATGAACGGGCAAGCTATCCAAGCAGCACCGCCAACAGGTGCAGAAAAACTCGAAGCCTTCAATCCTATGGGGACACCCACAAGGGTACCATTACGACTTCACCTCGCGCTCAGAGAGTTTTGAAGATAGCCGAATATTTATCATTTGCATTTCCATTTATAATTTCCTTATCTATTGCTTCTTTGAGTAAGCCGACGGCTGCATATGGAACCTCACCTATTGCCCTTTTTTTAATGCATAGAAACGACCATAATCATATGGGCTTAAATCAGGAGAATATGGGGGTTGAAGCCATTGCTCAATATTGTTCTCCTCCATCCAGGCCGTAATTTCAGCAGTGCGGTGAGGTCTTGCATTGTAGTCGAGTAACCACACTCGGTGCTGTCGATCCCCACGCCACTTGTTCATCAATCCCTTCAAGTCGAGATATCGGGGAGCATTGAGTTTTTCCGTTTGCTGCTATTATTTCAAACACTGCAAACACCCTTGATATCCAGGGCGAGTATCATCAACACCTTTCGTCCGAATCTATCTGGCACTGCCACAGACGTTGCCGCTTCACCTCGTCGGAGCCACTGTTTTGCTTGGTCCTTTTCAGGGGGTCTATGCAGGCTAACCCATGTCTCGTCTATCGACACCGTGTGTTCTAAGCGACCGATTTGTTGCGTATAAGTCTTCAAATTAGCTGTCGAACATTCCACACGCATTTTCATCTGCTCAGCACTCAGTGTATGGGGAACCCATTTTGCATTGATTTTTTTCATCTTCAATATTGGTGATAATTCTATGACTCGTCACCTGAGGAATCCCAGTTTGAGCCGAGAAGACCTCATGGACCAAGCTCTAGTTTCCTCAAAAGCTGCCTTGATTCTGTCAACCCGTTCGTCCCTTGTCGTACCTGAATTCTGGTCTCGGTTGCCATCGGTGTCCAAATTTCCACTGTTAAATCGCTTGCACCAACTTCTCACCGTTCGCAGGCATAAGGCAGACCTGCCGTACGCGTTCACTAATTGTCGATGGATTTCAGCTCTAGGGTGTCCTTGGAGAAACAAAAGCATGATGATTTCCTGTTGATTTTCGGGGGAATTTGCACTTTTTGTTGCAGTGTCCATCTTTCTGATCGTATCGAAATCACTCAAAGTTCGAAAGGAAGTCACGTTCCTGCAGCGTGCCCACTCCAAGAATGAACACATTGTATCACGTAGTTCGGATTGTGTGTCATTCGAAAGGCTAGAAAGTTCTAACGGAACACCCTAATATATATGTATATATATAGGGTCGATTGATAAGCAATGTAAGTCATGTATGGAGTTTTCCAGTCACTTTGAATTGCTGTATCTTTTAAAAGAATGAACACGTCTTAACGAATATCGTGTTCCTCGCTTTGTAGAACTTTCGCCCATCTAGAAACTAACATAAGGATTCTGGGGCTGGAAAACATTTCGTTATGAGACAATCCACCCAAACAGGCAATTTGTCTCTCTGCTTCTGTCTTGAAGTGTTTTCCCCGCAGGCCATGCTCCATCGATCTGAATGAGTGATAATGTGATAAAGTATGGTCTAGGCTATAAGTCGATTGCCGTAGAATTTCCCATAAAAACGATCGGCTACAGGTAACGAGCATCGCCAGGAGAACATCGGCAATGCTGCAAATATCACTTTCCGCCGTCCTTTGCCCCTCCACAGCGGTTCCCTGTCAATTTTTCGGCCTTGTTTGCTCAGTTCACTTGCGTAAGGGTCTGCGTTCACCACTTCACTAGGTTCGAGCAGTTCATATTAGAGCACCCCTTTCTGATCAGAACAAATAAATAGCGGTCATCAATGCTGGGTCTCGCCAATTGTCTAGAGACATGTTTCATCTTCGGCAGGAATTTTATATTTTTCACGAGCTCCGTCAAGTGACATATCCCTTTGAATAAAAGTTGTACTTTATTTTATATAATGTATGAATTTACTTCCATTACACAGGATTAATTCAAGGCTTGGAGTTTCTCGAATTGATAGCTAGACCTACTTGTATGACTGGCATGGTTGAGAGCCTAGAGGTGAACTGAGCCTGTCCGATCTAGCATGGTCCAATAAGAATAAGAGCACTGTCCGTCGTCGACCACCTTGGAAAGTCGGCGTATAACTCGAACATGTGCAGTGAGTCCTTGTCGATGAGGTTGCCGTATTGCAGCCCCCTTTGGGAGTACACTAAGCTACTGGGGTAGGCAGGACAAGCCCAACAAGCTACTCAATATCTAAGAGGACGAGGAAAGCTTTCCGACAATGCAGCACTCGTTGTGGACTGGGAACGAAATCTTATTGGCACCCCCATCTCTGTCATCCAACGAAGCGACTGCTGACTCTGCTGTTGCGGAGACAGTCTGCTTGTGCTCGCTAGTCTTTCGTTGTTGGCCTGTGTGGCCTTGGAGGGCCCTCGGACCCTACTACTCTATTTCGACTCTACAGGACTCTACTGCATCCGCCCCGCCCGGGTTCTCTCACAATATCTTCTACCAAAACTGCCGCTTATATACCATCAGGATAATACTTCCAGGGAAATAATGAGCGACCCAAGAAAAACTTTTCCGCACTCCTCAGTAATAAGCATAAGCGGTTTGACTCTTTAGCGTTTGTCCGTTTCCTTGTGGATCCCTACACAGACGTAACAATATGATCCAGATGTTACTGGCAAGTCATATATCAGTAAACATTGATAGGAATACGGCCTAAAGAAGTGGAGGAGTGTGTATCCATTCTAGACAGCAGATAAAACTCTGACCAGTCTTGCCGAACATGCGCTTGGAACGCGTGGTCTCCCGTAATGAATACCTTCATGATAACGAGCAATACAAAGGCGAGGTATTTTTACCCTTTATGTAACATTCTCTAACGTTGTAGTCGACAGGTAGATCTCAAGAATCTTAGTAGATAAACATGTATGCAACGTCGCCAACGTCGACTAAGTCAGCCGTCATCTTATATCCTTCTGTCACGTAGTAGAGCTGCTGCGTACGTATATATGGTGCTTTCCTTTTGGATAGCAGTCAACGCATGGCTGTAATCTAGCAACAAGATTTGAAAATGATTAGTGGCAATTAATGTGGTCTGCGGCACAGCCACCACAGGGCAGAAAGGAAGGCACCGTACGCCCCCTGTATGAATACTTCGTGTTTATATACATGGGGCTTTCTACAGATACCCTATTGACCACAGTAGTCGTTTACGGATGGGAAAGGAACAGAGACCTTGGAAAGGAAGTCTGGTGTGAGAGAGAAGGGGAGCAGCTGAGGGTCAGCTAACCATATGTCCGAATGGTGACGAACATGTGTGGTGCTCGTGGCTGGGCTTGTACATATCTGACCGCCCCCTTATTGAAGCAATGCGTTAAGCGATACCGGGAACGGCGGTGGTGCTGTTGAACATCGTCAACAACCGTTCCAGAACGGAGGATCGGGGGTCACACTGTTGTTGTTGTTGTCATGCATCCTCGCATGGCAATACCTCTTCTTAAAAAAGGGGGAATAGTCGTAGCATTGCTGTTACGATCTCAGTTATAGGTGGGTGTGTACGAATGAGATCTATTTTTGCCAGTCATTCGATGGGATTCGCTTGACAGTTCTAAGGAAACTCCACCGATATGGTGAACAGAACCATATTCAGCTACAACGATGATGTGCGCGGTTCCATATCTTCCGCGTTTACACAGGTAATCTGTTTTATATCACGAGTATCGAAACGGTTTTTTTTCCAGTACAAAGTTCGATGCTGCAATTTGTTCTAATTTATTCTCTCTCTCCCTCTCTCTTTATCAGCGAAAACGGGTCGGATATTCTCGGAATCTTGTGATCGTGTTATGCTTCCAGCGCCGCTTTCTACTCACTATCTCCTATAAAACGCAGCCGGATGCAGTCACTGTGAAGTGTTTTTTTCTGCCATACGGTACTAGCCATTACATATAACCAATAAATAACGTGCTTGCTCACCATCAAAACTATCAATGTAAAGCCATCTTTGGAAGTTTAGAAGTTCGCGTAAATTACATTTTTTAATGGGTAACTACAGCAGACACGCGATCAATTATGCTTTAATTACAGTACGATCCGGGATACTTAGTAGAGTTTGTCTAGGCTAAAAATTCCTTAAAATGGATTCTATGATTTGAGGTCTATGATTTTTTATTCTTTCTGACCCTATCTCGTGTCCGCTATATCACCTAAATGTTTCTCGAGGCGCTGGCTGTGGCTTCCTCATCTGGGCTCTTCTTAAACGTTTCATGTTGCTAGCCGCCTCTTTGTGGGTCGACCATTTCTGATTAGATCCGCTTGTCTAAGCTTGACGTTCGTTTATTGCCAGCCAGAGACTGTCAGGGTTATCACCTATTCGAGGCAACAAGCAAGCGCCAAAATAAGAGACAAGGGCTACCTTTTGGTGTATAATATTTCATGCACCATAGAAGACGAGATGCGTAGAAGCGGTCAAGCCCGATGAAGCGGCCGTGGTGTATTCGTGTGTGACTGCCTTGCAACCGGAGGAGAAATGTAGGTGTACGGGTTCGATCCCCACCATTGTACATTTGCATTTAAACGGGGTCCGTCTTACGAAACAATGCGAAAGCAACACCGTCGACGTTAAATGTTGACTAAGAGTAAGCGCTCGAAAACTGTGTCTGTGGGATATGTGTAAGTGACCCTTAGACCCTGATGATTACATTATTCTTAGGGCCGGCTGTTCAGTAGCTAACATCACAAGAACCTGACTTCAATGAGCCGAAAATGCGACTCTCTTTGACTTCTTAGCATATTAATGCATTGATCACTGAACATTAAAGGTGTCAACACGAATATCTTGAGACCATAAGCCTCCTTTATCCCTTAGATTCTTCTTCGAGGCAGATTGCCGAATCGAATTTTATAACGTTTCGAATGGTGTCTGTAAATCGTCTATGTATTGCGTTATTGTTCAAATATTTTGTACCATAGCAGGTGTAGTCTACAGGTGTTCGTCGTTATGGCCAAGTTCATCACCCGTGCTGACCCAATGCCATGTCGTTTTAATGACGAACTGTCTACCTCTTCATCTACTGCACCCAGCAAACATATTTATCAAGGTCGCGTCCGCATACGCTCGTCGTTAGCTGCGACTCAAACGTATAACGAATTTCCACTACATCGTTGCAGCAATGAGGCAACATACGAGACAGAAATCTCAATCTGCTGAAATTAGCAAACGACTCTGTTATCATGGTAATAATATTGGAGGCAGACTATTATATGTACTGTATTGTTGATGTGGCATTTTGAATAGACCTGAGCGTTCCTTATTTACGATGAGATTCTCATAATTAAATCCGAGAAAGTTTATACCGTTCGATAGGCATCATACTATTATATAGTATTTATATAGAGATTTCAGTCAGCGAATAGTGAAGCCATCCCGCATTTAGTTTTTGTAGTATGTGACTGTATCTATTAGCGATATCTCGGAAAAAGAATATTATACATAAGGGTATAATATCTTAGAAAACGGGTTGGTTAGTCTGCCGCAGATTTGAGTCCCTCTTTGAACAGATAAGAAGCCTTCTTGTATCTTGTGCTTTATAGGGACCAATTTATACTATAAATCGCAAAAAATTAACTTGAATTCAAATTGAACAAAATTAAATTAAACATCGTCACTATACACACAACGTTTTACCAGTCCCTTTAACACAGCTTGATAGGATCAATGAACAGCATGAAAATAACGCTGCCTAGAACCGTGACATGTGAACGTCCAGTGATTGCACACTGAGTCCAAGAGAGCAAGCATTGACCTTCAAGTTCAACAACATAGCCCGAAGTCGGAGATTCACTGTACAAGCTTGAGACCCCCCCCCCCCATTGACAGCAAAACCGAGAGTATTGTTTCATGCGGCATGGACTACAACGCACTCCAGTAGACACTCAACAGTGGATTTTCCGTTTCTGTATGCATACTGTCTCGGCGAGATAAGACATTCGAGACGATCCTCTCACACACACCACTTATTCCATGACCTTAGAGTTGACAGCCGTCAGTGCGACCGGTCGTTTGTTGGATGGGTCATTACGCTGACCACTTTTGCGAACGGGGGTGATTCTGGCCTCCATGT
This sequence comes from Stratiolaelaps scimitus, assembly GCA_019614645.1. Taxonomy (NCBI): domain Eukaryota; kingdom Metazoa; phylum Arthropoda; class Arachnida; order Mesostigmata; family Laelapidae; genus Stratiolaelaps; species Stratiolaelaps scimitus. The sequence goes on from JABWDB010000038.1 coordinate 1,242,058, forward strand.
GCATCGCTGAGACTTGTCAAACTTGGAGGTATCGGTAAAAAATATAGCTCAGAGCAAGCAGACCAAGCGCCTCATTTAAGACGAACAGTGGCGTTTCTGATTGGGTAAACCAACTTAAGTACGCAACCCGCGATAGGTGAATGGCCGCCCTGTTCCGTGTACTGTACTGTACATTCTTTCAGAACGGTAGCACAATACGTCAGCTCCCTCAAGGTCACTCAGAAGTTCTGAGTTAACATTACGTGCCAGGACAGAAAGATCGTCTTTCAATTTCAACCAAAGAACCAATCACATACATTTCATAATTATATTGACTATTCGACGCGATGTGCCAGTTTAGTGATATCGTGTAATTATTATAGTATCAATATCGTCAACCATTGGCCGATGCTTTGCTCTACCAAGTATCACAAGTTCTATGGAATTGAGAATAATTCTAATGGATAACTAATTCCATTTGTGTTATTTGTACATGTTTTAACAGTATACCGTTGGTGTTCCTCGCCAATCGAAGACAGTTAATAAAGAGTAAGAAAAATAATTTCTAACTATGTCATTCTCCTTCATTGAGCTTCAGAATAATGAAACCGTGCATATAATGCGAGTTTCGGGAGGTAAAATTAGACGATGAGAGTGATTTGGTGCTCGCCTCTATACGTTGATGTAGATGTACTAGGATGCTGAAAGGCATCATGTCCTAATTAATTTCGCAAGTGCATAAGAGTGGAGGCGGGGTAGAGTTCATTTGCCGTTTACGCACGTAGAGGGACGTTGATGCACGCATCGTTGATAGCTAGCTGGCTAAGATGTGATGGTCGGGCCACATGTATTATAATGCTTAGTATGCCATAAGAGAAGTATGGCCCCAAAATTAGGTTACGAAAGTTGCCCTGTCGACAAAAGAACAAAATGAGCCGATCAAGCAAACATCATAGACACCTACCATAAGGCGCAGTTACACCGTGAGACTGGTGAGACTAACTCATACTATCTTAACCTACTTGTTCGGGAGCAAGCAGAGGACTGAGAACTGACGGGTCGTACAGAGTCAGAGACAATGCTGTATCGTTGCCCTCCATTGCTGAGGTGAAGATGAAGGTGATAGCAAAGACGTTTACATTGCCCAAAGATCCTGCAAAAACCGCCCTTTTTGTATGCAAGACACGTAGTCTTCACGTGGTCTAATACACAGGTAGCAATGGATGCATTGGACTCATGGGTTGTCTGCTCCTTGAATAAAGCTCATGAAAGTCAGACGTTTTTTGGAACCGTCCAACACCTATCTCACGTCACCCCATCGGGAGAAGGCGTCTTGTGTCAAATTTACAGAAGAGACCTGGCCAACTATTCTCGAAGAGCTACGAATTATTTTGGGTGTACGTCATTAGTAATGAAAATTTTAGAGAACAACCTGAGAGAGTGATTTCGTATCGTACATTTCTTTTGAGAACGCAACTCGTGAGATCTTCACTAAAGCCATTCAGGCCTTTATCGAATCGCACGACTCTCTACAGAAATAGCGTTCCTTCACAATTATCACAACGTTTATTTTCAATGACTCTAGCAAGCCGTTTTTCTCCTGAACCGGTTCTAGCGACTTACTTAGAAGCAGAGGAGTCATATCAGTAAACTGGAGATTATAATAATAAAAATAATAGGGAAACATCTTGATGCACTATAATATTTGTCTTCACGAAGATTGCCTATGTTACTCCGTCAAAACGGTTCGTTGTCATTGGAATAACGGTTAATGTCACCTCTCATTAAGAAAAGGTCATGCATTTTTTTCTGTAATAATGATGCCGCAGTCAGCGCATTAGCGGAACAAGTGCACGACACCCCAATGACAAAATGTCTACATAAGAGCAGATTTAGTTTTCAACGATGAACTTCACTAAATTGCTTTGCACATCCAAACACATGGACCAGCTGAGAGAACGGTACTTCAGGAAATACCCTATTCAATTAACCGAGGTCAATTGAACCGAGCATCTTCACATACAGAGTTGCCAATTTGATAGTCGGATGAATATATTCGAAAATAATCGATGCCAAAACCTACAGAGAAGGAACGGATCTGGTTTGAAAACAAAACCGGGTAATTCAAAGCATAAACGCTGCATCAATAAATCGAGTAGTTCGCTTCAATGTCCAACCCCCTAATCACGTGGTTGTTCTAATGGCAAAGGCATACATCTCGTGATGGAATGTCTATGAGTTCAGTGACACTCTACAGCTTAAACAGTGGCTTTGAGAGGAAGCTGCCAGGGAAACTACGGACCCTAAAAACTGGTCAAAGAATCTTCGGCGGAAACGAATGCAAAATTCAAGCTAGGATCAGTAGGTCAATATGGGAAAAATACAACATTGGCCCCCTTACTTAAAGAAAATGACGACAAGTTCAAATATAATAGCAACGCAATATATGCTAAGCGATGTCTCGTGATATATAAAGTCGTTTCGGCGGCGGTTAACCAGCCAAACCGCGAGTCCCCAGAAACTTCTTCAGTGATCTTGGCACGCCAACAACGGCTGTGTCGAGAGCAGAATTAAAGGAAATATGCACAGGGTCAGTCAAAAGTCGCTGTTGAATTGGAAGCAGAACAGTTTGACAGTTATGCTTATACCAGAATTCGTACCAGTACGGTTAACCACTGGTGGATAAGAAACGCTTCCACAAAGGCACAGAGTGGCGGTATTTCCCGGAAGCAACTGTCAGCTGTCTACTACTCATCAAGCGTGATCACAGTGATCTTTGGCTCACCTTGTGTATATTCATGTGACAAGAGGCAGAGAGAGAAAGAGAGAGAGGAATAAGATATAAAGCGAAGTAGATCATGACGCGTCTTCGAGGCTGCTAAACTGACTCACGCGCATATTTTGATACCGCTCAAACAAACAAACAAACAAGCAAACAAACATCACACACACACACACAGATATATAGACATACGTCATATGACCGTACGCTAAGTTGATTGGTTGGCGGTTGTCAAAAGATTTGATTAGTCGAAGATTTGAGTGTGAAGCAAAAGCCGAAAGAACTTACGGATCGGGTGCGAGGTTGAGCCGTTTGCGGGTGATCACCTGATGGGGCTTTGGCTCCGAGACCATGTTCACGTCTGAAACGCCGGATCGGAGAAAATACAAGAACAACAACACAAAATACAACCACGTCTGCAAAAACTCCGACTGCTGCAGTTGATTTCAAAACAAACCAGTGTGTGTGTGAGAGAGAGAGAGAGATAGAGATTTCGTGAAATAGTGAGAGAGAAATTGACACAGCCACCGTGCCATACGGAACCCCGTCGCACTGACAACAACGCAGAGACGATTCGGGGCCGAGGCCAGAGACTGTCATGAAAGAAACGTAAGCGTCGCGACGACGCACCAACGTGGCGATGCAACCCGGTCGAGCAACAAGGTGGAACAAAGAGTACTTTGTCTTAGATCATTTAAACCGCTGGGTGCTCATCGACCACGTGGGCGAGCGTTGCGACTGCAAAAAAAAAGGCTTGGAGAAACAATCCAAGTTGTTCGCAAAGCACAGGGGAAGTGGTGTGCCGTCGTCAAATCGTGTCTCGCAAACCATTAAACAGCAACCAGCAAACAAATTTATATTGCTGTTAGGTTTCAATTGTTTGAGAATTTCGTGAGCGACCACGGGAGGAAAAGCTCCGTTCTAAGGATCGAAAAAAAATATGTAAAGAAGCATCGGAAAACCAGAACTAGACATCAGGAACACTACTAATAGCGATATTGAACAGCAACAACAACAGGAACATCAATCGAATGTTCTGGATAGGATCATGTCGAGGGAAGGGTATCCCCGGAGGTCGAGGCTAGGTAGCGGACAGGCGGCAGTGGTGATGGCAACGGACGAGGTGGTTTGTCACGGGAGGGATCAGGCTAGGATGTCGTCAAAAGGGTCGGACATCGCTTGTCATGGTGCTGATGGAAGAATAGAGTGGTGTAGGATCGAGCGCTCATAAAGGTTGAGGTCGGAAAAATATAGATAGATATATATATATATATATATGGAGGATAGTGTTCCACAAGGTCTGAGAGGTAAGCGATATCAAAGGTATGACAGAGATGGGATCGAAACAAAGGGAACAGAGGCACATTGCAAATTTCTAATAAGGAAATGGTTTTATTGAACGGAGTTAGGTGTAGACCTGACCAAATTTTGGCAAAATGCGGAAAAGATTTATCATTAACAAAAGTTGAAATTTTGTTACGTCAATTCCCTAAGCCAGTCGTATTTGTTGGCAACAGCCACGACCGTAAGTATAATGTGATGCTATATCGATTATATGGGGCTGGTGGCCATACATTTATGGTTCTAGGAAGCGAGCATTACCGTGTGTGTGTAACATAGTTAAGCTGCACACGATGACGGTTATTATGATGAGACAAATAACTGCGCCCAATCAATGAACTCGTTATAGCTACTAGAAAATATATACAAATATTTGTTAGTGATGGCTACCTTTTATGCGGTTGGTGGCGTTTCTTCGATCAGCCGTATTTCACAGTGTTTCACTAAGCTCTTAGATAAACTTCAATGTCAACAAGGTGCGCATTTGTTTGACGAGGACGTTTATTAGTATAACAATAATTAAAGATCTTCATCGCCGTATCACATAGTTGAGAGAACTCTCCACACGGCTATGGACAGGTCTTCAACATTTAACTGGCTCAATAATTAATAAATAGTGTCCACTTTCAACAAAATATATTCTAATGCATATACAAATCATCTATGACCAGGTTTTCGTTATATGCAGGTGATTAATATAGGTATTATGAGGTTAGGATTGTATTCGTTTTTTTTGTAGTTGCGCGTATTTGCACCACAATGTATCATATCAATAAGCAAGGGCTTGATGTGGTTGGTCCTTTTTCTATAGTTTGCCTAAGAGATGTAGCGCAGCTTTTAAGGAAACGGAAGCATTGATGTAATCTTGGGCCGGTGTTACACTTGGTTCAATACGAAAGGAATTGCCGTCCGATGAACGTTAATTTTTTTGGCCTATTTCGCAGAAGCTAAAGGAAGAACCATTTTTCGAGAAAAGTAATGTATTTCAGCACGGAATCTTGACCGCCGTATCATACGTGATACAAGACTTCTATCAAAGTCGAACCACAACAAAAGTTTTTTTTTGAGAAGATATGACTAAGTGCAGCCATTGAAGTTTGTCAAGGAGATGCAGCGATTGGTTTGTACGAAGATTAACCAATGCGCATTGAGGCAATGTCTACTTATTTATATTCCATAGTGATAATAATAATAATAATAATAATAATAATAATAATAATAATAACAATAATAAGAGTAACTATATATTGTACTTTCGTTTAACAAGACAAGAGACAATACTGGTTGTCGACATTCAATCATTCGACAAAGCACGTAGATGTGGATAAGGATGTGTAGCTAAGGATAACAGGTGGGAAGTATCGTGATCGATGAATCTGTGCGGGACTTTTAAACTCTCTCGTCACGAACGAATTCACCTCAGCGCGAACTCCGAATGTCCTTCTCTTTGCTGTTCGCCAAACAAAGCGATGAGAAACTACGGGGCACAGCCATCATGGATATCTACCCAAACGATGTCAATAACGAATTCAACTGTGACAAGAAGCGTTGCTGTAAATAAAAATGCTCAGAGACACTCGGCCTCAAGATTACATCAAGGATTTATGACAAGACAGGCAACACAAGACGTCCGACCCAAAGGTATCACTACGGCCGTACGTACAAGGACATGAGTTAGCAAGGAGTTAGCTGCTAAGTAGATGAAGAAGATAAAGAAGAAGGTTGTTGCAAGATGCAAGATGAGGACAGCATCCTGGCCATAAACAACAGCGTCCGCGAGAATAGAATTACAATATTTCTGTTGTTGTTGTTTTTGCACAAGAAAATGTTGTTCCGCTTCGAAGCGTTAAGAGAGAAAGTGAGAGAAGATGCAAAGATGTTTTCTCAATTTTCATTTCAGAATGATAGTTCCCATCTTCCATAGACGACGCACATTGCCAAGGACTGGTGCGTCATGTCTACGAAGAAGCCGAATGAACTAGAGTGATAGAAATAGATGATAAAAGAGAGAAAGAGAGAGAGTGGTGTGGTATCCGCGGATATCCTGTTGTTTCAAGATCAAGGAGGCCAATAAGTAGTCACAAGGCGCCGGTCAAGATGCTGTCCCCCGCGAAGTCGGTCGTTGGCCAAGATGGCCAGGATGCGGGCAGCCGGGGTGGTTCGTGTTTTGTTCGATTTCGAATTCGGTTCGTGGTGGTTCGTAGTGCCAGTGCGGTGGTGGTTGTGGTTCGAGGGTACGTGGTTGTTTGGAGACCTGAGACCGGCGTCATTGTCAGTCTCACGAGTCTCTCATGAATCTACATGGGCGGGCGCAAGGCAGGCAGCTATTGATCGATGCTTACGTGAGATCGCTGAAACGGAACGACGGCCAGAATGTCTGCTGTAGATCCAACTGTGCAACCAACTGCATCCAACCTTCTGCAGAAGATTCGACCAAACAATGTAGGCTGACGCAAACGGACAATGGCAAGGCGAGGCCCCTGAAGTTTCATTGTAATCTCATGCTTGCTGCGTTGTTTTTGTTTGCTCAATTGAAGAGATAGCTGATTTAATACGGATAATTTCCTATTACGCAAGGCTATTTTGGAAAAGAAAGAGAGAGAGAGAGAGAGAGAGAGAGAAAGAGAAGCAGAAAGAGAAAGAGAGACGAACCGAGTATCTCACAGCCGGTTACACTGGTTGTCCTTCCAGGGGCCTCCCTGCAACTATCGCGCCGTCTCAGGAGCATGCTCGTCTTTGAATGGTAGTTGGCGTCACGAGACTTTAGGATGTTCGATGTATTCCCAAAGTCCGATCACGATGACATTTAGCAGCAGCAAAAGATACTTTCTGTTCTGCTAACTGCGTATGTCGTTCTATAATATATAATACTTACCGAGGATTTGTCCGGCGACGGTTCGACCATCCTCCCCGAGGATAGCGTTTCGGGCGTCATAGGTGTCGATAAACTGTACGAATGCGTAGCCCTTATGCATTGAAATTCCTGTAGCAGTTATCGGCACATGAAATATAAGAAGGGAAACACGTCTTATGTAGAAACTATAATTGTAAAGCGAGAGTTCTGGTAATGCCTAATAAACACCATAAGAAGTCATGTCCCTTGAACATTTGTTATTATTCCAGCAACGTCGGAACTAGCAAATAGGTAGCACTCCAACAAGCATAATAGCATGCCACTATATACGTATTTTAATAAACTACCATAAGGATTGGGAATATTATATTGTATCTATTATTATTGAATATGTTATATACATAATTTAACTTGCAGACTCGTAAAAAAAGCGACAAACGAAAGATTTGGCAAAGTGGTGGCAAGCAAACGCACGCGAACAACAGAATTGTTTGAGCCCCTGGGTGTCTTGCCTAAGCCTCCTTTCGTCGGAACGTTTCAAGACAGTTCGCTTTTTACAGCTGCGTCTACCGTCGCCTGCCGGCACTAAGTGTAAACAGTGTCAGAAGAAGCTAGTGCATTTCGACGAAGGTGAACGCCAACAACGGCGAGGTGTTCCCTTAAGAATCTCGGGAACAGTGACAAGAAAGAAAGTCTCCCTTCGTTGAATGGATCTGACTAAAAACAACAACAACAACAGTGGAACAGTAAAGTAAGGACGAAACAGGCCGAGATAGAGAGAGAGATGGCCCGTGGCCTCGTTAACGAACGACACAGCCAATCGGCATGTCTTCCGCTCCTTCGTCCGTAAGTGCACTGACACAGACGCAGCATTGCGTGAGACGGAAAGGAACGACACATAACAAAACGCTACACGGGACTAGACGAACTCGCTTTCAGCGCAGTTTAGAGTTCTTCAGACCCGACCACCGCCGGTCTACCCACTCCGAAACCCCTTCGTTCTTCCTCTAGGTCCACGTAGGTGCACTGTTTTGAGAGGGGTGATGCCAGCAGTCGTACGGAAGTTAGCTACCTCGCTGGTTGGCTCGGTAGCTGTCCATCCTATTCTGGGTTCGGCCTGGCGCGTAAAAAAGTAACGCCGACTTGTGAAGCAGTCGTAGGTGGTTGCGGCGGCAGACGAAGAAGAAGCGCAAAGGGATGCTGAACAGGAAACTAGCTGTTCGGTTCATAGGATTTTGTTATCCGAATGAGGATTTTCAGCATCTTATCTGATTGAACGGAAATCGAATCAGCAACTAGACTGACTCGCTCATACGCATCCTCGATTACTAACAAATTAAATGGAAAAGTATACCGATAGATTAATTAGCTAGAAGGGTTAAGGAAGATCTCTAATCAGACATGGAGATATGTAGCATGAGGTGTTAATATGTATTTAACACAAGCATGTTCCGTGTTTAATTTTCAGCTCCCTTATACTAGTGGCTAGTTTCCGCAGACGTTAAACAACAGTCCTACGCTATGGAATACACATAGAATGTAAATTCTCACACATTTTAGACATTCCCACCTAGGACCGAGTTGAATGCTCTACTTACCGATAATCTTCCCATACTTCTTGAAGAGTCGCTCGACATCCTCCTTTGATACGATATGCGTATTCAGGTTGCCGACAAAAATGCGCGAGTTGACCGCAGCCGGGTCAGAGGAGTTGGTTTGATTACCAACGCGAGTCATCCGTCCTCCGGCTCCACCGTGACCACCGCTGCCACTACCACCGGCACCGCCGGCGCCACCACCACCTCCATGGTGGCTGTGGGTCGAGTGGGTGTGCCCAGCGGTGGCCTGACCCCCCGGCAGGCCCCCGAACAGAGGGCCAAACAGATCCAGAATTGCCCCCGGATGGCTGTGCGATAACAACAACAACAACAACAACAAAACAGCAGAGACACAGAACACATTCAGGAACATACGTATGTACGCTATTATTACGGGTTTACGATTAATTAATTCACAAGTTGTGGAATTAAAGTCAGAATAATTAGAAGAAGGGTTTCACGCGGCCCGAAAACTCAGTGATAAGTTAGGACTAGAGAGAGCGAGAGAGTATGCTTTTTCAAGAAAAAATATTTTTAGGGGCTACGCAGGAGTACTGAACCTAGCTGTTCATTTTATATAACCGTATCAAACCTTACTACGTATGAATGTATATTGCAAAAAAATCGATTTTCCAGTCAACTTTGACTCCGAATCAGTTTTCCAAGTGTGTAAAAGGCAACCCTAGGCATTGTATGCGTTCAGAAGAGTGGCAGCAGTAAATTATGTAAACGTAAGTGTAATAGTTACTAAATCGAGGTACCTCACAATAACATTTAATCCACGATACTCTACTATGACATACATGTATTTTATACCACCTCAAATGCAATTTGTTCGGGTCATGGAATAGAACATTTCATGTGATTCACTCATCCTCATGTTGTTATTCTAAAAATATAAAATATTTTAAAAAACAACATGAATCAACGTCGTATCAAAGATAAAGAGCCTTTGAGGTCTGCCCCAACTATTCTACCATTCCTCATGCGGTGATGGAGCTATTTTCATTAGGGACGTGTTTCAATGGCATTCATATATCTATATATATATATATATATGCAGATATATACAGCGTTCATATACAATCAATGTACGGGAAAAACTATACAGCTGGTCACCACTTCCGTCAATGGCCTTCGTTCAACATCAATATCAGAGCAGGACACTAACGAGACGAAAATGGGAAGTTTTAATTGGCAATTTGGAGGGAACAGACTCGCCAAGAGCATCCGTATTTGCTCTTCCAAGGCCCCTTTGCAATGCTATAAAAATGCTTCTAATGTTCACAATCAAGAGATACAATCCTGGGATGATAGCAGGTGAATTCTTAACAGTATTAGTCATGACTCATTTTTTTTAGCTCGATCCGGTATTATTATAAAATTTCTACAAAATATTTTTTAAAATCCTTATTTATCGATGAACTTGTAATTTTGCCTATGTATCCCTATCAATTCACAGTTTGAATATGCATTCACACGATCTATTCTCGTGATATTAAGTGTTCAGATGACTGATAGTTACGGCGAGGTGCGATGCAGAGCCTGCGTGGCTGCGTTAATACGTGGCTGTCTCGCCATTGGTGAGATGCTATATTATTGAAGCTAACACCGTACGATTACAAGAAACGCTGTTGCACGCTGTTGTACTACAAGGTCTATTCGTTTTGTAAACAAATTATATAGACCTCTGTGGTGCCTCGAGTTGAGGTTCCTTAATAACATTTGGTATTCGCTTTGATGTGAGTTTCACGTATGACTAAACATTTCTAAATGGCTAAATTTAAATAGGGTCTCTGCTCGATCACGAAAATCGTCGAGGCAATAGGGCGGAATAGAATACAAAGTTGGTCTATTTGGTGTGCGATCCTAACTTGAAGCATTTCATATATAAATATACTGGCGATGCCTGTCATCGTCTTCATTTTGTATAATACATTTTTAGATGCTCCAACCGTCGTAATATCTACGATAATTGTTCTGTGTGTTCTTATAAATTATCCAACCTAATTGCCTCCTCCTGTTTGACACTTGCTCGAAATTAATTTTGCATATACTTTCGTTTTCGTAAAAGTTTTACGGAAAAGATTTACCGTGCCCATGCTGTTGGGGTCATCACACCCTTTGCTAAACTACATGTTGTTATCTTTTTTTTATGGTAATAATTATGCATCCTTCTTCAATTATAAAAGTGGGCTACAATTGTACCCGCTGAACGTGAAATACATCTAAAAGCACCTTCCTCTATATATTCTTAATAGAATATTTAGAACAGGGAGGTCCCACTTCCCCAATCCTTAAGCGTGCCCAAAATAGAAATTGCGTTGGCTTTTTGGATATTTAAGAAAAATCTTTGCATTAAAAACTAGGTTGCACTGGTTCACCTGTAGCGGATGTCAACCTTTCTCCTAATATCTGTTGTCATTTAGGTCTCAAATATAGTCAGTTGTAGTCTTCCTTGTTTAGCTATCTGACGTTTGACATTGCTCACTGCAAATACCTGGAACCCAGGTAGAGTTCACATGGTGCACAGGTTTTTGTGTGCGGTCTCAAGTAATATAAAATCAGTTCCGGATTAAGGCCCAAGTCGAAAAGGTCCAGGATTTTAGTGGGTGAGAGTCTCACAGTAGCAGACGAATACCTTGGTCATGAAGTCTGGTCTGCATAATTCATTTTGCCCTAAACCTCTTAAAAAAGGTGTTTGTGTGCACTAGGAAAAAATGAAAAATATTAAAAAATTCAGTGATCTGTCCGCCAGTCGAGTTTGCATGCAAATTAATTAGTTATGGCTTATCATAATAATGATGAGCCATGTTATATATATATATATATATATATATACATATATATATAACACTCTAATCAAAGAATGATAACACAATACAATGTTCGGTAATCGTGTATTAATTTTACTGTATGTACAATGTTTTCTCGTGTAACATGCGATAAACTCTCCATGGGAAAAGATCATTCACGCAACGTTTTTTGGCTATAAATTTCGGAAGGATATTCCTACGGAATCCAGTAGATGTCTCTACTGTGCGGGACATTGCTACCTTCAGGTTTAGTAGATTCTTTTCAATATACGCTAGAGTACACTTGTCAAATTCTTAAAGTCTTTCTAAAATTGGGAAAAGGTTTACCTCCTTCATATCACATTGACATTTGAAAGATACTCGTTTTGAGTAGACGTCGCCAACTTTCTGTAACTTTCTTTATCTTTTTTTGAAGCCTGGAAACCATATTGGAGCTGCATAAGTCATGAGAGGTTGCACGCATGTTGTAAATATTTTTACGTAAAATTAAGGATCCTTTAGAAAGAGCGAAGTATCCAATTTGATCGACGCATGGCTTTAAGAATCAGATCTGTGACATGCTCTGTATATTTGAAAGTGACCGAAATAGTCACACCCAAATCACGGATAGTGTCAGTCAAGTTCAGATTAACACCTCCAATAGTATAAACGTGATTAAGATTGCCGTGTCCCAAGTGTAGAATAGTACATTCTTCAATTGACCGTTTTGGATCAGTAAGAGCGCGCATTGAGAGTGTATATTTTGACATCATAGGCATATACTTTTAAAGATGATGTATGTACATTATATACATACATCAGGGGGCCGAGAATGGTACCTTGTAGACAGCCCGATGTGGCTCGAGCGACCTCTGAATAGCTACTATTTACTCGTACTCGAAAAGTTCGCTCTCGAAGAAAGTCATCGATCCACAAAGGTTGCCGACGTCGAAATGTGGGAGCATCTGGAGAAGCTTGCTGTGCTTTCAAATGCTGACTTGAAGTCGAAGTATCAAGCAGTTGTAGCGTTGTGCTGCGTCCTGGTCGACAGGCGAACTGCTATCAATCCTTGCTTGTTTGCATTGTCATAAACTGCTTCACATATGATCTTTCGAGAAGTTTACAGACAACCATGGGAAGTGAGACCGCCCTTTTATTAGTTGGTTCTGCCTTTGTTCTTCTTTTATGCACTGGGCAAATGAAATATATCTGGCACTTAATATATATAATTCCCTCGAATAATTAGCCATAATAAAGGTTTATGGTCAAAGCGGCGATGTGACCTGCTCGTAACCTATAGTATCGGACGAATGCTTTTGAAACAATAGAAGAATGATAATCGTTTCTATCTTTTAGGCCATTGACGTCGCGGTGTTTCACAATGGTGACTTCGCCTCTCTTTCTCTCTCCCTCGGCTATTAGGCTAAATAGAAAATTTCCCGCGCTGACTCTCAGACAACATTCAGCGTCAATCGCATTTTGCATTTACACCCACGTGTCCCCTCCAACTACAAGGCACACACGAATGCACCACGCCACCGGGCTCGCTGGCCCAGTGGCGTGGTGTATCAGTTCAGGTATCGCCAGCTGGCGATACCTGACCAAGTTAAATATGAAGGCGCATACTTGCACGTATGGTTCCAAATACATGTTATTGGTGTATTTTTAACGTTACGCGTTGAGTTTTTGTTCTCGATCTAAATTGGATAACTGTTTGCTGTGACGAGGGCATATTTTGGTGTATGGCGATTTTTCCAAGCTTGTTTCTTTTTTTTTGGATAGATAAAATTCAATACATAGAGTTGCTTATCTTAAGGGATGATGCTTATGTTGACAACTGACAGCTTGGTTTTTGGACATACCGATAGACCTCGACAAGCTAAGCAAAATTGGAAAAAAAATTGAAAAAATTGCTAAGCAAAACATGTGTTGCTATACCTAAAGTTACTACTTTCTCAGATAACGACGATCAAAGGACGGGAGTCGATGTCTGAGAAAACCATTATGTTAAGGCCGAATATTGCTCAATGAGATAAGAAAATTTACCTGCAAAACAGGTTCAACGCGACGCCCATACAACGACCGAAATAGACACTGTGACCCCAGATTTCGCCCAATGAATCGCCCAAATAATATATATATATATATAACACCAACAAGTATTTAGAGTTTGCCGCAGGTCGTTAGGCCAAGTTCAGCAGATGCATTATTAGTGATTGGCCTTAATTTCTTCAGCCCTCTCATTTGTCTTAGTGATTAACGTAATGCCAGATTCCATCGTAGAGCAACTGGGTCATTTTCGGAACTATGTTGTGTTATAAATACCTTCAACATGGTAACCACTATACGTCAGTGTGGTATACCCTAATACAACAATATGTTGGCAGACCTTTATTAAATTGCGACGTTCCACAAGCTCAATATACAATAATAATAATAATAATAATACTACACCATTTATCATATTCGAATAAAACACAAAATCAGTCAACGACACCGAGGACAAAATTGTGCAACTTAATAATTAACACATACACGGAACAAAAACTGTGCCCATCTACTCAGCGGCAACTTCCGCGTGCGTCCTGGACCAGTGAGTTATGTAAGTACCTCATCCAGCAGTTGTCTATTAATCTCTACGTCAGCTGCTGTCGACTGCCGCCTGTATCGGGTGTCGGCTGTGCAAAGCATTACACGATGATACCCCAACGTTTTGTGGCCAATGTCATGCTCGTGTGTGTGACGCTAACTTGTCGAATAAGTGTGGACTGGAAGAGTGTGCAATGGAAAACAAGGGCGAGGCTAGCTAAGCCGAGAAACGGAGAGAGTTACCGCGTGATGATGGAGGATGATTGAAGCCGAGAAGGAGGCCTTAGGGCGCCTTCGGGGGTTGGCTGAAGCACACCGTATGGCGAAGCAACTACGGCGATGCAATTATAAGGCGGCTGCAGTGTGCTGCCTGTCTAACAAAATGTATTGCCACATAACGGAACGAATAGGCGAGCGGATGGATGAAACAGAGTGGGGGGGGGAGTATAATATAAGGAGAGAAACAGACAGACAGACGGTAACGGCGACAACAGACTGAGCAACGCGCTGACACTGACCGAAGAAGGTTTAGAGAGGATAGGGGAAGAAATAGAAGAAGAAGAAGAAGGATATCGTCCAGCTGCGACCTATCGTCAGCTACTACTTGTACGACTACGTCTATTGGTGACTACCATCTGCTGGCGGTCAGTATCCATCGCTAGAGCTACGACCAACACCCCGTCCACCACCCACTCTCCTTGCGCATGTTTCATGTCGAGACTATTACACTTCTCGGTAGCGAAGGCCGGTTATTAGGTGAGTGGAAGCAGTGGCAGAGTCGGCGTCGTCTCCGAACAGGGGACAGGGAGCCCGGAAGAACGACGGGTGTCGGTGTCGTAGTCGCTTGCCTCCCACATTTTCCTCGTATGATACTGATTAGTAGTAATAGTAGGCTATCATCATCATCCTCGTCACACGCTGGACTCGACGGCGCACCACAGTCATTATTGCAAGCGTTTATAGAGACGCCTACGATGGCGACGATATGATAGGTCTGGAGACATTACATGGATTACGAAGAATAGCGTCATACAATATTAATTATATATATATATATATATATATATATATATATATATGAGGCAAGTCGGAAGCTTTAAGGAAGGACATATTTACGGGAATGGATCATAGGTCTTGTTCTACGATCGTACTCATTCTGTAGTCACATAACATAGCCAAGGGAGCTATTGCTGCACATTCAGAACGTGAATTACAAATGACATGCGGTTCTATGTATGCTACTAATGCATCGAAACATGGAAATAGGAGCCACGCACCGATGGTGCCACATTGGTGCACCATCCTCAAGTGCTACTGATCCGGCCACAACTGGGCCCACTGGGGCCTCGAGTTCTATGCAATAGAAGCGGGAAGGCACGTCCTACATAGAAAAATGTCAGCCCTCCTTGCAGCTAGATTATATGCTGCTGCTGCTGCCTGCTGTGTGGTCGTTGGTCGGTTTCCGGGAGTGTCGGTCCATCCATTTGTCTTCGGCGCTCCTCCCCTTCCTCTTGCGGGAACGCCGGTGGCAACACAGACAGAATATCGCCGTATGGGGATGTGGGGATAGGCAGGCAGCGAGGATATGGCGAATCTCTTGTCGCGTTGTAGCTCCACATGTATACACAAGTCGCAATTTAAAGCGAGACCAATGATCCCTTGCGGAGGTCTGCACAGTCGGAGAACTAGAGCACCCTCCCCGGCCGAGGCAAAGACGAAGTGTGCGGTGTCAAGACGCCACTGCAAGAGCCAAAATCCATCGTCCACTAAGCAGACGTCTTCGCCGTGAGGAGGGCTTCATGCTGGAGTTTCGTTGCGCTGTCAGTTGGTCAGTGTGGTAAATGAGCGGAAAATATTTAGAAGGGGACTATAGTTAAACAGCATCCTCATTTTCCACAAATGGTCACAGTATTAGCCGACTATGGATCAGTTAGTTGGAGGGCAAGCTTTTCATTATATGAACGAGCAGGCATAGCTTGGCGTCTCACCAAGTGAAAAATGAAGTGGTCATTAGGCACAAGCTCCTTGAACAATAGTAATAATAATAATAATAACATTGAACGACTAGGAAGAGCAAAATGATATACTCAAGTTTTCCGATAGTTCCCCGCCCACCACAATGAATCTGTGGCCTCCTGAGCTTACAATAAAGAACTCTGTACGGGTTTGCTTAAATAGCTTTAATTGGAGCGCACTTTAGCCCTTTACGCTATATAATTCGTTGTCTTCCTATATATAAATATACATTCAGGGGTCAAAAAAAAAAGTCGCATTTGCACTGTCTTTTTTGCGGGAAAATTCAAATAGGCACACATGTAGGTAGGCATGTGTGGGAACGGATCTCTATCGGCTCCGTTGTTTATGCCGCATTGAAATCGGATTTTCGACAGCGCTGTCAGCAATCCATTCGAAATCATCATTCTTTGAACCAATGCCACAAAGTCCGTTTCGATGCAGTGGTCACAAACAATTGTACATTACCATCTCGCCATCGCTGGCTAGAGATATTTCCGATTTCCTTTGCCGCCATCTTGGCTTTCCTCCCTCAGAAAAAAGGAAGAAGTTATCGTCTCCCCTCGTTCCAAATATCGTTTTCGGCTTTGACAGAGAGTATTCTTGGAAAGAGTAAAGTGAATAAGGTATATTGATCCAGCATTGATTGATCCTTCGTGACCAGTAATAGCCTTCTTATGTCGTCTCTGTATAACGTCACCATCATATTCCACAATGTTTTGAACCTGCTCTGTTTGCCCAGTATTTACTGCCGTGGCCTTAGGGAGGAGTGGATTTTTTCTCCTGACTCTAATTTCGTAATAATGTCATTAAACGGATAAGTGCCGAGAATAGACATTATTATTCGGGCCATACACGAAACAAATCTAGATGGATTTGCATCCGTATATAGCCGTCAGTCGTGTGTATTGTATTAAAAAATAAAACAACCCGCCCACTTCAAATCACGATACGTCCCTTAGAATTACGAGCTCACGATATTTGAGAGCTGGGCAAACGAACCACAAAGAGCTGCATGTTTTATTGCCACTCTTCAAGAATTGCTTTCAGTCTATTATATTATATCCGGATATTTTGTAATACACGGCGGGCGGCGTTTGGGCGCATGCCTACCCGTATCAATGAAAATATTATATGACCCCGTACGTATTGCGCTATATATCTCTATATATATATATATATATATATGTGTGTGTACACGATTGGTCTCATACCATATTATTACTGGTTCCGTAGCTTCGATGAATGATGTCGATATCTCTTTATTTCCTATCATTCCTTAGCATTTGACAAAAAAGTCTTCTATAACCATTTGTATAAAGAGGCTGTAATATATTAATCATAGTGTCGTGATCGATTTAACATAGCAAAAATAATTTAATTATTGTTAGCAGTAAACGCTATGATAGGGCTAATGTAACACCCTATAGCTAATGTAACACTCAACCTTGAGACCAACCTTGAGACATGGATTCTTCACTACTGATTCCTTGAGTCAAACATCGTTGGCTACGAGCAGTCAGCGAGTACACGAATTCACCGTATCAATACACCTTACCCACCATCAAAAAACGCTATCTCTACTCATACCTTCGAAACTAGCTCGTTGTTCCAGTACATAAAAAAGGGTGTATAAGCATTTGCCATTGGTACATTAACCCATCTCCAGTGGTTGTGCTAGGGCGCGCAAACCAAGCTCATCGAGAGGTTGGGTTATCAGGCCAACAGCTCCTCCAGAGGACGGTAGACGGTCAGCAGGGTTAATAGCTCGTCGGGCAGTGAGCCCCCCTCAGACAGCACCACAACCACCACCACCTCATGCCCGCTGTCTGCTGTAAGGCTGCGGGCTGGATGCTGGTTGTGGGTTGGTTGCTGCTGCTCCCTGAAGGTCCGCACGCAATAAACAGAACCATTACAGCCTTCTCCGTGCTCAGAATCCCCGTTACACATACACACCCCTCGACCGTGGCTGCAGAAGCAGGAGCATGAAGGCGGCAGTGTACGACACGAGGCTTATATTACAGGCGTCTAACTCCCAATTAAGAGGACCGGCCCAACTAACATCGTGGCTCCCAATAAGCCGCCGTGTAGCAGCTATCGAACACTTTTGGAAGCTAAACACGTCAGGCAGATGCTGTCCAAAAAGAAACCAACCTTTGATAGTGCCCACGTCATTATGTTGAGGGAACAGGTCTAATAAATATAAAAAACAAACAAAACGAACATACTTTTATGGATATATGCATATGTTAATATATCACACAGTATGCGTATTCCTTAGAAATGCTCCTAACGAAGCCTGAGCAACACCAAATGATATATATATATATAAATATATATATACTTCCTCTGGGCAATTTACATTTTCCCGTTGAATATACAGCACTGTTCGCTATTCCCATTTTCTACTGGGACATTTTTCTGCCCGTTAACTTGAGGCCATTGTTCCATGTGATTTGTAGAGTCAGTGCATATATAAATGATAGTATATTGACAACTCACTAGCGTTATATAACAGCATTTGGTGTTGTAGTCCAGCAATGAACAGAGTATTCGATTTTATCCCTACACGAAGTAGTGTAGTATTTGTGTGACGTGAAACTATTTCGTATGGGTATCATGGGAGAGCAACAATCAGTATCATGAATTCGGTTATGGTTGACGTCACTGGAAGATGCTGTATTGACATGGAAATAATATCTGTGTGTGACTCAGTACATATGCTCATGAGTATAACGGTGACTCGAGGCAAAATAATCAACTGATTGAATGTGTCGATCCTAAGAAACCTTTTGTGTTGGATTTACCACAAATAAACGGTGATTTTCGACGAATTGTGATACCTGTAAATATCTTCCTACAAATTGATACCCGTATTTACCTAACGTCTGAAAACATTGTCCTCTATCGAAATATATTCTTTGATGGGATCTTAGCCGTGTAACCCTTTAGTCTGAGTAGTTCCACAAAGGTCAACAAAATCACCTTGGTGGTATTCTAGAGAGTCCTGATCTTACGGAACATAGTGCCATATATAGAAAAAGCACTACCCAAATAATAAGAGCATGTTATGTGGTGACTTCCTGTCGAGAATACCGATGTGTAGAGTCACCGACAATATCTAAACTCGATGTAGGTAGTTGTCACAACATATTTTGCAAGTGCATTTTTAGATGAAAAAACAAGCTGGGAATAATAAATCGACTCACTGTTTGATGTCACCCAGCTGCCTTCAAGTAAAAATATACGCACATATTTAATTCATTTTCAACGTGGCTTTGAAGTCTATCTCCTGACCGCTTCAATCTAGTAGTACACACAGGCCTTGAATAATATAGGACAGCACAGAAGTGATTACTTGCGGTTATCATTCTTCAGCCAGGCTGGTGACCGCTAACTGGAATTGGAGTATCTTCTGGAACAGCCGTCTGCAAACGTCTGCGGCCACGTCGGACATGTCTTTCGATCTATCCTAATTGGTACCCGGCTTCCAGTAAAATCTGCTCAGGCAAGGCTAATAGCCAAGTTCCGCCGACTAAGAGAAGTGAATCCCTTATTGCTTCGGCCTTTCTCTGTCCGTTTACTCGTCGGTCTGCGGCTGTAGACAGCAGTTAACTGCTGTCCCATTCGCCGGCAGTTTCTCCCATTTCTACCCTTGGAGCTGCGATGCATTGACCGCTCAGGTCTCTGGATAACCCACCACTGACCTGTACCACCGACTGAGTCAATCGGGACGGGCAGACAGACGGACAGACGAAGACGGAAGGCGACAGAGAGAGAGAGACAGATGCTGCGTTATCTTCCATCGACTGCTCTCCTCTGTTAGTCGGAAAAGCCTCAACGTTTCGTTTGCCAACCTCGTCCCTTTCTGCGTTGAACAGAATCATCCACAGTACATAAATACATAATAACTCACATCTGAGCACTTGCCTCATAAACCCAAGATT
This sequence comes from Stratiolaelaps scimitus, assembly GCA_019614645.1. NCBI lineage: Eukaryota > Metazoa > Arthropoda > Arachnida > Mesostigmata > Laelapidae > Stratiolaelaps > Stratiolaelaps scimitus. The sequence continues at coordinate 1,261,956 of JABWDB010000038.1, forward strand.
CGCTTTGTGGGTCGTCTAACTCGTCGCTTGCGCGTCGTCCCGCTCGATTCAGATTAGCTGAATTCTTATAAAATATCCGAATTACTAAATATTCGATGTGTTTATCAATCATGTGGGTGCAGAGGAGTAGGTTAATTATAGTGAGCGGGTAGACGGGTAACGTTCTCTCTCGATATATATACAAAAATATACATTAGGCTGACCCAAAAAAACCGCACACATATAAATTTCAATATCGGCTAAACTAAGTGAGTTAAACCAAAGATTTTTAGTATGAGTTAAAGGTATGCACCGCTTTTATTTATACACTGGTCCCAGAGTTCTGGCAGCCTTCTGACGGCTAGGTATGCAACATTTCCATTCCCATTTATAACTTCGTTATTTAAGGCTTCTCGAGGCAAATCGATGTTTGCAAACCTTTGGCCACCTATAGCCCTCTTGAACTGATGGAAGCAACCATAGTCCAATGGGTTTAAATTGGGAGAAAAGGGGGGGGGGTGACCCCACGGCTCGATCTTGTTGGCCTTAAGCCAGGATGCAATTTCATCGCCACGATGTGCCCTACCATTATCATCGAGCAGCCACACTCAGTGCCTCCTATTGCTATGCCAATTATTCATGAGTCCCTTCAAGAACTCGAGATATCGAGCCGAGCCCATTTTTTCATTTGGGCCCAAAATCTCGTTGTAGCAATTTCCGTTCATATCCATAGCAAGTGCTACCATTACTTTAGGCTCGAATCTATTTGGTACTGTTACCGTCATTGCCTGTTGACCTGGTCGTAGCCACTGTTTCACTTGATCTTTTTCCGGTCCCCTATATAGGTTGACCAATGTCTACTCCACTGCAACGGTATTTCTTTGCTGCCTATATATCTTCAAATTGTCTCGCGAACACTTCTTTTTCAGTTGGCTAGGACCGAGTTAATTAGGGACCCATTTTGCACTTTTTTCTCTGCACCTTCAGAGTTATTATTTTTAATAATTCGACGATATGTTTCACAAGTCACGCCAATTTTAGCCGACAAAGTCCTCAATGACCAAGCTCTAATTTTCTCAAAAGCTTTTTCGATTCTTTAGATCCGTTCGTCGAATCGAGATTCGGGAAGGGGTGGGCGCCCTCGATGTTCATTAATGTCCCAGTTGCCTTACCTAAACCGCTTACACCAACAGTACGCCTGTCCTCAACTTAGGGCATTATGGCCGTGCATACTAACCAACTCTCGATGGACCTCAGCTGGACATTTCTTCTGTTGAAACATAAGCCTGATACTTTCCTTCTGAGAATGCAAGTCTGAGGGACCTGGTCCGCCGGTTGCCATTTCGAACGCCCAACGAAAACCGAATGCTAGCGGCTTTCGCGCCGGCTGCTTGCTAATTGTTATATCTCACTACCCGCCAAATTTGAATTCAAACCGGCCAATAATAAGAATACGGCGCAAAACGATGAAGTGCTGTTTCTTTTGGTCAGCCTAATATATATATATATATATATATATATATATATCGGTATGGCCGTCGCTTGCTGTTGGACGGATCCAGCGCTAGGCGTTTCCCCTGACGATCAACGGGGACGTCCTCAACAGCTCGCGTAGTTGTCCGTCCATGCATCCTCCCCCCCTACTGCGTGTCCAGCTTCTGCTGTTGAAGCTGGTGCATACTTAAATAGCTGCAGATAGTGCTAACTCTGCTACGTTAAAAGAGAAGCAAGAACAGAAGAAGAAAGAAAATGTATAGAATAGCCAGCTTGTCGTAGCCAGACTGGACCGAAAGGAGTTAAACGTCGCGTCGTACACTTCTTTGTGCAATACGTCTAGCCCTTGATGTAGGATACTACGTATGGGTGTATATATATATATATATATCTACCTTGACTGGTTTGTTGATGTGTACGGGTGCGCAGGCAAGCGAAGAGGGAGATGAGACGAAATGTTGTCACGGTGATGTTTGGGGACACTCCGAGACACGCAGCTCGTTGTGGCCTCCGAAAGTCCCTACGGAGTTGCTCTCTTTCTGTACACTGTGAGCCCCGCGCTCACCGACGCACAGCACCAGACACGAGACAGAGGGACGCTGTCAGAATGAGTTTGTATGAACCACCTGCAGACTGTACGAAATAGTCTTGTGGCAGCTCGAAGAGGCAAATGTTCAGAGATGGAATCTAACAAGAACCCTCTTTCCACGGGATAGGACTATATGGTCATTCCAAGCATAAAAGTGCCTCGAAAAAAAAGGCTATTCGTGCTGACACGAATACTCACAAACGGCCACGCCTAGATGATACTAGACGAAAAATAAATAAGTAATATATATCCTCAAATTTATTTCTGCATATCATGTGAATGTTTGTGGTATTGAAACTTACATTTGTCTCCATAGACTCCCCACTCAGGAAAAAGGCATAATATGTTAATTCCCGCCTCTGGCCTTTAATTCAGATTTCCATTTAAAGGAAGATAGGTGCTTAATTATTTATAAAATATAAAGTCATGGTAGTCATTATATGTATTAGCTTAGATATAATATGATACCGTTTAGGACTGATGAAAGCAAAAGGATCCGAAAGCGTTCGATCACTCGATTGAGTTTATAGTTGAAGGCTCTCCACGTTCCACTCTTCATAGAAGAGTTTGTCACAATAGCTTGCGGTCCTAGAACATCGACAGCCTCGTTCATGATAATCTCGGATGTCGGTAGTACGCTAAGCAAGGTTGATGCTTATACAATCTGTTGAAATACTCAGGTGCGGGAAGCTAGCAAATGGACGTCCACGTTTGTCCCTTCATCGGATCGGAAATGAGAATCCGGCCAATCAACTCAACTAGACACAGCAGGGCGCTTTATCTGCTTTGGTCAGATTGCCACTAACCGGCATTTCTTCCTCGTCGTCTGCTGCTGCTGCAACTACTGCCGAATTGTCCGTTGCCTAATGTTTGTGACAAGCAAGAGAAGAAAAAAATTCCTTTTCTGTTTCATGATGGCTACACAGGTTGGCAAGCCATTTCATCGAGAGTCGATCTTGTCTCCTCCGATAATCGCCTCGTCATTTCTGCCCGTTTGCTATATTTATTACTTCAAAGATGTTAACTTTGTTTGCGTTATGTGCCGTTTGCTAGCACTATAATGTTACTGTGTATAAGAAATATTATATCTTTTTATTTGCATTTACCGCCTACCACGTCATGGGGGCTTTTTGCTGTAGTTACAGCAGTCACCTACGCAAGATTCAGCAATGAATCATCCATTAGAGAACTACAGAAAGAAGATCTGTTTGGACGAACCTCTTCGTTGGTTCGAGTTCGCCTTCTCTTATCCTACTTCAAGCAAAGGGTCCCATTTTACCTTTCCACGATTGGTTCCAGGTGGAGATATGGTCCAACGCCGCTGAGATTCGTCAGGGGTTGAGGGAAAGGTTAAGGGAGAACGAGGGGGGAGGGCGGTTGAGCTCAACGAAAGCTCATCATCGAATGCAGCCAGGATAATTCACCATCAATCAGCTAGCCCAATGTATGTATGCCCGCCTCTATTATTCCCCTCAAGTCGAGGCCCCCTAGCGACGCGGTATTGCGATAAAACGGCCCTCGCCTCCCCCATCGCTATTACTACGAGTCGCTGATCACCTCCACCTCTCGCTCTCCTCACGCTTCTATAGACAGCTCTCTCCCCCCCTCCCTCTCTCTCTCTCTCCAACCTATCATAGCGGCCTCGGTGTTCTCAAGCCAGTGCCAATACAATCAGTACACCTGTTCGTCGGCACAGGTGTCCGCTATTTCCAACAGCGCGAGCGCAGAAACGAGCGTGGTAAACGATACAGCGGAATATGGCCACGAGCTTGTTCATTCATTCGTTCGTTCGCTCTATCTCTAGCAGAGGGTTGCGAGGAAGGCTTATTGCTTCGCCACGAGTCCCTCGGACGAAAGATAATAGTAAACGGTCAGGTAGAGATAATATGCAGAAGCGAATTATTGATGCGATGTATGGCGGACATTGTAAACAAGGGCCGCACACGGGGATGGCAAGGTATTGTACAGGGACGATTAGATTTCGTACTACTAATGTATTCACATGTTGGTGGCATGTGTTATTATACAATATGTTATATTCGATTTCTAGGGGAAACACGACAATGATGGTGTGATTTGAAGAAATCAACCCGAATGTGATGAACGCCACTTCGCACTATGGCGTATTTAGCAAAGATATGCGTGGACATTAAACAAGGTAAGGTAAGGCTTTGAGAAGAAAGAAGAAAACTCTGCTTTAGTCGAAATATGAGTTTGTAATAATTTGAGAACCGTATATAATATATAGCTTGTCCTATGATATATATTATTATACCTTGTATAATTAAGCCAAAACGCATTCAAGGTGCTCGCATTTCAACATGAGTCCACAATGCTACTTCTCATACATATACCTATAGGGCTGATCCAAACGTTGCAGGAACTTTGCATTTGACGTTAAACTAGATGTTTTCTTTTCTCGGATTTTGTTTTAGTCGAAAGCGACACACATTAGTACCAGCAATGTACAGTCAAAAATTCCTACTCATTTGGGACAACATCTTGATTGAAGACGATTGATAGTGGTGATTCCTTTATCAATGGCATCATCTATCGATGGTGACTGTGGTCTACTGCAGTTACCTTAGATAGAACATGCCGACTGCTTGAAGCTGATCATTCGTCCATGTCACTGGATTACGACCTCATTCATTCATGCATTCACATCATTATCATTGTCATCATGACGGTAGCCGAACAACCACAGATGCACATAGCGATAGCCAGAGTTGGATATCTACGCAACTCGGAGCCGACACCTGCATCGAGGAACTGTGCGCGGTGCTACACAGCTACGGCACGGTGGATATAGAATGACAGCTGAAGAGAGAGAGAGAGAGAATATGGGGACCACACTAAGATAGTCAAAGGTGGTTTCCGGGAGGCACCGACTACCTCATCGGAGCCATAACGATGGACCTGTAAACTTTCGCCGTATAGTCAGCCTGTCGCTAGCTTGAGCCAGACCATTGTTGGTAGAATGCATTGTAAGTGTCACCGTTCACCGTCTCAGGTGCGAAGATGTTAAGGTCTCCCTGCTGTTAGAACCCCGGGGAGCATTCTTATAGCTATGGTTGGTCCAAACGATCACGATTCATGATTGCGACGAATTAATTATATTATACATATAAAATAATAGAATGTGTCTAGATTTTTAGAGCGAATCGCAACATGGGCCTCCTTTCGTGACTACTGAATTATTAGTCTCTACCGTCATTATCGTGTGGGAGTACTTTATGTGGTATATATATATATGTTATCTATTCAATATTATCACTAATGACTGGTGCTACTGCTAACGAATGATGTTGCGCAAACGATTGTCAGTGTTCTCACCTGGTCATCTTATTTGTCTGCCTCACCAATAAAACCCGATAGCAAATGAGACTCTAGATACTGTTCTCAAACGTCCGTTATCCCAAACTGTTCCCTTCCTCCGCCGGACAATCTGTCTGCGGTCAATCAATCAGATATATTTGAATGATACTCACGACCGAGTATCGATAACAGAACTATTAGAGTCATTGCATCGTGACTGTCATCATCATCATCATGATTATCAGCATTTCGAAACGTTTGTGACTATATTTTACTAAAACAGAATCATGCAACGATCATCTGCAGCCTAATCTCTGCGGTATATTCATAATATGGTTCAGTTATTGTTTGCGGCCAACCCAGAATCCTTCTCCCATCAGACATTTATCGATATTTATCCGCATTATATCATAACAACGAGAAAAGTGAATGGGAGGATATAGGTTAGTTCACGGCAAGATCCTGTGGTGATTTTATTTCGTTGTGAGGGTACATTTACGTCGCCATGTCGTAATGCCATGATGGCGTTTCTTATTCATATTTCGTGTCTTCTCTCTCTCTCTTTCGCCGTTTCGCCTGTTTCGTATGCAGGCAGAAGAAAGTATTAAATCATGTATTCAGACGTACGTTGGACTTTGGCAGTGTTCTGGACTCCGACGTCAGCAGGACGAACATACAATATAAATAAGATAGCTCAGTCGCGTTCCGTAGTGTTGCTGGAATAGTTGCAAAGCAGAACAAAGCATTCATTCCCGCCTACATTACAACGGGCTGTCCCTGCCCATTCCAACAAAACGACCCCATAGGTATGTACATACAGCATACAGTGTCTAGATGTACACTGTTTTTTTGTCCCCTGGATGGTTTAGTCGTGAGTGTCTTAGACTACTAGACCGGAGGGACACGTGTGTGTTGGGTTCAAATCCTGTCAGACGCGGAGAATCTTTGGAGTTCTTTATCATCTTCCTTTATCTGAAGATTCTTGTCAGGTACGAGTAAGGCAGAGAATAAGCAAAGGTGGCCCCGACAGGTCCTCATAGTAATACCTAAATGTTAAGAGCTGAGGCCTGTCAGATAGGGGAACAGCTGAGGGTCAGCTCAAAAAAAAAAAGAGAAAGATGTACTCTGTTTAACCTTCATGAGAGGATATATGGAACGCTCTAACCAGCGCACCCATTTATTGTATCTTCGGGGCTCATGTCGTCCACCAAATGCCCAGTGCTGTCTATGTGACCTGTATGTGTGTCAAACCTCAGCTTGAGCTGCATTAGGGACACGTTCAACAACCGTGTTAGCCACAAGGGTAATAAATTTGGACTTGAAATTTCGGCCCTTTTTAAACACACTCCTTTTATAAGCTACTGCCGACACTTGGTCACTTTTTGTAAAATAAATATTAGAATGATAGATATATTAGATCCGGATTTTCCGATTACTATAAGTGCTGCTAACTTGCGAGAGTCTAATCCCCACTAGGAAAAAAAACTAGTGTTAGTTCCTTAGTTTAGCCTTTCGGGCATCGCTCGTCCAGAGATGGATTTCTGGATAAAAGAAATTCGCGTCAATAACGACGACCCATTCAACGATCGATTTTCGGACATCTGCCTCGGTTCAGAATCGCTTTTGCCTTCCAGGCCGTGCTGAATGGACCTGAACAAGTGGCTTTCCTCATGAAGCAAATTCTGGCAATTGTCGTCAAAAATCTGTTTTCATGGTCAATAACGAGCTTGCGCAGAAACAACTGTTTTAAGCTGAACAAGCAATGACTTCTTGCGAATAGTCCCGGGGTTCTTGCGGTAATTTCAGTGAGTTCATGTGGGACAGATATCCCTCGTCCTTTGGGATTGTCCCTAATGCATCGAGTCGATTCAAGACATTGAGAGGAGGAATGCCTAATTAACTGAATCACTAGCTGAATAGAAAGCTTGCTCGAGCGGTCTGTGACGGATGCTCACGTAATCTAGCCCGCAGGATATTGTCATCAGATTCTCGTTGTCAAATAGTCAGAAATCTCTCACTTTAAAGAGTTGGAACCAGTTTCAACAAACTCTATCAGATGCGGTGTATGAACAATCTTGGTGGGGCAGCATTTCTTCCAACGTGAAAGTATTGATAGTATAATGTAATTTTAGTAGTACCGATCTACTAATAATAGTAGATCGGTTATTGTTAGTAATACTTAATAATAATAATTAATAATACTGTCAGTTATTGTTGATGCATGTATTGAATATTAGTATATGAATTATGTTATCGCCCACAAATAGCCCATAAACGCATGTCGTATATTTGTCTTCTATGGATTCTTCTGTTGCAAAAGGACGCAGCAAACGACGTAATAAGAGGTGGTACAATTGAAGTGTCAAATGTGATATACAAGTCCTGACTTTCAATGATACCTGCACACGACCAGTGCAGTGTTATCCGGTACGGTGGAGCATTTTGCCTTAAAACTCGAATAAGTAGATCATTTACCAAATGCGGACAATTCAAGTGACATGTTTTCCATACATAAAACGTTTGTATTCCTTTTAAGTTATCCTGCAATTTGGACCAACTTGGAACACCTACTAATTTCATTAAATATTCGCATTGCAATCTCATATGCAGTATGCATCTTCGTATCGGACAACGAGATCACGTCAACAGTAAATAACAAGAACCTTTCATAGAAGCCCTATTCTTTGTAACCTTAATAAAATACAACGTTTCAAAATGAGAAAAAGTAAGTCTCTTTCTTTCTAATAAATTATCCAAGTTATTGCTATATAAGAATGAATGTGAAATATTTGCGTAACAGCAATTAAGATAAATGTTACAGCGGCTAACTTGAGGCAGGTCATCACCGTGCCTAAAGTCCTCAACAAAATTAGGTTTGCCGCTTATTTCACTTGAGAAGGTAATTAGCAAACTAAATATTCTAATAAATGAATTCCAATCTGAGTTGGCAACGCCAAATGTCGCGATTTAATCACAAACACCATAAATGAAATATTTGATGAATTACGGGATATTTTATAAACATTTAGGAATAGAATAGGCACAGCTTCAAATGTGCTAAGTCGGACCACCCGATAGTGGGTCATAGTCCCGTATCGCAGGTTATGCTGTGATCTCAAGCGGTGCGAATTTTTCCCACAAAATTTCTCATAGTTATGCCGTATGGACAAGCACCTTTACAATTCGTTTTTTCAAAGTCTGATGGGAAAGACTGGGGGTCAGCCAAAAACAAAAATCCATATATATATATATATATATATATATATATATATATATATATATATATATATATATATATAAATGCATAAGTAAGTTCATATAGCATTCGATCACAGCGTTCAGCACGCAGTTGGTCAATCAGATGCCTGTATATTGATATTATTAGACATAGACGTTGTGCAAATATTAGGAATAATTTCTAATAATAACAGTAATCATTGAATCAACAGTTACCAGGCGTTGCGTGGAATCAATGCACATACATGTCTGTGTTATTTATACCCATATGTTTCACGTGTTAAATAATCATGTTCATAAATGCTAATGCTATATATATATATATGCGAGAAACAGAAATGAACAAATTACTCTATTGGACTGTTCATCTGCGGTTCAGTTCACTGGCTGTTGGCGACAAACGATTGCTCGCTCGTCGACGCGGACCAACACCACGGCCCAACACCATACTCACTGTGCTATATATCCCATGCTATGTTATGTCATACGCAATGCAGCCGCGCTTTTTAGCTATACGTTCACCCGTTGTTACGGCCACCCCAACGATCAAGTGATGCGCTTGTCCTTCAACTCTGCGCTATGCAGCGGCAGAAGGTTTAGGTCGGGAAGGATGGCGAACATTGAACATGGAAGCAAGGACAGTGCGTCTTCTTTCGCTATTTGTTTGTGTTGCCTTCGTTGTATTCGACGAAGCGACCGACCAACCAACCAACAGACAAACTCATCGATCTCATTCCCCTACACATACACACATGCTACTACTGCTGCTGTTATTTCTACTATACAGATGCTGCTGCTGCCACTGCTCTATGATCGTTTCGTACGGTTAAGCCTTGTATGGTTTTCTGCTGCTTCTGTTGCAGGTCTCCACTGCGATCCAATATCACTTGGTTCAGCAGGAGTCGACAGGGCAGTCAGCGAGAAGCAATCGCATTGGCACACATCGACGTGTCATCCACCGTTCACCCTTACCTATCTGCCTCCCTATGGGCCCCGTCTGCTTGTTTGACGGGAACCAACCGCGGCCGCTCGTTCGCCCCTGGACAACCAAACAGTCATTTTCCTTTGAGGCGGACAATTGCGCAGGGTTATCTGTTGTCGAACCATAGCAGGGTTATCATATAAGCAGAGACGTCGATTCTGCTTCTTGATCCCCATTGCTTTGTAAATTCAACATTATTATTGTGTTACCGGTAGCTTCAATAAGCATCAGCTGATATTACTATAATTCGAGGCCAGCTATATTGTTTCCATTGTGGATCACTTCCTTAGGTGATCAGATCTGTGATCTCATCGTGTTAAGATACAACAACCAGGTCGATAGTAGTGACATTTGGCTCAAAGTAGCATTAGAGCAGACATCTGCGCGAAGAACGCCTGCTGAATGACAGCTAGTAAACATCAGATTCGCTTGTTCTGCCACTGTGCCTGATCAAAACCTGATCAAGGCGTGCAAACATTCGACTGCAATATGAAATACTGGGTCCCGAAAAACATTTTGGATGTGATTTGGCCATTTGACGATGCTCACAAGGGAAAACAAGACGATCAACGAAGATTTCGTAGCTCAAGGAAGGTGTTCAGCCTAAGAACACATGCTTTCACGTTGCATTTAGGTTATTCCCTATGAAGGACATTGTTGCCATAATTATGTTTTAATTATGATTGTTGCAAATTTCCCAATGATTGCTATACCTTCTATCCTTTCTATTTTCGCAAACATTTGTCCCAAGTTCTGTATCCTAAACGTCACTCCACTTGAAACTGCTAGCTGCGGATAGTGTTATCGCATCCCGTCGATTCGATTCGTAGAGATTGGATCGAGTTCGCGTGTGAGGGCAGGATGCTTCTTTCTCCTCTCGTTTGCCGTAACCATTATCAGAACATGGAAGCGATTCTATCAGAGAAGAAAGAACTCGCCCAATCGACGCAGAACTGCATTGCTCGCCGGCGGCAGCTCGATTGATTCGGGTCGAACGAGTTCGAACTTGATTATATTGTATCAGGCGATCGGTTATATAATAATGTGACTCCCAGGCATATTCTACTACCACAACCGAGAATTTGTTATAACCAAACAAGAGATGACGACGGGCTATGTAGTAATCCGCAAAAATTCACCCAGGAGGTTGTTGTTGTTTAAACAACCTAAAAAATTATCAACAATAGGAAAGATGAAGCAACAAAGAACCATCGATTCGAACCACTGCTGCTGCTGCTGCCGTTGCCGCCGGATGGACGAAATTACTCTCTGTCTGTACTTCGTTTTCAATGGTATGGTACAGATCTGTTCGAACTGCCACAAAGGAAAAATATGCGTTTCCCTTACTCGTCGCGGACTCGGTGGCTGACATGTCCACAGTGTGATGAGCGGCCCGGTGGCCGGATCGGGTTAGGTTGTCGCTGGGTCTTGCCCCTGCCTTTCTGTCTTCCTTCCTTCCGGAAGCAGGTGAAGCCATCTTGCGCGAATTAATCGACCGGCACGACACGATGCCGAACGATCCGAGACGATGAACAAGCACAGCTCCTTGCCCCATGACATCTAGATATAATATTATAAGATAGAACACAGACTCAGAAGCGAAATCAAACAACGCCATTGGCAGCAGCAGTAGTAGTAGTAGCGGTCAAGCCGGCGCTGTTCATTCTGTTCATCAATGCTGTCGGGTCTGGTCCTTCCGCCGTTTGGTCCGTCAGTGCGATTGCCGCAAAGTATCTTTCGCCATCACTCTCACGTTGAGGGAATGGAGGAGGCATTTCCCGAATGAAGACAGCCGACGTGGCGTGTCTTCTCACCCCGATAAGACCAATCAAAGGTAAGAAGGAGGGACCTTCCCGATTGGTGGGACCACACAGCTAGATTACATTAACCAATAGAGCCCGGTCGAGTCTTGTTCATTGCCGTGGCTAGTGCCGTCTTCTCCGGGTCAAATATTTCTAGAGATGATCCCGAGTGATGCTGTCGTTGCAATAGTAGCGCCAGCTGAGTAGACGTGGTACTTAAATCACCGCCAGTCAGTCAGTCTCTATTTATGGCAGATAGCTTCTTGCTCAAGTGCAGGGTTTGCCGTGAGGCCAGCGCGGCGATAAACGGCTGACCAACAACTCGGATACAGAGACAGGCGGACAGACAGATAGTAAGACGCCGAGAGCGAGAGAGAGAGACAGCGCGTTCTTGTATTATAATATAGTTGTAGTAGTTGTGGCAGCAGATATTCCGGGGCCGTCAATGTGGCATCGCAATCCATCTCAATCTCACCGACGGTGGCCCCCGTTGTATTATTATATAATGTAGTCTATAGTTGGTGGCATCAACCCCTGGGAGAAAGATAGAGAAAGAGGAGAGTTAAATTGTGCCTTGAATCCGGTGTCAAGATCAATTTGTTTCGCCACGCTCTATATATATATATATATATATATATATATATATATATATATATATATATGTATCCCATTCAAGTAGCCACACGAAGGGAAGGTTTTCACATAATGCAGATAGCATTCGATAGTCGTTCCCGGTGGCGTGGTGCATTCGTACGCGCCTCGCAACCGGAAAAGACACGTAGGTGCACGGGTTCGATTCCCACTGTTTACATTTAGGGGACCCGTCTTATGAAGCAAAAGGAATACCATTGAATACCATTAAATGTTTGATGAGTGTCAGCCAGAAAACATTTAGCCATGGATACGTTGCATTGACAATGTTTAGACGGCAACGTTGGTAGTGCTCAGGGATATTGCGTGAGTAAATAGACCAGATCAATATCCCAGGTTCAAATCCTGCCGTGGTCTCAGGGTGGTGCCCATCCGACATTTTTCACTAGTAACGCAGCCATGACATGATTATGTGCCGAGAAGTGTCTTTCGGTAGGAGAAGATCCGAGGGCCAGCAGCTGCCTACGAAGAAGACTTTAAATTTAACTATAATAGATACATAGGGAGCTACTTACTTTCGATTTATATCGTCGAGCAGTCAATCGCTTCCATGAACGCATGGCTCCAATATCCGTATTTAACAAGCAAATACCAGAGTAGTTATAGATATTTTATGACCATGTTGTGTTCTTTGTGACTTATTGCCATCCACACACACTTGCTTACTTGAAATACATCAGATTGTAAACACACACCCACAGACGAGCGTGAAATTAAGTAAGCTATTCGTTGTCTTTGTAGAAATTTCGAGGGCGAATAAACTTCTAAGGATACATTTCGACATGCCCTTGTTTGCTCGGCACGAGTCAGCCCGACGAGTACGTGCAATGAATGCCACGTATGCTTTTGTTTAGTTTGTTCTAGCTTGCTCGAGTAAAACGGGGTCTTTCAACTGCAACGTTGGCTTGCAGCGATGCTAGGCAACCCCTCGCTGGCGGCGGAAGATGACCACAGACGATGCGCAGAAACACCAACAGCTGCTGCAACAACAACAACAACAACAATAACAACAACAACAACTCAGGCTCACGCCCGGCGACCCAACGTTATTCTTTCGTTCTGTCACCAGCATCACCTGTCTGCGATGTTCGGAAACCTGTCCGCCGTTTTCTACCGCTTGAAGTAGATCGGACATAGCTAGAGTGAGCCGGATTACTTCTTTGTGGCTCTTCCACCTTCGCCCTTGGTGATCCCGGCAATTTCTACGATAACAACAACAACAATAGGTACTAAAAAAACTAAACTTCTTCGCGCTAACTCTCAGCCAACACTTAACGCCCACGGAACAACAGGTACTAACACCACGTTTCACTTCGCCTGTTGTGTTGTTGTTGTTGCTGTTGTTCTCAACAGTTGACGCCGCTATGTGTAACGGCATGTCGTCACATGACTTGCACCACCTCCACTTCAAGCACAACATCTATGTTCTACGTATTAAGGCATTAAGTTCACTCGTTCTCTTTCCTTCAGCGTGTACGGTATAACTTCCCAGATACGTAGTAGTAGAAGCGCATAGACAGACAGTCACTTATATATATATATATATATATATATATATATATATATATATATATATATATATATATATATATATATAGAAGCAGACAGAATATAGCAGGGCATATGTTTCGTACATCCAGCAACAACTGTTCGCGGGCCATCCCCATAACAAAACTTTCAGCTATGCTGCAGCCTGTGACTATGGCGACTCTGCGTTGCTTACTGTCATCCTGCTTCTACTTCATGCTGCCTTGCTGTACCGACTATTATATATATATATATACATATATATATATATATATACTCCTTCCGCTGGTGGTGGTGTAAGTGTGCGGTGCAGGCAGGAAAAGGCAGCGAGAGAGACAAAAGAGGAGAAGCAACGAAGAGCACGTTAATGTGCGGCCGCGGGTGTACGCTCTCAGATTGTGATGCTCCGGAGCTCCGGGGCAGAACTCCTCCAACCGCCACCAGAACCATTGGAGGGGAGGGTGTAACACAGGCACAAGACCGACCTCCTAACGGTCTATGGCAGACATTTCGTTCCACTGGAGAGCGATAGAGAGAGAAAGAGAGAGAGAGAGGATGCTGAGGATAGTTGTTTGGGGTGGGGGTAGTGAATGGGAGAACGAGCGAATGTAGGGAGAAGCCAGGGCAAGCGAGAGTGGTGATAGCGGACTGGTGGCAGATGAAGCTGAAGCCGTTTGGTTGCCGCAGTCAACGCCACCGCTACCAGCTCTGTACCAGCCGAACCACTAGCATTACAGCATCAGTACCACAGTCTGCAGTGGCTGTTGTAATTTCTGCTGCTGCAGTGCTGGTGGTGATGTTAATAGTAGCAGTAGTAGTAGCATTGCTGTGAAAGCAGATGGTCCTCAGGGAAGAAGGGAGATTCCGCCAGGACGGAATTGTAAGCGGGACTTGCTCCGTGGTCGCATTGCACGCTGTCGTGCACGCGGGCATCCGTCTGCACGTCCAAATGCCGAGTATTGCAAGTAAAGTGACGTAGGAAGAGGGGACAGAAACCCGACATAACCCCCAACTCACTCTATATGGACCACATACGCCTTAACCGTTAACACAGAGCGGAAGATAGAATATCATAGAAGTGCTCCCCCGCGGCGTACCGTCAAGCAGATGGGGAATAAAAATAAGTCAAAGCTGCGAAACCCTGATTCACGTCTCATGGCCTTTACGCATGAGAGGTGAAGAGTAACCGTAGGCTGGCAGCTGTATCTATCCGTTGATTGACTCGACTTCTATCAATTGATCGATCTCATCTAATCTATACCCATCGGGTGAGTGAATGAATGAGTGCAGGCGAACGAACGAAGGAATCAACGAATGGATGGATGGATATTTAAAACTACCCAATCGAACGCTATCTCCCACTGGGAAATGGGACAGTAGGAGCTACCTATATGCGCAACCTGAGCGTCTTTCTTTACTCGTCCATGCGACATTATATATATATTATATATATATATATATATATTAGGTTGGGCCATAAGTACCCGCCGTTTCATAAACAATGGAAAAATGACGCTCTCACATAGATTTAAACCAATTCACATATTTATCATGTACTCCCCATTGTTCTTCACGACCTCCTCCCACCTTTCAATAAGCTGATGTTTTTTTAGTTGAAAAAGGCGACCAACCCCCGTTCAAGGTCCTCTGAATCGTCGAAATGCCGGTCACTCAAAAAATTCGCCAGTGAACGAGACAGGTGGTAATCTGTTGGAGCAAGGTCTGGCGAATATGGTGGGTGCGCAAAAACGTTCCATCCGAACGCTTCAAATCCCGCTTTGGTGTTTCTCGCGATGTGGAGCCTTGCGTTGTTGTGCAGGAGGATAAGCTTCGATACCAGTCGGGCTCGTAATAAGTGGAGAGGGGCCTTCGTGGAGAGGGCAGCAGGTTCAAACGAACGGCGGGAACTGATGGCCCAACCTATATTAATATATATTTGATTCACGGAATGCGCCGATATATTGTTGTATAATGTAATTGTAATATATAGTGACAAGTTGTTGTTGAATGTGGTGAATCATGGACAACAAGCGAATTGAGACCCGATACGGGTCAGTTGAATGTGCTGCCTTTATCCTACGGGAGGAATATGCATACAATATATTCATAACGATTCGATCGTCAGCAACAAGACAGTTCAATTGCGTCAAAACATTTTGTGGGGTCTGCGGTCATCCAGCACCAGTTCAGCCACCAAATAGGACAACACATTTTACTGTGGCGCAGTAAGGAAATCTATTGTATACATGTGATTGTGAGCGTAGGAATACTTCAGCTATAAATTTTCCGGGCTGACCCACAGCCAACATTTAACGTCCACGGTACTACTTTCGGCATTGCTTCATAAGACGGACCCCTTTAAATGCAAATGTCCAACGGTGGGGATCGAGCGATCAATACTACGTGTCTCCTCCAATTGTCAAAGCGCACACGAATGCACCACTCCACCGGGCTTGACAGGAATATCTCAGCACACACACACACACAAACTACGCGAAATTACGTTTGACTAGGAATATTTCAGCTAGTCAAACGTAATTGTGCCTAGTTTCATCACACCAATAAACCCTTGTTTGTGTTTATTGATATGTGTGACCATAGCTACAAAGAAATTTACATCGAGCTTTAAGGTCCATCGAATCGTTCATACGACGCGTCATTCACTTTAAATATTGGTGTATACTTTCTCCTCACTCTCTCCCCCTCCTATATGTTCACATGCACCCAACAGCAACGGAGACTTTGAGTAACACTGAAGTTATCTAAGATATATATGTTATTTGCAAACGGATGGGTGACACAACTTCTTGCTGACCGAACTGAATAGTCTCATGTATATATATATATATATATAATACGTAGCGAAGGAGGCGTTCTTTGTGCACGGAGAGGGATAAATCTAGTGAAGCTGCCAAAAGGAATATTAGGGAAAAAAATTGCATTGAAAAAATTAAAAATTTGCACTTGATTGGGGGGCTTTTGAAACGGAGCAAAAATTCGAACAGTGCATTAGGAAAAAGCAATTAAAAATGAAAACGCAGCCGCTCTTTGCGTCAACTCCTTGATTCACACTTATATACAGGGAGAGGCACATACTTACAATACATGCAGTTACTGATTCTCTTCTACGGTAGATGTACACTAAATTTATATTATAGCAGATGCACTAGATGATACAGATCATTTCCTAGATGATAATTTCCATCTTAGCGGTGAACGGGGTGGCATTCCACCGCGTTGGAGAGCTACACTCGTTCCATTCGACGATGGGTACACCCCTACACCTAAACACACAGTCACACATTACATAGATAGATAACTACATAGGCAAGCAGGCAGAATTCCTGGACGATTCTCAGCGGACCCCTAAACGACCCCAATGAGATTCTCATCGTGCAAATGAAACTCATTAATGGCCCCCTTCCCACATTTTTCCTGCTCAGCGCGAACTCATCGTCATCATCATCGTGATGACTCTTCTCGTCCGCCACCCCCCAACTGTCGCATTTCGCCAACGACCAACAACGGCTAGCTAACGTCCACCAGTAGTAGTAGTTTGTAGGTTGGCCACATACAGTAACACTTTTCGAGGATACTGTTCATCTAGGCACAGTGTGGCTTGCACCCCTGACTCCCTCCTACTGTTGACCGGGTGAATAGATAGATACAAAGGCACGCGGCTGTGCCCCACGTGTGCTCCGATGCTCTCCTGGCCCCGAGAGATCTGCTCACCTCGTTGCTTGCATCTGTCCGTCTGATGTGTGTCTCTCTCTATGTCAGCCGACGTGTCTGCTTGTAGCTGTATGCTAATAATCTATGTGCAGAAGTGAATTCTGTTGGTATATGCGTAC
This sequence comes from Stratiolaelaps scimitus, assembly GCA_019614645.1. Classification (NCBI taxonomy): domain Eukaryota; kingdom Metazoa; phylum Arthropoda; class Arachnida; order Mesostigmata; family Laelapidae; genus Stratiolaelaps; species Stratiolaelaps scimitus. The sequence continues at coordinate 1,279,386 of JABWDB010000038.1, forward strand.
ATGTATATACAGTTATAAGGGTGGGTGTGTATGTAGCGATGTTGGACAGCGACGAGTAGATCACATTTATATGTAATGCCCTATGTACGTATGCATGCACATTTTTTGCTGAGCGAGGTTAAATCCTTATTTACATAGCGAACAGGAAAATATGAGGCTATGTGTAGACGTGTACTCATGCGCGTGTTGAGCTTTATCTATGATCGTCTTCGCGCTGAAGAAAATAACAGCAGCTGAGGGCAGTCCCACGCCACGGGAGCACCATGGGATGCGATGACGCTCATCAGGCGAATGAATCGATGAATGAGTGAGTGAGTTGCCGAACCAACCACCAAATGTTTCTCGGTCCAGCCGAAGAAAACTAATGAAATTTTTACATTGCAACGCGTTGTGTACCTGTCTTTTTTGCGCGTACGTGCCTATGCAGGCAGCAATAGTAGTAATAATTAAACCGTTGTAATCTATTTTTAGTTAATTCATTGTCACGGAATCTATTTCACTAGCACTAGAGCTAACATCGAACAACAAACATGGCGTTAGACATTGATAAACTGTAACACAATCAGCGGTGACAGGAGTGAATTGAAATCGAGGACCGTAGTGCATCTACTGAAGCGGTGAGTTTCCGAGAAATAACAAAAACCAATTTAAGCTGAGGTTTCCTTTTTTTAAAAAAAATAACCCAAAAAAATGTCGACAGTATTGATTTTGCATTGTTCCCTATCGACGGACACCCAAAATGCAAATGTGCAAGGGAGAAGATCCAACATCATCATGATCAAACCTGCGTGTCTCACTTCCGGTTGCAAGGCGCCCCTAAATTCGCCACACCACCGGGTGGCTCAACAAAAACTACAATATGAACCTACATACCATTCGCATACAGAAATACACGACAAACCACAACGGAAATGAAAATGCTTAGATGATACTGAATTGATCACATTGATTTAGTCATTGGTTTAGTATTGCCTATATTCCTTGCCCGTGGTGCTGGTTATTCGAAATTATCTCATTGTGTATGGACAATGATTTCTAATAGGCGTTTGTGGGAAGGGCTACGTTTGCAATGGGGATATGCATCTATTCCGTAGTTATGGTCCGCTCGGCTTCGTCGTGGGGAAACTTCCATCCACCCATCCATCCATTCATTCATCTGTCCATGCATGGCTCGTCGGTCTAAGGACACTGGAGCTATGCCAAGGAGCAAAGACTAGGGAGACTATAACGGATCACGTTGCACACACCGGGCCCACATCCGACTCAACGAGATCAGATCCTGGACGCGTTCCCAACCGACCCACGGGAACAGAAGGCGTGACATGGGTGTGTCTGCAATTCGTCAGGCCAAGCAGAGATGCCGCGACAGTTACAGGTTTCGACTGCTATAGTAATAATAGTGCTTCAACGGAGAGCGAGAGAGAGAGAGAGAGAGAGAGACAATTATATAAAGACAGCCCAAGGATTCGGCCTTCACTTCATAGGAACGTCAACTTAAAGAAAACAGGAAAAATACACAAAAATATTTCAAAAAGCGATCAACCTTTACCGAAAAGAACGGCATGTGGCCATATCATCAATGTATGCTATTATATGTGAACGGCTGTGTTTATTCAGAATACATAATAGTGATGCGCAATTTTCCTGATCATTTAAAAGGTACTTTGAAGCAAGTACCATTAAAATTAAGAGAAAAATTATCCTGGCTTTTTTTATCACAGCAAATATAACAATAATAATTAGACAATGCAGTTATTGCTTTTAAAGACAGCGGATACCATTACAATGTTTGATTCCACATTCAAATGTGCGGACTTAGGTGTGTGGCTGAAGAGATCTCCCTCATTAAACAGTTGTCCTTACTTATCCATATTATAGCTGACTTATTGGTCTATTTACGCAAGCTGTATCCAAATATATGAAAAGCGGTTCAACTTTCTAACCTTTCTCTATCTCAACGCCAATGCACTAATTACAATTTTCTCAAGCTAGCCCTTCAATTTCATTAATGAGATTGGGCCCGCGATTGGCATGTTCTTGAAGTTCGTATTTATAACGCTGCCCCTACAGCTACATGCAGTTTGAGGACGGTAAGAACGATGACACGAAGTGTTGCTTGTCTTTCTTATCCGAATGGTCGGATCGTTGTCGTCACCTTGTTGTTCGCCTCGTCTGATCTCATAGCAACCGATCTGATAGCCGTCGCCGCAGCTGCGCCTCCTGTCAGATGAACTCGGTCGATAGTCACAAACCGATCGAGTAATTTCCACCGTTCGCCTCTCCCGTTTGCCATCGACAAGAAAGCAGCGGGCTCTCCCTCCCGACTACCAGTCTGTCGAATAGCTTTACTACCACCACCACCGCCGCCGCCGCCGCCGCGGCAGCCGTGTCAAGACACACATGGTAACATAGAAGACGGACGACACAAGTCGTCCCACCAATATCTCTCTCTCTCTCTTTCGTTGGCCTCTTGTCATAGTATTGTAGTGGTAGTAGATGATATCTCGAAACGTCAACGGACTGTAGTGGCGAACCCACCACTTCGTTCGCTCTGCCGACTGCTGCCGTGCGTGCTTATGTCTGTTGTTTGACGAGGTCAATGTTGGACATTGCGCCTTGATGTGAACTGACTAATGGCGCGTAACGACCCCGTCATTATGATCTCTGAGGGAAAGTGAGAGAGGTGGGGAGGAGGTGGTAGAGACCCAGCATAGATTGACTAGAGCAGAGGGGCCGCGACGGTGGCGGCGGCGGCGGCTGCCCTGTTGCGACGAGACTTCTGTCTCTACCACGAAGCCAAAGACAGCAGGACCTATGGGAATGTAAGCCAAAAGTTCTGACCACGAGGGTGCGTTCCACACACTGCACTGGAATGATTCTAGCTGTTTTTTATACATCGCCGCTTCTTACAGTTCCTCCAGATGCCTGTCTCATATATGTAAACATAGATAGCCCTTGATAATAAATATTATAGATGATAATAATATCTAAAGATGCAGGAACGCAGCTTCATCGAGGTGAAATTATGCTTTCAACACGAGAATGTTTTTGGTAGCTAGTAAATGCAAGAGGACACAGCAGAAATTAATCAAAAGAATGCCAATCACAAAGGGATGACATCTGACCCATGATCCTTGTTATTGTTGCTGTTGTTATTGTTATGGTCTATGACAGCGAGGGTTCGACTCTGACGATTATCCAGATCGTCTGGGTGGATTAGGCTAGCATTTTTACATTTAGCATCTCGACAGGAATTTAGTTGAGTTTGAGTTAGGGAAATGCGGAATTGATGTTGGAATTTTCCGCAGAAGCTCTAAATATAAATAACTCACATGTATGTGCTGATAGATTATTATGATCTTTGTGTCGCTGAACCATGAAACAAACCTGTAGCGATGCAGCTCTCTTTCTTTATTTTCTACCATGTCGAAGGGGACGCCAGCACTAAAAAATGCCTGGCAATAAGCTATACTCATTCGGTAAAAATAATAACGGTGGATCAGTGCAAATGCTGACACAATATCTGGTAGCACTGCGACGAGCAGATACCATGGCGGTACTGTGTAGCACACTCAATTGCCCAGCGGCTAGGCAGCCCGGGTTAAGCAGCCCGAACCCGGACGCCATTCGTCTGCAGTGCTGGGCATACGAGACGAAAGTCACTCTCTGCAAAATGGGCATCTTGTCGCCTGCTTCAGCCATTCCCTAAGAAGTTTCACCGGTTACCTGAAAAGGTATCGTGTTCAAAAACCGTTTGCTCAGCGCGACTGGGCATCACTCGACACTAAAGTCGAAAGACATTACTGGTGCTTGAGGCCGCGGGCCATCATGTCACAATCAGAGCCGCTGTCACCAACCTATATATAGACACACGCTGCAGAGGCATACTTGTTTCACTTATTTCATGTGTAATATCATCGGGCTATAGTAAGAGCTGGCACCACAGATTGTTGTAGGTGCTGGATGCGCTGGTGTACTTCTGAGACGTCGTAAGACAGTGAATGATTCTCGCTCCAGTAACAACATCTTATTTTATAACGTTCTCTAGTGGTTATTGACCTCTACAGTATATATATATATATATATATATATATACTTCACAAAACAACTGAAAATTAGTACATATTAACTACATAAAGTATATATATATATATGACCTTGAAGCCAACTTATCCCGAAATGGATGGCGAAGCCTTGGTATTATTAAAAGTAAAGTTCAAGATCACCAAGTATGAATGGGTTTCTACTTAGGAGGATGGTATCTAATTCTGTTTCTTTTTTGAATTCTTGTGCAGAGAACGCACTCTAGAAGTGTTGAAACGCATGAATCTTCTCAGGGATGACCACACGAGTGCTAAGAATTGAGGAGATGGTGTCGGTTTTACATGAACCTGCTGTCGCTGTGTGGACCCTTGTGGGCGTTTGACGTCGTCGAACGACTCTTACCTGGAAGATAATCGAAACAATCATTCATTAGAGTTCTAATTAATTGACAACTGTGCCGACATAGTAGTATATATATAAATCAATTTCTGTCACTGAAATGTATGTTCAGTCTCTATTTAGAAATATTGGCGCCAATATGTTTCAACTCAAGTACGAACAGAAGTACTATTTTTTCGAGAATTACAAGCTAAAGTCCAATATCGACACTAAGCTTCACGACCAGGCTATTTACCACTCTAGTGTGAGACCCTATACATTAGAATGGGCTTAATGATCTCATGCTTCTTGCTTACGGTTAATTCTTGTTGAATAAAAAACACAAAAAAACACTTTCGTCCAACAAATGTGTTGAAAGCAGTGACACACTATAACAGGATACACTACTGGTGCTATCTTCTAATGCATTCGATGTACACTGGATTTACCAAGTGTACAAACAAGTAGGGGGAGGCCAGATCGAAATATATATATATATATATATATATATATATATTGCCTGTTGACAAATCGCAGTTACTTAAATTAGGCTGGAACTCAAACACAGTTAAGAGTCTCTGAAGAGCGTCTATATTTAACTAAACAGGACATGACAGTACGAAGGCTATGGCGCTGGTATTGATCAGCCAGTTGTACACCTAGCTCGGCAAATCAACCTGGAAGTGTTGTAGGTAATAAATAAACTACACGTCGGAGAACACCTTTCCTAATTGATGATATGAAATAACCGCAGGCGGAACACTAATGGACTGAGTTGTTTATGTGTCGAATATTTTTGATTTTACAATCACGAACACGAAAGTGACAGCAAATTGCACTCGATAAATAGAGCAGTGCTGCCTTACGATCTGGATTTGATTTGAAAACGTAGTCGATTGATAAAATGTTCGTGAATTTAGCCTGTTGCAGACTTTTTGCCTCAACTTTTGGGCATTGTCGCATAAAACCGGAGATTGCCGTACAGTCACCAGTATAAGTCTAGTATCGTATCTACGGATTTGCGAAGAAATGACAGTAGACGATCACTCAACTCATTTCAGAACGCCAATAGACCATCTGAAAACATTACTGTTGGACCTAACTGAAGACATTAATAAAGAACCACCCAGACTGAACTGGGTCCGTGAGTATTATTATCTCACCAATTACCCACCCCGAATATCATCAGACCTATACACAGTTGATATAAAGCAATAGCTGCAAATCTTGTGAGGTATCAATCGACCTTGCACCCCTTCAAGAGCTAATCAAGGACGCTTAACCCAGGGCACTGCACTATAATCTCACTCAAGATATACGATTCACCCTCGTGGCTGCATTGCGTTCATTCCAATGGTCTTGCCGGTACCTTATACTATTGCTTATATAGACCTTACGTATAATGTCCAATTAAGTCTTTAATAATGACACGACGAAAAAGAAACAATAATAATAATAATGCCTAACCTCATCTCCTCAAATCTGGGATGTTTCACTGCCAACACAAATCACACATATGCACGTGTCATTTAAACAAATCAAGAAAAATGTTCTGCTGAGCGCCATTTAGAGCACTGTGAGCGCTTGTTGAAAACGCCAACAGATGTCATATCGAGACCTGATAGTTTTCCCAAAAATTGCATCGTTCTGGATAACCTCTATCCTACGAACTATTATTTTTGTGCAGCACAAAGTAAATCAGAAGAAAACTCTCAATCGGAAACACAAGCCCGGTTGAGAGTCTTCTTTCCTAAGGATAACCTTTAGGTGTAAGTGAACATGCCATTTCAGTGTCTCATGGATCACTATTAGACCGACGTATTTAGTGGCGAAGACATCGAGACCCCTTCACCATAAAACTGAATCGGTTCAATTAGGGCTGATTGATCTTTGAGATAGGCGAAACAGCGTAAAGCATGTTTTATTTGCGTTGAGCAAATCAATGAAGATAATATTATCCATGTAAATATTTTTGATTTACATGTAAAATATTATTATCCTTGGATGCTTTCCTTAAATGAAACTGGAATAAAATAACTTCCTCAAATAAACCTAGCCATCGCAGGTCCACTTATAATTTCATTTGGTATATGCAGCTTTTGATAAGAAAAACGTGGTAGCCTGAAGAAGCCGTGCCTGGGATTTTTCGGTTACTGTATCATTGGATCCCAATCGAACTTGTACGACTGTTCTTCGTCTTCCTCTGCGGTTTCGCGTTACCAAAGAGGTCAACCTTCCTCCGGAACTCACTCGATCGTTTGTGCTTAATTGCATCACTGGCTTTTACCAGCATCGCACTGTACACATCTATCGAATGTCTGACTGCTTGCCAGGTACCTTCTTGTAGGTGCTATCGCGACAATATCCAGCAGAAAAAACAACAAAACCTTCTTTTTGTAAGTGTCTCTTTTGCGGCCGTGCCAGCCGGTGACTCGCATTTCCTACTGGTGTTGTCGTAATAGACTCACATCTATTCACACAGACAATCAATCGATCGAACAATGGCCGTTTTTGGTGCTCATCCTGCAGATATTGCCAGATCGGGCATGCGATCACCCTGTTCTTATCTGTTAGCTTGTGAGGCACCCAACGATTACATTTGCCAGTTAGATTCAGGGGTTTCAGAATTGAAATAATGACTGTGTGAAATATACTGAAAACTGCAAGCTTTCGTGGTATTAAATTGCTTACGGAATTCTTAAAAGCATAAGTTTATTTTAAGACTCGTCGTATCTGAACGAAATTTGTCATACCAGTCTTTACAGTTGTAAATTAAGTTCATAAATCATTGCTCGACTGTGCCCAAGCGATAGTTCCATTTTGAACTATTAGTGTAGTCGATGACGCTTCTAATGTATATGTGATGATGTGAAACAAACTCTGACTTCAGTTCCCATGATAAACTAATAAAGCCTTAACCTTTACCGTTCGCCTGCTACAGCAGAATGAACGCATGTGCTACAAATTAAGCAATTATTTTAAGTTCAACTTGATATTTGCTTAGCAGTGTTTAGGTGTGTTTTCACCTATTGGCCATTTTATACGCGTTTGTTGCTCCGCAACTTGCATTGTTTATTTGGAATGACAGCATCAGACAGATTTCCTAGTTAATGTAGCAGGCACACGTCTGTTTAAGCTGTGTGATAAGAAAAATCGATCTCTATTCTCGATTTTATATACATAATAACAGAAAATAATAACCATAGCTTATTTAGTTTATTATAACAGATAAAAGTTACAATATTTAGAAACGATATTTCAAGCGTTACACGTCGTATTGTATTGTGAAGTTACTCAGTACAATGTTAAATAAGGGTGTCTATAAAACAGTAGAAGTACAAATACATCCATGGATCCAATCTGCGAATTTATTTCGTGAGGTACAATAAATCGTTAACCTAACATCCGTATACGTCTTTATTTGTTAATTTTATAATTGGGAGACCTAGGTTCAGTTTTAAGATACCCGCACAATTTTTAACGGCAGCCGTATGGTATAGTGTTTGTATGCGTGTATGTGCATGGACAGTGATATGATGGCCACGGGACTATTAATTTTTACCAACTAAGCGTGCGATTCAGCAGCAAACACATTAGGCCTGTCTTGGTAACAGTATGTATTTGTGAATTCCAGTTCGATTTCTCTGGGAATATTTTTCATTATAAGGAGCTCTTTGAGACATGTTAGTGTAAAAATACAACATGCCGATTGTCTCGTAGCCAAGCAACTACTCATTCTTAATGAAATCATATGGGATATTGAGCCGGTGTTTAACCACTGCAATACAATCTGAGCCAACTTTGTTCATCTATAATAAACGTCTCGGGACTTGCGGCACTACTCCTGCGACCGCTCAGGGAAACCAATTGTGCGAAACTTTATATCAGCAATATTCATTCGACCACCAACGACAACGGTGTCTCCTTTCTGCCGCTTGGCCGTTTCGTTAAAGTGGTTGTCTGAAATGAATTCAACTGAACACGAAATAAAGAAAATAGGATTGCGCTGTATAAATTACCCTCATTAGTCATCTATAATCACCTGTTCGGTATTATTTATTCCCATCTCTATGAAGAAAGAAAATTCGTGTCGGGACGGCTCATATCCTATTCCATGATCGTATGATATTTACTTACTATGATAACGCATCAAATTGCTACCGGCATGTAATGTACCTTTTAGAATAGATACATACAATTTTAGCAGAGAGCTCCCATAGATTCAGATGTAACATGGATTGTTTAGACTAACTACGAGATCGGTATATTGTCAGTACATGATGCCGGTTCATTGTGATCGATAGAATCTATCAGAAAATCAGCCGTTTCAATGTGAATTTCTTGTCAAAGTACATACTGGTTCAGAGGCGTGTAGGATTAGAGCCTGAAAGAGCCTTCTCCTTGAGGACGCCCTTTTTCGCTTGTCTATCTTTATATTGCATCGTATTATCGGCACATTGCTTAGGAAGTAGAGCGAGTTGAGTCTCGAGCGATTAATAGCACGACTCTACAGGTGGTGAATATAGACTATGCGTGGTTCTGAGGCTGAAAGCGAGAGTCAATGGAGAAGAGTGAGAGAGAAAATCGTTGCTTTGGCACTACGTAGCGAGGCTGCTACCACGATATCGGTAGGTGGGCAGGCAGTCTAGATTACAGGTTTGGACAGGTATTTATAGCAAGTGAACGGATACACAATTACCAGTTATGAGCGACGTCCTTCAAAGTAGCTCCCCTGGAGCACACAGACATCAAAGTCAAAAGCAAGACACGGCCAGTGACACGTGGTGCTCTTGCTGTATAGGAGAGCCACCTGCTGCGGCAGCAGCAGTTACCAAGAGTGGAAGATAACGGCGAGTATCGGCCATGACGGCCACGCTTAGCTTACAGGAGTTTATTGGAAATCATTAGTCTCGAAATACCTTCCTCCAGTCGCGGCATACCCTCAGCGTGCCATAAACATATATATATCTATATATATACATATATATGTGGTGTGTACCAAGGTTGTTAATTCACAAAGTGATATAGAATTATTTGATCGATAACATATTCGTACAGCCTATATATTTTTAGTAAAAATATTCTCAGCAAAAAAAAAGATTCCCGACATGCTTCTGGTCGTCGATCTGCAAATTCTACCCACAAGAATTCTCTGGCCTACCGTTTTCATCGAAACGCGGCAAGCGTCGATTAAATGCCGTCGGTAGTGATTATCTCAATTCGACATAGCATAATTCACAGGCACTTATCCTAAATTACCCTACGTGAACATAACGTGGTTAATTATGTTTGCGTTTAGTAGCAGTAGTATAGTGATGGTAGTAACCTTGGAGATCTTTTTCCGCGTCATTATCGCATACACAAGTGAGCTACCGACAGCTCCCCCCTCTCTCTAATAGCTGCCAGCAAAACTCACAAGTCTAAGCATCCATCTATGAATACATCCGACAGTATTGTCCGAATTCATTGCCATAAGCAGATATCTCAACACGATACGCTAGAATTACAAGTGGCCTAAAAAAGGAAATGTATCATATTTTTTGTCTACGTGAACTGTACGCTTTGTGGAAAAGAAAATTATTCGTACGGGATGTAACCCCTAATGAACCCTTTCTGATCGGACGAAGTCGGAGCTGCTTGTATCAAATTTGTAACATTTGTGAAATATTGCGACTTTCGTGCCGTATCAGCACGCAGTGACTATTGTATAATTAGAATAGGAATATCTTTGAAGCTAGTCATGGCACATAGATCTTAAAGTGGCAAGTCAAAATATAATATTATCAATATTTGTTGATCTAATGATAAAATCGACGACACAAATGATTTTATATTTAAGTAATGCTGTCAAACGCACTCTCTCTTTCTCTCTCCCAGTCGCCACCGAAATAATATCAACTATTATTAATCCAGTATCTGATAATCAAACTCTCGGAACCTGTACCCCTTCGGTCGATTTTGATGTTCGCGTGACGCGCAATATCTCGATAACGACCACGTTGGCGATCCCGAGCTATACGACCACGATTATGATTACAATTACTATTATTACTATTACAACATCTAACGCCAGCAAGGAGCATTTATTACTTAGCCAATCCACTTGGCGACCTTCGTTCAATCGTTCCTTCATTGTGGGAGTCCTCCGGCGCATGATTCATGCACGCAGCCGTGCATACATAACAGCCCACGCAGTCTTAACGTAACAACGATATATAGTATATGAGGCAGGATACGACGCAGGGAAGCCAGGACGGGACCGGTATCAATATAAATAAATACATTCAGTGGGACGTGCAAGTAATATATGTATAAATATATATATATAAACACCCTGACCCCATGTGTGCCACTACCGCCGGTAATTATGCTTACTTATATGGATAAATGAATGTATGTAATAATCATAATACTAATAATAAGGGATTGTTATAATTGCTTGTTAAATTCATCACAATTAAGCAGTGCTGTGTGCTTATGAAGGGATGTGTCTGGCAGCAATATCTTGGGTCACGGGCCATGTGACTATGAGGGAACGAACATGATAGTGGTGGTTATGGTAGTGGCTGCCGTAGTCGCTGCTGCTAGCTATGGCGTTTTATAGGGGCATTAGTTCCGCCGCCTCATGCGATGACTATGAGCGGTTGGTTAGCCATCTAAGCTGATCTGCTCTGGTTTATTGTGAGGTCGGAAAATGGTTTTCGTTGCCTCGCAACGCAATCACCTCTTGTGCTACTTCGGGTTTCGGGAAAGGTAGCGCGAGGCCAATTACCATAATGCATTATATGCCAAACGCATGTGCCGAACAATTAACTTTAAATTTGGGAAATAGAGAAACGTTTAACCGCGATGGGTGAATGAAATTGTATATTAGGGAATTAATTCTCTTAACAGGTAAAAAACAAAGCTGTAGGTACTATCGTATCTTAAATGCATTAGTAGTACCCATGTCCGATGATTAGTACTACCCAATTTATAGTATGTCAGTAGAACCTGATGAGTACATTCCATAATAAACTACACGCGACCTTGAACTGGCGGTCTTACGAAGCCCTACAGTATAAGGTGAGTAATGTAATTAGAGTAATGAGTGCTAAATGTCATTGAAAAAGGTGCTTGTCACCGGGGGCCCATTCAATACATCGAAGCCGTCAACGTTGGCTCGTTCTATTGAACATCACCATTCATCCAATGTAGAGCCATTCATGTTCTAAGAAATATGACCAGTCCTATTCAAGATTAATCGAATCGCTACTATTCAACTATTACGATGCGAATCTTCGCTCGATTGCGACACATCTCCTCCCCCCGCATTCGGTTTACATTGACACACTGCCATAACGGACATTTGTGTATCACTGTTTGCATGGTGTTAATCATCCCCGACCACAGCTGGAACACACGATTCGAATACGCCGATGAACTTACGGCGCAAAATGTCAGGAGGCTTCAGTGGTCGTCACATAAGTGCCATCTACCTTTATTATGCACGAGTTGCGAAGTAAGTATTGCAGCATGGCTGCACAATGATTACAACCGTTACACGACCGATTCGTGTCGTGCAGACAACAATCTATGTCGTTATGTTGTTGTCAGCTTGAATCAACATAGACATACAAAGCGATATGCATACACGCACCCGCACACAGCCAACTTCGAACATCGTCTGCACACCTATCGCGAAGTCAATGATGAATTTGTTTGGATAATTATGCGGGCAGGAGATGCTTGAACAAAATGTGAGGACCAACGCTACAGTGTCTGATGGCAGATCAGCCAGGCGATTCTGGCACAATAATCACAATCACAACAATGCCAATATCGGGAAAGATAGATGAGTTCCAAAGGCGTCTAGTGTACACTAGAGTGTACACTCAAACAACAAATAGTCAGGATTTCGTGAAAGCTGGCGACACTTGAAAGGTTGGCACTTGAGCTCTTGAGCACGCTAGCTAAATATCATAGCTAACTTGCTTTGCCTTGGTTCGTGTTGGGTTGTCGGACAAAGCATCACGGCACAGCATCGCCATGACTGAGAGACACCGGGAGAAAGACGACGTTGCGAGAAGAACACAACACTCACTGTACTAATGTAGGCTATATATATATATATATATATATATATATTGTATAGATAGACACGCGACACACGCGACCGTCTGCAAAAGCTATTGACGAATGTGTTAGGATCGCGGTGGCATTGTCAAGATTGCTCTCATTGACAGCAAGTGACAGAAGCCTCTCGCACTCTTTCAAAGGTGGTCACCATGTAAACAAGAAGATACACATTCGAGAAAGTCATCCATGAAACAAGGAACATATAGAGTGTATAACACCGCTGCTTGCTTCTATATGGAGATTACTAGATAATGGTCTTTATGTCACGTTTTCACTGCATGCGAAACAACCCGTTAAAAACAAACGCTGATAAAACCAAATTAATAGATGGAATAGAACAAAATAATTACATCTTTATTTAAGGAGGTGGGATGTAATAATTGTGAAACTCATGCAGTGCTCATATTGGCTGGATATCCTTCTTTAATTTCACTCTTGAATATTGTTTGTTCACGTCTCACGGTAAAGTCGGAGGGTCAGTGGTAGAGGCTGACAGTGGCCGGTTATTGGCATCTAAAAAAAATGGTTTACACATCTTGCCTGCGCTAAAACACGTTTCCTTTTGAAGAAGAAAAATTGGAATGTTGATTGATAATTGAGTCATTTATTATACTTTGGTAAGCTTTCACACACAAATAGCTGGATATATCTTACATCGTGTGTGATTTGAGCTAATTCCTTGGCTTCTGTCCGAATTTTTTACCTACCCCCCACATAACAGACATACGCACACATATATGCACAAGCAGAAATCCCGTTTCCTACAATGCAGTGGGTACGGCAACCCACAGCGTGGCGGGCGCGTTAGAATAAACAGTATCACATACTCCCGTGGTTCCCAAATCCGTTCCATCACCTTTCCTAAACATACCCCATCGACGACACACACATATGAGGAAAGACCTACAAGTCGATACCACCTTCGTACATGGATACCCCTTTCTGGGAAAGGAGAGGGGGGGGGTATCGTCACAGCATGATATAGGCTTCTGGCCTGTTCCAGCTATGTTATGACAGCAGTAAACCACACCATAACAGCTTGTCTTCATCTCGATGCGTATCATTCTTAATGAGTGGGGACACCTGCTAACGAAGTTGCCCCGTTCGTGGTCAGGAGGCATCAAAGCTACTCTGGTTCGTTGTCAGCTTCGCTACATGAGAAGGCGTCGATACTGCTGGAACGGTAGCACCACGCCCCCCGGGTGTCGACGCGAAGCCATCCATTAGCGTGGACGCCTCCTCGCCTTCCGCCTCAAGAGATGGCAGCTTCTGTCCCGCTATAACCACCCACACAGATATAAACACACATCCACGCAAGTGGCAGTGTGCCCGTCGAGTCAAAGCGTGGCCATACCGCCGTAGCCACGATACTGCTTATACTAACTTTCGTATGTACATATCGTGCCTAATCTATCGAAGGCGCACAATTGTACTCGTTCGGCTTCCGTCGATATTGTCCACACACACACACAGATACTAACACACGTTTTGCCGTCAAACACCTCTTTCGATTCTGTTTTGCATTTAACTTTCGCCATTCACGTTTTCATATCCTCTAACTCCGTCTACTGTGTTTCTGTTTATTTCATCTATATATATATATATATACATACTCTGACTATCACATAAATATCATCCACTGCTCTTGCTACCGTTTACTGTTGGCGACAACGTATCGCTTGCAAGGATGTCACTTTACTCGATCAGCTATATATATATATATATATATATAGCTGTATTAATATGTTGGTTTGCTATCTATCTATTGGCTGTACCTTCTAAAATGGGACACACGGTAGTGAATCTTTTCGCTATCCCGTGCGGAGGAGGCGTATATCGGTGTCAACATATTACACTTTCCTAGATTGGATTGTTCAATTGGTGTCCAATTGCTCATTCATGGGTGTGGACCGGCTTGTGTGCAAGGCCGGTTAACGTGTCTTGCGTCCCAATTTCATTTGTCGGCACAACTACTGTAGTACAACGCGGCCGAGCATAGTTTCACTCATGGTGATATCTTTATTAATAGCAATAATTGAAATGGTATATTCCCCGTTAATATAGGCTTCGTGTAGCCTTCAACGTGACCAGTGCAACCTGAAGGTGCCGTCTTTAGGGTCGATTCAAAGAATATTAAGCGTCTGGCCGATGATTGGCCTCTCACTGTCAAGTCCGAGAATGGCCGGCTTAAACGGCGTGACCAACTACGCTGCGTTGCGTTAAACCAATTCAATTTCATTCACATTCAATTCAATTACCGTCTCCTCTGAAGGTCACCAGCCTTCATTACCCCGTTCGTTCATTGGTCCATCTGAGTCAACTCACTATGGGAACTGCTCTCGGTCCATCGTCAGAGACATACGCATACCGAGTCTACAGAGGGGGATTGCGAACGAGATCCGGTAATATGGTGACTTGCCCGTCGGGCGGTTTCACATTGCCAGTCGAACGAAGCACGCTCGAGGGGCCATCCGAGGTGGAGCTCGTCTGCTGATGACGGGGACTGGAGACAATTTGGGGCATTCGCCGATGCTTAGGGACGTTCAGGAGGTAATAAAGTATGCCAACTTGTATCCTCAACTCGCTGCTGGTTCTTGGCTCGTTGACTCATGACAGGAGCGATTTCCTGTGTATAGGAACGTATGTGTGTGACTGCGGCGAACAATCGAACGTAATGTCGATGTCTCCGTGTCCCCAGAGATCAAAACTGGACGAATCGTCTAAAGCTCTTCTGATCTAAACTTCGCGTTGATTACGATTTCTGGCCATTGAGGCTACCTTCAGTCAATTCCACCGCCGATGTTTACGACTGTTTGATGACTACCAGAGCCTTGCAATCGTCTCCAAGACCATCCTCGATTCTGTGGGTAGTGGCAAAACGATTGGTTCTGTTTGCGTTATTTTATTTTTGATCTATTTGTGACGTAGCACTCCACAATCCATTCGTTGACAATCCCGTCAAGGACTGTAAAATCTTAATTCAACAGGCCACAATACTAGGTCACGAAAAGCAAACGTAAATTTGCTATAATCATGTTATCTATAAAATATATTGCGATTCAAATGGTGGAATTCTTCAACATAACGGAGAAAAGTCGAAATTTAAAGTGATCGATTATTATGCCCGTTAAGTTACAAAGTCGTCTGCGATTGGATACTCAAATTTAGAATTTGCTACACGTTTTGCCAACGAGAATCACTGGAAATATTGTTTACCTCTGGACATTATTCTAGTCCAGCTGAATCCACTAAAGTATCATAAGATAGAGACGGCCATCTAAGGATATCTTTGCGAATATCTGGTATTCTATTCCATCTACATGGACTAAAGCTTAAGCCCTCAGTCTAATTCAAAGTTGCCGCCAAGTGTCTTCCACCGTTTTTTTTAAATCTGTAAGCATTTTCCGCGCACACACCCTGTAGAATTCTGTACGCATCACGTATGATTAAAAAATGGACCCTGCCAGATTCACTTTAGACTGTTATCTGTTCAAATAGGTAGTCTATTTAGCATCACACCCAGAGGAATCTCGCATAAGGACTGCGTGATGTTCTCATTCCCCACATTGCATTGCATGTAAAGTACGATACGAACAGAATGTTCACTTTTTAATCGAGCATTTTAGATCTCTGTGTAAACATATTTACTGCAACGGAACAATAATTTATTTATATTTGGTGCATATGCAAATCGCTTGCGATATTCGTATGTGATCGATGTGCAAAAAGACTGTGGAGATACAACCAAATCAACGGTGTACATGCTGCCTTTACCACTTCATTTATTCAGGCCGGTCAAAGTGTGGATAGACTCAACGAGGCAGGTGACATTGCTGGAGAGGAAGCCTCTTTATCTGGCGGTTAGCCTAGGTAGCTGTTAGCGGGTCCATCAGCCACGGTTGCCTGTGAGGTAAGACGATTCCGCTGGGCGAAACTTTCTTATCTCGTTTTTACGTTCTTCTCGCCTTCCGTCTGTCTCCCTTCAAGCCACCAGACGAAGGTTCAAAGTCCTGAAACCTCCTAAAGCCGCAAAGGTATCGCCTCATCTCTATCTGTCCAATGTGGCTGAGCTCGTGAGACGGGAGGGAAAAAGTACGGATGACGCACGGCCAGGCATGAACGTACTTTTCGAATGTTCTGCGGGTCTGGAGCGACAACGACGGCAATAATAAGGTAACGAGGGGCATTAACCATGGGAATACGGTCTGCTTGACTTAATGTTGCACTCACATGTACTCAGCTAGTATGGATAGATTGCTAATTGGGGTGTGTGTCTCAATAGTTAAATATTGGCTACTTATCTTCTTCACAGAAGAACGACTGTGGAGTTTGTTTGCCTTTATTGAAGCAAATTCTTGGCGCCTTACTTTGTAGTCCTTGATATTTCTTATATGAAAATCTTTGACGGAAGACATCACCAATAGCTACCAATCAGTTGTTCTCGTTTCAATTTTGAACCAACTACCCGTTGGGTATAGTCCTCGTTGTTATGTTTAAATTATCCTCCACATAGAACCATAAATATATTAACTTTCTTTAAAATGCCAATCGACAATTAGTAGGGTGCACCAGTAGTAAATAGCTATGCTCCAGCCTACACATGGTCTTCAGAGTCGATTATCGATTGCTCTCTTCTATGGAGGGCAACGCTACCATTAAGGTCTGTTTGTTTGATTCGTTTTCCCCCTCCGTTTCGTAAAAGAACCGACTCCCACGAGGACAACAATTCCTACCTCCGCCTTACCTGAAACGGCGTCCTGTCGAAATCGTAAAAAAAAACGAGCCGAATTTCAAAAGGAAATAAGGGTTTTAGACATCGTATTATATTTGGGAAAGGTTTAATGGATGTGAGGTTACAATGTACAGCTGGTACCAAAGGTAGGATAATTGCATTCTTCATTTGGGATCGCTTACGCCAATCGTTATTGCAACCTTAAGGCTTTTATATAACCGACTGATTTGAGCCATAATACCACACACACAAAAATGTTATCCACAACACATGTTCCGTTTGGATTACGAAACCAGGACAGTCGTTGGTTTTTTTGAAACGAACGACTATTCAAGTATATTTCCCAAGGAAATATATTTGAATAGGCCTGTGAATGACCACGAAAAGGTAGTATGCAGGTATTTGAATAAGTACATAGCGTAGCATATTTTTTAAAAATATGACTGCTCCATCTCTGTCGTTGTCTATTTGATTGTGTCTGTTGGTGGTGCAAAGTAGTTCTTCGGCAGGTACACATGCTTATATTTAGAGCGCTCACATTCGCGCAACAAAAAAATAGGTGACTCGTCAATTGGCAAACACGGCCCTTTTCGAAGAAACGAGGTTGGGGAATCTCTGCCGCCATATTCCTCCGCGTAGTCTTGTACTTGGCAATTTTAGATTTAGCGATCCCAGATGAAAGCTACCCACCCAGAATTGGTGGTGATTTCAAAGGCGGCCCGGGAAGGAGAAAACGCCTTGATGTCATCAACGTCGCCCGTGGAGGACGTTCACCGTTCTCTCGAAAGAAGGACTCAGGGATTGGGCAGCGAAGACGACGAACCATCGGCAGCTTTGATGGAAACGAGGTCTACCCTATCCGAAAAGATGAGGGAATGGAGAATAGAGTCATCTTCAACGACGTGTCCCGCTTCTTCGAACAGTCAGCCGAAAGCAAAGAACGATCATCCGATTCGAATGACACACCGTCGGCTCTGCTCTCGCCAAACCCCCACGGATTGTAAGTAGTAGTAGTAGTGGTGGTGGTGGTGATGGTACATGAGAGCTCTCAGTGTTGTAGTCGGTATGCACGGGTATTGCTAGGTACGAATGATTCGCTTGGCTGAATATCGCCGCCGGATGCGTGACCACATACAACTTACCTGATCAATGTACGGCTAGCTGCGTATGTGAAGTCTCTTAAAGCGGAGTCGCGTTTGACTCTGCACTGGTCAGTCCAATTTGGGATTCTGTGTCCAGGCTCCAGCTGATTCCTCTGTGTTGATGCGCTAATGCCCCTGATAGTTCGTCCTCGCTTCGTTGGTGCAATTGCTTCTGCTGGCGGCCCTTCTGCTGTTGCTAATACTGCTAGTGTCTGTTCTCCATACAATCAAGTGGTACGTTGGCCTCACCGTTAAGTCTATCTACGAGAGGGACCGTAGATGTCCGCCCTCGCCTCCCAATTAGGTAAACGAAGTCACTGTGCGACAGACATTGCTTAGTACCAGCGTATCTGGTAAACGGATCACGCTGGGAGCGTTAGAAGGGAGAGGTGGAAACGGTGGAAGTAGCCGCAGTTTACCTTGTTGGGACTCTACCGGGGATAGATCGCAACTCGGTATATACTCCCATGCTGTTCCGTGACGACCAGAGGTAACACGGAGCAAATCGTTATAGCGACTCTCCTCGAATGAGGTGGCGCGGGCAGGATGTCCCCGGGTTGGTAGGGAGGTCGTCTGCACGATGGTCCGCGTTTGCACGATACGTGCAATATCGTAATAAATAGACGGGGCCCGCGTGCATATATGCATAAAGCGTGCCGCCTGCATACTGTTGACTCTGATTGTCGAGAAAGAAACGAGCCAGCAGGGCATATAGATGTTTGGTGTGTCTAAAACACCTTAATGCTCGATCCGAAAATTTGATCCTACTGTCTGCTTGCGTGACTTGAGTAGTATTCTAACCCCCGAATGCATCGAGCGGCACTTGATCAATTTGTAATAACATTTTATATATACGAAATCGACGCGGGTAAAAAGATAATGCGAGACACTTAAAAGTTCACCACTGAAAATATTCATACGTGAAATAATAGGCCCAGTCTCAAACATCTTCTCAATGAATATAATAATACTATATTGTCACTTCAGCATGTGTAAGAACAATTTTGTTGTACCATTTGCTAGACATCACTACGCACATTGTACTTTGGCAAAAATAATCTAAATAGACGAATACCACATATCGCTCTATGCTATACGTATATATATATATATATATATATATATATATATATATATATATATATATATAGCGAACTCATCCATTGATGCTTTCTAGCAGCACATTGGTGCCGTGCTAATTAAATAAAGATCAATAATGATTCGAAACAACTTAGAAAATTATATGATCATATATATATATATATATATATCAGGGTTCAGGGGTTCATCCCTAGATGAAGCTCAATGATTTTTTTCAAGTTACAATATTTTCATTTTGCATGACACGGACACAGCCTTGGGCGGAGGGGGACTTGGTGCTGAGTTGTTTTAGCTGTTTCAAAATGAAAATATTTTTGCTCTTTTCCTCCTGTTTTATCTATTCGAGGTTCTGGGCAATGAAAACATACATATTTATTCAAACATACAATAAGTAGGAATTATTTCTAGGGATTATTGGGGGGGGGGGGGGGCGGATTAGCTATTAGATTATTGGGACAGGGGCTGATTATATTATAATAATTATATATATTTTGTATTCCCAAGTAAAATATAATAATTATAATGTCCGAATTTGATTAATTTATGCTTATTGTATACGATTCTGGCCACACACTCAAAGTGAGCATTTCACTATTTGGGTCTTAACTCATACAGTAAATAGCTATATGTGAGCATATTTCTGTTGTTATTGTTCCCTTTAAGTGTGAGGGTTCTGGCCCACTCTCTTTGTCTCTCTTTCTCTCTACCGCATTTTTTTCGTTTAAAAAAGAAAAAACGCGGCTCTATTTTCTCATTTATATTTGGTCTCATTTCCGCTGCCGGGTTCCGTTTTCTTATCTGCGTATTTCTCATTCGTCCCTTCTCGATCGTTACATAACAGCCACCCGCTATCCTTCTCTCTCTCTCTAGATCTGGGGGTGCCGTACCAGTCGATTTGTTTAAGGCCGCGCCTCCGTTCGTACAAAAACCAAGCATTGCCAGCGTTCGGTTCCATTGCAAACAGTTGCAGACACGATTTGACCCTCAGGACAGCGCACGCACACAAGCAAATTAAAGAACGAACGTTATCGTTTCGAGCCGGATACAAACCCTTTCTACGTTAGTACAATTGAACGCAACGGAGAGAAATGTAAATTGTACTAAATAATACAATGTGTATTTTTAGAAGGGTAGCACATACATATATAAGTTCTGCACTATAGGCTCTAGACGCAAAGGAATTGTCTCCTATCTAATGCAACTGGTCACAGCTCCAATACTGTATATCCAAACTTACTAAAATATTGCACTTATACTTGTTCATTTAGCGATCTTCAAATATACACTACCTCGTGATGTCGCCGCACACAATCTTAGCAATGCTGCTTATGCCTCTTAATAATAGAAACCTATGAGAGAATACATTATTCGAAAATAGCTAAACCATGGTTTGTGCCTAGATGCAGCCCAACCAACCCGGCACGGTCCACCCTTTTCAGATATGAGAATTCATAATCAGAATCGTGCTCCTTAAAACACATTACTTAATCTGTCGGAGTCTTAACATGGCCTCTCTAGGGAAGAACAGGAAACAACGGACGTATATCAATAGTAGAAGTAGGATCGATGATTTGTTTTAGTATTTTTATGATTACTACTAAGGCGATGGCATTGCCCCTCTGCTCAGCGAGGGACAGGCGTTGCAGAAGGAAAGAACCTGCGCGCTTGTCCCCGGTTGCGCGGATCAACCTATGGTAGACCCCTTCGAGGAAGTTCACAGTGAGCATTAGTATATAAAATGTTACACTTGTCTATCATTATTGTTCGTTGTTTTTAAAAAAGAGTCGTAGTTATGAATAGCTGGTTAAAGCTTTCCTCTTTGAAGGAGCGAACTTATTTTGTCGTGGCAGTTTGCAGGCAAATGTTTTATGCAAGTTAGAGGCTCTACATCTGGGACTTGTACTCACTACGTAAGATCCACACTCGATCTAAAATTCAATGAAGTTTTTTTACAACAACAATATTACAGTTAGCAAACGACTTTGGGTACGCCTATTACATACGATGGTTGCATTTTACGATTTCAACGTGATAGGTGATATGTGTCGGCTTCACAGCAGCAGCAGCAGCAGTTGACTTAGCTTGCCAATCATGCGGTAATGAGCGATCGTTATTTTGTTGCAGACGCTCGTCTCCTTCGGGTGCACCACTTTGCATATTTTCGACAATCCAGTATAATTATTTGCTAACGAGCAACATTTTATTCGATATAAATAGAACAGCTCAACAACCTGGCAGCAAAGTTTTTGGACATCTCTCCATTGAAGATTTTGCTGGTGTATGGGATCGCAGCTCTATGAATTGAAGGATTGGACTACGAGGCCCTTCCACGAGAGTAATGAGGCTTTCTTCTTTAACATGTTCTCTATTTTCGACGCGGCTCCATCGAGCGAAAATTCACGTCCACAAATTGCTGTCTTATCCTTCCAGCCTCGATTGCTTGAAACCCGCCCCTTCTGTGATCGGAGTCGATGGGCGTCCATATTCGTTCGTTCGTTCGTTGCTTGTTGTTGTTGTTGGTCCCCGTAGCGTGTGAGGCCGTGTGGAGATTCGGCAGGATCGGGAAAACGGGGCCCACTTTCACCACACAGAAGCTACCCAGTCCCGTGTACATATTGAGTGAACGTGTATTTTTGTGTTTATGTCTCCGTGAGCCTGTGTATGTATGTGTGCAAGCAAGCGGCCATATATATATATATATATATCGATGCAAATTTCTAGCAGCAACAGCACCGTCGTTCGAAGCACACTGCCGTCCCGCTCCACGGCCGCTGCCGCCACTAGTACAGGTTCGCTTTGACAGCAGAAATATCACAAAGAGCAGAAGGCCAAAAAGTATTTTTTCCGGATCTTTTTTGCTTGTTTGTATATATATATATATGGGTATATATATATATATATATATATATATATATATCGCTTGTTGTGTCTAAATGTTCAATATGGAACGAATAGGTGGAGGTCTCGTGATCAAATATATCGGACACCCTTCGCAATCATTGAGATAAAGAGGTAGATGGAGAAACTAATTATGTGCAACTTTGAAGTTAAATGTCCCATGTGAAAACCTTAGACAGCCATTGGAAATCAATGTAGCGTTAATGTCGATTGCAACTCATACAATTTGTACTCGACCAATCCTGGGTACTCAAAAGTGATCCGGACAGTACGTTAATACACAATATGATTCCGTTGGGAATTTGAGATAGACATCTACAATTAGAGATGGATCAATGATCCGGATAATAATATTTGGTATGTATATAGTATTATACAACGGAAACGTCCAAATCCGAAATGACAGCTCAATCTCTTAATCATCTAAAAGGTGACTAAAACGACAGATTGTTTCTTCCGTGGTCATTTGCAAGTAAACGCGTCTTCGCAATGACAAAAGTTCTCTTACTGACCTCGATTAAGACTCCCTAGTCCGTTCGTTGTCGGGTTCGAATTATATCGATAACTCGAAGCTTCTGCACTGACCGACTGACTACATACACTGGAAGTGGCCGGCCGTTCGCAATCCAGGCCTTTATCGGTATCAGCACAACAGGCGTGAAAGCCCTGGTGGCGCAGGTGGCACAAAATCTCGTTCGCTCTGGCTGAATTTATGGCTGGTTCTAGATCTACTGAAACGCAGCGCGCGGTTCGTTTTTCATCTCGGTGCAAAGAGAGAACTAGCCGCTAGCTAGCTGACGCAGGGCCGTCTAACTTATACCTGAATCAACTGTTTTATTATATGAAGTTACTCGTCGTCAGCTTGAGGAAATTTGTTTTTAACGTTCTTCCCACGAATTTTCATGTTTCTGTAGTCTGCCCTGTCCGCTTGTACCAACCATTGGATAGATTAAGACGACCTGAATGAGAAGACCTTTAAGACGACCTTTATACATTTAAAGCACGTTTTATAAAACACTTAAAACGGTGAAAAGCTTGTCATGTTCTGAGCACTTGTAAACTGTATTTAACATTCATATATACAGGACAATATCTCTGAAAGCTTTTTCCTGAGGGTTTAAAACGACTTTCCACCTCTCGTCAGCGTGGTTGATTGGACGGCTAAATCCCTGGCTGTAAAAAGCCAGAAGCCGCAGATTCAAGTCCCGCTGCGTGATGAGGACATACGAGAGAACTTGAATTGCATTGTACACGTTGCAGTTCCTTTAATAAACCAATAAGCTTTACCTTTAGCTTTACCATGTTTATTCCTTCATTCAACGGTTGTGATGCATACAACGAGTATCTCTTGTCATTTGACAGCTGGCTACGTTGTCGCTTGCTCATTGCGGACGTTAGGGTTTTAGAAGTACGTTGCCTCTTCACAAAGTTTGAACCTTGCCCAACTTTTTTTAAATACTTTGTAGTTCGTTGTACCGACTTCTCAAGAGCGGGTGAACGAGGACTCCGTTTGCTAGCTACCGCTTCGCATGTCGACATGAACGACGTGGAAAGGGAACTTACTCCATAGAGTTTCCATTTGTTTCTGCCCAGTTGAATCCAACACTAAGTTCTATGGATGGTTGCACGTGTACTTAGATATGTGGACACTCAGAAAAACGAACAAGTATCGTTTCCACGAATCTCCCGTGAAGGGCTCTCGTTATTTGCGTGAATGGTACATATATGTTTGAATACGTTCATTATGATTCTCACTTACTCAGCCGCTCTAACACATCAGTGCAAACATTTGCCATGCATCTGTGCCCATGTTCATTGGCTAGACCTTTCCTTGTTTCTAATGCGGTACGCTTTTCACGTAAATAAATGATCAATAGCAAAAAGTGTCCGTGTGTGGCCGGTGTTATTCAAGCCACCTCGCCTTTATTATGCTTTATTATGCACTTGTAGGAAGTGCTCCCAATCGTCACAGCAGATACACGAAGACTTATACAAAAGGGTGAAAAAGTTACTGGGTTAGTGGTCTGAAGAGTTTCATTATAAATATTTTGGGAATAAGTAACATTACCGGAATAATGTTTCGACATCGTTGAAACCTTTTACACCAATACGCCTATCTGAAGGCTTTATTTATTACAATTTATCCTGGTGGTGTAATTTCAGATACATTTCAAGGGTGAGCCTACACAGTAAATGCTAATTTCCCGCTACAATCAGATTGAAAAGTGTATCCCTTCGTCAAAGTAGAACTTATGAGGATACTGCTCATGACAATAAGTCACATGAGGATAAGTATCTAATTGCAGACTTTTTCTAATTGTATATATCTTAGTTTCGATTTGTATATAGCAACAACAGCAACAACAACAACAACAGTTTCCTAGGCCATTGACTGGCTGGGTATAGAAGTATTTACAAATATATCTGTTACATCTCCTTCGATCTATGACTCATCGCGTTTTCTGCGAAATCGCCATATATCAAAGCGCTACATGTAATGTCTGATTGGAAATTTGAACGACTAAGTTAGAGACAATGTGAACAACTCTTTTTCATGTTTCCATTTTCGCCTTTTACGGCCTCCTTCCTTCGCCGTCGACCTATCAGAACGAATGAGCCAGTGGACAAATGAGAGACAGACATCGACGTTTTCCGTTATGCCATTAAATCCGCCCTGAAAGGCTCGGCTATGCCTTTCTACGTTCATGAGTTCGAGTGCTGGGATGGATTGTTTCAGTCGCCATCTTCCTATCTACCAGTCCAGCATAATAGTCATAATAATACTACGCGCATTCGTATATATATATATATATATATATATATAGATGGTGGCCGCACTGACAGGCTGGAAGGTCCTAGTGGACGAAGCCAATCTTAGTGATCACCACTGCATTGAGTTCTCGATCACGAAAGACGCACCTTTTACGTCTGCTCCCCCATCGGTACGCACAGGCTTCAGAATCAGAGATGCAGAGGCGATGAAGAGTGCACTCGAAAAAGCGCTCGAAGAAGGCGGCGTCCCAGAACTGCCTGAAGAGCTACATCGTACACTGTTAAGGCATGTGCGATGGCTTCTGATCTACCTAAGCATCCCAAACGCAGGCGGCCCGTTCAGCCGAAATATTGGTGGAACGAGGACATCAAGGTGCGACGGAGGGCATATATGAAGGCACGAAGACGCCTGAAGAGCGAAAGGGCACACGGTAGACCCACGGGAGATCTGCTTATCGCGTACAGGCAATGTACGGCGGCGCTAAAGCGAGCAATCGCTTCCAGCAAAAAGGAATGTTGGAAAAGTTTCCTAGCGGAGATAGACGACAACCCCTGGGGCCGCCCTTACAAAATGGTGAGAGGCAAGATCAAAAAGACGCCCAGACTAGACATCCCTGAACAGGAAAGACAAGACGCTCTCAAGAAACTCTTCCCTCGCCACGAAGACTTCTCAAGAGAAGAATTCGAGCTCCCAGAAAGAGAAGACGGCACGGAGGAGGACACACCGCCGGTCAGCATTCATGAAGTTCGAAAAGCAGCTAAACGAATCAAAACGGGCAAGGCCCCTGGGCCAGACGGCATACCGGCTTTGGCTGTCAGGGTGCTCTTCAAGGAGTTCCCTGAAGTCGTCGCCGCCGTGGCCACCGGGATCCTGCGGAACGGGAAACTTCCGCCTTCCTGGAAGGCTGCGGAGGTTGTACTGATTCCGAAGGGGAACGGTGGCTTCAGGCCCATATGCCTGTTAAATACGCTGGCCAAAGGACTCGAAAGGATAATCGAGGAACGCCTTAGATCGTTTGCTGAGGAATTCGGTCTCCTGTCGACTACTCAATATGGGTTCCGAAAGCATAGATCTGTCCACTCGGCTATACACAAAGTAGTGGCAAAGGCAGAACTGCTACATAGCTCCACGCGTCAGACACGCCAGCTGTTTGCTGTGATCTTTCTTGACGTAAGGAACGCGTTTAACAGTCTGCCGTGGAAAGTGATACTTGAAACCCTCAAAAGGAAGCAAGCGCCCTCGTACCTCGTCAGAGTGATCTCCGATTACCTGTTGGGGCGCAAGATCTCGAGTGCAGAAACTACTATGGACATGACGGCTGGGGTTCCACAGGGATCCATCCTTGGACCACTCCTGTGGAATATCGCCTATGACGATGTGCTACGCATTCAAGGTATCCCGAAAGGGGTTGAAACTCTAGCTTATGCTGACGATCTGGCAGTTGTGGTTGAAGCCAAAAGTAACATTCAGCTCGAGCCAACGCCAACAAGACTCTCCATGCGATCCATGAGTGGATGAGCAGCGTCGGCCTCGAACTGGCGCCGGAGAAAAGCGAAGCCGTCTTGCTCACTGGCCGAGCTGCAGTCGGTCCGATTAACTTCCTGCTGGACGGGAAAAGCATCAGGATCGTCGACCACGCAAGGTACCTGGGAGTCCACCTGGATAAAGGGCTCAGAGGAAACGAGCATGTCAAGATCGCGACCTCAAAGGCGAGCAAGGCAGCGAATGACATTGCCAGGATATTACCAAACATCCATGGCGCTAAGCGGGCGGATCGGAGGAAACTGGTGATGTCGGTTGCTGGTTCGATTGCTCTTTTCGGATGCTCGGTCTGGTTCAGCCCGGCGAGAGACACAAAGCAGAGCAGAGCACTGCTGAGGAAAACCCAACGGACGGCAGCGCTCCGGATCATTCAAGCTTACCGTACGGTGAGTACAAATGCCGCTCTGGTCCTAGCAGGCACCCCACCATGGGATCTGATATTCGATGAGCGACGCAGGCTTTTTGAGAATAGCCACGACAGATCCAAAGAGACAGAGCGCGAGGCGACACTAACGGCCTGGCAGAAGGAGTGGACTGAGCTGTGCGATGGCAAGCCCGGCGCCAAAGTTCGGGACCTGATCCCGGATATCAAGAAATGGCTGGAACGCCCAGGTGGGGACATGGACTTCTTCATGACCCAAGTTATTACTGGGCATGGAGATTTTCAGGTCTACCTAAACGACTTCAACACAGTCCCCCAATCGGGCAGCTGCATTCACTGTACGGAAGGCGCAACGGACAACGCACTACACACCCTGCTCGTCTGCCCTGCCCTTGAGCCAGCAAGAATTCTAGCCCTGGAAAATGTCAAGCAACGCTGGCTGCGGAACGGCGTCTCGAGAGGAAGAAGCCCTCAGCCTAACATGCCACGCACGAACATGAAGGACTTCGTCGACTT
This sequence comes from Stratiolaelaps scimitus, assembly GCA_019614645.1. Lineage (NCBI taxonomy): Eukaryota > Metazoa > Arthropoda > Arachnida > Mesostigmata > Laelapidae > Stratiolaelaps > Stratiolaelaps scimitus. The sequence goes on from JABWDB010000038.1 coordinate 1,307,012, forward strand.
CGTTTCCGAAACAAGCAGTGGCTGGGAGATCGGTGCTGAAACTGCTAAACAGGTTCTCGAAGAAAAGGGACGACTTGCCCGAATTCGACTACGAAGATTTCCTTTTATTACGGACACAGACGAGAGAGAAAGCCAAGCGGAGACTGGAGGCGACGTGTACAGCACAGTGGGTGTCCTCCCCACGGAAAGACACGCCGATGACAATGCCGCAAGTATGTCGGGTTCGCAGGTTTATGGGAACGGCTTGTCTGATGAGGTGGGGAACCCGACGGGCTACCCCGGCCAACTGATCCGGTAGGCGCCTGCCACTCTCCGTTGGTCCGTAGTACTGTTAACTGAAGATCCGGACCATCCCAGAGTGAAGTTTAAGTGGGGCGTGAGTTTAGTGGGTAGGTCTGCCATCCCATCAGGCAGGAGTCCCACAGTACCATGGCAAATACCTTAGTCGTGAAGCCTGGTCTGCATGAGCATTCTCCGTCATAAAAAAAAAAAAAAAAAAAAAAAAAAAATATATATATATATATATATATATAGAGAGAGAGAGAGAGAGAGAGAGGGAGAGACACTGTTTCATTGCTCAGAATTCGCGAACATTTGCTCCATAAGGTCCGGACCGACTCACAAGTTGTTCTATGACACTTTTAGAAACATCGTTTTACGTTTACTGTAGTTAACATTAATAGCCACTTTAAGGTGAACATTTTCAAATAGGCCTGTGCAGCCCGATCTCTCAGATGCTATTATACTTATAGCAATAAGGTCGACAAAATCAACTGTGAAATTCTGCATGGGATTATTGATTTTGGAACTTTGTCTGCGAACATGACACAGGTTTCAAAGAACGCAACCCGTATTTGCTAGAGATGCACTGTTCTATTCTGTGTTTAAGGAACTTCATAAGCTCTATAATACTTGATATAAATCGATAATATATACAATCACAAAGGTATTTGGCATACGTCGTAATACACGTGTTTACTCTTTGTATTAACCAACACAGGTTTCTCAAAGAATTACTTTATAGTGTCACTGTTTTATTTAGCTAAACTTCGCCTGACATTGGTCGAAGAACGGGTGTATATAATAAATACTAGAATACTGAATGAGTTCGCTTTCGAATTCACTCGTTGACTGTTCCAGGCGAGGGTCGTTGTTGTCGCATTGCCATCGAGCTGACAAAGAGAACTGCACCCAGAATGAGTCTGCCAAGCTGGGTTTCCTGTCAACTGTGGGACATACTGACTTCCAGGACTCAAAGTCGGCTGGTGAAACTGATGCGCGTGAACGTCAATGAGCGCTATGCCTTGTCACGGGAGACACGGAGCCTAAAAGAGCATATTTCAATAACCTCACGATCGCATCAAAAAATCGTTCTTCGTCCATTGCTTTTCCCCTGAATTTCGTTTTCATTCCCCCTTGCATTTGTACTTCATTGCAGAAATTGAAAAAAAACAAGTTGCAAATGCCAATATAGCCTACAATCAGCAAAAACGATGGCCAGAAAAAAAGTGGGGCAGTGAAGGCAGTTCTTCGCAAGTAAAAGTTATGACACATTTGTAGAAGGTTTTGGAATAATGAGAACATGCTTCAATTGAGTGACAAGGGAAACCAAATTGTCCGTGCGCTTTGTACTCTCCTTTTAGAATAAATTAGTGGGAGTGGAGTGAATCTACTGGTTCCATGCATTGAAGGGAGCTCATTCCATGTATCGGCGATGATGACCAGCGAGTCAACAGCAGTGATACCACTACCGACAGAAGACACCGCTCATCTCAATTGATCTTTTGAAAACGTTATTATACGGAGGAGGATTTCTCCTGATAATGGACGGATGTGGTTCATTGATTGCAGTCGACATCGGCGTGTCCTCAGCAGAATACTCCTCACGATCATCTAATAGACAATGGACTCATGTCCTTGAACATTCAAGTATATATTTTGGAGACTCTGCTTACGAGAGAATACGTTTCGCGAACTAGACTTTATTGCGAAGCTTGCACAAAACATGCTGGCGTGTATCGGCCAGAGAGAACGTCCCCCAATGGGTTAGAATTATATGAATGGACGTAACGAGTATGTTTATAACTCTCAAACATTGTCGTCAAACTAATTGTTGTCAAACATTTAGTCGTTCCATCAGCCTGAATCATTGCAATCCCGTAGGGCGTATCCCCTCTATGACGTTCTTGTGGACAACTACTACTATTATACAACTACACGAATGCTTCGAAAAGGGTATTGCTATTCAATTATCGTACATGTTTACATATATATATTATATATATATATATATATATATATATATATATATATATATAATAGCAATATCATTTTCGAAGCATTCGTCTAGTTGTATAATAGTAGTAGTTGTCCACAAGAACGTCATAGAGGGGATACGCCCTACGGGATTGTAATGATATATATATATATATGGTGACAATGCCCAGTATATATATATATATACTGTGTATTGTCACCATACATAAAAATAAAAGAAGCTTGACTTAGACCTTGTTAATTTTTTATATGTCTATATATGTATGTATAATTGATTCGAAACTGTATTATTATAAATGGTAAATGGTAAATCTCGATTTCGCTTTTCATGGTTACATTTTATACGACGCGTAATAAACGTCGACATCCTAAAATCTGATAAATATTCGTAATTTATTATATTGTAGTCATCTGCAGAGGAAGAACCTGCAATATATAGCTTTGATTTAAGAGGTGTTAACTCCCGTTCAACATTCAGATTCACTGTACTCACGGAAGGTATTATATGTTCGGAAAGCAATGGAAAATTATTCGCTGGCCCGTCTTCGTTTGTACAGGAAGCCAGATTACCCAGCCGACGAAACCAACCTATCCTCCAGTTCTCGCTGTTAGTCGTTACCGACTTTTTCCACAAAGGATGCGTTTGCTCGCCAAACGACCAAGAAAGCAACACCGACTAACACCAGTAGTCATAGCCCCAGTCGCAACCGTGGCAGCAGAAGTGTGGTGAAAGAGCTCTTTCTCGCACTTCACGTAGTTCGCGCCGGTCCCGGCACGGCCAGTCGTCTAGTAACTCCCCGCCCCCGACAGCAGTATTTCGAAGGGCACCGGCATCACCAAAGCAGCAGGGAGAGCACGTTCCCGGGCAGAGAAAGATCTCGCTCGTTGCTTCCACTCCCGGGGGTAAAGGGAAGAGCTGCGTCCGGGCGACCACGTTTTTGTCCCAAACAGCGTCATCACCTCTGATGGCAAAGGAGCTGCTGCTGCTGCAGCTACTACCAGCACTCTACTATAACAGCAGAGAATCGAACATGAAATCGGAGATGACGGAGACAAAAACTCAGTCCGAATGACCCCCGGGAGATCGTGTGACCGAATTATGCATGTCGACATCGCGTATGTAGACAGAATTTATGTCATCTGTACGACTTCGTTTAGATGTGCAGAGCATGCATTTGAGTTTATTTAGATTTCGCTGTATTTTTGACAATTCCTCTATGTGGCAATGGGGTCAGAGTGATCGTGTTGGGTGATAGTTCCACCAATATTGTCTGCACGTTAGTGCGCTATCTTTAGTATACTTCGGACATGACCAAAATGCAATGTGTCCACCAGGAATTGGTTACATCACCTATCCACGAATGTTTGCATTCCCTTCAACGGTACGTTTGCCGTTATGCTTTTGGATGATAGCACCGGCACCGAGTCGAACAGGCCTCTAACTGAGTAGTATGTTATATTTGAATCAATGCTACTCCTGCCTTCGCGGCTCATTTTGACAGACAGATCTATATGTCTAATGTTCATTGTAGTGACATGTCGACATTTAATCACTGTTTGGTGTCATCTCACCCAAAGGGACCATATTTTTAGAATTGAGTTTGTATTAGTTCATGTAGTTAATTACTCATGTCTGTGACTTGCCTCGAGTATTTGGTCATTTCGTAGTCCATTACTGTGTTATTATTATTATTATTATTATTATTATTAAAAAAATGTAAAATTGAACTTCTTCTTAGCTGCTTGGAGAATTCGTGGGCTTTCCATAGCTACAACATTACGTCAAGTCAGTCGAACAAATTATTATCATTCGTTGAGTGGTAGTTCATCTGTGGCTCACACTGTTAATATATGATTCACTATGCAGCATGTCCCACCAAACGTGTCTTCTCGCCATGGGAATTGGCAGAAATCCTCGTTGACAAGCAGAGATCCATACGATTATAATGCTCCCACTATCAGACACACCCTTTAACACGACAAACGAACTTAGTTATAAAAGGTGGCTGGGTTCCACACATTCAGAAAATTATTATTATTCATATGATTTCGCTGTTTAAGCCTGTACAATACATATTAAAGAGAACGGATAATCTGTCGAACAATTGCTTGGCAGGGCTATTAAAAATTGAGGGACATTGAAGTTAGGATTATTTTTTTAAAATCCATTAGTCGAAATTTGCGTCTAGACCGGTCCAGTAAACCTTCAACAACAGTATGAACGTACACCTATTTTTGATATGAAAACAATGGAGCTATTAATACAGACAGCATTTTTATACTAGGCTTTAAACAAACCTAATATTTCGCCTAACTTTATTGTGTTGGTCCATTAGTATCAAGAGCTATATTTCAAAAAACAGACGTCAAATATATACAGTATTGGATAGGGTCTAATATTATGATTACAATATTTTGTTCGAAAGAGTCAGCTTTAATGCAGATCCCCGAGCCCCTCGTCCATTCAGTAACTTTGAGATGCTATGAGCATCGTGCCGGTCCACATAGCACACACAACAACAAGCAAGGTGTGGTGTTTTTCTCGTATTAGACTTCTATTATAAATCACAGAAACAAACAACGAGATATAGTTCCGATACAATACAAGACCTTCCCACCCCTTCGTTATATTCATTCATAGCCCATTTCGATGATAAACCAGCGATGAAATATTAATCGATATCGAGTTGGAGTTACCAAACCTGGATTCCGTACTCAACGCATGAAATCCAGTCTGAGGATCAACCTCAGTAAGCGCCCATTTATCCGCTCACCCTCATCAGCAGACCTTGACATGGACTTCACCCTCACCTAACCCGTTCAGTCTCTGAGCCGTAGTAACCATAGCATAGGTAAGGCGCTGGGACTAGCGTTCAGGGGACAATCTACTCTCCCTGGACACACACACGTCCACACATGATGCCAGTTGACCGCGCTGGCCTCGCAGATAACCACCACCGTTCCGGTCGTGCGGAGGTTCCGCTTCGTCTGACTGCGCTCGAAGGGATCTGTAGGATAGGGGTTGAGTTCGAGAATCGAGGGTGCTTACCCGCTTCGAAAGCCGTAGAAACAGTCCCTGACTGAATTTGGACCATGCGTAGCCACCGACTAGGAATTGCCACGGATCGTCATCGGCCTCCAGTCCGCTCCTAGCGTGAATACCCATACGCCAGAAAGCTACCGGCTGTAGAAAGGAAATAAATAGCCGTTCAAGCGAACGGTTGTTGAGACGCGTTTCCGTATTAGTTCTCTTTGTGTGGATGTACTCACTTTGCGTTGTAGCTTCAGTCACCTACGCTTTTCGTTTCACATCTACATATGACGGGATCAGATTACGCGAACGATACACCAGTATGCATGTTCGTGTCTTTTTAGAGGCACTACATTTTGACAGGTGTTATAATAGTCACCACAAAAGCGGTGTGTACGGTTCGAAGTACGCAAACAACTTCTCGGCCTTTTGGACTGATATTAAATTTTTTCTCTAAGATAGTGTTGAGATTGTTAGTTGGGAAAATACTTGCCGCTATGGTACCTCGAATTTTAGCAACGGCTTGTGGATTTAATCTGGATTTGAATTCTGACTGATTGATTTATGAGGACTCGGAGACCCATTTTCTGAACTCTATTTAACTTCTGAGAATTACTATTCGATCAATAGGGTCTGCATTGTTTGAAATAAGTGCTAATGTCGAGACGCCGCGTGATAGAGCACTTCCCAGTGTGAGTTGAGGATGAGCCTTTGCGTCTCAAAGCTGTGCGGGAGGCGAGTTCTCTCATGAGCTTCAAAAAATCTTTAGAGAGTGGCCAATACATGCCCTGTCGGTCCAGTTCGTTTGCATTGGAAAGGTGAGTAACGTGAGGTGCTCAAGCTGCCCACGCCTTTTGAATTTCAGTTCGATGTCTACCAACATACGGGAAATGGATTAAATATTTCGCACGGCCTGTAGCGATAAGGGTTGACTAATATTATATGGATTTCGATAGGGCACGTTATGGGAGAATCGGAAATCAACTTTGCATTTCAAAAGCGCTTTCGACATATTATTAACAATTCTCAATTTTAGTTTACAGTGTTTACAGCACTGAATATTTCACACATAGGCAAGCAAAAATAATCGTAGACATGCTGGAAAAGATCATATATAAGAGGTAATAAAACCATACTTGTGTTCCACACTGGCGAAGCACATATTGAATACTACAGGAATGAGATGTTCTTTGAGCAGTTGTATGTACAAGAGTTGCGAATCGTTAAGAACATACGTCGGCAATATCGAGTTATCTATTCTCATGGAAGTGGCTACCTTCTGTGCTACGGAGATTGGACCTTGTTATGGGGGTAGAAATATGTTTTGTCGTTATCCTAAGAGAAAACAAAAAAGGTTCATAACTTAACTTCTACAAAATTTCGCCGGATTTTCTTCTAATTCGCACCCCATCCTATCATTGTCAATCTCAGTGGGTCTTCCCGATTTAGAGGCGCATTTGAGGTCAAAATCACCGTCCCGAAAATTTTTGACCCATCTCTCAACTGTCCTAACTGAGACACGTGATGGTCCAAAAGCCCCACACAAGTCGGCAGCAGTATTTGCAGCCGTATCTCCGAATTTGAACTTGAGCAAGAAAATAACACGAAAATCGTTATGGGACAGCTTCATTTGATCAATTCCAGAATAGTTTTTAAACCCCCAATGTGGATTTTTTTCGCAATGATTGCTTTCGAAAAGCATCCAATACCGACAATCAACAATGTTTTTGCCTGCTGTTCTCTCCGGAGCGGCAAAGTTTGAATGACTAAGAATGCGACACAACAAAATATTTCCACCCCTAATTTATATATTATATTTTTAAATATACTTCCTAAAATATTTTAGCAGACAAGTAATGATCGCCGTGTTTGAAGTTTTATACTTTCAATAAAATAAACACTATGGGTTTCAAATTTGGCGGACTTATCTAAAGCAGTTCTGCATCAGAAGAACAGTTCATATTTTGACTGGGTGGCTTTGCAGCAGGTGCTTAAACGATCGACTACGGAGATCAAGAACGTGCATATTCCCGTGCTGGGAAAATAAAGCTGAGACCGTGCGGATTATGCGTGAGGTAGAAAGGGAATCTGCAGTGTCATAGTCCGTTCGTTGAAAAGGACGTTCCGGGCGGCCACGGGAGACAGGCGACGACGAATTGCTGGATGGATCTCTTTAATGAAAATGTGGCCCAGTCAACTCGATAGCTTGCAGGTCCATTCAACCATAGTACATCGTCTAGACGCGCCAGAAAAGGTGGAAAAGGAAGGAACGCGGGCGCCACATGAACTGAATGAAAATGCCATTGGCTCCCCTCTCTCTCCATTTGATTGCTCAGTAAACAAAGAAGAGTTCTCTGTGTAAAATTATTGCCGGAAATGAAAAATTAATGTTCTATGATAATCCGGATCTTGGCTGGGAAATTCCGCCGTACCCGGCGTATAGCCCAGACATTGCTCCATCAGATTCCCACCTATTCAGATCCATGGGGTACGGTCTGATCGGAAAATCCTTCAAACAGACGTGAATGTCCGAAATTGGAGGATAGGTGGATTGCCTCTTACGGGACATTTTTCCACAACGGGATTCATATGCTGCCTAGTAGATTGGTGCAAGTCATAGGAAGCGAGGGACCCTATATTAATAAAGATCCTTTCATTATTTCAAAAGCGATTTTGATTACCTGTCGGCAAACCTAATCAATATATATATATATATATATATAAAAGTCTTTAACGTCTCAATTATTAGGAAAATCCTATCAATTGCTTGACTGCATACATGACTACTGCGAAAATTGATGTAGCCTGCGTCACTGAGACTTGCCTGAACTATGCAAATATCTGCCGAATTATTCAATAGCAGTACATTTGAAGTCTTTCGTAAGGATTGTAGTGACCCATCGGCCGAGAAGTCCTGATGGCGTTCAATGAGAAAATTTCATGTGAGTTTTCAAGTTTCCGGAATCTTGGTATCTCCCGAGTCCATGGCCGTAAATTTCTGCTGACTACCCGGAAGTCGCGTGAGACCGATCTTTGAACTACTGCAGCCATACGGACTCAGCACAACGTTTGAAGAACATAATGGCATAGTTCATTGCTGACTTCGGAGCTTTCGTACAGATTGATTCATGCAGTTGTACTCGCTGAAGATCAAAACCAAAGTGAGATGAACTGGCACGACTGTACATGACCTTCTCTGAACGGCAAAAATGGCGCCGACCATGCTGAGCTGTCCAAAGAGGGGACGTTTTTTCATCAGTTCGTCAACGACCCAACTTGAAACCATCATATTGTATTTCCGAACGATGACGCTAAAAACAACGTGGCTATCTGTCAAGCTCCGGTTGATATTGATTATTATAGGCTACATTCAAGACTTCAAACAAAATGGAATGTAGCCAATTATGAAGTGATAGCTAGACTCCGAAAAAGTGATGTAGAGTACGTTGGCCAAATGGGGAACCATTGAAGAAGGCCACACGAACCAGTGCCAAGGCCCACCTGCAGTTCAAAAGTGTGTACAAGGCAAATGACCATCTAATTTCTATTAGAAGGACGGACGCATTCATTCCGGAAAAAGCGTAGATTCTTCGTAACGCATCTGCGGTCTTGTTCCATTCGACTTGTAAATGGTTGAGGACGTTCACACCTCGCCAGCTAATATTGGACGCCAATCACGATAAACAGCACCCAAACGGAGAGAAACGAGCGCAGGTGTAGCCACCCTTCTCGTCAAACAATGTCTTTACGGTATCTGCGAACCTCTTTCTCTGATCTTGCGATGCTCGCTTGAGGACGGATATATATTCTTATACAACCTAAAATATATTAGCCGACAAGTAATGATCGTCATATATATATATATATAATTGTATTTCAGATTTACCATAGAACGGCGCTCTTCTACGACGAAAGATCGATTTCTAGTTGGTCAGTCTTTCGGTTGGGATTTCGGCAGGGACACCTCGGTGCCTCGAAATCTATTTGCGGATTCCTTTACAATGGTACCAGCATACACGCATACCGGCCTGACACGAATATACGAAGTGTGTCTGGTCCCTGATTTTCACGGCTTGACACAACGAACACACAAGTTCACAAGATGAGTCTTCTCATCCATTTCCTCTGCAGAGTAATCCAGCAATGAATAGTGGCATTTGCTGCTCTTCACGTCGTTTTCACTTCATGTTTCCTCGCTTGAGCGTATTTAGTGAATCCGGTAATCCGCCACGATTCATGACATTGAAAACGATTTATTACATTGAGTCTATCGGATGAACGAAAGCTTAACAGATGGCTACCATTGGTGAAGTTTGCCAATACTTCTTCGGGTTGTCTAGAAGACTAACTAGAATAATCTCCTGTTATTTTAAGAAAGCTATCATGCATAAACCTCTCTACTCGTCGCAGTGCTTCTGAGGTCGGCAACTCTTGACAAAAATTTCACTAGGTTGATCCGAGTTGGAAATAATTGAGAAAAAGGTCACCCAGAAACAATGGATGCTCCAATACTGATGAGTCAAACGGCAATAGCCTTCCACAGCTACAATTCACACCCAGCAGCCAGCCAGCATATATCACATGTTTCTCAGACCTACGAATGACAGTACAGAACGCACACAGATATCACCACAGCTTTCAAATCATTTCATCAGTCTTTGGAAAGTATAAGGCACCGCGATGCTTCCAGCAACAGTTCATAATAGCATCTATTGCGTCTGTTTTGCGTTGCCACGTTGACAGCGAGAGGGAGAAAGAGAGAGAATACTCGTGTATCCATTCCGCCACATCAGGACCCCTTTTCAGATTCAATTTTCGTTACGATGTTCGTCGAGATGTTCGCGATGTAACTTCCTTACTTCTATCGTCATGAGCTTATATAATTGATGGTTGAAGATATTTTCGGCCATTTTTGAGCAAAGACGGGATAGGGGAGGGATCTTGGCCTCGATTCTTTCGGTTACCGTCTGGTTACTTTCCATTGTGGTAGCGCTGCAGACGGATGGGGGAACGGCAGGAAGAGCCGAACGTGACCATTTGTCCTCAAGGATGATTTCAGCTTCCGCAGCAGCGGACAGCGCCGTGCTGCTGTGTGAGGTGGTGGCGGCCGAGCGAACAGGCGCGGATAACCTGGAAACAAGGTAGGTAAAGGGCCAGCCACATGTAGAGACACCTTCAGCGCGTTCCTCTCCGTTTCGCTCGGCCGAAGCAGTGGCACCAAAGGTCCTGAGTCGTCCTTTTCCATGCACGGCGCATTGGCTGCCGACATGGGGAGCATGTACCACGATGAAAGGGTCTCTCGTAGACCTTTCATCGGGTTGAAGGCTTTGTGTACTCTTGCCGGAAAACAGAATTACCTATTTTCCAACATATTCCTCTTAATTGCTTCTCTTCTTTTCTAACGGACGATGATTCGTTCGAACGTCTTTGAGTCTTTTCCGACAATATGCGCTTGGCCATCGGATCCGGAGGAGAAGATAATACAGCGAAGTGTTGCAGACTATACGTAGATAAGTACACAAGGTAGACCTATCTATGTAACTACGTTGGTGGTTTTCCGACCAGCCGTGGGTTGAACACCTCTCACGGCCACTTCTATCCTTAGTCAGGAGAAAGTAGCCGAGCAAAGTATTGCCTCCGCTACCGGCCGACACATTTCGACCACACACTCACATCCGCAGTCGGGGTGGCGGTGCCTCGTTTGGTCCAACCGTCAGCCCTTCAGCAGTTGGCACGGATTTTCCCTAATGCCGCCGCAGGGAAGGCCGCAGGTCCGTTGGTAGCACGCAGTGCCGGGTGGTGGCTAGATGGGCTAAATGATCCGTGTCATTTCCATATTTTCAGGAGAAGGGAAGTGGGGAGAGAAGGGAAGATGGAGAATAGCGAACGCTGGAATCGCATCGCACCGCAATGCGACCCGCGCCAGCAGTGGACCCCCACCTAGCAGAAAGTCCAGCATGCCTCGGGGTACTCACGGCCTTCCCTCCTAGGCCGTTAGGGATGTCCGCGTCGCTGGGCTCAAATTAGAAGCTAGCCAGAAGTGTCGGCCTTTCGGCGTCCGTTCCTTCGTCGCCACCTTCGCCGCAAGAGGCGGTCCACCGTGATACACCCATCTTTACCCTGACTGTGGCTGCCACCCACAAAGTCCTTGGCCACGAGCTGTACGCTCCCAACTACAAGTCCCATACATTGCTATGGGGGGGGGAGTCCGATCCAGACAGGAAAACCTGGATAGCGGAATATACGCTGGGGTGCACATTTAAACAAACTACTGCATGCTTTTAGGTTCGACAAAATTCCATCCTGGGTGAGATGCCTTTTTGCGGGTTCACAAACATTTGTTTTCTTTAGAGAAAAAAGAAGCAGTTTGCCGCTGAACGTAGAATTCAAGCTATTTTTTTTAAGTATGCCTCTTACCTGAATTGGCAAATACGTGCTGATAAGGTTACAATGCCTGCTTAGAACGTGTCTTTGCTCAGCGGATGTATGACCCGTTCCAAATATATTTGGATACAGCCCACTTGAGTGCATGAGGTAAACCTTTCGCATGTGGCCTATGTATGGATCGGTCTGTCCAAGCGAGAAGACTGGCTGCGGGGACAGGGTCTCCAACGCTGACTTCTATTTATAATTTAATAATTCCCAGCCGTCTGAGGGGGATATAATAACTGCGGGTTGGGCTCAGCGTGTAATTAAGCAAAATACGAAACATTTGCAAGTTGTTATTCTAACTGTTCAAACGTTCCCCTGATAACTGACGCATGGGAACTAGAAGAACCTTTTCAACCGAGTTAACTCAAACTGCATGAACCTGTACGTATGCGTTTACAGTACAAATGAATTCAATTTTAATCACTGTTTCCATAATGTTGCCCGTTTTTATAATGGCAGAAAGTTAATAGAATCGTGTTTCTCAGCAAGTGAAGAAAAAGGGGCCACCACGTTACATGTAAAGCCACGGCACGCTGGTACCTCTACCCGAAAACGGCAGAATGCTCCCTTGGGGTAGATATTTGTTGGAAGAAGATAGAGAAGGGTCAGAGAAAGGAGACCCGCAGTCACGCTGGCCCAGTCCTTTCAACGCCGTTGGCCCTACGCTTCCAATTCTGTCTATGCTGTGCGCTTGTAAAATGGTTCACATCGCCGACGGCTGTCGACTGATACACACCGGACGAAACGCTGCCGAGTACGGCAAGGGTACGGACAAGGATACGGATGGTCGTTCCAACGGCTCGTGGGCCACGCGGGCATCGAGGGGCCACTCAGGACTTTGCTGTCGAATGCAGATCGTATTGTCGACGAGTGGGCGCAGGAAGGACACAGCAAGGGACGACAACGTCGAGCGTTTCGCATCGAACGGGGTTTGGGCACCATTCGAGGTGAGCATCGACTGTCAATGTTTCTCTTTCTCGTTGGCCAATACACTGAATCGTTGTCCCTTGTACGAGCTATCATACTGTGATGCGGCTTTGGAGTTTCTTGTCCTTGTCTGTTTGATCGACGCGGGCCGGAGATAATCGTTAGGCTCGGATGAACTGATCTCGGAATGAAGACCGTTATTATGCTACTGCTGTTTATAATATGATATAACAGTAACCAAATAGGTGTCGAGTAGATCACTACTGCTGCTGTGGAAATAGGATATCCAGAATGGAATAAGGGAACATAAGCTTCGGAAATCGATACATTCTCGCACTTTGTCGAGTCACGCACTGCACTCGTCACCTATCGGACATCATCATCATCATCATCACCATCGTTGGTCAGTCGGGGACCAACGCTATACTCCGAAGGCCCAGTCAGGCCAAAGTCATGCTCAACGCATAATAAAACAATTATTACGAGAATAGGTTTTGAACAGATGAAACCCATAAGCAGTTCGTACACCATTGATACCTATGTGGGTATCAATGGGGCTGGGTTCGTTATTATGCATTATGCATCAATGGTGTCTTTGGCTTCGACAAGCGACTACAGGATAAAGGCATGTGGTCATGATCTTTTCAAGGGTAAAAATCAATAGAATTATTTATGTTATAAAAGTGCCCTATTCATTTTTGCCATTATTTAGTCACACCTTGTTGTACATAGGAGAACGCTGCTTCTTTGCCACGTTCTCTTAAGTAACATGTATTTCGACATACCTCCTGGATTCCAGCGAGATGCGTTTGGTTGTCTTCGGGATGAGCACTCTATCCTTTCGGATCGTCGCACACTGGCTAACGAATCACTTAGCAATATCACTAGTAAATTTTACAGGTATCAATCAACTGCCTGTTTGCAACACGTTGTAGAGATGTAGCAAGCACAAGGCTGATTGGCGCCTTTCTTTACACAACGAACATTGATCGAACAAGATCCGCAGCTTCTTTCGAGTTCGACACTTCAGCACGTTGACGCGCCCGGCTCCGTTTCCCTTGTTCGGTTCTTGCTGGCAGCCGACAACCTCATCAAATGACTATGCCATCAGAGACGTCTAAATAGAAGAATATGCAACTGATGTCGTTTCTCCGAACTATAAATAGAATGGCTATCACCTAACTCGTTCTACTTACAGTTAGTTTGTACTGCTTATACAGCAATTCGTGGAACAGCTAAGTTGTTAACACAGGTGAACTGATTAAATGGGCTTTTCACAAAAGAATCCGTCGTTGTGTCGACTTGGTTGATACAGATTCAAATCGCTTCTGGTCGGAGACATAGACAGCTAACTAATATCACACGAGCGATCCTGACCGTGTTGGAGCGACGAACAATACACGCACAACACACACAAACACCTAAACATTGGCACAAGCACAATCCTGGTTCAAATCGACCAGGTTCAAGCTAGCGCGCAGCCCCGATTTCCAAGCCAGCTTCATTCACAACCAGTCACTAATGAAGTCTGCCTTCTATTTCGTGTTGGAGCGCCAGCGAAGCCCTTTCTGACGTCACCTTACTGTTCTACCGACGCAGGCTTATGCGACCACCACTCATAGCGGGGTGCTCTTGAGCCTCTAAGCAGCGTTGGCAGCAATCGGCAGGCAGGCAGGGCTCTCGTGGCTTGCACCCGGCGTGCTCTGCGGAGAGGGCCACCCTCTCCGGAGAGCTCAAGCCCTTTCTCTCCGAACGAACCTCGTTTCCAAGTGCTTCCCACCCCCCTCCAAGTCAGCCAACCAACCAGTCACTCTACCTTACCCTCCCTTCGTTTTGCCTTGCTGCCAGACGGCCAGCAGGCGAGCTTTAAAGGCGACGACTGCGGCAGAGTGTGTAGTAGCGTTGTAATGTCCTCCTTTGCCTTGCCTTGCTTTGCTCCTCTGCTCTGTTCTCGTCGCCCAGCCAATGTACAATGTCGTCCTTGTCGTCTTGATATCCTTTCTCCTTTTGGACGCACGCACATACACTTCTGATTTTTGTTAGCTAAGGAGTGAGAGAGAAAACGAGCCGGCTAGCTAGCTAATACATGAACACATTTTGTCAAGTGTGCTGCTTGTCTTGAGCGACCAACATGAAATCACAGTAACAGCATCTAACAATAAGTAGCTCGCGCACAGAGAACGTGAATTGTGGGCGAGAACAGAACACGAGTAAATTTTGAGCCCAAGAAGGGCAGTGAGGGAGAAATGGGATACGCCGCAAGGGTCGATGATGCTTTGTAGAAGGTTCACTCACAGCGACCGCTTCGCTCACAATAGTCGGGGCCTGATATCAAGATTTTCCTCATCGACAATGTTCAAGGTCGAAGATGGCTATGACAGGGCGTGGGGTGGAGATACAACAACGACTACTGAACGAGCTTCAGTGACAATGCGGTTGCAATGACAGGTACGGGACTAACGGCAAGGGCTGACAACACCCGTGAAAAACAAATAAAGTGGTAACAAATATAATAAAGTCAATACATTGTATGTATTGACCATACAGAAGAACAACAGATGGTCATTGAACCAGGGCAAGTATAATAGCCAGGATGATGGTATGATAATATTCTAATAACTCGCGACAACACTGAAAGGCAGCCAATGAGACCTTACAATCGATATATAAATGCATGTCAATTAGACATTTGCAATTCAAATGCGAGGGTGGTGACGTGTTTTAGACAGATAGAGATGCTCATTACACAGACCAACGAGGTCGAGGATGCCATCAAAGTTGGCGAAACGCTATCGCAATTGAAGTCAAACTCTATTGCTCATTGGCCATCGATATCCACTATCCAAATTCAACTTGATGGTCTTCAATTGTGTCATTATAATAAGCTACGCCGCATTGGTGTGGGAATAAGTCTAGAATATCTACATATGTCGATAAAACATTTGTTAAACCGGCGACCTACGGATTTGAACGTGATTGAGTTAATGAGAAAATCATATACATCTTTGAACGTATCCGAACGGTGCACAAAACCTAAATCTATTACTACGAACCTAAACAACCTCAAATGGATGCGAAAATGTTTGATGTGATTGAAACTACAACGAGATCCAAACAAACTGTTTTATCAATGTTCATAGCCATAAAATGTTATGTGGTACTGGTCTATTTCCATCATGGATATAGACCAGTACCACATAACATTTTCACAGCATCACCTAATGATGATGACGATGAGTACACCGAACGATGTAAATTATGATCAGTAAGCTTGGACTAAAGCTTGTGATACTTTAATTGGTATGAGCGACCTAGAACTTTACCGTTTGCGAAATGTATGAAGTAGTCACACGGTGTCATATGCTCTCTCGCATCTGGTTGATGATGGTTCAAAGCGAATGGCTGTTCTGACCCACGCTGTAATGTGAACTCCATCACCATGCATTGTGCGCACGACCTGAAATAAGATATGAGATGCTATAAACCGTTTCATTGAACCTTCGTCTTAGACCTAAAGATTAATTTGAATTTCATCACCTCTATACACAATCGTTATCGCATTGCCAGTGTCAAACTTAAATTAGCTGTTTGCGTTTATCCAATTTATTGCATGCTCGTTTCTGCTAAAGTTGCACACCACAATGTATCTCATACATATCTGTGGGCATGCATAGTGTCACCATGTTTTCATAATATACATTCCAACAGTAGGAGAATAGTGTCACATTAGGATTGTGAGATCTTTGTATTTTTATGTTTGAACGGATAGGTACCAATACCAACTGCCATACCTTGATACCTCAAATTTGAGTATATATATATATATATATATATATATATATATATATATATATAAGCGGACTTGTTTTATAGGTGTTATTTAGACTACATTGGAATAGTACGGAAGGAGAAGGTATCTAAGGCTGTCTGTCTTAGCTACCATAAAGGTTTAATTGAAATCATTTAATTATTATATAAAATGGTTAATATTCCGCTTATTAGACGCAATAAGGCTAACCACACTCTGGTTACAATTTCAGTGAGAACTTCAAGACGTAAGGAGCCGAATCGTAGGCTTATTTTTAGTATAAGCTGCTCCAGGTAGAAAGCGAGCGAGGAGGAACTCCTCACTAATTGCATTTGTCTAATGAATTTTAAGGGACGTGAAGAAGTAGAAATTTCCTAGGCACTCTTAATATCAAGTTACGTTACACGTTGCCATTGAAAGTAGCCGAGAGATCAGATTGAGGGACAGCTTTGCAAGATGCATTTGTATATGACGTGTTTCCGTGAAACGGGACTGAAGTCCATTTTCTTCGATTTTGAGTTAATACAGATACATTATTTGGATCATCCCTGTGTTCTCGACCGTTACCATCCATTATCTCAGTGAAATTCAAGCCTAAATACTCTTGAGTTGTGTTCGAAGATACGCTTTCCATGCAAAAAACCAAAATTTAGGAAACTTTAGGTTGGTTAGCTTAATTAAAGTCATTAATAATTAAACATATGGTAAAAGTTGAGACGTTTGTTTATTATTAACCTTTCATAAAGTGGGGCCATCGTTGAAACCACCGCTCACTTGTATATATATGTGTGTGTATACAAGTAAGCGGTAGTTTCAACGATAGCTCCACTTTATGAAAGGTTAATATAAACAAACAAGGCTGCCTTATCTCAACTTAATGTTCAGTTGTTGGAAAAAGCCTGCAAGACCCAAAAGAAATACAATAATATTTTCAACCCTTTCTTTTAACATCGTCAGTGAGAATATCCAGTGTTTTTGAATAGAAATACGTAAAAAGAGCAATGTCTGTCAACGACTGTTTTCGCTGTCATCGGTGTCTGTCATTAAAATATTTTGTTTGACACAAATTTCCTATAAAAGGAAAATGTAGAATTTTGATATCCACTACGACACCGTTGTTGTGGATCTTCTGGTTGAATATCGTGGGTAAGAGTAACAAGCCCGATAGAAATTCGAGAGACAGGTTGAACTGAATACCATGTCAGGATCTTGCGAACATCATACACAGTAGATAGGTGTGATACAATCAACATTAGCGGCATTTTGAACATGCGATTCGTGAGCTCCAGTTTTGTACTATTTATTTGCACGATTTTTATATTTTCTCACATTTTACTCCGGCATCACCTGATAGCCCAATCAACCGTGTCGTAGATGATAGTGATGAGCGTCTTGTATTGCTAGACAGGAGGGACATATGGCTTGGGTTCAGATCCGGT
Organism: Stratiolaelaps scimitus; assembly: GCA_019614645.1. Taxonomy (NCBI): domain Eukaryota; kingdom Metazoa; phylum Arthropoda; class Arachnida; order Mesostigmata; family Laelapidae; genus Stratiolaelaps; species Stratiolaelaps scimitus. Next base: position 1,324,926 of record JABWDB010000038.1, read on the forward strand.
GAAGGTTGAAACTGTGACAAAAGCGGCTTCGCTATTGTTATTTGAGTATTAGTAGTACAGTACGTATAGTAGTGCTACCTGGTCATGTAGAACGGTTCAGAGCCGAGGCCGGGTCACATTAAAGGTCTCAACCTGCAAGTCTACTCAAAGAATAAAAAAAATCCTAACCAACCAACTCCGGATAATGATCAGATGATGTCAACAGACGGTCGGCTTCATCCATTTGAAAAGGTATATATAGAGATACAGCTATATAGTTGTATGAACATAATGGACTTACCGTGTTTCAAGACCGTCTTGACATTTTGCCCAAGGTTTCATTTCGCTTTCTTACCTAACTCCTAGGTCAATGCGTAAACGCCAGAGTTCCCATTATAGATCAGTTATTAACTAGATAATAATTGCGGGACGAAAATAATTTTTCAGACTGCTGCGACTTCCCTTCCTGTCTCGCTCTGAGTGGGTATGTCCAGAACTCGTTTGTGTCGATTGGCTGCCCCGAAGCTACTCACTTAGTACGAAACTATGGAGTATTTTGTAAATTTTTAGTACAAGCTGATGGAGCTACTAGTATTGTATGTTTAACCCCTTCACGTTCTGGTCATCCAGGAATGTGTACTCATTAAGAGCTTAATATGGATGGATACATTTTTCACCACTATACGTTAAGGTACGAATAGTGTAAATTTAGTTTCCTGCACAATCCATTTTGTCATTTTGACGGCTAATTACACAATCATTGAAACACCGTGTACGAAGCTTAAAATCACTAATTTACCAAGCAGAATGAGTCGATTTGCTTAGCATGAGTCGATTGTTCAATCTGAATGTTTTCAATCAGAATAGCAGGCTGCCCTCATCGGTTCGATGTGCTATATTTAAACATCATATGACGCCACAACATAGGCTGGCAATTCAGCTGCAAATGTTATTTTGTCCATCGAAGAATTCACATTAAGCTCCAGCTTGCGCACTCCAGCCATATCGATACGCCCGTTTGAATAGATTGCCTTGATAATGTAATATTAGCTAGAATGTAAATTTCGTAACCAAGTAACGTTTCAAGCTCCGGTTAATTAGGCATCACGGACATCGCTCGTTCATTCTCAAGATATTGGAAATAAAATTAAGGAAAAGCTGAGCGGTTGTACCTGAAGGGAATATTTAATTCGCATGCGAGTGCTCGAAATGATGATGGGTAAACCCAATGGTGTTGACTGTAACCACGACAGTTTGGCGCGTTGTGCAGAAAGGCCAACGATCCTCGATTCTGATCAATGATTCTCTGTCGACAAAGCATCCAGTGCTGTTCAAATATAGATCTACTGGAGTTATAGGCGTTTTTTTTTTATCAAGGTAGACCATGCCAAAGCTGTGCGACACTTTGCTGAGCATCTCATTTCAACATAAACCGAAAATACGAGGTGCGAGTATTGGCAATATGCTTCCTCTAACTGTAGACCATATTTCGCCTCTTAGTATAGCTTGACACCTATTTGAATACTCATCACATGACCGTTGTTCGGTCGAATTGAATCGTCTACTACTAGCCGCACTTCTTAAGAAGCTCTGGTCATTGCAGAGTAGAAATAAGCAAAATAATAGACAGATCCACGAGCAGCATTATTAATGCTGCTGTTGCGGCGGCAGGTTGGTATGTGTGTGACCTGTTAAAATTTCGTGTTCGATAATATATCGAGCTGGCGCTCACTGCTTATTGACGTTCGATTAGCTCATTATATCAGCTTACGTAGAGTTATAACTAGTTATAACAAATAGCCCTATAGCCCTGACCTGTAATCTGTAATAGTTAGAATAGTGACCACCATCATACCAAGACTAGATGTCCGTTGAAAGTTAGCCGACTGACGACGGTGACCTCTTATGTGCTGTGGTTGAAAGCAACGATTATCTGGATGGAACTACTATGAGAATATAGAGCTTCGCTCTCCCCTCCGGCGTATGCAACCGATTTGCGAACGAATCTATTTGGTTAACATGCGTATAACAAAGAAGCATCAATCAGCTCTCACATAGACAAAACAGCATGACCTGTATAGAAACGGATTAAGCAAATACCCGGTGAATCAAATGTTCTTCATATATTCCGTGGTACCCTCCAAGCCAAAACTTGAATTAGTATTGCCGAGTGACTGACGATCCGGAGTGTATCGATTAAATGAAGACGAGACTGAGAGTCATGTCTCGTAGGTTGCACAGAATACTTTTGGCTAATATTCGTCACATACATATTCATACAGCACATACGGATTACGTAAATCGGCCCTTAGAAAACTTCACTCAGGCGAAACATTACGTCACGACATTTTGCTTGAGCCATTCCCGAAGAATTAGAGAAAAGTAGTTGTCAGTATGTGTACAATATATTTGATCAATAACTTTGTCTTACTTAGTAAATATTTCCGTTCCTCCTCCTGTATAAGAAGCAAAACAGTGCCGCAAATTAGGTATGAAAATCTCTAAGGACAGTTTTCAAACATATTTCTCCAGAGCTTTATAACACAATTCGAACAATTGAATAATGTATGTTGTAAGCACGACACCTTAGGAGTAAGTTTCTATATAGATGTTCAAAGCGCTTTTCAGAACTCTAATTAGGTAAACGAGCAAAAAAGAGCTTGATAAAACCTAGTTTAGTCCGTCGGTCCCTTATTTGTCTATTATTGCTATCTTTACCAAGTGTAATTAATGCGACCTTTACACGCAGATTATAGTTTTCACGGTCGTTTGTTCGCACGATGCTGTATCGTGAAGGCGCCGCTGCTATTCAGACTATCGCTAATCCTAATGAGCAATGGACATGTGCCTTGGGCCACCCTGTAAAGATATTGATTTGCACAAGAAAGAGGCCGGCCTTAGTCTGCTTAGTTTAGCTTCTTTAGTTTAGCCTCACCCCGATGAGCGTCGAGGTTTTAGAAGGTGTTCAATTTCCAATTACAGAGAGGTCCCTTGCCTGTACGCCCCCTGTGCTCGCACCCATACCCGCAAGATCCCAGACCATCTCCCCAATTCACCTCGTCCCATCTCTAGCGACCACTAGGCCGTCACGGGGAGAGAACATCCAATATAAAAAAAAACGATAGAAGAAAGAAAGAAAGAGAACTATTGGATGAGAACACTGTCAACTCAAGATGGCACCCTTGTAAACGACAACTGGGAGGGACCGAACAAGCGACTGACCTGCTTGTTTAACACTACCCCCTTATGCCATACGACGACTATCGAACATCATGTCACTGATCAGTACTTCATAGGGTGGTAACAAGACTTATGTACATGGTCAACAACATGCAGTTTACTGGCATTGAATGATAAAGAAAACACAATAACAGGTAGAATAGTATTATAATAGTAATAATAATAATATAGAGATAGAGTCAAATGTATGTACGTTTCGAAGAAGCATTATGTATATTTTACAATGATGTGCTTGGATTCACTTTTTGTACAAAACAGCTGCAGCAGTACAGTGGTGTGTATAATGAAAGATAGACAGACAGGTAGAGCGACGTGAGATTAATATTTTGCCTTTAGTTGATGCTGACTATAAGCTGTACATCGCACATTGTGTTAACTGTAGAATGCTAAAGTGTTCAAATAGACCTAGCAAAACTTATATCATCTATTAAACTATTTGGAAATTGCAAAATATATAAAATAACCAAACCAATAACCAATCCAAATCCTCTACAAGCCCTGTGCGATATTACAACGACTTGCTCGGACTTGACTCGAAGTAACAAGCGCCCACTTACCTTTCGAAATCATTGAACAAATCTATTCGATCTTCATGGCGCAGAGACGTCCACGGCTATCTCCACGCATAGTCCAGTGTGCTATACGCAAATAAGCAGAGGAGGATAAAGGAAAACTAGTAACCTGTAATGTTGCGCTACATTAAGAGACAAGAGGTGTGTCTTATACACTACACAAAGCTAACTCCATACAAGGCACACCTTTCAGATTGGGTATGTAGAGATTTTTCGAACAATCACACTCGGACCAATCCGTATCTAATGTTTTGGATTGTACGGAGACCTTCGTCCAAATGACGATGATCTGCACCAAGTCAAAACTCAATAAAAACAGCATTGCTGCTGCTGCTGTTTCGGCTGTTGGCGGTTTATTTCGACCGAAGAGCCAGGAGGTCTGTTCCCCTGAGATAACTACCCGCCGCCATCGAGTTAAAACCCCCCAATGTAGCCCAATGGCAACACAAGTGGCCCACATACACAGTCGCTCCACACACACGACCCCGCCCCCCTCGCCCCGGACCATCGCCGGCGCCCTCCAAGCAGATTAAATTTCTTCTTTTCTCTGTTAGATTTTTCCTCCCACGGTAGCTCTATCCACGCATTGACCGACTGTGCCATCTCGTTTAGCTTTCTCTCTTTTAGCGCTCATCTGGCAATAGCCGACGACGTCGTGGAGCGTTCCTCCTATCAGACAACGCCGGAGGACGACAGACGACGCGAAGGAAAAATTCAGTTGGGCCAGCGAGCGTTGGCTGGGCAAGTTGTCTTCAGCTGCCGTTAATCCGTATACGAGTACTACTACTGCTACGAGACAGCTGCGGGGCTCAGCTGCCATCTGTTCTAAAGTCGTTGTTGAGGGCCCATGGGCAAGAGCATTCATTGCCTTGAACCATTCAAAGGCACCCGATTCGTTGTACTATACAAGCAGAACCTATCAAACACACGTATCAAAAATATATTAATGAGAGTAGATAATTGTCTAGTAGAATAATTTGAGTAGATTTCAGTCATCAACTCTAGAGCAGATGGTTGTTGTGAATCTCGTTACTTTCTTACAGGGCGACACAAGGCCTAACTAGCATTTTTACGGTAAGAGAAGGGTCAAATAGTTCTGTTTTTTCAACTATAAACGTATCTGCTGTTCGGTCCAATGATCCCCCGTAATTATGCCAAATGATATGTTGCGGATAAGGCTGAGATAAATGGACCGGTAGTGGGATGTCTTCTATATCGCTGGCCCATTTCCCATTGTTATACTACACTACGATTTCTTGAATTTACACCGTGACTAAAGTGTTGAATATATTGGCATGTAAATTGATCTTGAGCCACCGTTTCTGCGACATTTCGATGTGCGGAGTTTTCATCGAATCATAATAGAACTGTGATATGAACATCTCTTAATATACCTTATATATAACGCGACTATCTGTAATATATAGTAGATCCTCACATTCCCACGTCGCCTCCCTGTTCTTGCTCATATAATTACTTCGCGGATGAAACTCATAGAAATGCCTGGAGCCCACCACACCTGGCAAAGAGTCTACCTCAAGAACGATAAACCAACCCAACAAGCAGCAGCTGCCATCCAAATAACGGTGCAGTTCGGGCGAGGGTCCGATAAGGGTCGGTCAGGATATGCAACATGACGAAGGAAGAACGTTATCTTCAAATTAGTTACTAAAATTCTATGTGCGGCTGTCTGAGAATCATCTGTGTGTGTGGGGGGGTGGTCGGTGTTGCTGCACCGGTGCGAGGCTCTGCACGTTCACGAGAATGTGTGAAACTGAACGTGCAAATATTGAGAGGGAAAAATAGATGGACCTCCACTCAAGGGCTCTCCTCGACGCTGGATTCGCCTCCGCGGCTTCTACCTTTAGAAGAGAAAGGGATTAAAAAGTAATTTAGTGTTTTTTGCATGAACTGGCTCGAAATGGTCCGTCCTGGGGGTGGCCAGGGATAGTCAGGGATGGTGGCTGACTGCCCTCGAGACGCGTGGGCCAGTGGCCAGCTGCCGTGCAAAAAAACATCAGTAGCTTGTGTAGTGGTCCCTGCCTGCCTGTCTGCCTGCTTGCGTCGAGGACAACGAGAGAGGAAAGAAAAGCTAGTGAAGAGCGGGTACAGCCACATTGCCGCATCTAGATAGATATCGCCATAATCTACATTCATCGAGCTCTCGAGAATGAGAGATTTTTTCCCACCCATCCCGAATGAGACTACAACAAACTTCTGAGCTGAAGGACACCGCACAGCGAGCAGCATGAACAATGATAACATGAGTAAAGCGCCATAGTTCTTGGCGCCTATTTGACGGAGTGGTGGAACATTTATTGATTCCAAAACGGGTCCCATTATATAATACACATATACGCAAGCTGGGGTGAATTCAGCGCTCTATTCAATTACCTAGTGTGTTGAGGTTTGTTTTAAGGGATCTCCTCAGGTTTGTTTATCTTCGAAGGGCAAACATTGTTGATGATATTAGAGTATATGGGCATTGTAACTATTCGATCTGCACTTTTGCCCAGCCTTCTAGAAATAGCATCGCGCCTTTGGATCACCTGACGGCTGTTATGAAAGCGAATGTAGAGATATACATTGAAGAAAAACACGGCGAGTGAACTTTGAGGCCACTCGCCAGGGCACCCTCAATAGAGGAAGGTTTTTATACAAGCAAGCATGATATGCTCCTCTTTTTGACAGTCGCAGGTTGAAAAACCCTTGAGGTGGTGTTCTATTTCCATCCATGTGTGTTATTATTGCCTGTAGGAGACTCTGTCGAGGCAGGAAATGCTTGGTCGACGGATAGCATTGAACGAGGTAAAAATCCTTTCTGCTTAAATGAAATGCATTTTTATGATCGTGATTTTTGCGCCATGTATCTCGGCACTCGGCGCCACGTCCTGTGATTGTGAACTCCTGCGGCTGGGTCCTACGGCGCTTCGAGCGCTAAACTACTTTATGTTATCCATCAACCGTCAACAGCAGCACGAGTTCATCATTTCTACGATTTTTCATACTGATCACGTTTAAGTCATTGGTTGGCAATAAAAATGCAGTACCCAAATCGCACTCATAGTGTGGCGGAATATAATATAAAAATAATATCATTTATTAATAATAATCTTCATTTACTACGGCATAATGATATTAAATTGAATTAAAAAGCGCCGAGATTTAACCGGGCCCGATATAAGCCCCTTGAGACAATGGGGCAGAACAAGGAGTTAGTTACTATACAAAGTAGTGTGTTTATTGAGATGATCAATTACGACAATGCCTGGTGTGTACTCAGAGATTTAAGAATAACACTCTTGAAATGTTTATTATTTACCAACACGCAAGTTCTAAGTTTGGTCCTCTCAAATGATTAGCGGTTGTAATGCAACACCTCATCAAAGGAGGCTATAACTAAGAATAATGAATAAGTACTCAAATGTCGTATGCCGTTTGTCACTTTCCGGCAGACTAGCTGAATGTAACCTTACTGTGAATTTCAAACGGATAAAAATAATAGTTTATCAGATAATATCAAATACAATAATATTTTCGAATTCGAGTAACAATTTTCCATTCGTTTGCTGAGTGTAGCGCATATTTATGTAAACGAGTGTCAGCTAGAACATAGTTGCGCCTCGTAAAGAGGGTTACCTTTCTCTTGGTAGGAACCACTTAAAAACAGAAGTCACTGCAGGCTGAGCTATCTCTGGTTTAGAAGAATTACCTTTGGTTAGAAAAAATGCGAAGAGCCAAGCAGGTTCGCCGTAACATCGGAGGGTAACGATTCTTGATTCAAAGGCGAAGCAAAATGAAGGCGACTCATGGACAGCCTGACGCACGCACACCTTGCTGCACACCGTCTCGTCTAAAGATGGTGATAGTGGTGGTCAGGTAGCTCATAGGCCACTAATATGATTTAGGGCAAGGTGCCAGGAGGTGTGTGTTCTTCTCTTGCAGATCTAAAACACGTTTTAGGGGTTCTTTTGCTTGTTTTTATACTGCCCTGAGATGTGGCACTCCTGTCACTATAATTATACCGTAGCTCTGCTTAAAGTAAAGAGACATGTCAGCTTCCTGAAGATTGCGGCACGCCGGCTGTGACTTAAAAATTTGAGTCGTAGACAACGACGAAGCGGCACAAACAAGGAGAAAGATATGTGCGTGTGTTTCTACTGGTGGTTTTCACTTGGACAGCAATGAAAACACCTTTGCATAACAGGTCGATAACTTTCAGCAGCTATTGCAGGTACAAATGTCATAAGTACTAGGGAAGTGCCTTTCACAACAGTGTTTAGGGAGGTTTGAAACAGGTACATACTCTGAATATAGAACAGCTTCAAACCAATATTTAATATTATGGGATTAATATTTTTATTATTAAATATAAAGCACGATGTTGATGTGACTTGTATCTAGCGACTGTTGACCGTACTTCAATCTCCAAGGCCATTTTATGACTACCCGATCTGCTGCAAATTGCACTAATCGCAAGCAACTCTTAAATGAGGGATCGAGAGATAACGGGTAACAACAATTTGCCTTTCAGACAAACGGAGCATTTCCAATAATACTCATATCCTAAAAAATCGTTTCGTTTTCTTTGATTATCTGAGTAAAATGGAGTGGAACCAGTTGCAGTTTCCTGTGTCCGTTAAGCTGATTCCTGTTTCATTTCAAGAGAAAATGAGGACCGGAACACAGCTAGCTAATTTGGTGCATTTCCGCCTTGTGATCCGCAGCCTCATTGGAGATGGTAAATCTTATGAGCTCGAACCTTCGTGTTAGTGTGCGAGGTTTCACGGGTCATAGGTTACCATAAGCACTCGGCTTTGTTGTTGTTCTGCGAATGAAGTCGATGTGGATGTCCAGGACAACTACTGCTACCGCTTACATGCTCTACAGTTTCAGCATATGTTCTCGGTAGCAGAGATGCAAATAATGTAAATTACTCCACGGCAGGACGTCAGGCTTTGCATTTAAAGCAGCGCTGTAGTCCATCTATTTCTCAATCGCATTAGTATAATTGCATAGTTAAGGTTAAACTTTCCAAATCTGGAATAGGATTGAATCCGTGGCCCGTCGATTGCTTTAAACGGGGTTCATGCGTGTATGAACATATCGCTCTGCATATATCGTAGTAGATAGTTATTTATAATACCTATGTACATATTTACTTACTTAAACTAAGTTATTTGTCTACCTAAAGAGTCGCTATGGCATATGTTGGCATTCATAAATGCAGCCATGCCGTCAATTTTGTGTTACCACATTTCTTAACAGTAACTAATTATTATTGGGGTTCATCAAATGGCAGAAGCAAAACGCAAAGGGAACAAGCCTAGTAACCAGGACTATATAATTGTGGCCTCAACTACACCATTACCAAGACAACAAACAGCAGAGCGGACACGGTTACATTAGCATGCAGACTTCGCTTTAAGTGAAAATGGATGGCGAAACTGTGTCAGCAGCCTCCATCTATTCGACGCACAATACTTGTTGTGAAATTCTTGTCCCCTTGTCCAGCGTTTTCTTGAGGGGACACACCATCCGTCGCATGCTCTTGTTAATGAAATGATTTTAATTTCAACGTGGCTAAACAAAGAGAGCGAGCCTACCCCAACTGGGTATTTATAACAATTATACGCTTCAGAAGAGAGGCACCGGACAGCCTAAGCTTGAAGAAGAGGGCGCCTTAGCAGATAAACGAAGGCTACATAACCTGATGGCATTCTAGGGATGCGTTTACGGACGACTGAGGTCTCCTGAGTTTGTCCACCATCATATATATATATATATATATATATATATATATGTACAATGTAAGCACGCCATTAATAAGCAATGATATTTCTGGCATGTCCCTAATTGCATCCTAAATATTAATTATCATAAAGGCGCTATTGAAGAATGTTACGAAGATGAGAAACGTCAACTTGTTTTTGCAAGGCAATAATGCGAGCCTATGAATCCTTTCGAGAAAATTATGAAGAAATCGTGGATGTTATCGAACAGGTGTGAATGTGCGGTCGCTTTAATGGTAAGAGCTTCTCTTGATTTTGATCAAAATAGAATTAATGGTATCTAACTAACTAGCTTAATAATAAACTCGCAAGCATAATAATTGCACCGGTTCTTCTGTCTCCTTGCTGATTTTACCAGAGGACAGGCCAGTTTAACAATGCTAATGTTAACTCTTGTAATCTCTCTAATGTTAAGAGCACCGGCATGTCACTCTCAAGTTTCCCCAAGAAGTTGTCTGAAACAGAAGTTCGCTAAATCTTAATAATGACCTAAAAGTTCATTAACTTTCTTAGCGTATATGTATTTCGCCCTCTTCTGGCCGTTTAAATGTATCGTTTGAGACACATAATAATAATAATAATAATAAAGCAAAATAAAAATTAGTGTGTGTGTGGGCGTGCTGTATATTATTGAATATATTGTGATATAATATTGTATTGAGTGTAATATCGTATCATGTTATTATTATAGAAAAACAGCTTTATTGAATAAAAGGGGATTCTTAGAAAATGTGATAATCATGGGTAGTTCTTATTGTAGTTATATGACGCGCTTCGGAAATTAGTGAGGATTCTTCACCTCCGGGTTGCGCCGTGTGCAGGAGAGTAATTCCGTTTATTCTAATAATCGAACTTGTTTCCATCGTTTGGGACTGCCTTGTTTTAATCTTGTACCAGCTTCATATTACCAGGTTTATAGAATTCCTCCTTTTTCAAGGCAAAAAATAGAGTGACCTCGTTTTTGATCTCGCTCTACTAGTTGAATCGTTTCTACCAAAATATCTCGTCATATTAGGTTGGTTCATAAGTTCCCGCGCTTTTTTTCTCAAGGAAAAACACAGCCTTTTCAAGAACACTATATAAACTATTTAATTTCTGATACACTCACCCTCACTATTTACAACTTCCATCCACCTGTCAACCAAGTTTTTTATGCCGGCTCGCCAGAATTTTTCACTTACGCTCGCGAAGAATTTCTCGAGCCACATTTTGAGACCCTCTTCACTGTCAAATATATGACCACTAAGATTGTTTGCCAGCGAACAGAAAGGTGATAGTCTGTCGGGGCGAGGTCCAGCGAATACGGTAGGTGCAAAAGAACCTCCCATTCAAGCACATGAAAGGCCTTCTGGCATTGTCGTGCAGTAGAATGACTTAGTCTCGTTTCTCTGTCTTCTCTCGCGGATAGAGTTGATTTACTCGACACAACTGGGCCAGATAAATCCCCTGGTTGACCGTTTTTTTTGTTCTCAAGCATTTCCCAGTGTATCAGACTCTTCCAGTCCCACCAAACGCAAATCATTCTCTTTTTTGGATGAAGATCAGGGTTAATACTGACACTTGCCGTAGCTCCAGGCGGCGCCCATTCCCAAGTTGCCTCGGCAGCTTTTTGGCCTCGGCGAAAGGCGAGCAAGGGCAGGTGTCAAACCATTAAACCACGCGTACAGACGACTGAAAGCGCTTTCGAACGGTATATTGAAGTAAACAAACGGAGAAGGCGAAAGTGGAAAGGGAAATGGCCAAAGAAAACGTGGGAACTTATGAACCAACTTATGAACCAATGGATGGAGTACAAGATCAAGAACAAGTGGTAGTCAGAAACAGCAAGATTGGGGAAAATACGGGGGGTGGCCGAAGTGTTAGCCACGAATTTTTTTAGGGTGCCCAAACTCACACGGGATATGAGTTTGGGTGGCCAAACTCACAAGAGTGGTGAGAAACGCAAGCCTATCCCGTTGGCCTGTTTTGACCATTTTTTTCACCCGATCAATTTGCATACAGTACAGAGCCGTGTTGATATTATCTCCTTGTTTCAGGAGCTCAAAGTGGATAGGTCTCGAATATCCTACCAACAACATAGTATACCAAGCCAATGGAGCCATCATAAGCTCATCATATTTTTTATTCCAAGCCGGTGTAACGCTGAACGAACGGTTGCTGTGCCTACCTCAAGTTCTTCTGCAAGTTCTCGAATGCTAATCTTCGACAGTTCGAGAATCTTGTCACAGAGGACGTCATCGTCAATCAGGGATGGCCTCGCGCACCCTAGTGCGTCGTTCAGATTGAGATCTCCCTTAGGAGACCTTCACATTTTTCGTCATGTGCGTGGGCTCAAAGCACCTTCGCCGTATACACGGCGCCACTTCGAAACGTTTCCCCAGATGTGTTACATTTTCGGAAATCCTGCGACAAATTATGACGAGTACAGTATTTTTAAGGTCAAAGGGAGCGTTTTTGAACGAAATTGACTGTCCCAAACCTCTGTGCGTGGTCTGTTTTGTGTATAACAAACCCCTCTTTTTGCACGGTAGCGCACTCCGGGTGTGCTGTCTAGGAGAGGTAAAAAACAACATTAATTTCCGGACAACCTAATATTTTTAGCTTTACCCTGCGTTGAGGATTACCATTTTAAATCATATGGCACAGATTCACTTTTTGGAAAAATAAAAAATTGAAAACAACAAAAAAACGCTATGTACGTCATGTAACATCGTTTTCCAGAAAAACTAATCTAAAAAGCGGAACGTATTCCCTTTTCAATATGCCCCTCTACACGGCGGGTGGCCAAATTTCTTGCGTCTATTAAAACGCGGTACTAACATGCATGCATGTCAACTTGAATGGAACAGATCCCAGAACAGCAAGAAAAATCACTTACACAAGTACACAAGTACATTCAGATCAATCTAGTAGGGCATTTTGAAAATGCACAGCGTTTTTCGTGAAATTGTTTGAGCTCTGGAGACGCCCAGGTGTTTTTCTTATTTTTTAATGTTCTAATAACAGGGTACTCCAAGTATAGTTTCTACTTAACGGCGCGTCTGTGTCTGTATGTGTATATTAGTATTTGCACGGCCGATTCATGCATGCCATGTTTCAAGCCTGACCCACCCTCGTTTCCGTGCTTCTATTTCGTCATCGCCAGCTATTGAGGTTCCTGGAGCGCCTGCATAGTGGATGCCTGCGGTATCCGCAGTATCGAAGTGAGCCGCTCAGATTCGAATAGTTTAACTTGGCCCGCAGGACGTGACGCCGCTTGACAACGACCCTTTGGAGTCTCCTTCTACTTCTTGAGTTCGCCATCCGTCGCGCCTGCGACAGTGACACGTCTGTCCCGAGTCACTGACGGGGTGATCAGGGACGACACGGGGATGAGGGTTGGTTGTTTCAAAGTTTGACTTGCTGCCACGGCCGCTGCTATCGCCGCCTCGCAATTAATCAGCGCCGCCCACAACAGCGATGTATCCAAGTGCAGCCGGCAGCGCTATCAAACGATGACAACGCCACCAGCATAAGAGAGAGAGAGAGAGAGAGAGAGAGAAATAACAACAACAACAACGACGACTTCACGATCAGCGTTAGGATGCGTCAGGTTGTCTGTCTCTCGGAGCGGCCGCCGACATCAAGTGCCATCCACACGTGTCTACGTTCGATGGCAGCAGAGCGGATGATCATATGGACGCTGTGAACACCATGTGGACGCCACATATCCGAGGTGTGCGAATGTCGTTAGCAGGGAGCGACAGCAAAGCTATCCGAAAGTGCGCGGTTATGGTACAGACTTATGGGTGGCTGTCGGGTGCATTAAACTGCGAATATTTATAGTGCAAGTAGCATTATAGCATTGAGCTGCATTCGACGATTATCACTCCTCACCTCGGTCTGCTGCCATATTAGTGGTTATAACTGCAGAGACGGGGCGGGGGTCAAGTGAAGCACAACGACTTCGTCAAATACTAATGTGATCACTATGAGGATCTATTCTGAATTTAGATGTTTTTAATATTTATGGAATGCTCGCGGTGACATTGTCGCAATCTTGGATTTGCAATTATCTAATGTATTCTATTATATAAAGCCTCACGTTTTTCGAGTAAACCGAAGCACCTGATTTAAAGTGTACTGAGCAAAAAAATTCAGTGGCAGGAAGCTTTTAATTGACAACAGAATATTTACACTTATTGCTTGTTCCTCTGTCATAAATCGCGGTCAGCGGCGATTAATTTGCAGACGAGCAAAGCCCGCAAAGATCCTTTGATGAATTTTGCTGTTCTCACCTTTCGCACTAAAACAACAAATGATTTAAACGGACACGGATGCGACACCATCCGTAAACGTAGCGCCTTTAAAATGTACCAAGTTTGGTGAATAGGAAAAAAATGACCTTACATGACCGAATCAGAGGTCAGCTACAGTGATCAAACGAGCTGTTCTCCTTGCTGGCAGCTATCGGCTGAACACGGAAGTCTAATCAGAATATTGTCAAAAGGATACTGTGCCTATTGGTCTCTTCGAGTGGTAGAGCGACTCTGCCAAGACTAGGCAGGCTACACTCTCAAACTGGGATGCATGTTTTCAACGGACAGTAGGAGCACCTCAAACATCAATAATTACACAAAGAGTTTTAGTTTAATGTACAATTTCCTCGTATACTGTAAAGAATCTGCCCGATAGAATTTGTACACCACCAAGCACATACAATGTGTAATAGAATTCCCAGTTCTATTGTGAATCCACCGACGCTGGCGTTGTCGAGAATTCTACTGGGACCTCAGCGATCGAAATGACGGTGGAGCCTCTCCCTAGTCTAGGGTGAATAACCCTGTTCCTCGTCTTGGCAAATCACGGCTCTGCCCACATTACTGCAACGTTCGTATGTTCGTAGGGGGATTCGAAAGCTACTTGAACTTGTAACATATTCTCGAAATAGAAATACGGTAGAGGGCGAATGAGCTCGACGGAAAACTTCGATTTCGCCGATTTAGACAGCCGCTAGGTCTTTTGTGGAAATACCAATCTTGTTACTTAGAAAAGGCTATGGGTTACCTATTCTGTCATTTAAATCGCCCACCGCTAGGGTTTAGTTTTTAATTAGAAAAAGGATAAACTTGTTCACTTCGTGGTCCACAAGAAAAGTGGCCCATAAGGTTCGAGACAGTGTCATCACACGAACTGGACAGTTCGCAAAATTATAGAAAATGAGTAAAGAACAGGCTCAATCTTGGCTATATTCGTAAGATTAAAGATTATTGATCTGATTATGATACAAGTAGAGTAAGAGCTAAATAATATTCTAGTAATTATTATAGCTGATTGCACGTTTAATTAAAAACAAATCTTACATAATTTGTTGAATTTTAGTTACAGAAATTCGAGAACTTTCTCAAGGTCAATATGGACAATAGCACAATAGTATTCACCTGTCCAGTTTAGCTATAAAAAAAGGGATTTTGTTCACTTCGCGGGCTCAAATAGTCAAATAGTGTCCACCACTAGTTAGTATTTCGATTTGTTTTAATAAAAGGAAGATTTTGTCCCTTCAATATAGGCGTATTTGTATTGTACATACTCTAAAACCCATGGGTAGGCCAGTAACAGAGCTTCTTAACGGTAAATACTCTACGAAATTTGTAGATTTCTCGAGTCTTCCAAGTTGAGCTTATTACTTTATTTATTTTAATAATATGATTCGATGTTTAACCGACTTATACATATGCTTTCCACTTTTCGCACGCTTTGTCACTACTCAAATCACTGTCCGGTTCGACAACGGGAATATTGGTGGCCACACGAGAAATGTGTATGTATCTGGGTGAGCCAATGAGCCTTCTCGGTCCTACTCCTTTATGCGATCCATATCATTCATCTGTTGCGGTACAAGACTTATTTTCCCAGCTACTATCTCGCAGCCAAGGTCGAATCTATTGGTTGTTGGAAACGCCAATCCATTTATTATGAGTAAATTATTTATTATATATATTAACATTAACGTCCACTGAACCGCTTTCGGCATTGCTTCATAGGATGGAAGTAAATAATTTAAAAATAAATAGTTTACTTATTTCAAAGCAAACTTTCCGGGCTGTGAGTCAACCGTGGCTGCTAAGGTCATTACTAATGAGTGAACTCGTATGCGCTCGCTCTATTTGAGTTTTTATCGCGTGAGGCAAGCTTTCTACTCCCTGGTCTCTCATTGTGCTTATTCTGGCGAAACATCCGATTGCTCTTTAATTTTTCCGTTTCTCAAACATGCTTTCCACGCTTTGTACACAAAAAGCTGGTGTTACCGGTTGGCCTCTGCCGAAGATAGACCCCACATCTCTTAACTCGTCTCAATCAAATTGCTGGTATTTCGTGACACCGTCATCACCGCGTTACCATATGGACAAAGCCGCATATACTGGGGGTCCCTAAACCTCCCAATACCTGGAAGTGTTAACGCTACTGTCTAAGGCCGCTTGCTGGCTTTTAGACCCAATCCTTCGCATGTTGTAAAAACTAATTGGAGCTCCGATGTAACACAATTTCGAGGCAATGAACGATCTGTCTTCCGGTAGTGTCTTCGTTTCTTTAAATGTATATAGCCCACGTGTCCCGTCCTGCGAAGGAATACTATATCACCCTTCGAGAAATCGCTTTCAAAGTACGATGTGCTCTGTCTCCGAGGGAACGAGAGAAATTGCTTCCTTTATACAAAGGAAAAATTCACTCTTCTGTTCGTGTTGTCGCGAAATCCTTTTTTTCCTGGAAGTGACACTGCCCGAACAGTAGGGCTTCGTCAAGCAACCCAACGGGGGGCAGCCGTCAGCTTAACATTATTAGATCAAATCTAAAGAAAACAATCACTGCAGAAAACGGTCCTGGTAGAACTAACGAAAGCAAATAGAGCTTAGGAGAGACTCAGGAGCAAAAATAATCGAAGTCGCTAAGTCGCCCTCTCCAAAGATTGCCAGCAGCGCTGAGGTGCTCTCGACAATAGTCTTCGGTGAGAATGGCGGTTGTTGTTGTCTTTTAACTTGTTTTTCTATCGGCTCAGCTCCCAGCCAACGCCGTCGCCAACAGCAGGCCGCTGACACGAGACATTCAAAATCAAGGCCATTTAGTCTTCATCCGGTTCGTCCGGCTGCAGGCAAGGCGAGCGCCACCACCACGTATCCTTCATCGATCCAGCGGAAGCATTCTTCGCGAGCCCGCCCGATCGATATATATATATATATATATATATATATATGTGTGTGTGTGTAAATGATGATAACAAATATAGGTACACGACCCAAAGGAACCCTTTTGTGGGTCGATCAAAATATTCGATTATTTATTATTTATTTGCGACATTTTGGTATCACGATAGGTCGGATCGGTGGGGGGGGGATGGTATAGATGTATGCTTACCACGGTCGCATCTCTTACAGGGGGCAACGAACATCGTTCTCAATTTGTCCTGGAAACGAGGCTCGTTGACAGGGGTCAATTTCAGTGTGCATCTAATAATAATTGTTTTTCGAGCTGACCCTCAGCTGTTCCCCTATCTGACAGGCCTCAGCTCTTAACCTATTGCACCAAACCTCCAGTGGGCATCTATTCATCTCTAAGTGGACTTAACTAACGCTGATAACAATGTTTGGCGTTAGTAAAGCTGATGTTTAAGCCCTTTGGCTCTAGAAGCTGATGTATTTTGGCAACCTGCAGATTTGCCAACCGTGGTACACGGGCGCTCTTTCTCTGCCGCGAAAGAGAAAGAGCTCGCTTGTTGCGCCCTTCGTAGGATGGTGAACGAAGGAAAATGTACAAGGTAATACACTTCACTGTATTCGGCCTGTTCACTTGGCCCATCTATTAATATTGTGGGTATCGTTACTCTGTGCACCAACTCGCTGTAGCATACAACGTATATTCCTTTCACGTTCGTTTGTGTACTGGATTAATCGTTTATCCAAGAGGCGAGGAAGGCGTTCGAGAGTGTCAGCTACAGGCTGACCGACCCTCCGCTCGATTTTCACGTGTTGATGAGGCTGGCAGACAGCTGCTAGCGGAAGTTGACAGGCTAGTAAATGACACACACACTCAGCCACTCACTTATATATATATATATATATATATACGTAGGAACGGTACACATACTTACGGTCGTTTCCCAGCCGCTGGGTTCCCCTCCATCAGGGTTCGTCTCCTCGCGCATATCAAGCAAGTCGCGTTCTCGCAAACCACTAACTGCTACAAGCCGGACCATAGGGCCGGTCATCTCCGTCATTGAGATATCCCCCTACCGAAGACTGGCGAATAAATTATGCGCTAATACCGCTGCTCCTGCTGCTGGTGTAACTTGCTACCGTCACTCGATATTTAGTTTTCACGTAGAGCAGCACAAGGCGGCATCGCGCAGACACCAGAGTTCGCCACTTTTTTCTGCTACATGTCATGGCCACGTTCTTTCAACACGGTTGACAGAAGCGGTTGAAAGTCACCCCGACCACCGGTCCAAACAGGGAACTATTTGAAGTACGGACGATCTAATCTAATCTAATAATGTGTTAGCATATGAAAATGTCGCAAAACATACGAGTATGAAGACGCCGATGAATCGATGTTAGCTGTTTCGAACAGAATGCTCCCAGGGGATCATAAAGCTCTTTACGTGATTGTACGGTGTCTGTATAGATTTCAAATAGCTATTATTCTCCATAAAGTGAACTATAGCCATTCGTGATCACGTGGGAGCTTAGCCAACATCTGAAAGTATGCGACTGGTCTAAATCTGTAACCAAACAACTTACATACCTCCATAGGAAGCAAGTAAAAAACTGGTATATCCCATTCCTTCATATTATGATTGTGCCTTCAGCTGATGTAGTAATTAAACAGTTCTATATGTGTATAAAAAACTCTCATGCGTTGCAGATAAAACTGTCAGACAGCTCAAACCACTGAAATCGACTGTGTCCTTCAACTTCATTTACATTATGAGGAATATTTGATAATAAATACTATAGATGAAGACATCTCTGGAAGTCACATTAGCCGTGCTAACGTCTATGGACATAAATAAATGTTCAGGGCTGTTATCATTGATCAACTCTAGAGAACTCAGTGAAGGTGTTGAAGATGGGAGGCCAGCATCTACCGGGGGAGCACCACGGAACTGCTCTTGACAAATCTCTACCTGTTATCGGAAGGGTATAGATAAAGGTGTAAATACATACACTCTTTTCCCAGTCGCGTATACCTTATCAATGTCGGTGAATGGTGACTACGCGAGGAACCTGCATTCTTTTATCAAGGAAAAGTAACAAAACAAGACGTGCACATTTGTTCCTACCTAACTGGTTGCCATGTTGCCTTCAAGGGGATGTTTCATAGCCTTAAAGGAATTGATGGCCAAATCTGCCTAAATCATGTTTGTATACTTGGATAGTCCATGATGCAAATACAGCAGACGACAAATAGAAGTCAGAGAGAGAAGGACCAACTTAATAAATATAATCAGCCATTTGCAAATGTGCGTTTCTGTATCACACGTAATGTGGACAATATGTATTGGAAAATATTGGTCCTGTGCAAACCACAACCGAAGGAACCAACGGTTATTAGCAGCACGTAGTACAAGTACGTCAGAACATTAATAAAAAGTGCCTGACGTCTATTTAACAGAATATTTTTATCAAACGGTGATGTGTTTCTTTATTGATCGGGTCTAATATAACAAATGTAGTAGGTGCATTTAGTAGAAGAGATGAACCACATAAAGAGTCGTTTGCGTTAGCGCGCCCTTTCATTGCCAGACAATTAGTACTTGCAATGTACTCGGTAGATGCCGAGGGAGACTTCTTTCGTGTAGCTTAATTTGACTGAATATTTCTCAGAATGAGTTGTGTATACCCCCTTTCACCAAAATTAGGTAACATTATTATAGATAGGTCCACTTGCAGTGACACTAGCAATGGCTGAGTGAGTTGTTGCCTTCGTTATTCACACATAGTTTCCAAGAGAAAATTGCAACGTATTCTAACAGTCACAGATAATCACTTGAAGAATAATCTTGAATGAATCGCGCTATGGATAAGGAACCAAGGAAACTTTTGGACTTTGCCACCATGACCGGGATTTGTGTTTGTGTTACTTTCAATCTGACTAGAAACAAGAGAAAATCAAGGGAAAACCCCTGTTTCGAAAACAAAGATCATCATAAAGGCCCATCCATCAATTGATTGTGATGAGACATTAATAAGTGGCAGTGGAGCGTTGAAAACCAAGCTTCTCATATAGAAGTGAATAATTCCATACATTATTATAGAATTATTGTTCTATAATTTTATTCATATACGAATGCCAAAACAGGCATCCCTCCGTACGACCTCTGCGTTAGTGTCTCATGTGCATAAATGCACTCCAATTTTTTGAACCAACGCGAAAAAAAAGCAGATAATTCTTTTAATTTGCGCGCTGCATTAAAAGTAACTGCAAGCCGTCAGGGTCTCCGACTTGCTGTTACTGTTAAAGTGTTTTCTAGTAGTCGACAGTTATTTCCAAACTAAAATATCAAAATTGTGCTCACTAAAATCAGCGCGCAAATTAAAATAATGAAGGTGCATTTTTTTCCGTGTTGGTTAAAAAACATTGGATGTGCATTTGTGCACATGAGACACTAACGCAGAAGTCGTACGGATGGATGTCCGTTTTGGCATTCGTATATGAATAAAATTATAGGACAATAATTCTATAATGTATGGAATTATTCAACGTCTATATGAGAAGCTTGATTTTCAACGCCAAGTGATTATCTGTCCCCGCAATCGGAGGAGACGGACGTAGGTGCACGGGTTCGATCTCCACCGTTGCACATTTTCATTTAAAGGGGTTGTCCGTCTTATGAAGCAACGCTTGAAGCAGTTCAGTCGTGGACGTTAAATGTTGGCTGTGAGTTAGCCCGCAAAATTTATTTTGTTTAGGGTCGCCGGCCACCGAAGCCTTTAGTTAAACACAACTTAGTCTGTTTTCTTCTTTATCCCTATATTTTGACTATACTAATAATTCCGCAACACTCACTCGTTCAGGAAATATCTCCAAATGTTTCCACATGCTCAGGGCTCCCTGGGCTTGCTGGTGATTCTTTTGAAATATATGAATTTATAATATCAGTTTAGTGCTCCCTACGTTCAACCCGGATGAATAATGTTTTATTATCTACGAGGGCATCGGTGCTGGGAGGTTTAATTTGTGAAAGAATCAAATGGTATTGTTTCATACTCTGTCCACATTCGTTGCTAGTTTTTTGAAAAAGAAAACGCCCCCGAAGTAGAATTAGTAATGTTGCACAATCTAGGCCAGATTCCAACCTGTTTTCCATTATCTCTAAAGTCGAAATTATTATACGTTAAGCAGGCCTTGTTACCACAGTCTACCATTGCTTCAAGGACCTATCGTGTCAGTCACGCTGGACCTGTCTGGGCGTTCTCCAACAGACCTATGTGATGGCAGGACAATGTTAACCATATCCCAGGCAAACCATGACTTCTGGGGATCGAACCGACGATCACAAATTGCAGTGGTTTTCGTGACTTCCATGGCAACCTCATTCAAAGAGATACGCATTAGCCACCAGGACATTGTACGACCAATTTGTCTCTCCGAAGGCTTCTTGTACAAATATGATATTTTATGAAGCAACGAAGTACACACCAGTGTTATTTTAAAATTTCCTATATATATATATATATATATATATATATATATATATATATGTAATATACTGACGCAACATTAAACTAAATAATCCGAATTTCGATGAACGACCACCCTGACCTACGAAATAGTTTTGCTTAAAAGCCACAAAGTAGTTATCAGTGTCTTGCAAAAGCAGCTTAGGGGCAAGTGGATTGAGTCCTTCGCAGTCCAGAATCGGCTTGGCTATCTTTACGAAAGGAAGAAACTGAACCCGCACATTAAATGCACGCAGCGTTTTGCGCAATTACTGCGTGCAGTTAATTCTGTCCCGGACGGAACCGCCTCGTTAGATACCACCAGCCAATCGAACAAGTCGCTACTGAGAGGTATCGCCAACAATAAGCTCAGGAAATATATCTAATAAATTGACGTCACTGCCGCAACACGTGAAAGCAATAAATTGGGCGGCGCGATCAGCTCGATTAACCAAGCGAAACCCAGTGCTTGACTAAGCTACGTATGAACAAAACGTTAAAATGAAGTTTGTCCGTCGATCGCCTTCTGACCAGCGTGCATTAACACCTTCACAGTATAAGATCTACAAAGGCAAGTTATCCTGCAAAATACAGGCCAGAATCAGTATTAGAGCAACACCCCCTTGAGAACTGACGCCACTTGTCGAAACATAAGTATTCCAACGTCATTGGTTGATGAAATGAATATTTATTCAAGTGTTATTTATCGCTTGCTCATTGCAGGGAGGCCTTGAAATTAATAGAGTGCTATAACTCCAAAATAATGAGTATGCAGTGCGACCTGAGATGCGCAACGGTGTATTGTTTTATATTTCACGTACAATAGTGATTCAGCTGTTGACACGATCCCTAAGACGGATGTCCTACTGAAGATATAACGAATTACAATCATGTGGACACATTATGATAATACACGGAGCCATATTTCCTTACATTCATTGTTTATTATCTCACTGATGTTCTTTTTCTGCTCCACGTTTCGGTTCTCACAGGTACGGTTGCCGCCCAGAGTGGCTCCGTTGACTCGACGGATGGCTCGAGCGGTAGTTATCTGTCTGACAACAATTCGTTCAATCTATCTTAACTCATGTGACGCTCGTCAGACGGTCGAAAATAAGACGCTCTGACAAAAAACGAGAACTGAATAATTTCTCAAGTTGAGGAAGCGATGTGATAATAGAAGAGAGTAATGGGTGCAAGCTCAAAGATGAGAACAAACGAGAACCGAAATACAGGAATAGGACAGGGCGGACTTTTCGACTAAAGTTGGAATTTGATGGATGGGTAATAATGTACAGATCGAGTCGCTGCCTACACTGAGTGGCAAGTACGCATCTTTCCTCGTACACCAGCTGCCATAAAAACCACGAACCGCACCACGATTTGTGGTCGCCGGTTCGACGCTCAGAAATCGTGCTTTGCTGGGCTATGGTTAATATTGCCCCGCCCATGGTCACATAGATTTGTTGAAGAAATACAAAAAGGAAAAAGACGATGATTTATCCCAATTCATGATTGCCAACAGCATAATTGTTCCCGTAAGAGGCGTTTACATTCGCAGGTCGTTAAAGCAATATTACAAAGTGGGTTCGAGGCATGTAATATAAGGAGGACAATACAAGCTGAGGGTCAACTTAGGAAAACGGTTCAATACGTGGATCGAATGACGCTACTCGGTACAATAAGTGAGGAGAACTTCACCAAGTACCTTCGTACGTTCTAAGAGAACGAAACAAAGTGCATTACATAATGTGTGGTTTAGAGCAATATACGTGGCGTGGATTAATAATTTGTATTGTTGTACTACCGCTAGTTAATATCAAGGGTATCACCCTAATATCAAGTATGCACCGCGTCAAAAAGATAACCCATATTTCCGATTTTTTTTCTCAACCGTAAGTAGCACTAAAATTTCGCTTTCAGTCATTCGAAAATATTACATTTCAAGAACATCCCACGAATATTTGGCTATCTAACTCAGACGTATACATTTGATATCGGAAATTGTCGTTTTGAGGGTGCGTCAAAATGATAGCCCATTTAGTGTTTGTCGAACACAACTGAGTTCTAACATCGTTCTCATACAATTTTTTTTACAAATTTAGTATTTTGTCAGGCCGCCGCCGTTCTCCAGGACAGAAATTAATCGACTGGGCATAGATTCATAAAATTGCATATGAGGTTTTGATAAAGAACATGCCATTAGGCTACCAAAGCTTTTGTTAGCTCATGTAACGTTTGAGGATGCTTGTCACCTTTAAAAACAGCTCTAGATAAGACTCTCCACAAGTTTTCTATAATATTCAAGTCTGGAAGCCGTGCGGGTCAGCTCAGTAACTCTATGTCTTGAGTTCCGAAGAACTCCTTGACGATCTTCGCCGTATGAACTACGGCGTTATCCTGCTGGGAGAAGAATCTTTCAGCGCAGACCTTCTCGGCGTGATTTCTAAGTTGATCTTCCAACATAGAAACGACTATTCATTCGCCCGTCTACGAAGAACAAATCGGTCTTTCCGTTGTGGCCAATGCCGGCCCAAATCATCACACCACCACCTCCAGCTTGTCGTCGACTTAGGAGTTTCTCTTCTTTCCTGATGTCATGGAAGTAATAAGAATGTCCATCAGGACCGTCGAGATTGAATCTATTTTGATCGGAAAACAGCACACGTTGCCACTCCTCTCTAAACGAAATTTGCTCACGAGCGAAGCTCAATCTTGGATCCGTGTTCCAATACTAAAGGATCTTTCCGTTTGAGTTTTCTATGAACAAGATGTTCTGATGCCTGAAGATATCTTTGCACGTTGCGGACGTTCGTTTCGACTCCAGCCACGGATGCAATTTCGCGACAAGTGAAAAATCTGTTAGAGGCTCTTCGGAGGAGGAAGCATTCTTCACCTGCACGTACTGTCTCGGGTCGTCTTGGTCCTGTACTGTCCAGACTCTTTAAGAAAATTTGAAATCACCTCCCTGCTTCTTTGTAAAATTCGCGCGATTTTCGATTTTGAATTGTTTTCTTCATTGAGGTTGAAAATAATTTTTTCTCATCTTCACTAGATGGCGGCCTCGGCCCATCGCACTTATCGCTGAAAAAGGGTCCAGAAAATTTGTACGAGAACGATCTTACAACTCAGTTGCGTGTCAACTATTGTCCCATTCGACAAACACTAAGTGGGCTATCATTTTGACGCACCCTCAAAACGACAATTTCCGATATAAAATGTTTACATGTGAGCTAGATAGCCAAATATTCGTGGAACATTCTTGAAATGTAATATGTTTAAATGACTAAAAGCGAAACCGGTTAAGAAAAAAATCAGAAACATGGGGGTGGGCTATCTTTTTAACGTGGTGTGTAATATCCTTGATATTCAAGGGTGAACATAAACAGTGACGATGTCGATCTGAGATTTTGCACTCGTATTGCGAAAAATAAACAGGTTTCTAGGAGACGAAGTAAAGAGCTGTAATTTCATGAATGGTAGATTTTGGGTCCACTTTTGAGAATCATTGTTCTATTGGTAGCTGAGCAGAACCTTGCTATAATGATGTTTATGATAAACAAAAATCATGCTTCCTGCAATGCATCTTATATTAGCCTAAAGTGACAAGACAACCTGATCATTACACGAGGTCCACGTCAAAATATTGTCAACGATACTTGGATTCGAACACGGGCTTGACGCCGAATCACCGGGATGTAATTCGGAAGTTAAGCGTTGTGATAAGCTCGTCTCACGGGTGCGGCTTGTCATTAGAAAGTATTTGTTGCCGTCGGCACTTCCAACTTTAAATCGTCTTAAGCGTTAGTGGTGGGAAGGTGGTGGCAACTTTTGAAATCGGTGGATCGTAACCAAAAACCAAAATTGAGCTTCCCTCCTCCAAATGAACTGAAAAGTGTACGTCATCCTGAGTTTGCCACCCTTGACTCTCTCTCTCTCTCTCTCTCTCTCTTTTTTTCTTGATCAGACGTCAGGAGTTGTGTAAGGCAAACGTGTGGAGAGGGCAGATGTGTGGCGCAGAAGTAGACCAGACAAAAGCAGGGCAAAAGTTCAATAGGCGAATCATCAAAAGAGTTGTACTATGCAAACAACAACAACGAAACGTGAATCAGGGCGTACCATATTACGTCATTAGCAAACCATGGGCTCGTGGCTGGTAAGCTTGCTTCCGGAAAGCTGGAGGAAGAAAGAAGCTGAGTAAAATGCTGTGTTGAGGGAAACCGATCTCTCGCGATCAAGCTCCCGGGTTCGATACCCCAACGACGACCAGTGATTTCAGCTGACTTGACTTCTTAATATTAACTTACTTCCCATTTAGGTTTAGCCAGCGTTGAGATCGTTACATTTACCATCCGAAATATATTCGAAATTTACCCCACCTTGCCACGGCCTTTATCGTGGGCCTTAATGGTGACAAGTTTTAATCTTTTCAAAGAAGAAATAAGCGACTGCCTCTTTCTGCAGGGATTTGCAGATTGTCTTTCTTTAAAATAAGGTGGAATATTATATGGAAGCTATATTCCTCTTGTGTACTTCCGTTCATATGTATTTAGTTGTATTTAGTGTACTTAGTTGTTAAAATGCTATGAATTCAGTGACATATTATCTAAACTACTAAATTTACCTGCGTGTAAAATCAGATACGGTGTATTCAGTTAACAGAACAAAAGGGATGGGGGTGACGGTATCCCTAGCCACGGATAACATCCGAGTCGTATTCGGTCTACTTAACCCCACGTCATTAACGTCAATTAAATGTATTAGGTAATGTGTTCTGAAACGGAATCGGCTTCACTGCCTTCGTCATTAAATGCGTCTCGGACTGTGATGTGGGCGTGTCTAGCTCAGGATTACTGGACACAGATGAGTATGACGACCTGTACAGGATCAAACCATTTCAGATAATAATGTAAACTACAGCGAGCTGTCAATTCCAAGATGTTAGAGATCTCGTGCATATGGTCTCTTTGCTAACGTCCCGCTTCAGACATAACGGTGACCAGTTATTTAATGATTGTTTGTTATCTATCTATCCATTCAGGAAAGTTGCTCTGTGAGTCTGTCATACACATGCCGGTCGTACAAAGAAGGAGGCCGCCATATTGGTTTCTGTGAGGAGAGAAAGAGCGGACGTCCACTGGGTAGCAGAGTGGTTCTTGAGAGGACATGGCTCGGGACGAGGAGCCATCGGGTGACCTGCTGCAGTAGATCGACCTTTTGGCGCGATGCCATTCACAGAAGTTGTCTATGGGTGATATCGTAGGGTCAAGATGGGTTTGACTCGGTTATCTCGTTTGAGTCGGTATTTATATCCAGGCCATGAAGGTGGCCGCTTAACGATTAAGAAGAAATCATCCAGCTGAGTTCATATCGGAAGATCAATCAAAGAAGCATTTCGTGCAACGGAATTAAACAGTGATATTTAATCGGGTGGTTACTTGATGAGGCTATCGCAAGTTGATTCCTGAAACTCAATGGTTCTATTATATTTAGATCATGAAGAACGCCGTCGCTTTGGAACACGGTCGGTCATTGGTCTGGGGCGTGTACGCTTTAGCACTAGCGGTAGATGATGGTAAATCAGTAGATGCATTATTGACCTTCTTAGTAAACGACCGGACGAAAGCGAATAGCAAGCGGAAAATAACTAAGAATAATGCTGAATAGAGAATTATACTGGTGTCTTCTTTCTGATGTCTGTTGTAGTCAGCGAGCCAGCCCTTTAAGTCACGGTGCTCAACTGTTACCACTCCAGTTAAAAAAATGGGAGAAATGGGCAACGTATTAAAAGAGCCAACAGTAGTAACCAGTAACACGCAATAGCAGTAGGTAGATTTTTATGGATCAGGTAACGACGATAAAATTTGGCCATTGTTTTTCTCTGGTTCATTTGGCCTGTATGTAAAAACATGGTTAGATTTGATTTTAAAGATGACCGACACTAAATAGCAAACGTCGACATATGTGCCGACAATCTCGAAAACGGAAATCACGATTTTGTTAATTTATCTTTTCGGTTAGGGTTGACGAAAAACACTATGATAGTAATAACATATCTTGGAAATTTCGCCTCTGTGTAAGAATGTATGTGCCCACAATCTAAAAAACTGCTTTAACAGTTTTGATAATATTTCTTGTGTGTGATCCTAGCCTAACGAGAAGACAAGGTGATGGCCACAACACACGGAAAAAACTGGGGTTTATGTGAACAAACATGAAAAAAAATTCTAGCTAAGTAAAAGATAATTTTTTTAATTATAATTTTTACAGCGGCTTGGAATTTGTCCTCAACCGGTGCGGTACCCGGAAGTCCGTTCGGTGCCTCAAACACGTCAGCCACCTCAACCACTCGAGCTGCGGTTACAGGCGGCTATGCGCGACGCCCGCGTGTTCGGCATTGCCCCAAAGGCTGCGTGATTTCTGGTAGCGGCGGCCCTCATAGACGTCTACCGGGACGTCCACACCAACAACGACGTTCCCTCCTGGGAGGCGCCCCTGGCGTTCTCCCGGGTGCTCTTTCAGATGCCGTTCAAAAGAGACATTATCCACTGCCTCCTAGCTGTGTTTCGAGGGAACCTGGTGGCCTTCGGCACCCTGGCGCGATTGACGAAGCCAGCCTTGCGGACCTCGTACACCACCTACGGGTACGGACCAGGCGGCTGCGCGAGTTACCTCGCAGGAACTCTCCGAGATTGACATGTCCGACGCCTGTCCGCGTCCTGTACTCTACCGATTCCGCTACAGACTGTGTGGAGGCGCTCGGCGCTCCTGATTACGCCTTCCTCGAGCGCCACCCGCTCGTCGACATGGCCCCAAGAACAACTAATGAGGTTCTTGCGGCCGTCGCCTCTTCCCCTTAAGTTCGTCCACCGGCACCGATGGCCTTCGGCCCCGTCACCTCAAGGATCTGCTCTTCCTGAGGCTCGGAGGCGTCGTCATCGCCGTCTCAAAGGCCTTTGCTATGGTAGTCGTTTGTGCGCAAGGCGGGACGGTACCCGCCTCATCGCCCTCAAGAAGGAGGATGGCTCGGTGCGACACATTGCCTGCTCCAGCACGATTCGCCGCGTAACGTTAAGATAACGTGGGCTAACAAAAGGGACGAAGTCATGACCGTGCTCGACCCAGTCCAGTTGGGGTGTGGCGAGCCGTCTGGGACTGAGGTCGCTGCTCATGCGACGCGAGCCTTCATTCACGCCCGCCAGGCCGTGGTCCTGGTCAAGCTCGATTTTTTAATTATAGGCCACGCAGTCCTCAGCTCCCACTGCGGGGTTCAACAGGGGGACCCGCTGGGCCCGACCCCCTTCAGCCAAGACCTTCGGCCCCTCGTTGCGTCCCCCCAGGCCTGTCTCCAGCTGTGATTCATGGATGCCGAAACGTTGGCGGGGGAAACGGTGAGCGCCATCTCCGACGTTCAGCGACTACTTGACTACGAGGGGCCCAGCAGCCTCCCCCCCCGAAGTTCGAGACCTTCAGCTTAAACATCCGCCGGCCTTCAGCGCTTGCTCGCGACTGCCGCTGCTGAGGGCTTATCAGAGGCTCATTCTTCTTTGGTCCTCCTTCTCGACGGCGCGTATGCCATACTTGCTCAGGACTAGCCCGGCCAGCACCGAGAATTCGGCCCTCCACGCCCTTGATGATAGGGTGCTGGACGCCCTTACGACGATCCTCAACTGCGGACGGGCACCGCCCTGACGACTTCACGCTCATCCCCTTCCCCCGAAGCCAGCACTTCGTTTGACACTCTTACCTCCTCTTATCTCAACCACAGTGCAACCACTCCCGGTTATGTGGTATCTCGTGTGGACTGGGCCAAGCAAAGAAAGTACGCCGCGCTTCAGGTAACACACTACTTTCTCCCCCTAGCCTTCGAAACCCTAGGCCGGCACGGTCCTCTTCCAGCAAATTTCCTTGAAGGAATCTACCATAGGCTAATTTGCGTCACCGGGGACAAACACGCACTTCCTTCTGCAACTCCTTTCTCTCGCTCTGAGACAGAGAGGTAATGCCATCGCCTCCCACGGGATCATGACGGCCTCGGCCAGATATCCTGGCCTCAACTACTTCTCTCATTATTGTATATTTTAAGACGCACAAGTATAATCAATATTTGACAGAGGATAAGTCGATGCTATTTGTGAAACATTCAAATATCTCAAAAGTTGGTCCCTACACGATGATAGGTATAAAATTAGACCCCCGAAAAGAACCTTTTTCGCTTCACATGCCATAGGATGTGATATGGTATGCTTGAGGAATCGGTCAACATTTTCTGAGGAACGTCAACGTAAGGTTACGTAGGCTTTTTAATTCGATGAGATTATATAAGCATAAGATTTGTTTGGGCATATTGAAATTTGAGGGTGGTTTCCTTTTCGGATAAGGAAATAACCGCAATGGAGTAACGGGGCAACATCAGTAGGTTAGAGGTTGCAAGGTAACAGGTTAATTTGCAGCTACATCCTGCTCTACTGAACACTTTAGGTGGACAAGGAGGCTGTGTCTGTGGAGGACAAACACTGTAATATATTCACCAACGATAAATGCCCATAGCATTACTATGAATTTCGCCAACAAAACAAATGAATTACTATATTCGTCTTATTAAAGGAAAATAACAATTATTTGTTTTATGTCGAAATCTTCTGTTCAACAAAAGAAAAAAAAGATATATATATATATTTTTTTTTTTTATTTGAGGAATTTATTTTGTATCAGATTTATGTACGTGTCAAATAACATGCACATCACAACGAACAGCGAATATAACGTCGCATGCAGCCTGCCACTATAAAATGTGTCATCTTTCGGGTTTGTAAAATGATAAGGCACCCTCAGTTATCGACTGTTCTCGCTGAATTAATCCAGTTTGAGTTGAGCATTCACGCTGTACTATAGTCATGGGACACGCTCGAGCCTTACTGATGCAGAGAAAGCAGTTATTACTGCTTTACACCGAGCAGGAAAGACCCAGGCTGCAATTGCCAGAGAAATTGGCAGAAGTCGTCGCGGAGTGCCAAATTATTTACGTAGTCCGTCGACATATGGTACTAATAATCTAAAGAACGTCCACGAAAGATCAGCCAGAGAACTGCCATGCACATTTGTCGATTGGCCTCGAATTCGACCATAAGTTGTGAAGCAATCAGGCAAGAGTTAAGCCTTCAGGTTCATAGATCAATAGTTTTAAGGACAATTAAGCGTTATCCGAATATCATACGGGCGCAAATGAAAGCAAGACCGCGTCTTCAACAACGCCACATGACTGCCCAACTAAACTTCGCCCGTAACAATATGGCCAGAGACTGGAAATTGGTGAGTATTGGGGTAACGTTTTTTAAAGAGTATCTTGTGGGTGCTCATCTATCTAAAACGTACTGTGTTGTTTCACATCATCTTCAGTGACGAAAAGAAGTTCAATTTGGACGGGTCAGATGGATTTATCGGTTATTGGCATGACGTACGTAAAGAGCCGCGGTACTTCTCGAAGCGCAACTTCGGTAGCGGGACCGTTATGGTTTGGGGAGATTTCACCTCTCTTGGCAGGCTTCCACTTGCTTCAAGATGCTTCCACTTGCCATCACCAGATGTTGACCAACAACCTTCTACCGTTTAGGAGCAGATTTCATCGACTGCTAATTCTTTTCCAACACGATAACGCTTCAATTCACGTCAGCGCTGGTACACGTGCGTGGTTAAGACGGCATGACATGGAAACCCTAGAGTGGCCAGCATGGTTCTCAACCTGATGCAGAACCTCTGGGGCATTGTTGTCCGACGAGTATATGTGTCAAATCAACAGTATACATTCGTGCAAGCACTAAAAGAGGTGTTGTTGGAGGCCTGGAGAGGTCCTGCTAAATCTCGTTGATAGTATGCCAAACCGAGTCTTTAACGTTATAATTAGCAAGAGCGGGGCCACACGGAACTGATTAGCACAAGAAAACGAGAATTAATTCAGCAAAAACACTGGATAAGTGAGGGTGGTTTATCATTTTACACACCCGAAAGATGACACATTTTATTGCAGCAGGCTGCATGCGACGTTGTATGCGCTGTTATTCGTGGTGTGTATGTTATTTGACACGTATAATACATTAATCTGATACAGAATAAATCCCCAATCATATCCAATTGTATGGAGAAATTACTGCCATCAGTAAAATTGTGTCATTTTACTTGATACCGCACTAACACGGATCGTGATGAAGACCGCCATCAGCTTTGGATAGTGCTTAACATCGTGAAAGAACAAGAGTGTTCTTCTGGGCTACGTATGAACGAATTGTTACCAAGTTCTCATAAATTACAGCGACCTCTCTGGGGATACTTGAATATGTGGACGTCGTCGACTTCACAGGGTCCATCCGAGTTCATGTATACGATAGAATCTTTTAAGTCTTTCTAGCGGAAATTGGCCTGCAACCGGAAATGAGTATGGATCAGTTCGTCGAAAGACGTCATTAAGAGCGGGGCTTCTATATTTTAGAGCATCGTCTCTTGCAATAGCATATATAGACTCCGCAAAAAAATCACAGGCTTACTTAGATTGACCTATCCACTCAATCATATCAACATATCCGCTACGAAGATATGAGTACCTGTACGGAGTGGAATCAAAACAGATTTTACACGTTAACGTTCTATTTCGATCGTTGTGGTGGTGGCAATCGTGGTTCCATATCAACAAACAAACTATCCTTTGTGCTGAATACCAGCTGTTCCCCTTAGGTGAGATAATTATATACACTTTATTATATTGAGATTCAGGAAGGCGTCAGGGATATGTGAAAGGCTTGGACGCCCCACAAAAGTATAATAGCATATGCATGTTCCAAATGAAAACCGCAAGGGCAAAAAAGAAATAATTGTGATCAGCTAACAATGTCTAAGTGGCAAATACCACAAGAGGCACAAGCGTTTCTAATCAATTCAAACGGATGCCTACTTAAGAGAGCAATTATTTGCCTTCATCGAAGCGCTTCTCCATATCTAAAATTGACTATTTAAATATTTTTTTGTAAAAGGCGATGTGCGTGCATAGATCCGTTTGATCAGAACGGTCTTCTCTCAGACGACAAAGTGGCCGGTAAGCCGAAACGTCTAATCGTTATTACAAACACTAACTCTATTTTGCACTTGGATAGAAAATTCAAGTTCAGTTTGGCGATGTTCATATTTCATCATGGGAGACAAATGTGACGTTCCATTTTCTTGCACAAATGAAAACTAGCGAAGATTAGAAGATACAATCTGGCTGGATTGGACACGTATTGTGTAAAAACGAGTGCACAAATCATACATCCTCTGTTGAGAAGTCGCCGACTGATTTAAACATCGTCAAGTGAGTCTCATATTAGGTGAATTCATCTTTAGTGTCTTGGTTGCGTATTTCCCAAAGCTGTCTTCCAGTCGAACGTTCGATATTAGAGAAGTTTCTAAATACTAGTCTCCTATTAATTTTGTCAACTCAACTGCAAATGATATCAACGTGTTAGCCAGTAACACGTGGTATTTCTGTCGAGTGTCCCATAAAATATCTGTATATGTGGCTCCTCGATTAACGGCAAACTAATAAAAAAGGTGCTACTAGAAGATTGATTTATATGAATTCAGAAGATTTCGCAGCTTCAAAGGAGGCCATAGAATGGGTTATTCACTTCAAGCATTTATTGATCATGATTATGCAATTCAAACTGTTTCGGAACCAGGGTCGAGCAGACTCTGGCAACCGTATGCGATGTGATCTCCTATCAGTGTGGCTTACAGTTGATAAGAGCGTTGGCGAACAGACCAAGCCAGAAACATGGTATTCAAATAGAGAGGAATTAACAGCGTAAAATTAAGTCAATCACTTGTTGGTATATTTCCAAAAAATAAAGCCATTTTACGGCCGAGAACAGGGCCATTGGTCATGAATTAGCTCGCACTAACTACGAAATAGGACGACAACAAAAAAAACGAGAACATAGATAATAATGAAATGTTAAGGTCACAAGAAAATACACTAAGAGAAAACATGATGCGAGGTGAATATTTCGTTCATTTTTTTTGTTTCAAAGTGCTACACTCTGGTCCAATGAAATTTGATTAAGTAGTGTTTGGCACGTCCGCAGGGTGGCCTTTTAAGGGAAGGGCCTATCAGCTCGCATAGATTACTACTTTCCTCGGCTTGTGAGAAAATTTGGGTTCCGCTTTTATAGAACAGGATTTATTTGCAGTTAGATTTGAAATAATAATGTATCAGCGGCAATTCGATATATTTGTAGTTACGTTATTTAACGATAGCAAAGTGGGTGTGTACCAATCGATTTTACCCGTCCTGATTTATAGGTAACGACATTCAGTAGAGTTGAGTTGGCTGACTTTGAGGATATTTCTGACGTATATTTCTTTTTCATTCATAAACTGTTATATGAATGCAACACTTCTATTGGCATTTCTCGAGTCAACCAAGTTCTAGTGAATGTGTAGTCACAGCCAACATTTAACGTCCACGGAATTGCTTTTGGCATTGCTTCGTAAACGGACTACTAAATGCCAATGGGCAACTGTGGGGGTCGAACCTGTCCACCTACGTCCGTCTCCTCCTATTGCAAGCCGCACTCGAATGCACCACACCATCCGGCTCGACACGAAGTCAGGTATGTAGAGAATATACCGAGTGCTGCTACTTGTAACGATAAATATTTATTTATTTTCAGGAATTGCCACTTTGAACCACTACCATTAAGCTTTCCTATTCCAAATACACTGTTTTAGCTCTTAACGAAACCTTTGCTTTGCAAAAATGGAAATTAAAATAATTAATGGGTTAACTAGTAGATGATAATTTATCTGTGCGACTGGACAGGCTGCGTCTTCAAAGGGTAAGTTACGGTCACTCCTCTCCGTAATTAGTATTATAATTTGATCTAGGTAAATGATCGACTCGCTTCAGCTGTTACCTATTAGAAGACGTGAACATTCTGTTAAAAAGCAACTGTGTTAAGTTCAGCTGCATTTGCTTATAAGCCAATTCCCTATACAGTCAATGGCGGCTATCAGACACCATGGGTAGATGCGAACAAACCCGATTTGAACAAGCAATATTCTTTCCGAAACTATTTATGATCTACGCCTTGGTCTCGGATCAATAGTATCTCGTTATATTATAGATATACGACGAGAAAGTGGATCATAAGATCTCTGTATTGGAAGCTATACTACACGATTGTATTCGAATGTATATCTTTTTTCATCGGATATCGGCAAGTATCTCTCATATGTATGTGCCCATTGTTCCTCAGATTTTTAAAGACAATCTGCAACTAGATACACGTGAAGGTAGCACGTTGTAGATGAGCGTGTTCATTTATTATTGTATTTCTATACTTATTATTATTATTATTTGTATATTTATTCATTAGATTCATGTGCGAATTCCTGTGACTGGTTGGGTTTCGGTTTTTCGGATGATTCTGCTCCCGGATTCGCTCTGGCCAAAGCGAACAGGGCAGCCTTTCTTTCTTTCTTCTTGTCCATTAATTCGTTCATTCGTTGACTTCGTTTGGGTGTTGGCCGCTCTGTTTGAAAGAACCTTCGGATTCGTCTGCTCGCTCCGAGTGGTGTGTTTCGTCGGTTCGTTGCTGCGAGTGGTCCGACCACCGGGCAGGCCCCTGTGACTACGCTTGCCAATGTATTCAGAAAAGGGAGCGCGTACGTGTTCTGCAATGATCCTGCAGTGCGCCCAGCTGCTGCTGCTGTTGTTACCATCTCTCTCCCTCGCTAACTTCCATCCTTCCTCCCTTGCTTCTCTATGTTGATGTCATGCATGTTGTTCCTGTCACCGTCGTCGTCGTCGTTGTTGATGTTGTTGTTGTTGGTAGTGGTGCCGTCATCGTCGGTGAATGCGGCAAAGTAAACGAGTGCGATCAAGTGACGTCGTCTGGTTGACCGCCGCCGCTACTGCCGCCGTCATCGTGGTCGTCGCCGCTACCGCCGGTACACCTGTTTCTGCTGTTACCCACTGCCTCTTGCTGGGTTAACGTTTTGTTGTTTTTCGTAGCATACTCACGACAGACAAACAGACATACACAGAAAGCAGCGCTAATAGTTTATCCAGTAAGCGACCCAAGCCAAAAGCGCGAACTAGCCAGCGTGCCAATGGGGTTGAGCTGGCAGGGCAGCCTTCGAGGCCCATTGGCTGATGTGAATTGAGCTAGCAGCAACCAGGCAACAACGATGAGCAGCATCAGGACGAATTGCTGCGGAACTACCACCAGCAACGACGACAAAGTACTACTATTCGCCATAGTTACGGTTGCCGCCACTGAGCAGTGAATGGGTCTATCTCTGGCTGCTGCTGCTGAATACGAAATGGGGCGAGAGATTCGATCTCTAGGCTCCACTGTAGTTCTCGTACCACATTATTGTGGTAGCCCAACGACGACATCACTCTAACAGAGATCAGTGCTGCCGCACCATAACTACTACAACACAATTGTTGTTACCGTTCATAATAGTGTGCTCTGAGAGTATCGTTGATGCTGTTGTTTTGGTCAATCGTTTGCTTGATTGTACTATCGTCGTCAGAGGACAGGTAGATAGATACACACACACACACAAGGTAACTGTCCAGCTGTCGGCCTAACTGATCAGTGGGTAGTGAATAGCATAGACAGTGCACCGTGTATGTATATCCGTCGAATGTGTAAATGAAACGGGTGATCGACTGTTTCAGGGCAGAACAGTGACACTGGGTGGATGGATATACCACTCTGAAATAGAAAGATACAGTTATATAAGGAGAGTGGAGGATTCAACGGAAGAGCGTAAGTTTCGATCTCCGTTCCAGGAGGATTCGTGTTCGTGTTGTTGTTGTTCTACCGTAGTGAACCACAGTAGCAACAGACGCTGACTTTGTCATCAAAGCACGGAGAAGACAGACAGACGTCCAATGTGTGTTTCTACGTGTTTTTGTTCCCATACAATAATGGCAACTGTAATGGTGTAGACATTGACCTATTCGGTGGATTTGTGCTGTTAGTTGGCAGCGCTAGTAGATCTAGTTGACGTAGTTGTACCGTGGACGTCAAATGTTGGCTGAGACTCAGCCCGAAAACCTTAGTAGTACTGTTACCGGATGATTGATTCCGTAGTGTGGTGTACTCTGTAGTAACATGCCAAAAGCGATTAAATGACGCGAGAACCTCTGGCACTGAACAAGGGCATATGACATATCTGTATTTACCTACTGTAGTGTACAACTCGATCGGATTACGTCAATTGAATTTGGCTACCAACCGTAGCAGACAACTACTCGGAGTAATTCGTAGCTGTTTGTAGCCACCGGTAGGCTCCTTCAGTCAGAAGCCGAAGCATCATCGTCATAGTTTGTTGTTAAATTCTCGTCCTTCTATTTAGCGGGGTGAAGCTTTCGGCTGTCTTTTGGTGGTTGCCTTCTGCAAGGCGGGTGCTCCTGATGTTGGTGCGCTGCGCGGTAAAAAGCGCGCGAGCGAAACGTCAGTAGAGAAGGACTCGCACCTTCGCAGCCATAGCCGCTACTGCTTCTACTGCGATACCGTGAAACAGCAGCAGCTGCAGCGGTAGCAGCAACAGCCGCCACCACCACCGCCGCGGCCGCAACCCTCAACCACCCGGGTGGTTGTTGTTCGTGCTGCTACTGTTGTTGTCGCTTGCTCCACAACGACGTCAACAGCGCGGCAAAGGCGGCATCAGCAACAGCGGCCGCGACCTCACCGTCCCTCACGACGACGACGACGACGATGATGATGAAGTGGAGAAGGAGTGGAGAAGTGAGCATCTAGTAAACGCTGACAACGCAGCAACAGTAACAC
Source organism: Stratiolaelaps scimitus (assembly GCA_019614645.1). Classification (NCBI taxonomy): domain Eukaryota; kingdom Metazoa; phylum Arthropoda; class Arachnida; order Mesostigmata; family Laelapidae; genus Stratiolaelaps; species Stratiolaelaps scimitus. The sequence continues at coordinate 1,362,041 of JABWDB010000038.1, forward strand.
CAACTGGATCGACAACGTTAAACGGACGACAGTAGCAGCAGCAGCAGCAGCAGCAGCGCCATCGTACGAGTTGCGGCTGCGGCTACTGTTAGTGGTCGCTCGTTGGTTGGCAGAAACAGCATCAGCAGCAGCAGCAGCCGCAGATTGTAGTAGTGGCAGTAGTAGTGGTGCTGCTACTGCGGCTACGACTCGGGGAATCACTAGAGCGCCACCTCTCGCTCTCGAGTGCTGCTGACACCACCATCAGCAGCAGCAGCAGCAGCAGCACCAGCAGCAGCAAACGACGACCCTGCTCTGCCGCCGCGCTGCTGGTTGTGATGCTGCCCCGACTCTCCCACAATCTGACTGACTGACTGACAGACCGCCACCATCAGCAGTTGTGACCGTAGTACAGTCTGTCAGTGGCTGTTGCCGGCAGCGGTTGACCGGACAACGTGGTGGCCAAGCAGCGACACGAAACGAACCACAGACGTTCAGGAAAAATCGACGGACAGAGGGAGAGAAACAGTCTCTCCTCAGGACCTAAATCATAGACGAAGAAGAAATCAAAAGGAATAATAGTGGAGGGATATCAATCCATTCGAATACAGAATTCATCGACCGAGCCAGATCCACTCTACTTAGGTGAGAGATTATCGTGCGATGTCATCAGCAGAGAGAGGAGGATCTGATCATCCGACTGAGGCTAGTTCCATGTGCACTGTCCTGTAACAACTTCGCTGTCCTTTCCCCGTGTGCCATGTGCCGTTGTCATTAACAGACGACCACCGCCAGCAACAACAGCAATACCACCGCCACCACCTGTAGCTGCAACTGCTGCAGTTCCTCTCGTTCCTCATCGCGAAGGAAAGATACGGTGCCGGCTTTATGCTGTGAATGTAAAACGTGGCTGGCGGCACGCGTGCACAGACTACGAAAGGTTACCAGTACATGACGCATAACTAGAAATAACGATATAATAATTAACAATTATCATCAAAACGAAAAGTATCGAAGCAATCGTTTCCGTCCTCCCCCGAATCGCAACAGCCCAGTACTGTCTACGATAATCATCATCTGTAGCACCATCATCGTCCACTCGGTTGGTGTGTTGTTGTTTTGCCTTAAACAGGCTATGCCTCGGATGTGAGCAACAACACCGTTGAGTGTTCGACTGCTGCCTTATTGTTTACGTTGAACGAGAAGGAGGGAAGAGAGGAAGAACTAGCAGCTTTCGTTATTGTCACTATTGGTCTCGAAACGGATGAGACAATCCCAATGACAGCAGCAAGAGCAATAAGCAACACGACAAACAACATAACACAAAAAGGGGACGACACAGTGGAAAGTGTCCGTGACCACCATTTGAGAGCAGTTCCCGATAGCAGCGGCAGCTGCTGCTGAAAGTGTTTGATTGTTACTCGATGCTGCTGCTGTAGCAACGGTGGGAAGTCGGATCGGATCATAACCGGCGTTGATTGACCACGGGCGGGATTCTTACCATTGGTGTTGGTGTTCTGCCAATTAGTGCCAGCATTAGTGATTCCCGTGAGTACGCGGTCGTTATACAAGAAATTAAATCAAAAAATACATAACAGTCGACGCAGACATAGCTCTGCTGCCGTACACCTCTAGATAACGCCGGAACACAGGATCGGTCGGAGTTTGGAATTCGATCTGCTGCAACGCAAGGTCCGCCGAATGTGAGTATACTTATTTCTATATTATAGATGATACGCAGCATTTGTATCTGTGATGAAGAACGACCAATGGGTTGTGCTTTCCAATGTGAATATCAATGTCAATAGTGAACAGATGCGATCAGACGTCGATAATCGGACAAATCGTAGCAGTAGTAATATTTGCAATGGTTCCCAAAAATAGATAATTTCCATTTAGAGAGTATAGGGAAACACAAATGGGTTTCCCTAAATAAAACATGCAAAACTTTTAATATAAATCTGAAATTAACAGATTTACTATACAGATGCGTCATGGTAGTTGTGTGACAATTAGTCTTAAAATTTCCTTGACTGTTATAGCTAGTTGTTGTTATTAGTGTTGCGTTCGGCCGGACCGATCGGCTGATACAGTACGAGTAACATACTTATAATTCGTTAAGATACTCGCTCATTGTTAATGTCAATATAATCAGCGCAACGGTTTACTAAAATCGACGTGAGACAGTTTTTGGTGTTTCCATTCGTTCATATTATACATTTACTGAAATTGCATTCATGCGGGGGAAAACACCGATATCTTTCTCTAATTACAAAGCTTGACGAATGTTCTTCTTGATCTTTGCACCTGCACAAATTCAGTTGAAAGCCTTGCGGTTGTAGTAGTAGTGGTAGAGTGAGTAATGGATCAGTCCACAGGGTACCGTATACATGGTGCTCGTATCATTCTACGAATAAAAGCGAATGCCTTTTTGAAGTGAGCATAGTTCTAAAGGGAGACTTTTCGAAGGTACGGTTTGTATGAGCCGACCTTGCAGCCTAGCCTTTGCCTTTGCCCAAAATAATAGCCCACTGAGCACTTTTTATAGTGGTGGACATTAGAGCTGACTCACGCGTACTCCATCGACAGTGACGAGTACAAGGTACCCCCGGGCCGATGACCCGAACCGGAAGCATCATCGAATCATTATCTGAACTATATAGGATCATCGTGGAAGTCGTCCATACGGTGGGAAGGGAAGATCATCTCAGGTATAGTTCCTGGGCTAGCTACCATTAGGAATGGCAGAACATGAATCTGAAAGACACGTCAGTCAGTCATTCGTTCATTCAGCCTCACTTATCTGAGGTATTTAACGGTGCTTGAACGACCGAAAAGTCATACTGCGCCATTTCGTATCTTCTGTAGTTATTCGTAACATCCCCTCCCCAAATCACCTGGACTTTAATTCAATTTCTGTTGATGAGCAGCAAGAAGCGTGCACGCGAGTGATCAGAAGAGAATGCAGTGCGTGCAGTGCACTAGGGCCGGTGACGAAACCAACTTCTAATCGAAGAATAAAAGACACCACAGGATAGAACAGAATACAGTTTACTTGTGATGACAAAAAATAAAGAAAAATGTTGGCACGAAGTCCACATAATATGGATCGTCTAATATAGACATTATTTTTTTACCCTAAGTTGGAATTATACAGCGATCAAGTATTTTGCACCAAAGGTATCGTCCGCCGTGAAAACAGAAAATTAGACACAAAGTAAATGTTAGATTATCTGAATGTCAGTGGTGTATAGATATATGCTGTATAAATATATAATATATACATAACTTCATTTAAGCTTTGGTGAATATCTGAAGGAGATAACTATCACGGTGAAAGGACAATATTGATTGATAGGGACAGCTTTTTAGTGTACATTACGACGGACCTTTAAGTATAAAGACGCATGTTGTTGTGTTACGATGTCTTGCGATGCAGTCTTCTACGATGTCTGAACAAAAGAGTTCAAGCAAATGCGCTCCGTGGCTTAGGTTAAACAGATGTATCGAGTTGCATTACCTAAATTCGTACTCAAAAGTATTTTATCTTAGGCCTGTTCTTGAAGGAGTGAGGTTTAAAGGTTCCTAATCATATTTTTTCTACACGCTAAATGAAAAAGTAATCATCACTGAATCTCACTGTACATTGAGATGTACTTGTGCGTGTTGAACGGCTACAGTAAATGTCATGATAGGGAGAGACATAGTTGCTCAAAACTATTTGGTCTTCGCCAACAATGGTGCTCATTTTGTGTTTTGTTGCTCCGCTTGTTAGCCGGATAACTTCAGTTACTCTTCTATAAAGTTGATAAGTTTCCCCACTGTAGAGCATTCAATTTTACTTCACACCTTTACCTTTACATTTTTTCTATACCGTTCTTGACTGTTTGGGACGATACCTGTCGATGGTCAATTTCTGCTCAGGAGTATTCAATCGGGCCAAGATTTCGTCTCTGAGTTGGCCAGTCGAGCAGTGGGGTTGTCCGCCAGCGCATAAACCGTAATGTTGATGCTTGGGTTCGTTGTCTTATTGAAAAATCTGGCCACGAGGACCACCGTCTGATAAACGGTAGTAATTGTAGTAATGCATTGATATATCACAGAGTCCATTGTTCCATCAATAAAATGAAGAGCGGTTCTTGGAAGTACCCTGGAAACGACGTCAAACCATCACCGACTTCCACCGATCTATGAAGGAAGGCCTGAGACACTCACGCTGGAAGTGGTCACCCTTTCTCCTCCATCCACTGGCATCGTCTCGTGCCATGTTGCTCGAATTTCAATTCGTCTAACTAAACGATGCTCCGCCAGAAATCTGGGGGCTCGTTTTTACATAACTGAGCAAACTTCAGCCTTGCAGCACGATTTTACATTGATACACTGCCGTTTCACACGGATATGGAGCTTTCGGGATATCACACAGCGTTTTAATAAAATGGTACAAACACCCTACTCTATCCGTTCATGTGCTCAGCAAATTCTACACTAATGCAACAGGCAGAATCACTTCTATTCGTAAGCGTCACCTGCGCATAATACAGACGTTGTCCCGGACAGTCGTGCACCGTGGTCATCCAGGTCGTGTTTCCTTCGAAGTTCGATCCCCACCGCTGCACATTTGCATTTAAAGGGGCTGTCCGTCTTATGAAGGGAACAATGCCGAAAGCCTTGACACTGTCGACGTTAAATATTGGCTGAGAATCTGCCCAGCAAGTTGACTTTTAGGTCGTGTTTCATGGTCCATATTGCCTCACTGTTGATATTTGAGTCACAATATCCCTGCAGTGTTCTTATGGATGTCAAATTGTTTGTCAATTTCTTGAAACGTGAAGCACGTGGAACTTTTGCCCTCTAGACGAGTTTCCCGACGAATTTTAGTCGCATGTACTATAATGGTTTGGGTTCGATAGAATTTCTCTACAAACGATAAGTATACTTATAATCTGAGACCAATACATTTTAGCCTTTGAATGGACTCGCGTATAATGTGTTCACTTAAACTGACACATTCATACATAAATCGTTTTGAGAAATCGTTTTTCCACTTATCGTGACACGCGCTCACTGTCTGAATTGAAATGATTGAAATCGAGTGATTACCAGAAAATGGCATCTTTTACTGGCCGGTCATCCATCTATAGAATGATTCATTCACTTAAGATCAGTGCGCACACAGTTACACAGTCACAGACAGCCCCTTCTAAATTCGTCCAATTGAGTACAGCGAACACCTACGTAGGCGCGAAGACGAGTAATCAATATTATGAGTTCAGTACATTCGTAACTAATATTTTATATTTTAAATAAATATAAAAATATCTAAGAAATGAACTAAATGCGTAGAATATGATTCTTAAAGCAGAAACAAGTGAATATGCGAACAAAACAGCAAGTAAATGATGAAGGCGTATAGAAATAATATTGAAAGCAAGCGAAAATTGAGATAAAAGTCTTACTGATAACAAACTAACATGAGTCGAATCAGACAACCAAAGCTTCCGAGTACTGGGTTCCATTCATCATCAGGATGTTCGTTATTGACACAAAAAAATCTAGTTTCTTCAGAGAAGGATTTCGGAGGATTTTGCTACTGGAGTGAATAATAGACGTTGTCTGAACAATCGTATCAACCATCGACGAAAAATAAATAATATTCAACCACTGATCGCTGACAGACCGAGAATGACAGGTTCTGTCAGTGAATTCGGAATGGATTGCCGCTGCCACAAATACACAATGGCGCATAATTAATTGTATAGCAGCCTTCCAAGTCTTAATTCCATCATTGCATATTGTTCTCTGACATTTCAACAGCTAGATCTATTCGAAGTTATCTATTATTTATAAACATATGGTGATGCCTTTATCAAATTATGGGCAAACTATCACCTCTTTGTCACTAAATGAAAGGTTACAACATTAGGAGCAGCTTTGGTACAAAGGCAATAACACATTTTTACCTATTTTTAAACAATCCTGAACATTACTTAAGGAGTTCAATCTAATTTAGGTTATTTTTTTTGAATGCATATGTAAAATGGAAAAGGTAAGAACTGCCAATATGTAGACAAATAATGTGGTCAACATTTTGATTGAGCTGGACGTATATTTTTATACGGTTGGTTATGTCCACAATGAGTGTGCCGCCAAGCATTCCTAACTAGACAATATTATGTGATATTTTAGTGTTATAGAACATATTGTTGTTATTTATATAATATATATAATTTCTCATTTAAATGAGCTTTCATTCTTTTTTTTTCGATAGTGTATTAGCAGATCCCATCGTCATACATCCTAGAAGGATATCACACTTACGTAGACGTTGAATGGATATGTGCATTAATTTAACCGTCATATCCGCAAGGAACAACGCTTAATTAGCGAAACGAGGACGGAGTTCCAAATTTATTCGGAAAAAGGTTTTTCCTTCCTACTATCTGACTTCTTGGCAGAGTGACGTTGTGCTTCTATCACAGAATCAGACTATCCTGGAGGAAAGTACAAACATTTAGACCGAAAAGTCTCATCCCCGCTACAAAGGCGTAATTATCTTTTAGATAAGCACCATCTGGCCTCCTGTTGAAGCTCGCTAAAGCCCAACAAGTATGAGGTTTCCATGCAGAAGTTACGAGGCAGATAATAAAGTACGGGTTCATTCTTTGTTGTAAGTATTGTCGTCGGCTTTTATTCAATAGAGGTTTATTAATAATAATCAACGTTTTCTCTTCAACTAGATAGATACGGGTACTATATTGGGGTCGGTTATAAGCTGTCATATAGCTTCTCAGCATATACAGAGTGAGGTCGTGATATAATCACATAAAATCGAGTTCAAAAGAAGTTAATTATAGCTGTTTACCGCGATCTGACTCTACAAGAAACTAGTGTTGTAGACAAAGTCCTTATTTTTGTAATTCGTGATTCTTAGCGAACCGGGGTAAATCAGGCGCTGGGAAATGAAATTACAAATTCTACTGTTATCACCAATACGCTTCATTAAGCATCTCAAAGAACAATGCAATCTTCGCAACAAAACTTTTCATCTTGAAAATTAGATGATTACTAATGAACAAGGAAATTTCCCGATATTTAGAAAGCTACAGAAAATTGTCCCGTGCCTGCAGTGCATAACTTATACTAGAATATTAGGGGCGCACTGTATTATGATTAGCAGCAGTAGCACAAAGATAAGCAGTAGTCTTATTCATTCGTCCATAGATTCAGGCATCCGAGTGTGAATTATTATTATTATCGTTAACATAAGTGTGTGTGCTAAGGTTCCTTGACACCAATATTGTTCTGGGGATGTTCTATGTCTTGAAGTGTCTCAGACCGGGGTGGCACGTTCCGTTCTGTGGATAGATATTACTGTGACGAGAAGATCGTTGTCAGCTGGAATATTGATTGGCCCCACTGTCTCTTCTTGTTGGATTGTTGTCTCCAATGCAAAGCGATGCAATCCGATCCTGTTTTCATGTTCGCTGCTGGAACGGGAAGATTCACCGTTCGAGAACGAAGGTCGTTTTGTTCGTTGCGCCCTGTACTGCTATACCACGAACCAGCAACGAACACTCCACATTCATCTGAACTCAGAGTTATTATTCGAATACTACTGACGACAGACACCGGCGTCAGATTCGCACCCCGTTACCGACTTCACCTTAGCGCCGAGTTTTGCCACAGCGTTTTCATTGTTGAGACGAAAGCCGACACTCGTTGTTGTATCCTACTTGGAATATATCCATTGTTACATTGTGTGCAATTTGTTGATTGCTTATTAAACTTCCCTCTGTTTATTTGTTTTTTCTTTGCAAAAAAAAACACTTTCCATGCATGTGTTGGATCTGTGATTCAGGATCTGCGTACGAATCGAAACGTGTTATTGCACGTCGTGTCTTGATTATTGCACACCTGAACGAATGGTGAATACGGATATGGCCACCTTGAAATATTTGGGCGCATTGCTTGAAAAGGCCATATTCTGCATAATCATACGCTATGGTACATAAACACTGATGGATGGATGAAATAGTGGAACATTAGAACACCGAAGGTATCATATGATTATGTGTATTGACATTCATAAATCCCATCATACATTTATCTACGATAAAAAACACCAACTGTGACATCCCTGGCTGCAAAGCTTAACGCCTCGCCATGCTTACAAAATTGAAAAAAAACTGTGTGCTTTGTAATCCCCTGCACCTAACCGTTAGGGTTTCCTTTATTATGCTTAACATAAGACAGCAGTGACATATGGTTACGGCTTAAGATATTGAGTATTATCGTTGCCTGTCTGCCACCACCGCCAACTCTTGTCTTTGCCATTGCAATTAAAGAAAATTACTATCGTTATTGTACAACTATGCGTACGCTGTTCGCGAGTAAGTTTTTAATAACTACGACTGCAAATATATGACTAAGATCTTGTTTGAGACAAGCAAAAGGTTATGTAATACATATCAGTACTTCGAATTTGTCTAGAGCACAGCCAACCTTAGAGAGTGTTATCAAATGATCAATTGATTCTCAAATCATTATGAAAAAAAAAGAGACAAGGTAGACGGGCGCATCTGCTTAGCCGACCCTTATGCGTAGTCTACAAGCCCGGCAATGTGTGGTGTACTATCTGTTAGAGTGAGTGAGTCACATTGAAGTACTTCCCATCTGTCAGCGTTCATGGTAAATACTACCCCACAATCGTACGCATCACATCACACGTCACTCACACTGTGTCCTCGTGAAGCTATTATGTCAATTAATCCCTATTTATCTATTTATTTATCTGTTACTGGCTTCTCATCATCGCCCTCCCACACACACACACACACACCTTATTACAAGCTGAACGTGGCTATGTCTCTATGAGAAATTAGCCTTTTAGTCAAATTGGTATTAATCGTTGTACTACTGCTACAAACAATACTAATAATAATAATAATAATAATAATAGTAACAGTTATAACAATAGTAATGGCCAAGAGGAACTACAACAGAACTTCTGAGAATGAGCCCATTGCCTAATGCTGGTTAACGGGTTAACGTTTATGCCAAATCTTCTTCGGTCTTCGCATACACTCACTCATTTACATTCGGCCGCACGCTTCTCGTTTGCTACCGCCACTACGAGCAACAACAACAATGAATGAATGCATGAATAAATGGTCATTCGTGCCAATCTCACCCTTTCCGTTGGTGATTCGCCGTTAGATTATGGATTACACAATCATAACAAGACGATCAACAAGCACAGCAGCAGCAGCAGCAGTAGCACAGATACCAGAATCGACACAAACAATCCGTCAATTTACTTTTACCTGAGGCAGCAGCCACAACAATCCGCTGTTACTTTCCAATGACTTCTTCTGTGGAAGACAACTTTCAGGTGATCACGCCACTGATCGCATGATAATAATGAACTGTGGGAGATCTCGCAGCCGGACGGCAGTTATACATATTTACCATTTGTCGGGTAATGATCACATTTGCTTTCACTTCTGAACTTCCGGCAATGTCCGTCTAGGTCGTTTTTAGATATATATAGGCGTTTATCTGAACTTGACAGAGTTAAGTTATCATTGAGAGCAATCAAAGTCGAATAGTAGGAGGGCATTTGTTAAATCCAATGAAGTAGATACATGTCAATATAGTTAACTCCTATCTCAAGCAGGTAAACGGCACAGCGCTATAGTCATACAGACAGAGGATGGCAAAATATACATTAATACTTGGTTCATTCCAATATTCTATACCCGACAGGTCCTCATAGTAATACCTAAAGGTTAAGAGCTGAGGCCCGTCAGATAGGGGAACAGCTGAGGGTTAGCTCGAAAAAAAATATATATATTCTATACCATGTTCATTATAATTTAAGGTTTACTTTGATTTACCTTTGGGCTTTCCAACCCGATTGAAAAATCGCTAAGTTATTTTTATGTATGGTAACCAAAGAGAGAGAGAGAGAGAAAGAGAGAGTACAACTTAATTTGCTTGGCTAATTTTAGTGTTACATACGTTCACCCTGCACGTAACGGTGAGCATCAGGCGCTTGACAATGCGTCGCGTATATACAGAAAGGTGGATCAAGGCTCAAGAATAGTAGATCCGGGCATAATGGGTCAACTCTTTTCCGAATCATCGCCTTGCATGAAGCAGATAGGAGGGTACTGATTGGGACGGAGATCTGTACCTCATGTCATGGCAAATATTCCCCAGGGAGTTTGGGATTTGACAATAATCCTTCCAGCAATGCGGGTTATCGGCCGGTAACGACCTGAAAGCTCTAACAACAGTGGGAGTCATTACTGTGGTCCAATAACACCAGCATCAGTTAACTGTATTTTCCGTGAAACGTTTATAGTGTCTACAGAACGCACCCGTAGACTTCTTCAGCGAGAAGGGACTGTCTGGAAAATAGAACTAAAAGTTTAGATTACCGAAATTGTTGAGGTTGCTATTGACTACTGGACGTATACTTTTAGGTTGTATTTTTCAAGTGCAGTTCAAGTTGTCCTGAGTCCAATTTTAGCAGGCAAAATTGAAATCAATCTTTCCAAATTGTAGTTTGCGCTTATGAACGCGATATTTCATCCAAAGGTAGCAGGTGTTTCTATTGGCGAAAAATCTGGCAGCAAATATATATATATATATACATATATGTATACACAACTATTGTTTACTGTGTATGGCTCTTGAGCTTAGTCTTTCGTAGACATCGTCTAGGGAGGCGATGATCGTCAGATATCTATTTGCATTTGATGTCACGTCCAACGTGATTCATTCTCCGTTCGCCTGCCTCTGTAATCGATTGCCTTAACCTGTCCGACCTATCCTAGCTGAATATATGGGACAACAAATGGAGGTCTAAGCTCAACGATATGCAACTGAGATTCGATTCTCACGGACAGAGAATGCGCGATTCGGCTTTTATTTATGAGTATCATTCTAATGTATAAATGATACTATATAGCTAGAGGGTGTTCCATGTTACCAAATGTGTGTGATACGAGGTCCAATTGGCTATTGCTGCATGTGGCCAACCCTACCCATCCATATTCAGGTTTACAAGTCTAAGATGATAAATGAAAGACTTACATGCCCTCTTTCTCTCTCTCTCTCCCTGTTCATATATATTTACATTCGTGAACAAATATGATTTAGACAGATTCATACATCGCGTGGTGAGGAAATGAGCAAGAGCAATGAGAACGAACGACAGCATTTTTTATTATTAACACATTTGCTAAAATGCACGAATGAATGAGTATAACCGGCAGATGTTACTTGTGCTGTGTGCTTGTTGCTGTTGTATTCGTTTACCGGTCGACGATGTTTACCCAATAAGCGGCTGTCTGACGCAAAAGACGGCAATTTGTCAACGACTGAGTGACTATGATTGACAGGCGATATATGAAAATGATTATATGTGGGCGGCATACCACATCCATTCGCATCATAGTCACAGAATTGAACACTTACCACACCACTTACTCTCTTGAGAAAAAACAAATCCGTTAACATTACTTTTCCACGAATCCACGTGTCTAGAGAACACTCGAAATCAGATCTGTCACAGGTGATGGACGATGATCGCAATGATTTCTGCCATTTTGGCTATGTATATTCACGTTCTCATTTAGCTGATCAAAGACGATGACGCGCAGTACTTACCAACGATGATTAGGCCGGCCACTTGAATTATCTGCCATGAAAGTTAACCGGTTTTCACTTATAGCTGGAAAGCCCAGGGGCAGACCATCATGAAAGAGAGACTACTAGAAGCCGGTGACAACCTTTATGTACGAGTGACAAATTTACCGAAGTAGGCAATTAGTGTACCTTTTGTTGGATTTTACCCAACGCGCAGATGCATCTGATAACAGGGTGTCCCCAGTCCGTATAATACAACAAAAACAACAACATCGGGAATTCACTACACGTGGGCATGGAGCCAAGTTTCACTTTGCTCCGACTCCTCCCCTTGTCCGTGTACTTCAGAGAGAGAAAGGGAGATATCTTCGTTCGTTGCACTTCAATGGAGGGCCCTTTCATAGAGGACCTTTTTCAACGGCCTGTTTTCTATTTCAACTGTGGCCTCATTTCAAGGCTCTTGGAGATTTAAGTTGATTGTCCAGCATACTGTAACAAGGGTCAAGTGATCATGATTGATCAATTAATTAATTCAAACTATGCTCGTTGCTGTATCTCGGGCTTTATTGCCTGCATTACGAGGCTGGCGACCGCTGGCCCCGCTGGTCTCTCGAGTCTCAACGTTGTGTCAGTTTCTCATAGTGAAGGCAACATGCTGTAGTTCATCTACGCCCATTGTTTTATCCCGAATTATAAATAACCGCTTTGACAGAGCCGAGCCTTTTGAAGTGGTGTCCCTCCCCCCAAAGTTCCTATTGAATCAATGAAGTGCCGTTTTTTTTGCATGGTGTTGCCGAGGTTATTTTCAACCCAATCCTTAATTTATCCCAAATGGGCAGGGTTAGCAAAAGGCCGGTTTAGTTACCATTTTTGTAGACTACGGCCCAGTGTTTTAGTTCAGTAAAGAAGGTGGCATTTTACTAAATGCGAATCATTCTCGAGTTGGTTCATTTACGTCCAGGTAAGCGCTGGTCAGCATTGGCCACTCTTTTGGACGAAGTATGCAAGATAAGATATGCAGCCACGGCACATTTATATAATAATTACCTTTCCCAATAAGTATATTTCATATAAACATTGAGTGGTGCGTAATTGCAGTACGTCGTTATTACTGTACGTGTTCTCTGGATTCTACGGGCGTTCCCTGGAAATACCAAAGATTCATCTTACGTCGCCGCTTAGAGAAAAGCTGCCAAAAGATCATTATCACTGCCAATAATCACCACGTACTATTTATCAATGATAACCATTATATATATATATATATATATATATATATATATATATATATGTGTGTTCATTTTCAGTGCCAACGAGCTACAGTTGTATAACTATTGGGAACTAATGAAAGTAGAATGACATAGATTTGCCATGAAGAACATGTGACGAACTGCCACAGCTGTTAATAAACGCGTTGGCACTCTTTGTCGCACGAGGTCGAAGAGTGAGAGTGGATAATTCTACTAATTCCAATGACCCTCAGTGGTGGCTACACTACATCCCCTCCCGCCGCCAGTAAACGAGGAAATCGTCCTTGATTTAATATTTTCATTAGTCCAGACAATCTATTACGCATTGTTAAAGCCGAGAACCTACTCAGCTTAATATCACCGGTATCCCAATTTTTTTCGTTGAATATCTGGTGCCCGTAATAGGGTACCATTTACTGTGGTGTTCGGTTCTTTCTGATCCACCAGATACATTTGTGTTCCCGCTCGATTCACATGCACACACACACACACATCACAGATTAATGAAGGCAATATTTACTGTGGCTTTACTGCTGATAAGTTGTTCCATTACAAGGCCACAACGGAATGATACCCAATGTAATAATCATAATAATAATCATAACAAGATCGAAAGTTTTATATTCACAGCTAGGTGTTCTTATATAGAATCTAAGTGCGTAATATAATATGGCTATAGAGCTAACTGCTCAGCTGAACAACTTCCGCTGCAGGTATCACTCAGTGGCAGCCGACCAAAGGAACAGTCCATTATTAGTCAATTGAGTTTCCGCTCTTCTACAATACATTAATAGCAGCCACATAATATGATCACTTAGGTAGGTGTGGACACGTTTAAAATCGCTCCTGTTAAATCCACCCTTTTAACCACACGAGCCATCCAATGCAAAACAGCTCGACGAGGAGGAGGCATGTAACCAGGCAATTAGACAATCAATCAACTTTCTGTTTGCACGTCGGTATCAATACTTCAGTGTACCTATCCACAATAAGTCTGGTTAGTTATACTTTTTTGGGTATCATCATCGACAGCAACAGCAGCAGCACTGCAGTTGTGTTACTGTTCGTGTTTTGATGAAAACATATTTTTGGAAGCGGCCTTTTTTTCTCTCTCTTTTTTTTTGATTTCCTTTTTGACTAATACGCCTGCTATTGTGGCTGCTCTTTCCAAGCGCTTGCGTTTCCAATGTCATACGCACCAACTTAATGTTATTTATTCTTCTATCTATCTACATTATAATATCTGGTGACTACGCTGGCCTGGTGGGCTTTGATGTAGCCTGGGCCTGGTTGCAATGATGTGTATCCCAGTGCGCCGTAGTGCGAAGCATGTTTAACATGCGAATGCAGTCGAGCATGTTCGCGCGGATTGCCCCCAGTACAAAGAGTCACGTGGCAACAGCAGCAGCGGAGGCGGTGGCGGCGGCCGCGACGGGGGCTTTTCGTTTTCTCAATGCCACTGTCAGTGATACCTTCACCGCCAGCATCATTATTACTGATGTCTGATACCGAACTTACAACAGCGTTATCATCATATTGCCACCATGACGGTAGTGATGACTGCTACTATTGCCAAGATCAGCAATATCTTCGATCGTACAATGAGACACTGCAGTCGCCCCCTCGAACTTCACTATTATAATATATATATATATATATATATATATATATATATATATATATATATATATATATATATATATAATAGGGGATTCTGATACAGATGCTGTTGTTTGCTGCTACTGATGCCCATATGCTGTGGAGTTCTCTGGGGTGCATTTCGATCAACAGTGAACTGGGGGGTTTGGAGATGTTGCGGATGTTATCATAATCGCCCCGCGCAAAACAACTTCATCGTTTGTGTGTTGACGACGATTGCTGCTATGTTGCCTGACTGTTTGTGTGAGCCGTTGTTCATCTCATTGTGTCTTTCCCTCTCTTGGTCAAGTAAGGTTACTTGTTGCTTATACTATACGAAATCCTAGTTCTGGCTCTATTTACGGCTGTGATCGTTACTGTTGTAATACATTGGCAGTGCTCACGACGCGTGGAGCACATGGACATAGTCGAAGATACGCAGGAAGCGAGAGTGCTCAATTCGTCTTCTATTGTAGCCGCTGGGAGGAGGGGGCATAGGTAGCTGGAGGCAACTCTATGACCAGTCTAATAAAAACGAAAAAAAAAAAAATTATATATATATATGTGTGTGTGTGTGTGTGATGATGTCGACGTAATGGAAATATCGGTGTTACAAATAATATCTGGCCTTCAATATCTTCACGCCTCGATGTGGCGGCGAAAACGTCATGATAGTCACCACCTGTGCGAAGATTATTGCTATGCCCTTGGTTATGTCGACAATTATTAGGCTGGAATTTATTCATCGTTCATAGATCTATTTTTCCCTTAATGAATATAGATAGTATCGCACTTTCTTCGAAAGAATCTTCAGACGATAAAGGTAGTGGCACAATATTGATGATTTCAATGACTGACTGATCGATCGATATCTTGATGTCCAGAACACTTGTGATCTCCGTAAGTCGATAATTGTTACTGCAGTCTGATTGGGTTACAGCATTAAAGTATTCTTGTATAAAAATATTATAATACTGTTCAACAAACACTCCATGGTGCGTATTCAATTTAAATTGGGGTCTATTCTGGGAACTGCAATTTTACAACGCTGAAGTTTTCGAAGAAAGAAATAAAATATTAACATTTGTAGTATGTGATAGACATAACAAGTAGTAAACAGTATATATATATATATATATATATATATATAGACAGACAGCAAGTTCACTGTTTTCCTCTAAATAGATTTCTGGGTAGGCGTAATATGTGAATCTGTGTAAACATTATCAAGCGTCTTAGACAGGAAGTGCAACATACTGAATATATTACATAGTATAATATACAACTTATCATTATATCTGCTGCTGTTTTCAGTTTAATTCATGTACAAAACACGTATCTAATATAATAAGTAATTTATTCCCATTGTTATTTTTTTACTAAATAGCTCATGCGTGTTGATCTACCCTTGTGCATATAGTAGTCCCTACTGCCAACCGCAGCTTGAACCATCCCAAACCACCCGCCCATCTTTCCTCCATACGTCAATCATCTTCTTCTCATCGACGAAATCAAAATTGACGAATTCGCGCAGCCGTTACGCATTTTTTGTTATTCATCCCTCAAATCCGTCCGTCGTGTTTCACGTCGGTGCTACCTCCTACTGACACTGAAATTTGAAGCGAAAGCAAGCTAGCCAGCCATTCTATATATCAAGCGATTGCAAAAGTCACCGTCTTCTACTAACTAGTCAAATCGCGATCCGGAATATCTCCATCTGTATGATTTCTATTTCGCAGCAGCAACAGCAGCAGCAGCAGTAGCATTAAAGATAATTTTATGCCTCCTGTATTGAAACTGAAGGGAAATCTCGCGTGGGGCTAAGTCACCGAAGGCTCGAGTGTCGTTGTTCAATCGAATAAGTCGAATTGAGGTAAAGAAGAAGAGACCAAGCGATATATTCGTTCAATATTCACTCGATGGTTATCGGATCGTGATATCGTGAATTGACGTTTGTGGACGACCGCGACCGGTGAAAACAAAAACTTAACGGAAATGACAAAAATATGAACGAATGATTGGACTGCCAGCTACGGCATTTCAGCTATGAAATGCCAGCTCTTTAAATTGGCCCAAGCAGAATTTTGCCCTACTTATGTCACATTTCTCACATCTACGGCAAAGCATTGGGTTGAATCAAAGTTGATTTATTCTATTTAAGAGTGAACGATTCTGTTGGAAGATCCTGTCCAAGAGGAAATCGAATAGGACCCTCACTTCCCTGACAGTAATTATCATTTTAGTCGCACCTTGCAACCTTACCATGGGCTGAGACTGCGGGTCGATGCTCTCACTACAGAGAAAACAACACCTTGTATCTGTAACTGTAATGAATGCAAAAACACTTTAGGTTGATTGGAGTAAAGTTGGCGGATTTTCAAGAATGCATTTTTAGAACAAAAATTCTAAAAATTAATTTGAAAAGGAACGATTTTTCATTAAATTCGTCGCTCTGTAAGACCAAAGCGCTGGTCCATTTCGCTCAAATTTGGTGGAGTTCTTAGGCCGGGAGACTCTATCCGCAAGAAGTATACGGGAATGACGTGCGAAGTTTAGCGCAGGAAAGATGAACTGCCAACGTACAATTGGAGATGATCGAAGTGATGCTCTAAAACAACAATCTATAGTGGACAAATTGAAAGTGCGTTTCCCGTATTCGATGTGTCACTGATCCTTGCGCTCGCTTGTGAACGACACAGAACTGAACAGATTTGCATGAGGAGGATTCTCGCCCTATGGGTACCACGTAAATCGAACAGAGATTTCCGTGTGAACCAAACTTACGCTATTATTCGAAGTCGAAGGTGACCCTAGAACGCACTCTCGCAGACTGATGAGACAAGGATCCTATTGTATTTCCATGCAGCCTGACAGGATCTAACGTCACCAGTATTTATATCCAGGCGAAACAGCTGAACCAGACATCTGTGAACAGGTCCACGGCAACAAAAAAATGCTGATTATGGCCATGGATTTCGTCGGCTCCTGTCCCGGAAACCGCTGTCACCGGAAAGGTGTATAAAAACTTTTTGACAGAAAATCGGATACGTCGCTTATTGCAAACAAGTGCATGCGTGCGTGCGTGGCTTCTCCACGACAACGCTCAGTCTCACACAGCTGTTGTTGTTGTTGAGGTGTCTTTGGCCGCGAAGGGGATCGAACTATGAAGTCAACTCGCATATTATCATTATATAAGCTCATTGGACTTCTGGTGTTTGGCCAAGTGAAGAGCAAACCGAGGGAACGGGGTCATAGAACAGGGCACCTTGTGCACAACTGGCTAAGTCTCGAAGATAGTTTTTTTTGTGGAACTATAATAATTATCCTGGCAACACAGCGCAGACGTATATGTAATATATGTTGATGAAAAGCATTATTCGTAAGACCGATGTCCCGAATGTTGCTGATAAAACAATCCTTTTTAATATGTTGAGTATACGGTGCCTGTTCAGCCCTATAGTGATTATTGAACAGCAACATGTAGCTCTCCCAGTAGCTCCTCCTTGCTTCACAAGGACACAGATTAACTTGTTGCGTATGGATCACTAAGGTTCTCGCAATCTCGGCCGTTCTTATCGGTCATATATGAACGCTTCAAGCCTTCTATTTTTGTTTGTTTACTAAACGAGCGGGCGACCGCCTCTGGGACGTAGCTGTTTAACCAGGTGACACACGGCGATGCCTGATTGATCCTTTCTACAATCATAGATCACTGTTATTATTTTCTTCTTGTCTTATAATGTACCACCAAAACAATGCTTGCAACATAGATTCTATTTTTAAGTGATCCAGTCACTACTTTTTCGAGTAAGAGATTGACTGGGCGATGATTATACGACCTCACGATCTACACCACGATACAACGGGATGTGGCCTCACTTAAAGGGGCCGTGAACAGTACATTATTAGGGAGTAATAATGCTTTAAAAATCAAACAAACGTTTTCCTAAGTAGTGTATATCATCTCAATATCGGTCCATCTCCGACCGGCCAGTGTACGTTCTCCGGGTCAGCGATTTAGACCTATTGGGATCGATCAAAGATTAACGTATGAAGTGTTGTGCGTCTCAAACTTCAATAGATGATGTGTTGGTGGCTGACAATACTTATCTCAGCGATTCATATCTATAAAAGCACAACGTTGCAAATACTCCTTTCACTTCAGAATTCTATTTATCTCTAATTTCTACATTACATATACCACCGCCCCCATTTTCACCATTACTACACTATAATTAATCACTGTTCTGATATACAGAGCATCGACTGTTGCTGTCAACCGCTGCTAACATCAGAAATTTAATATATGCTTAGCAATTAGGCAAAATCCTACGACAAGAGTTATCTACTATCGACAATGATAATAATAATAACGAATTAGCAGATCAACACTGATATCTAGTGTGTCGTATAGCATTGAAGCCTACGAGGGGACGCCTATCCGCGGCACGGACCAATACCTCACCACTGTGTGACTAACTATGTTACATATTCAGAGTGCATTATCAGCTTGCTGCTGGCTAGCGTTGCCGCTGGGCAGCTTGAAGCAGCAGCATCAGCCTAGTTGTAATGCCCCCAACGGTCGGATAAGTATCGAGATATGTCTGATGGGCGAATGGTGCTCAATCCTGACCTAGCAGCAGGTGGTGGTGGTGAGCTGTCATTTATCTTATCTGATCAAAGCTGCGCTATCGACAGCGACACCCGCACGGATGCGGATCCGGCTGTCTTTATCTATCTGGGTCTCCCGACATTTGCTTGATTCTATCCACATTATCATCAGCATCATCATGTTATCATGGCGCTTTAATAGATCTGCAAATGTTTTTTTTTAGAAGTGATATTTTGAATTGGTGTATTTCATGAAACGTTACTACTGACTGGTGTGACGTTAACGTAGTGAACACGTCAAGAATCAACAAATGAATGAATTATATTCGCTGAGACGAAAAACATACGAGACAACCTTTACTGTTGTTATAATTATTTGTATATTTCATA
This sequence comes from Stratiolaelaps scimitus, assembly GCA_019614645.1. NCBI lineage: Eukaryota > Metazoa > Arthropoda > Arachnida > Mesostigmata > Laelapidae > Stratiolaelaps > Stratiolaelaps scimitus. The sequence continues at coordinate 1,381,564 of JABWDB010000038.1, forward strand.
TTTGAATCCTGTCTTACTTTTAAGGTACTTAATGCTGTCGGCACTTTGCGCTCTCGCCCCCGTACTGTAATGTGATAATCTTATTTAATATTTAAACGAGAACCTAAGCATTGTAAAAAGTGCAGTTCCGTCAACAAACTATAATTGGAATTCAATAAAAAAAATAATAAGGTTGTTTTTAACTGTCGTGTTCAGTTGGAAACGACTGTGCTATTTACTAGTTGCTAGAAATTCATATTTCAACAGAATGTGGACGTTAAACGCCGAAGTACTACGAATAGTTAGGTACGAATTGAAGGTTTGTGTCAAGCTTTGCCATGATGTTTATGTCAGGATGAAATATCACACCTCCAATTGAATGTGGCTAATAATTATGGCACAGTAGGGCCATGATTACTAGCCACTACTTGGCGCCCGTACTAAGTCTAACCACGTGCCCTTTCGGGAGGTATTCGGTATGATGCATTTACCGCTGTGTAACTTTATAGATGTTTTAATATTCCCCGACATTCGGAGCCCGTTTGATAGCAACATCTCTGTTTGCCGTCTTAATTCTAACAGACACAAATATAGAAGAGTAATGATAATTATAATAAGATTACAATAGTATCAATCGATGCATCCACAGCAACAATGATAGCAGACAAAAAAAAAGGTCACACCATGTTATATTTGTGGTGTAGGAAAGATCGTTCAAATGGTTGAGCTGCAGTAGTATTACGTATATGATGATGATATGTAGCACAAGTTGATATCTTTGTTACCATTGGTGTCGCCGACATCACGGTTTCGTAGCCTCGGAACTGAAGCATTTCTGCCGTGTTGTTGTCAGTGGTAGTGTATTGGCCTCATACACAATGCCGAAACGGAGTCGCCCGCTTGCTTACTCATGGTATATATATATATATATATATATATATATATATATATATATATATATATACATATACAAATATACATATGTAGCATCTGTAAAATGCTGGTGACCCAGCAACGCGTATGGAGCCAGCTGCTGAGGGACACACGGGCTCTGCTATACACCCCTATATATATATATATATATATATATATGTTTGTGCCGACTCAATCGACACCTGGTGAGTGATATGATATTATTATTACTATTACTAGGGTGGCATTAGGCAAACAGCAACGTAGTCGTAGTTGTATGTGGTTCTAGCACACGACGATCAGTAGTTCGCATTTTGTCGTGCGAACGTTCATTGTTGTTGCTGCTGCTGCTGTCGTCGTCGTCATCGTTGTGACTATTGTCGTAGTTGTCCGCCGCATGGGCAGGTAGCGTGATCAGCATCAACGTCGACATCAGCATCATTGAGGGCGCGGAACAGCAGCTAGCCGGATTGCTTAGTTGGTTGGTTGATAGTCGCAGTACCCACATCTACTGCTACTGTGGACCATCGATTGCTGTGGAGTAGGGCAGTTGCGGGGGAGGGGCCGGGGGACCGCCTCACTTGGTATTATACAACAGGGTCGTAGATGACGACGACGATGACAACAACGGGAGCCAAACAGCCGAATCACGCGTGATGTGTGCCGTACTGCTTATATTGCTGATCCGTCGCTTGGTTGGGGTTGGCTGGTGATCGACTCTCCGTGCGCTTTCCCATCTCATGAGCCGAGAGTCTGTCTAACAGCATTCGAGGAATGGATATTATAATGTTCGAGACCGACTTCAGCGTTCGATTCCCGAAGCCGCGAGTAGCTGCAGACCCGAAACCGAACTTGAATGACTAATGTGCAGTCACAGCCGCACCATGTAACTGCAATTGCGGCAGCATTATATTATTGTATCCAGTCTGCTCGGAGAGCGTTGAGTTGATTGAGGATTCAGTCTTACTTTTGTTGTATGGAAGTTAACAATCAGTCGCGCTCGTATCAACCATACGATCGAATTCCGCCGCTCCAGAACGCTATCTCAGTTATCTACTACCCAGACATGACTACTCAGCTCTCGTCGTGGTGTGCGCACAACTTGCATTGTACTGAACAATCCCGCTGTTTCTGTTGCTCTCAAACAACCGCTACTGATCTGATATGATGCGTAGTGTTAAACAATAACAAAACAATGTAAATACTTTGAACGAGTGCACACAGATACTCTGAAGCATTGTGGTTCAGTTGGACTGGTATTAGTGTGTGTGTGGGCGCGCCTCTGTATCAGGCAGATTGACGTTACTTTCCACGTGCAACCTCCGTGCCAGGCCAACACAACAATGTGCTGCCATTAGCAACGATGCCACTCTTACTATTGTAGCAGATTGGACGACGACAGTGGTGAGCCCGTCGTCGTGCGAGTTGGTTCCACTGTTGTACACGTTCGGTTCGTTCTGTTGTCGGTTTGGTTTGCATCAGCATTAGCAGCCTCACCATCATCATTGTTATCAGAATGAAAAGGCTGTGCAGTGTAATGCCAGGGCCGAGAGTGGCGAGATTGTGTGGCATCTATGTTTAGTCGGCGTCAGCTATCAATTAGCCCACAGTGGAGACTCAATAGAACTCACTAGGACATGTATAATAACAATAATATAATGACGGGAACAGCGTGACAACCACGCCACTACGCGCCACAGGTAGGGACCTGCCACCCTCCCAGGCCCTATCAACGGCGGCAACGACTACGGCGCCAAAAGCGACAGTCATTACTGACTGACTCACTGTAGTAGTTTACTTATAGTCGAGACATCAAACATCTCGACAGGGTAGTGAAATACCAAGCAACTGGGGCGGTAAGAGAAGCCAAATCCGTCTACGCATGGAGGAGCCTACGTGAGCTAGTTGCCTACAACGCCAAACATAATACGTCAGTTTTCAAAGGCGCACAAAGGTGCTGCTAGTTTCGAGTGTGCATTGTACTATCGCTTCAGCGTCGGTGATTTGTGAAAGTGCTATCATACAACGGCGCACCTATAGAGTGCCCTTTGGTTATGATACAGTACAGAAGACTTAACACACAGACAGAAAGCAAGATTGTGACATGCAAACCTGAAAACGAGTTTAGGAACTGAAGTAACTTCGAAGGTTGACAGTTTTGTTGTTGTTGTTGTTGATGTGGCTGGACAACTGTGCGACGATAACTAATTACTGCGCTCGCATGAAATTTTCTCTCTGTGAAGTATTTCGGGTATTCGAATTTTGTTCATGGTGAATAATCGCGTTTTTGTTTGCTACTAAATTTACTGTGTGATGTGACACCGTCGTTAAGTTGGTTGAAAATTGTCATTCGGTGATGTTGTTCTTTTTTCAATTGACACAGTTGATGGAATAACTGAATTTGTGAATGAAATGTTAATGAAGATAGAATGTAGTGTTGCGACAAAAACGCGACCGTTGAAAAATTGGATGGGCGCAACGAGTCAATAAGAGTAGCCCTTTCAAAAAACTGGCACGAGATCTTAGTGAAATCCATAGAGGAGATCACTGTGTTTTCTTAAGCGTTTTCCTCAGTGTCTGGATGAATGTGACTAACCCAACGGTAACAGCAACGAAGCGAGATGTAATCATTGAACAGAACAGTGAGAAAACAGTGGAGTGATATTTGTATTTGATAAATTCGTTGTGCTTCGTATTTCACCAGTGGCGAGGTGTCCATCCCAGTCATATCTTCTCGTTTCGGTAACTACAATCTCTCTTTAAATATAGAACAAGAAAATGTTTGCACGAAATTTTATAAGCATATATAATTCACAATAGTAAGAAACCTTTATTCACTCAAACAAGTGTCGCTGTGTTTAAGATAAAATAAGAACTGGAGTGTTCAGCGCTGGATGGCCTCAATGATAAGGATGTCAAAAGTTTGCTCGAAATCGACAATTTAATCACTGATCAATTTCGGCGAATGTTTTGGACAAACTTTCGTTCTGGTCTGTAACGCTTTGCCTTACCGTGGGTATTATTATCCCAGGAATAAGTAATCATGAAAAACACTGGGACTCACAGAGAGAGAGAGAGAGAGTGAAGTAGTCGCTATTTTAGTACTTATTTTTACGGGCGTTGTGTTTGAGACTATGTCAACAATTGACTGTCTATTAGACGGTATAGTTAAATGTACTATTGTTACGATAGAAACCACCTTGCAAGATATTAGCAAACAGTTAAGAGTTTAACATTATTCATCTCTCGGTGAAGCGTTTGAACCACAATCAGATTAATGAATTTTTGTTTGACAATAGTAGAAACCCGGTTATAATCATGTGTAAATTTGTTCCACTTTAAGTATTAAAAATACTTATCAACAATACATACATCCAACGAAAATGATCAGTGGTTAAATTGTCGATTGCGAGCAAACTTTTGACATCTTTATCATTTTGTGTACGTTGTTTTTTTTAATAATCACAAATAGGCCCTTTCATTTGTTCATGTGGGCTTAAGTAGCGGTACTAACCACCAGCCACTTATGATGAGAGCATACGCGCTTAGGTAATGCACACATAGCAAACAACGGTGCAACTATCCAAAATGTAGAAATTGTAGACGATAACGCGTGAAAGGGGAGTGTTTTGCACCGGGCTGCTATGGCAACCCATAGCAACGTGGGTCTGTGGATGTTAGGTGACCCATGGGGGAGGAGCGACCAGATCGCAGAAAATAATGGTGCATCATAATAAGGCGGTAGATTTGACAGTGAGTCTTATAAAATTAGCGTTTGGCGGGAGAAGATTCAATAATGATGATGGCACTTAATGATGAGCATGTATCAGACTCGAAAGCTGAGCTCTGATCATATTAAGTGACACGTTATTGTGTTTTCCTTTTTTAAATATCTACATAGAGTTAACGAACATCAGTTGTAAATACTAATTAGGATTGGTGCAAGGATCGAGATTTTCTCCCTAATTCAAATACCATGAGAAGGTTTCCCTCGTTCCAAGAATAAACCACAATTTGAAATTGAAATTCGTTTTAATGATCCGAAAGATATTTGAATATAAATCAATCCTATTGGGATTTAGCTAGACTTTACGAAGTTTACCAAATATATACTACATTATGTATGATACTTCGTAAAACCCATTCCCATTTCTGTCACTTTTCGCAAAATCCAATACGTTTTGTCATCATACTTCGTTATAATGTAAGGCACTGTTTATGTATCTGACTAATCTCCGTATATTTATGGTTCGTATTCTGAAAGGCATCGCGAATACGAGAATATTTTATTTCTTTCAGTATTAGTTCTATTTCGTAATTTCATATGACTTTACACTTAGCCATTTTCTTCTTCAAGGCATATCCCGAATTCGTAGTCAGCTTAAAATAGCTCGTTTTGGTACTAGTGTGTGGCAACCTTCTAAACTCGATAAAAGCACATCTGCTTGCTTCATTTGGTCAAATGGAGGTTTAGGATCATAGAACTACACAGAACGAAGTGTCGGAATTAAGTGCCGAGTAGCGACAGCATTGTTTAGGTTATGACTTGTTTAGGTTATGACAGCCAGTGACGACTTCCAACGGAAAATATCACTGTAGAATCGCGACAATAGACCGTTTTTGAACACGAATTGCGAATCGAAGCTACTTCAACACGGATCACTTAGCCATAAAATCCTATTGTCTGCAAGGATAGGCGGGAAAATTGAAAATTGGGATGTGCTCGATATTACGAATTGTAGGAAATATTGTCGTGGTTTTTCTTTAATCCGAAAGCTTTTACGAACACATGCGATGTTTTGACAACGTATACAAGGCTGGTCTCTATCATTTCTCAAGCTGAATCTTGAGATCGCGTAAAACGAGAGGGGCTTCGTTTTCTGAGCGACAACAAACACAATTTAGATAGCGTTGCACATTTGCATTTTTAAGGGGTCCGTCTTACGAAGCAATGCCGAAAGCAGTTGTACCGTGGACGTTAAATTTTGGGTGCGGGTCAGCCCGAAAAATTGATTTATAGATAGCGTACCTATTATAGATATCAAAGGTAACGAATACTTTCTACAACGTTTAGGATCACCATGCGGGATTATCCCCAAGCACAAGTCACTGCGAAAGATGGAACACTAGAAAATTGCATTATACCCACCTAATAATTAATAATAATTAATAATTTTTATTTCCGAGCTGACTTAGAGCCAACATTTAACGTCCGTTGTACTGCTGCCGGCATTGCTTCATAAAATGCAAGTCCCTTTAAATAATTTCCACCTAAAGCACATCAACCCAAAAAAATGTTGAGACATAGTTCACCTAATCAAGACAAAAACTTAATATGCGTTTCGTCAGCCATTATCCTCCACCAGACTTCCTGTAGACCCTTCATAAAACGCTTCCGATAAAACGGAACCCAAAATAGACTTTCGTCTGCGACTGCGGCTTGCCCAGAACCATTTTTTCCATGAACTCAGTTCTCTGTAGTTATCCGTATTATGGCCATACTTTCAAGAAATGTCAATAGGAGAAAAAATCCGCAGATCCGATTACAACGATATACATCGTCGTCGTCATCACCATCGTCGTCGTCGTCAAACGCCGTGTTTGCGCTGCTCTACACCAACACAATAAGCGGTAACACCATTTCGGGTGTTGTTGTAACGAACAACAACCATAACGTCGACGAGGACAACATGTCACGAACAAAAATAGTCATATTAATCGCCAGTTATCTAATAAAATGTGAAAACGGACGACTTTTAGTTGGCGATTGTTATCTGCATCGGTAGCATTCTGCACACATTGATACACGGTTATCGTTACTGATGTTACGCACTTGCCATAGTCTACACGCGAGGCTGTAAATGTGGCAAATATGCAAAATGAATGCACATGTGTTTTGAACATTTTAATGATTAGTTCCAATGTGTTGATTACTATAACGTAGCAGAAGTATCGATGATAGTAATCTCTTCTTATCGATTTCTACGAGGAAGAAATTAACTAGTTAGTGGGGTCTGCTTGCCAATACATGCACTCACAAATACACATTGACCAAAACACGAAATGATTTCGGTGGCATTCGTATTGCTCGAGATAAAAGCGGCTTGCGTGGCCGCGCATTAGTGTTAGTGGCTCGAATAAGAAAAATCGGGCCGATTTCGTCAATCGTCCGAAGTGCGGCAATGCGAACCCAGGACAAACTCAGACGACCGCATATTGTGTCAAAAATATCAGTTGAGATACATTGAATGGTATGGGCTTTTATTATTATTTTAATAAGAAGTACGATTCGTGTATCTCATTGTAGGTTAGACGCTTTGATCTGTGCATCACATTTCTGGGTACCGTTAGAGTAATATTGGGTTGGCCGTGAAAAACAAACTCTGTTTACACCGGGTTCTTGCTGACAATACCACCTCATTATACCTGTTGAGGTTTTTCAATCAGCCAAATAGTAAAGCCAGTGATAAAACACTTCCAATTGAAGGCTCTTCAATGTAAAGAACGATTCTTGAAGACTACCGATGAATATATTTTATTTTAATGTGAATTATCATCTAGTTCATGTTCTGTAAAGGTATCTTCGGTGATAACGATGCTATTATATTCTATATAGCAATTGGTATATTTTATTACTCACAGTAGCATGTTAATTTCAGCGTGAGCATATCCGATAGTGTTGAGCACGCCAACGAAATTACGACATGTGGATATTCTGTCAAATGTGTGCGTGCTAAGCTGACGTCAACAGTATTACACAACATTGACTAGATAGCCTAGCTTGGCCAAGAGTCATCGAAGCAGCAATTATGTACGATGTAGTAGCCGCATGTAAATGAATGAGGTTGTGCACACAGGCGGTTTTGCTTTCGCCAAAGAAATGGAAAGGCCATGAGATCTGTGTGAAAGTACTTTAAATTGCCGGCATCACGCCATATATATATATACAATACAAAGTGGTGGCCATTACAAATGATACATATGATAAATGCATCTGGCTTTACTGCGTAGTGTACGCAATAGTCATTCTTTCGGTTCCCGTCGTCAATTGAATTAAACAAAGGAAATAATAAGCAATTGCCAATTTATTATTATTATTATTAATGATTATAATGTATTGATAGATCAGTCTATCACTGAAATGGAAATGATTGCTATTCATCATCTTCTCTCTGCAGTGTTCTGCTATATTTAATTTAAGTTAGCAAAAAAATCGAGAAAGCTCTTTTAGATGGAGTATTTTGTTATCACTCTATTTCAGTTTATCACCACAATACATTTCAGTTGATTATGATACCACAACTGGAACTTATACCTGACGATAGTCAGCACATCACTTCTTCAGGACAACCAGATGGATGCAGCAGCAACAGTAGCTTTTGTTGTTGCAGAAGCAGCACCAGTTGTAGTAGTAGTAGCTGTTTCGACACAACGCCGAAACTGCGAAGCAGTCAAAGCTAGAAGTATACAACACACCGTGGTTGTATATATATATATATATATATATATATATATATATATATAGTAGTCGCTATGACTACTAGTCTCAACGGCCCTACTGATACTGGAAAAGAAATACTGTGGTTCGGGGGCCCCACTGGGTCAAAACCGCTCGATGGAAATTACGAAGAGTCCATTTGTTTTTATTTCTTTTTTACTGCAGCAAACGACCGTCATTCGGTGTTCACCAAGGGCCGCTTGCCAATGTGGGAGGTTTTGTATTTAACGTTCGCTTGTCCATATTTTGCTGAAAATAGGTTCATGAAGGGACAGGTTTCAGAACCTCGACACAAACGAAACCGATTGCAATGCGATATACGAATCACTTGTCGTGTTTCGCTTCACGACACTTATCTAGCGCAGCCCGTGATCAATTATTCACCATAAAAAGTTAGATCGCGTAGAGAGTGAAGGAATATTTAGCTTAAACAAAACATAAAAACCAGCTGGAGTGTAGGAAGCGATCGTAATTAAGAATCACATCAAGTCGTAAGGTGTTAACGAATTTTCGCCATGAATATCTACTAAATATTTCGTTGACGCGCATTCGATATGGGTGATAACAATAGCAGTAGGAGATAAAAATTAATTTGATATTTTCAATAAATATAATATTATATTTTTTGATATAACATTTATTTAATAGTGATGCATTTGACAATCGCAGTAGCCATTCACTTATGGATCGATACAAAAATACACCCTACGAACTTGACCAGGCGTTTTATCATCACGTCGGAACTGTGTAGTCGCTCTCGCCTTACACTGGTTCGGTTACGGCCTCGTTGTGCTTGATGTGTAATGTTGACAATGTCTAGTCCTCGGAAGAGTAACGCCACTTCTACTATGGATATTTCTAGCTCACACATGGATATAATGAAAATATTTACGGTCGGACCTAAAGCCATTGTCACAGACATTGCCTTAATGCATCATAGCAAGACTCCAACAAGATTTCGCTAATGACCGAAATCCAAATGTGATCCAAAAACGTCCGATTTCCAAAAACACTAATTGAGTTTTTTTCTTATTTTTTTGGTTACGTTAGCCACTTTGACGACCTCATCCACCATATAAATCGTTAAAAGAATATTTCAAAGAAAGTGGTCCCACTTCCCCAATCGTTAAGCGAAACCAAAATAGAAATTCTGTTAATATCTAGAGAAGATCTCTGCGTTAAATATTTGATGCACCTGGTTCTGCTGCAACTGTCGATAATCTTTTTCCTAGTATGCTCAGAAATGCTCAGAAAATTTGATGACTGTGTCCCTGGTCCTCCCTCATTGTTTCAAAGTTACAGGTCTGCCGTTGTATTCTTCAAATAGTGGTGCGTATTGTGTTAGGAGTATTCTTTGACTTGTTCGGCTGTATTGGCAGCGTCACCAGGCTATGTTGATCAGTGACTGACAAACAGGTGTTAAGGTGTCAGTCACAGTGCAATCTTAAATTAGAATTTTACATCTGGAATAGGGGATTAATGACATACCATCAGGACAGTTCCCATCTGAGCGGCAAATACCTGGTGGTTCACGAACAGCTTTGGCCAAAGTTTCGTTTATTAAAGAGTCTCTGGGGCCACGACCCGCACTCTTATACAAATAAGTCCAAGGCGAATCAGTCGGTTCTCTTAAGCAAAAGGAATGGGGAGAAACTAATTCACTTCCCAAACGAAAATCAACTGCTATACGAGTACATGGGTCACCAAGTAAAGTTCAGATACCGGACGATGGGACAGCATTAAGCTCAGGCTCTGTCCCAGGCCTAGTAAGAGCCTTCAGCCTGGGTCGTTCCACATCGCTCATAGCCTGATCTAGGAGCGACTGCTGAACAGGTAACTGGAAAATCTGCATCCATTTTCGCTGTAATTTTAAGTATGGTGAAAATCGGTCAGGAAGTTAGGGACATCCCAGTGGCTCGGGGTCACTTCTCCAGACTTCCTAGCTCTTTAATCCCTAATACATCTAATCAGTCGCTTTACGGCATGAAACTAAAGATGCACGGTTGCTATATGTGTATTTCATACGGATATACAGATATTTGTCTCTCCATAAGACTTCACAAATCGTCGATGCTTGTTGCATTACTAATATAGATTATATAATATTATTATAACATGATTAGATATTGACAGTACAGTATTGTCACTGAGTTGCCACATATGCCACGCGATTCTTTTATCCAAGCTATATTTGATATGAAGAAGACTTCAAGTTATAAGGGAACGAGAAGAAGAGTTCTTCGCCCTTATGGCTTAAGATAATGAATAAGCCAGGAAAAGCAGAAGTTAATTTCTCGACTAACTGCCGACACATTTAAATGTGGAATGCTTAAAGCGAGCGATCGGGTTTTAAACTGTCAGCACTGTTGCGTGACAAAATGAATTTAATATTTCGTTTACCTCTATTGAAATGGTTCTTTCTATTCACTTAATGATTCGTTTCGCTCCGATTATAATTCAATCTGACGCGTCAGTTATAAAAAGCTCCCAATTTACCGATGACAGCAGCGCAAATGTGGGAATCAGGAAGATTCTGGCTCGGAGTAGCCGCATCCTGTCAACTATGAAATATCACGGACATGGTACCTATTATTTTACTTTACCTTACCTTAGTTGTATTCAGAAAGCTGATGCTTTCTAGGAATAATTATTACCGTTGTACTAGTAATTAATATTCATTGGTAATAATCGGTGGCTGCAGGATGTGAGTTGATCTATAACATAGGAGTTGAATTAAAGCAATTCATTTCTGATTGAATCCTGATGACAATTGCGGTGCTGAAAACATCGTTACATCCTCAAGCGGTGATGCACAATCGCCGTGTGGAGAGTAAGCCCGCACATCTCAGTTCCTATTTAAGTAGCCTTATAACAATAATAATTGTTATTGGTGTTACCGATGTGTACCACAGCCATCTTTTTGTAATCAGCACCTTGCTACACTTCCTTACCTTAGTTACCCAGTTTCGGCGATGTGGTGACTATCCATTGTTGATTTCTCTACATGCGAGTCGCTTAAATGTGAAACTCGTGTGATGTCGCCATCAAGGTTCGAAGAAAGGAAGGAAGGAACGATGATCAGTTCCCGAATGTTTTCGCTTGAAAACACAAATACTATGCGAACATTGTTATTCAAATCGATCCATCTAGATGGATACAGTTATGAGAAGATATTGTTAGAAGATAACTCTTGAATGATCATCATAAATTTGAAAGTGAAATTAGCTATATTATATCATAACAATCACGTGTTTCCCATCAATACAGAATATGCATATAATGTTATTGAAGTCGAGTAATTAACGTCTCAAGGAACGTTGCCTCAAAGCTTGAGTCACCAAGGGCAAATCAACCTCCTGTTTTAGACGGATGGGACGGGACAATTAACACCTCTCTCTCGCTAATCTGGGGGTAGGAAGCATTTGTCATTCGTTAAGCCTCATACCCCCTCCCCCCCTCGAAAAAGGAGTGGTGAACTAACGGGCTACACTATGCAACAAATATATATATATATATATATATATAGTCACAAAAGATTTTCTAATCTTCTTCTAATAAATAATAGTAGTAGTAGTAACCGTTCGTAAAGTAACCGGCGCCCAATATATATATATATATATATATATATATATATTGGGGGCCGGTGCTGCAAAAAGAAACGTACAACTGCTCGCTGCTGTTGCTGCCTGTGCCAAGTTCAGCTTGCAATCAATGGTGACCTTGTGCTGTATTCATAACATTCATTCGGCCGTAAACGTGCGGACACGGCCATAGCTCGGCCAGAAGCACCGCCACAGCAGCAGCAGCCTACCCCGACCGTCAGCCAATAATAATAATAAAATAAGGTCGGTCGCTAGTTCGGTCGTTACAGTAAAACGATGAAAGTCAAAAGAACCTGTTCAGTCAGTGTAAGCTGAAAGAATTAAAACCATTTGAATGGCTATAATAACTGCTTCTGCTTCAGCAACGACTCGGCTGCTGCCGGTGGTGTTGCCACAGCTGACGACTGTGTTAGCATCGTATGAAGGGAACAGAACAACGATTAGTCCGTTCGTTCGTTCGGCAATCGAACCCGCAGAAGCAACTGGACCGGGGACATAGGCACAAACATATACATGCACACACAAACAAACAAACTGATAGATAGTGTGTGTGTGTGTGCGTGTTGCCCGACGACCACACGGGTTAGACAAAAGCTCTCATACACTGTCTTACTGTTATTATACACAGGCGCGCGAACGCCTCGATGTTGGCAAAAACATAACGATACCACGAAAAAAGCTTGGATTTTCTCTGCGTATTTGGCCATGGCCGAGAGAAGGCTTTCGAAATGGCCGACAGGGAAGGGCTGGCGGTAGCTGCCGCAGCAGCAGCAGCAGCACCACCACCACCATCATCAACAGTCCCATCCCCACTGGGGCTATTAGCTTATGATACCCACCAATTGCGCTATCTAAAGGTCGTGATATTGTTGGCATAGAACTGTATTGCCAACGAAGACTAACAGATTTATGAAATATATTATACTATAGTTGAAGTCGTTAATGTTGACCCGAAAATTCCAAAAAGAAGATAGGAAGGAAATCTTCACGAACGAGTGAACTTTTCGCATTCGAGAATATATTTATTCGCCTACAGAACAAAAATAGAATACATAATGTAACGGATAAAAGATGGGGCTGCGGGCGGATAGGAGGTGGCGAGAGCGGAGAGAGTTAGTTCGTTACGCGGTGTTTGAGATGTAAACTCAGGTGGGGAGTGGGGGGGGGGTTGGTAGACCGCTCAACCTTCTTAAGTGACTCGTCACTATTCTATAGCAGGGATAACACGAAGTGGTAAAAGTGTCTCTACGGGACCGAACGAAAGATCTGCCCCGTGCGGGGCTTTTATTTGTTTCACACTGGCTGAACCGGGCGCGTTTCGCCCCCTAATTACATTAACCAGTCATACAACGATCTCCGCTGACCGTAATTCCGCTGGCCAATCACACATCACGTCTACAACACCAGCGGCCGGCAGCTAATCTCATCATTATCATCATCAGTATCATCAACACAAACACTGTATTGTAGTTCAGGAGTCGTCTCTGCTAAGTTTACTACAGTAACTTCACTTCGATCTCACTGTTGGTAAAATGTAGCCTATTAATTCGTCGATGCCTCACAGTGCACCCGCTGGACCTCATTTCACTAATTATTATCAGTATTCCTTAGAGATCTAGTAATTGTCACGAGTGGTCGTCCCACACGCTGTACCCATACACCGCTAGTATCAGCTGTCGCCCAGCGGCGGCGGCGGTGTCGGCAGCCGCGTCGGCGGCAGCAGCATTCCCGACCAATCACAGCATCACCCGCAGGTGGAGAAATGTCTCCCGCATCTCAATCCACCGTCAGCGCAGTGGCACGCCATGTGCACGGTGCTCGTTGTTTGCGCCATGTTTGTCTCCCCTGACTAGTACCTTGCACGGTGCTACGCCACGTGCACGGTGATCGCTGTGTGGCGGCGCGTCTGTCTCACTAACCTCGTTACAATATATATAAAGGGCGAAAATGGTTAGGGGGAAGGACTCCGGTTTTGCCTTAAAAGTGATGTCCTTAAATCAGGAAAAAACTTAGACGTGCACAACACGTGGTTTTAGACGGGTCAAATGTCGTCTTTGATGTAAACCCTGAAGCGACTTTTCCGCACCGTTTATTTTGGGCTACTCGAATTAGTGACTTGCATACAAGATCTGATTAATCCGTCGCAAGATGTTTACTGCAGTGAGTGGCAGTTCATTTAGGTTTCGATCGACTGCACTCCCTGTACAAATGGAAATGAATTAGGACCATTTTGGCTGTTCTCGGGAGCGCAGATCTTCATAAAAATCGACTTCTCTACCAGCCGCTTGCGAATGTTCTTTATGCGTCTAGTGAGCTTTAGAGAGTTAGCAGTGGCGTCGATGATGTGTGGCAGTCAGTTGTAAAAGTCACATTTGACTTAAAAATAAGAGCAATTGAAAAACATTGAAATTGTCTTGAACAGATAACACACATGCCTTAGATAGGGATCAAGCTTCCTACAAACCTATTATAAGTGGCACTACAATGTTTTCCGATCAATGATTTTTTTCTGTAAGTATTCAGACGTGCACTCTGATCCACACAAGTCATTGGACATATGGATGTGTTACACAGTTGAGACACTGTTCCACATGCTACCATCGTTGATCCAGACATCAAATTAACTTGACACTGTGTCAGTGTGCGTGGCATAGAATAGGCATACATAGGTCACATACAAACATGATTGTACTGGGCTGTCCCCGTCGAATCAACACGAAGGGCATCAAATAAACGGACTGGCAGCACACTACAACCGACAAGATCGATGAATGGATCTGTTCGCAATGAAAGAGAGCTTATGGAGTTAGCCCTCCTCTGTCTGTCTGTCCCTCTCAGACTTCCGACTCTCGAGAACGTTACACTATATACACAGTATACAGCTGTGAGGATTATACGAAATCCATGCTGTTGTTGGTGTCCGAGGAGCCACCGGTTGCCTCGGCAATTAGTTATAATAATACATTTGTTCTCAAGATGTGCAAGATGCATATTTTGTAGAATTGTAATGACATTGTACGTTCGGGGATAAAAGAAATATAGGAGATCAACATTAAAACAAAAAGATATCGACAATGGGTTGTTCAAAATAGATCGAAAAAAATCTCGCTACACTTTTATCCGAATGATTACGGTCGCTGTTACCTACTCGGTTCTGATTCAGAGGATATTTGGTTTCTGATAAAGATAACTGCATTAAAAGCGATTATCATATTACTATTATTATACAATGTATTTAACAATTTTGCGGGTCGCCAATTGGCCCAAACGAACGTGTGACCACTATAATAATTACTGCACTTATCGAATTAGAGATGGTAAGGGTCGTCACGAAGATAAGCTAATCGTATTATTCAAGTGTGGTGTGAGATTGCTCGCCGCCTCGACAGGCCCCCGTCGGAAAAATAGTTTGAAATGAACTCTACAACGTCGGGCGATGCCGATGTCGGCCAATCACAAAGAAGCACTTTAACAACGAAACCTCTCATAACCGGCCACAGACGTAGCCTTTCAGTGGCACTTGGGTGTCGATACTGCGCGACCGGGTTTCGCTTTGAGGATACCAACCAGTCTTGATAATAAACGGTGGACACTGCAGCACCCACTGACTTTAGCTGACTAAGCTACTCACCATAAAAACCATACATATATATGTATATATATTATATATATATATATATATATATATAAATTGTATATTGCAGCGGAGTAATCTCTAGTGAGATGGAAAAAAACTAATCGACAGAAGCGTAGACGGATTTCCCAAACTGTCGTGCCACGTGCGTCGTCGCTTGCCTCCCTGTACATCCAAGTTCACTGGCATTTGTGTTTTGATCGTGCGCTCTGCATGCTGAAGTTCTATGCTCAATGCCTTAGGTTCATATTCAACCAATGTTGCCAACAAATGAATTGGTCTTGCAAGAACCCAATTATTCGGCACATGCCCATGTCCGGCATCACTTAGTGAACTACTAAAGACGCACATTTGTGTTTTATGCATATTTTTTGTATCTCTATTGAATTGATCTCTAGAGTATAATAAAACATCCTACATGTGGGGTATGACGGTGTGGTAAGTAAGTAGTTGCGGATTCGAAATTTCCGGTTATTTTTCGGGTTGTAGATAAGAAACCAACACCCGCATTGTCGTCCATGGAGAAATAATATCAAGCATTATTTTTTTGCGAAAAGCTACTACTACATAAAACGTGGCTTAACGATGGCAGCGGCCTCAACAAAACGCGCTAAATAAATCTGCCGTTCGTTAAAGCCTCACTGACAAGGCGGTAACATGACGGTTGGAAAAATCAAAGCCACCGAAAGTTCGTTCAAAGACGGAGCATGACCTGGACGACTTACGACCAGTTGGCCAAAACGAGCGGAGTACCAAAATCCTAGCGGGCAGATATGCGAAAACGTCATAGGAATTATACCAAACTGATCCGCTACTGTCTGCATGCTGCCGGAGGACCATTGTCCAGATGTTGTTTTGCATACTACATAAGGTCCAAAATGTCAGCTTTAAAAAGAATAACATCTTTTTCTAAATAAATGTTGTTGTTCTTTGGTAGTTCAAATCGCTATCTACTGGTTAATCATCGTCGAAAAGAGTTTTCGTCTAATTCATTTAACAGCTTCGCTAGCCACTATTGAGCGCGTGCACTTCAAGACCGGCCATGATATGATGGCCTATGATTATGTAAAATTGTATATATATAATTTTACATAATCATAGGCCATATATATATATATATATGGCCTACGATTATGTAAAATTATATATATACAATTTTACATAATGTATATATATATATATATATATATATGTATTCTTTAGTCGTTTGTACCGTTGGTACCTGTACCTCGTTGGCAATTATTATTACTATGCCTTGTTGACCCTCGAACCCCGTGCCATATCCGGCGTATCTTCGATGGGTTTCTTAACTACGTGGCGGTGTCGTCGACAATCTTAGTCACTTGTACGTACTTCCTATACAAGTCTGTGATCTCTCCAATCGAGCGCGCACTCGTATCGAATTGAAAGGGCTTTGCCAGCATTTGTGTCATATCCATCTTCAATCGCTCACCCGCATCACCCATCATCATTGGTGCGGGTACCAGCTAGAGAGTGGTACCCAATAGCAGCTAGCCTTTAAGCTGTTACGCGGAATACTGATATTCAAGCGAATTTTCATTTGAACACGAAGAAAAGAAGAACTAACACAACTGGATAGTCAACCGCGCTACTTATTATCGAGAAAACACGGTTACCCAGCGTTTTACTTTATAGTAATACCTTCTGATAGTTGTTGTCGTTAATGACGCAGTAGCCGTTTTAGTGTGAGAACCCCCGACTGTGTTCAAAGGATATCTCTCTCTCTCGGTCGAAAACTCGATCCGACTGAGAACTGCTATCTTCAGATAGAGTCTCTACTGGATTAAGTCCGTGTCTTTCAAATGGATTGCTAGTCGAAGTAAGTAATTAAGTTTACAAAAAAAAAACGCATAAGAGAGAGCTGAATGTCTAACTCAATTGCACGTGGATATACTCGCACGATATCGACTACCGTGACACTATGTAATGTCGTTTGTTGAGCTTGTTGTGAATGTTAAGCACCCAAAAATATATTATTGGTATTTAGCATCCACCTGAGTGAATCTTGCTCAAGTGCACTATCGCAATATTTGTGTCGTGTGTCAACACAGAATCACTGACAGTCAATTCGAATAGGCTAATGATGATAAAATCGTCCTAGTATGACGATTGTCGATAGTTATAGTATTATGAGTTTGTATCAATTCTATGCCACGTTTTCTAATGAATCTGTCACGTTCCACATTCGAGAAGTGGATACCCATTGCGTTCTATTTAGTGAATCTGTCTGTTGAGCGCTGCTATCATGTTACTGTTTGAGGAAGTCGTCAAATTTCCTGGGTCTCGATTTTTCACCTTAAGTTATGTGCTGAGTCTACGCTGGCGGAGGGCCTCCTCTGGCTGTCCACTAATATCTATTTCGCGTGCGTTTTTAAATAGCGTTTATGGTTATTACTAATGGCACAAATAACTAAATATGTTCAAACTGATCGCCAATATTAGGGATCATTAGGTTTTCGGTATTTTTATCATTATTATAATTACGTCTGTTTACCTCGAACGGCTCGTTATTTATCTCTAAAACTGTAAAGGACTTTTACCGCGGGAGATTCGAACACGGAAACAGATAGACGGTTATTGGCGGAATAAAATTTGGCCTGGTTCACTATGCCTTTTATAGTGTAATTTATAAATTAGTGGAGGCCAGATTATGGCTTCTCCAGTGTATCACACAGCCGGCCACAAAATATTGCTGTGTTTCGTATTTACGAGACTACTAGTACGACTACATTCACTGTACTTACCCATGTCCCCTATATCTATGCACCTCAAAGCTACTGCGGCGACGGAAAAATGATAAAATTTTAGGCCCTTAATCAAATTGGCATACAATGTCTATATAATACTTACCTAAGTGATTCATCCTTGATGTGTGCTTTCCTGCGGAAGTGCCTGTTCATAAGACCGTATGCTTTTAATTGAGAATAGCCACCTCGGATAATCGCTTCAAATGACTCGAAAGTAAAGTTTGCCAATGGCGTTCTTCTTCGAAAAATAAGGCCTTCACTGATAAAACACACGACACACACGTTATCTTGCTGCTGAGATGCTTCATTGTGTAAGGAAGCAATCGCTAGACTCCTTCCTTCCGTCTGCACTTATTCTCTATTTAAAGTTGTCTCAGTTCGTTGTTGCTGAGAGTTCGAACATGGCCCTATCAGTTCTCCAACACAGAGAATATCACCATGACAATAGCGGCCAGGAAGCCGCTAACGTTGTGTATCTCATTTTGCGAACAGATGACTAAACTCTCAAACCATCTGGATATGGCACTGCAAGTGTGTTTTGTTCGGCTTTTTTAGGTATGTAAATGACACATATTAGTCAAGTCGTTTGTTGATTTATGGTGAGATATGAGCTTGGATACAAGCGAAAAAAAAGAAAAAAAACAGCTTTTCTTCAAGTGACATCTGTTGACCGAAAGATCAGTGCCTGCCTCTTCGCTAAATACGGAGGGACACATTATTCTGTGTGCCACCATACTGCCAATATTAAACATTCAATTACGTCAAGTAACTGTTCGCACTATCTGTTGTGGACGTTGAATTATTTTTGTTTTTTTACAATGAAGAGAGCTACCGAAATTCCGGCGGACGTTGTTTACCGTTGAATTTGTTGGCACCTAAGTTCAACATAGGTAGCAACTTCTGAAAAACGACTCATATGAACAAACTAATTAGCTTATACTTGATGTTCTTTAAAGCAATCGAATCAAATTAAATCGGTGAGGTCAAGTCAACAGTAGAGTACACAAAGATGAATTATAACACAATGTGATTTGTGTGATGATTCACACAAAACAGACAAGGGAACCTCATTTCAACGGTACCATATACCCCACTTATGAACCAAGTTCGAATTACCAGATATCGTTCAAAGTTTACTATACCAAACTTTAAATTTTGCAAACGCCTCGCACACGTAGCAGAAACTTAAATTAGCAGGAACTTCTCGGGGTGTTATGCTTGATTAGGCTTGGGTTATAACCCGTCGATTCCAATGTGTTATCCAGCCAGTTTGTGTATCGGAACTTACATTCAGTGGGGAGGGCTGGTCGGTAACTTAGATTTATCGGTAACTTTCAGTGAGTGGCTAGCCGCCTATCGGCCAGCGACTCAGTGAAATTTATCAATTCGTATTCATATCAGAGTCGCTGCTCGTTTCTAGCAGGGACAACCTTTCACTGATCCATCCTGCTGTGGATTTAATTTTAAAAATATTCAATGCTAACAGTAAAATTCTACACGAGGTCGACTCGCAAAGTACCTAGTTTTCTTTATGTATAGAAAACAAAGTCCAGGGACGTAGAAAAACACTGCTACACTGAAGCTCGTGTAACTTGCATGCAACGAATTCTAGTATAAAATAATATTGAGGTGCAAGTTTTGATGCTTCGAAGGCAACTCTAGTTAAAAATCTACTTTCCTAAGAAAAATAGATAGTTATATAATTCTGCAAAGGGACCCGTAATATACATTGAGCTGGGCGCGAAGCCAAACGTATCGATTAGACGTCTCGATCCGAATAAGCTAATGTCCGTAGGCTGTGCCAGTATGAGGAGTGGTTTGATACTAAGGAGTTGCCACTCAATGATATTGATAAGGGGCTATACACAAGAATATTGCGGTGCTTCCCGCAATCTCTATCCAACGGCAGAAGATTGGCAATTTACTTTTAAAAAAAACCAAGTCTATTCGAACACATTGATTCAGTTATCTGTAATAGATTAGCGCGGCGAGTTTTATGCTACCAGCCAGATTGGCAAACACCTGTTGTTGAAATTACCAATTACTCGTAGACCTTTACCCGAGTTAGAGGAACAAAAAGAGAAGTAAACGTTGTAAGTAAATGTTGCAACCTCAATAAATATGCTTAATTAATTAATTAATTTAGCTTCTTCCTTCAGCGGGAGCTTTTTGCGAGCATCGAATGTTGTTCTGTCGATGATCTATGGGAGGGGAATTGTGATAACGATCAAATCAAAAACGCTGTTCGGCCAACTAGAGATGACAGTGGAAACGAAAGAGACAGAGAGAGAGAGAGACCAACGTCACTGGATAGATGATCCATGGCTGACCGAAACAACGCTATCATAACTATTGACTGAGAATTAGTGCCTAGCTCTATTTCTTTTATGTCAAAATGTCATCATTCCATGTTGATCATGTCCACTGGCTGGTGGTTCAATGTTCGTTTCGAAATCTTGAGCGAGTAGGTTTTAATTGTTGCTTTCATTCTCCACAACCAGAGGCGAAAACGACACGACAGCAGCGTGATGGGTGTTTATGAAACGGTCGCATTACGCGCACTGCGTCCTTATATCAATATTGAAATCAATGAAATCTTGAGCAATAATAAGGACTCAATCAATATGCATATATTCGTGGAGGGGGAAAATGCAAAAACAAAGAATTTTTGGGCTTCGTAGGGCGAGCGGTGTCCGATATCAATAGCATCTTTGCAGTGTTTTTATTAGTATTATTATTATTACCTGGTATAATAAGTAGATCACTGAATCTACCAACTTTGAAATCTGTATCGAATCAATAGAAAGTATTCTTTCGCCGTAGGCTTAATTTGGAACTTTCTTTAGGAATCAACTGTTATTTACCCCCTTTCCTTCTAACTATTATACAATAAATGCCTTCGATCCGAGTTGAAGGGAATCCCCGTTCAAGTGTTGGGTAGCCTGCCTGTAGTGCCGAGGTCTTAAAGATAGCTGTTGCAGCGTACCAAGTCCAAAGCCAAATAAATGACGCTAAAAGCGATGCTATCGGCTTTCGCGGAATGGTTTCAATCATGGGAGCCCTGAATGGAGAAATGGAACAATGACCCTCTTCCATGTTAACTGGCGAGGTCCAAGTCAGGCGAAACAAACGATTTAACTTATGGTGTATTTAACTTGTAAAGTCAACGTGGATATTTCATTTATCTGTTGAATAATACGAACCCCGCTTGGATTGCTCATCTCTGATTTGTTATTCTTATTCATTTTTTATAGCCTAAAGGTTCTCTCGCACTCAGTCCTATGGAGCCTTACTTTTTGAGCACTCTTTTATCCTGAATTTATTTGATTGAAAGAATTCAACCTCAGAAGTTGTTACTGATTAATATGGTACATTGATGAAGTATGTTCACTTCTGGATTTTATGGCGCCGAGATCGTATATTAAACTGCGCGAGCCGTTTATCTCATGGTACAGGCAGACCTAATCGCGGGTCGCTTTCTATATGTGCGATGTAATTCAGGCAGGGAAAAAAGAGAGGGCACTGTACGCAGGCTTGAAGTAGCCACCTTGATGGTCGAACTTTTTATTTTTTGCGACACAATGACAATTCTTCATTCTTTTCCTCATATTGTACGTTCTGTGGGGGCGATTCTCTCTATACACAAATTCAGCGGAACACTGCTTAACATGGTAAAAATATAAACTTGATATATTCGTCACGGTGTTATGTCTTATTGCCTTGTCTCTCAAGATTATTATCAATTTGAATATAGCGCACGCTTAATTACTATTGTAATACTATCCGCCCGAAGATTATATAACAATCTCCCTTATTGACTAGAGCGCGGAACTCTGCCGGACTGTTGCGACAGGTAAACAAGGGCAGCCCCGATGCGCGGGCGGGTGGTCATTCGATTCGAGTCAGTTGTGTTACCGCGCGAAAGTCACGGGGGCCACAAAAACAAATGGCCGGCTTTAATGTGCATGTGTTAAGTGTCGTGTGTTTTGTGTTACAAGTATATCATTGGCTCATTTTAAGGTGAGAAAATATAAATGTAAAAATACAAGTTTGGTCACAGGACCCTGCTCTTATTGGTTCACTATAACAACCTACGACAATTATATATCGGAATATATATCGCAGTATATCCCACAAAGTATATTAATCACATTTATGGCAATCATATCAGCAACACGATAGTACGAGTTTTAGGACTACGCTCTAACAAAATAGAATTTATTGATTCCACTCGATGCCGTCTTAGGGGTTACAATCGCCCATTGACGTCCGATCTCGTCAGCCAAGTTAGAGGAAAGGGCCAAGATCGAGTTAAGCGAGGAGTGCAAATAAGGCCTCCAGACCTTAAGAACAAATCTGTACTTGTCTAGGAGACAGCTACTACTAGCATAGGCTTTGGTAAGCACGGATCTCCCCTTGCAAACGTCCAGAAGGGAACTTTTAGCTTTGCTAAGTTTCTGTCTTGTAAAACGTCAACGAAGTTGCTTGTTGAAATTATTACGTTTAGTGACATCAGCCTATCGGAGCAGATAGGCCGCGAGATAATGAGCGACGTAACAGATGTTGTATAGCGCATTGATGTTTGTGGCGCACAACCGACCTTGCTCCGTCGATACTGTGGATACGCGTTGCATTCGTACTTGATCCATTCTAGCTCCGGCTACCGATTCGTTTTCTGGATCAATCGATCGAAGAAGATCGTGCCTGCCTCTATCACTTTTATCACATATATATATATATATATATATATATATATATATATACATTATGTGTGAGAGCTGTTGAATAACAACAAGTGTATTGTGTTTGTTTTTTCCGATTTTTCAGAGCTTCCATCTATTCGTTGCAGGACCCTATTTTAAACAGGAAAGCCCTGCACCAGTGGCTGCCGCTGTGACATCTCGCTGTTGACCTCGAAGCTAATCCCTGCAATGTCGACTATGTCTTCGTCAGAAAAGAAACGCCACTCTCCCGTGGCAGTAATGAGTGCCAATGTTGCCATTGGCCTCATCAAGGCGGTGATGTACACTTACGATCTTGCAACTCTTCCAGTGTATACAATCCTGCAGAAGCCCTGGATCACCTGGAAGAACAGGTTGGTGCCACAGTAATTGCGCAAAATCATGTGACAGCACTTGGGAACACTTTCCACGAAGGCCGGTGTCGTTCATTCAGTAGAACAGAAAAAAATCGAGTTGCTAAAACAAGCAGAATTTGCACAATGCTGCACTCTTTGTGCGACCCTTCTGTGCAGGTTATGTGCTTTAAGTCAGTACGTCATTACGAGATTCGGGGTGAGGTCGAACGAAAGCACCAATTGTACTCAGTAGTTCTGCATCGTGTTCACGTAGGCTAAGGTCTCACCTACAGGCTTAAGTTTAAGGACACGTGAACAGCATAATCTGATCGAGGAACTAAGTACCGAATTTACCAGGGCGACTTAATACCGCGAACACAGGAATAATGCCACGAGTTACAGCCTGCTCGGTGTTTATTTAGTACGATGGTAGTGGTTGATATGAACATATTCCAACACCCTTATTGGATTTCCTGTAAAGCCCTTCCTAGCTGAAGTTGTTCCAAATTGAGAATAATTCGCTAGCATTCGATCTACTATAGAGCCATAGGGGGCAGCTCACAGTTGTTGCTATCCCGCTTATAAACTTGGGACGTAGAGCCGTAGAATGGAGATTCGGGATGACACTCAGGACGGATGGATCGATGTTGTCTTTCGTTCATAAACGTTAAGGTCGTATTTGTAAACCTTTTGTTTCATAGTTCTCTGCTGTCAACGCCTTTCGAACTTCTCCTTTAGATTCTCAAAGTTCTCTCGATTAGATTTTGGAATCATACATAAATCAATTAGGTTCGTATTATTATATATTCTATATTGAGTCTAGTAATGGTAACGGTGGAACAGTCATGTTTTGATCGTTGTTGGTTAGTTGGTCGTTTACCAATCTCTGCTTGTTTGTACTATTTCGTCTATCATCTCTCTCTGTTTTTGTTCCTGTCTTCGTTCATACTATTTATAATAGTATACTTCGTCCTGTCATATTGGTCCCGTGATGGTAAAATTTAAATTGTTATACAGCCATGGCAATTCTTCCACTATCAGTCGTGATTGCGTTGTGAGGGTCAGAAATCGCTTTTCAAGCACAATTTAGTTCACCGACAAAAAACATTTGCACGCATTTTGCTTTCCCTTGGTGCAACCATGTAGGCGTCTAGCACTAGCAGCACTACTACCACCACAAACGCTCGAATTCAATACATAGGGTGCACTTCCTTGGTTATATGGCTATTTGAATTCGTACGAGAAAAAGAACGATGCAGCATAGTAGAATAGTATTTGCTTGTTGAGTCCAAAAACAACTTAATAACGATACATACTGTCGAATTTCGACTGGACGTCGACGCCTCTTAGACAAACAAATCTACATTGTGACATTTTCAATTTAGCAAAATCTTCTCCAACGAATTGCAGTTACTGAGCATTATTATACGATAGCGACTGTATTGACCATCGTCATTAAGAATACTCTTCAAGACCCAATCAAAATAACACTTGTGTCCATTTAGGGTTGCGCTCGCCCGGAGAGCTACACTAATTTTGATTTTGTCGTAGACCAAATTGTTCGTCCGACTCAAAGAATCACACTTAAGTGATCGCTCGAACTGCGATCAATGGAACAAGTTTCTTTGTGCTAGTGGCGACGCTGCTAAATAACGTCGAGTTTTATTAGAGCTCTATGGAAATGTATAACTTTAGAGTGTAACATCGACTCACCTATTGTGTGTATGAATGTTATTATAATTTCCAAACGCTCCTGAGTAATTTAGACCATACCTCATCAATGAGTAGCTCGCTACACTTAAAGTTGCTTGGCTAATAGGCCATATAAGATTGGCCTATTACGAATGAGTTTTAGCCTGTGGCTGAAAATATTATTGTTTCATAGGCCACTTTTGCATTTTCCTCTATATACTACACTCGAATGATTTATTTGAGGTTTCACATCTGTTGAACTCTCTAAGAGGCAGGCTCGTCCCACTAAACAGTAGCGGAATGATAAAGGATTTATAGATATTAGGATGATTCGACCTCCATTTGAATTGTGTAGTTTCACTAATATGAACGCTATGGGTTTCCAATATGGTGGACTTTTCTTAAATGAATTCCGCAGAAAACTAACTATTTTCTCTGGGTGCATTAGTAGCAGTTGCCTATCCTCTTGATGGTCTGAGTGGTGAACATCTTGGATGCTTGAGAGAATTCTTTACCTTTGCCAGGTATCGGATCGATGTAAAAAGTATAAGCAAAGGTGGCCCCGACAAGTCCTCATACTTGTACCTAAACGTTAAGTGCTGAGGCCTGTCACATAGTTGAACAGTTTAAGGGTTAGCTCAAAAATTCTTATGGTAGTAGCAGTTACCTAAGCGCTCCAATATGAAGTCCAAAGTAGTGTCCATCCGACATTGTCTTCTTTACTGCTTTCGCACTGGGAAAAATGGGGGGATTTCGCACTCCGAAGGGAATTTCGCACTCTGAAGGGAATTTCGCACTATCAGAGAGACAGAAAGGGTCTGTCAAAACTGTTTTCAGAGGTTTGGAGCATTGAGGTTTCGATTTGAATGACAAGGAACGCTCCGGACGGCCATGAGAGACAGATGATGACGAATTGCTGGATGGATCTCTTGAATGAAAAGGCCCAGCCAATTCGAGAGCTTGCTACTCAGGCGATAGTAGAACAGTAAATTACATTAAGTCGTTTAGATGCGCAGGAAAGGTGGACAAAGAAGGAACGTGGGTGACACATGAACCCAATGAAAATATCATTGGCACCCCCTCTCCATTTGTTTTTCGTTGCTTGCTTGGCAAACTACGAAGAGTTTTCTGTACAAACTGGTTACAGCAGATGAAAAATTGATATACTCCGATATTCCTCAACGGAAAAAAGATGCATTGATGGCGATAAGGTAATGTTGTCCATTTAGTGCTATCCGAAGAATGTTGTGTATGCTGGGGAATCGCTTCAAGAGAGAAGCAGAGGCCCGAAATTTACCGGACGAATTAAGAGAGGTTTTTCCGCCGTGGGACCCACATGCTGCCTGATCGATGGGCAAAAGTCATAGAAAGCAAGGTCATATTCATTAAGATCTGTTTAAGATCTGTTCTTTCAAAGTAGCTCAGAGAGTAATTTAGTGTAAGTAAAACAACGAAATTACCTATTCATAAGTAATATATATATTTATATATCATATACAATGAGCATCTGTGCAGGAAACGCAGCCCTGTTACATTTTTTGCGTACGATCTACCTGTTTACTAGTGGATGTCTGTATGTGTGTATGTGCTTTAGAACATAACATGATGATATAATTCTATTACTCAATTAATTCCGAATTACAACGAGTCATTCCGTCAGTGTTCGGAGCATCGCCATCTGCCGTTAGTTGACACTGCAAGCTAAACATCCATAGGCCATTTATTTGTGGGTTGTCAGCATACGACAGGAAAGGAGAATGCCGTTGGACGAGCGTCCGAGCAGTTAGCTATAGGCTACACCGTTCTGTCCTATGCCGCAGCCACCGCTGCTCTATTCCTAGCTGTGTTACGGTGGTACGCGCACAGACAAAGTGCGGAGATAGGGCGAGTAGTTGGCTGTCTGTGTTGCACCCGTCGACTCAGGCTGGCCATTGCTTATTGTTAGCGCATTTCGTCTATTGCCTTTCTGAATTTTCGTTCGGCCTTTTGCCCGTGCGTTGTGACTGTGTATGTGTGTCAGCAGATTACTCAACAGTAATTTTAGCTCCGACGCTCTGCGGTCGTTGATCGAGCGGCGAAAGTTGTGCGCCGATGCACTTCGTCTTCGGGTGCTAGATTTTCGGTCTTCGGACTGAGACAATCAGGAGATCCAAGGTCACTCAGTGACCACCAGCCAGTTCGACAGATTAAGATGCGGAGATACTGAACGATGAAGGAAATCCGATGTATGTATTTCATATTAGTAGCTGAATGCACTGGGTTCAGTTTAGATCACTGTGGTAAGGGGATTCGTTGCTTGCTTACACTCTTGTGCAAACCTGGTTCTGGCCAGTGGCATTCCTCGACCTTGTGAACATCATTGTCGATCCCATAGAATGGATTCGATCCAAATCTGAATTAATGACAGACATACGAATGATGGCTTTGCCGTTTTGTCTGTGCTTACTTGGTGCTATATATGCATGATATATTGTTTCACCACGAGCCAGTGTCAAACCAGAATAGTATTGTAAGATAGTTCAATACTGACTAAACGATGAAGCTCATTAGACGAAGAATTGGAAGAATCACGGTGAATTCTTCATACCGCTCAGTCGAGTTATGTGAGTTTCGCAGTGACATAACCTTACTGAATCTTGAATATCATGTTCAACATGACGACGACAATGATGATGATGATGATGATGATAGTTGCTCTATTGACTGTGAGCTATTGTGCGTTTTATTTTAACCCGGACAGTGGTGGCTTTCGTTCTATCAAAAGGTTGAAGTATCAGAGGGCCACTGAATAGTAACATTATAATATGTGTAGTGCTGTAATTATATAATAGATAGGAACGACTTAGGCCCTCAACTTGGTGATACCGTTTCTTCTACTTCGTGGATTCCACAACCCTGGTATAGGGTACATTTGAGTGTATGAAGAATATGATTCTTCCCAGACGGTGGCGATGACCTTATGTTTGGCAATCGTATGAATTAACCCGAACAGTGTGGTCAGAGAAATTCCGTAGAAGTAGCATTCAGGCAGCGGCAAGCTGAGAGGCAACGATTTGAACCGAGGAAACTTGTCGGTATCACCTTGTTCTAGCAGCACACGGGAGGTCCTGCCATTCTTCTTGAAAATTGTAGATTTAAGGCGTTGCTGATAGCAGCGGTTCTTAAAGAGGTTTGCTTCAATTATACTCTACTCTCTGTCGAAATGAAAGTGAGTGCGAGTCTTGCAAATATGGGGATTTGTCACATCGGAATAGTCTAAGCAAATCAGATTCTAGTCAGTCGTTGGCGATGTGATCAGCACGGCGACCAACCGAAAAGGCCACCGTCCTAAAATTTCATCGTTGACATTACACAGACCCTGAGGACTAGGCAATAGATTGTTTTTTGATGAAAATATCGATTAGCTAAACATCGCGAAAGTTTTCCCTTTGAGACACAACCTGATTTCCTCCGGTTCGAGACAATACAAAAAGGCTGCAAATGGTGGAAACGGCTACTTTTCGGTGAACTTTACTCAGGAAGACGAGGGCTCAGATTCCGTGAATCTTTGCCTTCATTTAGTGCTAACTATAACAGAACCTTGAATAAACCTAGCACAGTCCTTTAAATTAATTCTAGTAAACGGGACGAATCGGTTTCATTGAAGTCTTCTGTTCGTATCTATATTTCCACTGTGACCATTCTTGGACGATTTACGTACAACCACAACAGACATAGGATATAACTAATTGTCGCGTGAAACTTAATTCTCTCACGACACCTGTGCTGTTGGTTTTGCGCCATAGAAAAATCGATCGTGCTATAATAGATTTGATGTAAAATAAGTGTACAGGTATTATTATGATATATATATATATATATATTCAAGTATACATACAAAACCGTATATTCACCCATAAAAGGCATGTATTATACACTTGCGGGATATGTTCAGGTAGGATAGTTGGTAAATGTTAGAGCCCTTTCTATGTGTAATTCAAATAATATACGTTGACCAGCACATCGGCACACAGAGATCTATTGAAGGGAGGAAGGCTTTTGGCTCCTAGAAAATGGTTTCTCTTATGTGTCGTCTTGTGTGCCTGCAGGGCTTCGTCCTATTGATGCTTCCGTTGTAAAAAAACCAAGTATCATAAAACGTATAATACTACTAATTCGCTCTTTTGAATATGTGCTGAATTAAAAATGTGCTTATCTTAAATTAACGAGGCTAAAATAAGACATAGGACAGGCCTTGTTAGGCAGGCAATGGCGATCTCTGTAGGAGTCAAAGGAGTTGGAATGGGAGAGATATTGCTGTGTTGTCGATGTGTTCGTGTCTTTCGTTCGTTGGCGAGACCACCTCGAGACGACCCTGTGTCGCTGTACTGTTCGGTGCTGTTCCAATAGGTCCACGGTATTTGCATCCGTCGACGTTTCGACCTCCTCACCACACAAGGGAGCTAAAGAAGGCGCCCGCCCTAAGGACACTAGTAGTGAGCCTGCAGTCGACTCATCGGAAGTGGAGGCGGCGGCACCGTCGAGTTCCCAGGAAGCAGCCTCTTCGTCGACTGCATCCAGCAGCTTTCAACATCAACAGCAACAACAACAAC
Source organism: Stratiolaelaps scimitus (assembly GCA_019614645.1). Lineage (NCBI taxonomy): Eukaryota > Metazoa > Arthropoda > Arachnida > Mesostigmata > Laelapidae > Stratiolaelaps > Stratiolaelaps scimitus. The sequence continues at coordinate 1,411,318 of JABWDB010000038.1, forward strand.
AAGCAGGCACTGGCAGCGAATCGGCGAACCTCAAGAGTAGTCCCAGTGGACCGTGGGTCCGACGGGTGCATCGCATCAACGAGGCCGTATTTGAGGGTATGCAGACTGTCGATCAACTCACCCGTAAGGCCGTGAAACAATATGCAGACGAAGTCTGCTTCGGTTGGCGCCCAGCATACGGAGAAGAGGAAGAGGAGCAGCCCGATGGCAAAACTTTCCGAAAGGTTGGTAAAAGCTATTGATAAGATGTCTGCCGTCAAGGTGTCAACCATTCATGACAATGACCTTGCATTGTGGTTCAATATATCTGACTATTAGTAAACAAGCCTCAGTGTACAACGACCGGCGGTATTATAGCAGCTTCTTTGTGGTGTTGCTTTTTGGTTTGCTCTAACTTTATTCTTGTTTAGAATTTCAAAGGAAGTCCTAATTGGACATTAATAGAACTTAATAATTAGACATAAATATTCATGCCATGGTGTGCGTCACAGATCAAGCTGCTTAACAATGTATCGAGTACGTATCGATTATATAATATTAGGTGAATATAAATAGATATAATGTGCTCATTTCATTATTGTTGTTTACAACAGAAATTGTAATTTCAAAATTACGCCACCAAGGTGTCGTAACTTGACAGTATATATCTATCCAATATATATTCAGTTCGAGAGGTCAATTTATTTCCCAGCCAAATTCTAGCTCTATATTCGGATTGACACTGCTGGACTATTGAATATTCTGATCCACTACGTGTTTAAACTTAGAATTCGTCCCATACAACTAATCTATGGCTTACATCATCGCTATCGTCGCCTTTCATGGGATGGGAAAGGACATCAAATCATAGTCACTGCCAACCGGCTCATTTACGTAGATTATAAGATCTGTTCTGTTCTGTAGATGAATACGACGATGTAACACGTACCACGATCGATGGAATCACCCAGAGCAGACGATTAGGTCTCAGATAGTGAGAAAAAACGTGAACCGAAAATTTTACTGAGTAGCATTTACATTACATGTATGGCTCAATAGAAAAGTTAATGGTCCACAGCTGTCTTGATATTATAGTATATATATATATATATATATATATATATATATATATATATATCATATATATATATATCATATATATCAATTGGCGAAGGGACAAAGTTGCGTAACATTATCTTTGGGGTAAAAGTGAACGTTTATTAATTTTGTGAATTTAATCTAACCCTGAAAGCTCGTTTTAAGTTAATAAACGGTGAGTTTGCCAGGCAAACATAGTCCCGTAGATTGTGGTCGTAGAGCGGCCCGACTCCCTCCGGAGAAGTATATGCTGACTAGATACTATATAAATATAGTATATAATTGAAATGGTCTATATAGTCATAGCGGAAGCTTCAGGATTCGGTACTATCATCGTCGTTGAAGCACCTACGGTAGTCGCATATGCTCATATGTGTGCCGTAAGTTGCAGTGATTAATTGTAGATTGTCCGTTTCTTCGTAGATCCTTCAGGGAGACTACCAGTGGATGTCTTACCGAGAGTTCGATCGAAAGGTTGACCTCGTTGGGCGCGCACTGATGTCTCTGGGAGTTCGTCCTCGGCAGAATGTCTGTATTCTCGCCGAGACACGAATGGAGTGGATGTTGACAGCGCAGGCGTGCCTCAGGATCAATATTCCAGTGGTCACGCTGTACGCGACACTTGGAGAAGAAGGCATCATTCACGGTGAGACACGAACATCATGTCATGATTCTCTTCCTATTTAATGCCTAATGCCAGTCCCAATCCAATGGCATATGATAAATTTAATTCACATATCACGTCGAACATTTTAATGCTTATTTTAAGTTTAATTGTTTAGAAAGCATTCGTTCTTACTTCATCTAAAATTCTATGAGGTTGCTATTCTTCTTTAAAATAGCTTTGTACGGCTTAGTTTACGACTCTAGCTTCTGCGTCTATGGGAGATCTAGTGATTTCGTCAAATATTGGGTTTCTCATAGCGGCGAGCCAACTGCACCCCACTCAATGCTTCGTCCAAATCGTCTCGATTAATTCGAACGAGGCGATAAGAGTCAATGAAATTTTAGCTGTCGTTTCTATTATCATTTGAGATTATGCACGCGTTGCTATTTCCGGCAATTGATGTTTACAGCATAAGTAAGCCGGATGTTCAATGTAACTGATCTCTGTTTGGCTCCGGACCGTTCAGAGAAGGAAGCATGTAAGAAAGTATTATCGTTATATATTACTTCATATATTGGAATGCTCTGTGGTCCCAATGAACAATATTTTCGGACAGACTGCTTACAGACAAGGCAATTTTCGGAGATTTGGTTAGACAAAGTAGATATGATTTGACAGACTTTAAGATGGTCAATGCGAACTGGCCCAACTTCGGTATTCGGTAGTACCTCTGCAGCGGGACATACCCGTGAGAATATGCGCTTTCCTTTACGAGGAAGCCGGAAGGAAAATAATAATAATCGTTGTAGCAAGCCAATCACTATGCGAGCTTGATAAAAATCCTTCTGGTAAAAAAAAATAAAAAATTGCCTCGACCGGTGTGCGTCAAACATCGGTAATTTCTGGGTGGTTTTTAAGAATAGCAGTCTTTGCCGTCTAAAGATTCTGTTGCTACATGGAAGTTTGCCAAGATCTTCGAATACGTCGCATTTATATGTTGCACAGCGTCAATCCTAGGTCAATGGTTGCATAATAAGTACAATACTGATACTTGATGCTATGTGATTGTTCTCAGAGACAACTGATCCTAAAAGTAAACTTTATTGTAGTTCCATTGAATAATTCATTTGTTTTGTGCGAATTGTCTAGATTAACCCTACGCGTTCATGTGATCACTACAGGGTTTGTAATTCGAGCAGTGATTCGTTCGTAGGGGCTTTTAACAATGATCATTGATTGCGTTGCAGGAATCACGGAGACGGAGACAACACATCTCATCACGTCTCAGGACCTGATGCCCAAAGTGGGCAAATTATTGCCTCAGCTGCCCTCCGTTACACACATCATCTATATGGAGAGTACGATCCACAAGACAAAGCCCGAGCTTGACAAAACGCTCGGGGTCCATTTGGTTCCGTTCTCGCAGCTTGAGGTGCTGGGAAAAACTGCCGATGAGGGACTTAAGGGTAAGTTTTTGCTCAGAAAGTGGTATGCTCTACATAATAATAATAATAATAATAAACTCTTGCAAATTTTGGATCGAAGTACTCCCGTATTCTTTTTCTCGACACTCGAAAGCGGTGTTTCAGTTGACCACACAACACCGCATAATCAAACATATAGTATAGCTGAAATTGATCACGTGTTTAACGCAGCATTAACAGAATAAAAAATGAGTACAGCAGTCAACATCTGGTTTCAAAAAACCACGATCACGGGATGAATAGATGGACGTTAGGAGGAGTGTACGTTAAGTTCCATCAGCGAGTGCTATTACATTAATTGTTCAAAGTCAGCCAACTGCGAACAGCATGTCACGTTTAATCTGTATCTGTTATCTTATGCTACTAAGAGTTTATTTTTCTTCCTCCGTCTTGAATTGATTTTGGTGTAGGTGAGGTCCCAGGCCCGAACGACACAGCGATTATCATGTACACTTCGGGCTCAACAGGCAAGCCAAAAGGAGTAATGATCACTCAGGCCAATATCGTTGCAACGGCCAGGGGTTTCCAAACGATGGTGCCCGAGGTGAGATGTTCGTCGTCTTTGTTTAAATAACAGTAACTTGAATATATAGATTTTTTTCATTTCTATCGTTATGCACCACTTCGCAAAAATTGAGTTCCATCTTACCTCTTTATTTTAGTGTTTCAAACGTATAATTTCTAATGGTGGTTGTTTGTTATTATTTTTTTAGTGTTATAATTGTGATCCATTTTATTATCTAGCTTCATTTCGAATGTTCATTACCATCGACGATAGATGCGAGTGTGTTGAATAATTAAATGCATTAATTGCGATGGCGGCAGTTGTCATCATGTACATTGATTCCCATTGGTTTTTCACATAGGTGGATCCCCGTGACGCGTACATCGCTTATCTGCCGTTGGCGCACATCTTCGAGCTGTGCTGTGAGATGGTGGCCATTGCTCTCGGCGTCCGAGTTGGCTACGCATCGCCCCTCACGCTCACGGATAAATCAACAGGCGTAAAGACTGGCTGCAAAGGTGACGCCACCCTTTTGAGGCCCACCGTCATGGTGTCGGTGCCGCTGATTCTCGACCGAATCCGCAAGAGTGTCACAGAGGCCGCAGAAGCGAAGGGACTGTTTTCGAAGATGTTCTTCAAGCACGTCATTAACTACAAGGCGTTCTGGCAGCGGTGGGGTTTTAATACACCGATCCTTGACCTCGCAGTATTCAACAAGATGAAGGCGCTTCTTGGAGGTCGTATCAAGGTCGTTGCCACCGGCTCCGCTCCCCTTTCGGCCGATACTCATGCGTTCATCAAGGCCTGTCTCGGCTGTGACCTGATTCAGGGCTATGGACTCACGGAAACTTCAGCCGGCGCCACTGTGATGGAGCTCAGTGACACGAGTCTGGGAAGAGTTGGCTCGCCCCTAGCTGGTACGATGCTTCGTCTCGTCGACTGGCCTGAAGCAGGATACTTTTCAACGGATAAGCCAAACCCTCGGGGAGAGCTTGTGATTGGCGGAGCCACCGTTTCGAAGGGCTATTACAAAAATGAAGCTCTGACAAGAGAATGCTTCAAGGTTGCATCTGATAACCTCAGATGGTTCTACACAGGGGATGTCGGTGAGGTATATCCGGATGGCACCATTAAAATTATCGACAGAAAGAAGGACCTCGTAAAGCTTCAATTTGGCGAGTACATTTCGCTGGGAAAAGTCGAGGCGGAGTTGAAGACATGCCCTCTTATCGAAAACGTCTGCGTGTACGGTAGTTCTTTCCATACCTATCTGGTGGCTCTGGTCGCACCCAACGAGAAGAACCTGGAGCAGCTGGCGGCTCGCCTGAACAAGCAGGATTTGACGTTCCAGGAAATGTGTGAAGATGTTGAAATTAAGAAGACGGCCACTAACGAAATTCTCGAGCATGCCCGTCATTGCAATTTGCATAAGATGGAGATTCCAACAAAGATTAAACTATGCTCGGAGTCTTGGCAGCCAGACTCCGGCCTCGTAACGGCCGCTTTTAAGATTCGCAGGAAGCAGATCACCACCTACTATCAAAAAGACATCGATCAGATGTACACTAACTCCAAGTCGACCTAAGCCTGCTGCTTACGAGCATCCGCAGATGTCCGTACGACGGACGTCACGGCTTGTGCAGCTGTCAAAACCCTAGGCTTAGTGAATGATAAAAGGATGGTGCTTCTGCCTCGTGGACCCCACAGAGTATAAACCATCTAACTATTATATCTAATATGCACATTACCTTCTATTGCGTTCAAACACAACCTTATCGAATTAATTGATTTGTATAAGGGCATTATTGTCCTGATACCGTAGTTTGGGCGTTTCTTGGTCAACATGAACGACCTGATAAGTACGTTGCATGAGCTTGCATCGATATAAACTCGTCAACTTTAGAATATTTAAGACGACTCGCCCCTGATAATGAGAGAAGAAGGAGAGAGAGAGAGAGAGAGAGAGAGAGAAACCAAAGTTGCGACTGTTCAGATGAGATGGACGGCTATCCGGCAGATAGGGTCAAACGGATATAAGTGAAACTGGTGATGTCCTGTTAACTTGAGTGGGCAATGAGTAAGGATGGGGTTATCGAATGGCTGAATACAGCCAATGCCGACCTTGTAGGTAACTCACCAGTATTCGTGTTAGTCCGATATGTGGGACACGATTAACGACTACGTTAATTCTGATGAGGTGGCCCGACATCAATGTAGAATGCCAGTAACGACCTCAAAGTGAGCAATTATACTCAAGCTTATATTAAACTATATCATCGTGGTCACTCAAACCGAATTGAATCGACCGATCCCGTCAGGTCATTAACGCCCACTACTCGTGCTCCCACTCCATTTTAATATTACTAACTCATTATTCCCGTCATCAGGACAATAATAATAATCTCCTGGGAGCACCTGTGCACGTTGTTTACAGTGGACTTCACACCGCCACCGCAGCCATCTGTTTGCTTGTTTACAGCAGCAGCAGCAACACCAGGAATGCAATGCGCATTATTGCGCCCTACCACAAGGATAGAAAGAGTGCATATATATCTATATATATATATATATATACACGCAAACACACCGAGCGATGAAAAACATATAAATATACATATATATGTACACAGCTTCGGGGTGATTTTCTAAATGTTTAGCAGCCTCGAACCGATCTAACTCTGAAGCGGTCGTAGTTCGTTGTGAATGAGCAGAAGTTGAGGAAGGCTCTGGTTTCCGCTCTCGTTCAACATAAAAATGAAACGAAATAGTATTTTTTTGGGCACCGACAACATCCGGCTTCGGGTTTCGGTTGCTCAATTTTAGTATCTCGCTCTATTGTACAGTACTTTTCTCTCTAGCGAGTGAGAAACACCGAGAAAAAACGTCACAACAATGAGACAGATTAGGTATAAGGGAGAATAATGTACGATGCTACTCGATGAATGAAACGTGGAACGGACGCGGGAACTGGCAGAACTTCCAGAGGACAACGATCGATTTCCACTCGAGACATCCTCCTCCTCCTACTCCTCCTCTTCCTCCTGCGACAGGGCGGCTGATGAACATACGTCGGACGAGAAGGGTCGGAGAAGTTGGGGGAGGTGGAGGGAATATTGTGAGAAACGAGAAAATGGACAGAGAGAGAGAGAGAGTGTGCCATCACTGCTCGGACGTGAACGACGAATCCATGGAACGTAGCTGTCTCCAGGAGATTGTACCAGAGCCCGCTTTCCAACGCACCAATGACATATTCTGTACATACGGTAATAAGCGGTAATAATAATATATATATATATATATATATATACAAACACGCACTATTAGAGGTGGGTTACTGTCACGAGTTCAGGATCGTAGCTGTAACGAAGTATAGATGTATTCGTTGTCGTAGGTGAGTTGACGATGATGATGATAATGATGATGTCATCAGGATATAGTTTAATCGAAAGAGAGGCCCAAGGGGCTAAGCGAGATGGTATTTAGAAGAGAATGGCGGTAAGTGACATTACAAAAACAAGAAAGATTAGCGAAAAGCAAAGAAAAAAATGGGATAATTTAAAATATCTGTAACGATATTCGGAACTCGAGTTTGATATTGAATGAGGGAGCGATGTATTTGAGGTTGTTAATCTTCTTGTATGAAACTCCCCGAGGGACCCAATGGATGAAGTTAACGGACAACTGTGAATAGCACAGTTCACATGAGCGGCAAGTTATAGTCGTTAACATGTGAAGAAAATTCGGTATGGTGACCGTATGTATATGTAACGAGGATTTATACCTCAGAAAGATGGTGATCGGCTGAGCTCCGCCAGATTGAGCAGAAGAAATCCCTGAACAGCAGCGGGATACTCGGCAGCGATGAGAAGCTCAGAAATGATGATTAGTGAAGAGGTGACAAACAAGGAGAGATAGATGACTATATGAATTTACAATAAAATAATGAATAAGTACAGCCAAGAGGAGGATATACGGTTTTTCATAAATCGACATAATGATGGTGATATTATATATTATGAAGGTAACCGCCTCTCTCTCTTTCATTCGTTACTTATTGGTCATTAAAGTTATGCTGATGATAACGTTGGATATGGATACCATACTACTCGTAGCGTTTTATGCTAGCGCGCTATATATATATATATATATATACGTGATGTGATTATAAACTTATAAATATGAGGAAAAAATAATTAATAATAACATTACACGTAAGGTGTTAAATAGGAATTCAACTGAAAGTGCTGGAGAAACAGTAATAGCGAAGCTGACGTAAAGAGAGCAAAACCAGTTACCGTTAATGGACGATGATATTATAATAATTACCCAATGACTGATGACGACACGAAGAACAACTGCAGCAGCAGTAGGAGCAACAGTATCCATAAATATTCAAAACTAAATTCTATGTGTCAAGCCACTTTACAGGATCACAACACTACTACCACCACATAGTGAATAAAATGATAATAATAATCATAATGATAATAATAATAAACAAAAATAAAATGTGTTATAATTGTGAACCTCAATACACTTCAGTTGTCTCTTTCTCTCGTTCTCATTTGTTCCACTCTGTCATCAGCATTGACGTCATCGTGCCTCCATAGATTATCCTACTTTGTATCAACTTGCATAAATAAACACGGCGCCAGTTTTTACTAAGCATACGGAAATCATCCATCGAAGTCAATAAAATTAAGCCGAAGTTAATCAAATAATTGAGCTAATAAAGATGAGTCACCGAGCATGTGTCTAGCTCAATAGCACGCCTGACTTCGAACATCTTAATCCTCACGCTTGCATTTACAAGTAATCATCATATCTCCTCGTCGCTATGATTTCATTTATAGTTAATATGTTTTTTAAATTTACCCATACACTACGTGGAAGAACTGATTACATCTAGTTGCACCCAAGTCGATATGGTGAGACCGATGGTGTGACATCAATTGATTTATAACCGTGATTATGAAAATATGACTTATTTTCCAGAGCCAAACCTTTAGTTTGTAAATGAGAGTATTTATTAGTCTTCCTTTTAGTTCGAAATGACGCACACAATCGTTTGCGAATGTGAACGAATTTAGTTCAATTCCATTCAGCTGAGGATGTGTTATATTTTATTGTCATCAAAAGAATGCATCTTCACTTCTGCTCAATCTTCTCGAGAAGTAAAATGTTGGACGCAAAGGTTAGATTCGCCCTGTACAGCATCTAATATATCCCCGTACCTCGCCCTCTGCCGCATGACTTGTTCACCTTAGTTTCACTGCAGCGAAACTGCTCTGCAAAACTTCGAGATCAAGCAGTTTATTGGACGATTTATGTAGAAAAAGCTTTATATAGCGTGTCACCAAATATCGCATTCTTAGTGCTGGTCAAGCTCCCCTATAAACATTGCTGCTATTAACTAACAATACCATTTGCATGAGTCGATCAGTGTGCAACCAAACTCGGAATTAAAGTGTTTCGTCGGTCTAACAAAATTCCGTACAATTCCGTTTGCTGTTAAATTCCTAATGTCAAATGACCAACTCGTTGTAGGCCCCAATGATGGGGTGACAGGTTAGGTATTTTCCGAGCCTCCTGTCTGCTGAGAATACATAATTCGAGGCTTACGAATAAACGTTAGGCGATAAAACAGATATTTCTCTAAATTTCACAGAACATGGAAATAAGTGAGTGAACCCAAAAAAGCGCTTATGATGTAAGAGAGATACTAGAAGGAATATATATATATATATGCCAGAGGGAATATATAAATATATATACATCAGCACAGCATTCATAAATAAGCTGACGTCAATAGAGTGAGTTTTGGACGGTTCAGCACTGGTTAAACAGCACGGCTTGGGGGTTGCACCAAGAACCTCGAACTGTAGGGTCTCGGGTTCGAATCCCGCGGGATACACATATGTGGTTTGAAGCAGCAATATGAAAGTAGTAAAAACAGCCACTGAACTCTACTCTATAAACACTGACTTCTAATCATTGTATTGTGGGTGCATTACAATAGATAGAAGTCTAGGGGACTTAGCTGAAAGCACTCTAATAAGATTGGGCTCAGAACCCTGCCTTTGTGTCTATATAACGTTGGTGACGGTGCAGGTAGGACCTATTCAAGTAGACTCTTTTTGTAAAAAAATATATGGCGTGTATCGTTCGTGAGAACAGCACACAAACTATGTATTATTCTCACCAGTATCAAGTCTAGGTGGTCCTTAAGTTGTGCTGTATCTGGTTCCGTTCATTGGAAACGGGAGCTTAGGCCAATGTCACAGGGCTGTAGAAGTAGACTGTACAAAAGCAGGAAAAGAAAAGACAACGGTCCCCCACCTAAACATGTCCTCACTGCCAGGAAACCTATCTTCAAGCAACTTTGCGAAAAATTACATGACGGGAACCTCAATTTTGTTTTAAGGAAGATTGCAAGGGAAATAACTAGAACGACTTCACGTGGCTGTTGAGTTGCTCGGCGGATCCAGCCGGCGAACCAGTAGTCTCCTTCTTCATATGGAGAGTGTTGCACAGTGCCCTCGCAAAGTCTCAAGGAAGTGTTTAATGTCGGCATGATTGTCGCTAAATGTCCCGAGAGGCAACGCAATTTCACTCCATGGGGATTTAAGGAGAAGAGCTAGCTCTGAGAAGTTGTGACAGAGATTGATTAAATACCTTGGTTGATTAATAAGTACATGTTAGGGATCAAGTAAATCCTACCTCTAGGACATGATGTTGTCTGTGTTAGATATTCGGGATCTCCATGGCTTTCAGAGTGACTGATTTAGAACCCACTCAAAACTAAAATCAAGTGCAACTATCCCAAAATAGGTTTTCGGCTGATATACTTGGGAGTCTTTAGAATTTGTGGGGTTAGTCCACTGGAGTCGAACTCATAAGGAAACGTGGTCGGTGAATTTTGATGAAATATTCTCTCTTTTCGTATACAGCATGTTTTCATAGTACCTACCTTGATATCATTGTGATATTTAGGAGAATATTGTCCTGTATATCTTTAGCGCCTTTCTTATCTGTCGCTTGAGGCTGCTGCTGTAGTAGTATCTCTTGGAGGGAACCTGCCTCCAGCACTTGCATATCGTACGAGTCATTTTCGGAGCCAACTATGTGCGTCCTGCATTTTCTATAGGGGCCTGAGTGTCCAAGAGATAGGCCGCAGGAAATTGCCCCAAGTGAACACATTCATTTTCACGGATTTGAGACACCCCTAGTTTATAATGCATCTCCGTGTGACTCCATCATATTTTTGCAAGAGACCATCAAAGCATCGTACGGTTAAATTCGCGGAATTCGGTTTACCCATTTGATACAACAAATACCCGTTCAGACGATCGCCTTTTACCTCTCAAGTTTCATAAAACATGAGATATGACCGAGTACTTCATTGTGTGAATTATTACACTTCCGGAGATATCCGAAAGAAGTCATTAATATTACACTGGCGATCCAAGGCGCATATATATAATGTATGTGTATATATATAATACTATGTAAATCGCATTAGTTATTTATGCCATACGACTGTTTGTGTTAATACATACAATACTTAGTAACGTAGTTGGGGACAGGAGGGATCTCAGGACAAGGCAGCCATGGTCATCCCGCTCCCCCGTGGAAGGATGACATTGCCCCTCTGCCCCATGGCGCTTTCCAACGATAGAGGCTAACGCTCGTCAACGTACATCACAGTTAGGTCAACCACTTTAACCAGCTAAGCAGCATAAAATTGTTGAAGTTGCATTGACACTCTTTACGAATACGTCAGATTTGGGAGGATAGTCGAAGGCCCATCCAGGTTCTTTATTATTAAAGGCTCACTAAGGGTTATTATTATTATTCAATTTTGAGGACTCAATTTTTGTTTGACATTACCAACCAAGTATGTCAAACAAACATTTGATCTTATTCCTGGTGACCGGAATCGCTTTCACATAAGGCCGTCGTGATGAGCTGGCACAACTATGCTGTTAAGTACAGACGCGTTTGTTGAACTCATTATACATCTAGCTTTTTTCTTCGACAAAAAAAAGCATGACGACTCGACGATTTTGAGTTTTTCACTAAAATAGCTGCCCACATCATCACTACTATAAAAAGGACGCGACCGTTAATGCGGTGGCAGATGCTGTCCATGGGCAGCTGGGTAACATCCGTTATCGCCGATCTCCCTGCCACAATATTACATGCCTAGGCCGTAATTGAAATTGATGCACTGTATCACGGGTCCTTCGATAATATACTCGCACGAACAGTATTTTAGAACGTATACTTGCCAAGCCTTTGGTTTATATATATATATATATATATATATATATATATATACACAAATCATTGACTCGATGTCAGCTTATCAGCCAACCACGGTGTTTATATGATTATATTACCTACATCGTGTTTGTTTCTTATATTCCCGACTTTCACTCTCAACATGCAGCTAATTAAGCCAATTGCTTTCACCATTATGTGACATCAATTGTGTAATATACGACGTCACAGACGCATACTCTTTGGCACCTTCATTTAAGGCCAAAATTGGTCATCTTCTCTTCGTTGATGACCGGATTTATTTTTGGCAACACTTTCTTGGATGGACACTTTTATAATGTTGATGAAATTCTCCCTTGACGACGAAAAATAGATACGCATTTGGGGAGAGGAGGTACAGAGGATGGAGTCACAACCAGTTTCAAGTAAATTTTTGTCTTGAATCTTTCCTTTTGAAAGGGATTTCCCTATTGCATTTATTCACCCGAAGCACTACTTGTATATACCAGGCGCACGTAACCGCGTTTACGCGTCCCGCTGATGTAAAGTTCACATTCAACTAGTCAACTCAGTGAACTGACAATTTAAAAAGCACTCGCACTCTATATCGCATAGTCCGACAACGACGGGTGGCGTCTACGCATTATTGTAGTCAATATCGGCACTCGCACGAAATGCAGAGACTTACAGTAGCCAACTATCGCTTGTTGCGCTCGTTTAGACGGCGGGATCTCTGTATAGGTTCAGGCCCTGCGATGCGTTTGTCATTTATCAACGTGGAAATCCACGTTGAAATTAGTGTCACTAGGTACTGACATCTCGAGAACTTTGAGTGTTATTGCAAAAAGATATCAGAGTAAATATATATACATCTACCCTTGATACTGGGTCAATATTGGCTATATTGTACAAGACGCCCTATTGGCTTGGAAGTTTCATTTGCCGTGCTAGTCTTCGACGACTTATTTGCTCTATGAAAAGCTCACAGATGGTAGATTCAATTCGCGCCGCAAAATGAACACAAAGCTCTACGATTTGGTTACACCCAGCGTACATTTTTTTCGTCTATACAATGGGATAAATCTAGACACCACCCATATATTGAAACGTCGCTCCAGGCTCAACCATAGCAACACCTTCTACAAATTCATAACAAAGGAACCGCCGAGCTGGCCGTCCACCCTTAAAAGTGCTCGAAAAGGACAAACCAGCGAACAACGGGATTTCGGTCACTCGAGAAAGCAACCTAGAGGCTGACCACGTTAAACGATCTGAACCTAACAACTGCCTTCGTTACTTACCGCATGCACAAAACACATCAGGAAACTGCCGAAGTCACGATTTAATCGACTCGATCCCAATATGAATAATGAGTAGCTCGTGAATTAATCGAGAAGGGATTTAATACCAAATGATTGAACTACAACACTCAAAACGCATGAATACGTTCCATTTCTAAAGCTCATGTTCGGCTAGAATAGTCAAAGGCAAAAATGGTTCCGCGAATATTTTCTGCTGATCCTTTTTAAAGATACGTTCCTTTATTATGAAGATAAGTTTTAGGCTCAAATGATGTAATCGAACAGGTACGACTTCGGTTATTGACAGCTATGGTTATCGATCATAAGATATGATTTATATATTAATATTATTCGTAATGACTAAAAAAATATGTGTGGTCTATAAGAAAAATGCCGAGGAGAAAAATTAGAACATAGGTTCATGGACTGCTGCAGTATGTAGTATATAGGCGCTATATTTATTCTACGCTGTCAATAGAAACTCTTTCAAAAAATAGAAAGAGTTTACCTTGTTATTATTATTATTATTATTATTATTGCGACGTATATTTTTCAATAATTTAGCTTTTCCATGGTGGATTCACTCTAAAAGGTCTGTCATAAGTATTATATAGTAGGTTGTGACTTGAATCGAGCCGAGATCAGCTCAGATCATAAATGCCAACCGCCAGATGCTTCAAATGTATAATATCTTATAAAGGAAAAGATGTGGACAATTTTGGTTTAGGAAAGACAAGGAGAGAGATGATATCGACAAACTTAGACACAGATATTTGAGAGAAGGTAGATTTACAACCATGTGGATTTAAACGCGGATAGGATCAGTGTCGTCAGTCAAGATATATTCGTGATTTAATTCAACAGATTTTATTACAGCCTTAAGTGAATTTCTTTAAAAGGTCAATCAGCACCATTATCGATGTAAGAGACAATGGCAAGCAAAATACAGTTTACAGAAAATTCTTCTCCAGGGTAGATCTACTAAAGTAGGTGCCAAATATAATAAGATACAGGTACATATTACGATGACAATAGTATACCATTTGCTTTAAAAAATATCTCACGTATGCTCGAATACCTATCATGAACATCGATACCTTGATTAGTCACATTAAGGCTAATATATCCGCCAAAACTGAAACATTCCATGATGCACCGTTTACTCACAGAGAACCAACAGTGCGGCTGTTTTAGAGATAGATTTCGTATTGTTATCCTTAAAGGCCTTCACCGCAATATTTCTTAAATAATCATTGACTCACTAGTTCCATTAATTTAACATTTAACAGAATCTGGATAAATTTGAAATAACTTGTAAATCTCTGCTTTAAGCATATTACATGTTACATGGAAAAGTGAGAAATGATGATCATGATTATTGTAGCACTCAACAAACAGACACGGGGTATATATCGCCTTCCTATTGTTAGTCATTATCATGTTAGTACAGTACTCCGATAAGCTAGGCGATATCTATGAATCAAAATTTGCCATTCTGTTTCTCGAATTCTGATAATCCAAAGTTATCGATCAACCGATGCAGCTATAATATTTGAATCCCAGCGCTCATACTATATTTTCTTAGCAATCCCTGTTAGATTTGTACAGTCTAGAATAACCACAGCCGATTGCCGATTCTTGACGATTCGTTGAATCATTATGTTGAACGAATCAGTCACTATTTGATATTTAAGCAACACTTTTACTCACTGTATTTCACTGTTGTCATTATTACGAAGTGATGCTTCATACTCAAGCAATGAGCCTACCGGTGGTGTCAGTTGTTAGAGGTTCAAAACTCAGTCTTTGAAACTACAGTCGCGACAGAACTTTGTTTAATTATTGAGCTCAGTAACAACGAACT
Source organism: Stratiolaelaps scimitus (assembly GCA_019614645.1). Taxonomy (NCBI): domain Eukaryota; kingdom Metazoa; phylum Arthropoda; class Arachnida; order Mesostigmata; family Laelapidae; genus Stratiolaelaps; species Stratiolaelaps scimitus. Next base: position 1,426,439 of record JABWDB010000038.1, read on the forward strand.
AAATTCCCTCGAGGATGTCGTGCAGGTACCGGTGAGAGGGCCGTCGATCACTTCGACCTCACACAATCCATCGCGAATTCTCTCGGGCTTGAGTTGTTCTATATTCTGGTTAATTCAATTAGTACACATGGATACGTAGTAACTACGGGAGTACGCTCACTCGTATAATAGTAAAAGGCGTTTTTTAAAATCACCTGCCTTGAAATATTTCCCCCAACTTTTGTTTAAAGACACCCGGTGTTCGGGTTCGAAACCTGAAGGTAAAATGCATGAAAAATGTCTTATGGGCCCTTACGATGTTGTCTATGTAACCCAAATTAGTTGCGGTTGTGGCAAAACTACTAAACTTGGTCACCATATTATTAATTTGTTGGTCATTAGTAGAAACCCTTAGTTAAAAATAATAAAGTTGTCCTTGAAAATACTTAACACTGTCTTAATGAATAGTGAACGTTGCTGGTATATATACAACTGTCAATGAAACGCTTAAAACACCATATTCCCTGGAAGTTATTGTAATAATTATTATAATTAATTGCTTTCCTCAAAGTAAGCAATAGTTCAATAGTAGAATCTTTATATGTAACCAGTTAAGTCGTTTCAGTGCCAGTGAAGGAAATTGGTTACTAGCTAGAAAGCCACAAGTTCTCAGCCATAGCTGAAAATTGTGCCCCTTTGCGTCGCTACGGTTTTTTTCTAACATCCGACCGGTATCGACAGAGTCGGCAAACACAATACTGCTGAACATGATTTACTTACTTGCTAAATAGCGATCATAGAGTCACTTCGTCCGTGATGTTCTGCCTTGATCGATTACTTCGTCCAGTTACCAATTCGAGAGCTTAATTTCGATTGAATCGATTCGTTTCAAGACTTTACTTGAGCATGCTCTGCTAATTTCAATGTGTGCCTCCTTCTAGAGTCATGTTTGGTAGCTATGGGCCTCTTGCGGGCTCTGTGAGTTGTCACACTTAATTATTTCATTAAGCATGCAAATGATAAACCTAATCAGCAAGATTTCCAGTGGCATTCTTAAATACTGGGCAGCATTCACTTAAGGGCACTAAATCCTTCTATAACTAATCAGGTTACTTAAGCAAGATACGATTGTCGTCTGAAATTTATAATACTCCCAAATATAGATTGCTTAGTCAACTTCGTGGATATTCGTCTTTAATTGTTGTAGCCAGAATAGGCTGTATTTGGTTAGTCCCGGCATGAATATGTTTTCCACAGAGGGGATACCGACAGCTGCAATCAACAAGTCTCAAATCAAACAAAACACCCAACCATAAGCGTGGTATACCATTGTAAAATAACATTTTATGAGCATGCCCGCTAAGCTCTGTCGGTTACTTCCAAGCAAATGGGGGCAAACGTCTTGAAGATCTTCTCGTTAGCTTTTCGTCACACAAAAAGTGCAGGTGGATCACAAGTGTGTGTGTATAGTAATCCTGATCAAATGATTACATATTATCTACCCGATCTATCATATACAGAATCGATATTCTCACAAGATGTACTGAAATCAATAAATTCGATATGCTTCAGTAACAAGCCGTTGGAAAGACAGAAGTAAAATTAGATGGCCCCTGAACATCGACCGGATGGGTGACTTCTTTGGAGTTTCCTTAATGAAGTGTGTTATTATTATTATCACACAACTCTTATTGGTTTCCTTGCAATAGTTATTTTTACATCACAAGCAAATATCGTGGGCATGACGAGCGACAGTCTTAATATTACATTCGCACTCACTCGCGTCTCATTCGAACACCTTGAAATACATTTAATAAACGACATCATGAATGAGGTCTTCTTATTCGTAACGGGACTTTCTATTTAATTTTCACACGCAGTGACTGCTTTTTTACAGAGTTTTAAACGTTGGATAGGTCATCAACCCATGATGCCCTGATGCCGACATAAGCAAAAATAAATCACTCTTATGGGTGGCGTTAATAGAAAAAAGTGATTTTTGTGTTAAAAATTCTGCTTTGCATTTTGAAAGAATTATTCCGCAGTGGCAACAAAAATATTTGCTATATTTGTCTATCCTATACGGTGTATACAATACTTTAGCGACTTCTGTGTTTGAGGGAATATTTTTCGATGTTCGCCTAACTAAATAATTGATACGTATGCCATTAATAAATAACGAGAGCTTATTTTTAAATGCTGTTAAAGAAAATAATAGATTGTGAATCCAACGTAGGTATGAACATGTTATCATATATCATTTATTCGAGTTAAATGTGCCATGCCGTTACGCGAAGTTTTGTTAACTAAATGTTATTCTTCTTTGTCACGACAAATACGAGTCACGTGATTGGGCATAGTGTCCTATTTCTCGCTGTACAACAGCTGTCCTGTTCTGTTTTTACGGTAGGCAATCGCTGAGCTGGGAAGATTCAGAATGGGCCTAGAAATATTTACTATAAAATAAACAACGTGTTTGATTGTAATATTCCATTTGCAACGTCTACTTGTTCTATCATTCTTAGTTCTTTCATTTATTCTTTGTGTAACTTTTACTTCAAATGTTCTTTAGTCTACTATTGTGGATAGTCCCCTTCCTTAAAGTTATGTTTGGGTTCGTTGTTTCCGGCTGGTCATTTCGCTGCGATATCAGGTCGATAGGGATATATATCCTGCCGCGGCCACAGGGAGGTGTTGATGGATTTTTTCTCCCATTGATTTCTTCTAGTAATGCCGCCATTCGGATAAGAACTGGCAAATATCTGATAAGAAGAGGGCTGGAGGCCCTTTAGCAGAAAACGAGTGTCCCTGCTAAAGGGCCACTCGCATATTGCATCTACTTATCGCTGTATCATCTACTGTCTCGCTTTTATATAACGCTACATCTATGTATCATTCACCTGCTCTATAATTATAGTTACCTAAGATACAGATTTTATTCTTTTCGATAAAAAATTCTAAGTTCTCTATCCCATCCACATAAAAGAAGATCGATAAAGAAGACGATAGAAAATAAGTAGAAGCAGGTTCAATGTTTGACAACATTAAAAACGTTGTTGCCCCAACGGTAACTTATTGTTGAAATAGCTCAGTTATGCCCCCCCCCTCAAGCACGTCTTCTGTGGTGTCACCATCACAGGTGTGCACCTTCTTCTGTTACCCACTATCCACTTTGTCCCCACTAAGACTTATTTAATTCCATCGTCCGTGCTAAATCTTTTTTTTTATAGAAAGCATTCTCCTTATAAGCATAGAAATTGTACAGCCGGGGTCAATAAGTTCGAGCATATAGAAATTTGAACCTGTCACTTGTTTAACGAGATTGACAGAGCGGTTGTCAACCATTGTTGATAAACAGACTGAAACACGACAACGGCCGGCTGCGAATGTAAGTTGTGCCGTAATATCGAACATCGTGCAGAGACCGAAGAGGTTGACGAGCGAGATGTCGTCCGTATCATGTTAGCAAGAGGGAAACTATATTATTTCGAGCCAAGGCCAAAATATTTGTAAAAGTGTAGCTTCGAGAACGAATCCATCTGTCTTAAAACAGGGTTTTACACAGTTGAGGTTGTGTAGTCATACACACAGCCCCCGTATCATTCGATACAGGGTGGGTCTTGCTTCTCTTTCTCTCTTCTCACTCGACTGTGTCTACCTGCCGATATCGGATATTGCTCAGTATCTTGATAACATCGAGACATACTTACTCGTTGTCGATATGGCTATATTTGATGCTATACCCAATGCCTTGCTCAACGCATACTCTCCTCGACCCGATCAGAGGCTATCCTCGACCCGATTATTTCGACTTGCTTCCACTTTCCCGATGCTCCTCTGCCAGCTACCCTTACCACACATTTACAAGGAGTCGTTGCGTCGGATTTTGTCGTCAGCCGCCGCCGCCGCCGCGGCGACTGATCCTTCACTCGACTGTGGTGGGGCGAGCAGCGCGCGTTCTGCCCATTGATTGTTGTGGCGGTGTAGGATCCGTTCAGTGTCGTTTGAAGCAATCCTAGGAGTTCACCGTGCTGTTGAACGATGATAGCGACAATGAACCGTTAACCTTCTTGAATGGGACGCATCTGCTGGTCACTAAGGAACGGGAACGGCTCGACTGAGAGTCACCTGTGTTGGCAGTACGGTCCACAGTCATCGTTCAAGAGGTGGCAAATTCATAGGGAGCTGTCAGCGAGTAGCTTCACTGATCACCTTGAGCCTTAACCAACCGACTTCAATCAATCTGCCCTCTACTGCACCATCTCGTTATAAACATTAAAAAACGAAGGCCATCATCTACAAACAGCCCTCAAATTTACTCTAAATTCACCCTTCGGCCTCCTCCACGTGCTCCTTATACACATGTTCTGCTCGTTCGACGCCTGAACGAAATTTCGTCTATCTTTTCTATTTATACAATATATACTTGACTGTCGTGAAGATGTCGGTGGAAACGAGTTCTGTGACAACGAAGGCCTTTGCGATTGTTTCATTTGTGTTCGACCTGTGCACCTTACCACTCTACACAATTCTCTACCAACCCTGGAAACACTGGACTGACAAGTACGTTCATTCATTACCACACATCCATAATTCACTCATTTTGGCAACACGAGTTTCCATTATTCAGTGTCGTCCATAACGCTCTCATATATATATATATATATATATATATGTATATTTCCACATAATTATCAAACATGTAATTACTGTTGTGAATTTAGTATTATAAATTACTTCCTAAATGGATTGTATATGTTTTAAGTTTAGTGCTCTCTGGAACAGCAGATACATACACGCCTGCTGACAACTTCGCGCGTACTTGCGTCAGACCGCAGTGCTGTGTCAGCCCTAGTTGATTGGAAGGGGCAATAGGTGTTCTTAAAATCAATCGAACTGTTTTTTAATTAAGCATTTATCTCCACGTTTGATTCCTTTGGGAGGATATGCGAGGGGTTGTCTCTGCAGGGTGTACATTGTGAATAAGAATATAAGCGAGCACTTCGTTCTTCACCCGCAACACTAAATAATCACGCCCGAGCAACAGTACTGGAACACGTTGTCGGGGGCTGACTCTCAGCCGTCGACGGAACTGCTTTCGGCATTGCTTCATAAGACGGACTATTTCAACCTTAAATACAAATGTGCAACGGTGAGGATCGAACGCGTGCCCCCACATGTCTCTTCCGGTTTGTGAGGCGCACACGAATGCACCACACCACCGGACTCGGCGCTTGAACATGCTATAAACACCATACGGATAAGCAAGTAGAAATGTCTACATGTGATTGATGTATCGATTCATTTAAAAATAACGCGTGTCTTCGAGTCCTTTATTTACGCATCAATTTTTGGCACTGTTTTATTTGCTTCGGAATCATCAGTCGCATCGAGAAATGCCTATATGTGATTGATGTATCGATTCATTTTAAAATTACGCGTGTCTTCGAATTCTTTATTTACACATCAATTTTTGGCACTGTTCTATTTGCTTCCGAGTGGCCAGTGGTAATCATCCCTTCCCTACCGTTAGACCGCTACAAGTTGGCGGTTCCGGCGTTATAAACCTCATTGTTGTTATTAAAGTCGTCGGGATACAAATTCTACTCGTCCCTGTTCGTTGCTAACGAATTCCTAATCTCTCTCCTGAGATTCGTTCACTTCACGGAACAAGGAGAAAATTTAAGAAGGAATTCGTAAAACATGTGTGCAGATCATGATGTGACTTGTATTTCAATTGGTGTCTTTGAGAGGGTTCTTCACAAGAGTTATGATTGCCATGCTACTGCTGTAACCAGAACGAAATGTATCTAGCTTCTTAGCTGTTGTAACCAATGTTTGTGGATGCAATGATATGTTACAATGTTTACTGTATACTGTGACATTTTCAATGTTTATAGAATAATGTGTAAAGGTAAAGGTTTATTGGTTTATTGAAGGAGCTGCAATTTTACAATGCTTAAGCTCTCTATATATTTCAATCATCGATGTTTTAAGTGTTCAGTACATTGTGGCTGTTCTTTGTACCATTTTTTTAAACGAGAACTTAAGCATCTACTACAGTTCCGTCAATAAACCTGGCACTGTATTGTGTTTGAAGTATGCCGAAAATTATATGAATTAATTGACTTTTGGTACTAATTTTAGGTAAAATAGGTTAGTTAAGTTGACTTGTAAGTTTACTAAGTTAATTTATAACTTAAGTTCATTTATATCCCTCGGCGAGAATAGTTTTGACACACTTTTCCACGGCTTACTGTTAATTGACGTAATGCACGATTCGTCGAAATAGGACTTACAGCAAACAAACATGCTTATCAAATAAAGATAAAACGGCGAAGGCCGAAACTTTGCCGCTTGTAAGTCTGAACATTTCGTCAGTGTCTTATTCATGGTGTGCGACGAACTTCTTGGTTTTTTTGTTGGGAACTTTGGATGACAGCTGCGCGTTAAGAATCCCATGAGATCGAATCGATCTGACTCGTCTTAATGGAAAATAAGATTCTAATATTAAACATCGTCGGAAGCACCACTACCATGATAAGGAGGTAACGTAATGTTGCAAAACTGGCAGACACCCCTCCTATACATATTACCCCAGTGATATTCGCTGGCGGCCAGTTTGAATTCAATTCAAGATATGTTTCGTTAACTGAACTGCAATTTCGGAACGCTTAATAATAGTGTTAAACGGTGAGTATGTCCCAATTATAAATTTGTCTTGATCAGTAATTCAATAATAATGATAATTCAACGATCATTAATTCCCCAGATGCTAAATGGCACCAGTATATTTGTTAGTATTATCACAATTGTTTGTATTTCATTAGTTCAAGGGACAAAGATCTTCTCTGAGTTGAGTGATCTCATCCCGTGAGGAATAGAGCCTCAGATAGAGATGGTAGGCGATGAGCGAGAGAGAGAGAGATCATGTTTACCGATTATGAACAAGTGTTATCTCATAGGTTCTTGCGAGTCGGGTCTATCTGGTAGCCACAATGGTAAGCTGGAAGAAGATTTACTGCCTCAGCACTGCAGTGGTAGAGTAGCATTTTGAGGATTGGCCTGTCAGATAAGCCTGGTATTTTACATTATGCGCGAATGTAAGGCCGAGGCACTTTGACGTTTGAGATAGCTCAAGCGAGATTTCGCCGAAAGACATCCAAGGATGGATCTCTGCGATGTTTGAAATAGGACCAGGTTTGTCTTGCTGGCATTGACTAGCAGGCCGAATAAGTTGAACATCCCTACGATTCTCTCATCTTGAGCAAGTTCCATTTCAAAGACAGTTTGGGTATCTGATGTCTGGAGACGAAAAAAGAGCAGGGACGTGTTGTCCACATATGCAATCACCAGACAAATCGTCAGGCAATTTAAGATTACCTTTGAAGATGAATTGTCACGAGTGTATGCGCAGTTAGCACCTTTAATGTAGTTAGTTATTTAAAATACGTAGGCGTTATGTCAAGGAGCTTCTTCATATTGCCTTGTTCCGTGTTGAATGGAAACGAGTAATCTCGATGATTCCATCCAACAGAAATATTGCACCCGTGGTGTTGATTAAATATGTTCAGTTCCTACATTTGGCCGCATATATATGTATAAATATATATATGTACGTATGTGGATGTCGATGTATAAATCACCAATGTTATATATCGTAAATAGATCTGAAACTTTAGTCGCACTTTTTCCAATTCTAGGTTTGCTTTGTTAAGAGAACTGCAATTTTGCACTGCTTAAGTTCTTTATTATTTTAGTATACTGCAATAGTAGGAATAGAGCCAAATACAATTCGTATCTTCGTGTTACTGTTTTTGGTACATGTATAACAATTTCATATCTCTTTTTTGGGTTGATGAGGAGCTTGTATATTGATGCGTGACCATGAGAAATGTGAGATAATTGTTCCAAGTCATCACAGCTTGTGTGTCCTTCTCCTCAGCGCACTACTCTACTTAAACATTCTACAACATTCTCTATGGCAACGAAAGGTAACCGAATGGTGATAAAACCGGACTTAGGTCTTCATGGAGTTCCCGTTTGGAGTGCACAGATGAGAACGAGCAAATAGGTGCAATTAATATCCTGCTCACCTGTGAGTACCGTTGATTGCAAGCACTGCAAAGTCAGATAACTATATGTACCTTATTTCTATGATTGCAGGACTATGATGTACAGTAAACCAATAAAAGATGCCCCCGAATGGGGCCCCTTAGTCAGAACCCACTACAAGATTGACTTCGAGCTATTCGATGGCTGCACTACGATCGATCAATTGATGAAGAAGGTCTTCACACGGTATCGAGACATCAAGGGATTTGGCACTCGACAGCAATTTGGAGAAGAGTACGAAACTCAACCTGATGGAAAAGTGTTCAAAAAGGTATCTACGAATAGATATGAAAACAAAGCGACTGTTTAGATTTATGGTTGGTGATTATTGTTATTACTAATTATAGGTAGGTTCCGTTCAAACTCGCCGCTCTTTAAATGCCAATAACTTTTGAACTAAATGAGTTAGAACAAAAATTTTTGGGTATGAGTTAGAGGTACTCTCCAGCTTTTTTGACTCACCGACTCCAGCACTCTGGGAGTTTTGAAATAGCCAAATATTTACCATTTGCATTTCCATATATAATTTCGTTATCTATTGCTTTTGTGAGTAAGTCGACGGTTGCATATGGAACCCCACCTATTGCCCTCTTTAATGCATGGAAACAACCATAATCACATGGGCTTAAATCAGGAGAATATGGGGGTTGATGAAATCGCTCAATATTGTTCCCCTCAATCCAGGCCGTAATTTCAGCAGTGCGGTGAGGTCTTGCATTGTCGTCGAGCAACCACACTCGGTGCTGGCGATCTCCACGCCATTTGTTCATCAATGTCTTCAAAAAGTCGAGATATCGGGGAGCATTGAGTTTTTCGTTTGCTGCTAATATTTCGTAATGACAAACGCCCTTGATATCCAGAGCGAGTATCATCAACACATTTCGTCCGAATCTATCTGGCACTGCCACAGACGTTGCTACTTCACCTTGTCGGAGCCACTGTTTTGCTTGGTCCTTCTCAGGGGGTCTATGCAGGCTCACCCATGTCTCGTCTATCGACACGGTGTGCTCTAAGCGACTGGTTTGTTGCCTATAAGTCTTCAAATTAAATGTCGAACACTCCACACGCATTTTCATCTGCTCAACACTCAGTTTATGGGGAACCCATTTTGCATTGATTTCCTTCATCTTCAGTATATTGGTGATAATTCTATAACACGTAGTCCGAGGAATCCCAGTTTCAGCCGACAAAGACCTCATGGACCAAGCTCTAGTTTGCTCGAAAGCTGCCTTGATTCTTTCAATCCGTTCGTCCCTTGTCGCACCTGATTTGTGGTCCCCACCTCGATAGTCATCGGGGGCCATATCTCCACTGTTAAATCGCTGGCACCAACTTCGCACCGTTCGCAGGCATAAGGCAGACCTGCCGTACGCGTTCACTAATTGTCGATGGATTTCAGCCGGAGGGCGTCCTTGGAGAAACAAAAACTTGATGATTCCCCGTTGATTTTTGGGGGAATTTGAACTTTTTGCTGCAGCGTCGATCTTTCTGATCGTACCGAAACCACTCAGTGTTCGAAAGGAAGTCACGTTCCTGCCGCGTGCCCACTCCAAAAATGAACGCATTGTACCGCGTAGTTCGGATTGTGCGCCATGCAAAAGGCGGGCAGATTTGAAGGGAATTCTCTAATATTATGATTATGGGTCCACTGAAATGATGTGTACGACCATAGCCAAGTGTACAGTAGAGCATACACTCGGGAACGAGTGAGTGCCTGTTCATTCTTCATTTATGGCCATTCATAACATGTTTAATAATGTACTTTTCTAATCCTTTAGAGATTGTAAGCACATCGAATCTTCATTGATCAATCTTCTAGGTTCACACCATACAAATTGAAAAATTTAACGGTCTCTTTTTGTGTAGTTCATTAATACACGGTCCGTTGTTAAGGACATTTCATCCCCGCGATGCACATAGTCAATTGGACGTGCGTCATGTGAATCATATGAAAACACCCTATGAATCGTCTTCAGCTCACTATTTGTAAAATAATTTTAAGTCCAAATCTACACATTGTATAGGCCATATCAACCAATCATCGGCCAAGCCAACGTCATATAAACCGGCTGTTGGTCACCTGCATCAGTATATGCAGTTGATATTTCAATATTTCTAAATTTCTGGTCGATGGACATTGTGTTATTGTCACGATCACAAAAGCATTACTTTCAGGGAAAAGAAAGTTCAAATGTAAGTGAATGTTTGATCACTATAGGACCAAAGGTGTTTTATTATAGAACTATAGTTCATTCACATCTGCCGCGAGTCCCCTCCCTCATGAACCGTCGAGAAGATCTTTGGAGAGTCAACTATTGGGACTGAGGGTCAACCGAAGGTTAAAAAACCGTTAATGAATATATATTATATATACTTTTTTTCTTGGTTATGTTGCATCCATACAGTATGATGATTTATGCTGGTTCATACAATATTTATACATATATTTTTGATGCTCCATTACCTTTATTGGACCAGTCATCATCAGGTGGTGTCTGGAGGCTGCATTTACTCTAGATAAGAAGCATTAAATGTATTGTAACCTGCATGGGCAGGTCAAGTACAGTATGAGCCTCGCGTTATAGCCTTGTTGGACATAATTAGCAAGGAAGGCGGCTCTTATTATTATTATTGATTGTATGTGAGACTCATGATGAATTGGTGCACTTTTTAATAATTTTGTACAGTAGTTCTGATACACACACACCCATTGTTATCCACCGGGAGGCGTAAGCGCATGTGTCCATAAGCGTATGTGTATCGCAAGTTCCGTAAATGAACCGTACATTGAATTGAAAATCCACCGCTTCTTCGAAAGCTCTGTCCTTCCACTATAAGTGAAATATAACAGCTAGTGTACGCGGCATTTTCCTCTTTACGAAGGCCCCAAACCAAGTGTTAAAAAGGTTGATTTTCGCCACCTGCTCTTCTATGCCTTTTGCCGCAACGAAAAGGCGGCGGAATAACAGCCAGGATATCTCTGTGCTGTGCACGGTGAGGATCTTATCAGTGAGAGGACTGGTCAGTATTGGATGGCCAATATGAAAAGTGTCATTCTGGAAGTTGAGAATGCATCCCGTTAGGGTCAGCCATCTGACTTCGATGAGGTGCGTCTTGATACGTTGTTGAAGGAAAATGGCCGAAAAGAGCAGGCAATTCCGCTGCATGACCACGCCAAGCCCCCCCCCCATTGCAAGATCCGTGCATGCGACCCTAAACAACCTCGGCTGGGAAGTCATTTTACATCTGCCATATTCATCGGATCTTGCTCCAACCGATTATCACCTCTTCAATTCAAGTAAATTTGCCAAAAAATCCATACCATAAATTAGGTGGAGCAGAAAGAACGATTTATAAAATCGAGGGCGCTAAGTGGTTCTTCCTGAGGTATCGGATAGAGTTGCTAGCTTTTTTTGTTTTTTTAAAAAGGAGTGTTACCATGCTAAGGTTCATGACGACATCGTGACCGCCCTAAACCGCTGTAGAAAGCCCCAGGAGCCTTATTGCCACTACTTGGTCTGTTTGTAAGCACGCAGTATTCATGACGTATATAGGGGGTTTACCTTTCTGCATGGTGGTAGCTGTGTCGTAGACCACATTAGCTGCCGCTGCTAATCTCCAAATCGTATTACAGAGATACTGCTCATAACAGTAAATATGGCTCCACTCAGATTTGAACCTCCGACTCTACAAAACTCCCTTTGATTCTAATTACCCCACTTAGACCTTCATTTAGGGCATTACAATTAAATACATGTCTGTTTAATAATACTAGTTGTCCAATACTGGGGCCGGTTCTTTTACCTGCCATTAAGACGGCGATTTTTGTCGTTTTTAAATTTCTTTCGATTTTGTTCATGTCTCACTAATATTCTTAATTCTTTATATTTCTTTTGAATATTTTGTGGGATGCTTTTTGGTGCCGACATCATTTAGTGTGGTGTCATTCGCATATCTGATAGCCACACGAGCTACTGCTCTCTCTATGTCATTTATGGGACAGAGAAAAGCAGCGGCCCAATGCAGGATCCCCGTGGGACGCCGACTTGTGGATTCGGCACGTGCATCTATCTGCATTCGCGGTATACGATATACTGTGCTAACGAGGCTGAGTGGAGGAATATAAGTGTGGCATCATTTGACAGCGATAGTGACAGCACCAGTTAGGTCACCTAACCCGTTATGGTCCATAAGCTATTATATAACCTGACAGTTCACCCTTAACGTACACTTATCACCCTTCGTAACACTTATCACGAATCCAAAGCACCTAAGATCAGTAACCGCGAGCGACCTTCATTAACCATTAATATGGCATTCATTATTGGCTTCAGCATTTTGGCGGAAACGCCGTAGATGATTAACCTTACGATTCTATACGTCCTGAAGTTTATAAGGACTCATACTTGTCACAACTTGGGTGGACATTACAAAAAGCCTCCATTGTTAACCAAAGAAACGTCTAGTTAGATTTAACTCTACAAGATTCAACAGTTTCATGTATGGTATTGGCTGCTTTATTTTCCTTATTGACATGTCCTCTCGGAACAGTCAACGTATTCCGCTAATGATTTTAACAAAGTTCGTCAAAGGAACACGATGAATTTTATCTGAAAAAACATGCTTGCATGATTAAATGATTTATTTATTTAAATGTTTCTTTATTCTGAACGGGTGCACAATGCCCTGTTAGTACTATAAACTAAACTCATTAGAATTTTATTTCCTTGACTCTTTGACAGAAAATTCTTGGCGAATATGAATGGATCACGTACGGTGAGTTCGAGAACAAGGTAGAGCTAATAAGCAGAGCCCTAATGTCTTTAGGAATACGTCCGCGGCAGAACATCTGCATCCTAGCTGAAACACGCGTAGAATGGATGCTTACGGCACAGGTAAATTATGATAAACGGTATAGATACATACAGACAGACAGAGTCGGTTATCGATAGATCGAATTATTAAGATCGGAGGGACGTGTGTTTTGGGTTCAGATCTTGTCAGACGCGGAGAATCTGACCTTCCGTATATCGCATTAATATTATTATGATCATATCTTTACCATCCTTTGAACATTATGTGTATATTCTAGTGCTTGATTCTTTATTTTATTCTATCGATTGTATTTTTTATTCAGCAATCACATTGTCGGTCAAAGATAGTGACGTACACAACTTTTGGTCACTGATTTGCTTCTTTTTGTTATTGTTACATCATGATTTTTTTGACTATGAAGGCGTGCTTCCGAAACAATATACCCGTCGTCACATTGTATACGTCACTCGGCGGGGAAGGCCTTATTCATGGTAAGTACCGTCTCTCTTAACTCTATCATAGATAACCCCCTGTTAAAAGACCTCTTATTGATAAAGAACAAGGCGATATCGATTGCTTAGTTGAAGTCACTCACGTAGGAATTATTTAAAAACATTCTGGTTTATTTTAATCTTGGAGTGAAGAACATGAGGCAGGTTATTCGAACGCCGTACTTTCACGCAAGCGATTCCGCGTTATATGTCCATAGATTTTCTTATCATGAATATGCACTCACTTCCTAATTGTGATTTACTCAAATCGGTCCCACGGGGCCCCGGGAGGCGCGGTGGGTGACGGTTCTATTCTGGACGGTGTCTTTATCTAAACGTAACCATTTAAATGCTTGAATTACAAATCGACATATTGGGTATGAAAATAAAACCACAAATGATTAGACACGCTCATTACTTGCCCTTAACTCTGCTTTAGCAGCAAGGCCGATAACGTCCATATTTGTGGTTCTTCAGTCTACGAGCTGTCTTCTGCAGTGATGCGCACATATCGAAGTCCGTACGTTCATATTCAAATTTTAAGAAGACTTCTTGCACTTATCTATGTAACAGAGAAATTGTTTTTTTTATCACCTTCGAATGGGCCTGGTAGGGCTGTTCTTTCCAGAATTCTATGATTGTGAATCATCCGTTGTGACGCTGCACGCTCCACAGTAGGACTACGTCTTCAAAAATAGTCGCGTTAGACGGTCTTCGGTCAGATTTATCGATTTTCTGATCGACGTCAGCGAAGTCTAGCTTTTTCTTTCAAATTCTAATTCACAGTTTTTTGATTAAAATGTCACTTGGCTTTAACTTTGGCCATAGCGGGTACTCGGGGAATTTTTGCAGAGCTTAACAAAAATCTTGCAACTCTGATCTGGGAATACCTAATCGCTCAGCTACAAAAGATCCACATAACAATTTTGTCACCTTATTGGAACAGCAGTCAAATTTACTGAATGCGACTGGTTCGATATTTAGGCTGCATCCTGTATAACACTCACCTAGTCCACGTTTATAACAGGCCAGAAGTTTAAAAATATTCACGGTGGTCAAACAAACTTGCACCCTCATGATATATAATAGTAAGAACTCGAATCATTCGAAAAATGTCTGAGCCTCAGCTGGATATCGAACTCCCCAACTTTAAGAAAATTTTGATCGGAAATAACTAAACTCAACGTTCTGCAGTCACATACATAAACACGTTCTTAATATTCTTGTCTTTGTTATGGTGAAGGAAACGTATCCACTAAGTATTCCTAGTTACCGAAAAAAGGCGTTTTTCTCGTAAATGCTTACAGGCCTCAACGAGACGGAAGTAACACATCTGATCACTGTTCAGGAGCTCTTACCAAAGATGATCTCTCTACTGCCTCAGATCCCGTCTCTAACGACGATCGTATACATGGAGAATAGTTATGATAAAACTCCACCTCCGACCGCCCCCAAGGGAATTCGCTTCATACCGTTTTCGCAAATGGAGCAAATCGGAACGACTGCCGACCCCGAACTCAAAGGTAATCATTCACGTTGATGGATTATTGCACCAGGACAACCACCACCACACGTTTACCAAGTAATCTGAACAAAAAAAAGCAAAATTGGTATGTTATTGACATTCAGTGCACTGACCGCTGGGGTGAATGAACAATGTTTTAGTACCACAAAACGGCTTACTTCCGAATGGAAGTGATACAGCGTATGCCCTTGTATTGTAATACGCTAACAAAAAATAAAGAAACGATCGAAGACACATATACGATCCATTTGATCCAATAGAGATCTTTTTCTAGCTTTCAACAGGTCCCACTTTGTAAATTAATTCTATGTAAGTCTTGCCACAGATTTTTCAGGAGAATAAAAAAACTATATTCTTCTTTGTTCTTTGTCACCGCCATAGATGTTTATTGAGGTTGATTTTGGTTCACTGTCAAACATCAATAGGTAGATGAATATTTGATTTAAAAAGACCTTTATTTCCACAGGCGAAGCACCAACTACCAGCGACCCTGCCATTATAATGTACACCTCTGGCTCAACAGGGATTCCAAAAGCTGTGATTATCACACACGGAAATATCGTCAGTGTTGCCAAAGGCTTCCAAACAGCTCTATGGCCAGTGAGTTTTCAGTGAAATCTTGTCACCTCTCACTTTCCGATATGATAGAATCATTAGCAGATCAAATTGTCAAACACTAGCGTGTGAACTTCTACATTCTATTAGTTTTTATGTTGCAGTAAATTTCCTGCACGAACAACAAAAATACGCGAAATCTTTTGCAGGTCATGTGAAACAACAACATTTGTCACATGGGAAATGCTCTCAGGCAACATTTGCGTAACTATCAATGCGTCAATCCGAACAGTCAAATATCTATCACGCTCACTACTAGTTCAATCGTTATTTAGGAACCCGACTGCAATACAGCTTTCTTCAGATTTTCAGTCATATATTTTCACTCGGGTAGCGTGGCGAGCATATTTGTAACTGTGATAACAATATGTGTAACATTTTCACGACGTGACTATGGCTCAATATTAACGCATTCGACTACGGTCTGTGTCTGTTACAGCTGGTTCCGAATGACATATATATCGCATATTTGCCATTAGCGCATATTTTTGAGATCTCTGTCGAATTGACGTGCATTGCAAAAGGAATGAAGATTGGATATTCATCGCCATTGACCGTTACCGACAAATCGACAGCCATACCAACTGGAGGGAAAGGGGATGCATCTTTACTTCAGCCTCATCTCATGTGCGCTGTTCCGCTGGTTTTAGACCGTATCCGTAAAAACGTGATGGAAAACGCTTCCCAGAAGGGGACGCTTTTTAAAAGATTCCTCGAATTCGCCATTGGCTATAAACTTCGTTGGGCAAAGTGGGGCTTTAATACTCCCATATTGAACAAAGTGATCTTCAGCAAGGTCCGGGCTGTTGTTGGCGGAAAGGTCAGTATCTCAAACCCTTTGCCGCTATCTCGAACCAAGTTGCCGCATACTATCTAATAATCTACTTGCAGATTCTTATCCTAGTGAGTTTTTCACTTCAAAGACTCTCTCCTTGTGTAGCCTATTTTTTATTTAGATTCATGACTCTACTCTCACACTCATTAGCCCGTGTTTGTCGATATCCGAAGAATAACTGACACCTTGTTAGAAAGATCCCCAACAATTGGTTGCCATTTGTTACACTACAAGGTTATGTGAGTAAATGAACTGGCATCGTTCAAAAATTGATCACATTGATCGTTTGTTTGGAGAATATTTTGCAGTAGAAATGAATTTTCTCTGCGTTTTTGTTGCTGCTGCCGTTGTTGTTGGTGCAGATGAAGGTTATCTGCGCTGGTTCCGCGCCGCTGTCAGCCGACACGCATGCATTCATCAAGGCGTGTATCGATTGCCCACTGCTGCAGGGCTACGGGCTAACTGAAACCACGGCCGGTACCACTCTCATGGAGATGTCAGATAGAAGCGTTGGTCGGGTTGGCTCACCGCTATACGGCGATTACATAAAACTTGTCGACTGGCCAGAAGCAAATTACCACGTGACCGACAAACCATATCCTCGAGGGGAGATTCTCGTTGCTGGAGATACCGTCACGGCTGGCTACTACAAGAACGAAGCCCTGACTCGGGAGACGTTCGTTGAAGAAGACGGCCTACGCTGGCTGTACACGGGTGATATTGGAGAACTCCATTCTGATGGAACAGTTAAAATTATTGACAGGAAGAAGGTACAGCTGCTTACATTTGCTTTGTGACATTTTGGTGTTTTATTGTGCAACTCGCAGCTGGTATAATTCGAAGACCTTTATCAAAGATACAAATATTTCACGTCGCGGCAACGCTTCTAGCAATATCATATAACAGTGTAGTTGGTAGATTCATAGTATAGCTAACGTAGTGTATTCGACGTTTGTAAATAATACAAATGCCATTTATTGTGTTTTTTACAGGATCTCGTAAAGCTACAATTCGGCGAGTACGTTTCACTTGGAAAAATTGAAGCTGAATTAAAGACATGTCCGCTTGTCGAGAACATTTGTGTTTACGGCAGCTCTTTCCACACCTATCTGGTAGCTCTCGTATTGCCAAACGAGATGGCCCTTTCTCAGATCGCTGATCGACTTGGAAAGGCGTGTCGCCTTGTTTCGGATCTCTGCGACGATCCTGATATCATTCATGCGGCAACGGAACTAATTATTGCGCACGCTAAGAAATGCCACCTTCAGAAAATGGAAACACCTATCAAGGTAGTTAACTTGATTGTCCATGCGGTCACGGAGGCTAGCTCCTTACTGCTAAATATTAAGCCATACTTAGAATGGCCTTTCCAATAAAATTTAGCAGCTCAGCTGTAAGATACAAAGTAGCGAGCTTATGGGAAGTTGCAGCTTTTCATCTAGAACAGATAACCAGATAGTGCGAGTTTCCCTTTAAACTGAATTCAGTTGATGACAAACTCATTTCTTTGTCCCAGTGCACAGTGGCCGGTAGTAGGCAGCAGGCTCTATGAAAAGACTTTGACACGGAGTCCTAAACAAGACCTCTCTCACTCACTCAACTGAAATCTTCCAAAACTGTGATCCAAGTTTTATACCTTGCCTGTATCAATCCTAAATTCTATGACTCCAATCATTGCCTCAGTATCTTCTAATATCTGCCTAGGATGTAGTGGAACCTGCATCAGCGTCAATACGATGACACCGAGCAATGCCAATCCGGTTACTCCCTCAATTCAATAGCGTGCCTATAGATTGTAGAGAAGAAATTGTGCGAAAGGGTTCTCTGGGAATAAATATTGAACGCAAAGAGAACTACGGACAGGCCAAAGTGGTCTACTCTAACTCATCAGCATCAGGACAATGCAAGCTGACTAATAGGAATACTAAAGGCAAAGTATCAGGAAATGGGGAGCCACAGTTGTAGAATTTCAGGGGAAGAGGATGATAATAGAGTACTGCATTGTGGAGTAGAAAGAAACAATTGTATGAAAAGAACTAAGCAAAACAAAAACGTGACTATGTCGAACATATGTCACTTGAGACGAGGGGGAGATGAATAAACAAATAAAATGAAAACAAACACGTGTGAACGAATATGGTTCCATTAAACAGTTTTCTTTAACGGCCATTGGTGCACTCCATAGTACAGGTTCTACATATCAATTTCTAAGACCGTTTACTTCATATTTCCTAACCTCGTTAAGTCGTTGATCTCCTTTCTGTTTTCAGTTGAAGCTATGCGTGGAACAGTGGCTTCCCGACACGGGTCTCGTGACAGCCGCACTCAAGATCCGTCGTAAAAATATTGCCGATTTCTACCGCCGTGACATCGACTTAATGTATATGGATAATGAGAACAAATCTGCATAATCGCTTCGGGAAAAATGAATCTATTATATTATTATTCTCGTATAATGCGATATAACCATATGCACTCGTATGGTTACTATATCTCTTATTGGACGTCTACTGGTCGTCCCGCACAATCTGTTTGAGTTTCAGAGTTCGGGCTCGAACTACCAAAGTATCGTGGAGCTTCGCCAGTTCAAGAAGCTTTATTACCTTTTGGAAGAACACGTTTCAAGCTGTGCTAATCGTTATCGGTTTTATTATATGTTTCTCTATGCCATATAAACGAAAATTAAAAGCCGGTGGGTGGTTCTATCACAATATTCATTACTATATACCGTATGCATTGATGTTACGTAAACGCTTTAAGTCGAAGTCATCTCAGAGGCAAACATGATAAAGCCATCACAAGAGCGCCCGGAACAGTATTCTTGTTCATGCGTTACGGTGCCGTTAAATCGAGTTCTAAGCTTTAACATATGATTTTGGACAAAAGCATACCCAAAAGGGGTGCCGATGCTTCCCGGCTTCTAGATGAAAAGCAGATTGCGTTCTAATGCGACTAAACACCGAGAGCAATTCACTCAATATCCTCATTGTAACTGATCTATACTAGCCGTCAATTCGGTCAGAATCACTGTGACCGATCCACTGGGGCCTCACTGCGGTCCGTTTTCTTTATTGCTAAGGAGCTACTTAAGTGTTTAGTACTTCTATAACAAACATGGCGCATTATTCGCCAACAACTATTCCATTGTCTAGTCCTATATTTACGTTCATTTTTTGTAGGAATTACACCAATTTATAGTATAACTATTGTCCAGTCATTAAGTGTTTAATTATCTTTCTATGTCGCCCAACTGTATCTACAATGAAGATGACTGCTAAGCGAAGCTCATTTTCGAATCTATAGATACACCAATTATATCTACAACATTTAGTTCCAAATCCACAGCTGACACAGATAGTCTGATGATTTTAGTGTGAAAATTGTTTACAAGTGGTAGTGTTTATCATTGTTTGATTGCAAGTAAACAACCGTTTCAGTGATCGAAATTAGATCGGCAATCATTTTCTAAGTTTTTTTTTCTTTCATTGTGTATGTTAATGAAGAGCCTCTATAAGAAGGTGAGATAATTATTTTTATAACCAAGAATAGAGAACGTAAAACCGAAGTAAATTATAATAATAATTACTCTTATTATTATTATTGTTACTAGGTAAATCGTGTGAGGTATTTGGTTGATGTATAGTTAGCAAAAAAGCTAAGCTGCAGAATATGTGCTGAATCACCTATGTCCCTGTTTTGATGTGTTGCCTTTACTAAATAAATATATACATCTATAAAAAGGAAATATATATATATATATATATATGTCACAGCTATAACGCGGTGTAGTCACTATACCAGCAATAGGTACTGTGCAAAAAGTTATTAATTAACTGTGATTAGAGCCTCTGCTACGGGGACGGACCTGCAACGTCGAAACGTTTCTCTCATTCAATTTGTCCTTCAGTCTGTCCTTGTTGAAATTGATGATGGATTTCAAACAATTCCTGAGCAAAACTGAGAAACACAAAGCAAGCCGCGAAGGCTGAGCACTCAAGAACCCTAAAAAACATTAAATCCCCCTGTCAAGGTTTCTTCGAAATAGTTTTACGTATAAAACCAGGCGAAAATGAATCAGTGAGCCTCTCGTTGGAAATGGACACTATGCTTCAGCCCTTTCATATTTCAAAGTTCGAATTAACCATGTCAGCCCGGTTTTTGCTGACGAAGATATTTCACGTGCACTCTCTCTCCTTTGAGTATAACATCTGCTCGGTGAATTGAGATTTCTTTCTCGGGAGTTACTCCGCGCTGAACTGGGAAAGCACTGTTGGTGTTTAACGGAACTCCAACTCAAAACGTATTCCTGGGATTCAAGTCTCACACTGTTATACTTGAAGCTAATCGCCCGCCTGTTTGTTCGAATTGTCGTCTGATGGGTCACATCGCTGAACGTCGTACTGTGCCCAAAGCATGTAACACCCTGGGCACTTAGGTATTTCATGCAAAATCCGTCTTGTTGCCTTAATTGCAAGTGGTCTCATCGTACGGGACCTTCAGAATTCTCGACCTTCGTGAGTGTAACCAAAATTTTCATGGAAACCAGAATCTGGGAACAGATTAAAGGGACTCTCAAACCCACTAAACCTGCCTTCCATCCCAAGGAAATTGCTAGGCATTACTTCAATACCGTAGGAACGGACCTCCGACTTCTATTGTCTACTCTACTTGATCTGACCAGACATCTTTATGATTGTATAGGACATTAACGCCTGTCCTCAACCCGAGCGCCCGTGGATGCATCGAGAGTCATCGTTTGGAGGGGTGGCTGCTGTAACCCCCCCCCCCCCCGGGCTCCTCTTCTCGACTTTCCCTAATAGAGGTCGATCAAACCTTGCCCTTCTCGTTGTTTCCTTGACCGCCTTGAGTGTCACGATTGCGTCGAACCAAGTCGTAACCTCTCTCCATGCTTCTCCAGAGGTCATCATGTAGTCTACGGGTGCCTTAATAGGTTCGTTCCTTACGGCGGCCGACCTCGCGTCTCTGGTTTCCTTGAGTGCCCCACAGCACAGAACTGTATGTTCCACGTCGTTCGGCTCTCCCGAGTCGCATAACACGCAGGAATCGGAGTTGGCTTCGTTGATCCTATCCATGAAGCTTTGAAACTGACCGTGTACAGTCAGGACTTGGGTTGTACAATTGGATAGCTTGTCATATTGACAGTCGTACCACAGTCGAAGGTCCGGTATCAGATGTCGTGTACAGCTTTCCTTAGTCGTCCCGCAAGATACTGTCTGCTGCTCCCACTCATCAGCCCAAGAGTTAGTGGTATCTCTCCTCAGACAGGTCAGGCCCGCCGTCCAGGGCCCTCTCCCCCCCCTCTCTAGCTAGAAGGCATCCTTGCTAGAACAAGAAGCTCCTCCGTCGATATCTTGCGGTACGCCCGGGTAACTGTTATAGCCTATGTCCGCTGAGCCGACCTAAGCGCACTTCTGTTCTTCGCCGTCCGTACTGCCGTGTCTACCCAGACCGGTGATACACACAAGGCCATGGATTCAGCAACGGATACGAGAAGCCTTCTGTTTTCCTCTGACAGTAGCCCGGCCCTTAACATTATCGGGGCAAGGTTTGCAGCTACCTTCTGGGGCTTCTTGGTCACATATTGATGTGAGCCGATCCGTTTAAAGCAGTGTCGAGGAATGACTCCACGGTATTTTGCCGTTTTATTAATTTGTATCGAGTGGCCTTATATTGCAAGTTGGATTCTTCTCGTCCTCTTCCTACCTGTAAGATACAATGACTCGATAGGTTACCGTGACTTGCCGACTTGCCCGGTGAAAGGCTTGAGTGGTCATGATTTATCCACCCTGACACTTTCGACAAGGCTGTATTGGCCGTACCCTATAGAGCACTTTCCTTTTTAGCCGTCACGATGACTGCGAGATCGTCGGCGTATGCAAGCGTCTCCACGCCTTCCGTCATTCACTCGATCTGGAGTTCTCCGTCATAGGCGCGGCTCCAGAGCAAGGGGCCTAGGATTAAACCCTGCGGAACTCCGGCCAAAATCCTGTATTCCAACCCCCCTGCCAGCAGCCCTCTGTGACCACGTGAAAGCAAATTATTAGGGCAAATATTTTCTTCAGATATCCAAAGGGGCAACGCAATTTCCATTCTGGGTACGCTTAGAGACTGGGAAGTGGGACGTTCTTGTCTTAAATACCCTATTAAGGATATATAGAGGAGGCTGGTTTTAGATGTATTTGACGTTCAGCGGGTACAATTGTCGCCCGCTCTTATAATTAAATAAACATTTGACTGTAATGAAATACAAAGTAGTAATAAACAGATTTATTAAATTAACTGTTAATCCGTTCACCTTTTTACCAATGTTATGTTAGAGATAGCCTCTGGTCGCAATGATGAGTACCAAAAAATTCGACTGGAGAAGGTACATCCATGTCACGCTTTTTTATGGGTAAGGTAAAGGTAAAACTTTATTGGTTTATTAAAGGATCTGCAATTTTTACAATGCTTAAGTTCTCTTATTCTATGTGTCGCGCAGCGGGGCTCGACCCTGCGGCGTCCGAAGACGGGAATCCTTGATGCACGTACGAGTTGGGCGGTTCATACAAACACTAGTGTGGGACTCACAATCTCTGCAACCTGACTGTCCTGTCCCCATAAGCTTATTGACCTTAAGCCCAGCTATTTCTAAGTCTACCTTCCTCTTCATTATCCTATTGACCCAGGCTACTACCCTGTCCCAGTCTTCGAGTAGCATGTTACATACTAAAAGGGGGGTCCCGTCCGCAGCTCCGTCGAAACCAACATCTATGCTTCCTGCAGAGCAGTACACTCGTACAGTATATGTCCAACGCCGTCTACGGCTTCAGAAGTACACAGACACAGATATCCGAGAGATCCTTCCCTATCCACTATAAATACCTTTGGAATTGGCCATGGCCTTTTCAGCACCTGTGCCATCCCGTAGTTTAGCTGCCCAGCGTATCATACCAGCTAAGAAGATCCGGGATCATGAAGTCGGTCCAGGCCCCCGGTTCAGCTTATGGGTCGGTTGCTCCTTCCACATATCCAACGTGGCCTTCCTAGCTTTCGTTAAGCCCAACTCGTCATCCAAATAACGTTCTCCTCTCTCACTTGCCAGAAGGTCCCAGGGGAGCATTCTGGACAAGACTAGGCGAGCTTCTGTGGAGACGGTCCTGTATGCACGGCATGTTCGAAGCGCGAGAGGCCCAACTCTCGAGGGGAGCAACCCGAAAGAGTTTCCCATTACCCTTGTTTGAATTGCCATGTCAGCCCAAAGCGGGGCAGCGTACATAGCCATTGACTCCCCCACCGAGGCCAGCAGGCGCCTGTTGACCTCCGAAGCACTCCCGATTCCAGCGATGTTCGTTTCTACCTGAACTGCCTTCTTTGAGACCTTCCGAAAGAGATCATTGCATGTCAGACCAGTGTGCAGTTGAAAGCCCAGGTACCTGGCCTCCTTCGTGATCTGGACAGAGTGACCACGTAGGTACAAACCAATTCCCCTTCTATTCTTCCTGCTTGTTAGGTAGAGTGCCTCCATCTTGTCCGACGCGAGATCCAGGTGGTGATCACCCACGAGACACTCTAGAGAACGATGAAGATCTAGCCATGTAAGTGTCAAAAGCATGGCCAGAGAGGCTGTATCTAAGCACCAAACCTGCCAACAAGAGCACCGTACATGACCGAGAACAGCAGGGCTGAGGCTGAGGCTGAGTTGAAGGCGTTCTTAACACCCAAGAGGATAAGTAATACAAATCCCCTAGTCTTAAAAGATTTCGTGCATTCCTGGCCTGCCACCCTTGGAACCGTCTGAATATTTAGTAGTGTCAACCTCCACTTGAGGACCTGTGTTCTTTATTTGATAGACAACCACCGTCTTCCATCTCTCTCTCAAGCCTCAGATGTATTGCATGCTCGAATAACACAGGTGTTCAAGAGGCAACGATGAAGATCTAGGCATGTAAGTGTCAAAAGCATGGCCAGAGAGGCTGTATCTACGCACCAAGTGGCGGGGGAGTGGCGGTTCTCAAGAGTTGCGACGTCTCCGAGAAGGTCGACGACTGCAAGGGTGATACTTAGTCTCCGCCGAACACCGTGGGCTCTACCAGAACTTTGGTAGTAGGGGTAGTTGGTCCGGATGAGATAGCTAAAGGCTCCTTGAAGGTCCTTAGAACGATTACGATCAAAGTTAAAGAACTGGGATGCCAAGAGGCTCCCGTTGTACATATTTCAGACCAGTGGAAGGGGAACGGACCCAGGAGATCCCTGGAGGCCTACTGCAGACAAATCGACTATGAGCTGGAGACAACCACACCAAGCCACAGATTCAACATTCGAAGAAACACTCCGAGAAATACGGACGCACGTTAAAGCCGAGCTTTTTATTAGCTCACTCTCTCTCTTGATTTCTATTCGAATTGGCTATCTCATAAACTTCGATCAAACAGCCGAATATCATATGTAGTATATTCATTATCATTATATTCAGAAAATATTGCCCAGGACGATTTCGTGGTGAGGTGTAATGTTAAACGCGTATGCAGGTTGCTTCTGGTTGGCGACTCAATTGTGCAGCATCCTTGAGCTAATGGTGATGCTCGTTTGGAGACTTCAAACCGCCTTCGGCCTTGTGGCGCTGCACACCAAAACGGACAATGCGAGTTCGAAGGGAACGAGCGTTTCCTCTGGATTTCAAATTAATGTCAAGGAAAGAGTTGGCCCTCCCGCTTCAATTCAGAAATTATTTCAATTAGGAAATTGAATTTAGGCATATGCTAAAGAGGTAGGCCTAATTGATCCCTAATAGACTAAAGGGTCTCCTATACGATTTCCCACCCGGGCGCTTACTTCCTTCTCGGATAGATATGAATTGGAGCATTTGATTATGTATTTGTCAAAATGAAGGTGTTCTAAGAACTTGATGTGAATATGTGAAATACAATCGAATGCCTTTGGACCTATGCCTTTGAACCTTTGAAGCCTGAAAATAGCATTTTCTCCTTCACAGTATAGTCACGAACAGTGCAAAGTGAGTGCCGCGCCTGTGGCGATGACCAAATTGGTTTTCTGAAAAGAAGGATTTCTGGTATATGCAAAGAATTAATTATATTGGAGGTGTTTTTCTAACTGTTGCTTGATGCTTCTTTTGAGGAGCTTTGCTATGATTGAAATTGTGGCGATTGGCTGTAATTCGTGGAGAGGCCCTGGGGTCCCCTTCGAAAACTTTAGGGAAGTAGCCCCTTCTCAGAAATTAGTTTATTTATCTATTTTCTTAACTGAAAACAGAATCGTGCAACAGAAAATCAAATAGTGTAGTTTTACACGTCCTTAATTTAGATACGAAAGGGAAGTGTACTGATGGCATCAAAAGAGCGTATTTTTTTGTCCTTTTCTCATTGCTTCCGAGCTCCTGACCACTGTCTACCGCCGTTCTCAACATTTATGTATGGCGGAATATCTTAGGAAATATAATTTCATTAAATCTGCTAACCTAGAATCTACGCAGATAACTATAATGTGCTGGCGGTGCGTTTTCGCCGGAATCATGTGTTGTTTCTATCAATCTCTAGAGTCAAGCGTTGAATCGTCCAGTGACCCCAAAAGCGACTGTTTGGGCGAAGCGGTGATGCACGAGCGTCCTGTTCTATTAAGGCAGGCCTGTCTGATTCCAGCAGAACAAGTAAAAATACACTGTGTGATATACACTGGATATCACAGTGTCGACGTATACGAAAGTTTACCGTCAGCTGGACGCATGAGAAATTAGGCCATGCAAACTCCTGGATGGAACAAGGTATCATGGGAGGTGAACAATTCAAAGGTAAATAAACTATTTTCCAACAGTCGAGTTATTAGCTTTGCGAAATGTCGCGACATGCAGGACGAACCATGTTAAAATTGCGTTTAAGGACAAAAATAAAAGCTACTGTTCTCTAAGGTTACCTAGGACGCTAGACAACAACATCAGCTTGGTGCCTCCAAGCATGTTCAATGCTCACTTTAGATTGTGCGTTTTACACTGGTTACTAACTTAATTTTCTTTTATCCAAATGAAGGTATAGTGTAGTAGCGCGGTGCTACCACAGTAATAGAGGTGCTATGGCTTGACTCTTTGTGTCTGGACCTGCGGACCCGACGACTACGATCCTTGATATCAAGGCCATATTATTTGCACCTACATCACGGTTTTGCTGTAACGGAACCAACCAATTAACGACCGATTGTCTTCCCAACAGCGTTTCAAGATCAACTTTAAAAATGCCATGTTATTCCAAAAGCGAGTTTGCAACTTTTAAGCTTTCCAACCGATGGGCTGTTTCCAAAGTAGCTTAGTGGTCATTCACCTCACTCAATCCATCCCATTCTGTCCCAGAAACGGTTTTGACTCCTGACCTGTCGTGGCGAGCCCAGGTTTCCTCTAAGGTTACAAATCCATGGTATTAACCTCCCCCACTTTTATCTAATCATGATCGCTAGAGTCTCTTCTATTAGGAGACATAGTTAGTATTTAAGCATCCCGCCAAGAAGCAGCCGGGAAAGGGAAGTATCCAAAAGGATGCGCGTACCATATTCCAATGTCAGTTATCACTGACTCTCTGCCAAACCCCACAGAGTAAATAAAAGGACCCCAGGTTGCCCGACCGATGAGCAATGAAGGCGACCATCCAGAAAACTGAACAGAAAATCTTTTTAGAGTCATGGACAGATTATGGGCTCATAAACGAAGTTTACAGACAAAGCTCTCGCACACAGATGTCCCCAATTCAGGTTAGCTTTTGGGGATTCGCATCGTTTATTCTTAAACAGCCTGATGTGGAAATGGTCGCAAACGATGCACCCTTTCAAACGGGAGAAGAACCCCTCTCAAGAAACTCATCGATGCCCTGTCGGAGCGTTATTAACGCCATAGGAGCGTCATGTTCCAAAGATACATGTTCCAAAATCCGAGGCAGGGTGACACCGAGACAGTCGATGCGCGAATGAGCCATCAGGTAAAACAGTGGACATACGAGAGGAGCGAAAGGAGGATGCTAAGAGACAAGTTGGTTCTAGCGAATCGCCTAGCAATAGTGAGGCTGTGACAAATGGAGAATTTGTCGAATGTACAAAATGCATGTGTTCAGATATATGATGTATTTAGGGTCAGTTAGTAGCTCAGACGACTGTCAATTCGCACCTCCACTTAAATAAGTCTTTTGGCACTTGCACTTGAAACGGGTTAGCCCGCATTTACACTAGACGTAGTAGATTAGCACCCGTTGTGACAAACAGAGGGATCATCGTATGTGTAATGTAATGCGTGTGTTCGAATAAATGATGAATTGTGGTCAGTTGGGGTCACGACAGGCGGCGTTTAAGCGAGAATCTCCGTCAACTCGCACTTGCACATGAACAAGTCAATTAAGCACTCGCTCCCGAAACAGATCAACTCGCACTTGCGTTTCGAACTAGTCATTTAGCACTTGGTTATATAAGCAGTCTCAACCTGCGAGTAGACCAGGCCAATTCTTTGGCCTCCACCCTGCGGGGTTCTCTATTAATTTTCGCTATACAGCCGCCTGCCTATCTAACTCTCCTATTGAAGGCCACAGAGTACTTGCCCCTACGTTTCGGTGTTTTCACTTAGTTAGTTAGTTAGTGTATGTTTGTTTCAGAGACATTCCACCCCACCAACATTATTCCGAGAACAAGATTAAACAAAGCTGACAATCGAACTAGTGATGCGTATCCTAGAAACGTACGAAGACAATAAACGAACCCTTCAAGTCGTCGAAAAGTATCGGCAGAAGACTGATCGCAGCATTGAATCGAAGGACGTAGCCGTCGTGACAAAGCAGTGAGCCGTCAACAAGGACATCAATAAGGGAGTGCCACAAATTTGCCGGTAGTGCGGAAGTCTACATTCACAAAGAAACTGTCCAGATATGCAAGCTGTGCATTAAAAAGTAGCGCTTCGCCCGTGTATGTTGGGTCCAAAGAGGGACGGAATCACACTGTGAAGATGGTTCACGGTGAAAAAACATCTGAATAGATAGGTACATACCAGGGAAGACAAACATAATAGAAGACTTATTTAGTAGGCTGACTTACTTAGCACCCTTTGGGCAACAATGGAACAGATGAAAGTATATGCAGACTGTAACTTGAAGAAACGGAACACCGCCTCTATAACCGAGTGTCAGACCCAGTGATAGAACAGTGAAATTGGAAATAGCAGAGAGCTCAATAATGAAAACGCTAATGAAAGCGGTGCAGCGGGACTGGCCGAATGAAAAAAAGTCGTCCCAACCGAGATGCTCGGTTTCTGGAGGATTCGGAATGAAATGACCGAAGTCTATTGGATTCTATACAGGAGAACTGTAGAAATCATTCATTCAGCCTTGAAAGCAAAATTTGTTTGCCCAACAGACAAATGTAACCTAACATATGACCCGATGTGTACCTGTCCGACAGATTTGTGTGGGACGACAACAGGAAATCTAGTGAAATCCCAACAAACTCAGACCCTATGTATCTGGCAAAAGAATTCATAAAAATTTGTACGCAATGGTAGGCCGAGCGTGGAGTGAGGGCAGCTCATCACCTCCAGGCCGTCTCAAACAGGTGATGACCTCAAAGGCTACCACCGAGGATGAGGTGAAGTCGTCAGGGAAGCGCTTTTCTGCAGCTTCGAGGCTCTGGGACCCCCTTGTGCAAGGGATAGCGTCAGAGCAGAAAGTCCTCACGAGCTCGCAATTAAATGTCGTGTGATGCGGCTAGCAACCGGCGCTGCGCTCGTACGATGGCCATTCGCCGCGACAGGGTCCCCGCAACGGTAGGGGTCCAAGGAGAAAACCTCGTACTTCGCGGAGTTTGGGGCAAGGCCGCTGGACCACTCGTAGTCGAGTACTCGCTGCACGTCGGAGGCATCGATCGCTGAACCGCGCCAACGTTCCGTCATCCATGTACCACAGCTGGAGGCGGGCCTAGAGGGATGCAACGAGGGGCTGAAAGGCTAGGCAGAACAGGGCCGGGCCCACTGAGTCCCCCTGCTGAACCTCGCTCTCGGACCCGACAACGGCGTGGTCCATAATCAGGTGGGATGGGCAGCGGCAAGAAAGGTCAACAGAGGAAGAGACCAGGGACGTGGTTGGCGACTTCCCACTGGACGTGGTCTCGGTGGACCGTGTTAAAGGCGTTACGAAAATCGAGCTTGACTGCGTTTGGCTGCGTCCCTGAGCGCTAGGGGAGCAGGTCTCTGAGGCGTTGCTGAGGCACCGAACAGACCTCCGGGTGCGGCATTGTTATGTGTCCACTAAGTCTAAGCCGCGTAAATTTACCTCAACAATGAGGACACAGGGCACGCGCGTCTTGGGCGGCTGTGGCGCCTTGGGGGCTCCGGCGAGATCTGGGTTCATAAGGAAGGGCGGGGCTTGGGGGCAACCAGGAAGGGGACGACCAGAAGCTGAAGTTGGAGGAGTGAAGCCAAGACCTCAATGAATGACTGCAGGGCTGCGGCGATTCTGTAGTCAATTATAACTGTATTGTTATGGTTAACAGGGAACACTGGATCGCTGTGTGAACAGATTTGCCGTTCTTGAAGCCGAACTGAGTTGGCGAGAGGAGGCCGTTGTTTTCCGCGTACATCCGGGGTTGATTTTCAATAATGCTTTCGAAAGCCTTGGTGAGCGAATTGATGAGGCAGATGTGTTCACACAGCGATCCAAACGGTGGTCCAAAGGGCAGAAGAGTTGCACTGAGCGACCCTGAAGACGCGCCAGGTCTACCTGGCCGTCTTTTTGGACGTTAAAAATGCTTTCAACAGCCTGCCCTGGAAGACTATCCTGAGGACGCTGAGGGACAGAGGTGCCCCCGGGTACCTCGTAACAATTATCTCGGACTACCTAACTAACTTTTTCGGGCGAACTCTCAGCCAACATTTAACGTCCATCTCGGACTACCTGCACGAAAGGAACATCACCAGTTCGGGATGGCTATGACAGCCGGAGGGCCACAAGGGTCAATGCTCGGGCCCCGGTTATGGAACATTTCCTATGACGGGGTCCTCAGGCTCGACGGCATGCATAGCGAAGCTACCACCCTAGCATACCCCGACGCTAGGCATATGCTAGGGTGGTAGCTTCACCGTGCAGGTGAGAACAGTCGCGGAAACAGAGTTCGACGCCAACGCAGCGCTGACAAGGATCGCCGAATGGATGGAAGACGCCGGATTATCCCTCGCGCCGGAGAAGAGCGAGGCGATACTTCTCACAGGGAAGAAAAGGCTCAGGGATCCGAACCTCGCGCTCAACGGCCGGAGAATCAAGGTGGTGTCGCGCACCAGATACCTCGGTGTTCATCTTGACAAGAACCTAAGCGGGCGGCACCACCTCGTTCAGCTCACCTCCAGGGCCTCCAAAGCAGCAAATGCCATCGCCAGAATGTTGCCAAATATCCACGGGCCGATAGGCGCAGACCGACTACTAATGTCTGTGGCCGAGTCGGTCGCCTTCTTCGAAGCCCCATTGTGGCTCAATAAGACGCTCGCGACGAAGCAAAACAGGCAGCTCCTCCGGACGGCCTAACGCACATGTGCTCTCCGCATAACCCAGGCTTACAGGACGGTCAGCACGGCCGTGTCTCTAGTGCTAGCTGGGATACCGCCCTGGGACCAGAAGGCTAAAGAGAAAAGACGGATGTGGAGAGGCAGAATATCGAAGGAGGAGGCGAAAGAAGAGACCATCGCGGCATTGCAACAGCAGTGAGTGCACCCCTCGGAGGGGGCCCCCGGAGCATACGTCCGGGACCTCATTCCAGACATCCGTACATGGTTTGACCACACGGCGGAGAGGTCGACCACTTCGTGACGCAGGCGATTACAGGCCACGAGGATTTCCAACTCTACCTCGAGCGGATAGGCAGAGCGCCTTTTTTTTTTGAGAGGTGGACATTTTTTCCAAACGCACGGACACGCCTAGCGCCTCTTTCTTGTATTGCGAGATCGACGCAGCGGACACAGGCGCACACACGCTGTCTGTGTGCGAACGCTTGGAGGACGCACGCACCGCTGGCATAGACACAGTAGTGGAGAGGTGAGTGCGCGAAGGCGACCCACGCGGAAGAGCCCCATCGGCTCTCCCTCGTACGGACATTAAAACTCTGGTAAAGTTTATGACGGAGACCACGTCGGGATAGGACATCGGCTCATCGGTAATCGGGACAGTTCTCCAAAAGAAGAGCGCGCTTGGTCGGCTTAGAGGTACACGCCAGAGGAGGACCCCAGGCCGACGTCGCCAACCGGAACATGAACCTGGGATAGGACAAAGGTAGCCTAGCGTAGATGGATGTTATAGGTTCGGGGATTTTTAGCCGATAAAAATCCGGCACTATTACAGCGAATACCTAAGACGTGAAGCTGTGATGTCTTTTTGAATATTTTATCTCTCAACCTCTTAAAAAAAACAGTGAATATGGTCGAACAAAGTACAGCTGAATCTTAAACCATTGGAAGTTGTATAATTATAGTAAATTTTATAACCAATACATTGAACATTATATTGTATTCAGAAGATAAGATATGAGATCATCATCATCTCATTCCTCCGGATTGGCGCAATATAAACTAAAGTCAGTTTTCACTGAGCATTCTGGTCGTCATTACCTAAGCGGATCTAATGCATGACAATACACATACATGACATAATAACTGTTATAAACTCTTTACCTTCATTTTCGTTCTTCTGTATCCGGATCTAATTTTACTTAGGGCTTAGTTTAGACATATGTTCATAGTTATAATTGGGGTGCCAACATTGTCTTTACTTTAAACTATAAATTAGAATTGACGTGTTGGTTCACTAATCTGATATGGTCGCATTCATTTAAGAATAATATTTACAGCGTCTTTGTTTACAGAATCTACAAATGTAACTCTCATCTGCGTCTCGCACACCAGATGATTAAGCCCATGCACTGCGAACCAAGTGACTATATGACAATTATTCCTGTTAGTACTCTCTAACCCTCATTAGTTACTGCAGATGTATTAGTTTAAAAGGAGCGGTCCACTTCACTACTCTTCAACTTTTGCTTTTCGATAAAGAGGCGATACTCTGCTGCTGTTTCGGGTAGGTCGAACACTTTGAGGGTATCTTCCAGGAACGATGATATATCATGTCCAATAGCTATGTCAGCCTATCTAGTGTTGTAGTTCATTTATTCATTTGGGGTGTTATTTTTGGAACTGCAGTTTCAGAATGCTTAAGTTCTCGCAAAAAAATCTTGATAAAAGGTGTATATATAACAAGGTCAGAATAATCTGATACATAACGTGGTCAGGATAATCTGACAAAATATAATTGTAAAAACCATGCACACCACAATACGGTGCGCATATTAACTTCCCATGAAGCATATAACGTTTTAAATTTAGTTTTTTTTGTTTACACCGAACTATTATTTAGATATTGCAAAATTATTATATTCACATTTTAATCCCTCCCCGCAAGAAACTTTTTCGCTTCACTTGCAAACTTTTTCGCTGATGTGAGGGAACGAAGCTCGCGAGGGAGCGAGCCCCAGACGGTAGCCGGTAAGGCAGAGCATGGCGGCTAGACTCTTTAACGGTAAACGGCACCTCAAAGATGGTCGGACGACGGGTCGAGCGCTTCTTCACCGTCGTGATAGGGAAGGAAATGTCAGCTGGTATCTTACCATTGCATGCCTTGAATGCAAGGAGAGCAGTCTGAAAGGTGCATATGTCCTTGAGGCAAGGCAGTTTGAAGACCAATTTTTGAAAAGTCGGTTTAACTCAATCAGATTCTTTGAATTCCATAAGTGGTATTTAAATAGTTGGCGCGACCTTCAGGCTGAAGAGTCAAAGCCTCATTTCCACTCATTGGTTTTATAGTTTTTCTATCGTAACTACAGCGAGCGTTGCCTTCCTACCTCTTTCTCCGATCTGTACCGCAAACAACCTCCCCGTTGTTGTTACCTCGGTCAATTCGAGGTAAGTGAAGAAGTTCTTCAAGTTCATTCCGTCTAAACGAAACGAATCATCGCTTGCAACCGTTTCTCCCCTCCCTCCTGAACTTGCTGGCTTCTGTCTCAGCCTTACTTATTTGAAAGCTAACGTCGGCCACAAGATTGATATCAACATAAGTAAAAATAACAAAAGAAAATAATTTCACAAGATATGGCGCACAATGCACGCGGCACAACATGATATGTAATATCTTACTTAGGCTGTGCGGTCCACACTTGAATTCCCAGGTGCCACGAGTCACCTTCAGCGCACCTTTCTTCTTTCCAGAGAATTGAATCAGTAATTAAATATAAGATATTTCCATGCACGAAATAAACATGACGGATTGTGCCTGCCAAAGGTGTCCATGACAATGTAGATCACTGAGTGAGTGAATTTGAAGTTGGGTTGAATGGGTTTCGTCTAGTGGCAGAACAGACAGCCCAATCAGGCCAGCAGGTCTATCTAAAACGTTTCTTGCAGCGTCGTCCGATCGTAACGTAATACAATAGCAATGTTTGCCCAGGTGGCAACTACTTGGACCGAGGGCAGGTCTCAAGATGTATAAAGAGATCTTTCTATGAAGCCGGTACGGCCGGTCACGCCAGCGGATGTTGCGTAGGTATAGACAGCATCAAACTATCCATTAAACTCGTTATGCTACGCTGCATGTGACAATAGCCAGTCAGACCTGAACAAGCTAGCAGAAACACGATCTGATACAACAATAGCGAACATAGCGAAGCATCGTGATAGACTCAAGAAAGGCTAAATTGTAACCCTTGGTGGAGAAGTGTTTTCGAGTAATTAAAAATTAATTCACCATGGCATTCCAGGAGGCTCTTGTGATTTCGTTAGTAAAAATTCTCATGTTGATCTTTTCTTTGCTGACATTGCCTGTATATGCGCTTGTGCAAGCTCCATGGCGACAACTGCGACATCGGTGAGTCTATTCACATTCATGCAGTACTTAAATATAATTTGAGATTGATACACTCTTGCTAAATCAATCAATCATTATCAAAATAGATGAATAGATGATACAGTAAATATAAATCGTATGTAACTCCATCTATCCGTTTGTAGATCAGGTGCAAATATATTCTTTAGCAATAAGCGGTGAGCAAATCGTCGAACTGACGTGACCTAATTTTTTCTATTATTATAATAGTACAAGGTCCATCGCTCGGAAGCGTTTTTCTTCGAATAACTCACTGCTAATGTATAATATGTATTCTAGCATCCTTCGAATTTAATTTCACTAAATTTAAAAGATCTAAAGGATCATTCAGATTAATGCAGGTTGTATTATTTAGGATTGTTTTTACAATGAAACCTCTGTGCAGCTGTTTAGTTTTGCAGTATCGATGGTCTGACAGGACTTCAGGTTATTTCGGACTATGTAATATACTCGAAAAGGAACGTATTCTGAGGTATCAGAATGGGAGCCCACAAAACGGATAATATATAATATTTGGCAATTCAATTTGGCACAACTCTCGGGTGATAGTTGGCGTTCATTGAGGTCGTGTTATTTTTTCCATTTACGCGAATATATCCACTAGAATAATCTGAACTAAGGGCACGCTGGCATAGGCGACTGTTCTCTCGGGCATTGTTTTCTGCCGAACGGGCAAAATGTCGTATGCAAGCTTACCAAACATTCAATGGTGTCAAACGTATGTGAAATCGAGTACGTTTGTGTGTCTCTGTGTGTGTGTGTGTGTGTGTGTGTGTGTTTGTGTAGCATGATGTTTCAACTGTGAGGCTCGAAAATGGAATAGGGAAAGAGATTTTCAATTCGCATATATTCTCCTCCATCTTCGGAAATTGATCGGTTCCTTTTTTGGTTGGTCATACGTCATAGGCGAGGCTTGTATGGCGTATCTCGTTCGGGCTCACCCGCAGGGCCATATGAGAGAGTTTGGCACGAAAGTAGGAACGATCATCTCGTGGAGGGAATAAAGACACTCGATCAACTATTCAGGTAACATTGAGGGAACGAACATAATATAATTCACCGCATTGAACAGTAATACAATATTCAAGGAGAAAGGCGAACATACACCAATATGATAACTTCTCGTTGATTCTTAAATAAATGTGGACTATTTATTTCATTTTTGAGATGAAATGTGCCGGAGGTTCGATTCCCGTAACGTGATGACATTAAAGAGAGAGAGCTTGGGCATTTTAAAACTGCCCAACGCTAGCGATGAAACATGTCCCACCCAAGAGGGCCTTATGTATCTATTATAGTAATGTATGTATTATATAATGAAGTAGTTGAACGGCACTTTATCAAAGTAAGATTATTGTACCGGATTTTAAACTGAAAACGTCTCGACATGGAAGCATAACAAAACAAAATGAGCTCTAAGGTGAGCTCATTATGGGGGATGAATATACTATAATATAGTAATCCATGAGCATAGATGAGCGGTTTGAAGTTGAGAGATCAGTGCTCGCTATTCTTTACCAGATTTCTTTCTGAGTTCATTTTTGTGGGCACCTTCGGAAACAATAGTTTGTCCTATATGTCTTAGTAATAGCGATTTGCATGTGGTGATACTTAATCACGTTAGTTAACCGAGCCTTTTCTTTGCCACGTTTGCAGCGGCACAGTAATACAGAGTAAAATACGTGTTCTTTTTGTATTGACATAGCAAAATATATGTATGTGAACTCGAAAAGGTAACCGCTTTAGACAGATTCAATTCACATGCTGAAAATTCAACTTGTTGAGAGCGCGCATTGCAGCTGAACGTGCATTACGCAATTCTTCAAACATATCGCCTATAATATGTGTTTAAACCCTGGATGGTCGTGACTCATCTAGGTCGAGTAATCAATCATCTCCAAATCGTTTTCGATTCAGAACTTACACTTACGGGAATATTCGGAAAATGCCTTGGTAGAATCAGCCTAAGTTTAAGACAAATCTGTTGTTATTATTGTTCAGGGTAGCTGTAAAGAGAGGTGGACAGAGGGCACTCATCGGAAGTAGAGTGATAACTGGAAGGCGAACACAGCATCAACCTGACGGAAGTTCGATTACAAAGGTTCGTAAAACAGTTACACACAATCATTCATGATCAGAGCGAAAAATCTGGAACCGCTCATCGACCAAACTACTTGGATCAATTGGGTAACTCACACTCAATCTCTCTCTCTCTCTCCCGCTCACCATCCTTTTTTTATGGGAGAATACGGGAATACATGATGGATACATATGTAATGATGGCCTTTTGATGTCGTTCCGACAGACGTTCATTCGCAATTCGAAAATAGTCTGCATTCGGGGGCCACACTTTTGGATAAACTGTCGTTGAGAAAGCGGCATTGGGAGATACAGAGGTTATTTTGTGAGAAGCGTAGCTAGATAAAATCGTATCCGTGCAGCTTAGAAGCTTCAACTGATTTTTAACAAAAAATGTCCAAATTGAAAAAATAACTTGTGCACATCAGAATCAGCATTCTAAATGATAATATGCTAATCGAAAATAGTGTTCAAATCGGGAACATGCTCGATGACAATATTGTTTGTAATAGGATTTGTACGGGTATGCTTTTAGGAACAGACAGAAGGGAATGCCTTTAAGTTTTCCTAAGACGTACAAGTCTAAGTCATGCTTGAGCGCGGGCGGTATTTGTGGAGAATTTGTCCATAGAGAATACGGTGATTTAGCATCACCCGACGGAAAAGACTTCCGAACTGTTTTCCATTGCAGATTGAGCAGGGCCCGTACAGATGGCAGAGTTGTGTCGAGGTAGAACGAAGGGTGGACATGTTGGCTCGTAGCATGCGCTCCATTGGACTCGGTTCATCGGGCGCAACTCGGATATGTATCCTCACAGGTAAATTCCTTCTCTCTGTGTCAAGGCATAAATATTATATATATAACCAGACAACGCTATGGAAGATACTCCTCTGCACGCGGCGTACTTCCTGGCTTACGAGACGCTCGGGGGCCAGGCCCTCCCACCGCCAAACTCCCTGAGGGTGCCTGGTCCGGGCGACAAACGTGCTGGGTTTAAAAGGTATATATATACAGTGGTGTGAATAAACATAGCCCACCCCCTATATTTCAGCAATCGTTACAAAGAACACACATTTGAGGTATTTCTTCTGTGTCAGATTAATGTACGTGTCAAATAACATACATACCACAAAGAACAGCGCATCCAACATCGCATGCAGCCTGCTACAACAAAATGTGTCATATTTCGGTGGTGAAAAATGATAGACACACCCTCAGTTATCGAGTGTTTTCGCTGAATTAATCCAGTTTGTGTTGAGCATTCAAGCAGTACTGTAGTCACGGGACGCGCTTCGAGCCTTACTGATGCAGAGAAAGCAGTTATTACCGCTTTACACCGAGCAGGAAAGACCCAGGCTGCAATTGCCAGAAAAATTGGCAAAAATCGTCACGTAGTGCAAAATTATTGACGCAGTCCATCGACGTATGGTACTAATAAGTCTAAAGGACGTCCACGAAAGAACAGGCAGCGAACTGTCATGCATATCTGTCGATTGGCCTCGAATTCGACCATAAGTTGTGAAGCAATCAGGCAAGGGTTAACCCTTCAGGTTCATAGATCAACAGTTTTAAATACAATTAAGCGTTATCCGCATATCATACGGGCGCAAATGAGAACAAGACCTCGTCTTCAACAACGCCATATGATTGCCCAACTAAACTTCGCCCGCAACATTATGGACGTGACTGGACATTGATGAGTATTGGGGCAACGTTTTTTTAAAAAAAGTCCTGAGGGTGTAAATCTATCTAAAAGGTACTATGTTGTTTCAAATCGTCTCCAGTGACGAGAAGAAGTTAAATTTCGATGGGCTAGATGGATTTAACGGTTACTGGCATGATGTACGTAGAGAGTCGCGGTACTTCTCGAAGCACATGTTCGGCGGAGAGTGCTTTATGGGTTGGGGAGCTTTGCAAACTTGGATTCACTTTCATCTCATCTCAAATGAATAGCGAGGACTATCAGCAGATGTTGACCAACAACCTACTACCATTTAGTAGCAGATTTCACCTACTTCCAATTGTTTTCTAACAAGATAACGCTTCAATTCACGTCAGGGCTAGTACACATGCGCGGTTAAGACGGCATGACATTGGTACCCTAGAGTGGCCAGCATGTTCTTCTTAGCTCAACCCGATGGAGAACCTCTAGGGCATTCTTATCTGAAGAGTATACGCGTAGAATCGACAGTATACATCCGTGGAAACACTAAAAAAGGCGTTGTTGGAGGCCTGGGGAGATGTCAGCAACCGGATCCTGCTAAATTTCGTTGATAGTATGCCAAGCCGAGTCTTTGACGTTATAATTAGCAAGGGTGAGTCCACACGGTACTGATTAGCACAAGAAAACAAGAACTAATTCAGCGAAAACACTCGATAACTGAGGGTGTGTCTATCATTTTTCACCACCGAAATATGACACATTTTGTTGTAGCAGGCTGCATGCGATGTTGGATGCGCTGTTCTTTGTGGTAAATATGTTATTTGACACGTACATTAATCTGACACAGAAGAAATACCTCAAATGTGTATTCTTTGTAACGATTGTTGAAATATAGGGGGTGGGCTATGTTTATTCACACCACTGTATATACATATATATATATATATATATATAAATATATATATATTAGGCTGACTAAATTGTGGGTTCAATGTGCCTGTTTGAATCGATGTTTTGTCACCTCCGATGCAAAAGATAATTTTCATTATTTTTAAAGATTTCGGATTCAGATTGAGTATCCACGAGTATTTCTTGGAGCAGATCAGGGCAGAGGACAAAATCAAGGTTCAGATAGTGAGCCGCGAGCTTTCCGACACTCCTCATTTGATCATAATTCATTGAGTATTTGCTGATCTGGAATCTGGGCTCCTTCGTTGTTACACCTCGAAGCTGGTAACCGTATTTCCGATCCGCGAGTTAACCCGACATTGACGCATGATAAAACCATTACCGGATAAGCTTCGTCGTTTTCCGAGAACGGTCCCGGATGACAAATAGCGATGACAGCTTCCGCTTGGTAACGTGCAATAGCGCCCTGCCCTTGGCTCTGGTATGCCAGACTGAATTTCAGAACTTTGCCGAGAACGCCCGTCTCACCTTAGGTTCGTTTGATACTCCTGTTCAGCAAAGGATCTTTCTGCTGTACTCTCCTAATGTTATTCACACCAGGGTCGTGCTCCATGAGTCATACAGTCAGCCGAGACAAAGCGTCCACATTAACATTGGTAAAACCCTTCCGGTGGAGGACCTCGAACGCTGTATTCCTTCAGGGTCATTCCTCAGCTTAGTTAACCTTGGTGGTAGGTACTTCTACGCAATGCCATCGGATACCACCCTAAAGTGACTTGCATACAAATGCGAATGTTATTTCTGTATGGCCCGCACTATCATCAGAACACCTTTGTTTCCGAGGAATGATACTCGCCTTCAGCGTTAGTCAGACGGCGGCTACTGAACGTTTCTGGACGCGCTCCCGAAATCCTTCGATCTGAATCAGTTCCATTAGCGTCCGTCTGGGATCGGATTTTCAGGCTCTTCCTTTAACTTCAACTTAGTAACTGGCATGCAATGTCAAGATCAGTCTCCCAAACGAAGTTCCGCAAATGAGTTAGGGCATATAGAGGATATGCAATAGATTCAGAGTCTTGTATCATCAGTGGGCGTTAAGGGCGTCAAGGGCCTTGTCCATCAGTTCCTGAAATGTCATCGATGCAATCGCGAAACCGAAAGGCATTCCTTTGTATTGGCGCAAACCCCAATATTCAAAATGTCATTTTTCCTTATCCTCGCCATTCGGTGGTATCCGTTGATCAGGTCCTGTATATCGCTATAGCGCACACCGGCTAGAGCTTCGAGAGTGTTGTCTATCCATGGCAGAGGATAAAGAGCACCCGTCTGATTGAGATTCGAGTTCCGTGAAGCCTTCGCCAGACAACTGTACCGCCCACACGGCTTTTGGTAGGCTCGTGGGCTAACTGAAGCTAACCCCATGAGGGCTGTGAAAGTAATGGGGTACAGTTTGCGAAATCGTTTGACGAACAGGACTTCTTCGTCTTGTTCTATCGCCTGCACATAAAAAGGTTTTCGGGCTGACTTTCAGTCAACATTTAACGTCCACGGTACATAATTCAGTATATTCTACTAGTTGCAGCCCCTCTTTCTTCGATACCCTCGCGAGCAGGAAGGCCCTAAATTGATTTCAAGTGCCCACATTTCCGCCAAATGTGGTGGCCTCAAAGCTGTGCTTCGCCGCGTCCTCTTTGGGGCAATCAGTAGCCTCTCAGTGCCCTCATCCAAGGTTGATGAGGGTACTGATGGTATACTTGGGGCAAGCTGCGGCCGCCAGGCAACGAATCCACCTTCCGCATCCAGCGCCGTCAACTTCGACAATAGGTTACTCGGGTCTCTCTCTCTCTCTCTCTATATATATATATATATATATATATATTATACATATGTAACCCAAGTTGCTGTGGTCGATGGTTGCATTTCGAAAATCGAAATGCAACCATCTCGAATGATTCATAATTCCGTTAGCTATCCAGCGATAACAATAACCGTTCGTAGCTCGTCTGGTACGCGCAGGGGTGGAAATATGTGTTGTCCGGCTTTTACATGCCAATTAAAACGCTTATAACTGAACTTGTACTCAACCCTTGTTTTAAAAAAGTAGTCTCCTTCGGCTTCTACACACTTCGCCCATCGACTGGGGAGCTCAAGAATTCCCTTCTCGTAAAAGCTTTCTGGCTGGGCCGCAAAAAACGTTAATAGCGTCTACCTCCACACCTCTGAATTGAAAAATTTACCAGTAATGCAGTTTTGCAAATTCAAGAAAAGATAGTCTGACGGTGCGATGTCAGGAGAATATGGTGGGTGGGATAATACTTCCCAATTTAACCTTTTAATGGTGCCCAAGGTAGTTCGCGCGACGTGCTGTCGTGCTGGAGTATAACTCCGTGCCTTTTGTTGAGGCTGGGTTGCTTTGCGGTCAACGCAGCGTGCACCGGTTCTAACTGTGCTGAGTAGACATCTGCATTTATAGTATCACCAGGTTTTAAGAGCTCACGATGTACGATTCTCTTGGTAGTTCACCAAACACACAGAAGACGCCTTTTTTGGTTAGTTTTTCTCTTTGTTTGTGACGGCCCGGAACGACCTCGACTTTCATCATCATATTGGACCCACTTCTCATCACAGGCAAGAATACTTTTCAATAAATGACACTTGGAGTGACGCTGTATTAGAGAGAAGCATACCGTCAGAGCATGCGGTATCCACTTCTCGAGCCTGTAGATCAGCCCCATTTTATGCAACTTAATGTCGTGGTCGCTGAAATCCAGTTTCTCGGCTAACAGTACACTACTCATCCAAGGATTTTCCTCTAATTCTGACCGGAGGAGGTTCTTATCTACCTCAACAGGCCTGCCTGACTTAGGCGCGTCTTTCCAGTTAAAATCCCCAGCTCTAAACTATTTGAATCACCTTTCTAAGGTCTTAACAGACACACACGTTGCTCCAAAAGCTTGACGCTATTCGGCAGCCGTATCCACCGCGGCATATTTAAGTTTAAACTTAAATAAGAAAATAGCGCGCAAATTTTTACTGGGTATCTCCATGGCTTTCATGATAAACAAAATGTTTTGGCAGACTAATCGAACGGATTCCCACCTCCGTGAATTTAAGATAGATCCACCAACAACAATCATTCCTAATCTTTCCAATCTCTCTTTCTCTTTCTCTCTCGCCGAAATCGGACAACACATATTTCCACCCCTAATAAATAATAGATATAGAGGGAGATAGAGAAAATGAACCCGAGTAACCTATTGTCGAATTTGTCTGCACTGGATGCGTGAAGTGGATTCATAGCCTGGCGGCCGCGGCTTACGCAAAGTATCCTCAAAAGGACGTCTTGTATTTTAAGTTACATTCTCAGCCTTTTACGGCGTACCGAAGTAATACTTTATTAACGGCTAATGAGCGAAATGGTATCTTGAGTATAGCAGAGTTCCCACCTAATTGCTACCAAACGTAACAAGGTATGCCAATTTAGTACTTTCATTTACAAATCTCTACTGCAGAAACGCGAGAAGAATGGCTTCTCACAGCTTTGGCGGCTTTTCGGGAGAACATCACGGTCGTGACCCTGTACGCTAATCTAGGTGACGAAGGAATTGTCTATGGGCTCAATCATTCAAAGGTCGGTATTTTCTTACCAGCTCCAAACATCATTATTGATCGTTATATCATTACTTATAGCATGCAATCAAATTTTTTTTTTAAATTTTTGTCTAAACAAACTAGTTGCTAGCTTTCAACCTGCTATGATGTTGTCGCCTGTTTGTTATCTAACACAATATAGATATACTGTTAAATCAATATATATTGTGCATACCTAGCTATGGTAATAATTATTTTCATACTATGCACTACGATATAATATCGATCTGCAATGTCCATATCCTCCAAATCTAAGTTAAGAACCATTTTCATTTTGTTCATAAAATGAGGCGGAGGTAATTGTGGCCAGTACCGTCGTTCTGGACATACTTTTGCGGAACCTATCAAAGTTGGTCAACCTTAAAACAGTCATTTACTTCGATGACTCGCCAACACTAAGCAACATGAAGGATCTAGTCGAAAACGACCTTATCAAGCAGGTACCTCTAATTACTTTTGCTGACTTCGAACAATTGGCTAATCGGCAGTCCCGTCATACGCTAATTAATTGTAAGTGCTCTTTTCGTTGTTAATAAATTTCGCATGTCACAGAATTTTAGTCGCAATATGGTCCGCCTAATTTCAATAAAATGCACGTAAACAGAATGAATAAAAATATTTATCAACATTTAGATCATAATGCTAGTACTCGGCGAACAGGGTCTATGTGAAAAATATTCTTTTATTATTATTATTGTCACAAATTACTTTGTGTGATAATAGGCAATCCTGCAAATCAGACTCGGTCATTCTATGGTTGATTTATACGTCATTTAGGTGGTTACAGCGACGCATTTCTCATTCGCACATCATTCATTTGTTAATTTCATATAGGCTAACTATGTGTTCTCGGCTATGTGCATGCGCTACTATTCAGCTGAGGACATCGCAATCGAAAGGGGTCCAACGGCGGATGACGTAGCGATTGTGATGTATACGTCCGGTTCAACCGGGGTTCCGAAGGGTGTGGAACTCACTCATGGGAACATGATTCATGTCATCAAAGGATTTCTCACTGTCGTATCGGAGGTAGCGTGCTGTTCTTCATAGCTTATCATTGTCCAATTTGTATTAAATTTCATACAAATTTATAGACGCTCAAAAATACAACCATATTGCTTCCTAAGCAGGTGGGGAAAAAACTAAAAATCTCTCCTACATTTGCATTCGAAAAATATCTTTGACAATAACTGAGTTGAGGCAAGTCCTATAAATTCACTGTTTTTTTTTATGTTTATCGTGAGCTTTTTTGTTATTGCCCTCATATAGTTACTTGACGATGGCTAAACATGAAGTTATCGTGGCGTGTAGTCAACGTCGTTATTCCCGTATTACTGTGTCTCTGCTCAAAGAATCAATTACAATATTCCAATTACTAAACCGCTGTTCTGGTGTATGCGTCGTTTATTTTCTTCAGGATCTTATACGCGATGGTGCGTATTTAGCCTACCTTCCCTTGGCTCACATTTTCGAACTTCAGATGGAAATGATAGCCATTTCGCTCTGTGTACGAATCGGTTACTCGTCGCCCCTTACGGTGACTGACGCTTCTCCAGGGGTCGTTGATGGACAGAGAGGTGACGTCTCTTTAGTTTCGCCAACGCTTATGGCTCTTGTACCACTGGTACTCGACAGGCTACGAAAGGTAGATGCAGGCTACGTATGTTATCGTAGCCTTTTTTATTTTAAATGAAAGGCTACGAAAGGTAGATATATATATATATATCTTGTATTTATTTCTTTATATATATATATATATATATATATATATATATATATATATATATATATATATATACACAGTTGTGTGCATAAACTTGACGCACCCCCATATTTCAACAAATCGTTATAAAGAATACACATTTGAGGATTGTATTCTGTATCAGATTAATGTACGTGTCAAATAACATACGCATCGCAAAGAACAGCGCATATGACGTCGCATGCAGGCAGTAAAATGTGTCATATTTCGGTTGTGCAAAATAATAACGCACCCTCAGTTATCGAGTGTTCTCGCTGATTTAATTCTCGTCTTCTTGTGCTAATCAGTTCCATGTGGCCCCACCCTTGCTAATTATAACGTCAAAGACTCGGTTTGGCATACTATCAACGAGATTTAGCAGGATCCGGTCGCGCCTCCCCAGGCCTCCAACAACGCCTCTTTTAGTGCTTCCACGAATGTGTAGTATCGATTCGACGCTTGCACTCGTCGGAAAAGAATGCCCCAGAGGTTCTCCACCGGCTGAAATCAGGAGAACATGCTGGTCATTCTAGGGTTTCAATGTCATGCCGTCCTAACCACGCACGTATGCTAGCGCTGACGTAAATTGAAGCGTTATCTTGTTGGAAAAGAATTGGCAGTCCATG
Source organism: Stratiolaelaps scimitus (assembly GCA_019614645.1). Lineage (NCBI taxonomy): Eukaryota > Metazoa > Arthropoda > Arachnida > Mesostigmata > Laelapidae > Stratiolaelaps > Stratiolaelaps scimitus. The sequence goes on from JABWDB010000038.1 coordinate 1,471,435, forward strand.
AAATCTGCTCCTAAACGGTAGTAGGTTGTTGGTCAACATCTGGTGATAGTCCTCGCTATTCATTCGAGATGAGATGAAAGCAAATGAGAGTCTGCCAGAACAGGTGAAATCTCCCCAAACCATAACGGTCCCGCTACCGAAGTTGCACTTCGAGAAGTACCGCGGCTCTTTACGTACGTCATGCCAATAACCGCTAAATCCATCTGACCCGTCCAAATTGAACTTCTTTTCGTCACTGAAGATGATGTGAAACAACACAGTACCTTTTAGATAGATGTGCATCCACAAGATACTCTTTAAAAAACGTTACCCCAATACTCACCAATTTCCAGTCTCTGGCCATATTGTTACGGGCGAAGTTTAGTCGGGCAGGCATGTGGCGTTGTTGAAGACGCGGTCTTGCTTTCATTTGCGCCCGTATGATATTCGGATAACGCTTAATTGTCCTTAAAACTATTGATCTATGAACCTGAAGGCTTAACTCTTGCCTGATTGCTTCACAACTTATGGTCGAATTTGAGGCCAGTCGACAAATGTGCATGGTAGTTCGCTGGCTGATCTTTCGTGGACGTCCTTTAGACGTATTAGTACCCTATGTCGACGGACTGCGTAAATAATTTGGCACTCCGCGACGACTTCTGCCAATTTCTCTGGCAATTACAGCCTGGGTCTTTCCTGCTCGGTGTAAAGCAGTAATAACTGCTTTCTCTGCATCAGTAAGGCTCGAAGCTTGTCCCATGACTAAAATACAGCTCGAGTGCTCAACACAAACTGGATTAATTCAGCGGGGACACTCGATAACAGTGGGTGCGTTATCATTTTGCACAACCGAAATATGACACATTTTACTGCCTGCATGCGACGTCATATGCGCTGTTCTTTGTGATGCGTATGGTATTTGACACGTACATTAATCTGATACAGAATACATGCCTCAAATGTGTATTCTTTATAACGATTTGTTGAAATATAGGGGTGCGTCAAGTTTATGCACACAACTGTGTATATATATATATATATATTTATATATACATACGTTGTAAAATATTAGCTTCGAGAATATTTTTTTCTATAATTCTATAATTTTCAAAATAATATTATTTTTTTTATTCAATTCTATAATATTTCAAAATATTATTATAAATAGTTTTAAGGACAATTAAGCGTTATTCGCATATCATTTTTTATTTACTATATATATATTTTTATTTTCATCACCTGCTGCCGCTACCGCTGCAATGTTAACCAGGGTGTCCTGCAAAATGCGGCGTCGAAGGGCCCTATTTTTTCATCGCTATTTCACTATTGTTTGGAGTACAAGACCTTCTGGATGCGTTGGGGTTTTGGCACGCCACTTCTCGATCGCTTGGTCTTTCGGAAGACGCGCGCGTTGCTTGGGGGAAGACTCAGGGTAAGATGAATAACACTATATAACGATATATTTCCGTACTCACAACACACAGCGAAAAGCAGAGGAAATTATCCTTTTTCTTAGCCCACACGAGGCTACAAGGCAATAATTAACCGTATGCTGAAAATGATGGACGAAGCTCTGTTTCCCTTATTATAATATTTTCGCGAAATCTTAGTGGCAATAAAGTGCTATGAAACATAATTATGAAACATAATATTTCTCGTTTAACTAATTATTCTAAAGCCTAGTTCGCTGTTCCGGGCATTTTAAGTCCATTTCGAGAACGTCTCTCGTCAACTTCTTTCAAAGTTTACGTGAAATACATTGAATCCAGTGACCAAGGTAATTTGTCAAAGTTACATTACTAATTTAGAAACTATACATGCGTTCCGAAATCAACTGCCTAGTTTTGATAATGGTCTACTTTGATGGTTCACACATCCAATTTATTCTCTGGTTACATTCAGAGCTGCAGGTATTCTTCAATCGAGACTCTTATTTTTCTCTATTTTTTGGGAAAGTGGCAGGTCCCAGCCCCACCAGAGTGCAACCGGGTCTCTGATTTCTCTCTCCGCCTTTCTGATCAATTTTAAACATCCAAGCACAGCATAGATATGGCTCTATATTACTGACTCTATTCAGCTACACGCGAAGACCGATGCGATCGTAAAGCGGTCCAACAATGATAATCTTACTAGCATGTTTCAAAGAGCCAACTGAGCGCACAGGCTTAGTGAGCTATTTATTAATTCAGTTGTCTTTGAAAACCTCACATATGCACGAAATATAATGCACTAGTGAAACACGGTGAATAAAATGAATCGATAATAAGCATAACGCATCGTGATTTGGTATATATTTATCTTGTCAAGTACTGGAGCACCAACGCATTGTTCGTAATTGAAATAATTATGACTCAATAAGGTATGACTTTCATTATCATATTGGACCCACTTGTCATTCAGGTAACAATACTTTTCAAAATATTACACTTGGACAATCAAAATATTACACTTGGAACAATACTTTTCAAAATATTACTCTTGGCTGTAGTAGAGAGAAGCCTGTCGTCAGACGGCGGGTCCTCTGATCAGGCGTCAAAGCATGCGGGCATGTTTAAGTTTAAACTTAAATAAGAAAATAGCGCGCAAATTTTCACTGGATACCTTCATGGCTTTCATGATAAACAAAATATTTTGGCAGACGAATCAAATGAGTTTCCCCCTCCGTGATTTTAGGATAAATTCAGCAATTCATGACCTTTCCAATCAGGACGACCTTTCCCCCCCCTCTCTCTCTCTCTCTCTAGCCTAAACCGAACAACACATATTTCCACCCCTAATAAATATATATATAAGTAGGAGCTAAGACGGACCCTAGTGATATGCTAATGGTAACAGGCCTTTGACTTGATATGTGATCTCCAATACCAACTTCCATGATTTCGTGGTCGAAAAGATATGACTGAAAGCTTGTAATTGTAAGCCCGGGCTTAAGGCTCTCATGATTAACAATCCATAAGAGTTACAGACTGTGACAGCCTTAACGTAATATAGGTATAAGCTACATATCCCTCCCTCACAAATATCCCCAATGTAGTCTGAGGTCGAATAAAGCGCGAGATTGGTACTACGCCATTATCGAAAGCCAAATAGACAGTTTGATACTTTCAACTACTGTTTAACGCATCGTGCTAAATAAAGGCGCCAGGAAAGGTGCGGAAGCTATTTATCTGTCACTGGACGTACAGTGCGCCGGTCCTTTGGTTTTATATATTAGAATATATAGGGTTCCTCTGAGCTCATTTATGAATAACCCTGCTTGACTAAACCTGTTGGATAGGCGTGCAATTGGCACTATTTTAGCTTCAATGTTATGTTCAGGTACCTTCAAGAAATATTCATCACTAGGTTAAATGTTGGCTGAGAGTCAGCCCGAAAACCTAGGTTACCCTTAAGTTCGTTTTCGTTATCGATTTCGGGCAATGTTAATCAAGTGACATGTTTAGTTTTTCATCAAATGGAAATTTGGTATTTGTGGGTCGTTGACTGTGTGTTGCCCCATTGTGTTGAATATTCCCAGTCACCTCCCGGCACTATTCATGCCCTATCTAAGCACACGTCGTGAAGGGTAATTTATGAATTCAAATTCAAATTCAAATTCAAATTCAAACAAATGTTTATTGACGGAACTGCTATATACATGCTGAAGGAGAGGTACTTCTCTAGAGACCAAAAAAAACATTAGTTAAGGTGTTTTCAGAGCTAACAGTGTTTTTATCGCGTCCAGCTCTAACTTTGTACCAGGTAGTTTGTCTGATTTTGTTAACATGACGTAGCCGAGACATCGGAACTAACATTTAAATTGTATGGTAAACAAAATACCATTGAAGCTGGACAATGCGTCATCAGCATCCGTTTGTCCATTAGCGTCGTTCCATGTTATTTATTTAAGACCTCTGAACAATTTCTAGTCAATAGGTGCACTAAAGACGTGCTCGTCTACGAGTTGCGGTGCCTCGGATGATTTTTTTTTAGAAACACAGTTGAGGTCGAAGCAGAGAAAAACTAGGAAGTGATCCGGGGGCTAGCCCATTGCGCTCTATGAACCCAAATTTATAGCAGAGCTCTTCCTGCGAACTGATTTTCAAAAATGTTAACGATGTCGATGAATTTCTCTAATAACGAGAAGTGTCCGTACATATCATATTATTACTTCAGACAATCGTTAGAAAGTACAAATCCAAAAAAATATTTTACAGGTATTGATAGTTGGATCAGCCCAAATGTCTCCAGATTCCCACAGATTCGCACGGGCTGCTCTTTGCCGAGACACATTGTACGGTTTCGGATTAACTGAAACAGCAGCAGCAGTGTGTGTACAGCAGCCGGGTGCAACAAGCGAGTCTACTTGTGGGGCACCTATGAAAGGCACACTCGTTCGTCTCGAGGCGTGGCCAGAGGGGGGCTATCACCCCGAAGATAGAGCACAGCCCCGAGGCGAGATCCTCGCTGGAGGTGATGGAGTTGCCAAGGGCTATTTCAGCAGTCCTGAACTTACCGAAGAAGCAATGGTGATGATTGATGGCGTCAGGTGAGACAGCAACTATGTAAATTATTTTGTCATAACTCCGATCGTAAATTATTTTATTACTTTTATATGTATTAGGTGTTTCCAACGATACATTTGGGAGGTGAGAATAGTAAATAACAGTGGAGTGAAACCTCTCGCGCAAGAAAGGCTTGAGGGGGGCTAAACTTTACTGTTAGATAAAGTAAGCATTACGTGTTTTTTTCCTTTTTGCTTTGATAGAAAAAGAAAAGAAAGTATAATATGCACAAAAGGTTATCACAGAACATCAAACTGTGATAAAAATCTTGATGCACTGGTGGCAATTACAGGGAATTACAGCGAACGAAATTCGCCTTTCTTAAGAGCAATTTCGACCCGAGGATTTTTAAAACAGCCTTTTGGTTAGTCTACCGTCGACCTGATTGAGCAGGTTATTGATCTCCTTGCATAGTTTCATCTTACCGTCTTCGTACCCGTAGCCCATACCTAAAAGTAGAACTGCTATTGGTTCCAATGTCATTATTTTTCGTATGAAGTACTTCATGCAAAGAGAGAGACCTATATACTTATTTCACACGGAAGCGGTTCATATGATGTATGTTTAAGGAATATTTAATGATAATAATACCTAACAAACCCATATTACTATATTAACGACTTTATTTTTTACATATACCTAATACCAGTTCAAACATACTCATCTGTCTGGGTTATCGCGTATACGACGGCAGGTACATACGAACTGGTGACATTGGCGAAATAACGGCTCAGGGTGAGCTGCGCGTAATAGACAGAAAGAAGGACCTCTTCAAAGGACCTTCAGGCGAATACGTTGCTTTTGGAAGAGTGAGTAACTTTTCGAAGAGTTTGATTATAAAAAAGTGAGATCCTCCTCTACCTGTTAGATAATGCGACTATAATACATTACTAATGATCGATTTCTCATGGACTACGTGTAGATCTCACTCTCGTAAGCTATGTGACTTTAACGAATGTAAGCATTTTACCCAATAGTAATTTGCGTTCACGGGTACATAGCTTATGTCTGTGTATTCATTCAGATCGAGGCTGAGCTGAAGACGTGCCCGCTTGTGGAAAATGTCTGCGTCCATGGAGATACTCTAACAGGCCGGCTTGTAGCCATCATTGTTGTGAACCAGCTCGAGCTTCTCAGGATAGCCGATCGAGTTGGTAAACGCCGCACTCTCATTGAACTTTGCGCAGACGCAGAGGTGAGGTCAGAGGTTAGAGCTCTTATGAGGCAACATGCTATGATTAAGGTGAGCACAATGGTCTCCGGAAGAAACGCAAGTAAAATCTACCTTTTAGTCCCGTGGACGGACACTTAAGGAATATTTCTGGTCGATTGTAAACATTTCCAAAAAGAAGTTTTAGGTTAAATGTACATTGCAATGAATGCTGGCAGATGGCGCATCAGTTGTTAAAATTAAGCACGGCCAAATGGCAGTTTTCCAATACCAATGTACGTATAGTATATATTATATATTGTCCGCTGAATTGCCGTGCGAATAATGGGCAGCCAGAGTGACAGCATGAACTTATTATATAAGGCGTGAGTCCCCCAGGTCCGATCCTCAGTTGAGGATCCGTGCTTTTTTAAGGTTCTTTGAGTTCTTAATATCATTCGACAACCCAGTTATATTAAGCCTGCGTGAATATCACAAGACATCATTCCCGGAATACGTTCAAAATTTGTTCCCGCCCTCCCACGCATGTGCCGCTGAAAGTTTCCAACACTTGCTTAATAAGAGAAATATTTTCAAAAAAAAACCGTTACCTCCTGTTCCTTGGCAGGGACTCCTTCGTCGTGAAACTCCGTCGTGGGTCGTTCTTGTTCCTGAGCCATGGACACCCCAATCCGGTCTCGTCACCGCCGCAATGAAGGTTCGCCGCCTGGCCCTCGTTAATCATTATCGAAGGGAAATTGACGCTGTGTTCGATGCCTTCAGACACTCACAGCGCTGAAGTAAACGGGCTCTGCAGAGAGACAGAGAATACAAGTTATGTATCATACATTAAACGTTTTATATAACGGGAACAGTTCCATGACAAGCTTTTTAATACGGACACAATAATATTGTAATACGTATATTTGTGTATAAAATTAAATAGGTTTGTTGCATATTCAAACAAATACTTCGAAAATTCATACCACCACGTAGAAGATCATCAAGTGGTAAAAATATCGAACTGAGCTACCAACTATGACAAACTAATATAACATAATAAGTAAAGTGTCGATTCTGTCAATCTTGTACATTTTTAACACCTTCAATGAACATACGGTATCTTTTCTCGACGTTAAACTATTCATTATTTGAGGCAAGTCATAGCAAAGGGATGAATATACAATGCATTGATTGCCAATTCATGAAGACATCACTCGAACCGAGAGTCAATTTAAAATTATAATAAAAATCATAATGAGAACTTCATCAAATTATTTGCTCATATGCAGCAAAGTTTATGTATTGTCAAATCAAAGTCGTGTGTGACATCCGCAAGATACTTGCTCATTATTCTGGTCATGTTCTAAGCAAGACATACAAATTATTTTGAGGAAGAGAATTATTCACAGTTGTTGGTTCGAAAAAGAAAAACCAGTTTCATCGACTTCATCAACTGAGTAGATCAAATCAATCTCTACTTTACTGGTCGGCTCATTCCATAGGTACCCGATCTTGGCCCGATCAGTCTATGATGTGAACCTACGTTAGACGTTCAGGTACATGACAAAGTAGTGCATTGTTATTGCTATATGCAGACCATATCAACAAACAAATAGAGGGTGTGCCACTCTAAAAGACACGTTATTATATCTTTGCATAATAGTCGTACAAAAGTCAGTTGCCCTCAACAATTTAAGGGAGAGATAATACCACACTATATTTTGGAAGGAATCACTACAAATCTTTCCTTCACATTTAGAGTAGATGTTACGTGACCGCAAACCTTCGGATAACTAATGAAATCCAATGGCTTGTTTCCGATAAGAAATCAGTTAAACGGATAAATGAAACTGCTAAAGAAAAATGTGAATTCACAAGTTAAATGTTTTGATTCAAATAAAGGCAAAGAAAATAAAGACCCAGCGAGGGTGCCCGGGTTAGGGAAGCTGACCGTGATATTCAGAAGAATTATGGGGCTTAAGCGCACAGGAAACCACAATAGAAGAGTTCATTGGGTACAGTGGTGAACCCAGAGAGGGCGTCAGTTATCAGAGGTTTTTATTGCACTCAGGGGGTGGATAGTATTAGAAGATAGCAAAAAAGCAGCCATCTCAGAGCGATCAGAGAATGACCACAAGCGGGAAGCTTAGCCTTGATGTCAAATATTTAATTAGGGGAACTAACAGTGGCGTACAGCCGAGTTCGATTTTAATATGGGAAACGAATTGTGGACGAAATTAGCCTTCAGTGTTGAGGGATAGATCGGGAAGTTCGTTATTACATCAATGAATTTAATCCCAGAGTGAATCATATTGGTAAATGATTAAGGGTATACACAATCACCGGCTTGTGACTATGTATAGTTATAAAGGTTTACAGAGGTAATAAGTAGTTTGATTTGAAGGGCTCATTTGTGACCCCCGAGCAAAAACGGTTGCTTATCAATTTCCAAATGATAAATTCATTACGTTTATGGGTAACCATCCGCCCCAGTCGCCTAGAAGTGAGTCATTGGAAGCATATGGGCGTGTTAATTCAGTACTTTCTGTGTTATTTACGTTAACATTCATTATAATGTTCTGTCGCTGCATTTTGACTGACACCTACATCAATTTTTTACTCAAAAATGTGTGTACAAAATGTCTATAGCCAAAAGCAAAATTACTTCGAAATCGCGCTGTGCATCGGATAACGACATCCCTCTGGATGCACCCTTCATACAAAAAGTCAACTAGAAATTGTCATGGCCCTAATTTAGAGGTCTATTATTTTACATATTGAATACAAACATTTAGTAATTAGCTTTCGATTTTGAGAACGCAACTTGCGGTTTGTTAAGGAAGCGATTGATCAAATATAACATTCCCATGTTAATTTCCAGTTCAGGCTGAAATTTCTTCCAGTTTTCATGTTCTCGTAATTGGTCTTTTAAGGCAAACCGCATGCTTCTAAACTCTCAACCATTAAAATATCGTGGTACAATGCATAGTGACCCAGCAATGAAATGTAAGTCAGTCGTGCAATAAGTAAATACATTTGCGCGGTAAAACTGAACATTGGCGATCTTCCGACTAGTGCTTGTAAATCAACTAATGGAATGAATTACCTTGGTACCATTGAATGCGCTAGGGTTTTCAGTGGTGGCAATCGTTGTGCTTTACTGGTCTACCGCATCTGAAGCAAAAGCAATCGAAATGCAGTAGGCACCAGCGATCCACTCGACCTTCATCCGAGTGGAAGTGATGACGATACGACAGATGTAACATTAAGATAAGATACATTCCACCAGCAACGGTTATCTGGCGGTAGTATAATAATAATAATAAGTAGTTATTAAATCGTCGGCAGATGTAAAAATCGACGTCGAATCTAGTGCTGTTGATGTTGTCTTCGCTGCGTGCTTCATTGGGCAGACTTAGCGCGAATATGGTTTTTGAACAGATGCTATGGAACGTGCTATCGTAGACGACCAAGTGAAAGTGATGCAGTGGTAAATTCAGAATTGAATTATGATGAGCCGAAAGCATTATCCCCACCAGTGTCACTATTATTATTATTATTATCTTATGGCCGGCAGCTATTAGCGGCAATGGCGCGTTCAACTCTGTTCGTCCATCCATCCATCCATTCATCATCATCATCATCATTCATCGGTTGTTGTCGTGTGGTGTGCGTTTGTCTATCCATTCATTCATCCATTCAATCTATCTGTCCGTCGGTGTGTCCATTGTGTTTGAGCGCTGTTACAAGCGCCACCTTGTGCCAACCATTTACAGTTGCGGCTCATGCAGCGGCCACTGCAGCGATTGCTATCACTGGCAATATATTATATCACTTCAGCATTACTACCACTGAAATTTTGGCTGAAACATTTATGGGCCCGCAGACCATTCAGTCAACTGATACACATTTTACTTGAATAGATTTCAGCGAATGGTATCATCACTTTCGAAAGCCGAAGGTCTTACCAATGACACCAAACATTCGAAATGCCCCAATAGTAGATCAACTCATCTGCGTATTTGTTGTTTGTTTCTGTTTTGTTTTAGGCACTACTTGTGCCGTTCTCTTGAAATGGGTGCTGCTTCGAACAGTGTCCATGAAAATAACGAGACAACTAAAGAAAATAGTAGCTTCATCAAAATGTGTCATTATATGCGCCCAAGTTGACAAAGACAAAAATCTGATAAACAGAGAAGTAGCTACGGCAAAATTCGAATTGCTGACGATCTCATTTGCTGGCCCTCGCGCTCTCTGAAACAGTCGAAGAATATGGCCACTGGGCGTTATTCAAAAGTTCAGTGATAGGCGACCGACCTCGATTTCAATTATACAGCTTCAAAGTGCCACCCTATTTATTCTCGCTAACGATTCTTCGCGCAGCACTGGCATTCTTTAGAACCAAACAAATTGAACTCAATGGTATCCATTTTGAACGCCAGCCATCATTGTTTCGACATTCGACGAGATATGAATGCGAGAGAGAAGTACTCGATAATGAGCGAGCAGTGATCACTCAGGCCGAGGCAAACACCGGCTTGACAGACAGACAGGCAGACGCTCACCTGACATGAAAGCGTGCCCAATTGAACTAAATAGACCGTTCCAGCCCATATGGGTCAGCTATCCTCTAGCAGCTTAATGTAAGGCAAAGGACAGGAGTGCTGGCAGAGAACTCTGAGGAATTTAATATTTGTGGGTGATGATAGATGATGGATGTTTGAATATGTCCCTTCACCTCAGTTCTCCTCTCCTACTCCTCTCGTTGTCCTGTCCTATCTGGCGCTGATAGGAGGAGATCCTGGAGTCCTTCCTGCCCGTCTGAGTCAACGGACCACGGCGTGGACGACGACGACGACGACGTCGCGTGGAATGCACCTCCCTCCCCACGGCGCCTTTCACTCGTACGCTAGATATATATATATATATATATATATATATGTGTGTGTGTGCGTGGGTCCTCAGCGATGACGGCCGCCAGGATAAATGTGCGTGCTCGTGTGTGCTCCCCATCTACATATCTAACTCTCTGCCTCCCTATCTGCCTCACAGCAGAGAGCGACCTTCGTAACGATGACACGTCCCAGGTCGGTCGTCGTCGTCAACACCACCAGAGTAGCGGTAGTGGCGGTGGTGGTTCTAGTGGTAGTAGTATTGGGAGAGAGAGAGATAGGTTGAAGTATGATGGCACAGTGCAAAGAAACGGAGCGATGGGAGCGAGGAAGAGCTTGAGAAACGACCTATATGAACCCATAACGCTGGGGCAAGGGGAGATATCATTTCACGAAATGGCTTGAAGTGAACGACGTTCTCGAATGATAAGACCGATGGCTGCCCTTTAACAGGTCATCATGGCTGCTCTATGAAGCACAGGCCAAAAGGGCTCACGTCAGGTATCATGCGTCACCTAGGCAGCATCCTGCGGTGGAAAGCTCACCGTAAAGCGGGGAAAAAATGAGGACACTGGAATTCGATTATGAGTTGATTGAGGTGTATGACCGGGTATGTGTGTAGACGCCATGTGAGATAATGAGAGCATATTAATTTCAGTACTAATAGTGCAATAGGATAGGAACACCCTAGAACCATGCGGGACCTTTAGCAGCAGAAGTGGTTAAGATTTTTAGCACTCGTTGTCATCTTCTGTGCATAGTGAACTACTGTTAGGCCAATCATCACGGCTGACCATTTTGATGAGATGTGTTTTTTAAAAGCTCCGATTTCAGTCGTTCATTAGAACAAACCCTATAATAATATAAACGCACGGTGCTATATATTGCTTAATACTTAGCGGTCTGACGTGCCAGTTTTGAAATGATTTTCTCAAACAATAAAGAAGTACTGAAAATGGGGGGCTTGAAATTCGACATTTCCGCGATTGACGTTTTTGCTTTGGCGATGCTTCATAAGAGTTTAAATTGAAACTGTTTTATTGAGTTGATACGTTTTTTACTGGTAGGGTAGATAATTCGGTATCTCAAATAACATATAACTTAAACGAAAATATCGATATGCCTAATATACACACTATAATAATAAACTCAGTGAAATTAGCTTTGTCTCCAGTACAAAACGTGAGTTTAGAGGCTTTCAATTCAAGGGTATCTGATAGGACGACCTCAAATTTCTATGCCTAAGTCGAAGATAAACATAATTCCCAAATTTTTAGGCATTGTATATATCGAGTTTCCATAATGTACCCACCAACATCACATCACCAACATAAATGTTCAACAAACGACAGCAATAAATTCACTCGCATGGTTTCAAGCTTTGTCGTATTCTCCAAGACCTCTCACATGTAATCCATGGTTAAGTGATCTGAGGCATTTCGTCGTTCAATCACTTCGTGTGATAAATCCTATGCGGGAATAGCGTGAATACTTATCATTCGTGCATTATTGGAAATATATGTAGTATCTCCAAATAGCTAAAAGTAGTACCGTGGATGTTAAATGTTGGCTGAGAGTCAGCCCGAAAACCTTAGTAGCATCTCAAAATAGACGCCAGTGATCAAGTTGTAAACCCTCATCGTAAGCATTGGAAACAACGCGTCAGTTTGGACACAAAAAGTTCGACACTGAATAAACAGATTAGTTTCATTTCAAGATAAAGGTAAGTGTTTAAAAAAGTAAGGTAAATATTTATTGGTTAATTAAAAGAACTTTTACAATGCTTAAGTAAGGTGGTCTAGTTTCGTAGAATGATCGATATTTAATAAAACATCCAATGTGCGAGTTGTCAACATCGAGAAAAAGCATTTCCACTGGTTATCGCTTTTAGTTTCGGTCAACATAGGCTCATCTTGAATCAACGAAAAACAAAAAATATGTAACGACAGAATCTTTTGCGATATCATCCGCGAACAAGTCAACTAGAGTGGGGAGCATAGTGACAAGTGTCGGTGAGCTACTTTGGTGAACATATTGTTGACGCTTGTAAGTAATTTCAAAATTTCCCACAATACCCTTAGTTTTTCCCTTGCGAATCTTGTTCTTCAAGCAAACCAATCAGTCCGGAATCAAAAACGCCGATCAAAAGCAGAAATGGTTGACATCCGTTAAACAGCCATCGTTATATATTTTTTGTTTATCGTTGCTTAAATTTAAAGTTATTTAGGCCGGAAAAAAAGGACAGCTGACATCACCACTGTTGTAAGCATTACTGTAGCTGCTGCTGCTGCTGTTGTCTCCACTTAACGTTTGAATGTCTGCAAAAATCTCGACCGTGATAACCAGTTGAAATATTGTTGTGACTATATTCCCGATGTTGTCAACCCGCGCTTCAAATAAACAAACAAACAACCAACCAACCAACTTCACCCCCATCTAACCCCAGTTTGAAATGTACAACCCTGCGGGCGGCGTCGTCTTATCGCCTGCCGACTCTGGCGACGTCGTTGCCGTCAAAGAAAGTTGCACCGCTCAATTGCTGAGCTTGCAACTGTGTCCGTTATGGTGTTCGGATTGGCTGGTCTGGTCCTTCTGATGCCGCTCCTGCTGCTGGTGGTGGTGGTTCAGTTGTTGCTCGGGACGGTCAATTTGAGGGGCGAGGCGGGGCGGGGTAAAGCTGGGCTTCAGTTGTTGATGTTTGAGCGGATCATTAGTGCCAAAGCTCGTAGCGGTAGTTATCCATAGCAGGCAAAGTAGTCACCACACGATCTTGGTCAAAGTTGATACGTGGACTCACGTTGATGTTGTGCTTGCTGCCGCTGCTGTTGCTGTTGTTGTGGTGATGTAACCACGACCACCAACACCAACAGCACTGTATTACCCGCCCCGATTTTGTCTTTCAAGGACTTCCATAGTCGTATTCATCGTTGTAGCCATGGCGAAATCATGGTGGCAAACTTTCAATTTAATTCTCATACATGTAGACAGATCTACAGATGAGCTTCGGCGTGTCTGTGAACTTTATAATGTCTGTGGTCGAATTCCCGTTGAACAGGTACACAATTTAATAATATTGTTATAGCCAGTGCGAATTTATGGGTTCTAAGCGCTTGAAAATATATAGTCCATAGGTGTAACACTGAAAGTGTTATTCGGCGGATGATGGCTTCTAATTTAGCCGAAGAGGTCATCTCCACAGACATATACCGCGACTTGTATCGCATACAGCCCGTACCTGTTGCAAATCTACCCCAGCTTTCTGGGCACTGTTAGGGAAAAGTTTTCAAAGATGTCCCATAAATTGACGATGAATTGTTTTAAAATAGAACGAAATATATTTTCAAGGTAATTCTTTTACGATCCGGCTGGAAGAGTTGTTTGGATAAATGCTTGTGGTGAAAACCCCTGGGATGGCACTCAATTTCTGCAAAAGTTTACTTGAGTGGTGTAATGGTGACGTCAAAGGCTTTCATGTGTATAAGTCGCCGATCAGGATATATTTATATTCAGCGAAAATATTCCAAGCGCTGTTAAGAGAGTTCTTACTAATGTATGCCATGTATATATCCCTTTGAATAAGAGGTGTATTTGTGTTGTGTGTGTGTTTCTGAATTCTAATATGCCCTGTCCTATGTTGCTGTTACCATACAAAGCAATTAAGCCAAACTACATCATACTAAACAAAAACGTGCGCTTGAACAGTTTCGGAGATCATAAACACCACATTGTATTCTAATCGTAAATTGACCCAGAACTTAAGTAAAATTTATTAATTTCCCTCTTATATTCATCTGTATCTCAAATGTTGAACAGATTAATTTCTACGGACTGCATTTCTCTCTCTCTCTCTCTATCTTTCACATTCGATTGATATCTGCCGATCGAGATCGCTTTTGTAACGATTTTCCGCAAGAGCAAACAGCGATAGTAGATGAGGCTCGCGAGAGGCAGATACCAAGAAAAAGCTTCGTTGAAGAGTCTGCTGAGATGAAATTACCCCATCGTCCCGCATCGCCACCGAACAAATCCCATTCTTCATTCTCCCTGTTGAGGTCTTCGCCAACTTATCTCGTCCAACCACGGTTTCCGCACGGTTTGTTTGCATGGCGCAGTCTTGACGGAACTTCCCCTACAAACTACATTCTTCCATATTGTGCCAGCCCCGGCATTCGCCATCCGAAGCACAACACGGAGAAGATTCCGAGTCAGTCGCCAAGTCTCCTATCGCTGTCGGCAAACGGCTACATGGGTATGTGTGCTTCGCCAGGTCTCGTAATAGCGATTTCGGTGCAAGGCGTCATATAGTCAAAGAGTGTTCTCCAGAGGGGCATCTAGCACATGAGAGACTAAATGTACAAATGAAGCACGGAGAGGCTCTTCGCAGACTTTATTACCATTTTCTCTAACTTTATATTTTTATTACCGTTTTTTCTTACTGCATTAGAATTCTACTCCGGTAATCTCAGTAATTTAAATTCACGGTGAATTGATGCCAGAATTGCTTATTAAACAGGTTTAATAATTTAATTATTTGGGGTGTTTTTCTTCACTTTGCAAAAGGAGGTGCATTAGATTGTTGTCGCCTTCAACGGTCAATGGTAGTGATATGCATCTCTATTCATAATAGATAATTACTACAGGACGCTGCAGAATATCTCAAAATCCGAGCGGGCGGGATTCTAAATATGTTGCTCGGACCGATGTCTTCTTGTATTATAATGCCAATCGTGAATAGTATTATATACCCGCTTGTTTGTAGCACGAGCCTTGATAATAATTGAAAAAATGTTGAATGCATACACTTGGCGTAGACCCTACTCTCTGTGTTCTTGTATAATATATATTATTACTTCTCCATTATCGAAGGGCCATGATACGTACAAATGGAGAACAATGCAGATCAGACGCAGTGACACCTCTTACCAATCAGTAATAATTGGCCTCAGAGGGGCTTTGCATGCTCATCTTGTTCTCGATGATGACGGTGCATCGAGACGCGCTGCTGGACTAGATGTACAAACTTCCGAGGCGACATTATCTATCATCAGAGCGAGTTTCGCGTTATGAACACTCGCTCATTCGCATGTTCGCCCGCTAGCACCTCAGTCGCTACCAACCGTGACACGAACGTGCGCGAGTATGCCAACAGGGAGCAACTGCTCGAAAGATAAGAACGATGATGGGTACAGAGGATGCGGAGCAGGAGACGGACGAGATGGAGGCGTGTCTATCTGTATGTGTACGCGAACCCAGTTTTTGCTCCTTAGCGAATGTAGTGTGGAGTCGAGTCCGGCCGTCTCGAACGGCTGTTTTCGTCTCCCCCTCTAGTGGAATTCAATTATACGACCACCAAACACCAGTCGCTCCTCGTCCGCCTTCAACTCGGTCGTCTATCGCACGAGTCTATGACCCTATCACATCTGCTATCCTAATATGATAATATCTCCGTCTTGATCTCGCCATCAACTTCTATCCTTCTACTCAAGGCGTTCTCTTTTTTTTTCCGCGCACCCATTTTCAACGGGTTCTACTACTACTACACGGATCTTGGGCAGTCATTCAGAATGCCGCCGCCGCCGCCGCCGTCGGCACCCCCAACCGCCGAGGTACAAAATCACCAGCGTTGACATCCCACCCACTGCGACTTGATATAGGAGTGGGGAGGGGGCGTGATACTTACCCTATTAATATTAAATGCACATGTATTCGCAATGTATGTTGCCGTCGATGACCAAATGAGCCACGTTCCATTTTAGACGGTTAATATAATCA
This sequence comes from Stratiolaelaps scimitus, assembly GCA_019614645.1. Taxonomy (NCBI): domain Eukaryota; kingdom Metazoa; phylum Arthropoda; class Arachnida; order Mesostigmata; family Laelapidae; genus Stratiolaelaps; species Stratiolaelaps scimitus. Next base: position 1,487,775 of record JABWDB010000038.1, read on the forward strand.
ATTTGAAAAACACCACATAATGGGCAGGGAGAGAAACTGCGAAAATTGCGAAATCCATCCCCTTTTTCTGGTCTAATGCCCATATGTTATTTGCTATTGTCTATCTATTCATTATGACCATTAAACTCTCACAAGAGGAGGTTTCACAAGCAGCGAGCTGGCACCACAACGTCGCTACTGCAACACTGATCATAGTTGAATCGGATTATTACGCAGTGGTGGAATGAGTAGGAACGCGTCGTTTCCCTCGAAATCTTCCCAAAAGTGACCCGACCCCTCATACTTTTTAGTTGGCTATAGCCATCGACCGAATAACTCAAAGTACACCCGAAGGAGCGTATTCGTCGAAAAATAAATGCACCTTACGGGCGTTCTGTACATGCGACACGGTGAAAAATACAAAGCGTCAGCACCAGCAGTAATTATTTGATTAATAAATAGGGCGTGGTACGTTTATTCTGGCTGTGCATTTGTTCTTTGTTCAAACTATTGTAGATTTGACACTGGACTTCGCGCTACATACACACAGCCCCGTATGCGGTCTCAGATCTACGGAAAGGGGTGCAGTTAATCCTATGTCCAGCGAAATCAACGGGATCATGATTATTGTTATTACTTTTCCAATTTAATTACTATTTGGAACAGTATTTTATGCATGTATGTACGTTATGCATGTATCAGATACAACTCTCCTTTAATTTCTTCGCATGGATTTTCCTTCCAACGTTTGTCGTAGTAATGCTATACAAACGCATATTGAGTGTAAGTAATCCTCCCATAGACTGAAGTAAGCTTATGCAAGCCTACAGTCAGCGTCCCTAGCTGTAAAAAGCTGGAGGGCGCAGGTTCGAGTGCCGTGACGTGGTGATATATAGACGACTTAAGAGTCGTATAACTGCAGTTGCGTTAATAGACCAATAAGAAATTTACATGGGTGCGGAAAATATTAAAAATGACTCTAGTACAGTTTAGTTCTATTTGGGAGTTGACGAGACTTGACGAGGAAACTCATTACTGAAATCAAAGTATCTGTGAGAAGTCCTTTTCATGCTAAAAAGCTACTATCCGCAAATGAATCCGAGTAAACAATTAGTGAGTACGAGCACAAGGATGAGAACAAAAGAGAACCGAAATACGGGAATAGAATAGGTCGGATTTTTCGACTGAAGTTGGAATTTGATGGATGGGTTATAATGTGCAGATTGAGTGGCTGTTATCACTCGATGCCGGTAGTATTCTTTGTCCCTACTGTTAGTGGTAATCTCGTGGGAAATCAACCAAGCCTCTACCACAGAAATAATTACTCATTTGCTTGGTGGATAGATAACCTTGTCATCGAACACAAAGTTCCCTCATCTCTTTAGTGCCTATTATCTATTAAGCAAATCGTTTGTATCATTAAAACTACGAAATACACTTATTATATTTAACTTCGGAAATTTAACATGCGTTATTTAATTAATTTTGAGTGATTATGCTTCAAATAATAGAGAAATCTTGATATTGAATGCTACCGATATAGTACGCTTGGGCATTACTCTTTAACAATTTGTATCTGTCATAACTTGGTATTGCAAAGTACCGAGGAGATGTTTGTAGCATCTGCATGCTACGAGCTATTGTCTGCAGCAGGCGGTGCATTCAGAGGTCAGTATGTTTAGAGAGCAACAATATTCGAGAACATTAGAACAAAGCCTGTCGTCTATTGGGCCTCACTTTACTAAGTCTATGTATGTATCTCATAGATGAACGAATAGTGAGGGTTTAATCATCAAAAGTGGAGTTCACTTCAGAAAACATGGCCGCTGTATTCATTCATACATCCTATGAGCATCTGCCCGCACGCATCCCGTTCACCCTCACTGATTCGCCCTTATAGATATTTGATCAAAGGTTATTATTGATGATGAAGAGGAACTTTTAGTCATGTCTAATATATGCTGCGTGCTGTCCTAGAGCCAATGAATTCAGCAGCAGCAAAATGTAGGTGGGTCGGCAGGCAAGCAGCATGTATGCAAAGCGACAGCAGCGCTACTAGTCATCTGAAATACTTTCATCTATCTCGCCACCGCGTCAGGGGAATGCACCAGTTATCGATACTGTGTCCCGAAGTGTGCTGTGCTACGGTACCTATAGCAAGCGCAATCGCAGGGCAGCTCGATAGTACATTTTTGTTCTATTCTGCAAAAGAAAGACAATAGCGGTCAGCCTCTATAGAGAGACTGAATAAACCACACCCATGTTTGTGGCGCCACATAACCATGGCTAGGCTGGCAGATGTGCTTTGTTTCAGGGAAACTTTAGACAACAGCAAACATTGTAGAGGGTTTTGTTTAATGTTTCCTTGTATGAAACGGCAGCTACATGCCATCATACTATTTCATACGCTCTACATAATGATCATAATAAATTATCGTGGCCATGTTTTGCTAGGCTGTACGCGGTAAACGAATATTCATATCACACTTTGTTGGGAAGTGTACGTATTGTTCGAATTAATGATCAAACATTTTGCAATCATTCAATGTATAATATTATATTTATATGATTTGTGAAAAATTCCCCGTGATATTGCACTTCCAATCACCGCTGTCTTCAAAAGGTCTAACCGTCGGTCAACAACCTTCGAAACACCATTTGTCATAAGAGACTTCAGCCGCCATGCTCTTGCGCACCGCTTGCCTGCAGTCTGGGGCTCACTACCTCGCGAAATTAGAACCCTTACATCATCAAAGGTGTTTGCGCGGGAGGTCAGAAAGATTGTTTGTAAATAATTTAGAGGTGTCCTTTGGGGTATACTTTAATGAAACGGAACAGAGAAAGTCTGTTTATTTATAATTGCGATTAATGTATAGACTGAATATAATTTGTGTGGGCGTTGCCCCTTGTATACTGTTACTTTTATGATAATCAAAACATTGATGTAAATAATTCCGTTTCCAGAAATCGGTAGCATTTGAAATAATCCATGAGACGACACTTTTTCGCTATTATTTGTACGAGAACTTAAGCGTTGTGATACGACTGCAGTTCCGTTAATAAACCAAACCTTGTATTGTATTGTACTGACTGTCAGACAAGTTGACTCTGGCGTGCGTGTCACAAGACAATTTCAAATATGTGTTTGACGCTAATTGTTAAAGAAGAGCTGATTCCAAAATTGAATAATGGCAAACATACCGCATCTTTGAGGTTCATGTGAGTCAGAAATTTGATGATATTTTGGTTTGTAGCGAAATTTCACGAGATAGAGTTACTTGGGGCAATCAAGGTTTTCTCACCTTCACTAGAACATTTATGAATAAGCGAAATAATCAGCTCGTCTTTCTATCACAGCTTCGCATGTCCTAGAGTCCTAGGTTTTCATTCGGTCAGAGATTTTAAGAAGAGTCGGCTGTCCTCTAGTAGAAAACCTTGTCTAGACTTCTTCTTATTCTTTCTATTTCATTTTCAAATATACACTTCCAAGTAGAGGTGTATCTGCAGAAAATGGAAAGAATTTAAGCACCGAAGTCGACAAACTAAACGGTTAATTTTTGATAGGACAGTTCAAGTTCGCCATCACCTTGTACCATCAAGCCAGGTAGCGTGGTGCATTCGCGTGCGCCTTATAACCGGAGAAGACGGATGTAGATGAACGGGTTTGACCCACTCTATTGCACATTTGTATTTAAAAGGTGTCCACCTTATGAAGCATCGTCAAGGCCGTGGACGTTAAATGTTGGCTGAGAATCTGCCCTCGAAATTTAGTTTAGCATCTTGCACCACATTTCTACCATTTGTCCATAGAAGAAGTTATGATCACTATTGTGACACAGCATACCATCGAGGCTAGGCAAAATAGCCAAAAAATGCATCACATTTTTTAGGTAGCTCAAATATCACATCTTGTTGATCATCACTAAATTATATGCATTGGGTTAACTTACATGTAACGATACACACATTGGCACATACATAACATTCGATTATTCGATATTTTAGTTTCCATTTTCTTAGTTGACATTTTGGCAGGAGAACGAAATAGGAGATTCTTGGGTGGCTACCTTGAACTCACCACGGCACGATAGGCTACTCTCACTAGCTAGAAAGGTGAGTAGTCCGGTGGAAACTTGCCCGGGTTTCCTCGGATGCACAGATGATCTCAAGGAACAAATGTGCCTGGATGAAGCAGCTTATCCCGGACCTTCGCATAGGGTATGAAACGGATGTCGGGGAGCTTAGCTATAGGACCACCCAGATTCAAAGGGTCATGGTCAGTTTCTGGTGTTCCTGCATCATACAGGCAAGGCTCATCGGACTTCTGCTTGCTGTGTCCCTCTACTGAGGCGGGTGCCTTAGCTCGTACACTAACCCGTTGCGGGGCTCTACAGGTGGTGGGGGTGAGGTGGGGGCAGAATCGCTGAGAGCCGGTCCGGTAAAATGGATAGTGGTCTGCATGATTTAATCTAGAGAAAACTGGGATTAGGCAACAATTTGGATGGGTTCACTCATGAGCGCGGGGGATCCACGAAGGAATAGGTTCGGACAGGATTCCCGTCGAGGCGGTCAGGGACTGGCGCTGAGAGAAGGATCGGGGGAAGCAGGGGGGACATAGGAGTGGTCCGGCTTCAGTCCCTCCCCCAGACATAAGGAGAGTGTAGGCAGACCCCCACAAGGAGCCCTCGATGTAGTGCCTCTGGCTTTCCGAACCATCTGGGCTTGGGGGCAAGTAGGTTTTTTGAGTCTCACATTCGTATTGACGGACCGCTCAACATGCATATGCATCATATATTCGCCCCGAAAACATCATTCCGTCGCCCCGAAAACAAAAAAAGCTGCCATTTCCGAGAAAACCACTGGCTAGTTCTAGTTACTAAAAGATACATTAAAAAAATGAATGAATCTTTGGGGAGCACACAAAGATAGTGTTGTTATTCTCACGTCAACGGCTGCATTTCTCAAAAGTTCTTCTTTTATTTATTTGGGTGTTTTTTTAGCTCACATAGCCCCACCTTCCTCTAACTGTTAATATAATAGAAATTTGCTTTTTGTTGAACTCTACCTGTGTACATTTAAAAAAGAGCACTTAGACAGTGTAGGTCTTCTTCTTAATTTTGCACATGTCAAACAAATATGTGTAGCATGGCTGGGCTCGAACCAGTGATGAATTCACGACCTAGATTCTAAACTTCACACATTCACTTCGAGTTTGATGGGCTAGCTCCTCGACAGATACGCGCGTGTTTATATCAAATATCGCAATGAGACAGCGAATGGATGTGAAAGCACCAACGCCCGACTGCCGTTATGGCATTAAACAGATGGGTCAGCCAGGTTCGGGCGCAAGCCGATAGGGTTTGAAAGTCGGGTGTTGGTGGGTCAGGGTCGAGGTCTCTGGTGAATAGACATTAAGGCAGCTCAACTCAACGCAACGCCACGCCACAAATGAGACTCACTCATAGGGACTCTATGGAGACAGAACAGACCGGGGGAGAAAGAAGGCGTAACATTTCCAACATTACGAGACTCAACGAGAGAGAGAGAGAGAGAGAGAGAGAGAGAGAACGCATGCGCGAGTGTAAATTTTTCACGCATCTGTGGCGCTAAGATAAGTAGTGCCACCACCCCCAGGGTTAGGACTTGAGAGGGGGGCGACATGGTCCCGTGACGGTCGAGAAACAACATCCCGGATGGAAGTCGAAGTGATAGAGAGAGAGAGAGAGATTCGGGAGTGTTGAGGGAAACGAAGATGCGTATGAAGGGTGAAGAGTGAAGAGAGAGGAAGAAGAAGAAGAAGAAAGCGGGATCGACGTTCCAACCGTCCACCCGAAACGAGGACACCGTGGCTGCGCGGCGACCCGCACTCTGTCACATATATATATATATATATATATATATGTATAGGACGCAAGCAAACATAGGAATACTATGTAGCGCGCGTAGAGTAGGCGCTAGAACGAATTGTATTATATATTATAATAGACTCACAAGGAGACACCCCCTACGAGTCTCACTGTTTCTGCCAGCCAGCGCTCTCCCATCTGGGGTCTGCGTGTGTGTTTGAATATGTGTATTCGTATATTTGTACAGGAAGAGCCCTGGAGAGCAGTGATATTCACTGCTCTCAAGCATAGCAACGTGACGTTTGGTAACTGCAGCCAGCGAGACAGCGAGAGTATGGTAAGCGATGGCGGGAGGGGCGAACGGCGGCGGCAGCGGCAAACTTTAAATGACAATTATACGAACCATTGAACGCGAGCAAGCCCAACCCTCGCTGCTTTGAGAGGGCAAGGCCCCATGAAGTTGAGCTGACAGAGGGATATATTTAGCTGGCGTTAGAAGGCAGCGTTTGAGAGTAGAGAGAGAGAGAGAGAGAACGAGTGAAGCAGAATGTTGAACGACTTTAGTGCAGGAGAGTCAGCAGCCCTGCGGGAGTGACCGACGACATGGCTATGCATAGCGCAGTATCGTATAGAAAAGGCGTCTGTGCGCGAGCTTGAGCACGACGGATATAGAGGAGGAATACAAGGGATAGATACAACAAGTGTTGTTGGAACTTCATAGCGAAAAAAGAAGCTACAAGAGGCATGAAAGAGAGACAGAGAGAGAGGGCAGGGGGTTGGGGGGTTGAGCCGTGGAAACAGTGTTATTGTTGTTGTTGTTTCCTCATGGGACGTGTCGTCGTGGTCCTCGGCCGCGCGCGGTCCAGTGCAATGGCGTGCAGTGACTCCGCCATGGTGTCATTCGTGTTCCGTAGCTGCCGCAGTCACAGTGGCAACAGCATGCTCTCACGCGTGCGGAATCACTTGAGAGCTCCCACACGGGTCCTTCCAACCCGCAGTGTACACGATCTTTGGGTGCAGCTTGGCACTTCAACCAAATTGCCTTCTTGCTGGTCGCGCACATACGGCTCCCCGTGACGTCGCCTAGGAGTAGTAAGCAGCAGCTAGACGGGAGCAAGCTAAAGTCATTATGTGGCCTAGTGATTAAACTCCGTTTTTGTTTTTCTCTCTCGCTCTCTCTCCTTCATTTTCTCTCTTTTATTCGGTTTTATCCAGTCAATTTAATTGTTGATGCTGCCCCGACGTCGTCTCTCTGTAGCCCCTCTTTGTTTTTGCTTTTGGATTTTCAACTATTCACCTTCATGAACGTATGTTGATCTTCTTCAGGAATACCGCGTACACAATTATCGCTAAGTATTTATAATCAGCAGCAGCATGATGAAGACGGAAAGGCGAGGTGCAACTACCGGAAGACGATATTGTTGAATCGGAAAGCAAGATGTTGCTAACTCTCATCACATGATTTGTTCAGAAAGAAAGATCAATGATTGATTTGATATGCGTCCGCTTGCTATGACTATTACGCATATAACTATAAGAAATCGATAGCATTTTACTCTGCTGGATTTTTTGAAAGAATGAATGGATCTTAATGAATTCATCTCAGGTAGGATGTAGATTCCGCGACAGAAAGATAGCTCGTCGTGAGAGGCGATCCATCCGTTCAGCAAGTTTCGGCCGCAAAAACTGCTACCTCTGTACTGAAGTGTGTTCCCCGTAGGCCGTATTCCCTGGATCTCAATAGGGAGTGTCTGGAATACACTGTTCATTATAGAGCACGCCCTTCTGATCAGGTTAAATGAACAGCATCCTAGGTTTAACCGCTCTTCTTTACGTTGTGGTTTATCAGAGAAAATTCATTTTTCCTCAGTCGGAAGCTTTTCTAGCGCATGTATACAACGCAATATGATATTATCTACCGGAATACTCACATAACCCTAAAACTCCATGCAATGAACTGCAATGTCAAATCTTGAATAAATCGTTTGATCGAAAAGCGAAACCTTAAGTAAAACAAATACCTTAACGTCAAAACAATGCGACGAATCTATTTTAGCGTATAGTGACATTTATATATAATAATATCACAGAAGGCCAACAGGAATTGATAAGACATAACAGTGAGAAGCACAAATTGTTTGAAATCATTCAGCATGTTGACTCGATAAATTCTCTTCCAAATTAGAGGATTTGAAGAGGAGAAATGTACTGTAGTAATAATAAATTTCTTTTAGAAATAATTAACAAATACCATATACTAAAGTTCCGTTAGTATGTATGTACAACATGCATTCTCGTCACTACCAAAACAAAAATAATCAATACATATTGTGCGGCTCAGCAGGGCCTCCGACCGTGTTCTGCTTTCATTTTGTATCGATCCTGGAATCACATTAATCCTCGTCATTTGTTATAGAAATTAAAGAGTTTTAATGTATAAAAGAAAGATTCCTCTGAAAACTACAAGCGTCTGCACCTCTTTCAGCGCATACGAATCTGACGAATAGATACATTAGTTCAATTACAAAAATGATCCTGTGAGTTACAAGTTGACAGCCAGTAAGGAACACAAATAATTGATATGATTTAATGACAGAGATAGCATGTTGCATCTGAAGAAAGAGAGTAAATAGCATTAATTTTGTAGGTTTATTTCTCCAAGAGTCTAGTTCATATTTTGAGAACAGAATACGTTTATTATAATTTATAAAGAAATTGACCAAAATGGCCAACACACTCATCCGACTGCACCTGTGTTTTATTCTATTTTATGAATCAAATACATTAAACCGAACTTCACTAAACTCAATGCAGTTCGAATTCACAAATTTTAAATCCCAATATGTATTCTTCTATTTGGCTGTTTTATCAGAGGTTGTTCCATCACGCCTTTATCTATTAGCACATGCGTGATCAATCACCAGTTTGTATATATATTATTTTCGCTTTTGTAAAATAGAAGCTCAATGTCCACACATACGTAGCGTTTCCAACCAAGGTTGCGTATATTCGTGGCTTTGAATTGTATTTGTAATTACAAATCGGAGCTCCAATCGAGAAGTATACTTTTTGAATTTCTTAACATGAGACAGCATGTTGGTTACACAATTCTCCATACCACCCCAAGGTACCAATTATAAGAAGCCTCCATCCCTGTGTCTACATAATGAATTCAAGCGGATTCTACAGTTAAACAGCGCAAACGAATTAACTGTTACTGACACGGTGAACTTTTGGACCTCGAGAAGTTCTCGTTTTTCCTTTGTCATGTACCTTCTCAGCCGCAGGGCGCCGTAGAGTTATTATCTTTTAACATAGACAGGTCCTGTTTCTTTTTCATACATATACTGTAATGCAAACTGAATAAAACAGCACTTTGCTACGATTACTTTTTGAATGATGACAACCATTGAAATTTCTTTTTTTCAATCTACACAAATATCACAAAAGAGATTCTTGAAAAGAAATTTTGGTGTAAAGTAATAGGTATTCCTATTTGGAGAGAGATTTTCCAATATCCAGTAGGATCCCGTGAGAAACCTTGCACACTTCTTCCCAGACGCCAACACTAACAAAGCTCGAACAGCATCAAGGGAGGTTAAAGGTAGGATACATTCTCATTTCTGTGTAATTAATTTGCATCGAGTACGTATGAATGATTGAGAATCCTCTTTGTTCACGGTGCACTATCACTATTATTAATACACGTTCACTGGTACAATAGTTACCCAAATTATATGAATAATCGAAAGTAATGAATATATCTACCACTGCTACTGGACAATTATTGCAACAGAAGAGGAGAGAATCATTGTTCCCACCAGATGGTACATAGCAAACATTGGTACGTACTATACCTTCGAGATATCCAAAGAAACGAACGAACGAACAGCTATAAGCAGACCACGTTACGCAACTCAAGGTGGACAAAGTTATTCTCTCACGCACTTGCCCCACAGTTTGTATCAGCTGCGCTTGAAAAATTTGTTTCTGGTGGCTGGTGCTGTCATATTTTTTTTTATAACCCGAACCAGTCCAATACAACATTGTCAACTACTGCACCAACTCACCTTCAGGAGCCCTCGTATGATCACCACCATCTAAACGTAATAATAATAATAGTAATAAAAAATAATAATAATAATAACTACAACAACAACAACAATGCTTACCGGCTAGCGACACAACAACATCATCAACCTCGGGCACAACTAACTTCAGCAACAGCAACAAAGGCAGTGTGATGTCTGTCTTTTTCTCCGTCTCCGTTAGACCGTGAGCGCGCCACCGGGGTGCGTACACCAGACATAGCAAAGACCCGAGCCGAACAGCAGAAGCTAACTTACCGCCTCCCGATGGCAGCATTCGTAAAGCCCGAACGTCTGTGGCTATATCGTGGACATGTTCACTATTTACGCGTATGACCATGAACTTTCTCGGAGGGGACGGATGGTTGGCTAGGCTACCATAGATAGACAGACGTTTACCTCTTCTCAGATGGTGCTGATGTGTTCATTCGCCATCGATCAAAAGTTCCCGTCAGTCGAGATAAAGCATAGTAATTCTTTTCGTATGTACCAGCAATAATAATAATAATATGTAACTTTCGAGGTAAAGTTCTATATTGGTCGATTATGATAAAGCGAATAATTCTGTAAAGAATGAACCATGTATGATACACATATCTATGTCAGACAGATAACAGAGGCAGGTATGATACATACGACTTCTGTATTTTATTTATTTGACTTATTTTGCATTGGTTTGAGATAGACAAACTACTTTCAAGAATACGTAGTTCGAGCGAGAAGTCGTAATTGATACATATTCACAGCAATTGAATTCATGACACATTTAGACAATGGATATTTTCTATATCCAGACTATTCTATATATAGGCCATTGATATTTTATTTTATTTCATTTTTCCAGGGTGTAAAGGACGAAACCGAAGAGCCTGCTCATCTACTTCGACCGGTTCCGTTACGCCTCGTTACTTCTATATTATATTATATTATATTATATGGAAAACTATTTTTTTTTGTTTTTTGTTTTACAAGTTCCTAATTCCTCCTAATACAGATAAGCTGTTAGTAGATATCTCTTTTATGAGATGCCGAAGGGACACACCACCATATAACGCCATGTACACTGAACTTCGAAACATTTAGTAAAGAAAAATGCGGACTCCATTGTGCATGCTATGCATGAGACGTTTGCGACAGACGGTGGAGGAACATTGAAGAAATATTTGACAGCCGCGCGCTCGATTGTTTGTTCATTCGTTCTTTTTTCCTTTCTTGCTGGGTCCCCTAAGCCAGTAAGTCGATTAGGTGCCAGCTTGGGTTCACCGCAAAGAAAGGCCAAGAAGATTACCACCTCTCTCTCTCTCTCTCTCTCTCTCTCTCTCTCTCTCTCTCTCTTCGAACGACAACACTCGTGTCTCTCCCGCTGTCGGCTAATAGAAGACCAACCAACGGCTGCTCCAACGGCAATCTGTCGGGAAATAGAGAGAACGAGAGAGAAATATCTCCGCGAACTCGAATTCACCCACCAGTCAATTTCTCATGCGGAGAGATCATTGTCATGGAGATTTAATGGGGTTTCGTCGGGGAATGCTAAAGGCATTAAGTTCCCTTCCCTGAACAACAACAATAACTCGTCGGGAGGCTAAAGCTTTCGTCGGCAGATTTTGTTTGATGCTCTGATGATTCAGCATTCTTGACTAATTTATCCAGTTTAATAGATGATATTGTTGCTTATTAGTCAAGTTTTCCAATCACTTTATTATACCATCAAGTTTTCCAATCATTTTATTATAGCAACGTGAACTGATATCTATGGACATTATATGCCGAAGAGCAAACGCATGTGATGCAACCTTTTCAAGTAATTACATAAAGAAAGTATGACAGTGTATGTATAGTATCGAATATTATACACTGCACATATAAATATATTTTTTTTCTTGTCTATGTCGGCATCAAACACATGATGGTATCTTCTACTGCACGACGATAGATAACAATAAAAATTAGCAAAAGGTGTCCACTGTCGCAATGTGTGCCAACCCCAGTAATAAACAGTCAAGTTTTGTTGGGGCTTGGATGACCTTTTATCGTCCATTACTACAGCCAAATCAATCTTTGCCATCATGTTGAGATGTGGCGCGGTACGATAACATGATCACGTAATATATATTGTATGCTAAATATGCGGGTGACGTAAATTATTACATATACAGACAAATAAACGCAATCTGTGAGTATCGTAATTGGGCTGTTCGTCATGAAACCATATAATTTCTTTTCGTTTTCTTATCTATTGTCTAATAACTAAAGCCATAACTTCTATGCTTTTAGATCATAGAATCGGTAGTTTTATACAGACGCATTTGTCATTCGCAGGTTATTTAATAGTATAATGTGAATAGTCATTTTGAAAAATAAAATACCACAAAATACACTTTACTTATATCAACAAGGTAGATATCGAAATATGTAATGTATATATACATTTGTTATTTGTTTTGTGGTTTAAACATTGGTCCACATTTCTGAAGAAGATTCTCCCCAACATAACTTTGAAAGATTTCGGGAGCGGTGAATCAACCAATTTCAATATATAACCCAAAGCCGCTCGAACGGGAATAGCTACACCACAAAATTGGTAAGCACATTTCATTATATAATAATACAATATATACACCCTTATTTCGGTGGAGTAGACATTTATCTTGAATATACTCACTAATATATGCTCATTATGCTAATGATGAACACTGCATTCGACCTGCGGCACACAACTGACCCGTGTACTTGTGTATGACTACCCTTCAATGATTCACTTTCCCGCTTAATTGTCCCCATAATAACCACCAGACTCATGCGACGGTGTTCAATTACTAATTCCTATATTTTGCTAATTTGTCCCGTGATCTCCAATGCAATTAGAACGAACGACAGGTAGAGATCACTCAGCGACCGAGATTGGACCAACAAGATCAACTCTTCTACTCATCCTTTATTTATATTGGAGACTCGTACGCGGGACGCCGGCCACGAAAGAGTGACATGCGATAAAACTAACATTTACCATTATTATTATTATTATTTATTAAATTAATAACAATTTATGGAAATCGATGAATGACAATTGTACTCATTTATGCCTCTCCTGACAAACAGATCATCCTTGCAGCAAATGCCGCTAAAGACAATACCAACGCCTGCTATATGCAGAAGAAAGGCAGCGATGGAAACGTGGTATTAATATCAGCGTAGCTATTGCTCGCTCGTTGTTGTCGCTCCGAACCAGTAATGAACCTCTGGTGGATCCATTGCCTTTTTCGCAAGCGGTAGATCTCAATCTATAGTTTGCCACGATCGCGTATAGCCTGCTGCTGAAGTCAGCTTCGTTGCTGCCCCATGGACCGTGTAACAATTGTGCATTATGCAATGACAGAGCAAAGATAACGAGAAGGGCTCTTCTCCATTGGCCAATAGTATATATATATATATATATATTATAGAATGTAAACGAACGCTAAACCTGTTCGGACCCTCAGTTCGGCCACTGCAAAGAAACGTGTGCACATAGGAATACAATGACAGTAGACGTTGATTAATTCTTGTTTACAAATCGTATCTAGCAACCGCTTAATACAGTTAATATTTTAGGACCCGCTTCTTACAATATGAGTACACATTATATTCGAAAGGATGTGTTACGCCTGGTAAGGTGAAATATCTTTAATAGAAGTTCAACTTCGATTCCATATTCGCCGCAGTATTTTTCCAGTCATTTGCCTTTCATAGCTATAAATGATGGGACAGGACAGAGTAAATATTTAAGTGCAACCAACTTCTAAAATAGATTAACCATGTCATAAAACAGGGAGAACCAAGCAAGCACCGATTCCAGTCAAATTAGAGACTGACCTGAGGGTTGAATCTTAAATTACCGACCTACCAAAAGTATTGAAAACGTTATCAATCTATTTGTAGAAAAGGGGCAACTTGTGCAATTGAAAGCCACTTATTAATTCACTAACGTATAACTAAAAATGCTTCGCATACGTTTTCGATTGGGAGGATACAACTATGATGTCTCCTTAGGATTCCTAGTTGCAGATAATGGTGATTTCAATCGCAGAACGTTCAGTAAACATACAGCCTCATTAGGGAAACTGTTTCATCTCCCGCCGAAGACTGTGGAGTGGTTCAATCATGCAACATCACTATCCCATTCACTGCCTAGTCTTTCGTCGATCTATCATTAAGACGGGGTTATTAATATTAATCATACAATAATTTTGGCCAGCAACACGTCATTACCACGATAATCATTCGTTCATCGTTTATTCCGGTTATCAGTTTCATCTCTTCGTTGGCTAACTGTTGATCAGAGAGCTCATTCTTCGACAACGACGATGACGACGTCTCGCTTCGCTTCAATGAGCAACATGGAGGCACATAGCTTCAATGACTATCCAACAAACCTCATGTCACTGACTTTCATCACAAATTTTGTTCATCAGGCAGATATATGCTAACGCCATAATAAGTGTCCGAAGCAATAACTATTCCGTGACTGGAAACCCTTCGCTAAACAAAGTAAGGAGCCATTCCAGTTAGTAAGTTGGAGTTCCAATATAAATAACAACGTGGACTTTTCCCACCGTGTGAAACACGCTCCCAAGTCTTTGCAAGGGCCTATGTTTCTTTCCTCTAATAATTAATGTGTCGTAAGACTAAATATAACTTAAGGAACATTTAGATAATCGGCGATGATCGTTTGTCGCAATCTCACACTGTTATGAAAGATTAACCAACCATTACTGGCCTCTGGGAAAATTGGAGCTAATAGTGTCTATTTATGATTTTTTAGGCATCCGGACGGCGGACTGACTTCCTGGGTGCCAAAATCTTCAACAGTTTGGCCCCACCTTGGATTTCGATTTGTATTATAGAGAGTCTAGATCTATGCCGCACATCATTCCTCCTATAATGGAATACACTTATTTAACAAACCGATTATTCGAGGAAATCACTTTGTGTCTCATAAATAAAACTCAACGGGTTGATGTCGACTTGTCGGCTATTAGCTAAAGTAGTTGAATATGGCGTAGAATACTAAATGTAGAAAACGTCTATCAGTTTAATGCAAACTACGAGCTATACAGTGATAAAGGCCAATAAACAAACATCAAACACAAACAAACACAACTAGATGATATCAAAGTAAAAGAAAGGCACATTGAGCCTATTGAGAAATATTCGTAGCTATCTCATCCTCGTCGTATTGGTGACCAAAGTGCCAGTTCACGGTGAACATTTCCCTTAATTTAGTGGTTCCCGACCAAACACTCACACAGATTATTCACACAAACGTGAACGGAGCTACTGGAGGTAAAACAATGTCAACAGTAATAGCTGCCCCTGTTTCATTTCGCTGTTCCACTTGAGAGTATTCACTGTGGCGATCAAAACAGACAAGGTTATTTGATTAGCTGCTAAAATAAGCAGTACAAAGAACGAAGGTTTTCCCTAACTGGTTTTCTCCGAAGTCAACGTTTTTCTGTTCACAAGAGCCCAACGATCATACAATAAAAAAATATTCGAACGTTCGAGGGCAAATTCTTAGTTTTGTTTATATTGGTATAAATAGGATAACCAAGTTCGGCCCATTGGAATAGAAATTAGTGCCTCCGTATAAACCCGGTTAGATTTTTTGGCCCATTACAGGAAATCTAGGATTTCGCTTCGAGCAACTTGCTTTATTTGATTTTTTTTTGCCAACAAAACGTTCCATGTAGATATTCTTGTTAGCCTAAGAATTCAACATAGAATAAATAAAATATTAATATTGTACGAAATATGAGCAAAATTTTGACTGAATCGGAAACCTTTACTCTTCGTGAAGGCCTTATCGCTCACTGGAACTGTCCCTCCCCCGACCGTGGCTCTTGGCTCGTGTGTTTAATAAACATTTCCAACCAACCAAAACTAGCCCACCAGCCCCCATTGGACTAAGAGAATAAGAGCGAATGAATAATAGGATCTTCCCAAACGGCATTTTTATGACGGTGATAATATTGCTTGGTTTGGGTCACTGTGACGTCATGGCTTTATAGTAACGATGTTATCACTGTTCAACAACAGCGTTGAAGGCAAATGATCGGTGGCACTGGTAAGTTCTTATCAGTATCACTAAATCTGGACTTTTACTGAACTTTCGATAGCTCAGCAATACGGCCGATACAGGTACACTGCTGGTTATGACTTTTCGTCTCCAAAACGTATGTTCTTCAAAGGAAATTAGGCAAAACCAACAAACTGAATTCGAAACGCTTTAGTTTCCGTCAAGAATCCTCTAGTACCGACCTTCGCGCTGGAGGCCGCCAGCCAACTTAATCAACTCACCCAGCGATGCATTGGGTCCGATGATTAAGTTTTGAGTATTTTCGGAGTTGTTTAGCGCGTATCACTGATCAGCATGCTATCCACTGTCCTGCCTGACGAATATTCTGTGACCACATTTTTCGTAGCACGTCTTTGTGATACGTCGTGACGAAACGCGCGTCTGTCGAATATTCTGCGTTCCGTTTGAATAACTCTAACGGCGGACAGCCGCCTATGCAGGGCATTTCTACAGAAACACCAAACAAAGTGTGTCATGCTTGACTCACTTTTCAAACTTCACTAAAGACGTGTCTTGAATTAAAAGCGAGATCTAAATTGTGCGGCTAAGTTATTTCTTTTAAGGTAGGCAAGCCACACGCCGTCATTGAGACCCGGACCAATTGAAACGAGAAGTAGCGATATCTAACATATATAGGGGTACCTTACATTGGGGTGTACTAGTGCAGTGCGTGGCATTTGTCGACAAGATTTAAGTTGATGGCTCCCATGACAATTAGCATGCTTATTGGCCAAATTAGTGTTAGGAGGAATTGAATAATATTACTTTCACCTAAGGTACTATGAAAACCATACTTACCTTATCTCCGTAATATGTACCCGTCATATTTACGAGACGTATTATTGAAATTATACTAATGTCAAATTTAGAGATGCACCTCCGACCGGCGTAATTAATGCGTAGTTAATAAGTTTTACAATGCCCGCGAAATGTTACCACCGTAATGGGCGAATATCAATGACCTCTCAATGTCATGTTTCCGATTGCCGTGTAAATGGATAGACATGAGATGGACTCATTTTTAGGGAGAGTTCTTTAATAGGACATGTGCGTAAGCCCAATTAGAGACAGACTACAAAGTCAGTGGATACAATTATATGGAGATCAGCTGAATATGGGAGGGAAAGGAATAGAGCAAACATGTTGCTCACGAATCAGGTCACGATGCTTCGAGAGAAAAACTGCAGTCGGAAAAACCACGGAGAGAGAGAGGGAGAGAGAGAGCGTGGACGACGCTGCTTTATGGCCATGTTCACAGCGGAGAAGATACCTCTGTCTGTGTGTGTGTGTGTGACATAGCGCGTTTGTTGAAGTAAGGAATATGACAGATTGAGCGTAGTTAACTGGTCATGTTAGGCACCCACCATCGATTCGGTCGGTGCATCCTAACACTATTAAATAAAGATCCGGGCGGACTAAGGATGAAGCTTAAGGCCCTGAGGTAGATTCAGTTGGTAGTAGGGATTTCAACTTGGACTTGGATCCAGCTGTCGGGGTCGAGTATCATACTTGACAGATGTTTCCAATCCAGCACGACAATGCATCACTAGCGTTGATCTTCCAGAAATAGTCAATTTAGATAACATGTGAAGAATAACAATAGGGATTATTTTAATGATTGTTAACATAATGACTTTCCAAAAATTACGTTATTCACATAATTGCGCTATTTGCCGAGGTAACCAAGTTGGATGACCAGTTGAAACCTAGTTAGTCAAATAAAAAATATTATTGTAGGATTTCAGCTTTCTTCGACTAATTTGTGAAATTGTAGAAATTGATGTTCGTATCTATAGTCGAATCCAATGTGAGTGCTTCTAGGATGGCATCGTGGAAAGACCGAACAGTTTAAGACCATTAAACTTTATAACTACGAAAAGGAACTGACAAATTTGGTGCGCAAGGTGACTATCGGCAGAGCGAAGTATGAGCCAATCGCGCCAGAATACCTTGATACAACAGGAGATGTAACAAGACTTGTAAATTCTGTTGCTGGTAACGAGTCAATAATCGTAAACAGCACAAATACCTGAGAAATGATAAGTATAAAGTTCCTCCGTAAGGTCACTTCAAGGTTGAGCCAACGTCGAGATATGGACCCGGGTCCCAGAACAGTTAGCGCAGTAACTGCCATCAGACACTGCTGACATTGGACCATTTCACTTTCTGCTCTCGCCTTCGAAGAGAAATAGCTGCCTCATAGTTCCTTCAGCAAAGCAATATTCATTTCATATATATATATATATATATATATATATATATATATATATATATATACTCTATTCTACTGTGCGCTTTAATATTTCACGAAGTATTCGTATTTCGTGAAATTTCTACAACACTTCCTTAATTACTCTGCAAACAGTCGTTGAGAATTCTGACAAATACATGTTAGTTTTCGGCAGTATATTTATGACACAAAATGTGCTACTCAAATTATAAATAAATTATGCTTTCATCTAATACGTCATGCTGCTGGACGGGACATACAAGCAGCTATTTCAATTATCTTATTTCTATTATTGGAACTTCGATAAAACTATCTCAAGGGCAACCTCGGACCTTAACAGAGTGAAGTAAACGATAGATTCCATAAATATAAAAGTTTGTTTGATTGGTGGTTGTCGTAGAAGCAAGATATTGATTACAACTAGTTAATGTTGATTTTTCCTTTCTTTATATTTTAGCAAGTGGTAAAACTGACCACCAATAGCCTTTCCCTCTAAAGGCTAATTACCTATGGTGTGTGGTATGAATTAATTTGAACCTAAGACGGGCAAGCATTCTAACATGAGCGTTAAACAAACGTAACTGCTACAGAATAACTGCAGGGAAAATAGAGACCTAGTGACTAATACTGACAATATGATAGACCGCATGGGTTTCATGGTAAGAGATTCAGACGTTCTATTGAAAAGTTCTAGCGCTTACAGAGAAGATGTTCGATAAGATTAATTAGTTGATTAAGTCATAAAAAGAGGCCAAAATATACCTGCATTACGCTGTATCTGTTTCCTTTTCTTTATTTAAGCGACCTTTATTGGGTTAAGGCTAAACATTTACAATAACGATCGTTGGACGAATTCTCGTACGATGAACAGCAAAACGCAGCGTTCAACTATTGCGAGAAATATTTCGGGTAATTGAATTAAAAAAAAGGTGAAAATAGCCATTTTCAAAAATGTCTGGCCAACCAGGTTAATACACTCGGTCGATCTGAACCGACCATACCCTTCCAAGATTATTATGAGCTATATTGAAAAATACGTCCGTTAAATTTGCATTTTTAATGCTTTCTATGCACCCGAAGGTTAGTGTACTTCACTGATGCTTAATAGCTCGATTTATTCTCTTGGAATATTATAATGCATATCTTTGGTAGGCGCTTTACTTGTACTCTCTAAACGGAAGCCCACTGTGTATAAACGAGCTGAATGAAAAACATTTGCTGCTGATGATGATAATAATATTAATAATAATAACAACAATAAGCCTAATTTTCCTAATTTCCTAAGATTCCTAATTTGCAGAAATGATAATAATAATATTTAATAATAAAATAATTGAGAAGTGGTCGAATAATAAAAATAATGACGACTCTAATAGAATATTTCGATAGTGGTGTGCGAGCCGTGTATTCGACCTTGGAAACATGTTTGTCTTCAACTTTTTCTTTGTTTATTAAGTAAAAACATAATCCCAAGCATTCACCTCTGTATTTTAACATCTTGCCTTGGCTAGTCCATGCACAAAAGTATGTTAGGTGAATAATCAAGCGATCTTTTGTTTGTTTTTAGTAGGTCAATCGATCGTGTCTGTTCTAAAGTATATATCATAATAAACTTAGTTCAGTTATGTTTTTAAAATCGGTGATTCGCGTTTACTGTTGTATCGCTTACGTATTTTTTGAAATAGATATAACCACTAACGATATTGGTACGACTAACATCAAGCTGGCCACGCAACAGACATTTCGGACCATTTGATGCCATCTTCATCTTCTTTAGTGATGCAAAAATGCCGCTCAATGGGCACGAAAGAATATAGTGAGGCGATATATAAAAAATAACATGTTTTTTGCTGCACTAATAGCCTATACCTCTTCAACTAAAACAAACCACATCGAATATTCTGGTTGGCTTTGTATCAAACTTAGTTTCGTATGTTTTTTGGTCAATTTTTTTACCATTCTACTATTGTATTTTTTATTACACCTCTTTTGTAGAAAATCCCATTCGTTCCTGATGTTATTGGCCTCGTATAAAATAAGGAAATTTCAGCACCTTGAGACCTCTTTTTTTACTTGGCTGGCGGTATAGAACAGAACGTTATTCCATTGGAAAATATAGCTAGGACCTTCTGAGCTAAGATGTTAATATCACCAGAAGCGATTTGGGAGAATTATGTTGATGGTTTACGATCGTCCTTTATATAACAATCCTGGAATGAAGTAATCTCACTATACACTCACCAAGTTATACGATTCTGTTTGTATTTACTTTCATATTCCAACTTCTAGCCTAGACACCAAAAGGGAAGATTATGGCGAAGGTATGATCTCTCGTCGTTTAGTCTTCCAAGATATTTCCATTTTTGCAAGGACCATTCTTACTTCTTAGCTGAAGGTGTCCTTGCCAAAGTGAGCCCTGGGTCCTGCCGCACCTCGGGCAACACACTAATTTAACAGCACTCGGATACTCGATGAGAACTTATAAATTTGTTTCAATATGACAAAGACCGATGCCTATAATGAGCGAAAAGTTCGCTGGGACCCGTTTAGCCATAAACGGTTTGGTTTCACGGTGTGCTCTTATATGCCAACAGTCCGGAGCCTACGAAGCAACCAATGCGCGTGTACGTCTCAGGTGCAAAGAAGTCTATAGGTACCAAGCATCAGAGTGCAGTATTGTCCAATTACTAAATTAACTCGCCCGGTTGACTTTGTTTTTTACGAACGATGATGTTACGAA
The DNA here is from genome assembly GCA_019614645.1 of Stratiolaelaps scimitus. Classification (NCBI taxonomy): domain Eukaryota; kingdom Metazoa; phylum Arthropoda; class Arachnida; order Mesostigmata; family Laelapidae; genus Stratiolaelaps; species Stratiolaelaps scimitus. The sequence goes on from JABWDB010000038.1 coordinate 1,508,773, forward strand.
TTGTTGTTGTTGTTTGTTGTTTCCACTATAATCATAACGGTAATTATCACAACCCGACAATTTTTACAATCACTTATCCGGTCCAAAACACATTGACAAACTCGTCGCATTCGCAGTAGTATTAGTACACTACTCGAAGAAACTGACAAGTACAATGTGAACCCTATAAAATTGTTTCTGCTCCAGGACTGTTATTTTAGCTGCTATTTTGTGGTGCCTTCATATGATTTGACTGGCATTAGAAATTTTGCCGGTGGAAAGGCCTTCTCCATTTAAAAATGCACTTCGCTCCTTGACCAAGGTAGGTCATTTGTAACGAACTATCAATCCTGACATCAAGAACCATTCGCTGGAAATATATGTTGCTAAACATTGTATGCATTCCCCGTTAGCTCCATTGTTTCTGTCCGTCTGGCACGTTCATCCTAATGAATGGTACATTAGCGCACGTTGTGAAGTACGAATGCTCCTCTGACTTGTGCTGCCAATAGGACGCAGATTAAATTGGCTGTTCTGGCTAATTAAGCTAGACCACGCAGCAGTTACGCTAAATCTGTCTTGATGCAAATGAACGTGATTTATTAGGAGTGCCGGACTTAATAGCATTATTTTTGATTATCTGCTTTTTAATGCTTAGCACCAGTGGAGACCACTCAAGTGCATCACGTAATTCCGTAGCTGCCCTCGACTATATTTAATATCTTCTTTTGTCGAAAAGTTGTGAGCCCCTATATTTCGTTAATGGTGTTCATTAATGGCGTAATATTCAAGGGCTGCCGAAATTTTTTCGATATCCGAGCTCTTAACAAGTAACAAGGTTTGCCACCATGACATCCACAAAGACGGCGGCGTTAAATGCGTTTCCTAATATGCTGTTTCAAAAGTCCATATTAATCGTCAAATAGGCGTCAGATCCTAATGAACAAAATTTCGATAATGGACGGGTGGATGCCATTTCATGACCCTGACTTCGTCTTTAACTGCTGCTATGACCACTGGAGAGGTAAATGTGTCAACAAAACAATAAAAAAAAAAGATTCAATTTTTAAGATACTAATTGAAAAACGTTTCAACCATGCATGTATTCTTCTGTGGTCGGATATAGTGATTAATAAATAACATTGATAGATTATAAATAACGACGCAGCTCGAAAGCCATAAAAGAAAACCATTTGATATGTACCGTGGAGGGTCGTTTATTTACAGGGAGCTCATTAAATCATTTACAATATATGCAGTTTCAAGTGGACCGGACCACCTAATCCACGCGATTGAACAACCTCCTAAATACTGAACGTGTCAACATTTAAATAGAATGATTTGATTACCTCGCCTCCTTTCGTCTGATCCGAAGTATCCGTCATAAAATACAAGACGCTTGTGAAACTGATTCGGGTAAAATTCAGCTGTCAAATATTCCGATAGTTGTGAGAGAAGAACATGTGTATTTATATGAGTATTAAGAGCGAGTCGTACGCACTTGGGACTATTCGTTTACAAGTGATACCTAAAATCAAGCGTGTTACGCATTAGAGATTTAATATTGTCTACATAAATATTATGTGTAATAGAATAGAACACAATGGATGAATGGATAGAGACTGATATAGAGTATAAGGGCACGCGGTTCAGATGAACCTCAGTAGTGAACTGGCAGAGTGCTTCGCATATGAGAAGGCTTATTTTTAATACGGCCCTACGCGGGTGCGTCCATCAACGACTCTGTTGTCGTTAGTAGTATTAATCCGTCGAAGAATTTTACACCATCATACTATGATCGCTATTAATCATTCGCACAGCGAAACTATTAATACAGTCATATCGATTCATTATTCAATTGCTGTTGGATTGTGCTATAATTGTCTTGTATAGTGGGAGTAAAATTACATTGTATAGCATGAGAGTGACAGAACAATAAGGTAGTTAAAATATATAATAATATCCTGATGATAAGCTTGCTTCAAATTGTCGATTGAACGATAAATCGTCATCCCCGTATAGATCAACTTTTGTTACTAGACAGTATGTTCATATTCATCAATTCAGTATTGTTTATCAAATATTCCCTAAGTTTCCTTTGGCAGATTCCCAGTTTTCGCTATTGAACTTGATAAATGAAGTGATTAAAGGGCCATTGTCGTATGTGCATCACGCGAAATCGCTGATCAATCACCCAATAGCGCCAGCTACGTGGTCAAGATGTGAATTAAATACTCATAGTGACCGCGCCATCAAGCAGTTGATATCAATTGAGCAATATCATCAGTTCATTCATATTCATTCCACCCTTACTCGATTGGTTCCTTGCCTAGTGGTGGATAATATAAGATTGGTCTAGATGTTAACTGTGCGCGCGGACACTGGGAATATTGGCCAAATTGGCGCAAGCTTCCAGTGGTCGAATTTTCTCAAAATTCTAACATTTAGCTAGGTTGGTCGTACAACGTTGTCACTGTTATCACACAAATATTCATCACAGAGTGCACTCACACATACACGTAAAGCCAAATGAAAATCCCTTCGACTTCTGGCTTTGATCATCTGACTGTCACCTTCGTCCAACAGTCGGATAAAAAATAGTTAATCTTTACCAATGGGCAACGACACCCTCAGCTTCATCGGGGCAGAATCGGTGGGATTCGGTGAGAGTTAAAGCTTATAATAGTTCTAGTAGATAGTTAGTAGTAGTAGGAGTAGTTTGGTGTGGTTTGCTATTCGTTGTGCCTCTAGTGAGTGGTGCTGACCGGGTGGAAGTGGTCCACCTAGTGATCTGATGAAGGGGCCTATGAGGGGCACTTTCATGGAGCAGCTGCTCCAGAATGCTCTGCTTATGGGGACAGTCATTGTGTAGTAGTCCGGCCGACATTGGGATTAGTAGCAGGGAGATTCATTGCACCGCCTCATATTAGGTTCGACGTTCGACGCCGCACACCCTCTGGTAGCCTGATAGCCTTTATCATAGCTTACGGCATCATTTCAACCATTGCAGACTACGTCGTCATTTTTCATTGAATAATAATCCCCTAGGCCAGGCCGTAGTACTCCCGTACAGCCCACATGAGGCTTTCCAGTCGAATAGCACAGAAGATACTGCCGGAAAGGCTAAAATAGCCAAAAATATAGGCAAGTTTAGGGTTGATCTCCCCCTTGAAGAGCTGCAAAAACACCTCGGACGTCATGAAGAGCTGAAGGTCCGCCGGGTGAGGACATACGCCCTGTCCGAAACAACCAGAGCCATTTTTCAAGTCAACGAACCACGGCGCAGGTTCACCTGTTTCAGAAGCAATACATAATACAGTATGTCAACAACAAACCAACCAAATTGAACTCCTAAATTTCACTGCCATTTCTGGAATTAACATCATTAACAAAATAATTTCTCGCTAGCCAACAAAAAGAACATGATGATGAATGAACATGGACATCTACACAGGGCTACCGAGCACGGGGTGTATTACTAACGCGATGTTAACGCAGTTTTCAAGTTGACATGAGCGCCACCAGCTACACTTCGACACACCCTTTAACATGATGCATACGGTAAATCCTTTGAAAATGCACAAATAGACGTTGACGCTATTGAGAACTCTGACATATATTTGTCGCTAACCTTCAATGTTAAAGATGACGACTCCGTTGACTTTGGCGACCATCTCCGGATTAATATAATATCCAACTGTTCGAAATATGTCCGCCACCGTGCACAGCTTGAGGATTTCCATCGCTCGTTCGCGTGGAGGCGGTGTTGCGGGCCGCTCTGGGATCTCATGGATTGTTGTGGCTGGAACGTCGTGGATCGTCGTTTCGGTCTCAACGTGCGGTGCCATGATAACTCGTCGATATTATACTCGACGTACTGCTGATCCGTGATCTCGTAGATTTTTATCACAATCGTCCGAGTCGGCTGAAGAACGTTTCACTATTCCTTGAACATCAACAATGCGAAACCTCATAGGATGTTTACGGGTGACAGTGGCAATAGTCGAACAGACGGTGGCGGTGGTGGTATCAGTTAATGGGGGAAATCACTAATTCACTAATTCGTCTGATTCAATAAGAGCCACCAAGAGGGAAGGACCTCCACTGATGCATCAGTGCCGTCTCAATGCATCAACCGAACAGCTCAGGGTTCGTCGATCCACTGAGCACGGCCCGCCTGCCCCGAATTCTGTCGGCGTCAACCGGCGAGAGACTGTGCGCCACCAAGGTCAGTATAGCCAGGTGTCCAGATAGACACAAAGACAAACGCAGATCAGATATTCACGTGGGAGAGAACCAGAGATGGCGAGCTGCAAAACACCACCACCACCGCCGCCGCCGCTATCCCCACCGGTCCGTGGTAGTAGAAGACGAAAGGTGGCTATAATCTTCTAGCAAGCCGCACATTTTCTGCTCGTATTTCTGCTTCTATAATATTCGTGATGAAGTTATGGCGGTTAGATTGACGAGTGGAGGGCGGAGACGGTGGTGGATTGTTGGGAGTTGGAAGGGGGGGGGGGGTTGAAACACAACGAAGTGGTGGCGCCAAGTCGTGGCACGCCGGTTGTTGGTGGTCGATAGTCCTCCTCGATGACGATTAGTGCAGAATGGTACAGAATGTCTCCGACGGACAAACGATGTGATTGCGAAGGTCGGCTCCGATCACCACCAGCACGTTGGTCGCCGTCGCCGCCGCTGCAGCTCGGAGAACACAAGGGCGCCAACCGGCGCTTTAAACCTTTCACCACATATCGTAAGCGGTGAAAGTCAACATAAACACACACACGAACTGCTCAGCTTGTTCGCCACAAACTAAACTAATGAACACGGTGGTAAGAAGTGATCACCTGAGGGCAACAGCAACAGCTGCAAAACGATGCAGTAGCTCAGACAGCTAAATCGACAATTGACTTCAAGGGATTTCAACCATGGTCGCTTCCGATTGCGAAGGTAAGGAGCGGACCAAACTAAAAACTGGCAACGGAGAGTCACTAACAGCAATAACAGTCGAAATTCTGTAGCTCAGTTCAGTTTTGACGTTGGGTTGGTGGACGGATCCCGGGTGCGGATCAGCCACTGCACCACTGCGTTCAGCACCGCGAAATAGACAGGGTCCTTCGACGAAAGTTGTGGTTATTGTTGTTGTTGTTGTGGTTGCTGCTGTTGTCATTGCAAGCAAATCATCTGTTGACTGATTCGGATGTGAAGCATTCTGGCCGGGTCTGTCTTTGGGCAACTTGTCCGACCACGTGTAACTGCATACGGCGTAACTATTCCAAGTTGGTGCTGCTCAATGAAGGTCACAAAATCCGTGATCACCGTCGCTCCTGAGTCACCTATTCGAGCAGTGGCTGGTGGCTGATTACTGGAACTGGACTACAACCAAGCACTATCAGGTTAACCCAAGCAAATTCCCGATGTGTAATGGCGCTTGACCAGCGAACCTCACCAAAACTCATCAAAATATGCCTCAGGTGGCTCGGGGCTCTGTTGGCCCAGTTGGCTTGCTTGCTGGACGAGAGCGTTATTGCTAACTGGTCCTGTAAACAAACACCGTCTCTATAACCAGGAGACTCATGCCCAGCGGTCGACTTCCTAAATTGGTGTCTGCTTCTTAAATACTCTACTATGTTAGCAATACTACATTTGTTGCTTTTTGCTCGCGGCTGTTATTTTTTACGTGATACAGATCATTGCACCGATACGAGAGGCCTGATCGTCATCGTTTGCGAGCTCTATGCTCGAAGACTAGATTTATCAGCTAATAATGGTGATTGGCATTGATTTGAAGTTAAAGACACCGAACAATGCTAGAATACAATCGTATAACCTGTAACTAACTTACCCAACAACAAACGCCTTTCAAAGAACAATGGGTTATTGAACTAGTCTGCTTGTTAAGGGCCACTTATGAAATATTAACCATTGGCTTTTGACGATTGCCGGTCAAGTGACCTTCGGCGGAGGACGACACGGGCTGTCGAATTATATAAGCTGCTGCTGATCTACAGCTTGGCCTATATAGGACGGCTCCGGAATAACGCACAGAAGATAATAAACACTTTTTGACAATTCAGGTAAATGAAAAATAGAAGACAATTCCGATATTTTAGATCAGCTCGTTTCAGCATTCAAGGCGGAACTAGAAAATGCTCACAGACTCGTCTGCCGAATCCATTCGGTCATATAATTGATGAATCTCGTAATTAGTGTGAAGTTTTTGCTAGTTGCATGTCGTCGGGATTAATTAAATTATGATGAGCTCCATGTGAGCTGTGCTCGTTGTTTGTAGACAAGACCTATACGCACTGGTGAACTCGTTGACCGATATGATACGATGTACACCATATCTATCATTATGTACTCTATCATTATTGCGCATTGCCAACCAGCTCTCGCTTATCCACTACTGAGCCTAACGAAAACGAGTGTACAATGGCGAGTGCAATATCATGGGGCAGTCCTCCGAATTCGAAATTCTCCTACTTGATGTATACATGTATATACCATATGATGATACCAGAAGGAACAGATACCCGAAAGAGGATTATTGACTTCTCGTCACCTTTTCGTAATTTCGTTTTCGATTATATCGTTCAAACTTATTTCTCTCAGGTGAAACCTAAACCTTTTGCATGCCAACAGCACACTGCAATGCTTCGGCCCTCCAGCCTGCTATACTGTGTGCAAAAAGATAAGACACAAGACAAATCAAAATGCTATGTGTTTCGAAATAGGCGATATATATATTTATAGTAGAATAGAACAAAATTGACACAAAAGTACGGTAAACCTAATTGTTGTCAGACATACCAGATACATGTTTGTGTTGTGAGCTGCAGTATATATATAATAAATATCGTCGGGGGTTGTCTATGTTCATTTGAAAACGCGCCCTTTGCCACACACGCTTACGGTTCTGCGAACGTATATAGAAGCCCGTTTCTAGTCGTAAGGGTGGCTTTATTTATTTGCTCTATTTATTTACTTCAGTTGACCAAGGTCGAACATGAGAATCGCTGGCCGCGGCTATCGTTAAAACAAAAATGTAATCGATTTAGTTCAGGATCATTTCTGTCAATGAACAACTTCTGAGCCAGCCGGCCAAAGTGCCGCAAGCGCCGGCCAGCGACTTCTCTGAACGCGAACAGACAAATAGAAAGCCTCAGCTATTTTCTGACAACTATTACGTATTGCACCCCGTTGGACTACAACAGACAGACCTATATAATACACACACTAATACACACGTTCACACACGTATACGGTCGCGATATATAGAGCACGACAGCGCTTGGCACTCCACCGGGGGAGGGGGGAGCTAAAGCGCTTCATTGATTCGAACGATACCAGAAGAGAGAAAGTGCGTTATACAAATGGGAACATAGCTCCCTCACTGCCCCCCCCCATACCCCAGCCGCCACCATCTACATTTCACGCCCCAGCAAGAGCTAACGTATTTACATCAGTAGAGGTATACCACAGAATGCGTTTATATGTAGAGTTGGTGTTGTCTTGCGACTAGGTGTTTACGAACAGATGAAATCGGACTGGATATCAACTTGTTTGTTAACGGCCAGTAGTCCGCTTGTACGGCACACATACTATATATATATATATATATATATATATATATAAAAGGTAACTTTAACCTTCGCTGCATCACGACATCTTGGACCATGAAGTTCTGGGAAGTAAAGGGAGAAACGTGTTGGGCCACCATTGGAGCAGCGCTTGCAGTCTACTGGCGAAATATTATAATGTATCGAATTCGAGGACCGATACGAGACATTCGGTTATATTGGTCTGTCGATTGATACACCGATATAATGCCACTCGATCATCCACCCATTACATTGTTGTTGGTGGAACAGTTACATCGTTCGAAACACGGCCAGACAGCAGCTGGGACTACATGGCTGGGTCTCAGCACAAATCACATAATCGCTATGCCGAACAATGTTTCTGGTATTCGATTTTCGTGATTTGATTGAAAGTGGTCAGCCATTAGACGAAATGTGTTTGAATGTCGTTTTCATGCAAAATCATGGTACATTTATTGATCTGGTTTCCAATACGATTTGTCATTTTTATTATTACGCGAACTAAATAGATAGAGATACAATGCTATAAAGCTTTCAAAATCACATCCTTGTCTTATACGATGAAATGTTTGATACCTATATCAGGAAATGGCGAAGACGTTTTGGGGAGATTATTGACAACACGGTGTTACTGTGCGATAGATATGATGACCATTGCTTTATTCTCAGCGGCAATGACCTTTATATACATTCTGCTCATTCACTGCCATTGTCGACACGCTCTGCCACGTTCACTTACTGTACGTCACTCTCTACGCACGTCCATTCACCACGCATGCACCCACATGCACACAGCACCTGCACGCGGCCTCCCTGCGGCCTTCCTCCCTCACATGGCGAAGACGTTTTGGGGAGATTATTGACAACACGGTGTTGTCAATAATCTCCCCAAAACGTCTTCGCCATTTCCTGACACATATATATGTCTATATACATGGGCTTGAGGTTCGGTCCGACTCTACCAATACACAAAAAACGACTCTAGGGAAGAGATAGACACCCAGTAGAGGATGGTGGTTTTAGCAGGCAGAGGCGTTTTGTCATCCACGTCAACCCCCCTGCACTGGATCAGCCCATTTTTATGGAGATTGGAACGTCTCTGGTGGTGACCGTGCGTTTGAAGAAAATTTCCTCCTCTCAAAAAATAAACTACACAAAGAAGCTTTATTGGTGTCTTGTTGTTACATATAAAGAGGTAAAATTCCCATATAAAGAGGTTTTTGCTTCTTGCCACTCTTCACCTGTGATGCTAGAACAGAGCGCTATAAGCTATTCTCTACCCCGGACCCCGTCAATTGGCTGGCTGCTACATTATAATATCGTAATTATTGCTACTATTCTATCATTACATGCATATATATATACACCACACTAGTACATAATAAAAACACAGTGGTATCTTGGGGGTACCCCAACGTCTCGACTAGCGGTTTGACCACCCTTTTGGGATTATTGCTATCATAATTATATTGGCATTGTACGTTAATTGTTAGGTATATGCATGTGAAGTTAATCGTCAAAATCTGAATCAACAAAACCAATCTTCTTAATATTATAACACTTCCTACCTGTAAAACGTCCGAATTCGCCGAATAGACCTTTAGTTGGTTTATCGTATTGATTGAAAATAATAAAAATACGCTGGCATGCAAATAATTAAGTGTTCGCCAGTGTTGCAATAATTGTGACGGTGTGTTACTTAATTGGATCGAGCATTAATTAATACAGTTGCCTATTGATATCCTCAGCAGAATTCCATCTCCCGCCGTAACGGGCTCTATTTTGATATAGCAGACGACGCGCGGACGTTGCTTTGTTTATTTCGACCCACTGGGTAGCCTCTCCCTCGCAGCGATGCCGGTGATCCACTGCAGACTAGTTAAATTCACCGACCGCATTGGAGGATGTGCATAGAGTATTGTAACATACGTTAAACGATCATCTTTCCCGATAAATTGGATTGAGTTGCAATTACTCTCACCTCAGATAACGCTATATTAGGATAAAAATAAGCGTCGAGTCAGTTCAGTAATCAGTTACCGGCTTCTAGTGGAGTGGGCTTAAAACCTGTACGTGTGCTAGTGAGTGAGCGAATATCGAAGCTATAAGTTAACATTTTTGTTGAGTCACGTCCTATTATTTGGTCTCTGCCCGAACAAAGCCACCTTGCCGAAATTTCATCAGCCACAGAAGTCCATCGGTGTCAAAATGGTTCGCAGCTACGAAGAAGAGTTAAAGTTTCTGGAGAGGGTTGGACCGGTGTGTTGGCGAATTAAAAAAGGATTTGTGAATAACATGAAGGTTGAAGGTCTATTTTACGTAAATGACCATCTCGAAAAGCTGATGTTCGAAGAGTTGCGTAACTCTTGCAGAGGTAGGCATGTTGTCGCTATTTGTTTTACCTGCTTTGGCCAATGTAAACGTAAATTAGCATATCTTATTCAACAGAAACGAAAATGACTAGCTTGGAAATTTGTATAATGTGCACGATGTTGCGCTGATGCAATTAATGCATCATACATTTATAGACCGTAGTACGTGCTTATATAATAATTGCTGCCAGTTCCCCAAAGATATGTACAAAGTGGCTTTTTAAAGAATCAAATAATACTACTACTTCTACTTCTTAGTATTACTATTTATTAATATCAGAAGTACTAATATTACCAATAACTACTAATATAACTACTAATATAATTTACTAGTACAATTATTATTGTCATTGTAATTTAAGTAATACTGTTATATTGATAGTATTCTTACCATCGACGCTCATTTGCGTGCCAGTATATTTAATATTTAAGTCTAACACAAATAATTATAACACATAGATAAATATCGATTTGTCAAAATGCACTCGAAAATGGAAAAGTCCGCTGTGTCCATATTCAATGAATATATAAAGTGGCAAAGAGATGCGTGGGAATTTTCCGATTTCTTTCAAGCTTTCTTTGCAGATCCACCTTGTCCCTAAAATGCACATTCAGATTCAGTCAATTGTTATTACGATTATTTCATTAATTCATTCAGATGCTACTTTATTAATTAAAAGGACAAGGATATGAGCAGATTTGTATCAATAGTAGGAGTATAGTTGTCTATCGTCGCGTCTCTATAGAGGCAAGTGGGACGTCAATTGACGTCAACAGTACTAGGATACAAACAATTCTTGCTGTGCAAGCAATACACGACATACACAAACATATATTATATTTATATTTTTCATTATATTTCTCAAACCGAGCGAAAGCCGAGGTTGGGACAGTGGATCCACAACGTAAAAGGTGTGGTCTTATATCAAACATCCATCCCGGTAGCTTTACTCTCACGGCTTGAACCTGACTCAAGGTATCAATGTATTTACTGAGATAGGGGAGGGAGAACACCCAGAGGGACAATAGAGATTCTGGGTGCAACAAGACTCTTGTAAAAACCAACGTAAAACTCAGTTTTCCTAACAATAAAACAACTAAATAACATGTTACAAAAGAGCGAAGCCGAGCGAACAACTTTGGTAGATGAAGGGGTGGAAATCCAAGATTGGCGTGACACGTACGCCTGTGTCCCGGGTGGAATAATTTCGTTGGATAACACATAACAGTCGTTGATAGAGTAGGTATTTTGGTATTGGCTGGAGTTAAGGACGACACGCGTATAAAGAAGAGCATGTCATAGATTTCCGCCTGATAGTTGCTAATCCAGCTGACACTTCTCAGATCTATTCAAGCTCTGCAGCTTAGTGACGAGAACGCGATTGGAAAAATCGAAGTAGACACAACGGGAGTCAGTTTTATTATTCAGGTGCATAGCCTAGTCATGTGTGCTCTCAACCGGTTGGATTTCAGTAGGTGTTTGAATTAAAGTTTAAGTGTCCATTCTATAATACATGTAACCATGAGTGTCGAATCTGTAACAATTTGTCCGCGTATCCCAGGGACATGTAAGGTAGCTCCCAAACCAGTTCTAGGTGTAGACTGGATCAAAAATAATATCAACTCAAATGTTGCCATTATTAAACACGAGGTCTTAAGCATATTACTCAGTGTTTTATTGCAATTTTATTTTAATGACTTGATGATTTTTGAGCCATCATCACCATTGTTCTCTGTCTCGAGCTTTTCTATACACTACTTGTACAACGATGGTGTAACGATTGATGCCGTCGCGCACACAACGTACTCATTATTATTATTATAGTTATCCTGAGATTATTATTACCACTGCTCGTAATATATCTGGTCCTGGGAGTATGGCGTGTGGTTGTTCTCATCTGATGCCTGTGCCGTGTCGCATCGTTGTCTGTTCCCTTCCATTCGGCCTTGCTTCGCTCTGATCTGCCTTGCTCGGCAAAGGCAAACCGTTCGCCTGAAACCGGTGCTGGAATTACGGGAGGGACTAGCGAAGGAAACGGAACTATTGAGTGAATTATTTAGCGTAGAGACAGATACGCCAAATATAATTATGCACAATCACCGCAATACCAGCACTCATGCCCCTGACAAACCATAAATAATCCTAACAACAACAGCAACAACAAACGTGTATTTTACTCAATTACTGACGGTACATCCTTGAACAGATTTATACATAAAACAAAATAGTAATAATACATAGAAGAACACACACGCGAGTAGCGCCGACAGAGTACATTCATGGTTGGTGCTGATCACGTTTGGTTGTTATTGTTGTTGTTACTGCTATTGTTGGCGGCGGCACGCGGTGGCTATGGTGGGGGTAAATAATGAACAGATTACTACTTAAGCCAAATGCCAGAGAACGACACAGAAACGAGAAGACGAGAGAAGATTCCCCGTAAAAAGGAGCAGAGGAAGGAGGGAGAGAGAGAGAGGCAGCACCAGCGGATTTGCCGGGGTTGGGGGGTCAGGAGGACCCCCCTCCCCTAATACAGTCACCCCCAATACAGGGACCGAGGTGGCAAGTTTCGGGACCGTTTATGAATACAGCAACAGTATCAGCAGCACCAACATAGTGAAGCACTGGCACGTTTTTGTAGGCGTCTAATGACAATTGTTGACTTGGGAAAACGTGTCTATTGCGAACGGCAAGATTTATGAGAATAAAATGCGCTACCCAAGACGAAGCAGTGCGTGCGATGGAACTTTGTAGCGAGAGATGTCTGATTTGGGGGCACACGTTCCCAGCGGCCGAACTCTTACTTGAAAGGTTCCTAGCTGTCCCGAGGAAGCTATCACCGCTATTGTTTAGATCCTTTTCCAAGTTCACATTTACTTGGCATAACACTGGGCCATTAAAAGTATGCAACCGAGATCGCGCACCCTTGCAGCCCCATCGTACAGTTACCCTTTTTGTGTCTACTTAGGTCAATGGTGGCACTCTCCAATCGATCCCGAATCGAAAGTGACGCTGCTTAACTGATAGCTCATGTCCTTTTTTGTGGGCTAACTGAAGTTACCGCTACGCGGCCCGCGCCCTCTAATACCGAGAGACATAACAGTGCCGGCGTCGGTACTCGATGATGATTATCCCTGAGCCAACCGACAGCTCATCTGCCTTTAACCATGGGCAACCACAGTGACCTGTCAGCCGAACATTCGGGAGCACCACCACCGAGCCGGCCAGTTGGTGACATCGTTAATCCCCTTTTCCAGAGGTGAAATTCTGGTTTGGGATTGCACTGTGGCTGACTCTTTAGCACCTTCTTATGTCAGTCGCGGAGCAACACAGCCTGGTCATGCAGCCAATACAACCGAACAAGCCAAGCACAGAATATATGCCTATTTGATGAATGAATACCACTTTAGACCTGTAGCCTTCGAAACTTGGGGGTCCAGGGATACAATCACAATATTTGCTTCGGATATTGGAGAAGGTTAGGGTCTGCTACGGGTGAACGAAGTACAACCGAATTTTTAATGCAAAGATTTTCTTTAGATATCCAAAGGGTCAGCGCAATTCCTATTTTGGGCACTCGCTTAAGGATTGGGGAAGTGGTGCCTCCTTGTTCTTGGTATTCTATTAAGAATATATAGAGGAAGGTGTTCTTAGATGGATCAGCGAGTACAATTGTCGCCCACTTTTATAATTGACTAATAAACTATATATGCTTATTTCATAAATTGCACAAAATTGCTGAAAGTGAAAAATGGCGAAGAGATAGTTCAGGCATGCTATTAGAGGCTGCCGTGAGATTGCTAACTAGAAATGGTCACACATTAAGTTTGGATATTGTTGTTAGACACTGACAGACCCTATAGTAGCGCAAGTATTAATTTCGAGTGATTGTCTTCTAGTCTAGTGAAGTTACTCCCCCCAAGTTCTTGGGGAGGGTCCAAAAACTAGGAAATTGAAGAAATATAAACGGGTCGTTCCCAATGTGAACTACCTGAAAAAAACGTTATCGAGTCATTCTAACGACAGATTTAATTAATTTAAATTCAACATAATTACTTGACTAACAACACTGTTATGAAACTTTCTCAGGTGGCGGCATTGGGGGTTTTCTACCCGGCGTCAAACAGATCGCAAATGTCGCAGCTCTTCCCGGGATTGTTGGAAACTCAATCGGTCTTCCCGATATTCATTCCGGATATGGTTTCGCGATTGGTGAGGAATGCCGCGAAATAACATAATAGAACTTTCCATCAATGAGATTTTTGTTCTTAAGTTGCGCTTCATGATGGCTATGAAGTAACAGTGATGCAGACTGCGAGATGACTTGTTCTGCTGTTGCCCAGCCACCAAGTCAAAGTGTGCGACTTATTATAGGAGCTGGATACATACAACGCTTTAGTCATCCTTGTATTGTATTATAGATATGGTCCCGGAGATGGTCTAGTGGTGAACGTCTTGGATTGCTAGGCAGGAGGGGCATATCATGGGGTCTTGGGATTCAAATCCTACTGTCGGACTCTTGGGAGAATCTTTAGATTTCTTTACCACCTTAATTTATCTGTGGATTCTTGCCAGGTACGACACAGTTGGAAAAAACTACCCCGACGTGGGTTGGTAGTAATACCTAAAGATTCGGAACCGAAATCTGTCACATACGAGAACAGTTAAAAGTTAGCTCAGATACTGATTTTTTTGCATGATAAATACGAGTGTATATTCCATTGACAATTTCATATATCGGATTGTCTAAAAGGGAGCCAAATCCGATTAGGTAAATGGCTCTCAATATCAGAGAACGTTGTGGCGAGGTGGATTGGGCCTACAAAGCTGTCCATAACTATTATGACACCTATATTTCTAGGCAACATGGCTGCATTTGATATGAACGATCCGCTATCGGTTGTCTCGCCGGGAGGAGTAGGATTTGATATTAACTGTGGAGTTCGTCTGCTCAGAACTAATCTCATGGAGAAGGATGTTCAACCGCTCAAGGTAAAAATAGTAACCTTCAATATAAAGTCACAGATCGTTGATTGATTACAACAAAATTGATGAGAGGTTGATAACTGGTGCTCCTGTTTTCTTGCCAATCATCTCTAGAGATACCTTTCACACCTCTACACATAGGTATTAAGTGCGTGTTAATTGTTTTTTAATGACTTCTGTGTTGAATTGTATAGGAACAATTGGCACAGTCTCTGTTCGATCACATTCCGGTGGGTGTTGGAAGCAAAGGAATCATCCCAATGAACGCGAAGGACCTTGAAGAGGCACTCGAAATGGGAATGGATTGGTCGTTGAGGTAAAGAGGTCCAAGACACTGTCATAATCCAGAAAAACGATTGTATTTTAAAGAATTTAATATCTTTAGGAAACACGTTTTAAGACTAGTTATGATAATAATTATTATAATAATGCTTATTCTAATTATACATGGTGTTACCAAACAAAACATTCTTAATGGCTAAGTAATTTATCTACTTCATATACTTGTGCTAATAAGTCAGTTCTGTAAAGAATGATTATGTCAAATGAAACCAGCCAGGGCACCTGCTTCACAAGCTTCTCGTATAAAACGAAAACGCATTAAGTCATAACGAGCAATAATGTTTGTTTTCTTGTCGTATACTTAATTGATTCAGGGAGGGTTATGCATGGGCCGAGGACAAAGAACATTGCGAGGAGTATGGAAGGATGCTTAGTGCCGATCCAGCCAAGGTAAAACGAAGGATTGAATGATTTGTTTTTCATAGGTTCCACAGCTGAGGACCAGCTTCCCTCTTTTCTATGCGACCTGACTTGCGCTAAGCTGAGTTATCTCTTTATGAAGTTGACTGAGAGACATCTCGGTAGACATGGCACCAATTCGTACATTCGACGTTAAATCTTTCTTTAGAAGGACTTAACGTCAAACTAGGCGAGCCTTAAGGCTCTTATATTGGGCCGCTGTCCGTCCTGAGTTCTATCAACGATATCGGTGGGCAACGAAAGATACGGCAATGATATTTGCTGACGATAGCGGATGATACGCCGTACAAATATGTTGGCGGCGTTTCAGGACAGATGCACACATCACGACGAAAGCCTAAAAGCCTGGTGCTTATTATTGCTGGTGGTACTTACACAAAATAGATATCGATGCGAAGAGTACCCAAGTTATGGTGTTTCGCTCATGGGCTAGTTAGGCACCATAACCCCCACGGGTCACCCGATTGAAACCGCCTCCTCAGTAGGACTCCTAAGAGCGACCATGGGCGCCACTCTTTCAGGAAATGGCCACTTGTCCGGACTTATGCGTTTAGCCAGGTTAGGTAAGGTCAACAAATTCTATATCTTGAACCGATACCTTGAAAACATGATTGATCCATCATTGTCTCGTCAACTGTAAAATCCTATTCCCTACACTGCTGAGATCTGAATTTCCTGTAAAATGGGTAAATTGCCTACATGTTGCTTATACTGATTTCTCATGGTACCCGTAGCATTTTAGCCATCCAGATGCAGATCAGGCTACTGACGACGACGACGACCCTCGGTGTCAAAGATACTCAAAAATGGAGCAGTTTTCCTGCCACTATCCGTGCCATTAGGCGATTGCATAACCCCAAGGACGCCTTCAAAAGGCACTTCTTTGTACTCAGCTATAGGGGTAGCCCCTCATACGCCATGTCATGTTTTTTGTGTAACTACACTAATATCAGTAGTACTCTGGCCTGAGTCGTACGTTATGCTTGGAGTTTGGAGAAATTCTTTTAACCTCTTCGTGTAGTGATTCTGTGTATCGAATTTATAAATAACTTATCCAAATCGATGTTTGGTTTTTCTCCACTGATAGACCTTACTGTCTTGTTGAAAGAAGAGGGGATGAAATGATGGGAAGCACACATAATTAAAGCAATTGTCAATTAGTCAATTAGTCTTATATAAGACGGTACGATCACTCTCTAATTCGAATCTTTTTTGGATCTAATCTGTTCAGGTATCATCTAAGGCAAAGAAGCGAGGCTTGCCTCAGTTGGGCACACTAGGCGCGGGTAATCACTACGCCGAAATCCAGGTGGTCGATGAGATCTATGACCCGAAGTCAGCTTCAAAGATGGGCGTTGAGAGGACCGGACAGGTACCTTCGTTGCGCAAGCACCACCACATTTAATAATATTAGAATTACAATAAGTTAATGAATTCATCTGTAGCATTTCTAGGTTTCAATCGGATGAGAAAAAGCTCCGGACAAACGAAGCTCACTAATGTGGGTATAGAGAAGGGTGCCAGCCCAATGGATCCCCTTTAATAAATACTATAATAATGAAGGAAACCACTAAAGTAGGAGGAATATGCCTTTCTAGAGCCATATAGCATGCGAATAAATAAATAACTATGTTCGTGTTCGCGAAATTGTAAATACTAAACCGCACGTTTGCAATAGGTGTGCGTAATGATCCATTCTGGATCTCGAGGATTTGGACACCAAGTAGCAACGGATGCCTTACTAGAAATGGAGAAAGCGATGAAAAGGGATAACATTGAAATTAACGACCGACAGCTCGCGTGCGCCCGAATTCAATCGGCAGAGGGTAAGTTCCAATCATAATATTTTATTTTCGCCTTTCATAGCAATCATCGTGTGACATCGTGCACGGGAACCTCAATTAACAACAACGTAATTTTAGTATTGCGTTAGAGCTCGCAACTTATATTGATCGGTCATGTAAGGTCTGCAATTTGATTGACGCGCTTCATCACTGAAGGAGGTCCGTCTGTATTCTTTGCTTAATGCTAACTTCATTTTCTATGTCCGGATCACAAGATATCCAAGGTTTTTGTTTGCTAAACATACATTTCAATATCGTCATGTGTTAACAATTGTTTGGTTTTTCCTGATACCCCAGGCCAGAATTATCTAGCTGCGATGGCCGCCGCGGGCAACTTCGCTTGGGTAAACCGAAGCAGCATGACATTCCTTACGCGTCAAGCCTTTGGGAAGATGTTCAACTCCAGCCCCGATGATCTCGACATGCATGTTATATATGACGTATCCCATAACATTGCTAAGGTGCGTTGCCGGTATAGGGTCACATCCGCATCGAAAGTTGAATTCGGTTTCGATTAAAAAAGATCATCTCGTCGAACATTTCAATCACGAATATTATAGATTGTTCAATTTCCACTATGATCACAATTTTTGAAGAATATAATGTCTATTCCTCTTTCTTTTGATTTTTTCTCTGTCTAATTTACTGTGTCTTTTGGTTCAATGCCAGGTGGAGGAGCACATGGTCGACGGTAAATTGCGGACTCTTCTTGTTCACCGGAAAGGATCGACTCGGGCATTCCCTCCTCATCATCCTCTTATTCCTGTTGATTATCAGCTGAGTGGACAGCCCGTTCTCATTGGTGGCACGATGGGCACTTGCAGCTATGTACTCACAGGTCAGTGAATTTCTCTTGTTACATTGACATGCGGGGCAGGCACAAAGATTGATCGGGCTGCCAAAATTCAATCTTGGGTGGCAGATGGTTGGTGTCGATTCACTCGAGCGTTCTCTTCCTTATCCGATTTCTCAGGAACTGCCGAAGGAATGGAGAAAACATTCGGAACGACATGTCATGGGGCAGGTCGTGCGCTCTCACGAGCAAAGTCCCGGCGAAATCTCGACTATAACGATGTCCTATCCAAACTCAATGAGCAGGGTATTTCCATCAGGTACTGTATGACCTTTATTTACTTCATGTATATCATATGAGAAATTGTCTCCTTCACTGATCATTCTGGCCGAGTTTTTTAACTATCTATTTCCTAACATTAGCCTACTATCTCGATTGTGTTACTTTCTACTATTCTATCTAACTATTCTTATTATTTATGACATGTACCTATTTATTATACGGGCCACAAAAAGCAGTACCTCATAATCTGGCCTGTGCGACTTGTGTGGTAAAATTACGCGAGTATAAGCAATCCGGTCTCATCGTATACTGATATTCATTAGCATATAGATATGGGCGGACATTTTTCACTGTTCACTAAGTTGTCTTAACTATGTAATTTGGTCACACTTTGATGCAGAGTGGCGTCGCCTAAACTCGTGATGGAAGAGGCTCCTGAAAGCTACAAGAATGTGACAGACGTGGTAAATACCTGCCACGCAGCCGGAATCTCCGCAAAGTGCATGAAACTGCGTCCCATCGCCGTCATCAAGGGATAACAGATCTTTCATATAGGCATTACTTTATTACATTAAATGTCATATGCCGTCGGCAAATCTTCGATTTATCATTAAAACAAGCTCTTGGTAATTAAAGACTCAACATTCGTTATTCAACAATGCAAGTAGTGAACACGAATACATGTACCATATTTTCTAGAAACATCTGGATAAACAGAGAAGTGGACTCGCGTGCACCGAATGTCGCTGAACGATCAGCGTATAAACGATATCATGTAACTATACTATAGAGGTGCGGCATATAAAAACAAGAATAAATCCGATCTATTATTTATTATGTGGATGCACTGTTACGTTCCTTCTAGTGTCGCGAGAAGGTTGTAATAGAAGTTTATCCCGGATACTAACTATGTTCTTCTACCCGAAATGTGTTGTAAAAGTCACCACCAACCTCATGTTTTGGTGATGTTGGGCACACCAAGACCCAAAAGGAGAATGGCAGATGAGGGAGCACGGGTTTTAATCCTAGAGATTGAGAGAGCGCAGGTACAAGGGCAGATCCGGGCACCTACTCAACAGGCTCACCTACTCAAGAAAACTCTTGTCAAGGTATGGAATCACGTCGAGGTTCCGGGAGACCAAAAAGGGTCGACGAGCAAGCACAACAATGAGGAGAGACAGGGAGACCAACCTCGGGCAGAAGACGAGGCCAGGGCTCAGATCATGTTGGAATACCTCAAAGATGCGCGATTCCAGCTGAAAGGCCTGATAAAAATCACCAAGCCGAGAATATGGAAGGAGTCCTTTATAAAGACGTGGCCGAAAAGCTTCCTAGACATTATAAATCGTCGAAGAGGGCCTCTTTCCAAGGGTATTGAAGGAGGCGGACCTGGTTCGAGAGGGTAGTCCTATTGAGTTCAGGTTCGAGAACGTAGTCCTATTGAGTCCTATTAAAGTAATGCCAAGTACTCAGGTGAAAGTTCGCTCGAATGACCCACAGGGTCGTCACACGTGGCTTACAAAAAGGAAGCTGATTCGGAAGAGCGGACCAGGTCCAATGATCAAAACCACAAATTGGAGACTGAGATCAAGGACCTCCGCGGCAGAATCACAAGCCTGTGGGAAAGGATCCAACATGCAGAAAACGAGAGAGACACTCTCAAGCGCTCCGCCAGCTATCTGGAGGGGAGAATAGAAGCTCTAGACAGGATCAGAGAGACCGCGGAGAAAGAGCTTGAGACACTTAGAAGGTCCAACCAGTCGAACAAGTCACGTGAGTGCAGCATATGCGGAACGGTTGGCGACGAACCTCAGACAGCTCACAACAAACTAGTGATTTCGGAGACCCAAACGAACAACTCGCAGATAAATTGTCAAAAATGCGTGATAGTCTGTGACACACTCCGAGAAGTCCAGAATAAGATAAAGACCTTAGAGAGGCAAATTTTTAACAAGTCCGAAGCTTCGTACTGTCATAGCTGTAGAGAATTAGAATCAAATAAGAATGCAGAACAAATAATTAACATTCGCACGCAGGTTGCCAACGCCACCGATAATGACGAGGTTTATCGACTTACCGTTGAGCAGTGGCCTGAAACTGCTTTTGATCATCTGGTCACAAAAAACGAGGAAGAGTTTCTAGGTAACCAGACCAAAATTGTAATAATCACACAAGGCTGGGACCCCGACAAGGCTATCCTAGGAAAACTGTCGAAACAATTCCCATCCATTCAACGCATGGCGGAAAAACTTTGCCCGGGTAAGTTCATCACACTTAAGACTCAGGTGACATATGAAGGAGATGAGCAGGAGGATGATGTGAACTCGGAGAGTGGTATCCTACTCCTAGGCAAGGTAAACAAACCAGACGACAAAAATCCCAGCTACCGCGAGACCCTTGACCTGCTGCTTTCCGCATTCAAAAGGGTGAGTAAAGAGCTAAAGCAGGGGCGTAACAATGAGGTTAGGAAATCCATAGAAGCGGCCAGATTTAAAGGGGGTTCGGCGGATATGAATATACATATTTTCTCCGACTCCCCAACAGGTAATAGCACGAAACCCAGGGCCATCCCTTCGACCCATAATACCGGGGACGATGGCCTCTACTCTACGGTGCGCGTTAGGAATACTGAAGGTAAATCCTTCGCCGAGATCCTAGGAGATCTCAGAAAGCGCATAGACCCAGACAAACTCGGGGCCGAGATTCGAGGAATTTCGAAGGGAAAAGAGGGCGACCTTGTAATCAGGGTTCTTGAGACGTCCCCAGGGGCCTCCAGCAGACTAGTGGGGGTAATAAGAGACAATAGTAAGCTTGAGGTTGACCAGAGGGAAATAGACAACAGATCCACTTTGGCAATTTGGGGTATCAACCCCTGGCTGCAGGAAGAGGCTATCAGGAGACTTTTAACCGAGCAAGTTAAGGGCAATCAGGGGGATATCGAAGTTAAAGAAATCCGCATCGATAGGTACAATATATGGTATGCGGTTATCAAGGCAAGCAAAGCTATCGCAAATAAGCTCCTACAACAGAGAACTGTCAAAATAGACCATAGATGGTGTAAGGTACAGGAGTGGATCAAACTCCCGGTATGCTACAGATGCCAAAAACCGGGACACAAGGCAATCAACTGCGGCCTAAAGGAGCAGGCCCCTAAAGTCTGTTTCAGATGTGGTGACCCAGCACACCTGGCTAAAGAGTGCCAAGCGGCTTCCCCCCAGTGCCCCGTATGCTCAGAAACCGGGCATAGGGCTGACAGCAGGCAATGTCCCCGTTATCGAGAAGTAGTGAAGGAGGCCCAAGGTAAGTCACGCCCCAATAACTCGTCGGAACATACTCCCTCGAATTCTACTACAGCTAATAGTTCGGCACTTCCGGAAACGGAAAAGAATGGCTCTCTGCCGATTCGAGGCGTCATTAATCGTAAGAAACACGGAAAAGTAGGACGAATAATAGCAGACCCAAACGGGGACTGGGTGACTATCGGCAGACCAGCTGAGGTAGTGCCCAAGGGTAAGGACCACAAGCAGCTATAAATATGTCTCTCAGGTTTCTACAAACTAACCTTAACAGGTGCAGGCTGGCACATGACCTATTAACTCTGATGGGTAAGGATGAAAGAATAGATATAGCGGTTCTCTCGGAACCCAACCAGACTATTCTTAAGCATGCGGACGATAATAAAGACCACAGTTGGCATCACGAACAGGTTGTGATCATAAGTACATCACCTTCAGCTGGGAGAGTGCCCCCAGTACTGTAACACCAGAGAAGAAACCCAGATACGAAGTTAGGAAGATGGACTGGACTGTCTTTGATGCTCAGATTAAGACATCACTCGAAAACATTGGGAGGGCGGAGCTGGACCCTGCAGAGCTGAACGAGATCATACGTTCAGCGTGCTCCTCAGCACACAGCCCCTTGCTGTCCTCTCCTCGGAAGGGACGTAGGCAGGTATACTGGTGGTCCAAGGAGATCAAGGCACTTAGACAAAAAGCCAATGCTATCAGAAGGAAACTTACGAGACATCGCGGCGCCCTTATACGCAACGGCACCGAACATTCCCTTCTGCAGAGAATTGGCGAGCTCCATGAAGCGCACAAGCTCGTTCTCAAAAAACTGAAGAGATCAATAAGGGACAGCAAGCTCAAAGGGTGGAAAGAGCTGACGGAGACAGTAGATAGAAACGTCTGGGGCCTTCCCTACAAGATTGTGAGGAATAAAGTGGGAAATCGCCCCCCGCCTCTCTCGGCACCAACAGTCCACGAGGCAGTAAAAAAGCTGTTCCCCAGGCACCCCGCACGTGACCCTGCATGTGGAATGAGGGAACTCAACGAGGTGGAAGAAGAGGTAAGTCCGGTTTCTTTAGAGGAAATTAATTTTGCCAGACAGAGACTCTCGACAGGTAAAGCTCCAGGCCCGGACGGGATTCCCCCGGAGGCCGTCCGGCGAGTGGCAGCTAAATGGCCCTCAGTTTTCAGGGGGATTTTGGATGGGCTTCTCAGAGAGGGCCAGTTTCCAAAAATCTGGAAAGTGGCGGACCTGGTGCTCATTCCGAAGGGGGGGCCGGCCCCGAACTCGGCGTTTCGGCCGATCTGCCTTCTGGACACCTGCGGTAAGTTGTTCGAACACGTGATACAGCAAAGGCTGGAGAAGGAGGTTGAGGGCAGAGGTTGCCTCTCTAGAGCACAGCACGGATTTCGAAAGGGGAAGTCGACATTATTACCTATTCATACGGTACTGAAGGCGGCGGGCCAGGAATGCACGAAAACACGTTGGTTCAGAGGATTTGTGTTGCTCATCCTCCTGGACGTAAAAAACGCTTTTAATTCGTTGAGTTGGAAGGTAGCTATGGAAGCACTTGAACAAAAGGGCATCTCAATTAGCTTACGCCGTCTAATTGCGTCATACCTCTCTGAGAGGACATTAAAAGCGGGCGGCCTATGTTATGAAGTTTCAGCTGGTGTCCCGCAGGGCTCGATTCTCGGTCCCACTCTCTGGAACCTAGCCTATGACGGGGTTCTGGAGATCACGCTGCCGACCGGCGTCCAATCATTAGCATATGCAGATGATCTGGCTCTGCTGGTGACAGCCCCTAATGAGGAGACCCTACAGGAGAGGTCAGCCATGAACCACATTCGGCATGTTCCAACTCGATATTTGGCAGGAAATTGTAGCGAAACTCCACTGAACATTTTTTCATACGCAATTAGATGCAACTTAGAGTTGATTATGATTAAGCTATTAAAAAAAATTGTTGCCGCGTTTTGCGCACACCGGATCGAACTCAGTGTCGAAAATGTGTTATAAGCAGCAAACTAGTTATTTGCACCGGTACGGATTATTGATGAGAGCATCTCGACCAATAAAACGAATGCCAAACCAAGCTCTAAAATAGTTTTTTTTTAATTTACAGTATATATTGAATAATATATACTTTGTTCTACTCGATTCAAATGAAAAAAATAGACTACAAGAATAGACCGGTCATGTCGATATCGACGGTCGGAAGATTTAATCGTTGGAGGGCTCGGGTCTTTAAGGATTACGAAATACCAATCGCAAAACAATATGATTTTTTTGCAAGGTAAAGCTAAGGCTTTCCTTGGTTTATTAGCTGAACTGCAGTTTTTTTTCCAGTTATCTATATGTCACGTCACAGAACTATAAGAAGAACAGATCAGGCAGTCAGGTATACGTACGATATTTATTATGAAATTACGAGAATCACAGGCATGATATATCTTTATTTAGATGGACATACTCGTTCAACACACCGCTTGGAGTCGTTTTCAGTGATTACCATATAATGAACACGATGGGACTCGTAATAAGCTGCACAGGACATTAGTGACATCGCGTTGCCTTTTAAGCGAACAGTTAAAACTAAAAGCGCGAGGTCTAAATACGAGATAATCTCCAGAATACCTTCTAGACGATAGATCTGTTAGAGGTGCGGTCAATACCTTAAAACAAAGTTAACCTCCACTTTGAATTATATAATCATCGTGTGCTTATATAATACGGAGTCGAATAAAATATGAATAAAAGGAAAGTTCATAAACTGAGAGATGATACCGTGCTCCTCGAGTTTCAATAAATGGCAAACATAAGAAATGTCAATAATAATAATAATAGCTAGCTGTTCCAGAAAACTCTATGTACATGTTTGTTTTCTATGTACCGACATAAAACTGATCACAAACCAAAATTATCTTCCCGTCTTTGGACGTATGCCTAACAGTGTACGACCCTCTGGATCGAAATGCATACGTATATAAGAGATGTTTGATGGGACAAGTTCGTATAATTGCTTTGATCATTGCTGTGGTCAAGGGATTTTCTAACATTTGAACAGTAGAAGTGTAATTTACTCGTATACTTAAACTCAAACAGACCCTGGAAGATACCCGATGTGGAGGCTAGTAGCTATAAGCGTGTTGTTGTGTGACATAAACTGAAAATTAATAAATGTGAGCATTTCCGTTTCTGAGATCTATCCGAAGCAACAGTCGCCGTTGAACGTATTTGTTTAGTGTCGATAGGTATTTCACATCACACCTCACTTCGGATTCAATTCTGTTGGGGAACAGGATTTGTTGAGATCCCAGTTACGCGTGTAATTCTCGGGGCGTACGCTCTCCAGAAGAAAGTGATCAAGTGAACCCGAATAAATAGCATAGTGTGCAGCCTGAATGCACAAATCTTATTATAATCCGTGTTTGTTCCACTTCAGCATGTCTTTCAACAGGTGGTGTCTTGAGTGGCTTCGCTATTTCGGTCCTGTTCACGAACGAAGAGGCTTCCAGCAGAAGATGCAGAAAGAGGCGGTAGAGATGAGGTAGGAGAGCTCTGCAATAAGAACACATGAGAATCCGATCACATTTTTGGTGTACTTGTATCAGTAGTTACGAATACATTAAATGCAATTTGTGATAGAAGAATTCATATATATATATATATGCGGGGAACAAGAATGCCATCAAGGAGAGGAAAAGGCAGAATCAGGGCGGATTAAACAAAAAACAAATTGTTTAAGAACACTGCGTGATGAGGATGTGAAATATAGGTGAATGACATGAATATGAATTTACGATAGGTGCATATGCACACAAATTGAATATATTATATAATGTAAATAGATACAGAGAGTAGAGAAACTTACAATATTCGTAGCAGAGCTGAGGAGTCTGGGCAGGAGTCCCCCTGCAGCTTCGTGAATATCCTGCAGGAGATACAACAAATAGGAAAGAACACAGCAGACACGCCATACACGTCACACTCGACCTGTTGTCCTTGCCCTTGTCAAATCTTATCCAATACTTAATTATTTATTTCGACCCTCATCCCTTCTGAATTGTTTTAACTATTCTGCCTTTCTGAACTTGGATGGGATCACCGTTCACTTTCTCATTAGCACATATACATAATTTTCTGGGACAAGAGCGCACAGTTAATCTTCGCATCCTGACCGCCCATTTCGAAAGTTCAATTACTTTCGTCTTTAAAGGTTCACTTCCGCAATCATCAGCTGGAGTGTATCTGCTCTAAAGATTGACTGGTTTGGTTACTATTTTTAAACAATAGCTACAGTATCCTGCACCTTGTACATAAATTTGTTTAATAATATATATATATATATAACGTTTTGCTTGCTATTTCGGCCAACATTTTTATTCAAATAAGACTGCGTTTCTGCGTTGTGTAATATCCAACATAAAATTAATCGTTCATAATTTTAACCCGTATTTCTACTTGCATGGCGTATTTATCTGTCGAAATCTTACAGAACCACCGCTCGCTGTCTACCGCACATTTCCTGTTTACCAATATTGCCTCAGGGAGCAACTAAGGCCCTAATTTTTACAGGCACAAATCGAACTGGTGTATCTTCTACTAGTTTACGTTTGTTATTACTATTTAAAATTTGCAAAACTTCGATAGCTTCTAGTAAATCCGATGATGCATTTCTCTCTGTTAAACCACATTTTGACTATCACGGTACAATAGAAAGAGATTTGGAAACTCGCACTGTTCAACAGCAACAACACTACTGCGTCTAAAATCAAACTGCTCAATCAGAATCAGTCGAATAGGATCGCTGCGCGCTGACCTGAACGTGGGATTGCATTCGCTTTATCGAGCAAAGGAACATTCATAGCACTAACATATCACTACCTATCAATCAATCAGTCAATCAATCAATCAAGATCGTAAAACATCAGCAGGAGCATAAGCAAACATGATCAAACATCAAAGTGCAAAGAAAGAACAACACAACGAGATCATAACTAAACATCGATTTTTTATTGAAAATCTTATGAATAGGTAACAACATACATGTATATATCTATATATATATGTCTGTATATATCTATATATATATATAGAGTGACTGAATCAAAAAGCATTCTTGAATATAAATAATCTAACCACGTCCACTTCATGGCAAGGTACATACATCACATTGATGTGAGAAGCACCTACGGTACACCCAACATCCTCAAATGAAGGAGGATACTTTTGGGGGTTTGCTTGCCTCGAAAACAGGTATTCGATGCTCTGTAACAAGAAAATCACTCTTGACCATAACTCGATCAATATTATAAATACGGAATGGTTCTTCGTAATGGTGGTATTTTTTAGACCAATAGGGTCTTCTTGTGTAAAAATATTATGCGTGTATATAGCATATGTCTCTTATCATATACCATATTATGATTGACGGTACGTGCGTTAGGTGAACAACAATCCCGTCGTAGAAGATCGGGTATAAGTCCTTCTCAGGAGCAGCATTTGTGGTGGCAAAGATGCAGCACCCACCGTATGAACGAGCAATTGTCGACCGTTAACGTAATTTAAAGCTTATAATAAGTATGATAAGAAATGTGCTTCTTCTGTACGAGACAACGTGACAGATTGTCTAATTAAATACTACTATGACTTAAAGGTAGAATAGGTAAAACAATGAAATATAATCTAAGAGATAGGTAGGTCATCTAGGGGCTTCTTGTTTGACTAGTTCAGATTAGAAGAGGTATATTTCTTCAAGGAGGGAACAACGCCGAAGACGCCGAGTCTGTTCCCTCCCCGGAGCAACATGAAGTAGAGGCGGGTCTTTCTTCTTAGGATAGGTGGGTAAGTCGAGAGTCTTGGACTGAAGGTTGGATATGGGAGAACCCGGAGCGGGGCGTCAACCTCTGTCCTAGACCACCGT
Organism: Stratiolaelaps scimitus; assembly: GCA_019614645.1. Taxonomy (NCBI): domain Eukaryota; kingdom Metazoa; phylum Arthropoda; class Arachnida; order Mesostigmata; family Laelapidae; genus Stratiolaelaps; species Stratiolaelaps scimitus. Next base: position 1,536,610 of record JABWDB010000038.1, read on the forward strand.
ACACATTTTTGTTGGACTCCTTTTAGCCAAGACCATGATCGTCGAACAGACCCGTCGGAGTCTCCTCCTAAAAGAGAGACACCAATAATTGATATACACAACGAGGACGTCCACGACAACAACGACGACGACGACGATGTGACAAGTGGCATAACAACAACAACAACAAACAATAACAACAACAGGAAAATGTCGCTGGGAGAATACAGCTGTGTATGACAGCGTTAACGGTGATAGGTCAAAGATAATGGAGCACAGTTACGTGCATTGGAGTGGGCTAAATGCCGGCAGCTTTAGTGTCGTCCCTAACGGTCAAAGGTGACCATACATGTTATTTATAAGAAAGCGAAATAATCAAGTACAAGTAAAGAGTTTTGAGAAAGTCCCACGCAGCCATATGGCGTTCAGAAAAGTTAGGGATCTTGCGCTCAGAAACCAGATGAGAAATGTTTGAATAAATATAACTCTGTTGCGTTTCTACTCGCTCAAAAGCTACACATCTTTACGGAGGATGGCGTTCCGGAACAGTACACATGGTTTCTCTATGGGCCTTTTGAGCTGTTCAAATAGTCGAGTAACCAGCGCATTGCTTTTGAACTTTTTTATAAAGAGATGCAACACTATTGTGGGTTGCGTTTATTTTTAAACCTTTGACACGAGATCTCTATGGCAGGTTGTCTAACTATTTTGAACGCCATAGCATACTGTGAATCTCCAAAATACCATATACGCCCTTTAACATGATTAGGTCAATTTCTTTACAAAAGAGCAAAAATGTCTGCTCACATTATGGTGTAAAAATACCATAGAACATTTCAACAAGCTTGCAGAAGAAATTGATGATGTAAAATATTATCAAGATATTAATATTTTAGTGTTTCTGCTCTGAGCACAAATTGTTTACGCGCGCTAGTTAGTCTACGTTAGATGTTTTCTTACAGAACGCTTTCTTCCAGAATCCTTCATCTCTGTTAGGACGCTCTGTACGGGTAATTTCAGACGGGGATTAAGCCATCTGCTTTTCTTATGTTTACATCTGCGATCTGGCTCGTGCTGCTGGTGTTGTTCAACTCTTTGACAACAGACCTTTCTTGCTAGATCCCTCTTGGACACACGTGAGTGGATGTAAGCGTCACTTACGAATGACAATAGCTAGTTAGTATAGGCCACCTCGAAGAACAAATGTAGCTCATTGGAGCAACACTGGCATCCAAACGAATACGAATGGTCGGAGAGATAACGTGTGCATGTGTACACGTACTATTCGTATTGTCTTGGCGCGTAAGCATACCCCAACCACCCTTTCGTTCCCATAAGACAACAGCGACAACACGGAGCAGACAAACAACAGATGAGTCACGCAGACACTAGCACACCCAGACACTCATACAGCATAAAGAAACAAACAAACACACAGCAAGAGGGAGTTAACCGGGTACAACAATACAAATAGCGACAGAAAACGAGAGAGTGCAAAAGAAAGAGAGGAAACGGGGAGCTGATGAGAATCGAAGGGAATGGACGCTCAACATGAGATGAGATCTGCACAAAATCTAAGACAGAGAGAGAGCGAGAGAGTAAGTGAGCCATGAAAAACTCAAAATGGCAGATACATAAACATATTATTACATTAGTATAGGAAAAGTAAGGGTAACCATTTCTGATGCAGTCCTCAAAATATATAGAAATTAAATCTTTCCAAACTATAATAAACAGAATACGCTGAATGCTCTCTTTTTCATCGATCTGCTTCAATGCTTACTTTATTTGTAACATATTAGTTAATATTTGAAAATTAAGAAAATATATAGAAACTCTCTATAGTATTATATACTCTCTGTGTTTTCGGTCGTGAGTCGACAATATACGCGATGGCTATGTATTGCGAGTGTAATGGGTGTGTTTGGTGACGCGTTTCAGTGTCTTGCGATTACTCTCAAATCGATATCTTTTAAAGGCACATATATATATATATATATATATATATATATAGGTAGAGAGAAACTGATCTTGTTTATAAGGAGAGTTGCTTGACCAGTTGTATGAATGGATGGTGAATTTATTGCATTGGCGCTACGGGCGGCGCCAGGGTCGCGCACGCGGGGTGGTTGGTTGCCCGAGGTGGTAGAGGTTGGAGATGGCAGAAGTTGTTGCTGTTGTGGTGAAGGAGGTGGAGGTTGGAGGCTAGGGTTGTGTTTCGGCAGGAAAATCACCGGACGATCTCAATCCTGGATACCCTGCTCCACTTGTTCGTCCTGGAGGGGGATGAGGTTAGCCGATGTTAATAACAACTAATAACAAAAAATAAAGCAAAACTAAAAGTATCTCAACATAAAAGGAACGACAACCAGAGCCAAAACAAGATGAAAGAGTAACAATTTGTCACAAGATGCCATCTTCCAGGATAGTAACTGGATAGTACTGCCCAAGTAAACTGATTGACGAGCTAAACGCTCAACCACAGTTCGAAGTGATCCAAGAACAACTGCTGACTGGTTATAAGGCCAGGGAGAGAGAGAGAGAGAGTGAGAGAGGGTCAGCTTTCGAGTGATATTATTGAGGTGAACACTAGTTGACACGCTATGACCAAATGTTATGACTTTTAGCCCACTGTCCAGAGTATGTGTGGAAAAGACCGCATATATATACGCCACACGTACATACAGTGATTATAGAGAGTAGCCGAAAATAGTATTGGCCAAATCACCCCATCACGGGTCGGACAATAAGGTTGGCGTAAAATGGAAATATCGAAGATGATTAAAGAAAGAAAATTAAAATAAAGCGGATCTTATTAAATGGCTATCGGATATTTAGTTTTAATAATGGAAGCCGTCACCTTCAGCACCACCAGATTAAGCTGTTAGCTCATACTGTGAGTCCCTCCACCAACCATAGCGAAAACACACACGGAGCTATTTGTGTTATATTGTCACGAACGCACATGCTCCAATGGACACACGCACACATTTATATATATATATATATAGCAGCACACCATGCTGCCCTGCCCCACACCTGCATTCTCGATTTTTTTGTTTGTTATTGACCCATCGCAGTATCAGTCAGTTTGCCTTGAGGATCAAGTGCTGTCACGTTACACACACACACATATACACAGAACTACTGGCCGTCCACTACCAACGGCAGCAGCAGCAGCAAGAGCAGCGAGCCAGCCGATTCATGTAATACCCAACTCAACCCAAACTAACAGCCATACATCGAGCTACTCACCGATGTTCATAGACACCGAAATTCAAATTTAGGGGAATATTGTATGGGGCAATTAAAGAGCAGAAGCTACTCTAAAATAAAGGGAACAACATCACCAATCTCGAAGCATAGGGCTAACACGAGTTTGTACGAAGGGAAACAGACCATATTTAGCGGCAGCGGCAGGATGCCGCCACGACGGCAGAGGTGGATGTGTGTCACATCTACATGCAGACCACACACATACACACACACAATTGTGCATACGAGCATGCACCCACTTGGTAATGTTTACTATCATTCACCACCTTTATTCCTCAACGATCAGATAACAGCAGCAACAGCAGCAGCAGCAGCCCCCGCATGTTTATCCAGATTCTTTATCATCCATTTTCTAATAATCGTAACAGGTAGAAATACAAAACATTTGTAGAGCCATGTAATTATGCCATCGATTCATTAACTAGCAAAGTAACTAACTAGTACTAAGTAGACTGGCTATTCGTCAGTAATATCAGAATCAGGTAGTGGTTTTCAACCGATCAGGTCGATTGCCTGCAGAAAGTAAAATAAGTTAAGCTAACTCGTGCTTCTATACTTCGGGCAATACCTTAGTGACAGGTTCTACCATTCAAGACTACCGCTACTTCACCGTGAGTACATTTAGAAGATTAAAATATATGCCAAGCTTCCCCATTTTATTGAAAACGCACCTTAACAACTTACGAATAGTAGGTATAATATGGATCGACAAAGTTTCCCTGCTGGGTAGAATCCCCGTAGTCACAACAAGCATCTCCATTACCAGATATTTAGAGCGTATTAATGTAAACTTTTACACCAACTTGTACATTTTGTTATTTCAGTTTTAGATCTATCTAAATATATTTATAGCAACATTTCGTAGTAGTAACACTTTGTTAGAGCTCAATTGTACCTGCAATCATGGATTTTTTAAATATAAAATGTATGTTATCAATGAACGTACTGATAGAAGAGCTGAATAGTATGCTCTAGTAGAGTCACTAAGGTAACAAGAGTTCACGAAAACTTTTTCAATATTCGGGTCAACATTATTTTCTTGATCGAGTGGAATTTCGAAGGTTCTATATTTTATTATTTGTTCATAATATTATTATTTATTTCCCAGCATGCGACCACAGTTAAGACTAGCATCGTACGGTATAGGCTGCTTCGAAAAATAAGTAGGATAATTAAACTTACCTCTTGAAGAAGGTCCTGAGCGGCGATAGCTTTTAGTACAGTCTTTTTTGAGGTCTCTTGGACTTCTCCACCAAGAAGAAGCTCGTCGAGGATAAAATATGCCTTCTCGAAATTGAAAATGATGTCGAGCTCACACACCTGCAGAAATATTAGGAACGTACTTCTAAGATCTTGGCGAATTATTTGGGATATTCTACACCACAGTGAGCAACTACAAATAAGCGTGCCCCTTTATTATTGTTATGTAGAATAGCTATAATAATAGTAAAACAATCATCATTAGAAGAACGATCTCACTCTCAGCTAATATAACTCATTTATAATTCAACAGTAGCCATTTTCTATGAGAGCAGTATGTGTCAATGAGAACCGTACAGAATTTATTTCAACTGAAATAGGCGTACAGTGGCATGACTATTTACCCTGAGGATTATATTCAGATACGCGTGTTATCATGGAATGGTCTTCAATGGTAGATTACTAATTAACCGATAGGCAGAATAACCCGTCACTTGAATAAATGAATACCAAAAGTGAATTCGGTTGAGATCAGACAGCGAATCTTTGTGCAAGCATTCGTCGCTAATTCAATGTGAAGCAATCTTTTTTGGAACAAATCTGTGTTTTCTAATGATGTAATCAACTTACTGAGCCAAAATATTTGTCGAGCAGCTCCACATATCGATGGATGATTTCCAGCGTTAGCAGCTCGTTGTCTGATTGTTCGATTGCGCAGCAAAAGTATAACGATGCGTAACGCTTGTACACCACCTGTGGTACCAGAAGCCGATGTAATAATCCAATAACAACAGTGTTAAAACATGGTTTAAACGTAAAAACAATCCTCGAATAAATCTATCTTTGATCACATGTGAATATGTTCTAAACACTTGGAAGTATTGCATAAGACATGTTCTGAGCTGAAGTTACTTTGAATAGTGTGTCCTATAGGGAGAGTGATCGTGTTCATTAAGACTCATGGAACTAGTGTTTAAGTGTCCAAGCTTACCTTAACGTCCCTCCACTCAAGAAAGGAGCACATTTTTGGTTTTCTCGTAAGTATTGTAGCGACGAGCTCGCGGGTAATCTTCTTTTTTGCCCGATCTGAATGAGCCGAATACCTGTGTGAAAATATGAAAAGTTTATAACCCGAGGATATAAAAAAACAAATGGATATGATTGAAAATACTTCAATTGTGTAACTTATTCAATATGTATGTTCTACAAGATTGTGTAGCTTATTCTACAAGACATATTGACGTAGGTACAATAAGATACCTTCGTGAGCTTTAGACATCCTATCCAAGTTTCGACCTTATCACCTCGTAGACTAGGCTTATCGCAGTTTAGGTATTGCCGTTACTTGGCGATAGTTAATCATAAACTGTTCTACGTTTTCTATAGATAGATGGATAGTGCCGTAAAGTAAATGAGGTCGTGCAAGGTCGTCAATTCATGACGCTAAAATCCCACTACTTGCCATTTCTGTAACCGGAGTTTTCCTTGTCGACTGAAGAGAAGCATGAATTGCATCTGAAATTTTGAACAGACGATTTGTGATTAGTTTTTATTCGTTTTTATCGACATCGCTCATAAGTCGTTCGGTAACACGCAAGTCGTATTGAGATTATAAAATAAAATAAAAATATGCCGGCAAAGCTGTGCCGAGTTACGCCATTACGATCCTGTAGAAATTCGATTTGCTTGATATAACGTTTAAATATAGATATTTATCAAAATGTGAATGCAAAATTCGTTTGATCAATGAGAGTAGATAAAATAACCAAACGTGAGCACCTTGTACAAATTTTACACAAATTTGTTGGTGAGGAGCGTAACCTGACCAAAATTGTTACAAGGCAAAAGAGACTCACCACGGGTACTTCTAATTGGCGCCTAATGTTTCATACCTAAAGAAAACACATCCGCCACTTTTCCTTGTCAACACTTTTTAATTGTATTTTGAAAATTTAGAGTGATCAATAGCAAATTTTAACACGAAATTAGAGAAAAACTCAATAGCACTTAAATTTTAACTCAACCAGAGACCGTAATAGAATAAAAGCGGCATCGGTTTGAGACAGAGGGGATAACATTAATTCATATAATAAGAAATACCCGATACTTTATCAAATATTATATATTACACGGCAGACGTGATCAAAGTATGAAAAGTCATTAAAACAGGGTCTTCACCAGTTATTGGGTGTCATTAAACCAAAACCTAGATTTTATGTAATTTATGACCCTATGATGGCGACCCAATCACTTGGAACCGTGTACTCTCCGGGTCTGAACATAAACACTCCTACGGTATTTGTCCATTGTCGAATCTCAGACAGAAAATTAGTTGATAATCTACAATAATGATATACGTACGCTAAACGTATCACTGTATAATAATAATAATAATAGTAATAATAATAACAGCACTGCAATTGCACACAAAAGGTCGACCCATTCGGGATAGTGCCTGTCTGTGTCGATAGACCCCGGGAGAATCTGTGATAGCTTCAAACTTCTTATAATAAACGCACCATCTTGATATCCCGATTAACGGGCCCTGACCAAGCAGGGTCACTCACACTGATGGAAAATGTTGGTCAGTTGTTTTGTTACCACGTCCCTGACAGCCAGCCAGGTGTGCTATCTTACTGTTTACTTCTACGAGATGGCTCCGCCGTATACGTCAACCCCCAGTCGGTAAACTCCGTTCCAGGGCGAAAGCCAACCAGAGAAGCTTTTATAGAAACATAGTCATTTAAACAATTGAAAACTGGATCTGTACAAAAATAGCACTCGTTTTTTGACCTCTGAGCTGTCGTTGCTTGGACCATGGTTCGGAACAACTTTTTTACTACTTCTGTGTCCTAATGAATTCTAACAGGAGACCCCAGGGCTCCAGTGCAAAAACACGATTCAGTTTAAACCTGTAAACAATCCTAACAAAGAGAAACCCTCCTACTTTTTTTTAATCAGTTTTGAATCTTGGAAGGTTACTACTTCTACGTGATGAACCTGATGAACATTCAATAGTACACTTGTATAATATTAGATTGATACATACATTTGGTCTCTTTTAATGCTGTTTCTTTATCTTTTATTTCTTACTACGCGGCTACTATGAGCCATTGTTTGAATACGCTATGTTTATACTTGTTTAAGATGACGGAGAATGCTCATTCTGACCTCGATTCACTGCTAAGGTATTCGTCTAGGACTTGTGGGATCCCTACTCGGTTGGCAGAGCTATCCACTAAAGTCCAGCCCCCCGTAATTTCCACCCTTCCTCCAGCCCGGCGATCCATTGACCAATACTATGAGCTGGGTGGAGGGGTGGCGGATGATTACCGGTCAGCCGGGATTGGGTGACTCCCCGCTTACTCAGATGCACTAAGCTCCTCACAGAGATTAGTCTCTCGGCTTCCCGTGAACCCGACCTAAGCTCAGCGGCATCATTTTCGCCATTCAATTCTGCGTCTCTCATCGGCAGTCTTCCCGGTTATACAGTTTTTGCCTTATCCATTCTACTTTGATGATCATGGTTTCTGTTGCCATTAGTTCTCTTCGCTGCCAGTTGTCTTTATCTTCACAGAGGTAGGACACGAAACCTTTCAGCCCTGCTTCGACTTCCGTATGGGGGGCCTGATCTGCCCTAACGGTTTTGTAAACAGAGCATTTCACTGGTGTGTGGAGGGCATCATTATCAATCCCCAAATTACAGTGTGTGCATATATCCGGAGCTTTCCCAGTTCTATGCAGATAACTTTGATGGTTGCTGTGGCCTGTCTATTGATCCAAGATCGAATGTTGGGAATGATGTCCCCAACTAAGATCCCAAGAGATCTAGTAGGCATGTTTTCCCATTCGGATTGCCACGCACTCTCTTGTATCCGCTGTGGGATCAGACCAGGTAGTCTTTCTTTTGTCAACCTTAAGTTCTCAGGATATCGTGCCCGCACTTACCAGCACAGTGTCAGTGATGACCGTATTGTATGCTTGGGCAACCCGTAGAACTAGGATGCGTTGGTCCCGAAGGGGACTATGGACCCCGCTTCTCACAATGGAAGTTTTCTTTTCCCTTTCCTTGGGCCCCTAATGTTGGGCATAATTCTGTTTTGCACAATTGATGTTTCTGTTATTGTATTTATGGCGGTCTTTACTTGGGGAATGCCTCTAATCGGAAGAAAAGAATAACCACTAACGCTATGTTTATACTACAAAACCCTTGCTGTTTTCCATTCATTCATTTTGTTTATTTCACCAACAGATGATATGAATTATATGTTATAACAAGTGTAAAAACAGAAGATCTATATGACAACCCTTCTGGTCGGGGGGGGGGGGGATGGACCCAGGTCAATGAATGATCTGCTTGACAGTTGCTGAGATCGTACGTGGGGTATACATCCTACATGTGCAGGCTGGGCCTGGATCGTGGAAGTTTTCGGACGTGCGGGTGAGATGGTGGAAGCCGCGCTCCGCGAATCTAGTTACCAGGTGCCGGTTGCGGTGCGAGCGGTTGGAAGATGGTTGTCCCAGGCTACCAAATAGTGCACTTTCGACACCTACTTCACAATGCTTTTCGGCGAGGGCAAGTGCCACCGATAGACCAGTCAAGTCAGACGAGTGCCGTTTGAAGGCTCGCTCGTCTAATAACACAGCCAATATATAAACAGTTTATTCAAACATACAGTAGTTAGCAAGTACTATTTCTAGGGATTATGGGGGGGGGTGAGGTCGACAAGGTCCCGAGGAAGGCGATTGCATTGCCTGACACAGCCAATTAATCCAAGACCGGATCTTTGACAACAAAGTCGGCTTTAAAAAAGCTAAGCGCCTTTTTTCGACCAATGTACCCGAGTTCTGGTAGCAAGCGTTGGAAAAATTGGTCAACAGGTGGGAAGAGGTCGTAAACAACAAGCGTCTTGATACAGTAGGATCGTTCTCACCAATTTACAGTTCGTGTTTAATAACGCACGGAACTTATGCCTAAATCCAACACATTAAATCGTACCGGTGATGCATATTTCAGCGTTCTGATTATTATTATCATAGTCTACAGTCAAGTTACTTAAAAAATAACGTCTCTGTGAAGTAGATAATTGGTGATTAGGCTATCCTGGAGTTCACTACAACCTATTTCAACGGTTACTCTTGGCTTTATAGAGGGAAACTGTGGCTTTCGGGTCGGGAACATTAATAGCATTTGGTTTCAATGAATTGGAGCAAATTTTTCGATCACCTAGATTTGCCTTGGTTTTGAAACGCTGAGAATTAAGAGTTGCGGTGGATACCTTGTCGAAAATAATGCAAAATTGTATCTTGATTCTTAGAGGTACTTGAATAATTAGATAAATTAAGGAGCTAGCTACAAACAATGAGTTGCTATTATAAATCATATCATTTTGGAGCCTTTTAACAGAGCGTCACAATTCACAATATTTTGGTCATACGCTATGTACAACAGTGGGCGTGTGTGTTTTGTATCAAACGTTCTACAGCATACAAGAAAACTTGTTTTGCTGACACAGGTATGCTACATATTCTGATGCATTAACATCATTGAAACTAAATTGGATGTTCGTAGAGACTGTGCCGAATGCCGAAAGGAGGTACGCTCGCGGTACCGGGATGAATTTGGTTAATAGTAGAGCTCCTCTACTAAAATAGACGGAACCGTAGAAAATATCCACCAAAGTTAACATATACTAGCTGGAGAAATTTCGAAATAGTTTGATAAGAACTACAGAAAGTATCATGAAGTAAAAAGTCCAGAGCTGAACCGGATTTACGTTCCATACGATTTCCTGGACTAAATATTGTGCACTAAATACGCATCGTCCACCTGATCACTTGTTCGAGTCGATTAAGGGAACGATTTTACGAAATTATTTTATCAAGGGACTCGTCTAACCGCACACCTGTACTCTAGTCTATAGTATCAATACTCATCAGTCGACGCATAAAAATCGTCGGCAGCTTGCTTGTCAGGGTGGTAATGGTAGGTGAAGTTCGAACACGTACACTGACACAGAGCACATATGGCAGAAGATGTTCATTTAGCGAGTTGATTTGATATTCGCTATTCATAAATGGGAGCGCGCGATAATATACGTTGCATAGATGTATATATGTGCAACTGTAATTGCTCTCAATTTGGATATTTTCGCGGAATATACAAGAGATAAAGAGCAAGCTGTGACCATTCCCATTAGCTCACCAGAGCTGTGGATAGACTGATGAATAACTACAAATATTTGCGCAAATATTGATATTGTGAACCATTTTAGCATTGGTAACAATACGATTGCAATGCTTAGTTTCAATACCCAAATAATCTATTCTCTTGAAGAGTCATTATCCAACGGAGAGACGCTCGCGCCCAAATTTATCGTTGTACACTATGCATATAATAGCAGTGTTGTTACATGCTGCAATATCATATTCCATCAATGTGTTGAAATGCTGTTGGCGCCGTTGGTTTCATTGATTGATTTTGATTTTTATACACGTTAGATACTGTAATGATCATTATGTGACATGCCTATATTAAATGACACTTATATTATTTTCCTTTGTTAGATAAAGGTGCTGTTGACTGAATAATTATGCAATACATCAGCTTTGATTTTCAGTTAATAGTTTGTATTGCATACATAAGTTATACATGTGGGGATCGTAGAGACAACACTTTGAGAATTCTATGATTCGAATAATATATGGATACGACTGTATTGTGTGTATGATACATTGCCCGTGGTGTCCGAAATTAAATTATGCTTGATATATATGTATATATACCATATGAATTGACAATTTGCTTGACTTGACACTCGGTGCCCTGAGCAGTAGAACGTGAAAGGGTGCGTAAGGGATTTTAGGCACCTTGTTGTATCTATGCAGGCCTGAATTGTTAGAGGTTTCCTTACATTCTGTGTAGGTCCACTTTCGTGGCTCTATAACCAGAAAGATTCAGCGTGCTACTTTTCATTAGTTTTTGGTCACGATTGCTCTCGGCTCGAGCAACACACACACACAACTTCAGATGTTTTGACGAAGTTTTGATGCCAGGTGCTATAGCTCCAAGTAATTATCTGTCGGCTTTTTTGTGTGCAATTAAATTCATGTTGTTATAGGGACACTCAAAATATGGCTTTACATAAGGGCACATGAAAGTAAACCATAGAGAATACGATGTAAGTATCCAAACGTAATGGAAAACTGGACGAAAACATTATGGACAAAAACTCTATATTCCCTCAAGAAAGGCAACATGTTGTTTTTGCCAAATCTCATCTACCAGATTGTCCACTCGAACCAGCCCGTTATCTTCTACAATTATGGCTCGCTATTACATAAGCTATGATAATTTTCATCATGCTGCAATGCTTAGATCATCGCACTCCAGAGAACAAACTATTTTTTGTATTTGCCAACTTAGCTACGACATCAACGCGGGACAAGACGAGATCAGTCCCTTGGTGTCTCCCTCGACCATTTTCGATTAGGTAATTGAATCTTACCGGGAATGGGTCTGCCCATCTGAAAACTGATTGGCAATGATGTTGCCGCTGTGGCAACTCTGAAGAAAGTGGACGACTCCTTTTGAACAAAATACGATCGTAGAACGACTGCGATATTCAGTATTAGTAGCCAGTTCAGTGAACAATATGACGATTGAACAGCAGACACCGCTATCGCTTATTCCACTTGGCAGGAACTTCGCTTGTTGCGTGTGGATTCTATTTTTAGATCTCTATCTTCAGCTGAGGAGAGGCGACATGACTGGGTGTATATTCTCGTCCTCCAGAAGCTTACACATTCTAAAGCGGAAGGACTCACATTGATCTGCTATACAATTAGTCAATGTTCGATTATGTAGGCTAGAGGAGGAGAGATGAAATACTCGAAGCGATATGCATGTAGAATTAAAAAGAAAATAATGCTTTTCGGCGAGGGCAAGTGCCACCGATAGACCAGTCAAGTCAGACGAGTGCCGTTTGAAGGCTCGCTCGTCTAATAACACAGCCAATATATAAACAGTTTATTCAAACATACAGTAGTTAGCAAGTACTATTTCTAGGGATTATGGGGGGGGGTGAGGTCGACAAGGTCCCGAGGAAGGCGATTGCATTGCCTGACACAGCCAATTAATCCAAGACCGGATCTTTGACAACAAAGTCGGCTTTAAAAAAGCTAAGCGCCTTTTTTCGACCAATGTACCCGAGTTCTGGTAGCAAGCGTTGGAAAAATTGGTCAACAGGTGGGAAGAGGTCGTAAACAACAAGCGTCTTGATACAGTAGGATCGTTCTCACCAATTTACAGTTCGTGTTTAATAACGCACGGAACTTATGCCTAAATCCAACACATTAAATCGTACCGGTGATGCATATTTCAGCGTTCTGATTATTATTATCATAGTCTACAGTCAAGTTACTTAAAAAATAACGTCTCTGTGAAGTAGATAATTGGTGATTAGGCTATCCTGGAGTTCACTACAACCTATTTCAACGGTTACTCTTGGCTTTATAGAGGGAAACTGTGGCTTTCGGGTCGGGAACATTAATAGCATTTGGTTTCAATGAATTGGAGCAAATTTTTCGATCACCTAGATTTGCCTTGGTTTTGAAACGCTGAGAATTAAGAGTTGCGGTGGATACCTTGTCGAAAATAATGCAAAATTGTATCTTGATTCTTAGAGGTACTTGAATAATTAGATAAATTAAGGAGCTAGCTACAAACAATGAGTTGCTATTATAAATCATATCATTTTGGAGCCTTTTAACAGAGCGTCACAATTCACAATATTTTGGTCATACGCTATGTACAACAGTGGGCGTGTGTGTTTTGTATCAAACGTTCTACAGCATACAAGAAAACTTGTTTTGCTGACACAGGTATGCTACATATTCTGATGCATTAACATCATTGAAACTAAATTGGATGTTCGTAGAGACTGTGCCGAATGCCGAAAGGAGGTACGCTCGCGGTACCGGGATGAATTTGGTTAATAGTAGAGCTCCTCTACTAAAATAGACGGAACCGTAGAAAATATCCACCAAAGTTAACATATACTAGCTGGAGAAATTTCGAAATAGTTTGATAAGAACTACAGAAAGTATCATGAAGTAAAAAGTCCAGAGCTGAACCGGATTTACGTTCCATACGATTTCCTGGACTAAATATTGTGCACTAAATACGCATCGTCCACCTGATCACTTGTTCGAGTCGATTAAGGGAACGATTTTACGAAATTATTTTATCAAGGGACTCGTCTAACCGCACACCTGTACTCTAGTCTATAGTATCAATACTCATCAGTCGACGCATAAAAATCGTCGGCAGCTTGCTTGTCAGGGTGGTAATGGTAGGTGAAGTTCGAACACGTACACTGACACAGAGCACATATGGCAGAAGATGTTCATTTAGCGAGTTGATTTGATATTCGCTATTCATAAATGGGAGCGCGCGATAATATACGTTGCATAGATGTATATATGTGCAACTGTAATTGCTCTCAATTTGGATATTTTCGCGGAATATACAAGAGATAAAGAGCAAGCTGTGACCATTCCCATTAGCTCACCAGAGCTGTGGATAGACTGATGAATAACTACAAATATTTGCGCAAATATTGATATTGTGAACCATTTTAGCATTGGTAACAATACGATTGCAATGCTTAGTTTCAATACCCAAATAATCTATTCTCTTGAAGAGTCATTATCCAACGGAGAGACGCTCGCGCCCAAATTTATCGTTGTACACTATGCATATAATAGCAGTGTTGTTACATGCTGCAATATCATATTCCATCAATGTGTTGAAATGCTGTTGGCGCCGTTGGTTTCATTGATTGATTTTGATTTTTATACACGTTAGATACTGTAATGATCATTATGTGACATGCCTATATTAAATGACACTTATATTATTTTCCTTTGTTAGATAAAGGTGCTGTTGACTGAATAATTATGCAATACATCAGCTTTGATTTTCAGTTAATAGTTTGTATTGCATACATAAGTTATACATGTGGGGATCGTAGAGACAACACTTTGAGAATTCTATGATTCGAATAATATATGGATACGACTGTATTGTGTGTATGATACATTGCCCGTGGTGTCCGAAATTAAATTATGCTTGATATATATGTATATATACCATATGAATTGACAATTTGCTTGACTTGACACTCGGTGCCCTGAGCAGTAGAACGTGAAAGGGTGCGTAAGGGATTTTAGGCACCTTGTTGTATCTATGCAGGCCTGAATTGTTAGAGGTTTCCTTACATTCTGTGTAGGTCCACTTTCGTGGCTCTATAACCAGAAAGATTCAGCGTGCTACTTTTCATTAGTTTTTGGTCACGATTGCTCTCGGCTCGAGCAACACACACACACAACTTCAGATGTTTTGACGAAGTTTTGATGCCAGGTGCTATAGCTCCAAGTAATTATCTGTCGGCTTTTTTGTGTGCAATTAAATTCATGTTGTTATAGGGACACTCAAAATATGGCTTTACATAAGGGCACATGAAAGTAAACCATAGAGAATACGATGTAAGTATCCAAACGTAATGGAAAACTGGACGAAAACATTATGGACAAAAACTCTATATTCCCTCAAGAAAGGCAACATGTTGTTTTTGCCAAATCTCATCTACCAGATTGTCCACTCGAACCAGCCCGTTATCTTCTACAATTATGGCTCGCTATTACATAAGCTATGATAATTTTCATCATGCTGCAATGCTTAGATCATCGCACTCCAGAGAACAAACTATTTTTTGTATTTGCCAACTTAGCTACGACATCAACGCGGGACAAGACGAGATCAGTCCCTTGGTGTCTCCCTCGACCATTTTCGATTAGGTAATTGAATCTTACCGGGAATGGGTCTGCCCATCTGAAAACTGATTGGCAATGATGTTGCCGCTGTGGCAACTCTGAAGAAAGTGGACGACTCCTTTTGAACAAAATACGATCGTAGAACGACTGCGATATTCAGTATTAGTAGCCAGTTCAGTGAACAATATGACGATTGAACAGCAGACACCGCTATCGCTTATTCCACTTGGCAGGAACTTCGCTTGTTGCGTGTGGATTCTATTTTTAGATCTCTATCTTCAGCTGAGGAGAGGCGACATGACTGGGTGTATATTCTCGTCCTCCAGAAGCTTACACATTCTAAAGCGGAAGGACTCACATTGATCTGCTATACAATTAGTCAATGTTCGATTATGTAGGCTAGAGGAGGAGAGATGAAATACTCGAAGCGATATGCATGTAGAATTAAAAAGAAAATAATCACTACTTTCACTGGTAATAAAAGTTATATATGTAGAAATGACACGACTTAAAGAGGAGATAACTCCTCAAAATAGAGGCTAGCTGACTAAATAGATTCTGTTTATGATGATGGGGAGGCTCACGAGGGAGTTTGTTCATTCATGGATGATGAACTTGTAAGTAGAGAATCGTATGAAGTTAAGCGAAAATATATATTCTACCCACAGTCTAAAATTATATAATTCGATATTCTTTACATATATTCTGTAGCTTTCGATATACGGTGTGTTTATAATAACTTTAATTTATAAAACATTGTGATGATGATGAAATATTGCTGACGCATCGAAACCTGCTCTAACAGCGTCTTTGAGTATATAAGAATCAGGATGTAAATAATCTCAAAGGTGTACATAATGCTAAAAAAATTAGTGGTAGTTATTGAGTTTATTAAAACGAGGCACAGAACTTCTATCTCAGACTATTCAGCTGATTAGTCTAATTTATTAAGCGGAGCACATATAGGTGAATCAACATATTGAGTCTTCTATAATATTTCTGAGTGCACATTGACCACAGTCCAATGTAAATTCTATGCAGTTAGGTCATTTTGTCAGTGGCTAAGAACCACCCTATATTTATAGGTTGTTGCAGCGCTTAGCTCTTCAAAAACATTCTGACAATGAATCTTCTCACATCTGCAAGTGATTGGCATTGGTAAAACGAAAATGGGGGAAATGACAACAACCATGAGTCAATGAATAAAAGCAGCTATCTATTTATAATCCACACCGTCCACTCCGCCATTTGTTTTTCGGTCTCCTCGAACGTGACATTAACGCGACATCAACGACTTCGTGGTATATTTAGTTTTGATATGCGAATAGTAGACATCAAGAACGGCAATAGTATACACCTTTGAAAAAAAACATATAGAGCGGGGAGGTTATAACATATACACCTAGCAAGAATTCTGTTTAATGTAATACGTTTAACACTGCCTAATTTTAGCTAGCTATGTATGAATCTATGAGCGGTAGCACAACTGGAAGAGTTGATTGGGGATTATAAGTGAGCTAACTTTGAGGGATCTATTTTTGGCTGATCTCGAATATCACGACTAGTACGCCGACTACAATAATGGTAGAATTCGTATTTACTTTGCAGACATCGGTTTGATATTAGATACCCGGCAGGCATTTATAATGGAATTAAATAGAGCGGTCTAGATGTTCCCATCAAGGGAGAGGTACAGAACTAATTGTTGATTAAATATGAATAACTTTATCCGTTGTGATACAGTAAATAGAATTAGACAGTTCTTGATGTTTGTTGGACTGTCCAATTGTGGTGTCACCTCTCCTAGACGGGACTCCCACATTGGTATATAACGGTAGATTCATAAATTGATACCCCTGCCTCTGCAAGTTGAACTAAATGTTGAACAGGTTAATAGATTTTCAAATGATTATTATTGGAAACATCAACAACAGTATATCAACGATAACAAACTTCAACGTCATGTGACTTCAATGAGAACATGTAGGGTGGAGCGTTTGACCACTGCTCGTTCTGAATAGATCTGAAGGTAAGGCTTCATAACTGATCCTTCTGCAACCATTCGTTGTGTTTGTTCTCTTCCGTCCTGATGTGTGTGGCCCTTACCTCCTCTCCTTCGGTGCGTTTATTCTGGTTCTTTCCACGTTCACCGTGTGTGACGGCTACATCGTTGTAGAGCCTTGTGGGTCTGCTGACAGCTTTCGTCAGAACCGGAGCGACCGTTTCCGTATACCGACGTTTTCGTTGTCGCCGACCAATTCAACTTTGGTCGCTGGTTCTCAAGAGTTCGATGACTTTGCTCAGCGTTTGCTTACTGGAACTACTGCGTGTTTGCCGTTGCTGTTGTGTGTTCAATACCGTACCGTTTGTGTCCCCGTCAAACGGCGCAGTGACCAGGTGTTAGAATGGTGCTCAAGAATTTGGTTTAAAATACACAGAAAGCACCAGTGTTGTTAAAAGGTACCTCCAGCAAAGAAAACTTTCTTTCAACGATTAAGTGTCAATGGCCACGGAAACGTTTTGCTAATACACAGTTAGAGGAGATGAAAGGGCTTTACGACTGGAAAGTATAATTCTGAATTTTGTGTTGGTACGATCGATGATGAAAGAGGTTGAGCACGTCTTCCACAGGATTACAGTTTTGTGATAACGACGCATTGTGCTCGGTTGGATATCATAAGGATACTATGTCTGTTGTATAAGTGCTCTCAATTTGGAATACACTCGGCGTGTGACTTTCTTTTTCCGGTAAGTTGAAACATAACAGAAAAGAACTCGAACGAGTAATAGCCAATTCTAAGACTGTGATCGAAAAAAAATCTTCTTTTTGCCTTTATTGTCCGATATCCTTAGCGCCTTAATGCAATGACCTAATAAAGCTAGTTCGCAGTAAAAACAAGAAAAATTTTATATCACTTGTTAACTGATTAAATAATTCGAACACGAAATAAACATATTCAATTATTACGCACGATTATTCATTCAGAAGGTATATGTAACAAGTCAAATTACATCGTTGTAGCACTCTTTTTTGTCTGCATTTTTGCAATATGCTTTCAGTAGAGCTGAGCACAACATATTCTATATACAGGGAGAATGACCACAAAGTATACGATCACCTAAGTGGACATTAATTATAAAGGGAGAATCGGAGTACGGCCGTCAAGGCTGACGCCCTATTGCCTTAGTATGTCTCTATAATAGATTAACGACTAGCTAAATAGCTTCTGTATCTTCAGTATGACTACTTTGTCCGCAGGACCTTCAGTGAGTAAGTGATAAGAGTGAAGGGTCCATAAATATACAATAGATGCATATGTATGTACATATGCGTCTGTGTCGCAGACAGATACTGAGAGGCATACCTGTCCATAATAACACAATACGACATCACGTCCCCCTCGCAGACGCTCGTGCTGGCAAACTTACTTCAAAGTGGCCTTCACGATCTACATCACCTCCAATATAACGGGTCTCAAAAACACTTGTACGACACTTTTGATATCGTGAGCTTTCGTGGACATCGGAGCTCAGTGGGCCTCGACTTTAACGGGACACAAAACAGATTAGACGAAAACCATTTCGTTTACAGTTGTGCGCCCAAACTGTGTTCACCGAAGTACAGTTGCATCGTAACGCGACGATGGCTACAACCGCTCTCCCGAGTCAATCTACCCTACAAATTGGTTCTTCATACTTCTCTAACAGTATTCGAATTCCACCCGTCTCATAGAGACACCCTATCGTTGTGATTCGGATTCTGTTATGTGGCCACCATCCGCGAGTCGAAGTGATGTTTTCCACAGCGAGCTGAAATAAATAATATCTTCCGAATACGTGCAGCACATTCGTGTCGGTTTAATGCAATGACCTAATAAAGCTAGTTCGCAGTAAAAACAAGAAAAATTTTATATCACTTGTTAACTGATTAAATAATTCGAACACGAAATAAACATATTCAATTATTACGCACGATTATTCATTCAGAAGGTATATGTAACAAGTCAAATTACATCGTTGTAGCACTCTTTTTTGTCTGCATTTTTGCAATATGCTTTCAGTAGAGCTGAGCACAACATATTCTATATACAGGGAGAATGACCACAAAGTATACGATCACCTAAGTGGACATTAATTATAAAGGGAGAATCGGAGTACGGCCGTCAAGGCTGACGCCCTATTGCCTTAGTATGTCTCTATAATAGATTAACGACTAGCTAAATAGCTTCTGTATCTTCAGTATGACTACTTTGTCCGCAGGACCTTCAGTGAGTAAGTGATAAGAGTGAAGGGTCCATAAATATACAATAGATGCATATGTATGTACATATGCGTCTGTGTCGCAGACAGATACTGAGAGGCATACCTGTCCATAATAACACAATACGACATCACGTCCCCCTCGCAGACGCTCGTGCTGGCAAACTTACTTCAAAGTGGCCTTCACGATCTACATCACCTCCAATATAACGGGTCTCAAAAACACTTGTACGACACTTTTGATATCGTGAGCTTTCGTGGACATCGGAGCTCAGTGGGCCTCGACTTTAACGGGACACAAAACAGATTAGACGAAAACCATTTCGTTTACAGTTGTGCGCCCAAACTGTGTTCACCGAAGTACAGTTGCATCGTAACGCGACGATGGCTACAACCGCTCTCCCGAGTCAATCTACCCTACAAATTGGTTCTTCATACTTCTCTAACAGTATTCGAATTCCACCCGTCTCATAGAGACACCCTATCGTTGTGATTCGGATTCTGTTATGTGGCCACCATCCGCGAGTCGAAGTGATGTTTTCCACAGCGAGCTGAAATAAATAATATCTTCCGAATACGTGCAGCACATTCGTGTCGGTTTAATGAATGCAAATACATGTTGTTTTTTTTTGTATTTTGTGGAATCGAAGTGGGAATGGCCATTCGAATACATAATGTGAACGAACGCCAGCATGAATAATTTGTAGGCCAGCCCCCGTTAGAACTTTCATTCGATGGTTGTATTCCAGAAATCTGTACTGATTTTTATTTATATTCGAACGAGGTCTACGTGGTTAGGTCTACGGTGCCTGCCTTGCCTTCTTTGTGAGCCTATTGAGACACGAGGCCGTCTCAGCAGTCTCTTCAAAGCCCACGTTTTTGTACGAAGCCCCGCTTCGACCACAATGATTCCAGCATCCGAAACAGTAACAAGGTATTAAACAGATTCGCCGCGAGACACCGTTCAGCTTTAGGATCAAGGTAAAAAAATGTTGCTAAATAAATAGAGACACCGTCTCTTCAGTCGTTGGCCGCTAGAGATGGCTCCGGAAGAAAAATCCATGAAAAATCTGCACGCGGACACTGACCATGGCCTTGTAAAAGTATTTGACATTACATAAGCGTTCATAAAACCGCTGAAGTTCAGAGCAAGGCCGAAGAACCTTGAGATTGAAAATTTGAAAATCGCCCTAAAATTGAATCATTCTTAAGCTTTTTTTGGGTTAGGTCGAGCTCAACTTCAGCTATATTTTTAGCGAAGTTGTTGCGATTTCCGGTAATTGTTGTGCTCAGACAATGCTGCTGTATCCGGCTCGATCGTTGCCACCAATATTCACGAAATTACTAATTAAAATATTGAATTCACATTGATTTATCATCACCGATCGTTAATGATTGAAGGAGTATACTTGACATCCGTGGTCAAGTCTTCACGTCGTAACTATAATATATATTTAGTATGGTTTCTTCGCTTCAGAAAGAGCCTGGGAACAGTTCGAGCTATCTTGACAGGGATAAACTTTGGTCTATCTCCAATAAAAAGTAGGACGCCCATCTCCTGCGAGGTCTTCTTTAAGAATTCATCTTCAGTATACTTTAGGTAATGGTGTTATTCGAGTGTCCCTAACCCATGCAATCAAGATTCACACATTTTGAGAATGAGACATGCTTACATCAACCATATTTGTTTTGATGTAGTGAGTCATATGATTGAACAGCATCCTGCCGAGAAAAATCTAATTTCCGCTGCCGGTAAAATGAGCCGCTTTGGTAAGTGCCCACGTAGCCCACGTGATTTGAATGACAATGTCACAGTTCACTCACGCTGGCCATCCACGTTGTTTACCTTACAGCAAACATGTTGGATGCTGTTGGTACGATAATGTTCTTTTTGCAAAGGTAGTGTACCATTGTGTAGCTTCACGATTATGCGCTATGTACAGGTGTGTAGATCAATTACGTGATATTAATTTGTTCAGGTTCCGCTTAATTAGTTATGGTGAAATAGTCAGGATGAGATAGAGTAAAATTGTTGATCGGCGTTTACTAAATGACTGAGTCTTATTTTTAATATATTAATTCACTCAAAATGCGTGATCTATCTAACAGAATACCAACTCTTTTCGGATCGTATATCTGTCTGCAGATCAAAGAATATAAGTATTTGATGGTTGCGCGCCAAACCGAGAGATCGCCTCGCTTTGTAGAAATAGACAAAATCACGACGTTTCTTTGCGGTTTGTTTTTAGACCAACAAAATGTATGGTCTTATTCCCCAACCACCCAAAATGAAGGCTCATATCTAAATGATTCACATACGTTTTGTATTTACAAACATTTGACACTGTATAATCACGTAAAATTTGGCTTCATGACAATCTACAATTTGTTACAGTGACAGATAATTACATCATATCTACACATCTAGGTGAAGGCTTATGACTATATCACGACTGTATACGTACTGTGAACGAATGAAGGGATGTTAGAAGATCACCAAGAAATCATTTCGAAATCATGAGAAAACGATTTGCTGCCATATATCTAACTAGGACAAGTCGTGTCGAGAATAACAATAGTTGTACAATACAACAAAAACCGATTCTGACAACAGCATCGCCTTGGCATCGATTCCAGCATGCGCATCGATTTCTGCGAGCGCCCAGTGATCAGCTGTTGTTGGGTGGTGCATGATTTGCCTTGACGTAAACATCGTACATGGATAGATAGATATGTGATTTTGTACAGTGTCGTTCTAGGTTGCTGTAATCTTATAGCTTAGCGTATTCAAGCATTTGCTAGTGCGGGCCAACATAGCAGGTGGGTAGTCCTTGATTTGACCCGAACGACGGGGAAGCCCTGACGCAAACAGAAGGCCGACTGAGATTTGTTACGGGGCTAACGGTGAGACGAGTGAATACAGCCGACTGGGTACCGAGAGACACAAACAATCACCAATGCCGACAGCCAGTAACAGCCACCACAGCTGCATCAACACATAGCGAAATCATATGAAAGCAGTACACACATCCATATATATATATAAACATGTGTTTGTGCGTAGACGGCGAGTATACGCACCGGCTCTCATACCGACGAGAGCTACCGCCTGTGGCCATCACAGGTTACCATAGGATGCTATATGACCAAACAAACAGATTGCCACCGCTGCTAAAATGATGCCTTTGATGATACTTCAACAGAAACAACACCAACCAGTTAAAAGTTTTTTTGGCTGCCAATGTTAGATGTACCAAAAATATTTATAATTCAAATTAAGAAAAATCACGTCTCGTACAAATTTCACTCAAACCCTTGCTATTAGGGTTAAATTTAGTTTAAGCCTGTATATTACTTGCCTGTAGATTAGACTTTCGTTCCTGCTGACAAAGTTAGTTGCAAGAGCAAATATTGTGCAGGGTAGAACCCATTAGATTTGTCTATCCTCGGTAATCATTACCTTAATGATGGCGTTTGGTGATGATTGTTGAGAATACTTGTTACAGTGGGGGGGTGGGGTACACAATGCGCGTACCACGTAGAGAAGTATGTATCTAACGCATCAGACAGCAAAATTGTTTTTTACAACAATTACGAAGTATGTACATTAAGAAACGCAATCGGCACCGTAAAGTGTAAATGTGGTTGAAAATGGTGATATGCAGAAAACACACGAGTATTTTCACCAAAGCAAAACGATAAAAAGTTATGATTAAAGAGAGTTAAAAACAAACAGTTCGGATAGGTGAATATATTCGAAGCAAAGGGTTCGAATTTGTGATTTGAACAAAAATTACTGTACTATTACTGCGTGTGAAAATAACTACCACATTGGTTCTGTTCGGGTATGACACTTAAAAATTCCTTGAAACCTATTAGGAACATATTGCTAGCTCACCATACACAGTTTAGTTTGATAAATTTGCCCAGGCGAGAGGTCACGTAGGACCAGAAGTGAAAATAATTCAGCTCTTCAAAAAAAAAACGGTTCTTTCGCTGAACAGAAAAGTATGTATATTGAATCTCGTTGTCTACTCTATATCGTGACACTGTATCCAAGGTGGCTCAGAGTTGCTTCAAATTATTGGGATTGCTTTTATCAGGCCTAGCTAGCATTCTATTCTCATTGCTTGTCTAAAACGCGTTTCTTCTGCTTTCTGAATAGGAGCAATAACCTTCGGTGTGACAGATTAGTGACTTCCAAAAACTTTCGTACATGAGATAGCGAGAAAAATATATCAATTGAGCAAATACAGAATTGTACAGAATTCTGCTGCTTCTTGTTGCTCGTTTCTGAATGGGCCATTTAGCCATCATCTTCAGTTGACCATTATCTAAACCGCAAACAATCGTATTGATTATCTATATATATATATATATATATATATATATATATATATATATATATATATGTGTGTATCGTCATATGTTATGCTGTTATCATATGTATTTATATCAAGAAAAAGCCAAAAGACAGAACGGAACACGTTTATGGTATTACATTCGCCGCCTAAGAGACTGTTTAAGGATCTTATTATAGCTCAGTCGCACAGTCAATCAACAATTACGCCTCTTTGTCAGCCATTGAGAAATGTCGGGCTTGCTGCCACAATGACATTGATCAAGGTCACGTCGACAGACAACAGCAACACCAACAGCAGCGGCGGCAGTACGGATTTGTACCGAGAAATGTCTGCTGGTGGGAGAAGGCCTGGGGGCCCTTCAGCTACAAATCTAAGCATCAGCGGGCAGCAGCCAGCCATAAGTCGATACCACCGCCGGGCCACTACCGTTGGCGTTGTCGACGGGCCGTTCTAACAACAACAACTACGCGAACATACAGCCACCACCAAATACACTCACTCGTTTACTTCAGATTTACTCATTTACACAGAAACACAGACAACAGGTCAGTAGACAAACAGCGAGATAGCGGAAGACAGAAAGATGGATTCGTTCAGGTGCTCCAGCTAACTCGGATATATGATCATATGATCATAGCCATATCATCATCAAGACTTCAGATAGACACACTGTGGCTCGAGTTTGTCTATATATATCTATATATATACAGCGGGGGCGGATTTGGGCTTACCGTAAGGCAAGAAGTAATACTACAGTAAGAAAAGCATAAATTATCCATCAGGAAAACCTACATAAATAAATATTCCGGGCAGACTCACAGCCTTAAACATTTAACTTCCACGGTACTGCTTTCGGCTTAAGGCTTCATAAGACGGACAACCCCTTTAAATGCAAATGTGCAACGATGAGGATCGAACCCCTGTGTGCACCTACGTCGGCGGTCTCCTCCAATTGGGAGGCGCACACCCCCCATGCCCCTATATATGTGTCTATATCACAGCAGCTGCTATACTATTATATATAGGTGAACATGGCCGACTCTGGACAGTGAATGGACGGTATCAGCAATGAATGATGTGTCTATCCTATCGTTGTTGCCGTCAACGTCGTACGCAGTTGTAATTGCGCATCGCCGATTGTGGTGGTGGTGGTATCACACGAGCGAACTCCTCACTCATTCCACTCCCTTTCACATTTACTTCATCTCTTCAATCGACTCCACTTCTACTGCTGCTGCTGCTGCTATGGCTCAGAACAAATAATGACAAACAGTCAGATGATCACTCGGAATCATCACTGAGTGGTAAAATAAAGTCATTCAGCCCTGTTCTATCCTATCATAACCTACGTTTGGCTATGGGCTGTCTGTTCCTATGTTTCTCAGCTGGTGCAATCAACTGCCTGTCGCCGCCGCCGCCGCCGCAGCCACGGCAGGCGACAGGCGACAACATTCTTTGAGCTGGCTCTCAACTGTTCCCCATCTCTGCGACAGGCCTCGACTCTGAACCTTCAGGTAATTACCACGAGGGTATTGTGGATGTATTTTGTAACCATGTCGTTTAAACTCAAAGCGTAGTATGCCGCAGAATTTTAACCCAAACCGTATGTCTCTCCAGACTAGAAATCAAAGATGGTTTCCACTAGACCATCTGCGGGACCCGACGACAGCTACAATGACATACTCGCGGTCACATACAGCCCCAGATAGATAAACACGAACAGACATAGGCCGACTCAGAGCCGAGAAGTGTCACATAGAGAAGAGTCAGCTGGAAGCCAGTTCAAAGAAAACACATGCTCATAGACATGGCCATAAACAGATTCACACACATGTGGCTCATTATAGGATGTCATTATTATTATCAGCATCACCAAGAGCAGCAGCAGCAGCAACATAGCTACTGTAGCAGAATCGACTATCCATCCCATCCCGTCAACGTCATTCGTTAGGATCCACCAACAAGAAATTCAGCCACAACTGTTGTTGCGATCATCCTGTTTTCGTAAATTGTTATGGCATGCTCCTATTTCAAATGACTGTATGTCTTCAAATATACAAAAATAGCATCCTGTTATCCTGTTGTTCTGCGCTGCCGAGTGGATGAATGCTTGATTGCTTGACCAGTCAGACTGACTTGCTTGTATACTATTGTATAATTACTATTAATCCAATAATGAAAAGAACACCTTGCATTTGTCGTTAGCCAAGTCGATAAGCACGAATCAGGCATGTGATCGTCATCAGACGATCGGTTACAGCAACAGCGGAACTAGTTCTGCCTCTACGGCCCAGAGTTTCAATAAACATTTCATGCACATAAGGAATCATTAGAAATGGGGAGGAATAATGAAAAACAATATTATACACAACTTATTTATTCGTGAACATTTTGTCTTTTCTATTGATAGAATGCTTTCACCATCACTTGTCATAAGAATTCGATTTCGTATCGTATTAGCCTTCAGTATTATTCACTCATTAAGGTGTTGGAATAGCTAATTTTGTTGACGTCTGTGGTGCGTTTGTCAGATCTCCTAAAGTTGTCAGTGGAAACTGATTGTTTGTTTGTTGCTCGACAACAACAAACAAGCAAACACGTACATTGTGGATAAATAAATACAGCACCTCTGTGAATAGGAGACAACGATGACAACACGACGGTGATAATACTGATGGATGATCTAATT
Source organism: Stratiolaelaps scimitus (assembly GCA_019614645.1). Taxonomy (NCBI): domain Eukaryota; kingdom Metazoa; phylum Arthropoda; class Arachnida; order Mesostigmata; family Laelapidae; genus Stratiolaelaps; species Stratiolaelaps scimitus. The sequence goes on from JABWDB010000038.1 coordinate 1,563,214, forward strand.
GACAATTATCAATGACCGATATGGTTAATAGCTACATACATATGTGGAAATGGAATCATGCGTTATATATATATATATATATTATGGGTTCGGTTCTTTTCTGAGTGGTTTATACATATATTGGACTAAAATTCAATTCGATAACTTATGTGCTATCTTACGGCTACGCAAGGGGATAGCACACCTCTTGCCATTGACCCCCATAATTACCAGATAATACCCGATAATTATTTTAATCACCTGGCATGGGCTATAATCCACTAACTATTTGAATTAGAGTAACACAAAATCTAAAGCAAATATTTACAAGTGGTTTGCTAAAACAGAGTGAATACAGCAAATCCCTCCTTCTGAATACGTAAAATGGCTAACTTCTCCTAGGCAGAATCTTCTATCTTCTTCGCAAAGAAAGGTGCTAGGCTGATGACACAGGCCAAAGGAAACCTTTCAAATGCTCGTGGTGGCAGTGGTGGTGGTGCTGCTGCAGTTGCTGTCATATTACTCCCGCCCGTTTCGTAAGTGGGTCAGTCCCTAGCGAATAAGCCGCCAAATAAAACTCGGGACGAGGCAGACAAAGGTATTCTATTCACATGGCTCAACGAGGATCAGTAGCACATACCCCAGTGAACTCTGATCTCTGAGTGTTCAAAAAGATTGGCTGTTAAATGAGGGTTACAGCTCAATGCACACTATCAAAGTGCTAAAAATATTGATGATCAATGATATTTTGTAGCGTCACACTCGGCGGAACGACTTGATAAATGTGTGAAACCTTCTTACACTATTGTCATGTAAATCTTGGTTAGCCTTTGCCTGCTAATGAAGTTATTGTATATGAACTATATGAAATTGCAGTGCTGTAGACTACTCGTAGATGTTCGTTGAGCTTTTGATATGTGCGTATGGCGATATGTGTGTTTCTTTGGTGCTATGTTTCTGCTATGGTCTGCTATGGTCTGTGGTCTGAGGGGCGAGTTAGTAAAAATGGCGAAAAAATCGTGATAATATCCCACATTTCCTGTGACAACGTCAGACACATTTGTTTAAAACAACATAATAAAAAGTTTATACTTATGCAGCTCGTATAGATCCGCCTCGATTTGTGACACGCTCCTCTTGAAGTATCGCCGTCACAACTCCACTCCTACTCCGAAGTTCCGTGACCTTTGAGGAGTTGGCCAGAGCCTGTGTGGGATGAAGAAACCTACATGCAGTGACTAATACGGAACGAATATAGAAAAAGTTTATAATATACATTTTATCCATACGCGCAATAAATTTACCAGAACAACTCACAAATAAGGGTCGCAATGTTTTTTTCGCGTGGAGAATAATTTTCTGGTTTAAACAACAGTCTTTATTAGTAATAGTATGAATATCAATTGAGGGTTGGAGAACCCAAGTCCGTGTTTCTAAGATAGGATCATTAGCGAATGCTTCGAAACATAGAAAGAAAGATATGCGAACACATTCCAGAATCAAATTAGAAGTGGAACCATTAATTATTGGAATATACCGTTCTAGTCGTAGCTACTCGAAAGGCTTAAATACGGCGGACCACCACCGCGATACCTCTACCACAAGCAATTATAAAATAACCATAGACGGATTTTGTGTGTGTTGTATATTGTGAATTTCAAAGTGCCTTTAAAAGCATGACTCATGACTTAGTATTGAACCCACATTTTAAAGTGGTTGGCGGAAAGACTCTCCAATCGGTGTCAAACTAAGGGATCGAATCTTAAGAGTAATAGATGGAGAAGCGTTCTCTAAATCAGATGCTGCGTCAAAGGAATTCCCGCAAGGCACCTATCTTGGAAGCGTCTTGTTTATGCTGTTTACTAATCAGGTTAGGCACATAATAGGTAGCCCGGTGAGGTTGCTCGCATATGCAGATGATATGAGAATTATATGAAGACGTACGTATTACTAACAGAGGACTCAAGCTTCCAAAACAAAAAAACAGAGGACTTAAGACCAATGATATTACAGAAAATCCAAGAAAGCTTCGCAGTTTGGTTAGTGAAAAATTCGTCTACGACGAATGCGGGGTTATGCATCTGGGCTCAAAGAATCTCCAAACAAATTAAGAAATGGGTGAGCCAGCCTCTAAACAAACGATCGATGAGGTCAAAGACCTGGGTAGACAGTTTTCATCAAGGAATGTTCGACTTCTCGAAAAATCTATGGGCGTGTCGCTCCCTCTTGTTCAGCTCTCTCTCTCTCTCTCGTTTTACACTAATATTTACCCATGTCAAGCATCATAATCTCGAATAGCGACGACTAATAAATACAACTTTATTATGATAAATAAATAAAGACATTCCCATCAATATTGGAATAGTAATCATCAACAAATCGCTACAAAACACACCCACGAGATCGGCAAAGCGTGGCGTCGCTGTTCGAAATATCTCCTAGTTTTCTGAAATCAGTTTTGCTGAAAGTGACTTTCAAAAATACGCGCACCACCTGACCAATAGACTGCCACCGCTGCGCACAAGACACCTCGATGATACCTGTACGACGTCAAACTCTACTCAGCAGCAGCGGCAGCAGCAGCAGTATGTTACGCGATTATGTTCCTATGATAAATTAAGCCCTCGTACGTTCATCCGATTGGCTCTTCTAGATAACAGACAGATTCGGGTTCGTTTTAATTTATCTATCATGTCATATCATATCAACGTCGCCAGCTACCGTCTTTTAACTTCGACTTCAGCAGCTACTGTCTCTGTTTCTACCCCGGTTTCTCAGTCATCGGCGGCCTCAACCAACACAGTGGCAGTTGTCAGCTGAATTTGCCGGAGGTGAAAAATCCAACCTCCGCACCGATCAATCGTACTGCTGCTGCTGCTGCTGCCACTGCTGCTGCAGAGCGAACGTATTTATTTTCTTTTTCTCTCTTCTTTGTGCGTTCGATTGTGATGTTGTGATTTCGTGTTTCATATGTATCCTGTACGTGTGCATTTATTTTCATTTGCCTGAGTGGGTCCTCGTCGGCGGCTGAATTCCGTTATCAAATCGGTCGGAACGGAAAGAGCGACACTATCTGACAGACTATGTTTTATACTATGTTTAACTTGACATTTATTAATTATATATAAACAAAAATATGCCTTCGACGTGGCCGCCAATTATCTATGCTATATAATTGACATCAATATATATATATATATATGTTATAGTATCCATTTTTATTCATCGAGTTATCACCTGGATATGCAACTGTTTTTATCTTTGTCTTCATAATATTTCTAGGTTTTCTTATGAATGCGCCGTCACTCAGATCGAATTCTCCGACTACTCCCTTTCCCTCCCTGGCGAAACCAAAATCACCGTTGAAGTTAACGTTGTCAAAGTGAACGAAAGAAAGAAAGAAAGAGGTAATCGTATAACTCATTCACATGCATAGACGGTATCGCCGCCAAGCCCAATGAAGACTAGCCCAATGTGTGTGTGATGCATCGTGATGAAACCCCCAAAAAAAACGATTGATTGATTATCTGGGCGGGCAAGTGATGTAGAGGGTCAGCGTGGTACAATTTTGGACCCCTACGAGAAGAAACATCGGCGGTCGTCGACATGATGAACTCGAAGTTTGCCTCAGGTCGTACAGAACGACCTCTGGGTAGTCACTGTATCTGGTAGCTGGTGATTACTTCTGTTATAATATTACTGGTAAAATCGCTATACAAGGGGACGTCGTGCATGATACGTTCAGAGCTGTAACGCAATATAGTATAGAGAGCGTCTGATTTACGACTGCGTTCGGGATTTTAGGAACTTTAGCATCTTTTTATACCGTGTGGTATATTTGTAAAATATTTATACAATGTTTTGGAACCAGCGTATTCGTCAAGTGACATTGAAATTAACAGGTTGAAAGGTTCGAATACAATAATAATCGCATATGTTAAATTTCCATAATACGCTTAAAAACTAAACCTTAACAAACATAGAATATAGATGCACATTTTTCGGAGATGTCAATTTCTGAAAAGCACATGTACTCTATCTAATTTTCTGGGGATTTACACCATCTGAAAATAGGAGCAAAGGGATCTACTGTAGACGTCACAGGTTGAACTTTTGCTTTGATTCTTATTATTTTTGTTTTCGACAAAGGTATCGTTATGGCGGTTTGAGCGTTATCGTTTTAGATAGTCAGACAAAGAATAGTGGGGCTAGTTCGATCTCAGAGGATAGAGTTAGATTTAAGTATATTTTATAAAAATAAATATTTAGTAGATGACATTGTTGCTGCTCCTTGTCCAAATGAAAACGGTTTTCTCTTGGAATTCAAAATAACGATCGTCGATTACTATACCATCAATGACTCTCAAAGTATTTTAAAACTTCAGAGAAGTGGCATTGTTATTATCATCATCAGCATTCTTTAATGATGATCATGCTTCTAATTAGCATCGATAATTCAACGTTCAACCGGAGACATCGAAATGGGTCAAGATTGCGCTTTATCTCATTTTATTTCCTAATAAATGACTGTTCATTTATTTTGTTCAGCATGCACACGCGTGGACAATGTATTTGTATTTTCTTCAATTCTCCGTCTTATTATTCACGATAATGATGATGATTGAATAGTGTTAGGCAAAATGCTATTGAAAGCGAAATAACTGAAAATTTTTTACCGAAGATCTCGAACGTTTCAAGTGGATATCGTTTCGGTTCTTACTTGAGTTATGTTCGACATAACTTCAGTGCGGGTGGGGATGTTTATGGTAGGAGTGTGTGTCTCCTGTTCTCTTTAGTGTTTTTCCTATGTTACATATACAAGTTATTCCAAATACGTGTGTTATGTACACTATGGCTCCTGTATACGTATCCAGTATATACACGCGATTAAATTCCAATATTTAGTGTCCACTCGTGTCGTGATTACAAGTAATAGCCGTGTATTTACTTGTGCCTAGACATCCTTGTTAACTATCCTAAAAGAAGAAGAAAGAGTCAGGTCAAAGGACTGACTCTCTTTTCGGGCTGACTTTCAGCCTTAAACATTTAAAGTCCACGGTACAACTGCTTTTATTATAGCATTGCTTCGTAAGCCGGACCCCTAAATGCAAATGTGCAACGGTGGGGATCGAACCCGTGTACATACGTCCGTCTCCTCCGATTGCAACGAGGCATACACGAATGCGCACACACCGAGCATCACCTTAGAACAGTGTAACTAAAGCCGTCGGTTTCCCCTGTGTCACAGTAGACACAGGTAGGGGTCCCTGACTTTTTTCATTATTAGTAAATTACCCTTACTGGGCTAGATCCATCTAATATTTGTAATATTTTGATTTCTCTTGATACAGGATAGAAATTGATGAATGAACCCAAAAGATATCGTTGGTTTGACTGAAATGTGTACGTTCACCCACGGTGATTTAGTTTACTGTCCCCTGGATAGTCTAGCGTCTCGGACTGTTAAACCGGAGGGACGTGTGTATTGGGTTAAAATTCTGTCAGACGCTTCGAAAAATCTTTGGAGTTCTCTATCATTTTTTTTTTATCTGAAGATTCTTGCCGGGTACGAGTAAGGTAGAGAGAATAAGCAGAGGTGGCCCCGACAATAATACCTAAAGGTTAAGTGCTCAGATCTGTCAGATAGGGGTAAAGGGTCAGCTCAAAAGAAAATCGTTTGTAGATCGACCTGCCTCGACGCGGACTCCACTCAGCAATGAACTTGGGTGAACGAGAACAATATTTTACTAGTTGATTATTATCAAATTGGACAATAGTCATCTGTGAACCTTCGTGAACATTGAACGGCCGGTCAGCCAACTGATTGATCATGAAAAAATAACTTAAACTGTATGGTTATTTCGCATTCAGATCACCAAATCAAACACTACGTTTTACAGATATGGAGCGATATATATATATATATATATATATATCTGTGTGTATATAAAATAAGGTGTAGCCATTGATTGGGAGTTTTATCCAGTCTACATTGAAAATGTGCCGTTAATGCCCGGGCAATTTCTATTTAAAGACGAATATATAATATTATAGCCGTTTTCAATGGGCCAATCCCCGTGCCGTGTGCTATATTAAAGAACTTTGGAAACTTTGCTTTTGTGTAATGGGCAGGGCTGAGAGTCAACGGGAGGGTTCTCTGTTAATATCGAGCAATGCGAGAGCAACAGTAGATACCTTCTTTCTCCGGATTCGGAAGCCTATATAAGCCTGTTTCATTTATTTCGATTTCGGAGGAGGTTATTTGAAGAGTTTGTTTGACAAGTCACCCGCCATTCTTCAATGGACAATGATATGTAACTTGGCAAAGAAACTGAAACACAAGTTCAGGTCAGAAATAGGACAATATTGCTATATGATGGCATAATGCAATTTGATACGTTGTTGTTCAAATTTACAATTTGCCTTACGTCGTAACAGCAGCTGATGATGCTCAATACAGTTTATTGGCTCAATTCACTCAGACACATCCATTCAATAGTATTCAATATAATAAATTCTTGATTGTAACCCATAATCCACAAAAACATTTAATACTATAATATTTTTACGAGAACTTAAGCATGTATATAGCAGTTCCGTCAATAAACATTTGTTTGAATTTGAATTTGAATTTATAACTACCATTCTTTCTATCCGCCTTACACATGCGCGCAGCACAGCATTTCTGGGACTCCCTAAGTTAGGTAATATCTAGGGATATATTGGATTACGTGCCTTTTTTTTTTTTTTTTTAGAGGAGAAAATTTTTTTCAAACGCACGGATTACGTGCCTAGTTATTTCGAAGTGTCCGTCTCAATCCAAACATAATAATCCGGGGATTTATTACTACCTCAACAAGAAACCAAAAAATGTGCAGAAACTTAAAATATAAAATAAAAATAACGCCGATTATCGCAATAACATTATCTATAAGTGTGCCAAAAAAAACAAAAGAACCTGAACTCTAAGACAACCTTGTGTAGCTTGTTTCTTGTGTGTATATCCAATTTTTATAAATGTTATTTATTTACTGCATACAAAAGAGATTGCCCATAATGGGCTTTCACATAGGTGGAACTGATTTTTCGAGTTACTTTTTTGCCTTTGTTTATATTATTAGTTATTATTTGTTTTTAAATTGTGCGGTAACGCTGTAGGTTTTTCATGTAATGGACTCCCCCTCCTCTGGTTACCCTATCTAATGACGTCGCAACTTTGACATATTCGGTGACCTTGAGTCGGCCGGAAGTAGTGAGGAACTGCGATGTATAGGTATAAACGTCCTCGGCGAGAGCGTAGATCATGTTGACTCAGCGCAATCTGCAGACGTAATTTTGGCTAAAGCGGGCTTACTAGGCTTATTGTGTCTCCCCGAGGAACGATCTCTCTAACTACATCACTCGAAGTGATCAGTTATCAATGAAAATCAGGCATATTTTCTAACATATCTAAAACGTTGTACTTGAACATGTATTTTTTCAATGTAGTCGAACATATAACCTGTATAAACCCTCGCAATACTATTTATTCAACTAAACAACCATATTTAATACGTGAGTAAAATATATCGTGTTTAAGCTTCAATATTCGCGGTTGGCACAATGGATATATCTATCCATCGTGCTAAAAAGTGTATCTTTGCACAGCTTCAGCCCGGTGTCCACTGCTGACCACGATAATGAGGAACGCCAAAAACGTCCACCTCATCTCACGTCCTAGAGTGTTTGGGGTCTCCTCGCTAACGGTTGGATCATGGCAATCATCATAAGATCAAAACAACCACGTTGACTCATTTCCATCCCGACTTCTAGTCTATTCCGTGTTGTGGCTAGTTCAACGACAGTAGCGCAACTGACTGGGTCAATGCATCCTCTTTCTTTCCATTTATATTATAGAACCGTTGGTTGGTTGGTTGCTGCTTAGTGGGTCAACCGACGCAGTATGGCCAGCCCAATGTAGGACAGGTTCCTTGCGCACTGTCTCTCTTCGCTTGCGTCTCTAGCGATCGTTGTTTGCAGACGCAGCCGGGAGATGATGCCCGGACCGTCGGGCAGACAAATTGAGAGTCAGGCCAGACCCAGAAAAAATCGCAAACAGCAGCGAAAGGGGTAGCGACAGCAACATAGCGACGAGATATATATATATATATATATATTGCAGAGTGGCGGACGTATGCCGGCGATGCTGTTGATGGTCGTGAAAATAATAATAATACTAATAGTCATGTTGGCTGTGACGGTCGGTGTGGTTGTGCTAATACTCATGCCGGGTCGCCAGCCTCGATTCGTCCTACGAGTTGGAGTCCGCCTTTCAAAGATATGATCACCGTGTGCCGTGTGCCCGTTATGAAAACGCCGCTGTTCGGCTGGTGCGAATATTATTACAGCGAGGTTACCTTGCGTGAGCCTCTATACCTGCTACTGTAACAGCAGCAGCCGCAGCAAAGCTTTTTCTCTGACAAGAAATCACTACTCCAATTACATGTAACGGGTAAGTCTGTTCCGGAAAGTGAGGTAAACATGTCACTGGACAAACTGCACACGCCGGAGAACGTGCATAGTGAGGAAGGCACGCATTACGTGGATATGGTCAGACATGGTACGCCATGATATCATTATGTGCCAATGACATGATGAGGTATATTGATAAAAACGCCACTAATTACTTTAATGATTTCAAAAAGTGGCAGGTAATTTTCCTCGTATCATTATAATTAGTATTATAACTATTACTATTAATATCAGCACATTCCGCTATTAGCTGAGCTAGAGGTGGTTATTTTTAATGCCACAATCATCAGTAGTTTAATTATCGCTATAAATATCCGTATATAATATATCTGGTGTCAGCTCAGCTGCACTCTTATTCAACCAACCCGTTACCGTTTCAGGACCAATTTCTTTAGAAATTTTTCAATATTTGCAATGGGGTCGAGGTTGATGATTGTTTTGTGGCGAAATGGCTGAGAATTGCATTTGAAGTAGTCTGATGTGGAGCCGTTCGCATGATATGGCCTAATATATATATGTATATACATGTACACGTGAGAACGATGCATCACCTTCAGTAGGGTTACTAGTTAACAGGAGCAATGTAAAAGGTTAAACAGAACAGGGAAATGGGATATCTGAAGCAACAAGACAAAAAATATAATGGTGTATAAAAATATAAAAAATATATTAAAAAAAGATAATCGTGGAACCGCAGCAAAATCCAGCGGAACTGCTGGAACAGTACAATCGACCCTCTAAAGTAGCGCAATTTTCATATATTCAATCATATAATAGTTTAAATGAATAATATTCTTTATTCCATATTCTTTTATATAAAAATATATATAAGAATAATGCTGGGACTATGCAGTTGATTTGTTGAAATAAGGAACTTGTAGGAACGTTAATGAGATAATTGCCACGGCGCGACAACGGCTAACTTCTAACAAACGCGCTGGTGGATTAGATGGACCATCTCAGTGAGATAACTGGATAACGGGATTAGTGCAAGCGGCTCAGAGCAATATAACTGAAATGAAATCACTATAACAAAACAGGTCTTAATTCGATTTAAACAATTAGCTAGATTGCTGGAAGCAGGAAAATAATGAAGATACTGAATGATGAGGATCATGTTCAGAGACGAGTCGAGTAGGAGATGACATTTACACTGGCGACGTCTCCATAGATCGGCAATGAAATGGCGATGAATCGTGTAATGCTGTTCGCTACCACGAAGTGCCAGTGCTCCTTTGAAATTGTAGACACACTCATGGTGGTTATTCTATCTCTGTAAGTCTGCATGTATCTGGATCTCTAATCCGAGTCGATTCATTGGGCCATTCCATGGATAAGTGGTTACTCTGGACTCAACTTTTCAAAGCCTTTAGTTACTCGTATCTCTGAAACACAGCCAATTGTGTTTATAATTGTAGAGCATCTCTTCTTAACGTTAATCTTTATTAATCTCGGTAGATCTATGTGTAATATTCTTCGACGGTTACTGAGACAAAGCTAGGTAGTTTTTACATCTTTTAGCATCTCCAAGTGAAACAATTTAATCATCATGGTCGGTTGTACAGAACAGCGTCAACTGTGATTAATATCGATTTAAGTGAGTCTATATCAGCGGAGTTAGGGCTGCCCGACCCGCGCTATAACACAGCAATAACAGCAGTAGCAGAAGTGGCAGAAAAAGAAAACAAATGCGTCCGTTGACCTATTCGTTGTGGTGGCAAAAAAAACGGCAACCATGATTGGGAAACGGTGAAGCGTCTCACTTGCTGAGCACAAGCGTCACAGCAAGTAGATCTGACCAAATCCGTATACTTTTGCCGTACTGTGGCTGCGAACGCTGCTGGCTCTGACGGTTCGCCAGTACTACCGCGTTGACGAGACGCGGCCTCTGTGCAAAGGCCGCCACCACCACCGCCACGGCCACCAGAACTGAAAAGCAGGACGGCACATGATCGAAAATCGAGACATCACTTCTTCAAGTCAGATGCTCAGAGATAGAAATAGGGTGAACGAAAGAAGTATACGGTTGTATTGCCTCGGGTTCTGAACTATGGTAGCTCACTACATACTTGCGCTTACATGAGATGAAGATGCCTTGCCGTATATGTTAATGGCGGTTTTTACATTTTCTGATAAGTTATAAATATATATATATATATATATATATAATACTCACCAACAAAAATATAACGTGATCAGGTGCTTTTATCTCTCACTTTTTGCTTCTCGCTATATTATGTAAAACGCGCACGTTTTAGTCATCAAACAGAAATGACTCTGACAAATGACTTGTTATATCCCAACGAAACACAACTGAAGGGACTGTGTTATTATATGTATATATACCCACTCCTCGAATTAATGGCGGCCCATGGTCCGCCGCCAATCGACTCATTAAGCCAATACAACAGTATACATAGTTCACGTTCAGGTCTGGTAATATTTCAGCCGGCAAAACGTCAGTCAACCTCGTTTCAATCACGTCGAGTATCAACACCAACAGCAGACGAAGTTTTGCTGTAGTACAGCAACATCGGCAAGAAACGAAACGGAGTAAGGTATCATATTAAATCGAACGTATGAAATAATAAATATAGTTGAGTTAAGATTTCGGATTTGGTAGTGTGAAGTATAATAATAACAAGCTATCATTGATTCCCTTAAGCGGGTAACTCGCCTTCAGTGATGCTGCTGCTGTGGTTCGTGTTGTTTCTGCCATCACCATAGCACCGCATACAAACTCAGAATAATATATATATATATGTGTGTGTGTTGCTGCTTTGCTTCTGCTGCCTATACTGTTTTATCTCTGGTGAATGACCTTCTTTGAGAAAGAACGCTGCAAGTTCTGTGGTGTTATTCGGCCGCCCAACAATTCACTCATTCGTAGGAGAACGCAATGGAGCACGAGTAGATATCTATATATATATATATATATGTGTGTGTGTGTCGGGTCGAGTAGTTCTTGCTACCACGTGATGCAATGGGCCATTGCGGTGACAAGAATCGCCCCGATCTTTAGTCAGCATCAAGCGCTCTTGTCGTTGGTTGCTATTATTATTATTATTATTATTATTATTATTATTATTATTATTATTATTATTACTAGTATATCAGTAGCACAGCCTGATAGGTATTGATAGTTGACCAAGGTTGCATAGATTAAAGCGAAACGAGGGAGAGAGAGAATCCTTCAACATGAATCAAGCCGCAAACCCTGATTCTTTTACGGCGTTTTTGTTCAGCTTTTATAGGAATTGCTTTCATAGAAGTAAACGCCTTTCCCTACAGACTGAGATCTGAACTTTGCAACGATGATTTGTTTGCATTTGGGCTTTGAAGTATTACAAAGAAATACTAACGAAAAGACAACGGAAAAAATGTAGAGACTAGGGGACAATTCGTATTTTATTTTAACGAAATCGGAGGCATTTGGCAGGTTAGAACAAAAAAATTCGTTGTGCATTGACTGAATATATTACCGGTCCTGCACAGAACTTCTCCATCTTACTTTTACCGGTGAGATTGTATTCACGAAAACGGCGCAAAAATAAGATAAAGATCATTTTAAAATGAGATTAAATTATATTTGATTGCCAGATAAAACTAGCCACATTATTGAGAGATGATTGACTTTCGTGCTGTTTACGGACGCTGCTGTGGTACAGTGATGAAAGATATGACGCTCTTTATGGTACAGTATTGATCAATCGCAGCGGAGTCTTGACGCCATCTGCTGACGCTGACCAGATGATGTCTGACATCATCATACGAGAGCCTACACGAACTGTCGATCTGTTTAACCCCTTATGTAATAACATAACATCCGCTCCGTATTCGTTCTCGGAGCAGGCGACGACGAGACTATGGTTGAGCCAGACACACACACACAGACCTCCTCTGCCCCACCACGCGCATCTTTCCCCAGTAGCTGTAGACGTGAATCACGCAGGCGGTGAAGCATATCGAGATGGCCAGCGATTCACTATTTAGTGTTATTGCACTAAGAAAGCGCCTGTGAATATATTCATATATATATATGTGTTATAGTACTACCATATTTCAACTTGTTCATCTGTCATCATATTGTCTTCTGTTTTGGCGATTTTCTGCCCGTCATATGGCTTAATCTGCCGATTAGATACATACATTGATACATTATATATATATATAAAGAATGTTGTGACAATAATGGAATGGATCGCCATCTTTTAAAATGGATCTACTTTGACATAGTTTTCTTATGAATGCTTCTAACGTGAGATAGCATCGTATCGAATTGTCGTTCGTACCGTATTCGCGCTTCCAAGAGACGGTGATGCACGCATGTCTTAATACAGTTCGGTGATGAAGTGCTTTCATTCATGATTAGTGTCTTGGAAAAAGTATCACTGAACAAGCTTTACTGTATGTAAATTAATCAAATATTCAATAGAGACCACCGAGGAAATAGATCTAGACAAACCAAATCATTATTCCGATAATCACTTACTGTTGTTGTTGTTCCCCCCACAATTTCCTGGGCTGACTCGCAGCCAACATTTAACGTGCACGGAACTCCGGTAATAATTTACTACTACTTCTACACAATTCAGTTATTCATTCATTGATTCGGTCGTTTGTGATTTTTGCTTCGTTCATCAACTCGAATCATCCAACTTCCTACGCTCCCCGCCCCCCGCCCCTCCCAGTTCCCATTAATTTCTGAGGTGTAGTGAGTATTTATGTTTGCGTATGCATATTTGTTTCGTTGGCTGTTTGTTTTTCTGTGTGTTTCGATTGATGACTGTGTCTGATTGTCTGAGTGTGTGTAATGCTGCCATCATATTCCCGTCCTTCTAACATCAGAGGACCACCAAGATTGGCCTGAGCAATGGTCCTACAATTACTAGTACAACTGTGGCTGATTATCAGCCAACATTTAACAATGTCCACGGTACAACTGCTTTCAGCATCATTACTACTGCCACTACTACTTTCTAGTCTGGCTCCTACTGGTGTTGTTGTTGTTGTTGTGACCATGTCATATTTTAGATGACGGTTCATGCCGCCGAAGGTAGCTATAGTCGTTTCTAGGACAGGTGTCAAATTTATGCACACGTGTAAGTAGCATTATATAATACATACATATGTGCTCGTCTGTTGGCGCCCGCTGTAGACTATGTCAGTCAACCAGGTTGGGAAAGAGAGATAGAGAGATACAGAGACTACAAGCAACGGTGACGACAGCAGCAGCAGCAACCCTTTTGGATCTGACGAAGCCGCTAAACGGCTCGTACTTTTTCTGCTCGTTCAAGCAATCACCGCCGTTTGCGAAGTTCCGTTAGATTTGAGCAGGAGCAGGCGCCGTCGCTGCTGCTGCCGAGCTTAGAAATGTGAACAACAATTATTCATGTTATCACTCTGTACTTTGTTGTTGATATCATTATAAACAGTAACAATAATAATGATAATGTCGACGTAGGGGACGCGCAGTTGGTGATGCGCTGGACGCAATAGTTCGTGAAGATCGTCGACTGTGTTCGTAGTACCGTATACAATTGCCGCTGTTGTTGATATCGATGGTGATGATGTTGATAGCTGAGGGATCACTAACCTCACTACGCTCAACTCGGCCGTGATTTGCTTTACTTTGGACCCTCTCCGTTCTGTCTTTCTGAAATTTGTTTGGATTTTCTGAAAAGGATTTCTTTTTTGCATTGTCGTTGGCACTATTGCCATGAGTGGAAATTCTAGAGGGTTCCTTTGCAGTGACCACGATGAATAAGCCGTATCAAAGAACCGGTGAGGGTGAGTAACCGGCGGAAGATACTGGTGTCCTTGCTGCGAACTCTCTCTCTTTCTCTCTGGTTTGGTTCTGCTAGGATAACTAAACTTTTGTCCGGCATTCACAAGGATCGCGGTGGCTAATTGTGACGGAGATAGTTTTTTAGTTCTTCGAGAGAAGGCTATTTATTGGTATTGTTCAAGACCACTATATTCGGCAATAATAATCTACAGTTTATTGAAACATTTAGCACGCCTCTCCTCGTTCTCAAATCAGCCATTGTCAGTGTCATTGACTTGCATATAGGGTGAATAACCCTTTTCGCTCACCGTGATCAAAAGACAATCGCACATTGGAAGTAACAGCACGACTTTATTTGGTACATGAGAATTATAACAGATGAGTGAAAAACGCGTAGCCGCATCAACAGACATCTATAGGAGTCACTGACCACGAAAAACGGGACTTCTTCCATCGGGCCCGATAATAGAGAGAAAACAAATCATTTCGGACAGATGATATTTGTTGCTTGATCATGACGTGGTCGTATCGCATCCTATTATTCATTGGCGTCCGTGTTCTTCCAGGCCTATGTTTGCTCGTTATCAAGAATTCGCTGGGGGGGGGGGTGCTGCTCGCGACGACATCTTACTAGCTATACGCGATATTTTTCACACTTCTTCGCGTCGTGTGAAGGAAACATGCAGAAAATGAAACGGTTGATAGCGGAAAATATACGAGGTATTATTTATATATATATTTCACGTGTAGATTCTCAAAGTATTATAGTTAAATGAACTTCGATATTTAATATAAAAGTGAAGCAATAGTAAAAATCGATTAAATCGTATTGGCTAAGAAATAAAACTGTCATGCTACGTTACACATTTAATAGAATCCCGTTGAAGCTGGTATGGCCTTCCGTGTCAATATTTCAATAGTTATTTTCATAAGCTTTCATTCATTGTAAGATTCCTACAATTCCTATTGCAGCTTCTTTAATAAACCAATAAAGCTTTACCTTTATCTTTGCCTACCTTATCCATAGTTTGATGCTTTATTTATTAATAGTCACAACGGAATTTTATCAAGCTTTCTTTGGAGTCATATAGATATTCACTGAACCAGCCAAAGGAGCCCTAGATAAAGAAATACACAAGTGACAATGTTCTTTTTTATATTAATTTCAATGTGGCCCGTCTACTGTCAGCGAATCCCGGATGAGGCACTCCCAGAAAGCATCGCCTTTTTTGTTATCAGTGACGAGGTCGTGCTAATACCATTGATGCGAGCCAACGGCATCGACAGACGCGGAAGGAATGAGGAGTGCTAACAGGTGATAAAAGCGAACACATATTAACGACGATGAGGAATCCTTTTCACTGGCAAGCGGATTCACAGGCAGGCAAGACCCAAATGAAGAAAACTGCCTATTTGAGGGATAACAGTTCAATGCCTGTGACATTCTCGGACAGGCTAAGCGGGTCATAATGTTTGGTAATGTTTTTACAAGCAACTGCGAGAAAAGATTGAAAGTCAGAGAACGAAGGTGAGGAAAGGAGTTCAGGGAAATGGTGCCGACTGAAACCGACACTGAATCTGGTGACGAATTGGCTGAACTTTATGACTGCTGTCACCATGGGCCGCGAATTGCTGTTTGAGCGCCGTTAGCTAGAAGTTCCGCGTTTAGCGAGGAGATATAATTTTGACCCTTTATTTTAGCAGTGTCGCCATAATGGGCCTATACAAACTGGGGTCTTGAACGAGGAGTGGAAATTTAATTTGGATTTTATATGCATTTATCCGCTGGCCCGAACGTGAATCAGTCGGCACTAATGGCACAAAGTTATTTAGAAATTTGATAGGAAACATTTAAATCATGCGTACGTCCGAACGATTCAGCTTCCAGCGGAATTCTCAACTATTAGCAATCATTTCAAAGCTGGCTATTTTAATCAATTTTCCGAAATCATTAGTTCATAGATGGCTCTGAATGTTGACCAGAATCCAAACAATTTGCACGAATGGTGAAAATCTAAGTAATGTGAAATTACAAAAATTGGAATTCATTATCAAGCATAGTATAATATAATGGAAGCATCATTATCAGAACAATTCCCCATTTAAATTGGTTGTCGAATTTGTTTTTCTGGCGGTCTCGATTTGTATTTCACTTACTCCAACTTGACCATATCCGTCCCCCACTTGAAACATACAAATGCTATAGTGGCTATTATTATAATTCCATATTCATAAGTAAATGTTGGCGTTCATGCTGACAGGTCGATAAGCACCATGATAGTGATTGTGTTAAATTATATTGTATGATATTATAGTAGTACAAATTATGTCTTCTCAGAAGTCGTGTGTCTAATAGGAAATGGCAAAGAATAATATGATCGTCTAAAAAATAGAATTCTCTTATACAATACGAAATACCAGCAAAATGGCGAAATCACTGCTGCCATACGAGAAAGGGAACAACGTGTTCTCTCTCTCTCTCTCGATTCAACTGTGACAGAAAGAAGAAGAGCGAAGAAAGACGGGACATTTTGTTATTGCCGAGTTGTTTTTTTGGCTTCATTGAAACGTTGTTTGTTTACTTGTGTTGGACCTCAGTGAGCCTCAGTGGAATGCGATTATACAATCATATTGGCCAGCTTGCCCAATTCGATTGTATTATAGATGTGTTGTACATGATCCATAGCGATGTCAAACATTACTTGTTATATAGGTATTGGAGATCAGCCACTACAACCACCATCACATCACAGAGTGACGCAATGAGGAAATTGAGGACGACAAATATGGAGATGTTTTTTTATTTTTTCTGACGCCAACATCGAACTACAAAGGATGTCGTTGCCCATATCGTTGGGCGCCTATTCTTTTAGCATGCAGAAAGGAATCAACATGTGCTTAAGTTGTCAATTTGAAAGTATTGAGAGAATTTTTAAAAATTTAGAGGACAAAGCAGCAAACAGTATCATTTTCTATGAAGACAATATTTCTAGGTTTTCCACAATGTTATGTATAGACAATAATGCGGTCGATTTTACGTGTGAATAATTACGGTTTGTCTAGATTAGTCTCTACACCTTACGGCCATTAGAATGGAGTGTTATTGAAACTATTTAATGATATTATTGCAAGATAACAAGTAGATTGACCTTTTGTTGTTATATTGTTGCCTTAATATTTAATCTCTCGCTGTCATAAGCGAGTACAAGATCACATTCAAGGGCGCATCTGTAATCACAATATATAAGGGCAGATACCTAAGAAGGTTTCAGCTTAGCCACAATCTTGTTGTTGGCTCTGGTTATAACCTGTCCTTTCCATCTCGATTCGGAGAAATACGAAAGAAAGTATTTCCGAACTATAGATCACAGCAGTAGCAACACTTAACTCCCTTCTGACAGGCTAAAAAAAATAATATTACGCTCTCGACTTTTTAGACCACATCTAATGGGATTGTTTTCTCCCAGCCTTATGCTATAATGATTTTTCTAATGAAAAAAAAACTTTGATATGGTAACAGTAGCATGATCTACATGAATCATATAACATATAACACATGCATTTTCACAGTTGTACCATTTTTGTATAACACAATACCGTCGGAATAAACGATGAAGTTTGATATAGAATATATATATATATACAAATCCCCCTCAAAATGTAACGTGCAAAGTGAAAGAGGCTGCGATTTACCGAATTGTTCATACGTTCGTATTGTCGGGGAACAGCACTACATATTCATTTTATATAAACAGTTTTCAACCCTAAATGTAACTCCATAATGATAAGATATCCTTACGTACACATATATCCTTATAATATATTCCAAGAAATTGCTGTTCAACTTTTAAACAACGAGGTCAACTAGAATCTGAGCCTGACGTCTCATCCCTCCGTCATAAGGATAGTTCAAAGTTGAAAGTAGTTGCTAACGCCGCAGTAGGGAATTCACGCCCTCTCTTTGGCATATGATCCAAACTTGATTCCATTCGTGGGCTGATCGTCTCAGGAGAACACTTTTATGTAGCATGACACAATTGTGTCCTATTTAGTTTAAGGTCAATTAATTCCGTCAGCTAATTATTTTGCAGTTTCGATGCATATGAAAAAAATAGCAATATCCACAGTAAACGACATCCAGATATTTATTAGTGATATTTTCATGCATGCAATTTTGTAGAGCTAAAACCGATGCATTATACAATTGCATATATTCATTTGATTAGTGATTAGCCGGTATTCGTGGCACCGTGCCAGTCGCACCACGGACAAGTGGCGCCTAATGGCACCCGCCAATTTATTTTCTATGACCCCAACCTGCGACGACTGATGATCTATCGGCCGGTCCCCATCCGACTATTCAGCCATCTCTGTCCGTCGCGACATAAGATCGACGTTATAATCGAACAACGTAATGAGTGTGTGTGGGACAGGGAAACTCTATAATAACAACAACAACAACGTCCGCGGAACGGTCCAAAAACCAAAATATCCGATGACCAATATTATGTTGTTTACTCACACATATACTGCTAGCTATGCGTTGGTGCTTAACAACTATCCGTTTACCAACAGCATACGGTCAACAGAAGCCAATAGCGACAACAGCGCTGGGTGCCGTCCTTGATTCAGCGATGACAATCTCTCTCTCACTTTGTGTCTCGTACCTGATTCACAATAACAGTCCTAACACACGCAGAGGATCGGAGCCAACTGCCTTTATGCGCCAGAGCGCAATGTCGCTCTGGCGCATAAACGAACTAACTAACTATAATATAATCGTATTTGCCAACCAGCGCTCGTTATAAATGTATGTATGTTCTAACTATTACAAATTTTCTGGCATCTGCCAATGGGAACATTTTCTGGTTGTCTACTGCTGCTGCTGCTGTTGACGCCAGTACAGGTGTATATACATTCGCGAATAGAGGATGAAAGTATTCATAAATAGATAGATTCCTGTTTGAGGTAGTGGCAGGTGTCCATATCTGCGGGTGTCCATCAGACGGTGACTGTCACGCGCTCTTTCGCAACAGAGCATACATGGTCACATCACAGCTTTACCAACTTATATATGCTGCTACGACGTAGTTAGTTGGAAGTAGTCAACGAGTAAACATCTTTGGCAGAGAAGGAAGAAAATTCAACTATTGACAAATGTCAGGCTTCGTCACGTAACCTAGCACCGGCGATGGATCCATTAAAATACATCTACTTGTCCGTTGACGCAAAACCATGTAGAAGTATGCAGTGCTTATACGATTTGGATATTTTACTTGATAGCGTTACACGAGCAAGTGTTCTGCTGGCAGTTTAACTAGACTATTACTACGGCTACAACTACTACGAATTCATTTGAAGAGAGCAGATATAAAACGAAGAAGGACCAACAAGAGTAGACTTGGAGAAGGCTACGATTCTACTATGGACACGAGCGTGCACTAGTTCATAAATGTTCATTTTAGCATCAAGAGGAGTTAAATCCATGAAAGTGAGTTGCAGACAGACTGACAATGATGAAAAGCTACAGTCAAGGGTTGCTACTTGTTGCTCATTCTACCTTTGAATCTCAGACACTTTAGGGAAAATGTAATAGATGCCTGCTCTGCTGCAGCAGGATTGCCATGCCTTTACAATATTTCACTATAAAGTTGTTGTAAAAGTACATAGTAAAAGTACTACATCAATCGACATGCAACCGTCGGGACAGAACACATAGATAGACAGATGTGACCGAGCAGGTGTTCGGTATAACCCGTTCTTCACCGAAGAAGGGTTTATCCTACGGCCGTCACTGTCACTTGGTACCAGAGCAGAGCGAAAAGCGAGCGACCCAGTGGACCCACATATGGTAAACACTCAAAAGTTAACTAGTTAATTCTTGTTTTATATAGATACTGATTGTATACTGATTACTATATTGATTATAATTATGGTTGCCGAAAACAGTACGTTTTAGTTTTCGGAACAGTACAATATAACGTTGTTATTAAGGATTCAACGGTGTTAAGCACGGTATGAGCAGAGAACTCACATTATGAAGGCAGTTACCCAAGGCGATCTAAATGATCATCCTCATTCCTGTGCATTATTTTTTACATAGACAGTGGACTCTTCTGAATCTCTTAGTTATTATATCTCTCTTGATACATCTCCATGTTCTTTCGGTCGCTGATGTTGAAACCTGCTTACGTCAACAGAAAGGTGCTCTTTCTGGAATATAATAACTAGGAAAAAACAACTTGTGAATCGTTCCATCCGTCTCTTTGAAATTTTAGTCCATCTCAAAATCACTTGATGACGATTGCTTCATGGCAGTTTTGCAAAGCGAACGTGTCTTATTCACAGCGACACTCAAGCTCCCCCGTGGCCTCTCTAATGAGTCTCACCTCCGACAATATACACTGCGATGTATAGCGACGAAATTCATTCATTCATTACGGACATGTGGAGTACTTCAGCACGTATAATATTTCTTCTAGATTGCCGCACCTCAAAAGCGAAAACCCAAGAGAGAGAGAGAGAGAGAGACTGAGAGGTTAATTTTATATGTCTCTTGTTCTGGACAAGATGTTCTCCTGAGACGTTGAAGACTCGCACCCACTCTGACTATTTAGCCATAGATGATATTATAATTATATAACAATACTAATTAAATTTTGGTTGAGTTTTTTTTGAGTTCCCAATTTTTTCGACGAGAGTGTCCGCATCGTTGTTCCTTAATATACCATACTAAATATTTTAATAACCTATGTAGCTCTTACAATTTTTTGTATTTGTAATTTAGTATGTTGCCCTCCGTGGACGTATTATTAGAACAGTCGAAATTGTCCATCATCTCACACGGACTGAAACTGCATAGGGAATAATCCCGAGATACTGAATTTCGGTCTTAACAATGAAGCTGGATAATTTCTATTCACGGTTTTGCCCACGCTGGCCACTACGAACAGGACGATTGGAGGATGCAGTGCCCGTACTGCAAGAATAACACTGTTAAGCTTAAGGCGTAGACATACAAGCTTAAGACTGCTACGTGACTGTCATCTTAGTCAAATCTGGCTCAAAATTCCGTATAGTGTCGGATGCAAGCCATACATTCGTTCATGTAATTCTCACGTAAAGCAGTCGTGACCATCCAGCAAGACAAGATTGGCATAAAGGTTGACTGCGATTCTTATTTAATTTTCATATTGGGACACTCAAACACACTTCACCAGCCAAGAGCAAAGCCGACGTTAGTCTATTATCACACACCTTTTGACCATTGGAGGTGATAACAATGCAAGCATATGTACTTACCATGTTCTTTGAATTTGTCTGTTTGTATTATATTATAGGCGAGACCGGTCATCGTTATCGACGCAAGCTGCAAGGTGAATATACACATTGTTGATATTCTTCGTGAAGATAGTCAATAGACTCTACAAGTTTTAACGAACTGAAACATTGTATATATATATATATATATATATAAGCTGTTTTATTGTATCTCGTAGATAGTGTTTGCAATGTCACTCCTGTTACAACTAGTGTTTATGGTAGTGGGTTTAAAACACCCGAACGTGATGCAATCTTTTTCAGTATGTTGTTACACGCCATGGGGGGGGGCTCGCCACGTATAGCGAGCGTGCGACACTTATCAAATATATAGATCAACTCGGCCATTTCAAATCAGTCCACTAGTATCTAATAATGAACAGTTCGAGCCCCATCAGTCGCTACGTACACACATGTATAGAGAATATATATAGCGTACATATATATAGCGCGCGTGCGCAATAAGCTTGCTTTTCTATGTTTCCGCTTCACTTAACCAAAGAGAATAATAGTAAGAGAATGTTTAGAATATACATACCTACGCACACACAACAATATCAGAAGTATTTGCCATAAGAATAAAAACTGTCTATCGAGGGCTATCTGCACATACTTTGTCCTTCTATATATATATATATATATATATATATACTTGTTAGTCAGGTGGGATTCGTGTGATTGTTATTTTTTATAATCTTATGATCTGCTCTTCAACCAATTGTGAAACACACCGTGCTTTGTGGTGTCGCAACGGAGCACAAAGCACAAATATAGACTGAAGGAGCAACCCAATAGCATTTTTGAAGCCTTCTGCCAAGACTCGAAGTCCACTGACAGACAACACTGAATATAACCGAATGAAAATAAATGGTAAAAATTAAGGGGAAACTTGTGAAAGCCGCAGCACAGAAAATCAGGCACTAGTCCACAAATTTGGATTGTTCTATTCAATTTTTCCCAATGAGTGAGCGAATCCCTTTAGGAGGCATCCTCTAGAAACTGGAAATTTAAAAACTAGTCATACTTGACCGAATCTTTGATCTCTGAAAATGATCATCTGACAACTGCAGTTTTCCAGCTAAGGAAACTTAAAAACATTTATTGAAAGCAAAGTGTGAAATATATATATATATATATATATATATATATATATATATCCAATCTAATGCATATCAAAGAAAGATCAAGACAAAAAACGAATTCTTCTGAGCCATCTCGTCCGTTACGCTAATCAGAAATAATCAAGGCAAGTGGTCATATTATGGCCATAACATAAAATTAGCTAACAGTATTATAATGCATTATTCTTATGAGGAGAAGTCAAGTACTAAGCACGTTAAAGAGTCTACCCGCCATGTTCCTGCTCATCGCTTGGCACAAGTCTGGGGCTCCCTTCATTCATAGGGATGTCAGGCAAGCCAGCTCAGCTACCATTCTCATTGGCCAAGTTAAAAGAAAATTGTTCAGAATCATTTTGTACCTGTATCTGGCACAGGTGACTGAAATAAAATCAAAGAGTAAATATATATTCTGTGTCATATGACGTCCGGGTATGATGTGACTTACTGTGACTGCGATGTTTTAATTATCATACCTTTCTTTAACGCATTGAACTCAGCATTATAGTATTGCAGTTCCTTCAATAATCCACCATGTGAATGAATGAATGGATTATTATTATCGCGCCATCAGAAGAGGTCTCCGTAAAACTTCTCGAGACAGATCCATCGGAGATAGTCTTGGAAAACAACATAATCAATCACGAGTTTACGTGTGGCTCTAAGTGGGTCTATATCGTGTTCGGCACCTCTCTCTGAGGACAACGTTCGGTATTCAGTGGTGCTATTTCCACCACTCCCATCAAGTCGGTGCAAACAGCGAAAAGGCTCCACTCGCCAGACGAAATCTATCATGGACAACAAAGCCAATAAATATCAATCGGGGATCATAACAGAAAATGAAATACATCTGTTTATGCTGCCGCCGCCCAGCAATGACAATGAAAAAGTACAAACGACAAACACAAATATATATATATATATATATATATATATTCTAACAACTAATAAATCGATTGTCAGAATACAAAAAGGGTGTGACCAGTCAGCATTCCTAAAGACAAGGAATTAATTATTCACTCTCTGTTGACTAATCCACTACAAGCAGAAGAGGGTACCAGTGAGGTTTTTTTTTTGCTACGGTCAGTGGCTTGAAACCGCGAGCTTGTGACATCACGACCCGTTTTGTGGAGTTACCGCACTAATGATCTGTCAACACCGGATATCTACAGTGTGAGGAAGAGACAAAAATGGAGCACTTTGGTTGGATTCCAGATCATTCCAAAATGAAGGAAGGTCAACGATGACACTCCATCACTTCGTACTTTCATAACAGGGTCGACTAAAGCAAAGAGGAGGGGGAGGAGGCGACGGCAGCAGCAGCAGCAGCTGTGAATTGATGTGGCCAATGCCGCAGTTGGGTTGGGCAAAATAGAGGAGAATTCTTCCGTTTGCGGAGAAGGCGGATGCAATGGTTTCTTGTGGCTTATCTTTTCCTGTGGGTGTATGGGTAAAACACTTAAGCTCTAGAGTCGAATAAGACGTTTCCGTTTTAATTATATGCAACTTGCTAGTATAATAAACTGCCTTATTATGGTGACTATGAATCACAATGTTCTAAAGTAACCGCTTAGCTGAGTCAATTTTCATTGGCCAGAGTGAGATCTTAAAGAATGAGTCGTTATTCGCTATTTTCATAAAAAGCAACAAGTATATACAATAATAAATACATTATACAGGGTGCATAGCAACAAGCAAGCACCAGCGTTTAGAAAGCATAAACGCCTATGACCTTGAGAGCGGACGCAGTCGAGTGACAGTCTAATAGAGAGCATCTCAACTAAGTAAAGTAAACGGCAGTCTATAATACTTGTTTGTGCCTTTGCTTGCGATGAAAGAGAAGCATCATTCCTATTTCCTTTTGACGCATTACTAAGGGGCAGTAACTCACTTTGGGCAGCGTTTTCACCCCATCGAAATCACCAGTTATCAATTGATATTTAACACAACTACTACTAATGCTTCCATATATCCATGTGCCTATCTTGATCAAATGCTTCGAGATGGCACGCAATCTATACAGATTATCTATTACTAAATGGGTTGAGCTTCATTCTAGCCTCTCGTTAGAACCTCCCCATGGCTGTGATCGGCTATCCCTCCTGACGCATCCAGATCGTCTCTATAATATCTCGAAGGATAAATCATGAAATAGAAACGCCGGGTATCAACCTCGAAAGTCCATCATAACGTCATCCTTTACTATTAATAGAAAACAGATACCACCACAATAACAACAACAACGTCCTCTTTGAACTTCCCTAATTTATTAAACCCCAAAAAAAACGATGATTATATGTATTTTATTAGCTCGTATCCACTTAGAATCACCATTATTTTCTTCAATTCAGCAGGCCTCTCTATTGGACTTATTGGACAGGACTTATTGGAACACGAGATAGTTCGATAATATTACGAGACTAACATACGAGAATAAAACGCGAAAACTTTGCCATCGTTTTCTTCTTCGCAATGAAAACCTATTTTTTTATTTAAAAATTTTTGCATGTATCGCGGATATTTATGGTGGCATATGGCCTTCAAAACTTTACTCAATTCAATGGTATCGTTGTCGGGGTAACTCCATCAGAGAAAATGTTTTGGGATAGTATCGGGGTCTCGGTTTACTGTTATATGTATGCAGAGATATTCTATTATATAGATCAAGTTGGCGTTAAGGACTTTAATTCGTTCTTTCGGGAAGCAACTACCAGTTCCTAAGGATTGTATTTCCCTTACTTGTTTTTTTTATAAATGTAGAGGTTACCACAAACGCATTTTGAGAGCCAAGTTGTCAAATAAAAGAAGCACTCTAACTGCTGACAAAGACGGATAATTCGAGTTTCGACTTTTCAGGAAAATAGATAAAATATCTGCCGCAGAAAATCTCTTGGCACAAGGACACCCGATGCGGACTATATTGACGCACTTTTCACTCACCATGCTAATTAGGATTGCTTCTCATTCCGTCATTAAGTTTAATTAATTTCTAACTAATTCGCGACCTTCAATACGCGACCTCCGTGCGACGAGCTTGCAAACAACTCGGCAGCAGCTTCCGAGCTGGCCAATATACAAATGGATCAGTGCCGAATTCGATGGGATACCTCCCTCCCCGTGCATTTGTCAGTTTCGTCTCGGACATTTTGATACACGCGATGAATCTCGATCCGCATTACAAAGGGGCTGAGATAAGTTTAACTATAATCATGCGAGATGGGTTATCTCTAAAAACAGATGTAAATTACACTCACATGATTATTACTATTATAACTGCAATTTTCTGTCGAAAACGCAAAGGATCGCTAAACTAAAGATGATGGCTACATTAAACTGTATCATATTGAAAAAATGATGTTCAATGTGTGGGTTTCTGAATCGGTGATAATCATGTACGCTAAGCAGGGAGAATATCTTCCTTTCGAGCTTTATTTACCATACACTCAGCTTGTATTGGATTGACACAACCGAATGGGATAAGGCGGAAGGGATCTGTATTATTTTCTGCTTGACTCTTCCACTTCACTCCATAGTGATAAAGGACCCGGAAATAATCGCTTGTATGAGGGGTGTTCAAACTGGTGACTCCGGCTGACGAGTACTCACCATTGGATGATTATAAGAAAGATCGCCGAGGGTAAGATTACGAACGCATGAATGAACAAACATAGTTAGCAAAATGACATGACGCATGATAGAATATGAGGAGCTCTATATATGACAGCAGCTAGCCTCGTTTTTAAAGAAACCGTTTTGATTCCAAGTTAATTTGAGCGTCGAATCTTGCTAGCAAATCATCAGCAATTGTATGCTATGCTGTGCCTAATTAGGTATTTTTTTATTAAGAGCACATAACTCTAAAAGGACCATAACATAATTTTATGCCAGAAATTATATTTTGCAATTCTTATTCAAATTTAACGGAACATCTTCACCTTAATTAACTGGAACAGCCCGAGGTGATTAGAAACTGCGACTCGCAAACTGCGACATCAGAACTGTTCATTCAGATACAAGATTATGGAAGGAACCTAAATTATACGAGATGCTGTTGGCCTTTAAAAGTGTATAGTACTCAATTATTTTAAAACGCTCCGTGAAAAATACAGCTCCGCCGTTGGTACACTTTCGCTATTAGACGAGACAGCAATTATTTCCTTAAAACATAGTTCATTATATCGCTATTGTACTACATAATATAGTGGTTGATCAACATACAGTTAGGCAAATATCAATGAAAATAATAATAATAATCAACCAGTCTATTTATGTCTAGAGAACTCAATACACATGTACGTATGAATTGTATGCTATGTACATTGAATGACCATGGCGTTGACTTGAATAGTGGAAGGGGTTAAGAATAGCAACTCAATCAACCGATTTATATTATACTTATTTGAATTAATTTATAACTCACGCACATTAAGTCCAATCGGCCTCCATGAAATCATCTCCCTATAATTATTAATGGTCTCTAACGTAATACGGGCCCAACTCTGAATGAAGCGTTGGGCTAAATAAATTTAAAGGCCCGGAAAATAAGTTTCATAATTCGAAGCACAAAAACGATTCTGCATTACTTAAGATTCTTAGCGTCGTGATATAGCTCATTCGAGGGAAGATGATATTACGTTTATTGTTGCATTAAAGGCGACCGTATGATGCTCTGTCGTTATACTTGCAGAACCATTATTAAGATTTAGCGCAAGAGATCCGTAGCAAGTAGGTCAGTACTTGATCTCTGACAGACGGAGTGATTGATTGATTGATTAACAGTGAACAGCAGTCAGACCGACAAACTGCAAAACGTTTGACAGACTGATGAAATACGGAACCTTTTTGTGTCAGTTAATCATTCGGATACGATGATACAAAAGCTTTCGGACAAGGCCTCTTCGTGGACAGCAGCGGGACCGGGAGATTTTTTTCTATTAACTGCCTTCTTCCTTCTATGGCAGTACTTTCTGCCATTATATAACATTGATTCAAGATCTGGAAGGAGAAGGGACGACTCATGTTATAGTGTCGGTCACGACGATGCATTTTTCATCGATTTTGTCCATGTTTCGGGTCTATCCACATGGTCAGTCATTCTGAAATGATATGGACATCCTCCAACAGACCTATCTATCTGCCTACATGTGCTTATGTGTGTGTATGTGAAGTATGTTGTCAATGTTAATCGTATCCCGACAATATTCATCTCATCACAGCAAGAAACGAGTTCCGGGAATCGAGCCTGTGATCACAACTCGCAGTGGTGATATTCGTAATTTCCATGGCAACCGCGTTCAAAGGCATGCGCATTAGCCACCCTAAGCTGAGGGATAGAGTGCATGTTGCTATTCATTATTACCCTTCTGATCCGAAGGACATGAGTCGACAGAAACGCCCGAGGCTGTTCTATATCAATCAACCACCAATCATCTGTTTGGTACTCACCGATCTCGCTCAACAACGACAAATGTATTATGCGTATTAACCAAACGTTGCCTGAGTTGAGAGCGTCTTTGATCGGCGCAGGAATTACTTTAAAATTCATTTTGGTTATCTAAAAATTCACACGTATACATGAACTGTGGAGGCTATTCAGCCAGAAAATGTGGTTCGAATTTGCTCAGCCGATATATGTGGCTCCAAGGTAACTGAACACATAAACGTTGTAAACCTACTTCCTGTTCACGCACATTACAGCATAGCTGTCCAATGTAGTTCCTAATCGTCCCTTAATCACTAGATTAACATATAACATGATTAACAACATTGTTTCTTCTATTAATAGAAAGATGTCACCATGAGAAATTGACACAAGTAGCTAAAGTTTATATTAATCGCTTGAATGGATACTAAAGTGTTCTTCGTAGGGATGAAGTAATACTCTAGGTGTAAATCAAACATTGATCAACAATTGATTGTTTTTTTGTTTACCCTTTCGTAATCTAAACCGACCACCCGTAGTATATAAACACGAACGACCATCTCTATCTTCCCATACGGCATTTAAGTGAGCAGGTTACGCACTCTGTTTGCAAAGGGCCTCTTCTTCACCATCTTCTCTCTCGCTCTCTCTCAGTTCATTGTTAGATATCGCCGAGTTCCACAGCCATCGACGATATTCCCACAGCTGTCGAACGCACACAGACGCGTCCGTATCAGACAATCTGTCTGCCGAATATTTAGATAACGACCAACCTTCTTAAAGGGAGTGCTATCGTTTCGAATTGTTGACTCGCACTTGACGAGTGCATCACTCGTTCACTCAGTCAACACATTAATATCCGCTTACCGAGGTGACAGAGGGGCTTCACTTTTATAAAATATTGCTTTTATTGGATATCGAAGCAATAGTACTATTGCAATTATCTAGTGCAACTGCAACTTAAACATAATGGACCCGCCAAGTCTGTTTGTACGCCAATCACCCAGAGGATTGTCAAAGGGCAATGTAAGTACATATTTTATTGCAAGAATGTAATATTTAGTATTCGACAGGTGACATTCAATGCTGCCCTAAGAATGGGACTGGCCAATATGTACATACTCACAGAACGAGAAGTGAGAGAACATTTTCACATATCTCTCTATCTTATCTATTTTCGATGATGATTTTCTCCGCTTCAGTTGTGGCCAACCATTGATACCATTCATCTTGAATTGGGCAGTGCTCTCACAAATGCAGACAACATTCGGTCCGTCTGCCATCGAAAATCACAGAGCATAAAATCGCTATTTATCTATGCTAAATCTGCGCCACGATAACAGATATGGGTATATATATATATATATGTGTGTGTGTGTGTGCGTGTATATGGATGATTGTATAATATATCGATAGCGTATTTGTAGAACACGAGCATACCCGTACATCGATGCCATGAGCCAGCACGAGCTACCCAAAGGTGGGCATAGAGCATCCAGTGACTGAACCCTTTTATCACAATTTAGAGTATACCTTGCAAAAGGCTAAGACACGCTGGCAAGTATGAGCTGGTTGAGGCTTTCAACAACCCTCGCAAACATTTGCAGCCTGGTGATCAGTAAACAAGCCACGAATCAATTTGGTTCATTGCTTTTACTGATCACGTTCCCTGCCATCTTCGCTAATGCTGCGGCAGCCAATACTTCGTATGGCTGCCGTAGTATTCGTTGTCATAGCAGCACTTCTACCATTGTCGCCTTAAGTCCACGGGAGGTGAAGCGACTCGTTGAAGGGATGTGTGAACAAGTCGATATGGCGTCGCAAACATCGCCTAAAAGAGTGGCGTACCCAAAATCGCCATTATAAGGTATCCATCGGCACGTGAGGGTTACGCTTACGGCTGACCAGTTACCGACGCTGGTGTAGCACTATTATATAGATATATACAATAGCCCACTTAAGAAACCACCTCCAGGGTTACAAATAATAATAACAAAGAGCGGTAGGTAGAGTTGATGCCAACCAAAGTCGACTGCCTTAATGGGCAGCGATTAATTGACAGGGATGTCAAGCAATGAAATTTATAGTTTGAAAGAAAATAATTATTCATTCAAAGAAAATATATACTGTGATATTTTTGTCGTTGGCCGTGTTACTATGATATAATAATATGGTATTCTTTATTATTGCTTGCTCTATGCACACTCCTTAGTATTGAGCGGAAGCGCAGCCTGCCTGTCACTATTCTGTATCTTGGGTTGGCTTTGTCAAGCACTGCCAGATCGCAACAAAATAAATTGATACTTGTTTAAACGTTTTTTTGGCATCGATATTGCCTAAATGTTCTGTGGTTTTTTGGAGGTCTCACTCGATCTTTACATAGCAGCGAATCTTCTATCAGCAGGAGAGATCGACGATAATTATATAATAGGTAGCGTGTACGCCCCCAAACAATATTCGATTTCTCGCACCTCTTTTTATTATTAAGAGATTATTATTGAAGTCTAGAAAAAGCGATTTCACTAGGAAGATAGATAGGCGATAGATATTTCACCACTAGTACAGCAACCTTCTAAATAGTTTTATACAATGAAATGTTAATAATCCTATATACCAGCTTGTATATATATATATATATTATAATGCGGTAACCGCAGGTCTAATGTGAGTTCTATCTATGCTCGTTCTTGTGTGCCCGTGTGAGGTCTCAAGTGAACACTACAGTTAAATATTATGCCGTTCGTGGATGTATTATAGCACTTCGCTCGCTTGGATGAACGTGGGGGCCCCAATTGTGAAATGGGTCAACGTTTGAGAACAGAAAGTAGCCAAGTAAAACACACAGATATACAGCCACAGTCATTCACAGGCGGGCGACTGCTCATTTTTCTGCTGTTCTATTTCGGTTATAACCTTCCTGTCTCTTCCCAACTTTTACTACGGGGCCTCATAACATCCTTTCTCCGGCTAACCATCTCTTTAAGATGAAACCTGTGTATCCAGACGACCCCATAGGGATCGCTACTCGGAGTCGAGATAACAGTGTTGAAGGTTGCACATAACGTATTATTGTTATCTTATATTGGTTAGATAAGACCGCACATACTTGTAAAATCTACTGTAATCTACAACTATGCTTATTGAGTTATGTGTATTATAGTCAATTTAGCAGCCTTTAGACTTGTTCTCTTACAATAGAAAATGCCATGTATTATATATTATGGTAGCTCTACTCTCTGTGTGACAACACCGCTCGGGTTCGATCCCTACCGTTGCACATTTTCATTTAAAGGGGTTGTCCGTCTTATGAAGCCTTATGCCGAAAGCAGTACGGTGGGCGTTAAATGTTTAAGGCTGTGAGTCAGCCTGGAAAATGTATTTAACACAGTTCAGAAGGTCAGACCGTCTCACTGGATGGGTCAGACAAAGAAAACACTTAGTGCCACGCTACGATTACCTCTACCTCCAAGAGCTAAAACAGCTCGTATATTTTTTAATTATGTTTTAGAACATTGTAATACTGTATCGCAGATGAGGTCACTTAACCTGCAAGAGGTCAGTATGTGACTGACCATTGGTGAGTTCGTTGTGACTGCCGGCCCTCTGGATTCGCCAGGGGTCGTCAGCGAACAGCTTAAATAGGTGTCTCAATGCGATGCATTTCGAGTTGGTGAAATGAAGCAATCTGAGCAGGAGAAAGCTGTTCGACGAAGATTGAAGAGCATAGGCAACATATGTTGATAATTCTGACAGCATCTTCTTCTTGCGGGCTCTTCTCTCGACAATTTCTGTGCCACTGCGGTATTTATGTTTGTTCTATTTCCCTATGAACAATGAACTGAACTCGCTGACCGGATTTCTGACTTAATGACTGGCTCATCAACGACCAAGACAGTACATTGCGTTGATATGAGGGTATACAATGTCTATAGCTACCTATATAACCGTCAGCTCTTAAACTGTCCTGTGATAGATCCAATGTATGAGATATGCACTCGACTGCATACTTCTACAGTTCAGAATATTTTGAAAAATGTTGTTCAGTTCGAAACTAAAATGTTATTTGAACCCAATGCTTTTCTATATCTGATCTATCGCCTAGGGTAGTTTATAGGCCCACCGATCAACAATTTCTTTTATTGGAATGCCGACAGGCGTTTGTCAAATACACATAATAATTTACCGCTCATAACACTTCAATTTCTTACACGTTGATCCGTTGATATACAACTGTCTGTTCATTGATCATCATCCGTTGTTGTTGTGATTGATACGAGCAAATTTGTTTGATCATTCTTCGTGAAGCCACAGGTTATTATTATACGGTTATAATCTGCATTACATGTTACGCGATCCGCCTGTAATGAACGTTAGTCTGACGAGTTGCTGCGAGCGTATGTAAGCGCTGTCATCTTACCTGTATATCTCTCTCTCTCTCTATCTCGGTAGACAGTAGTTATATTTGCCTATCATTATGTGCCTGTAACATCTTAACATCAGCTCAGCTTAACAATCAGCTGATATGAGTTCAATTCAATGTGTACGTGCTCCGACCTTCTGTGCCCATGAGCACTGTGCTGTGGAGGCGAACCCGCCTCCTCCCATTAACATAGGTTAAGCCATGGTGAAGTGTAGTAGTATTACTCGAAGTGGTGGAAGTGATATAAGGTCGATAGAAATCAGCTGCGATAGCAGTGGTGGTGTGTTATGCTGAGCTGTAAGCGACAGCGCACACATGCTTTGGTTTGTGGCTGATTTAACGACCAGCGTTTCTATTTTCTGCCATCTATCGGTTCATCACCGTTGCCTGTGGTTTGACAGCTGAGTCTGCTTGATTCTCTTGGTCGGCCCGAATTCTGTCGTTGCCGACGGTCGTTCTGCTGCCGCCGTCGTTCCACCATGTTGCTGTTGCTATTCACACTGAGACAACATTAGATCAGGAGCAGGGGAAATACTGACAGTAGTGGCCTTCCCGACGAAGAAGGAAAACTCAACGAGCCAGCGGGCCCCTTTTCATCCAACATCAACCAGAACAACGACGACGACAACGACAACGACGACGACGACAACGACAACAACAACCACCCATGCAACAACGATAACGTAAGGTAGTGTGTTGCCACGAGGCGAAAACCGTCAGAGACACCGGCAATAGATAAAGGGCCCCACCATCGACATGACGTAAAGAAAAAAAAAAGAAAAAGGAGAGATGAGGAAAGAAGACGACGAAGTTAAAGATGACTCGACCAGGTCATTGGCCTCTTCTCTTCAACCCTGCCCCCGGCTTACGACACGACAACACCAACAACAACACAGCAGGAATAGCAGTTCAGCAGCCGTGTCAGAAGAAGCAAACGCATCGGTTGCGTCATTTGTCGTCCACGGTGGAGGTTGACCGTTGCCGGCGTCGCTGTCGACTGTGTCCCGACCGAATGAACGAAGTAAGCCTTCTTCTATTCGAAGATGGGATACTTGATTGAAGTGTCGTCTACTGGCGTCGAGTGAACACTGTAGTGGTCTCTGTTCCGTATCGTTCGTTTTTGCGAAGCCATCCACCCGGGGGGGCGGGGGGGGAGAGAAATTCTTCTGAAAAGATAAAGCGGAGCGAATAGAGAAATCGATGCTGTGAGATGAATGCAACCGCTGTCGCAGTTACTACGCGATACTAACAACATATCTGGTTGTAGTTAGTGGTGACCAGAACAACAACAACACATGGTGTTCCCAACTGTGTATGCATGTGTGTGTGCGTGTGTGTTTGTGCTATTATAATTCGTTATGGTATCGTAGCATTATGAGGGTTGACAAACAATTATCTCACGCAGACACTGATGGCAAAACGCCACAGACCGATAATGTACATGCTCATATAGATAGACACATGAATTGTGGTAACAGGTATTGCCCATGTCCACTTTGGTAAGAAAAGTCGCGAGTTGTTCAGACACCCGATAGAGAGCACCACCGAACAGCCAACTATAGTATTTCGACTAAAACGACGATAACTATTCTGCTACTCGTACTACTACTGGTAATAGTTGTGTCGCAAGCGCTGTGGTGACATTTAACGTAGGGGTGGGCGGGTGTGGTCCTTTCGGCTGTGCCGTTAAAATCCATCCTTTTCTCCTTCTTCACTTCGTTATGGCAGCAGAGAAAAAAAGATGCGCAGGCGGCGGCGGCGGTGGCAAAAAGTCACAACAGGACAACGACACCAAGAGTAGTCGTAGTCATAGCAGGAGTAGTATCAGTTGTAGTAACAACAAGCAGAGCAACCAGCTAGCTAGCCACTGAGCCAGTGAACAAGAGCCGCCGCAGCAGCAGCAGCAGCAGTGGAGAGGTGAGGAAGAAGCTTCGATTGGCGGCAGCCGATACCGCCGCTGTCGACACCACCGTTGCAGCGCTATGACGCTAAAAAGGAAAGGAAAAAGAGCGAGAGGAGGCATCGGGAAGAAGCAAGAATATGGGAGAGAGAGAGAGAGAGAGGGTGTTGACTTTCTGCGTATGAGCGAGTTGTTATAGCTGAGGTGAGAGCGACTAGAAGAGGGAGGCTGACTACTGCTGCCAGCTGCCAGAACCGCCACCGCCACCACGACTGCATCTGCTCTGTTCCGTTATCGTTCATTGTCACTGCCGTCGTCGTAGTTATCGCTGTTCTAGGGGAGAGGAGGCAAATGAAGGGTGGGGTAAGACCGATCCAGTCAGCTGAAGCAGAGGGAAGAGAGAGAGAGAGCAGACGAATGCAATTGAACTGATAGAAGTGGAAAGGAAAGGAAAACGTATGAACTCGTTGGGGAGGGGGCTTTATAGGCAACTAGTGGATGAACGGGCAAAGGAAAACTTGAATGTGGGAGGGTTTTTGATCTGCGTTGCCATCGAGATGTAACGTCATAACGTAATCAACCGTCTAAATGTAAACTCGCGTAGGAGAAACGAACCGAAAAGTAGCAGAGGAAAGAAGCTGGTAATGAAGGAAGATGTTTTGGTTGAAGTGAAATGAAGAAAAAGGAGTTGACGATAGTGGTGGAGGAGGACGACCGTTTTTTGGGAAAGGACAATCGGTGGAGAGGGAGAAAACGGTGGAGAGAGGATAGAGAAAAGAGAAATGGAGGCAACTGCCAAAGGGACAGCGGTACAAAGCGTAGCCGAAGCGAAAGTTGTCCGCTCGATCGTTGCCGACCCAGACTCGTTCTCCAAACGGCATAACTGAGAGGGTAGCTGCCCTGCGCGTCGCTTCAGTTCCCCTTATCGGGTTGTGTTCGGGTTTTGGGAAATCTCCTGTGGTATGGTGGTGTTCATGATGATGCCGGGCTATTCGGAGCATCTTATCCCACTTATTTGTTGGGAAGGCTGGTAAGGCCTGAAGCCTGACCTTCTCTCACTTCATGGCTCGATCTGTTGACAACAGTGTGGGGTCTCTTCCGTGTATTGCTCGTCTCTCTCAGCGCCGAGCACATATGAGCCACGGCGTGGGAAAATATACACGCAGGCAAGTGTGATGGCAGTCGGGAACAAAAGTAGCGAAACGGCTGATATATAGGATCCTGTCAATTCCGCCGTTGACCAAACGTAGAAGGGGATCAACGCACTACGAGAGACCAGCAGCTACTTTCGAACTCCCTTGCTGATCGCCATAGGAACAGGGATGGTTGGAACAAAGGGCCAGTAGAAGGGCTGAGTGGGAAAGATAAGACAACTCGAAGGGAGGCGCCACTGAGGCAACTGCGCAGCAACATAAGATAACATCCCAGATCAGCTGTAAGTAAAGAGTCTGGCAGCACTAGCGAAGTCAGATGAGGGCCTACTGGGTGGATGGTTTGCTCATAGGCCAACTGGCTGTTGGGAGAGGACTGTAGGAGAGTGGTAGTTGTAGAAGTAGTAACTAGTATGTCGGCTTCTAGTTACAAGTGCTACAAATATCATTACTACTTAGCTCGTGTTTTACATGCTTATTGTATATTTTTAACAAGGCTGATAATTAAGACTATCACTGGATAGGCGACATGAGGTCTTTGAGCTAAATATTCAAACAACATGAGAACACTTTAGCCGTGTGACATTTCAAAGGGAACTGATATGTACGTATTGCCATCGAGCTTCATCGTTTTAGAATACTGAACTGAAAGCGAAGTGGAGGGAAACGATTTTGCGTGGCAATATCCACGTCTGGAAATTGTCGGGTGAGGGAGGCTCTCTGGTTGGTTGGTTGGTTGTCAGAGGGTATAGGCGTCTTCTGGACGGAGATAGGCGCATGCGCGGCCAACCGCAGATACATTGTAAAGCTTTGAAGGCACCCTCCGTCTGCTGGCTCCTTGCTTGCTTGCTGATCCCCCAGCCTGCTTGCAAGCCGATCGTGATCCGCGAGCCTTGCTCGGCTTGGATCTGGTCTAGTCTGGCGCCCTCCTCCTTGCGCTCTTTAAACCCCTTAACGCGCACTTCGGAGGCCGTCCGTCTGTTGCGGGAGAGCATCGATACTCGGCACTGGCTGATCTCACAAAAGTGTTTTCGTTTCTTTAAGCGGAAACAACAACCACGTCCTTCGAGCGAGGATTCTGTCCTTCCCAGTGGCAGTGTCAGACGACAAACAAATAAGCGATTACAGGTTATACATTATCGATGTATCGACCCGAAGTCGAATGTCGATATTAAGCGCTAAAAGTATATTATAACATTACACATTGCACAGTATGAGCGATCGATTATGTGGACTGTGTTTACGTTAAAGGTGATTCATCTTAATAACAAATGATTTGATGTTTACCATTGACTGACTAAGCGGTGTAATTTTATACTATAATTATATGTCCCTGTCCTGAAGCACGCGCCATAATCGGTTGGTAAACAACCCGCGTACTAATGAAATGGTCATGAAAAATTACCTTGGGTGAAGGAAGGTCCCTATCTAAGTTTTATCCGCCCGTTGTATACACCTGGGTATGATATCGTGGTGAGTCTTGTTTAATAGTAAATTTGTTTAATGTTTAATAGATATGAAGATGAATTAAAATAATGTAATAATTTCAGATGAAATTGTTATATGTATATAGATATATATATATATATATATATATATATATATATATATATATATACAGAGATGCAAGGTTTTTCTGCCAGTTAAACAAAATGTAAATATACCATAAATGGCTTCCAATTATTCAGCCAATAGTCGAATTCTGGAGACACGAATCGAGGCCGTAACCAAGATTAGATGCTAAAACCCTTTCAAACAATTTCCTTCGTCGATCGAAAACTGTGATCTTCTCAATGATTATATTTGCTGAGAATACATTTACTCACTGAGTTAAACTCCATCGGATATCTTTCAGGCACAGGAAGATTGGTTGCTTAAGTGTTGCCACAGACTGGTTAAAAGTCATTCATTGCAGAGAGTCCCTGAAGTAGTTCTTGATATTTAATTCCTTTGAAAGTAACCAATGAAGGACTGGCAACTCTTAAGTGCTTTGGAACGCAAAAGCAGAACATGATTTTACACGTGTCCTCTATCTTAATTCACGTTTATAACCGTATTACATTCACACGTGAACATACGAGCACCTGTGGATCGTGTTCCTGTGCAACGACTTCTCAAACATTCGCAAGTCGGATTGAAATGGGCTGGTGTGGGCTATGAGAATTTTGATGTTAAAATGACTACATAAATACAGAGATGGATGTTCCCTCTGTGAATTAAGGATTCGTTAAGAGTGGGAAGATTCATTGAGAGTAGGTGTTCATCAATGGGAAACACTCGAGAGGTTTCGCTTGACAAGTGCGAAACTTTGACCCCCCAGTTTGTCTGAAAGGCGCGTGTTCGCATAGGGCAGTCATCAGGCCATGATCGGGGGTTGCTTCAATACCGAGTCAACATTTTCGCCGTGAAACCATACTCATAATTGCATATTCGTTGCGAACCTCTCTCTTAATATATATTTTTCCAAATGGTATCGGGATGATGAATCTGAGTTGATCCAATCCAAGCGTTCTCCTAGGAATTGCGAAAAAGTGATGATGCGAAAATTAATGTATTCAAAGGCAAAGCGTATTGCCTGAAGCCATAGGTAGGCGCTTCATCGATATACCCAGTGTGAGCATCAATTAATTCGCCGTTCTATTCGCAATAATTGCCCGCTAATTGATGGACAATTAATGGTGTAGCGTACTTTATTCACCGCTGTGCACATGGTGGGAAGAAACGTAGCTGTCAGGTTAACAGGATGTTAACATCACCTATATCCACCCACCCACCTGTGAAACCACTGAAAATGATGGTGCAGTTAGTGACAACTCATTTTGATTAGATGATGCCGTTATTCGATGTGGATCTCTCCCTACTACTGATTTGTTTATTTTAGCACTCACCGGTAATACCAGCACCAGACGGGAGCGACTTCATGACTCGGACGCTGGTGGCGGCAGCTCTTGTCATCGGCAGAGAGGGGAGGATTATCGCTCTAATAGACATTCATTCATTCATGCAATGAACGAACGATCGATCGATGTCTCATCGGTCGACTTCCACTCTCTTATGGGACATTATAATACTACTACTACGGTTGCCAGTCGTCGAATCATATGTCGGCGTGAGCAGTAGCGTTTGTGGGCTGAGCACTTGTCCTAAATCCACCTCCCTCTAACTCCCTGACCCCGATCTGCTGGTATTAATCGGGATTGGATCGGCTGCTGGATCTGCACAGGACCCACTCGACGAGCGATCGTATTAGTGAAGTCCAATGTGTGCGTTTCTTCGTGCGTGTATTCGACTTCGAGGTAAAGCGGGGGCCCGTATCTAAGAGAGCATTAACAGTGATCCTAACAGCAGGTACAAGAAGTACATACACCACGACCTAAGGCAGATATTGGCCTTGATTTCGTTTCAATTAGAGCCATTGATGTTTGACAATGTTGACGTCTAACTGCTTATTCTAAGAGAGTTCACGGTTTTCAGCACGTAAAATGTACTGTAATGTTGCCAGTGGCATCTAGAAGTACAAACATTTTCAGGTGCGATACGACACTTGGATTACAATCATTCTTAGACTAGAGTACCCAAAGTTGCTGCCTCACCGGAACCATTTTATAGAAAGCAACATAGTTAAGCAGGAAGCGGTTGGTTACTCCGGCCGCGTGGATAGAGATCAATATGATACGCTCATTTCGGTGCGGTACATATTTGAATATGGCAATTGCAGACACTGATTGCTTCATCGATTTTTACTGCGAACATACAACATACTCAATGCACAATCTGACAAAAGTAATCGGATTGTGACGCGAAACACCAGTTGAGTGTTGTAAGGTCGGCATCGTAATCGCCGAAGTTTTACATTTGGTTTCGTAGGCACATTTGTCCTAATCGGCGTTTGACCATTATAATTGATAATATCGCCCGTTTATTATGCGTCATCAGAAATTGTAAACTGATGGTGGCGTCATAATCACTTCACAACGGACACTTCACAACCCCGTTCCTCGTTACCAGTTTAAGCTAAATATAATCTACGACGAGATGCATGCACATTATCATCGTCATCATCAATTGAGGACAGTTAGATATCAAATAGAAGACGTTGTTTTCGATTCGTTTAGATGCTGCAACAAAGCGAGGTTTGTCTGCAACACCTACCCTCCTCCTTCTCCTCCTTCTTATCGTTATCGAAGTCACAGAAAGGACTAAACAATCGACGAAAAGAGGCATATTCGCCTCAATAATACTGATAATGTGATAAGAAACATTTATAACACATAAATTGTATATTAATTACAATCAATATGAATCGATCTTATTATTTATTGGTCTGATTAATAATTGTTTTCGGTTTGCTAATGGGGTAGGCACACAATGGTAGCGTTAAATGATTGTTTTTGAAAATCGATACCACAATCTGGATAGTAATTATAGTAACACGGATAATTGCACATACAAGTAACCCGCAGTGATAGCATTAACAAGAAAATATATATCGTAATAACTGTATTGCAATAACCCAAATTCAAAAGCGTATTAGATGAATTCCCACCAGGCATTCCATTCATTTTCGGCAAATCTCACTGCCGAGTGGGCAGGTCACGGGCACCTTATTCTATAATCACCCTGTCGTAAAGCTGATTCGTTTTTTAAACGTGCTTGAGCCAAATATTTAGCTTTAAAGTCACGGGGTAAGCGATAGATTAGCCGCCGTCCAGGATATCGTCGGCGACAAACGAATTTTATGTTCGTGGGAAATTTGAATTTGCCTCCGATCTCCCGCACATCCGGCATCACTTCCGGACAGGACAGAGGCCTGCTGATCTCGTAGTAGGACTCCCCATTGCGCACGTAAGGACGATAGTCGTAGCGTTTTGATATCGCAATAGTTTTGATCCAATCAATTTCCCCTCATCGGGTAACACTATGTTTTTCCCACCTCGAAATAGCTGCTGCTAAAACAGCCGAAACAGCAAATTATGCTCGGGGTTTTGTGTGAGTTGTTTTCTTTTTTTTAAGAGTTAAACTAGCCTGCTGGATTTTTTTCGAATGAATACTTTCATTATAAAATGTTGTTAATCAATATAAAATGTTGGCGTGCGTGCTCTATATATAGTTCATGTTCCTTGACCAGACATAGGTCTGCGCCAGCTATTCTCTGTAGGGGACATGATCAGGTCACGCTGCATACGCATATTTTCCACCCTCTCGTATATATAGATTATTATTATTAGGGTGGACAGCGTGTCATTTTTTTAGTCCAATCACCACAGTAACCTTTTGTCGACGATTTTACGTTACGCAGAGTTCAAAGAACCCATTTGCCGAATAATATAATAATTTGGGGCCTGCTAACGCAAGTAAATGTGCATTTATAAAAGCCGCGGTTCACAGATACCCGTACAATCGTGATCATTATTCAACGCGCTGTATTAGGAAATGTTTATAGTTAAAAAAATCGACTGCTATTTGACCAAATATAATCGAATGTTCAGTAAATGGTTCAGTATCGAATTCGCACTGCGTCTTTCAATTAGTTATTAGTAATAGTGTGATGCAATAGTGGTACCGTCACAAACCGTAGTAGATACAGCACGTAACGAACGCTTTACAAAAAAAATCATGGCACTGAACAATACCGATGTCGACTCAATTCAAGCTGTAGATTTAATGATCAACACATAGTGTGTAATGATTAAGTTGACCACCTCTCGGAGTAGAACAAGAGAAAAGGCTTTGAGTTTTTGTGCTCTCACATTCTGATCCTGGGTGAACGAACCATCGCTCGAACAACATAAAACTCAACTGGTGAGTTTCATCTCTGAGATATGATGTTAGCTGAAATCATGCTCATTGAAGTCCCTAGAAGCATCTTTCAGTCGACAACGACGTCCGCAACGTTCATATGAATGTGCAACACAATTAGAACCGATTACCTTCAGTGTTAACTAATGAAGAGACTACCTATTTTATTTGAAAGTGGCGTATACCCACACCTTTTCTTCCTCGATGGCCTCGCAAAGCGTGTTACAACACTGCCGAGAGTAGAAACGATCAACAACGGGACAGCGTATACAGAAATACATTTGCAGTGCTCAAGGGGTTGGCAAATATTTATTCGCCAAGCTTCGTGTCTCTGTTACGGGGCGATTTCTCAGTGAGTCACAGATCGCCTCGGTGAGTTGTTCGTCTTCCTTTTGAAGGCTGTGCCACCGTTTCACACTAAAACGGCACAGATTCAGTGCTGTAGATCTTTGCACCGTCTGCTCAGCTTCGTTGGGAATTTCTATATACTGATCTGGTGGACAGTTTTGCTCCAGCGCGGCGACAAAACAAGCACATCAAGGACAATTTAAACACCTCAGGTGCTGTATTTTTCAATCTCAATTTGTATACATTAACTAACATGATAAATATTGGCTGCAATCTCAGTCGCACCATGTAACTACTACAACAACTTCCTAAATCAGATACGCTATGTCTACCATGAGTTCGCGTGGCCACTTTGACCCAGTCACCTTAGTTCACTCATGTCTATGGAAATTAGATACAACAGTCGCTATACAATCCGAGGAGTTTTCGGCAACCAATGCACCGTCACACTGCGTCGCTCATTATCACTCATGTGAAGAGTCACTTAGAACTATATATATATATATATATCATCAAAACATTCCACTCTAATTAGTAAGGTAGTCGAATAATAGAGTTAAGTGAGCAGAAACCCTCGTCTCCATTCCCGAAACAATTGACGCAATAGTTTAATAGTGGTTGACCTAATCCATTATACTGTTCACTTATCGTTTCGTGTATCTGTGCACTTAGCGGAGTATAATATTGACGTGGTGCTGTTTACAAGAGCCGCCACTTTAAAAGTCATCTAGAGCAGACAGACATTTAGTGGCAAGGTGTCTATCTTAATTTGCTCTGTACCTTGATGCTCCCCTATAGTCGCTCCAGGAGGAATGCGGTACATCTAGCTGACTTAATTAATCAACTTAATTAAGTAATATTGGTGTTGAACGGGTCTCACCTTGTTTACCGGCTGGGTTGCAAAAAGTTGTTTTATAGCAACGGATACGGTGACTCCCAACTATATAATATTTAGAAAGGCTATGCTGCGGTAGCTATGGGCCTATATATATATATATATATATATATATATATATGTATAGCTGATCAAACTATTCGATGCAAATAAGAGAAATTGGAGGAGTAAGGTGAGAGATTAATGCCAGTGAAACTAATAACTCGATCCGGGTTAAAGATGAAGGTTAAAGCAGAACAATTCGAACATATATCCCTGCATTATAATAATATTTATGGATGAATGTTCAAACCACGTAACCTTGGAAATCACCTTCCGAATTATAAAGTGTTATCTTCATATTCACGGTTCTCCGAATCATTTGGGGTCAACTAACCCGTTTCTGGTCCGTTTGTATCACCCTTCGTTGGAAAAGTTCATCCGAAGAGCTGCAACCGACTTTTATAAGACTATAGGCAGAAAAAGGAATATAGCACAGACGGGGCACAATTTATGTCCACCTATATAATATCCCACGCGGGCTCATTCTTAGAACATTGAACAACATTACATCATGCGCTATTTGTGAGCAAAATTCGATTGCTCCGGGTATATATAGGGGACAGATAAGAAATATTTCACGTTGATCCGAACATCTCCAAAATGAATATCGAGCTTTTATCGACTAATTAAACTAATGAATGCCGATCTCGCTCTGATGGTTAGGGTACAGGACGATCTACTGCGCAAAAGGATCAGAGATATGATGCCAAGCAACAAACTACCATATTTTTATTGTTGTTGTTTTTGAAAGAAATTGTGACGGCTATATTGCCTCAGCACAGAGAGTAGAGTCGACACCGTCCGATATCGCCGACAACTATATCACATTTATTAGATGGCTCGAATGCCATATCCTGTTGATCAGTGTCAGATTATATGCATCGGGTGATCACTGGAACAATCCACTTTGTCGGTTGCAAATTACCTCAGGAATGAATGGCCACGCTGCAGGCGGATCCCCTGTTAAGGATCACCCAATTGCGTGCAGCAAGAGGGAGACTGGTAATACTTCAACAAACACACAGTAGCTCTACTATCTAGGTTCGTCTCTCAATGTACGTTTTCTTTACTAATAACATTGAGTTTGATGAATTACTGAGTGCTGATGTCGCTTCTGTCGGCCTTTTCGCACCAAATCATTAGTGGTCCCCATACAACCACACCTAGTGCGGCTAGATGGGCGAACGACATGGGTGTCTTTAATTACCATTTTCTCAGAATATACTATATTTTTTTTACTAGGTGCTGTTTCAAACGAGTGATCAGACATTGGAGAAAAGCCCGATTTCGTTTTGCTTTTTTCAGTTATTCCCATCTGCCGCGTAAAGTAAACTTTGCCTTGTAGATACA
This sequence comes from Stratiolaelaps scimitus, assembly GCA_019614645.1. Lineage (NCBI taxonomy): Eukaryota > Metazoa > Arthropoda > Arachnida > Mesostigmata > Laelapidae > Stratiolaelaps > Stratiolaelaps scimitus. The sequence goes on from JABWDB010000038.1 coordinate 1,607,257, forward strand.
TATTTTTGCTAGGTTTAATATATATATATATATATATGTGCCCAATACACCAACATCATAAAGATATGATCATGATTATTATATTTTTTTTTTTATTATTATTATTAACGTTACTATGACCTATCAAATGGCAAACGCAGACGAACGCAAATTGGCGAACATGAAATCAGTTGAACTGTTCCTTCTTGCTAGACTCTCCAGCATCAAATAACCGCTCATTATCTCTCGTCCATGAGAGGTAATCCTTTCCCCTTTATTGAGTATATAGGCACACATCACTTTCAACGAGATCAACAGAACGAACACCACAAAAGTACCGAATCGTATTATTTTATACGACAGCGCAAGATGATACTATTGCGTACATCAAAATGCAAAACGTGTTCCATTCGCTGTTGTCTATATACGTGTTTATCAGTTGGGTGTATTTATCGCTTGTCGGCATGAGACGATTTTGCACTTGCCACGAGGTGAACTGCGTTATCAACGTTCCTCTTAGATGAACTTTCTTTTTTTTTCATTAAAATCAATCAATTGATCACTTTCCAACAACAGACCACTATAACACACAGGCACGCCAACAGCTATCCGATATAATATATATATATATATAAAGTGGCGTTCGTCTTGCGAATCGTTTCGAAATATTCGGGCATATCGACTATCATCTGGAGGAAAAACAACAAACACGCCTTTTACTTCGTTGGTTGTGGTGCTGCTACTGCTTAATCTTCTTTTCCACTAATTCCAGTTGATGTGGAAATTTCAGCTGTTGTCTAGTGTATTCATATTCCCATGTCGTACTGAAACTCTGCAGATAATGACCACGGCGATGATGATTATGTGACTGGGTACGGTTAATGTATACACTTTATTAAGGTAGTGTAACCAGCATACTGTACTCTATGATGACTTTTATCGATTGTGTGCTTGTGTGCATTTGCTAGAGAGTGGCAAACTTGAAAGTATCGGAATTGTAATAAATACTATGAACCAGAGTTGGCTTTGTACTGGAAGGCGGCGGCCAATTCTAGTCTCACTCGCGAAATGTTTATAGAGGATTTGTGCGAAAAGTTTGAGATTCGGTGGTTTCTGAGGCGTAATTTGAGTGTTCGTCGGCAATAGCCTTAGGCTCCTGACCTACGACGTGACTTTCTTCTGCCTTTCGAAGGTTTTAAACTGTGGTGTTAATTTAACAAATATGGCTTTCTCAATCGTTATATGACCAACGACGGTAGCAGCCATCGGCTTTGGGACGTATTGACTTATGGACAGACAGACAACACAGTGTTTTTCAGTATCTCGACACATGGTCGTCATTACTTCGAAAACGATCGACATTCGGTACAGGAACAACTATTACTTGTTTGCTCAGTTTATCCAGACGTATCAACTAAGCTTGTAGAACAACCTGTCAATGTTCTGTATAAGGAATGAGTCTAACCTTACGCTTAGTTAATTGAATTTGTCTAATTTAAAGAAAACTATAAGGAAATAAAAGGACAGTCACCCACCAAAAAATGCCGTTTGTCAAAGATAACAACTCCCCATCTGACACAATTAAGAGAAAGTCAAAAGAAAATGTTGAAAAACGACGAAAACAGTAAAATTGTTAGTGGTAGTATTTTTATTATTTGAAATAAAATAATTAACACACCATTAATTAACCATTGAGAATATGGCGCCCTCGACGGGTATAAACGATTTATAATATTGAAGAATTAAAATAAAAAGGAAGCATTCTAATTAAATGAAAAGTAATAAAATAATCAAGCGTCTATTGACAATTCTTAACAATCTCAAAATCGATGAACCTTTGGTATAGGGGCAAAGTTGCAAAGCAGCGCATCGTAGTTATTAATTCTCTAGTCAGCTGGCCAGTAACCGTTGCAAAACATAAATTTCATCGCAACAAAACATTTTACCCCAGTCGAGATCTTGGCGACGAGATTTCCGACTGCATAACAATGGTTGCCATAAATGAAAACGGAGCACCGCAATATCGTGCTACGTTTGAGTTCGCAACTTTGTCAACAGACTTTGCCAGTTTCCCGAGATTGCCTCCGACAAAGCAACCAAAGCTACGACCAGCGTGTGTCACCGTTCCCACAACTTTCGCGTTAACCACTTTTCAGTTTAGAGTGAACCGTCTAAAAAGTATAAAGCCCTTCTAGTTCCACAGTCCATGCGTGAAAAAAATGAGAGAAAGAAAGACAGCAGTTCTATTCTATTGTTGGTCCATTCCTATGGTGGCATTTACCCACACACATTTAACAACCCATTTTTTCTCAGTCATTCAAGCTCTACTTAGTCATATATCGTCACTGCTCCGGCTCTGTAGTGCACAGATGAAATATGATTCGGATTTCCAATATGGGAGATTCCAGCTGCCGAGTTGAACAAGGATAGACGTATCAATGTATAATAGATATTAATTGAGTCTGTCACTCTTGTTGTTTCTCAGTATATGTAGTGCTTACTAAAGGTAGTTCTTATGGTCAGGTAGCTTTCTTTGAAAAAAATAGAAAAGATCTCATCACATGTACGAGGTGGAAAAATCTTTTGAGAAAGAAGTCATCGGAAACTGTATGAACCACCAATAGTGTCTCTCCCGAGCAGAGAATACATGGGTACATATTTAAATAAATCTTTGTTTTCAACCAATACATACTTGGGTGACATATATTCTTATACTTCATGTAATTGATTAGTTTAAGATTGATTTTGTTCAGTGTTGCCACTGTAGTCAGGAGCATGCGTTTACCGCCGTCGCCTCCGTCTAAATATAACATCACGAATAGCCGTAGAGCCTTGCCGACCCGAAATAAAGAGAGCTCGGAGCCGATTGCCAACGGCAATACGACAAATAGCTTCTTCCATAGGAGAGGGAAGGGTTGGGTTGACTAGAGCAGTGTAGTAGGTGTCTATATCATCAATATATATATATATATACTTGGATTAAAGAGTGACTGACCACCTTTTTGACGGTCGCCGGACGTGGCCGACCACAATTGATGTCCCAATGGTTGCTAGATACTGGTTAGATAGACATGCGTCGACTACCAGATGTTTCTTGCTCAGGTGTGTTTTGGGTTCGAGCACTTATGGTCGCTTAAAGAACGGATCGTACTGGTCGAAGCGTCAGTAGTTGTACTAGTAGTAAAGGAACAGTAGTAGTAATCGCAGCCGGAGTAGTCAGTGTTAACCGACGGGGATGAACTCAATGGGACACAAACCGACGGACAAAGCTAGCAGCAGCTCGGGACAAGCCTCTCCGCCGATCGTCGTCCAAGAAACCCTCTCCACATCGAGGGTAGGATAGGATAGGATGTGCGCCTTTTGAGTTAGAGGGGAACGGGGGAAAGGGCAACTATTTACGTTGGTTGGCGAGGAGAGCCTCCGACGGGGAAAGGAAGCCGATGATAGCAGCAGCGGTTGTGCTGCTGCTGCTGCAGCTGATACCATTGCCTCCTACCTCTATCCAGCGGCGAACAGAGAGAGAAATTCTCTACTGGTGCTGCTGCTGCTGCTGTTGCCTCTGTGCCACCCGAGCGAGCAAGCGACCGCCTGTCTCTGTCTGCTTGCCCGCCACTGCGCTACTCGTCTGTGGCCCTAGTGTCGCAGCGCCGTCTCAGTAGTTTGAGTGCGTTCGCGTGTGTGTGTGTGTGTTTCTGCGTGTCTCGTTGTAGTGGTGGTAGTAGTCGTTTTTGCAGTGATTGAGGCGATTGGTGGTTTTTGTTGTGGCCATGGTGATGCGGCCGCTTCTGCTGCTGCTGTTTGCGATAGCGGACTAGCTACCAACCTCGTGCAGTAACACGGCGGGACATCGAAGCAAGAACGGTACAAGACGCGTAGACATGAAAGAAACTAGCCACACACTCACCATTAATTCACCAGCAACGGAACTGAGCCAGCAAACAAACAAGCAACGAATGCAATGATAGGAAGATATTAACAAAGGTAGCACATTTCTACCAACGACGAGAAGTAGCACCACAACGTTTTAAGTGCGAACCGAATAAAGAGGAGTTCGTTCATTTCGATTGAGCTCTTAACTGAACTGAACAAGGTGGCTTGCAACCAACCACCAGTACTCTGCTTTACCCTCAATGATGATGGCGATGGTGAGAGACTGACGTACCCACTGGCTTCTTCTTCTGATGGATAACAAGCATCAGTTCGATAGCTCGGATACGACAAACGGAACTATCACGCAACTCTGTAACTCCGGAAAACCAGTCACCGAACATCGAGAGAGACCGAGTCAGAGTGTGTTTGAGCGAGAAAAAGGGACACAGACAGAGATATCATCTACCTATCTTAGATGCCTCCGCAGGAAAGATAACAAGGGAGTCGTACAAATGATTATACTGGTACGCTGATACAGCTACCGCATTCAGTGCTGCTGCTATTGATGGTGCTGGTGCTGCTGTGGGTGATTCCTAATACGAGAGGAGTTCGAAGTGAGTCTGTAAATGGAAGACCGTGTCAGAGTAGTCCCGTCGATCTGACCAACTACTACAAGACCCCTCTTCGTGACCCCGTAACACAACAGCGACACTTTTACAGCTGTTGAGACAGCCATCTACTGCTAATAACAACAACAACAAATGCAGTTTTGAGCGTTAGTAGTAACTTAGCTTTCTTCCATAACTGACCTTCAGATACGCTCGTTCTGCGTTTGGACTCGACCAATAGATACTACCACTACTACAACCTACGAATATTATTAAAACTAATACTGTAACTACAACTGCCACTTCAACGATTATAGCCCGTGGGTGGGTGTGTGTGTATACCTGTTCATTCGGGCGGTGTAGTGCGTCGTAGAGCGTGCTGTGGTTTTAAGCTAGCAAGAGAAAGACAGACAGAAAGCTAGATCGATCGAAGAACCAACGGATGTGTTCTATTGAAAGTGGGCCATGTCTTTCCTTGAGTCTTGATAGAGTACACTTTTTAGCTTTCCACTACGAGGGACAGTCGTAATTCGATTTCCGTTGCATTGGTTATACAAGGAGCACCGTCCGAAGTTGTTTGCGAAACTGGAATATGCGGAATGCTCGTAGTCATCTTATGTCTATAGGATATCGCCACTCGATATTCTTCTTTCAGCTGTGCTTATATTTGGTGTGCTACTGAGCATCCCATTGGCAATATCGTCCGCTGATGCCTCCCCCTCTGAAACAGCGGCTACTTTTTTAGAATTGAGTCCGCGTAACTGGCTCTCCAGACTACCAACAATTGGCAATATAAAAATAGACACTTGCCCACCTACGGGCACGGTCTCTGCCATAAACTGCGTCTCAAACTAAAAAACACAGCGAAATCGGGTTATTTTTCGCACCTTCCTACAAGGGACATCACCAGCAACAACGAGTAAACTGGAGAACAAACACCGAAGACCTCATCCGATAAAACAACGCTCTGCTCAACGATCTGCTAGAGATGTGATTTTGAATTAAAAACAACAAAATTAATGCACAAATTACTGTGCTCTCTAGGATCAGAGCCTTTTTGGTTAAGTCCAGCTTTCTCGTGCGTGCTTCTGTTATTGTTGTTGAAATCTGTCGCAAGAGCAGTCCTGTTGCAAGCGGTGGATATCAGCTATTGTGTAATTAATAACGTGCGAAGTATGCTCTTGTAAGATAGAGTGTTTGGATGTGTGCTCATGTGCCTGCCTGTGCCGTTATACGGAATAATATTGTCCAAGAGAAGATGTTGTGCTTTGTGCTATCGAGCGATCAGTTGATCCGTATCTGACGCTGTTGCGTGTTAGCATCACAATTGTCATAGTCGCCGTAGTGCGCAGTGTACAGTGACGTGATTAATCAAGGATGGATGTATTTGATTAATGTCGTCATCGTGATTATCTGCTGATTAAGGAAACACATCGATCAAAGGTGAGTACTTCCTAAACTTGCAAATGGGGAATACCAGACATCGGTTTTATATATGCAATAAGGGCCAAAAAAGTGGCATTTTCCTACAGCATAGGCTAATTTTCGATATGAAACGAAGAGCCGCACTTTCATGGGAAAAAAAACATTGGTTTTGGGTCGAGTCGGAATTAGCGTTGTTGATTACGTCGACAACGAACACACCTGCATAGGAGAATCAAATTTACGTTAGTGCGTGTTATTGAATGGAAACAAGTCTGTTCATTTTATAGTATACGGGTTATTTAATATTGTATACAGTCCTGGGGAAAACATATTGACTCGCCATACGGGACAGGACGAGACGTATGTAATGCCAATGGCGGCGGTGGCGAAGTCTCTGTTGGTGTTCGGCTTAGTCAGCTGATCGTACTCACTCTATATATTGTACAATATGTGTTCTAGCGCAGCATAGCTCTCTGAGAGTTGCCCTCTCCCCCTCTCTCTCTCTCTCGTGGAGAAAATGCACAGTCTCCTGCAGCGATGAGCAGTGTGAATAGCTTATACTTTCAGCCCTCCTTGAAGTTCCGCTATGCACGGTGTTGTTATTGTTTGAGAGGCAGCGCATCCCACCCCTGCCACTCAAGGGTTTCATTGCGTTTGTATCGATAGGCGGGCATTCTCCCGTGACATTGCACCTTGCCACTGTGGGCTTCTCTGGCCCTGTGAGTCTCGACTCGTCTCTGTCTCTATGGCGCGGTGAAGGAGCGCATGTGCTGCTGACCCAGATAGCGCGGAACTATTGCTCTTGCTACACCCCCCCCGTATGAAAGCTGGGTTAGTCTGAGCCGCCGTTGCGGCGAGGCTGGAGCCGACCGACGGTACGACCGCCAATTGAGCTCTTTGGCAGACAGACTAAGGCAGCGGGTAGGCAGACGATTGCTGCTGTTGCCGCCGCTGCTGCTGTTAGTAGGCGAAGTCGTCGTGGTAGTGACGGAATTGCTGGATGAGGAGATACACTGTAACCTCCCTCATTCGAAGCCCAGCGAGTGGAAAGAGAGAGAGATCGAGAAAGAGAGAGAGGGAGTATGGGAGACTGGGAGCGGAGCTGAGCCGATCTGCCGATCTGCTGCCGCGCGGTGGCAGATCGGTGGATCGCTGTGCCTCTGCAGCGGGCGTAGCAGCAGTCACTGCGATGCTCCGCCGTCGCCGCCGCCGTCGCTGCTGCCGCTGTGAGGGCATCGGCCTGAAACACAACACAGCCCAGCATGGAAGCCTGCAAAGGAAGTGGTGCCAAAGCTACGATGGGGCTCTTTAGCAGCAGCAGCCTCACAATAGCCCATAGAGGAGTTGAGGTTTCCTACTCACCACAAACGGCAGAGCCACTCACTATCCGGGTTTGCCAAGCTCATAGCTATGAGCTAACGGCGAACGGGAGAATATGGTTGTTTGGTTCCCATATATATACATGTATATATATATATATATATATATATATATATATATATATATATATATGTGTGTGTGTGTGATGGAGATATGTGGATGTTCCGGCAGGGCACATTGCTAACGCCGCTGAAAGTGACATCTGCGAGATCATTACAAAGGTACCAAAGATACCAGACAATCAGGATGATACCAACGTCGTCGTTTGAGGCGGTGTCTTTTCGACACATTAGTGCCGAAAGTTGTACTCGTAGCAGCAGCAGCATCCTGACATAGGACAATAGAAACAGCAGAGCCGGACTGTTACTGGATGGGGTTCTTCCTGCTCTCTCGCTTAATGGCTGACTGGCTGGTTGGCGTCCGCTCCTTAGATGGAGAGTGCCATGGTGGTGCTGGTTGAACCAGGATGTTCCTAGCCATACTGCCAGTGTGCATTGGCAAGTAAGCAAGCAGAATGAAAGGAACGCTATATATCGGTCGTCCCGGCGTTCGTTTGTGGGACACCGATTGGAGGTTGAGGATAGGGGCCTCCCGCTATTTGTGCCTTAGTTCGCTCTTCGCTTGATTCGCTTCATGGTGCGGCTGTAGGTTCTCTCACCATTATTGCTATTGCTGCTGCTGCTAATGTTGAGGCGGCCACTACTGTTGCTGTTGTCTGCTGAAAGATGAAGCGACTCTTGCTGCTGATGCGCGCTACAACAAGAGGCGGAAACGAAATACGAAGCTAGAGTATCACTACCTGACTGCTCGGGTAGATAGGTGAATGCTTTGCTGGCTGGTTGTTTTCTATAATACATAGCGCTCTAACTACTGTTCAGTTATACTCGACCTACTATTACTACTGCTACTACGACTACTATGAGCTACTTCTCCTAACTGAGAGCGGTCGACTGAAATCGAGTAAACGACTATACGATACTCCCCCTTACGGAACCAGTAGCAATAAGACACAAAAATGCAGAAGAGTTCGAGGTCGTGTCACTGTTTAAAAGTCAAGAAGAAGCTAAGAGAAATGGAAATGGAACAAACTCAAAGACTTACTAGTCTGTTCAGTTTGTGTAGATTTGTGCTGTGATCGTCTCGTCATGTTGTCCCAAATGCACAATTCACATCTACCTAGAGAGCAAAGCCACCTAGCGCTCGTTGAGACAAGAGATCGAGCTTCTTTTTTTTTCGCCCTTCAAACACGGCCACTATTATAGTCATTGTGATTAAATACTATGTCTACTACTAATACCATGGGGACTACAACCAGCGATGCAACAGAGCGGGGGAACCGTTTCTCCTTCTTTTTTCTAGGGTTTTTTTAGGCTCTAGGGGTGTTGTTATTTGGGCCGTGGTTCGTAACTACTTTCATATATTTATTTTAAATCATATGTCTTCTTCGGGATTTCCGACTACAGATAACTCAGGGCATGGAGCTACTCCAAGTCCTCGGTGTTACTCCCACGCCATCCCGCTTGACTAAATGGAGGGGCTGTGTTTGTAAGTTAGTTATTAATGGAGTGAAAGATATATATATATATATATATATATATATATGATGTGCTGTAGAGTATGTGTGTTTGACATCAATCTCTCTGTCATCCTTGTTTGTGTCAATGCTGCGAGAGAAGGACAAACAAAGCCGCTAACGTCCCAATGCATATCTGTTCTCTATTTTCTGATTGTTGATGTTGGCGTTTTTGTTATGATCAGCCAACAAATTGTGAAAGAATGTCATCACTCTCACTCTTGTTGCTTGCGGCGTCGTCTTCGTCGTAGAATGTGTGTGTGTACTGAGACGTTTATGCATCAGCATGATCACCTATGAATTATTATTATTTTTCTACCAACATGAAATGTAATGCAGTGGAAATACAATAGCGAACCCTTTTGATCCTATAGTTACCAGCAGCTGTCAGACCACGTCAGAGTTGGCGGCGGTGGCTGCACTAGCAGCAGCAGCAGCCAGAGTAGATACAGTAGAAAGTAGCAACAATGACGTCGACGCAGTCACCGTTAGCGAGAGAGAGAGAGAGCGAGAGCTGTCGGTTGTCAGCCAATTCGCGCTGTCTGCCTGTCGTTCGGTCGGTGTCTATAGTATGGATGAATGTTTGTTTGTTTCGAGGCTAACTGTCATGACTGTAGCAGCGACGGCGACGGCATCAGGAACAGGTCGGGCAACGTTGAGAAGCATTGAAAAAGTGGCGGTCCTCATAACAGTAATGATAGTAATGATTATTATTATTATAGAAGGAGCTAGCGTGCCAAGGTGGACATTGGCGCTTATCGTTTTATCCTTTTACCAACCGACCTAAGTTGGTATGTTACTCTATCGTCCGCTCTGATTCTCCCACGATGCTGAATCTGGGAAAATGATAGATGCAGTTACCACCGTCGCTCCACGGAACTAGGCTCAAAGAAGAGGTTCGATCCGATCGAAGCGGGCTAAGACATCAAGCGAGTTAACCAATCAACCAGCGATGGATATCTGGTGCTGTCAATTAGTGTTATACTGCTGCTGCTGCTACGTCTGATTCGTAACAATTATTATAATTTCGTTTGTTGTTGTCCAAGAGGCTGTGAGAAGAGCAGTGATGGTCGTAGTTTGTTTTGGTATTTTTTCGTGATTGGCGAGAACTGCGTTCGGCGCCGATGGCACCTGATTTTGGTGGAGTTCCGACTGCGAAATTGGATCAGATGTGTGAATGAGATCCCGCTATATGATGTGCCTTAAGTGCTCACGTTTGGAAAAATTGCCCATCGGTAGAGACGTTTAATAAATGATTTGTACATGACGTGTCGTACATAGTAGATAAATATACTAACAATTGATGTGATTGATTTTAAATATATAATAAATATCCGCAAGCAATAACTGTTGGCAGAGTTGACTCGACGCCGAGAGCCCTGTTCTTTACTAGCGTTGCGTCCTGTTGCAGCGCAAGTGGCAGCATCTTTCAGCTGTTATTGTTTTTCCCGTGATGAACTGAGTGGTGAACATCTTGGACTGCTCCCTGGACGGGAGAGATGTACTCTTGGGAATCAAATCCTGCTGCCAGAGCTTTGGAGATCTTTATCTTAGCTCTTTACCTGTGAATTCTTGCCAGCTATCGGATCGATGTAAAATAGTAAGCAAAGGTGGCCCCTCATAGTAAGGCAGGTCCTCATAGTAATGCTTAAGGTTAAGTGCTGAGGTCTTTCACGTAGGTGAACAGCTGTGAGTCAGCTTAAAAAACGTTGATTGTTGTTGTTGTTGTTGGCTACCGGTTGGCGCCGTTAAGTCGTCGTCTGCGTCCTGTGACGATGACTATCGTCCATCTGCTGCTGCTGATGCTGCTGCTATGCTGTTCATACGCTGAACGTCTTTAGCGGTTGTTGCTATTGTTATTGTCGTTGTCAGCTGCCGCCGCTTTTGGAAAGCCCAGGCTCGTTACATTGAATCGCTTCAAACCGAACTAAACTGAGGAATCGAACGGTCGTTGTTGCTTTGCTAAACCAGTGATGTGTTTCATTTCACTCCCTGGAGTTCTCGCCCCTAGAGCTCTAAGCCAGCTGTCGAGAAGTCGACTGACGTGGCTACGTAATAGGGCTCGCTTGACGAACAACAAGGCAACCAGCTGTCCTCAGGGACAATCTCAAAGACGCGCACACATACTATAGGTAGATAGATGCACGCTCTGATCAGCGGACATTGCCTTTAGCGCTGGTGGTGTTTAGTGTTTGCCGATTCCGCGGTTGTTGCTGGCCATAGAAAAATTCTAAGAGCAGATGTCACATTTGGCGCTTTCCCGTGCGGGATGCTGCTGTGAGTATTGTTGATGATATTAAAATTGCTGCCATTTTAGGCTACTGCAACGAATATTACCACTGAGAACAGGTCGACGACAGTCAACCACAGCCGCCGACAGACACAAGTGAACCGCGCCCATCCTTCACGTTGTCGTTGTTGTCGTCGTAGTTAGTCTCACAGCTGTCTCTCGCAGTTGTGACAACAACAACTGGGAGCTGGGCATTAGTTTTTCATTTTTACCTAAATATTAAGTATTTAGATAGAATATTTCATCATATTTTGTCATTGGCTTGCGCGTGTTGTTCATGCATTATCTTCGTATTTGGTCGCACCATAGCGAAGTGTTCACCACGATAACAACAATAATAAGCAGTAGTACTAGATGGTACTCGATGGTTTGAAGCCGAAACCAGTTCCATGGACGTCAATTGTTGGCCGTACGTCACCGCTGAAAATTTACTCTACTTTAGATAGTTTGAAGTAATAAATACAAAAGTAGTTCCGACCCAGAGCCGAAGTGAAAGCACCTCCAAACGGTTAAAAATCAAACAAAGAAGGTTGTAGTAGTATCTAATTAATAACAATAGTAATGACCATGATGCTATCGCGAATGCAAATCGCGAACCATCAGGAAATAAAGTGACTGGTCAGTGAGCACTCGAAAACTTACGTGATCATCTATTTCATCATTTTGGCCAAAAATTGCTTGGATATACGGGAAGCATATTTCCCTTTCTCTAGTTTCTGACTGTTATATAATATATATCATTGTAGTTCATCTATTATTGCTTGAGTGATGTACAATATATGGTATTGGATGATGCGCGTTTGGGTGGAGCACTATATGGTGAAAGGGTGACCCGACAGCTGAACCAATGGTAATTAAATGTTTGGAGCATTTCTCGCATTTGGAAAAATATATCCGTCACTATTCACAAGATTCATTGTGGCTTTGGCTTCGGACAAAGATAATGTTGTTATCTGCTACGTTAGCGGTAATCTTTCCACGAAATCAATGTGGATGTAATAAGACACCGGGATGGCGTACGGGTAACGCCCGCGGCTTGAAACCATAGGATCTCAGATTTGAACCCCACAGGGCATGAATCATACGGCATACGAATCGGTTGTTGCTTGCAGATTTGTCAGGAAAGTTATTAAAAAAACTTGTTGGCGAAGCCACTTGTGCTCCAATTGAGTCAAATGATAGTATCGAAAGCACTTAGTCGATGTTAATAGGATGAAGACGAAAATTTGGTCGACAATTACAATCCTTTCAAACGAGAACATACGATCGTATGTCATTCGTAGGCTGAAATTATCGTTATCAATCTGGCGATCTTTTGGCGACTGACAAATTAAACTTAGTTTGCATAGAGCAGCTTCACATAATGTTTGCAACCTAACGCGATGATAATGAACAGTTTTCAATGGTGTATGCCACAAGCTGGTTCACGCCAATGGGGACAAACGCGCAGGGTCCTTCCTTCTGCGGGGCCTCTCCCCCACTGTGCAGAAGAATAATGTATTCGATCATTTCAAAACGATCTTTCTGAATAATGATACAATCCAGGCCAACACTAATATAAAGTGGTTAAGGACTAGAAGTAACTAGTGACGAAAATGCGAACACAGGGTTTGATCAACATCTGCATTAATCGATATGCTACAAATATTTGTTTGTTTGTTTGTTAAAACAGAGTTTAGTGAGGACGACACCTGTAACCGTTAAACGTGAACATGTTTGATATAAAATGAAACCAAAAGCCCAAATCTGAGACGTCAAATTTCGTGAGGGTAACTCCCCGGTAAAGCGAGATGGATCTCGTACCCACTAGCCTCATGTGACGGCAGCCATTTGTCCCAAAAACCAAGTAAGTTTGTCACACGGTGTCCTGGTGTCAATCGATTTATCTGCTACCACGGACCTCAATCTCTACTTCCCTGCAATTCTTAAGCCCACACTGTTTGTAAAATAGGTATATTATAATATTACACAACTCGTGTGAAGAAAAGAAAGATAATAATAATAATAATTCTTAAGATTTTAATAGTTCCTCATCACATTACTGGTAGGTTACGCTGACGGAAAGTCGGACCGCCTCTGGGTTATGGTTATTGTTGTTATTAATGGTGATGCTTTGTTTCACGAGATTAGTAAGAGGTAATCATTAATGTCGTAATCATATCGCCATCATGAGCGAACACGAAGGAGCCGCCTCCGATGGATATGGTTTAACCGTCATCATCCATCCATTCGATTGACAGAGTGACAGACACGGCATGACACATAACTACCTTGTTTGTGCTGCTTGTTTGTTTTGTTTAATCTGACCTTCAGCTGTCTCCTTGTATGGCTGGATACAGCGACCACGGCTGCCACTAGCTCCCTAACGATCTTTTGTTACTTCAATCAGCTTCGATTTCGTCTAAGCATGAGCTATCGCTGCAGTGCGTCATGAGGCAATGGCGCGCTTCTCTGATTAAGTTGTGAATATCGGTGCCAGCTAATAAACACTAATTGTTAAAGCTGTCGTGTGTGACAGAGCCAGATGCGGTATTTCCGCCAGCATATGCAATAATAGCTGACGGAGTAAGCGAAGCTTCAGTTGTTTGACGTACGCATCGAAGTGGAGGTTCTATTGGGGACAGATTGTATATATATCGTACCCGATTGTGCTCTCTGATCTCCGGAGGAGGATCGGTGACGAAAAGGAGTCACTTACACTAGGTGGAAACAAAAACAGCCCAATTGCATTAATAATGATAATGACGATGATGTTGACTGCCTATTTATATACTACATAGTCAAGACCAAGAAAAAAACTAATTTTTTTTTAAGTTTTTTCATAGTGTTTATAAGCGACCGTAATATAATTCAAACGCGTGTATCTTGTACAGCAATTTTCGGTCTGTATCGTCCGCGACCACCATTATTTCTCCATTTTCCCACCACAGAGTGACTGGATCCGCTTTCAGGTGACAATTCGCACTCACGTATTTAATTCCAATTTAACTTTGGAAATGCCCTGCTGTTTGTCAGATGCACGCAACTTACTGGGATGTATATCTGACTTCTTTCTTCAACAAGTCTGTGCGATGCTATGGCGATGCAAAAGTAGGACAAACACTGAATTCGTTTTTCAATCAAAACGTTCCTCACTAACTGGGGGTGGAACCAGCAATCTGGCAGTTGCTGGTTACTCATTAGCTGCGCATTGGCCACCTGAGCCACACAGCCAGGTGTGTGGACGAAGTAAACGGAGAGAAATCGCTAAAATTGAATATCTTTGACACAAATGTTTTACACAAAAACCTACATCACTGAACGTTGCGCATCTTCATTTTAAAGGGGCCCGTCTAATGAAGTAACGCCGAAAGTTATCGTGCCATCACACCACCATGACACGATTTAAATTAACTCACAAAACGTTTGTTTTTGCTTGGCAACGACGAAGCTATGACCTACCAACGTTGCCCCACCACCCCAAGCCCAGGTCCAGCGAACATCAAGGGCGAATGATGACCTCAGATGAGAGTGAGGGCAAGACAGAGCTCTCTCCATACGACGACGTTAGTAACGCCTCAACATATTTATATATACACAACCTATACCATATGTTCAGTTCCCCAATCAGTCTCCCTCGCCACACACAGCAGTTCTGAGCACAGTGTTCCAATGCTTTCTTGTTCATAAAACATTAGTTGGTCTACTTCGTTGGCCGTATCGTTAAACCAACCTATTTTAATCTATATATATATATATATATATATATATATATATATAATACCGCGTGGACTTCATAGGCATGTATATATGCCTATGAACTCCGCGCGGTATTTAATGTCATTTCCAGCTATCGTACAAATTATTTAGTAATATGCTCAAGTCTTAAAGGCTAGGTTTGAAGCTCACGAGCAGTGTCTGGTTGTCAGTTGTTTTAAAATCTCTGTGTTAATTAATTTTGCTTCATGCAACGCTCATGTGAAATTCATTCCATTTCTGAACACACCTGTCGACGAGAGTGCCGAGCACGGCTTAATTAATAATTGTACAGGCTTTGATCGGCTCAAGGATAGGTCCAACTGTACAGAAATGAGCAAGCAAGACATTCAGAGCTATTGGAGAGATATAATACAGCCTAACGTCATATACAGATATGAGTAAACATGTTATTAGGTTTGTTAGGACAGCAGTGTGCGACTCAGTTTATTAGACTGTATATTTCTTGACAACTATTGTTATATTACGAAACTATATATATTAGGCTGGCCCAAAAAAGATGACACTGCTATCGTCTTGCGCCATGTTCTTATTATTGCCCGGTTTGAATTCAAATTTTGGCGGGTGAAACACACACAATTAGCAAGCAGGTGGAGTGAAAGCCGCTAGGATTCGGCTTTCGTTGGGCGTTCGAAATGTCAATCGGCGGACCAGGTCCCTCACACTTGCATTCTCAGAAGAAAAGTGTCAGTTTTGTTTCAAGAGAAGAAATGTCAAGTTGAAATCCATCGAAGGTTGGTTTGTGTGCACGCCATAATGACTTGGGTTGACGACAGGTGTGCCGTTGGTGTGCGCAGTTTAGGCAAGGTGACTGGGACATTAATGAACATCGAGGGCACCCACACCTTCCCGAATCTCGATTCGACGAACGAATCGAGATAGTCGAAAACGCTAGCGAGCAAACTAGAGCTTGGTCATTGACGACTTTGTCGGCTGAAATTGGCGTGCCTCGTGAAACATGTCGTCGAATAATTAAAAATAATCTGAGGATGCACTCATTAACTCGGTTCTGGCTAACTAAAAATGCGTGAGAAGTGTTCGCGAGATAATTAGAAGATATATAGGCAGTAAAAGAGTCGCTTAGAGCATACCGCTGCTGGTATACCGAGTTCTCGAAGGGACTCATGATTCATTTCTATGGCAATAGGAAGCACCGAGTGTGGCTGCTCGTTGACAATGCTAGGGCATATCGTAGCAATGAAATTACGTCCTGGCTCAAGGCCAACAAGATTGAGCGATGGCATCACCCCTCCCCCTATTCTCCCGATTTAAGCCTGTGTGACTTCGGATTGCTTCCATGGATTAAAGAGGGCTATAGGTGGCCAAAGGTATGCAAGCATCGATTTGCTCCGAGCGGCCTTAAATAACGAAGTTATAAATGTTAATAAAAATAGTGCATATCTGGCAGTTCGAAGGCTGCCAGAACTCTGGGACCAGTGTATAAATAAAAGAGGTGCATACCTCTAACTCATACTAAAAATCTTTGTTTTAACTCACCTAGTTTAGCCAATATTGAAACTTATGTGTTATTTTTTTGGGTCAGTCTAATATATATATATATATATATATATACGCAATTTCTCGGTTGACTAAGTACACATGTTCGTAGAGAAGGCTATTCGTGAAGGCTAATACTGGGCACCAGTCGCGCTTTGTTTACCCTGATAGAGACACAATAATCCACAAAATACGCATCAGCTGTATATATGTGTGTCTGGACAAGGCAATAAGCCCGTGTCATATGGGCACGACAGACAGACAGGGAGAGAGCTCGCATTAAGAGAAGATCGGTGAAGGTCGACCACTACATCCACCGCAAGTCGACGCCCCGACTCAATCCGACCTAAGGGTAATGTGCGCAGCTAGAGTTAGCCACACGACGACCTACATTGACCACCCTCAGTGAGTAGGCACACGACGAACAGCTACTTGACAGAACTTAAGGGGCGAAGGACATTGGGAACGGCACTGCGAATTGCTGGTCTCTGTCTATACAGGGACCAGAAGAGTCAGGAGAGAGAGAGAGAGAGGAGAGAGAGAGACTCTTCAGTTCGGTTTTTCACCCAGCCAACCACACCCACGTCCTCCGTCACAGCCATGAGGCGACTTTACTGAACTCACTAGTAATAATATGGGAGGCATACGGGAGGGGGGGGGGTCAAAGAGAAAATGTTGCGATTAAATGAACATTTGCTGCAGATCTGACGTCAGCGAAGTACAGCGACTGGGTGACAGCAAAAACAAACCGAAACTAATGGGTGGTGATGGTGGTGGTGATGATGATGTTGATGAGAATAACAAACAAACGAAGACAGTTATTTGAAGAAGAGAAATCATTGGTGCAGCCTATGTTTTTGGAGTTACAAAAGTTGAACTTGAAGAAATTACTCCTACCTCAACCTAAATTTAGTTAAATGAAATGTCGGTCACAATCCCAGCTTTTCAGTAAAGGCAACCGATAAATTATCTACGCGGTTCGTCCTTCACGCCTTAGTCGTAGTTTGATACAAATTTATTGTATTATGCTGTGGGTGTGGAAAGGACGGGGATGTCTTGTTGCATTGTATTCTTTCATACATAGTATACTTGATAATATGGCTTCGCATTCGAGAGCAAAGTGTTAAATGCGCGTCACAAAAAAAAGAGCTATTCTGCTCCCCGAACCAAGAAGCCACAGTGGTTCTGCTCGTTAAGCAACACGGTGGATACCAATTCAAGGTCACTGTTGTGCGGCTATAGTCGCGTCTTTCAGCTGCTCTGGGGAGGGGAGACCCTTGTGAAGCATGTAAACATAAAGCTTCTAATTTTCCAAGGCAAACACCATTGATTCTTTGTTGTTGTAGCCATATCTAGCTAACATTCGCTTTGTGAAGGCTTTTCTATCTGGGTATTACAGTTCTTGCGCATTTGAAAAAAACAATCGAACAAGGACAGGAACATTGGCATAAACGAATCTATCGAAATCCCGGGATCTATCGATGTTTTGGGTTTCATATTATGGTCGTTATAGTAAAAGTTCGTCTCACCTTTGGGTAACGCGCTCATAAGTTTGGTCTCCGTGTGGTCACCTGTCCCCGTTCTTATGAGCATCAAACAACCTTGTTGTTCGGGTTGGATATCTGTCGAAGGCAAATCGTTACACAAACACGTGAATTCAATAGTATTGAGCAAGTCGATGGTTGAGCCCTTTATTCGTGAATCACTTTTCTACAAAACGAAACATTTCCCTACCTGACCGTCTAGCCTTTTATGCATCGCCATAGTAGTGCATGTACAAATGCGTAATTCGTTTGTTGATATTATGAGGCGTCTTTATTTATTACAAAATAATTGTATATTGTTTTCAGAAATTTGTATTTGGGTTAGTAACCGTTGTATGTTTGCCGATCATTCGCGAAGATAGTGTAACACTACCTTTCTTTGGCATAACATCGTTCGGGAAATCAGAAAATCTCTGAGAGAAAATTGCTACGTGCCTAACTTCAAAGGTCACTGAACAGACCTTAGAAGTCATCATGAAACAAATGGACAATACAGGTATCTATCGGTTGTGGTGCACCAGGGCCAAGAGCTATCTCTCGAAACAAGCGAGGATATGGACTAAGAAATAGTCTAACACACTGTACCAAATGTGGGAAGGAGCCAGATACAACATGCGTTGTATTCAAATGCAACACAGGAGAGCTTGGTTAGCAAATACTTAATTTGACACGGCGAGAACTATCCAGCGAGATGCACCATGTCGCAATGAGAGGCACCAGATGGCCATAACAAAATTGAGGATCAGAAAGCCTAAACATCTGCTGAGAAATCACATTTCGAATTCATTATTAAGGGAAGTAATTCAGCTATCAGACGTTGTAGGAATATGAGCAAACCGCGTGATTTACCAGAAAGGCAAAACAACTTGTAGTACGGCTATTGATACTCATTTCATGTTCCCCAAATCGATCACAGTCACTGAAAAGTATGAATAACCAAGTGATCCAACGCTTTCAGAAAGACCTTTCTAACAAGATACCTTCAAAGTTCTAACATTTGATGAAGAGTAAACGATCAGAGGCTGAAAGCGGCGAGTCGACGTAATCGAAGTTTAGCATCCCGCAAAGGGATTAAATACCGTCGACGTTAAATGTTAACTGAGAGTCAGCCCGAAGACAATAGGGGGGCTAAATGCTTTAGGTTATCGCAGAGAGAAAACGAGAGAGATTGTGAGATTTCCATTTATTCTTGTCTAGCGACTTGAGCTAGGCACCATGTCGTATACACGAATCAGTTCGAAAATGAGCTTTGATCTCTTCGAAATTAATTGAGGATACTAAAGGATTTATTTTAGATACATGCTCAGCTGGTGAATTGTCTAGTTGGTGGTCCAGTCGTGAGCGTCCACGATTGCTGGACAAGAGTGGTATATTATTTGGGTTCAAATTTTGCCAGGCGCGGAGAATCTTTGGATTTCTATATAATCTTTCTTTATATATTTATTTTTGCCAAATGGGACATGGTTGAAATATAGGTGACCCCGACATATCGTCGTAGTAATACCTAAAAGGTTCTGATCAAAGGACTGTTACATAGGGAAACATTTGAGAGTTAGTTAAAATAAATTTTTTAAGAGCTGACGAATTAGGCAATATATGACTCAGCAATATAGCTAATCTATAGTTATTGTTGCTGTGTCGGAGCTAAACCGTTGTTCTCTCTCGCAGTAGATATTTGATCAAATTACTACGTTTGCGGGCTAGATATAATATCGAATAGATTGACTTAAACCTACAACCAAACATAACTAATATTTAAGTTTACAAGTTTCTTTTATGGGTCATGATGATCATTGACCGGATAGCCGAAATGTTAAGCCGAATAAATAAATGAATCAACGCGCCAGCTAGGACTCGAATTACGCTTACGTTCGGATTTTGCATCCAAAATTTGCATACATTGTGACTTTCAATGGCAATTGGCTGCAGTGTTGCAAGGTGGTTGTCGTCTTGCAGACGTGGTTGTCTGTTGCCATTTTTATAATTACTCCCATGGATTCAAAGCGGCAAAGCTCTTGAGATAACCTTGTTTAAACACTCTCAACATACTTTCTAGTCTGTCCATTGGAATGGGTTCTTCTAGTGATGTACTCAGTATACAACTGTTCATAGCTTATTATGAAACTGACCTGTTGGTAAAAGGTTAGTGACCCTTAGCTTCCTGTCGGAGCAGCCACTTTGTCGGAGAGTGCAGCCAGACTAACAAGCTGTTCTGTTATTCGTCGGTGTCGTAATACTCATCATCCATAGCATTTCTCGTAATTCGTTAGGATTACAGCCTCAAAGAGACTAAAGTTACAAGAACGAGTACAAAATTTGTCGTAAATACAGCAAATGGCTTTCGTGCAATCACCACCAGTCCAAAAGTCACTTTTGAAGTGTTTTTCGTGTTTTGTTGCGTAAAATAACGGAGCATTATTAGTTCGCCTGACTGTTTGTTATTTTGTCAACAGAATGCAAGGGAAAAATAAAGATAAACTACGCTAATGTACTGCGTATACAGACAGATAGATAGGTGGATGTTTGGATGTAGTACTGTTATGTTAATATGAGTATGTTTTACCTCGCGTGCGATACAATGCTGGACGGCGGTCCTGGCTAAAACGTAAAGTTTAAGTGTCGGGGCATCTCACACAGGACAACAGCGTCTCCTTGTTTTCTTAGCTGACTCTCAGCTGACTTTCAATAGCAGCCCTCGGTCCTGCTATGTCGCATTGCTTCAAGGACTTATCATGTCCTGGCATGGTGGACTTATCTGGGCTTTCTTCAACAGGCCTATCCATGTGACGATAAGGCAATGTTGATCCATCTCCTGTCGTATCCTTATTCAACCAATAATAGTGTGATCAAAACCTCTATACTGGTGCCGCCTGTTTTTACAAGTCTCGTTGTTTGTAGGCACTTGTTGTTGTATTTACCAGTTGCTTACTTCAATTTTGACATACGAAGTGGTCGAGGGCGTCACTGGTGGCTGCAATGCTGTAAATACAGAGGGTTTCGGAAAGTTGCGCAACCCTATAGACGACTGAGCGAAGTTTCCGATTTCTTGTTCGTTTCTATTTTTTTTTCACTGTAGATTGATATTTAGATAGCAACATGTGTTTCAAAATAAAAAGACCGCTAAAAATCAAAATCTTGAGTAAGAATCTTACGTAGAGTACTAGATACTTTGCTTAGTTCCCATATGGTTGAGTAAGTTTTCGAACACCCTGTATCTATCTACCTATGGATCTCTATCTCTCTAGATGTGAAGGTAAACAACGGTGGGGATCATCAATGACATCGAAGCGTCGGACGGGCTGACGTGTAGATGAAGGACGGATAAACGAACGAATCCATGAGCGAACAAAATGGGTCGGTTGACCGCTTTGGGTGATATTAACATTGGAATAGGAAAGCGACAGCAGGTGGGATACGCAAGATGTTTGTATAGAGATTTGTACTTGTCGAGATTCAGAGCTTCAGAGCTTTGCGGAAGTTGAGTTCGGTACTGAGTTGAAGCTGAGCTGCTGCTACTTGCCAGTCAGCCAGCTCGTTCAGGCGTGCGTGTATGTGAGTGTGCGAATTATTTTTTGTGAGAGAGGTTTAAGGCTAAAATTCATTATGGACAAACACCTGGCTTTCCTGTTATTTGCCACAGTAATGTAAAAGCCTTGAACCTAGATGGTTTGGCGGTGGTTCGGAACGTATTTATGCGCGAGTTCTTAGAGTGTCTCTTCATGTTCCTGGTTGTGTTGTTGTATATGGCTATATTGAGCTATCAACCACTGGTACATAGGTTGCTACAAACATACGTCTCCGCCAATAGATTGATGTATGAATCGATGGATGAATGATTGTAGATATATAGACAGATTGATTGATAGGTGTTCAATAAGCATTGTTCAACTTATCTATTACCTCATAAAATAGTAGTTGTAGTACACAACTTTCGGATTTGAAGTGAGACCCCTTATTATCACGGTTGGATCTAAATGAAAAGTATTTATAACGTATTTGGTTAAGAATCGTCCTATCGTCACGTCTGATTTGTGATATATATATGCAGTTAATGTTTTGATAACAAAAGCAAAAGCCCGCATACCATAATGTCATGTAATATAAATAATACATGAGACGTGAGCTCTCAGCGGAGCGATCTGTGTCAATATGCTTCGATCATTCATTTGAAAGTGCATCGGGGCAGTCCCCATATAGCCAGGTCCAACCTAATGGTTCAGTGTGATCACGCCAATATTTCTCCCTTTGTCCTTCGGCGGGTCATCATATTGATCTGTTTTGTGAAGGCTGTCAAAGATCATCAGCGGTGTTTCTCGCTGTTGTCCGTCTCTCAGAAGCGGCCTGAATTATGCCCCCTCTGAACTTACTGCGGCATGACGCCAACGTTGACAATCATGTCCGATTTGAGCAGGAAAGTGGTCACGTAACATAGAGACACAAGGGGAGAGAGAGAGAGAGAGAAAGCGAAATTGTATCTGACAAGTGCACGTTACTACACTATAGCGAAATATCTAACAATGGAACAGAATGGTATCAGCTAGTCAAACATAGTATAGCTGTTTGGGATTAAATGGGATACGATATTTGGCTACCTGTTGTAGTCAGGTAATATTATATAACTGCGTATTATAACAGCCCTTCTTCTCGAAGCGATGCCATTCGGATCAGTACCGGGAAATTTCAAATGAGGCCATTGCCGGGGGGGGGGGCAAGGTGCAAACGAGGTTTCAATTTTTTTAATTCACTGGCGCGTGAATTTAAATTTGTAGCTACACGAATCGAAGAAAAAGGAAGACAAATGATACAAGATACTAATAATAACAATACCTCTCAACGTAGAGCCATCGAACACACCGTGATACATCCTTGTAAATTTGCTGTGAACTCGTGGGAAAGTTTACAATCTGTCTCTTCGCAAGTTCTGCTGACAGGTCTTTGGACTTGTTTTATTGTCAGGAGTTACGACATCTACACACCCTTCTCTTATCATAACTTTTTTGTGAGTTCGTTCACCTCGGGAAGAACGCCAGTTGTCTCTAAAGCTAAATATTTAATAATAATAATAGTCGTTCATCTATCAGTTCGGTTCAGTCTATGATTGTCTTTGCTTTGGGCTAGACCAATAGACGTTCACTGGATGCTTTGTTCAGGAAAAGACTTCCATCCATATGGCGCTCGCATGTGTACTTCTATGGATGTTTAATCCATGCTAAGCTTTCGGCATCACGTGGTGGAAAGTTCTAGCCAATGCTATCGATGGAACCCTGTTGCAGATGTTGTATTGTACAAATAATGCGTAGCGTCTACAGACCACTAAGCTAAAGTGTGCACATACTTAAGAGAAACATATGCAGTGTTGCAACCAGCAATCACGCCTTTGCCCGACTCTCAACCGATCTAACTATTGACTACTGCCTGGATGCCTACCTATTTATGGGTTGTGAGCCAAGGGTAGAAGTGCGAAGCTACCTGTACTTACTTTCCGTGTGTCATCATATTAAAGTATCTACAATAGATATGGATGGATAGACAGGATAGTATACAGACGTCATTGGAGGTAGATGACTCGCTGCTGAATCTCACTGATAATAAGAACAAGAGTGATAACCATAATCTTTGTGTAGCTATTGGGCTTGTCGTGTGACATATTATGTAATGATGATTCTGATGCTGATATATTTTATAATAGCGAAAAAAAAAACGAGCATGTGAATAAAGTATGTTGAGTCCATTTCGAGCTTGCTCTCTGTTGGTGCTTGGATCGCAGAATTAATTTACCAGGTGTATATATATATATATATATATATATATTATAACAAAAAAGACGCTTGAGTCTAAGAAACTCTAGTTGTCTTTATGGAATACTCCTGACAAAGAGGAAGAATCGTTGCTGTTATATTATTATTAAAAGGTGCACCTCGTCTGATGATTTGATTAGGCGGTCTGATTTGCGTCGACGAAGTTATTTTTCTTTTGATTCGTTTACCTGTTAGACAGTGCATTGATACCTTCCAGGGTTGTGTGAGGGGATCTTGTATATGATGACCCCCTGATTCCGTGTGTGGTGGCGGTGCGATACGGTGTGAAAACGGTAATGTGAATCCCTGTGTTGGTGACATGACATGGGAAGCCTCAACATCAAAGAGCCCCGAAGACCAGACCCTTGCCATCCCCAATCCCACCGTAGCTTCTCAGATCTCGAGCCGTCTATATATCGCTATCGTATTGTGGCTGGCTATACTCTAGATATAGCTATGTAGTGGATTCCCTGTTCTGTCTGCTGCTACTGCTGTCGCCACCGCCGCCGCCGGCTCAATAGAACTGCCAGTCGCCTGTTTGGCCTTGCCCTTAGCTTTGCAACTTACTGCTCGTGTCGCTGTTGTTGCCGGCGGCCACAGAGAGGGAGGATTTCCCGCACTTACGTGTTAGAGTGAGCTGTTCTTTCTGTGGATAAAATAGTATTCGATGGCTGCTCCGCCTGTGGCTAAGTCACCCGTGCCATTTGTGCGACTCTTGCTTCCTGTCTCCTGATTAATTCGTGTGGACTGCTCACTACCGCTATGACAACACAACGGCAAACCATACAAGGCCATGCGTTGGGCAAAAGGTAACACCTGCTCTGTAGAAAAAATATCTCCAATTTGTTTCTGCAAGTGTGTAACAGCAGCAGCAGCAGTAATATAACTAAGAATTCCGTTCGGGGATCGAAGCAACAGTGATGCAAACGGGAACAGCTATAATCACTTACTAATATTAAGCTCCTTGAAACAGTTCTCAAAGAGTTTGAATTTTTCCTCTCTCCATTGCTTTGTGTTTGACGCTGGTGATGATGATAATAAGGATAATTGATTTTTGTTCTTGCAAATAATAGTGATAGAATTTTCATCTTTATTAATTTCGTTTCTATTAAGTGGCGATATAATGAGAACTGGCCGTTAATTGATTGTGATGATGGTCTTACCATTGTCCTCTACGCTACTACTGTAGGTACTCGTCAGTTTCTAAGGGTAGACATACAGTGTACATAGTTGTACTTAAATCACACATTATGAAGCTTTGAAAACACATAGCGCTATTTGCGGTGATCACGGCAGAAGTAAACTACAATGTTATTATTGTTATATTATTGTAAAGTCTCCATCTGGTCACCTTCGACATCATTCTCACCGGAAATACACCGACATATAACGACGGATATATTCGTTCCATGCCATAACTGCGTTGGTGGCCAATACATATGAAAACGCTATGGTCGAGTGAAAAACAGAAATATACGCTGTTCACGACACTCGATGAAACTCCAGGGAGGTTCTAGAAGAGCTTATATGTGCCTAGTACGGACGGGACTTCAAATATCGGGAAGCGGCGCAGAAAGGCTTCAAGCCCTGTTAAAGAAACTTTTGCAACCTAATTCCGCCTGCAAATGTACCCAGATAATTATTATTTCTATCAAGGCGATGTTATCATCAACTTCAAATTGCCGACGCGGCCATTTGCTACTTATCATTGAAGCGGCGGTCGGACTCGATAAGAAAAACCCTGAATAATTTGCATCGTAGTTTTTTGGTCATCATGATCTTATTTAATTCAAACAAATACATTAGTGCTTCTGTGCACTTTCTATCTGTATTCGTTGCTGTAATTAACAAAGATTTTGCGTCTATATAGAAATGTCATCTATTTTAATGAATCCTATGTAGCGGGATAAGAGCAGCACAGGGACAACCGTTGTTGTTATATTATTATTCACATCTGGTGTGTTCAAGTGGGTTGCTTGCGTCGAAACGGGAATAATTTCAGCCAGCTATCTAGTGTATATGTATCCTTATATGGGAAGCAGGCTTTGCCTAAAATGCAAAGTATATTATTCACATAATAACATTTGATGTCGTTGCCGCATGAGATACTTGTACAATATTTGTTTCTATGATGTTAGAGGAAAAATACGGGTTAGTAGGTTTACTCAGCTGTAGATTTGCTCTCACATGAGTCTTGTTGCGGACACATTTAATGTAATGATATATATTTATTAGAATTTAACCTCCTTGCTTATTATATCTGCTAATGAGTGTTGTAGTTGCATACTACAATTATTTCCATTATATTCATTGTTATTGTAATATTATCATCACTATTTCTATTTGTCTCTTTCGGCGTCAATTAGAACAGATGGGGTCGTTGTGTTGTCCGTCTTTGCCAGAACAGATGTGTAAGGCAAATGAACTAGAAACTTCTATTAGGAGGCACAGATAGACATTTACATAATCGTACCGCAGTTATCTGCACCCCATCGAGGTGCGGGTGCGAAACACCTTATACTATTTGTCGATCGATGACACTTTTGTGCCCTTCAAGCTCAGCCATTTCGAAGTGGACGAGCACGAACTTAAATAGGTGGTGGATAGAGAGAAATTGTTGTTATGATACTACTATTGTGGTTAAACGAGTTGAACAGATGAAATACAGTCACACTTAATAGCAGTTTTCCATCGGGAAGTTATCGTTGTTGAAATTTGCGAAGATTTGCGGGGGAAAAATGTGAATAATTAGATATAATTATACAAGCGGGCTTCCGATAAGAGAAATATCTCTTCAAAGCGGACCCAAACAGAAAACTATGAATTTGCCTTGCGAGGCATATCCTCATATATTCCTACAATTGTGGTGATGTTTATATAGTGGCTTTCCCAGACGTTGTATGAGGCTATCCTTCTCGTGATATATTTATTTGTAGGATTTGTGTGAAAATTTTGATTTAAGTGGCCACTAAGGTGTCAACAATTCCTCAATTGACAACGATAAGAGAAAATCAAAGAAAAAAATCGACAAATGATGAAAATGTTCAATATATGCAAATCCCTATCCCAGGCCCCACTCGTATTTGTGTCGACATCACTATGCGTATCTTTATAAATATCCCTGTCCGTGTACACATGAGGTTATCGTTCTTTCGAATGACGAATATTTTGGCTAAAATGGTTTCTGCGATGTCAGTTGGGTGTGAGTCGGCAGTGGTCTTCGGCGCCGTGGCCGACACCGTGACTCAGGTGCGGTTCTTAGAAGTTTTAATGTTTGGTGGTAATGTTCTAAAAATGACTGTCTCAGATGTTGTATGAGGTTATCCTGCCTGTGATATATTTGTTTGATGATTTGCGAAAATTTCGAAGTTAAGTGATTTCTGAGACGTCGGTCGGTTCATTATTGGGTCATGATCTCGAAAACTGTTATATCAAAACGATCAATTTTAGGTATAGGAATACCTATTGATGTTGTAGGATATAAGCAACACGCAATTCATTAAGTTTAATTATTAAATTTAGCTAATTAAAAGAAAACCGCACGCAGTAAAAATTAGGTCTTCCAAATAGTTCAGCACGTTACGAACATAGCACCCATTACGGTCGCAAAATCCACCAAAATATGAACCACCTAAATACAGCTAAAGTGTTTGAATCTATTGAGAGCGGAGTGAAAAACTCGTTATTCGGGCCTCCGAAGCATAAATTGGCATGACCTCAAAAACGATCGACTTTGGGTATAGGAGCACCTGTTCCTTGTTTGTTCACCATATAAAAAGTTAGTGCCTAAATAACAGCCAGTGAATGGTCTGCATAAGGAATCAGTTCAACATGCAGTTTAATATATTGAATTTGTCTAATTAAAAGAAAACCTTAACGGAATAAAATGATGTCACCCCCCCAAAAGTGCGAACACGATTCCCCAATTGAGGTTATTAAGAGAAAATCAAAGGAAAATGTTGAAAAACGACGAAAACTGTGGATGAAATGGCAGGTTATTGTCAAACGGACAGACTCTATTGCTCTAACATAAATGCTATAATAATAATAACTACCTTCTCCATACCCCGTTATTATTTATAACAATAATAATATATGTTAGAATAGTGGTTGTACTTCAGGGTTGAGATTTGACGTTGATTTTTGATGGTGACTCCTTTCGGCGGCAGCGGCGGCGGCGTAGAGGGTAAAAAATATATGTTGAGTCGTGCATTCGTGTGCACCTTGCGATTGGAAGAGACGGACGTAGCTCCCCACTCGAGTTCGATCCTCACCATTGAACTTTTGCATTTAAAATGGTCCGTATTATGAAGCAATGGTGGAAGCAGTACCGTAAATGTTAAATGTTGGCTGAGAATCAGTGCGAAAAATTGACTTTTTTAGATGATGAAAAATATGACTTACTATTGAGGTCCCGAAACAGCACATATGATCACACACATAGATTTTATTTTTGGACAGGGTTTGTAATAATAATTTTAAGCACTTCATATAACTGAGGTGGTCGTTTCTTACCTTAATAGCTATTCAGTAATTTCAAAGTATTTAACAACTATCTGATAGAATTTCTAACCTCTAGAATATGCCCTCAATCGAATTTGCGAGCCCAGCAAATTGTTCAAAAGGCAGGCGATTATCGGAGCGAGTAGTAGTGACTGAGATATAGCGATGTGCATTCGTTGCACACTCTTCAGTATTCAATAATACGTGTATACGAACTGGATGCGGGCACTACCCTTTGAAGATCTGTTTCTTTTTGAAGATCTATCTCTCGCAGACTCCCCCCTGCTCATCGAAGAAATACGTCGTCGATACGATCTGAGGGCCACCGAGGCCTACAGAGAGTGCTGTCGCAGGTGGGAAAACAAATTCGCGGAAGTCGACCCAGATCTGTTCAATACGGGCTCAATGAGAGACTCGATCTGGAAGCAGTACAAATCGTGACGTCGTGACAATATTTGCGGCGCACGGGTTCAATCATGTTTTGTGTGTGGAACACGGTTTTCACGACCCGAGCGAATCATGCCGATGCCTCAAATGAGGAGCCCCCTGCCCGCGATACCACGCTGCAAGCTGCCAGCACGTCACCTCGCTCAGCAACCTGGCGAGATTGTCAAGCAGCGGATGACCAGGATGAATGGCCCTCAGTACCTTCTGTATATTGTTTTTATATCTCATATTTTATGAATATAATATTCATCAGAGTTTATAATAAACTCTGATCATATATATACATACTTACACGCACATACAAAGCTGTAATACTTGTGAGTTCTTACCTACCACCTATGGTAACATATTGATGTTATATTTACACATGTTGTTATATTGCTACCTAACAAAGGTGAATAAATGGATGAATGTTTCTTTTTGACGAATCATTTTGGAGCCTTGAATAGTGAAATGATGTACGTGATTTCATTGCCTCTCTGAAACTAGTCATCTTAGATATATTAAGATGAAGAGAAGATCTATCTAGTATATTGTGTACTGACTAGTTTCAGAGAGACAATGAAATCACGTACATCATTTAATTATTGAAGGCTCCAAAAAATATATATATATAATCTCCTTTTAGAGATACTTGTTGTCGACTTGAAAAATATTCTGCCCAAGTATATGAGCGCTGTAGAAGCTTTCAGCGCTACGCTTTCCATGACCTTCGTGAGGAGCTTTTATATGGGCGGATTTAAAATTTGTGCATGTTCAAGTGAAATCCCGGCTATAACAACACATTCACAGGCACAGCTAGATACATTTAGGTGGACACGCCGAACCTCAAGATAATGGACACGAAACCGTCGTCTTGCAAAACGGATATCTTGAGGTGACATTTCCATGTCTGCGTAATCCTCGATTTCAACACACTCGTTGTTCATTCTTTCTGTATGTCGAAATCTACTCGAAATGGGTGTCTGCTCTTGTTTAACCTATATATATATATATATATATATATACTCTTGGGCTTACTCTCAACGAACAAGCGTTTGCATTGCTTCGGTTTATCCTCTATAGCTACAATATCAGCGAGTTTATACGAAGTACGTTTAAGCATCGCTTGTACAAAACGAGATTTTGCCAGCATTAATGAACGTTTCATCTAATTCAGTAGAAAGTGTTTGGTTTCTTGACAGAACTGCCGTTAGTAAGCCAAAACCACAGAGAAACGATTAGCTCGTACAAAATTAATATTAACTGAAAAACTGGCTAGTACACATCACAGTATTGGTTAGATTCTAATCTTGGATGTTGCCTAATAGAATCAAACCCACTAGGCAATAACAACTAGATGTAGTTAACGTCAATTGATTCAATTATTTGAACCGTCGGTTAACAGCATAGAATCGCACATATCTTTTTGATGGACCAAAATATTTCCCTTCAATGTGTATATTTCTACAGAGAGAGAGAGAGAGAGAGAGAGAGAGAGAGTCAAGCATGGCGTGGTTGACTTCGATATTCATTCAATTCGCCTGCTGCGATTATTATAGTACAATAGTAATCCCTACTAACGTTGGACACGATTTCTGTTTCAGGTAAGCGCACGCATACATTCATTTTGCAACGACCGATCTCCTGTTTGTGTAGGTGGAATATTGTTATTATTATTGCGTTGTTGTTGCTGTCGTTTTCATCCGAGATAAATATAATAATAGATCGATAGATCCATAAGGTAGCAGACTGTTACAATCGGAAATAAGAACTACACACTTACTAAGGCTTGGCTCCGCTAGAGATGGCAATCTATGTGAGGCTGCAATTTGCTATTTTCATAAATTGTAGAACAATTATTACATACCGTGAATACGATTCAGAAAGTGCCGGCATACAATTTTTTTTTCCAATTATTGCCTAATCATAGGTTTGAATATGAGAGGTAAATGTATGGACGTTTTAGCTCATTCAAGATATCATTTTAATCGATGATGATTATGTTATCAGTTGTATATGTGTACAAACACAGTCGTGAAGCCAGATACTTGTTTGTTGCTGCCGACACCCCTCACCCCCCGTAATACTAATTCACTAATTTGATGAAGTGCGAAAATTTCTCCATAACGAAGAGAAGCGGCGTGTTTATCAGGCATCCTTTGAAATTGGCAAGAAAACATTCTATATTTCTCCCAAGATGTACTGTGTGTACTTAAATATCGATGCTGAGCAAGATGCTGAGCCCTAACTTTTTTAAGTCAGCGTGACACGCTACTGATGGTAACTATTGGTAGTTATCGATTTGCCGCATATTTAAATTGATTGTTTTAAAATGGCTCAATTTTTTTATGATTATGCAACCTCAGAGCTTCATTTGTCGTTTTCCTCCTTTTCCCGTTGTTGATAATACTGTGTACACGAAAAGTATTTCTCTGTAATATCCTAAGTATTTTCTCATGAAGCCAAGTCATGTCTGTTTTATCGATTCTTGAAAAATCAATGTTCCTTAATATTCTCCAGAACGGACACCTGTTTCTGGACAATCTAATGTAAACAGCTCATTGGTCCACCCCGAGACCCGTTCTCATTACGTGCGAAACTTCATCGTTTCGATCTTCGTATCGACATCAACTGCATATAGGCGATATTGCTCACTTCAATGACGCAAGTGTCGGTGTAGTGTGACCTTCTACACCGGATGCTGGCCTCTGCTTCCTTGTACTTCGGGGAGGCTCACACAACAACAACACCAGCATGGTATGCCATAGACTATGACACAGACAGGCTGAGGATTGTCTCGTGACTAATCCTGACTATTGCTGCTCGACATTCGACCAGCGTCATTTGTTTATTCATTGGGGAACGTTAGGAAACTGCTAACCGTTACGATTGAGCTATATTCAAGTTGTGCCAGTTATCAGAAACAAACGTTGAGGAAGGCCACAGGTGTGAGCCCACTAAACATTTTCGAGAGTAGAACTCTTATTCGAGTTAAGTTCCCCCATGGCGAGATATTGCGTATCAATTAAGACTATTAGCTAAGGTGTGAGAGGTTGGTTGATGACTAGACTCTCTTATTTTGAATCGATGTACACACCGCGTCAAATTATAGCCCACTCCCATGTTTCTGATTATTTTTCAACCGTAAGTAGCACTGCAATTTTGCTCTCAGACATTCAAAGTCATCACATTTGAATAACATTCGACGAATATTTGGCTGTCTGACTCTGATACAAACATTTGATATCTTAAATTGTTGTTTTGATGGTGCGCCAATAGGATAGCCCACTTAGTGTTCGTCGAACACAACTGAGTTCTAACATCGTTCCCCTACAGTTTTTTTTTACAAATTTAGTATTTTGCCTAACTGCCGTTGTTTTCCAGAACAGAAATGAATGGACTCGGATAGATTCATAAAATTTACGTATGAGGTTTTGATCAATAACATTCCATTCGGCTACCAAAGCTTATTTTTAGCTCATATAGCGTTTGATACTACTTGCCACCTTTAAAAACAGCTCTAGATAAGACTCTCCACAGGTTTTCTATAATATTCAAGCCTGGGGAGCGTGCGCGTCTGCTCAGTAACTATATGTCTAACTCCTTTACGATCTTCGCCGTATGAACTGCGGCGGTGTCCTGCTGGAAGATGAATCTTTCAGCACAGATCTTCTCGGCGTGATTCCTAAGTTAATCCTCCAACATAGAAACGTAGGCACAACGATTCATTCGCCCGTCTACGAAGACCGGACCGGTCTTCCCGTTATAGCCAATATTGGCCCAAAGCATCACACCACCACCTCCCGCCTGTCGTCGACTCAGGAGTTTCTATTCTTTCCTAATGTCGTGGAATAATAAGTATGTCCATCAGGGCCATCAAGATTGAATCTCTTTTCATCGGAAAGCAGCACATGTGAGCCACTCCTCGGTAGACGAAATTCGCTCACGAGCGAAGCTCAAACTTTGTTTGATCTGTGTTTCAATAATAAAGGAGGTTTTCGTTTGAGTTTTCTATGAACAAGATATTCCGATGCCTGAAGACATCTTTGCACATTTCGGACGTTCGTTTCGACTCCAGCCTCGGATGCAATTTCGCGAGAAGTCAAAAATCTGTTAGAGGATCTTCGGAGGAGGGAGCGTTTTCCAGAGAATTTGTACGAGAACGATCTTAGAACTTAGTTGCGTTTCAACTGTCGTCCCACTCGACAAACACTAATTGGGCTATCCTTTTGACGCACCCTCAAAACGAAAATTTCCTATATCTAATGTATACATCTGAGTTAGATAGCCATTTGGCTTTGTGGAATGTTCTTGAAATGGGATGTATTTGAATGACTGAAAACGAAACTGCAGTGCTATTTACCGTTGAGAAAAAAACACAAACATAGAGGTGGGCTATCCTTTTGACGCGGTCTGTGTATGAGAAGCTCGCAATATCTGTATGCCTTCACAGAAAGCTATTGTATTTTTCATTTATGGAACTGCAGAAGTATAGGTTTGTACGTGAGAGAACAAGCACTCCTGATAGTCTCGTAACAATGAGCAAACACATTGCAGATTATCTCTATTAGGTGTCAACTTCTAAAAAACGGATTAAATCTAAAAACGAAACTTTCTACAACAATGACAAGGACAAACTGTGAAGGGTTTTAACTCTTCGTACTAAATCTATTATGAACTAGGTCTGTTATAATTATCTCAAGTTAGACCGAATCAGGCGAACTAATGCGGAGTTTCCGATGCGCCAATTATGAATGTACTCAGGAAACACGTAAATGTCTGGAAAGATGCCCGTGTCTTCTTCCGTGAGATTTAACCAAAACGCAATAG
Source organism: Stratiolaelaps scimitus (assembly GCA_019614645.1). Classification (NCBI taxonomy): domain Eukaryota; kingdom Metazoa; phylum Arthropoda; class Arachnida; order Mesostigmata; family Laelapidae; genus Stratiolaelaps; species Stratiolaelaps scimitus. The sequence continues at coordinate 1,640,739 of JABWDB010000038.1, forward strand.
TAATAATAATAATAAGGGATAATGCGGCTCGTCTCCAGGGACGTTACGTTAATTCGCAGTTCGTGTCTGATGGCCTTCGGCGTCTATGTAGACGAGTCTACAGCGGCTTGCTTGACCTTGACATTCGAATGCTGCTGGCATCTCCTCCTGTTGACACATATATTTTATTAAAGGACCCTGCGTTGTACATTCACTGAGTTCGTGAGCTCATTGGCACAGATAGTGATATCATAATAGAAGCCATAGCGAATATAGGATCATGGCAAGAAGCCTTGTTCTATTTTGTAGATTCCCTTTGCCACTTGCGTCTTAGAGATTCGAAATCTGCTGCATTCTACGCGTACACTGACAGATCAACTTTGCAATGTGACAACTTAAACGATCGCCTTTGTGGTCGTCAGTAGGCCATCAGGGTATACTCTCTATTGAGGCGAGCCAACAAGTCACATCTTTGTATGTTACCGATTTGCACCATGGGATTTCTTGGGAGGATCCCTGGATTATGTTCTGCAGCATCGAATGTTGTAGCGTAAATGATTATTTACGACTCGAATACGACCATACAGCGAGTTGGCTTTTAAACTCACTATAGCCATTGCCGTAATAATGTCAATAATGTCAATGACAGAAGAAATTAAGTCACTGGCTTCTCCATGTAAGACGCCTTTCAATACAGGTTGACGTTTATTTCATATCATATCATATTCAAATGTTTATTCTCGGAACTGCAATATACATACATATGCTTAAGTTCTCGGTAAAAAAAAATTCAATCTAGCGTTCTAGCAATGTTTCAGTATAGGCAAAGTGGTGTGTTACTGGTCCACATCAGCTAAATATAATATATAGTATTATGATATATAGCATAATGGTTCACATAACGCAGGTGTTCTATTGTAGTTGCATAGTAAAGCGTCTGGTTGTTTGCATATAACTTGTGGCAGTATTACCTACTCGTGTATGTCAAGGCCAATGCGGCCCCTTTACGCCGAGATGTTGTCTATCATCAGCTTTTTGCCTTTTGGCATCTTGACCTGTGTGTTTACATAGCAACATGGCCTTGCCGGCAGCTCCGCTGATTTTTGTTGTTGCTATAACAACATGAACAATCCTGAACCGAATCGTTAGATACAACAGTTGTCTGCAACATAAATAGGCGCAATGTTTTCTCCTTGTGGTGGTTGCAGACTGTCATTGTACGAATCGTGCTTTGCTCACTGTCTACCCTTTATTGTATGGTCAAGTTTTATTTACCATACGTTTATTTAATACAATAAATAGTCTGACATGTAAGGAATATGTGAAAAAAATGTATATACATGTGACCATGTATTAACTAACGGCTATTTAGAAAAGTAGAAGTTGTGTAATAGATAGTTTGTGATGAATTATGTTTAGTGTAAAAAAAAAAATACAAATCTCTCATGCTTGCAACTGAGAAGTTATTTACCTATCACAATTAAATAAAATACGATTAACTTCGAGTCATGTTGGAATATGGTATGATAAATGCTGATTATAAATTCATTCTGCAAGCGGAGTATATATTCTAATAGCTTGCAGTGTGTCGTTGCGGGCATGGGTTTGTTCAGCTCGGAGTTTATGAATAGCAAATGAAAGAGAGAGAGAGAGAACTAGAGCAATATACTGCACTGCTGTTATTAGCATTATAATTCAAATGTGGCGCGTTGACTTGTTCACGTATACTCACGAGCACCACCGTGTGGGGCTTATAACGTTGTTATCCTAGTGCTGATGATGATCGAGGATCATAACACGATTTTATTCATCACCCACATTTTTCACACCGTCGCAGATATGAACGACTATTTTTCGAGTGTGTGAAAGTAGGTACCTTGGAACCATTGCGTAGCAGTGATTTGATTATCTATTGCTTGGTCTACCTCAACTTTAAATAACTGCATCGATTTGCTGCAGAGTTTCACCATCTGACTCGTACCGAATCGTTCAGAGTGTGCCATTTATTTGATTAACTCCAACGTAAAGTGGACGTCCACCGGGAAGGAAAATACGTAACAATATGTTAACTGGAATTGGGTTGGAATCGTTTTCCATTTGGAATTAGGATTTTTCTGTCGTTCTTTGTGTTGGTCATTGATGACATTTCTGTTGCTCTATTTGGTTTCGTTTACCTTTAGCCAGTTTGTAGTAAGCCATGAGGTGGCCCGTTTATTGAACATTGAAAACTAATTTCCATTTAAGTTAATCTATCGATGATAGTAAGATGTCGTCTGCGGACTGGCTATATATCTCAGCCAGAAGTGGAGATTGAAACTTATTTAATTTAATTTGACCTTCACATCAGGATGCGATTAGAAAATGCAAAGCACTAAATTATTTACGCTCCCATTAGATTCGAGTGAAGACTTAATATGTAGTATTATAAAACCGCCAGAGAGATTAACTGCAATACGTACTGAATCAAATACGTTTGTGTTGTAGCTTGTTTATATTACAGTCCTCTCTATAGTGATATCTCTTTTGAATATGGAATAATGGTCGTTACTCTATGCAGATATTACACGTATGAGGGTCATGTTCATGTTCACTACAATTTCCTGCTGCTACTGAGTGGATCTTGATTTAACGAATGTGATAGTGTCTGCAGGACAGTCGACCACTGGCGATAGATTATCAGCCCCCCACAAGAGGGATACTTGTATGCAGGCAGACAACGATATGTTAAAGCTTCCTGCAACGAGTGGGCCGACTTTCATTTGAGGCTGACCCCAAGCCCGTTCTGTCATCATCATCATCAGACATTTCTCGCTCCTTGTCCGTATATGGCGACATTACTACATGAAATAGCAATGGGAAGAGACATCAATCCACACCTCCCTGAAACCATGACAGTGTCCCAAGGATAAGCAGGGAATCAGATGTCGAACAACGAATGCGTCCCAAGTTGTCACATAAATATGAATGGAAAATCACTTTGGGTATTTTTTGTTTCTTTACTAGACAGGCGACTCTTCTCATTTTTCGCAACTGAAAAGTAGTATAAGTTTTGATATTTCTAGCTTGTTAGGATAGTAAGACCGATCACTTTACTGATTCTGACGGGTGGCGTCCTTTCGAAACACACAAGCTATAATTTCATTTGCAAGGAGCGACGTTTAACAGCGCATTTTATCGTAGTTGAATTGGTGCTACTATTATTATTATTAATATTTTGAGCATTATTTTTACACTTCGCTCCTATTGTCTATTATTGACGGGACTCAGACGCTGCTGCAGTGATTTCGAATCCTTGAATATTGAAAAAGGGAACAAATATTTGAATTAACAGCTCTACAAAAATCTCGCAAATCTCCCGATTAGGACTCGATCTCATATTCTGTTATGTGTTTTTCGTTGAACAGGGATCATTTTTTGGAATGTGTCATGAGATCAAAGGCGTAGTCGAATACTCCGAGTTGCTTAGAATAGAATGCGGCTATATGTAGGTTGACTTAAAATATGCGTTGATTACGAAAGAAGGCCAACTTTGTGACCGCCGACTGACACATCAGTTTCTATGAAACGATCCGAACATACTACAGTATTCCTTTGCTAGAAGTGGTTCAGTCGAGTAAACTAGACTATCGTTAGTAGTTAATACTCAATATATCTATAGTTAATTAACGGTGACGAAGATATTCTATCTATACCTCGTCCTGATTACAAACATACTCCTACACGTTATGCTATTTCTATGAGCCGGCCTAGAAATATGTCTGTATCCTGTGTCTGACATCCTGTTTTTGTCCACATCTATTATCCTATGTATGTATCCACACACGGCTGTGGTATGCCCATGTTAATGCCCACACAATGAAGATATTGTTTACTACAACCACTAATGTTGTTGTTATTTGTTGCTGCTTCTAAAGGCGACTGTGGCGGCACACCTCAACGAACCTCTTATCTCTCTCTCATTCACGCAGTGAGTCAGAGCACCACGCGACCTCTGGCCGGCTCATATTCACGTAGCGTTATCCTGCTGCTGCTGTCGCCGCCTCTGTTGCTTCTACTATGCGCTAGTCCTCTATTGCGACGACCAGGTTATAAGTTCGGCCAAGAGGAGGGCTTCCGCAAGCTTTCCAATCTTTACGACTTAGGAACGCTTCTTGCCGTTGATGTACACACATCTTTAACATGGTCTCGACGCAATTCACGGAACGCTGCTGATTCGCGTGAACCTGCTGCGAACGAGCTGCTGTAGGCATTACTTATCATTGCCAGAACGTATTATTAGTCAGAATTGTGGAGAGGCAAGGAATACGTAGGAAGTAATACAGAGTAGTGTGTGAATTTGGCGAGAACAAACTCGTTACTATCTAAACCCGAGAAACAGTTCTCTATTTGGTTTGGCATGATAGGTTAGGTTTTCACAGCTTGACGACATTCCCTGTAGACTACAGACTATCGCGATACCTTCCGGCTTAGGCAGAACTCGAAAGCTGTGCTTCAGCATTGCTCGAGTCTTGTTGCCAGGATCTCTGGTCGTGGCGGTTTCGAGTCGAGCTGTGTAAGGGAGATACAATAAATAAGCTCGACGACGGGATGTGAATGTCCACCCGGTGCGCGGTGTCGCTCCCACACTCGCTCTCTCGACCACAACGCGTTTCAAACGGACTAACCCGTTGCCGGAGCGCCTGCCGGGGCCGCTGTCGTGTAACAATGGTTTCTACTCAATGCCGCCCAAACAGTCGTTTTACCCTGAACAGGAGCGAGAGAGAAGAGGGTCGAGAAAGAGAGGGGAGAGGCGTGTATGTATGTGTGTCTGTGTGAGAGAGAGAGAGAATCTCTGCTTTGTGGATGTCGTTTATGCTTGTGTTTGCCATGCTTTAACGCCCAACAAATGGCCAGAATCTAGTCGTACTCTCCGTGTTAACGACTGAGTCGAGATACCTGCCAGTGCGCAGTTTTTGCAACATATTCTCATTGTGTATCAGTTGGTCAACGGCGATGGTGATGATGAGAACAACAACGATCACAAGTACTGGCATTACTGCGATGGTCAAGAGCTGAGAGCCAATTGTACGCCGACAAAGTATCCATGCAATAAATATGTGGTATGGTGTGTCGGGGACTTTATATATAATAACGTTACTTGTAGTTGTACCTAGTGGCTTATGTAGCTATATTCTATTCTATTTTTATTATACGAATGCTTGGTCGACCAACAACAGTGGTCTTACACGACGCAGCATGTTGTTGTTGTTGCTGCTACTCTGGTTATTACGCTATATGACATCAATGGTTCCTGGTTTCATTTTTGCTGCTTGTGCACCGTTTCAAAGGTGACTACCAGTGAGCAAAAACATCATCGACAAAAACAAACAACAAAGAACACACCGGCGCATAATACGGGAGATATATAAACAGTACATCGTCGAAGCTTTGGTTTTGACTTTTCGGTTCGGTCTCTTACTCGATTGTTCTCGATTTCGGAACAGAGTCAGTACTTGCCGTCTTTGCAGTAAATGGCAATAACATGTCTACGTGAGTAAAGTATAGTATCAACTAGAAACAGCTCGAAGGAGAATAAGGAAATACGGATGGGAAGCTATAAGGTAAGAGGACAATGTGACAAAACGATACCAGGAGACCAGGAAGCAATGGATGACGCCAGGTACCAACCGGACCGGTCACGTCAGGATGTAACGCTGTCAACATGTGACCCTCACTTTCCTCACAAATCGTTCTTCCTATTACCCTTCCCCCAACGTTGGGGGGGGGACGGGAGGGGAGGGGGCAATTGTCTACTCTGTTCTACCACTGTTTCTCGCTCTGCTCTCTACACAACCGGTACAGCGTTGATTCGCGTCGCCGTGCCAGAGTATACTTCGACTTGCCACGCCTGACTGAGTGGTGGTGGTGGTGGCGGTGGCGGTTGATGACGTGGAATGAGACCACAAAGCCGCTGGCGCCAACGCCAACCCAGCGACAGCAGCAGCAGCAGACGATCGCCGCCATCGCCGCCAATCCTAATGTAGCTACTACCACTGCTGCCGGAGACTTTATGTCGTTATGAAACACGCGCACACATATATATATATACATGTGTGTATTACGAAACATTCATCGAGAACTTTTTAATGACAGATTTTCGGATGGTTTGGAATTTGCACCGTTTAACTCGTCGCATACGCGTTAGTACAGATCGGTATTTAATTAGTCGTTGGGCATTATTTTGATTCATACTTGCTAGTGCAAACAAAAGCGCAGCGACGCTGTTGAAGTGCGGAACAAATCGAATTAAGGCGTAGCAAGTCTGAAAATAGGACATAATCCCTCCCAATGGATACTCACAGATTCGGGCTTCGACAGATGAAATCGATGAACAAATTGTCAAAGTCGGCACGATTGCAATTGGCGCTGGAATTGAAAAAACACAAACACGAGCAGCTACTCCGTGTTGGCTCTATTCCGAGAAAAGAACTAGTAACAACAGCTCAGCCACTTGAAAGATATATTCAACACTCAGGTTTTCATCGACTAGTGAAAGCATGCGTCTGCTTGTAGACATTCAAGTGGCTGTCCATCAAGTATGATATTCTAAGACACGAAAGCCGATTGAATTGTCGCTAATTGATTACAACCTGGAAAGAAACGACCACCCCTCGCTAATACGATAGAATGGCATAAAATATAGAAAATACAATCTTTGATACTTGGTAGAACGAAAAGAGCGAATTGACGTGATTTTTTAATGACATTTATAATAATAATAAGGATAGTTCGACAAACCGACCTTGCTGTTGTCTTCTTTTGTATAGATTGTCTTTACTTTATTGTGTTCTCACAAAATCTACATTCATTCCTTGATGTTATTGCGTATTAATAGAGGACGATTTTTCTAATTAGTCACCACCATTATGAACTAAGGCTTGTCAGAGGGACGAGCTCGATTCTAAACGATGGTATTTGTATTCGATGAAAATGCTGGTCACATAGAACATTGTTTCATTTTTATGTTTGTCAGGCATTCTTATGCGCACAAAGACTACGGAATTGCCCTCATGAGGCTAATCTGTCTATTAGACTAATTATTTTCGTAGCGAACGCCTCGCTCACGTCCCAAGGAGACTTCCTCTAGAAAGGTCATCCTCATATTCATAGTTGACGTGAGATGAATATTAATAATAATAGTGCTTTCTAAAGAAAATGTATTATTCTGGTCGGATTTGTTATCACAGGAATATTTCTATCGACCTTGCATATTATCTATATAGTCTACTTTATTTGTAAGATGCTATTTACGCTAAATTTGTGATTACTTCATTTTTGTCATCATTGCGTCGAAATTAATAAGAATAAACAATGAAATAAATGGGTGGTATTTTCGAACCAAAGTCCTGGTCAGGTTTCGTCTCGGACGAAGCCACAGACCAAAGAAACGGAGGAGGGCTTTTCTAAGGGAGAGGACTACACCAACTACCGGGTCTCAACAAAACTAGGTGCAGTATGAACACAAGATAGGACTCATATAGATATCTATATCCAGCCCCATCTCGGGGAAATGTACAATAACAGTAATAATATCTATTCGGATAACACATTATTTGGGTCCTTATTCAATTTCATACAATTTAAACTATTCTGCAATAAAATTATCCTAAAACTATTAAATCATCAAAATATCATTAAACTATTAAACAACATATTTGTCTGGACAAATTCGCTGTTTTCACTTGAAAGCATGTATGTAGAACATCCGAAAAAACACAGTTTCACTAGACGTCGGAGTGTATGTAGAACATCCGAAAAAACACAGTTTCACTTTTCGCGAACAAGTGGCCTATCATAAGAATAATATTCCACTGATACTCCAATGAATCAGTAGAGAGGAGTCCGTAGCCACATTTACTGGGGTAAATGTGGGTACGGACTCCCTAAAATTAAGGTGCACTTACTTACGGCACAAGATCTTTAGAGTGACAAGATCCCTATCGTCATCGCTATTAAAACAATACAGTCATGGTTCTGTGCACATACTCTTAGAAATCAAGAACAAGAAATGGCTACAGGTCTGTAAGCGTTGCATTGTCGACGGTCAAGAAGTGGATGAAAAATTCCGTTTTGGTTTTATTTTAGTACCTAGACAGGTAGATGGACAGATGGTTGGAATCAACTGCCGGTCCCTGCAAGGCACTGACTGAAGTAATACTTTTGACTGTTCCGGTGAGTGCCCCAAGTCAAAATCGGTTCTGGGTTTAGTCAGCAAGAGTCTGACACTACCAGGCAAATACCTTAGTGTGAGGCCTCGTGTCCATGCAGGATTTACCTTTAACCTCTTAAAAAAAAAGGTAGATGGACAGATGATTGGATAAGATGTGAATCAATGACAGGAACACAACAATGCCGAGATCAAAGTAAAATACACATTTCCCTGACTAGCCTTATTATGCAGATATCGGAAACTATGAAAATAGAAAGGATCCATGGTAATGGGCGACTTGAAAGTGTTACACGGACTGCAAATATAAATATTTGCTACAGTTGTCAAGACGACAATAATAACTGCAGTAGCGGCATTTTTGCTCATAAACGAGATCTAATAATACTTCATATTATAGGAGTCTTGACAGAATTCGACATTTGTGAGAACCCATCTAATCAACTTGACAAAAATCAATATATTTATGTCCTATTTTTCATAGCTCACTGAAGCAGAGATTTATTCATTGGTAAATCATGTTCAAATGGTTTAGGTTCCGCTTAGTTCAATTGTGATACTTTCTACAACAAAACCTTTTCTGCAGTCAGTGCTTCCGAAACATCAAATTAGACTCAATCAAGGTCGATCCTATGATTTCTGGAACTGTCAAGGTTATTTCAAATGTATTCGACCCATTGAACTCGTCATCGAATAGTAGTGTGGAAACTGCTTTGCTTCGTCGGTTGGATACTTTATCCAAATAATCGATTGTTCCATGCACATGGTCTTGTTTGCAAAAGTCCATGGCAACGAGTATGCCCATAACCCGAGAATAAACACAGAATATATATTAAGCACCTGTCCTGTTTTATCACAGCCGCCCATCGTAGTTAATTTAAATAGTGTTCGACATATAACAACCAAGTCTTCTCGCTCAAAGTTACTTGCTTGTTTACTAGCACCAGCATGAGACCTCAGACCTGATTTTTTTGTCGAAGCATCATCATCATTATGCCTTAATGCAAGGTGTACAAGCAGTCACACAGGATTGTGCACATTATCGAATTGTGAGAGCGATTCCTGCGAGCACAACTTGCAGTTGACGGCAAAATACAGTGGAATTTTAAGGAGGGGATTTGCGTAGATGGGTAGGTCGACAGACAGGAAGTAGCGAATTGTGAAGAGGATACATTTTAATTAAGTGGATTAGCGGTGGAACCGGATAAAGGAGGACGACGACGACGGCTAACTGTGTCGGACTGGCCATAGAGCGCAGAGGACAGAGCAGACCTTGACGGCTACGGGGGCTGTTCTGCTGATCCACCCTAATATAATAAAGTCCCAAAGGCAGCAAAACTATCGGCAGCCGACAATTCGGCGAATGACGAACAAGAGCATTCATTGCCCGAAGCGCGTACGGCCTTCGTAACCAAACGGGACCTGTCGAGTTGTAAACATACGGACATTGCGGGAGACGAGAGACAGGCAACAGCATGAGGAAAGGCCCTGTCATTGAAGGGACTACCATTGTCGCAGTGGATGGTGCGAAAGGCCAACGACCGGCGTCATAAAGCCATTGTCGGTTAAGACCGTTAGAAGGCCGACCCATACTAACAGGGGGGGGGGAAGCAGCGCTCTACGTTCCCGGGCCACTGACCACGAGACTAAAAGAGGAATTAATGGTTAGGCAAAAATATAATAAATAAAATGATGATGTTGAGATGGTGAATGTCGATATTAGATGGATCCTCACAGGGTTAAGGTTGGGTTAAGGTTTATATATTTTATAGAATTTATTAATAATATCCCCTTAATATCTCCCCTTATATATATTTATATAAGGGGAGATATATTCTAGAGAGAGATTATTCCTTGTTGTTATAAATAGTCCCTTTTTACTACCATCGAGAGGTAACGATATGTGTATTTGGTTTTCATGAATCACTGTGCCGTGGGCAATTTTTCAGGAAGAAATATATGGTTAGTGTGGGCGTCACGTTCTATAATCCATCATACTCTCTATTTTCGATTAAGGTCAAGTGTTCGTTTGCCTATTGGTGTCACACTTTTCTCTTGCCCCACGCTCCAGCTCACTAGAGGACAGAATTTCCATTACCGTTTGGTGTCTGATTTTGCATCGCTCACACTTATTGCAGGCGGAAATTGTATATATATATATATATCAGTGACCAACCTCCCTCTCTCATGGGACTGACACGCCTTTGAACTTCTATGCTGATTCGCCGGTCGGTCTTGCTTGCATACTATGCAAACAGCCACACCATAGAGATGTTCTTCTCTATGAGTTTCAAGTCTGGGCCTATGCCAGGGGTTCACCTGACAGCATCATCATGGTCAATGCATAGATCACGGTGCATTAAAAGGATGTGGATGTCTGAGGGACAGAGATAGTGTTTCCTATCATAATGATATCTGAAGGTGGGCAGTCGCCGTCGCCTCGTACTCTGTACAATAAAGGAAGGAAGGAAATATAGAAGAAGAAGATAAGATAAAATAGATAATAATGAATAGTACAGATCAGCTACGTCTGACCTGCCTATGGAGACGTATAGCGAATTATATTTTGGCTTGATTATTGCCTTGATTGGTGATTAATAGATACAAACCACAGAAAGAAATAACCAAGCCTTTCTACGGTACCATACAAGATAACTTGATTGCAGTGGACGTTGAACAGTGTTGTGTTTTGATTAGTTTCCGATTAAATGATTTCTATAGTTACTGACCAATGCAGCTTTCCCCTGTTGATAATGTTATATCTGTTCTCGACAGTTTCATTCGGTTACTTCCATTACTAACGACACATCTGTGTGTGTGTGTGGCACTGATCTATAAGGCACTTGTTGTAGATTGTAGCTGTATGGATTCCTTTTATATAAGGTGATCAATCACAGATGGTATTACTGGGCTCACTAGGCTTTTCCTATATTCAAACATATTATATTACATAATATATTGTCTCTATGATTTTGTAACTAAATTCAAGTACAGGAAGTAGCTGTTACCCTCCTACCTTGGCTCTGTGATGGGTAAAAGATGTCGCGCAAACTAATAACTCACACACAGATCTTTATTATTTTTACGTGTTCACCTTGTTCGGTCACAGTTTTCACACACTTTGTATACGCCATGTACTCAGGCTAATGTAAAATTGAGTGTGATCTTTAATTGCCTGGGCTGAGCAGCGTTTCGGGGGTTCACCGCGGCCCCCTATGAGTTGAATGTGTCTTCTATCACGGTCGTATCATGGCCTTCGTCGTATACTTGACCACAATGAAGGGGCGCTTAATTAGACTCAAAGTCTATGCACAGACAATATTTATCCACAAGGCATGTGTGCATACACGAGGTGAACTACTTTCGATAAAAGTAGGGTTCGTATAAGCTTTTTTTGCTGCGGCCAACTGTCAACTTTTGAATTTTCGACCAGTTCTACTGTTTACGGTAGCCTATAGGGTAGAGTTGACACAATCACAGAGTCACACCCAGTGAAACGCTTATTCAAACTCACTCTGACATACAGCACAACATGTGATAATTGCCGAAATCAATTGAGCGGTTCCGCCTCGCTACGACCGAGGTGAAATCTCTCCCCATGAATATGCAAGAACGCTGACAGTTAGCAGCTATTAGACGTTATATTACAATATTTCGGCTCATTTCGTCACGAATCGTGACTCCGCATAGTTAGCTGATAAAAATACTTATTATCGGATGCGCATAAAGATTACCCTTCAATCCGTTGTGACGTAGGCTAGTAACGTGAGTCTGTTGGATTACTATTGGATTACGGGGTGGAATATTGGAAGGTTTTTTAAATTTCCGAGACAAGGCCGTCGGATGTCTTGCATTCATCTCTCTTCCCGCTATTTTACGTTCAACTAGAAATAGCAATGACGTTTTGTACGATCAGAAGCTCCGCTCGATCAGTTGTTTCGAGTCCAATACTGGTTTGTACTTGTCATCGGATTTCAGGTCAAGAGTAGACAGTACTTCCAGGTTCGCATCACTGTTACATTTTGAGCTATTATATACTTCGCTGTTAGAATTATGACGGGGATTCCGACGACTTGATCGTCATGACAAAATTGTTTTAAATAGATAAATGTATAGGGAGAGAAAATGAAAGAGAGTTTGCCGGTCGATGTCACGAGACGTCACATTCTCTTGGGTTTTGACGCTGAGTGGTGACGTTGTCTATTTGTAGAAAGTTCAAAGAGTAAAGACCATTAGAGGTTGATGTGGATGCGCAGTGACGTTAAGGTGCTATTGAGTAGGCCTGCGCAAAAGGCAGAAACTATCGAGAGCAATCAGAAGTATGTGCAGTCATTTCCATCAGCACGATACTGAGCATTTCCATAATGAGGAGAATAACAGCATCAGAGCATCTTTCTTCTATATACCACATACTTGTGATGATCAGAGAATTGTTAACAGCTGAAGTAATTAAGCAGAATGCTTTTCAGCAAAGAATGTTAGGATGCATACGAAAATTGAGGCTATAATTATTGATGTATAATCATGAGTCACAGAGACAGCATAGCCTGCGATGCTCCTCCAGTTGAGCTTATTTACAGTCTAGAAAATGCTAAATAGATCGATTATGAAAGCTTTTGATCCAACTCATTTGCATAACAACACCATCATTCTTCCACCACCGATATATCAGTAATCGATAATCGACGAACCCTTTTAGGCATTGAGTCCACTCAAAAAGTCGCTCAGTTGCTGGGCTGCAGACACCTTCAGGGTAACAACAGCCGCCGCCTAACATTGTATTGTTACAGTGTATCATATTATGCCGTGGTTGACGGTTCTGTTGCCTTCGACAATGTGTACACGTTACCACTAAAATCAATTAATTAACCGCAATTAGGCGAACTACGAGTAAAGTAGAATTTTTCTTGAAAGCTGAGGCTGTATCACATCATATTTTAGTGTTGTTTACCACTGGTTCCATAAGCGCGAACATGTGCGCTGTGGCGAAATCCTGTTTTCGATGTCCGCAATCATCCAGACATCAGACAGAAACTCGCAATGACTGAAGTTTTTTTTTACCCTGCTTTAATTACACCTATGTCTGTTACGGTCAATATTATTGTGAATGTTCAAGATGAGGGTTTACTTTAATTATATCTTTGTGGATGTCCCTTTGTGTCTTAACAGAACATAACCCTATTAGTTGGTAACTGAGGTCCATAGTGAACAGTTACTCTGCAACAAATAATAATAGCAGCATTATTGAAATTATGATTGACAATGGCAGCGGATGCAATTTCACTTTGTTTTCTTCATCTGTTAGACCTCAAACTAAAGAAGAAGAACACGAAACCCGGAAAAACCCAAGAAACCTGGTCAATAAATTATGTATTTTTCCACCGCCTAGGTAAAAAAGACATTGTATTTATTCCCTGCTGGCCCTGGCATTGCCCTGCTTTTGACTGACTTGAATTGTCAGTTGTTTTTGGATTGTCACTCGCATCGAGACACCAACGGATGCACAAGTTCACATCTTTATCTTCACGCCGAACTGCGAACCTCAACAAGGTCGTAACGTCAACATCATCATTATGGTGGCATTATAGGGAATACAAGCGTTTGTATCAGCGAACATAGCAGCAATAGTTGGAATACGACCTATATAGGTCTGGTGTGATAATATGATACGATTACTTTTGTTCGAAGTCGGACGTGGTTACATCGTCCATGTGGTCATCAGGTGTCGAGCGATTAGTGAGTTTGTGGTATTTGTTTGTGATCTATTGATTTATTGGGAACTGACTGTCGTCCAACCAATCGAATCAACGGGAAACAGCAACAGTGGCGGAATGGGTTGAGACAGAATCGGTGAGGATTTTCCTCAGTCGTCTATATCTCTGCTATTGTTGTTGTTGTTGTGATGATGATGCTGATTATTATTATTATTATCATTGTTATGACCGACAAGCATAACATTGCTATGCTCAGTATGTCGGCAGTAGCCAGATCTGACAGGCAAAATGTCAGTAGCTGCCGTAGTGGCTGTGTATAGTGGCTATTATTATTATAATATTTATTAGATATTGATAGTAAAGCGGCATGCATTGCACCCACCCGTAGACTGCACCGGCTTCCTCAGCGCCAGTGAAGTAAACGTTTCCGAGTTATTACAGCTGCGGCTGGCTATATTCCTTTGTTGATTTATTGGGCTGTTGTTATGATTAAACAAGAAATTTGTTATCAAACGTAAAATCCTCGGCGGGATGATTCTACGATCCTCGCTCACTGCCGTCAAAAGCGACAGTTCACCTATTCACTATCACTGGTCAACAATCGTCCACGACATTACGGTGTTCTTACGCACAACAGCAACCCACAGACAGAGGTTTACATCACGAAAATAGCACGGAAATATAACAAGGGTATTTAGAAACAAATACAATTATTTATTCTATACTTTTTTAATTATCGCTGTATTTAGAAAGGTCAACTCTGGGCTCAAACGTTACCTCCGTTTTCACTGTCGTCGAGATAACGGTAACAATCGATGCTCCGGTGACGTCGAGTGAATCCTCCCTTGGTTGAAGTTGTCCTTTGCCAATCAAAAGGCGAGCATAGTAAACGTCCACAATACATCCCGTTTGCTGAGTATATCAATATATATATATATATATATCTTCTCTTGTGGAACTCTGCAGCGTGCGCATGGAAAACAAGGTTGAAGGAAAGAGAGATTCCAGGGCAGCACCTTGTACTGTCTCGAAAAATGTTATCGGATTGTTTGATTTGTTGTATTGTAATATCTTATATGTCGGTCCGTGCGTCGTTCCTACTTTTTGTTGTTGTCATTTTCATCGTCGTGTCTCTTTCTCTTCCCCTTTTTTCTTTTCTTTATCATCAAGTGAAGATGACTCCAGTCTGAGTCTCGTGGCTTTCGTTTCTTGTTGTTATTTTTTCTTTCTCCTCCTCCTCTCCCTCCTCGTCATCGATTGACTGTTATCTTCCATTAGTGTCGTGTGTGCGTGTGGGTGTATGCAAGAACAAAATGTTTCTTAATGGCCTCTGCCTGTGACGTTGCCGCTGAAAGTTCAACTGTGTGGTTGTATTATATTTATAACCCGATCTCTATGTGCCTTCAGCACACCAGCAGTGACAGCAAGAACAACACGCGAGCTGTACGTAGATGGATGTATCTGTTAGATGGGCGATGGCGGGGATGACGATGCTGTTCGCCGTTTGTGGAATCCCAGTTCACTCGATACCATCTCTCTCTCTCTCTCTCTCTCTCTCTCTCTCTCTCTCTCTCTCTCTCTCTCTCTCTCTCTCTCTCTCTCTCTCTCTCTCTCTCTCTCTCTCTCTCTCTCTCTCTCTCTCTCTCTCTCTCTCTCTCTCTCTCTGTGTGTGTGTGTGTGTCTCTCTCTCTCTCATTGTGTCTGTCTGTTTGTCTGTCTGTCCGTCGTCTTTCTTCGGTGGGGCTGGTTATCGCTGTATTCACTAGTCACTATGATAATAACTGCATCAGCTTGAGCGACAGTAGTGACGTGATATTGGCAACAGGACGGCTTGATTCGTTGGTTATGTTGTTGTGACTACCGCCGCCGCTGCTGCTGCTGCGACGCTCTTGAGGTGACCCAGATCTTCCCTCTACATGTTCTCTCTCTCTGGTATCTGTGCACAACAATATCCCGTTTGAGTCAATGACAACAGGATACATACCGACACGCGAGCAGGGCAGTGCAACTGTTAGTCATTTGGGTGTATCATCATCATCATCACCATCATCATCATCACATACTTTATTATATATATATATACGTACTTTCTTCCTTCGCTTCGTGTCAGACATCGCTTGTCGCGACAGATATCTACGTGGATATCTGTCGCTCTATATCAACAACAACAGCAGTTGTTAATCTAAAACGTGGGGTAGGTCCACTGAACAAACAAATATAATACATACGTGTGTTATGAATTTAACAATTAGTTAATTATATTGTAGATATTATAAACCTTCCTGGGCCCCACTGTAATGATCGATGTTGCCCTTCTGGTGCTGGCAGTTAGGTTTGTTGTTGTTGTGGTCTGTTGTTGTTGTTGCGACTAAAGGAACAACGAAATGAATTTAGATGACGGTGCTTTCTATCGCATCAGTGAGATATCTGTTTTGTTTTCTTCGTTTTGGTTATCATTTACAACGGTAAATATCAAATGATCTAATATTTATACTTCGTATGAGACTGGTTCATTTTTATTTTTGTTGCTAATTTATGCACAAGAGGTCCAAAAGAATGTTACATGGCAAATTTGCATACATTCATTTATGTGGGTACCTCCTGAAAGGAGGTGAACTATGCACCCGTCGTATTCAGCCAAGGACGAATCAGTTATACGTAAATCATAAATGGCTTAATACAGGACACACAAAAGTGCTAAGGAAATGCACAGACTCTTAACAAAATAAAGCACTACACAAGTGGGATAAGTGGGATACATTACGACGAGTCAATCGTTCATCATCTCAATCGGATGATGGTGGTGATTCGCTATATCGAAAGTGTCTCCGTCTATGGCGAGGTGGTTAAGATCAGGTTAAGACGTTCGTTTCACCTCGAGTGTCATCTTCGTATTGTTATTTAGCTTACCTTTGACGACACCTATAGTGGGATATCTAGACAGTTGAATATGCCCGAGATATCACCGTTTTCAAGTCTGCTGGTTGGTATAGTGCAAAGTCACCCTATTGTGTATATAATTACCTATGTTTAGATACGAAATATCCCACGTCCTTTATGGGGAAGGCATCGCTATATGACACGATTTACCGCCTTTGACCTCTTTGGCCACAATCTTCTCACAACCGAGCTACAACTGTTTACGATTGACAATAATGCCCTTTTAGTAATATGAATTTGTCCCTCCAGGTTGCCTCAAGCATCCTGTCCTGTGTGGCACCTCTGTTGGTCACCTATGATAACTGTTTTAATGTATAAACATTATATTTTGCAGCTATGTGGTTAAACTCCCGAGATGCGTAAGTGCAGGTCTCGGGGATAGTCCAGCAACGGTCTACACCTAAGTGTGGCTTGTGATTCCAATAAAGTGAAGCTAAGCACATAGTTGAGTAAATATTTAGTAAATGTATAGGAAAATTTATTCAACAAAAACAACTTATGGACGTGTGACGTTAAAACTTAAAAGAGCAATTTTTATTATACCTATCCTCACACCCCTAGTACTCGTATATGGGACAGGGTACATTCAGATGCCACTGTCGTACACGTTGTGAAGCTCGTTTGCTGTAACTGGCTTCCTTGGCCCCTTGCCTCAAGTCCGATATAATGCTGCTGTCTGTAAAAAAAAAGACCACAAACAGTCGTCGCTAGTTCAGATGTATCGATCGTACCCACTTATATATTGTATAATTCTTAATTAATGCGATTCGTAGCATAGATGTGTTGTACGACTATAGCCATTATACTTTTCGATAGTTTGAACATTGTTGCACTTGAGTATAGTAATGGCTACGGCCCGTACCTGTCTGTCAACCGACTAGGATATGGATCTGGCCTTCGTGCGGTAGCGAAGTTCGAATAGTTTATACACAAGCGAATGGATGGGAGAGATATTTGATCTGATTGTGTGTGCGTGCGTGCGTGTGTCCGTTCCGTGCACGTCGCGAATGGAGCGAAGTTACTGCGCCGAAGTGGACCATCCTTTTGTGTAGCGGCTAGCGAGAGGCCGACTGATGATAACGGTCGACCACGATTGTATTGAGTCAAATCTATCTGGCTACTTTGTCGGACCTTTACAATAGACCATCATGAGATTACTATGAGACTGCTACGTGTACACTTTATATTTATATGATACGTCAATTGTACTACTGTTAATACAAAAAGTAAAGTGTCAGTGAATCACAATCGACGTTCATTCTTAAGATTAATGTGGAGGGCGTAGTAATTGTGGATAACAGGTTCGATTGTTGACTATTTCATGGTCAGAGAATAACTACACTACACCTATCTAGATAGTGCAATCACATAGAGGGAAAATATAATAGGAAAAAAAGCGGATCAAGAATCACAGAAACATTAGTTTATCTGGCGCACAATGTTAAGACAATGGCGCTATATGCACACATTTATTGAATTTCTTCAATCTGTTGGGTTTGTTTTTTTTTTCGGTGGAAATGTTCCACGTAGGTCTCATTTTAGTTGTAGTTATATTCAAACTTCATATTTAAGGTCCTCTTGCATACCAACTTGTCACCAATTAAATTACCTGAAAAGAGGCCGTTTTCGTTTATTCAACATGGATGTTTTTAATAGATATGGTCTATCGATTCAGTATCTGCTCAGTTCCCATAACACATAGGCTATAAATCAACAATGAACATAAAGAACGTTTGCAGAGACACAGAAAACAGAGAGAGAGTCTTGAATGTGACTCTCTAATCGACGTCTTCAATACATTCACGTTACATACATCCTTTTCCACATGGCTCTAGATCAGCGCAAAAAGCCTCAACGAGAACTTCAAAAAGGTACACATTTTGAGGAATTGATCTTGAGCTCAGTGAGTACAACTGCAGTGCACTGTCTGAGACGAGCGTTTGCTTCTCGCAGCATGTGCACAATGCTACCTCAAACGCATAACATTTCTTGACTTGAAAGTGATGCAGGCTTGTGACGAATATAAAATAAAATTCTGGCTGGCAATAGTGGCCAGTTGCTAATCACTGGTGTGTTGATTCCTGAGGTAGCCTAAGGAGATCAGCATTCACGCGACCGAGTAGAATTGCCTCGATTTAAGATTAGCTAATGAGTCCAACGAAAGTCCTCCTCGAGGGTCAGCTGAAGAACCGTTCACGCCATATGTGATTGGCTGGACCGTAGTCGAGTTGACTTTCTGACTTGGATCAACGCTGGATTTAGGGGATAACGACGGAACTAGCTGGATCATATCCACTGACCCTCAGGATTGGACGAATGAGGAAAGGGGGTAGGAGGCAGTAGCACCGCATATTGACCAAATGTCAGCTCCAGTATTGTCCCGAAGCGTGGGAATGCATTTAGCTAATACATCGTATTCACCTGTCAGCGCTGTATTGGGTTCCACTACGACAATGTCAAAAAGGTCTCGCTAAACATCACAATTTCTATTTGTTCACTTATAGAACAACAGTGAATCAGCTTCTTCTCCCAAAGCAAAGTAATATTATCGTATAAATCATGGTATAAATGTAATGACATGGACTACAGCGACTCCTATAGCTCTTGTCCCGCGATCTATCTCGGCTGACTAGTGTTCTGGTCAAAATACTGTTCCCGTCAATATCAAGTATAAATTCAAATAGCGTCATTATTGTCATAATAAAACGACCCATTTGGTACATTTCTAGTTGGACTTTACGCAAATCTATGCACATCACATAATAATTGTTCTGTTCATGTCTCGAAGCACCAGCTTAAACGAGCTTTTTATTTGAAATTTCACTTCGGTTTATGAAGACTGAAAATATAATCTGGGCTTCTCCTTTAGTGATCTGGTCCTACAAGAACACAGACAATGCAAGCACTCATTGAAGTCGGGTCGGGAAATTGCACGGTGCAGTTGAGCATTAATGACATCCGAATTGCTGTGAATTGATGGAGCGTTGGATCTCGAGGGACCGAACTTTTGAACTCAATCATCAAATTACGTTGCCTTAAGTTAGATAGATATATTGTCTATCAGGTCGTCGAGTGAGTTGTATATGTTCTCTCATTTTGAAAAGATATTAGGTCTCACCGCACTATTATATATTTCTGGCCTGATTGAATCTTTGTCATTACAGTGTATTATTGAGGCATCCAGTCGAAATCTGTATATAGCCTCATTTTGGTTCTAGTATTTGTCTTTAGGTTCTGCTTATAAGTGAAAGTAAGCATACAATACAAAACAAATACACCTTTATTAACCAAAAAGCGTGGTACAAAGATTATTAAAGAAATTACATAAATTGGTAAAAGCGAAGGGAATTTTTACAATTGTGCTAATGGCAAATGGCCACTTCCTGAGTCTCGTATGAGACGTGCGACTCTCCAAGAGAACAAATTGATTAGCTTTTCGGTGCGTGCCACTGGTCGCAGGGCGCACTGTGCGTCCACTGCGCAGAGGGTTTGGACGAAATTCGATGAAAAGTTTGACCGAGCTATTTGGTCGTAGTCGCTGAAACAAGCGTATGTCCGCAGTATCTAATATGGTCATTAGGGAGGGAAGCTTCACTAGTTCCCTCATCACAACGCAGACTGACTCTTCGGATAGACCTCGATTGCACCCTCTCAAGCGCTAGGATGTTTTTTTTGAGGTAGGATCTCCAAACTGGAGAGCAGTAAAGAAATTTAGAGCGCAAGATAGAAATCGACGTTTTGATAATAAAACATCAAAAAATGGTGTTACATATTAATGAGGCAGACCGAACTACCTCTGTCACATGCAGATCAAAAACTAGGGAGGAAGTCACTATGACACCCAGATCCCGCATGGAGCTTTCACATTTGATAACGTCACCATTGATTGTGTATTCATTTTTCTAAGTAGAGGTCCACAGAACTGCACATTTCGGAATCGTTCTTACAACACCATGTTCAACAGTAGTAATGGCTGATTGAAGTAGGAGCCTGTCATCGGCACACCGCACTGGTGCATACAGTTTCAAATCATCAGTATAGAACTTGTGCTTTACAACGCTTGGAAAACTATTTTTCAGATCTAACACAAAGTGGGCAAACAAAAGTGGGCCCAGACGCGAACCCGGAGGTACTCCAGATAGGTACCGATCATATGTGCTAAGGGTATTGTTTATTTTTACGCATCCGTGAGATAGCTTCGGATCCGCTGAACACTATGTGGATCTGCTTTGAGAGATAAAAGTTTGGCGATTAAAAGGCTATGATTGACGCGGTCGAATGCTTTGGAAAAATCGAAGTAAATGCAATCATCGACTCTTTTATTCTAAAATAGAGCCAAGTCATGGACTATTTCAATCAGCTGGGTTTCGAGCGATTTTCCTTTAGTAAAACCATCTTGTTCGCTGTCAAGGAGATCATGTATGGAGAGGTATGAGTAAATGTGATCCACAAGGATCTTTTCAACAGGTCTATAGTTACCTATATAACTCTCGTCTTTCGCTTTATGGACAGGCGTAACAATTGAAAACTTAAAGCAGTCAGGGACTGTTCCGTCCTCATATGCAGCAGCAGAAGATCAATTTTGACGGTTCAGCAGTAGCCAGACCCAATGTCTTGTATAGGATCGGCGGCAAGTCATCAGGTGTTTGACTGCATTTTAACGGTAACTCCTTGATCCATTGTAGGATAAGATGATCCGTAAAATTCAGCCTTGGGCAATGTGCTCTCACGTTTACAGTAGCCGTGTGGTTTGCAGCTGTACTTTGGGACACGAACACTGACCTGAAAAAGGACTTAAAAGGTTCTGGTTCTGCTGTCACCAAATCGTCTGACTGTAGGTCCATTAATTTGTATGGCACCAACCCCATCTACACCTTTTATCCGTTTATTTGCATATCTGAAGAGCTCTTTGCTGTTTCTGAAATTTGGCGCTGACTCTTGTAGAATACGCAGCCGAGTCGAAGCTTTCTGAAGGCGAAAGGCAAGATGCGGGCTTGGATCCGATTTCACGAGAGCCTCCAGTTTTTGGACATAAAGCCGTAGTTGATTTTGCGCTGAGTGAGGATGCCCTTTTGGTATGAACTCTTCTGTGATTTGCAACTCTGCATTGTAGATTTGTGTGCAATAAATCTACGCGTACGACTTTCCGAACTCAATGTTTGTTAAACTCAAACGTTCACCACTAGACCGGAAGTTCTTCAGTTCGTTTGAATATTAGAAAATAGACAATGAGACAGAATTATGAAGCTATGTTAATCAGGATTAATTTTTGAGCTACGCAGCAACACTAACCATATAACTATAAACTTGCTTGATCCTCATAATCCATTGGTAATTACTTTTCTCGCTAAACAAATGGATATCAAAGTGGGCACCGTGAAAATTGGCATTTTCTCGAGTTCTCCAATTGCTGACCTTGAATCGTTGTCATTAACGTTATTCTATTTAAGTCAGTATTTTAGTCCAGCTTAGTTGGCGTGATCCAAACAAAAATTCGCGTGTCTCCACATACCAGACCATACCGCAACATTCGCTTGAGAAGTGCTTATACATGTGTATACGTATATATATATATATATATATATATATAGGAACAACAACATTTTTTATAATAATTGGCAAATTTTACGACATTCTGGTCTTATGAAGGCTAAATTCTGTGGTTGATGCAAACAAAGATGTTGAGAGGAGGAGCTGAGGGAGAATTTGAATACCGTCGTCCGCCGCACATGTTTGCGGTCAGCGTAACGGTCGCTCACTTATATAATACTATTAGTATAATATTGGTACTTAAAAGTACTATAGTTGAAGCCTTAAACAACTGTTGCACAACTCATCAACGTCGTCCACTCGACCAATCGTTTGGGTGTGTCAACAGGCACCTCATTTAGGCTGACGGTTCACTCTCTCTATATCGCTCTTCACATCTCTCCGTACGAGGCACTTCGTAATTAATATGCGAATGTAATATAGGACCGTCTCATCTGGCTACTTCGATGGGGCCATTCTAACTTTAACTATCAATTAAAAAAACAACAAGTTTCATATATTAATAACAGCGCTAGACTAATGTCGCTTGAAGTGTATAGAATATATATATCCTCGCCATTCACTCGCTGTGAAACAGAGAGGTAATGCCATCCCCTCCCACGGGACCATTCAGACCATCGCCTCGGCCAGACACCTTGACCCCAACTAATTCTCTAATTATTGTATGTTTGAAGTTGTATATATATATATATATATATATGGTGGTGTCGATTGTGGGATGCATTTAGATTCGATTCGGCGATATTAGAAATGGGTCCCTGTTTTTCCCTTCATTTCATTCACGACGTCTAACTGACAACACCTTTACGAATCTTTATGCGTTTTATTTATTTAACTTCCCCCCAATGGCGTGAATCCACTTAATCAGTATGTCTTCAGAGTCTTCCAGAACTTTATTAGTGTCCACCTATGTGGCCTAATTGACTTTTATGAAGCACATATGGAATTTGTTGTATTGGGCTGCTGAAACACTAGAGAACGGACTCAGATCAAAGAATCATATTGATCACAGGACCAACAACATCTATCTTACGTTGAATTCGAATTCGTGTTCACTTGGTAGTCAGTTATGATCAGCTTAGTACACTCGTATCTTTGAAGTGTAAGCCGAGCCGCGTAAATTGTTTTTTTTTAATTCATTGTACACAGTCGAATTCCATGAAAAATTTGAACAGTGCAGGAGCATCAATGTCGATTTGTTGATCGCTTTTGTTTATATCCCAATAAACTTGGATTACGCGAAACGTCCTATTTGCATAGTTGATAGCTTGGTGAAGTATTTATTAGCATGTGCGCTACCAAGTTGTGCTAGAATACAATTACAGGGTTTGGGTAATTGTTGCGCCCAGTTCGAATCAGCAGCACAACCATGAATCTGTCTCACCAGGAGCGACAGCAGCTAATGCTCATTGAGAGCATCCGAAACGCGTGGCACCACCTGTTTATCAAAAATATAAACAGGGATGAAATCTTTGCGCGAATGACCTTATACCAAATCATGCCAAAATCGAATAAAAGCAACTATTAGGGCATATCATGCGAACTGTCTGCTTTTTAAATGCCAATAACTTTTGAGCTAAATGAGTTAGAACAAAGATCTTTTATTATGAGTTAGAGGTACACACCAGCGCTCTGGGTTTTGAGATAGCCAAATACTTACCATTCGCATTTCCATTTATAATTTAGTTGTCTATTGCTATTGTGAGTAAGTCGACGTTTGCACATGGAACCCCATCTATTGCCCCTTTTAATGCATGGAAACAACCATAATCACATGGGCTTAAATCAGGACAATATGGGGGTTAAAGCAATCGCTCAATATTGTTCTCCTCCATCCAGGCCGTAATTTCAGCAGTGCGGTGAGGTCTTGTATTGTCGTCGAATAACCACACTCAATTGTTGATGGATTTCAGGTGGAGGGTGTCCTTGGAGAAACAAAAACTTGATGATTTCCCGTTGATTTTTGGGGGAATTTGAACTTTTTGCTGCAGTGTCCATCTTTCTGATCGTATCGAAACCACTAGTGTTCGAAAGGAAGCCACGTTCCTGCCGCGCGCCCACTTCGAGTATGAACGCATTGTGTCGCGTAGTTCGGACTGTGCGCCATTCGAAAGGCGGGGAATTCGCACGATATGTCCTAATAGTAATACAGTATAAGAATACAGCAATTGAAGGAAATGCGATAACGAATCGATCGATAACAACAACCAGGCCATTTCTACTGGCTTTGTTACTATTCAATATTTAACTATCGCAAGATCAACATCATGACACAAGCTCAACGGGAAGAGGGAAAGTTTTGTTGGCTAAAACTCGTCCATGATGCTAAAAATTTATTTTTCTTGTTATTATAATATATACTGCAACCGTTAGCACGAAATTGTAGATTTCTTTTAGAGTTATTTGGGGATTTTTTTTCTTTGTAACAGGTTGAATTCAAAACTCGTGAACACAGGCCCTTGGTTAGGTGTTCCTACTCACCAAAAGCCGTGGAAATCTTAAGATTTTGGGAATGGTTTGGGTCTAAATTGCGATTACTTCAAACAAGGCTTCCAGGGTGGGGAGCTCATAACGATGATCTCAGTCGTCCACCTCATCCGGCCTATCCTCTTTTCGACTTCGCCATCTGCAAAGATGTGTCCAATCTCATGCAGGGCTGGGCTCACGCACTTCCTGTAAAAACGGGAGACTGTGAGAGAGCAGACTTGTTGATTATCCGGACGACGACGACGACTCTCGCATCCTTAAGCGCACGGGCTCGTAACCACGGCTTCCGCTAACCGCCGTGCAATAATCTGGCAAGCCATGCTCTTTATAGCCCATCCTTTTCTTGAATGGATTACCTGCGTCAGGTTCGCACCTCTGTCCCATTGTTCCTTTGCTTCGCAGAAATAGGTACATCACAAAGCCCTGGAGCCCTTCGTTCATCGCTATTATCTATTGGTCACCATGCCTACTCCTTTTGTCATTAAAGGAACTAGAGTCTGGTTGTTGGGTCGTGTTCTGCATCCGTCTCGCAGTGTGCGCAACTAACCTACGGGGCCTTTGTAAAGCATAGGGTGCATACTGGCTTCCTTTAAGGCCACTGTGCAGATCCAGACCGATTGCCCAAAATAGATTGTTGATTCGGTAATAGCCACAAACAGTCGCTTTCTCCCCTCCTTCTAGATGTATATGTTCGGCATGATCTTGATGAGCTCTGCTGCTGCGTTTGGGGCCTTGGCTGCTGTAGTTTTGACGTGGAGAATTCGACCAAGGTGTATTCCAACGTATGTGTTTGTGTTAATGATTTTATTGATTCTTATCGACAACCGAGAGCCTAACATGGGCACCTGCGAAATCATCGCTGTCTGTTTCTATCTCACGTTATCGCTATGTATTTCTCTGTCGTTTGGGTTGTCGGACGCTAGACGAGTTAGATATAATATAATATTTTATATTGTTTCCTGCGCGAAGAGCTCGAAGGATAATTTGCCACTGTTTGCCGCTGTTAAAAGCTGAGATCTAGTTAGCACAGTGTAAGCATTAGATTTAACCTGATTCATACTCAGGTTAAGCTAACCACTTGATGATAGCAGGTGATTCTGCTTGTTTTTATTAATACAACTATGATATCTCGCGGGCATATTAGCTTCGTAGCAGCAGCGCTAACCACAATCGCATTAGGACCTTATGTCGCGCCACCTCTTTCTATCTGCATCAGATGAGCTGACTTCGACAAATACCGATCCGGTTTAACCAAAGCCTGTCTGTCATCCTATGCGGTCTACATAAACCGAGCCGGGTGATCGGTGGTAAGGGCTTCAGTGGTGGTGGTGGCATTTCAATGGCATCAAAGGAAGTAAAGCGGAGGGCTCAGGTTGGGTAACTAATTCAATTGTCTCTGTATTCATGTGAGCCACTTTGTATAATTACCACGGGACAGCCGACAGCAGCAGCGATGGCGACGACGATGACGAAGGAGAAATTGCTATCGAGTTTAGCTTCATAATTGTACTGTATTGTAGTTGCATATCTATAGCAATATATAGGCGTTTTATTCAAACATACAGCAGTTAGGAATTATTTCTAGGGATTATGGGGGGTAGTGGGGGGGGGGGGAGGCTGAGGTCGACAATGTCCCAAGGAAGGCGATGGCATTGCCCCTTTGCACAGCGAGGGACAGGCGCTGCAGAAGGAAAGAACCTGCGCGCTTGTCCCCGGTGGCGCGGATAAACCTATGGTAGACCCACATATATGCTAACCTGGTTGAGTGGACTTTTGACAGTTGCTTGGCCCGCATGAATAACGATTGTCTCTTTGTACAATAGAAAGTTATTAACGTGGCTCTCAATGGCGTATATCGAAATTTTCTCCATCTGTATCCGATGCGTTTGCTGGATTTTTTCGATTAAAATTGATTCATGCATAATCAATTTAGTTTTCGCGATCTGCCTGAGTCCGACTCATTGGCCAAACTATGATCTGAATCACCGTTTTTAGATACAGCATCAGCACTTAATTACGAAACAGCTTCTACTACGGACGTAATAGATTTATATATATATATATGATGCGTGAGGCTAGCAGGAATTTTAGGCCTGCTCGTGTTACAGTCGTAGCCGTTATATTAGAGTAGTAGCTTCGTCTCTCCCGCATAACAGTGTTTCACTGGATGCCCTATTACGCATCACCAGCCGATTGTAAGCATCAGGCAGCCGCGCAGAGACCGGCTTGCCCACGTCAAAACGAGGCGCCAACCGAGTTGTTCACATGACTATAAACCTGTCACCAATCGATCGTTCGAACGCATCTGCAAGAGCAGTCTCTTGTATGGTTCAATTCGCATTATTGCTTTATGGCGAAGCTGTTTTGCCGTGTCCCGCCAGAGGGATCTGAATCGCTCGAGCCCTTCTTCTGCTTATACGAAAGACAGTGACGAGTCGTTCGAATAGTTTGTCAGTGCGATCATTGGGGTATCTCTTTGACGAGGTGGCACCGGAGCTAAAGTTTAAGGCATATGTGGCGAACGTCAGGCAGACGGCGAAATCCGTCCATTTGGTGAATTGTGTCATAGTGCCAAGGGTCATGTCATATGCGGAGCTGATCTGTGTTGTCCGGAACTACACGCCCAAGAAGCCAGCCGGGTCGGATATTCGCGTTATTCACAGTTTGTGATCAGGACCCTTGAGATCTGGCGAGAACCGTTTAAGGCCCGAATTTTTTTCGGTTGCTTGAATCTGGGCTCGAGCTCACGCGTACTTTAGTAACTGCTGTGTCTGTTTGCTAACAAAGTAATATAAACCAACGAAACTGGGACTTTCCTGACATCTGTGAAAACTGCGACCTGTCGCTCCTAAAAGGTACAACGCGGCGAACGCCCAAAATCGGTGTCGATGACATAAGCGTTCGCCGTAGACACCAGGGCCTTGAATCAGTGTGAGCACCCCTACGGCGGAATGTGGTAAAGGTTGCGGTAGTAAGACTAAGGTCTTATACGGAGAGTGTCCATCCAAGACTCATAGTTAGACAGGTAGACCTAGCACCCGCAGAGAAGTGCGTTACAACAAACGCGGCAGCATTATGGGCTGCTGCGCCATGAGGGCGTCCCGTTGTATAAGTGTGACCAAAATGAAGTGGATAACGAATGGAAGTATATTGTAGTAGATTTATGTTGGGAATATACTACTGTTGTTGATAGTACATTTTTAACTCGTTTACAGTGCATTGTAAGATTTACACTTTCATGTAATAATATTAACCATTTTCTTGTGTATATTTCATTATTAAGTGGCGGGTTTGTTTTCAGCTATGTATCAACGAGGTCCCAGTCAAATACGTGATAATCGTTTGTAAAACGCCAAAGAGTGTGGTTACTTCTAGTTTTCAATGTGTCGAACCTTGGGGGTCCGAAATTTACTCTAAACAATGTGACATTTCAATAGTTGGTTACACTCAGCAAGATATAGACACAGGGTACAACACAGTGACCTACTAGAATGTCGTCACAGCAGAGGCTAGGCTGAGACATTTAAGTGTTCTTTCGATCTCGCTATCCAACTCAAATGTTTCATCTACTACTCGCGATCTATCGATGAACGGACCCAGCCTTAGTGAGTACAGCTGTTCAACTCGCGACAAAGATTCTAATCCAAATCGATTCTCCAGAGCAGAGTCAGACGACGCTAACTTAATGACATCACTGGGATCTACAATGACCTTGTCGTGCCATTCATTACCAACACGCTAGTAACAACCCGAACGATCAGCAACTAATGGCGATTTTTTTCTTCGTCGAAATCGGCTATAGTTAGAATCCGAGGAGGAATGGATCAAACTCGCCTTATATATTTTAGCTGAATAGTACATGTTGTTTCCTTTTGTATAAGTCAATGCAATTATTTAATGTGGCTCGTATTTTTTATATTCGCCCAACGAAAAAAACATTTGTCTACGCCTTTCCCGATTTAAATAGTAAGAGAGTTAGTCGTTTAAATTGTTTCAACAGCCATGAGTCGATATAAACATCAATCGCCGTGTAGTATTACCTCTGAGTAAACGGTTTCAGTTCTGGGGGAAGCACACGTGTGCTTCATATTTATGTAATAGTAAAATGACCTGCGGGCGTTGCCCCGCGACCTGTATTTTCCCGCAGGTTCGATCAATTGTGAATCTCGTCCCATGACTATCGGAAACTATAGTGGTGCGGAAGTAGAGCTACTGCTCAGTTGAACGTGACCCGTCCTAGGTATCGTGTAACCCCGCTGTATGGATCCAGTTCTCCGACTGGAATCGATAATAACAGTTATCCCATAACATATTCACAATTGCATTGTTCTCCCATTGCAAGTAGCCCTGCACGCAGTTTGAATCACCGAAATATTATTACATTAATCCTAAATGGTGCAAATAGCAGGACTAGGAGGGCGTGACTCAGTTGAGCTGGATAACATTGATATAGTACAATTGATCAATTGGAGTGGAATCGAATCGTCTGTTTGACACTGGGACAATAATTCAGTTATACAATCTTAAAGGTAAATGGTTGTCTGTGTTTATATTTGGGCGCAGAAATACTGATAGCGTACGAATAGTCCTCTATTCGAGCTAAATACAACTGGAGGGAAAATATGCAGGGGGAAGCCGTAGTTAAAAAAAGTTATCAGCTTATTATGAAAAATGGAACTGTATCAAAATCCATGTAAAATTCGATAAAAAACACTCGACAAAGACGCTACGTGTTTCACAAGGAAACAACCAGACAATTAGATATCGAGCTTCAGTATTGTATAATAGATATAAAAATAAGGTCACACAAATTCTAGACCGTCATGTTCTGTTTTGTTTAGATAATTCTGATCTGTTTATATCTATCCACACAACAAAATAAAGAAGAATATTTATTCACAGTGTAATTGCAGGCTGTGACATTACTAAGTTAGAGAATTGTCGTCTATATTATTTGCGTGATTTTACGTCTACTGTACGAATGTTGCCACTTGTTGTAAACTTAATTTATATATTGCGTACAAGTTTAGTTTGTGTATAAAGTTTGATGCCGATCTTGTACGAGCTTACGTGTGATAAAACCTAGGTGTGTCATTACGAGTCACCTCAATAATAATTGTCATAAAAATTTGGGAAGGTGAAACTGAGCTATGTAATAACTCTGCACATGAGTTAATATCAAATATTCCGTTATCCGATAATTAATATCTCCGATATGTCCCTCATACGTTGTCTTGCGGAGCTATGTATATTGGAAGGTGGTGCTAGCTTTACCAACAGAGTATAATTTTCCGTTTAAGATGAAACAGAAAGTCCCTTCTTTCCCGAACAGACGGGACAGATTCTCTCCCGTTGCTGCTGTCGAAACAATTGCACTTTCCGACATTTCCGCATGTATTTCAATTGATGTTGGCATTATTGCACGGGAAGTCAACACTTCAGGCTCTTTGCTAGAAAAAAAACACCATCAAGACTCAGCTGACGGAACGGAACGTGTTTTTGCTAGAATTTCGTAGAGGTACCCACGACCTTGTCCAGTTTCAGAAATTAAGTTTAGTGACTTGTTCTAATTTCTAAAAGAACGATTCGATTTTTGCTCCTGGATTTTTGCCTTTTGTTTTTCTTTGAAATGAATCCTCATTGAGTAAAAAGTAAACAGGGTCAAATTAGTGTTGATAGTCAAACGTTGCATGTTAGTTTGTACCATTAGTGTCTGTTCAGTAGGGTAACTACTACTTGACGCGCACCAGGATGGCATTGTTATTCCTCATCTTACGTTTAGTTTAACTATTGCAATAGTATATAAATGCTATTTAGGCCGCCGTAGGTCTACTTTACGAAGTGGTTGTCAAAAAGGTGAATAAACGAACCGCTTTGCGACATCGGAACAAAAACATTAGGAGAAGTGGATTTGGTCAAATGTGAAAAGGAAAGTAGCATAATCACCCCCCCCCCATTTATTTATTTGAGTCGATGGCACCAACTAACAGCTGCAACAACAGAACCACAAGAGAGCTAGACAGATTAATCTAATCCGTTCTCCTTAACCTTTCTGCTCGAATAGTGTTGAAACTTTTCCATCATCTATTACGACTCTAGTTTAATAGATTCATTTTAATTTATTTCTAGGTATTGAGTCGACAGACTTCAAGTGTAAGAGGTGTCGTAACATATTATGTTCAGTTAAACTTTGGCAGCTGTGTATTATTATGGGAACACAACTTTCCGAGTGAGGCCACAGAAGTTCGCTGGGTACATAAGCCTAGTGAGAGCACGGCCCGCTGGAGACAGGAGAGCCTGTTTGGCAATCCAGATGATCCACACACACTCTCCCTATCTCAGCAGCCCTCATGGCAGCCGAGACAGTTAAGGCAGCATTAGGCGTAACGACAACACCGCGAACACACCTGAAATGTCACCCCTTCCCACATTTCGAAGGCAACTTTTCAAAGCTTGATAAAGACCTAACCGAGGCATCATTAGGCACCTGATTTCATTCATCTCGGCTATAGTCAGACCCGAGTGTAACAAATGGAGAACTGCAGGACGGAAACGGCTAAGGAAGTCGGCTTATGTCGACCGACCGAGTGATCACACAACTGAACAGCGTCGGTATCAGCCCACAGAAGTTGGTTAGGGTTAATTGTTGCGTTTTGGCATCGCAGAGTGCTGAACTGAACAATGCCAATGCGAATGAACCGTAATGAACGGCAGCTATTTTTAACTGGACACTGGATCAGATAGAATGGCACCCGGTCAACGTTACTGGTTGTTTCATAATAACTTTGGTCTCCTCGTCACAAAGCCAGGTCATTAATTATCAGTCAGTGCTGAAGGAATTACATTTTCCGAAGCTTAGGGGATTCATCTTGCTTGTCAGTCGATCGAAGCGACCGACGGTTCCGATTTGCTTGACAGTATCGAGCCATGAACCTAAATGATCAGCATCACCGATACGAACCCATGAACATCATGGTATCTGTACCTTGGAGTTTTTAAATTTTTAAAACAAAAATAATTTTCGTTGTAAAAACGTGCTTAAGGTGGTTACAACGTTTGTCGCGTCGAATATATTAGAAGGAACATCAAAAAGATGAATTAAACACAGCCATATTGAACCTATGCATAATTGTTTATGAATTTAAACAAACAGTGAAAACAGACAGTGCTTCATTTTGTTTTAACCACCAGTCCTAAAAACTTTGTCGATTCGCTTTAGTGCCATTGTGCACTGAGTAGTGTTCGCTGCTATATACGACAATTAGAATGAGTGCTCATTCAAGTGAATGTATAGAGTATTCGGGTGAGCTAAAAGTACATATAGAGTGATTGGTAAACAATGTCAACAATTAGAAGCATTGTATTTATTTTCGGTTACATGTAAGTTGCACATGTCCGTGCTGAGATGGCGGAGAACAATGAATCTGTTTGAATTCGACTCAACGAAACGGTCACGACAGAGCTTTTGTTGTTGAAGATGTACGACAACAACGTCATGGCATGGCAGATGCGTAACATTGCCCAACATCCGCGGCAGAAAAGATATCTGACGAGGCCAACCAGGCCACGCCCACAGATCGGGGATTTTTCTAGGAACATGGTGGGGGGGTCCGGAGCGAGTTCCGGGGCCAGAGGAGCCGGAAAAGGGAACGAGGTCAACAGAGGGAATTTTCCAAGGCCGTCTGACGTAATCCGACCGAGATGTGCTACTTGGCAATTGCTTGCCTTTGACTCGCAACTGAGATGGACTGACGCAATACGAAAAGGACGAATCAACAGCGAGAGAGTGGCAGAGTTCTGCAATGGATCGACCATTAGCTCCAAAAGAACTAATGTGGACGGTGAGAACAGATAACAGGACTGTGATTATTTCCGTTTGATTGGCTGGCTGGCTGGTTATCTAGCTTCGTATTTAATTTTGTATAATATAGATTTGATACGATTTCATCGAACACCACCGATAACAGTCCAATGAGAAACTTTCGATCTGAGCCGAATATGCCGACAAGCGCAACTACTATTAAACAGGAACAAATATGATCCTTATTATTATTATTATGTTACAGCCAGGAGCTTTACTATCAGAACCTTCTGCTGAGAAGTTGCGGAGGTGAGCTATCTGGTGGAGCTTTGAGCCTCGCTGTATTTGTACACTAAGCTCGACTAAATTCGACATATTCCAAAACATGTTTCAAATACACACGCACACACCATGCACTACAAGTGACATTAGTGGCGAATATTTTGAGCCGAGAGTTTGTTTACGAAGATATTTGGTTACGAAGATGTTCGACTGATATCCCGAACTGGGTTTCAACATCACAACACACTCCGAATGGCGAATACGTATTTCGCGCAATCTCTAGTTAGATCCTACTGAGGGATTTAATTTCTTCCACTAAATATTATTTCCTTCTCGCAACCATTGATTCAGATGAACTTTCTGGGGTCATTGATATTTCGTTATTGTGGTGGACCTACAACGCAAAAGTGAATGACTTCTGCTTTGACCTAACTGTAGGTTGCACAAGACCTTCCGTTCAGCTCGCTGTTTAGTCATCGTCCAATCGCCATCTGCAATTCCGTCTGTCGGCATTTTGGGGGCTTCACTTCGCTTCTCGGGCCCCCGTTATGTCGGGCCATATGTTTCCTTGGGGTTATTGATACCTCCGATGGCTGTGTTACCATATCAGTATCGGTTTATAGTAACAACAGTTTATTGAGTGGTCACTCGTGATGGTGGAAAGGGAGTTCAACGGGAAACGGTAGAAAAAGGAAGCCCTGCAGAACCTCTATAGACGACAGTCTGTGTTATGACAATGCCTAGAGGGGGGAACCTCGCTTACAAGTTGTGGGTACACACTACTCGAGCAAGATACTGAACGCAACTAACTCAGTCGACTTGTCAACTTGATTTAGGAGGTCGCAATGGTTACTTTATATGGCTAAATAGGTTATTATTGCTGTACAGATAGCTTTTACAAGGGTCATACTTATAACCATTTCGTAATGCCCATTGCGTCTCATTTAGTCTCAAATCGGTGAAATGTATGCGCTAGCTATACTGTTGCACTTGCACTAGTGTATGTAAGCGAGAAATACTTTTCTATGTATGCTCCGCTTTATCGGTCTGAGTAGTGACTTCCTCCAGACGGCTTTTCGTTCAGTTCCACTGGGTTCTACTGTCCCGACGATCCTGTGGCAGTTCGGGTTATCATCTAGAGTTGCCTGTTGTTGTTGTTCCGTTTTATATGTCGGTGGCAAATAACAGAGAGCCGTTCAAGAAAATAGCAGATATCTGCGAAGGCCCTTGCCATCGGATAACTGATCTATCTTTACCGAAACGAAGCAGTGACGTTTCTGCGGGACGAAATATTCACATGTGATACGTCCCTCCCCCCCCACGCCCTTCGTATTCATCGATGTACGTGAAAGCTGTTCTACGTATCGTGTGACACTCATTCAAATTATATCCGACATAGATGATAATATATAAACTCGGCGTTTCGAAGCGTGTCAAATATCGGATATGTTGCTGCATCGGGCGGGAAAATAAATTTCGTTTGTCGCCAGTTAATAGGCACTGTGTGGGCACCTCTGGTATCCGCCGGATCCTCATGTACATGAAGATCCGAGCCGGCAGGGCATGAGGCTTAAGTAGCAAGATATGCTTTGCATATGTTTAGAGGTCTCCGCGGAACCAATATTCAACTTCGGGGGTCGAATCTCGTACTCCTTGGACTTAACAATTATCCAGTGGCGACATTTCATTATTATCATTTCATCGTCCTCCATCAACAGAAAAATCCTAATGTACCCCGTTATCGATTGATTGATAACGAAATTAGATTGATATTGAGATTATCTGCCTAATCTTTGATATCCCTATCGTTTTATACGCTTGACTTATAATTAAATTTACATCTACTCTGCGATTACAGCGATTTAAAGAATTAACCGCTCCAGTACCTTTTTTATGATAGGTGGGTTTATTATTGTACCTGTTATCACAGTTCTTGCCTGAATCAACAAAATGCTGACTAAGCGTAGTTCTAGACATAACGGATACGGGCTGGTGGCCAGACGCCAAACCAAAACAAATCAACATTCTCAACATTTGCTCACCGTGCATCAAGGTTTGATCATTGGATTATGATTGCACTCCTACCAGTAGCATATTCGAATTAATCCTCATAGCGACAGGGGTGACGGGCGCTTTGTGGGGAATATCAATGCTGAGAGGTTTGAGCTCCCGCAACGATAGAGCAATGTTCTCGAGAATCAATTTCCAAACAGTTCTTAGTTCTGTTGTAATAGATTCTAGCGCTATTTATTTTAAGTGTACACTTAAGTGCGAACTCTCAAACGCGATTTCTATTTATTGTCCAAGAGATTTTGCTGTATGGAAAAATGTGATTCTCTTTTGCATATAGAATACAAACTCTCCCTTATTCAGGTTTACAGGTTTAGAAATAAGCTATGAACGCAACTGGCGCGGAATCTGCCAGTATATACGCAGAAGAAAGAAGGACTAAGGCAGGAACTCTGCAGAGACTCAGACGGCTAACTGAAGAGTTATGGAGAACTTGGGGTTTGATAAGCAGACGCTGATCCAGCGGATGGTGCGTTTATCCACCCGTAAGAAACCTGTCGAGCTTCTCGATGAGCAGCATTTGGTAAACTCGATGAAAAGCACGGGATAAGTCGTAGTAAATGCAATGAAAGTCTCGCGGCGGTTCAGATAGCAGCCCCTGTCATGGACTATGGATGTGACGATGATTTCGGACGATATCGCCCTATGGAACAATTCGGCCGTTCCCGTTGACATAATATATTCTGACTTCAAAGGTACATTTGAAACTATGCCTCATGTACTGCTGTTATCGGTTCAAATTGCAGCTATATACTCGAGGAACGGACATTCAACAAACTGAATATAGTGAAGGACTTGTGAGTACGCTTGTCTCAGTCAATCTAGACCTCGCCTGAAGATTAGAATTCAAACGCGGAGTAGGACGATGAATAGGGAATTATCTCGATATAAAATAGAATGAAAGCCAGGGATGTTAAACAGCTAAGCCGAATAATAAAGAACGATGAAAGTTTCGAAAGGATGTTCGACCTGACAGGAACCAGCTCAAGGAGAGGCTTTGCACTAAATTATGACGAATCGCTAGCGATATCAACTCTTAAAATGTGGTATATACATTTATTAATAAGAATAATAATAAAGAGATAATTCTCCAATGTGAGCTGTATGTAAGTCGAGTGACCCGCCGACAGCCGTGTTAGTTTTTGTCGTTTAACCCGCGCGTTTCGAGGAAGAGACAGGCCATGCTATCCCGTGCTACCGGCCTATGATAGTTCTCGATCAGATGCATGTCCTCATTTTTTAAATACGGGCGTACCTTTTTTTTTATAAACGACGTTCGTGGGCTCATTTGTACACGATCAAATTGTAAGCTCAGGTCAGCTGGCCTCCCCCATCGTCTCCTATTGGTCTTTCCTATGAAAGTTTCCAAATGCGTTGAGAACAGCAAACCTTATGTTCTTGGAAACCATACACTCACCGCTTGGTGGATGTCGAATTCTAATCATTTAGTGGGGTCGTCACTTACCGCTATGGAGCTGCATTGGTTTCGAAAGTAGCAGCTCCGTCTACTGCATAGGAGTTCACGTTCCTAATTAAATTCTTTGATTTCTAATACTTCGTTGAAAAGGCCGAAATTCTAAAATAGTTGCATATTGACGATAAGGATTTCTCAGTAGCTACCATTACTTTGACAGACAACGCAATAATTCCGAGTATAAATTGAAAAATAGTTAGCTAACACTATCCATAGGGGTGTGCTCATCCGGGAAATAGAAAACGACACGTGTTGAGCAAGGCGATCATTGAACCGTAAGAAAATACCGTCGATGTCAGAGCCTTTCTTCTTATCTGAGACTATACACACACACACACACACACATATTTGGAGTTAGCCACCAACTGCTGTTGCAGTTGCCCGATAAGTAGCTCCCGCCTAGATCATATATAAGTAGAGTGCAATTATGATATTCATCTATAGGATCGATTCTTTCAATAACTTGTGATAATAAATATTATAATTGCAGTTCAGTTAGCGGATGCCAGTGAGAGTGATTTTATCTTTGTGCACCTCTTTTTGGGATGCCGTTTGTTAAAGCGATGAATTCAGAGCGCCATAGGAATAAATGATATTGTGATTATTAGTATATTACATAATATTTATTTATAAATTATGTGATGTATTATTAATAGTCAAATATTTTCCGCATCCATTTCAGACTTCCACGAGGGCCTGATCGTGCTTCTCCACCGTGTCCACACATTGTGCACCGATTATTCACCCTGGCGGGTCATGGAGTTATCGTAACTATATGAAGATTTTGCGAAGAATTTGTTTTGCGATGTACTGGGCCCTTTGAGCTCGCTGACGGATCTTGCACCGTCCTGAATATGTCTCGCAATGATCCCGAATTCATTGGGAATCCTCCCAGACTACCAAGTGAACACGGTATCGAACATAACAGTCCAGAACTCCATTTAGAAGATGCATCTCATCAGATCTGTAACGAAACGCAAGTTATCGAAAGTCGACACTATTGCCAAAGTCAACGCTACTGCAGGATTCTCTTCGGCCGTCATAGAAACCTTACAAGACAACAAGCCGTATAATTGGCAATTCACAATGGAACAATGTATTGTTGACCGACTAGGAGGAAGGTGTTGTCATTTTCGGGACGAAACGTGTTCACCAATGGCTGAACCACGCGACAATTTGCTCGTGAAGTCTCGAACAACACATCGCTTCATAACAATGGACTCACCATCAGTGAATGTACCCCAACGTGAACGAGTACGAAATCAACAAAGACGGATAAGGACACGATGGCGTTCTAGTCTAGCATTGAACTACTACTACTACTATCTTATTCATTCCGTGTGTGTTTGGCTAGCACTCTGGGGCGCCGTGTTAGGTTCGCCGGGGCTCGTAGGGGCGGCGGCCGTCGTTCATGATCAGGAAAACAAAGCTAATCTCGACGTGGTCACACAAATGGGAGATTCGCCTCTGGTGAGTATTTAGTTATATGTTATTTATACATACAGTTTTATATAAATATCTATATAGTTAGTCGCCTAATAAGAGTTCCCGCGTATTTCCGCGTTCCCGAGTACTTGTATATATATATATATATATATATGACGATTGTATACATATTCTTTCTATACTTCAAAAAATTACGCACTCAGGACTCATTTAGCACTCAGGACCAAATCAGCATCAGCGGCAAAGAATTAATGACCCAGACATGAAAAAAAAAATATATATATATTTTTTTTTTGGAAGTGTAGAAAGAATATGTATACAATCGTCATAGGTAACTATTTGTTTCAGTTGATACGTTGTGGTATTGATCAATCGATTTTTCACTGTTTGGTGTCCTATACATTTATATAGGAGGATGCTCATTGTTCTTGTTGTTAAAAGTCTTGAAACGCTGGAGGGATTTTAAGCGATGTTTGCCGTACCCCTAAGTAACTTTTCTGGGTTATTTTCTTTCTTTTTGTCTGAAAGAAAGTTTGGTTGCTATTATTAGCTTGCTGCATAAAGATCGGCAATTAGAATATCTAATTCCATTAACCCGTATTGAAAAACATAACGAATGATTTAAAAAAGGTCCTTTTTGAAATTCTTAATTTTCGCCAGTCTCCCATAGGGTTCCGCAACCCTGTATACTATACTTATTGAAGCGTCGATCAAAGTCGTTCTCGAATCAAATATTATAATAAGTTATGGTTCTTGGAATCGATACGGTTCGGACCAGGGGCATACAAATTTTGTGAGATGTCATGCTAAACAGAATGAATAGAGTCCTCCATTCGAGAGAGGCACTTCGCAATCGATGCGGATCTGTCATATGAGCTGAGAAATAACTCAATTGTGAACTACAAATGAGCATTTCACGCCTCAAATTTTAGTTGTTTTTTTGCAACCGAGCATTGGCTGATATCAACGGTCCCATGAACTGCCGTCTCCACCCTTGTATTTCGAGTGCGTGTAAATCTAGTCACGTATATCTACCTGAGACTCTTGTGCCCCAAACTTAATTCCACCTCGGGGCAACCTCGGGGATGTGGACAAGCTCAAGGGGGGTTGAGGGCGTTTCTTCATTTCTATTTCTAGGCTAAATCATTATAGCTGACGTTCATATTCGAAACGTGTATATGGTATAATTATAATGATGCTAATATAGACAAGTTTGATTGCTGTTTCATGTATTAGATTTAAGTACCACTACAAATGTACGCCTAATCACGGTCACTTTTAGGGACAAATATAATACTTAAATTCGTATGTAGATACATACATGTATACAAAATCTGCTTCCAATTTTCTACTAAACTGAGACGCACGGTTGGTGTTTTGAAAGTTTTTAAGGGGGGTTGTATTTGATGTTATAAGGAGTAAAATTCACATGGACATGTCACATTTGACTTTTTTACGAAGTCCTATACAAAGCCATACATATAAAGAGTTGTTCTTTTGTGAAGGTGATTTGTGGGACCGATGTTCAGAGACTATCGTTGTGCGAATTAACCGCGAGCAAGTCACTTATTCTGTTTGAGTCTGTTTGCGACGAAAACTCCGGCTGGCGCTCGTGGTAGATCATCTTTTATACCGCTGCCACACCCAGCACAATCTGTTGAAGTCGGCGATGGGCCAGAGAAGTATTAGTAATTTTATTCTTCGAGAGGTATATTACACTTCGTTCTGCAGACATCGTCTTATTTAGACTTATCGCAATACAAGGACAATTAAGTGGGTGCTTAATTTGAAAGCAGCGACACCCAGGTTACAACAATCGCTCAAAGCCAATTATGCTTGGTATATAAGAATAATTATTGGACATGAGCTAGCACTATGTATTTAGCTCATCTAGCGCATTATGCTTAGGCAGGGCAATTTGGCCTTTCAAGATACGCTGGTGACCTTTGCTTATCGTCTGAACTCACACTTCGAAAGCCACTTTCGTTTAGCTAACAACGTTTCGCTAGTGAAGATCACAGAACAGCACAATTGGTACGTTCATGAATATCATTCTATTGATCGTATTCGAATGGAAGGCCATTAATCGTCCCTCAGATTCTATGGGTTTACAGTTAAAAGGATGAATGCACATGCCGCTATCGTGTACATCTTTGTTCAACCAAGAAACAAGCACAGGTCTCTGTCAATAATCGGTGTGCAGATGAGCGCTGACAACATTAACGCGCGACCACATCCATACGACGTTCCGCAGAACGGCAGCGACATTGATAAACGCTTTGTTGCCATCGCAAAGCTTACCTTGAGCAAACAAGCAACTGTTCATGGCATGGGGTACCGGTAAATAGACTGAACAAAGCGGGAGGGATTTTCGTTAATTTGTTGCACTTGAGAGTCAAACTGATCAGCATCAACCTTGTTTTTGTTGGATTTTTAAGGGCATTTATCTATGCGGAGTCCATCAATTTCGAACAAAGAGAGCGATTTTTTAACGTGTGAGTTATGACGGTTGACTAAATTTGGGCTGGCCCTGACACTTCTTGAGTCCTAAATGCACCGGTGGACAGGCGTGGAACTCAGGTCACTCGTTAGCTAAGCTCGTTTCAGTTCTACAAGCAAATAGAAAAATTGCCAGACAGTGTCATCATGCACAGTAGTAATGAAATGACAACGCACCTCAACATCGACAATTATTGAACGGTTTGCATTCTTTTTTTAGATTCTCTTATAGTTTGCGCAAAGGGCTACATGTTTGAAGACCGCACTGCGATGGCTTATATTCGCCGTCTGACTAGTTTCAAGAGGTTGTGGACTTCATGTATAATGCTTGGCATAATTAAGGAATTATAGCTCACAATAGCTACGATAGCTTTTATGTTCCAAATCTCCGTTTCGTAATAATTAACGCAATGTATCAACATTCTGAAGTTGTTCGCCGGTTGTGCTGCGCTGCTTAATGTCACGTTTGGATAAATAAGATGGTGGGGGTCCGCGGGTTACACAAGGTTCACGTTGTGACAAGGCCGAAGTGGTTGCTGTTTTTCACGAACTCGGAGCAGACCAAGAATGTGAATTCCTGTACGGGAAATATAGTCAATCGCAAATTAATGACCTCTGAAAGTAGAATCAGGGCCTACCGATTGTAATCTGGTCCAGTGTTGAAACGGGAAAAATGTACATACAAATTCAAATTTATCACTTTAAATGTTCATTCCGAATTTATCGGGTTTATCCTAAACTCGGGTGTGGTCGAACTATCTGTAGAACGCACGCAATAGTAACAGAGCTCAAATGTAGACAAAAGGAACAATTTATTTTTCTCGCCAATTATTGTGCTTGCTTCGCAGAACTAACGCATGACGTTTTGAATATAATTGCCCATATGTATAGCCGTACTCCAAGCCATGGTGATTCCCCATAGAAATTCCACTTATTCTAACTAACTGTTTTTCATAGTAATACCTAAGAGGTTAAGAGCTGATGCCTGTCAGATAGGGGAACAGCTGAGGGTCAACTCGAAAAAACAGTTAACTTATTCTAACTAGAATTATGAAGAGTCGCCTATTATGCAAGCGAAATGAGATGGCACTCGATGAGACTACATTAAGATTGAATGAGTTCAGTTCCCATTGAAATATGCTCAAAGATGCTTTGCCCTTTTCACCGTACTCCTATTCATTTCGGCCATTCGCCCGCATTCGCTTCTCGCAAACGCGTCCATTGAGATGACATCCGAGCGGCAGATGATAATCACCAGACCCTGGCAGACTCA
Organism: Stratiolaelaps scimitus; assembly: GCA_019614645.1. Classification (NCBI taxonomy): domain Eukaryota; kingdom Metazoa; phylum Arthropoda; class Arachnida; order Mesostigmata; family Laelapidae; genus Stratiolaelaps; species Stratiolaelaps scimitus. Next base: position 1,682,460 of record JABWDB010000038.1, read on the forward strand.
AGGGACGGATTGACATGGAAGGATATAACTGCGCCATATCCAGCCGGAACCTTAGACAACGACGAAGGTCGGGAGGTCGTCGGACTGTGTATGACCACCATCGTAAACATATCGGACATTGGTGGAGATAAAAATAAAGATTTTGTGATGATGCTATTATTACCATAGCATTAATACGACAAGATTATCTTTATTATGTATTATTATTATTATTAAGATTCTCTTATTATCATTATCATCAAATTATTATGGGATAGCTTAGGGGATAACTCATTATATTTATTAACTTCTCTCAGCAGATAGAGAGAGATAGACAGACAAATAAATAAATAAATTTATAGAATCGTAGGGGGTAGAGAAAAAATACAGGCGGGGGCCTAATAACAGGATAATAATAATCGGCCTTGAAGATTACAACGATTTAACTTGCACAAGAGGGTGTCGCTGTAATAAATACCATTTTGATCATAGTTATTATTATATTGTTGTTGTTGTTGATGTTGTTTACCTCCGTGCTTTCCTCGTTATCTGATCTATCGGTCTGCCGTTCGGTAGATAGAACACCGGTATAATATTATAAATAGGGCTGTACGGAGGCACACTCGTATGATTCTGAATATTTATTATTATTTAAAATATTATTAGCGATATGGTTATGTGTATATTCCCGCCGTCGTGTGGGTTGATTTCTGTCGCTATTCAGCCAAGATACGTCCGCACAAATCTGTCGTCTTATGTCGTTTAACGCTTCTTCCGCTGTGGACAGAGCTAGTCATTATTCGAACGAATTGTAGGATCACAGATCACAGATTTGCACAGGTAGCGCAACACTATAGCAAACTCCCACGTACCTTAAACAGGTTGTTTCGGAGAGATGAGCAAGCACTAAATGGAAGGAACGATTTTACAAAGCCGAACGCTAATTATTATGATGATGTCAATGAACTATAATGTTCATCCCACAGTTCGTCCCACAGATGCCATAGTGGTATAATATATGATCGGACCGCAAAATAACACACGTAATTACATGTGCAATATATAGAGTCATACATAAATACTACAATACAATCATATTGTATTGAACAGTTTTTGAGGTAACTCTCTCGCTATCGCCAAGTAAATCGTATTTTATTGTAAAATCCTAAGATCACAGGTTCGAGCTTCATAAAGTTACCTATCCGTCTGCATAAAATGCGTATCTGTAATATATTGTATACTTTGGTCTCATATTTATTTTGACGTGAAAGGAAAAAGACACTGCTGTATCAATAAGAAAGTTCTTTTTAGTGTATTATCACCAATTATCGTATGTAATAGGCCCAAGGGTCTATGTGTGTCTCTACATCTGCTATATTAGCATTTGCGCCGTCAATCCCATTTGCCTGGTTACACATAGCTTAAGTGACAGTTATTAGATCACCGAGGATGATATTGAACAAGACATCCTCAAAGCGCTTTAACTATAGCGAGAATTTAACCTTACTTCGCCGGTATCGGCGGTGGATAGCCAGCCACTTCACGGCTATTCTAGCCCCAGTGGACCGCCTGTGAGATCGTTTCTTCGACCACTTTTAACGAAAGCAACATTGTGCCGCCATTATTTGTGCTTTGAGTCAATCATGTATAACACGAAAGCTGACTAAAGTGATACAATGTAGCAGGTTGTGTTAAGGATACAAGTCGCATGTGCGGCAAATAGTTCTCATTTCTCAATAAATCGTAGTTTTTCGTTTAGTTTATACAATCAACGTTCGCGATGACATTCGCTCACACGTTTAACCTTTCGGATGTACGTATTCTCTCGGGATAGTGAATTTGCGGAAAAATACCTGAACGCATTATCTAGATCGTTTGAAAAATAGTAGGGTGTATTTATTTATTTATATGTATATTTATTTTATTTGCGCTATTTGTCTAGCCCCATTATTAGGCGATCAAACCGATAGCAATGAGTGTATGTTGTGAGTAGTGCCGCGGGGATACGGGCAGAGAGAAAGAGCTCGTAATCTGATCAACGTGAGGCCGACGAAGACCACTGAGCTCGGGTGTGCTTCAGACGAGCTTCGATGCTATTTGGCACTGATGGCAACACCACATGACATCAAAATGGTCACAAGTGGGACACACTTCCGGCAGTTGATAGGCTACGACCATCGAGTACTGCGCTGTGCTGTCGTGTGTTACCGTGAGGTATCAACGTTGAGTGAACCAAGCCGAACTAAGTAAAGCACGAGACTATAGTCGGTTTTCAACCCTAACACCAGCCCTGTATTCAGCCTATTGTGAACTGGCAATATTCTCGACAATGCTGACTCGGTCTCTACAAAAGGGGACGACAGCGGCAGCGGGGCCTTTTAATTTGCACATTGTTGACATACGCTGTTGTCATTGTTGCTACTGCTGTTGTCGAAAATAGCCACCGGGAGAACGGGGGGGGGGAGGGGGATTCAATCGGAGAGTTCAGTTCATTGTTAGCAATTAGTGACTGAGCCGTAAACAAGTGTTTGTTGCTTGGTTGGTAGTGAAGAATGAATCAATGCGGTTTTTCAGCGTTGTTATGAATTTTCTGGCCCGCTTTTGCAATTACGATCATCTTACATATACAGAGTACATTCGTTTCGGTATCCGTACTGTGAGATGGTCGACTCGCATCTGTTACGCTGACACACACAGATTGAAATGTAGAACATTACAGCATCGAGATAAGGCATGAGGTATGTCTCATAAGTTGAGCGTGTTCGCTGTGACGTCGAGAGAGGATGTTGACCCTTTCGAACAGCCTGTGCCTCGTGGGCCCTGTTTTCCACTGCGGAACTAAACTGTCATAGCCTAGCAAGGGGAATCTACTACAGATCCCCATGACAGAGAGATACATACAAGATTATCCGTTTTTTAAAGGCTCATAAAACTACTGCATCCTATCTCGTTTGTGTTGCCAAAATCCTTAAATCTCAATAAAATGGGGTGTTGCATACCAAAGGAGTAGATATTATCGGGACAGCGATGGATGGATCAACTTTTTGTACGTTTGAATAAATTGCTAATTCTGCCTCGTTTGATTTTTGTGATTTCTACCATAGTCAACAGTGATCTAGAGCTTCCCATAATCGTGTGAAAGGAACTCGGAGAATGGTAACAAACAACATCCGGAGGCCATTAAGCTTAGGCTTTCTGTTTGATATCTCCTAGTTTCAGAGCAGATGGACACGTTTGTCGCAGTCGTTGGTTAGACAAACCTTACGCACCGGGTCATTCACTCATATATATATATATATATATATATATATATATATGTATATATATATATATTATGTTGACAATGATATTAGGTTGGAAAGATTTTTTAGTATGAGGTAGAGGTATGCACTTCTTTTATTTAGATACTGGTCCCAGAGTTCTGGCAGCCTTCTAACGGCTAGGTATGCACCATTTCGATTAGCATTTATAACGGGCTTAAATCGGAAGAATAGTGGGGGATGTCATCGCTCAATCTTGTTATCATTGTCATCGAGCAGCCACACTCGGTGCTTCCTATCGCCATGCCAATTATTCACGAGTCCCTTCAAGAACTCGAGATATCGAGCCGAGTCCATTTTTTCTTTTGGGTACAAAATCTCGTAGTAGCAAATCCCGTTGAAATCCATTGTAAGTGAGCATTACTTTAACCTCGAATCTATTTTGTACTGCTACCGCCATTGCCTGTTCACCCGGTCGAACGGATTGTTTCACTTCATCTATTTCTGGTCCCCTATACAGGCTGACCCATGTCCCGTCCACTGCAACGGTATGCTCTAGGTGACTCTTTTGCTATTTTTAATAATTCGACGACATGTTTCACGAGGCACACCAATTTTAGCCGACAAATTCCTCAATGACCAAGCTCTACTTTTCTCAAAAGCGTTTTCACTGGTCATTTCGATCCCGTCGTTTAATCGAGATTCGAGAAGGGATGGGCGCCCTCGATGTTCATTAATGTCCCAGTCGCCTTGCCTAAACTGCGCACACCAACGGCACACCTGTCGTCGATTCAATTCATTATGGCGTGCACACTAACCAACCTTCGATGGATTTCAACTGGACATTTCTTCTCTTGAAACAAACTTGACACTTTCCCTCTGAGAATACAAGTCTGAGGGACCTCCGCCGGTTGCCATTTCGAACGCCCAACGAAAGCCGAATCCTAGCGGCTTCCGCGCCGCCTGCTTGCTAATTGTTGTGTTTCACTACCCGCCAAATTTGAATTCAAACCGGCCAAGAATAAGAATTCGAGGCTAAACTATAGGAGTGCGTTTTTTTTGGGTCAACCTAATATACAGTGCTGTGCATAAGCTTAACGAACCCCCTATATTTCAACAAATCGTTACAAAGAATACACATTTGAGACATTTATTCTGTATCAGATTAATGTACGTGTCAAATAACATACACACCACAAAGAACAGCGCATATGACGGCGCACACAGCTTACTACAATGAAATGTGTCATATTTCGGTTGTGCAAAAGGATAACGCACCCTCAGTTATCGAGTGCTCTCGCTCAATTTATTCCCGTTTTCTTGTGCTAATCAGTACCGTGAGGCCCATCCTTGCTAATTATAACGTCAACAACTCGGTTTGGCATTTAGCTGGATCTGGTCGCCGACACCTCCCCAGGTCTCCAACAACGCCTCTCGTAATGCTTCCACGGATGTATACTGTCGATTCGACGCATATACTCATCGGACAAGAATGCCCCAGAGGTTCTCCATCGGGTTGACATAAGAAGGACAAGCTGGCTACTATAGGGTTTCAATGTCATGCCATCCGAACCAAGCACGTCTACTAGCGCTGACATGATTTGAAGCGTTATTTTGTTAGAAAACAATTGGCAGTCGGTAAAATCTACTACTAAATGGGAGTAGGTCGTTGGTCAACATCTGCTGATAGTCCTCGCTATTCATTCGAGATGAGATGAAAGCGAATCCAAGTTTGCAAAGCTCTCCAACCCACAAAGCAAGCTCCGCCGAACATGTGTTTCGAGAAGTACCGCGATTCTCTACGTACATCATGCCAGTAACCGTTAAATCCATCTAGCCTATCCAAATTTAACTTCTTCTCGTCACTGAAGACGATTTGAAACAACATAGTACCTTTTAGATAGATGTGCACCCTCAGGATACTATTTAAAAAATGTTGCCCCAACATTCATCAATGTCCAATCTTCGTCCATATTGTTGCGGGCGAAGTTTAGTTGGGCAGTCATGTAACGTTGTTGAAAACGAGGTCTTGATTTCATTTGTGCCCGTATGATATGCGGATAACGCTTAATAAAGACAATTATTGTCTTTAAAACTGTTGACCTATGAACCTGAAGGTATAACCCTTGCCCGATTGGTTCACAACTTATGGCCGAATTCGAGGCCAATCGACAGATATGCATGGTAGTTCGCTGTCTGTGCTTTCGTGGACGTCCTTTAGACTTATTAGTACCATACATCGACAGACTGCGTAAATAATTTTGCACTACGTGACGATTTCTGCCAATTTCTCTGGCAATTGGAGCCTGGGTCTTTCCTGCTCGGTATAAAGCAGTAATATCTGCTTTCTCTGCATCAGGAAGGCTCGAAGCGTGTCCCATGACTGCAGTACAGCCTGAATGCTCAACACAAACAGGATGAATTCAGCGAGAACACTCGATAACTGAGGGTGCGTTATCCTTTTGCACAGCCGAAAAATGACACATTTCATTGTAGCAAGCTGTTTGCGCCGTCATATGCGCTGTTCTTTGTGGTGTGTATGTTATTTGACACGCACATTAATCTGATACAGAATAAATGCCTCAAATGTGTATTCTTTGTATAGATTTGTTGAAATATAGGGGTGCGTTAAGCTTATGCACAGCACTGTATGACATAATCTGCTTTAGAAAGCGTTTTATAGTATATAAACAATGAAAGAAGAAATGTAGGCGCGAAAATGTAGAGGGAACTTAGACGAATCAAATTAGCTCTACGATATATAAACGTATAAAGAATTCAATAACAGTCTGTAATAATATACCCCATTTGATAGGATACATAAAGAACGCTTAAGTAAAGCAGATAGGAATAGTAATAATAGAAAGTCAAAATGAAGAAGTCACCTTTCACAATCCGCGCTTTCGGCTTTCTATTGGAAGTCCCTGTGTATGTCGAACTTTTAGCTTAAGTCTGTGCGTGCGTAATACAAGTGGAAATTACTTCGAAATGTTATACTACTACTAATTGCAATAATATAATACTAATAAGCCTTAATTTCACCGTAAAATGGGTTGCGAAACATGTAGCAGATCAAGCTGTTATAGAAAGGAATAAATTAAAGAAATACATAAGTGCCAGCTTATCTATGTGGTCAGTCTACATTGAAAGTCTGTAACTCACTTAAATAGATGAGATTTACACAGTTTTTGTGAAAAATACAAAACATTTCTGTTTGTGGTGTCACCACCGTCGACCTTATGAAATAAAGCTAGAGCTTTCCTTGATCCAGTTGAGCCTTATAAAATTGCCCCTCTAAATATAAGGCAAGTAAAAGTGGCTTATAAACTCTTAACTCCATCATGGTTTACTGTCGCCGTATATCAGGCATTCACAAAGTATATACATGCAGTATAAAAAGTATGAGTCATGATTATGTTTTGATGACTAGTGCTATAGTTTTCGTGCCGTGACGTTTACCTAAGCACCTTTATATTGAAGTTTATCCGAGCTCACGAACTTTCTTTTGAACGTAAATATCGCCAGCCCATGGCTCAATTCCCACTGGTTTCATTGTATTACTCTCTATGATAGTTCATTGTCCGCGTTATTTTCTTGTTATACGCATAGTATTATAATCATATTGCTCAAGCAACGATAACTTACCACCGTACATATTACTTGAAACATATCCCCTAGATGTGCAAATCGAATGTCATAAAATGATATTATATTTTCGCTGTCAGCCTAATGCCGATGCTAGCGTTGTAAACGTTTGTTAAATACATCCTGAGTTCAGGTTGAGTACCCGGTGCTAATTTCTGTAGCCTCCGGCCATGGTACGAAGGCATCCCTCTATGGAGTTTTTAGATATATATATATATATAGGCAACAACATCACAACATCGTCGCTGTAATTACAAAGAGCTACGAAAAGACTTTCTGTTCGCACTTCAACAGTTGGTTGATATCTCGAGGCCACTTTTGCCTTATTTCCAAATCCAAAGGAATCCCATGCGATATGTCCCTCCGGTGTAGAAATCCGAGACGTTCACCACTGACTCTCCAAAGGATCACATTCAATTAAGTCATCATTCTTATTAATCATAAGTATAAAAACTGAAATAGACTCGTCAAGACGAGGTTTATCTTGATCCGGAGCAGGCGAACGAATAAACAGAGGATGGATGAACAGATGATGGTTCTCTAGATCTTGATAGGAATTCCGGACGCAAATGCTGTCCACTGCAATATATATATATATATATATATATATATATAAGATTTCTTCTCAACCGGCGAAGTAAAACAGCCTAGCACGGCCCCTATGGATCTTACTGGTTATACAAATGAATATACGACTCATTTAATAACAGAGGAAAAAATATTTCGTAAGATACAATCATTACCTATGAAATGTAGTTTTACACCAGACTCATCTTTTTTTTCGTTTTAAATCCCATCCTGTGGACAGGGGTGACCACAGATGTTTTAAAATACTCTGGTACAACGCCCTCTTCATAGGATCTACAGTACATTAAGATATAGGGTTGGGATATGATTCTCCCAGCTATTTTTTAAAAAAAGAGGATTAGTAGGTAGGGTGCTTGCCCCTCCTCTGGGGTGACCTAACTGTTTGCGGCCCATCTTATTATCTATTTTCATCTTAGATATACAAATACTATACCGCAGTTTATAATCCATAAACTTTACGCAGATGATCTCAAGCTTTATGGCCGGTCCAAAAATCGAAAGCGAAAGACGTGATCTACAGACAGCCGTTGATGAGATCTCAAGGTGGTGCTCTAATTTTGACATGATAGTATCTATCCCTAAATGTGCTACAATGTGTCTCACAGACCCTCACCTATATACTCTTAACGAACAACCCATAGCAATTGTGAAGCGTATGAATGAGCTGGGCGTTATGGTCTCACTGAACTTGGACTTTAGCCTGCACAATGCACAAGTCACTCAGTCCGCAACGATAGTTTGTAACACACTTTCTCACTGTTTTGTTGTGAAAAATCCGGAATTTTGTATGCAGCTCCATAAGAACTTAGTTATACCCAAATTTACATACTGTTGTGAAGTCTGGCCATCATATCTTAAAATACATTTAGACGCTATGGAGCGAGTTCAATTAAAGTCCTTAACACGCCTCTCGCTTAGATGTGGCATCAACCGCTCGGCCTTTAGCTTACCTCCTATTACGGACCTACACAAAAGTGCAGATATGCAATTTTACAAAAGGCTACTATCCTCAAACACGTAAATGAGTAAATGTTTACTGATTTATTTAAGGAACTGCATACAATGCTTAAGTTCTCATATATCTCATGCAACGAGATTCGAACCTGCGGTCTCTTGCTTTTTACAGCCAGAGACTGAGTCGTCCCAGCCTCCGCGCTGATGTATTATAAATATTTTAACGTCAGACAAAACAATCTGCGAAGTGGACAAACTGTGTCAACCAGTTCAAATAGACAGAAGCAAAAGAGTCAACAATATGTTTTCTGTTCGAGCCACGCGAATACTCCGAGACATGAATCGTTATACTATGCACTGGCATTATTTCGTAAACCAAATGTATACTTTCCCTTTTCTAATTAAGGTGTTTTTGGAAAATTGAAATTGGAAAGATATTGAAAAAATAACGCTACCTAATTATAAATGTTTACTTAAGATGGGGGTGCATTGCATTCAATTGATATGTATTATAGTATTTATTCTGGCCAATTTCTTTCGGGTGGCCGACAAACAAATGCAATTACTACAATCTACATATGTAGCGCGAACGTCTTCACTGATTGCTAACGAAATTCAGAATCAAACCTGTTGCATAAACGGTGCGCCCGTATTGCTCAATGTTGACACTAAAGGAAAAGCTATATTAGGGCAGCACCACTAATGCAGTTCTGAACAAGCAGCAAAGCTCACAAAGGGCATATAGTTCTACTATCTGTTAAGTATATAATAGTAAGGCTAGGTTACTCTATGTTGTTGCTGTTGCTGCTGCTGCACTCAGTTGACTAGCCTCCTCGGGGTAAAGCACCCTTTGTGTTCGGGACAAAGCGTACGAGGCAAAACAGCAAAAGGTGGATTTATCGCTTCTATCTCGACGTCATACGATGAGCAATGACCACACAACAAAACAGAAATCGCAAAGGCTGAAAGCGGCAGCGGCATTTGAGGGTTAAGCCACACCGAAAGCTAACTACGACATACGACAAAGATGGGTTTATGCTGGAATTTCTGTTTGACCAAAGAGCACTATTATAATGCATCAACGCCAGTTGAATTTAACTAACGATTTCATCTATTGACAGAGGAGATTAGCGAAGTTAAAGACGACGTTTGACCTAATTTCCCTTGGCTTTCATCTGGGTGTCCATTGTTCAACCCAGTTTATCCTGGGGTAATCTGGGGCGTCCGGTTGACCATCGTGGAGTGAATTGCTTAACCAAATTCAGAAATTTCTTTCCTTACGGATCGTATGATACAAACAGATAACAGATGTACTTATGTTAAGGACATCTCTGTGACAGTGCATAGAAACTTTTGGCGAAAACCGCACGACTGGGATTATGCGAGGATATGATCTGAAGAAAAGAGTGAAAAGGTCACACAACCGTAAGGAGGGTTTCCTGATTTCAGGGACATCTTATATATCGTAACGAACGAGTAATAATATATATCACTTAGCGGTATATGCGTGATTCAATCGACGACAAGACCGAGTTTCGGCTCGAAGGGATTTCGGATGACTCCGGTGGCATGGTGAATTCGTATGCGCATTACAACCGGAGGCAACGTAGGTGCATGAGAATACGAGTCTCAATGAACTCTTATATTTCCTTCGCGCGTACTAACTACAACGAGGTAGTTCCTGCAGCCATCGTACGGTCAGGAGTCTGGATGAGATGATTTGGCAAAGGCATCTCAGCGAGCGATAACTGTGTTGTAACTATAATAAACCAATTTGGCTCAACGAGAAGTCGTCAAGCGGCAGTACACTGTATTACAAATGTGTGTTCATCAATTCGAGTACGTTAGGAGAAAATAGAGGTTACACGCATCGATCAAATACCGGGTGTGTGCTTATCTACAGAATATTAGGTAAATACATTTTGTCTCGTCTAAACGTGCGAGACACACATAATTCCTCATTATGTGTTACAACGAGACATATGATGTATATACGAAAATATACAGGTTCATAGAGAGAATAATCTCGATTACTGTCTGCATCCTCACATGCTCTAGTTATTGAGTGCTTAACAATGAGTTTTTCGGCGACGACCTTCGATGGTGGAATCATACTGATCATGCAAAAAAGCATCGAATATATCATATGTGAGAAGCAGAACAGTTGTCTATGTTTCGAAGATATTAATTTTGGTTTAGGCTGCATTTACCAAATTACAACTGTGTATGCACGAGGTTGGTGCGCCATTTAACTAAAAATGATAAATAATATTACAGAATTCATTGTGGATGATTCGCTCGATCATTACTGATGTTAATGCGCAAGTATTTTATAATCCTTTCGAATATCAAACGATTATAAATTGCAGCTGTCAGTGTATAAATAAATGGTATTCTAAATATCGGCCCCTTTTAAGGTACAAAAGACTTGCCATAATGGAGCCACCCCCTCCGAGAGGCCTATTCAAGTAGTAGTAGCAGCAGGGGTGGGGGGGGGGTCGTAAACACGGCTATAATTTAGCACTTTGGCTGCATGACAAACGTCTACATGGTCCATTATATAGATTGCTGCTATTACGAGTCATACTCCCATATTTCTATATTTAACAATAATGCCCAGTGGCAATACGCCAGTGGGCTAAGACGGATGAAATCATTACAATGTGCGACAAAGACTTCGCAAAATCAACACCTGATATGACTATGTGGGTGTTTTAAAAACCCAACAACAAATATATGATATCCTGTCTCATCTCCTATAAACTCAAAGAAGCACACAATCATTAACTCGGTTACCTTATTCTCGTTCTATGTATGTATGCCCGCTGTTGTAACAACGACGGGCGGATCCATCTAAGCAAACTAAACCACTCGGATTTGGCTGATCATTGGTTATGGATAGCTAACGCCGCCATTAGTACCCGTGTAATGGGATTAGTGTCTCAAAGGAGTAATTGCAGCAAATGGTATTATTATATAATAGAATTTCGACTAAACTTTCCTATTTTGGCAGAGGCGCGATTCCAAAACAGTTCACACTTAAATCTGGTGTTGTCAGCATCCCAAAATGTACTGCCAGGTTGCTTTTCTTCAAACATTTTGTTGTTGCTTTCTCAAAGTTGGAGGCCCTTTAAATAACATTTCGTTCATGCTGTGTTGAAGTTCTTGACGCGCGCGCTTTTCGCTGCCAGAATCCTGCAGGTCACAGATGATACTTTCCAGAAACTTATTATTCCTAGAAAATTGAAGCCACTTCAATTTGAATTTTCAAAGCCTGATGCCTTGCGGTGCGCATAAACCAGAGCACCACCTAAGTTCCATGTATGTATTATACGACGGTTTGAATAAGGGGTGCGTCCCACTTTTTTTTACTTTTAAAAAAGTAGACAAATAGGTAGGCTTATATGTGCTGTTTTTTAGGAAGCCTCTGGCAGCTTTGGCTCAGTCTTCAAGAGAAGTAAATACGGTTCTTTTCGGTTGCTCCAACATTATTGCTGTGCCATTGAAATCTAATATAGGAGGTTTGGCAATGTGATGTGCTGAACATTCCACATATTCTTAAAATTAGGCGTGCGTTTACTGCCACGGATTATCATTATTATTATGTGTAATCTGAATGTTATGTTTGATCCCGTCCTTTATCATCATATGTAGGTACGCCTTTCTGAGAGATGACTAAGTAAATTTTCCGGGCGGACTCATAACCAACATTTAACCTCCACGGAGCCACTTTCAGATTGCTTCAAAAAATGGACCCCTTGAATACAGATGTGCGACGGTAGTGATCAAATCTGTGCACGTACAACACTTCTCTAAGTACATTAGCACACGAATTCACCACGCCACCGAGAGGCCACCGTGATATGAAACAAATATTAATATAAAATAGTAACATTTGATGAAAATTGTAACAGTAAAGGCAACCATATTCAATATCTATCTGATTGTACATCATTGTTGTATATCGAAAAGCGGCTTCACGAAAAAATTAATTCTAAGGTAAATAATCATGAAGATTCATCATAGCCAGTGTTTGTCAATTATTGAACAAAAATTTAAGGTCCTCCTCGGTAATCTCTGTTTTCCAGTGGGGGTTGATTTTGCTTGGAACAATGGTAGTTATCCCTCACATAGATACACCATTCTCGTATTCAGCTAAATTTCATAGGACTTATCGTTTTCGAGCTATTCGAAAGAAAATCGATTTCAGCCAAAAAATAAAAGTGTGTATTTCGAGAGCAACGCATTTGCGACAACAATCCCGTCACACAAACTTTTACAATACAATACAATACAAATACACCTTTATTAACCAAAAGGGGGTGGTACAGAGATTATTAAAGAAATTACATAAATTGGTAGAGCGAAGTGAATTTTTTACAATTGTGGTAATGGCAGATGTCCACTTCCTGAGTCTCGTAGGAGACGTGCGACTCTCCAGGAGAACAAATGATTTAGCTTTTCGGTGCGTGCTACTGACGCAGTGCGCACTGTACGTCCACTGCGCAGCGGGTTTGGACGAAATTCGACGAAATGTTTGACAGAACTATTTGGTCTTAGTCGCTGAAACAAGCGTAGGTCCGCAGTATCTAATATGGTCATTAGGGAGGGAAGCTTCACCACTTCCTTCGGAACATCACAACGCAGACTGACTCTTCGGATGAACTTCGATTGCACCCTTTCAAGCGCTAGGATATGTTTTTTGAGATAGGGCCTCCAAACTGGAGAGCAGTAAAGAAATTTTGGAATGACAAGGCTCTTATAGAGCGCAAGATAGAAATCGACATTTTTGATAATAAAACATCTAAAAATTGTGTTACATATTAATGAGGCAGACCGAACTACCTCTGTCACATGCAGATCAAAAACAAGGGAGGAAGTCACTATGACACCCAGATCCCGCATGGAGCTTTCACATTTGATAACATCACCATTGATCGTGTATTCATTTTTGTAAGTAGAGGTGCACAGAACTGCACATTTCGGAATGGAGATCAGCATGTCGTTCTTACAATACCACTGTTCAACAGTGGTAATGGCTGATTGAAGGAGGAGTCTGTCCTCAGCACTCCGCACTGGTGCATACAATTTCAAATCATCAGCATAGAACTTGTGTTTTACACCGCTTGGAAAACTATTTTTAAGATCTAACACAAAGATACAGAATAAAAGCGGGCCCACGCACGAACCCTGAGGTAACTCTGGCAATACTTTCGATATCAGATTCCCATTTAAATAATTCACTCGCAACAGCTTTGCGTAATGGTCGGAGGCAATTGCACCAGGCGATGGTGGGAACTGGACTCACCACTTATGTGCCTCAACGGCAGACGGCAGTATTTTTTTAAATCAGAAGTTAGTATTTACTTATTTCTTATTTATTTACACAATACATGCTGGTGTTGTGGTCAACCAATCTAATGGGCGGTTCGCTGGTACTGTTTAGCGAATGCATCCAGCCCCAGAAGCCCCGGAACTTCTAAACAAACGCGACATGCACCAGCCCCATCCCTTTTTTTACGTTATTTTGACATCTGCTTCACTTGGTTAGATCCCAAATAAAGATCCTATCCACTACGAATCGTATGCTCCTGTACCTTTCAGCTATTTAAGCAATGAAAAACTCGAGTAACTAAATACGAATTTCGTTACTTCCACTTAAGGACCATGTATGCATGAGAGCTAATCCGCATTTTTGTAGAAGTAGGAACAGACAAATTTTGGGTCTTAAGAATGCAACAAAAAATTTACGAATGAAGAACAATTATAGATCAGGTTTGTTACACTTTGCAGATATTCCAAAGATTTTTTTTCTTAGAAATATGACCGTGTTAACATCTCTAACTATTTTCGCGTTTGCACCATTTTCGTTTATAGAGAAGCCAAAAATTTCGCCGAAAAGACAACTAACTTAGCTCAAACAGAAGCGATATCGGAGACATCAGCAGTGAGAGCTATATAGCAACAGATCCACTTAGTTGACCTCGTTAGAGCAGTGGGAGATAAGTTATTTCGTTTGACAAACGCAGCTGTGGTGTCCTCTGAGGGAACTCCCTTAATACAGTTGTCCCCACTGCAACAATTTACAATTTACGGCTGCGCGACAATTTACGACTGAAGAACCAGCAAAGGGTGGATCGAGAATCGTGTCCGCGTCTTGCCCGTCCGGCGCCTGTTTTAGTTCCAGAAAAACGTTTACACTGGACACTCAACTGTCCGGTGTCGCCTTTCAAATCGTAAACGTCGACGACGAGCCGGCTTGAGAGCTTAGAGCTATTCTGTTGCTGATATTCTGAGCCAGTTATTGAACGGTACAGGGTCACATCAATTATATGATACTCGCGTTTCTAACGTTTAGACCTATGTGAAATGGAGTTTTGTTTGGATATTTGCTTGTAATTTATACATTTTGGCGATTCCGGTTGGGACTCTAATTAATCTCTATATCGAACAAAGTGTTTTCCCTTATTCACTTGAGGTGTATCGTATTGTATCTACACGACCAATTGCTATTCCCTCCCCTTATGGAAAAATTGTTAAGAGAAGCCTCCAGGATCAGCCGGAAAAATACTTGGCAGAGTTTAATGTTTTTTCCCGGAGTCAATATGGTTTCCACAAACACTGTAATACTAAGGTCCTCATCTTCCGAATATCCACCGGTCGAATTACTTATATCGACATTTCATTCACCGGAAATTCAGGCCTGAGCTCAATTATATGCTATGGTTGTCGTTGTTTTGGATAAGAGGTCAGAGTTTATTTGACCCCTTTGCACGAGGTTGTAGTTCACTGTCACTACCATACCATACGGGATAAGGTACCAAAGAACGTTTTTATAGAAAAATCCTCTGGCCCACAGCACGAATCTGACTCTGGGCAGCAAATAGATTGACCCAAGGTAGGCTACGGACTGAACCATCCCATCGGCTTCCAAGGACAAGGATGACTTCATCTCCATCCTCTTGACTCCATCTTCATCTCTATCTCTTAGTCTAAACTGCCTTTCAACAAATGGGTCCAATTCAACATTTATATACTTTATCCTCCCTTATTTTCTCCCAGGGCAACACATATTGGACGTGTTGCTCTTAATATCCTTGATGAACCTATCACCAGTCGATGAGTGCCCGTTGTCCTGATGTAATCCTTAACGACAGGTTCAGCGGTGTCGAAGTGAGCTATTGCTGACATTGGTAAAGTCAGGAAGATGCTTCAGCCCAAATCTTGTGGTTGATTGTACCTGGCATATTTTAAATCGAGATTGTCCTATGGTCTTGAATACTTGGGGTTGAATAATGCCAACCACATTACTTCCATCCCCATAGTGCAGCAATTGGCCTTTGTCGTTGATCATTTTAAAGAATCGAGCCTAAGCCGCAAAGATCTTTGGAGTGCGGCTTACAGGTTCTTCTAACCCGTTATTCATCTCGTCCAACATTTTTTTCGTATCATTGCATATCAAACTTTGCATTTCGTATTTCGATTTACAAACTCATTTTCGGTTTCGTCCTAATATCTGTACGAGAATGGAGTCTAGAATTAATACATGTGGTGGATTTGTGGAGGGACGCGGCCACCGTTACTTCCTCTCTATAATATACATTATAAAAAAATTGGCATAACGATGTCTAAAGATTAGAAACATGTAATTGCAAGATGGTAACAAATAGAAAACACTCGCTGAATATTTTCGAAGCTGACTTTGTTCAGCAACGTCGCATTAGCATACAGCTTCTTAAACTCAAGGTAGTGCCTATGATAGGAAATTGGCTAATCTTGTTCTCCTCAAAGATCGCAGCCACTTATCGAAGACTAACCTCAATCGCTTTGCTTCAACGGATTTTTAGCTCAAATGAGAAGCCCAGTTGCTACAGAAGTAGTGCCTAATACGGGCAACCGCCATAGTGAGAGATTTAATATAGCACGTGCATACGGAGACGAGATCATGAAAGCGGAACTGTTGTTAGAATGAGGCGGGGCTCAAACGCATCCAAAACGGATTATCGCTCAGCATATTGTCGTTGGTTAGGTGAATACCTTCTGAGGTAATATTGAAGTATTAGGAGGAGAACTTGCAACCACAAGTCTATAATCATATTATAGTGATGTAAAATCCTGATGCAAAGTTTATGTTTATGAAAAGAACTGCAGTTTTTTTATAACGCTTAAATCATACTACAAGTCGTGTAGTGAAACCCTCCAATCAGTCTAAATTGTTTGATGACTGTTTTATATCTGTCTGGAAAAGTACCAGAGGATTTGCTAGCGCAATCGCAATCGCTTTTACGCACGACAGCCATGAACAAGTGGTTTAAGGTCCCAAAAAATGTTTTAAAAGTAGATATATGATAAGAATGATAAGTATGTGCTGTTGATATTATAAAAAACGTGATATTAGACAGCTATTATTTCAGCTAGGATCTGAACTAAATAATTGCGTTGGAACAGCATACGATTACGGGGGCGTGCAGACGTTCGGTCAAATGAGATTTCTATGCACGTTCGTACAGCTGATGCGCCTCGTCGATCTGGCCCTGCCGCGATGATCTAATTAAAATGATAATCTACCACATATGGACAAATATGGAGGGTTTTGTTACATTCGAAAATGTGCACGACAAAATGGGGACGCTAAGCGAAGTTCAATCGTTCTCACTCTGTAGTTTTCTGTCAATACGCATTTGGACAATTTCGCCTGTGGTCATACGAAAAAGAGAGAGAAGGACTCTATTCTCGTTGTTTTTGTCCACGTTGCTATCTAAATGTGTGTCTACACATACAGCAGTGAAAACAAAAATGTTCATGTGAGGTTACCGTCGAAACAGTCAAACTGTGGTTAGTCTCCCATAGGGTTTAATAACGGTTCGGACAGCCTGCATATACACCTAGTTTAAGAAACACGAGCGATGAGACCCTGCGCAATTTTTTTTCGAACTGATAACAGGGCAGTAAAGAAACTCACCAGCCTCCAATCAGCACTATTCAGTTTCTTGATTTAATTAGCCTTAGTGTAGTAAAACCAATTCAACCGTGATCGATCGGATCGGTGCTAGTATTTATCTTTACGAACTCTGCGGTGTGTGACATATTTGGGGTCACTACAAATATACAACCTTTGAGTAGTATATTTTGTCGTTTATATTTTCATAATCTCGTTTCGTCACAATAGTCGCACAATCATTATTTTGATTGATGTCTAGTTTATATATATATATATATATATATATATATATATGTACAGCTGCTGGTTCCTATTTGTGATTTTCCGAATGCACTGATTGATGTGTGCAATTATTCATGATGTATCTGTGGGACGGTTTTGTCATGCTCCTGAGTTCGGTAACAAGTCTTATACGAATGCAGCTCTATGTGAAATGCACATGGAAACTCATTGCATGATACGTTCAGACAACATCGGAATTTGTAATAGAATCGTGTATGCAAAGTCTGTATGGATAGTCTATAATCCATACACCAATGCGTATGCGTGTGCATTGTGCTGTCAGAATATGTAAATGTGATTCATGTCGGATAAATATTTCAACGACAGAGAATGAGTAATTGATTCGCAGCTTAGAATATTTCCTTTCTAGATGAAATTTGCCTCCAAAAACAAGTGATGCTCGTGAGTGCAGCAGTGGCACTCCTAACCACTGGGGGTATTTAATTTCGATTGTTAGCTAAGAGGCAAAACGCTCTTTAGTGCATCAGATTCAACGGATTAGGAGTGAATGCTTGCCGGTACATTGGTTCCCTGAGCATGGATATTTCTTCTTCCACTATTGAAGTTCTGCTTTTCTTTTCCCCAATATCTCTTCCATGTCATTGGCGAAGAAATGCATACTATTATAAAATAAAAACCTTCGGGAGCTAACAATAAAGACACTGGCATGGCGGTATCATCCAGAAGTCATAATATACAGATATATGACATCAAGCCCTTGTATTCATGATGATGTTGCTGGTTGTCGAAGCCTTAATCAGGCCTTGAGGCCCTTTGTGGAACTGAACTTAGATAGTTGCAACCCATACTACAACAGAACGAAACTCTTCGGGTAGACTTGAATCGAGGGGGGCTCTATTCTATTCCGCGGATAGAGTTCAGAGGAAGGACTTACCACCCAATGTGGCCTGTGGTATTGAAGGCAAGCGAAGAAGCAAACAAGCATTGACAACTGTGCAAGGCCAAACACAGACATGGCACGAACTATCTGTGTACTAGTTCTATTATTATCACTATTAATATACTGTGTAGCGGTAGAACTGGACTATCCTAACTACTACGAAGGTGATAACTCAATGATAATAATTACCTTAACAATGCAGTTGGCGCCATACACCACATGGGGGCAACCAGTTCAATTATCATTGTCAAAAATATCCAAACGTTGATAGTTGTTAAAGCTACAGTTTGGTAAGCTAGAGGAACATGACGAGTGTGAATGGAAGACTATGTATGGCCTGTGGCTATTTAGGCCGAGCCAACACCCGGCCAACATAAAGACATCAATATTATTCGCAATGCGTAACAAACCCCCAGTGAATTATTCTTCTTTCCCTTGGTGATGGTAATTTGACACATCGTATAGACGACAATAGCTGTCTGCGATGGTGGTAGTGTCGTAATATTTTGTTATATATAATATAATAATAATAATAACTGAGCGATCTGACCGGAGCGACGGCTAGTTATGTAAGCGTTATCACCAATTATTCTATGCCACCCAGCCGTCCGTATTAAACGAACTACTGTCACAACATAAAGGATTTCATGTTTATTATAATACTTGGAATTTTTGTTATCGAACATCTGCCAAGTTCAACATCCAGCCAATCAAGCTCAATTCCGCATTCTAAGAAAGTCCGTCACCGCGCCGCGAGCAAGGCCTTTGGCGGAATAAAACAATTTACAAAATAGTCTGCGCATTTGGGGGTGAATGTTGCGTGTACCGATCTTATCACAAATAGAAACAAATCATAAAGGATCAGGATCATTGAGCATAGGAGAGAAGTGTAAACTACATACACCGCTAAATAAGTTGATCTCAGCTCCATCCTGTTGTTCCCGCTTAGTAACATGATGAGCCTCTCCTGCTGCTACCTACAGCAGATAGTCGGCATATATAAGGGCTGTGTGCTAAGTGTGCTTTTCCTCGCTTACTGGACGTTAAGAGCACCATGCCTACTCTGACGAGCCGGATATGGACATCGACAGGTATTACACCTCAAGTGACCCTGTGCCGAGGACAACTCAAAAGCACGTAGCCTGGAATATCAGCTCCACCGTCAAGTCTCAAGGTGATTTTCACAAGCGGGGATTCTCAAGGATATAACCCAAATATAGGCGGTAAACATTACAACGGGCACCGTCAGTCTTTTAATCTCAAGTGAAAGCATTTTCAGTTAACGCCGGGGACCAGAGCCTAGCATGGCGTCCATGAGAAAGAGAGAGAGAGAGATGTTGAGACCACACGAAGGCAAATACAGCGGTATCACAAACTTTTTATCCATTAACAGTGTTTTGCACATTCTAAAGTCGGCAGCGGGACGACGTTGTGATTGTTTCATTAGAAGCTGGACAACTTCAGACAACTCGACCTCTAGGCTCTCTGCAACGTGGCCTTCTATCGAGCAGTCGACGACGATCACAGCCCCTTCATCTGTGGTTGGGTTGTCGTGTCATTCGGTTAATGGTGCTTTTTCTATTCACTGCCGCCAGATATATAGAGATAACGCAAATATTATTATACCTGTGAATTAAGATAAACACCGGCGAGATAATATATAAACTAATCGATAGCATAACAATGCATATGAACGATGTGGAAAGTCTCCCACTTTCAGGAGATATTTTCGGTGCTTGCGTATTGCGATATACTCCGTCATAGCCAAATTTTCCCTGATACAATCACCAGGAGCTGTGGAGTTCTTATCTACCCAAATTAGTCCAGCTGCAAAGAGTAACAAGTTTGTCATGATACAAAAGTTGATTACACTAGCTGAGATTGACGCTCTCTGGGTCATCGAATTTTTATAATAAACACTACACAATGCGCTCTGAGGGTGCGGTCCGTTATGTGTTGAGAAGAGTCTGAATATATATACTACTCTTGGTACTCATCGGGCTTTGTTCAACAAATACTTCAATGAGTCTGTTCCTCAATAAGAAGTGACCTGAGGCGCGTTTGCTACCGACCGAACGAGCTATGATATACAACAATAATAACAAGGACACCAACAACAACAAAGTATATGGCATTATTTGCGCATTGCTAACCATCCGGAGGTAAACATAAATCGCACAAAAGACCTGTCGCGACAACATTGCGACACTATCAATGAAGTTGATTGGTGACGTCAGCAGTGCACTCCAATAAGTAAAAATATAAAGTGGCGTTGTATAAAGAAAAGAGGGACGAGTAATGCCAGGGTGAAAATTGAAAAGAAAAGTTTTGAAAATGGTTCTGAGAACCATTGTATATATATAACCACTGTATATATACCTGCTTTACCACAGTGCAGTATATTACAGTACTATTGTAAGGTATCAATATATTATATAATCTTAACAGTGATACTCGCTGAGCATGTATGAACGACATTATAAAAATAATGCCATTGAACATATAATATTATATATATATATATATATATTACATATATATATACACCCACCCGTTTACTGTATAGGGGTTTAGGATACTTTAGGCTGACACTCATATATGTAAAGTATTATAAGCTGCGGTGTCTATAGTATTATAAATATAACATAATATTGAGATATTTTTATTTTACTAATATATTTGATATAATATTTAATAATTAATTGTGTGGGCCACTGTACTGTACTCAATAAATTATATATTACTGTATGTTTCACCTAGCAATGGCGGGTTGTAGCCGGGGCGAGATAGTCGGAACCTCCCGGAAGCATTATATGGTTTGTTTTTAATGCACACTAAAATGTTACTAACTGATGTCGCAGTAGAGTAGTCAATTTCTGCTGGCTTGTTTGTAGCTTACCAATCAGGAGGATAACAATATCGGGCAACATCATGAACCACTAAGTGTCTTAAACCCGATTTACTGAACACACTGAGGCGATCTTTATAATTTTAGTGGTTATCATAACGGCTATTTGCAGTGAGCGCGAGATTACAGATAGATAAGAAGAAAGTGTAATCTTTCGCATTCCAGATAGGGAATGAAGAGAAATCTTATTTCGAAATAATATCTTGCCTAACAGGTCCACATTTTGAATATTATTCCTTGATAATGTGTTTTGAAATAGTCGTGATGCACCTAGAATAACGAAGTCTCCGAAGTAGTATGTCTAGTACACAGGGTGCCTTCAGTTGTGAACATGACCCTTCCGATCGACATCATTCTGCAGCGTTTATTCGAACAGGTTGCTTCGCAAGATTATTTAGTCGGAAGCGATCAGCGAAGAAACGTGTTGACCGGCTACTCCTTGAAGAGATGCTTAATCATTACCACACAATTCAAAAGCGTATACAGGTTCTTGAGCAAGCATATGGCAAAATGTATGCTCGTTGGGTAAACTTGAATTCATTCAATGCGATAGAATATACAGAAAGTCAACGAATTGACGAGATTAATAAATCGCTTGAAGGCGTTAAAGAAACCACTATTGACGACGGTGTCTACTCTGGCGGTGGTAGAGAAGGGCATGGCGGCGGCGATATTGAAGCAGCTGCGGGGTTCAAATTCGAATCAGCCAGGTCAAAATCCCATGAATCTAAAGCTGGTGCTGGGACTGGTACGCCGAATGATACACGAAAATTAAAGAAGGACTTTTGGTCGTTGTGGAAAGCACTCCGACGCATGATTCGTTTTCGGAAGGCTGATAGAAAACCGAATGCTGTACCTCGCCAGGACATGTCCTCGAACACAAAGCTGGCATCTGGCAGCATGAAGTCTATCGTGGCCCAGATACGCCCAGCGGACCTTTCTACTGAATTCGCCGAAACGTTGGCAAGCAACAACAGCAGTGCTGGTGGCGTGTGTGAGAGCGCAGACGTTACGAGGGTAGTGATTCCGACTGTGTTTGATCCGATGGTAAAAATCTATTCCGTAACTATGCCCGTATCTGAGAATACATCTGTCATGCGCCATCCGCACTCATTCGACGCGATCCCCTCTACCACACGCAACGGCACTACGTTGAGAACCACCCTTAGAACGTCGCCATCGACAAATAGTGTCAGCCCTAAAGACCTAGTTCGGTGTCACCGCTCTTCCACATCTGTGAGTGGGTTTTCAACCGCTGAGTCAAAGGCTCGTCGAGGGGAATGTCCTGCACGAATAACTTGTACAAGTTCCTCAGATATAGGAAAAAAGTCATTAGCAGAATCTATCAGAAGTTGTCCCTCCGAACCTTACGTTCTCTATAGCAGAACCTCTTCGGAACCGGAGGAATCCTTTGCAGAGCAAACGCAAACGGGGCGGACCACAAACGTAGAAAACATAACTTCGACAGAAGCCTGTTCGTAAACGCAACTTCTGAACTGTCCGTATTTAAAGGAATGGCCTCCCCTCGACGTCCAGAGGCCACGTGCGATCCACACAGGTAATGTGGAACTTCGCACTCGCTGGTCGTGCGCCTTATTGCCCTTCCTGGCTGTAGTTACTGTGTTGGCATAATAACCTTTATATTTAAAGACATTAAACAAGAACTGCCTAGAGTCATTGCACACTGTCGCTGTAACCAAATCGCGAAATAGGTTGTTCGGTGGTTCAAGAAAAGACTCAAACGGTGACCCTAAATGGACGTTTGGGAATCGGATGTATAAATGAGTCATGTGCTGTTCATATACAATTATGCAATGAGCTATTATTGTGTTGCCGAAAGAGACGTGAAACTTAAATATACTAGATATCATTATATAGACCACCTTCAATTCTGTAATGAGTACGAGAAACATATGGTCAAGGTCCACTCGGGCGTGAGGGCCTTAATGATTGACTGATGACCGATGATACTTCTACGTACTCTCCAGGCCTCGTGAAACAGACATGAACTGCTGACCCCGAAGAAACTGACGTACCTTTTCGGTGTGCTTCATCCTCGAATCGCTTATACCTAAACGCGTTTTCGATTGAGACCTCCATAAGGAATTCACTTGCCGCAATCTTCTTTCCACTATAACACAACAGCAACGACACGACTCTACAAGACGTAACGAATCGTCGGTTGCGATGAAGCGGATGACTCTTTCTTTGAGTGTTGTATCCTTCGAACCTATCTTTCGACGTAACAACTAACGTAGAAGTCCGTAGCCGAATAAGGCGAATATAATGGCTTGGTTTTTGTGGGCTAGATTTATTTCAAAGTAAGGGTTGGAAGCGGCGTTCCTATATATATATATATATATATACATATATATATATAATATATATATATATATGTTTGAACCTTGCTTCAATCGCTTATAATCAAGTGATTGAAGTAAGGCTCACATATATATAATATATATATATGAACGCCGCTTCCAGCACTGACCTTTATAATCAAGGGTCTCATATTACACCTCAGCAACTCGTTGAGCTTCAGTGTGAGTTGTTGTACTTTCTGTAATATATTGCTATTGATCACGTCTATGGTAAATGGTAAATGTTTATTGGTTTATTAAAGGAGCTGCAATTTTACAATGCTTAAGCTCTCTTATATGTCACACAGCGGGGCTCGAACCTGCGGCCTCTGGCTTCCGACAGCCAGAGACTTACTGGTTGTTCAGTGCTACCGCGTATACGAGCAGTAATTGTTAAGCATCTGTCAAATATGGTGCTAAATAACTATTCTGCCTTAGAATGTTTCTATACCTGTTATCCAATCCATATAGGTTAGATGAGTATCAATTAGGTGCGGACTTACAGACAACTACTCATAATCTATTGCCCATTGCTAATTTACATAATCCGTTGGATGCGCGAAAATTTAAGAATTGAAATGGCAAGTATTCTTAATCAGACTGAAACATCTGCGCAGTGGTCGGACAAAGTCATTTGTAAAAATCGCCAGGATGGAAATAGTAGAAAACCTGTATTCGTTCCTATCTGCTCAAATGTTAAGAGTTTAAAAATAATATTAATACAGTTATTTGTTTTTATTTTAACAAGTTGCTTTGTTGCTAATGATACATAATAGTATAAGAAAATTCATGCTGATGACACAGTTGGATAATGACATATCACACGATAATTGTGATAGTATGTATTTAGTGAATTGTCATTGTTAATTGTAATCTGTCCAGCTCTCTTTACAAAGGAAGAACTCGACGTGGCCTGACTTGATTCATTGTAGCACGGTTTTCCTTGTCACTATGATCACACAGGCCTTCGCGCTGGTTGCTAACATTCTCATGATTATATTTAGTGAAAATGGAACCGTGAAGGAAGCCTACTCTGGTGGCTAGCATCTACGCTCAATTAATGCGATTCCCACGGGGTTAGATGAATGCCGCATGCACCTGTTTTGCATTACACACGAGAAATGGGCCATCTATAAATGCATATGCTTAAGTAAATAGGTTAACTAAGGTTTATTCAAACATACAGTACTTAGGAATTTCTAGGGATTAATAAGTAAATTGGTGCGAGACAACACATGCATATATGTGACTTGGCAATAAGTGATAAATACCGTAACATAATATGGGATAGAATGAACATTCCATGTAAACTGGAATATAATATTACAGTTGATATTATATTTGATAATAATAATATAATATTACATCACAAGATATTACATTTGATTACCTTTACTGTTCAACAATGATTCAAATAACAGTAAGATCTGGTCACTTCTAAGATTACTGCGTAGACTGCACCGCTCACCTTGTTTTTATTGACTTGCGCACTGTCGCTTGGATTCGTATTAAGAGGGGACTTCACGTTGACTGTGCATAACATGTATGAAACAACTACAACAGTTGACGCCACTCGGTCGATGACAGCGGCTTCTGCCAATGATAATCAGTATCCATTGTCTCTATAGCACACACTGTTTACTTCTGATCCGTTCAACATGACAATGCTGATACCTACACCACTGTTTCTCTGTTGGTACTATCCAAGTCTGTTTATATTAGCGAGGATTGGAGGGCTGGTCAGCATCCATGAGTGACCACAAGTCCAATTAGCCAGGACAACAGCGGCTGGAGCATCAGTCGTTGACGCCGCGCGCCTCGGTACGGGGGCCGCGCGCCTGGGCACGGGGGACGAATGGCGTTATAGGGTACACTATTCCCCACGGGAATTTTCACAATGGACACACACATGTCGAAGGCAACAGCCCACTGAACAACAAGGGTGACAACGGATGTAGACAATCACAGAGATGACACTTGACTTCGTTGACGATACTCGGTACCTAGAAATAGAGGGAAAACGCCCGGATGCTATTACCTGCCTATTATATTTATTTGCATTAAAAGTACTAGAATACTGAAACGCCATTGCTGAAATGCCAGGATATAGAGGAGACGATTTTCTGCCAGTATTTTTTTTCGTACTGACGCATCTTGTATCAACGATAGAGGAAAAAATCGATCGAACGTAAAGCCCCGTGAAATGATCGTGTGACAGATTAACAGTCGAACTCGAAACCTTGTGGTTGACTTATGGCTTTATTCGTGTCCTTCTAATCAAAAGTACCGTGTAGTTTCTGAAGAGAAGGTCGTCCAATTCAATCAAGCCACGTTCTAATATGTTGAGTGAACTAAGTCCTTTATAGTTACATGTATTTGAAATGATTTCAAAGGAAGGTTTGGATCAAACATCGCGCAATAAATCATTATAGTCGCTTCTGAATTGAAGCAGTCCGGACACCGAAAAGAATTTTCTCAAAGGAAACTAGGACTACGCAGTAGTATGTTAATCAGAACTTCGCGTATTTCGATAGCGCGTGATCCTTAGCCTACGCAAACGTAGCTCCTTGTAATCGAGTTGAGTCTTAAAACAATTTTACCTGTTACATCCAGTTGCCTTTGACAGACGTTACTTGCAGCTTCCCTTGAGAGACCTGTTTAGCAGACATATTCGCCCTTTTGAGGCCTTCGTTAAGAATTTCATAAGCACGTGCCTCGGAAGAACCACCTCCACTCGTACTATCATCATCATCTTGAGTAGAGGCTGATTAACTTTTAAATATACTGGTATTGGCGTATTCGGGAAAGACTGGTATAAACAGGCCCTTATGAGGTCTCTCTCTCGAGATATATATATATATATACTACACATTTACTCGTCTACTTTTCCCTTTGAGAACCTATAGCGTATCGTTGTCAACCCGTCCGTCGGGGTAGTAGTCTGCACCGAGTTGGCCGGGCAAAATATATTGTTGACAGAAGTGGTCCCGAGACTATGTAGCGATCGGTTGAAAGACAAATGGATATACATATTCTTGCGTTTGTTCAACTTTGCGTTGGAAGAAGGATAAATATATTGTGCACAAATGGGTTGCCAAAAAAGTACACTAAAAAGGAGCTTCAAAATATACTGTTTCATTTCCAAGTGCACTCCTGGTATTCATATATCATTCTACGATATATGAATGTAGAGATTTATGGGACTCGTATACAGTTTATAAATAAGCGATTTGTATCGATGTAAACAGCTATACTACGCAGTCAAGTACAGAGTAGCCATTTTAAACACGCGATAGCCTTACTCAAGAAACTAAGGGAATTTTCTGGTGAATAATTACGGCATTTCGTGGCACGTTTCAATGTACTTTTCGTCGTACAGCGTCATTATTCATGGGCGGAAGTTGGGACTTGTGTCAATTGTCAGAAGATACAGATATTGACCGATCTGTCAATGGAACTGTTTGTTGTGTTTACTAAATAACATTGGACAACAATGTAGAGAAAATATCGAGGGAGATATATGGCGGAACTGCTAGACGTTGGTTGAGGGAGTATGTTCGAGAAGATGCGTTCCTCCAAGCGTCAGGGACCTTTTTAAGTGATTCACTTGTTTCTATGATTAAATAAATCATATGGATGACCTCAGTTTATTTAAACCATTTTCCGATCATAGGAAGAGTGAAAAGGCTTCCAAATACATCTGCTACATCAGCTTAGGGGATACTTGTCGTCTTAGCACCTGCATGCGTCCGGAAGTAATTAGTGAAATTATTGACTATCTACTTATACAGTAATATCGGCCATCGTTTATTATTTGCTAATAACAACCATGTTACCTGCCTTTTCATTTCAGCAGGATGAATCGACTATAGGGCTGACCAAAACGCTGGCCCACTTCTACGAGGTGAAATGTAAGTTTCCCAGTACACACATATACCAGAATAATAAATATTTGTAGAATACACAAACATATGATATATTCGCAGTGTAGGAAGCACCGACAAGTAAACTAGTACTGCACGAACAATTAAAAACTTTAATATAGAGAGAGGCGTCTGTTTTTCAACCACGTGCAGAGCGAACTGAAAACTCGAATATTCCGTTTGCTCAATTGAATGTTCTATCTCTCTCTCCTTTCGTATTTTCGCTTTATGAGAGAGGTCAGCATCTACTGGGTTCATTTCATTTTCACTGCGTGGTTCAGACTATAGGTCACAACTAATTGAAAAGTGTTACGAAATTAACGGGAAGCAACGAAATGTGGGGTTTCGCTCGTTAGGCGTCGCTAATTATTCATCGTCATTCGTCGGGATTTTAAGATATCTTTCTTTATTAAGCTCGAGAGACCTAAAAACGCGATAGAAGAACGAGCATGAAGCCTTCAGCCGCGTTGTTCTTCGATGTATTATGCCATTCGCACACCACGCCTATATTCGCGCGCAATTCGCACTCTACGAGTAAGCTGGTGTTACCTTTAACATATTCCTGGGGAGGCTATAACGTAAATTCAATAAAGCACGCGTACTTTCAAACCCATTATACCGTTAGCATCGATTTCGCGCACCTCCTCCTGCAGAGTAGTATCTATCCGCACCGCACAAATCCACAAAATGCGAGGCTTTTGCAACTACACACCAAGCTCAGCAATGTTAAGTTTAATCGTGGTTGGTAATGAACTTAATCCAGAGTAATATCAATCTTATAGTTTAGTGTTAATAGGCTGGTTAAGGAGAAGATATATTACGAACTACATGATACTTTGCTGTGGATCTCAGCTGTGGCTATGGCAAACTTCATATCATTAAATTCACTAGCAATATAGAGGCTAATATATATATTATATTAAGTTGACCCAAAAAAACCGAAAACATATAAATTTCAATATCGGTTAAACTAAGTTAGCTAGAACAATGATTTTTTACCATTTATAACTTCGTTATTTACGGCCTCTCGGAGCAAATCGATGTTTGAATACGTTTTGCCACCTATAGCCCTCTTTAATCGATGGAAATAACCATAGTCACACGAGGTTAAATCGGGAGAATGGGGGGGATGCCATCGCTGAATCCTGTTGACCTTAAGCCAGGACGTAAATTCATTGCTATAATATGCCCTAGCATTGTCATCGAGCAGCCACACTCAGCGCCTCCTATTGTTATGCCAGTTATTCATGAGTCCCGTCAAGAAAGGAATCGAGTCGATTCCATTTTTTCTTTGGTGCCCAAAATAACGTTCTAGCAAATTCCGTTGAAATCCATGTCAAGTGCTACCATTAGCCGAATGCTAGGGGCTTTCGCGCCACCTGCTTGCTAATTGTTGTCTCATTACCCGCCAAATTTGAAGTCGAACCGGCCAATAATAACAATATCGCGTTCTGGCGTAAATCGGCTTCAGCGCAGGGCGCATAAAATATATATAACATCTATAAACTTACCGCGTAAAGTATGACGCAATGTTGAAATCAGCTTGTTCTCGTGCGTGGTAATCTGCTCAACCTAAAGATTCATTCAAAATCTAATAATCAAGATTCAGATTTTGATCTAATTTGATAGGATTGACAGAGAAGATTGCCTGCTTGGCTTTATGCCGTATTATTGAATGTGAGGGCTAATCTGTTTATAAAAAAATATCCAACGTAATCTGTGTAAAGAGTTCACCGGCCACGGACAATTCCAGCAATACCGTCACAAGATCGGCAAGGCGGCGTTCCCAAAGTGTACTCTATGAGCCTTGGGAGTCGATGATACGGCGCGGCACACCTTAGAGGCATGCCTTCGGCTCGAGAACCACCGGCGATTTCGTGTGAGGATATGGCCGCCATAATGATGAGAGACAGAGAGGGATGGGCCAACATCCGAAGATACACCGAGGCGGTGCTCAAGGACAAGCAAGAACTAGAGCGGCAGAGTGACGATCTCTAAGGGTGTCAAACGATGGGGGTAGGGACAGGAATTTTTTCAGGGCCTCCGTGAGGGTTTATGCCGGACTGCGGCGGTTTTCCAAGGGGCTCCCTCTCACTTGAGAGGCTTGAGTAAAGTGGGGTAGATATTCAGCCTTTCCTCGTAAATTAAAAAAAAAATCAGTTTAAAGAGCTCACGTCCACTTTGGACGATACAACTGGAAGGTTTGAACAAGTCATTATATATATGTACACATGTATCTGACGACTCGTTCAGACCTTCCAGTTGTATCGTTTGAGATACTTAATAAACAATAATAATAATAATTAAAAACTATATGCATACCACACAGAGAAACCATAAAGATCAGGTAAGGCAGCACCATGGTGGATTCAAGAAGAGGAAGACTATTACAAGAGTAGTGTACTTGCTGAGGATGTCCGTGATAAAAATCGTATTAAAAGACCATTAATATTTCAGCTGATCCCATGGTAAACATTAGGGAAGGAGAAATATAGCGTCGCCAGAGTTCTTAGCAGTTGTTGTTGCCGTTGTTGTTGTTGTTGCTTTTATCATTATTATTAGTGTTGCTATTATTATTATGACTACTATTACTACTAATGAATCTGCGAACTGAATACTGCCTTAACAACCCTAATCCATTTAGAGTATATTCCACTGGCGTACATACTGAATTTGTCTTCCTATTTTGTATCACCATCATCATCATTTTCAGTGCCTTCACCGATCAGCGGTATTTCGGGTGTCCCAGTATCGCCGTCGACGGCGCACGTCCATTGGTTTGTTGGACGCTCATCATCATCATCTCCATCATCACCATTCGATTCGACTACTGCTCTCTTATCTATGGGCCAAAATCAACCTCCGACAACGGTGGGGTCAACGGGACAACCTGTGCAAGTGACAGCCGAAACAGAGTTAGCCTCTCGCTCAGTTCGACTTTTGGCCTATTACATCGAACGCGACCAGCGTCCGGCGCGACTCACACTGGCCGAGGAACTGTTCGAGGATGGACTACGACCCTCTGCCAGCTGCAACGTCACTGTGTGTGTCCGACGATTACAAGTGGCCCAAATTTTAGCCTCGACGGATTCAAATGGCCCACGGCTGCCGTTACTCTCAGTGCCACTCTGCGCTACGGGGCTCCGGGGACTTCCACTGGCTTTCGGTGTGTATGGCGTATGCCACCTTGCACTGGAGTATGCATATATATAGCTATAAAGTTTACTATATATATATATATAGTATATATATATATAACATGTATGAATTACAAAACTAGAAGTTATTACTGCATATTTCATGCCCATTGCATGTTATAGGAAAGTAGTGTCCTCTACCTGCCACCACAGCTCAGTCTTGTTTGTACATTTTTACTGACCGTTGCGTAACCTTTAATATCGTAGGGTTCTGTGATGTTTGAAAAAAATACCTGTTTGTGTAAATTACACGAAAGTCTAATCTAACACATCGTTGTTCTCTAATTACAGTGAAACCGCTGTATATAGCATTCGTCGAGATAGTCGCGATGAGTCTAGTCGTCTCCGTGATCACCTGTATATTTGTACATTACGGTAAGGCTTCCTCTTTAAACATATAGGGCATGTTTTCCTAGTTGTGCCAATCGGGACGTCTTCTATCGGGATGAACATCGTGCGTGGTGTGATACAGCGTGTGTGTGCAACATACATAATTTAGTATAATTATAAACGTATAGCAATTTTTTCCGCTATAGTAAAAATAATACTATTGTAATTATCCATAGGACGACACAGTTCGACAGCTTCGAAGTAAAAAATATACCTATTCTCAGTGCGACACATCCTAGGCTCGTTTGACGACAACTTTGTTTTAATACATATATATATGTTCATGCATCGTTTTTCTGTATGTTGCAGCTCTCGAGCGTCTGAAGGCACATCTTCGCGGTCCATCGTTGCGTCACTCACGTGATGGAGGCACCGATGACCTATGGATGGGCTCGACCGGCGAATACAAAGGCGGCACTGCTTCAAACAGACGAACGAAATATGACAAAAAAAATGTAACGGGTGACGAGGACTTGCGTAGTCTCAGGAGCAACAGACAATTGCCGGCGGCTGAACATGACGACGAATTGGTCGAGCCTGATGAGAGGTCCCGAATTATAACTGGCTCAGGTAGCAGCGGCTGCTCGGGTGACGATCACCGCGCACCGTTATCTTCTCCAGCTAGTTGCAGTAGCACTTCGGGTTCGGGAGGACATCGATCAGGAAGCGGTGGAGTGTCGACCTCCGTCTAAGCTCGACCATACGACCAAAATGTCGACGGTCTCCTCACACCTCAAACGCCAGTACGCGAACTACATCTGCCGCTGCTGCACCAGCAACAATCACAGCAACAACCCCAGCAGCAACAACAACAACAACAATACCAAGTAGAAAATATGCAACAAGGGAAGGCAACTTGGTCGCCACAACATACCCCACAGACCCCTACGTTGAGTCAGGGGCAGCAAGATGCTTGTAGATATCACTATGACGACAATGTTAGCAAGGCTGATGAAATCAAAAGCGTAAATAGTGACATGGCTAGTAACAAACATCAGCAACAGAGCGAGGGCGATCATTTTTATCTTCAGGAGTTGCTCAACACAGAAAACAGCAACAGCAGAAACAGCAGCAGCAGCACCGACGAGATCGCTAGTAGCGATGGCGGACACTGACGACCGTAAAACGTCAACGGACACTACAATAGAAATAGACTCGCGTTGGCGATTTGTCAGCTAACATTAATTAGTTAATTAATAGCGCATAGTTGAATCGTAATAGTGGTAGTAGTAGTAGTAGCAGTAGTAATATAGGCACGTAGAATGATGTCTCTTTTGTGTCTATGTATGCGTGACATACAGTAAGAAACTCAGTCAAAAGGAAGAGAACAAAAATGCACGGAGCTAAGGTGATCCCAGATTGATGCTGCTGCTGGTCAGGGCAAGGCATGATATTGCACTTTGCTCAGAGGGTGGCATCCATCCGCTCTTACTGTCCCTCTCTTGAATTGATTATTACTACTTTATTATTACTAAGACAATTTTGCCGCCACTATGAATAATATCATGGTATATTGTATTATAGATAGTTAGACAGCCAGCGAGTCATGACAGTCAAGTGGATAGAGGACTTGAAATGATGGTGATGCTATGCACCTATGGGATCGATCGCTGATCGAGTTGAAAGTGCGTAATCACTTCAATGAATAGACAACGACGAGCGCACAACCAAATCAGCAAGGAGCAGCAGCAGCAACAGGGCACGGCACGGTACCTGCCACGTGACTGTGTAGCAAGTTTTTAGGCCAATTCAATCGGAGATAATTATCGGCTGACTGGCTGAT
The DNA here is from genome assembly GCA_019614645.1 of Stratiolaelaps scimitus. Taxonomy (NCBI): domain Eukaryota; kingdom Metazoa; phylum Arthropoda; class Arachnida; order Mesostigmata; family Laelapidae; genus Stratiolaelaps; species Stratiolaelaps scimitus. The sequence goes on from JABWDB010000038.1 coordinate 1,715,571, forward strand.
TGATTGATTGACGGACGAATGGCTGAACCATAGGGCTTCGCTAGAATACGATGAGAAAGATAATGACGATATATAAAGTAGTGATTTAACTGACAACGATAAGATAATGTAAACAGTGTATATGATAATTGCAGACTCGGTCGGGTATTGTACACTCCTTGAGAAATTCATATGAACTCGCAGATATTGCAACGGTATACAACAAGCTCCAGAAGAAAACGAAAAAAAAAAAAATACAAAAACAGATAACCCATAGATGAGGTTCACTGTAGTTCGTAGAAGAACACGTTGATACGTCCTTAGTTCATCTGTTTACGTGGTCATGTGCGCATGTGATTTTCGTTTGACTCTCACCAAGCTTTATTGATGATTGTGTTTATTCCGACGCAATAGCAGATTGCTCAGAAGGCCGCATTTGTGCCTACAACCAAATGCCTCCAATGTACGATAGGAGGTTTTACTCCAATTTACCCGCGAAAACAGGCAGGTCTGGTGATGATAAAGTGAAATCTTGAAACGAATTGCTATTACAGCTTAAGGAGGAAGAAGAGAGAGAGAGAGAGACTCACCGAGGAAACTCCGAGTCCGATATTCAATTGAACATCTGCAACAAGCTCGTTTCACGAACATTGTTGGCAGATGATTTGCATTGCGCTTACACACAGATGTCTGCTATCGATCATTGGACTATCTTGCGACCAATCGTTCCACATTTAGAATCATTGTTTCCGTATAATGCAGATATTAATGCTAGAATTAGCACGCCCACAAATTTCTTAGTTAAATTGTGGTCAAAGCTCGTTAGATTTCCACCAAGATAGCTTTGGCTCTTAGGCGAAAACAACTTAAGCATAGCAGAATATACAGCTCCAACTGTTGGTTCTGCAAACGGATACACTCGTCCTACTCCTCTCCTACGCCCCACCCCCATAAAAGCGGTTCCCTTATAAACCATACCACTCCCGTCGGCTGTCAGATGCTAAGTGACGATTGCGTAGATAATAGAATAGAATAATATGAGGGTAGAGAAAGTGCGTGGTGGAGGGCTGATTTCTTCAATCCGATTTCTACCCGGCGCTTTAAATGAGCGTCTAGCTTTCCTCAAACAAACTCGAGTTCACGATTAATTATGGCAGATCATGCGATCACACTGGCCATCCTATCCTGCATGATCATGATAGCTCTTCTCGATTATCATCTTCCATAACTCGGGAGCGGTATGAAATTGTTTCACTTTTCTTTCTCATCATATGGCAACAACAACAACAATAACAACGTTGCTGGTTCAGGTGTGACATTGTCTAGATGCCTATAGGTCGATCACTGTACATTGTTTCCCCGAAACGATCGAGTAGGTATAATATCAGTCGATGTCGGATACTTGAGCACGGATGGACCCGTCCGTGATTAATTAGACATAATTCTGTATAGAACAAGCCTAGCAAAAGTACCCGGTATCCCTTCTATCCCTCACGAGTGGGCTGACTCTGTCTCGCTGAAATCATCACAAACGCCAAAATGAAATGATTCCCCATACAAAATCTCTCCATTTGGCGATAAGCAAACTCTAGTGTTTCTCTCCCCATTATGGCATAATAATTATCAAGTAATGTATTTGTTTCAGAGTACGTTACTTTGAGAAAAGATACGTGTCAGCAACCGATCGGATTTGTCAGATGACCAGTTATTGTTTGTTGCTGATTGTCAAACGCCTTTTTGCTAAACGTTTATCTCTATTTCTGGTTTGATTGATATGAAATCGTTATACGCCCGTTTTTTCGTCGGTGTCCACAGATTCTGCGTGATTCAACGTAACGAGATTTAATGATCCAATGAGCCCCAATGGGTCGCTCGAGGAAGGATCTGTGGATTGCCGGGAACATTATCTTTACTTCATAGTTTGCTTAATCGCATGGCAATAGATTTACTCTGATTCGTCTCCTATCCGAATAATCGATTGAACCCATGCAAGTGAGACAATGTGTAATGAAGTAGAGATACAATAATAATAATACTAACATTATTAAAATTAAATAATAACATCATATAATTAGCCAATTTCTCCAAGTTATAACCCTTAAATCCCTACCGCCATCAATGCAATGATCTGTAAATGAATGAATGTTTTGTAGTCGGTTAGCCCAGTACAATTCTGATACTATAATCGAGCTGCAAGAATTCATTCGAGTGGACATCAGCGGACAACACTGATTAATCTGCAAACGTGACGTATTGTCGACTGGAAGCGTCACTCTGCTTTCAGTCGACAATCGAATATTCCGATTGCGACGCTTATTTCCGAAAGACGAGAGAACGTTTCTCGTCGCGTCGCTAATCGACGACCTTAGAATGATGAAATGCTTAGACACCAATCTACTAGACAAGATAACGATACTTAATAATCATTATATGTAAGTTCCCTCAGCTGGACACAACCTAGAGGTGTCCGGGCTACCGACGGCTGTATATAGGGGGAACGATTGTCAAACAAATACACCGTCAATTCACTCATTCAGATTCTACAGCTTTCGTTCATACACTCGTGTATGCAGTAAAATCTGTACATAACTGTGTGTGGGTGGGCGGAAGCTGCCTATGAATATTACTATATAATAGTTAGGTAATATGGGCCAAGGGGCCATAGTGAAGGATAGCGACTATTGTGACACTCTAGATTCCCCACCCGATAGCCTACCTTGAATGAGGGCAGAGCAAACGGGAGGGGGGTTGCATACGTCAACTTCGATAGTGGACAAGAAACGATAGACAAGCGATCTCTCTGTGTTACCGCACCGTCAGAAATATATTCATTAGGTGATTAATATTATGGCTATAATTATTATTTAACAATTGTGTTTGAGAGCAAGAAGTTGAGTCAAAATTTCAACGATGTTATTTCCTAAAGGAAACGAAACAGAGCCCACGGGGTATAGTGATGAATAAGTGACTATCCTTGCAGATATGACCAATCTTGTTCATTTGACGTATTTGTTATTTGTTTTTTATAAACTTTTGTTTTTGAATTAACGACTATATGTAGCAGGACAACGCTTATGCAACGCTTATAGTTATTAAATTATTAAATTGACCAGCCCCTAAGTAGTGTTTTTGTGCTCGGTTCTGCTTAGACTATTGCTCGATACATCATGATTCTTTGTTCAGATTCATTCAAATCACGTACCCACACATCATGAAGATAACAACAGTGTAAGGTATGAGAGTAAAAAGCCCCCCCCCCCCAAGCTGGCGGATGCGGTAAACATTATTTATAGGTCTTGATGATATATTTATTTGATGAATATTATTATTACTATTATTCTAATTTAAGAAAAATTGAGACAAAAATAGAATTTTGCATCAACCGGAACGTGCTACACTGTGTACATATGGATCTTTCCTGTAAATAGAGACTATTCACGCTCATCACAATGATCCAGTTTAACATACGAACAGAAATTACAATGAAATTATCATATTTCAATAAAACTGAAACCATCATCACGTCGTATATAAGAACATGGACTATTCTTTCATGCTTACTTCGAGTAGATAAATACATTGACATAATTAAATAGCTGAGTGTGTCTGTCTCTGGTAAAAAGCTAAGGCAGTCACTGTAGATTCAAATTCGAATCATTTGTCATTGCTAAATGATTAATGTCTTAAGTACTCTCAATACGTCCAAGGAACACTTGTTCATCTTATTTAGATATGTATATACGTAACACCCAACCACTCATTTTTGACAATAGCACACAACGCTCGAAACGAAGGATATACCTCTTCTCGATTTTATTACGACAAAAAACGAAAAATTTGACCTAAGCCGTATGCTATGATAGAAAGTAAAGTCTGAATGTCAAATGGCTGGATCGATCTGTGAGAAATGGAAATAGATACTATTATCTTGGTTTTAGATATTCCATTACGAACATATACAGGAGGGTGTACTTAGATGTATTTTAAGTTCAGCGGGTACAATTGTCGCCCATTTTTATAAAAATCGTTGTATAGAGATTATCGATTATTATCATTGTATATATTAAGTGCCTCCAACGATACCTTTGGGAGGTGCAAGCGTGTCATTGACAATGGAGCGAGACCTCCCGTCCAAGAGTCCAGGACTCGCGGGGAACGATGTAGAATCACCCCCGTTCGCGTTTATGACCAAGAGCCCGTGCGTGTAGAACAAAAAGAAGTCTCACACAAAAAAGGACCGAAAATTACTGTACAATTCATGCACTCGTTAAATTCATACATAGTTAGTTTGAATGTATGAAAAAGAAGCCATGATTTGAGAACAAAAAATATATGAAATATTGTCCTATATATATATATATATATATATATATATATATATATATATATATATATATATATATATATATATATATATATATATATATATATATATATATATATGTATATATATATATATATATATATATATATATATATATACTAAATATTAAGCGTATTTACAATTTGCTTAGAAAGTGTTGTTTAAGTGCGGACCTAAAAACTCGTAATGGACACTGTAATCCGCGGATGTCGCTTGAGAGGTCGTTTCAGATAACGGGCCCTTGAGAACGGAAGCATCGATGGCCGACGTTATTAAAGTATGACACAAGCAAAAGAAGGTTAAAGCAGCCCCACCACACGAGAATATTATTTGTTGAAAATCTAAGATCGCAAATATTGGGAGACAGATCAAGCAGGGTTTAAAATGTGCAGCCAATAGAGATACTCGACGAAGGACGGGAACGGCAAAATGTCCTGAGCATTAAACAAAGGTCGGCACGGCTCAGATGGAGGGAGGCATCGTAATGCTATTTTTTGTAATTTGATGATGAGTAAAACTCGATTATTAATTAGTAGTGTGCCTATTTTCACTGATTCTTCTTCGATTGGAGCCTCCATTCTTTCAGTTGCTCCCAAAAATAATGTATACCTTTCCTCACCACCTGCCCGAGACCTTTGCAATGCTTAATTTGTCTTTTTTATATAAAAGTCAGTCTCGATCATATGGGATAAAATGTGAAGTACAGTTCTATGATAAATTTAGGTCGATTATTGAGCTTTTTTCTCCGCGAGAGTAATCACTTGATCCCTGTTGAAGTTATTGAACTGCCAACTAGTTCAAATGTGCACCATGCAGAGATCTAACGGAAAGCAACCATAATGACTATTCTATTACGGTGGTCGGGGTAGGCTTTCGCGCATTTGAACTTTCTAACATAAATTATTAAAATGAGAGATTTATTTCAATCAAAAGTGTCTCGGAGCCTCTCAATTCCTGCGTAATTATTCGGAATTAGACGGAAACTAGAGTTACGGAACTAGATTTCACCATCTGTTACTTCTTTGAGCAAACTCAACAAAGGTTCTAGAATAACATAGGCGTAAGCTTAAAATTGTGACACTCAATCTGCGTCTTAATTTAAGCCTTCAATGAGACTTTATATTGTTATGTACCGAGAACTACATTGTCTAGTCGAGATCAATAAGTCGCTTATGAAAGAACTTTATTGATTTATTTAGTATATATATACAATAGATACACCCCGCAACAAAATGATAGCCCATTCCCATTTTTCTGATTACTTTTCTCAACCGTAAGTAGCACTGCAGTTTCGCGAATTTTGCAAAGAAGTAGGAGCGAGATTTCGAATTTTCTTGAAGATCCTGAACAGCACGGGACCAAGCAGGCGTCAGAACGACCCGAAGCTGTAAGTGGGCGTGAAAAACGCTCCCTCCTCCGAAGTGCCTCTGACAGCTTTTTGATTTGTCGCAAAATTGCAGCCGAGACTGGAGCGTCTTGGTTCAAAACGTGCAAAGCGATCTTCAGGCATCAGAAAATCTTGTTCATAGAGAACAAGATTCTGTCTTATCTAGGGCTGCTTTTAAAGGTGGCAAGCAGTATCAAACGCTACATGAGCTAAAAAAGCTTTGGTAGCCGAATGGAATGTTCTTGATCAAAGCTTCATACGTAAATTTTATGAATCTATGCCCAAACGAGTAATTTCTATTCAGGAGAACGGCGCCGGCCCGATAAAATACTAAATTTGTAGAAAATTAATAATAGAGGCAGTTGGGTCAGGCTTAGGTAGACCAAAGTAGGTTAAGAGCTGAGGCCTATTAAATAGGGGAACAGCTGAGGGTCAGTTCGAAAAACAGTTTAGTTAGACCAAAGTATTGTCAATCCGAGGCCGTGTCATGGTCACCCCCGAGGGAGGCGATGGCATTGCCTCTCTGCCGCACAGAGAGGGAGAGGCGCTGCAGAAGGAAGGATTATGTGCACTTGTCCCCTCTGAGGAGGCCGTTGCCGCCTAGGATTTCGAAAGGGAGAGGGTTGTTGGCTATTGGTGGCCTTTACGTTCCTCTTAACAACTTTTCAGATTCTTCCTCTTTTAAGTACTACATCTCAGCGGGAATTCACAACAAATGCAAGGAGAACAGTAACTCTATTCTCAAATGGCAACATGTATCTCACAAAAGTACCTGCCGAAGAATCAAAAAGATTAAGTCGCAAATTGAGGAGATTATAACTGATACTGGTACCTCTGATGATGTTCTTCGCTTCACTATCACGCGGAGAATGGAGAAAACGGTAGACAGTGCGAGGAACCCCTCGAAGTGGTAACTTTCTGGGTCTATGTTGTGAAATATTCTCGGATGTTTGATCATCTCCCAGATGTCGATTTCTCCATTCTCCGCGTGATAGTGAGGCGAAGGACATCATCAGAGGTACTAGTATCAATTATAATCAATTCAATTTGATCGAATTCCCCGTTTGTATTGCTTCGGTCCCTAAGTCACACAAGGTCGTGATGGTTGCTGGCACTACTGTGTTCTGCTATAGATGTCAGAAGCGAGGGCACTTGGTACCATCCGATAGCTTCTGGTAGCCCGACAAAAAAAAATATATATATATATGTACACATACTGCGAGTGTATGATGCAATGCACTATTTTGGTAACGTGTAAATAAAAAAAGGTAGCGCCCGACCCTTCCTCCAATCACAAGATAGAAGTGGCTCAACCAAAACATTATTCTGCTCAGTCTTCATATTCATTACACAATGATACGTACATTCACAATTTGTAGACACTCGATGAGAGAATTAATCACCGATATATATATATATATATATATTCTATGGCATTCTATGTCGTGATAGTGCCTCTGTTTTCGTTGCATCTCGAGTTATATGCAATATGGGCGCTGCCACTAGCAGCCTATAGATCACTTCATTCGTGGCCTGGTGGCTATTGGGCCTCTGGAATGAGTCACGACTTCAGAATGCTTGAACCTTTCTGAGTCAATCAACTCTTCCTCTCGCCTCTTTTAGGTTCACAAACAAGTTGGTGTTCTTTCCCATATATTTTGTCTATCGGGTGCCGCGATCTTTAAGAAGTCGATGCTTTCCAGTGAGCGGTCAGCGGGTTCATGGCTTTTCATTGCAACGGAGAAATGAGACAGGAGACTTTGAGAATATTTTCCGATAGTATCCATTATTCTCACGAACATTCTAAAGAATATTCGCTAATTGGTTGACGGCGTACATATATACGTAAGGAAATACGTGGTGAATATTTTAACATATGATTGTACAAGTTTCGGTTATTTGTACCACGCTTAAGTAATTCTGGCACCTGGATATTGAAGCGCCGCTGCTTTCCTATAATTTATGAAAGTTTTTATTTTTGTGAATTCACCGGTGATAATAGTTTCTATATTTACGAGGTATTTAAGCTATTATCAACGGAAATCCATTCCGAGTATTAAGTGCCATTACCTACGAGTTACGTTTCTGTATATGTTTGTGTCCGGAATGGTGAAAGAAAACGTCTGGTTCTACCACGATAACGAACACATTCGGAGACCTCTATCTTTGCAAAGACACGATTGGGAAACTACGTTGAGCTTCGTTTTGCTCGAATGTCCTTTCAACTCTCCAGTACTGGCTCTATGTGACCGTTTCAATGTAACAATCGACTAAAACGCTTCTCTCCTTCGGAAAGCGATTAGACGGCGACAGTCAAGACTGCAAGACTGGATTTTCGGTCGCAAGACGCGATATCCTATTCTCTCAATATAAACATAATCAAGATCGGATGTACCTATGGGTTAAGCTTCTGAGGGTCTGTACTGTATAAACATAAAAATATAGCTTTTTTGCTCAAAAATACCCTTATAGATTTACCTATTATTTGTTACTATATAGTTACTGGTCGGAGCGTGGAAGTTATTCGGAACGATGCATCTGTCTGATGCGCTTTTGTTGGAAGAAACCGTGGGAATTCGGTCTCCGACATTTTTCAGACATATGCCTTCCTTCCAATTAACACGCAATGGCGGGCGCGCACTGCGCTTCTGGCTTTCAAGATCGATTGATTTCATATCCTCTCTGGCATATCTTTCCTAGTAACTGTTTCCTTTGTCAAAAGAACAACCCGTCGTTTAACAGAATTTGGAGACCAAATGCCATAAGAGAGTCCAGTCTCTATCTTCTAGCTTACCGAATGCCTGCCGTCTGGGGCTCACTTTCGAGTGAGATCTGACAACTTTGACTAATTCAGCCAAAAGGCTGAGTTGTCAGAGTTCTCGCTCAGGGCTAAAAAGCGATTGCTGTCATAATTTCACTGATGTTCTGTACATCTCTTGTGTATTACTGTTTATACTAAGGATTGTAATATTTTATTGAATTTTGTCCTACTTCTACGGGTATTAATACTTTCAAAAGTTAATACCCCCTCTGTGACGTAATGATCTCCTTTGATATGTTTAACAAGGACTCAAGCATTGTAAAAATTGCAGCTTCACAGGTTGCATTGAATATGAATTGCTCATTTGATCTCAAGCTAACATCCATTCAGGGCTTCCTTTTCTAATAGGGTCTGAAAATAGTTCAAGTTAGGTTTTCTCATGAACATGTTCGAAAGCAGTGGTAAAAGTTCTGGAAAAAGCTTGCGACCACTAGTCCAATAGACGAATGTGTCCGCAAATAGGAGACGTATACGATCAGCGTTGATTACAGTTGCCAGTTGGACGTCAACAGCGACAGACTGAAACATTTCGCAAATGACTCATACTCGTCATTTGCTCATTGGGCGCCACATTTAACCCGGAAAGACCCACCGTCGACAGCGGCGTCGTCGTCATGGTAACAGCAGCAGCAGCAGCAGCAGAGACTGCGATGGCGCGCATACCTGGCCATTCGCCAGCCACGCGGGCTACACAGCCACAGAGTGCTTTCTTTGTCAGCTTCGCCTCGACGGGTTTCAAGTCACTGGACAAAGTCGCTTCGCCGTCTCCCTTCTTTCGTCTCCATCTCTTCCTCCTCCTCCTCCTTTTCCTCCTTCTTCTTCTTCTTCTTCTTCTTCCTAGTACTACTTTTGCCTCCCATTCCCACAACCCGCTGAAACGAAGAGAAGAGAACATATGTCTTGACAACAAGCGCACACATGAAGACACCTACACAACACAGATAGAGACGGATGGATAGACAGACCGACCGACCGACCGTCCGACCAGGACACATACAGACGCTCATATACTCGACGACGCCGTTACTACCAGAGTAATGGCAATCGCCACGGCGAGGTTCAGATGACCGAGCAAACGAACAGGCAGGTAGATAGGTAGGCACGATCAACGGGGCGGTGGCGTCGTTCGGGGGGCTTTCTTCTCACCTCACATCGTCTCTATTCTCTTCTTCTTCTTCTTCTTTGAGTGAGTGAGTAAATGAGTCAGTGAGTGAATGAATGAAGGAATGAATGAGCGGAAGAACGATCTTCTAGCTGGAAGCCCTGCCTTGCCTGCCAGATCGCAGAGACGCCGCCGGTGTTGGAGGAGATGCTTGTGCTGTCGGTCTCTGTCGCATCGAATGGCATACGCGTTGTTGCGCTGAGGGAACAGAGAAGAACAAAGCAACGATACAACGTCAATGTAATGCATCCTGCCGAGTGTTAATACTTGTCGATTTCTTGTAGAGTATCCCTCCCATATCGGCTATGAGGGAACGAAACGGGAGCGGTGGTCCCTTGAACAGTTGTTGTACATTGCATACTCCCGATCAGTGCGCGCCGCATTGGAAAAGTTGTAGTCATACATGGGGGTATTAAAATGTGGATAGAGACATCGTAGAGCTGTACCAAGGTAGAAATGCACAACAGGGTTGATGGAGCCTCCGGCCCTTAACTTTAGTTGTTCTGATCAAACTAATGTCGCCGCGCTACCCTTTGGGGCCTTGTGCTTCATTAAGGTAAGAGTACGACTCGGCCCACCATGGTCTTGAGTCGGTGCCTCTCAGTGGTTGGAAAATCCCTCGCCTTCTGCGCTAAAGACAACTGCAATGGTTGGTTTAGCTTATCCGGCTTGTAGAATTTCAATTGTAACTGTAGTCGAAGAACAAGGTGGCATCTGCGATTTTGCGGATTCTTAGGAGAAATTTTTAACAGTTTCAAAGCTGTCGGATACTCATGAGAGAGCCAACATCAGCCTCATAGACGTGCTCACAAATGATTAATAGAGGATAATAGAGAAAGAGACAGATACAAGGCTGGTAATCCTCTCCTCGCTTTCCTAGAACGTCAAGATTGCCTATTTGCGTTCAGTAATTTGAAATTAATATAGCATACCGATTTCATGGACTATCCTACTCATAAGGACCAGCTTTGGCATTAAGTACGACTTAGCAAGAGAATTATGATTCTTGAATGTTTATTTCAACAATAACATCACCTGATATCCCCGAATTATTAAGGGCGATATCCTGTAATTCTTGGGCAACCACTTACCAAATGATGTTCGAGTAGGAACGAGAATGATGAGCTTTTATCAAAGCTTCCAATCCGATCCACGAGCGTGGAAATGTACTTATTTTTAGTGACATCTATTTATTTTGCCGTAGACGTAGCGATCAGTAGTTCCCCTTCGCAATACGTCGTCAATGGTGCCACGTATCTTCAACGCCATTTCGCGGCCCATCTCTCTGCGGCACCGTGTCTTCTTCGCACATCTCTTTGAAGGTCCAGAAAGAACATTGCAGAACTGTCCGTTTCCTGTCCGCCTCACCCCAGCAGAGTGAAGAGAAGAGAAAAGATGATACCATAGGCGAGCCACGCTATTGGGATACATTGTCTGTTCGCCTGTTGCTGTCTCTAGTTGTTGTCGGCTAGCACTCTACCAATGACCGGACTCATCTTTACACCTACTTACTTGGTATCTTCTTGCCATGACATGTATGGGGTGTGCTAACAACGTGTTGACGTTCGCCGGCTGGCCTTGTTGAAATGAAAGAAGCTGGTTTATGCTGACGGTACTAGCTTTGTTCATTGTGTTAATTAACTATAGAGTTTCAATTGCTAAAATTATCTATACCAAATGTTTGGCACAAAAGTCTGCATTGCTGAAAGAGATCACCCCACTGCGGTCTCGTTCTTAAGGTATGATTAAGATTAATACACAATCTATACGCTTTGTTAACGATTGCTGATGAACAGCCAGCATCAACGTCGACGTACCAAGCAACAATAAGCGTATCAAGTTATCCCGAAAAGTATCATAGAAACACTATAGATCATCAACTCGAAATCTTATGCTCTATCGATTGAGCTAATATAACACCCAATAAAATGGACGTCTGTGTATTAAATATGTATTATTTTTACACCAAACTGGATAAATATAGCCTCAAACGCAAAAATATACCCTTCGTCTCATCCAACAATTTCTTTAAAATACATTTATAATAAAAAATGAATGCATTCCCTCAAGAACCCGAACACATTTTTGACCTAGTTATCCGAGAGAGACGTTATCAGATTCAAGAAAGCGAAAAAATGAAGAGGTGAAGCTATGACTTGGATGTATTTTTCGTTGGCGACTGAAAGGCCCTAGCTCTTCTACGGTCAGAAACTTCTCGGAAATATCCATATGTCAATATTACGGAAAATGTTAGGAGGTAACAATTCCCACCTCCACAAGGCTACGGTAGGATTTGAACCTGCGATATCGGGTCTATATTTCGTGGCGTGGATACTTGATGTATTAGGTTGTTTGGAAGTGTGTATTCATTTTTAATCTCTTCTCGACAGCGGGCCCGCAGTGCGCTACCAGGTAAGTTAAGTTTAAAGATGGGTTTGATTACACACAAAGCAGACCACACTAGATCACTTGAAATGGTCATTCTGGTTCGACAATACAGCCTGTGGGCTCAGAAGCGGCATCGACTGTGTACTGGAAAACTGCATGTCTGTTATACTTTGTTGTATGAGTACTGAAAAGGTAATATTGGCGCACCAAAGGTTTTGAAATGTCGCCCGTCTGTTGTGGGGCAATGATGTGTCGAGACAAAGCGCGTGCAAAGAATGGTTGAAGATAACAACCACTCATTCAGCGTCACACCGGATTGGAATAAAAAAAAAAGCTCTGTAGGTGGGCTCCATAGGCTTTGCTATGTTATTGGTGGGATATTCGAGGACCTATGCACCTTGAGCTTCTTAAACAAGGAGAGAACATCAACACCCCTTTGCTCTATGAGCTACTTGATCGAGTTCAAGAAAAATTGGCCAAAAAACATTTCTGCAAAGGATTAAGTTGTGTTTCACCAATCTCTTATACGAGTTCGACCAGTTAAAAAAATTCGTGACTTGGGCTGGAAGCTCTTTGAGCACCCTTTGTATTCCCCCGACCTTGCTCCTTCTGACAAATACTTATTCAGATCGACGACGAACTATTCCAGTAGAACAACAATTCAACTCTGTGAACGATGTCGCAAACAAGGTAATTTGGTAATTCGCCTGGAAAAGAAGGAATTCGCTAAATCTAGCGTGACGAAACTGGTAGAAAGTTGGAACAAGGTCGTCCAAGAGAAGGAAACTAGTTCGATTCTTTAGATAATCGAACTTATTTTCCTGCACGCGATGCCACCTAGAGAACGAAGATACGCATTTATTTCCAAACAACCAGCATAGTAGAGCGCAATCACCCAATGTTTTCCTCTGACCGAAATAGTACCTTACCTGCTTTTTCCTGCTTGTGTCGTAGTTGACTTTGAGCTGACGTTTCCATCGCGGGCCTCGGCAGTGCAAGGTTAATCACATCCCAGCCAAGATACGATTTCGGGAGATCGAAACTGCCATCACAAATTATAGTTATGTTTGTGGTTTTCATGGCAACCTTACTCAAGAGATGTGCATTAGCCACCTTGGCCACGCCAACGTCCTAGCCTGGTTTTAACGTACCGAAAATCTAGACCTCTCAGACACCATATGCCATTGCAACAGAGGCACAACTTTCGTTAAGAATGCACGTAAATTGTAGGCCGATATTTAGTTTTTGTTGATCACCTTTGTTTTCCACGCATACATTAGGCTCAGGCATAAGCTACTGCGCGTGGTTAAACATGAACGAAATGAGAAATCGATCACAAAGATTACTGCGTCAATCCATTACGTGGCCTCCCTGGCTGTTTTCGACCTTCTACCACTGTTAAGCACTTTATTTTTACATTTATTGTCAAATACTCAGGTTTTTTTGTTATGATGGAATATTTACTGCTTAAATTATTGTTTAAATATTGGTCCCACGCAAGAAAACATTAAGTCAACTTAGAAATAGCCAATGACTAGCGTACACTTCGAGGTCCTCGGCTACAAACATCGGAAAATCATACTTACAAATTTGAAAGTTGATTCGACTGGTTGAACTATGTAGCCCCGAAAGATTATGTTGGCAGTTACAGGTATATCTGAATCTGTATCATCAATAACAATGAGGGCTCCACGATATTAATCGTGAAAGTTGGAATGTCAGAACCATATTTAATTAGAATATACTTTTATGCAGAGAGTTGCACGTCCTTTTTAAATAGCCACCTCGAAGTACCACTTGCTGCTTCCTTTTTTTGAAACGAGGAAATTTTCTTCAAACGCATACGCAAATGCTGTTTCCTGCATTAGACTATATGATCGGAAGAGGACATTTTACAGTAAATTTTCAAATAGCCACCGTAGTGAAAATCTTTAACTTTATTTGAAAAATCATGCCTAATGTCAAGAAAAAATGGGGACGCCACCACTTCCACTATAAGATGGACCCAGTATTGGAGCCGCAAACAAACACAATGTATTCTCAGCACGAACTCGATACGGTATGTCACATAAGTAGGCCTGGCACCATTTAAACGTTTTGTCATGAGTGCCCAGAGTTCACATCTTATTTTATAACAATTGCGTTCTACTTTGTCAAAGTCAGATTTTGATGTAAGTATATATCTTTGTTATCTAAAAATATCGCCCGGTTTTGCGGCATTTAAAGTAAATAATTGCGCGAGAGCCGTAAGACCATGTTCTTACCCGCACCTGAGTAATGAGATACAGGTTGATAACTTGTAATAGCAGGTTTTTGCCGCTAGTTTCTACACCGGTGTGACCACACTCTGAATAAGTTAGGCACAACTCCATCATTGCATCAGCGTTCAAACAACAAACAAAGAGATTCAGTAAAAAACATGGCAACACGTTTGTAAACAAAAGAGTAGACATATTGTATATTAGTGTAATATTAGGGGGCGCAATATCGCATTTGATTTTACATTTTTTAGTATACTGTAGACCAACAACTCCGACAGTATAAACGCTGTATCTTGATATTCAGAACCTATAGGAGCTCTTGTATTAGTCTCAAAATGAAGATGCCCAGGCCGATCATCGCCGTGTGGTCTTAATAAAAAAGCATAAAAGCATAAAATAAATCATATGCTTTAACAAACATAGCTCTTTCTCTTTAGCCTAGTCACGCGAACGAAATTAAATCGTCGGTTGTAACTCGCCTAATCAGCTTATTCGACCTTTGATATCTAACCTAACCCTACTGCGACCTCAGGCAGTTTTGATCTTTCCTCCGGTCTTGTCCCGTAGTAGTGCAGCCATATGGATCACTCACAGCATGAGGTAGAAAACAATGGAACGAATGGTGTTATTATAGTGTTATAATGTTGATGGCCATCTACTCGAGAGTAGAAATGTAGAAGCTCTCCACAGTCGCCATCTCATCGCCTTGTTAATAAGGCATATAGGAAGGGAACGTCCACTATTGACTGCCTTCTGAATTTTCTGAATATAACCGAGCTGGCTATAAACAAGAGTTATAAACAATGTTAAATAAATTAATTTCAAGGGGGCGTCTGAGAGCATGCCACAGGAGACCAGTCTCCCTGTTGTGTCATCGATGGTCGGTGCCAAATTGGTGAAGTGGATTTCTGACCTTCTCCCTGGGAAGTTTTTCAGTGTCAAAGTCAATGGTGCGTTCTTGAGCACTGTATATACACTAAAGGGTGTCCACAAGACACGTGTATTGGACAACGTTCGATTCAAGTTGAATTGTGGGGTATTCCATATTTGCAAAAGTAATATATATAAAAATCAAACTTATATATATATATATATATATATAAAATTGTTTTTTTCACGATCGTCCTCGATATTGCTGCATTATTGACATCCGATGCAACCAGGCTGTCAAGGTTATCCTTCGGCCTCTGTACAGGTAATATTCGTCGTAGTTTTTAATGCGGAAGTTTTGTTTAGATGACTCATAGGATGCGACACAAGCCGCGGTGGTAGATGCTAGTCATCGAGTCGCAACCGGCATAGATTTATTTTTCTAAGTAGCGACAAAACTGAGGCCGATGGAATGCTTGCCTAGTCGCCAATATCAACTGTGACGGCTGTGAAGATGGTTCTCAACGGGCAGGAAGGCGGTGGTGGTGGTGGCTGGTGCCTACGGCATTCAGCAGAGCGAATCTAACAGCGGTATCGTCCTTCGAGTTACTACAGTTATTCGACCGGGGTTACCGTTGTATTGAGGCTATGTCGTACTCAACATAGCTTCAATACTGTGTACCAGCGCCTTTCACGCGCAAGCCATGTAAGTATCAGCACCAACTAGCTAAGGTTCAGAGCGCTCACCCGTACCAGCGAGAGTGATGTACATTCAATTTGTCAACCTCACTTCCTGTCCACGGTTGGGACACCTGCATACGAATGATGCTATAGCATAGGCTAGCGAATGTACACGGGTTAGCTGGTGCGATTCTTGGTTTTGGTTGGTTGAGACATTTCTGACTTATTATTATGATTATCTGCATGTTTTCTGCAGGCTGCATCAGTGACTAACTAGAAGAGACAGTAGCCATTGCAGCAGCACTAGCTCCGCAGATGGTCACCAAGCAGACTGCTGGGTCCATTTTGCCCATTTTGTTCGATGTTCGCGTCCCCAAGCTAGCAGTGATGGGAGTACATGCGAGGCCCAGTTGTTGCGTGTCCAGTTCATACCACCACCAGCAGCAGCACGACCAGTAGCTAGATAGCTGGCCGTCTGGGCTGTTTGCTAAGCCAGGTAGGTAGGTAGAAAGGCAGGGCCAGTAAAGTCAGCCACGGAGTGAGGAAAGAAGAGATAGAGAGAATCTAGTGGTTGTTTGTTGTAGTGACAGTCGCCTCGTAGCCATTTTTGTCCCTGCGTCGTCGTTCGTCTTCCTTCCTCCTCCTCCTTCTCCGTTCGTCCGCCTTCGATCGCCATTGCGGCCGCCGCAGACGGCAAATTCCTCCTGGCCACCACCACCACCGCCGACGCCGCCGCCGCCGCCGCCGCCGCCTCATAGGCCCCCTCTTGAAACACCCGTAAAGTGCAGCATACGACAGGGCTAAGATAGGACTACACTCGTGGTGCTCTCTCCCTTGTTTCGGAGAGACCGAAACACTCGAGACCTTCGCACGTGAGTCGGAGACCTCTTTGACGGCTTCGCGTTTGGTGTTCACCACAACGAGGACGGGGACCAGTCGTGTCACCGATGTAGTTCTTTTTTTCTACTCATTTCACTGTTGGAATCTGACGGGGTTTGTCGACAAGGAGGCACGACCTAGTCGATTTACCCCGGCAGAGCAGACTCAATATGGGTTTTGCTTCGCAGTAATTGTGTCAATTTGTTGATTTTGTAAACGGTCTCGTCTAAACGGCAACTTACAGTTTATACCAATCTTTTGCAAACATTTTTATTTTTTAGTGTGTGCACTTTTTGGCTCCATATCAAAAACTACGAAGTGGCCTATAAAAATGCATACGTATTTTCTGCCCTACCTTTGTTTTGCTCTGTCTACTTGGTACCGACAGATCCGCGGGTTTAAATTGCAATAAATGTAGGCTTATCGATCTCTAGGATTGTTACATGCTGGCCTCGGCGTTTGCAGTCCGACCTATGAGGAATAAGAGTGAGCTGATTGTTTGCCTGCTCTTATGCAACTCGACTCTCTTATGCAACTTGTGAAAATATTTGAGTAGCGAAACTTAACCTGAAGAAGGAGATCCGTATATGAAATGCATTCGGCCCATGCGATTTGTTAGTGATACCTCGGCAGCAAACGGCACCGAAGACTGATTTAACATCTCTTGCCTTATTTCCTATGATCTGAAGCGAGCGACGTACCTACCCCATACATACACATAAAGAGTTGCTTATACGAAATATAAATAATAAATAAATTTTCCGGGCTGACCCACGACTACGACATACACTAGTACTATTATACTACTGTGTAGAATGATCTTTCGACCATGATTGAACATTTGTGTTTGAACACCTAAACGCAAAGGCTGTTTACTTGTTCAAGCTTTACGCCGTTAATATGCAGACATTCGTTGATTAGATCACAACATTGTTGTTACATTGCTTCGTTTTTCGGGCTAGATATCCGAGGTAAAAACTAATGTGAGTGCCCCTGTGGCTGGCTGAGCTGAACCCCGAACCGACAACCATTAAATTGAGAGATCATCAGAATTTTCAAAAAATTAAATTAATTGAAATATTAATTAACCACTTCAATTGTTGAATTTAATTAATAACAAATTAATAAGGACGCAGAAATATTTTCAAATAATTTTCAACACAAAGAAGCCGATTGTGTCTTTGCCTGTTGCGAGACAAGCTAATAACGACTGTAACAACGCGTGCGGCCTATTCCAATGCTTTTGTGACCTATTTATCAGTCAGACGAGTGGATAAAGAGACCTAATGTATCTGCCTGATTTACTAAAAGAGCATACATGCCTTCTTTGATTCTAATTGAGATTGCTCGATCTAGTCATAAAGCACGTCCTCTAAATAACAAGTCGATTCACTTTATAACTGCAACACGGGTCTCGTGCTAACTGATAACGTTGTAGCCCCATTATCGTGAGCCCCAGAGAACGGGTGACATTCAGATTTCGTTTTTTTTGCCTCCGACGGCAAAACTAAGGTCAACCTGCCTCGATGGTTAAAGACACAAAGTTGTCTGAGCAGAAAACTACATGTGCACGGTAGATGCGCGCCGCAATACTTCTTCCGCTTAGAATACTAACATCCACATTGAGGACTCACCAGTATATTATCCTTTTACCTCACAACAAAAGAATAATACAACACTGCGCATTGCTTGTAGGTGCGGGAGATAGAAGTAATGATAAACAATTGTCTTGATCTCCCTTGAACGGATTGCGATGAAGAGATTATTTTGGTTTTGATAGCAGGAGATCAGAAGACGGGCCACATTTGCTGTCGGTGTCTGCTTTGGAAATTTGCCAAACATAACAATGAAGTAGTCGAGTGAGGTCGGGGAGATTTACACTGGGATATCCATGGATAGGTTTGAATCATGACAAGTATTCAGAAAACAGCTTGTTGTGCATGAAAAGCAGTCAATATAAATGGTAGTAGTTATTATTGCTAACAGACTGTTAATTACCAATGCTAAGGATAGCGTGCGACTTTAATTCCAAGTTAAACTGAAAAGGATTTAAACAATTTGCATACACTTCACAGAAAACTTAACTCGGCAGATGTAGAGCGGTGACAGGTTGGACTGCGTTCGCATATTCGAACAGGGTGATAGTATCTTGTTCTTCTTATCGCTGCAGTATATGATGTACAAAAGACTACCCTAAACTTAACAAAAACACACGTATTGCAAATATAGATTTACGCCATTGACAAGATAATTATAATAGCATCTCATCGTTTCGAATTTTCGGGATATACAACATCCTATGCTTGCTGCCTCGTGCGCACCAAGAGCTTCCTACCAGCGCAAGGAAAATTGTATTTTGAAGAGTTGGAAATGTATTTCCAAGATTGGATGTGTCATGAGTTTGTTTGTTTTATGTCTTTATGTTTTTCTGTTTCCAGCATCAAGAATTTCGGACAGATCGAACTGCTTCAAGAAAACCATTAAAAAGTCTTTGTAAAGTCAACTCGCTGTTGGTATTTGAAGGTGGTATCATCACCTGGACCGAAGCTCGTCTTTTGTCTGTTCTGGGTCTGTTTTAACCCTTTAGGCAGTATCGTAGTGTCTTGCTTGCTTGTACACCTTGCGGCCTTCGGGCACCGCCGCCTCAAATATAGATAGAGGACGATAACGAAGATCTGCAGCTCGAGCCTATGGGTGCTGGGCCCTCAACAATGACCCTCCTAGACAGAGGTTGCCAGGTGGGCGAACCCAAATAGAACAAAACACAAGAATGCTCTCAACAACAACGACAACAACTATAATTGCTGCTGGTACAATGTCGACACACCCGATCTTGAACGATGAATAACATTGTTTATTGTATTCCTGTTGACAAGATATGGTAAATGAGCCCCCAAAGATAAATATGAAACAGGTTAATAAGAAGCACCATGTATATGGAATCATACTCTGTATGGTGAGTATATAAATATGTAGAGATCTTCATCAGTTTGTCTCAATAGTCCGAAGCAGATTGGAAACATTATATGTGGTAAATATTTGTTAAGTCATTCATTATCTAAAAATAAACCTTCTACTCAGAGAGGAATTGGCTCAACTCACAGTGTCCCATCAAAATGAAGCGAATCTTTTCTAAAACCCACACCAATTCCGGCGAATTTCCAAGAAAAACAAAATTCGTATATATTTTTTTTATTATTATCAACCTCGAGGCGTTTGGACTCGAACCTCGCCGACACCGCCCAAGTACTCTCCCGTTCCTCTCATACTCTGGAAAGCTTTATCCAAGACAACAAATAAGAGAAAGGTCAGCCCAAGCGACGCTCTAACAAGAGGCAACATTTTGTGTATGTCCTTCTGTTGGTTACCGGTAAAGAATAGCGCGTACCGGCCTTCGACAGCGGCCGCAGTAACAGCAGGCCATATGCGTCTGTGGTTGCACACCACCTCACCGTCGCATGGCTATCTACAATACATAGATAGATGGATAGATAGATGTTGACTCGCTTGCTTCCACCTTAAGGGCGTTGATTCGCGGTGCCACGGACCTCTTCCAAGTTAGCGGACACGCTTGGCTTCGTCAGATAATTCGGGACACCCGAGGTTAGAGTTCGAAAGCGCCCTGATTCGAACGCTCTTTCTCTTTTCCGGTGTGACTACATCCGATCGGTGACTAAGAGACTATGGCTCATCGTACAAGATGCCATCGTCGTCGCTCTCGCTATTCACTATAAAAAATTAATAAAAAAATTCTAACACACGCATAAAAATACGTTGCTTAATAACAATAATAATAATAATAATAATAACGACCATATAGAAGAAAATATTTTTGAAATACTATCGCTAACCTGAGCTTGATAGTGGGTTCCGAGGGAGCATGTCCATCCAAGTTGTGCATTGTAGGATATAAAGGATTAGGTAAGGAGGACCTTTGTTCTACAAATAAACCGACGGTATCTGTTTGTTGTCGCTCTGTAGTGCCATCAGAACATGCGAGCTGCACATGTAAGTACGGTCCAGTAGATAAAAAAAGAGCAATTCGTTCAACTCGAATGACTCATTCAATGAAATGTCAATCAGTTGGGACAGACAACATTACTATTATTATTATTATTATTATTGGTTAGTATCAAAGGTATAGAGTAATGTTCGTAGATGCTTGTAAAATACAGTGGAAATTTTAACTTGTGCCATGCCGACTCTTAGTTCGCTGCACAAACTTTATGTTTATTTATTCACAAAGTTTATTTATTCAACAAACGTAAATACGTTTGTGCACATGCAGATTTATTTATTCATAATGTGAGTTAGGCAACTGCTATTTCGCGACGCTTAAAGTCTCGTAAAAAGTTAGTTTATTTTTAATAAAAACTCAGATATGCATTGTGTACACAATGTATGAATTAATACTCCACATCGACTTTGGCTTGAGCTCTAAATCAATACATCAATCATTTTAGTCAAACTGAGTAGCGGTTTTTTAAAGCAAATAAAAATATATATAATATCAAGGTGTCTACGCATAATTTGTATTATTATCCTGTTAAATTCTAGAAAACGATGAGTCAACTGAATCGAAAACGTAATATCACAAATGGTACAATGAAAGCCGAGTACATTTGCCACGAGTGACGATTATCTGAAAATGATTCGTTTATAAATGATCAATAATCCCATGGCAACTTTCCTCTTATCTTTTTCGTTATCTGATATCGACAATCGCCGTTTATGTATAGCTGTTGAGGTAATCCTAATATGTACATGCAGTATCCACTCATAAAGCAGACGTTTTTTTGGTTAGCTTCCATGGTAAGCCTCACCTCTACCTGATACAAAAATAGATAAAAATGCATCTCTCTAAGATAACACTTGTAGGGTTATCTAGTGACGGATGATTGCAAGGGTAGCCATCTCTGTGTAAATTTCTCTTTGTAATTTTTTATCAATAAATTACGTTTTCAAATAAAAGACGCGTTCAATCCTGGACATTTCGTCTCGGCATGCATATAAATCACGTTGTATAGTGCAACACATTTTGCCACATCACTAGGTCTACACGGTCGTGATGTCTGGACAGCATCATAATTTGAGCCAGTATATATATTGACGTGAGGTTTCGGGTGACCAGCTATATCTTTTATTTCTAATTAATATGAACGTATCCTAATTTACATCAAACATTTGAAAAACGGAATTTCCGGCAAGGCTATTTTTCTGCAGATTGCTAATCAGAGTCAATACAAAGAATGGACAAACGCATATCACGTAATAATATAAATGGTAGAGATTTTCAGTTTAGGTTTTAGTTACACGTACTATAGAAACCGTTGATGATCAAATTATGGAAGATGTTTTGTAGGTTCCACGAGGTCGACATCAATTCATACTAGGATTGTTTCTTTTAATTAAGGTTAGTTTTTACCCCTTTTCGGTACGCTTGATAAATATTCTAATAATACATATCGCTTATTCAACGGTGAAAGATAGTTGCTAAAAACTTTACAATAACTATCCATAGGGAATAGCTTACACTATAAATAATCGCACAACAGTTAAAAATTATATAAGCATAAAATAGCGTCATTGGATAAATATGTTAACGCAGATTACTTTTTCCATATTTCGAAAACCCATTTTTGAAATAGGGACGGTGAATAGACCACAAAATATTATATACCACATACTGCTGGTAATATTACGGTCATAAAAACGGTTTTTTGGCTACCATTTGTTATAAGGTGAAGAAAATACTGTGTTTTAACTCCCTAATATCAGTTGCGTATCACCGGTGTGAATTTTATTATTCTTTCTATTCTTAAGAACTTCAAAAGGGCCTCTTTCCCGACCTCGGGCATCAAGCCTTCATCAGCTGAATACGACGCTCAGAAGCTCCAGCCGATGTAAACAATAATTTTCAACACGATTTCTTAGAAGAAATAGTAGTATATAATACATTTAAGCAAATCATGCAGTTAATTATCATTTAATTATTATATTTAATCATTATCATTTAATTAATGCATTAAGCAACAGGTTTAGTGTGCGTATCACAACAAATTATGCTAATAGTTGTTCTCGACGAGTCGCCTCCGTTTCGTTACCAGACAACACAGTGTTTAGTGGTGTTCAGAACCAGTTTGTCGGAGAACTGATGTCCAGCTTAACGACAACCACTCCATCTTCAGCGTTTCAACTCAGTTAAGAAATAGAACGTCAGTTGATATTATATTCTTCCAAGCTTGTTAGGACGTAAAACTTACTCGCCGGCAGAGTGTTCCTTAAGACCAGATTTCAATCACTGTTTGAATAGACAACCGAAGTGAGAACATATACAGGTATAAGTCCCTTTCCCTCCGTTCTGTAGATTCCAAAAAATGTCTCAGCGCTCAGAGGCTCTTGGCCTCAATCTCTTCTATACTCGTCGCCTCATCTTGTCGTATCCCTGCATGAATCTTGTCTCATCATTGGCTTGCCCTGCCTTGAGAAGAGCAGGTATGCTTCAGAAAACACCAGCGATGTTCTGATGGCATCTTGCTTCTTCCGGTGTGAAAATTACAGTGACGCAGATAAAGACACACGCGTGTCGCCTTCAGTTTCACAGAGAGCATGTCAAGCTGGTCGATCGGTGCGTTTATCATACCCATACATGGAAAGTTCTAACATACACACACTGTGTGTACCGAACACCGGGTGCGCCCTTGAGTTCTCGCCAATTCGAAGGAAACTTACATAAGCAAATGGGACCTTATTTGACTTTGTTGAACTTTTGTAGTTACTAACCAGTTCTTCATCTCCGTGGCGATATCAGTGTTGCTTGAATAGCATATGGCGGGACTTGAGCCGGTGGTCTGTGGCTCGAGCTAAAAGCTCCTTCATTTAAGCCCTAGCGACGACAGTAGATGGCAACGAAAATTATTCATATTTTTATTGAATTTGAGACCATTTCTGAAACTTTCGGACATAATTTAGATAAATATTTCCTACGAATTTTGAAGATCCACCACAGATAGTTTTGATTTTACATATTTTTAAAGTGTCCCCGAAACGCCCGAAGCAAGGCCAGATCTATGGAGCCATTCGACCAATGGTAGATCTAACATTGATTGATCTCTGCAATAATATCGCACCTTATGTATAAAATAATCCAAAAGTCCTACAAGTAATATCGACAGTCAGTTAGACCTAAAGCTCTTTGAAAATGGTGCTCAAGTTTCAGAAGTACAGTACAAACCTTTCAGACATATGTCCGCAGTACAAACCTTTCAGACATATGTATCTTTGATGGAGATTGGAATGTCTCTGGTGGTACCCGTGCGTTTGAAGAAAATTTCCTCCTCTAAAAAAAAAAAGACATATGTCCGTTTGGTAAGCGCATTCCTGCGAACCTATAAGTGTGACCGCGACGCTATTGGGGGCTACTATTAATAAATTATTCAGAATAACTTTTGCATTTATGACGAAATATTCACATTAATGCCCACATAATCGTCTAGAATATATCATGTGATATAAAACGCTAGATTTTCTTAACTGATAACCAGAGTGGTTTGTGGAAAAAATCGAGCCATATACAAATCCACACGAATCGTTCCTTGTACCGGAATAGAGTCCACAGAGAGGATATTCGCCTATATATTGTTGCTAATAGATTTTCAAGAGCCATTTCAGGCTTCACGCATTAACGTGAAACTGCTCGAGATTATTGAGTATGTCTCGAATTGCGAGCCAAAATCACACAGCAATTGCTTTCCTTGGCGGTGCGTTCGATATTAATTGACAGCTCACATTGCGCTGGCAGTTAGTTAGAAATATTTACAAAAGCACCGCAACCTTTCCGTGGCGTCATATTGTGTGACGAAACACGTTGTCTCCCTGGTTGAAAGCCGGTAGTCGGCTGGCATCGACTCGGTTATTGTGGCAGCCTCTTTCGGTCTCGCCAGCAGCGAACGCCGCCGGTCCAGTGGTTTCATCGGGGCCAGCTCGACAGGGCGTAGATCATTGGAGGTCAGTTGAGGGCGGATGGGAGGCCAAGCATAGCCTACTTCATGGTTCTGGAGAATGGGATCGAAGGTTCTGTGTTTTTCTAGGTAGCCTTTTAATGGAACGTGGCTATGTTACCGACAGGCATCTGCCAAGAGCGGTCGATGAGCGCTAGACTGACTGACTGACTAGAGCACCATTTGCGGTGTCTGCAGGAGGGCGGTGTGCAGCTTGCAAGTACGACGCTTTGTTGAAGACTGTGGCAGCTGTGGCGGCTATGCTGGTGCTGGTGGTGGTAGAGACGGCGGCAACATGAGCGGCCAAGCAGCCACCATCTAGCATAGTTGGGCCACCCTCTGGCCCATCGTATAGTGTCCCAATAGCCCGCCAGGCAACAGTAACGGCAGCAGCAGCACTCAGTCAGTCAGTGGCCAGCATGAGAACGGCCCTCCAGGATGAGTTGCCCGCCAAAGTCCCCCATCTCGCTGCCCCTCTCCGCCTCCTCCGAACGGAAAAGAAAGAAAGCAGGCGGGCGGCCGGGCGGGCGCTCGTGCGTTTGAACAAGCGTACTACCCTCAAGCCCTCAACCAACAACCAGGCAGACAGGCAACTAAGCAATAACCAAGCGAGCGGGCAACGATCGGTGATTGGCTGACTAGCTGGGTGGTTGGTGGTTGGGACCAGCGGCGGCATGCTTCTCTTCAACAGCCATCAATAGCCATGGTCAATGCTGATAGCCTGATATCTTTGGGGAGCTGTCCAGGTTGGTAAAGAAAGCAGTAGCAATAGCAGCCATAGCAGCAGCAGCCGTGGCGGCACAAAGTTGGGCAGTGGGCAGCAGCAGCAGCAGCTGAAAAGAGACGAAGGGAGCAGTGTATGTATGGTATGGTATCGTAGGGTAACCAACCACAGTTGGTCACTCGCTCGGTTGTCTGTCTGTCTCGCGCCGACTTCCAAATAAGTGTCGGCGGTGGCGAGGGCGCCCTCTCCGGGTGTGGGTGGCTAAAGGCTTTTTCCCCGGCGTTTACACGGCGGCCAGAGCAGTTCCGTCCGAAGCTTGCATTCGAGTGGACTCGTCCTCTGCGGTGGTGCGGTTAGTGCTACACTCCTACGGGGGAATTCTGTGCGATTCCCTTATAATAATTGCTATTATTGCCTGTTTGCCAGTCTATCTGTCTGTCCTAGTCTTGCCGAGACCATTTAACGCCGTTCTGCAAAAGAACATTATCGAAGTCCACTTCATCTTCTTCACTCAGCTAAAAAAGTTGAGCCCCCTCCTGTGGCTCGTAACACTGAAGCTTTTACCAACACGTGCCGGTTACAGTGTGTGCCATAATGTTCGACTGGCCTAACTTCATTTGGCCACAAGTGCTGATGCAGTGCCCGCTTGGATACTTTACTAACCCACTCTTGTGATAAAAAGCAAAGAAAAGAAAAAGAAAAGCAACAAAACTGTGCTGATGCTCCGCTACACTCTGGATATAATCCTCCCTCGCTGCTACTCAATATACCCGCTTATTTAATTGTTATCTTCCTAAGTATGATTACGCTTAGCCGATGGACTAATTGTTCAGCTCAAGGGACTGTTAAGAGTTTTTCATTTGAAATTCTCGTGCAAACAAAATATTTAAGTTCGGATTATAATTGAGAATTGAGGCCTTTGATACGTTTAGGTTATAAAGTAGAACATGACTATATTAATGTTAGATTTTTTGTTTCATAACCACCTTTTATACCTTATGTCTCTCTATTTGTCTATATATATATATATATATATATATATATATATATATATATATATTGTATACACCGTGCAAAGTTATGGAGTACTGTACATCTCCCCAACAAGAGACTCGAGATAACACTATATGTCGTTAGACATCTTGCAGAGACGTTATATGTTATAAAATGTAAATATGACCTGTGGGCCTTTCTATGGGTTCGATTTTGCTATACGCTCTTAGACAATAGGGCGCCTTTGAGCACGCCATACGCAGAATACCTATAGCATTGTGCGACCTATTTTCAAACAGAGATCAATCGAGGAACAGTTAGACCATGATAATGCATACCCTGTGATGGCCCGCCTCTGAACCCGAGCGGGTCGGACCTGTGCTATTGTGACCAGTAGACCAGAGCGAGAGCCTGAACCAGACGAGGAACCTTCTCGCCAGCGAAAGGGAAATCTTCGTTTGATCACTTCGAGCAATCGTTGATCAGTACGAGTAGCGTAGAGGCTCTATACTTAGGAGTGCTCAGTCGGTCAAAAGGTTACATTGAAATCTTAACGTTCCTAATGTATAATATATGCTCGCCCATCAAAACGGCTCAATACTAACCAGTTTCTGTAAAAGCCGATAAATTCGTTAATATAATATAATATTTATCTTTCTTCATATCTGCTTCTTATTACAGCACCCCCATAACCCTCAACCGGAATCAAAATGCCGTTCCAGGCTCAAGAGGCTGCCCGTTGCCCGAAATGCGGACATCAGGTGTTCGCCGCCGAGGAGATGCTGGCCGGTGGTGCCAAATGGCATAAGATCTGCTATACCTGCGGTAGGTTACGTGATAGTGAGTTAGTCACTTCGTCATCGAATTAGTTACAGTGATATGACACGCTGTATACAATACCTGTAAAAATATTTTAGGAACCATGTTTAGTTCCATCGTAGAGTGATGTCAATTGACACAAGTATGTTATGATCGTCAAGTACTCCACAACGAGGTGGGGCGTATCTAAAGCTCGAAATATCGGATACTCACTTGTGGTCTTTCTCCTCGTGTTCAAGTATTTTGGCCTCCTAACAACGATTTGCCATTTATCATGTCGTTGTAGTGTGTAGTGATCTAAAGGAGTTGTTAATGATTGCGTGACTAATAATATGATGAACAGCGGTCGTGAGGAACGTTTTTAATTTAATCGTGTCATGCGCCACGTATAGTGCGCAGTTTCATTGTGACAGCAAATTTTAGTAACCATTAATATAGTGCTCTATTGGTACGGACGCCGATACTGATACGGCCCATAAAAGGGATGCCCATTCGCCCATACTGATTATATGGTTTATACATTTATTCTAGGACTGTGCCGTAAGAGGCTCGACTCCACCAATGCTACCGAGCACAACGGTATGCTGTGGTGCAAGATCTGCTACAGCAGGAAGTTCGGACCCAAGGGAGTCGGCTTTGGATGCGGTGCTGGCACCCTGAACATGGACAAGGGAGAGGTGTTCGGCAACTTCGAGTCCTCCTCCAACAAGCCCATGGACCCCTACTATGGAATCAACTCCAAGTTCTTCCAGTTCAAGTAAATGTCTAGGCTAAACATCTCATCTCAGGCGGAGGTAGGCTCCGGATCAGCGATGGCTAGATGATAGGCGTTTGGGTTCCGGAAAACCGCCTCCGCTATTCCCCTGTCCCCCAGCATATGAACACATCTCCACACAACAGAATTATTTCAACAAGATCATCAACCGATACCGGCAACGTACACGAAGACGGTGTCAAGGCAGTGTGTTGCCGACATATTCCAACTGGTCGGCGGCAATTAGGCAGTAGAAGTCAAAGAATCGGTGACGACAGTTGAAGCGACTAGACTCATGACCTAACAACGAACAGAAGCCGATGTGTTGGCTCTATGTGACCCCCATCATAAAACCCCACAACTAGTCCCATTCCTCTTGACAGTCAATTAATTTGGCTATCAAGCCATTCTGCGCTATGCTTGTGAATACGAAGTCAACTTTGGGTGCGGCGCGGGTGTCCGGGTAGGCGGGCCCCGGCCGATCCCCGTATCACCCTAGAGGGTTTCATCCACCCTCAGTGGCGGGGGACGCTTCGGACCGACCGCGAACGCCCAGCGAGGATTATATTCGAATCGAAGCGCGTAGCGACGCCCCGAAGGGCTCCGCGCGCGCTCTAAGTCGACCTCACCTCCTTAAGGCTCGAAGGGGGCCGTATCTACAGCCCCACTGATGTACCACCTATCCATAGCATCAATTCACACCACATTTCAGCCCGCCCGCGATTTCCCGCTTCTCCAATTATATTTCCCATTATCTCTCCCAGCATAGTGTAATGTCCGCGGGGCCGGACTCCAAGCCGGCCAGCGGGCCGGACAGCATAAAAAAACAGATGAACGTGCAAGTGACAACAAGACTCTATACAAATCAAATCCAGGTCAGCTTGGTCAGCCACTCGTTCGCCTCTCTTGACCTGTCCCGTCACACAGACATGGGTGGGCCAAGTAGAAGCTGGGGCTGATTGAGGCAGTCATAATTCAAACGTACCCAGTCCTCCTCGAGCCAATATCCCCCTACCAGACGAAACAAAAGGATATTGATTGACAATGATCAAATGATGATAATGATAATAATAATAATAATGGTGATGATGACAATAATGATACGATACGATAAGCAACGTGTGTAATGATGAAGCGAGATACAACGACTCCGAGATGATTGCTAATAAATCCATCATCTCGAGCAGCAACAAGACCAGCAGCAACATGAGCAATATCAACACCAGCGACGACAAATGAAAGAAACAGCAGCAGCGAGATGACGACGACGAAAATGACGATGACTCTTGAAGCGAATGTACAGTGAGCGAGCTACAAGAAGATACGAAGCAAACCAAATAGAAAACAACAACAGCATCAACAACCAGTAGAGTTTGCTCGTGCCGGACAACCTCGACGTAGCGGGCACCCGCCCAACTGACGCGGGTCAAAGGCTTGAGCAACTCTAGCCTCCTCTTTGTAAACATTAACGACAAGAAGAAGAAGAAGAAGAAGAAGATGATAATAATAATAATAATAAAATAATAATAATAAAATAATGATAATACTCAACGACCGAAGCGTTCGTGCTTATGAAGTTCGTCCTCCGGTCGAGAAATGGAAAACCAGAAAAACAAACACCAACAGATGTTAATAAACATTTTTACTGTTGAATTCTTGTGATGTTATTCATGAAGGAAACGGCCGAAGCCGTGGGTTTCTGAACAATAAATCTCAGGAGCTCTTCCAGGGTAGCGTTATAGGGGCAGTGTTGAATTAAAGGTCGAAGGTACCTTTGAATAAAAAAAAACATGTATACAAAATGAATAATTGAATAGGTGACCGCAATATTATACTTAATCAAGTCACAGATATTGTGGGTTGTTGGATGCAATCTATTCATATTTATTTCGCTGAATAAATTGATTTATAGACAACGAATGAGGGCGGCTCCACGGGCACAATTAAGGCAAAAACGTATGAGAATACACAAGTGATGGTTCTAATGGTATCTAGATGCCCGTAAGAGCCACTAGGAACTTTCCACTTTCAAAAATCAGGGGAGTACCCGTATGTGCCTATATGTCTTCCTCTATTACGAGGCTGGAGAACGATATTACATAAAACTATGCTATATACGGAAGAATTCTCTTGGAAATTCGTCAATCGTATTTAGTCGCATATATAACCTGGTGCACTTGACATTATAGTATAGCTAGCTTGGGGCTTTTTTCAGTAAATACTTGAGATGGCCTTATCGATACGATTCCCTTGTCTTTTTTCGGTACAACAATTTGAGCTTAATATGATCAAGCGATTGTGGGTAAAAAAATTAAACATGCCATAGACTATATTTAGCCTCCGAAGCTACAACATCTGATTCTTCCGCTCTATTAACTATTTATTGATTCGATACTCGTACTTCTTTACTTGAGTGGTTGCTCTCCATAAAGGAGTTATTATGATATCACGGTTCAATTTGCAATTGGCCGTTTTCAAAGGCAGTAACCCGCGAAGCTATGCGTTCGTTGTTTAAGATGTGCACAATCACGCCTCGATGTAAACTGTCCCGCAGCGTTACTGGAAGATAATTTAAGCTTGGCTCAAGCCCGTCTCTAGATGGTAGGATAATTCGGTATGTCTTCCCGTTTGAAAGCCTTCACCAGTCACTTTCATTATTCTCGACTTGCATCCTTTCCATCGCGTCATTCGATCGAGGAGTATCTCAACCATACACACAATGCTGGCGATGAGTAGCGGAAATTCGAGTGTCATGAAAACAACCGAAAAATCCGATAGTACCATTGCATCCGCCGTCTCTGTCTTCTGCCTGTCGAAGGACCAAGGTGAAAAAGAAAACATAATAACAACAACAACAGCAACAAATCAATGCACATGGATGGGTTAATGAGGTGGTTACGATTTCCTTTCCTTCTTCTAGGAGTGCATTTGGTAGAACCAAGCAGACGAGGTACTATCCTCTTCTATTCGCGGCTGAAGTACCTCCAGCTTTCCAAGCATCGGTACTATTCCGTGTTATGGCCTGAGTACACTACAGAATTTGAATCTGCGACCCGGACATCTATGCGGACTATTTATATATGCTGTATGCCTAGGTACTGCGGCGTAACTACTCCGAACCCTAGACATCACCGGCTGATATTCAGAGTCCATTTCGGCTTGTGGTTGGCTATTTAATCAAGTAAGCGAGCAAGGGTAACTAACTGGCTAAACAAAAACAGAAGAGAAGTCTGTATATCAACCGTCGACGACAGGTGCTCAGGCTGGTTCCAATAGGCTTATATTCTATCCAGCTCATCTGCTACACATGGACTCAGTTAGAAGGTGTTTATTAAACTTACAGTAACTGGGAGATTCTCGCGATTTAGGAAACATTTTTGTATACCTGGCATTCGTGGTCATGCAATCGAAGTGGCCGGGATAGAGCAGATATTCAAGCAGATATTCCACCTTCATCGCGTTGGCCCACAGAATCCTGTGAATTGAAGTCACATTGCACAATCTAAGTAATTCAGTAATTAGCTGAAAATTGGCATATGTAATGCTAAAGGTATGTTATTTAGTGCTCAGTTGTATTCACAGCCATGCTGACTTTTTGGCACGCTGAACGAGAACTCCTATCGAATTTGACAAAAATCACCCTCTAACCCTCGCAAGGTCTGTTTTCCCGTAGTTGGATAAGCAACGATACGATAGGCACGATCTAGCACCCATACGATTTTGAGAGTGTGACAATGCAAGAAGATATCCGCTTAGCAATTGAACACAGAAGTTCTGCCTCACACCGCCTATTCGCGAAATGGAAGATTCGATACTTCCTTTGTGCACCTCATATTTCCATACAATTAAGATACTAACGAATAACGTATTATCTGTATCTATTGGTAATTGTTCAGAATACAGCCCGTATTCTTACGTACCGCATTTTGTATGCCTCCTGAATCCGAGGATCAAGGCCTAACCTGGTGTACCAGGCACCGTGAAGATGGCTCAAGTATTCACGAGCTACATAGTAATAGTCGGGTGTGGTTAAGCACCAAGCTGCGATGTTTGTGTGAATCGAGCCAAGATCGAGCATGATCACCTTTGATAACAAACCATTTAGCTATAGAATTAACTGAGCCGAAATTTTTGTAAGCATTAGTCATATAGTACAAGCACTCCTTTATATATATATATATATATATATATATACAGTCGCCAACTGGCAGTCGTCGAGTGCGGTCACGCGCTCCCGATTGTGTCTTTTGAAGGAACTCAGAGCGTCCTCCAGCTTTGGCTACGAGAAGCTCAACTTCCCCGAGAAACCCAATGCAACAGAGTGTGGTTACGAAGAGTGAAACTTTTGGTGTGAAATTGGTGCTTGTGACTGTGCCGGGAGCGACTCCGCTGGACGTCCGCACTCATCGACGGACCACACGTAAGTGACCTTTTTTGGTGTGTGTTCGGATCTGCCAGAGGGCGCGCAGGTGCGACAGATCGCCTGTCACCCAATTAGCGGTGCCGGTGTTCGTGGATGTGCGTGTGTTGCGCGTGCTGGTGCGTGGCCTGCTTTCCTTTTTGGTGCGCCGACTTCCAAGCTTCATTCACCAACTAAAATAAGTCTGACCACGGGCAGCTACGATATTCAACACCGCCATCACGCCTTATATAGGTCCTTCACAGGGCCTCGGGCAAAAGCAGGGGCAACTTTCGGTGTAAGCGGCAAGTCACGGTCCGCCAGGTTATGTGCGATCGCTCTGACCCCTGACCACAGAGCAGCGAGCACGGCAACCTAGCTCTCTATAACGCAGGATCCCGGATTAACCTAGCACACTCCCAACCAGGAGCTGGCAGGGTGTCCAGATCTGCTGAGGCTAGCTGCCGCTGCGTTTCGCTGCGTATACCTACCACCAATTCACGTTCGCGGCTATAGCTCGAGAACGGTTGGTGGGACGAACCTGAAAGTTCGCAAGGGGGGACAGATTGGCGAGCTCTATCGATCTAGATGGGTCAAGTATGTCCAACCCCTTCGAGGGGACCAGGAACCTGGCCAGGCACCCCATAAGCCAAAGCACGCAAGCTGCAGGCTTAGCTCCATTGAGTGGAGACGGCGCAGCAGTGGCTGCTGAGCAGGCCGCGGTGGAACTGGACAGTGAAGAAGGGAGGCAAACAGGAGAAGATGATAGATCAGTAGAGCAAGCTACTGAAACGGAGGGGCCCAGAAGCGGGAAGAGAGCGTCAGTCGACTATCCTACAACATGGTTGAGGAGATCGCAAACAGAAGAGACGCAACGCTTTCCTGATCAGCGAACCAAACGAAAGACAAGCTCAAAGTAAGGCGGGATGGATTGTTGATGAGTCCACAAAGGCTTGCATCATTGCAGACCGCTCAATAGCCATTGAGAGAAAAGGATCCGGAAACGGGTTTGCGTGGATTGAGATAGCGGGAACGGGCAGAATATACTCCTGCTATATCAGTCCAAATATAAGCCGAGACGTAGATAACATACTGGATGAGTTGGCCATCTCCATGAGAGAACCGGCGACACCCAGGGAAATAATAGTAGCCGGGGACTTTAATGCTGCGTCCGAGGTATGGGGATCGAGGAAAACAAACAATAGGGAAAATGTCATGCTGGACTGGGCAGCAGCCAACAATATGGTAGTAGTGAACACGGGAAACGTTCCTACTTTTCAGCGTTATCGGCTCGGTAGAACTGAAGAGTCGCACATTGACTTAACTCTATGCAGCGAAGAGATGGTAGAAGCTGTCAAAGAATGGAAGGTGCTTGACGAAGAGGTCAACCTCAGTGATCATCACTGTATTGAGTTCTCGGTCGAAGCAGCCAGAAGGAGTCCGCCACTTACTTCCCCACGGGCAGGCCTAAGAATCAGAGACATGGAGGTACTGCAGAACGTAATCAGAGAGACCCTCAGCGAACCCGCGAACAGCACGCCAGAAACCCCAGAGCAGCTACAGAAGGTGCTACTTGAATCCTGTGAAAAAGCTTCAGACAGGCCAATTCACCCAAAAAGAAAGGTCCCGGTGCAACCGAAGTACTGGTAGAATGAAGAAATCAAGGAGAGCAGGAAGGAATACATGAAAGCTCGGAGAAAACTTAAGCTTGCGAGAACGCGTGGCTGGAACACGAACGATCTCCTACTTTCCCTAAGACGCTGCACGGCGGTACTTAAGCGGGCAATCGCCATCAGTAAAAAGAAGTGCTGGAACGAATTTCTAGCAGAGCTAGACGACGACCCGTGGGGACGCCCGTACAGACTAATGGGAAAATAGGGAAAGCTCCTAAAGTAGATATCTTGGAAACGAAAAGACTGGACATACTGAATAAGCTTTTCCCCCGCCACCAGGACTTCGAAAGGGAAGAATTTCAACGCCCGGGAAGAGACTTTGAGGAAGATTTCCCAGCAGTAACGACCGCAGAAGTACTCAAAGCAGCGGAAAGGATAAAAGCAGGTAAGGCGCCTGGTCCTGACGGAATTCCACCGCTGCAGTCAAGGTGCTTTTCAGTAAGTTCCCCGAGATTGTTGCTGGTGTCGCCACAAATATGCTGCGCAGTGGAAAATTTCCACCAGCCTGGAAGACTGCGGAGGTGGTCCTCATCCCAAAAGGCAGCGGAGGTTATAGGCCCATATGCGTCATTAATACGCTTGCCAAGGGGTTCGAGATGATAGTGGAAGAAAGGCTGAGGGTTTTTGCAGAAGCACAGGGCCTGCTTTCGGCCAGCCAGTATGGCTTCCGCAAGCACAAAAGCGGAACTTCTACATAATTCCACGCGACAGACAAGGCGCCTAATGGTAGCAATTTTCCTTGATGTCAAAAATACTTTTAACAGTTCGCCATGGAAAGTTGTCCTGAGTACTCTCAGTCGGAAACGGGCACCGTACTATCTGGTAAGAATTATATCAGATATTTGAAGGACAGAGTTATCACAAGTTCGGGAGTAACCATGAGCATGACGGCAGGTGTTCCGCAAGGCTCCATTATGGGACCTCTACTTTGGAACATTGCCTACAACGATGTTCTTACCCTGGAGGGTTTACCCGACGGTGTCGAAAACCTTGCATACGCTGATGATCTGGCGGTAGTAGTGGAAGCCAAAACTGGCATAGAACTGGAAATTAAAGCCAACAAGGTTCTCCATTCTATACAGGTATGGATGGCCGGCGTCGGTCTCGAACTTACTCCACAAAAGAGTGAGGCGGTGGTGCTGACTGGCAAAGTTCCTGTCCACCAGCTGGAGTTGCAACTGGCCGGTCAAGTCATCAAGCAGGTAAACCATGCGAGATACCTGGGGGTACACCTGCATAAGGGTCTCAATGGTAACGAACATATCGAGATCGCCACAGCCAAGGCGAGCAAGGCAGCTAACGAGATAGCCAAGATTCTCCCGAACGTTCATGGGCCCAAGCGAACAGATCGCAGGAAGCTTATCATGTCCGTTGCAGGGTCGATTGCCCTGTTCGGGGCCTCGGTTTGGTTCAGCCGGGCAACCGCCACGGCCAGAAACAGGTGTCTTCTAAGGAAACGCAATGCGCGACAGCGCTCAGGATAATACAAGCGTACAGAACAGTGAGCACGTCGGCTGCACTCGTCTTGGCTGGTACCCCGCCATGGGATCTGGTGGCCGACGAGCGACGCAGGCTCTGGGATAAAGGCCCCGAGGCCTCCAAGAAGGCAGAAGCGATGTTTGCTGCTAGGCAGGAGGACTGGACCGCGCTACGCAGAGGTGACCCAGGCGCCAAGGTCCGCGATCTGATACCCGACATAAAGAAGTGGATGGACCATCCGGGGGGGGCAGATGGATTTCTTCCTGACCCAGGTTATCACCGGTCACGGAGATTTCCAAGCATACCTCGACAACTTTAATGTGACCCCACAATCGGGAAGCTGTATTCACTGCATGGAGGGTGCGAGGGACGATGCTTTCCATAAGCTGCTCGTGTGTCCTGCCCTGGAACCCGCAAGAACTCTAGCTCTGAACAAGGTCACGCACCGTTGGCAGCTGAACGGTGAGGCGAGAAGCAGAAGTCCCCCTCCAAGCATGCCGAGGGCGAGCATGAAAGACTTTGTCGAATTTATCTGCGAGACGATCAGTGGCTGGGAAATCGGGGCCGAGATTGCTAAAAATGTGCTCGAAGAAAAGAGGCGCTTTGCCCGAATCCGCCTAAGAAGATTCCTCTTTATGACAGAAACCGAGGAGACTCAGAAAGAGCCAGGACGTGACATGTATGGTTCAGTGGACACTTCTCCCACGGCAAGTCACGCCGATGACAATGCCGCAAGTATGTCGGGTTCGCAGGTTTCTGGGAACGGCTTGTCTGACGAGGTGGGGAACCCGACGGGCGACCCCGGCCAATTGATCCGGTAGGCGTCTACTACTCTCCGTTGGTCCGTAGTACTGTTAATTCTGAAGACCCGGACAAATCTAGAGTGAAGTTTAAGTGGGGCGTGAGTTTAGTGGGTAGGTCTGCCACTACATCAGGCAGGAGACCCACAGTACTATGGCAAAATACCTTAGCTGTGAGGCCTGGTCTGCATGAGCATTCTCCGTCATAAAAAAAAAAAAAATATATATATATATATATGTATGTATATTTATATATATATATATATATATATATATATATATATATATATATATATATTGCTAACCTTTCATTTGAGGTTATCAACGCTTTAAGGTGATCAAATTTTATTAATCTTTTTTTACTTGAGTTGGGGTAAAGTGGTTATTTCAGTTACTATTCAAGCATACAATAGCTATCAATAATTAGGGGGGCTTAGTTGGGGACCGGGACCGAGGTCGACATTTTCCCGAGGAAGGCGGAGGAAACTGGAGGTTCAAGATCGTCGTAAGGGCGTCCAGTACCATGTCGTCATAGGCGTGAAGTGCTGAAGCCTCAGAGCCGACTGGGCCTGTCCTAAGCAACTGGTGCTTGCGCGCCGCCGAGAAACAGTAGGAGGAAAAGCTTCTGGTGAGCCGCCAACAGGAGCAGTCGGTCAAGCATCACTGCAGTCCTTTCGAGGCAGCGGTCCAAGAGCGGCCGGATGGCCTCGTCCGTAGGAGGGGAGCCGACGAGCTCAAGGGACGACCTCGGAGTGAGACGGCACCCTGGAAGCAAGCGCTGGAGGTCTGGGTGGGGGTCCAAAGAGAAGACTTCGCACTTTGCGGGGTTGAGGGCAAGGCTGCTGGGCCCCTCGTAGTCGAGTACTCCTGGACGTCGGCGGCAACGGTCGCTGGATCGTCCACCAACGTTCCGTCATCCATGTACCACAGCCACAGGGGAGCCTAGAGGGACGCAGCGAGGGGTCTGGGAACCAGGCAGAAGAGAGCTGGGCCCAGCGGGCACCCCTGCTGAACCCTGCATTGGAAGCTGATGACGGCGTGGTCCATAATCAGATGGGAAGGGTAACGATAGGCCAGGGAAGAGGCCAGGGACTCAGCAACCTCTCGCAGAACGAGGTCCCGGCGGACCGTGTTGAAGGCATTGCGGAAATCGCGCTTGACCAGAGCCGCGGCCGGGTGAGCGTGGATGATGGAGCGAGCCGTGTGAGCAGCGATCTCAGTCCCAGAGGCCTGGCTGCCTTCCACTGGGTTGGGCCGAGCAGGTTCACGACCGTGTTCCTCTCGCTGGCCCACGCTATCTTAGCAGTTAGGCAGCGAATCGTCCTGGAGCAGGCAACAGGCCGCACCGAACCATCCTTTTTCCTGAGGGTCATGAGGCGATCGGCAATGACTGTTGGCCGTAGCGCCGATGGTACCGTGCCCGCCCGCATACAGTCGACCACCTTAGCCGAGGGCCTTGGCGAGGGCTCCGAGCGCTGGGGAGAGCAGGTCCATCTGGGCCGGCCGACAAGCTTAGGGGGAAAGAGGCAACGGCCGCAAAAGCCTCATCAGCTGATGTTGGGGCCATGCTCGAGTGGTTGAGGTGGTAGACTTGGACTGACCTGAGGCACCGAACGGACCTCCGGGTGCCGCACCGTTCTTCCCCACTATTGAGGCCGCGCCGGGTGAATCTGCCTCGCAATGCGGGCAAGGGACACGCGGGGCTGTAGTGGCGTCTCGGGCTGGCCTGATGGGATCTGGGTTCAAGACAAGGAGCGGGGCGTGTGGGCAGCTAGGAGGGGGACGAGCTGGAGCGGGGTCAAGACTTCAGTGAGGGACTTCAAGGCTGCGGCGATATCTGGCACAGCTGGCGCCGTCTTGGGGTGTCGGAACTCAACCCGGGCAGGTCTACGAGGAGCAGGTCGACGACGGGAAGGGCGACGGGGTGGGGCGGGGACCCGCCTTGGGTTAGGCAGCAGGACCATGGGAACCTGAGCACCGTCGGAGGGAATCACAATACACCGAACCGCCGCAGCGTACGAATGGGCTGATGACTGGGTCGACACCGGAACCTCGATTGGTAGAATAGAAGAAAGGAGCGAAGTGTCCTTCACCTGTTCGAGCACCCTGGCCGCTGACGCTCGCGGAGGTAAGCCGACGTGCCCTCGCATATCGGTGAGCCCGAGCGATGGGCATCCTTGCAATTGACACAGCGGG
This sequence comes from Stratiolaelaps scimitus, assembly GCA_019614645.1. NCBI lineage: Eukaryota > Metazoa > Arthropoda > Arachnida > Mesostigmata > Laelapidae > Stratiolaelaps > Stratiolaelaps scimitus. The sequence goes on from JABWDB010000038.1 coordinate 1,754,199, forward strand.
AAGGACGGGCGCGAGTTGCGGCGAGGTGGCCGGGATCGCCGCAGTTGCTGCAGGCCGGGCCGCCATGTGGCCCGTTCGGGAGCAGTTGAAGCACAACGGTGGGCGGTCAGGGTCGAGGACGACCAGATGGGACCGATAGTCGAGGAACACTGAGGGGAGAGGCGGGCCGCTGAAAGTGAGCAGGACGGGCTCTGGCCTGGGCCTGGGCCATAGGAGAGTAAGGCACCCGTCTATAGAACACTAGCCGGAGCAGTAAACACCTTCCCCAGAGATCGAAGTAATGCCAAGCGTGCCGACTCTGGGGAAGAGATACACCCTCAGCAGAGGATGGTTTTAGCAGGCAGAGGCGTTTTGTCATCCACGTCAACCCTGCACTGGATCGGCCCACTTTCGTGGAGATTGGAATGTCGCTGATGGTGTCCGTGCGTTTAAAGAAAATTTCCTCCTCTCAAAAAAAAGGACGGGCCCGGGCGAGTGGCGAGCCGGACCCGGCGCGGCGGGGAGTCGCCGGACGGAAGTCACGCCGAGGGGCGCGAGTTCAGCCAAAATCTCGGCATCGGTAAAGACCGTGCAGACGTTCGGAATGCTGGCCCTGGAACTCGAGAGAGAAACAGTGAGCGGACACCGGGATGCCTCCGAGGGTTGTTAGCGTCATCCAGGATGGGCGCCCAAATTATGAGCCCGTCGGCCCCACCAGCCGGAGTGCAGCTCGAGAGAGCCTCATGAGAGCTCTTAAAGAGGGCGAGCATCCGGCCCTGCTCGAAGGGTGGGGGAGGCCCGCCGGCCTCCACTGCCCTGCCACGGATCGTCACCTTAAAAAACCCGTGAGACCTTATGTGAATCCCAGCTCGTAGTGCCTGAAGTGCGCGGGTTTCACGGCCCGCGCGACGCTTGGAGTCCTTCGTCCGCCGCCCCACCCCTCGCTCTCTTCACCGGCCGGACACTCGGCGGGTCCTTCGGAGGCATCGCCCTCCCGCCCGGCACGGAAGCGCAGCACGCACACGGCGTAAACCACTCACAATTAGCACAATGCAACAAGTTATGTTCTATGATTTGACTTTACACTAGAAGTAAAGTTGAAGTAAAGTCAAATACACTAGAAGTAAAGTCAAATACACCCTCCAGCTGAAAAAACAATTAGTGAACGCGTACGGCAGGTCTGCCTTATGCCTGCGAACGGTGCGAAGTTGGTGCAAGCGATTTAACAGTGGAGATATGGACACCGATGACCACCGAGGTGGGAACCAGAAATCAGGTGCGATAAGGGACGAACGGATTGACAGAATCAAGGCAGCTTTTGAGCAAACCAGAGCTTGGTCCATGAGGTCTTTGTCGGCTGAAACTGGGATTCCTCAGTCAACATTGTGGTAGCATTATCACCAATATACTGAAAATGAAGAAAATCAATGCAAAATGGGTTCCCCATATACTGACTGCTGAGTAGATGGAAATGCGTGTGGAGTGTTCGACATTTAATTTGAAGACTTATACGCAACAAATCAGTCGCTTAGAGCACACCGTGTCGATAGACGAGACATGGGTTAGCCTGGATAGACCCCCTGAGAAGGACCAAGCAAAACAGTGGCTCCGACAAGGTAAAGCGGCAACATCTGTGGCAGTGCCAGACAGATTCGGACGAAAAGTGTTGATGATACTCACTCTGGATATCAAGGGTGTTTGCTATTACGAAATATTAGCAGGAAACGAAAAGCTCAATGCTCCCCGATATCTCGGCTTCTTGAAAGGACTGATGAACAAATTGCGTGGGGATCGACAGCACCGAGTGTGGTTACTCGACGACAATGCAAGACCTCACCGCACTGCTGAAATTTCGGCCTGGATGGAGGGGAACAATATTGAGCGATGGCATTAACCCCCATATTCTCCTGATTTAAGCCCATGTGATTATGGTTGTTTCCATGCGTTAAAGAGGGCAATAGGTGGGGTTCCATATGCAACCGTCGACTTACTCACAAAAGCAATAGATAACGAAATTATATATGGAAATGCTAATGGTAAATATTTGGCTATCTCAAAACTCCCAGAGCATTGGAATCGGTGTGTCAATAAAGTTGGAGAGTGCCTCTAACTCATACCAAAAAATCTTTGTTCTACCTCATTTAGTTCAAAAGTTACTGGCATTTAAAGAGCGGCGAGTTCGAACCATATGCCCTAATATATATACGAACAAAAAATAAACCATGGCACATACTGCACGTCGATTTATAACTTCTGTGCGCACGCGCTCGTCGAATATCTCATATTGTGCTGTTGCTCTGTCACGAGTCTTGAGGGCTTCAAGCATGCGCTGTCCTCGTTCACCGGGAAGTTCCTGAAAGGGATATAAATTCACGAGGGTGATAATACGTGTGTGCACCTTTACGTTGAACACGTTCGGAATAATTCCTATTGAGCTTGACATCCGTTGGGTTAGTGATACCATGTGCTAAAATATCGAAATTGTTGCCCTATATTCTAAGATGGATTTGAAACAGTTGGTGGCTCTTAAAATGCACTAGAAAATTTCCTCCTCTAAAAAAAAAAGGATGCACTATATGGTTTACGTTTCGTTAAGTTGTCTGTAGACAGTGAGTGTCTGTGTGTAATCGTGTATTGTACATAATAAAATATGTAGACTACAGACGAAACGTTGCTAACGTTGCTGTCGAGATGATGGTTTCCTGTTTCTAAGAACTCTGGAGCGTTTTATGTAAACAGTCTGCTGTATACAATACAGGTGGGTAAACGATTATCATTAATGAAAAGCAGGTAAATGTTTCGAATATCGAATAGTATTGGGTGGGTGGTTGGTACAAGTTCATCACGTTTCGCTGGAAGAACATCGCTGTATTCTTCTCCTATTCATTGAATAGGAACTGACCAAAAACTGACATAAATGGTCTATACAGGTTATAGTCTGTGTCACACAACCTCCTGCCAGCTACGAAGCGTACTCACATGTAGTTGTGTATCGATGATCATATTTGGTGGATAATGAATCATGAGTTTTTGATCATTGATCAAATCATCAATAGTGTCTATTCGTTTCGTGGGCGATCGCACTGATGTGTTAGCCTTCAGCAGTCCTGCAAAACTCTGCATCAATATAAACGATACGAGTAGCCAGGAACCACATATGAATCGGGCGAATGCGCCTCGAATTTCCAATGTTGACGCTGCAAAATGAAACCATGAAGATTGAAATGACAATTGCTTGGTGAACAGCACCGCGAAATTTCATACTCAATGCTTCTTAACACATTTTACCTAAGCACACACAGACACACACACACATGTGAATGCAATAATTTTATAGTCACTGAATAAGCTCCTTTTTCTGTTGTCAAGTAACGGAGAACAAGAGAATCTTAAAGAAGACAGGACGCCCGCTACGGTCACCCGTTATACCACGATTTCTTTTTGGGTAGTTCGTTAATACGAAAAATAGTCAATTTTTGCTTCAAGCGATACTTAATAGATTCGAATAGCTGCGTATTTGCCCAAGGTAGAAATCCAATAGATTTTCTAAGCCGCCTCACTTTCTAACATTTCTAACATCAGCAAATAATGTACGTACATTCCAGCAGCAGACACTCGAGTAGAGCGAAGTAATAGGAAAATACCGAGTATTCAGGATACGGCCGATTAAACAATCTTTCATGAGAGTTTAGAATAAATCCCAGAAAGAACATAATGGACAAAAGAGTAATCCACACGAAGATGTCGAATGTCAGTAGAAAGTTAGCCACCTGTAAAAATTTGATTGTAGAGATAATTTGAATTTGTAAGAGACACCGACACAAACACAACGAACAATGTTATTTGTGTGGTTTATTAATAATAATGGGCAACGTTTCATTTTTCTGATTAAGAAGTATGTGGTGTTCGGTAGCTGAAGCAACTTCATGGAGAATTTAGTAAATGAAGTTTGAGAAAAATGTTAGAGTCTAACAAAAACGGAATAAGGAATCACCTTATTTTTTTTGTTTAAAAATACGCTTGAAGAAATTTATTCGCGTAAGTTACACTAGAAAGCGCTCGATGGCTTTGCTGCTTGTTTTCACAACAGCTGACTGCTAACCGTAGCTGTCAGTGGAGCTGGCTCTTCTAAAGCAAGACTAAGCCTGTAGTGGGTATGCCCAGGCTTTGAGTCGTTGAAGAAGCGACATGACCGCATAGCATTTTCGAGAGAGAACTGTAAAGTGATCCCACCATTTCAGCGCCTCGTGGAAAGCTAAATCAAGGCATTTTACTACAGGTATTAGCCGTAGCCGAACTCCACAGAGGTGAACCGAGTTCTGGATGTCTCTGAGGCGAACGAAGCAACGTGACACCTGCTTTTCTGGCACTGATCGCAAGGCCTAACCTTTCAAAAGTCTTTATGACTCTCTCTCTACTGCCACGAGAACCGCATGTATGTCCCGGCGGATCTCGGAAGGACGGATACGAAAAACTAACGACGTGTCGTCGCCGCAAGCAAACACCTTACACGTTTTCGCCGAAGAGATATAGATAAGTATGAAGTTAACGAGGACATCGAACATAAAGTGTCCCAGAATAGAGCCCTGTGGTGTGCCTAAGTCTAGTTCACATGTCGTGCATTCCGTGTCGCCGACCCTCACCGCGTGTCTTCTACAAATCTTAAGCTTTGCAGGGAAAACCCCGCGTTTCATTCATTGCTTTATATCGAGAGACAATGGATAAGCTAGAGATGCTGCCGATAACGAAATTAGTTTGCTAGGGACTCCCGCAGCACCTACACTCCAGTTCGCCTTCATTGACTCAAGTGCACTGAATACTTTCGCTACTTTGACGCAGGCGAAGGCAAAACGGGTGTTCTCACTTGTCCAGATTGAGGCCAGTTCAGGACGCATGTCCCCCTGCAACTCGAACTCCGAAACAGCTTTTGAATCCACTGTCGTGAAGTGCCACTTCAATTCGTCAGCAACGTCGTTCAGTTACACTAGATATACAACAAATACAGCTAGCCGGTGTGGAATCTTTCTCCCCCTAGCCCTTTGAAACGGCCAGAGGATAAGTCCTTATAATACTACGTAATAAACCTTATTATCACACCTTATTATAGCACGTTAGAATAGGTATCTGCACTGGGCTATGCTAAGTGGACAAGCAGTCAAATTAAAATATGCCTACAATCATCTAATTCAAATTATCTTTTTGGTTATGAGCAAACAATGCTAGTTTCACAAGTTAGTAGCTACAGACGTCATTGTACCTTTGTTTCAAACGGTGTCTTCATACCACTCAAAATTGCAGATTGAGTGAAATGTATTGATGGAAGCAGGTAGAAATTGTTATACAGGATCTCCTCAGGAATAAACGGCCCTGCCCAAATCCAATACATTTACATTTGCACCAATTGTTAATAAAAATAATATGTATTTCGTATAAGGAAGCGTTTGTTGAATTTGCTGTTACTAAGCAAGAAGTTGACCACTCTTCGCAAACATGTACGTTTTCATATCCTAGCTAAGACTGAGTCTAATAGATAAACCTGAGAGTTAAGAGCTGAGGCCTGTCAGATAGGGGAACAGCTGAGGGTCAGCTGGAAAAAACAAAAAATAGATAAACCTAGAATATCCAACCTAAGATAAATATGGATGTGCGTTCTTGCACCCAATCACGCGATCCAATCTACCTATAAGCAGAGATCGTCCCTAAAGGTCATCATAGATATAATATGTTATCAATTGTAACTCCGTCTGTTGCAGTGTACTAGTTTACACCTTTTACCTATTTCTGTTTACGAGAACTCAAGCAATGTATGTTGCAGTTCCGTCAATAAACCGCAGTTTGTATTGTATAGTAATACCTAAATATTTAGTTGTGAGGCCTGTCACATAGGGGAACATCTTATTGTCAACAAAGTCCTGCCCACCAGACAAAGCTAACTTTCGGCTACCGACCACCTAGAATGAAGATGTGTTTGATCAATTTCTTCCAGCAGCGCATCCGGAAAACACTCCGATGATCTCCCCTTTCATCGGTAAAAGCACAAAAATTCGAAGCAAGAACTTGAGATCTTCGCAATTTTATATATACATCGTTATTGGAATACCATTCTTGCTCAAGCTATGGCTAATCGCTTGCTAACTCACCTCCTTCCATAATCAACTTTGCGTCGTTTAGCATTGCTCTGTTGGGAACCGGGTTATCAGACACGAAAATGTTGAAGAGACGTGAAGAGTATAGCCCTCCCTTAGTCTTGTCGGAAGAAGGGAGAACATATACTATCCTTCACATACACATACACAAATACACGAATGAACGACCAACCACAAAATGGGTTAAAAAAATAAGAGCTGTTTGGAAAATTGATTTGAAGGGGAACACCTGAACGATCCTGGCGTGACAGCCGTTATGAAAAGTCTCACGATAACCACGTGCGCGAACTATCGTCTAGCTGCCAGAAAGTTTCAAAAGGTGAAAGTAATCCGCATGAAATTGGTGGAGGATATTAAGATGGAAGAATAGAGTGTCCAAGTTTCTTGAAGACAAACAAAATGGGTAGTCTTATTCATTAATTTGTCGTTGGAGTTGAGGAACTGAGTTAGCACTCACAGTCTTATTGTAAAATTGTCGACGCTTTAATTAGTCTTTGATTAATCCTAAGCTGATTTCACCGCCGATTCGACATGTGAGACTTTCAAAGCGCATACCGTGTACGTACACACGCTTGATAGGTTAGTTTGAATCACCTCCGTTACAAATAAGAGAAGGGACTACTCTCTGCCGCCCCCGTGTCCTCACTATCACTGGTCTGTTTCACATCATTCGGCAGTCCGGAAGGCTGTGAAGGATCATTGAACTCCCCTAGTTCCTGTACACCCAGTATCCAGCATATACGAACACGGAGTTTTTCCACATTGGACAACCGATATTTCAAACTCTAAACATTTAAGACGACCCGAGAAACAGTTGACACGTAAGAAGCCCTGGGATTTGCTTGGCCGGGGAATGCGGCCGTCTAGCTTGTGCCGTCTACCGGGGTCTACTATTAAAGGGCATTCTCATACTCAGAATCGCACGATCCTCCTCTCAAGTCCTGTGGATATTTTTAAATAATGAAATGACTATTTTCATTGAGTTCAGAGGCCAAATAAAGTGCTCCGACAATCGCTCAAGCTTTTGTGTGTTTTGGTTTGTCACTCACCAAGGGCTATATCGCTCAGATTCTTGTCAATCATCATAAGGCCTCCGTTGAACCCTCCGTTAGGAAGTACAAACCCATATTCGCCATCGACAGGGTTTCTTGCTACATAGCTTAGGTTAAGCGATGCCGTAACGTTGGTGAACATGCCAGCCATGAAGCCATGGAGTCGAATTTCTCCTGTTGATTCCTCCACATAATCCATTATATATGGAGGAAACTCGTATTGAAAGACAAAACGATAAGGATTATGAATTTCCCAAAAAATGCATGCATGCATGCACCATCAATTCGACTGAGATCTTTGGATGAAACAAGACTCTAATAACAAACTGTTGTATTTCATATCACACAAATTCATCAATCAAACTGCACTGGCGTTTAAAGATAATATATTGTATCATTGACTGATGGAGTAGCTCCTGTTTGCGATCCGTCGGGCAGTTTCCAGAGAACAACCTTAGAAAAATAGTTAGAGAGATCATAAAAATTTAATTTTCTAACTCACAACCGTATATGCAACTCGGATTGTTCCTTCAAACGTCGGCATGATTTGTACACGATGAAGCCAGACAGACAACTGCCATCTGTGTGACTAAAGCAAACTAACAAGATTCGATATTTCACTTCGAACCTAATTGAAACTCCTTGTTCTTTACGACATTTCGCGGCACAGATAAATCGAATCAGGTACACACGATGCAGTACAAGAACCGATGATACTATCACTGCAAAGTCGCTTGATGCAGCATAACTAACCAATGCATTTAACCTATTTCGAGTCACTCATATTTATCTAAGGATACCGACAGAGTATACTCTTGTGCTGTCCTTGACGAGCGTGCCATGACTGTGGAGACATTGTTGTCCTTCTTAATGGAACTTTGTAGTACGCTACCACATTGAACATGTCGTACTTTAAATATCAGTTTAAAGTAACTTATTGCCGCCCATTGTTAGAGCATTATTTCGCCCATCAGACACTCAATAGTTGGTTAATTCCAAATGCCATGATATATATGTCCATGTGCATTAGGTTCATGGACAATAAGCTGAGATTTAATTGAATGGAAATAAAATAATAATTCGGAATGGATTAACACTAGCACAAACAGCGCGTATCGGTTCTGCTTGATCACTGGGAATGATATGTATGAGCACTATTTATGAAAATTATCACAAAACACAGGCTGGAGACATGTGATATTCATTTGCTATGCTTTGTGCTGAGTCTGGTGGACATAACGTTGTTAGCCTTATTAACTCTACCGAATCATTCAAAAAGAAAATAGCCTTATCCTTATGTTCCGATAGTTCAACTAAGGTTGTGACTTTATGGATAATTCGGAAAAAAGTTTTGTGAAAAACAAAATATTTTTGAGTCTGGTTCCGTTCTTGGTACACAGGGGTCCGTCTTATAAAGCAATGCTGAAAGCAGTTGTACGTTGGACGTTAAATGTTTAATGCTGAGAGTCAATCCGGAAAATTTATTTATTTGGTACACAATTCTAATCTTGAAGGCACTGAGCTGTTATTCTTCGTGTTATTACTAAACTTGTCACCTTTGTTTGCTGTATCAATTAAAGTGTGTTGTATTGTTACTGGCAAGGTAACTTATTAATGCTGAATATTGTGGGTAAAAAAATTACCAAATTTTTCTATCCTAAGATTTACTAATCAACGTATATATTATATCTCGTTACTTCGCTATCACCTTGGTGACCGACCTAGTCAAATAGTTAGTATTCTTTTAATTATTATACACAATGTTTCTATTTCCAGGATAACTCTTCACTGATGTGTAATATTTACTTGATAAACACGTTAGGTAAATGCTTCCTGTTCAGTCAATTACGCATTGTATTTACTAATAAATGTCAACTGAGTTGTACTGTTCTAGTCATTTTAGTATAGACAAGATGTATGTGAAGTTCTTTCCCATTTGTCTAAAAAATAAGACAAAAAATGAAAGCCTGTTACCATTTGAATCTGAGACTGATCGGAGCCAATGCAGAGTCCATGTGGGTTTTTCTGTGTTAAATATTCCATAAAAACAATAGTGAAGTGTGAACATACAAAAAGGAAGCTGCACGATGCCTGGGGACTTCGTAGTGCCCCCCTCAAGCACGTTCGTTGATTTGACTGGTAGGATTACCATTACTGTGTTTCCGCGTTGCATGTCCACTGATAATCTATGTAGAAATACAGTAGATCTGCCAATGCCCCCCCGTCTCTCTGATGCTTTTTGATCCACTTTCTTTGTAAATTCCTTTTCAGTAGATTCGAACCACCAGGAGGCGCCAGATGCTAGATTCGACAGATTGTTCTCTCGAGCTGGAGCTTGTCTGCGCCTAGCTGCGAATTCTGAGCCCGTTCTGTCAGACACATATGAAGCAGCCAGCGTATCGGTCACTGTCACATCCCAAATTAGAGCGCGGTCACGCTTGGACGGCACGACCGTGAGCCCATCTGGCCGCCTTGCGTCACTTCTGTATACGCCTACGATTTTCTTGACGCACGAACTTTGTGTTGTTCAAAGTGCGCGCTCTACAGTGTTTGGATTGTTTTGATGACCAAATTGTTGTTTCAACACGCGGAGATTGTTACTGTTTAGAAGTGTAGGAGATTCTCCAGCCCTGTACTGGCCCCGTTACTTGAAGACGTCCCACAAGTGAGCTTTGTTCTAGAGCGACGAGAGTTGTCTCCAGTAGGGAATAGCAGAACACCGCTCATAGCAGCCGTTCGCTCCCGTTGCGAAGATTTCCTCCCCGGTGGCAATCTACCGGAGTTCAAACATGCGTGCTCTTCTATACATTCAACAGGCCATACATGCTCAGGTGTAAGTTGGACAACTATCGGCCTTAGGTCGAATATAGCGCGAAGATGAAGCGTAGTAGGGCAAGGTCCGCAGACCAAGGACCGGATATCCAGAACTGTCGATAAGTTGTATATTAATGATCTCTCTCGGAGGTGATTCTACTAAGGCCAAATGGAGTTGTGGAGCTGTGGGTGTGCCCAGCATTCTTGTGAAGTTATCCTTTGCGTTTCTTGCAGGCTCCCTTACGCATATAATTAATTTGTCATTAAGAAGGGTGATTCGAAAGATGTGGCCAATTACCGGCTTATATCTCTTATTGATTACCTGTCTAAGGTTCTAGAGAAAATAGTAATGGGTAAACTGAAAACGCACCTCCGGGGGCTCAATTTCTTCTCGCCTACTCAATTTGGTTTGCTCTACAGAGGGGCTGGCTCTACAGAACTGGCTCTAGCCCACATATGGCAGGAGATTTCGGACACGATCGAAAACAAGGTATTATGCCCTGGAGTTTTTCTAGATATATCCGCCGCTTTCAACTGCCTCCGGCACTCGTATTTATTACGGGCTCTGGAGTGCCTTGATTGCGGCATGCAGGTTATTGAATGGTTCAAGTCGTGCCTCAGTGCACGAAGACAGGCGGTGAAGGCAGACGGTGTGGAATCAGATTGGTATGTGATAGACATTGGTACTCCGCAAGGCTCATCTTTTTCAACTTTGTTCTGCTTAAAATATCGGCTGTTGGATGTGGGAAGGCTACTGCGTATGCAGACGATACGTCTCTCTTGTTCCGCATTCGCCCGACGTCAGTCCAAAGTGATATAGAGGCGTCCCTTAAGAGGGTTGAGGACATAGTTGGGACTTTTGAAGAGTTCGGTTTAGTGATCAATGCCAAGAAGACGTACATCTCGTTATTCCGTTTACCTACAGAGGCCAGTCCAGGTGGTGCCGGTGCAATTTTGTGGAGAGATGCTCCCATGGTCTGAGTCAGTGAAGTGTCTTGGCATAACGTTACACGATACTCTTAAATGGCATAAACATCTCCAGTCATTCCTACCAAAATGCTACGCAGTTATTGCCATGCTTCGTCGCCTTAAGGAACTCGGCATCCCGACTGAGGGCTTGCTGAGACTATACAACGCTCTGCTTATGCCGCTTCTGTGTTACGGCCTTGCGGTCTGGGGGGGTGGCTACAAAGGTATATTGAAGAGTTGAGAGATCGTCCAGAATGATGCGATCCGTGTAATCTTTAATAAGCGCCGCTCAGACTCCGTTACCGACATCATGGGAAAATATTCGTTACCTAAGTTGAGGGTTTTGTATACACTCCATGTCGCTCTCCTAGCCTTTAAAATGTCTAAAGGTATTATCTCTGCTGATATTGCTTTTCCGTTAGTGGCTGTAAGGAGACGAACAGCCCGCCGATCAACTGAGTTTGTGATAGCATTCGTCAGGAGGGAATCTAGCCGACACGCCCTCGCTTGCCAGCTGCCAATGGTCTGGACATCGCTTCCTCACGAGATTCGTTCACTTAAGTCAGCAAAAAAGTTTGCAGAGGTGTTAAAAGGATTTTTTTATGAACACTATGAAACAATTGTGATAAGGGTTACGGCTACACGTATTGTTGACACTGTAATGTTTAAATGATATTATATTGTATATATATGTACATTTGTTGCGATATCATCAACTGTGTAATTTCATTTCGAATATTTACACATTTATTTACACATTTATTTATACATTTATATTTACATATAAATGTACGATATTCGAAATGTTTTTAGTATCAGTGTGAGCTTTTATATATATATATATATATATACAGTGGTGTGAATAAACATAGGCCACCCCCTATATTTCAACAAATCGTTACAAAGAATACACATTTGAGGCATTTATTCTGTGTCAGATTAATGTAGGTGTCAAATAACATACATACCACAAAGAACAGTGCATATGACATCGCATGCAATCTGCTACAGCAAAATGTGTCATATTTCGGTGGTGAAAAATGATAGCACCATCTCAGTTATCGAGTGTTCTCGCTGAATTAGTTCTTGTTTTCTTGTGCTAATCAGTACCGTGTGGCCTCACCCTTGCTAATTATAACGTCGAAGACTCGGTTTGGCATACTATCAACGAGATTTAGCAGGATCTGATCGCTGACACCTCCCCAGGCTTCCAACAACGCCTCTCGTAGTGCTTCCACAGATGTATACTGTCGATTCGACGCATATACCCGTCGGACAAGAATGCCCCAGAGGTTCCCCATTGGATTGAGATCAGGAGAACATGCTGGCCACTCTAGGGTTTCAATGTCATGCCGTCCTAACCACGCACGTGTACTAGCGCTGACGTGAATCGAAGCGTTGTCTTGTTGGAAAACAATTGGCAGTCGATGAAATCTGCTCCTAAACGGTAGTAGGTTGTCGGCCAACATCTGCTGATAGTCCCCGCTATTCATTCGAGATGAGATGAAAGCGAGTGGGAGCCTGCCAAAGGAAGTGAAAGCTCCCCAAACCATAACGGTCCCGCCACCGCAGTTGCGCTTTGAGAAGTACCGCGGCTCTTTACGTACATCATGCCAATAACCGTTAAATCCATCTGGCCCGTCCAAATTGAACTTCTTCTCGTCACTGAAGATGATCTGAAACAATACAGTACATTTCAAATAGATGTGTGCTCACAAGACAATCTTTAAAGAGCGTGGCCCCAATACTCACCAATTTCCAGTCTCTGGCCATATTTTTGCGGGCGAAGTTTAGTCGGGCAATCATGTGGCGTTGTTGAAGACGAGGTCTTGTTTTCATTTGCGCCCGTATGATATGCGGATAACGCTTAATTGTATTTAAAACTGTTGATCTATGAACCTGAAGGTTCAACTCTTGCCTTATTGCTTCTTCAACTTATGGTCGAATTCGAGGCCAATCGACAAATGTGCATGGCAGTTCGCTGGCTGATCTTTCGTGGACGTCCTGTAGACTTCTTAGTACCATACGTCGACGGACTGCGTAAATAATTGTGCACTACGTGACGACTTCTGCCAATTTCTCTGGCAATTGCAGCTTGGGTCTTTCCTGCACGGTGTAAAGCGGTAATAACTGCTTTCTCTGCATCAGTAAGGCTCGAAGCGCGTCCCATGACTACAGTACTGCTTGAATGCTCAACACAAACTGAATTAATTCAGCGAGAACACTCGATAACTGAGATGGTGCTATCATTTTTCACCACCGAAATATGACACATTTTGCTGTAGCAGATTGCATGCGATGTCATATGCGCTGTTCTTTGTGGTATGTATGTTATTTGACACCTACATTAATCTGACACAGAATAAATGCCTCAAATGTGTATTCTTTGTAACGATTTGTTGAAATATATGGCCTATGTTTATTCACACCACTGTATATATATATGTATATATATATATATATATATATATATATATATATATATATATATATATATATATATGTAAGCTTTTATTTTTATATTTTATCGAGAACTAAAGCGTATTATATTGCAGTTCCGAAAATAAACTTGATTTTGAAACTTGAAATTTGGAGATTGCATCTGCCCCAATGGTGTTGAACCGATGGACAGCGAGTTGCCAGTTTTTGCACCAGGTCATTATGGACTCACACACGTTTTAAACGCGCTCTTTGATGTTTGAATCCAAGACCATGCTATTTTTGGAAAACGCCTCAATTTGGGGCTTTTTAGCAATTGCAATTTTGCACTAAATTTCGACTCGCTCACTAACATATTGAAGTAAGCATGATTTGATACCACTGAATGTACGTTATTCTCTTCACATTGCGCTCATAGCTCTCAAGGTGTTCTGAATGCCATTGCTTTCCATATCACCGCTATGGTGAGAAGAACAATCCATAGGCAAACTGAATTTGTTATACCACATGACTTGAAAGAACGTGGCCACCACCATGCCTCGCTTATCACCTACCTAGTCTTGGCAGAACAGCTGTAATTATAATCTATATATACGGCGCACGATGGTTTTTATACGAGGACCCTTTTACAAATGTAATTTTGTACGATATTTCATTCGTATATAAATATGGCTTGTTAAATTATTGTGATATAGGTTACGACACTATGTGCAAGGTAAACTTTCACTAAATTTTGAGGAATTGTATCAAGTTCCGTCAATAAAGCATTTGAAATTGATCAAAGATAAAGTAATATAAGTCCGAGTATGGCACAGCATGCATGAACAGGTAGAACTCTTTGGGTGGACACACACGTTTATCCAGCTCAGGGGTATTCCCAAGGTAAAGGTAAAGCTGTATTGGTTTATTAATGAAACTGCAATTTGCCTAATGATCAAGTTCTCTTATATTGGACGGAAAAGGGGTTTCGAAGAAACAAAAGAGTCACGATCTACTATCTCCTTCTATTTGGACTCTCTGAAAGTGCTCTTCCTGAACACTCCCTGAATGAAAAGTATCTGCTTCAATATACTTAGAAATAAGGAAAGAGCTTAGAAACAAAAACATTTGCTCATCATAAGTTGACAACGTCAAGTTACTGAGTCAAGCTTGATTTACTTACCAAGTAGTACCTTACGCGACTATTGACGCTTAATGTCTGTGTTCTTATGCTCATACATTTTACCTCTTCAATGTTGATTAGTTGTAGAGAGTAGTTTAAAATTAGCCCGGTCTTAACGAGATACACTGATCGTGTTTCACGATGTATCGTATGGCGTGAGATGCTTCGTACCACAGTACTTCAGTTGAGGCCAATGTGACCCCCGTCGATATTTTGTAATAATTGATGGTAAGAAATGCAAAATTTACGGGCAGAATAAATCATATAAACACATTTTTTTTTTTTTTTTTTTTTTTTTTTTTAAGAGGTTGAAGGATAAAAATCTTTGGAAAGACACCACAGCTTCACGTCTTAGGTATTCGCTGTGATAGTGCCGGATTTTTACCGGCTAAAAACCTCGAACCTATAACTTGGGTCAGGTGCCTGGAACTGTTTTTTTTATAATACTTCGGGCACAAGACTTGCAGGGACCGGCTAGTAGCCATCAGTAGGCTGACGAGTGGTGTGTAACCATCCGTCTACCCTAGGCTACCTTTGTCCTATCCCAGGTTCATCCTCTAGCTGGCGACGTCGCCTTGCGGTCTCGCAGGGTCCCTCCTCCCGCGTGTGCCTCTGAGCCGGCCGAGCTCGCTCTTCTTTTGGAGGACTGTCTGGATTACCGATGAACCGATGTCCCATCCCGACGTGGACTCCGTCATAAACTTTACAAGGGTTATGACGTCGGTACGGGGGAGGGCCGGTGGGGCTCTTCCGCGTGGGTCGCCTTCGCGCATCCATCTCTCCACTACTCTGGCTGTGCCAGCAGTGCGTGCGTCCTCAAAGCGTTCGCACACAAACAGCGTGTGTGCGACTGTGTCCGCTGCGTCGGTCTCGCAATACAGACAAGACGCACTAGGCGCTCGGCCTATCCGCTCGAGGTAGAGTTGGAAATCCCCATGGCCTGTGATCGCCTGCGTCACGAAGTAGTCGACCTCTCCGCCGGGTCGGTCGAGCCATGTGCGGATGTCTGGAATGAGGTCCCGGACGTATGCTCCGGGGGCCCCCGCCGAGAGGTGTTCCCACTGCTGTTGCCATGCGGCGATGGTTTCTTCTTTGGCCTCCTCCTTCGATAATCCGTCTCTCCAGATACGTCTTCGCTCCTTAGCCTTCAGATCCCAGGGCGGAGTCCCAGCCAGCACTAGGGACGCGGCCGTACTGACCGTCCTGTACGCCTGGGTGATACGGAGTGCGCATGTGCGTTGGGCCGTCCGCAGGAGCTGCCTGTTTCGCTTCGCCGCCAGTGTCTTATTGAGCCACGATGGGGCTCCGAAGAGGGCGATCGACTCGGCCACCGACATTAGTAGTCGGCGCCGGTCTGCGCCTATCGGCCCGTGGATATTTGGCAATATCCTGGCGATGGCGTTTGCTGCTTTGGCGGCCCTGGCGGTGACCTGAACGAGGTGGTGCCGCCCGCTTAGGCTCTTATCAAGGTGAACGCCGAGGTACCTGGCGCGCGACACCACCTTGATTCTCTTTCCGTTGAGTGTGAGGTTCGGGTCCCTCAACCTTTTCTTCCCTGTGAGAAGTATCGCCTCGCTCTTCTCCGGCGCGAGGGATAACCCGGCGTCTTCCATCCATTCGGCGATCCTTGTCAGGGCTGCGTTGGCGTGGAACTCTGTTTCCGCGACTGTTCTCGCCTGTACGGTGACAGCCAGGTCGTCGGCGTATGCTAGGGTGGCAGCTTCGCTAGGCATGCCGTCGAGCCTGAGGACCCCGTCGTAGGAAATGTTCCATAACAGGGGACCTAGTATCGACCCTTGTGGCACTCCGGCTGTCATGGCCATCTCGAGGCCCGAGCTGGTGATCTTCCTTTTGTGCAGGTAGTCCGAGATAATCCTTACGAGGTACCCGGGGGCTCCTCTATCCCTCAGCGTCGTCAGGATAGTTTTCCAGGGCAGGCTGTTGAAAGCATTTTTAACGTCCAAGAAGACGGCCAGATAGACCTGGCGCGTCTTAAGGGTCGCGCAGTGCAACTCTTCCGCCCTTTGGACCACCGTTTGGATCGCTGTGTGAACAGATTTGCCCTTCCTGAACCCGAACTGGGTTGGCGAGAGGAGGCCGTTGTTTTCCGCGTACGTCCGGAGCCGACTTTCAATAATGCTTTCGAAAGCCTTGGCGAGCGAGTTTATGAGGCAAATGGGACGGTAGGAGCCGTTGCCCTTCGGGAGGAGGACGACCTCCGCGCTCTTCCAGGCCGCCGGAAGGCAGCCCTCTCTGAGCATCTTAGTGGCGATGCCGGCGACGGTAGCAGGGAACTCCCGAAGGAGAACCTTGACCGCTGCCGGTGTGATTCCATCGGGCCCAGGGGCCTTGCCCTGCTTGATGCGGGCCGCAGCTGCAAGAACCTCGGCCACTGTGACTTCTGGGACCTGCTCCTCCTCCTCTCCTCGTTCTCTTTGTCGCCTGTGGACGTATGGCTCCCGATCGAAATCATCCTGGGAGGGGAACAGCTTCTCAAGTGTCTCCCTTCTCTCTTCTGTGGTGAGGTTTACCTTCGGGGCCGTCTTGGTCTTGGCACGTACAATCCTGTACGGCCGGCCCCATGGGTCCGCGTCAATCTCCGCAAGGAGTTCCCTCCAGCACTTTCTTTTGCTCACGTCGATAGCCCGCCGAAGAGACAGCCGGAGCACTTGGTATTCCGTCAAAAGGGTCGGGATCCTCTCAGGATCCCCCCTGGCGCGCTTGATGGCTCGCCGTGCCCTGAGGCAATCCTGCCTGGCATCTCGTACCTCCCGGCACCACCAATACACCGGCGTGACTGGCCTGCTCCGTCTTGGGTGCATCGCTGGGGCAGAGGCCTGTGAGCAAGCCTTCGCCAGGGCTCTGTGGAGGGCCTGGGGGGTCTCTGTCGGGGGTCCGTCCAGAAGAGTGGCCTGTAGGATGGTCCTAAACGTGTCCATGTTCTTGATCTTGTACACGCGCCTGGCTGGCGAGGGCGGAGGAGGCTGCCCCGTTGTCCTGGGGTGTATCGAGTACTCGATACAGTGGTGGTCACTGAGGTTTTCCTCGTCGTCGAGTACTCGCCAAGAGGTAATCGTGCCCAACAGACCATCCCCGCACGCCGTCAGATCGGGAAACGACGAGCATGCGCCACGTTGAAACGTGGGCGTCGCACCGTCATTTAGCAGGGATAGGCCGCAGGAGGCGAGCCAATCCTGCACACACAATCCCCGACGGTCATTCCTCACCGATCCCCACGCCTCCGCAGCTGCATTGAAGTCGCCGCCAACGATTACCCGATGATCAGGGGCATCCTGTATGGCCTCTCCTAGGTCATCTAGGAACGTGTCAAAAGTGGCGCGCGTACAATTCGGGCTGCAGTAGCACGAAAAGACGCGGCCGACTCCGGCAACGTCGACCCAGGCGTACCCCACGCCCTGTCCGCTTCCCGAGATCGCCAGGGAAGGGTCCGCAACGACGCACGCGCTACGGTCGTCTGCGACCACCCACGAAGGGTTCGCTGCCAGCAGCGACATGTTGGGTTCACTAATTAGCAGCAGGAGTGTGCCTCTCCTACTGCCAATCTCCCCCACCATGTCGTGCGCAGGTCTACTGCGATTGCAGTTGACCTGCATGATGCGGATCTCTCTAGGCGGAATAATCATGGTGTCGGCTCGAGTGAGCTTGCACCTCCACCTCTCCTATCTCCGAGACGGGCTCTTCTATGATCGGGTTGGGGGAAGGAGGGGGGCACGATGATGCAGCCGCCGCACCTCGAGTCTGCCACCCGTCAGCGTCCGTCGTCACTGTCCTCGCTTTACGTCTTCGCTGCTTGCGGTCGGCAGCTGCTTGTTCTTGGTTGGCGCGCTCGGTGGAAGCGGTGACCTTGTCCTGCTTTTCCTTGCGCATCCTCTCCACCTCCTGCTTATAGGCTGGGCAGGCCATCGAGGCCGCCCGATGCCCCTCTGCGTTGCAGACGTAGCAGCGTGCGGCGCTCTGGCATTCGCTGTGCCGATGGCCCATCTCACCGCACTTGAAGCATCGCTGCCCCAATACCTTGTCGTTGGTGCACGCGCCGGAAGTGTGCCCCACGCGTTGACACTTATAGCAGGTCGGAGGGACTAGCCACTCTTCAACACGACAACGACCGCCTCCGATGATGACGTGCCCGTCTCCCAGCAAACGTCGGCTTGCGCTCTTAGGAACGGTGGCAAGACACCGCCAGCCCGCGAAGTTGCCTCCGTGACGGGGTGCTTCCGTTCGAACCACTGCAGTGGCCGACAGGCCGAGACGGGCGCGCAGATCTACGGCAATCTCCTCGGCCGAACAAAATGGCGAAACGTCCTTCAGCACTACCGTGACGCCCGGCTCGGACGCCGCCCGTACATCAACCTGCGCTCCAGATCCGGTTTGCAGAATCTGGGCAAACGTTGCAGCGCCGCCGGTTTGGTTTTCCGAGACTTTGATGATGATGTCACCATCGCGGTTTCGGCTAACTGCCCCAAGCGTCACGCCCGCCTCGAGCGGCTTGACGTGGCTGCGCAACGCTGCCACCGTCTCCGCGTACGTCGAGTTTTCGGGAACTCGGACGCGGACTGTACTCCCCGCTGGGGGGTTCAGGTGCTGCGGCTGCTGGTGGCGCTCCCGTGAGCGCGACGCGTTCCTTGGTATACTGAGGCCCTTGCGAGCAGCCACCTTGATGGCGCAGTCGTGCAACCTGGCGCAGACCTCGGCGGCCTTTCTGGCCAGCTGACCGTCGACTGCTTCACTAACATGCAAGGTGATTGCCTCTTTTTCCCCGGCTTCCAGTAGGGTTTCCTTGCTGCTCTTCAAAACCGAGCTCAGCATTTCGATGATCGAGGTTGGGTCTGCCTCTGGGTGGACGATTCCGACCGTAAGTGTCCTGGCCCCTAGGTCCCGCATTCGCCTCCCCTGCGTCCCGATGAACTCTACGTCGGCCCGGCTGCGGAGTACGGCCACGGTGCCTGATTCCAGCTCTAGCGCAGCCCCGGCCGAGGGAAACTGAGATGAGAGCTGTTCGAGGACAGTCTTGTCCGCCTCGAGGCCCCCTGTCGCCAGCACCGCTCGCGTTTGGCTGTTGGCTGTAATCGGGTTGGCGTCTAGGCTGGTGCGTTGGAACACCTGCTCGGGCCAGTCCTGTGTAGCCACCTCGGCTAACTCCGTCGCTGAGCAAGCGCCCTCCAAAGCGGCTGTGACATCGCGCACAAGCCCCTGAACCTTGAGCTCCTCGCGCCGTTCCCGGTCGAGCGCTTGGCTGCAGCGCGTGCATACCGTGGCGTCCGGCAAGACAGTCGGCGACGGGGGGGCCGTATCCGCCTTGGCAGCCAGCGCGTCAATACGTCGTTGCTTCTTGACGACCCGTTCGGCAAGCAAGTTGCGTTGCGTTTCAGACTCCGCAAACTGGAGCTCGAGGTCAGCGTTCCGGGCCGCCAGCGCGAGCTTTTCAGTCCTCAGCTCGGCTGCATCCTTGACAAGCCGCTTCTGCCTTCGGTTCTCGAGCTCGGCCACATAGTGAGCGACAACCTCGAGGCGCGTAATCTGGTTCTTGATTGAGCAGTGCGTTTTCGAGTGATCGTCTTTGAGCCCCTTCAGGGTGGCGACCGTCCCGTTTAGTTTCCCAATGGCTTCCCGAAGGCTGGTCGGCGGGTCTTCAAGAAGATCTTTCAGGACATTATCGAGGTCTTCCTTCCCCTTCTTTTTGGAGCATTTTTCACTAGCCAGTCTGGCTAGATGCGGCGGCAGCTTTGCCGGTCGGCGTGCTCCTTCCGGGGAATCCTTAGCGGCCCTTTTGCGCGTAAGAGAGGTGCCGCAGTCACCGGCAACCTCGTCCTCCTCCGTGTCTGTGTCATCGTTTGAACTCGATGCTAGCTCGATGGTTGCGGACAGGGACTTTTGCCGACTCATGCTCGGGTCATCAGCGCTCGGCTCGGGATTGCCATTGCTGGAAGTTCCCATTACCGTCCCCTGTGAGGCAGGGGGGGTCCTAAGGACCGCGCTGGACCGGGCGAACGGATCGCCTTCGTCCATCGTCACCGCTCTGCCCGAGGCGCAGTGCCCTTTCCCTCTTTACAGAGCGTGCTGAGGAGAGGATAACCGGAATTTCAACCCCTTTGCAGGGGATACGGCAAGATTCCGAGTTACCCGCGAGTGGGGCGCACAAGGGGCGAACTGCCCGGCGTGGTTCGAGCCCTTTACTCCCGTCCTGGGCCTTCCGACTTCAGTCTTCCCGCTATTCCCACTAAGGCACCCTGCAGGGCCCGCTTGCAGCCTGTATATAAGGCAGCCCGCTGCAGAGGTTTGAGTGGCCGTAGTCGTCCTCGTATATTTTGGCCGACTAAGGTCTACTAAGGTCGTAAGGGGTGCCAATATAAACACATGGAGAGGACCCACATAGCCAATAATCAAATATTATTATTCAGGCTACCCAAAAATTAAACGCCATACACAATTGAGGCTGTCGTGAACCACATATTGAGATTTAAACCGGCAAAAATGCAACTTCATCTTCCTAGCCAAGCAGTGGCTCCGCTAAGGCAAATCGTTTTTAGCGTGTTCTGTCCTTTAATGAGGTAAGCCCCACGTGACCGCTTGGGTCACACATATCAATATAATCATCTACATCCGACTCTTCCCGATACAGCTACGAGCCAAGCAATCGTGGTAATCCTAAATACGGGCCACTTGTTCAATATTCGAAAATATTATCTGAATCTCAGTATTCATTATTACCGAGTGGTATAAAAGGCTGCAATTTGGATTGTTTAATAATGATCACATTTACGTTTGCACTGTGTTGTGTAACACACATACATAAATATATATATATCTATATATACTTGAATTGTTTATCCAACACATCATGCTAAATGAAGATGCTCTATAATATATTTATTATACAAACATTTATTCTTCATTGATATTATGTGCAATTAACATTAATTATCATTATTGTAATTATTATTCTATGTGGATATGGGTTGGTTGGTTGCTGTTGTATCTCTGTTTTTCCCTTTAGCTCTTCGTCATATTTCCTCCTGGCAGCGTTTGCGTCTCAGTGCACGCACAGGAACGTTCCAGAAAGTTCATTTCATTCTTACTCTTAATCCCTTACTCAAAAATTCGTATCATCGTGAACCACCAGTTTCCTTGTCTCACATATACTATATAATAATAATAATAATTCTCTGTCTACATCGCAGTGACCACTATCACTAATACCAGTTGATAACAAAACTTTGACGTCCCCTAATCTCATATCATTCTCGTGTCTGTACGTGCATTTTACGGTTTCATCTCAGTGTTGTTCCTTTTTTGTGGTTGTCACCAGCCCTTCGTGCACATATGCGCCCGAAACAGTGCTATCTTTTGAATGACAATCATACACTGATCAAAGGTCTGGCGGAGTTCTTCTGTTGTCGCACCACAAGGTTGCACAATACCTCCTCTCAACATGCTCAGCTATAGCCCAGCTCTTTCCGTGTTAAAAACACATTTAGTTAATCTGCATTACCTTCGCATCTTATCTAGCTACTGCCATTTTAAACTATTTATTCATACCTAAATATTTCTTATATCCTCCATCCCTCGATTCATTTAGAGCAATTATCATGTCATTCTGTATGGTACACTTATAATACAAGGCAGAGTCCACAATGCAGCAAAGTATGACTTAAGCGAGCGCTCGATGACCACTGAAGTCACATTGTATGAGATTAAAGTTTGAAATCATCACTTTTCAGGGGATATTTTGTTCCCATGGACTCTCACGCAGTTTGTAGTTACCTTGAAATCGACCTCCCCCCCGTGTCCACAACAGGCGGTGTTGCTCTGCATTACCGATCTCTGGCCAACACAGACACGTGCCAGCAATAGTTAATCGGCTAATGATCAATAAATTGTGCCCTGGCAAAATGCCGAGTCACTTCACCAAATAAAGAAGAAAACCACCACCACCACCACAACAACAGCAACTACTACAAAAGAAAAATGTACAGAAACACTGATTGATATATTCGTTGGTCTCTTGTTTTTGCCGTTGTTTTGTCATGATCTAAAAGTAAGTTTCCGATCCCAGCTGTCCCTTATTATAGAACGCGAATGTTATTAGAGTATAGTATAATTAACGCGTTTTTTGTCACAGTATTGATCAGCTACCGTTCGAGGCGTGCGTTATTTTTTATTTTCACTTCTCCGTTCGTGCTTTTCATCGAAGTCTTGAATTGAGTCGCACCCATCGTGTTCTTGTTTGTATGTGTGTGTGTATGTAAATTTATGTATATATATATGTACTGCTGTTTCTGCATTCTGTTTCAGCGAGGGTCTCAACGAGACCGGAAGACGTTGGATCTGGTGTTTCATCTCCTGCCACACACTACACCGTTGACTCTGTTCATCTTTCCCTCATTTCTCTCTCTCTCTCTTTCTCTCTGCGCAGCGTTCTGTGGTTAAATTCTATTCTCTATTCATTTCTCAGTGGATCCCTCTAACAACGCCTGTCTATCACCTCCCCCCCCCAACAATGCTGATCTCTGCACTGTCTTATTTTCACATCGTAACTTTTGATCGTGTGAAACTGCTCTCGGTGTTTTTCTTATTTTTCAAAATCTGTCCGTCGTTTTAAGAGGCACATGTCCGATGAACAGCCGTCTCGCTTAGTTCTTCATACATCCACCCCTTGTCATGATCCGTACCATGATAGGTTATTGCCTCTAATTTCAAATCTAATGTTATTTATACCCAGGCCCGTCCGTTAGCATTGGATAGGCTTGTGCCATTTCGAGGACAATAATTAGCTTCTATCGCTAATTAACATCTGTCAAGACACAATATTTGCTTCTATCATTGGATATCATATCCACTATTTCCTCTCCATTCATAACGGGACTCCTGTGGATGTGCCAACCCGTCTTACGTCACTCATTAGCCATTCGGCGGAAGAAAACCGCCATTTATTGGGTCACCCTGTTCGTAATTATTGTCATCAACGATGCGGTATTTAACTCAACCAAGGAAAGCCTTCTTCTGATCGCTCTCTTCTGGTCGCGCTGTATCAATCCCTGTTGAAGTGGTCGCTTGAGCCCCAGCGCAAGGCACCATGTTATTTAATCATTGTAATAGTATTGTTCTCCATTTGTCTTCTGTATTTTTTTTATAAGCGTCATCATTGTTATTATTGTCATTTTCTTTATATTCATCTCTGTTTTTAATATTAGCTTAATATTGTTATTATTGTTATTATTAGTATTATTCTTGTTTCATCATTTCCTTTACCTTCAATTAATTATTAGATAATGAACTGATATTCTAGTTAATTGTTTTGTATATATTTGTTCACTATAATACAGTCAACTTGCACATCCGGCGGTGAACCCTGCCACATCGATAATGTTCACCGCTACATCATATCAATTCATTTTGAACGCTTCAGCCGACAACTCGCGGAAGTTTCTCATTATTATCATCATCATCGTTGTTTGATGCCATTAGTAGTTGCCCATAATTAGCAGTGCTTCTCAAAGTGGCCTATTTATTATTTTCTTACTTTGCACCTTTGTAAGGATTTGTTGCTTGTTGCCTGTTGTTGCCACTTGTGATATTGGCGCTGTGAGATCGCCAACAATAATGTAGGCTAGATAGACAATCAGAGTTCTCCTAACAGGTTCACTTAATATAATAGTTTCTGCTTGCAATTAGCTGTTATCTTTGAAGCATCACCGGTTATGTTGGTCAGTACGCGCAGGACGATATCAGTTCTCATCTCAGTTGCTGTTGTTATTGTTGTTGTTGTTGTTGTTGTTGATGATGATGACGGATATAAAAACATCATCATAAACAACAAAAGTGGCTATAGCAGCGAACAGACTTCAGTCGATACTCGACGAGATGATTGGCGGGAACGTCGTTCGACG
This sequence comes from Stratiolaelaps scimitus, assembly GCA_019614645.1. Classification (NCBI taxonomy): domain Eukaryota; kingdom Metazoa; phylum Arthropoda; class Arachnida; order Mesostigmata; family Laelapidae; genus Stratiolaelaps; species Stratiolaelaps scimitus. The sequence continues at coordinate 1,778,668 of JABWDB010000038.1, forward strand.
ATGCTTGTTTGTTTGCGGTCCCGTTCACATTGCTGCACCAACTCAGGTCAACATAGGCCTACAACCGATTCAGGTCTCGTCCGGTGTCTCGATCTGAGCACGAGCGTAGCTGGTCTGGTCGGATGTGTAGCGCGAGTGGCAGAGACTCGCCATTGAGTGCCAGATAGGCGAGACAACCATTGAAGCCGTGATAGAAAGCCGACGGCAAACGGCCTGGAAGGGTTGATGCTCCGCCCACCTGAGCAAACAGCACAAAGAAAATGAGACCGCATCACGTATACCCATCATCATCATCATATATATATATATATATATATATATATTAAATTTACATCATATATATATGATGTAAATGTTGAGGTTTTTTTTATACAGACTCAGATATAATAGATCCAATATAGTACGTAAATATTAGTAAGATGAGTTAAATGCGTTCCGTTAACTTAGTGGATACAAACCCTATTTTTTAATCGAGAACTTAAGCATTGTAAAATTGCAGTTCCGGAAATAAACCGCAGATGTTATGTTAAACTAATTATCATCGAATGCAATCCCCGATGAGCGCACTGCGCATAAAATTCGAAAAAGGCAGATACTGAGACAAATCAATGAGGTAATGAATAGCTTTATTGATCAGCCTTATTTATGTTAATAATAGTCGCTGTATTGAGTTCTTATGAATTATATAATATGTTACCCATATGACGGCACTGTTGCCATGAATCGATAGTTCCTCGAGTGGATGCTCGACGGCTACCGTCGTTGTCAAGGAGCTGTCAATCTGCAGAGATGCCATCTGCGCATTTAGTGTCACCTGCACCGAGATCGGTTCACAACAACGAAAAACACAGCCGTCCATCCACGTTATTGAAACGTGCTTATAGAAAATAGTAACATCGAAAATACGAAGCCTTATTGGAACGTCAATAACTAAACATATATTGCTGAAGCTGTTTGTTGTTCATATGTATTTATAATGTAAAGTAACGCCTGTAATCAAATTGATGACATGATCAATCAAGGATTATTCCGAATGATGATGTGTACATAAAATTAATCGCGTCCACAGTCACCAAATTCTTGCCGTCACCAAATTCACAAAACGCCGACGATTACGATTCGAGAACTCACAAATGAACATGAGGTTGGCGTAGGAACCATTCAGTCATCCACAACATATGATTATAACAGGCCAACAGTAAAAATCGATGCTCAAATCGACTCTACACTGTGATGTGTTCGTTTGTCGGGCACTACCTTGGCATGATGCCAGCGTCCATCATTGACGTTGGCCTGACTGCGCAACACGAGCGGGCGGCGCATCGCGGCCGCGAGATGCAAGTTGAACTCCAGGTGTCCGTCAGCGAGGGCGAGCGCCACGAAGCTCCCTGCGATTCCCGTTGAGGCACCGCTGTTTTGAGAAGCTCCGGCCCCCGCACTGCCCTCGGCTAACCAAGCCAGCAGACCTGAGGTCTGCTTCGACCGGAATCTAACTTCGAATGTATCGTCCTCATTGTTCTCCGCCCTAATAAATATTCAGCAATAAGTAGGTAAGCAAAATACGAAATAAACAAACGCCTACAATGTACCATTCATTAAGAGCTATGCGTTCTTTCATCTAAATAAGGATACAATGACACCGCATATCTGACGATATATATAAAACATTAGACGTATCATAAATGCAATACAGTTCGTTTCTCTCGATATACAGAGAAGGACAAAACTCATCAACCATTTAACGTATTAAAATTATTCCATACATATATGTATATATACATATATACGTACTTTGAGACGAATTTATGTGGAATATGAACGTAGGTGTGTCCATCAAAGAGCACCGGTTGACCCATCTGCTCTTCGATCTGACTGAGAGGCTTTTCGCAGTGTTTGCCGCCAAAGTTGGGCGCACATGAGCACGCGTACTGGCCAAGAAGTGGTGTACACACGCCTCCGTTTCGACACGGACGAGCACCACACGGAGGGCCATGGTACTGGCTAACGAGGTGCGAAGATCTCGCGCGAGCCAACAGATTGTCCCATACCGCCCCATTGACGACTAGACGCTGGATGGCGCCGTCGAGGCCGGCCGATGGACCGAGATCTCGAGGCAGCGCAGTGTCCCCCGACACTCCCCCAATAAACAGGGGCTGATCCAGATTTAGCTCGTCCAGGGATCCCTATAGAAGATCGAGGTCAGTACAATCTCAATATATATATATATATATATATATATATATATATATATAAATAAATAAATATTACCCCCTGTATAATGATTCATAGTTCGCGCTGTATATTCATAACCGAAGAACTCAACGGTTATGCCTAACATCCACAGAATGGCTCACTAAAATGAGTTGGCACAAATTACATATAGATAGACTGTTCTCGTTAAGCCATTTTAGTGACAAATAAGCGTTTAGGATATCAGCACTCACCATCGAGACAGCTTGCACGACGGGACCGCGATCGACTTGCAGACTACCTTCTTTGCGATTTCGGGTTACGCGGATAGAATGCCACTCATTTAGACTAATCATGTTTGGAGCGCTGAAAGCCAACGAACAGCAATTTGGCAAGCAAACGATTTTAGGTCTACCTCTCCTTTTTTTTCCATAGCTGATCCTCAGCCGTGTTAATTCAGAGACAAGTAACTCCTGCCCCATATGATTTCCCAAGCGTTGTATTTCATTTTGACATTGAATATTATATTTGACACAGTAGTGGCGTCAAGCAAAAAACAAAAACAATATTAGTCATATGCCTCAATGTGCTACTTACGTAATAACGACTGTAGATGACACATTCGGTCCTGCTCCACCGAGATTGTATCGGTATTCGACGTGTTGTGATACGAGTGAAATAGCAAGATAGTCGCCTTTACCAGCGCGCCCCTGTCCATTGTAGAGTATTAGGCCAGTCGAAGCTCGAGGTAGGAACCAGATATCAAGTGTGAACAACTGCGACACTCCGACAAGTGTTGGGAGCACCAAGATGCTGTGTCCTAAGAAGGACACCACTGAATTGGGCCCCGCCGCTTTGATACCTGTAATGCATAAATTACAGAAATGTAAAACTATTAGCTAAATATATTATAGTTGGAGTACCTATCTAGCAATTTTGCTATTTAACAATTAGTATACGGCCAACGCAATATGCGAAAGGTTGAAAGGTAGCGAAATAGTCGGTTGTTTCGACTTCTATTCTTTCGACGTACGGAAGATAGCGGCAGCAGCATTGTGCAAAGTAGCCCTCTCCCGATGGTTTCAATAGTTCACGATACAACGTATGTACACAAAGTGCTATGCAGATAAAGAAAGTGACGAACTCTACAATTCGAGTGGAAGTGGAACAAACAAGGTAAGTAACAATAATCTAAAGAGAACAAAAAATAAACAACCCTATGCGTCGAAGGAGTGAACTTTAGAATATGAGGTGGGGGGGGTACAGAAACTTACTGGTATCGCAGAACTGTCCCGATTTTCCTGGTGGACATTTGCAGAAGAAGGCGTCGCCGTCAGCTGGCACACAGGTGGCACCGTGAGCGCACGGCTGAGCCGAGCAACGATGGGTGGCTCGCTCACAGTCGCGTCCACCAAAGCCTGGCCGACATTCGCAGCGGTACGAGGTTCCCACGGGCTCACATAATCCACCATTTTGGCATGGCGCTGCCGAGCACGCCGTCTCCGTGCATTCACCTGTCAATGCAGGTATGTCAGTGTTAACGTTCTACTTGGCAACGTAAATTGCATGCTATTCATGGTAGATAGTGCCTACGCAGCCTTCAGTTCCACTAATGGCAACGATGATGATCATGACGGGGATTTCAGACTGCGTTTGCTAAGCTAATGGTCTATTTTTAGCTCTTCGCGTTGGTAATGACAGGCCTATATCGAAATACGAAATTCATTAGAAAAGCTTATAGACGCACCGATGCACATCCAGCGGTGGCATGTACAGGCCAGGACCAACTTAGCTTTCTCTTAGATTCACATACTAGTCCAACGATGAATCAAAATAGGTTTGATGCCCGTAGAATATAAATGATAAAGAATTTGGATGATACTGTGGTCGTCGAAATGGTTCAAAACATTCGAGAAATAATGGTAATATACAATAATTGCATTTTAGAGAACCCGCCTGATCAGCAAGACGTAGGTGACTCATGAAAACAAGTCTGTCAAATGTACCAATCGAAGTCTTGGACCGCTCACGGCTCAATGGAAAGGTAGAGAGATGGTGACATCACAATGGTAACATGAGTTATCAGGGCGTTTGACGGCAAATAACTTTTTCAATAAACATCAGTGTACACCTTCCCGATAGGAAAATGCACGCAGCCTTCCGCGAGACCAACTGACCTCGAATAGAACTCCTGGGACATTGTTCTAGCGGATACGTAACGCTGTTCTCAGGGTAGCGAGTTATCGATATTTCGGATCAATTTGCAGATCGGCTGATAATAATCACAACTGCAGCAATACACAGATTTACTGACAACGAGAGAGCTATGTGCCATATCCTATATGATATTATTAGATGATACGAATAAACAACTAATGTCGGACATGTGAGCTCCTGTACAGTCAGTATATTGACTAAGTGGCTATTATTTGCTCTTGTGCCCTTCTTCGAGTTTTCCATCGCAGTTATCTTGTCAAATTAGTTGAAATGTTACACTCAAGTGACGAGCATATGAAGGGCTCATCCCTTTGGAATACAAGGCACAGTTACAATACAATAATTCGATCGAATTCAAATAATGGTTAAAATATGGTACTTCGAAATCACAACGCCTACTGCGGACGAGTGTTTATTATTCGTTATAGCAAAATCTTGAAGACAGAATATGAAGCAGGGACCAAAAGCCAAAGCACCGTAACCGTGACGGATAATGTCAGGCTTGAGTTCGGCAGAGCAATGCGCGCAGCGGTGGTTCGTAAAACAACCAGGATCCATTTTTCTGTCTAGTTGTCTGAGAGGTTGGAAGATTGTGGCCCTGACGAGGAGGGCGGGTCACTGAAAAAGCCTCCACTCAAATAAGGCCGCGTGTCACCCCGCTAATTTGTCTGTCTCTTGAGCCATCATTCAGCGATGAGTAGTAGTAGTAATAGTATAGTGGGCAGAGGTGAAAATCAGACAACGAGAAGGACCGACCGATGCTACTGTTGATTATGGTGAAAGTTGTGATGATACTAATAATAATAATAAGAATTATTATTATTATGGAGTGATGGGTAAGGCGTCGATTTTTTGCTGTCAGAACGTTCTTACTGCTCGGAGGGAGAACTGAAGGTTGTAGTGAACACCTATGGCACATATGTTGGTGTAACTGCTCATGCTCTCTGATGTATAGCGTTCGCAGAGGGATTGTACAAGCACATCTACCTTCTATCGTTTCTTTGCTGGGCCCGATCGGAACAACGAAACGGAAAGACAGACATGAAGAGAAACGGTCATAGACGTAGACATAGTACAAGACGAAGTTGTTGCAGCAGCAGCAGTAGTACTATAATAGTAGTAGGAGTCGTGCTAGTGGCAGGCAACAACAATAATAACTGCAACATCCAATAATAAATTACGCTAATGGAAGAATTACGGATCTTGGTCGACCGAGGGAGGTAGACGCGACTCAGAGGAGGTAAACACGCAAGAAAGAGGCGAAGTGGGCGGGGATGGGACCAAACGGGGGCGAAAAAGAGCGGCGCGGTGGGGGAACGATGACGATGACGACGAAAAAGAGAAAGCGACAGGAACCAGCGGGCGTGTGTATGTCCTTGGTTATGACGATAGATGTACAACAACAATAACAAAATCAACAGCAAAAACAGCAGGAATGAGGTGAAGAAGACGCACAAGATAACGAGACTGAATGTGAAGGTAATGACAAGGTTTCGATGTGCGTGTGCAGGGGGGGGGCACTGTAGGAGGAGATTGACGTCGTAAGATGTGTCTATCGACGGCATAACGTAACAACCCCATAGGACAAGCGGGATATGGTGGATGTATTATATGTAGATACACTGGTTCAGCGCGAGAATGCATTCATGGTGACCACAGCAAGGACAGACAGAATGGTTGGAGGGGACAACTTATGGATGTATAAATGGGCAACTACTAGTGGATATTGGCTGATCGAGGAAACATCACCGAAGAAGATATCGTTCAGCAAACAAATTGACCCACATCTGTTGCGCTGAGCGTATATTGGAGACGTATCACTTCCTCAGCCATTTAGCTCACTCGATGCTATATCTCGTGCCGCATGATATCGCACGGGAAAAGTACCTAAGCTAAGGTATAACTTTTTAAACGCTCTTTTTCTACTTTTCTACTAAACCTTTACTCATATTCATGGTGTCTCTTAAGATACTCAAAAAGTAGTTTATTAAATCTCAAAAGTCAACACATAGTTCGACTCAAGAAAAGGTTGTTCTGGCAACTGATGAGCTACTTTTGTGATAAAAATACGATAAGGAAGACCACAAACCAAACATAGTAAAATCAAAGCAAATTACGTATAAACACGTGTGGTTGAAGGTCAGCATTATTGCCATTGTTATTGGTATTGTGACGCAACCACGTACGTTTTGTTTATCAGAGGGAAAACGGTCTGGGAGCAACCGAATAACCGAACTCTTGAGATAAGAGGTTAAGACAAGGTTAGTCGATATCGTACGGCTACACAACGCTACCCCTCCTGCCATGGCGGTATGTCTCCCGTTGAACTGCTCCACGTGCGGAAGATGAGAACCAACTGAAGGGCGCTTTCCAGGGACGTACGATACAAGACCCCGGCGGCAATGTAACACAAGATCAGGTTCGTAAAACGATTCAACACCGAAGGGCGCACCAAAAATACCATGCAGCTGGTCTTTTGGCAGCTCTAGAATTCGAAGAACGCCAGGATCCTGCATCGCGCCCACATCCCACAAAATAAGAAAAGAGAGTCTACGCACGAAAGGACAACGAACCGACATCGTGGAGAAGGTCGGGAAATATAGACAACAATCGGCAGGCAGATGGGAAACCCTGGCACCGAAACAGATTTTGGCGGAAGCTCGCCACCCCGGAAAGCCAGCCTCCCCGCTCCACGGTAAGTGAAGGCGACAGGGGAAGCAAAGAAACATTGAGGGAACACCAAGGGAACAGGAAAGTACCGAGGGAAGAAGGAAACGGTGAAGCGACAGAGTTGAGGCAGACTCCGAGCGGGTTAGGAAAAAAGCGGATAGGTTTGGGGACCGTCTATGGGTTACTACGGCCAAAAACAATACGGATGGGAGAATGAACTAGGAAGGCATTTGAATATGGCGGGCTAATTAATCAGAGTGCCATTAGTGATGAGAATATCGGGGAGAGTATCTGTATAAAATGAACTATCAATAACAGACGACTCGTCGGACTTAGTCCTGTGGCCCAGGACTGGTCGTACTTTGGCGTTAACGGAACCTCAGAATCAGCTCAATCTTGCAATTATTTATCCATACTTACGTATATTGTAAGCGCTGAGAATATCCTTGGACTGAGGATATTTCAGGTTGAGGTGTTTCTTCCCTACCCGAATGAGGCTGATACAACCTTGGAAACCAGTGGAAACACCTACATTTTGAAATATTCTGAAAATCAAATCGAATCAATGAGATAATGCTGTCATTCACATTTTTACGTAAAAAGTCTACTACACATGTATACAAATTATTTCACGCCAAGAGAAAAATTTTTTTTCTGAGTATGCGAATATATTCGAGATAATTTCTAATATTGTCCAACCAAACGAAATCCAAAAATTGCCTAGATTTTGTGGAACATTCCTTCAAACCAAACAGATATCAAGATAACAATTATATCTATTGTGTTACCAAAAGCTCACGAGGCCATTCAGTTTAAATATGCGGTGTTTTGCGCGAAGTCTACTCCCACCAGTATTGACCCACATAGAGAATGTTGGCCTCTCTCGGAAGCGGGGGAAGACAATTCGATTTGGATTCATTTGACGAAGCCCTTTTGTATATCACTTTAATACCCCTCTGGTATTGTTCAGAGATTGAAAGCACAGTGCGGTGTTCACTGAATATACGCTCGTTATCTCATCACACCAGTTCTACCGTTCGTTTCCTCACAATATGTATACTGTCGGGCTGACTGGTTTCCTGTGCTTTGCTATGGCTCTGTCTACGGCTAAAGCGAAATCCCCATTATCTACTCCATATTTAGCGCATCGCCCGCGTGAGACGTTATTTTAAATATGGAGTTTCCCAATTTTTACATACACGAACAATGCCTTATAGAAATCATTGACCACGGAAGGAATTGCTAGTTGTTGTTGTTGTTGTTGTATATATATATATATATTTGATACAATGAAGGAAAATTACGTGTGCAAGGATGATGTATGTAATCGATGGAAATCGTGGTAGAATCACCAATAATAATTAGCTAATGTAATCTAACGTCACAAGAAATAGCAGTCGCAGATGACCCGTATCCAGTACACTGAAATATTATTAACAAGTTGAACAGCTCGGTGTGCTATGGCAGTCTGGAAAAACATGCACTTCGGCAAATCCGAAAATTGGAATCCCAGACATTGCTCGTGCAAAACAATACAAGCAAAGCCCTTATAGAGATGTGGTGATGTTATCATTTTACACCAATACAAAGGATAAAGGAACATCCGCAAACTCCTTTCCCAATACTACCCACTGCCTGGCGGCCGGTCATCTATTGTATCTACACGCAGCTAGAGATTGTAGATCACAAATAGCTGCATGTAGTGTTTAGTATTTTGATAGTGTCAGTGATGGTCATAGTTTGGGAGAAACTGCTGACCGTGCCTCAACCAAAGCAGAAAGGTGGATTGCAGCTCAGGGTTCGAGTTCAAAGAAACGCAATACTTCGGGTGGGCTCTGCGCTCGATTGCTCTGTCGTCTATCCTCACCCATCTCGAACTATCAGTTTCAATTCTAATTTAATACAGCTTACCCCTCGATCCTTTTGGGCACGGATCCAACGTAAAGGTTTTCAGCGAGGTCGAGTGATTTGAGCACTCCTTCGGAGCGACCCGTCACCTCGGCGCCGCTGTCCACCTTCAGAACTCCGTCCTGATGGTACCGACGGATCATCACATGGTGATACTCTCCCGGCGTAACTCGTTCGTGAGACTTTAAAGTTACCGTTCCTGAAATACGCAGAGAAATCATTTTCAATCATTCTCAAATTGTTTTCGGTATATGATACGCAAGCGTGTATGCGTCTATCTGTCTAAGGCTATTTCTGCCTTTAGTTATTTAAAGAAAATAAGAGCTGCTGGCTGGTGTCATTGGAAGAGATTTATCCGAACATTTCTATTACATAAGCCTTTAGTTCCAACTACACCAAATCAATACTATATATCTTTAATAGTAGATAACATTGTTTTCTGTGATTCCGATCATCGCGGGAAGTCTGCAATAGAGAAATTGCCCTTTGATAATGTGCTGCTACCATAGAGGGAGCTGAGTTGAAACCAACGTACCGGATCCTAGATTGTATCTGAATTCGACATGTCCATCTCGAAGGGCCAATGACATAAAGTCTCCAGCGCCGGTCATCGTCTGTCCGTTGTAAAGCAACAGCCCGTCGCTCGAGTACGCCTTGAACTCAATCTCGAGTGAGAGACCTTGGTAAGCTTGGAGGCGACGCAGCTCCAAGTATGCCTTACCATTGAAGTGCGGTACCTAAAAGCATTATACGCCGTTAATTAACACAGGTAATATTTATACACCAGACTGCAAACTGCCTATATTTTGACAAAGATAATTTTAGTGATTGGGGTTGGCAGCAATAACACATGTTTTAGTGATTATTTGTCCAAACGAATTCCAAGATAGGCATTTTTCGCATAGAAGACCTTGTAGGTTGAAACAGACATTGAATCAGTTGTTTATTTTACATTAAAGAGCCGTAAGCTCGTGGACGGGAGATCTCACTCCACTGTCATTTACACCTTCGCACCTCCGAATGTATCATTGGAGACACTTAATAAATACACTGATAATAATTGAAGCCTACTGTAAAATATGTGCGGCACTTTTGCTTGCTGCGGACTAGGTCATCAACGGCTTCGTCGTCCTTAAACTCTTGTTAGTTTGACAGACGTATCCTGTTAGGGGTATGTCGAGAAATAGGTAGAATTAACTTCGCTCATGGTTGACGCCCACTCAATGAGAGCATGTCTCTTCCATTCACCTTCAAAGTCCATAGACGCACTCCGAAAGCAGTTGAAACAACTACCCTTGTCCGTAGCCTCACCCCAGACTTTTGATCGTTTGTAGAAACGAAGCGTAAGAAGAAAACGTTTAGAAAAGTATCAAACGAAAGTGTCGAGATTTCGAAAGTCAAAGAGAAACCTCGCTGGGGAAGGTTTAACCGAGTGCACGAAAAAATTGATCACCGAATAAAGTGGGTGATAAATGAGATAAATCAAGCGATAGGTCAATAAATAGCCAGCTGTGCAAACTAGCATTAAGTAAATACAGCAAAACAAGCGATAGAAACTAATGTTATTTACAGCTAAGATTCTGGCTGAGCTTAAATTGATATGAATCGCAGGATATTCGAAATTATCGATCTTCAATAATTCGTTCACGAACAATTCTACAACACCTTAGTAAACAGAAGTCCTTTTAGTAAGCTACGACTGTATCGGCATGATTCGGTTCAGCTGGTATACCAAGTATTTAACTCCGAGTGGAAACATTATAAATTCTCGATCTTGGAGAACAAGAATACAACTGTTATGTGTTGGCACTAATTAGGGACATTAGGTGGAAGAACTTGTGAGGTTTTATGCTTGCATATTCGCTCTGAGGAACACGTATAAGCCATATTTTATATAGAGACCTTGTAAACATTTGAATTAACTACTTCAACGATCGCAAACGCAAAATGTAAATTTTAGGTTAAATTTTTCGGAAAGGCCTAACCTAATATTCAATGCACATGCTCGTTAATACAGCAGAATAATTTGATGTATTATGTCGAAAATCTTAATCGGCATGCCGATGTTCGACACACATAAGTAATAATTTCTCATCTATTTCAGATATTCAACTACTAATAATATGAAATATATACGTGTTTCGACTACTACTATTACTAAGGATAATAATGACATACGAATAGGACGCGACACAGCATGGCAGTACGGCACTTGATACAATATAGTACGTGATAATATGCACAAATACGATTACATATATTACAACTCTGTAATACAATTATAAATACACACACACACGCACATACAGACATCATGGTCAGTCTCAATCCGCCTTAGTTACTTCTGACGCGGAGACCATTAATAAATATCAGCACAATTCTATTATAAATATCGACAGATCGATCTTGCATCGAACACGAGCATCATATAGATTTCATGAGTGATAATGTTCTACAGCTAAGAGAATGACTCAGTCGACTCAACGTTGGAGGCTCTACTCAGATGCTTGATAGAACACTTCCTTTGTAAACCTGTACAATGTCTTTGTTACCGTTACATAAGGGTACATTTATAACCCCACAAAAGCGCATTATTGCGGATCATGGTAGTGCACAATGAAAATTAACCTTAGCTGCTTCGACACTACAGAGGACAAACATTTGTTTTGAAACGATGTTTTATTTGGAAGTGATACACAAATCACCTATAAAAGGATAATAATAGAAAGGACAGACTATCGTGGCCCATCTTCGTAGAGCTACGTCTTGTGCAATGTGCACTTCGCATTCAAACATTGTTTACGGTGCTCAAGTCCTCCCAGAATACCGATTGGCGATACAGAGCTAGCTCACCCTTCTTGTATCCGTATCATCGACTATACAATATATATAACAGTAATAAATACAATCGCGATTGGTCATCCAACGATGTCTCTCCCTCACTGACTACTCACCTGGATGGAATCGTCGTTTGTGAACGCGAACAGTCCGTTCGAGGCCTCCGTCGGCCGGAAATAGTCCTCGGGCAAACTTGACAGACTTTGGAGATCGCGCGTAGACTTGTGGTCATCGTCCCGGTCGTCGTGATCGCGGTCGATTGTTGAACGCCGCTGGGGTCCCACAGTTGGGGCTATCTCATCTATTAGTAACAATACGAATAATGAATACAAACATCATGTGAAAGCTAAATTAGTAGCACGAACAAACCGTGTTCGTAAAATATAATAATATACATATCTGTCTGATCATCTTCAAATATATATATATTGTCAACCTACCAGCGCCATAAATAACGTATTAATATGATACCTGTACGACTAATATTAGGCTTCCGCGTGATTCACAATTACGATCTGTGGGTGTCTAATGTGAGCCAATGAGCTCCATAGAATAATATTGGTTAGTAAAAAGAGGCGAATCGCTATTTCAAGCATCAAAATTAATCTGACGAAGTCATTTTTGTTTCTGGTTGAATTTTTGGGCTGCAACTCGGCTGGACTAATTTTTTTTGGGGTATGTCATAGCATATTTATTAGTAATTTAAATAAGTTGTGGTTGTTTTTTAATGGCACTTTTCCTTCACTTCATTGCGATGACGGCAACAACATAGTTTCTGTAAACAACATAGATATTTCTAAAAGCTTGACGGCCACTGAGTCAATGTGTACTCACAGGAATAGAAAATAACCTTCTGTCTAAAATATTGACATTTCTTTCTGTGAGACGATGACATCTGTAATTATACATCACTTAGCCAACTCCCCATTATTACACCCGCTGCGTCATATGGCACGGGGAGCTACAATCTTTGCGAGAAGCTTCTGTAATATCTAGCGAGCTGTTGACGGCTGGTATGAGTGATTACCTATCGATACCACGATCACCACGGTCCCCTTATAAATGTTCTATTGGATTAAGTTTTCTCGACGCCTGATTACTGACTAGTTCTCACTGACACTAATCCAATTTCAAAGAAATTGGACCCGGTCGGCGTTCTTGGAGGGATTTTTGAAAATATAAGTGCATTCACAACCTGAATGACCTCTATTGTGGGCAGTTCTGGGGACGAGTTCTGTGATATCGTATCTATGATCTCCATTTGCCATACCAGGATGGCAGTGGCCGAGATGAACGATGGAGATGTGTTTCTGTGTACGACAGCTGAACTCTCTCAGTTGACAGGCAGTGCCGTATGTCATTCCATCCGAGCCGCACACAGACCCGCCTTGATCTTCCTCAGCTGAGCATCGAATCTCACATGTACAGAGCGCCTCGCCAGGACTCCGTTGCTGGCAGACCGCTCCATGACGACACACCAGCGTGGCGCAAGTGCCGCTTGTCGGACGCACTAGTGATGCTAAGGGAGAGAAAGAGAGAGGCGGGGCGCCATAGGGTTCACATGCAGAAGAATGGAAATGTTAAGGCACTAGATACGGCAAATGAAAGCAATGCTGCATTTCCCAAAAATACCCTAACGTCGCGCCCAACGACATTTTTATATTTTGATCAATGCTGAGCTGAAGTATGAAGAGAACAGCAGATTAAGAAACAATGATGTCAATGTTGACATAGATGACAAGCACAAACATTGCAGCATCTGTAATTCCAATTCAAGTGTTCCCCTTTAGGCGATGTGAAAAATACAGAACTTCGTTTTCGATTATCTACCAAAAAAAACGTTTGTCTAACTGTACCAAACATATGCAGAGCTAGTTAGCTGTGCTCTATTCGCAGGCGACTTATACTAGTATAGCATAGATCCCCGTGAACTTGTTGCTGAGGCTTTCGGTCTGCCGGGTGATGGCCTCCTCCAATACGTACCATCAGTGCATCCGTCTGCGCTGAGCACTTCTCCCTTGGGGCACGAATCGCATTTCATACCCTGCACACCATGCTTGCACACGCAACGACCCGTCATCTGCTCGCAGTCATCTCGTACAGAACCTAACGGATGACATTCGCATAGGGAACAACCGGCCTGACCTCCTCCCTCGCCGATACGGTGAAGACCCCAGTAGCCCGGTTCACATCTGAAAGATTCATAGATGTACATTTATTCGAAATTTGCAAAAAAAGTTTCGACAAGAATTATGGAAGTACTCGTTTCGTATATTCGAGGCCGCCATTTTCTAACGGTACTTAAGTACGCAGTGATAAATTAAAGAAGATTAAGCTCGTTGTCGATGGCGTCAGGGAGGTAAGTAGGTGCCACCTTACCCAGTAATATGAAGTAATGTTAACACTAATTTCCGTACGGGTGGTGATTACTAAAGGATGAGCGGGTTTTAGTGGGTATGGGAGGCCAGACCAACGGCCACGCCACAACATCGGTTCTTAGTCCCACACTGTACTCAAGTGTACGCTTTTTGAGGACGCGTTTTGACGGCCTGAGTGACCACGGTGCATCAAGCAATTCCCCTCTCCCGTGAATAAAAATAACCTTAACCGATACCTCTAGACGGATCTAGACTAAATGATACTTCAGTTTTTAACTTCTTTGTGGAGCTAATACTGCCTCTAGTCTAGGTTAATATGATTTGTTCAGAATACGAGAAAAAAATTCCGACGAGTCAACTGCACATACAGAATGAATCAAAGAGCCGCAGGTATTCCTAACCTAGAGTAAAGTTTAAGCGATTTGAGCCGCGGTGCTTCTGAGAGCTATTGATGAGCCATTGATAATGAATTATTATTGTACGAAGCAAAAGACGACCAAAGGTACGTAGGCATAGCTAAATGGGAGACACTCTCATTCAGTGGGCACAACTTCATTCGAATGTGGCATTAAAAGATCACCTTACCTAGAAATTTTCAAGTCAATACTCCCGAAAGAATTTCCCATGAAAGGAAATGCAAAAGGTTTTCGCTTCATCAGGCAGCGTCAGAAGAGAATGGAGAGGGGAATCCAATTTACAGGCTCGCTAATTGAGTCCCATTAGCCGTTTTGATAAATGACCGTACACAATTAGGCGCGGGTGCGCAAATGACAACTCTCTTCTCCTATCACAGCTAACTCGGTCTAACCGTGGTCGCGCTTTCACAAGTGGACACAGTTTAGTGCGAAGTTGTCGAGAGGTACTACATTTTCATTGCGAAATGGTAAACACAGATGTGTGGCAAGGGGGAACTAAACCGGATTGCAAACTGTTGCCCGCGGTTTCCACATCAGTGAAGACGAATTCGCAAGGGAGATGTACGGGAACGCAACGAACATAGAGAGGCTATTCCTCCGACCAATATGACTAGAAGATACGCGCGCCAAAACGGACTATCTTAGAGTTGTGGCCAGCTTACAAGGGACAGCTGTACGTTATTATGCGGCCCGAAAATCTATCGATTATAAGATACATATATCTGAGAGATATTTAGAGATGACTAAACGATCTCTTGTTATATTCAACATTGCTATTATATCGTCGTATCCGGCCGAAATGCGTCCGCAGCGCCAGTCAACATTCAACAATAACGTAAGGTCGAAGGGGTGACGAGAGGAATGACACAAAGGGGGACACATCCTTTGCCGTTGTAGTAAACATAACTGAGAACGTCATACCAGAAGGAAACATTTCAATTTTATGTTAGAATTTAAGCAATACGAATGTTTTGAAAATATCCCCATGAGAACAAAAAAAAGAACCAATAATACGGGACTGCGGGGAAGGTGTGGAAACCACAATTAAATTATTAGGCGATAATATTTATAATAATTATCGCCTAAAATATAATATATAACAAAGATAATACTTCGTAGCCGTGTTCATCCTTGAGACAAAGGCTCGCTATGTCCTAGAAACAAAGACACATCAAGTATAGCAGGTGTATTCTTATAAGTCCAATAAGATAGTCAAGCCCACACAATCGAATGGAAACACGGGGACAGGCAAAGGAAGACCTACTCGTCCGCTTAGATGTAACGATATGCAGGTTCCACTGAGCAATTAGGGGCAAAGACTACAACTGCATGTTGTAAGGGTGACACGTCGAGAGGCTGGGAGTAGATTCCAGCTGTCTCCCGAGACTAAACCGAACACGAACCGAAAGCAAGAAGATCCCTAGGAAACGACCGATCCATTACTGGACCTTCCCCAAAAGAGAGCTTGCACCCTCTGATTTGGATGCCACCCACTTACTTACGGGAAGCAAAATGACTTGAACATACAAGAGCTAAGCACATATGCCATGAGCTAGAGCTTCCTATAGAAATTTGGGAATATGCTGTTTCTGTTGTTGTTGTTGTATTTCGATAACTCCGTTCGACAACAACCTACAAGTTATGATTCCTAAACAAGGTACCTCAAATCGAAATATGAATCGCACTAAAATGAATCTGTCCCGTTTAAAAATCGATATATATCACTGTTAGTTTGGTATTTGTTAGATAATTAGAACAGCTGACCACCATAAAACAGTAAGTTGTAGACGCAAACGTCTTTGGGTGCAATGTTGATATGCCCAAAAATGCCGGCATAATTTCTGGTAACGTTTGGTTTACACTGACCTCTCACATCGGAGTCCTCCGACGCCAGGCTTGCACTGGCACTGCTTGGAAACGGAGTCACACATCGTGCCGATGGAACCAAGCTTGTTACAGCCACAAGTGCCCGGACAGCCCAGATAACCGGGACCCAGAGCGACCGCGATGTTATCAGGACAGCATCCATGTTTGCTGAACATGCATTTTGTTGTTTTGGCTACACGCGTCAGGAACGGATTGAAGGGAATGGTTGACACAAAGAAAGTAATAAAAACAACATCAATTCTCTCTTTCTCTCTCTGTCCGTGTGGTCGATATACATCATGCTCGTGGGGTACACAATGTTAGAAAGTGTGCTATCACATCAAGTAAACCACAAACGGTGGTACAAATAATACAGGTGTTCATATTGAATGGAGGAAAGAAACTAGACAGATTGTATTCTTCCGCGTGCGACCCCACCCGGCTCGCGTCAATCCTACTTCGTTCGACACGGATCAGTATATGTAATGCGTATACATGTTGGAACCAAGTATTCTTCTTGGCCGGCTTTATTTAGGACGTTGATGCATGACGGTGGTATGTATGCACAACTCGGTTGTGTGTCTGACATATCTTATGTATTGCATAGAAAATCGAATCCCTTAGAGCTATGTAGGTGCGCATATCAAATCGCATATGCAGCAGTCGGGTCCGATCGCTGCTAAGCCTACCTCTTTTTTCGCAGCAGGTGGCGAAACCAACGCCTTTATGGCAGTATGACCCAGCAGGACAAGTTTTGCCTCCTTCTCCACAGTAATACTCGTTTCCAGTGGCCGGATCCTTAAGAGGGAGGCCGCCTTCGCACGGCAAAGAACTTTTCCCATCTGTAATGAGTAGAGAACGAATATTATTAATTGCTATGACTATGCAAACATATTCAGTCTTCTATTCTGTTGTTGCAACCGATGCTAACGTTGTGTCTTAGATCATATAGTAGAATATGTCTACTTTTTAGGAGTGTATTATCAGTTATAGTTAACAGTAGCTCGTTGTCTCGAAATGTGTGACATGTCAGCACGTTCATAATCTAGCAACTGCAAAAATATCTCTTTGTGATCTCGCCTCGCGCCAAGCCAATACACCACCGTTGGCGGAGCTCAGCAAAGGAAGCTACTATCACAATCATCATCATCAGTTTTCTCCCTCCTTCGAAGAGGCACACATAGACATACAGACAATCACAGAATGCAGAATGAGCGCAATCATGAACGAACAGCAATGTTGTCATTAAAAACAAGGTGACCAACTGCATAGCAGTGTCATCTGCCTTTGTTGGACCACTGTGGAGATGCAACACAGAATCTGTGGAGGGTCAAAAAATAACCGCTGAGTAGTCTTCACATTCGGTTGGGTGACGTCTAACCACGAAAGTTAGTGGATATTAACAGTGTGAAGCGTAGCGGTGCCCGGATACATGATACCATAGCACCGTAGCAACTCGATGAACGTGACAAAGTGTCGGATTCTCGGTCGATGATTGAATCCTCGATCACATTTTTGCTGAGTTAAGTGTTAAAAAAGCATAACCTTGCACAGGGTTTCGTAATGCGTTCATAACACTCGCATGCTATCGCTATGACGGGTTGCATGAGTTTCCGAACACCCCGTATGTGTGTGTGTACTGGATAGAGAATAGGATCCTTATATCCCCCTCGAGCCTCTCTTTCTATGTACGATGAGGTGGCATTTGCCTATAAGTGATGGTCTCAACTTCCCTCCTTGCTAGCCAGCTAATCTCATGCTCGGTCAACTTCGTCGGGAAAGCCCCCATTACTCTACTGAGGTATCAGCCAAACCTACCTAAGACACCCTCCGGTGAGACAATCTAACAGAAACTAATGAGACTGTCGAAAACGAACATCCCGCATAATGCAATCAACGGAAGTTGCTGTTTTGGAATATCGTCATTAATTTATATGTTCAGCATAATATGTGTCACTGGGCACTTTAAACTTGAAGTGTGTACCATTATTGTAAATTGAACAATAAACAAATTTCATCAAGAGCCAAGATGTATCATTATTTTTAATATTATTACTATACTTATTCACTAGATAAACAAAGACGACATTAGTCAGTTGTTACGAGCATCTCACGGTTAGGAGAGTGACAGTGACACGATAACTACAGTAACATATAACTTGCATCATCATGAGTATGAATTATAAGGTATCATAGATGTCAGGCTCGTTCACAGCTGAACGCTGTGAACAGCTGCATTAACTCAGCCTGCACTAGCTAAAATCTATGACAAGCAGCTCCTAATCCTAATGTCTACCAACTGCGGCTTTATAACTACTAAACAATTTCGATATAACTGTTTTTGAAATGTATTTCAGCTGGTACTTTTTATATATTGAATAACGTTCATTCTCAAAACAGAATAATCTTGTTTAGCGAGTCGAAGTGCAGAGAAGCTGACCTCAATGATCAATGCAAACAAGCTGAACGCACGTCAGGATTGTTTCCACTGAAAATTTCGTAAGTCTATCTGAGCTGTTCCGTTTGATACATACGGGCAGGAAACTGCCTTGAAAAGCACCCCTGGAAAAGGCACCCCTCTCTCTCCCTCTCTCCATCCCCCTCTCCGCCTTTCTCCTTTCGCTTCCTCTTTGATGATGGAAGCGGCGATATCCATGAGAAATCTCAGTTGGCCGAGGCGGTCGGAAGCTAGCTGGCTGACGTGCTTGCTTTGACGTGCTGCCGCTGTCGGCGCAAGCTGCCATTGCTGCTGCTTCTTCTTCTATTCGCTTGAGGAGGACGTAATAGTAGTAGTAGTAGTTGGTGGTGGTGGTGGTGATGGTGGCTGTAGTAGTAGTAGTAGAAGAAGACGCACGCCTGAGAGGAGCTGAGCCGGAAGAGTCAATGGATTCGACGTGCGTCCAACACAAAGGCCCGCAGAGCCGCCCAGCGGCTTGGCAAGCCACACTCGGCTGAGCTCATTGTCACGAACCCACTGGGAAGACCTGCAAGCAAGGAACCCCCCACCTCCACTCACCCCACAATCCAGCCAAGTCCCACAAAACCCCAGAGGGGACACATGCAGAGATACTCGCATAGAGCTCTATACACAGTTGACGATGCCAGCACGTCGAGTGGCCAGGCGTTCAGGCAGCAAGCAAGCGGACAGACAGACAAGACAACGCGAGGCAACGTAACGCCTCGAATGACTGACTGACTTGAATCGTCTGTCTGACGATGGACGGCACACACCTGCCTGAATGAAGCTCAATGTCGTCGGAACGTCGTCGGTTCTGCTAACAAATGCTACCCACCTAGGCACCCATCCTGTTGTCTAACTACTAAAGCGAACCCCATGAACCTCTAGCTGGAACTGGGAGGAGAGAAGTGACTATAGGCATCTTAAACTATTTGGACATCCTGTGGATATCCTCAAAGATCCTCAACATAATTTGTATACAATTATATCCCTCTGTTATCAGAGGAATGTGTAGAGGTGGTTATTGCATTAAATAGTGTATCACTATTCTGGCGTTTGTTCACAAATCGATTAGATGTTTACTTTTAATTTAGATAATATTTATATTTATCTTTAAGTGGTTTAAACTATACAACTACGTATACATGCATATTTCATAATAGGTAGACAGACAGAGCGATATGATCGGTAATTGTCGAAACAGCTAAGTAGTCACGGAAGGAACCCTTACTAAAGAAAAGATTAAGAAAATAAAACCGATAATGTGATTATTTCAACTGTTTCATTTCATAATTCAGCGCTTATTTTTGTGGTGAACTTACGTGGTATCATCATCTTGTTATGGTGATTGTTATCGCGTGACAGACAACGATCACGTGGAACGGTCTTCAGGTGTTTTTGCTTTCTGCAGGCCTCCATTTGAAGGTGACAAGCAGAGGCATACCTACAAAGGAAGATCGATATAAAGAAACAAAAATTCATTAAAAATCATCTATGTATCTATCAATATATTAATCTATTGGCTATCAGGTATATTGCCTGAAAGAGCTGGTTTTAGAATACCCTACACTATGCAATTTAACGCCACTGGCTTCAGATGGACACAGTTGTTCAGAAGTAAGAACCGGAGAATGATGATCACAAAGGAAAGAGTGATTTGTTTAATAGCGTCATTGACCGGCTGTGATTGCCATTCAATCCCTGCCATTATTTTAAACGGCTCTGCATTACTTGCACCGCATGAGTCTATAGGGGGAGGGAATATCCGAGTGCAATATCAAATAAATACCGAATCGGCAGTTGATCGACAGGGCTAGATAAATGGGGCCACGACTTCTTTTATGCCCTACCAGTGCCCATGCTTTTCCGCGATGATTACAGCCTAAAGACTTACCACGGCTTACCATCGTAATCGACTATTTCGGACGACTATGGTTAAGATGGGTAAAATCGTTATGACTTGAGAACACAGTTTGTAAATAACGTTGACGAAATTCCTCGAGAGTCTGCTCCATAGCATAAAATATAGGAATTTAAATGCAACGAATTAGCGGCAGATTGCACATTATTCACATTCACCTATGATAGTGTCCCCATGCCTCCGAAGCTATGTCCCTATTTCGTACTCTGCTACTTCGAATGTAGTTATCCTTTTGTTTGCTTGCTATTACGCCATACAGATCTATATTTTATCATATAGTCCTGCGGCATACACGTGCGCGGGGAATCGGTGTGAAAACTGAGAGGGAGAGAGCTTCCTGATGTCCCGGTATGTCCGGAGAAACGCCAAACATTTTCTATCAGACTAAATCAATATTCCCGTTATGTAGCGCCTCAGTCCTGCTTATTTCCGTGATCGTCGTTCGTTCGTTAAGGCACACAGCGTTATGTTGCGCTGGACGTGCACGTTCCATTCGTATAACGTTTATAAAGGTCAATATAATTTAGGCAAACAATATTTATTTCCCAAAAAGCCGATGGTACCTTGAGCTATTTTATATATATTTCCATTCGATGCCTAACTTCTTCGCATTGTGGAGCTTTCTGTACGATGAAGTTGAGTTTACTCTATCATAGATGATTATCAAATTGTCTCCAGATATGATAAAGGCTAATGCGCTGGAACCCAATTTAATGTAATTATAAGCAACTTAATTGACAGCAAACGTAAACCAGCTGCGGCAGCAAAATGAAGAGGAGTCATTACTTCTTCTTCTTCCCCCGTTACGATAACTATTACTGCATATATCAACGCATAATCGATTTACTTCGATTTGTTTATGGCGCCCTTGTTTGACCCGAATTTATGGATATGGGCCATTTACATTTTATTGTTGCAGCGAATGTTTAACTACAGCGTTGCCCTTAGTTTTCAAGTTAGTACTAAATATTTTTAAGCTTACAATATTATTTTCCGTTCACATGTTTATCAAAAGTCACTTTCTTGTGCTGCAACCTAAAGTGGTGAGGAATGAATAGCAGCTCAGTTCACGGTGCCTGCCTATCAGTTTCGCAAAAACGAGAACGTAGGTTGTTACTAAAGAAAAATAAAATAGAAAACGACAGAACTATGCCTTCCTTACAATAATACGCAAGTTTATATTATTATTGTAATTACTATTATTATTATATGCAAGAAAATCACGGTGTTACACTTATAGGGCGCTTATCGACTAGGGAGTGCTATGAAAATGATAATTACAAGTGACTTATGTGATAATGTTTTTGTGACTGCTCAAAAGCACAATGTTGTTATGGTTATTCATCATAATCATCATCATCATCAGAATATAACCTTTTGCAAAAGAGAAAAAACCCACGCACTTTTTTCCGTCTGAGCCACATGCAAAGTTCACATCATCGATTCGAACATCGGGACAGTCAAATTCACATCGGCACTCCATCGGATCACCCGGAAATCGCGGGCGGCAGGTGCCACCGAAGCGACAGGACTCCTCGCACTTCGTTCCCGATCCCTCTGCAATAGATGGTAGATCATTTTGATAGCGAAACGAGAATATGGTTAGTACGATATAATTCACAATTGCACAAACACTTCCTTAATTAGAAAACGCTATAGACTGGCAACGGACGCACTTTGTTTTGTTTCTTTTGGCTGCCGGTCCGTTAAAAATAGACATCTAATAGTCTAACTGTTATGCTATACGCAGTGGGGGCTAATGGCTGTCAACTAATTTGTTTATGATTTGCTATTGTTCAATGATGGAGTCACAATACGGATTATTCAAATTCGTGTAAATAGTCATAAATTCTTCCAAAATGGTGCCGAGTTCTTAAGCATGGATAATTATTGGTGTTAACTTATAATTATTATCTTAAGTTGACCCAAAAATAATGAGACACATACATTTCAATATCGGCTAAACTAAGTAAGTTAAAACCAAGATTTTCTAGTATGAGCTAGAGGTATGCACCTCTTTTATTTATACACTGGTCCCAGAGTCCTGGCAGCCTTCTAACGGCCAGGTATGCACCATTCCTATTATCATATAACTTCGTTATTTAAGGCCTCTCGGAGTAAATCGATGTTTGCATACTTTTTGCCACCTATAGCCCTATATAATCGATCATACGGGCTTAAATCGGGAGAATTGGGGGAGTGATGTCATCGCTCAATCTTGTTGGCCTTAAGCCAGGACGTAATTTCATTGCTACGTTATGCCCTAGCATTGTCATCGAGCAGACACACTCGTTGCTTCCTATTGCCATGCCAATTATTCATGAGTCCCTTCAAGTGCTCGAGATATCGAGCCGAGTCGATTTTTTCTTTTGGGCCTAAAATCTCGTAGTAGCAAATTCCCTTGAAATACATGTCAAGTGGTAGCATTACTTTAGGCTCGAATCTATTTGGTACTGCTACCGTCATTGCCTTTTCACCTGGTCGTAGCCACTGTTTCATTTGACCTTTTTCCGGTCCCCTATACAGGCTGACCCATGTCTCGTCCACTGTAACGGTATGCTCTAAGCGACTCTTTTGCGCCTATATATCTTCAAATTGCCTTGCAAACACTACTCACGCATTTTCAGTTTGTCAGGATCGAGTTAATGAGGGACCCATTTTGTACTTTTTTCTGAGTCCTCAGATAATTTTTAATAATTCGACGACATGTTTCACGAGACACGCCGATTTTAGCCGACAAAGTTGTCAATGACCAAGCTCTAGTTTGCTCAAAAGCTTTTTCGATTATCTCGATCCGTTCGTCGAATTGAAATTCAGGAAAGGGTGGACGCCCTCGATGTTTATTAATGTCCCAGCAGCCTTACCTAAACTGTGCCCATCAACGGCACACCCGTTGTCGATTCAGGGTATTATCGCCGCGCACGCTAACCAACCTTCGATGGATTTCAGCTAGACATTTCTTCTTTTACATAAACTGAAACATAAACCTGACACTTTTCTTGTGAATATGCAAGTCTGAGGGACCTGCTCCGCCAGTTGCCATTTCGGCGCCTGCTTGCTAATTGTTGTGTCTCACTACCCGCCAAATTTGAATTCCAACCGGGCAAGAATAAGAATTCGGCGCAAGACGATAGGGGTCTCATTATTTTTGGGCTAACCTAATATGTTAATATGGTTCACCTGTGTATGTTATTGATTTTACCTATGTACCTTTTATTTTATCGAGCACAATGAGTAGTTTTGTGATGCAACGCTTGTTAAAAAAGTGGTGTTAGCTAGCTATTATAATACAGGTGGAATTATTTTCCTAATTGTGATAATTTCTAATCGCACTTGCATATATTTGCCTGCTTCCGCCCGGGATTCTATTGAACCGAGGAGAACCCCACTGTCATTTTAAACCTAACCAGGTGAGTCACCCGCACAACAGCATGTGTATTTACTTCAGTAAATTGTCGCAATCCACCAGCTTTCCACTTATTCTCGCCAGCGCTAGTGTTTTCAAGCCTATCATAATCTGAGCGTCATGATGCATTATATGTTCGGTTTTTTTATTTAAAATCCATCCGTTGCTTCTGATTCTATTGCTACATTTACAGGAAGCTCTTCTCGCTGGACAGAGCTCCAGAGATGAAGTATTCGCTCCATGCAGCAGCGTCATATCTTTGCGAATCTTTCGAATAGTGACGAGAGTTTCACTTCACTGGTTGATGTCGGAGGTTCACCTCTCTTCAGCTGGAGTATCCGTTTCCGCCTTTCCTTTCCATTCAGCGTCGCTTTCTGCTCCTTTACATTTTGCGTCTCCTGCTCGCTCATATCGACGCGTCCCTGTTCGCCATTTGCCGGGAGCAACTATCGAACAGGAAGAAACGCAGCAGAGAAAGTGTGGAAGCGGACGGAGAACGCGAAGAGGACGAGATCGGAACCCGAGCGCAAGAATCGACATTTATGCCAACTCCAACGGCGACTGACTCCCCTACTCGCTCAACCCTTTCACTCGCAGAAAACCTAACTGTCTTCTTGGACGAGCGTATGTTCACCCGGCACGCAGTATTCGATGTGAGGTCTACCAAAATCCTCGAGCCGAATAAGTCTGGGAGCAAGTACCGCTGGTTCAAACAACGGGTGCTCGAGAAGCAACAAGGCGTACAAACGAGATGGGCGCATTCGAAGCAGGCTGAAGGATAAGCCTAACAAACAGGGGGAATTTGAAATGGGACCAGAAAGATGACATGGTGTGCTATTGTAATTCGACACAAGCAATCGCTCTCCACCGCTGTTATTCATACAGAATAAAGGCAAAGGACACGTTTGCGAGATTATGTTATGCGAGATTATGAATTCCCCTGAGACTGGGAAAGGGTTGAGCCATTCAAGGCCTCATCTAAATTTTGCTCTGTTGTCGACGTGTTCTGAAATTGCCAGTTCTACAGTGAAACAGCCTATCATCTGGGGCCGCTAGAGAGTCAACAAATGCGTTATGTGAAGCAAAGTGGATTCCGCCACTAGACTTGCAACGTGATTGTTGTTGTGAGAAACGAGGAGTGAGTGTTGCAAAATACGAAATGGAATGGTCATTATTTAAATTGACAGGCGTCTGTCAGAGCGGGCAATCGAGCAAGTAGATCTTCATAGATAACATACCATAGTTCATCTCCACCAGATGGAATTTATTGCTCCTTCAACAAGGTACAAGTGTTTGACTTTTGTTGTCCATCTTAGGATGTCATAGGGTAACGAAGATCCATTAACCAAAAATCTACCCTAATAGCCCATTTCTATGGTTATCGTACAGACACTTCTGCGAGGAGTCCTAGGAGTAACGGAAAGTCAGGTCAGTGAGTCCCGTAACGCGACCGAATATAGCTCCCGTCCAAATGAGAGAAGCGATGGCTCCTTGCGATGTGTGCCAACATATAATACATTCGTAAAAAAAAAGAGAAACTGCGATGGGGACACACACACACACAGTGACAGGCCATCCACGAAACGGCAACAATTCACTATCGGAAATGGTCGTACCGTTAAAGGCGATGATGCTTCGCTGGTGGTGCCTCCCTGAGAACGACGCTTTTGACTGCCCTGTCTGTCCTAACCAAGTCTGCTTCTGCGATCTAATTTATGTTGTCGTAGCGACGATGGGGTCGAAAGGTCGGAAGTCGAAATGTTTCCACCGAACCCTATCATGTAGTCGCTATGTCTCTGAGATTCTCTCGTTTTTATCATCATACCCTATTTATTCTATTACTTGCTTTTAGACTAGCCATTGCTTGATTAACTGTTTCTATATCTGAGACTCTCATGTGTTTGTTCATTACAATTTTTGTCAATAAACCTGAACGAAATGCACTCAAAGCTTTAAATGTCCGATTTATCACACACATTCCCAAAAGCCGGTCTCTGGAAAATCTACCGAATTTATCTATGTTTACCACCTGCCTTGCTTTCGTAGGATACGTATAACTTGATAGCACTAGCAGCCTCATGACTATACGGAGCCACTCACAGAGTTGCACTTGTAAGATATATATTCTCGAGTATAAGAGTATAGGTATAAGAGAACATGATAATCTTAAGTTCTGTTGCCTGAAATCTACTTGTCTTATTTCCAAATTGCCAATCTTAACTGCCACATACATATAATTTGGTAAACAAATACCTGCCTCATATGAAGGGTAGATTTACTTTTCCTGGGAACCCACGGGGGTCGCAGTTGAAGGTAAGTTTAATCGAAAGAAGGGGCACAAAGCTTCAGCCTCATAGGGAGCAGACAGACAGACAGACAGGTAGGCAGGTATATAGAATGATATAGAGTCATTGCGTCGAGCAGGAGAGTAGGCACAGCACAGAGCAGCTGAGTGGCAGAAGAGAAAAAGGAACGGAATTGGCAAGAGAAACGTTGAAACTTCTGGGAAGGTTAGGCGCTGGCAGTGTCGGTGGAGGGGGACTCAGCGGCTATAAAGTCACGACTCCGGTGGTTGCGGCTGAATGGCCCGCTGCTGCCGCCGCCGCAGCTACCAACCATAAAGACAGAAAGCTAACGTGCGAAGAACGGATATTGCTGCCTGCGGTCGGCAGGAGCAGGCCCTCCACTGCACTGCTTTTCTCTCTCTCTCGCTCGCTTTGCTTTCATAAAAGTGGAACCAACACGGCAGGAGAATTGCTGCACAACCTGTCCGATGGAACTCGTAGAAAAAAATCCACTCCGGCAGCCTCGTCCCGGGCGAGTTCAGCGTCGCTTGGCTTCGTGGAGCCCCAAATAGACGATGCGTGGGATAGGTTAGCTTAGCTGGCTCGCTTTCCCCAAAACGTTCTCAAGGGAATGAAGCCCTTGCCGAGGGAGTTCGATCATTCAGCATTCACAAAGATCGCAAGATCGTACAAAACCACGTTATGTCGAAAGCGAAGCCAAGCAGTCCTATCTCGTTTCCCAAGGGAGCGACGGATGTATCCATATGTACTGTTTGTATTAGTTATGTCAACCCAGTGGACAACAGTGCTGAGGGGCGACCAATGACAATCCACCACGGGTCACCGTAATCGAAGTAGAACGGATATTAGAACGGAGACAATGCTGCAAGTATTTATTCATTACTCATATTATAAAATAAAATAAGTGGGTTACAATTGCACCCAAGTGGAAAAAGTGGACCGAAAATCTCAAATGTATAAAAGGTACAGAGACCAGAGGCTATATCATTTTAAAAGATAGATAACAGTTATTGGCATCAGAAACATTTGAGGAAACAAAGCCCTCCGTTCGAAACGAACAACAGTCGAAGAAGAATACTATCAGCGTTGCACTGTGTAATTGATTTCACACCACAAAGGACGCTATCAATCTGTAGGTGTAAGAGGATAACCTATTCAGCAGAATAGTTGAAAACGTTAAACGCAGATGTATTTTAACTACAGAGCCCCAGACATAAAGGGGTCAGCAGCCAATGTATGGTCGGCCTTATATGGCGTTCTATTTTAATAATTATCGTTATATACTGACCTGCTGAGGCCACGACCTCGTCATCGCACTCCTTAAAGTGCAGGACCTGCAGCTGTCGACCCTTTCGGCACGAGGCCTGGCGTAGCTCGCACTCCGTAGAGTACGTGACCCCGTCATTTCCACAAACAGGCTGGAATGAACCTTCGGGACAGTCCGTCGGGCATACGCACTCACCATTCTCACATCGTGCCCCGAAATGGCACATCACGTTCGAGCACATATCTGAAGCAAAGTAGAAATCCAAAATAGCGTCACTGTCTTAATGTACGTATTCATGTGAGATTGACGCAGCGTTAATATGCTCACAAGTAAGAATACCTTTCTATACTACCTGTAATAGATTAGGTTGGCACAGAAGCTTGTTGTCCTCCGTCGTGCGACCGGTTGATAGTGATTTCTCGTACCGCCTCTGTTCTCTCTCAGAAAAATCCTCAAATCTAAATTGCGATATCGAAACTCAGGCAGGTCTAGAACCCTCTATTTAGCGTTTTGTTCTTCTCGAATGAGTTAAGGCAATGAGAGAAAATGCTGTCTGAATGTTTGTCGTACGCAGATGTTAGCGTACGTGAGACCAAACATTTGTTGCTTTTCTTTAGAGATTTCGATGGGGATAATAAATAGTCTGTTGCTTTTACTGAAACCCCAGCTTCTATCATTATTTTTATTACATTAATATACAGGCTGGCCAGCAGCAGCGTTATGTGGCTAGACAGTTGTATATACATATAAATGCATATACAGTCTACATTGGGTGAGCCCACAGAAGTCGCATTCAATTTGCTTGAACGATGGTAAGCCAAAATGTTGCCAAACGATAACACACTTCACAGCCACGTGCGGCTTAAGTTCGAGTGAAGCTTGCTCTAAAACGGCGATGCTACAACAGAGCGCAGTGTCACAGAGCAGACCTAGGGATCCCCTTCTAATCGCCCGATACTCCGACTAAAATCCTCTTGGTCGCCGTCGTATGTTAGCGAACCTCTTTCCAACTGTGATAAATAGCTGCTGCTGCTGTTTTGCTTGTTGTTGCTCTTGTTACTGTCAAGGGAGTTGGCCATAATTAATTGTGTTAATATTAATACTTATGTAAAAGCATGATTTATGAATAGCTGCCGGCGTACTATGGCTGCGTGTGTGTGTGAAGGCACATAGAGGAACCACCTATGACACAACAACCTTTTATGATTAAGTAGAACATCTCAAAGATTTCAATTAATATAAAAGTCTATAGTCTAATAGAAGATAAGACAATCATGTGACCTTGTAAAAAGTCACGAAAGTTCACCGTGAAACTCTTCATGTGATAGATGGATTCAAAAGTTAGGTAGCACTTTTCAATGGTAGAGGGCACCATGATAATCCGTATGTGTGTATATTATTTTATTATAAAATTCTTCTCTACTCGCGTCTCTCTCGCGCTCACAGAGACTTGGTCATTTAATCCATATAGTTTGGTAGGACTGGTAACAAGTCCGAATCAATAATACGTTATATAACGGCTTTGCTTGCGTTAATTATGAAGTATTTGTTCGTGTTCGCCACAAATAACGGATGCGTGAGAAGAATAATATGATAGTGATTATGGTATCTATTGACATCAGCGGTGGAGTCAAATAGTAGGAGCTATGCACACACAAGGGAAACAATTTTTGAATGAAAACTCATCTCACCAATTTTCGGCGTTTGGTCGCGGTGGTCACGGACCTTTATTTCAGTGTTCTCTCCTACCAAAAAAAATAGATTATAATAACGTCGTTTAAAAGGGAACTGTGCTCGCACCTTACCGCGTGTGTCAGAGTCTAAATCGATGCCCACCAGAATGAGGTCTGGAGAATATTTTGACCGAACATATAAAAGGGAAAGTCTCAGTATGTGAGGGAAAATTTGTTATTCTACGGGGGGACAACAGCGGTGCATCATTTACTGAGGATATTAAATTGGAAGAACAAAGCAATCAAGGTCGACATGTTTTTTTTGTGCAATACTCCCCGCATCCCCAAAATATCGTACGATGTGTTCCTTTAAGCCATCTAATATCACTAATTAGAATGCAACTATTATTATACAATTTGGCTATTTTGGGACAAGCAATACGTTAACCAGAAATGCATAAGAATCGTGTTCAGGCTTTAGCTGCAAGTCGTTATTTGCAGCTAGAACGAATGATGTAAATTTCAAAATATCAGAGTGCACAACAGATGGCAAAAACATGATATAGTAAAGCAAGCGGGGTTGATGGATGTTGGAACCAGGTGGACTGATGCCAGCTTTTTGAAACACATTTGTCTTCTTACCGCATGGTCCTGTGGATGAGACAGCTATGTCAGTCTTTGAGTTACATGCGTCTACCTGTAACTCGCATTCATTTTCATATGTCTTCCCGTTACTCCCGCAAACAGGGAATTTTACCTGCAACACAAAAACGCAAGATGTAAATAATTAGTGATCAACAATATAGTAAATATTAGCAATAATAATAGTAATCCACTCTAAGCAAAAAAATTCATAATAATTAGATTCCTTGTAAGTTCCAGGATGTCAACTAAAATAATTAGCACTCTTGCACAGTTCGTCTTCTTCAATTCCAACGTATTATTCAACATAAGTAGACGGACGCTATAAACATTTGTGGCGTTAGTCTTGTGTCTCAACACTTAACTAAATATGACATTATGCAGGACAGAGCGATTATTTCGACAACGGAAATATCTTTGTATATTCTGTTTTGTTTACACTTACTTAAAATACCCAAAATTGGTTCAAATGATTTCGTACATTTTATTTAAATATACTTTAAGTATTCTCGCATTACTTCGTCTTATTCAGGATATTTAGAACAAACTACACTGTCACATTGTGATGACATTTATGATGAAAACCAGGTCAGCACTCATAATATTCTCCAAGTATTTAGTATACATCTGAACAATAGAACCGTTTCTTACTCAGCAGAGTTCCTCAAGACCATTCCCTTCTCCCGTTGTTTACAACAATATTATCATCCCTAAACTCTAAACTTTTAGGCGATTGTTACTTCAATTTGCCTGAATTTTACACGTTCTATCTATCCATGATATGACCGATTGGGGAGAAATACAACCATCACAATATTTTCGATACAATGCCAACATGATAATGTTGATATACGACACAATTAAACGCGAGTCTAAAATGGCTCAACGCAAGGCAGATCAAGTGGGTATATCGTTTAGTTGCAAAACGAGGCCGAGACCAACTTAGCATTACTAAATTATAGACTCAAGTCAAACCCTTTCCAGAGTATTTCATCTATAATCGATTTTTTTGTAATATTTTTGCTCCATTTTTTTATTTTACAACTTGATGGAGTTTACTTACGTATAGATGTATACGCCCAGCCTTCAACCATCAGAGTTTTCCTGTTATTTAGGTAGTATCATGAGACACTAGATTGTCGACACTGAACCGACAGTCAACACGGGTGGCGACTGCCTTAACTTCAAACATAGTCTCTCAGGGTTGGGCGGTCTATTTGCTTGATCCACCCAATAGTTCAAGTTTCGTTTAAAATTGATTTAGGGGCTTTCGATCATCCAAACGAACTGTCTTTAAGGCTTCGGGGAAAAGTTCCGAGGTGCAATTAAGAAATTGAAAATATCGAAGGTTCACTTAAAGGGCTCCTTATGGGCGAAGCTCGGTTCACCGAGGTTTAACCGATGTCATGTTATTTAAAAGGCTTTTGTTTGAGAGGAGGAAAGGATAGCATCTGACAAGTAAACAAATTGAATGAAATGGAAATTTCAACCTAATAATTTCAATATTTTCATACGGCTACAATTGTTGAACGTTAAAATATTTTAACGACTAGCAATAATTAATAATAAATACTATTGAACACACCAGATTTAATATATATTTTAAATTCTAGAGCGAATTATATGAGCTCGCATTCCAGTTAACATTGTCCGAGAGAGGAAGGCTATTTTACAATTTAGTGGGGGTAAATCACCCCGTCATGTATTCTAAAAGGCCTCCTTCTGTAATGATTAGGTAATAGGGACCTAACTATGAAAAAAAAGCATCTCATCTCAAATAAACGGTCATCTCATCGCTTCCAGCCCTCTCCATAGCAAAAGCTTCCTCGAAAATCTGCTCAGTCTGCCTAACCGCCCCCTTTGAAGCCGGACACTCCCCAATGACGACCCCGGTGACAGCAATCAAGCGATCGGCGGGCGAGCTCTGTGGCGAACCTCGGACTACGTTTGTGTCCAAATGGTATCGTAATGGATGGGTGAGAGGAAACACGTTTCAAAACTGGAGCACCTCTATAGAAACATGTTTCCTAAAAGGACAACGAGATGATACAACAAGACAGGCCATCACGTTAACCTTCTACTAGTCCAATAATACAAATTCTCGGCTAGTTTAGCTGAATGGCCTTCAACAGAAATCGCGGCCTAACATAATTCGACACCGATGGCGCATTTGTAAAGAAAAAAGCAATGAACAGTTGGGCTTCGTATTTATTTTAGCAGTCTATTAATTGCCTCATTCTAGTGTTGACTCCATAATTGTCTTCGAAAATTCTAGTAATTTCATAGGAAATATAAATGGGAAAGTATAGACGATTTATTAAACAAAAATGACGGGCAAGTGAGACATTCATTCATTAAAATGAATTTTGTCATTTCAGCCTGATGTTCAAGTTCGGGTATCCCGTAGTTCGTTTTTGTTTCAAGGTGCTTGTTGTCCGACATAACGATGGTAACCTGCTTCCAGATGGCAGAGTGTAATTATGCACATTGTCACTATTTCAAGTTAATGATACGGGCTACTCTCTTTGGTCTGTCTACATCTTTCTCAAGATGTTGCTCTCTATTTGCCTGTCAAGGTGTCTGTTGTTATAGTTGCATCCCATAGCTGATGTTGCGGTCTCCGTGTTTCTAAGTCGTTCTAATGGATGACGCCGTAAAATTCTCACAAGCTAATTCTCTTTGCGAGAAATACAGAGACATGATATAGATAAATTTCTAGCTCTGAGATGAGTGCACAAACTAACAGGAGCACCAGACAAAGCATTATATGAATATATATATATATAGTTGATCCTAATGTTTACGCTTGTAGATCTAATTGATAACTGGTCCCTGTCTAAATTGAATATAATAATATAATAAAATAATAATGAGGTGCTGCTCAGTAATTTCAACCGCGCAGCTGGTGTGATGAAAAACAGCTTATTCTAAATTGTACTGCATTTCAAGCAAACTTATCAGTGAAATTTGTTACACAAATGCAGCTATGTACCACAATTATGGACACCTATGTCGGACTGAAGCTGAAAGACTGGCTTTGATTGAACAGATTCGAGGTGACTTCACATAAGTGAAGAAGCGAACTTCTTCTAAGTGAAGGTATCAGACATTTCAGGGCTCCAACAGTGAGAAAGTCTACAATGTTTATTTTAAAGTTGAACAAACGAGGCAAAAAAAGAGTGAGGGTTGCCTCTTTAAACATGATAGTTAAGGGAAGTCTTTGCACATTAAACATAATTATTCTGTCCAGAGCAGGCAGTATAAGGGCAGTTAATGCCATTTTTTAAATTACATAAACTTAAATCCGTTGAAAAACATACACACTAATTCACAGCAGTTGAATCTCAGCAAAAGGCCCTAATAAATTAAACATACGAGTGTAAATTTGGTTTTAAATTAACCTAATTGTATAGCTGTCGATGTCTAGGCGACAAGAGAAATAATCTCTATGTTACTCATCCCAGTTTTTTTTTTATTTCTATCACTCGCAATAAATATCAATCATTCATTTGGAAACACAGTTAGAATTATCTGTTGGTGGACGACTTGAAGCCGGCTGTCGGCCATCTGGAGCTAACGGGGGTAGCGAAATTATCCAGGGAATTGAACGTACCTCGATGGGTACTGCTAATATGAGTTTAATATCTTGCACATGTAGCATCCCCATCTCATTGGAAACTCGCGCATTCGTAGCGATACTCAACTTCCCCTCTCTCTCTCTTACATTTTGACAAGAAGCTCGCGCAGAGTTTCGTCAGCGATTGTGGCCCCCTTCGTCTCGCGTTGTTTCCAATTTTTTCCAACTTTTCCGTCTCTCATTCTATCTCTCACCATCTTCTCGGAAAGGACAAACTCGGGGTCGAACTCGTAGCCCCAGCGCCACGTCGCCGTCGTCGTCCAACTCCGAAAGCATGTATGTGTATGAGTGAGTGGGTGAATGAATGGATGAGTGTGGATGTGCCCTCGTCTTAGTGTGAATTGAGTCCGGGAAAAGTAACTGGGCAGGCCGAAGCGGCCGACTGCTGCCCGTTCTGCCGTTGCATGGCACGAAGTGGAGCAGCACAGAGAGAAACGGAGCACGGTGGGCAAGAGACTGACTCTTCGATTGGATTGAGTCGAATCGAGTCAGTCGTGGACCCTGTGGCCCCGCCGTCTCCCCCTTATCTTCTCGATTCCAATAACCAACCAACCAACCAACCGACCAAGCAACGAACTGGCCGTACGGGCGGGCGCGCGATCGGACGACCAAACAGCCTCGCACAACAGCACCCGATCAAAGCAGTCCACGACTCACTTTGGCTGGCCTTCATACACTACTCACTTGCCTTCGACTCCCCGCCAATCCCAAAGGGGCATGCCCTCCTGACAAGAGCACGGGCGGCTGGATGACAGGGGCGGCAAGAAATTCTTCTCGGGGGGAACACTCAACTAGCCAAAACCTCCACTTCATTCTTGGGAGCACGTGGTTCGCCAGTTCCGCAAGTTTCAGTCGAGTGAGTTTTGACTTCCTCAATGAAGGAGAAACGACAGTGATTCAACGATTCTGCTTGCAATGAGCTGGTAGCTCCGGAACGGGTCGTCCCTATTGGAAAAGTGTAGCAATAGTGGACTGCCAAGATACGAACGCGGCTGTCGAGGATCAGGGAGTCGAGAACAGGAACAGAGTTACGCTTTGTCATGCAAACGATTCCCGTACATACTTCTAGTTTCTAACACTGGACACTTCGTTTGCACTAGCAATCGCATCGTTTAATGTCACCGCCCAGGAGAACGGCGATAGAAAAGTCCACCAGTTTGGTCGCGGGTTGCCCACTTAGAGTTTCCTTATTCCATTTCTGAGAACTACGACCTGCGCGAGCGCATATTTCTTGACCTCTCGCGGTTCATGTCAAACTCGGTCGGCAAAAGCGTTGCACAGTAGAGAGCCTTGTTAAGGGAACTCGACCCGATTTTCATGAAATCAATATATCCGGTCATTCTTAATAATATAGTGTGTTCACCAGACTGTGTCGCTTTCAATAACTTGCGCGATAGTTGCAAAACTCGTAAAACACTAAATAAATAACTGATGTAGAATGTATAATATAGAATAATAATAGTACAGTTAAAATATAATATATATGTGATAACAGACCGGTGCAATGGAGTGGATAAATCGACAAGAGTTGGTAGTAATTATTTATTATGTATATATTAATAATCAGATAGAGCTGACAAAAAAACGCAATTAATTTTAATACTTGGAGGATTGGAGGAAAATAATAAATTATTATTGCATTTGCCTGCGCCGAAATTAGCTAGTATGATATGTCCTAGCTGATATGGTTAAAGCGAGAGTAGCAAGAGGAGAAATGTCCGTAGATTTGAGTCCGAAAAATCTTGTCCGTCCTTTAACTGTGTGTGGCATCATGAGTTTAATTCTAGTTGCTGTAACAACCTTCCTCAATCTGGCGTCGTTGAAATTAGTGGAATTTTGTGCACCGTGTGCATGAGCTCCATCACAACGCTAGTATTTAAACGCAACAACAAAACCAGCACTATTACAATTCTGTTGCAATTTTTTCCGTTGTTCTACCTCAAAACTTATTAGCCCTTTTCAGAAAGAATCTCACAGAGATATATAGACTGTTTTGGTGTTGCAAAAAAAACAACCGAGTGCTCTAAAATGCGTGCGACAGTCGGGAAAGATCTACCACAGAAAGCAAAAGGACAATTTAAAGAAAATCAACACTTTGCGTAGACCACCCTTCATCTTGTCACTTGCTTTGGCATAGCCAAATTGGAAGCTGCAGATAATTCACAAGAGTGAATCGCTATCGAAATAACGTAAATCTGCTATTATTATGTAATGTGTCATTTGGTTAGTTAAATATTCTTTATACGATTTTAAATATAACATAAACTGGTGCACTGAAACATTAACTGCACTGCAGGAAGTAAACATTTCTACAGATCATAAACCATTCAGAAACCATTCTATTCCTATAAGTTTATTCGGTATCAGTTAAAATAAGCGATAAATAATACACTTACAGGCTTGCAATGTGATGGACACTCGCAGATGGCGTTTCCGTGGTTTGTCTTGCAAATTGCGTAATGGTCACATTTCTTGTTTGCGCACGAGTCGGCTGAAAAGAAAGTAAAAAATATATATAAATAGATACATCAGGAATTTCACCTTCCAATTTATTACAACCGTGAACTCAATTGCTGTATCAGTTTATAGGAAAAATTGGTCTACGCATTCACAGCCTAATGCGTCGACAGAGGCGTAATTATCGTAATGCGTTTTCCAAATGCCTAATAGTACACATTGACTAACGTCGTTAAGGCGAAATGTTGACAGCCATATCAACTTAGTTGGCATATTACGTGTCATCATCTCACATCGGCCAATCATCGATCAGAGACCACTTGAACACTTATCATACCCTAGCCATGCATATATATATATATATGTTTAACTGTCCACCATGATACACACCTACACAACAAGAAAGTTGTAACTATTTAATCTTAAAACCTTTCGGGTACACTCCTTAATTTCCTCTGGGCTACATACAAAGAATATAGAAAAAACACAGTTCAATTAAACTGATTCGATAAATCGATGGATCAGGAGAAAACCAAGCCCGGATTCTACAGTTATATGCTATCCCTAAAGTATCTATCAATATGCGTACATAATATACAAGTGTCATTATAAATTACTAGAAAGACAGTTACGAAACGTCATCGGTGCAAAATGCCTATTCGAACATTTGTTTGCACGTTCAGCTCCACGCGTGATACGTTGATTAAGCTGTCCATTAAAGGGTGTCTCGAAGGACCTTCAACAAGTCAGCATGAAGACCATAGAAAAATATTTTGTGTAGTAGATATATTAAGTGGAGTGATTGAAGGCGGCTCAAATGGACAAGGCAAGACGTTTCAATCAGGAATTCTTCCGTAAGGCCACTCTTATATGGAACATAGGGATATGCTGGGAGTGTACTAGAGAGGGCAGAACACCGGTAGGGATCATAAAAGGAACAATGGTAGAGGATAACAACTGTAGAGATTAACACACAGCATGAAGAAATGTCGATGAGCATTGGAATCTCAGGTCAACTTTTGAAAACTATTTAACGTTTATTTTAAAATGCAATCATGGCGTATGAACGACGTGCGAACTCGTTCAGAAGTCTGCAGACCAGTACTAACGAATGTGTATGTATACGATTAGAATTTCATTCGCTCGACTCTTCTTTGATATGATAATAGTACAGTGGTTTTAATAAATATTGTACATTATCCACAAAAACTATACGCAAAAATAGTTTTAGCTAAGCCATATACAGACGCTCTTTTAGTATGTGCATAATTAGAGGTATTCATTTCGGCCCGTCTATTGACCATACATCAAAAACTGCTAAATGGGTACGAAGAGTTCCACAGCACTACAGTAATGAGATCCAACAGATAATCATAATGGCAACTAGGAAAACATCGGCAGAACCGACAACCCAAAAACACACAGCCTTGTGCATGGTACATATAGCAAATACCACAGCCTCCGTGGAGCTGACACCAGGTTTACATAATGCGCGGGTATCACATTACTTGCAGAGAGTCAATTAGATAATTAGACACCCACTTAGGAAGCTATACATATTCAGATGCAGTCTTATTCTACGAGAAGATGTTAGATCTGCCGCTCGTACCCAAACAGCCTGTTGTGGTCTTAACGGTTAGACTTTGAATTTCGATCACGGAGCAGCAAACGAGTCGAATAGATTGAGATCCCGGTAACTCGATGGTAAAGCAACGGATGATACAATGCTTGCCCAGGATAAACAAGTGCACAGGATGGTGGCGACATAGTTGCAAACTAGGTACTGCCTTCACCTAATTTATAGTTGGGTCGCTCAGCGCGTGTGTGTATCAAGCATTCCCGTAAGCACCCTGATTTTCTGAAGTACAACACGTTGAATCATATATAAGGGCAAGTCAAAGAAGTTACGCGTGGGCTAAAACCCAAACGTAATCTTGAGTACGTTGGAAGCATACGAAATCGGTTTGAATGAGTCAACTCATTACAATGCAATGAAAACTCGATTTCAATGCGCATACGCATTTGTTTCTGAGTTCGTCCGCTTTCGACCGGACCAATTAAGGTTCTCAGAGCTACCTGAATGTAAGTAAGCTAATTACCCGTTTCGCTTTTCCCGTCAAGTCCTACGACACTGCCAATACTTAACCAGGCTGAATTTGATGCACCATCAAAACAGACAGCGTCAAACTAACTCTATTCATAAATCTGTAAAAATAATGCGTGTTCTAGAAGCGTATGCGATAGCTGCTCATTTTATCGGCCCAAGAAGTTGCTCTGATCTACGCCTTCCTTTGGGAACTCGACGCTTCATCATTTCAGGATTTAGTTAAGAGGGAACAAAGACAAAGAAAAGAGGAAAATTGATGGGCACGAGAACAGGGATAGCTCAGATGCACATGCTCATATAATCGCATTGGCGAATGATAGGGGGATTGCGCTGGCAGGTTATGTTGTTTCCGTTCTACAGTTCAGAGGCAACCAAGAATAGTAGATAGGCCGAGAGACCTACTAGAGACAGGTTAACATAGAGGAGTTGCCAAACGCGACCCTTCAATGTAAACAAAAGAAGGGTGTCCATCTACTAGACCAAAAGTTCGGGTAAAGAGAGAACTGAGACGAAACGGGTATTTCGCCACTTCACGGATGGGGTGGCTGCCCTCGTTGTTGAAGTCAACGACGAGCTAGAAGGAGACAGGAGAAACGGGCAACCAAGCAGCCAAACTAGCTGGCGAGCGAACCGTGCAGCAGCAATAGCAACAGTAGTGGTACTAGTGGTAGTAGTCTCGATTGATGCGTCTGCTTGAAGCTCGGGACAATGACGATGGTGGCGTTGGTGGTGGTAGCAGCAGAGACGACGTAAGCAGCACGCGTCAACGCTTTTTACGCCTCCACCGGTTCATGGAGGAGGAGAAGGAGAACGAAAAAGAGAAAGACGAAGACTTTCTCTCATCCCTTTCTCTTCTTTCTATTCCTCGCGTTGCCTCAGCTCGTCCTATGTATGTACGAACGTACATACGTCCCTTGTATGTATGTATGCCTCCTTTTTTCTTCCTTTCTCTTCGCCTCTTTCGCTGCAGCGTATATCCCTCTCCCCCAAATGCTGCGCTGTCTTCGCTTCTTCCTTTTTCTCGTCGTCTTCAAACATCGGCTTCTTTTTTCCGCCCCCCAACGCCCTCTGGCCAATGTCCAAAAACAAACGCCCGTTCGTTCATCCGCTTGGCACAACCGCTCGCCTCACCGACAGACAGAACGGGGTCCGTCCGACCGACCAATTTAGCAACCAGCGAATCCGAGCGAGTTCCCCTTTGATATGCCACCACCCCTTGCGCTATACTACACCCGCATCTCGAGCCACCATAGCCGCAACCACCATCCGCCACTATCAGCGCTCCGTTTTGGCTTTTATATGTGAAAAAGAGAGAAAAAAAGGAAGGGCGGAGGGAGGAGCAAACAGCTAGCGGAGGCCACACTTTTCCTTTTCATCTTCTTCTTTTTCTACGGCTAAGGCTAAGGCATCTAGCTTTCTAAGCGTCTGTGCGTTCCATCGTGCTTTGTGCGGCTGCCGCCGCCGCCCTGCTTATAGCTATTCCGGTTGTTTATAATGGAGGCAGTCTCGCCGCAGTCGCAGCAAGGAAAGGGCACAACAAACACTCCAGAACAACGACGCTGACGGTGCTAAAGGATATAACTGGTGAACAGCGTGGAATACAAAGAAGCCCATCGAGGGCGGGGTAGGGACCGGGGGTGCAACGTCATCATATTTGTTCATATTCAAGATGACAAGAGCAGTATCCAATGCCACATTGAATTATGTATTA
This sequence comes from Stratiolaelaps scimitus, assembly GCA_019614645.1. Taxonomy (NCBI): domain Eukaryota; kingdom Metazoa; phylum Arthropoda; class Arachnida; order Mesostigmata; family Laelapidae; genus Stratiolaelaps; species Stratiolaelaps scimitus. The sequence goes on from JABWDB010000038.1 coordinate 1,818,736, forward strand.
TGCGTTGATTATAAATAGATCTATCTTGGTGGATATAAAAAACGTAAATACTTAAAGTCATGGTGGAGAGAGAGAGAGAAAGAGAGAGGGAAAGGAACGTCTAACAGAATGTTACATCGTCGACATTATGACAGAGCATAATAAGAAATACTAATCCTTAGTATGATTAAAAAAACGTCGTTATGAGCACCACTATAGATGGCTTTGAAGTGACTTGCTTTTGACAACAAGCAACTGATCGGCGGATAGGGACTCACGTCTGATAGGCATCATAAAAGCATCTTATAGTTTCGACAACGAGAATGCCAAGAAACATACAAATGATACGACGTTGTGTTGACCATTGGATTTGCGAACAAAGTGCGACCACGGTACATTCAGCAACGGCTTACAAGAAAACGAAAACAGATGTTCCCACAAAACTCGACCTCAATTTCTCGAATGGCCGAACTCAGAACACAAAAGAAACGAGCTGCGCAAAACAGAGAAAATGTTACAGCCGCGATTTAGCTCTGATTCCTTCCCATCGTCGTCGGATCAAGTCTGACAGGCCCTCGAGCGCTAGGATTTCCATGACACTTGCCAATTTACTGGCTCACGCTAAGGAAAGAACGTTGAGCCGAGACGTCTACGCCTGATGCCGCTGCAGAGGGAGGCCAGTATATACATACAAATGTATAAATATATATATATATATATATATATATATATATATATAGTTACCGCGGAGGCAATAACCGTCAAATGTGCCCTGTTTATGTTGTAGAGCCAAATAGATCAGCTAGAATGTGGTTGGAAGGCAGACGCGACTTATTAGGGAAATCGAGATATGATTCTATTATAATGAGGCTTTACGAGGTACGGTCATGACTGCAAAGCTATTTTGCCATCTTCACGATTTGATTTGTTAGTATAAAGGTCAAATTGTAGACCAGCGATCTTTATTACTGCTTGTTGCACCCTGTTTATAAAAAAAAATTAGTGTCGAACATAGAATATTTATTACATCTCATGACTGAACCGTCGCTTTGTATCGCGCACCAATTTTCTATGCCATCCTTTACATTCGATTACCAATGTATGTATCGTAAAGTATCTTAATTATAGAATTCTCCCACGAAAAAACACATAGCCCTCAACATACTTACATACGACAAACTCTCAACATAATCAGCCTTCAAATGTCCTGCGAATTATCTTTACTAAAGATAGCATTCGTTACTCAATATTTCACAACATACTTGACTGTCATACAAACACACACACACACACACATACGCACGTATGTCAGGTGCTTGTTTTCTGCTCTAATTCGCTACTCACTACATAATCCTTTGTAGTCGACGTAAATGTCCTTTTTATGTTCACAAGCCTCCTTTCGAAGTTTGCATTCGTTTGTATAAGAGATCCCATCGGAACCACAGACTGGCTCGAACTCTTCTGAGCAACTCGGACATTCACACGCCGGGAAACCGTTTGAGCGGACAACGCAGGACGCTCCCAGTTGACAGGGATACTGATGGCAGGCCCCATTTTCATCTGAAATTACCAAAACGGAACGTCCGAAGCAATACAATTAGCATTTAATTATAATATTATATGCATTCACCATACAGCATTAGCTCTATCTCTCAGATGAACTCAAAGCCATCCTCTCATCTCTTTTTTAGTAAAAGGCATCGACGTTCTTTACTCGTCAAATTCTAAACGCGGAAGTTCCTAAGCAACTATTCAATTACAGGTAAATCGGATGAATTTACTTTACTTCCGAATAGTCCGTCACCAAAAGTATATATATATAGAGAGAGAGAGAGAGAGACGGGTATCACCGCATTTGCCCATCGAATCGTCGCAACAAAGTAGTTGTGCTCCGAGGCAGTATTTTCTAATTCCATTCCTTACGTCGAGACTAATCAACAAGAAATAAATTCAAGTCATTCTACTTTAAATAAGTAATATACACATAATTGTCTTAGTGGACAACACTTTCGTTTTTAACTTTCTTGAGCCTTGCCATGGAAATCGGAACATATGTGCTGTTGCTACCGCTGCTGCTCTCTCATGTGGTGGAACATAAACCAGACATAGCCGCCGGTCGAGTGAGTGGATGGATGGATGGGTTGTATACAGTCAGCCACAAGAGTTTCAGCGGCCAGCGTTGTCACGTCACCGTTTCGCTGTCTTTTTCTCGGATCGAGGCGTTTCATCTTCATAATCGAGTTTGCCGTCAGATCCTTGCTTGGGCAGTAGGGCCGGAGCGGCCTTACAGGACTGCGGCGTCTGCCATCCCCGCAACCTAAGCGTTACAAATGAAACCTGATGACACCCACAGGCTACTTTCCGAAACCGATTACAATCGTGTCACCTTGTAAAAAAGAGGACGCTATTTATTACAAACAGGTACTCTGGCAAACATGGTAAGATGGTACAATGGCCATAAGGACAAATCTTCCAAGAGGGAGACTATATATATATATATATATATATATGGAGTTTAGTGGGTAGGTCTGCCACTCCCTCAGGCAGGAATCCCATAATACTATGGCAAAATACCTTAGCTGTGAGGGCTGGTCTGAATGAGTATTCTCCGACATAAAAAAGGTTTTTGCACTTTGGTTTAGTTTAAATTTGTAATCAATCAGTAGATATACGAGTCGTTATAGTGTCATCCCAACTTAAGCCGCAGCTAGCGAAAAGCAGAGATGCGTGCCGGTTTCCAGATAAAACGCAGCTTGACTGCACGCAAGGTCTCAAAAGGGAGAGAGCTGATTCGATGCTACTGGGTTGAGATGGGTTGAGCATACCAGGGTCGCCGGCAGGGGACGTCACGACCTGGTGTCGTAAAAACTTAAAATAATGAAAAAAAAAGGGATGACAAGACTGCGCAAGAGGAACGAGGTGATGAGACGTCGATGAACTTGTACAGTACAATAATAGAACCGATCTGAATCGATTCCAGGGTCCCATGTTTTCAATCGCTAATGCTACGGTTTACCATTAATCTCGCCCTCTAGCCAATCTCTGACAGATTTATGGCAGCGTTGATTAATACAGGAAAAAAACACTGACGCAGAGGTACAGCTGGAATTGGCTGGCTACCTCCGTCGCTCCATTTTTAACCATATTGAACGTCTTGTATATTTAGGACCTTTTCCTGATGCAGGGTGATTGGCGAGTTGAGCTAACACAAATAATATCAGGCTCATAGGAACATGGAAACGGATACGCTTGAGGAACTACCGCTTGAACATCCGTTAACGAAGGGTAAAATTAATTTGTCTAAAAATGCCTTCGAATGCCTTTGATCTCTCGAGGGTTACGTCAGCAAAATTGCATTGTATTATATTTGTGACCTGCCCTCCAGTTGGAAAATATTCCCCACATAATGTTTTAAGTAATACGTTCATTTTCGTCACTAGCAATTTTATTTCGCTGAAAGCGAATAGTTCGGAGACCGAACCATGACCGAAGTCATCGTCTATTTTTTTTTATTTTGAAATCGGTCTGTTAAACTCAAAACCCTTAGATCGTCTATCAAATAATTCGCCTATGAAACGCTAACGGGATGTCTAGATGCTGATACCGCCGAGGCCCTTCGTCAAAACGTCGTTATTTCATACCATGTTCTGCTCTATGTGTACTTCAAAAGATGCGTTCGATTCATGTCGCCACCCGCTCTCACTCTGTCGTCTCGATTCGAATTCAGGCCCAGTGTGGTGACGTGACCAAGTGCGATGCCTCGTAAGAGGAACTTTGCACTGCAGTCGGGAACGAACTCACAAAGCCATACGTTCCCCTTCCCGTTTCAGTTCGCCCGAATAGATTTGAATTTTAATAGGTAGCAACTAATTGATTTACTATCTGGTGGACTACGTGCATTTGTGTGCATTTGTTTTGGATTACATACTGTTAGAAGCTCTTTAATAGGGTACAATTCTAAAACACTATTCCCCTTTAAATAATACACTCGCTAAATCTAACTTCTTGTCAGTGTTACTTGAGAAAGCAATTTGAAAGATAAATAATACTAGAGAAAAGAAATTGAAATATTTTTCTTGATGTCTGCTGTAAGCCTCCCAACAATAATATAAGGCGAAGACTCGTAGACTTCATAGAATCATAATAATGACGATGGTGACATGACATCTGCGCAATCGCTATGAACTTGGATATCCATTTGTCGATTCCGTCCTCAACGGAATGCAGGCAAGCAGGAGGCAGCGTCCTGTCAAATTTCTATCTGCTTCTTATATGGCAATGGTATGCTGTCACGGGTCCTGCAATGACTCCTGATGTGTTGCTTGCGGGGGTGGGGGCTGTCATCTCATCTCTCTGCACGAGCATTTTTCCACGGCCTTCATTCCTACGTTCAAAGGCAATGATATACTGCCCCTGAGTGTCTGGGCTGCGCCGACAGGCTCGAGAATTACACAGGGGGTTCCCAATGGACGTGAGACTGAGAAAGAACCCCAGAAACAGATGGACAACGTTCGTGAGCATTTCCATATGATATCCATTTGGAAATTCCTCCTGGAGAATTAGTATCGACAACACCAGCCTGAAGCACAGGGAAAACTGCCACCTTAGCTACTGCCAGAGACTAAGACCGGAGCACCCTAGAAAGTGTTATACCTTCTTCCTCATACAACTCTAGATCGAGAATCTAGATATTGAATTAATAATACAATACATGCTATTGGGAACTACAGTTTGAAGAAGATCGAAATACTGTAACGTACAACGGATATTTCGTTACATATTGCAATATTTGTCTATGCTGGTAATATTCTAATAATAATGCGAATGATGTCTTAGAAAAGTTCCCTCGATTAAAGCGTACAACTGTCATTCGCAATACGAAATTTACTTGTCCTTGTGCTGGCGATGATAATACTGTAGCCTCCGAATCAAAATATTCACAAATTTTAACAAAAACGACTAATTACACTAAAGATGTATGACGCGTTAAAGAGACACACCGAGATTCGTGAGTGAGTCGTCTGAGCTCATGATAGATTTTCGCGATACTGTGAGCGATCTTGTGAGCATCCCTGAGTCTCCTGCCTCTCAGCCGGGAGATGGATCACACATACTCAACGTGATGCAACTTCGCAGAAGCTCCGTAGTAACCCTCCCCAACCCTCCCCCCCCCAAGCCTCGTTCCCTGTCTTTCACAGCCTGTTCGTAACACCGGCACAGGCCCGTCATCGATCATGAGACTTCCCACCCTACCTTCACTAAGGTTTCTGTGGTCGAGTGTTTCTCGCCATTTGTGATTCAATCCTGTGTGCTGAAGCGCGTGAACCCTTTGCATAAGTCTCAGACGAGGCCAACGAACGCAGATCGAAGGAAACGCAGCACAAATAGAGACGCGTGTAGTGTGCGAAAACGAACACTTGCATTAAAAAAGACAACCACCAGTATAATGCACAGATAGACGATCTTATGAGGGTTCTACAAAAGAGAGATAAATTTGATATAATATAGTGGTGCATATTATGTCGGGGTACATTTTCACATTAGTGTCTAAGATAAAATAACAGCCCTAAGAAGCGAGCTTCCCAAATGAACGGGTAAGGCTAAACACACCTGAAAAATCTAAACCTCGATTTAGTAGTAATCAATTACAAAATGCCGACTAAAAAAATATATTCCACGTTATTGTTTGATTTGAATTTTTCTGAATCACATAATGAATCAATTATCGAAACACAAGAGAGACCACAAAAATATGTGCGTGCATATGCACATTCGGTGACTTCTTTTCCTGCAGAATAAAAATCGCTCAGTCACGCAACCCCGTTGAAAAGGCACTACGTGCCGGCAAGGGACCGCCGAGCGGAAGTATTTAACTATCCAGCAACTTCGAGGAGGGCAACATGAAGTGCGCTCGTTATATGCGGCAGATTCTTATTGGAACATTTGAATCGTAACGTAAAGAGTAAAATTATATTTTTCGTCATTATCTTTTTATGTTATTTATCGCCATAGGTTGATAAGAGATCCAACTTTGACTAGCTGAGGTTTGTCAAAAGAAAATAAACACGTCGCTGTTTTTAGTTACCATGTAACTGCTCTATTTCGAAGAGCCAAGGAAATTGTTGATTGAATGAATGAATTCTTGATTCCTATAACCCGATTATATCGTTTTCGATTACTATAATAGTTAGTTTCACTAAATTGTCCACGGCTAAGTTTCCTTCAGTTTCAAAATACGTCGAAAATGATCGATAACATCCACGTAAAGGTAATAGCCAAATAGGTGTTAGACAAAGCTGTAAGTAAGGGAGGGGCCAGAACAGTACGTAACTAACGAGTAGGAATTTACAAAATAGTTGATAATATATAATATTTTATAGAGAAAGGAAGAGATTTAAGCTACCAAACTATTTCAAGTATGAAATCTGTAGTGTAAGAAATGTATCCTGCGGGATCAAAGGATCCCGCAGGCTCCTAATAGGTATTGCCAGACGGGAGGACAATGAACTAGGGGACCAGGTGAGATAAAGTCATTATCATGTACAACTGTAGTGGTAACTGCACATGTGTAGGATGTTATTATAATAGGTTGAGGCATAAGTTCCCGCCGTTTGTTTGAGCTTGCTGCCCTTTTCATCAAGGGCCTCTCCACTGATTTTTAACCCGACTAGTTTCGAAGCTTTCAGGAGTTCGATTTTCGCTGTGAACTGGATTTCAACTCGAAATCAGGCTCGAAAAGTGGAGATTCCAGGCAAGAAACAAGTGCATATCGGACACCTGTTTGTCTTTGGCTTTCGCCGTGGTCTAACCGCCTCCGCTACAGCAAGGGCGACCTCTACATAGCCCAATCGCATAGTTTAAACGAGGCTATTCAGGTGAAGAAACCCGACAGACTAGACCAAGTCATCCTCCTCCTCAACAACGCAAGGCCTCACACCGCGAGAAACACTAAAACGGCACTTGAAGCGTTCGGATGGGAAGTTTTTGCGCACCCACCATATTCGCCAGACCTTGCTCCAACAGATTACCACCTGTTTCGTTCACTGGCGAATTTTTGAGTGACCGGCATTTCGACGATTCAGAGGACCTTGAACGGGGGTTGGTTGCCTTTTTCAAGGTCGCCTTGTCTTTGAAAGGTGGGAGGAGGTCGGGAACAACCACGGGGAGTACATAATAAATATGTGAATTGGTTTAACTCAATCTGAGTGCGTCATGTTTCCATGGTTCATGAAACGGCGGGAACTTATGCCTCAACCTAATACTTTGGCTGGGACCACCATCTATCTATCTACCTAGTTATCTGCATATGCTATCAGCATTCGGTAGGCCGGCCTTTCCTTCATACACTCCCTACGGATAATAATTTGACTCGCCAAAAAGAACATTTTTGCGAAATGACAGAAAGTTGTCAGCACAAATACCCTATCTCTTCTTTACATAAGAAAAAGCGAAAACCAAAAATGATTACAATACAACATTATTTTCACAATTCTAGTCGTGCTATATTGTAGAGAGCGACGAACGTCGGCGCGGTGGCTTGGACGGCTAAGTATTTGGCTCTCGGAAGCCAGAGGCTGCGGGTTCAAGCCCCGCTGCGTGGTGACATATGAGAGAGCTTAAGCATTGTGAAGTTGCAGCTCCTTTGATAAACCAATAATGCTTTAACTTTACCCATTGATCTCAGATCAGTGTTACATTTATTATATTAAGAAAATATCCAGGAAACCAAAGACCAGTGCTCAGAGCAGAGCGCGCCTTGAAAATCGATTCCCATGGAAGACAACGACAAAAGCAGCGATAATTTTTAACCTTTCAGGTCAGTTGCATGCCGTGTAGTTAGCGAGGAGATAGTCTGTCAAATAAAGGTTAAGAGCTGAGGCCTGTCAGATAGGGGAACAGCTGAGGGTCAGCTCGAAAACAAAAAAAAAAAAAAAGTCTGTCAAATACATTACCAAACGGAGGCTGCAACTATTTTCGCGTAGTTATAGCCTTTGATGATATGCATTTTAACTTGCTGCGTATACCTACACCAAATACAGGCATACTGCATGTCTGCTGGAAGGAAACGATACTCGAAGAGGAGCTGCCATAAACTCGCTGTGAAAGAAGGTAAAACTGCTCATACAATGATAGCCTTTATTAGTATTGTGCAATTTCTTGTTTCGAGTTCGTAAAAGAAAGATGGTTTGAAAATTCAACAATAGAAGTTTTGAAGCCTAGACAAGGGTGAGAACTAAAACAAGATTTACGATGCCACAATGGATGCCCGCTATAGATTTGACTAGAGAAAACAACTTCCAATTCTACGAGTAGGGATCGCATTGATTCTTTGTGGAGTAAATGATCTGAAACTGGTTGTGTTCCAAAGCAGTATAGAGTTCTTCTTCGTGCAATCGAAACAAATGACTGGGAAATAGGTCGAAAAAGTATCCCGACAATTCGTGTACCGATGAAAGCTGCGTCACCAGCAGCTAACGGAAACCATCTCTATATGCCTATGTCTTCCATACTATGTCCATTAGTATAATAAATAATTTGCTTTCAAAAGCAAATCGATCTCAAAGTAATTTTCAAGTCATTCCGGAAGGCAATCAGCATCGGCCCCGCCTTCACCTCAGTGCAAGCTTAAGCTTAATAATACAGACAAAATAGATATATAATACTAACCACACGTCCCACTATACGCGACTTGTACATCGGTGTTCTGCAGGCATGCTGTCCGGTGTAGTTCACACAGTGAATCATATGTTGTACCATCGGTTCCGCACACCGGCCGAACCACCTGTCAAGCAAAACCGTGATGGAAGTCAAACCTGAATGAAACCTACAGAATCATTCTACTAATTCTAATCTTTCTAAATATTTTTAACTGTGCTAATAATCCTTAATCCTGCATAGTAAACTGAATGGTGATACACATCTTCAGGCAAAAGGTAAGGTCAAGTTCCACGATTTAAAAAAAAAAACTGGATCAGAAAGATAAGCAGAGAGAGAGAGAAAGAGATATTTGTGTGTGTGTGCGTGTGTTAGTTCACAGTTTACCTGTTCACATGGTGGAGGACAGCTACAGACGGCGGTTCCCTGCCTGTCGATTTCACACTCCTGGGCTGGACCGCAATTTACCGCACGACAGGGATTTAGTACTGTAAAAGCAAGATATACACATTTATTATATTTCCTGTGTCCATGGCTATAGCTGGTATTTAAATTGTACCAAGGATCCACGAGTCAGACTAGAATAGTTAAAATCTGAATTGAATAAATGGGGGGAAATTGCAGCCATATGATGAATGACACGAACATTTTAGCGTCATTGGGAAACCGAAAAACGAGCCAAAATTCACATTTGTGTATACCATAGTTATAGCAAACTATGTTTAAACTCGGCATTCGAGAGCCTACACGGCGTCGTAATTTAAGTGAGTTACTTGGGAAGACTGACAAAATAGAACTTGAGTTGCGGAGGGCTGTATATGAGAACAGTGGCACTTAAAATTCTTGGTAAAAGTTGCTTGATTTTAGAAAATGTTTCGGTTCAATTCGTTTCACAATTTTGCAGAGAACATCCAAAAAATGGGCAATTTCTGCAATCCTAGTAAGGCTTTATAATAGCTAGCTTTCGAATATTTCGCACTATCCGACTAGAAGTTGTAGTCTATTTTATTCAATACTAGGTCGAGTAGCTCAAGCATATTATTCTCGGTTTTGCCTTTTGAGGGATAATAATTAGCGCTCACAAAAACAATATTTTGTTAGGAACCGGTCATCGGGGATCTAGCTGTCGGTTCTATGATTGTCAGGTTTGACGTAGCATTTAGTAGAAACCTCAGAAGAGACAGAACATGAGATGTGGCAGTTTCCAAGATCATAGCCTGTGTGTCTACCCAGCAGGGCTCGGAACATGTTGCAGCATTAACGTGTAGTAGAATAACCCTCCATTTTCTATTAGGTACCCAAATAATCTAATTGAATTTAAAGTTGAAATTGAAGATAATGCGATAGTTGTAGGGAAGGTTCCAAAATGAATAAAAACATTATAGATAACAGTACTTTGACGGAATACAACTCCTGACACTAATCACAATTTAAACTGTTTTGTTCTTTTGCAGCTCGAACATGAACCCTTATATCATCCGCCAGAATGATGAAGCATAATTGTATTCCTGTGGCAAACATATACTGCTCTTTAAAGAGGTTTATTTATGCGAGGTATACACCTTTCTTCTTGTTAAATTACCTTCCATAGACGAAGGGTCCTTTGCATAAAGACCTACTTTCCCGAAATATAATTTGATAGCCGAAATGTTGTTATAGTACCAATCAAGATCACCGACAAAACAAAAAAAGAATAGTCATACACTCTCCACACAGATACAGGTTTCAAAACAACTCGCACCAAAAACGGAGTTTTTACGTGTTGCTCAGTCAGGTTGTAACACACCGAGATTTTATAGTCTCCCAAAGATACACAAGACAGACTGCCCTAGCAGTTTCACAATGTATGACGCCAACGTACGACAATCTCTTAATGGAATTAGCATCCATTCTGACGAACGAAAATTGTACGACATATCTCCCAAACGTGTTGCGAACTTGGTTTTACTCCAACAAGAACTTTTGAGGTTAAGCATCAGCGATGATGATATAATAATTAGGTTAGAAGTCTTCTTATCCAGCAATAAACCTTCGACTAGCTCGGTCTGCAACCAGAGACGCAATTCACAATCTAGCAGAAAATTTTAATCTGGGCCTTCACTTGGTCTATTGATGGTATAATTGAAAGCACAGACGCACAGGTCTTACAAACTCGGTCATCCAGTTGAGCTCACAATATATCACCAAACAGAACACTGAAGGTGTGGTGACATATTTGTGATTTCTCCAAAGAATGAAATAAATAATATACTTAAATATGTCAATCCAGTTAATAAAATATTCAGCTCACTTTAGATAAGTAAATGTGCAACAGTGCAACATTGGGTCTATCTGGCATATGGCTTCTAAGCTCTCTTCGAATGAACCCCGTGTAAAATCAGAGGTCCATTACATAAAGACCAAACACATGGATCGTGGTTATCCTCATAGCTTTGTGAATAAAGATACTCAAAAAAAGTATACGAAAGCTACAACACTCCTAATTATCGAAGGCACAGTTCCCAAGGAATCTTCTGCAAAAAATTATTATCTTGCCACACATGTCTCGGTTAAAACATGGATATATAAGTAATTCACTAAATTAAATTCAGGGTAGGAATGCATTTCAGTTACTGTCGTTTCCCAGTTCGTGTGGCCCGTAATTGTTTTCTCCTTTGCAAATTTCGTTCTATCGCCCAATATCGTCTACCCAATATCTATAATAGATATCTCACAATGCTTTACTTGTTCGTAGATCCACGAGCTTTGCGTTGTGGTACTATATTCTGAAGAGGCGGACCTTAAACATGGCTAGTTGGACAATATCATAGCATTGATTCTACCGTAGGCAACATCTGCTTAATATAATGCTACTGACGATCAGTAGCATTTATTCTTTTACCCAATGAGTATTTTTAGCCCATGACGTTTTTTTTTTATCAAGTATGCGTGTTTGCTATATGATTAATTAACTATTTAGTTGCAAAGTGACTTTTCCTTTTCGTTTGATTGATCGTTATCATGGCTATTATTATTATGACTTGTTTTTCAACTGTATTTTTTAAAATTTACAGGTTGTTATGGTCCTTATATTCTACAAAGTAAAAAAAACCTTTCATAACATTAAAAGCATCGAATTGACAACGTAAAACAGATTCTAGAGCAGATGCACGATAATAATAATAATAGAGGTCGGCGGCTTAATCCTGCTCGTCCGACCGCGGGCTATCTTCTGCGCCGTCCCATAAACGGACTCCGCCTTTTCGAGCTGCCTATTCTACCTGCGTTTGGCCGGGTGTTAGTACCCCAGTAAGTTCTACTGCCCACATCGAGAGGTATAACAGAGCACGGCGACGCCTCAGCACAGCGAGGGAGGGTTTATATTATACCGCAGGGAATAATGCCCCCTACGTTACGACAGAGGCCCAGCGTCGGCCGCTGCCTTGTGGTCTCCGGGGACCTCGTTGCCGCGCGACGACCGACAACGCTGCCCTGGTAAAAGTGGTTGAGGATTAGTACCAGCCGGAGTAGAATATTCGAAAAATCCTTTCTCATACCGCACTATCCTCTCTCAACGATAGAGCTGCTGCCTCGCCACGCTGCGCTATCCTGTCCCGTGCTGCTCCGGGAGAAAAATCTCACTACTCTGTTCTTGGCCTCGCATCGCGAAACAGAAAACGGCCTGCAGAAATCCTCGCACTCAGAGTTCTTTCAGTTTGTCATTGTTTCGATACGATTTACTGCAAGAGAATTTACTATGGTATATTTCGTATACAGACTCAACTCTGCATGAGTGTCATCTATCATTAGAATGGTGACACGTGTCATATACTCGTAACAGAATACTACTATATCAAAATGATTGATGATGAAAAACGGTACCTTGATTTTGAAGAATTAGATCACACGTTGAAATAAAATTATTCCCCCATTGATAAGGTCATTTACGGATGGAGTAGACTATATTCGTATTTCGTAGTATTCACATATATAATATTTGATGTGACCACTATTTAACTTCCATTGTGACGTCGTTACAGATAAACGTTTCTCATCTGCAAGATAAGACAGAACGTACTGTGATAGCTTGGAGTACAGAGCAGCCAATACCGTCGAGATATGAGTAATTCCCCTCATATAGAATAACATGGTGTATGTTTCTTTAATACAAACTGAGCTCCATAAAAAGAGAACCTGCATAGAGATATTTGGAGGATATCGAACACTGCTTGCATTCATGCGAGTTTCTGACGTCTATGAATCCACAAAGCTCCAATCTGGGCACACAAACATCGCATTTAATATACTGATTTGTAAACAGATAGTAATCATTGAACAATTGTGAGTATCATGCTGTATATTTGATACAGCTTTGTCACCGAAAATTGTGCGGCCCAAGTACGACCCGCCCAATAGTTCATAGCACGTAGCCCTCATTACTCATTACATATATATATATATAGAACTATTGGGCGGGTCGTACTTGGGTCGCAAAATTTTCGATGGCAAAGCTGTATCAAATATACAACACGATACTCACAATTGTTCAATGATTACTATCTGTTTACAAATCAGTATATTAAATCTAGTTCGGTAGCGCATTGCTTGTTGAAGTCTACTTTAGCCGTTTTCTGAGTCCATTGAAAACCGATTTCAATGCATACGTTAGTGATCAACACACACCATTCTCGCCTCTGAATTCAGTCAATACCGATACAGAAGTCCAGTTTATAGTTTGATATTCATTATACTTGACACATACTTGTATCTGAAATCTAACAATATCTTCATTAAAGTGAGTTTACCTCACTGCTCATTGTTGATTTACATTCACTTCGTTTATGGTTTATATACAACAACATCAACAACTGGTTTTGGTGGCTTGTTTCAAAATCGATACCGCCCTGAACGGAGGTGACACTGCCTTCAAGCTTTGGCTCAGCGAAACGAGAAGTCGTATAATACCAAAGAATGGAACGAGGGTGATCAGTCACCAGAAAATAACCAACACAAGTCAAATGTGCACGGAAAAGTTCCTAATATTTTCTATCTTTGTGAATCGAAATGGCCACATTTTCGCTCTGTAAGATTCCTCCGTAGGACTCCATGTGCCTAGCTCTAGAAAATCTTGACGCCCGTATTGAAGAAGAGATAAATCACTACATCACATTTTTTACTACTCTGGATAGTTTATTGTATAACTATTTCTGTTTCATTTGTGCAGACATATAATAAGGTTTGAGCTTTGAAAATTCGATATATTGCTTTAAAATAGAGGCGTACTTGAACTGAATTAAAAATAATACTAAATACAAAATTTAAAACATAATTAATATTCTTTTCTGCTTTTTGCTTAATTCGTCAACATATTTTTTCGTTTGCGCTAAGAGCTCACATGAGCACCAGATTATCTTAGGTGTGTTCTAAAGGACGGGCATCTCTTTGCCGCTCGGCGTCTTCTCAAAAAGAGTAACACAGTCACGCCTCCTAAATAAACTCTTGACAAAAATAACTCCACCTGTACAGGCCGTTCACATGCTCAGGGACATACTTCCTCTATGATATATAACAGTATTTCAGAAGCGACAATTAGAGAAGAAATTTGAAAAAAAAGTAATCGTGCCATCCCAGTAGCGCGTTAGCGTTGGCTCAGTGCATAAGAGGCAACGTCCCCACGCCGCATCGAGCAGTCGTTACCCAATCCATCGCTGATGTCGAACCTTAGAGGTCTGACGGCTGGAAACAGACACAGCTGGCAAGGCCATTAGGCTATACTAGCCCCCCGTCCCCCGATGTATATGATGTGCCTCGCGTCGTGCACTCACTCACACACATTGGCGAGACTCTCTTAGCGCCTTGCAGAATTATATATATATATATATATATATATAGCACAAGAGAGCGCCCTCACTTGGTGCAGCCTGCCGTCACCAATCCACCTCTGACGAGTGCGGCGATGCAATGGCGGCGGATCGGTGGTTCCGGATGAGCCGATGGCTTTTATGAGATCCATTCATCGTATGTCGCCAACCGATCGATGGACGATTGTCTGTGACGTCTCGTGGTGACAGCCGCACTCGAATTCGGGTTCAGCTATTCGAGTCGAGTTATGCTCAGCATGTTTTTGGATATAGTCCGTGCTTTCAGCATCCCTAACTCATCGATGCTCGATAATATTTGAATAACTAATCACCCACTACGCTTGATAATCCAATAATTATAATAGTATTAGCTTTGATATACAAAAATAGTAAGAATGGTATTATATAAGAAATAAAAACGTATTTCAGGGCAGAAACAAGGAATGGTAACTCACGTGTATATTCCTATTTGTATCTGTGATGCTCCATCCACTTTTTTCCAACTACCTAATGACTACTAAATTATAAGTGCGCAGTTTTCACAACGCTCGTAGCAGAAACGTGACTTATCTGAGCCGGCAAAAAGTCTGCTTCCGCCTACATCATAACGTAAATTAATTGCTCTAATGAAGATGGAAGACGAAATGAATTACGTACAACCACTTCGTTGCTGAATTACCTCAGTTAGTTTCCAACGAATCTATAGGATACCGATTTTACTTGCAATTCGGCTAATGTGTCTCTACAAACAGGCCATCCTCATCTCCAATGTATTCCACAAATCAACTAAAACGAATATATTTGGAAGATCATTCGATGATGACGAACACAAAAGAAATATTGTGAATTTTTTTGTATCCTGTTTAATCGATTCCTACAAACAGGATGTATCTTCCCTGAATCATTAATTTAGTTAAGCAAGCTCAGAGACGGTCCTATGCGCAAAGTAGCGCATAATTCGGCGTGCCATAGTCTCAAAAAAGGCTTTCTCGAGCATTCTTCACGTATGATTCAATTACAGCTACGATCTATCGTCTCCCGTCGAGCAAACGCAAATCGGGCGGAAAATCTTCTAGAAAATCTGTGGTGTCGGACAAAGTAACAAACGCTCGTACGTACAAACGGCCGAAGCAAATTCTATCGATGTGTATAGATGGCGAAAGAGGTAGACGGATATCAGGAAAGGAACAACTGGAACGCTTGATAGTCTCTAATGAAATTGCTCGTGAACATTACGGGAACAAGCCAATTCCCGTTGTCGATTAGATGCGATCCCATCGAATCGGGAAAAGAGTGTTGGCTGTTGTTAGTGTGGGAAGATGGCTACGAAAGCTGCCTTGTAGGTGAAATCATCATCATTCGGGGAACGAGGGCGTGGCTGGGCTGACGGAAGATGTGGAAGACTGAACAGCCTTCACGGAGAAGAATCGATTTCAGATTAGAGAATCTATCGTCGTCTCTCAAGACCGCCGTCTCGACTGCCCGTCAGCTGTCAGCCGCTGGTCGATCCAGTGATGCTTGCTTGCTTATCTCTATGTGTTTATCTGTCTGGTTCGGGTAACGAATCATCCAAAGACTGACTGCGCTGGTCTTTATCAGTTACGTGTTGGAATGATGACAAAATTTCACTGCAGAATAATTGAAAATTGCCGCCTCCAAAGATTCGCGGGAGCATACATCAGCTCGTCTGGCGACCCACAGCAGACAAACTGTTTAGATTAGGTACAGGATAACATAATGTAACTTGTAAAAATGCAACAAATAAAGAGATAACGGGGGCGAAAGTTCGACTCTTTTTCATGTTTTCACTTTTTTCCTTATTTTCTTTTGTTGAGGGAAGGAAGAGAATGTTAGTTTTTGAATTCCCGGGGGATGGAGAGAAGTGCGCGGTCAAAGGGTCGTTGTCTGCTACTTCCGTTTCCCTCGCACACACACATATATATATATATATATATATATATATATATATATATATATATATATGAGGATTACTTCTTTTAAGGGAGGCTGTTCTACAGCTGAGTCGGTCCTGATTGAAGCTGCCAGTAGTCGAGAAAAACGACTCGCCTGCGTCCTGAGCGCATATGGTTCATACTCTCTCAATTGCTACAACAGACCCTCACGGTTGAGTCGTAGCAGTGCTCTATTGTAAGGATAAAAAGGTCATGCGTGAGATACAGCTATGTCTGGTGAAAAGAACGAACAACGCAAGTAAATGTCATCCTTATTCATAGGATTGCCAAGCACTGTATTAGTTGCCATTTTGAGGACGTGACTTCTCCGTGTGAGTCTACTGCAGTTTACCATAACGCAGCATGTAGTTAAATGCATGGGTATTCACTATAATACCAAAGACGAAAGAGGATTATCTATAACAGATCTATATATATATATTATATATATTTGACTCTATGACCGCCAACACCGAGTCCATACGTCAGAGAATATTCAGATCGCGCCATTACGTCTACATTAGTAGGTAGGATATTCAGCGACAAATGTGTTTTTCGGTTCCGTAATAAACATCGTAATATTCAATGGAATTAAAACAATATTCTTCGCTAGTTGGCTTCACTTTGTCGCGACCGGAAACAAACACTGTGACCGTAATAGGGTGCAGCTGACCTATAGTCGTCATCGCATCTCCTTTTCTCTTTCGCAGACATCAAAGTGCTTCATATAATGGAAAACTATTTTAGATAGCATTTACAAACACTAAACAGTAAGTTTAGCTCACCTGCTTATATTTGAATAACGTCCTTGGTCGGCCCATAATGAACCATTACATTCGAACTAATCTTACAAATAATTCTCCACTTTTCATAGAAGTGCCGCCAAAAGTTAGTGTCGTCAGAAATGATTGTGTGATTTCAAAGTTCGGAGTGCGTCTTGCTCCGAAGCGGCAAAGGAAGTCAACTATTTAGGAGATCGATTACAATACAGGATCTGCCTTTTACCTGCATCTCAAATCTTGTGTCGCAGGCCTTGTGTTGTTCGAACACGGTCATAGCGGGTTTTAGCAACAACAAGATAGGCAAGATGTCAACTGTCATCTTGATTACCGTACATTGTGAGAATTCATTGGTACCAATTAGTTTGGTTTTAGTTCTTACAATTATGACATTGTCGCGCATAAACATATCGTAGATGTTGTTCGAATAGTGTATATATATATATATATATATATATATATATATATATATATAGATAAGAGTGATCAGGGCTCACCTGAATCGCATTCTTTTTGGTATAGCACTCGTATGGTTCTTCGCGTCGTGCATGCCTCGATTCTCAACGCACACTCGTTCGAGTAAGTCTTCCCATCAGATCCGCACACCGGTCTGACCTCGCGGGGACATTGCGAACTGCACTGGCAAACAGCATTGCGCTGTTGGTCTAGCTGGCATACCTGATGCTCTGGACATTTCACCGATTGACACGGATCTGTAACAAGCCAAGTAAAATATGTCAAGTCATGATGTGATTGATGGATTAATTAGTAAAATTGATATAAGAACTGTTATTGTTCACATCAACCACACAGAGATGCTAAGTGCATGTCTTCTCGGATTTGCTATAGTATAACATACTGGAAGTGATATATTCAGCAAGCACCACATGCGAAGTATGGATGGGAGAAGTTGGTGATGACGAATGGTGCGCATTAATAAGAGTATATTGACTTTCGGAAAACATTATTTATTCTCGTCTGTCAAGAATGAACATTTGTGAGGTTGGACATATTGGTAGAGTGTTTATGTTTGTGCTCCCAAATTGTGTACGACATCTCGAAAGGTACTCTTCACCATATCATATCAATTCAGTCTTCTTCTAAATCACACAGGCAGCGAACCATAAGGTACAACACTCTCAGTGTCCATGCGTTTGAAGAAAATTTCCTCCTCTCAAAAAAAAGTTTACGTCTCAGAGGTAGACTCCTAGCAGAGGATGGTGGTTTTAGCAGGTAGATGCGTTTTGTCATCCACGTCAACTTCTCTGCACTAAATCGGCCCACTTTCGATGGAGATTGTAATGTCTCTTTGGTGGTGTCAGTGAGTCTGACGAAAGTTTCCCTTTCTACAAAAAATAGGTCTACATCACAAGATAAAGAAATCAAATAAATTATCTTCATCTATCTTCGCGACAACCCATAGGTTTAAGAACATCGGCGAAGTGTTGAATGATACCGTAGAGCGATACATCAGATTTGGAGCAAGGTTTCTGTCCCTTGTGAATTGTCAATTGATTGAGCCATCCAAACCGCTCCCTAGAGTTCGTTATCTCGAAATGTCTGCCATTGGGATAGAGAACACCATAGAAAACTAACCGTGGCTGCCGATAGACCGCGGTACCTCTGAAATATTTTTAACCCCTTGTTTTACGGTCGATTGAACTGAGTTTCATGAGCAAATAGGTTGTCGAAAAAAAGACAAAGAAAATAACTGAGAAGTACTGATTAGTATTCACTCTATTCATGTAGAAATTGAATTTATTAGATATTGAGCCACACAGAGATATTGATAACTAGATATCGAGTAGGATATCAAGCGTAACTTCGTGGTGAGGTGCCACTAAGAGCTTAAATTCTGTGAAAAAATTGAACTCGGTACCCAACAGTCCATCTAGACGGTTTCATATTATAGAAATATATTATAATATTTCTCTCAAGGGTAGTCAATAGAACCAATAAAGCAAGAAACTATTCTGACGTGAACATACAGTTATTGTTGATATTTCCGTTATTGACATTATTGTATACTCGCATACAACAGGAATGGCCTCGAGCTGTATTGCACATAACACAGAGAAGACTGCCTGCCGAAGGCTGCCCTCTTAGATCGTAGGCTATATTTATTTAGGCCACGATGGAACCAACAGCATCAACATCGGCGTCGCCGTCGCCGTCGTATCAGGTAATGAAGCTTGTAGGAGTTAGAGCGGAGCCACGAAAGACCTTGTACTCACTTCAGCAAGAGCCGCCCAGATCGGATGGGCGCGTTTCGTTTTTTATATGTGTACCTCGTAGCTTATGGATATGATAGGGTATAGTCAATATCAGGCAGCGACGGCTCTTGCTGCAGCGATGACGATATCGACGCCTCTGCGTGGCGATGATATAATCATAAAACGAACGGAAGCAGCTTCAATGCTTACAATACTGCTATGTCGCATAGATATCATACACACACGGGCTGTCCGACCAATGTTCTATAATATATTCGATGCTCCTCCAATCGAGCATCATCACTCCAATCGTTGCCTACATGAGTCACCAGCATGAGCTGGTGACCCCCATAGCACTTTTAGTTGAGTGATAGTGAAATTTCATATTTGATCCTTTTACACAGTCACCCGCCCAGGTTACGCTGGTAGCCGGGTCACATAGGTGACAGTATCTATGATGTTATTATATATAATAGATGTGGAGTGGCAAATGCAGAACTCATATTTGACACTACCGTCACAGCCGAGACTTAGTATAAGCAGAAATACTAGTGCAAGTCCCCCTGGAAATATAATAATGCAATGGGCGAAATATTGCTGCAAAGTAAAATAGTTCCTGACACCTTCTTCTTGTGCTTCTGCAAGAAATGTACAAGACAAATACGAATATAATAGTATACTTGAATGTTTCATCCACATAGAATACTATATCTCTGAAATGACATATTTTGTGTGCTGGAATACAGGAATAGTAGGGTACAGTTGGTGTAGTTTTTCATTTTGAAGACTGCCGTTTACTTTTGCATCTGTCTCGAGATGCACAAACTAAAATACGAGATCTGTAGTACAATTGTTGTTCTACTTGTTTTGATATATTCTCTATGTAGTTTGCGGAAAATGTCATGTTACGCTATATTGGTAGGCATCCTTAGTGCACCATACGACGATGACGGCATTTGGCTGGGATTGTTGAGCCCCATAAAGAAATAGTTATCTTTCATGCTAATTATCCTTATATATATTTTACTCTAGACATTAACATTTGAGGCCTTATGTGAACCTGGTACTCCAATAGCTAACCTGCTGGAAGAAGTTCGTCAACGGCTGTTCGTCAAATACAGGGGAGCGGGCCCATTTTTAGCGCAATGACCATCATTAGATGTGCAAAAGGGAAATGAAATTGTAGAATACTGTACTATTATGACCCCTTGCATTAGAGAAAGGACTAGAACCTGTATAGTGTGGCCTTGCTTTTAAACACGCCCATACAAGACAATTATAACTTTTAATATATTATAATAAATATATTCTCTAGTATGGAGGGAAGACAAAGTCATTGGCTGCGTACAGGGATTTATAACAGAAAAGTTGCAACTACAAAAATGTTCTCATATGTAATAATGTAAAGGAGTGTAATGGCCAAGGAGCAACACAAGTGGGGACTACTTCTAATTAGAAACTGCCCTAATTCTTAGGCAGAGAACGCAAGCGCGTCTCCACAAATATTCCCGTACTATATACATATATATATATATATATATATATATATATAGCCCTCTAAGAAAATTCAATCAGCAGTAATCAAATAGCAAACAATTTTGAAAATTTTTGTGAGCAGAAATGGCGTAGTTTTGGACTGAGGCCTCAAAATAGATATCTATAATTAATTACCAATAGGCGCAAATGGTCCATGTCCACATCGCCAATATTGTGTAAAATTTCTATCTATCGCAGATCAAAGAATTGCGATCATAACCATAGAGATAAATTGCTATATTCAGACGGCCAGTCATGAAAATGCACACCTCTCGTAACCATTGTTATTATATATATATATATACGGCGGTTAACAGTAGTTAGGGGAGGATGAGACACTAAACTTTAAGAGAACATACGACCGAGGTATTTGAATTGATATGGTTCTCTCTTCTCACATCGCAATTTCTCTTGACTGGACTGTTTCCCTCTTCTGAGTCGCGAAACTCGTGCAAGTAGTAATCAAAGCTAGCTCCTCGCGAATAACCTGACAAATTCAAGGAAACCTGGCGAATGTTATTTCCGTGGTGAGAAACTGTTACAGCGACCGTGTTTCTCGATTGCCCACTCCCGTTTAGCAAGAACGGAGAGAGAGAGAGAGAGACGGATGGATGGATGTCTATGTAAGTCTGTCATGTCGATCCTATTAGCTGATAGACCAAGCCTGAGCGTTGCCCGACTTCGCTGCTATTGTGGCAAGTGGCACCAAGTAAAGCTGTTCGCACGACTGTTTATTGCATTAAATTGAACTGTATCTGTACACACCGACACATGTATGTGGTGTCTTAGCTTTTGGTTCTTTGGGTTTCGTTTCCACTCAAAGGAAGACACCTCGTTCTCTCGTCCTCGTTCTTGTCCGACAGTGATGGTGGCAGCGGTGGTAGCTTTTCCAGCAATTGCACTCAACGGTACTGCTAAAGAGTTGATCGTCTTCGCTAATGAAGGCAGCAGCAGCACATTATTAGTACGAGTAGCCTGGTCCGGTAGCCACGTTTGTATTGTAATTAATTGTAATTGTGGAAGCACGCGGTGACCGAATTCAAAGGGACGACAAGATTCACGCGAACATCGTTGTGCTTCTGTTACATTAGAACCAACCGATCTCGTCGAAGCGGAACTTGTGCGACGACGGTTACAACGATATCACTGCTTACTTTCGTCTGCCAATTTAGAAGAGCTGCAACATGGAAATAGAAGCGCCGAAGGGAACCGCGCCCACCTCAACCGGAATAGCCGTTAGCGCCTCTGTAGGGTGCATTGCTCGCTGCAGATACAAAGCACCGTATGCGAACATACGGAAACGTTTTCTACATTCTACCACAAAATATATATATATATATATATATATATATATATATATATATATATATATATATATATATATATATATATATATATATATATATATATATATATATAAAACACTAAAGGGAGCTTCTATATTAGTGGTCGTGCTTTGAGCCAAACTAGGTCGCTAGTGTACTTGCAGTTCTCACTCTCTGAGGTGCACTCTAATATTGTGCGTAGTTATGCTGTAATTTTCACTGTGCTAAATAGTATGATATATAATAAGCGTTGTGTATGGAGAACGCACAGCTCCATACACAAGGTGTGACACGTTGTGAAAAATAATCTCTTGCTTGCTATTATGTATCTGGTAAATATGGGAACATTTTGCCGTATTTGCCCTTCACCTGGTAACGAACTGATTTTCCTCTGATCGAGTAGATACGGCGTGCTAGCATCAGTGCAGCTTTCGCAATAATCAGGCGCCATTTTGTCGGTGATCCCACTTGATCTGCGACGACGCATTTTTTTTGCCAGACTGACTACAGGATTGTAGTACTTCATCATTGACAGTAAGGAAAAAACACGGAACCCACACGGGGCTCATATAGTTGAGCACTATCTATATGCTATAGCTGAAATAACATTGCCCGTATTGTCTTGGGCTAGGGGGCACGGCTTTGTGGAGCGGGGCGACTGGCGCTGATTTCAGATTTTAACCCTTGCGTGTGTATGCTACCGCATGAGGCCAGAGGCAACGCGGCTTAGTTCTGCATTTACAGAACAGGTTATACGGCGCGACAGAATATTTAGTTGGGATGCAAGAAATAGCGAATCCATAATAATCCCTTTGTTCCATGGCAGCAATTATCTTTGTAATATGTAACAAGTGAAGTATTTGATTCATCGATTCATCAATCCATGCATCCATGCGGGATTAGCATTACCACGCTATGCTTCTAGGAACGAGTCGACGTCGTACGAAACAGAGCATCGGAAGATATGTATCGCCCGGGATTGTGACCAGCATAAAACTCCGTTTGCCAATTAGCAGCCAGCTCTAAGCCAGAAGTGTCCACAGTTTCCAGCTATGTACCTTGAAATCCTTACATAAAAACAGTACACCTGAATACGTCCTTGCTTCAGCTGCACGAAACGCTATACGTGAAGTGGTCCGATCGTCACCCTGTCGTAATCGTAGTCGTTGTCGTTTCTTCGAAGGTTTGTCCGCTTTCCCTCATTTGCCATACCCCCATACCCCCAGCCCCCTTTTGCCTTTCCCCTCGTTTACCCCAGCGCAACCTAAAAATCTCCCATCGCCAGTGAGGCCAAGTTCTCCGACGACATACACGTGTATCCGCTTCAAGCGGATCATGCGGTTCGCACTTTCTCGTACATTACGAGAGGCCCACAGCACCTTGATCATCGTCATCACCATCACCGCAGCAGCGGCGAAGGCGCAGGCAGCGAGAGAACCGTCTCAATGCAGACCCCCGATGGTGTGGCCTTGTCGGCCACCACAGCAGCTCAAGGTGCAAACTGAACGGACAGAGCTGGATAGTTGGTTGGGTGCTTGGAATGGAAATTGAAGGCTGTCTGGCTGTCGGCCAGCGACGCTTCGTGGATCGAAATAGCTAATTTGCGAAGCGCATGCGAAGCTATTCCCGCGATAGGGAGAACGCGGAGAGGTGATCAGATGAGAGCAGAAAAGAAGCAGTGGGCTGATGCTGCGGGGAGGGGATCTCCTCGCCTTTCGACGCCGTTTCGATCCTACTCTGTCCGATCTTCCCCAGGTGATCTGACCAGCCTCGTCGAACCGTTCTAGAGAGTTGGTCGACAACCTACGGCCCAGGAAACATCCCGTCTCTCATTCGAGTTCGACGTAAAAACGTCTCCTCTTGCCTCGCTGCCGTTCGTACCAAGCAGGAACAGCAGCAGCGCCAGCTTCCCACAGCTGCTAAGGCAGTTATCTACCTAGCTGGCTAGGTAAGTAGTCGCTTGTACTCCATACTCGTCCATACGCCCAAACACCCAGATACACGGACACAGACAGACACGCGCGTGCTGTCTCTGATCTGATCTGAGCGACGAGACACAAAGAGCATACACGCAAGCCCCTCGAACATCTGAGCCACCGTCTCATCTCGTTAACAAACTCCGCACTCTAGTTTAATTCAAGTCCGATGCATACCGGAGAAGCCCGACGGTGCTCAGGAAGGTTCTTAATATAAATAGATAAAACGCGTAGTCTTCTTGGCGTCTTTATGCTACACACAAGAAATAACAGCTGCCATGTGACAATATTCTAAATGGCTACTAAATAACATAGCTCTTTGAGGAAAAGTATCAAATGAGGAGGATAGATTAGATTAGACAAAAAGAACGAACTTTCTCGAAATAGTATCAGTAATATTCCGTAGCTCCGACAGCGAGCTTGATATGAGCTTGATCATCGTCTACATTTACCACATCCCCCTCTTCGGTAAAGAGCTTAAACTGCTTTGCGAAAGTAATGATTAAAAATAACATTTACATTGCTTGTTCCTGATATGGCTATGCACTGTTTGTACAACTGGAAACTTGACGACAATTATGGTAATGATGGTGGTATTAAGTAGTGAAAATGGCGAAATTCACTAAAGTTTTTGAAAAGCGACGATTCGTAGATTTGGAAATGTTATTGCGCCTCGGAAAGCCGATTTAATCGATCCCTTTTTGTTTCATTAAAAATTAGTTCCTTATACATGCAGTAATTGATATAGATATACTGTCCGTTATTATGATTTTAGATGTTGCTCTCCCGTTAGTTCTCTTATAAGAAGCTTAGGGATACCATTTTCAATAGTAATTATTTGTTTTTCAGATCCGGACGGGTCGTCTATTGGAGGTATGACTCAACGAGGAGGCTCGTGTAGAGCAATGTTGGATCGCAGACGAATTTCTCCCGTAACTTAGTTGCTACAAAAGTGGCTGAAAAATAAAAAGAGAAACATTGACATAAGAAATATTGGCCTTGCCAGATCACACACATAGGCCTCCATACTTAATCGGAGGCCTATTTGTGCTAATGACTAAGTTCGTTCTGCCCTATTGCAAAACCTATTTCATCTATACTTTCTATGAATATAAACCAGAACAAAATTTACCAAAGGTCAATGCTCGTTAATAAATCGTATGAAAATTAGTTCGCCATAACTGCTACTGAGGGCACTTCTATATGAAAATCAGCTGGTGCAAATAATCATTGTTCTTGTCCTGTTCGCTTCTTCTAAATCTTACTTACTGTCCATCCTGTGTATCGTTCGTTATAAAGCAATACAAGATATTGTGGTACAATATTATAACTTGAAACGTTTGCACCTATTTGGCTGCATTCATTTTATTGGTATGACCTACATGCAGTTTCCGCTGACGGAGGTGCACACATGACGAAGCACATTTGTTTCAATTGCACACAGTCACCAAACTGTTTGTTGGGCGACTGTAGTCCTTTCTCTCGAGAACCGAAATTGACGGTCCACGCAAAGGTTTAATTACCTTTTGGGAACGGCAACTAACGTCGTGCTCGGGTAAACACTGTATTTATGGCGGAGATTGACGAGGCTCCTGCACTTTCAGCCAGCTGGTGTCGAGAGCGAGGAAAACTCGGCCGTGGTAACTCAGGGAATTGGAGGGCAGATTAGATTGTCGCGAAGCTGAGTTCCTCAAGGGGTCTCCGCCTTCTGCCGAATGCCTCTTCACTGAGGTCAAACTACCGAAATTCCGTTGGGAGATGGCTGGGCCCTCCATCCGTCGCTAGTTAACTCAGGCATTTAGGTTGTTCCACACACGCCCTATACAATGGCTAGTGCTTTAGGCCTATTCCATATTGCTTTAAGTCACGTTGAACGGACGCATTCACCACGTTCATTGTGTGTGTATTTCAAGGGCAGATTCTGTCCAGCATCATCGTCATCATCATCATTACCAGCATCTCACACTCCTAGCCACCTGTCCGATCTCACGGCTTCTCCGCCATTCCCGGTATATACATATATAGCTCATCTGCTATATGGGCTTCCCGTATTGCCTTGAGGAAGCGCATTGTACCAAGCAATTCGCGGCACAACGCTGAATGCAAACACCTAGGCTTGGCTTCTAAAACACGTACATTAAACGTGATCGCCGTATCGCACAACTCATTTAATTGCCTCGCTGGGATCTATACGTAAGCCACACGCAGGAGGATTTCCTACTTAAATGGGCGTATTTGAATTGGCCGTCTGAGGTTGTCGGTACGTATATTTAAATACAGGAGGAATGTTGATAGAATAAAACAGCAGATATTGCAAGCCTTCTATGTACGTCTCAACAGAATCTCTCTCGCTCTCCCTCTTAGTCAATCCGCAACTGCTCAAAAATCGACAGAAAGAGAAGTACAGTATAAGGAGCAACAAGGAGGCAGTCAGTGCGCCATTTACCGACTATTATATATAATATGTGATACAGTAAAAGAAATAAACAGGTGGTGGGATGAATTATTTCGACATAATGTTGTTATGCCATTAGCGCATTACACTGAAATCGTTAGTGGCATTTTGAAGAAAAGACAGCCCTAGGCTAACGTGGACCTACGATAAAAATCCAATGGGAAATATGAGTTTCCAAAAAAATAATCCACTTAGTGATTCTTAATTTAACGTTGATTGAAATATGAATATCAGCCGGTCATCTATGAGAGTATTTCCGTGTGAAACACTCTCGATACGTTTTTTTTATTTATATCTTTACAATTCGTTGCAATTGAACATAACAATCTATACTCATTCCCTGCACTCCCCTGAGATATATCCACACAGGCGTAACTCATATAACAATAATGTTAATCCGAGTAGTTATTTTGTTCTGGAGTAATTCAGAAGTAGATTACGAATTGATATATTATAGAATGGATAATCAGCTATGATTATTATGATAATCTATCGATCTCCTCCGTCGCTCTGTTCTGGGCCCTGCCATTTGTTAACTACTTCTTTAGTCTGTCGTTTTCATATTTTGTTAAAACAAGCTGATCATTCGTTGCTTAGCTCTAAACACACAATTGTATTCCTGCTTGCACGGTCTTTGATTGTCACTCTGTTAATTGTGGCTCAACATATTAGATCGGGTACGAAGACAATTGAATCCGTTAATGTAGGCAATTCAGTCGTTTGGAACTTCACCATGGATCGTAAGCCTTCACGGTTCTGTGTCGTTTTCCAATGACATCGACCCATTTTGGTCCCTCACATTCGCTGAGTGAGTTTCGGCAGTGGGACCACTGCGTCTTTCAACTCTATTTTAACCGAAGTGTCGACGAAGAAAACGCTATTTAGGGGGTTGGGGATGGGAATCCTTCGAAATAACGTCCGTAGGCTTTTCGCTTTCCCCGGAGTCACATTCTGAGATGAAAGGATTAAAGACAAACACTTAGGCGGAGGCGGCTACAGTCGTCGGTCTTGTTCGATTTTCACCGTGGCTTATTGCTTTCGTTGCTGAGAGTTTTTGATTTTGCTTTGCCATGGGGACTTACCAACTATATATATATATATATATATATATTAGGGTGGACCACAGTAGACTCACCCCGTACCGAGCAAACTTAGCTGTAAACGTATTCCTTCTCGCCGCCTTCCGTGTGTGTGTGTGTATTCAAATGGCTGTATTTCATTGCCGCCGACCTCTGT
The DNA here is from genome assembly GCA_019614645.1 of Stratiolaelaps scimitus. Lineage (NCBI taxonomy): Eukaryota > Metazoa > Arthropoda > Arachnida > Mesostigmata > Laelapidae > Stratiolaelaps > Stratiolaelaps scimitus. The sequence goes on from JABWDB010000038.1 coordinate 1,846,682, forward strand.
TTGACGGTTTGTAAAATTGCGATGGAAGTCCAAGAGGAGACCTTGTGGGCATTAATATATCAAAGTCAGGAACAATGAATGTACAGAATATTCGTAAAATTTCTGAACCCTATGAGACTACTAATCACATTTACCGGTTTCGGAGGTTAAGTTCCGTGTAGTTTTTATCATTGACTTTTCTGTAAATACATACTTAGATCGTATTTCTCGTATTTAAAAGTAAACGAAAATGGTCTAGAGAAGTATTCTTTGGCAACCGTGAGCTTCACTAAATAGTACCACCAGCGCTTCGGGAGTTTAAGCAATAATATTGGCCGTCCTCCACAAAAAGATCTTACGGATACTTTTGTAATTAGCGTATGTATATGTAATAGCGAGTTTGTAATTAAGCATGTATATATAGAAGAAATAAGAGCATATTGCTTGAAAGGTTACGTTCGACATCGCCAATGATTGCTTGTCTCCTGTATGCTTTTGTATTTTAACTATACAAACGCTCTGTATATAATGGGTTACAATCAAATTGTCTCATGATATTTATGCTTGCGCCCCGCATTGTGCAGATATACGATTTTCAAAGTCTTGAATATAAGTAGTTCTACAGAGTTCCCGGCTGTAGATAAACGTAACCACGTTCATCGCGTACTTGATAATGGTGCGCAGGATTTAACGTGTCAATCGTCTGCTCACAGTCCTACAGTTCCGTACAAAATTTGCAAACGGAAACGATATCCTTCCCCCATGTTTGTCATACCCTGTCGTGCTCGTTATAATCATTACCGCTTGTAATTTTCATAACCAAATTTGTTCACACATTTAGTCTGACGCTAATGATAACGCTTCGCTCACCGCGTTGTCTGCTAGTCGAAAAACGGCTGGTTTGTGGCGAACTCGTGACGAAGTAGTTACGTCATTTACAGTAATGTGCAGTGCCGTGGTATTGAAGAGATATTCTATATATATATATATATATATATATATATATATATATCCTTCATGTCATTTGTTTCCTAAAAATGGGTGGCAATCCACAGCCGTTAGTCATGATATGCAAGTGGGAGAAAAGCTTGACAGAAGTTCATTCCTCTGCGTTTTCTGCAGAAACTAGTGAACTGAAAAGACGCGGGCGCTTCGTGCCAATCAAAAATAGAATACTCCTATCCCTAATTGCCGAGTTACGCCTTCACACCTTCTGCATAATGCGTCCACAATGTAGATATAAATGTTAGGGTTAGGGTTAAATCCTCTGAAGCCATTCGCATATTTCCAAAGCCATTATTACATTTTTCAGGTAACATAATTTTTGAGGATTCAAAAAATCGAACCGCGGCCATGAAATTTACTTCTGAAGAAGAATAGAAAACGTTACAAACAATCAAATCAATGAGTAGATGGCAACTACCTAATTTCGTTTTCTATAGCGTGCTGAAGACAATCGATGTTTGCAAAATGCACACCACCAATTTGCCTTTTTAATAACTTTTATTAATTATTAATTATTCATTTGGTGAATGACACATGTATAAGACATAAAAACAAAAAAGAATAAAAACCAAGAATGGACAAAGACATAAAAACACAAATCATAAAAGATTAATGGGAACAACCATAATTCCAAAGGCTTAAATATGAAAAATATGTAAATGTAGGTCGAAAATTGTGGGCCTCCATCCAATTCGTTACTGTACGGTACGGTGTTCTCATCATGAAGTCACAGTCCGGGTGCCTTCGATTCCCGTGCCATTTGTCCATGAGTCTTTTCAAGAACTTGAGATATCGGTTTGATGCATTGGAATTTTCCTTTTTTCGCAGTAACTCAAAATAATAAATGCCGTTAACGCCCGTAGCAAGCAAAACCATCCTTTTGGGAGCAAAACTATTCGGCACTGCCACTGGGGATGGCCTTCGACCCTTCGAAGCCATTCTCTTCGAACAAATTCACCAAAAACTCGCAACGGCATGCGTGAGCCGAGTTTTTTGTTGCTGATTGTCTCGTAGATTTCCATTAGAATATACCGTACGTGTTTCCATCTGCGCCGGAGCCCCACTTTTATTTTTTCTTGATCATTTTGAATGTTCTCGTTATAACTTCGTAATATATGTGGTAAGCGGAATCCCAGAATAGTTTCCCAGTTTACTCAAAGGATGTGGTAATTGTAATAACTCCTTAGCTCGTAAGATGTGTTGAAGTGAAGTCACCTTCTCTGTTTTCTCTAATAATGGCAGTCACCCTTCCTGAATCGATCCCACCAGTAATAAACGCTTTGCCTGGTAAAGGCCTCAATGTCTAACATATTCACCAATTTTTGATGGGTTTCATTCGGGTTCGTTCCTTCAAGGAACAAACACTTAATCATGGAACGCTCATTTTCAACAGTAAATGATCTTCTGTTCAGCTCGTAGACTTCTGGCCGTTCTAAGAAACAGAACCAGCGCTGACATATATGTAAGCAAAACGCTCAAATATGAAGTGGTCACATTTCGCCTGGCTTGGCTCGAAAGTTTTCGAAGTTTTGTCGATGTACAAAATAGCTCCCAACGACCTAATAGTTAAGACCCTTAATAGAACGCTTATATCGACTGTAGGACTGAATAGAAGATATATCCAATGAAATATATTTCGATATATCTAAATAAATATCGAAATGACGTTTGCTATCCCTAGTTCCTAGCTCTTTTCATCGTGTTCGTCCTCCACGTCAAATGCCAGCAGAAATGTATCGTTTATAGTAGGCAATAACACAGTCGTTCTCGTTCCTCGTGGGTTGCCCGACTACTAGCGCGTCTAGCTATTTGATACTTCAAAGGTATCACAAAACAAAGTAGTAATTCCTTTAAAGGTGGAAATTTCGGTTTGCTATTTATCGTTTGTACATATTTACTTGCTTGAAGAGTACTTTCGAATTCATTCTTTGAATCGGAATACATACTGAATAGCTTGCGATAGGCTCGTTAGCTCCTCTGGCGTTAGCTCCTTCGGGCTGGCATCCACTCCCCTTCGTTTCAGTCTTCCAAGACTGCATGAGCAACTGGGGGACTGGTGTGACCCATGCGACCGCTTTACCTCAATTGCACAACGCTTTTCTATAGGGCTTACGGAAAGGTCACAGCTGAGAGAAGGTAGCACTCGCCGTGGCAGGAAGGAAATAGCGAATGCGATGGAACCACCGACAGCAGCGACGGCAGCAGGTAACACCGGAAGTGCGAGAGGAGCAACTGTCGGATGCGAACCTCTGCAGGCGGCACTACGAAGATCAGTTGGTTGGTCGGTCAGTCGAAAGCATGCGTCGCGTCGGGTACGGAGGATGCGACCGGACTTGCTGTGAAAAGGGGTGACGAGTACTTCTTATGTTCGTCGGAAACGAAGCCCTGAGGCGACGCCTAAGAGACTCTCTCTCCCTCTTTCGTCGACAGATGCTCATTCCCCAAAGGGAAAGACGGGAACGGAAAACAAAAAAACACAGACACAGAGAACAAAAATAGACTAGCAACCCCCCAACAACTGACTATGGTCGCTTGTTGGAAGGTGATCCAGAGTGCTTCGCTCATACAGCAAATGGACGAAACCCGACAGTCGAATGTCTTGCAATATTGTACAAGTTATACCATTGATTCCTGGTAAATTCAATTGCCAGTAAGTTCCCTCGATAAAAAATTTGTTTCATTTACAGCCAATAATATTGTACTTATTAGCTGACTACGAAAGGCAACTACAGTGCTGCACGAAAGCGGCGAAAACCTAATCGGCCCGGCTTTTCGTGGTAGCTGTGTTTAAAATGCTTGCAGTGATCACTGCTAAAGGAGTAGACGTCGAGCGAGAACCTGAATGGAGTCGACATTGAGCGGAAGTCTGTACTAAAACGGCGATGCCATGAGGTAGGTGAACCCGCAAAAAACCAAACAAAAGAGGAAGACCTTCGAACGCGGAAAACCGGAAGACACTGCTTTGAAAGAGACACGACTCAACTGAAGCGAACAGCCGTTACAGCTAGAATCCCCTGTAGGAGCCCTTGTCAAGGCCCAGCTAATGTCGAATCTGCTTCGACATCAAACCCTTAAAGTAAAAAAAAAAAGGCTTAGAAGGGGAATGGATTGTTCACACAGAAACTGACGCTACTATTGTGTCCGATAAAGAGCATTTGACATGACATCATAGAACGTCTCTAGACGTGATTCATCCACCATTGAGACGCATTAGGCTAAAAATTAATAGATTAAGATTGATAAAGAGATCGTACATGTGAATTACGCTATATACGCTAAGCTGTTTCAGCGATGCAGTTTTTTAAAAGTGAATATATGGGCGAAACTATCTTCAAAATCGAAATAGGAATATTTATAGAAGCTGGGCAAACGATAACTGTGCAGATCGGAAACCACCTCTAACAAATAACTGTTTACGTGTATGTATTTTTCGCCCAACGCCAGAACAACCTATTCACTCACCTTGTATTATACAAATATAAACAGCTACAAGGTTTCATTTCATGATGGCTTATAATCCAGAATGGGCTGACCGCAGCAATTAACAACAACAACTTTAATAACGCACGTATCACGCGCGTTGCTCATAGTAGCATTCCGCTGTTCTCATCGTCAAAGGTCATTACGGTATATATATATATATATATATATATATATATATATCGAAGGTAAAGGCCTCCTGCTCGCTTGTTAATATTTTACGCTCTGCTGCTGCTATCGCCGGCAGCAATCCTTGCTCCCGACTGGCCAGCTGAGAGATTCGATACGTGCTCTCGGTCTGGCCCGGACCGGTCCGCCCTCGGTGCACAAATGTGGAGCGTTGGCAGCTACAAAGGTGGACGGGTATAGCTGTAGAAGAAATAAGTGTCTAGATAGTGTCTAGTTCTGGACTTTGCTGAGGGCTAGGGAGTGGAGGCTGATACCGTAAAGAGATTAATAGCTAAAGGCGATAGCAGCCGTCTAGCCCCACGCTCACAGCAGCAGCAGCAGCACTTGGGGTACGCTTCTTTTAGGCACTCTTCTGTGTACTGTTTCGTCTTTCTCATGACTCTGCCCTTTGGGGTCGTTCTACCACCCTCCTAAACGACGCCAACCCCCGAATTACATCCGAACACTGACTCTATCCAATTTCGATCCGCATCCCGGTATGGCTAGGCTGCACTGTTCCCCATTCCAGGAAGAAAGAAGAAACCCACAAAGTACACGACACCCTCAACGAACGGGCTATTCTTGTCTGCCAGAAATACGTTCTCGTTCCCACCATTAACGAAATTGGGTAGCCTCCAGCCGCTGTTGTTGATTCAGGCTGAAGTCACCAAAAATCGCGTCTGAATTCGATTGGCACCTACGTAAACACAAAGGCCTGGCCTGGTCTGTTTCCTCTTTTGCGATTCATCACCCCCATCGATAGATTCCCCCACTCGAGAATAGGATGACTCAATGCCTCCCAACATCTGATTCATGATCAGCAGCAACTACGCGTGCGACTAAATCAAACCTTTTTTACGAAGCCTCTCTGGAGTCAAATCATGGATCGTGCGTATGCATCAAGAATCGTGGTGTATCATGGATTAGAAGAGGAAATAATAAAAAAAACAAATCAGTGAATAAAGAAGAAATAATAAACTCTAACTTCTAAATCTCTTTGGCGAAAAATGAAGTAATCTTTTTTTGGATAGGAAACATTTTTAGGAGGTAACATTTTATATTTCTCTCCATCAGCCACATTATTTAACCTAGGGATTTTGTGCAAGTATATTGCTAATTATCGAACTGGAAATGTTACTTATGTATTATTAATTGTATTTTAATGCAATAGAATGACTAGTGCTAATAATCCTGTCTTGTAGACCTAGAGCACAACCAGGAGGCCGCGCTTTGATTGACCATTGTGCCCATTGTTATTCAATATGTATATTTTATCGGAATGCCCATCAGTATACATGGTCCATAATCAAGACCTGTATCTGCCATAGCCCACGAATTTACAATACATTTATGATACACCGAAAAATAATGCGGCACTATTTTAAAAGTAACACATGGTAATCATTCGTAACAAAGGTGGCAAATGAAGGTGAATCAATGAGAGAATTTCACGTGCAACGAACCAAGTCCCAAGGAAAACTCTCCCATCGCAGAGAGTGTGACGTAGCAGTCAAAATGTGAATCCTAAGACGGGTTACCGGCTTCCTACTCATCGGCCGCCTCTAAGCTTTCTTATTTGCTAAGATTATCCATGTATGTTTATGCCCAACAAGACGTAAATACACAAAGACATCGTTTTCAAGCAATTCATTTAGGCTAATTAATTGTACTCACTCCATGGATGGATTAGGAAATACGGAACTATGCAATGCAAAAAGTAAAGAGCAAAAATTGCGATTGAATAAAGTAGAGAACGAATCATTATATGAAAGACTATTCATGCTACAGAGGCAATTTGGGCATTTTTCTCAACTGAATCAAATTCCTATGATATTTATCAATCTTATAGTGGACGATAGCCAGACTTCTAGCGCCCTGTACGGACCCATAGTCCTTTATTATATTGAAGACCTTCTGTATTTAACTGTAGCCTTAGATTCCGCTACAAGTTAGGACAGTAGTAACGCGTACCAATCCGCTCGCAAAGGCGGCCAACCGCAATTACTTTCTGTACACGGGTGTACGATCAAAGGGAATACCAACCGAGGGTAGTATCCAGACTGAAATTGACAAAACACGTGTATAGCTATAGCTTAAGTAAATGTTAGCGAATAAAAATATGTAGGCTCTTCTATACATCGATAACCAATAATGCAGAAATTAACCAATTGCAGTATGTTCACATACGGGTGTAGCATACGGACATGCATGCAATGTGTCCAACTGTGATCAGTCGCTGTTCTCCGCCTCACAAATTGCAGAGTGCATAATAATGATACGATGACAGCCGTCTCGCGGAGCAGAATACCGTATATGTCAAAGCGGTGGAGCACAGCACCCCGTTTTGTGTACAGACATTGTTAGAGTGGGGAGGGTGGAGGTCATCTCGTTGATGTGCCACTACAACAAAGACCGATATCGTCATATCAACATAGGCAAGGCATGCTGGAAAGCCGCCAGTTGGGGTCGTCTGTAACCTACACAAACGTTTCCTTTACTGCGAGACAGTCATCCCTTGCTCAATGCATCTCCCACCTCATAGCCTTCAGACCCCCGGTGCCAGCCGCATGCTAAACGGCATCGTAAATCATCCGTCTGCATGACCCCGCACCTTGGCATTCCCCAAACGACTTGAACAGCCACTGCTTCGTCCACAATGTTAACGGTTGCCTGTCCTGTGTCCCCTAAGCCCGTAGCCCATAGACAGCACAGCCAACTCGTTTTCGTGTTGAACTTCAACCACTCGGACGGAAGCAAACATTCTGTAGGTAATTGTCCGTGTTCTGCTTTCTTTGCTGTTGTCAACCTCTGTAATAAAGGCATAGTCAATAGAGTAGTAGTCTGGTCGAGTATTCAACAAGAGGACTATGAAAGCTAATATTGTCATCGAATTGTATCCGCTGGTGGACAAAGACGCACACTGCAATGATCCCTTGCATGATTTGCAGCTAGCAGAGTGTATTTCAAACAAGCATTTCCGCCTGTAAACATAACAACTAATTTAATTTTTTACCCCCTCGCTATCATTACTATTACATACAGGTTAACAAGTTGGTACACCGCCAACTTGATAGAATTTACCTGATTCAAGCAAACCCGTCGGACAGATTCAAGGCGACAAAAGGATGCTGAATATACCCATGGATTTCAACCAAGTCGCCTTCTATCGGTTCCTGACTCCGAAAACCTCTGTCACCGGAGAGGTGTATAAAAACTATTTCGAGAGAATCTGGATATCTGGCTTGCCGCAAACCTGCGTGGCTTCTCCACGACATCGCTCGAGTCCACAAAGCTGCTGTTGTTAAGGGGCTTTAGGTCGAGAAGGGAAGCAAGTTGTGGAGTCAACTCACATATCCCCCTGATCTCACCCCGGTAGGCTTCGGTTGTTTTACTCAAGAGAAGCGGAGACTAAGGGCTACCAACCACGAAAATTGGGACGGGTTCGAGCAAGTAATCAGAGAGATTGAATATAACCTCTCGCACGGAGGTCATATAAAGGGTGTGCAACAGCCACCGAACAGATAGTAACGTGTAATATCTTATTTAAAATAGAATCAATTTAATATTCGGGTATTTTTCATTAACTTCAATAATTTGACTCATTCTAACCAAATTTTTCGCCACCACTAGGGCTGTCCAACCCAACTTAACTTCGTAAAGATCAGCTGTTTAAGACAATACCAACCTCACGATGGTTCAAGCGTCGCAATACGACATATAACATGACATATAACGACATAAGCAAAGGTGGCCCCGACAGGTCCTCATGGTAATACCTGAAAGGTTAAGAGCTGAGGCCTGTCACATAGGGGAACAGCTGAGGGTCAGCTCGAAAAACAATTATTATCAATACGACATATGCCTATGCATATTGTGAGAAATATTTCAAAAAAGGTTACTTATAATCTAACTGCTAAGTATACAACACAATACATAAATATCCCGAATGACACAATGCAGATGTTGGTATGAGAACATGAGTAGTATCGAGGCAATGTTAGCCTCCAGAGTTAAGCTCATCAAGCAATTCAAGGACCACCGGAACATTTGAGCAAACGACGTATGGAAGAATGGATCTTGGTAAAAGGTTAAGGGAGTATACGGTCACAATACCCTCCTTGAATACGATAGGTTATATAAAATGTACACAAGGAAAGATCACAGTGTCATTAAACCGCCTTTAAACGCTTGGCTACGTTGTGTTCAAGCTATAATAACAAATGTTGCTTAGTTCTAGTAGAGTAGAGATAGTCCTCGAGATGCATAACGGTATCCAATTGACCTGGCCACCACGCATCGCTTACTGAGTTGGCGAGTGCTACCAGGTGCTTACGTACATCCATATGTAAGAATACGATGGTGATTGACTGAGTTGGGTTGGTTGTTTCTTTGATTCAATTGTATATTTATCCATTCAATATGATGCTTTGTATCATGCAATGCCTGTCATATATATATATATATATATATATATAGTGTGGTGTGGACGATGACGACCATATCTAAATAGGATATGTATGTAGTTCACGTATATGTTTAGTTTAAAATAATCAACTTGCCTGTATCTGATCAACATATGAATATCCAGTGATAAACATACATTACGATGTACAGAAGAATAATGGAGACACACAACATTCAATATACATTTTAGGTGTGACGCTTACAAATATGTAATCTCAGAGGCAGCTATATTTATAATAGCTAAAAACAGAGGATATCCATCGAGGCAACTTAACAAAGCCTAATGATGCTTCTGCTAGCGACTGCTGCTGCTACTGGAACTTTTTTTATATCTAAAAATACCACCGCCTGTATCGCTTTCCATCGATCGAGCCGCTAGCCAGCGAGGCAGACAGCTTTCACAGGCTGTGCACACGCTGCGCCGTTCTGAACTGCCAATCATTAACAGGCAGTCACTCAGTTCGTCCATCGTTCAACCGAACGCCAAGACTAAGCAACCCAGTCGTTTTCAACCAAGTGCACTAAAGTCTCACATTCTTCGCTGGGTGAATTTTTAGGACACAGATGATGGTGCTCTGCTGCCTTGCAACACATCCACTGGATGGACTGGGGTTTGAAGATACGACATCACCGTAATGGCGGAAATCGCTATGTCGGAATCAAATGGAATCGTCTGCGCCTTTTCGTTTCGGTACGGTGTTACGCATAAATAGGAAAGCAGATAGAATTAGCTTTTGTGTAAACCAGAAAACGCAGGTCGATGGTTCTAGGCACAAAAAGGCGTGTTGTCTGGGTGAATAACAGACTTGGTTCAAACGTGTAGGATCATGTTTTTTTTTAATCAATTTACGATTGTATTGCCAGCGAGGACGACGGGGCTCCCAAACGCTATTCGAAGTGTAAATTATTTTGAAAGATCTCATCACTTGTGTTAGATGGGAGATAGATAATCGGCATCCGGCGATGTAATCTTCAAACGGTTTCACTAGTCTTCGAACGTGTATTATCTAATCCGTCCACACACTGCACGCAAATGGTACCATTGAACACGATTCTTTAATTCTGTCGCCCTTTCGAAATAGGATTGTTCCGCTCTAAGTGTCTCGTTTAATACGACATGCATTGATCTCTATATATCGTTCCAATTTATTCGTTTCGGATAGAAGCCGTACGGAGTTTATTGGCCCTAGTCAGTAGCTGAGACGCTTTGCGAACATATATTTTCCGTTTTATTCAGCGAAAGTGAATATCCTAATTTTTCTAAAATTCATTGTGGGCATTTTAAAGTTCCCGAATACGTCGTAGTTAAACCATATAAGCATGACGTCTGGAACGATTGTAAATGTACATTTTTTTGCTTCGAAGCCGGGACCAATCGTTGCAATTATAATAAAGCACCAGTTTACTCCAAAGCGTTGCGGCACAAAACTTTATCATTTATTCATACGGTATTTTGTTATATATATCGAGGTGACTAGTAAAATCTTACAAGAATGAAAACTGTGAAAATCTGTCGAACGAATTATCTCTGTTTGTAGTATAAAGACTCAAGCTTCGGATCAAGCGCGAGTTCACTAGCGTAGCCACTGATGAATCACGATTCTTAGAAGATAAGGGAGCCATTTCCTACACGCTCCATTACTTTTGTCTCCAAAACTATGCGAAACTTAAGAAGTCCACAGTAATATTCTACTGTTCCTGGGAGTTGGTAGATTTCATTAGTATTTCCTCTGACTACACAGTCGACTTAGGCTCTCTCAGATCCTCTATATCACCGCTCCTTGCTCCTCCGTTAGCATCACTTTGGCATCCAATCGTCTTTTCTTTCTCTGTCTGATTTGTCCAATTTCCTTCCCAACCTATATGCGCTGTTTTTGAATCAAAACTCCATTCATACTCAGAGCACACAGAGAGTGGCGAGCTCCATGAGAACCAGAGGCTTTCGGAAGGAGGTGGATCGAAAATGCGTCGTACACACGGTCAAAACTTTGTTACTTTCAATTCGGCAAGATCAAAAAGAGACAAAACGTCGCAGGGGAAACTAGGTTTGTACAGTATCTTGTGACAAGGATCATCAGGACTGATATCCTCAACACCGAACCTTCTACCCCATCAAAATTAGGTCAGTAAATCTTAAGACCAATATTTTGTACGAAACCTAAATGTAATTTCGTATGTACAAGTGAAGGGCTATACATCATCAGACTTAAACAGTACGTACTTTACCCAATATCCATGAAATAACTCAACCCAAGATAACCTAGAAGATCAGTTCAAAGCAGTGGTGCTCTTGTCTGGAAGCATACGAGCACTATTGAACGACAACGTATATGGGAAGACGCATATGCTTCGGTAGGTGGGGAAATGATGTCCGACCTTATTAACACATATAAGTGGATTTTCCGTATCTTTGATCCGATCAAAGCCTCTTCCAGATGTTTGTTAATCTATAATACATAGACGCGCTGCTAGCTGACAGAAGCATATTAGTATTATTAATATTATTATTTTATGCAGGTACAGAGCGAGCTACACAAGCGATCTGCGGCATAACCCCTACGGCAGGGAAGCAAAACGAGCAAACATGGTTGAACGAACAATATCGGATTTCCAAAGAGCGTCTTCCTCCTCCTCGTGGAATTGCCATATACTCTCCCATTCTCTCTCATTGTCTCTCTCTCTCTCTCTCTCCCTCGAACAGCCTCGGTTCTCCTTGCAGTCTCCTGCCTCGTGCATATTCACTGGAATACAGGGGACTAGCTGGAAGCAATTCTGCACATGACGCAGCTTATCGGAGCGAATGCTGTGTGAATGAAAGACACAGGATTTCCTCATAATTGGAACCCTAAAAGAGTTGCAGATATCCCACGGACAAATAATTGGAGCCGAATGAAACACATTGTTCTGAGATATTCGCCACAAGTCGAACATATTCAGAGGTGCTCTAAGATTTTGTGGTTTCATAAATATACACAAGCACATTTAGTATGGGAATTTAGCACACCATCAGTATATATATATATAGTAATGTATAATATTAAGATCACGAAATTTTCAATCAAATCAACTAAATGCCTCAACTTTCGACGTCGTCGTTCTGCCTGCAACAAATAAAGTACCTCACAGGAGTGTGTTAAATAACCGAAATGGCAACATTAGAACAATGATTTTAATCTGAATTCATTTTGAAATTTTAGCCTGAAATGTTACCTAAAACGAGTAATCGCTGTACTTACCACAGGAGCCTTGATATTTAACTGAGATCTCTCGCATTTCCTTGCAGGCGGTTCGCCGAAGCTCGCATACGGATGGATAATCTTTACCATCGGAGCCGCACACAGGCCGCGATCCTTTGGAGTCACCATACGATGTGCACCGCTCGGGACACACGCAGTCGGCTGTCTTTCCGTCGAGCCGAACCTTGCATTCGGCGCCGAATTGGCATTCCTTTTCAGCGCACGGATCAGCAGTATCTGTAGGAAATTTGTAGCACGCGTCAGCGAGATCCACAATCGAGTAGCAGGCAAATAAAAACCAGAACAGAAAACTGCACTTTAACACAACCACCACTGTCACTCTGTTTGGTGGCCACAACGATGAAACTGGCGAACTTGTTTGTCGCAGTCTGGCCATTTTGGCCGAAAATAATCCGCTATACTCTCAATTCCGTGTACTGCTTATTGGTATCACTTTCTATTCTCTGTTTCATGAATGCTCTCCATCAATGTGTCCAAAGCAATGTTACTATTAGAAAGAACCACGATCGCGCTCACACAGGTCATCGCAGCTCATGAGCGGATTCCTGCTCTTTCTCTGAGTGTGTTTCCTCTCACAATAACATATCGGCCTGCACACGATTTCGCACTGACACAACACGAACCATCAATGAGATATTCACCATCGAGGAAAGAGTGGAAAAATCACAACAAATAACCCACTGCGCGGTGAAACCCCACTTTCCTCGATCTAACTACTCCTCAGTACTGTCAGTGGCAACTCATGGCACCCACTCAGCTGTGAGAAGAAGAGCGGATAGCATACAGCACAGGACATCCACAGTGCTCATTCAAGGCAACGGAGTGCTCTCTCTGCCAGAGGGAATCCCCATCGCTGCTACCGCTCACCGACGCGACGGCGGTTGCTTGCTCCTGTATTTTGGCTCGCGGAAGAGTTGTTGCGCCTGCGTCGAACTTTATTTTCGTTGCTATGCCAACGGCCACCAGTTGACCAGGCCAGCCGAGAGGGGGCGCCACGGTTAGCGTCGCTCCAAAGTGCTCTTTTCCCTCTTCCCCACCACGTGGTTACCCCATTGTTCCCTTTCCAGAGGAGGGTAATGTTTACAGTTCGCCCGCCAAAATGAACGCATTCGTGTGGCCAGCTCACTGAGGCGAGCGCCGAAATGGCGCGAAATTTCTCATACTCGCGACAGGCCAATGAAGGAAGCACTCTACCCCACAAAAGATCACCGACTACGTACAATGAGATGTTGATCGTTTAATACCCTTCACTACGCGAGTTGCAATAATGACAACGGCGAAATTCCATGTGAAGAATGCGCCTGATGAACAAGTGAATGTTTGTATGTATGCGACCTGGCCAGTTTGCATTTTCTCAACATGTATTGTGGTCTCAACTTGCATACTATTTGAATGAATGCCCCCTATGTCATCACTGCTCTCAATAACGTTATTTCATTCCGGATCCTCAGAATGCACAGACAATATGATTTGCCATAGGAGCCTGCTAATGACGGTATTTAAATGGAAAAAAAGAGGAGTCGCCTCAACGAGTCAAATGATTCTCAGAAATGGGTTCACAGCAACCATTGTTACGAGTTGGTCGAATATGAAAAGCACTTCAGTGACCTCAGAGATACCCTTTCTTTTTCTAGACAACGACGACAATAACTTCTATGACCGAGCAATAACATACCTTGGAATGTTGGCTGAGAATATTAGCAAATACAAACAAAATTAGAAAATTACAGACGTCTTTAGAAATGAGATAAAATTGTTTTGGCGAGTTACTAAGGAGCGCCACAATCAGCTTATGTGTTGTCTGTGGAGATCATCCTATTGAGAATATTTTATAAGGCGAATGAATACCATCTCATCTAATCTGTGAAATGAAGGACAGAATGTTCAAATGTATGTTGTTGAAGGCAAAGTCGTAGACAGCCCAGAAGCGGAGGAATAAAAGGCTATCGTGTTTCAAATGATATTCAAGTGCTGTTCTTCAGTGTAGCGAAACTGATTACCAACCATTCTATGGTACAGCCATAGCTGATAGTCAGTATTCCTACACTACGCAGTCCATCCGACATAGTTTTCAATTGCACCAAACAGAATTCGCACAAAAGTAACAGTGCCCTGCTGGTTCGAGACCCATAATGCATCGTATAACTTTGGCGTTGATCTTGAACATTGACTCAGTCGATTTCGGTCGGAGAGTATCGTACGGCGTAAACTCGCACAATCACTCAAGGCACTTGTTTACTAATCGCATTTGAAATTCAAAATAATTCTCCCCAAATAGCAACTAAATGTATGACATAGTACATTTTCCGTAGGGGCTCTCTGGGCTTTTCAACCATATATTTGAAGTTCGCTCTCCCTATCTACTTATATATATGCTGCTACTATTTTACAGATCCCCTATTTACGACCCTTCACCAGAAGCCGGAAACCCTCTTGGTCCTTGCGTAGAACGGTTTGAAGGGACCCGAACTAGAGTACAAGCCGTGTAAGCGTCTCAACCTTACCTCGCAAGGATCTGATGCACCGTTGAAGGTGAATGTCAAGTGACTTTTTTTATAAGAAAACGTTTCCATAAGTTTACCCTCAAAAAGTTCTGCCCGTAGGTCGCATGTTCGAGGGCACGGTTGGATGTAAGAAGATGATATCGCTGGAAAAATCTTGGAAAATTTCAAGGTGTATCTTATGCTGCAGACGTTCGCTCGGTTACACAGCGAATGAGCAACTAGGTAGTGCAGTGAACAACTCTTTCGACGAAATTAAACGTTTCACTTCCGGCTGAACGTTTGGTATTTTGAGATGGCAAATTATGTTCGATAAAAACAATTTCTTCACCAGAGAAGCTGAACAAAAGAAAGCCTTATCATGAAGAATGGCATATACTGATCGTTAGTGATACTGCGAAGGAATATGCACATACGTTTACTATAAGAGTAGAATAAAGTACTAAAGACACAGATGTGTCACATCTAGTAAACTTCATCTATGAAACGAAGATATCAATAGGCAACTATTTTCAGTAATCACTCTAGGCAATCGCAAGGTAGTCGCTTGGAAGGGTTATTCAAGAGGTCCCCATCCATAACTTGAATAGAAAATATATACGAGTCTTTAAAGCTCTAGTTTTCAAATAATTCTTTCAAGGTTGACAGATACAAGTTGGCCATGGTGTAGAAAGAACATTTGGAGAATCTATAAACAATATGAAACACATAAAGCATGTAAACGCGTTCTTGAACCAGACGTCTGAGGATTGTTAGGTACATATTGTAATTAGCATAAACTTCTACAGATTTGACTTTCTAGATATGTAGGTGATATCATACGATAAGGTTGAAACACCGTTACTAAAGATCCTTCAAAATCCTTAAGTGCCTTCTTTTCTTATAAGCAAAATGAGGTGATGTTAGTTTTAGGGTTCGCAATCAACTTCGGTCTGCTTTCGAAGTCGAAAGTCAATGAGTCCACCAGCTGCTGGTGAAGCGAGGACCGAAGGGTTGTGTCGCCTTGAAGATCAGACAGAGGAACGTCCATGTACGCAGCCAAAGTACAACCTATACGACACTTGAGTTACGGGAGTAGTTGAGTGTGCTCGTAAGAGAGCAGCCTTCATACGGCTCAATATGGTCTTGCGATACCCATATATAATACGAACTATAAATAATTTATATAATGTGAAAATTATCGGATAGTTGTTATAGGTATCGTTCCCCATCGGGAAATTAAAATCTATACAGATTCCTGTTTACTACAGATACCTGCTTTGTGTCGACTGCGAGGCATGCGAGATTTTCTCGTACCTCACTCCCTCCCTGTGTCTATCCCTCTATGAAGAAAGCTGTGATATTGTAGAACACCGCCTGAGTTGTGCGTATTGCTCAGATCAGCCAGGCGATAGCTGGCCCTAACTACAGGCCATATTCATAATGGGGCAATTCATATGGGGCACGAAATAGCGGTTGACTGGGAGCACCCTTATGAGAACGGTCGCTGCTGAGAGTTTCGCAGAAAAATTCACGACATCTTGCGTCATCGCTGCTGTAGCACTTATCTGAAACGGTTGGTCGTACATGCATTCATTGTACATTGTATGAGATGAGACATGAGCTCGTCTAAATCGACCGACCATGTAAATGAGAGGGATCGTGTTCCAGCTGATTGCGTGACAATTGGAACTGTATTTGCTAATTAGGGACAGAGTCAAGGGTCCATAGGGTATTCAGAGATTTTGCATGTTACACACATACTTTTAGGACGAAAATCTATGTATTTTTCTTTATCTTCAATCGAGAATCGGAAAAGTTTACGAAATTACTAAATGGGGCATTTCATATGTATACTGTAGAATAGCTTCAGATAGGCAGTATCCATGAGCGGTATCCATATCTATCTAAGTGTTATGGTGAGAGTTCAGACAGAAATTATCCTCCTCCAGCAACCGAAAAATCGCTTTACTACACTCACATGTTTGGTTTTAAGTTTGTGTTGGAAATCTGTCTCCCGCACCTCGCTATCTATTCCCAGTCGTGGGTAGTAGGCTAAACTGGGCTGCCGATTTTTTCTCAATTAAATCGAAATGCTATGCTACTATTGCCGCTCAGTCTCGCCTTAGAAATGCTGGTGAAGCTCAGTCTTACTTTATAGTAAATCTTTATAATGCTCTCTTCTTCGAACCAATGATTTCACACAGAATTGGCGTTCAATGAGGGTTAAACTTACAAATCTCGATTACATCAGCTAGAGGTTATCCAAAGAGACACGATCAGGTCTACCCTCGGTCTTTTTTTTGAGCGGAGGAAATTTTCTTCAGATGCACGGACACTCTATCATTGGTCTGCCTCGTGGTCGTAGAAATATACTGAAGTTGTATATTAAACCTTGTCCTAAAGACGAAGAAAGGACATAGTAGCGACAATATCGCCTAAAAAAGCCTGCGTTTATGGGTAATACCTATGGGTGTTTTATACTCCGAGGTATGCACGTTCATCCCGTTAGAAATTCGACCATCTGGAAATCGACCGATTTAAAGTCGGACAGAGTCAGGCAGGCGTACGACAATGCAATGCCAACTGATGAATCTATCACCTGCATCACACACTCTCGAGCAAACGTCCTTCGAAATCTTGGAAATAGGCCTGAACGTCTGAGAATGACAATGATAGCATACACCAGCTGAGGATCTCACTCCAATACCTCGATCCGGCTAAACAGGACAGGGTACCCCAACGGCCGGGCAGCGCAAATCTTCGTAAATGACCAATAATGGTGTCGTGTTGCATTGTGTGGCCACAGCTCGGATGACAGAGGCGTCGCCGTGAACAATTATTCAGACTCGTTGCCGGCTGACAAGGGACGCGCCTGCAATGCGGGTAGCTCGATTAATACCCCCCGGCGCGCGCGCGTCTCTACCGGCCCTGTCGACTCTCGTTAGGCGTTGGGCGATTCGAATTGCCCCATCTCCCCCACTACTAACCCTACCAACCAGCGAACCAGTCTAGCTACCTCCATCCCTCCCTTTGAGACCCCGCATCTTCTCGCTGCTATAACGATTCATTGCTGTAGGGAAATGACTCTCCTGATATAGGCTGAACAGACCATCGAAAGTCCTGCCCTCACCTCGCTGTGTGCAGCCGAACAACCTGATCACGATGGCACCAACACTAATAATTCTTAGCGGTGGCTCCCCATTCCACTTTCCCTGTTCCCTGACGGACGACGTCTGGACTCTCCCTCTCTCTCTCTCTCTCTGGGTGTTCTCTCTCTACGCTACGTTCTCCCGAACAAGCATATCCTCACGCGTCCATAGCAAATCTCACTCATTCGTTGAAAGCCATTCGGTGTTGCCGTATTGTACATTCGGTATTGCGCCGCCTGTAGATGGCCGCCTTTGTATTCCACGAATCACGTGGCTCAACAAAGCAATGCAACCACTATTGATCTCATGCTCTTTTCTCCCTAAAGTAGAGCGGCGACTACATGAATTTTCATTAAATTATGGGCATGGGGAAAAACGCATACATCTGTATACGTGGTCGTCGCACAACGATATTGGGTACATTTCGTTAGTCAAATGGTTTAAGGACACGGCGACAATAATTTTCTAACGAAGCTACGTGCAGGATTGCTGGTCAGGGTAGCTGGGACGACGGTGGCTCGAAGGGTGGGCTCTGTGAGTCCCACAGGGAAATATAGCGAATACGGTAAGTAGCAGAATTGACAACGCAAAGCTCTGGGGTAGTTGGGAATGATAATAAGAAGACCCAAGACCCGAGGCCGAGTAGAAGAGAAGGAAGACGCGATAATGACATTTCTCTTCTCCTATCTGAGAAAAAAGACTTTCAAAGAAGCCGCCGTGAGAAGAAAAAGACCAGGTAGATTCAATTTGAATAGATGATGACAATTCGAAAAGGAAATAGCACAATCCCTGCGCCCCGCGGTGGCTCTATAATATATATATACACATATATATATATATATATATATATATATATATATATATATATATATATATATATATATGACGAATAGGAACAGCAGATATATACACTCTGTGCATTGTGTGCAGCCCACTGTAGCCTTTCACCTTTACTGATTTTTCCTTCAAATTCAAATGTGAAACAGATATAATAGCTTAAACGGAGAAGTAAGGCAAATACCAAGCGAAGCTTCTAACTAATTATTATTTTTAAGAGCTCTTGCTTGGAATGGAGCTCAGTTCATATAGAAAAAACTCAGTTAACTCGAATTGGTAAATCTAATTATAAGAATTAGAGACACTTGGCTCGCCCACACAACTATTACCACGAGCAAATCTCGGGTCCCGCACAGTTAGTGTCAAAAAGTAACTTTTATAGGAATACTAATACTAAAATCGCCACTCATTGTCAAATATTCAAAATAAAGAGATACCATTTTTAGAGATAACCTGAATTGAGATGCCCGACCGTCAGGTCAGATCATATGTATAACAAATGATTTAATATTGTACTGTAGTGTAGACGCATATTGAATGTATGCAATTAGCTCGCCTAATAGATGATGCGAACTCGTACACTTGAGTGACTCGACTAGAATAAATTGTATTATCAGCGAATCATTCGTATTCGCACATACTTGCTGCTCTGGAAGCTCAACAAAGACGGTGATTTGTCTCTGTTCATTTGGCCGCGTCCACTGTGCGATTATTATATCATAGCACTATATGATGCATTTGCAATTTCCATGTTTACTTTATAACTTACCGCAGGCCCCAGTTGTGTCGACATAAATACGTTTCTGATTAATGCAGGAGGCCATTTTGAGCTTACACTCTGAGGAGTAGGTGACCCCATCAGAGCCACAGACGGGCGCAAACGTATCCGAACACGTCCTCCGGCAGCGACAGTACGCCTTATCATCGCTCACGTGACACTCCGCACTAAAGCGGCAGTATATCTTCTCGCATGGTTCTGCAAACGATTAAGATACATAGAATGACAATTGTTTAGACAGGATAAAACAACGAGTCACAAGATGTACTCTACACTGCGATGATCCAATGTTACGCATGGTAATACATATTGATATGGCTGTTGAACACTTCAGTGCAAGCGTTCTTCCAATAGAAGCAACATTTAGACGGAGGATCTCGGGCATTCGTTATAATGTACCCAGTTCGCAGTGAACTGCCCCAGATTTCCTGACCCAGCTAGCTCTGAGAGACCGGTCCCGTGGTTTCTGTGAGATTCTCCCTTACTCCTGCAATGATATTACTAACTGGAGACGACGTTTAAAATCTGAGTACTATTCGAAACTTGTTAAGAGGAAACTTCAAGTCGGTATCCATGGGAGGTAATCAAGTACATGATTAGAAGGTGTAAGTCCCCAGCATGCTCCACTCTGAAGGTAGATGGTGCTGAAGTATCGAATGCCGAATTTCTTGCAAATTCACTAAATAGATATTACTAAACATATATTACGCCTTCTGCGCTGTATCTCCTCTCCTCTCTGCAAAGTCTTTGAGAAGCTATTCTTGATCAAATTGAAGATTTTGTCGTTAGATTTAATATTTTGTTCGACAAACAATATGGCTTCCAGAGAAAACGCGGGACGTCGCTACCACTTGCGGAACTCTTTGAAA
The DNA here is from genome assembly GCA_019614645.1 of Stratiolaelaps scimitus. Lineage (NCBI taxonomy): Eukaryota > Metazoa > Arthropoda > Arachnida > Mesostigmata > Laelapidae > Stratiolaelaps > Stratiolaelaps scimitus. The sequence goes on from JABWDB010000038.1 coordinate 1,867,151, forward strand.
CTCTCAACCAACCTATGGATCGTAGAGACCAATCCCTAGCTATTCTTCTAGACCTGAACGTACTCAGTGTGGCGACGTAAATGGTACCATCACCGGTAGTGAAAATTGCACTCGCGCCAATTCTCCCTTAAGTCACCTGCTGCCATAACAGGTATTTCTAGAGTTTGGAAACTCCTCGGTACAAAAGAATGCCTTCCCTTATATCACGCATTTTTCACCTCACGTACGGCTTACTGTGTTGAATACTTTGGTCTTAATTATAGAGTTAATATAATAATAGAGTTCTACCCATCCTTAAATTGCAAAAAAAATAGCGTTCTGATGCTTGCTTCGTCTCCCTCGGTGCGAGCTGTGTGCTTCTTTCTTTAATGCTCATAACATTTTGCCGTTGCCGTCCTTCGTCGAGTATCTCTATTGGCTGCACATTTTTAGAACCCTGCTTGATCTGTTTCTCAGTATTTGCGATCTTAGACTTTCAACAAATAATATTCTCGTGTGGTGGGGCTGCTTTAACCTTCTTTTGCTTGTGTCATACTTTAATAACGTCGGCCATCGATGCTTCCGTTCTCAAGGGCCTGTTATCTGGAACGACCGTCCAAGTGAAATTCCCGGATTACAGTGCCCATCATATTTTCCTTAGTCCGTACTTAAATAAACAAATTGTAGATATGCTTAATATTTAATGTGTATTTTCTATACACGTACCGGCTCCTAGTCATAAACCCAAACCAAGGCGATTCTTTACCTAATTATTATTCATCTAATTAATCGTCGTAATAATAATATTACGGATTAGCAAACCTTACCGATTCCGTATATTTATCGGTCGCATTTATTGGAATTTGAACGTCGCTCTTCTGTATCTCATTTTATTCAAATAGGCAGTGTATAGGGTGGTACTACATACATGGCCGTATCCTCGGAGGCGCTCGAAGCCTCTGATCGACACAGTCTATGGCCGTCCTTATTTGTCTCAATATATTGTTTCGTGTCCACTAGAAACATTATCCAGAATGTGCTCTATGAGAATCAGCCTGACGCCGCTGCTGGGCTTGCTTACTTCGCTGGCATTCCTTGGTGAGGCCGCGTATTTGTAGCATCTTGAGTTCAAATGTTGGATTAAGTAAGATTTGATATATAAGCAGTAAGTTCTTCCTGTAACTCGTTTGACTATTGCTTTTCAACATACGTACGTAAAAACAGCTAATTTTTAACAATTTACTCATCTGCGTATGAGCAAGCCCTCCTCAAAGGATTTCCATTTTGTCAATGTGGAAGACAGAACAGGTGGTAAATGGCCACATTGATGTTATCTCCGAGGGAAAAAAACTCCAGAAAGTGTTACATTTGAGAGAATTTTATAGTTAAGCTCAGCGAAATTATGCATATTGTGTGCCCAAGAGATCCTATGCATGTATATTTATTTACCCGATATAAATGGTAGAAGGATTTTACACAGAGCCAAGACCCACCCGGGATCAATGATACGCCGCTGTGATCGGTATCTGTCAATGCGGACAGGCTACTAAGTGAACCGCTTCTAACGCCTGGCTAACCTCATCATTCTCGCATGAGGTCGTTTACCCATTTGCATGTTACGTTCCGCTGGACTGCCGCCTTTTGGCAGTGCTTGCATTTCCGCAAGAAGTAGTTCGCGGTAGGAACTACGTGGAGAACCCTCTCTCGTTTGTGCCCAAGAATTCAGCCATCGTTCTAAGTTGCATACGACCACACTAACAGATACAGGTTGAACATTGGAGACCGGTAGCGGGGGCCGTGGCGGGGCAGCGGAACGAAAAGCCGTACGAAAGCATGTAATCGTATGTAATAGATAGAAGCCTCCCCCCCCCCCCCCGTGCTCACACTACTGGTGAGATCAGGAGCGTTTATGCCGACGTAACGGCCACAATGCTGAAAGCCATTGGGGGAGAGATGCTGAAGTTGGAGGCAAAATGCCGGGTCTAGTTGCTTGTGACTAACGCACTAGCTAATCTGAATATAATGATCATGCCTTCGGTCTCGCACAACAGCCCTCGGCCGTGAGGTAGTGACGGTGGCGCTACTGCTGCCGCTGTCGCCGCCTCAGCGTTCTTCATGGTCACAGAGGGCGAAACCCTTCACAGGGGACGGCTATGGGAGAAGGCATCGGGTGCGTATGGACGACAGTGCAGTGAAGTGCAGAGAAGAGCGTAGCGATGGCGTGCCTGAGGGTGGTGATGATTTTGAGGGCTTTTTTGAGCGATGACTCCACATAGCCTATCGGGTTCTTTCGGACAACTCCTAGACGGGCCCGGCGGAATGGCTGTCATGATGAAGACGATGATCATGATAAACATTTTACTTCACCACCCGCGTACACTGTGTGGAGAAGGAGGAGGAGGACTACTCGCAGACCCAGAGAGAGAGAGAGTATCCTGAACCAAGAAGGGCCAAACACCTATATGTCGAGTGGAGTGGAGCAAGAAGCGACCGGCAAGCGTTGGTGCGTGCGCCCGTTTCATACGGACTGAGCAGAAGAGAAATGATAAAGAAAGCTATCGCGAGTTCTCGCCATGGAACAGCTGTGCGCCCTGAAATCAAATAGGTGATGAACCGCCTCCGAACACAAAGACAAAGTTCTGTCGATTTGCCATTAAGACGCTTAATAGAGAGATCGCATATTGGAATAGTAGTTTGCGCAAAGTATATTGAGACGAACACTCTCATTGAACAAGGCATTCACCTGCATTGTCGTTATCATGGACGTGTTCAAATGTGTAAAACGAAAAATAAAACAAGCCGACTAGCTTTCACGTGCGTATTGGCTTTTCTTCCGATCATGTACAACCTCTGATCCCATGATTTAATCGCAGCCATATTAGCCTCGCTACGTGGTGTCTCACAGGCTAAATCGATGTCGGCGGGATTTGAGCCGCGCTGGGGGAGTTGTATACAGTGTTAGTATCACGGGTATGCTAATCAAGATTGTTGCAACAGGGGTAGCGAGGGAGTGGATCGGTAAGGCAAGATTTGCGGTTTACTGTGCAGTCTTTTTGTGGGTGGGGTTATCCAAGGGATCGTCCCCACGGGAAAGAAGGAAGCAAGCATGTTTCAACCCCCAACGGGAGTCTCACCCCCGAATGACGCCAGGATCAGCAACACGGATTCGCGGAGGGGGGTGTCGCGAAACAAACGTGGGTGTATAAAATCTGTAATTCTTGTAAGCCTTGAAGGCTATGCAAAGCAAAAGAGCCAACAGTAAATTGTGTCGCCCGCACGGCTTACTAACTAGCTCATTGACTGAATCCCTGCTTTAGCGTAATCTTGCGTCAGTTTAGGTGATACTTGAAAGCGAATCTCGTCGTTTGATACTAAAGTAATCTTCATTAACTGATTTCAATAATCTGGCACATTTGAACGCTGTAAAATGAACTTTTATTTGCATGTATCGAAACCTTAGAGATTGTTGCAGATGCATGAGTGCACATATTCTTGCATGTTCCTTAGTTGAACGACATAAAAGACCAAAAGATAATACTACGAATAATAATGGATACAGGGTGTATGTGGTTAATTCTGCGGTAAATAAACTTCTGAGAAGAGTTAAGAATTGTAAGTAACGCAATCCTACGGGATTGCCTAACGGACTCAACACTCCACAAACATATAGACATGATGCGTAGTGTTCAAAACGAAACACAACCATCCGTGTGATTGTGTAACTCTTTGAAAGAGTTCGTAAAAAAGACGCAGATGATATTTCTAACTTGTTCACAGAAACGCAACCACACAGAGGTTTGGTTTCACTTTTCATTATTGTGCATTCCAGTTAAACATTTCGGACTCCTACCGAAAACTGAGTACTCTTTTTGAACGCATCAGCTTGCGTGAATTTCCTAGCGCCCTTCAAAATTAGTATTCTATCTAAACTTTCTTGTACAACGCTGGCTGGGGGTATTTCGGTTACTGGTATCGTGGATGCAATACTAGATGATAAGGTTGAAGTGAAAAGTTTAGCTTGTATACGCGTATAGTCAATCGAGTGCGTTTACTTGTGCTGACTCTCTTCTACGGCAACAACAACTATCTATCTATGAAGAAAGATTTATCTTCGAGAGGATTGGGTTGGCAGTATGAGGTAGCAGAGAATTTAACGGGTTGCCAAGAGGGCGGCGAAAGAAAATTACTTACAGTGCCATAGTACAACAGGCAATCCCGTATACGCGAGATCGGGGCCAAAGCTTATACTGCGAAGAGAATCAACTCGGCTGAGATGGCTCTCTATCTGAAGATACTACACAGGGCAGCGGGGTATTTTCCATGGATCGATGATAGGGGCTTCCAAAGGGAGAAGACCTACGAAGTGAGAAAGTGATCAATAAAGCTAAGAAGAAGTCAATAAAATAAAAGCAACTTTTCGTACTCAATGGAATAATATACGGGGATAGGCAGAGGTAGTCCTTGACTGTATAAACGGTTGATAATTACGTTAAGTAAACCAAACTACGGAACGAGGTTGGTTGAGTGCTTAGCGCTAGTAACAAACGGTTCATGGTATTTGTACTCGCTTGTTTAAACAATATCATTATTAAAGAATTATTTACCTCTGCCTATCTCATTTACTTTTCTTATCTCTACTCAAGATTTGCTTTTTCATTCGAGACTTTAACGAGGATTAACCACAGAGGCGAGAAGTTAAATGTTTGCTTTTCGGACATCGTCCATTAACTGTCGAGACCATTCGGTCTGAAGCAAGCACAAAATCTACCATGATTAATTGGTGCCCTTCCATGTCTCTTTTAATGCAGCGATTTGTGCCCAATAGCAAAATCATCAGTATGCGCATTATCATCTGCATATTACATCTGCATCACTACTGCCATCGGCTTTATCCGCTAAATCCTTTCGCTTGGAGCAGTGCGGAATGGCCGCAGACACAAAACGCGAAATACGATTGTGGTCGTTGTTATATTGTTCTCTCTTTCGTTGCGACGGCATAACACTGACCAGCTCGCGGCTGCTGTCGTTGTCATTGTCATGGTGGTGATGGCTGCCTCCGGAAATATCGTTGCTCATGTAATATTTAGGATTTATAGCCCATTTGATTCTGCGCTTAGCGATCGCGCTGTATGTGTGTTGTGCAGCGTTTTTCTATCGATCAAGGCAATGATCTGTAAGGCCATTTGTTTTGTTTCTTTCATTGCGCAGCTCATGTTGTTAAAATGAGTAAACCGTTTTGTAAGATCTGTTACAGGGTAAGAAAACGCTTCAAGGAGCATCTCTCTCTCTCTCTCCCCCTCCCTCTCCTAATAGAGCCAGGAAGTTCATTTAGTAGCATAAGGAATCAATGGGCGTTGGAGCAGTAACTTTAATTCATTTAGAATAATTTTCGTTCGTGAATCGTTGTAGTGGTGGTGTACATGGCCGATTTAACCGATTACAATTGGGACACTCGTGTTAATCTACATAGATCTCAGCCAGAAACGTTTCTCCAGGCATTAGTTGGAATCTGTGACTGAGATAGTTTATTTATTTAAGTAAATTTAACTCAATTTATTTCAATAAATCGAAATAAATTAAATAAATATATGCTTCAGTTGGTATTCGTTTTCTGTGTGAAAGAAAGAAGTTTTTCATATCTTGTTGCTGTTTCATAAAACGTGTAATTACAGATGATAGATCTATTTGCAATCAGGATCCACAGTTTAAAATACGACCACCCAAATGGCCTAAACCCCAACCTTAAACATTTAGCGTCCACGGTACTGCTAATTGTAAAATGATCAATTCTCTAAAACTGCGACGAATGTTTCAAAATACCTTAGGGATTCCACTAGTCAAGATGTTCAGTCAGGTGAATTTATAGTAACAAAAAACATTGGAAACGTATGTACATAAAATAAGCTATGCAGTAACATTTCACCCTGTACCATTCACCATTGTATATTTCGTTCTTAGAAAGGTGTATTATTGATACAGTAGAAGGTCCTTCGTTATGACTCAAATTGTAACTCTTCAATTTAAGGACGGCATATTCGATTGTAATCTATACACAGAAGAACGAATCCAGTGTCCGCTGAAGCTGCCGTCGGCCGAAATAAGGCGTCGCCATGGCTGCAGGTCAAGCCGGCATGGGTGGTAACCTTTGAGCCGCTCTCTGGTCATATTGTTTGTTCGACCGCCCGCGTGGAAGAAAGGCGTTAGGCATGGCCATCCCATGGAGTGCAGCATGGATGGTAGGGGGCTTGCTTTGCTTGCCAGCCCATCATGCCAGCTCATATGGTCACAGAGGAAGAGAGGGAGTTTCCTTGTCTTAGACATCTTTCGTGGGGCTAAAGCTTATATTCCTTCTTCACGGTGTACGGCTGTATGTGCAGCTAGCTATATAAGGCGTCCGTGTAGGAGTAGAGAGTCTGTCGACGGGGAAGCGGGGTGAGACGGCTCGATTTGGGGTGTGCGAGGGTCCGAACGAAGCCATCTGGCGGCATCTGTTGGCGGGTTGTTTTTGAATCGATTGGCCTTCACCGACTAGGCAACCTAGCGCGTTCGTTCGCTCGCTCGCTGGCTAGCTGGCATCGTCTGCTAGCTGCGCCCATTTCCTGTCCTGTAGTGACTGCGCCCACCGGGGGAGCGTTCACGGCAGCCAGATCCAAACACGTCGCTTTTCTCCCTGGCGCCTTGGTTTACTCGAAGACCCCCCATTGGCTCGTCGGAAAGAGTATGTGAGAGTGCTCTAGCCACGGCTGGCGCCCGGTTGAGTGGGCCAAGCTGACTTGCAGGTCATATTGGCTAATTATACTAAACACGATTGGCCCTACCATCCTGATCGTCCCCGGCGTGGCTTCGAGATTCGCCAGCGCCTTCTGGCTAAGGAATTCGCGTGGAGAAGGCGAATCGAGGCGCCCTCGTACGCCCCCACAACGACGATTGCGTCGGACAGGGCCAAGGCGGCAGTCAGCTCCGTTGAAATGAGTGCTGCACCGTGGAGTCTCTGTGTGAGTACTGAATGGGAGACCGGGGAGGGGGGCTTCGAAGTAGTAGTAGTCGTACTTGCGTGGGGGTTAGGGAGTACGTGGTGCTTTATCGAGTAGCAGCGATAGCTGAGGGAGAGAGAGAAGTCGACCTGAGAGACGTTGGTCGAAAGGAATTGGACCCCCCGTCCCCCCCCCCCGCCGCCCCTCTGAACGAATAAGAGGGTAACCGAAGAAAGAAACGAACCCAACGAGGCAAAGTGGAGGCGAAGTAGTATTCATTTGTTGTATTCAGTTACATTTTTAGACTTGAATGAAAACTAGTTTAGAACGTGTAACACGATGCTATCGTTCTTAAAGTCATATACTAGCGTGGATCGTAGTACCTATATATATATATATATATAAGTTTTTTCGGGTTTCTTATTTTGTATACATAACTTATTAAGTCGAATTTTAACAAACTTTATTCAAAATAAATGGTCTCCCTCGACCCTTTCACATGCCCTCCATTGATCGGGCAGTGAGTATATTCCCTGTCTAAAAAAATGTTGTTCCTAGCACTCGAAAATGAAGTTACGGTCTTTTTGACCTGGTTCTCTTCGGAGAACCTTTGACCTTTCATTGCGTTTCGAAGTTTAACAAATAAGTGGTGGTAATCGAATGGCGCGAGGTCACGTGAGTACGGTGGGTGCGGCAAAACGTCCCAATGCAATGTGTGGCCCAGCGTCCCCTTTTTTTAATGCAAAGTTAGACTGCTTTCGACGGACAGCAGCATCAACTCGAGAGGGTTGACAAGAGTATAAGGGAAAAGAAAGCGGAAATTCTTGAATTTCATTTATTGTATTACCATCAATCGTTGAATATAGTGTTATTATTATTATGATTATTTTGTGCAACCATTTGCTTATTCATTTTCTGCGTTTGTGAAGTCTCCCCCATGCATTTCTTCGAATCATCCTGAGTAACTCGAGTAAATATGAAAGGACGATTCAAAGACACCACAACTGTAATCGCAACCATTATTAGTTAGTTTTTATTAAACGTAAAATACTTCTAACCAAAATTATGTGCAATTAGGTGTATAATTATTAGGACTATTTAAACTGGTCGACTGTTTGCACGATGAGAATTACTTGTCCACCACAATCACATTCTGTTCACTGAGCATTTTGGTGAGGAAAGCTATAAAAGGATCCACAATGTTGAAAGATTGCTAATGTTCACATGCCCATCGGCTCCCATCACATCGCAGCAACTGCTACCACCGTTTGTCTTCAGCAAACTGCGCAATGCTTCAAAATCAATCAGATTTCCTGATTACTCAACATATCGAATGCCGCGAAGGACCTGCTTCTCTTAATTAACGATAGTTCGTTAGCGTATATTTGGTAGAACAGCCTACTTGCTGGTAGAACCGCTCCTGGATAAAATAGTCGGATGTCATCTAATTGAGGAGTCATGTTAGTTACTGAACGGGTCGTAGTGTTACCTCGGTCGGAGCTTAACTGTGACTGGCAGTTATTGCTTCTCGAAATGTAATTAGTGGATCCAGGTGATGCTAAGCTTCAACAAAAAAATAGGGTGACTCTCTAAGTCTACGATGATCTTTCGCATTTAAAACTCTTGCTTTTACCGCAAATGTATTACAGCTTAACCAATTGGAAATATGCAAGTCAGTGCTAAAGTCAGTGTTTGACAGACGCAGGGTAGACCGTTTGTACATGAGCTGTGTATTTTATGGATCGTTGCAAAAGTACGATAGCTGGCTGAAGCAATTCGGATTCGACATCAGTCAGTGGTGGTTCCGATGAGGATGTTCTTCTATGACGTGAGGCATCAGGCCGCTCTCGATGTAACTTTGTTCGTACTTCTGCCCGGGTTTTAGCTTGCTCGGATTGGCGTCTCCCTGCCCATTGCGTCAAAGGCGCTTCAAGGCTTCACTGACTGCCTCCCGTGTCAGATCAGTTCAGTTTCCGTAGAGGTTTTGGCAGGTGCGAATCAGGTCCTTCTCAAATAGACAGATAGATAGATATATGACGAAGATACGAGGGCAACTTTTTTTGCGCCAGGTTTTCCAAGTCGTCTGTACAGCGAAACGTTGGGACGTCTTGGCTGATCTGCCGTATGTTGAAAACCGTGGCAAGCTTGCGAGACTCATCGAGTTCAAGACCTATCTCAGCTGCACTTTGAGTCCACTGTTGCCCCGAAATCCACCGACATCGCCGGCATCTCTTAAATCTGACCCAAACTTCGCTTGTGATCTGCCGCATGAGCAGTTCCTGCTGCCGTTCTTCTGCTGGTGATGGTCGTGAAGGTGTTTGGCAGAGGGTTTGGAAGAAACCGTTTTCGTACTCCTTTCTCCATTTGGAAAACAACCCCACCATTCTATGTACCGTTCGCACGATCCTCCATTTTTTGCTGATAGATGACAATAGAATCTAGGCAAGAGCCTTTATCTTTGCGGAAATGTTTTTCTAAGTCAAAATATAAACCATCAATCGTCGACTGATTACAGCGATCACTTTTCCGCGCTTCGATAAACGAGCCAATTAATTCAGAATATTCTCCAGTATCATAAGGCGTCGCATATCTCTGTGGCAGCTGACAGCGTTGCATGGCCTTTAGAGAACGCGTACGTTTGACCTTTGTGATGATGTAAAAAGATAAAATGTATATAATAATCAAATTTTCTGAAATAATTGAGGACATATGAATTCTACGACGTGTGTATGAAACAAATATATATATACATATATATATATATATATATATATATATATATATATATATATATATATATATATATATATATATATATAAACCGCGGTCAACTTGCAGAATACAGCACTTCGTTTGAAACCATGTCATCTGAGAAAGATATTACCAGTAGTCGGTCGTGGCTAAAAAACATCAAGAAGCTGGACTTGTAATTAGTTTTACCAACATATAATGATACATCGGCTCACTCATCCAATACGACACATATAGGACACTCACAGGTGAACAGCTTACAACAAAGGCAGTAAAATTCGCTGAACATACGATGATCACCTTACTAAGAATTATAATATTATTATTCCTTTAAGTGTTTCTTTCGGTTGTTGTCTCGTCTACATGTCTTCGCGTTTGTGTACTCAATCTGTCGATCCTTGTTCCTCGTACACAACTGACCTTCCACGAGTTGTCGCGAAGCTTTGGAGTAGAAGTCAGATGCAGCAAGTAGAAGAAATAAACGTACAAGGGCAATGAAAGTCGAAAGCATAGCAAATTCGAGCCAATATCCGAAGGAAGTGTGCACCGTCGTACAGGGTCGCTGTACGCATGGAAATCAGGTAGAGATCCGCTTAGAATCCACACGTGGCTAAATTCTACCGCTTCAGAGAGCAAGTTTTCATTTTAGCAAGGTTTGACGTTTTCTTTACTGATTTGTTATTGCGCCCACATACCGAACAATATAATTCATGATGAAGAATAAGTTGGCGGTTGAAGTTTGACTAGAACTTAGATTGGACCATACTTTGAATGAAAGGTGGCCACCTTAATAAATATCCAAGGTAATTGTTCGATTTGGGAATATTTGAGAGAGCTCTTAGCATGTACGCGATTGCTTTGTCTGGCTAAAACATTTTGGCTGACGTCACATCTAGTTGAGTTAAGATTTAACGAATCCGCATTTGGTTTTAAGCGGCGTCATTCCTATTCCCAGGTAAGACTAATTGTTTTTACTTATACCTCAAACGCCGTAAAATGCTGGAAAGAATCATAATTGTTGCAAATAACTCGCAAAATTTATCTCACCAGTGAACTAACTTATCTGAAGCTTTTATAGTACGAAATATATATAAGACATTGTGGAAATGTATTTCAGTAGCAGATTCAGACGGTGTCATCATCCAAATAGTTAATGTGTTCTCAGTTTTCAATCACTGTATATTTTCGGCTGCCGCAATACTTTTGCCTTTGAATATTTATACGTAGAATATGCAGTATGTATTGTATTAAAAATAACCCAACTAGGACCCTGGTGAGAGTTATATTTTGATACAGAGCTGCTGACGAGATTGGGAAGTATATTATTCGTTATAACCACATTAGTAAAGTGCACCCTTTGGGCTCAGCTGACATTTCTTTAAAGCAAAATATCAAAGCTCGCAGCAACACTTGTACCCCGAACAAAACAACATTAAAAAGGCTCCGAGTAACTTTTCCTTTAAGGCGGGTAAAGAGTTTAAAAAAACACGTTAGTTCTCTCCAAGCACCGTTCCTTCGCTCTTCACCACACTGGAAGTGGATGTGTGTCTGTGTCTGTATGTGTGTGAGAGAGGAGAGAGAGAGGTAAACTGAGTCAATTATCTCCGTGTTTAGAGAAGAGTGTTACGCGTTAACCAGATGAAATTCGCTGTGTTGTCTTCTTGTGTAGCATGTGCAGTGTGCTCGGTGTCTGCTGTGTCAATCCCATTCTAAGAGAAGGTGGTGGTGGTGGTGGAGACGTCGACGCTGCTTTGCTGTTTGTGTTTCTTACACCAGAAGAAACAGGGGGTGCTACAGCGTTACACTGTCACAGAGAGATGAACATCTGACGCCTCGTCGTTCTGTTTGTACACTTCTCTCTCTCTCTCTCTCTCTTATTTCGTTCTATCCATAACTTCCATCTTCATGCCAATGTACACTATATGTACAGCGACAGTAAGCAAAAGAGCTTCGACGACGCTTCCCCTCCCTGGGAGTCTCTCCTCTATAATATTGTATCATTTGTGTGTGCGATGAAGAGGCCGAACTGTGTCACTACGAGGAGAACGTTCGTCGTCGTTGTCTGCTGCTGCTGCTACCCGGCAGCCGCGTGTTTGTTCAAATTCAAATACAAGCAGTCGCAACTGTAGGAATAGTAGCACTATAGTTGCCTGTAGTCGCTTGTCCACTGCTGCGACAACATAGCTGACTGTGTGATAGCTGCTCTTTGCTCGCTCGCTCGCTCACTCACTTCCTTGCTGATGCTGCCGGGGGCAAAACGAAACTTTGACCGGAAACGCGGGTCGAGAGACGGTGCAGAGTGTGTGGTAAAATTTGAAACCGATAGAGTCATCCGCACTGTGCCCGTAGCGCACTTGCTGGAGAGGTAGCATACTAGGCGCAAAAGAAATGGCCGTGAAAGAGAGAGAGAGAGAGAGAGAGAGAGAGCACTTCGTTGGTACATAGACCAAAGCATGGTTTCGAACAACCGCCACGCCGTCTCATCCACTATGGGTCGTCATTGCACAGGACACAACAGTAAACGGGTCGGCCATGATTGGGCCAACAGTTGGTCAACTGATCCGTTGTGGAAAGAAAGAATGCTGCCTTGGCTCTTGCGGCCTAACAACAGTGAGGTAAATACCAAGATAAAAAATTGATTGAATTTGAAGAACTTATGTTGGGAAACACAATAGTTCTTTCACAGTTAGAGTCTATCGCTAATCTGTGGTAAGGGCTCCTCCAATATCTTGCTTGGCGCCGTTTTCCGCGTGTCTGGACGATGAGCTATTGTTTAAGCGGACGTAATGCGTCCGCGTTGAATTCATCAATCACTTGTTTGCGGTGTCTCAATCATCACGATAAGAATGAATATTTCGAAAAGTCGGTTTTATGCTAACGGAAATATGCTGAATCAGCGCGGGCGAGTGGGCGATCGGTCTGGGGTTACTCGGTGGCCGGTGATTCAGGCTACTGCCATACGATGGCCTCTTTCAGCCGTACGAGGTTACCGTGGGAGGTGTGTGTGTGTATGTTTGTGTCTGTGTATGAGGGGATAACGAGCGGGAGGCGAATGGGGACAGGAACGAGTGTCGGAACAGGCGTTGCTCGAAGAAGAGAAGTACACCAGCGGTGCTTATTAAATTCCGTCAGTTCCCGTCGCTCTCCGATACATCGACATCGACGCCCCACCGGTCGTCGGCCGTCGCAGCGCCGATGCCGCCAACACAGAGAGACCGATACATGCTCGTATCGCTCGAGACACGACGCTTGCCTGCCCTCAGTCGCCCCTCATCAACCCCAACCCCCCAATATCGTATCCCACATCGCCTCATGCTGGTGTACCCCAACCTCACCCACCCTACGCCTTAGCGGCCACAGCAGCAGCAGGCCCAGCAAATTGAACTTTGCCTCCTTTAAATGCCTCCTCCTCCTCTCACCGCCAGCGTCAGGGTTCCACCGTCCTGCTTTAACCTCCATCGACTCCTCAATATATCGTGTGAAACTGGCGCTGCTACTGATGGCGCTCAGAGCCTGTGTCTGCCCCTGTGTACGTGTGGCAATTTTCAAAAATCCTAACCATCTACAATTCAGCTTAAACCGCGCCATTTCCAAAAGCTACCACCAGTTACTGTCGTCCGCCAGCTACAAATGGAATCCAGCTTGCGCTCGCTTTGACCATATCATAATAAAACAAAACGATGACTAAAGAGAGGGAGAGAGAGAGAGAAGAATATATATAGCAGCACCACTCCTGCAATGAGCATAATTAGCGCACATTAACAGTGTCTGCCAATTGTAAATACGGCTCTATACGAGAGTAAGCTTGTTGTTGTTGTGCACATTTAGCGGATAGCCTCAATAATACGACAACGCAACAATGAATTCGCCGTCATCTAGAATTGTCACAGAAAGACGTAGTCATATGCTTTCTATTCTCTAATTGTTGGAGATGCGCATTCGATCTCGGAACTGCTTTTTTGCTTGGGTATCATATTCCAAAGGTATACGTTCATATATGAAGCACAAATGTACAGTAAAAGCAAATTTATTTGACAAGTATATAAGTAAGTCTTGCAATATATAATAACTCATAATGACCGGTGATTCGAGCTGTAGGAATTGCTACTAATTACAGTAAATCATTTATTTACCTAGAGAGTTATATTCTTTTACGATAATTTAAATACGCTAACTATGCTACAACGTGTCAATTGTTAAATATTTTATTCAAACTTGTCTACTTTGAACTGAGATAAAACAATAGTAAAATTGTACGAGCTAATGCTCATAAAAGGCGTTCTGAAATCGCGTAATTTATTTCCAACAAAACACCTATGGGTCAAATCGTAATATTAAATTCACGTATAATCAAATTCGATTCCCAATATTTATAGTTGAGGATCAATCATTAAGTACTATCAATATTGCCAGACAGCTCACATACCCTATTCTGCATTCGAGTTGGGAACAAAGCCACAAGTTAGCTAATTTCGAAATTAACTAATTTCCAGTTGAGGCATTCGATTCTGAGTTTTGTATAGAATTAGATTTTGATCGAGCTTAAATGTTGAATCAACACAATATAACTATATCATCAAAGTCACTCGTTGTTGTAGATGTCCCGTCGGCGTGATCAATGGCGGACATTTATGGTGGTGGATGGTCAACCATCAACAAACGAAAGAAACAAGTATAGCACAACGCATCATTTGCGGAATTAGACTGCTGATACTGCTGACTGTGTGTGAACAATCGTCTGTAAGCGATAGGCGAACGAAAAAATACGTCTCATTCTGAATTATAACGATTTGGCCAACTCTTCATTTAGAAGAACATCGACTTCGACATAAAACGGTACAAACTAGCAACGAAACCATCATCTCCTTTCTGTGTTTCTCATCCACCAATTTCCAGCCACCTCCGGGCCATACTGTGAGCTGCCCGTAGAACTGGCACCCTATGTCAACTAACTGTATTGTGGATCCGTGTCACCAATGACCCCTCATGCCCTTGTACAGCAAGCCAACAACCCGTTACAGTCAGCTTATATCCGGACGTCAAAGGCGGGGGCGGTTATGTTAAGCGTCTTCTTCCTTCCCTGTCTATTGGGGACTATGTTCTAACGTTGCTATCCGCCGCTTTTCGCGGGACAGTCTCGTCGTTCCTAATGAATGATTCATTCGCCCAGACCATTTAGCGCCTTGCTTTGCCCTCGCCATTCTACCATCATCTGCCCACGATTCCATCCGTTCAACGGCTGGTCGGTTAGTAGGCCTGCCTGCCTGCCTGACTGACTGGATGGGTAGGTGGGTGGGTGGGTGTGTGAAACGCTGTGGCGGGGTGTTTCATCGCGGCTATATACGAGTCTGGTCCCGCCTTCGTCACAGTTGTGCGTTCGGTCTCTCTCTCTCTCTATACAAGTTTGCTCTGCTTAGGCTATTTCATCGCTATCTTCCTCCTTCAAGTTCCAGTCCTCAACCGCTGTTGTCGCTAGGTTAACGTTCTCCAATAGGGAGACCAGCATAGAGACAGGCATACCGACATGCATATGGGGATAGCATCACACTTGGGGGTATCATACAGGCAGGTATAGCGGCTGGCGTCACAGACACACACGCTCACACACACATCATAGCAGACATCATAGCAGCAGTCAGCCAGACGCAAATATAAAACGCTTCATTTGTAGGTATTGCCTCATAGAAACGACAACTAACCACGATTTACCTACCACGCATCCCTGGGTGGTACGCGGATGGGTGAGTACCACCATTCAAGCCTCTATACCAGCCTCCTTCTGTACCAATGTAGGGTCAGATACAGAGCAGACATTCGGGGCTGACGAGCCCACAAAAGCCCCTCTGGGCCGAGTGCATTGGCCACGCCATAGAGGAGCCAGTGCCTGTGTCGCCAGCGGTAGACTGCATGGCGGCTGACTCGCGTAGGGCCGTATCTAACTTCAAATTTTCCAACGCATTTTCCTATGTCCTTTCCTGTCGACCTCTAACCTCGCGCTTTGGGCGATGCGTCCGCTCTGGCTGCTACTATTTGAATGTGCGATCGGGATACAGGTCCGTTTGTGAATTTCCGCTTCCGTTTTGCGTTCGCATAATTGGCAAACGGCGTAGTTTTCAAATAAGCAGTCGGCGGCGGTCGACAACAACCGGAACAACGCGAAGAAAGATAACAACAACAACACCAACACCAAACTCTGGACAGACGAGAGGCCGGCGGTTTTGCCGCACACCCAATAGCAGAACCCACAACAGACGTTTGGTGTCGCAATTCGGATGAGACAGAGCTATTAAAAGTAATGAGGAGAGATGTGCAGCAGTAGCAACAGAGGCGGCAGCAGCAGCAGCTCATACTTTAAATAAGCGTAAATATATATATATATATATATAATTATTACTGAACGTTATGTGACAATTGATCTGGGATATACGAAATAAGTAATTCCGAATTGTGAGAACATGGTCGAAATCAAATTCTCTATACCACAGGGTGTTCGGCAAATTACGCAACCCCATGGGCAACTAAAATTTGACGATTTTGAAGGTAACCTCCCATGCTTCCTTTGTTCTGTCGACATATATCTAGACAGGAAATTGCATTTAAAAAAGAACGAGAAAATAAAATCTTACGACGATCTTTGCTTAAAATCCCACACGCGATTCAAAATCTTCACTTAAGTTTGATACCCTGAGATAAGCTTTATTCTTCTCCTGCTTTTCAACTTTTAGCATGCTACCATCTATATTATTATATTGTAGATATATGTTGGCAGAAAGAAAAAAAAGAGAACAATTGCAGGGAATTGTTACCTTCAGAACCTTCAAACTTTTATTGGGTTTGAGATAGACAAAAGAATAATAGTGTTAACTTACCGCATATGCTTATTTTTGGTGCGATATCTCTACATCTCTACATTGAATTATTAATTTAACTTACTACATATATGCTATTTTTATATTTATTTCAGTGTCTAGTCCATGTCTTTGATATCCGTTATAGGTTTACTGGAATTCGGCATCGTTCATCAATGATATACAAATATGTTACTCTTATTATTTCTGTTGTATGGATTTTATGCAAGATGTTGATTTTGTTTGCTTCACATTCAGATTTTGTCACCGTCTAAAGTACGTCTCGCCATCTCAATCGGTTGCAATATTGATCTATACGAGCAATCGTAGTTGCTGTCGTAGGAGGCTAACACGATATCAGTTAGCTAAGCTGCTCCTCTAGTCTCTAGGATCGTGCGTTGAGGAGGATATCAGAAGAAGAGACAGATAGATACAGAGAGAGAGAGCAGAGGGAAAAGGGAGATTGAAGTCGGCCAGCTGGCCAATGCTTCGACCAACCAAAGCACGGCCGAAGGCTGTCTGCATGAGTCTCAGCGGTGGGGGCGCACGTCTGCAAAGTTTTGTTTGTTATTGCTGGTTCTACCAGCTTCCCCTCGCCCCACCCTAACTGTTCCGACCAGCCCTGTCTTCGGGCTCTTCGAGCGTTCCACAACCGAATCCCCATGATCACCACATCGCTACCACGGCCACCAAGAGGAAAACTACGGGAGGGGCTGCTCGCTCTTCCCCTCACCGAGACCAGGGGCGGCGGCGGCGGCGGCGGCGGCGGCAGCGGTCACCGCACCAACAGCACGGTCAGTCAGCCAGCAATGACAGACGGGTCACAACCACTTGGGCAGGGTCCCCCACAGTGTTCCCATGCGGCGTCGCCCTTTATCCCTTCCTGCGTAACATAATCAGATTAGCAACAGCGACGAAGGGAGAATTGGGACTGAGCAGTATAGCAGCCCAGGAGCAAGGTGCTGGTTGCGGGAGGCGAATGGACAACGCGGCCGCCTCCGCTGCCGCGGTTGGTAGCGTTTCGAAATGTTTGGTTGGCCCATGTCAATGGACTTGGGCCAGAGACGAGGTATTCGCATTGCAGAGCCATGCAACATTCCCTGCCGTGTAGGTACACAAGGGCAACGGCAGTGTTTAGCGGAGGCAGAACATGGTAGCGAGTGAGGGTGGAGTCGCGCGGCGTCGCGTTGGGTCGTTCAGTTTCAAGTGTTTCGCTTCCATCTCGGATAGCAGAGTTGCAACGTCGAACACCTAACGCTGCGGCCAGCTTTCCTTCTGTCGAACAAGGTCATCGAAAACAACAGCGGACAATTCATTATAGGATTTCGTTTTGTTTATGCATTGCGAGTTACACGAAACATTACATAGATAAGTAACTTTATATAGTAGAACACGATCTTCTTTCTCTTCAGACTGCAATTCAATATATTACTCTTCTTTATCCACCTTCTGGGCGCGTTTGTCACTTACCACTGTGGACAACTTTATGTCTAGGCAGGGGGGCGTTCTAAGGGCAGTCACAGTTAACAAGGGGTTGTCCACTACACCGACACGCTGGTTGGCTTTACATGTTGACATGTTGCAATAAAACAAAGTTGCACCAAACAGCTCCAGCAGCGGTAGAAGAAGAAGAAGAGTTCTGGCCACCCCCAGTCTTGTGGTCATTAGCAACCGCCTAACTTATAGAGCACAAGGTGCATCGCTGTAAAGCATTGGATTGTCGCAGCCTCTACGATATCATCGCTGTGAAGGTAATAATGTCTTTGTCACGAGATGCATTCATCATAAGTCCAATGTGATCGTCGTGATTATGTTGTAAGACGACGAAAATTGAAAACAAATTATTGTTGTTCATTATACTATTTTTGCACCATTGCAAGTAATAGATCGCTTGTCGGTCGATAGAGAATAATTCTCAACTCAGACACGATGCCCCATTCGAATACACGTTACTAGTCAACATCTTTGCGGATTCATTCAATTCAATCGGACATTCTCTATTTAACCGAATGTGTGACATTTCCCGTTACAGCAAACGTTGACTCATGACGCCAACGATGCCTCCCAGTGTGGCCTTTTAGTAACGGTACTGGAGCGGTGGCGTCAAGTTGTCGCTAACACTATATTATAGAGAAGCAATAGAGATCGACTGGACGACTGACTGGCGTTGAGTGCCAGCTGGCGATCGCTTCTCGAATGCCCTATGAGGTGTTGTGTTATGTGGTGAGATGAGATGGTGAGGTGAGGTGATTTGCTGAACGGTGAACTGCGCGTGAGTCGAAGGAGGCAGCAAGCAGGAAGAAGAAGAAGAAGAAAATGAAGCTATTCTCGTGGAGACACCCTTTCAGTTGGGTGCGTCAATGGACTTCGTCGTCTCCCACCTTTCGGCTGTTGCCGACGCCGCCACTCCAGCAGTTGCTCGTGACGCCAGCAAGCCAGTACATTGCCACATAAGGCAACATAGCCACACAACCATACATAGACAGGCTGACCCTCAGAACGACCCCAGGCCCGCCACTTCCAGCGGACGGTGGTCGAAGTGTCGAGTGGCAACAGCAGCAGCGGCATGAGTCTCGATTTCCATTAGAATAGGATGCTGTGGACGCGAGTTGGTTGCACGAGTTGGTCATCGACAATCGAGGATTGAGTGTCACGACGACGACGACAACAACAACGATCACATAGAATAATGTGAGTCATATATTATACCTACGCATCCTCCTGGCTACGGATAAAACAGCGACACCGTGCGCAAGGTGGTGAACAGCAAAACTCTTTACGAATTTTCAACATTGTCCTTTCCGAACTATACGTAAGTCACTTCCATTACTCCATTACTAATTACATTTACGCAGTATACGACATGACATTTATTTGTAGCTCTAACAGCAGCATCCAGTTATTAAGTGGTAATATAACGAATGGCTATCCCAGTAACAGTCTAGATCACTTCATTCTCACAAGCCAGCATATACAGATAGGTAGATGTACATCTATCAAGGCAAGAGTGGGAAGGGGCAATTGTACAATGATTGATCCTAGCGATCTGGTAGTTCAGGATTCAAGCGAACGTTAATGACAGGCGGATGTTGTTGTAAGTTGGCGATAAAAACAGAAATGTGTGCTCACAAACAGCACATACAAGTATTCCATATATGCATCGACAGGCATTCGTGACGGAATGGGACATAACCGTCGTGGGTGTACCCAATTGATGTGCGTCAATCCTGAATCGGTGGCGGAATCCGCTGACGGATAGAGTGCGGCAAGTGGACGAAATGACCGCTAGAGCTGGTCGATTCCCCCTCCATAGCAGTTGTGCTTCTCCGTCTCAATTATGCAAATGTCATCACGGATCCTATCGCATAGTGGGAGCTTGGATCGTGTTGGAATAGGGACCGTTAGGGGAATATGGGACGTAACATGGGGGCATGGTGGTTTGAGGCTGCCACCGCGCCACTATCGCCATCGGTATAACCAGAGGACCCGGGCGTTCCTTGTGTCGAAAGACGGTGCACTCCATCGTTCCTCCTTTATACAACGGCAGTTCGACGCTGGGGGCAGTTAAGCGGCGTATGGGTGTCATGCTGCGTAGCGCTTTGGCCCACGTGTGGCTCTTTCCCTATGAAATTCCCCGCTCCTATCCCAAGCCCTCTTCAGCAGGTCCCAAAGTAGGGACTGTAGCCAATAGCGTGATAGTGACATACCGTCACAGAGAGAACTCGTACTGTCGCCGTCCGGGACAGTACGCATGGCCAAACGTGCTGGCCATTGGACAGGTCCGTCTGTTGGACTGCCGTTCCTTGCCTGCCCGGGAGGCAGCGTTCGTGGTCCGAATGTCTAAGATGGTTTAGTTACGTGATCCTATGATGCCGTTTACCGCGGTGTTCCTTCGTTCTCCTATGGCTGCTCGGCATCGTGTCGGCCACATGACTAGCGGGCAGATGGGAAAAGCGTGCAATGGATAGCCGTCCGTGTCTCGCATATGCAGAACACACAAATACTCATTGCTCACAACATTGACATTGTATTGCATACTGATCACTTCAGCAGACGGCGGCTAGGAAGCAGCTTCCACGAGAAGTGGGGGAACGAATGAATGGATGCACAGGAGAACAAGGCGCACTGAAAGTCTACCGAAGGCACTTCGACAAAGCTTCAAGGAAAAGCCGAACGGAGACAGGTCTCGGGGACAGGGAACCCCATGCGATATTGCATTGCATAATACTTTCCTATCATATGCATCAACGAGGCGGTAGCCAAGAGCTGAATCTCGCCCTATGGAAGAAGTGGATATCAAGTGCAATGTCCGTTTTCCCTGGGCGTCATCGAGCACGCGTATGGTTCAGAGTTGGAACTGTGTTCCATTGTAGCAACGAAATTGTGGGGAATAATTGACTGTTATGTAGGCGATTACGTGTGTGCAGATATTCCTTATAGAGGATGTAGGGGTTTTCATAGGGGATATTTTGTACTTTGGTTTCGGCTGTACGGTCTGTGAAAGCGGGTGTCTTATTGGTTAGTTACTTGGCGTGACTGGTGGACAATTTCAAACGTCGTTCAAAGGATAAAGGAAATGTTGTATACAACGAACTAACGAATTGTGTAGCGTCGCAAAAGTCAACAACGAGTTCTACAACTTAAGTACCAATTACGTATTTTTGAGAACTGCTCCACATGTTATGCTCACATTGGACGAAATGAAACCAAAGGTAGCTTTAGTTTGGTAGTATGATTGCCTTGTTCCAAAAGTTAACATATAGTTCAAACAAATCGGCTCTAAGAGACACAGATAATGACACTATGGAAGCAACTGTCACGAAAATTTACTGTTCACATACCTTATGTATATGAGCCCCCCTATTATAATCTGCACAGCTTGGAATTGTGTCAAGTATCTAAGCACTAACCAATAACATTGTCTAGAATAAATAGCACAATATTCAGGAAAGACTCGAGTCTATTTTTACAGTGAATTCTACGCAACACACACATACACATATTCAGGTTTTACTTAACATTGCCAAATTTATTGTTTACGTCAGGATTGTCCATTATGCTTAGGACGTGTCCATTGTATTCTAAAGCAACTGATTTGATCTGTAAAATATGGTTTGCTCACTAATTCTGTCGGTGTATCTGTTTGACCGCATGCTAGGAAAGAAATGTGAATGTTACGGATGTATGGACGCATGCAATGTACTGAGAAAACGGCCGACAAAGAAAAATGATGCGATTTAAGAATGGAACACTACTACGAGTGCCGCTTAGAGTCAAAGTATAAGGAGAAGAAATGAGTGGAATATGAGAGTTGAAGAAAGAAAGAGAGAGAATGCCGTCTCATATGCCCCCAATTTGCCAAATCCCAGTAAGGAATCGCCTTCGCCCAGAATTACCCCTGCCTTATCCCCTTTACTTCAGTTATCCCAGCCCACTCACCCACGACCCCATGAGTGAAGCCAAACCGACGGCTATCACGTGGTAAGTCCGTCCCTCCGGCTGAAGGGGGTACGGCGACGACCAGGGGGAACGAGCAAAATGGCCTCCCCCTCTTTTCTCTCATATCCTGACGCTGCTGCGCTGCCACTGGCATCGTCGCCGCCGCCGCCGCCGCCGCAGAGAGCTGCCTTCGTGCTTCGTCGCAAACTGCGTCCCCAGATCACTCCAACGAGGCAAACAGGAACTGCGCGAGAAAACAGGCCCTGAGACCATTTCAAGCAAAGCCCGGTGGAACGGGGCAATGTGGAAATGGGGGTGGAGCACCGAGACGACATGAATGAGGCTCAGTACCATCATAGTCATCCCGGCGTAGTTGCGCTTCGGAGAGCCAGAGAAGGAAAGAGGAGAACCGAGGAGTGAGAAGCGAGGGAGGGTTTAAAGAAGGACTCTGGGGTGACTTTCATATTCGGACCCTTATCCGTACACAAATGGCCGTTGAGTTGGTGGCACGGTAGCAATGGAGAATTGCGGAAAGGAAAAAATATGGGGGGTAAACGAGGGATGCGTTTTTCCTCCATTTTTTTAAGACTAAGGAGCGGGTGAGGTCCGGCGTTTTCCTTCGGATCGGTTGAGGATATATAGACGGACGGGCTGGCCGACAAGGGACGACACTGTGGCGTTCGGCAAAGGGGACCGACCCCACGAGGAGGTCGACTATCGTGAAAAATGGCCCGGATGACTTGGTTAGATATGGCACCATGTGAGGTATGAAGTGAAGGAAAAAGCTCGAGCCAGAGAAAGAATAGGAGGAGGAAGAGACGACGAAAAAAGAAGCCAGGAAGACTGGACCTCCGGACCGACGCAGGTCCGAGGCGGACCGGAGTGTAGTGAACCTCTTCGACGTGAGAGACCCCTAATCAGAGAAGGCGATTTTATCCATTTGAGGAAGGGACGACCGGGTGAAGATCACTGGCTCACCGACGGAAACGCGACGCAGCCGATCGATATGGAAGTCGGCTCCTGGAGAGGAACTCACAGAAAGAGAGGAATAGCAAGATAATGGGGAGAGACACCCTGTATAACGCTACGAAAAAGATATCCCACCACTGTTACCACGCCAAATTCCCTACACACACACACTTACAATCGCTTGCAGTAAGCAGGCGGGGCAGTGTATAAAGGGCGGAGGGGGACCAAAAAAGTGTGCTGCTGCCTCCCTTCAAATTACACGTTAGATGTGCAGCCAGTCGCGAGAGTAGGAAGAGTAAAGAGCAAAAATAAAGAACTCCTCCTGCCTGCCTGCTCACTCCTCCTCCTCCTTCTTCTTCTTCGGCGACGCTGCACGCTTCTCGGTATAGCTGCTAGTCAGTCCGTTTCCCTCCTACGCTTTCGCTGTTTCTATCAACCTCCTTCGTTCCTGAGGCTTCTCGTTCGCTTGCGGCCTTCGCAGGATCCCAAGCCCGGTAGCGTCGAGTGAAGGAGCTTATGTTTGTCCACCTTCTTCCACGTTTTCTCGTCGCTCCTTTTGAAAAAGTCGCTGCAGAAACAGCAGTAGTCTCGACCATCCGGTACCTTCAATACTTTTCGGCGACAGACGAACGTGAGAAAGAGATAGAAAAAAAAACTTAGAAAAAGAGACCTCCTGTTCTCTTCTCCTCTTTAGCTTAGACTTTTCCCGTTTTACTCAGCATTCAGCATCATTCTCTATCCTCTGCGTCACCTTTCGCGATGGTGCGCCTCCCCCATTCTTTTGCGTCGCGACGTCGCCGGGGGAGATTCATCATCGGAGGCGGCTGTCAACTGCCTTTGCCAGGAGCCTACTTCCTTCAGGACACCCCCACCTATCCCCGTTTTCCTTGCCCCGCCTCTCACTCGACCTTCCCCACAGTAATCACCTCCTACCTCCGTTGCTGCTGAAATCTCTCATCCGAATTCTCTACCTATACGTACTTCTTCCTCACACCTACCGCCAAACTCTTGGCAACATCGTCGCCATCTTTTCTTAGTTTCGTTGGATCCCCTTGTCGCACACGGCAATATACTACCGCACGTGACTCTCTAATACTGTTCCTTTATCACACACACGAATAGAGAATAGTCACCAGGATTGAAACTCAAGCAGTTGAAATGAACCCCGACCCCCTCCTTCTGTCTATATATACACAACACGAGAACGAATGTCTGACATGTACGTAAACTAATCGTACAGCAACGTGGAAATGGTGAAATGTTGAGATGCATTTTGGATATGGTGTTTATATAAGTGGCATGGCCCGAGGAAAGCGTTTCAAGATAAAACATTGTTTATGAACATCATCAACTGTCCATGAAGTTCAAGATCAAAAGGTCACATTGCACCAGTTAGGAAGAGAATAATACATCGAATAAACAGACTGCAGTAAATATTACATACATTTGAATAGATCCTTAACCGAATCAACGCATTGAGATCATCTGCCTGGATGAGAATTATATTATACATGTAGAATATACCAGCTTGAGCGTGTCATGTGGCACGGTAATCACTTTCAACCATTCAAGCGGAGGGCCGTTCATGTTGTCTGTCGTTGCATATAACTAGTGCAAATTTAACGCCATCTTCTTCTCTGCCACCACCTTATATAGCGTGGACACCAGGTCCCGCCAACTGCAAGGAGCCTGCCAAGCGCGAACAGAGATGGGAGGATGCGAGGTAGGACAGGATGCGAACAAGCTCCATATTACACACCTTTGCAAGGCTAGCCGGTAGTACTAGGGGGAAGGGTTTCGCGTATTCACCGAGCGAGGTTTTAGGGGAAGCGGCAGGAATAGGCAAGAGCGAGCAGGTCGTGGGGGGCTGTTGTCGGAATAAAGCTAAACAGCGCTTTCGAGGGAAGTGGGGATGGGTATAGGGGGGGGGGGGGTAGACGTGTTATAGTAGTAGTACTAGTGGTAGTGGTCGTGGTGATGGCAGCAGCAGTAGTGGTGGTGGTGGTGGTAGTTATTGGGCTGCTGTTGCCTTGTGACGAGAAGTTAAGGGGCAGCAACGGTATCTTCGAAGCCCTTCTTGGAGTTTGCTGATGAACGTGTCACCAGGCGTCTGCAGACAGTGGCCCTTATTCCCCTCGTTGCTTGCTTGGCTCCTTGCTTTGGGAGAGTCACGCGGCGGCAGGTTGGCTGGTTATGCGTTAGTCGGCGTGATGGAGGGAAGAGTTGGAGCGAGGAGACTACAGGTCGAATACAGGAAGGGAAGCCAGCTTATAGAGAGAAAGGGAGGGCTCTTTTTGTGACCAGCGCGACACGACGCTGAACGACACCACCAACATCTGCCTTAAGTCTACTCTCGCCAACTGCGGGCTGCAGTTGACTGAGGTTGCTCCGAGACCAGAACCGGTAGAGGGACAGGCAAGAGTAATATCATAATAGTTAAAGTATAACGTTTGTAGCCGAGGTTCAAGCGTAACAGAAGTTCAAATGTTCTATGATAAAAATATAGCGAATAACCTCAGGGAGATAAAGTACTACGTGCAGTGCACGAGGTGTACGATAGGTTTTAACGATATTCTGTAGTATTCTACATTCGGCATACGCCTCCATTTGATTACCGGACAGCTTATCCCTTTAGTCCGCTAGCGCGTGACTCTTTACGCATGTGTCGGTAGGTGTCAACGCCACAAAAAAAGACTCGCAATTCGCTTTATGATTGGAAATTATGTAGAATAATATTCCTCTGGCGAAGCAGTTTTCGTGTAGTCTCAGTACGCACCCTTGTGCATACAATCAGCTTTGGAGTGATTTCCGTGCATATACGTCACTCATTGACGTTCTATCTCTGGTATGCTCACCACCGCAATTATCACCAGTCGACCCCCCCAGCAAACCCTTCCTAGAAGCCTCACACGTACGTGCGGGCAGGCGGGCGGGCGGGTTATTTGTATGCATGCCACCGTGCGCTGTCCTCGCGCGAAACGACATTAATGTCTTGTGAGACGATGAGTACAGCGCAGTAGCGCTCGCTATTCTCCCCATTCATCCCATACGATCCCATCACAGACCTTTCCTCATTCATCTATTTCTCTGTCTTGTCCTTCTACCCCTCCTGTGCTGCTAGTAGTTGTGGGGTATCTCAAATCGTCACCGTGGAGGACAGACATATAGGACCGCTATATATATATATATATAAATACATATATAGGGTCGCTTGGGTGGGAAAATAAAAGGGCTTCGGTCATGCCACGGAGCTGCGGCCTCCAGCCTCCAGACCACAATAAGAGTCGCGGCGGGAGATAGATAGCTACATACGTAGGGCGTAGAGGGACGACAAAAAGCTCGAAATGGAGAGAAGATGGAGAGAATATGGATGAATAGTCGCTGCGTCGTATGTTATCTATCTATGGGGGGCATGGTGTGTTCCTCCCCGATCACCGTGTCTCTACTGTTTCCCTCTATCTGTCCATACCCACACGAGCCATTCGCGAGTGGCTCCGTCAAAAAGTAAGGGAAAAACGAAAAGCGGTAGAAATGAGTGGCCGGTGGTTCGCAATGACCCGCCAGCTACTGCAAAGAGAATTGTAAATAGCACCTTCGCGTCGTCCCATTGCCCGTCTCCGCTTTACCCCATCATTTCGCCCCATTCGCACCCCGGAAAACCCCTATAACCTCACCACGACCCCACGTCCGCGAGGAAGTTCCTCTTGTTACGTGCTACAACTACTGCTGTTTCTTTAGTTACCAACATCGGCCGCTGCTACCATTCCACTGGGCCCCTCCTTTTGGATGGATGACTTTGTTCTTCTACTGCAACTGTACACTCCGTTCGCCGTTATTGTGGCCACACCCTTGTTCATGCATGCGACTTTAGGTGGTTTCGTTCTCGACAGGCAACGGCAGGTAGAAAAGAGTGACGTCAGATGAGGACAGAGAGCGAAGGGGCCAACGCCAGAGTGACCTAGGGGTCACCTAAGCTTGGATAATGTTACTAATATTTACTTGCAACAGACGATAGAATGACTTTGTATCGACATTCGATTTAAAATGTCATCTATGCGTTCGCTGGTAGATTAATAAATTATTTTTGAATTACACAACTACGTATAGGTGTTAATTGGTGGTCCAAATTCTCATATTGGAGAAATATATCTCTTCGCATTTACTAGCTCACCAAAAGTGAGTTGTTATCATCCATTTATTGTCATTATTTATGCGTGCTCTTCGTTTTCGATTTCAAAGCTCCGCATTAGTCTGTAGTTTTCAGATTATTGATTCGCTTCTATCGTCTTCTATTGATTTAAATGATTTGAAATTTCAATGTTTGTATAGATGATGATTTCCTTTTCAAGTTGTTAAACAGCTTCTGCATCAATTTATATAATACAATAAAAAGTAGGAGTATTATCAATATCCCATGTTGTTTAAACAAATAAATATGCCTGATGTGGTGTTGATTTCTATTCGAGTGGCTGCTATCACAACGTATGCACAAAATATACACAGAGACAAAACACTGCAATCTAAGCGGTGACTACGGGGTAGTATTCTGATTCTCCCCACCTTTTGTTTTGTGGTTGAGTGGGGTGAAGTTCAGTTCCCCAAGGGGGTGGCGGAAGTAAAGAAAAAAACGGAGGCAAATGTCATTTGAACTCGGCCGGTTCAAGCTTGCTCGGGTGCCCACAGCGGTTGAGGTGAGCACGTTGTGCCTCAATGCAACGTCTTAGCAGGAACCGGCTAAGTGAGCTAGAGCAGAATGTCGGGTGGCTTTAGAGGGATATGAACGACGTGGACGAGGTCGATGTATATAGCTCGTTTGTGATGCGTTTGATATTTCATCGACCAAAGCGGGGGGGGGGGGGTCACGTCCCCATCAGAGTTACCACTGTCTTCATATGGCCAACTCCCGTCGAATACATCCCTATCGTGGGACCCCATTTTTCCTCATGGGAGTCTCTCCGTTGCGACAAACGACTTCGGCTATTCTGTCTTTCTTCTCCTCCTCCTCCGTCGGCCCCCTCCCTATCATCACCAGCAGCATCTCCATCACTGCAACTACTCCCTCTAGTAGTACTACTACTACTTCTCCTCGTCTTCTTACCGCCTTCTACATATAGCCACAGCCATCTCTGTTCTGTGTCCCTGCCGCGCCCTCGACCTGCTGCTTTTCTTCGGCGCCATGCTCGTTTAGCTATTGGTATCCCTCGACGTCCGGATCGTGCACCCGCCACCACCCTGTGTGCTGCAAGAAATGGCAGTCAGGCATTGGCATGCCTTTGTCTAACAAAGGCTGGCGCTCCACAATTTTGGACAACATTGTAAATGTATACCGCCGTTGGGATGTATAACCGCCATATTTGATGAGCTGCATTACCCACAAGTATTTGCGATTGATGCCTTGTATGCTATGTACCACAATGAAAATAAGTGTGGTGTGTGTAACTAGGGAATGAGTCTGGCTTTCCTCCTTCGATTTACTGAAATTGCAATGACAGACTGGGGCATATTGTGCATGCGTGCAATGGCTATTTCGATAACAAGCTATAATCGACACTAGATACATTTATAAATTAAGAATTGAAATTACAAATGCAGAGGTGGCAAATTTCTACTAGATGTTAACTAATGAACGTGCAATAATTTGGGCATAGAATGATGAACATCGTTATCAACCTCAAGTGGGCCGACCTCAGGGAGAATATAGTGCTGGTCTGAAGAATCAAAAGGAACGCAGAGAGATAAACCTTTAATCGAGGAGGTGGACGAACATCCGAATTACCTGACGATGTCGCCCTCCGATCTTCGCATAGTTCATAAAACAGACGAGCTGGACCTACTATTGCAAACATAACATAGTCTGCATCCTGGACCTTGTCAACGCCGTCTTGCATCAACGGAGTTTATCCTATACTTTCTAGCGCTTTGTGATGCTTTCCGTTTCGACTACATCATTTGGCTCTATTCGAGCTGTCGTCCTTGTCTTCGCGGCCACCTGATTGATGAGGTCTCCACACCTCCTCACAGGGGGCATGTAACAGGTGAAAGGGTCATACACTTGGTTTGACTGCAATGGCCACCCATCTGTAAATACTACCACTGTACGAGGGACTCTGTCACGTCACCGTCAGACCACCCGAGTGAGGTAGTTGCGCCGACTATATCCCATGATCGGATAGTGGCTAGCGGTCATAATGGGGGCGCAAGCAGAAAGGTTGCACTACGGAATAGATGGCAGTATAACGGTTGGTGCTTGATATCTCCGCTATGGTAGAGCCTCTTCAAGTTTGACTAAGGACGCTCTCTTTAAAGACATTCACTGATGTCTGATTATTATACATACAGTACTATCGTTGAGCTCGTATCGTCAGTTGGAACCATTGACTTTGCGAGCCCAAACTGGCCGATCTTGAGAAATCTATTACATAACATATCTTTTGCGGTCGTTTCTAGTTTTTATTCCCATCTTCGACCGCTACACATAAAAACGACACGGAAGGGCACTTTAGAAAATAACTACACCATTCATTGATATAATGTCCACCCATTCATTCATCATTCAACTTGGAAAATCGATTATGTGAACTGACGAATAGAGCATATGATAGTACAGGGAATACCTGTTCACCTTTATCGCTATCTGCCGTTTTAGTGCCAGCCTGGATTGACCGGGATGTTTTGCGATCATTGCTTCGATGCTCAACAAGATATATACTTATATATATATATACCCCCCCCCAGCTTGATGTGTGGTTAAACATTCCCCTGCCATCACAACAGTCATGTGAAGCAAGTCCAAATAGTCCAGCATGACCGACCATTTAATGAAAGTCAATGAATGGGGAAAATACGGCGATGAATCCTCCTACTGAATTGATTCCAACTGGTCCAGCAGGTCCAGTATAAAGCAGTGCAACCAAACCATACCGGTATCGAACTGCTATCCACGACCACCATGTGGTAATAAATGTAATACTTAAAATATGTTTGAGTAGGCATCATACACACTTATATCTAATCTATTATAGGTCTGAGCTAGTTTATGTATAAGCTAGGCCAATCCAAGATGGTTCCCAATGCACAGTGAAGGGAGTAATTTGATCCAAAAAACGTCAGTTAGGTACGTCAGTGTACTCACACTGAGCCATCGAGGCAGCCAGCCTGACCCTAACGGACTAACTTATGATCCTAACTTTATTGGCAGGCCTGAAGATGCAGTCATCTTTCTCCCTACGTATTGGCGTGTTCCTGCGGATGTCCGAAGGATCTCATCTTGACACCTTGCCACAACGACTTTGGCAAGGATTTTTGCCTCATACGGTTCAGTTCAGTTCGGTTCGGTATGCGGCGCCGCAAAGACTTTAGCGGCGTAAGGAGTCATTCCTTGAGTGTAACTTCTGAAAGGGAGCGTTTCCTAAACAGAACAAATCGTCCTCCTTCCGTTTCTCGCTTCTCTTCCTTCGTCTGGTTCATTACAGCTTCCCGTGCACTGGTAGCAACAGCGGTGTCTGAGTAGCCGCTATGAGAAAAGATATCCGTAGAAGTGGATGGTTGGGCGGTTGCTTGCTTGCTCTTCTCGATGGTCGAAGCTGTGCCAACCTTGTCGGCCACAGACCTCGGACATGGCGGTAGCCACTTCGATAGTCGCAGGTTTCAAGGAGCCTCGCTAGCGGTCAGTGGTCGCAACTGTACGACACGTCTTCCTACAGGGTCTGGCACTGGGTGGCCCACACCTACAGATAGAAGCTGGCCCACACCCAGCCAGCTAGGCAGGCAGTCAGCCGATTGTTGGCTGGCTCGCTCTGTCGCAGAGCCTAACGAGGAGCTATAGCCTGGATTAAAGCTGTCCCCAGTTAATCTGTCTCTCCCGCTTCGGCGACGATGCCGCGCGCGCTCCACTCCTTGTTCTCACAGAGCCCAACCGCTGCCACGCGTCGACCCATAGGCCCACAAAGGCCCATATACGTACACACGGCACACAGAAACACGTTCACGGCAAAACGCACTCACCAACACCAACACAGCGACCGTAATGGTGGCGCATGCTCGTCTCGCAGGAGGTATCGATGGCTTTTGTGAAGCGGTCCAAGCCTTGTGTCTGTAGGCTCCGGGGGATTCGGTGTACGGTGCGTATGTGTGTATATATATATATATATATATATATATAGAGAGAGAGAGAGAGAGAGAGGAGGGGGGGGGAGCTAACTGAAGGATCCGATGGAATGACGCAACTACGTTTAGACCATGCGACATCCCGGTGAGGTAAGGTTGCAACGGCTGTCGCGCGAATGGTCTACAGGGACACGCAGGGCAGCTTGTTTGGCCACTAAGACGAGAGAGAGCTACTTAGAGCCGAACTGCTGCTTTTACTGCAAACCGTGAGCCAACAAGAGGACCTGCCTACACCACTCTTGCTGTCTGTGTGTGCGTGTATAGGTGCGAGCGAAGTTTGGTTAGTTGGATCCCCGGAGGGAACCGCCTCCCCATAGCCATTCGGTAGACGGTGAGAGTGGTTTGGCTAAGAGTCGTCTAATCAACTGTAACTTCTTGGATCCGCTCCTCGATGAAATGACAACAATAATCATCTAGACAGATCATTAACGACCACGGTCCGATGCAAATGGTTTCGTACGCTATCGGTCGATTGCACGCAGTTCCCGCCGAAGTTTGAGCGCTTAATTGAGAGTTTCATTGAAGGTTTCACTGATTAGGAAACAACGGCAACTTCTGAGACGGCAAAAGGGAGCTGTAGAATTATGTGCTATTTTATATTTCACCACATCGGAAAATCGACACGTATATATTGGGTATGCCTCTACACCGAGTGCGCACACTGCAAATCGCCCCTGCATATATATCTAATATGATAGATAATTATCTTTGAATACAAAATATCATGATAACAAACCATCAACAATACAACTGGCACACATCTACTTTATCTCGTTAAATCAATTACACTATGCGAGGAAATGCAGCTTTTTACCACTGTTGAATTGAATACGAGTTATTGAGTTTGAATTTTGATTACAAATGACAGGACCACCGATTCGACGATTCTCTTCTAACACAAACAATAATATCGCTATGAAAACAAATATCGATATTAGAAATCGTCAAGTCGAGCTGACATACTCCAGTGGACTACATGTTGTCAATAACCGGTAAGCCCCGTAGGCTGGCATTCAGCCAGTGATGGTGGAAACGACTGTGAGGGGCCTCGTGCCATATCAACCCTTTCAGGGGATTGAGTAGTCTGGAGGATTATATATATATATATATTATCTTAGGTCGTTTGATAAGTAATGTATATTTTTCTACCGACTTTGAATTGCTGTATCTTTTGCAAGAATGAAATGAACTGAATCAATATAGTGTCCTTTGTTTTCTATGACTCTTGCCCATCTGTCTACCAAACATCTCGATATGGAAGGCGATCCACCTATCCAGCCATTATCGTGCCTCTACTTCTGTCCTAAAGCGCTTCCCCCTCAGGCCGTGCTCCACTGATCTGAATAGGTAGTAACCTGATGGAGCAATGTCAGGGCCATACACTGGGTACTGTAGAAGTTCCCAGCGAAGATCGGTACGACAAGTCGCCAAGGCAATATTTGAGCAATGTTGTAATATGACTTTCCTCCGACCTTTGCTCCTCCACCGCCGTTTCCTGTCAATTTTTCGGTTTATTTAGCCGAGCCTACTTGTGTTATGATCTGCGTCGACCTTTTCACAGGGTTTGAATAGTTCATAATAGACCAGCCCTTTCAGATCAGATCAAATAAACAGCATTATCTTATGGCCACGAATTCTAGGTCTGACCACTTCTTTTTGCGTTGGGGATTACCGTAGGATATCGATTTTTCATCTCCCATACAGAAAACCGTTCCTTATTTGCTGAGCAACCAAATTGATTTGGTTGCCACCATCTTCATTGATTTCATGTGATACTCAGCATAATTTTTGTACGAAGGGATTTTCAACAGACTTTATCTGATACTGAGGAGTTCCCTTCCACTTTACGCACAATCCTGGCAATCACAGCTACATTTTTCCAGCACGAAAATAGTGAAGAAGACAATGTCGGATATGTTCGTCTTTGGTCTCCATGTTTCAACCGCTCTGAAATTCCACCGGCGATGCGTAACAAAGATGTAAACAAACCTACAAACGCGGAATGGATGTGGAATTAGCCCACCAAGCGTGATCTACTCTTCGAGCCGAAATAGGAGCAGCTCTAAGTTGATATATATGATATATATATATACATTGCTTACCCAACGACCTAATATATATATATATATATATATATATATATATATGTCCTTTGTCAACAGGATTGGACAAGCGATCGCGCTGTCAGAATCGGAGAACTACCTTAGGCATGACGACAAGAAGCCCCTAGGAAAAGTAGAGCTTTCTGTTTGCAATGTGGTGAGTAAGCAGTCTTCTTTAAGAAACCCTACCTAGAGATTATAGTCAATGTTTCATATATGTTATAGAATGTTTATGTTCAATACTGTAAAAAACTGAATCAACCCAAGAACATCGGGATAGACGATAAAGTGTCTGATAATATTGCGATGAAAAGGGCCAACTCTTCTTCCACGCCTCCAAGGCGAAGGTTTCACCACTAAACTATAGAGCAGCTACTGCAAAAGCTAACTGCAAACACGAACGATGATCATGCTCCATTTCAGGGAACATGGCTAAATAGCAACAGCAACCTTTTACTAATCTCTTGACCTACCTAATCTATTACCATGCAGCCATCCAACGCTATATTATTACCCAGTATCGCCGGCTCCATCGGACGTACATGCATACCTATTATACATTCTGAGTGCTATATGCGTCTCATTGCTTGCATGAACCCTGGCGGCACCTGCCCAAATGGGCGGGAGGAGGCGCAGTCTGTTCATTAGGGATAACGAGAGGACACCACCACTAAAACGTGAACAGAAGGAAGCTGGGAAAATTAAATATTGTTATCCAGTGTACCAGTGATAGTGAGTCTTGAAAATGAAGGCTCGAACACAAATGAAAAGACTCGGTCCGCGCTCTAAAATACATATGTACATAGATACACAAGTAATATCTATGGTTAAATGTTGTCTGTGGGTCAGCCCGGAATTTTTTTTATATCTAGGGTTACTGTAATATATTATATAGTAGTTACAGGTCAGTGCTTAAGCAGAATTCCACCAAATTGATTACTCAAATGAAGGCAGTATGTCATGGAAACGGGTCCCATGCGTGCATATGGGTTTTTCAGCACGTTTGATTTAAGACCGATGGCGACCCGGTGTTGAAGGCCTCTCGTAAATATGACGCAAACACAGGACCGTCCTTCTCCTATTTTTCAGAGTAAGAGGGGGAGAAAGTCATACAGGGAGCTAAGAGAATAAGAAGGTCTCTTAGGAAGGACAAACGGGAGTAAATATGGGAGATCGTGGTGGTTCGAGTTCCGACGTTAAGTTCGGGCTTCGGCTGGTGACTGGGGTCGCGAGGGTGACGTCGGGTTGAGGGGAGGCGTTGCCGGAGAAGGCCGTTAATTTGTCAAGCGGGCCGACAACGTCAACGACCAGAAGGGCCAGGAGGACAAGCGGGCGAGGCCGGAGCAGCTGCACCACCACCACCACCAGCTGGGACGAAAACTCAGAACGAGAAACAAGGGACAAGGTGGTATGGAAAGCAACGCTCACTCGATGGAACAGCATAACTATGTTAGAGTCTATCTATGAGCACGAATCCTCGTCCATCCCTACACATACACACATGCTGAGATGTATGTAAGCCTGTGTGTGGTATGGGAAAGGGAGTTGTTGGAGGACGCGATGACACTATCGTGATAAATATACTCCGTCGTTGTCAACGCAACATAACCTAGCGGAACTCCTGATCCAGGCGGCCCGCACCAACACTGCCCCAACATTCCGGTTCGGAATTCCCCTTCTCGTTGTCATGAATGGACGGGGGCGTCAGCTTTATTTCGCCCTAAGAAAACGCCTCAAAGTGTATAAACTCCGGAGACAATCGCGTTCTTGCTCTCCGAAATAGCCCTGAAGAACGAGAATAACTAAATACATACAAAGACCGACAGTGGTCTTTTCATTGTTATCGATTGATCATGACTTAGTCCAGGCAGAATTTTGAAAGAGTAGCTCATAATGATAAGTTACACATTATATATTCGTGCCTTCAGCTCAATAATACCGTGATTAGCTTCACTCTATTTGCCTTTGTTGTTGATCCCTATGAACATCAAAGACGTTCTAGTTTTAATAACGATAGTTGCAACTACTACTACCTTGTAACCTTATTCACATAAAGGGTATGTATTATATTCGAATCTGTCCTATCTAGGCTTCCTATCCAATCACATGCGAACACAACCTGGCCGGTAAATTCCACGTCAGCTGTTCAGTGTCATCTTCATCCGTGTTTTGGCTATGGGCAGAGCCACAGTTCAGTATGTGAACAGTTCAGAGTAGGAAAGTTACGTATACTTTTTAGTGTAGATTGTGTATGCCCATTAACGCTTGCTCGGATCTTACAAACGAGCTTTCAGCATTGCGCAAACACCTTTTTCGATCATGGTCGTTCAAGTTCGCTGTGTAACCTCTTACAGATACCCAGCAATTATTCTACAACAGCCTACAGTATCTGATACTTAAGTTTGATCAGTACGAATACTATTGAGCTCCCTGGCCTCAATAGTAAAAAGTTGTGACGTTTTAAAAACGCAGGTGTGCCTGCTCGGGCCGTATCCGTGAATGTATCCTAAATCAATAAAATTGCACGAACTGTTTGCTTTGGAGTATTCGGTTTTCATCTGCTCAATTAATAGCAAGCAAACGCCGAAAGGCGGTTTCGTCGAAATCAATGGAAGGAGAAATGAAATGTAAAGTTGACTTTGAATGAATTTTCCGGGAAACAGGGCCGTGACCTGAGCAGTAGGAACAAGCAAATTTTTTCAAAAGGAGCCTAATTACGCATGTGTTGGGAGGTCGTTCGTCAATTAAGGCACAACTATGAACTATATGGCTATTATCGATACCGGTTTGTCCGTATGTGCGTATATATATATATATAAAATGATTGCTCCCAGGCAAGGTAGCTCGGTTTGCAGCATTTCCACTGCTGTCTCCTGCGAGTTCCTGTCTATTGAAGTGGGGTGGGAAATCGACGATAGGGGTGGAGAACACTTATGATCCTTTTGACCAGACGTAAGAGGAGGGTACCCCACTATATATATATATATATATATATATATATAAATATATATATACAACCCCCGGCTGCTGCGATACCACCGATGGGGTTGTGCAGCGATGGCTTTTCAATAATGTCGTCAATGTTTGCCCTTACTCCCAATGGCCCCGTTTGGACGAACGATAGTTCAGCAAGCGGGATGTTGATGTTGTTGATGATGATGGTAGCACTTGCTCTAGTAAAGAGAACGTTGAATATTAAGTAAACGCATGAGAGAAGACGATTCTTCGACGGTACGTGGAAATCTGCTGCGAGGGAGCGAGCAAGCGACCCCAGAACCGTGGGCGAGCAAGCAATGTGCCAAGGAGA
Source organism: Stratiolaelaps scimitus (assembly GCA_019614645.1). Classification (NCBI taxonomy): domain Eukaryota; kingdom Metazoa; phylum Arthropoda; class Arachnida; order Mesostigmata; family Laelapidae; genus Stratiolaelaps; species Stratiolaelaps scimitus. The sequence goes on from JABWDB010000038.1 coordinate 1,903,686, forward strand.
AAACGAGGCTCTAATTAACATGTTGGCTGATGACAAGGCAGCAGTGATGCGAGACGAGACGAGAGTGCTCCAATGACTAGACGACTACTAACTTACACTGTGGTCGTTTATCGTCACTGTGTGTATCAGCGGGAGAGAGAAGGCCTACATGGAGAAATTGAGCAAGTATGAAATGTTTGCAAACATTAGCCATAGATAACGTGTAAAAGAAAAGAAAAATATACAGGTTTATAACACTACAAATTGATGGTAGGTATTTATAGTATCCAATTTATAGTTTCATTTGATAACTTCGTTCCACCATTACCTATAATAGTTTACTTACCAACAGAATTAATAGCCTTTGGTGGCCTTTTATGATTTGCAGATTCATATATATATATGTAGTTTATAAAACTAAATGCTTTTGTTAATATTCGAGTGCGACATGCTTGGCCAATTTCTGACACTCTATAAATAATAAGTAGTGAAAAATGGCACCAAGGCCACCTATATTTTGTTTACTTGCAAGGGCCACCTGGGCCTAATGGACATGACTAGAAGCAATTTCCAATAAAAGTTTTCCCGTAGTACTCGCTGTACCAACGCAGGAAGGTATCAACAATCACATTAGCTGTCAATCCACAACGAAACAAAGTCGCTCTGCTTGGCGTTCCTCACTCATTGTTATGGCCATTTACTTTCAACGTTTTATTTTGTAATTTTAATATATTTTTTTAATTTTATTATGCTATTTTACCCATAAACAAAAATTATTCTAATTACACACTTTTTAATATCTATGTACATGATTCACCGGTTTGATAAGTAATTCCGATCTCTAATTGCCATCTACGTTCGATTCGAACCCACGTTCACGAAGTTACACAAAAAAATAATACCACCCGTATTTGGCGACAACACTTTGTGAGGTCTGGGAATATCGTCGACTGTGTACATACGTATTATACGAGGGAACAGAGAGAGAGAGAGAGTTTAGAAGTTAGGACAAAACGCGGACGGGGGTTGTGGGTGCTTAGAATGAAAAGGGAGAAGGAAGAGACGAGGGCACCTACCTATCTCGGATGGTGAGGGGTCGAGCTTGTACCCCGTAAACGTGTATGATGTCTTTGTGAGAGGGGAACGAATGTTCAGGCATGCATATGTGGCTTGTATTTGTGTGTCAATTCCCAACAATGTCTCTACAACAGTCCCAAAGCTCTATCGGGAAATGGGGGATAGCATTGCCAAAGTTGGTTGCGCCTTCAGGGACGGTTCGTTTCGTTGAGCGCTCTCGTGTGGGGATTGCCCTCTCAGGAGAAGAGAGGGCGTCTTCTTAACAAGCTGATTGCCCCTCACCGGGCCCCTGACGACTTCGATGCGTAAAGGGCACGGAGCCATGGAGGCGGTGACGACGAATCAACCACCTATCCTACCCATTCTTGGAAAACTTCGTGGAAGTTACATAGACGAACGCGTCCGGGGATAAGGTGTACGATAATATCAACTGACAATCATATGAGGCATAAATTACATATTGACGAATTTGTAGGAAAATAAAATAGTTTTTGGGCTGACACTCAGCCAACATTGAACGTCCACTATGATTTTGTAGTATTGAAAATATAAATAATTATACATCTAGAATGTGTTATAAAGTTGATCAGACAGAGCACTTACTGATTCTGGCTGCTGGTGCAGTACTATATGGGCCATCTGAAAAGAACAGAAAGTAGAAAGATAGTTATAGGTTACCAGATTATTATATAATAGAGTATATATTATTATTCCAAGCATGCCGAATCTTGGGAAGAGATAGACTCTCAGCAGAAGATGGTTTTAGCATGTAGAAACGTTCTATCGTCCACGTCAATCCTGCACTGAATCGGCCCACTTTCGGTAAAGATTGGACTATCTAGTGATTGACCATCATAAATTCTGAATTCAACCTCATTATAAAAGCGGTTTGGTGAGTTACCAGAGATCAATATTTTGAATTTTTTACGAATCCGGTTAAGATAAGCGGCTTACTTCTATATACTTAGTGCTAGAAATGATTTAGATTCATAACTGATATTAAACTTTGAACAAATTCTGTAAAATATGTTGCGAATTTGAATATTAAGTTGTGTCTGAGTTTTTTTGTGAGTGGCCTCCAAATTGTGCTAAAGATCTGGACTATACGCACAGACAGTATTAGGCATAAGCCAAAAACAAGGTATGAAACGTATGTAACATTATACCAAGGGCTACGATATATCCCAATTTCAAGAGTAAATAAATCGAGTGTTTTAAATTATGAAATTATTTGTGGTTGAACGGATGCAAAGTTCTAAAATATTTGAGTCCAAATCGATTTAATATCTCTGACTCTACAATAAATATTTATTACAACAAACACTCACACTTTCCCGCCTCTTAGATTAAAATGACAGTAGCGCAGACAGGTAAATGTGCCTAGCTGAGATGTCGCGGATATTGCTGATGCAAACTCTGCTCTCAGCAGAAAGAATTCGAAAAGTGCGGGTTGGGAACATATACCAAAGCAACCCATGTAGGTACCCATACGCGGGTTCCAATGGCAGAATACTAAACGTATAATGGAGCACCTCAGCACATGATCATGCTCAGGACCATGCTCAGATCAAGCACATGATTTAATTCTCGAAGTATGTCTAGAAATAAATGCTTCATACGTCTACGATACCTTTAACAGTAATCGAGTAACAGCAACAATAGTCGATGTCAATTCGATCAAATTAAAGATATGTATTATATATCTGCCATTTCTTAACACATCCGAATGGGTCGCCATCGAAAGACGACAGCAGGGTCGTTGAGTGCCTGGGAGTAAGGATTTTTTTCATGATGGGTGGTAGCTCTGCTTCCACAGTATCCGAATATCGTCGAAGCCGCCGTGCAAGTGCCGCGCGATATTTTTAGTTCCGCGTTTCTTCTTTGGTGTGGGGAACAGCTACAGCTACGACAGGTTCTCGGATGCCGCTTTCTACTTTCTAGCATCGTTCTTCCCTTCTCTCGATAGACTGCCGGCATCTCTCGAATCGCTATGAGAAAGCGTGAACGATCCTACTCGCGCGCTATCATCTTCGTATAACCCAACATCACCGGTAGCTCCGACGGCAGCGGCCACGTTGACTGCTTTTGCGCTGCTACTACTACTACTAGTGGATGATACCAGTATCTTCGGCGTCTCGCTCCTCGACCAAGGGGATGGCACGGAGAGAGAGAGAGAGAGAGAAAGTGCTCGAATACACCCCCTCTCACACTCCCCCTGCCGAAATGGTCGGTTCTCGATCCGCCCTTTTTCCCCGGGGGAAGAGGGTTGGGGTCCCTTAAACTCAAGACTAGAAAAGAAGGACCCTACTGGGCGCGCCTTCCTCATTCTTGGGAAAAGTGAGTGAGCCAAAAGCCAGCCAGCCAGCCAGCTAGGGAACAGGCTGAGTCGAGACACGGTGCGTTATAGCACCAGCTGTAGCAGGAGAGCAACGTTTTGCTATTGGTGTTGCGGCGTCGTCGTCGTCGTCGGCGGTAGCTGCCTCTCACGGTAACGGTGAAGAGACCGATGATGGCTGGCGGCGGCGGCGATGCAACGACGACGAAGAGGAAGTCGGTCGTTTCTAGGATGATGGTGGTGGTAGCAGCAGCAGCAGCCGGTGTTCGTCGTGGTTTTGGTGGTAGCTATAGCTGTAGTGGTGATGCTGGTCGTGGGAGTGGGCGAGCGACGTTCGTGCGTGCACTAAACAGTGGGGCGGCCGCAAAGGCGCATGCCACTGGCAGTTGTCAGCTACAGAAGAAGCCACCGGGGATAGAATGGGAGGGCGGTTGAGGGCGGGGGAGTGTCCCTTCTCGGTATGAACGAAACGCTCGTGAACGCTCGCTGCTTCCCTTCTGCTTAGGGCCCATGAAACAGTCCCTTCCGTTTCGAGACGACGACCCCCCCCCCCACAGAATAGCTGGCCACAGTTGTTCATGTAAGCCTCATAGGCACACCCGTGGCCGTAGTGGCGGTCATGTCTCTTCGCCTTCATCCTCCGGTCTGGTATCCCAACTCTTGGATCCGCCAGACTTCTGCGCCTCATCCAGACCCGCAAGCGCAGCCCTCCTGCCGCGAGGGCTGTTTCCCAGCCTCATTCCCCCTCGAAGCAGCCCTATAGTGCGACGGAGCCTGTGCTGGCTGTGCTCCTCTAGTACAATCCGTAGCAGCAGCGGTGGCGGCGGAGTCTGCTAACCTTCACGGCGGGGACCGGGATGACGGGACAGAGGGTAGGGGGAGGCCGTTCACGCATAAAAAGTTACAAATAATTAAGAAACTTCTCTTCTTTGCCCGCCAGAGCAGCGGCACCAGCAGCAGTAGCGGCGGCGCCGCTGTTAGCGCTGTTACCGCAGCCGCCTCTGTTGCCCCGTGTGTGCCGCTCATGCTGCTGCTGCTGCTGCTGTTGCTACTTCTCCTACAGCTGTCGTTTCTTGGGGGAGTCTAAGCCAGTCCGGGAACGAAGGAGTCTGCGAGGACAAAACGAGCTTTTGGCGGAAGAGCTTGTCGGCCACTCACACTCCCGTCGGCTCTGTTATACTCATGCACCCCTTTTAGCTCGTGTGCTAGCTGCAGATACTGTTGCATGTAACAACGTTCTGCTGGATCCCACGCCTACTAAACAAACGAAAACTGCCAATATAGGCCAATATATTTCAACTAAGCTGTTGAGTTGATATGTATAGTACTTGAGTTGTCACCAAGGGAGTGGTGATTAGGTCTGAAGTACCAAGATTTTGCTTGACTCTAAGTTAAGTCATTGTCCGAATCTCGATGACAGGAGTCGCTCTTCACCGTTATCTTGATCGCTACGAAAACCATTTTTCATCTTAAAATTCCGTTTGAAATAGCGTTTACTAACGTAACGGTCGTATGGGTTTTAACCACAAATTCTACCGAACAGAATACACAAATCCGTAAGTTATTTAGATGCGAACATGTTAGTTCTTTTAGGTGCATACGTATTTTGCGGAAAGCTCAAACCTTTATAGTTATCTCCTCTAAATAGAACATCATTTTAAGAAGCAGGTGTAACCTAAATCCAAAATGTACTTTAGTGAAGATCAAAATGCTGCAAACACTGATTTATCAAGTGAAATGCTGCTTTTCAAGCAGACCACTGCGATACAAACTGTTTAAACCTATGCAAAGCACATCTAGAACATTTGAACTCCGCACGCACACATACACTCAGAGCACATGTCGTAATTTACATTTCACGTCAAATCATGCAAGCGTCGTGAAAAGGTCAGCTCAGAATATCCCCACAACATATATTAATCTTATTAAGTAAGTTAAAGTAGTAAGTTAAAATCAGAACACTTCGTTCCTGATTGTAAAGTACGGCCAGTCCACTGTTCACTGTCGGCGCTGTTTTGGACAGCAACAATGGATAGAGGAAGGCGTATGGTAAAGTTTTAAATCCAAATTGACAACCATAATAAAGTTCAGACATCAGCAGATTTCATAACCAGTCCTGCAGATTACTTTGCTTAAATTGGTACAGTCGCTTAAAAGGGAAGAGATTATACTCATACTGGATAGCCATCCTAACCGACTTTCCTTCGCGCAAACTTGCGCTGACGAGCCTTCAATCGAGAGCAGCGGTGATCTGACGGGCGAGCGCCGGATGCATTCGAGTGCTCCCTTCTCATTGTTGCTATCACCACCCCCACATACACATACATGTATGAAAAGAGTCCTCTTCTTCTTCTGCGTCGTCTATCGTTTCATAAAGCAACAAGCTAATTTTAAAAAGAAAAAAATAAATAAGGAGAGCACACAGCCCGTTTCCTTATGGTTTACTCTCGTGCCACTAGTGCGAGATGAACTGTGGGGTCCGCTAATTCGCTTCTGTTAGATATGCGAATCTTTCTTGTTATCTTATCCTAGTCGAGCCCGGTGGCATGTGCACCGCCAATTGGAGGAGACGGACGTAGGTGTACGGGTTCGATCCCCGCCGTTGCACATTTGCATTTAAAGGGGTTGTCCGTCTCATGAAGCAATGCCGAAAGCAGTTGTACCGTGGAAGTTAAATGTTAGCTGTGAGTCAGCCCGGAAAATGTGTGTTATCTTATCCTATCTCATACCGTAGTGGCAGTTAAATGTAAACGTACAATATCGGGGGTATTGATAAGTATTAAACAACAAATCGTTCAAGGTAGTGGCGGCGGCGACGGCAGCGGCCGTAACATAACACGTGTGGGTGATAGTAGCAACGAACCCTAAATACGTGCAAAGGACTATTAACTCCGCATGAAATTTTATTAAGCCCAAATCGCCTGTGAATTAAATCGCTGTGCGCATAGAGTATAAAGGGCATTTCTTATTCATTTCGTTCGTGAGTTTCCTCCTGTAGTTGTACTGCTGGACATCTGGGGGCAGTCAATTTAAGGGAAATGAAACTGACGGTCAGTCGTGGGTTACACAAAAAAAAACAAAGATATGCCAAGCTAGCCAAATATTCAGACCTTTGATCAAAGTGAACGGTTGCCAGGGGAAGAATTAGAGCCTGGACCAATAGAGTGCTACCAGCTTGTGTCGAGGTAGATTTCGAGGGTTCGCTGATGGAAAATAGCACATCTTACTGTCTCGTACCTGCTCGTTATTTCGTGGTAACAATGCAATGGAATACCATACTTTGCTAGACACGTCTGATGTGACAAGCAAGCCAACACCCGAGGAACACATACAATTGTATTTTAGGTCGATTCAAGCAAAACCGCCCAATTCTTACATAGCAGTCTGTAATAATGACTGTGTTGTATTCAAAACAAAAATACTATAGGTGATGTCTCACATATTTGTTGAAAGTTTGTGGACTACTCCATACGCTTAATTTTTCTATTGTTATTACATTAGTATAATACGATTATTGTTGTCACAAGGTATGATATTCTTCACGATCACTGTTTTTTGCAGAAAGTTAGAAACTGAAATATATTTTCTCGGTGTTCCCATTCGTTCATCAGAGTCGGTATTTCGAGATCGATAATTATATAAATGTATAGATGCACCCATAGTATATGACCTGTACGCACCTGATGGCTATAAACGAACGGACGGATACGCACTAATGTCATCATGAAGGTCTGTGTGTTTTACTCAGGTAAGTGAATCATTGCTGTTTATCTATTGTGTTCTTACACGTGAAGCGTTTTACGCTGGTTTCCTCTCTCTGCTTCTGAGGGCCTCCTCTCAGTCCTTATAATTGATGAATCAATTGTGCGCCAATTAGGGATAGGTCTGTACAGGAGCAGAAGGAAAGGTAAAACTAATCGATCCTCCTGCATCGCCCAGCCCCCTCAGAGACCACACGACACCAAAGCACACTCATCCATTCGCTACATCACACTCTCAAAGCGCGAGTGAGCGAGCGGACAGTCGTGTCTGTTACCGCTAGTGATTTAAGTGTTTGATGGAGGGTGTACCCCATCACTGTTGTTGTTGTTGTTGTTGTTGTGAGTCAGCTGTTCATCACTGCTATGGCAGCGGCGTTATCTGCATTCGAAGGCGAGGTCTCCCAGCTCCTCCTGCCTTGTTGTACATATAACAGTTCGTGTCTGGAACTCGTCAGGTAGCCAGCCTCCCTCATCCCTCTGTCGTTTGGTCTCTGTGGAGGCGACGGAAGGGGAAGATGACATAGCATCAACGGTGGGCAGATTCGCCTACAATTGCCATCTATCATTGTTCTGCAATGCAATATGCATGTGTTCCGTTGTCTCTACGTGAACCGAATGAGATACATGACGAATATATTCGGCTAGCCTATTGCCTTATCACTTAGTCCAATTTTCACCCATCTATGTGAATACCGGCGATATCAATTATCGATTTGGGAGATCGTTTTTTGCTTTAAAATGCTCTTTCTTGTCTTAAAAGAAACGTTAATGTGTGAAGATGTACTTACAGATAAATTTAAGAAAAAAATATCGACGAACTTCGGTTTATCTTCCATAGAGTTGCGTAACTTGACCAATCCTGTACCAAGTTTCGATAACCATTTTACTATCGTTTTTGAAAGAGAGAGAACTAGAATTGTGAGAACTACTTTGCCGCAGCAAAGTACCGAGATTAAACTATTGCATCCTAAAATGTATCACATTTTCTCGATGCCTCAAATTCCTTCTTGCTGTTGGCTAGCGCTAGATTGTATGCATTGGCAGATCAATTAGAACACCTCACTTCGCCGGTCGTAATTTTGATCGTAGTTCGACTTCTTATGAATTATTATTATGCCTATCGTTCACTTTTCAGTATCTCTGCTTTTGTTCCAACGACAACTAAATATATAATTAACTGATATTCAGGTTGGCCATTAATATAGTGACAAACGAGGGCCGGGGTCGTTCTTATTAAGTTTTTGGCACATGGTCACTAGGGTTCCACATATATTCATCTTTTGTTTGCGGCTGACCCCCAGCCCTTCTACCATCATTCGTTTCAAGGTAATCCATGGCAAGAAGCTGCGAGCTACGACATATCCAACGACCATTTATTCATCCAAGTAGGGTCCTATATGGCCCTACCTCTTCTGTCGAACGTAACCTTGCCACAAGGGTATATGGGATAATAACATCGTTTTTTAATTGCCATTTTCTTGAAAACTACTCAATTTGTACAGGTTACTGTTACATTATCCGCGGTTGAAGTCTTTTTGAAATACATTGTCAAAGTTGTTGTTGTATACGTATGGTTCTTATAAGGAAATCTCCTCATAGGATAGGGACGGCGATATTGATGGCGTTTTACCGCTTACGCCTTTCACTCAAAAGTAACAAATTGAATTTCAATTTGATATTTCCTTCCATATCTCCTTCTTGTTTTCCCAATATAATTCATATTTTTTTCTATCTATTTACCTATCTTAGGTTGATAGATGGCTCGAGATGACTTTGATCGATATGCGTAGGGATCCCAGTTTACTTCAACACTCATCTGGGCCCTCTAACAAGGGTTCATGATACCGATCCGCACATTCATTTTTACATTCCATTTTGCAGCTCTAAAAGCAGTTACGGTTTGTAAAAAATTGTGCCATCTAATCAATAGGCATTTAAATTGGTCTATCCTAACACATTTACAACACTAACAGGCACAAATAAACCACATTTATCTTTCGCTCAATACATATCTGTATCAGAGCTTGTGGAAACGAACAGAGGTTTCCGTGGATATGGAGAGGTCGTGTGCGACAACTGTCTATTTCTATTTCCTCACCTCCGCTAGCTGGTCTTGTGCAGAGACCGTCCAATTTTTTTGTGTTTGATAGCAAATTGGTCTATTTGTATCCAAGTGTGCTACCGGAATTAGTGGAGTTGATCCAGAGGCAATACACAAATACACGAGTATTTTCGTTAGCGTCTGGCCCCCAGCCCTTCTCCCATCAGGAGACACTTCTCTGTACTTATCCGTGTTATGGCTGTACAAGAAATATCGGGACATAAATCAACACTTCCCTGAGGGCACGGCAGGATTTGAACCTGAAATATTGACTCGGTCTGTTTATCCAAGCTATGTCGCTAGTTACTATTGAAGCTACCGTCTAGACACACATTCACGGGGACATAAATACACACATATAGCAATCGTGTGTAGAACCAGAGTAAGTGTGAGGTTGTTGATAACTCAAGGCGGCGCCAATAGATATAATAAGAGGCTGGAAAGATGAATTATAAGCACAGTTGACTTCTTCGTGCAAACGTCCGCGAATGGCTATAGAGGTAGTTGAGAATATGGAGAGAATCAGTTCAGATGAGCTGAGACGTGAAAACGAAGAGCCGTCTAGAAAAGCTGCTGGGTAGACATAGAGGGCGGGTGAAAGATTCCATGAGAGTAGTGGTTGTCGGTAGGGGTGTACCCCGAAAGAATGAATGAATGGATGAATGGCAGAACGTGAATCTGTACGGAGAGGAGGGCATACGGGAACAGGGAGGGATCGCATAGCGGTCCCCTCGAGAGCCGCTCTCTCGGTCTCGGTTGGGCGGTCTCGACGCTCGGTCGGTGTCTTTCTCTGATTAAAAATGTATCGTTTTTATGCAAAATCATTCACACCCCCCAGTTTTCGCACATCCACGCGCAGGCCTACCGCTCTGCCATGTATCCGAGGACGACCGAGGCTGTAGTGGCAACGGAACCAAGCAACTTTAGCCAATGAAAGAACTAGTGAAGCTCTCTTTCTGATTCGTCCCGCAAAAAAAAGCCCGAAAAAGCTGAGAGAAGAGGAAAGAGAAGAAAGACGACGAACGAGATCCGATCCGTCCAGCGCTTCAGCACTATGGATTCTGCCACCACTATCCTGCGCTAAAACATTCAGTTACTTGCTACTTGGCTGCCTTTGCATTTGGAGACTTAACATACGTTCGAGAACACTAAGTGCATGGGACGCTGTAAACCCATTCAGACTAGACGCATGTAACATTGAAATCGAATGGCAGCGGTGGCTCAGTCAAGCCGGGCGACAAGTTGGTAGCGCGGGCTGGCTCAAGCACGAGATACATCATATAAGCTATGTATTAGCTACGAAGTTGTTATCCTACAAGGTAGTCACAAGGTAAAACTAAATGAAAAAGTGGGTACAATAATGGGCGGCTATATATACAAACTATTCACTCATTTCACGTGGTGCAGTGATCGTGTCATATATGAAGTGGCTAGACTGGCAAACCAGATAAACTCAAATATGGCTTACCCCGTAAACCAACTTTTACTAATATAATGGGTTGGATTATTATGAATCCTTAGTTGGGTTTAAATCAAAATAGACTATTACCGGAATTATTTAATATTATTTTTATTCTGTCAATCAGGCGATGTAGTCGTAATTCTGGCTATTTTTCGTAAATGTGCCTATTCGCACTACTGCATCAGGTATAATCATCAGGTAATAAGCGGTTTTCAGCCCCCCTTTTTCATATTTTCGTCTCCCTTGCTCTCGTTGGTACTCGACGATCTAATTCAACCGAGGTCCTCCTGTTGGCTCCTATAGCTGAGTACATAGTGTAAGCAGTTCCACGAACCCTTTAGTTCTTTTTCTTCTTCTGCTTTTCTCCCCCCACCCTGGGACCCTCGTTGGTCCCAGGAAGCAACGAAGGAAAGGCGGAGCTAAGATTTCTTCTTCTTGCGACATTGTTCATTCTTTTGAGGCCATCTTGTCAGTTCTCCCTTCTAGTGAAATAACGACCCCTATTTTAACCACCTTATGCTCGCCCATTTATTTCTTCTTTCACTTCTTAAACCTGAGACGTACGCTTCTTAGTGTATTCCTTGTGCCACTTGCCTTGAATGTCTTACGTAGATTTACTCAGTGCCGTGACTGTGGAAACACATTTGCACCCTTACAGCGCGAAATACAACAGCATGACAGTTTAGATCCAGCGAAAGATCAATACGTCTCCTTTGCGTTGAATGTGACCGATCCTCACGCCGGGGCAGGGGATCAGTGTTCGGTCTTCGGTTGCAGAGGTCCCAAAGGGAGTAGCGGTTTGTTGTCTCAATCCCTGACCTCCTGATCGCCCGATAAGAGTGTGTCACTCAGCCTGAATCCGGTGGCTGAATTTGCTCCTTGATGCCTCTGGTTGAGCTTTCGATTCTTCGTGCTGCGTACCCATTTCCTTCGGCACAGAAGGAGGCACTGCAGGTAATTGCCGGATTAGTGGCCACCCACTACCACTACTGTAAGTGGGCATCTCGTCTAGTGAGACCGACCCGTACAGAGACGGAATAACGCCTATTATTACCTTGATAGCAGGGTAGCGCGAGGACAGAGCTTGCTACCTTCAGCCAACAGCATGCAGGAGCTTTGTTTTGCTTAGGGCATAATACGAAGTAGTGCCGTAGCCAGGGAACTAAACATAGCTTGTGTTTATTACAACCGCTACAGCGACGACGACGACGACGATGGCGACTACGCGAGTAACAGGAACAATGACAACAACAGTGCTTGACTATTGGTCCGCCTGTCCCAAATGTGAGAGAGAGAGAAAGGAGGCCTTGCGTTTGAACCTGAGACAGCCGCGCTTAAATTGAATCTAAGTTCTCTAGTAATGCTCAAAGAGTTCAGCAATAATATACCTTTCGAAAAGGAAACTGGTTATACGTATATGAGGAGCCTTTATAATGATTCGCAAAGAATGGTCAGTGATAGTGTAACTTAAAATGCACCAATATGAATTTAGAGACCTTATGTTGCGACAACCGAACGCCAGATCTCGTTTTTCAAACATCTCAGTGTATTATTTCACTTCGGTCGAAACCAGGGTTTACGAGTAATTACTCATCACAGGATATCAACTTATTTGACAATTCATTTTCGTTTTTCGGCGAATAATTTGTTTTTATTTATTATTTTGCGTGCCCATGCGTGTGCGGGTGCAGTTCGAGTGGTCTTTTCGCGATGACTAGTCACTATATTAGAATTAGATCTCCGACTCACAGGACACTTTTCAGGATGGATAATTTCAATTATATATTGAACTAATAAATTACGACATATTTGATAGATAATGCAAATAGCGTATTAGTGTATGACAACAGTCGGAATGTAGTTTGGCATTTGAGGTAACTACTATGTAGAGCAAGCGATAGCTGCATATAATGCATATAAACTCCGTGTAGTGCAAGCTTTCTTTTTCAAACCTAAAATAGCTACATCAAGCATGTATGAAGAGATCTCAAGTTTGAAGGAATACACTCGATACTCCGTATGTTCGTCTTAAGTTAACCCTAAGTCTCACTTACTTTCCTGAACTTCATGTGAATCCCTGTATCTCTCTGTACATCTGTGATCTGCCGTTTCGGTGGTACTCGTGCTCTCACTGCTGACATCTCCTCCATACTTTGCTCCCCCCCTCTCTCTATTTTTCTCTCCCTCTTAACTTCTGTGCGGAATGCTCTCCGCTGGGCTATCGTCCTGCCATTCTTTTCTATAACCCCCAAAGTCTCACCGAGGGCCAACAGACCCGCCCCAATCGTTTCTTCCCCTTTCTTCGGAATGAAGACAGATGCGTTCCGGGCTTTGGCTGTAGAGGCGGCAAATAGGCCTCCCTTTTGCCCCCCCCGCCCCCCAGGATACCCTTCTCACTGTCGTCAAACCCCGTTGTTTCCGTAGCCCACAGGGCCGTCTGTGCAGCGTACTCTATTCCCCTATTTCTACCATAGGCTCCCAAATGCTGGTCGCTCCCGTTTTTCTGCGGCCACCAATCTCTCTCCCTGTCTTCGACTCTTCATTTTGCGTAGCCGTCTCTCTTTCTCTCCGAGTCTGTCGTCTCACCGTTCTCCTGCATGGTCGTCCCTTCTATTTCCTTTCGTTGCCACTCTAGTAACACCGTCGAACTCTATAGAGCTATACTGTTGTGGCGTTGTTGGCATGTGTGTGTACCTCATCAGCCCTTGCAGCCCGAGATGGATATGGAATAGGAGGACCTCTCTATGTCGCTTCGGGTGCCTGTGTCTGTCTGCCGGTCCATCCGTCCGTCCGTCTGTCTGTCTTTGTGTATCTGCGCTTGTGCTCCTTTGGCTGCCGATGGTGTGCTACTAGCCTGGCCTCTCGCTGGATTTGCTTCCTCCCCGCGGATTCAGTTGGTCACCACCATCGAAGACGACCAGTAGAAGTAAGCCTTCGGTCGAGTCCGTCTCGGTGCTGTCGTTTAGAAGTGACTCCATCCCTTGGGAGTGAACTGGTCACTATAGGCAGGGAGGCAAGCAGGCGGTGAGGCGAGCCGGCGGACGGGCGGGCGTTCCCACCGACGGGCCGAGAGCGTTCCGCGGTCTCCGCCTCTTGTTGGCAGCTGCTTACGACAACGGGAGAAGAGGAAGTAAAGACCTCTTAGCAGAGCGACCACATACGTCGTCTCGACCGTCGTCATCGACTCGAGTCGCCAACCAACATCCCGATCGCATCCCCTGTCCCTCGAAGCCCTTGCTTTCTTGCAGCGCCCTTCAATACTCAAAGTCGTGGATCCCAGCAACCAGAGATACGGACAGTGAAAGCATTGTAGACCTTCGACACGTCCGATCAACTTCATGAGCTCTGCTCTGCTGTCTTTACAGTGCTAGCCGGAGCCATCATTTCTGTTTCTGCCGTTACGTTCACACCAATGGGCGGTCCGCTATCAGGACGCTGTTTGGATGTTCGCTCGTCCGAGTCGACACCGTCATCTCTGTGTTGGCACGCTGAGTTCCACAAGAGTCCTCCTCTGAGCTTTCGGGAATACAAATGAAGAAAAAAAATCAAAATCAACGACTTCGATATGTAAACGAGGTATTAACGGCATATCTAGGTGGACGCTTGAAGACCACGCGAGTTCATATTTGCAAACTGTAGAAAAGTTACATTGATTGCTTAGGAGAGTTACATTCTTTCCTTTAATTGGATTAGTGCATTTATCGGCTTTCTTCTGGGTAATAGACAAAGGTGAAGAAACACGATGCGAGCTCAACTCGAATCAACTAGTTCGAGCTGTTCGAAGAGTTTAGTTGGCGAATGGTTCAATATAGCGACTCTAACAAGTTCACGGAAATGAATTAATCACGAATAGCCCAAGCAAAGTACCGAGTTATTGGTTTCCATAATAAACATCATCCATTATCGTTCACAATGTACCCTAACGCTCCCTTAATTTTCGAAGTCAATTAGTTCCAAGATGTTCGTCATTCATTGAACGTATTAGACACACCATGTATTTCTGATAGATAGATTCCATGAAATAAATTGATCTGATATAACGAAATGAAAATTATTACGCTTAACAATTAAATTAGATGCGTTTCATTGTCAACCTAGGCAATGATAAGCGGTATTATGTATTCAGATCTAACTTGAAATCTTCCATAATGTTCGAAGATGCCGCTTGTTTGAATACGGTGTACGTAACGACTGCTTTCAACAGGACCACAGAGCACTTAAACGGTCGCAGAGGAGGCATCCCAAGAACTACTCGGCGGGTTCAACAGCTCTTTATGGCCTTTCCCTCACTCTCTCCCTGCCCCCACAGAACCAACTTCGTAGCGGTGTGAATTATTTAGACAGAGACAGACTCGTTCACTCACGCGGCCGCATAGCAGCCAGACACCGATCGCAACTCACGGGCAGACACCGCCGCCGCCGCTGCAGCCGCTGACACACGATTCCCGCTTCGCTTGGTCCGAAACTCCTCTGACGAACGGGACCAAAATGGGGCAACGCTTTCAATCCCCTGGAGACCTCTTGCGCGTTCGGGGGCAAACGTTGATCTGGATAGCTGATCAGGCAAAACAGCTTCATTGGACTATACGAAGTTGAACGATTGCGGACCTATATTTGATTTTTTCTTTATTTTACCTTTTCAATGAATGACTTCCGTCTCCTCGAAAGTTAACTGACAATAAAAATGGTCAATAAAAAGTTACTTTCCTAGTTTCGTAGATGTTCAACAGTGCCGGTAGATGTTCGTTTGAAGTACTACATTAAGTTCACGAAGTCAGCTTTGACCAGCTGCGAAGTTATGTTGTCGAGTCGTCTAATTACTAAGCTGTCAGCAGATGTTCCACTAATCTTCGAGTACGAGAGTGAGAGACTGTGACAAGATAACCTGAATAAACTTCTTAATTTCTAGGAAAACAATACTCCAACCGCTTCAAAGTTACTATATATATATATTAGGATTTATAGGCGTGCAGCGTGCAAATAAAATAAAACACTTGTGAAACAACGATCGTAGTTTCTACCATCGGCCCGTAGGCGTATGTTGGCTACAAGAAATGTATCGACTATTGTATGGCTATTTAGCATGTTGCTGAAAAATTATTAGCAAAAGTAATTTATGATTCCTATTTAGCAAAAATACTGTGAGGGTGAATATGTTTAAAAAAGTGTTGTGCCTCGGAATACTATTATTCGAATGCACCTGGGCTTTATGTCAACATTATAAAGCTTATGTAAGTCGTGTACTAATGATATCAGGTACACGGCTGCAATGATACCATACGATAACAAGCAATACGCCAATATCCGTTCTGGTTCAACCGCGTTTGCATGAATGAAATAATGGCCAATCTATAGATGTTGTTTAACACCCCCATTATTCACACATCACGTCTCATATATAATAATCAATCGATTGAAACATATCCGCTGCATCGCTGATACATCTCACACACACGAATTGTCACCATCGGTGATGATACTGTGTCTGTCTGTATGGGTCGAATATTCGAATTATTCATAAATTATATGGTGGTACAGTATTCACATCTACTGCACGCACACAGACATAGTGTTTGGTAGTATCGAGTAAATATTTATATAGTACATTACGTAAAAGTGGCGGTAGTCCATTATATTCGAATGAGAGGTAATATTATATATATATATATCGATTAGGTGCATCATCTGATAAGCGCAATTGAGGTTAAACTTGACGTATTTGTGGTGCAAGTATCTCTGTAAACGTAGAATCTGTCATTTCAGTTGCGTTTCTCTTAACTTACTGCACATTTTACTTCTAGGCCACAAATTCTCCAACTTTCGGAGAATTGAGTGGAGCTGTTGTTACTTCGTATGTATAGATGGCGTCTGCCAATGGTGCTAAGGTCTTCAAGGTCAATGGAATAATTGTAAATTTTCTTCCAAGGCCAGCGTACTTAGTCCTCTTAACATATTTGCGATAATGACGTCGCATACGATACTCTTCGCATTTCGAGTGATAGGTAAGTCGGGTGTGCGTGTTTCGCACGCCAGTAGCCTTCAAGCCACTAGAGATTTTCTCGTTAAGCATCGACTACCGCGGATGGGATCTGGCACGCTACTACAAAGACCATTCCCGGTCAGCGTCTTCTGCACTTGGGTACAATCGGTGGAATCTATTCAGGACAGTATGGAGGGTATTCAACTGAGCATTCGTGAAGGTGTTGTGTAATAGAACGCGACAAAGGAGCTCACTTTAAAAACACGAGCGATGCAATCAAGCGTTTTGTGGACGTTTCGATGAGTAGATAAGAGAATCGGTGTGCCAGAATATCGTGAGTACAAATAGTGTCCGCATTAATCAAGCCTCTATTAAAATAATTGGAAATTATCACTGAGTGTGTCAGTGTGTCTGTCAAAGACCATTAACCTTGTGGTTGTGAGTTCGACGCCCTGCGCATAGCCCCGTGAAGGCAGTCTATCTCTCTTTGCAATTCAGTACGCCTTATGCCAATTACAGCTTTGAGAAAAAATGCTTCCCATGATCCTCGAATCTTGTATAGGACCCCGCCCCTCATACTTAATTATGTCCTCTATAGATTGACATACCTTGAGCTGTGAATCGCTCATAAGGAGCCGTTCGTTAAAAACATTAATCCCTGTTTAAATGCACCCAGACTTTGTGAAACCACGTAATTGACCACTTGTCTGTTGACTAAATAATCAAACTGGGCTGATTAGTGATCCAATATTGGAAGTGAAATCGATCTCAGTTTCATTCTCTGATGGAGATGATCAACTAATTACTATTTACGTGAACACTCAGTTAAGTTATTTTTTGCACACTAGCTTTTTGCTACAACTGCTTCAGTCTGTTGCACATAGTTCGATGGTAAAATAATGATTAACTGTGATGGCTGTAAAAATGACTCAACAGAAGATGGCTTTGACCGCATCTCCACAGGTTAACGCACCTCTCTTGGTAAGTGAATGTGTATGTTACGCGAGTGCCTTGGGAATAGGTAAAATTCAGGGGGTCGGCACCTACTGGGATAGTTAACGTTCTGTGACAGAGAAAGTCCCCGTTTCGAGAAATGACCGAGTTTCCCTTGAGCCTTTGCAAACCAACCCCACCGTTCAGCGACCGAGACACCCACAGGTTCGCTTCGCCTAATACGAAAATGAGATCTCACTTTGTGTTCCCGGGGCAATCTCGTTCTCGTGTTCGTTTAAATTCGGCGTGGCGCTCGTTAACCGGCCACCGAAAGCTTGACCCCATTTATCCCCATATACCTACTACTACTACTACACTACTAGGTAGTACCACTGCTACTATTACTGTCGAGGGGTAACACTACGCTAACACCAAAGAAGGAGGCGGAGGAGGAGGACAATGATGCCGATGATGATGATGACGCCAGTGGTGGTGGTGGTGGTGGTGGCAGTTGTGTGAAAGCGGAAGATTCAACGCCGACCAAATGAAAGCTAAATGCGTCACGACAATTCCCGTGTATTTGTCCGCTGCGAATCATCCTTCCTCTCGACTCTGGGGGGCGGAAGCAGGTGGCCACCGGCTTGAACAGCTTGTTCCCCGAACCTAATGTAGATTTGCAACGTTCGCTGGCAGACACCTGACAAGCCACCATGAGCATCGCTAGACCGGGAACTCCGTTGTCTGTATCAACGTTGTCAGCGGCCGACGATCTTTCATCGATGTGTAGATTCATAGATGAATAATTTCAAATCAAAGCAACAAGTTAAAGAAGCTAACGGAAAATGAGTACGCATTGTTTCCTTTAACCGATAGGCAACATACAAGATGAACCTTGGTGTACAAAAAATAAATTATAATACAAAGGTACCTGTTGCAAATATGTATCTAATTTCAATTACACTGAAGAATACATTGGATGTGAAATGGTTATACTGCTGGCTGAACCATCTTACTGGAGGCATGGACATACCTAAAATAATCCATATGGTCGGCCCACAATCTAAGTATATTTTAGAAGCGTCAAATTAGATTCGCAATAGTCCGTTTATTCATTCGTGACATAACAATTTAGTCGGCGTTCGCCGCAAGCCACCTGCGTTCCCGCAAAGATCTCGAGGGGCTCGACTGCTCCTTTAGCTATTGCCTCGCACCTGTGTAAGCGCATACATTTCAGTTACGATGGACGATGGCCAACGGGAGGACGGTGTACGGCGGTGTGGGTCTCATCGTATGGAAAAGAATGTTTAACTATCCAGGAAAAATTTCACTCGAGTCGCTGCCCTGAAGCTCACTTGCCACGAACTCGTGCAAATTGACACGCATATGCAGCACGCGAATTGGGACAAACATGTTCACCCACCCAACTGGCTACTTGCAAATATAGTATAATAAAAACTATTCCATAATATGATAGTTGAAAATTGAGCTGCGGTATCACAATTGTCGCAGCGTCATGCGTGGTTGCTTGGCTGTTACCGCCGTCGAATATCGTATAATTTTGCTTTCAACAAGCTTAATACTCCCACTCCTCTATAAGCAAAAGATACGAGGCCCGAGACACACATACCTAATTAATTACGTAATTAGACATTTTTTGCTCGTACGATTGATGCTGGTTCTCCTGTCTCTGCTGTTACTACTGCTACTACTGTTGATGCTGCGTGGTCCAACCCTGTTCACTTGTAGTCGCTCGAGTCTCGAATCTGCCAAACAAGGGGAATCTACCCAAGCAACCACCCACGAAGCAAACAAGTATGCCATTCACCTCTACAGATGAATAGATAATAAATATAATAGATGGGATGTGCTGCATCCAGTAGCTCCCGTCGTTGAACAAGCGGCGAATGTCACTTCTCTCTGCGTGTGTGTGTGTGTGTGCTACTTCCTCATTATATTTATCACTGTATCACTACACCACACTACTCTCATAATAATCACCATCACTCCAACACATTTGCCACTTGTATGTCTCAATGGTGGTAGGCGCTGTTCTCAACTCAGGTGGCGACGGCGATGTCTATCCAACGCCTATAGCTGTGCTCGTGTCCATTAAACAATGTATCATTATATAGTTGTAGTATTTAGACGTCGAGTGAACTACTGACTGAGTGACCTGATTCCACAGCAGTGTGTGCAGGATGCAGGATAGCTTCCCAGGAGCAAGCCGTAGCATTTTTGAGCAGTCATCTACCGTCGCTCGTTCGAAATCAGCAGAGGGGTGGTGTGGATGACTGCTCAAAAACGGTGTGCTTTGCCGATCGTGTTCCTGTTATACTTCACAGTGCTCCCCAACGTCGATGGCTAAGAGTATTGTGATGACGGTAGCGGATGGAAGCGAGCGGACACCAAATTCAACTCGCTCCTCTCATACAAAGGCAAGCTACAGCTAAAAACAGTCCATCGTAGAGCTGAGGTCGCAGTGCGTCGACTTCGTTCGCCCGTCTCTTCTTCCCTCCCACTCATCAACCGAGGAACTCTACAGAACGGCTGCTAATGCGGATACTATTGCTGCTGCTGCTGGTGGTGGTGATGACTATCGCCAGCAGTAGCCCTATGCTCAGCTCCTGCTCAGGAGGAGACAGTCGATAAACAGCCGCTTTTGTATAAAGCATTAAAAAGTAGCGTTTCGTTAGCAAGACGTTTTAAATATATACCATCGCCAACTTGCTGTGCCATGTGTATGATTTGGAACCAATTTCTACAGAGGTTTTTGCTCTACGGAGATGAGAATAATACAATAGAGCTAGCGTGATTTTGTTAACGCGTAACGTGTTGTCAAGAATGATCATATCAACGAGTTAGATATCTAAAATAAATAGCTAATAAATATAATTGATATTTAACTCGTTGATATGATGATACTTGACAACACATTACGCGTTAACAAAGTGACGCTAACGCTATAGTATTAATCTCATCTCCGCAGAGCAATAATACACGCTAGTGAAGCTGATACTGATTCTAATCAATGTATAAGTATCTGGCTGACGTTTATATCGTCGAATCATCGTCGAACAATGCACACACAAAGTAATATGTACGTCTACAGCGTAGACAATTGCACAAAGGACGCAGATATATATATATACAATTTAGGGAGGTCCCATTTACACGCTTATGGTACACGGGACTTCTTTAATTTACTTCTATTTTTGGTCTCAAATTTTGGGTATTCTTCCTCTCAGTACAGTTCGACACCGATAGCTCTCAAATAAAAGAGCAACAGCTGTTTTATCGAGGAGCTATCCGGTAATAACTGGCGCGCGTCGCAATTTTGCGAATATCAAATATAATACAACGATGAGGCTGATCACAATGGCGGTAATGGTGGCGATGGTGGCTACCATTCAGGAGGGGGTGGGTGGTTGGTTCGGCCGTATGCTGCCGTATTTTCCTCAGCCGAGCTATATCAATTCTGCATACGGATTATACAAGCCGCTGTAAATTGCTGCGGGTAAACGGTGACGGTGCTCCTGGCCAGATTCCCAGAACTCCTCGATCCCGAATCGTGGGAATGTTCGAATTTCGCGGAGCAACACCGCAACATTTTTATGGTTCATGTTCCATCTCACACGTCGTCTCACCCTCTCTTGTGTGTCCCTCTGAACCGCTGCGGAGCTCGTTGGGAAAACGAGCCTCTGCTAGCGAGGAGTTCGAAAGAAAACATTATAAGGAAATATTGGGGAAAAATCGAAATAAACAACAAGACCGTGGTTCAAATTCGAATTTTTAGACTCCTCTATGTTGGGAGAGTTACATTTAGAAGCTATGTAACATCGAAGAGGAAGTAGTAATTGTCCAAACATTGCTTGACTCGAATCGAATTGACAATTATGTATACCTTCACAAAATCCACTATTTAACTTTCACTTTCAAGTGGTTCTCCTGTAGTCCTCCTAACAATCGACTGTAATTCTGTTTCACCGTTGAATACAACTCTGCTATGAAACAAACAATGAACATTTAATGGCATTCGTCATCTCAGTTAGATGATCTGCAAACCACAGTACCCAGTTACAACGATTGATTGATTGAAATGTAATATGCACGTAATGTCAACTTGTTATGGTTAAATTGCAAATTTGTTCATAGCTGTACATTAAGAAATAAAACGAAAGAAAAACCTCATCCAAAGCCTCACAAGAGAGAACATTACGAGGTAGACATAATTAGATCACAAAAGATAAAGCCGGATGTGGGTCGGTTGGTACCGATGCTTGTACCGATGCAAGGAACAAGTTGAATTTTCAGTAAACCTGTGAAGGGTGTGATTGCGCAAATGATCTATTCTAACCAGCAAGGAGCGACATTATTTGCAATCTTCCGTAGAATATTTCAGTTTACCATAACACGCACTTAAACATTTCATAATAAATAATATGTTTGTTTCGGGGGCGATTATTGTAGGGTAGGCGCCTTGATTGGTCATTCGAGAAGCTTCAATTGCCTCTGGTGAGAACAGATGACAACCAAGATAAGTGCACCCAACATTAGAACGTCCGAGCGACGATAACTTTGTGATGATCTAATCTTAGCGCCTTATCGAGTGGAAGATCCCCTGCTTACACGAAGTATCCGTACAACGACACGCTGTGAATGATTCCACAAATGAACGTCATACTAAAAGGAAAGCTTTTCCTGTAGGACAGACCGTCTGTTCATTGATGTATATATGAACCAACAGTGAGGCTCTCCTGCTCAACCCTGTAAGCAGGTGTTACTCTGCACATATAAATATACCATCAGCTATCACTCTTTCTTCTGTTAGTCCATACCGTGTCCACCCCACACAAGGCTTTTGGTCGCATCGATCACTCTGCCTAGATGTATATCAATCATGTTTATGTTTGGTCGTAGCTGGCTTCAATAGTTGATGAACCTCGTCAACTCGAAATGAAGAGGGACGACTGATCAGAAAGAGAGAGAGAGAGCCGCTCTACGATCTCATCGTATTTATCTGTGGATGCCGTTTATTTTCCTCTATTTCTTCCTCTCTTCTTCGATCCCCCCAGCGCCTTGCATCTGATCGCCCAGCGAGCCACAACTTAGCAAGCAACCTTACCGAAGCTGGTAGCAGCCAGTCAGCTAGCTCAAGAGGTTTGAGCCGAGATGGGGCGGAATGCGGTCGATGGTTAATCACCAAAAACGCGAATAGCTGCTGCTGCTGCTGCTGCTTGGCTCCAGTAGTAGTAGTAAATGCAGAAGCGGGGAGCTGCGCTGTGGCTGCACTTCGCGCCCACATCACCAGCCGCGTATATATATATATGTATATAGATTCCCAGTAACAGTCCAATGAAAGCAGTTACGCACCTCAGGCACGAATATGATTATTTATGCAGGCGAAGGAAACGAAGCAGACGACCTGGAGGAAGAAACGCTAAGAAGAGATGAAAGTAGAGGAAGACGACGCGCATAAGCTTTGTACGTAATCACGACGGCGGAGTCTGACGCGTCCGCCCCCACAACCACCCCCCACCAATCCCCCCACCCTCTGCACGAACCCCCACCACTGCACGAATCGAGATGATCCGAGCGAGATCCGAAGAGGAAAGAGAGAGAGAGAGAGAGAGATAGGAGATGGGCCCGAGAACCTCTGGCGGTGGATGCTAAAGACGCCGAAGATGAGAGGATTTGAGAAGCATTTCGACCAGCTCCTTTTTATGTAATCATACCTAGTTACTGGAATATCGACAAAAAAGTGAAATTCGCTTTTTTTTTTATCTACACCTAGGCTCGACGAGCCGCATTGGGTACGGATCAACATAGAATCTCGTTGATTACAATAAGAGCTTCTCTTTTGAATATCGGATATATTTTGTACTTTGCAGTGGTTACTCCGTCCGTGTGATGTTAGTAATTCGCAAACTCGAGTAGATCGTCCGTTGGAGCACCACCCTGTTGTGCTAAACTCGATTGATTGTCTGTGTTCCTTGGAAATGCTGCTAATCTATTTATTTACACATCAAAGCTGTCCTTTAAATTTAAATGAATAGCTCAATTTTAAAGATAATTTTTGTCGTCGAGCACACCGTACGCACTGTATCACTTAGCTAAACCCGAGAGCCAATTGCTCGCTCAGTGAACTGCCGTTAGTTGTCAGGCTGAGGAGTAGCCGATTGTTTCGGCACTGGACGTTCCGTTTCATACTGCTGTCATTGGGTCGCTTGTTCGTTCAACCATCGGCCAAGGGGCAGTCCTCTGTCGTTGTTGTTGTTGTATCCATTCTTCAGTGCGGCTTTTTGCTAAGTCGAAAATAAGAATACATCGAGTTGTCGATCTCGATCTGCTACCGTTGCTGATTTCGTAGCCTAGGAGGCAGGCAGCTTAAGACTGAGCCGCTTTTTTTTTTACAGCGACGCGTTAAAGCCCCTACGAGCAGCTTCAGGACGAAGGGTCCGACGCACTTTTTGCACATCGTCTCTTTCCGTCGCTAAGCACCTACACTGTGTCCGAGGTAAAGACAAGCGACAAAACGCCGTCCGTCTCCCATTCTCCTGTAGCTACGTAGCCCAGTTGCGACAAAGGCGAAGTTGTCCACTGGCAGGAATGAACAACGACGACTTGTCGTTGTCGAGCATTACAAATAAATCCACTTTGTCCGACCCACGCCACGACGCGTCGTGGCTTCCTCTTCTTCTTCTTCACTTCGTTTCAGGACGAGTATTATATCGCCGCCGCCGCCGCTGTCTCTCGGTTTGAGTTCCAGCGCACGATTCTACTCAATGCGCTGTTACTAGACGATACTGGTACTATATGTGTATGCTTCTTTTCCAGGAAAATGCAGGTAAAAACGGCATAAATCATAGGAAGGTATGATATTTTATAGTATACTATATTAAATCTTTAGAGTAAAAACATCATTGAAGTCAGTACTTGACAGTGATTCAACTCGTGGTCAACACATCACTCATAGTAGACGAATTTTGTATAAAGGTCTACAAAGAAGGCCCGAATAGTGGAGCGGATACACAATATCAATGTATGCAATGTATAATTAATATGTATAACTCCCTCAGAGCTCGGTTGTGTGATTTATGAGGATTGTAAATCGAATATTGATCAGATATTAGTGAAGGCTCCCCAACAATGGGTACAGTTTCAACACTTGCCTTCGCATTGATCAGTGATGAACAACAATAGTTTATCTAATTACGTCAGACTGAATTGAAATTAATTGAGCATCCATAACGTTCTTGTTGTAGTATCATTTGATCCTCATCATCATCATCACGATGAACATAGATTTTGGTCGCTCATGAATTCTTTATAGTGCACTTGGATGTCTACCTTAGTCATTTCGATCGATTTTCCTTTAACGTGGACCGCTGGCCAGCCTCGGACGCAACGTGTATATGTACATCCAGTTTCGCTATCATCCGTTGAGTCGTGGTCGTGGTCGTCGTCGTCGCTGCCGCCGTTAGTCACATCAACATAGGCATGCAGGACGATGTGTCACTGACGACGAGCACTCCACTGTGGGCTCGGATCAGTAAACCGGCGTTGACGAGTCACTACTACCCCTGCCCTGTACCGTCCTGAACGAAGACGAGAAAGAGAGCGAGAGAGCTAACGGCATCCTGGTATCCGTTCACTCCTCTGCCGGCTGCTGGCGTAGCGCATATCCACCCGCGACACGGCGGTTGCGAAGCGCGCGCGGGTAAACGCGATGGAATAGCGAAGAAGGAAGGAAGGAATGAAGGCGAGTAGCGAACGGGGCCAGGTGGGGACGATACGAAGCTCTCAGAGGTTAGCCCAACCGAACCGAGTGAAGGCAAAACGGAGCAGGCTGAGGAGTCTGCCCGCCGTCAGCGCTGAGCGGGCGGGCGAGCGAGCGACCAACTATATATCTTCTGAGGTAGCTAGATAGCAGCTACTATACTTATCAAGCGGATAGGGGTCGCTAGCTAGGGAGCTATATATATATATATAAATGTATATATATGTATATATCTCGTAAGCTCGCGTAAGGTTAACCGGGTCTGTCTGCTCTGTCGCTCTCTCCCTGAATGAGCTTTCGTCGGAAGGACCGGTCTCGCCGGTTGGGCTGCATGTGGCCACATACCACTGTCCCTATGTCTCTCTCTCTCTCTCTCGCTCTGTGTCTCCCCACATCGGGGTCCCCAGGTTGGCCAACGATAGAACGGATGCCGGACGGCCGGTGATCCGCTATAGTGTCCACTGGCAAGGTGGGGATCTGTAGTTGGGTACGACCGACAGTGGCTTAATTGATACCGATCCGACAGCGTTGTTGCAAGCGGACGGCGTGCGACAACCGAGCCAGAGCTCAACGCGAGACCAAAGGGAAAGTGGGAGGAAAAACTCGACAAGAATTGCGAAAGACCAGTGTTGTTGTTGTTGCCTTGTCTAGATGCACATGCGAGGCAAGCTACATGAAGCCAGCTTCCCCAGCCAGTCTGGTCTGGCTCCGTATGCAACCAACAATAAGATATCGTAGTTACAGGGCTTAAAACGTACAAGCAGCAGGTGCACGGACGACACAGAGTGGATAAGCAGATCTATCCATCTATTCATATAATATTAATAATATAAATGTTGGGATAATTAAATGTGCATACATTTGTACGTGTACACTTAGTGATATTATTTATTATCATTATCAGATGGCAACATCAGTCATTACCGTCATGAAAAGCACAACATTTAATAGGCAAATGACACGCGAACAACGAGAGAGAAGAAGAGCGATAACAACACATGAAACAATCTCACCATTGTTTTGAATTTTCTTCGCGTCATATCAGCCATTGTTTATAATAAATGCTGAGGAAGGTGGTATAATTAATGCCGATTAGTAAATGCAGAAATCATGGACAATGTCGGCCTTCGGGATCGACACTTTAGTTCCAATTACTTGTTTCAGACTCAAACGAAGTATTACATATGTTTAAGGAAACAATCCAATCATATCTCCTTTCTATATATATATATATAGTCTAATATACTAGATTGTACAATAATTACAGCCTGTTGAGACGGCAACAGACAACTGCATATGCTACTTTTATTGGCCGCGTAACAATGATATATACGATCGCTATTAAGTGCAAGCAAAGTATCACCTCCTGCCGTCTGCCTACCACCTGCACTAACACCGACTCACACAGTTCACTATAACTGACCCGGATGGTTGGGTGGTTGTGTCTAGGTGGCTGTGGCTGAGTGAGCTGCGCTTATCGGCAGCAGCAGCAGCACGAAGGGAACCGGCCGCCCAACGGCACCAGGAGAAGAAGGAGGACTGTCACCTCTTCTCCCCAGTTCATCTCAATCCTGATGAATGACGCTTCTTTACCTCACCTCGAGCTTAGTAAGTAGATCGTTGGCACCGGGCAAGCTATCGTCGATGACTGTGTGTGTGTGTGTATACTGCAAGGAATGGAGTGGAGCGGGAATAAGCGGCTAAGAGGTCAGGGCGTATACTACTATGTATAGCATAAGAAGGAAATATCCCAAAATTTTGTATGGGTTTCAACGTGAGACTAAATTTAAGGGCATATATTTGATTATGTTGTATTTCCACACCCTATTTATGGTAAAATAACCACATATATATATTATAAGGATTCACGTGTGAATCTGAGACGCCCTTAAACATGTACCTGTACCGATTATAGCTAGGTATTTTGATGGCTACCATTATTCTGACCTCGGCTCATCTGTTTTTAGATGTTTTCCTTTGGACTAAATATACTCACATATAACTTGGACCATTTGTCATTCCAACTATTCGATCGGCCCGTAATATGCACGAAAGACTTCCAAGTTGCTCACTGTACTCTTGTCAAAAATACACCCACTATTATATGGATTTTATTACTAAATTGTTTTGCGAAAACACCCCTTGTCAGGTATAAACTCGAACACCTACTACTCAACTACTAACTACCTAGCCAGCCGATTGGATAGGGCATAAACTATATTGTTGACTCTTTATTTAATGCGGCAGTAATTAATTTACTGCTGCTAATATCTTCAGATCTTTTCATAGACTCCACAATAATATCTGCACGAAATTCGTCCTGGTCAAGCCCCGACCGGTTAGGTTTGACGTAGCGTCGGCAATGAAGAAACTCCGTGTCCCGGATGAAGTCCGTTGATAGGCTCATGGTAGACCAACGTACACACTGGGCGCTCGACTTCAAAGCATGCTGATTAAAGCATGAGCCTGCATTCATTTCGAGCTGCTCACCGACAATAATCTGTGTACAGACATTCACACAAACTCATTTGCCAGCCAGCTCACCCATCCATCCGCCCGCCAGTCTGCTCATCTCACAAATCCTTGCCCTCGATCTGACTACCCCTGCACGCAACCCCAATTCGTCTACTCATCACAACACAACCTCATACCGTGGTCTGTTTCTGCGTGGCGCTCGGTAGCCTACGAGAGTCTTCGTCTCTGTTGTGTGGTGATGTTTGCACACACACACACACAAGCATCAATCAATGTCTTGTTGGAATACCGGAGTTCCCTGCCCCATAATAACATCATTGGTTTCATCGTCATCAACGTTATGAAATCGTTGAACGGGTGGAAGTGCAGCTAACGGGATGGACTCCGCTACAACTGCTGCCCCAGTTGTGCTTATTCGTATAAGAATACACCGTGGTCTACAGTAAATGCGAGCCACAGAGCTCTACTTATTCAATGACGTCCTTTGTCTTGACTGAATCAACCACGACGAGAAACAGATCGTCGTCTACGGAACATTGCCCCCCCCCCCCTCCAGCATCAGCAGACAACTGCAGATTACGTCTATCAGCCAAGGATTATCGAACAGGACCCATTTCAATTACAACCAAATATTAGATACCTATAGTTAGTTGTTATCCATCCACACATCGAAGCAAACGTCTATTCATCCATTGCTTGTTGCCACCATGAGGCTTGCTTTGCGTAGGAATTGCTTTAAGATAGAGCTATATTCCCTCTATGATTGACCTGTTCGTGTACAGCTGTTTATCCAATGGAGAAATAGGGAATCATGGGGCCTCGGTAAACATAGAGGAGCATTCCAAATGAAATTAGTTCTGGACGATGATGTTTGATGTCTACAAGAGCCCACACCCCTTCGGCGCCGGACGGAAGTATCTATTAGACTACTGTGCCACAGACACACGCACACACATACGAATGTCACCACGAGTATACGTTGTGTGACAAGAGTCGAACCAAGACAATGAGACGAAGCTCAACAACTGTACGTGTCGCAATGTGCCACTGATTTGTTTCATAAGGAAATATGAATTAAATGATCTAGATGCCTCGATAATATGATATGACCATTCTTATACTTTGGCCACAAACATCTTAACTTCTCGAAGATCTCAGCTTCTTTTAAAGGGCACAACAATCACTATCCCATTTGTACACCTAAACTCTCATGTTTATATTTGTAGCCTGTATCGTTTAGGCTTTTACTAATGGCATGATTTTTGGGCTGCATACTTAACTTCATTAAAAACGTATCGTATCA
Source organism: Stratiolaelaps scimitus (assembly GCA_019614645.1). Lineage (NCBI taxonomy): Eukaryota > Metazoa > Arthropoda > Arachnida > Mesostigmata > Laelapidae > Stratiolaelaps > Stratiolaelaps scimitus. The sequence goes on from JABWDB010000038.1 coordinate 1,932,869, forward strand.
GACGAACATATCAAAAAGTTATACATTTAGATGTTTATTTATTTTGGTTTCTGACATTTAACATTCGCAATTTTACTGTAGATTATTTTAAGATTCATTTTTGTTCAATGCTTTATTTTATTTTACATATGTTATAGTAGCAATTCGACTAAAGTTTTTACGCCAGCTGTAGTAAAAATAATTCTGCAAGTGCTTCCCTTATCGGGCACCGGACAAGCGCTATTCGATAAATGGTAGTTCACATTAGCCAATTGTCTATTTAAACTCAGAGGCTAACCTAAAATCGCTTTTCTGAAGTTTATCAGAAGAACCCGAAAGTGGCTAAGACACTGTTGGCGCGAAAACATTTCGTGATCGGAGTCTACATGGGGATAAGAGACATCAACATTGTTCTATTATAGCAGGGAGCAGTATTTCGCGATGAGACTGTGGTCTCGTTTTTTTTTTGACGTTTTGGCGTTTTCGTTGCGCACAAGCCACGTCATGACAAAGCGGTAAGGACGATCAAAGGAAGAGATCTAAGGGATCCACTCGAAAGAAGAGAATGTAAAATGAGGCGACACACATATCCTAGGGCGGAAACAAACCATAAGTGTACGCAAGTTGCACCACAGAAAGGAGACGAGAAATATCATCGAGCGACTTCGATCGGCGTGAGGGAGATTTCAGTAAAAGACGAAGGCTACAAAACGATACAGCCATCTATGACGCAAGCTGCGTCTACAATACACAAGCTCCCTCATTCTGCTTCAGTGTAGCGCCGGTCGAAGTGGCTGGGGCTAGCGGGGCCGCAGGTGGTCAGCCAAGAAACACCGACCGATTCGAAAGATGGGGAAGAAACGAAGCCACCTAAACAGCAGGACATCCCGGGCGGGACAGCGGGCGACATATGGGTCCCTGGGGAGCCTCGTAGATCTAACACCACACTGCAGCCTTGAAGAAACGACGCAAGTCTTGTTTAGGTCTACGAGGGACACACAACAGATAGCCACAGAACGGACAACCGCCAGGGGCCGGCGATCCGCCGGGAATTAAGAGGCGGATTCCTGCTGGGACTCCCCGGGGGCTCGTCGACTACGCTCATTGAAGAAACGTAGCCTAGCCTGCTCGGTTAGGCGCAGTCCAGCTGGCCGTGAATGAATGTGTTAGAAGGAGGCGCAGCAACTGCTGCGATAGTGTGAGCTATCTCTCACGATAGGTTTTTCTTTCCTTTTCAGCTCCTTAGGACCAACTGCAGAATACGCACACATGTTCGCGCCTCGAAGAACACCGTACCCATAGCGTTTTCCTCAGTGCTTTGGAGTCCGTTTCCCGCTGAGCTGTCATCGGTGGCCACGAATTGAGCGCCTTGTAATCTGTCGAAGTTGTACAAAGGAGACCCTTCTTTGCTACCGCAAGCTTGCCCGAGATCAACGCGAATGCCTCTGAGGACCTTGCCCAATAGAGAAAGCCCCGAGGGATTGGTCGATGTAAAGGAGCGTGGGAGTTCCCTGAAGGATGGGTGCAAGCAGCAGTGATCTGCTTTCGACCAAAACGACCACCTGTTGAATGAACCAAGCGAAACGGAGCTACCAACCTAACAGCAAGTCCTTAACAGTCGCTCGCCCGACGGCCCCACCTCTAATGGTCTGTGTCATATTTGGTTAGATCTGTGGCAAGATTTGTCACGACATGTTGTCCACACAGACTTTTTGTCCCGTGAGCTAAACGTGCTCATTTTGTCCACCATGTGCACTTGCTTTTATAACATTGCACTATACGTTATTCATAGAATACTAATCATTTCTATTGTATGCAGGTGCTAAACCATATGCGCTCTTCTGGACAATTCGGACTTTATAACCGATTCAATGAACTCATGGATATTACTTGTAGCAAATCTTTAACGACAGACTTTCTTTTACCTTGTGAAGTTAAGAGTACAGAAGCTTTGAAACTTCGTTTATCTCGTGGCACAGTAGGATATTCTTAAACTAACCAGCGATGCGTGAAAAGGTTCGTCAGCAACTAAACAGAATGTAGGCTTACACCAATTATGAGCCGATGTCGTAGTTCACTGCTCAAGTGTCAGTCAAACGTTACATGTAAACCGCATCCGTATTGAAAACATTGATATAACGTGTTCCTTTATTGTACCCATGACGCTGCGTGTGTCTCCCTCACTTGGACAAGCGTTGCCAAAGCCGCAACAAATTCTGAGTTATCAAGAAAATGGTCCTCCATCATTGCATTTCTCATAGGGGTTCCCCGAATGACCAAGTGTCTCTATCTCGTCTGGTGCATCTGTTGTTCGGTCTCTTTCTTCGTTCTTCTTTTCCCCTCAATGAATAAGTGAATGAATGGGTGAATGCGTGAGCCTCCGTGGTGGGCTGACGATCACAGCGGGTGACGATCACTGTTACCCGTTGTTTAGTCGCACGTCTCCTCGAACGAACCATCGGCGAGGACGAGGGTGTGGTAAACTTGACGCCGGTAAACTTCGATATAGCGGTGGTCCATTGTTGTTGTTGTTGTACTGAGGCGATGGACAGACAACTGCAACAACGAGCGGGCGCGGAAATAACGCCAAACAAGAGCGGCAGCGGCCCCAGTAGCAGCAGAGACGAGGAGAAGGCAAACTGGGAAACTGCAGTAGAGGAGGGAAAGATGAAAGAGGTGTTTGTGTCTGTGTATTGTTGTGCTGGCGGTTTTAGGGAACAGAGGCTGTTGGCCGTATCACACGGAACTGTAGCCATCCCTCTCTCTCTCTCTCTCTCGCTTCTAGCTAGCGTTGTTGCTACTGCTACTGTTGTTGCAGAGGCCGCAGAATTTGCAGCTCAAGTCTGTGCTTGATCATTAGGGTCGCGTCCGGTCGTTTCTGCGGAGAGTGAAGCTGCCTGCCTGCCTATGTGTCTGTGTATATGTGTGCATGGGTGCTTGCCTGTCCAGGAGGCTCCTGTTTACCCGTTTCTGCGGCGTGCGAGAAAAGCAACTCTCTGAGTCATGGGAGAGCTAAGAGAGAGAGAGAGGGGGCGAGAGAGATAGAGCACGCTAGCCGCATAGCCTAGCCTAGCGGGATCAACGGACGCCGCGTTGCAAAGCCCACAGGCGGGCTGAGTCGCCTCCGCTGAGCTGAGTTGCCATACCATAGCGTACCATTAATGCATAATTGGGTTATCACCGCGCCATACTTAGCCACCACTACCACCACCACCGCCGTCACCGCTGCTGCTGCTGCCAAGAGCACCAGCACCAACACACATCGTTTGCTTATTCATCCAGATACGATAGTAACGGCTTCGGCAGCGGCGGCGAGAAATTTTGTTCACTTTTTTTTTGTCGTCATCGTCGCTCTGCTTTCCTTTGTTGCCCACTAATAACGACAGCGGCGGCGGCGGCGGCGGTAACGCTGCAAATGCACATACAGCAAACAGCCACACTTCCATAAGTCTCGTATAGCGGGAAACTGAACGCTGTCATTCCGGTATTTCGGTCGCCAGATAATAAATCCTGGGAGAGGTCTACCCGTGGCTTTCGGCCACTACGCGTTATCCGAATACGAAATAGATACACCACTGCCGCCACTGACGATAGATCCGGGAAAACTCTTACAACAACAACAACATCCGCCAGTGTGGAAGCCTGTGAAGTGTAAACGTGCGTTCTATTGTTGGGCCAAAACAGACAGACACACAGACAGAGAGATATCGTACGACGACGACGACGACGAGGGTAATAGGAGGATACGTTGGAGGGATGTGTCAGTGGCATTTCTGCTCCTCGGACAATCAGTTGCGTAAATCAACTATCACGAACTACTATGCTGTAGCAATACACACAAATAGAAATGAGCGAAAAATAGGTCTCAATACTTAATCACAGAAGTTGAAGCGATGGTGGTGCTGATAGTTGCCAGGGAGGTGGTGGCGAGGTCGTAATGGTGATGGCTGTTTGTTTGTTGCTAATTAATGGAACGTGAACTACCGCTGGACACTCTTTCATCTCGACTCGATTCATTCATACACTCATCCACTCGGTTTACGGCAACTTATGGCTGATTTAAGGGGATAGATGAATGGGTATCGTTTGGGCAACAGCTTTTTCGATGGTTGTCGTGAGTGACTGAGTCAATGGGCGATTATTATTATTGTTACTGTTATTCGATGATGGCGAGTGATCTGTGGTAAAACGTGATTACGTTTGTATTGTACTAAAAGGCTAGAATAACGTTTATTTAATGGCTTCCCCTAGGCTACAGATGGACCCAGAGGAATTCGTATATACACACACAGAAGCAGATAGACAGACAGACGGACAGTGTACGCATCTCATTCTATTGTAGAACAGTGGTAAGATTTCATTATCGCACCAGAACTGCAGTCAGCTGCATAATTGACTTCTCATAAATGACTGAGCGTTTTAAAGTGGAACTTCTAAATTCCCGTAGGGGCATTACGAAGAAAAGTACAATAACAATAATACTAGACTTGGGCTTAGCCCCCATCCGCAGTTACATAACGGTACGACTCCCCGCCCCCAAAAGATAAACCCAAAATCGGCCCCCGAAGAGAAATGGTAGTCATTATCGGACAGAGGGACACCATTGTTCTAATAAATTCTATAGATTAATAAGAGCTTTAATTAACTCCATCATTAACATCGAAACAGCAGAAACAACGCACCGCCAATCGGTTGTAGAAACGTGATAAAAAAAACATCTACGGTCACCAAAGTCGAATGATATATCGCTTCATGATCGACTTCGGCATATTTACATTAATCAGAATAAGATACTGATACAACGAACAACCTCACCTTATGTTATCTTCGTACGCGTTGCTATCACTAACATATAATTTTATAACCACCTTCATTATTAAGACCATCCATAACAAATACCTACCCAATATGAGTGTTTAAATAAGTGAAGTGTATTCATTTTATTCGCCTTTTACTTTTACGAGTTATTCGTTTCACACACTTTATTTATATTTAATTTCCTTAAGTATAATTAAACCTTAACTATTTTGTGTTATTCGATTTCTCCCTGTATGATTCCGGTGTTATAGTCCCACTTATTTTCATTTATAAAGACTTCATTCACGTGGTCCATTCGGTGCGACGGTGTGCCTGCCCGTCTCAATTGGTCAGTGAGCCCTCTGAGTGAGTCGTTGACTGTCTATCTGTCTGTCCGAGATGTTTGTTGAGAGAGAGAGAGAGAGATGTGTCAATTTCTCTCTTTCACTTCGTTCTCGGTGGCTCGGAAGCAACAAAGGAACTGCTGCATAGCATTCACAGCTCCTGCCGCCGCCACCGCCGCCGTAGAATGGTGATGTTTGTGGGTAGGATGTCCTCACTCGTTCTGTTTCTCCGTTCCATCACGAAGGCAGCTGCGTGTCAACAATATCAACAACCGCAGCATCACCATCACAATCATCGCCAACAGCAGCAGCAACGCCATCATCAACATGATGGTGTCATCATCATCAGCAGCAGCAGCATCATCGTGGCCTCTTCACACCAAGCCCTATATTTGTCTCGTTCATCTTGTTCTTCTTCGTCTGGGCTACGCTCGAATTCATGAACTCTGCCCTCTGCTTTGTGCTGGCTGCTGCCGCCGCCGCCCCCCCTCGTCGTAGCTCGAGCTGTCCAGTCTAGTCATCACCTTGATCTTGGTCTACCCTATTGCTATTCATTGTCTTTGGCATAGCTTTAGCTGAGGTAGATAGATAGATACAGGCGGAAGCAGGTGGAGACATGGGGATACGGCTGGGGTAGATGAAAGCGTGCTGGTCTCTTGCTCTTGAATATGGTAAGTAAGTGTGGGAGCAATTTGACCCGGATTGCCGCTACGCAGGCCTAGTAGTAGACGGAGTAGATTGTAGCTGCACTATAGGTAAGTAAGCGAGGACGCAGGACGCGAAGCTAGCTAGCTAGGTAGATAGATATATGGGTAAGATTATCACAGTGGAATAGTGATTAGGCGGTCGTGCCGTCTACTGAGCGGGTTCGGTAAGGTGTAAGACAATCAGCGATGCTGTTGGTGCTGCTACAACCACTATTACCGCCACCACTGGATGAATCCTTGCGAAACCGTTAGCGACCCTCGACACCACCACAAGGACCCGAAGTGGTGCTTCGCTCATGCAGCCTAGATTCTTGTATCAAACTCACCAGGAGTTATTATCTCCGATACGAAACGGGACTAGACTACGCTAAGCATTTGCTCTGCTCTACAGGCGCCACCTGCGCTATAGTAATCGTGTCTTTATCAGCTGTTTTTTGATAGGACGTTTGTGCAATGCAGCTAGACGAGAAATACCGGCGAATTGTGCAACTAACTTTATTTGGTTGATTCGACACATGACGTACGCTTGGTTGCTTGCTCGTGCTCTCAAAGGTTCTTATTCGAGTTTGAAAGCCCCGCAGAAATGGGTTCACGCCAAAGGAAAGCAACAACCCCTTGAGACGCTTTCCCGTGTGCATTGCTATTGCTCGTACGGCAGTTTATGCCGACAAGCAACGAAGAACGATAGCTTTCTCTCGTATGCGTATACATATATGTCTGTATGTGTGTGTGTGTGTCTGTGTAGGATGGAGGTGTTCCAAATGGAATGAAGACACTAGGCTGAAGAAGAATTGCGCAGTGAAGCGAGAGTCCGACTCGTCCGGCATGAAAGGCGAACTAGCACATCGGATGAAGAAGTGACAAGTGGATCTAGATTATGTGTGTGTGTGTGTGCGCGCGTGAACATATGAAGATAGAGGGTGCGATGTGCGGTTTGTCCTAAGAAGCTGTTGGACATGATTCCCTCGACAGCAAGAAGCGACATCACGAGACATCAAAGCCACCGAGTTACCCACCATCGTGTCGACCCCCGGGATCCCTCTTGGAGCGATCCGAGAGGAAGAACTCACGGAACCACGTAGGCAAGTATGTAGAGCGCGCTCACCCCCCCTCTCCGTATCGCTCTCCTACGCGACGATCTTAGTAGTCTGCGGCGATGCGGCATAGGATAGCTTGGCCTACACAGACCAGAGGTAATGTGATGAGTGCTGACGAGGCGACGTGACAGATACCTTCAAGCCCTGTGGTACACACGGCAACCCTACAACCAGGGGGGGGTTGTTCCTCGGTTCCATCCAGGAAAAGCGTCTGGTGTAGGCCAGTCAACGAAGCTTGGACTCAAGAAATGGTGATTACATATTTATACCTTCCTTGGAGATAGTCACAGAGAGAGAGAGAGAGAAAATACGCTCTGTGCAGAGAGATGGTGCCTTGAATGGCACAGTCAAGCAACTCGCGTTGTGTATGGTTCAGGTTTGACGCGAGTACGTCAAGGCAACAACGTTTTTGTGTGGTTCCCGCCGCAGAAATGACACGCACGGTTCTCCAAGCCTCACAGAATACCATCGCGTTATTCAACAGTGCAAATATTATTAACATCCCATGAAATATCTATATTTATGTAAATGCAGTTGAAATCGTATCAGCTTATAATATTGAAGTCCGGGCCATCGTACCAACAAGACAAAGGCAGTCGGGCATTTTTGCCTATTTACCGGTGAATATTAAGTGAAAGTTAACAAATTTAACATTAACAATGTCAATATTAACATCTGTAAGGCGTTCTTTCTTTAGCTGAACTTCTATCATTCGCTATTCCATATGCGTTATATAGATGATAATTATCTTGTATTTCCGGAAAAAGGTCCCCAAGTGAAGTTACATTAGACCAATGGAACCAGTGAATGAAAACATTCTTCGTCCTAAACAATCCATTTCCACTACGAGGTTTGTTGTAATTAATTTAATCGTCCACATTTAATATTTGAGAACATACAGTGGCCCTAATTTCAGCTTGTTTGCATTTTAGAGTTTTGGTGCAATTGTTTGTGGGGTAGATTCAACAGGAATGAAGACTATGCATCCTCAACATTGTGTTGAATTGAACCAATCTATTCATTTGGACGGTTCTTTTGGGGAAGTTCTGAAGAAGGTATTGTATAATGCATTGACACATTTGTCAATGCATTATACAATACCTTCTCACATATGGGGTGGCCTCAACACTCACGACAAAGTTGTCAGCAATTAGAATTTAAACGGTTTCCAAAACGCGTCGTAATTATCGTGTATCCGCTTTTCGTTCACTTCAGTTTTGAGTCCGAATCGTAAAAACGCTGACGCATGTCCGAGATATCTGGAGACGAGGAGGCGAGATGTACTGCAGAGGAAGCCGAAAGGAAAATAAGTGACAGGTCACGTCGGGTGCCTACTCCCCAAGACCCCACCTCTCTACCCCCACCCAATTTTGTTTGCTACATAGTCTGAACCGACTAGGCTCAGTTCTTTCATTTTCGAACATATCGCGGTTCGTTGGGAGCGCACAAGCCTCGTCACGTGTGCTCATCGACACTCCTCAACCTGTCGGCCTTGCAGGACAGGCCCTTAAACACCTTTAACAAAATCCTCCTTCTCCATGTTAGGGTTTGGCTTTTCTGCACCTAGTTCAACTCATGACTAGAGTTGACGGCGCCGCGGTCAATCGACAGATTCCGTTTGACAAGAACTGAAGCCGAAAAGAACGAACGGAAAAAAAAGCTACTCCCATACCGTTCCGCCCCGTAGAACCGCATTTCGAAATAGGACCAGTTCGAAAAGCTACCGCACTACAAACGTGGAACCGAAGGTGAGAAAAAAAAGCGGTCCAAATGTATTATAGAGATAACAAATGTCTGACAACTGTCGCATTGTGCCCAAACAACGAGAAGTTAACACAGACGGACAATCCTTAGAGGTAGCAGCAGAGCTGAGTTAATAATGGTAGTCCTAACGAGACTCCCATTTCCCTTCCTTTTGGCCCTTTTCGGCGTGAACCTTTCGAGGAAAAGAGGAGCAATTTCCGATGCGTGTGAAGGGGTTGTATTAACATTAGTTCGCAATTATTATAGTTAGTTAGCTTAATCTGGTTATTAACATAAGGTTACAAACATATATTGAAATTCCACCATCTATTTCTATTATAATATAGAGTAACATAATTATCGAAGTGGCTTGAGCATTAACATGAATGCCCATTCGGATTTGTTAATTAGCATATATTTGTTGTACGACCAGAGTTTATTATATTTGTAAATTACAATTCCCTCTAGATAATCATATATAATAGTTTAATATAGTGCGGCCCAATAAGTGTCAGCCGTATTTGGGTATTATAATAATAGCTGTATGTCAAACAATGTTATAAGATATAATATTCAAAAATAAGTATACTGATATAATGGATGGCTATTACAATGGAGAGTTGTTATTTTCACTTGGACTTCTTGTTGTCTGTTACATTGTATGTATAACTGAACCCGGTGAACATATTTGGATGTTGCGGCAACGCGGTCCTCGTACTCAGGATGTTGGCCCTTCACAACGAGCTTGTCAACATCCCTTGAACAATTTCATATTTTAACACCAACTGATTCACATAATTAATTGAAGTTATATATATATGGTATTATAAATTATCTGTTCTGTTATTTAATAGTTCTATATAATATGCGTGCGCCATTGCTTTATTCTTGGAGGTGGATATTTACCATTGTTTGCTTCTTATGCCAATATGAATAATTGTAGTGTACTCACTCTTTTGGTTTCGAGCATCCTAAAGCAAAATCGCGATTGAGCTTTGCGACCCTCGTTTGCTTATATTCTAGGTTGAAATACCTAGCTGCATGTCAAATTAGTATATGTTATCAGTTTCTCTCATATCCAGTTTTAATAACCTTTAGATTTTAATATCCTGTAGACTCTAGCGAACAACGTCCGCACCAGCTCTCACACAAAACGGTATTCGAAATAGGCGAGGAACAGATTCAAAGTAAGAAGCGCTTCTGAGGACGTGGACCCTTCTCGGACGAGCATGCCAAGTCCCTTTGCCAATTCACCGGCGACGTACGCCTTGAAGACACGGACTCTTCATCTAAAATCCTGAAAATTAGCTGGCGATGTCCTCGTCTGTACACATGTTTCGTTTCTACTCAAAGTCGGCGGGCGTCCACCTCTAGCTTCTGAGCTAACCTGTGTGGCACCCGGTGCATGGTCCCGTTGCAATCGCGGTCCCAAAGCGGAATCCCTGAAGAACTGACGAGTGGCGCCAATTTCACTATTTAATAGGGCAACAGGGGAACGGAGGTTTCGTCAGGAGTACGTGAACACCAGGAAAGAGCCAACCTCCGGGAGGGTGGCTCCGTATGAGAGAATGGCGAGAGCCAAGAAAGGTAAAAGCGCGGTTCCCCATCTCCCCTCTATTTCCGTGTATAGAGGACCTGACGCGCAGGACAAGCTTTCCTGAAGTCTTCCATTCTGTTACCCCTGACTGAATACCGTGCTGGATTGCATGGGCTCCTGTTGAGGAACTACGGTAGGGAAACAATGGAAGAAGGCATGAACAACCGGCCCTGGGGTGCAGCGCACATGCGACGTCGGAACCGTCAAATTGGCTTCATTACCAAACAGAGGCAGCGAGGCAGACCCGTACGACCGGTCACCAAGCCTGCGCCAGCGCCGCTAGGGCCTCGACCAAAACTAGGAACATAGTAAGAGCATAGCAAAAGCAGTATAGCAGCACCTGCCTTTACATTTTCGGAGCGCGGATGCGCGCAGCCGATTCTCGAGTCAGGAACGTGCCTTACATTGAGCGTTGGGCTCCGCCTTTTGCGTTTCCCCTTGAGTCAAATATTTCCCTTCTTTCCCCGTTTCGGTCACTGCTCGAGTGCCCCATTTCCACGCCATCGGTGAGCCGAGGGAGAACTCTCACGACGAACTCTCGCGTTGAGCCTTGAAGAGACGTAGACAGGCCCCACTTGCCAGCTCAAGACCGCGTCGTTTCTACACTTGTATGAAATAGCGAAGAACAGTCCGTCTTCGCCTCCGTGGCCCGTTTCGGCTCTCAGCAGGGCAAGGGCAAGCTCACTAATCCACTTGACATAACGAGCACGCGGGACGCGTCACCGGACAGTGGCTAGCGACAGAGGCCGAGAACATCGAGTCCATACGGCTCTATCCGCAGGTGCAGCAGCTGCCGGAGATGGAGACAAAGAGACCCTTGAAAAAGAGGGAGGTCGACAGATGCCGAGCGAATGGTCGACGTTCGGAAATATTCTCGCACAAACTGATAACTTGTAAAGGACACCCAGAAACGTGTAGCCATATTGAATCTCTAAATGTATAGTTCAATTGACGTGACCAAATCGAAGCTTAGCGATAACCTTATTATAGAGCATTTGTGTTAGTTCGAGCAACACAAGTCGGCTGTAACATTGGCTACAATGACTGCTCTACATATTACCTCCCTTTTCATTCACCATCTATTTTGCTGTATTTATAATTTCTGGCTTCGATTTTGTCTGTGCGACGGCCGAAACGGATCTCTCCATTACGGATCGCTGTATGTTTGTCTTGTCTCCAATATTGCCCCCTCTGTTTCTTTTTTGTACAGTACATAATGTTATTATTGACATCTCACGCAGGATTTACACCCCATCCTCTCATATAGTAGTCTGGCATGGCCGTTAGTGTCCAGCGCGTGGTTTCGTCACTTATCTACCTTTTACGTAGTGTGTTCGTTATTCTTGTTGTAAGTATCCACACTTCAAATTGTATACTCTACGCTCTGAGAATTCTACGTATTTGAAGATAATAGGTACAGGGGACAATGACTATGATTTTTCGAGTTATTGTCGTTCAATTTCATTTGTCTTCATCTCAACCATGAATGCGTGGCGAACTCTAAATATGATATGAGAGTTTAACCTTCACATATTATTTGAAGTGAAGTGAAATAAAGCCGGCGTCGTTCATCTGTATCATTCACTGACTTCGACTAACTTGAGCGGCTACGTATCGCTCATTGACATGGCGTGCTTAGTGCGCACCTCACCTTTGAGCAGACAGCCGGATAAGTTACACTCGTGTACCCTGCATACATCGACCGGACGTCTGATTCCGTCCTCGTTTGGATTTGCTTAGAGACTAGGGACGTGGTTGAAGTCGGTGTGGCAGGGAATTTTTACAAATGCTAACATTGCCAATGAGACATTGCGCGAGGTCACATTGCACACAAACTGGCATACGGACGAGCTCGATATCAATACCCGGAGGAGCGCACTGTACCGGTCGCCGCCACCAAAGATGAGGTGAAACGAGTCACTGCCCACCCACAATGATCTTTGTCTAGCTGACTACCATATGGGTGGGGGGGTGAACGCTGATGTCCGCCGGTATCCTGTCTATCACATGTCAGGGGCGGGGTGTGTCAGCGTCGTCGTTGTGTTAATGAACGAACAAAAAGTCGAAAGCTACTTCTTCGTTTCTTTCTCCTGACAGTATTCAGACTCCGTTTCTTATTCTTGTCGTCTTTTCCCTCCCAGCTGTTGACATCGTGCCGAACGGGATCCGGGATCCGAGGTTCAGGGGCCATGGTAACAGAAGACGTGTCGAGGGACCTGTCCGAAAGTGCCAGGGTGCTGGGTCACCTTAGCTCCCTGATTGAAAAGTTGAACTAAGAACAGTTGTCCCTCTGAGGGCCGTGCGGACGAGCACTCGACTTGCATGGAGTTGGCGTGAAGACACCGTTGATGTTTCTCGGAAGAACGTGGTGGATCACAGAGCTTATGGTGCCATCGACCAGCATCACTAGCTAGCCATTACCATGTTATATATACTGTGATTTCAAGGTACAGGTATGCCGTTCACTATTTATACATGATACACACCTACTCAACATTAGTGATTAAATATAGAAAGTATTCATTTAAACATCTAACGTTATCCCTTTTAAGGTGCGCCGATCGTGACGTACTGAATCCTAGTTCCGTACGAGTCCTCAGCGGATTAACTCCCCTGAGGTCACCTGCAGAGAGAGAGCAACCGCGCTGAGTGTGGGGCCGTTGATTTAGACGGACGATGTAACTGCGATTGAGGAGGCGAAGCGAACCGATGCGAATGAGCGAGCGATGGGGTCCCGCAAGTCTCCCCCTTAGCAAAGGGTGAGAGGTGTGCTCGGCAAGTCTTACACCCTTGTCCTCGTGGCGCCACTCTTCTTGGGCTCTATTCTTCGAAGAGTTTCTCACGATACGGTCTTGTTGTCTTCTCTCTTCTTAGCCAGCGCTATCTGGCACAAAGGAGGGAAGAACGCACGAGCAGATGAATAGACAACGGCGTCAGACGAGGAGAAGGATGAGGAGGAGGAGGAGGAGAGAGAGAGGCAGAGAAGGAGTCTTTGGAGACGAATGGTTGAAGAGGAAGAAGTCTTAACCTTATCCTGTTCTAACGTGTGCGTGCAGTGTCTCGGGGGGAACGTACATCAGAAAGTGATTGAACGCAAATCGTCAGCTCTTGTCTATTTCATTCGGCTTTTGGTGTGAAGCCGATCGATCATGTTGTCGTTAAATAAGAGGTATGTCCGAGGCAAGCCTCGTACAAGAGTGATTTGTATGGAAACACTATTATATTATGATACAATAAAGTTGTAAATCGGTGCACACTACATGTGGTGTAAAGTGGAAGTCGTCTGATCTCAGACCAAACCAATTGCCGTTCTATTTTTCCAAACAGTTGACATGGGCTAAAACACACAGGAGCAGTGCGAGTAGGAAAGTCTTAAACTAGAAGTAAATGTTGCATAAACTGACTAATAAAGCTTGAGGAGCCAGAATGGTTTGCAAACTTTCTGAGACAGAAGCCTGGTTTTCCAAATAGAAGTCCATTGCAAAAGTAGTACACTTAATGATCAGAACCTTGTTATAATTAGTTTCCAAAACGAATTCTTCATACGGAATCTATTAAAAAACGAATGAAAAACAGGAATCAATCGAATCTTGTAATTTACACAACGAAATTCAGGACCTGAGCTGACCAAATAATGTGATTGAAGCGTAGAGAGTGCTTATGTTATGTATTTAGTTTATTTGTTTCACATGAATGGAGAACGGGCGTAAGGATCTTACTGTGGGCTTTTAACTGAACTTGCTTAAGTGAGGGTGATCTTTTGGGCCAACCAGTTATCTGTAAATAAATATCTCTTATTAACAAAATAATGCACATAGTGTCATCGTTTAAGTTTACGTTTGGCATATTTTCTAAGTATTTCGTGACTGACTTTCTCACCAATGAGTGAAATCCTGGTCGACTGGCGTAGTCCGACGACACCAAAGTATCTTGAGTGAACCTTTTTTTCGTATACTATTAAGTCGGGATAACAAGATGCAGTACATATATGAAATAAATGACAATGGCTAAAGTAGCATCCACATTTGATTATTTGCAGTTCATACATTTACAAGAAATCACACTATTGCTTATCTTCAATATAAAACGTGTTCCGGCAAATACTACCTTTTATAAGTCGCGTTTCTTCCATCTCCAGTGTCCACTATCATCCCCATTCTCACGTAGAGAAAGAATCTATAAGGCAAGAAGACGGCTGGGTATCGCCTTGCCCAGTGAAGTGTCCTCCGCCTGTTTGGGGCAATAGCCCCGGGCTATAGCGGTCATATGCAGATTATGGCGCCACAAATGCCGGCCGCGCGCTCAGTCGTGCACCGGGGTGTGGGAGTGTGGTGGGGGATCCTTTGCACCCCTGAACAACGGATGAAGGGCGAAAACCGTATTGGGTCATATTCACGCAGTGCGTCGACCCTACAGGATTCACTACAGGAAATAATGCGTCAACCCAAATAACTAAGATTTGGGATGTACATGCGGCAATTCAGCGTAAGCTCCTCGACGGGTGGATTTTCTATAAGACTAATGATGCCTAGTATAGCAACAGTATAGGGGAAGATGGGGCCGATATGGTACAACAAAATGTAGAGTACGACCGTTATGAACAACCGTTGACAAGGAAGAGAAGAATCATAGAAGTGTATCCGCCGAAGACTCCCAGGTTATTTAAATTTGACGGCAGTATTGATTACTGTTGATGGTACGCTGTACCAGCATGATCGTCACAGATTCTTTCAAAAACAACAGTGAAAACATTGGTGGAAATATGGTGCAGAGTATCTGAGAGTTACGCAACTCTATTGAGGATTGATTGGAAAATTTTACAATTTCGAAGGTAACATTCTGTGATTTTTCCTTATCTATTTCTGTAAAAACATGTGAAATATTGAGGTCCAGTTAAAAAACCAAGAAAGAGAAGTAGTCCAGAGAAGGTAGAAGCTTAGAGGATGGCAAACTTTGTCGTCGGCAAAACTTTAAAATCCCACCAGTGTCTCGAGGTTTATCAAAAGTTAGAAGCACTAGTGGTATGCGTATATGACATTTCTTTCTTTCATTTTTGTCTAACATACTCTATCGTCTAGAAAAACTAAATAACTTCATTCTTTCATTGTATCCATCAAATCATATAGTTTTATCCCATACAGCCCCATTGAAACTTGTCCCATGTATCCTTCATGAGATCACATAATTTTACTCAATGTTAAAAAAACTTTATATAAGCAATTTGTCTCCAGTTTTTCTATGAAAATGTAACAGGGGACGTTCCTCTTATTCGTAGTTCCAGTGATGTTCGGGTTCCTGGACAATTATTTTTGTGTACCAAGTTGCCCCACTAATTGAGCTATGGTCGGTAAAAAAAATACAGAAATTCAAATAGCACCAAACGTCTGCCTTAAGCTAAATATTTGATGCCGTTTATTTTGAAAACCAACGTATGTTTTTTTAAGAAAAATAGACATGTATCATTTAGTTCTCACGTTTGCCAACATTAATAATAATAACCTCTCATCTCGATCAGAAGCGCGCAGAGTCGTCGGTGGTTACACTTCCAATTGTTCAACCTGTTGGTTTTCTTTCTATGACCGGCTAGCCTCCGTATATATATATATATATATATATATATAACTGTATAGAATAAATGCAGTCAATGGCTTTCAATCTCGCCCTATCTGCTTCCCTCAGGCAATTTAGTTCATTCAGTTACAATGCAATTTTGCAATGCTTAATGTCACGTTAAAAAATACAAAGTACAATAATTAAAACATTGTTGCAAACTTACTAACGGGAAGGAGGTTTTACTTGTGATATATGTCCGCGATAGCATCGCTACGGTTTCTTCCAAAGACTGCCCGAAGGCCATCGTTCCGAATAACCACATCCCTACGGATTATTACCGTGTAGCCACTAACCCTGGTCGAGATCCCGTAGCTCAGCAGAGGAATCAGTAGCATATTGTTGATAGAGAAAAAGCGCTCCGCTGAGAACCTCCTTTCCCTGAGACGCCTTATGGAGATAATTACAATAGAGCATTTGGGCATCAAAATTCCCAATTGATCATGCAACTTAGGTGCTTTATGTACACAAGACCGATACATCTTGTGGCAGAGCCACCGGGATTATCTCACCACAGAGCTGTATCGATTCAACTCGAATCGCACGTTAAAATGTGCGAAACAACGTCAGACTAATTTCGTTAGCATTCACATCGAGACCAAACCAGTGAAAGGTTTTAACAACGGTTTCCACCGTATCGATACTTCTTGAATGTCCAATTCGAGAGCTGAGGGCCGAATGCGAAAAACGAGTATTGTGTCATCCACATAGGTAATTGTTTTACAAAAATTACCAGACGATATCTTAAGCAACATATAGCTAATCAGACTGATGAGCATGTAGTGTCCCATGACGGAGGCCTGCGACGTGTTGTCGAATGCTGAGTATCCTCCAGGATGACCTGACTCTCTCTCCACCTTTACCGCCTAATGTCTGTGCGTGCCTGTGATTCCTTTTCGACGAATGTAAGCGCGGATAATACAGGCATCCGATGGTAGAGTTAATTCACAACTATTATAATATTTCCAAATTGTAAATGCAGTTTTAGATAAATGTACAATGGATGAATCCAGTTATTTCCTCATATCGGCACCTATTTCCAAATTATTCGCTGATTAATATAGATGTCAAAGAACAGGTAGATATATAACCACGTAAGTAATAAATGGTCACTTGTCTTGGAACACTCCCAATAATTAGTTAGAAATTGCACACAGAAAATAGATAGTGTTATGGCTCCAATGTGATAGAAGTCAAACATGTTTTCTCACCACGATATTGCGCTTAGCAAAACCGGTTAGCATTGCAAACATAGCGCCTATGCAACACGGTCCATATAGTGCCTCAATTATCTGAATGCTCATAAGGGCATCTAGCACACGTGGAGGCGAACTAAACACTGGCTAAATGAATCCCCCAGAGTAAATATCAGAATAGACTCTCGCCGGTTGGTCCTTCTATTAAGGCCGAGCAACTTGCTGCGCCGAGCACACGACGGCGACCTATGGGAGTAGCCGACACGTTCTCGCAACGTCCCCGACACAAACTCCTAATAGCTTCTTGCGGCATCCAGCCGTCTGTTCTATTCCCTCTAATACACTACTTCTACTACGACGACTTTTACTCTTCCCGAAGAGAAGGGCGAAGTGATGATGGCGCTGTTGATGCGCCAACTTCAGTTTCGGGCTTCGTCTCCCTCTGACTGACTTTTTCGGCCAGACGAGTAAACGTTCGCTAAAGAGTTTTCAGACTTCAACAACGGCACGTGTGAAGTATTATTTGTTGCTTGCAATATTCCAGCAGCCGTTTTTTTTATAACGTGGATAACGGACGTTCAGGTTTTTGAGAGCATACATGTTCCGTTTTAAAAGTTTTACCCACTAAACGAATCAACCACTAATTATATAACCTTCCGTAGGCTAAGCCGAGTCTATGATTTCGAAACATGACTGTTGTTTATATAAGAGAATTATCCCGAATTTTCATCGAGGACGGTTACGTCAAAGATTATGGCGTCATCCATTCTTCGCGAAAGTATAATATTGCATTAATAAAAAGTGACTTTTTTTTTTTAGAGGAGAAATAGAGGAGGAGGAGGATGAGGAGAGGAGGAGTAGAGGAGGAATAAAAAGTGACTGTGCACTTACAAGTGGATATTTTCGGGGCCTGTTTTCCTCATGTTCTGTTGAACATATACAATATTTAATAACCGCTCGTGTGACAACCGTTACTTACCTGTAAAAAAAAGAATACCTTTGTTAGACTCATGTTAAGTATCTAGCATATTTAATAAGCAAGAAATTTGGAGGTGCTAGAGAAGTTCAAAAGGGGTTTGCGATATTGTTTCCCATACTTGTCAAGCTCCAACTATTATCCAATTTAATAGACTTTTTGGTGAAACCCTCTTGATTATGAGAGAGAACCTAGGCTGGCTTGTGCGCAGAAGCAAAATAATTACGGAGATCGTGGCTACTATATTCTTATCTTCCTGTCCTGCTACTCGAAGCTGAACCAAAACCTAACCTAATCGCTGTTGTCATTCGTCCTGAGGGTCTACGAATTCCAACTGCTATTCATGAGGACATGAAAATTCAAGAGATTTCTATTTACGGTGCATTTTTGGCGCCACGACATAATACGATGGGTGCAAGGGTTGTCAGTTACGAAAGATGATTGCAAAACGAATTTTCAATAAATTTAGTCTTCTTATATCAGTATTACTGTACATTCAATCTTAAGCTAGAAAACGAACTGCATCGTAGTCTTAGAAGATTTCGGATAAATTATAATTATACTCTATTTCTCTATGGAAGAGATAAAATCAGCGTAGAAATACGAAAAGTTGAAAAGGTAGAATGTTATTGTAAGTGCACTTCTTATCTCATTATCCACAGATGTATTTATCTTAAATTCGTGGTATGTCATGTAACTACAAAATCAATACACTTGCAGTAAACCACTAAAATAGAACAAAAACGCAGAACAAATCGCCCAGATATAACACAAATATAACGCTTCATAATTGACTGGTTCGAATTTACACCATTGGTCATTGATTTCACATCCAACAAAGGTGTACGCTGTACTAGACGACATTGATGACAGGCTGACTCATTATAGCCAGCGGCTCATGCGCATTAGCTATTGAATACGTTTTATTAAATCGGGCGTATCATCATCATCAGCTAGCCAGCCAAACAGTCAGACCACGTTCGCAAAATAGGTGGTTGCCGTTGATTGAGTTGAAATGGTCATTGTGCAATGAGGCAGGGGACGTCGTCGAAATCGAAGCTACTAAACTGTCACCCTAAAGGCCGATGAGTGTAGAACTGACGCAGCCGACGTCAGAGAGAAGTCGAGAGAGAGGTGAAAGGGAGCGTGATCACGGAGACACACTTATGAGCACTAAACGCAGGGGGGAAAACTGCGGGAATCTTGGGTTGGCCAACATCAAGGAAGAAGCGAAAGCAAGAAGAGTGGACTGTATGAAGGGAGACCATTTGGGATGACGAGCTCATCAAGTGGGTCTTCTCCCCACAGCAGCAGCAGCAGCATTCTCCTCAACGGCTCAGGTCGGTTGCTGCTCAGATGGCTGTTGCGAAGTTAGACCGCATCAAGGAAACACGGGAGGGTACGGAATGGTTCCTCTCTCTCTCCCCCCCCCCTCTCTCTCTCTCTGTCTCTCGGTCAATGCGGACAATAACTTGTTTAAAGGAAGCCCGCTATAGAGGGATTGTGGCTGCCGAGACACGATCCAGGTCGCTGGTACGCTGGACCCATCCGTGATTGTTCCTACCAGACGAAATATATATATATATATATATATATATATATATATATATATATGTATATATATATAAGAGTTAGGCCCTCTCTGTCGGACGGTAGTCATCGGCCTGGTACCATCGGACCAAAGTGGTTGTATGGTTTAGGATGGACGTGCAAAGGCAAGTGGTCCACAGGGTGACGCTCGTGACGTCTTATAGTGGACATTTATATATATGTATATATATATATATATATATAGTATACATACATATATTATTATATATAGTATACATACATATATTATTATATATACTTCTCGGCACTTATCCGTATGGCTGCATTACAACGAGCAATGTCGGGTAAGGAACTCCATATCTCCCTGAGGCCATGTCAGGATTTGAACTTGCGGTATCCGGTCTATTCATCCAAGCTCGAGCTCGCCTTCTCTTCCTCTGCCGATTGTTCAGCTGTCCAGTTATACACTATTATACATTATATTCACCGTCCAGTTGTACACTATATAACAAACTATATTGACAGCTCTCGATGGGCGAGGCTAATCTTGAGTATGTCTTACCCCAATGTTATCGCTTTACCATATTCCACGCAATGAATAAATTTGAAACAATTATTGAAAAACATAAATCATCGCCTTCGTTATATGTGTAACATATCCATAGCCGACAGAGGCGTGTCTGCACCGGACAACCCGCTTCTGAAGTCGACCGAAAGCCACCACGCTTAGTGATCTGTGGCCACGGCATCCTGACTTTGCACCATCAACGATGTAGCATCTGTATGCCAGTACCTTCCATCACGCGGTCTGAGGACGACACCTGTCTAATACAATAGTTACCAACGCACCGTGCGTAGTCTCAGAGCTGTCAGGTGACGATCCACTAGTTAAGTGGTTCGCAACATCACCCATACTTCCGAACTTCGAGTCATCATTATGCGTCATAGTTACATACCCTTATGTTACATAGCGAACGCACAAAAATCGACGTTGGGGTCGCATTGGGTTCAACTATCAGTAGTATGGGATGTTAGATATTTTTAATGACTTGTTAGCGAGGTAGTAGTAACTCGTGTTTTACGATATGAGGCAAATAATTGGATAATCATTGTTTTGCCAAAGAAAGACAATTAACAGAAGTTAAAGCTTGCGTTCAATTTCGGATCCTTTGTATTATGGGCGATCGTATTGCAGGAGCTTTTATGTATTAAATCTCAGCCAGCAGGAACAATATTTACTTGTTGCCCGAAAGCCCCTTGTAAAATAAGCTTAAATCAGCCGATTCGGAAGGTATAATTGAATTTAGTGAACGATGTATTAGTGTTTTTATCATATTTGTTATGAACTGGCCCGGGGGGGGAACAATTAAAATGAACTTTTTATCATCTAATTATACTCCTCTGTGCTGAATGTGTATAATGCTACCTGTACAGTCAGCATACGTATTATAGTACATGTACACACATATATATATATATATGCTGGCCGTATTGACATATTGTATGGTATTTCCACTACGCTCCGAGCTAGTTAGTGAGTCAGTCAGCTTTTGGCCACGCCCACTTATGACACTTTATGGACCCGACAGGCTGACCCATCCGCTGACCCCTCAGTCTAAGGAGTAAGAGCAGCGAGAGCCAAACGCATACGACGGTGTCGGGCAGCAGCCTCGGCTGCGGGTCCACAGGTCCGCCAGCTCCCTTACTTATTACTACAATGAGAGCAGATCATTTCCATATCTATCGACGAGCTGCTGCCAGTAGTAAGCGGTAGCGCAGAGAAGGTAACCAACGATTCCTTCGTGCAACGAGAAGCATAACAACCTGCAGGGCCAGTATTACCAGAACCATCTAAGGATAGCCGGAGTAGAGCCGAACTGGGAGGGGGTCAGATCGAGCATATAGAGGTAGAGTAACAGCGAGCAAGGCGCTTTGGGGCTTGGTCGCTCTCACTGAGCGAAAGTGTAGGACAGAGCCAGGAGAGTGGTAAGGACACCGGTGCACAACTACTCAGGAGTGGAGATATCAAGAGAGGAAACTTGGTCGAATCAACTCTCGAGTGAAACGAAGGGAAACGCCGGAAGCTGGTAGTCAGCCGTAGTCGTGCTGCTGGTCGTGGTGGTTGTGGTGGTGGTGGCTCTGTTGCTGGACTTCGAGGACTGCGGTGACGGCGTTGGCGGTAGTGATGCACACCCTATATCGCCTTTCGCCGTCAGTAACGGCGGTGACGATGCCAATGACGAGGCCGATGATGACGATGGCAGCAGCCTACGTCGGAGATTAAATACGAAAGAGGACAAGTGAGTACTGATTGGCTCGGCGGATCGGGCTTTTGCTGTGGGTGGGTGCTAGATGTTGTGCTGTCCCTTTCGCTGCTCACCTACGATTTTCTTTTTTGACGGCGAGAGTGGCCGAGGCAGAGCGTGTCACCGGTATTGACACTGCCACCACTGTGACGAAATTGTGCGGAAGTTAAAGGCCGCAAGAAGGATCTGTGAGAGGGCAAACAGACAGGCGAGTCTGTTCAGTGAAACGACCATTGCACAGCAATGGGAGTATCTGTCTATGGGAGAGAGGGTGGTGGATGGGTGGGGGGGGTATAGTCTAACGAAGCTCTCGAATGGAACGAATAGGAAATGACAGCTGCTAAGGCACAATGGTAACGTCTAGTAGCAATAGGTGTGCACGAAATGGGGCGACAAGGTGAACGAGTGAATAAGTCCGATTGGACAATCATATTCGTGTGCCGCCAACCACAAGTTGTCTCTTATCTGCGCGATCTACCAGAGGTCCGGACTGAGTAAGAGCATGCTGATGATGTCATTGCAGGAGCGCTATTGCCAGATGCAGATAGCCATCGATTATAGCCCATTCAAGGATGGCCATCCACAATCGTCGTCAAATACATTGTTGTAGAAGAGAAATTAAATACGCGTAAACCTGGTCCCAGTTTGGGCGCATAATGAATCGGTCTCTCCGTCTGCTCTGAGGTCTAGTTGAGCGCCACAACCACTGAGCTGATACATTTTTCTGGGCAGTTTACAAATACCTCGGAATATGTTCCTGTCAAAGGAAAGCTTGGAGACAACTATACTCCCGTGAATTTCAACCTGACACTATTATGGCAAGTTCCAAAGTACATAGGTATTTGCATACATGTTTGAAGTGTTTCAACTTGGTGTGCACCAATGATCTATAATAATACGTGCGACCTGTACTATTGTACTTATACATCATATCACAATGTATTCGCTGCAAAGCAAGCTATCATAGTCAATCTTAAGTAAAGAGATGATAATAATAATAACTTCGGAAAATACCTCCCCCGTCCTTAGTTTCGCTCCTTTTTGCTGTCCGACTGTCGTTTTCTACCTGGATAATTTACATACATTTTGAATTTTTGTAGAATCCCGTATGTTCTTGCGACTGTGCTTTAGCTTGAAGAAGTGTACGGAATTGATCGAAATGCACGGCTACAATTTTCTGTTAGAATTCTTTCGCTTGTACTTCCAACTCGCAACTACCATCTCTCTTAGTAGACCATGTATTTATCTTTATTTTTCCAAAGATTTATTAGAGGCTAATAAAAGCCTCATTGTGTTCCCCAATATGGATATCGTTGTTGCTTGAGGGAAACGGAACTCCGAAGGGTTGGGTCAATTTTCTCTATGGCGATTCCCTTTGCTTTTTTAGCTTTGACTAAAGATGAACTTTTAACCACAAACTTATCTCCGAGGCCATCATCTCTCCCTTGCCCTAAACAGCACAAACGACTTCCCAACTTCGGTGAGTGGAGGAGGAGGAGGAGGAGTAGACGAGGAGGAGCGTTGGGGGGTAGGGGGAGGGGGTTGACGTGGCGGCAAATGGGTGCGCTCCCTCCCGTTCCTTCTCCTTTCATGTTAACTTACTTCAGCTTTCACCACCGGGGAAGGCCATTCATATACCCCCGCACCATAGAATACCACCCCATCGTGTTCACTCCCATCCTATCGTACGTTAGTTGCACCATCGGAGCAGGTCGCTACACGAAGAAAATGGTGACATACGACATACTGTAATACATAGACATATACATGTACGGAACTATATAAAATACGGGGTAGACTTATATGCAACAAAAATCTGTATCGCTGATTTTGTAAATTATTTTTTAAAGTATATAATGAGTCAGTCCTGAATAACTAGCTTACTAAGTTACTGCTGGTCAACGGTCCAAGATAGCTGTCGACGATTTGTTTCATCATCTCCGTAAGGGACCCATCCTTAGCCTCCATCTCGTGCACACGATTCTATTTGCCATAAGCGACTCTCACTCATGCGTTGGTGTCCAATGCACTTCTTTTCAAAATACTACATATGCCCTATCGCTACTAGGGGAGGAGAAAGCGTGTATGTATATTCAGCGAGGTGGTTGTGTGAGCAAGCGAGCGAGCATTCTTTTTTTGAATCTACTTCCGCGTCGCTATTTTGTCGCCAGGCATCGTTGACATCAGACCGATGCCAGGCGCTTTGTCCCGTTTCGGGTTCTTCCACATTTCAACAGTGCGACGAATTTATTTTCGACGGCCGATTGCTTTCTCTTCTCCCATTCTCTATTGCGCGGTCTTTTGCCCCATCCACTATTGCGTTTCTTCTTCGCTGTTCCGCCTTTCATAACGTGGTAGAGGTAGAAGACTCGACACATCTGGTTGTCAATGACTACTATCACGCTGAGTTGGGGACTCGGGGGGGGTGGCGGCGGCGGCGATTCTTCATCTTGTACCAACCAACCACCATCCTCTTTCTCACTCTTCTTCCCTACTTGTGTCGTCTACTTTGACATCGTCTCTGCATTTACGTTTCTCTATCGTATTGCCTTCCAGTCCCTGCTCTGTCTTCGCGTACTGCTCTCCACTGTTGGCGCTCTCCTTTTTTTTTCGTTCCTTAACAAAATGCGAGCCTTTTGCATAGCAGCGAGGTTTGGTAAAGAGTCTCTGCACATCCACCCTGACTCTCGGCGCAGAAATCGCCCTGCTCTTTGCCATAGTCAACCCCTCCTCAAGTGTGAGGAGGCTTCAATCGGCGTAATTGGCCTGACTATTCAGCGTTCGCTGCTTTTCCCGCATCGAACTGGCGCACAGAGACACACACATGGCCAGACAGTCTCACACCCATACTCAATCCTGTTCGCTGATGCTGGTCTCGCGGTAAGTACACCGAACGGAAGATAGAAGATAGAGGCGCTAGGCAGAGAAAGAAAGTCTCATCGCCATCATGTGTGGGCTCGGACCGACACCGTATGTGTGAGTGGCCATAGAACAAAATGGGTGACGAAATTGAAGGGGGCGAACGACGGCAGACGCCGGTCTATGAACGAGAGCCTACGAGAGCGGTGGTACGAGGCTCGTCGAGGCACCAAAGCGAATAGCTGCTGGCTTGACGTCGCCCAGGAAGGGTTTGAAATCGGAGCGCCGCCTGCGGCGGAGTACGGCCAAGAGCGTTGCGCTTCAGCGCACAGAGCATAGTTAGCTCGCACCCTTCACAAGTCTACGGTGCTAGTACCGGTCGTTCTAGTGCCGCTGCTTCTCGTCAGATACCAACCCCACCCCCCAACCATCGCCCGGCTCTACTCATGCCTGGTCAATTTTACAAATGATAACGCTATTTCTTATATTAACCGACTCACTCACTTACTCACTGCTGCTGCTGCTGCTGCTAGACCCCTCGTTAGACCCCATTCAAATGCTCTCTTCGTTCATACACCTGGTGGATAGCTACTCGACTTGTTACACCATTACACACAGGACAAGACAGAACAGCCCGATGGTTGTGGCAAACAGTTATCATTCACATTGGTACCAACAAGCCTGCTTAGTCAAGTAGAATCTCAAATCCATACTCACTTAACCGTCGTGTATCCGTACACAACATTCTGGGGACAACTCGGTTGGTATACCTTATAACGTTAACGGTGTGATCAGAAATAAAGTATAAAATTTGGTTGATTAATTTATATATTCGAAAGAAGTACTCTTGGCTGGAAGCCGATGTATGACGTCGTTCTCAGTGCTTTACTGTGGTTAGTTATTCTGTTTGTCTATTGTATCTCAAAATCACCTAACTTAACAATTGAGAACTATTATTGAACTAATTTAAGAAAGTTGGTCAAGCCGTTGTTTTAAGGTACACTGGAAATACACCACTTTAAAAAATTTCTCGAGTAAGAGAGCATGAAGTTATCCATGTAACACGTTCAGTAATTATCGATTTATTGATTATTCGTAAGTGTTATGGTGCATATATCCCGATCGGGTGTCGCCAATCTAAACAGAGCAGGGCCGAACAATTTTGTATCTTGCGCGGGTCTCGGATACTAATGGTACCTGGGGGGGATTGAGTTGATCCGAAATTGCTTCTGAACACTCGCCTCTGCACCCCTTGTGCGTCGTCCTGACCGTAAGAATTCAACAAGGCGGTGCGGCCTCCATGATAAATTCTACTGAGGATTCAAATCCGGACTGCTCCACCCTGCGCTTTCCGACTCCACACCTCACAGTATCACTGTGGCGAATGTGAACCACGAACGTGCAATACATACAAATATATGAGGTACCCACCGACAACAGAACGAGATACGACAAGAACGAAATAAACGGAGAGGTATTTCAATGGTGTTGTTGTTGTTCGAAGACACTCTCGAAGAAACAGAGTTGAAAGGAAGACAGAATGGCAAAAATGCCCTAGCGTCGGAACAGAGTCGAGAGTTGCAAGTTGCAGTTCTTCGAAGGGCAGGATCCGATGATCGAGATTGTTAAAGTGCAGAAGAAGTGTCAATAGAAACACAAACTTAGACGGACAAAGAAGTTGGTTGGTGATAGTTTAACAATCAGATTAGATTGCATCTCATCAGCTCTTCCGGTCGACCGCATTACCCCTCGCCCCCCCCCCGTCTGTTATCTTATCATTGTCTAGATGAGTAAACTTTGTTTCGCATCGCAAATCGCTTCATTTATTCGCAGGAAATTAACCTCAATCCACACAACAACGCCTTGCAGCCTTCACATTGTCACAAACCTGCGTTATTCAGCGTCTATACCTGTCCCTTGTCATGCAAACAGCACGGCGACTTGTTGTTGTTGTCCGTTGTTGCTTGTTGATCCACCCCTTTGCACGGTAACTGTGACATAGACAGTCATGACCCAGGCCCCCATGAAGTCAGACTTGTCTTGTACTGCTTGTTGTGTGATGACTTGTCGTGTGTATTCGGAATTATTCCGCAGGCTCCAAGCAACAGGGCCCACTTTCGTTGTTCCACGCTGTCCTAGTCATCGTATATAATTCACAGCACGCTTTTCGTCGACCTGACCGACAGGCCTCCCTACACTCAGTTCGCCTGAGCTGGCTGGTCCTTGGACTGGTATCAGCAGTCGTTGCCCTCAGTGCTTTGCCCTCCGTGCTCTGTTCCGCAGTATCTATCCCTTCTGTGTCTTCTGTTTCCGTCCCGAAACGTTCATTGTTGTTGGACATTGAGATCTCTCGAGATGATCTCATGCGGCGAGGCATCGCACTGTCCGCTTTTGGTTTCTGCTTTCGCCGACCGACCCCTCAGCCCTCCACGGGCTGTTCGTTCGTCGCAGGGAATTTATTCCTTACTCATTTGGCATTCCCAAGCCCTCATCCTCTCAGGACTCTTATGCTCGTACAGTTGTAGGGAGACGAGGGCCGGAGGGCCAATGGGGGAGCGCTGCTTACAGAAGAGACATATTCAAATCTTGCCACCAAATCCCTGCCACGGAAGCAGAACCCACTGGGATGCTGGGCCAAGATGATGGAGTCGCTGGTGCCGGTGGTTTTTCGCTTTTCCTGATATTACCTCGGATTCCCGTGCGATACCCGCTACAGCACAGTTCGGGCCACGTTAGAGAGAGAGAGCGAGAGAGAAAGAACATGCAGAGAGGAGAGAGAGAGAGAGAGAGCAGGGGGGAGAGCGACCCCTTAGATTATATATGGCAGGGCTACGCGGCAACGCCGACCCGAAGGTGACTTGCGCCCTCTAGAAGACCTTCTACAGTCCGGCCGCGAGACTCTACCCGAGACGCCAAGCGCGAGATTGCCAAGGTATCATGATCCAAGAGATCAAGTATGTATAGACGGAGTGGAATGCATTCGCGTTGCGCCCTGTCATGTAGCGCACCCAGTGTACGTGAAGTGTGAAGTACGATGAACATTCGAAAAGAGCCATGTCTGTCTATTGGGTCTCTCAGTAGTAGTAGTAGTAGTAGTAGCACAGTAGTATAAGGTGGTGTCCACAGTACAGAGTTACAGTTTGATCATCTGGCCCTGCCATAGACCTAAAGCCAGCTGCTGCTGGAGGCGCTGTTCAGATCATATGATTGGTTCTCTATCTCTCTCTCTCTCTCTTTCTCTACACTAAGGGCATCGTCTAAGGGCACGTCGTGCTCCACTGCATTCGCCGATGTGCTTACTTACTCGTGCCCAGATCTTGCCTTCACTTCGATTCACTCTGTCCAGCTGCTCTTGTACTTGGCGATTCTTGCAGCTGCTAGCCGAGATCACATATCTGTAGACCCAATTTTTTCAAATTCCTAGTACCCGGAAAAGAAATGATTTTCAATTTACTTCGACATTATACAGATAACCAACTACAAATGTCCGGTATCTCCTTATTTGCAGTCAACCGTACAGCAATACTATGTTGTACATGTACATCGAATAACATAGTACTCAACACTGGCCCCATATATAGTCCAATAATAATAATACATAACTGTAGCGACTCTTTACTTGCGTTGTTGAAACTTGTTTCATTCAAATACTTTTCGTTCAATGAGTTATGAACAACATATAATTCCAAACAATAGTGGCTAATATACATTAAGTATTCAAATTCTTGAGTTTGTTGTGACTTAATGACCCTCAACAAATAGACAAATGTGGTTCCAGAATCAACAGAGTCTTCTCGTTGTGACTCAGATGCATGTCGCATTAAGCGAGCGAGAAAGAGAGAGAGAGATGACCTGTTTAATAAACAAACAACAGCAGGAGCAGCAGCAGGAGGAGGAGTCGGCAGTTGTCTCGGGGTCAACAGGGCTCTCCTGCGGAGGAAGATCGACGATGGCTCCTGCGGTGGCTCCTTCGACTACAAGATCTGTAGGTCTTCTACATATACGTATACAGTTGTAATAGCTCTAGTAGTGTCGTTATGCTTCTACGACGGTGAGTATTCTTTGAGTCGCATACGTCGGACGTAACGGAGAACGTTGCCAGCACCAAAGCGAAGACTTTAGGACGACCACTGTTTACTGTAGTCGGTTAGAGAGCAGCTAGGTACCTATCACTAGCTGCCAGTAGACACCCTAACCTAGGTCTCCACCCAGTTCACACACTGCATACACACAATACAGAAACACACACACTTGCCCGCTCGCTCGCTCATCCGCACGGCCGCGGCCGCCCCACACACGAGCCTCATTGCCTGCCTGCCCACCTACCTACCTACCTACATCGCACTGGCAGCTGCCGGATCTCCGCCGCTGGGCTTTTATTTGCGGCCGTAAAACGCCGTCGTCGCGGTCCTCGTCGTCGTCGTCGTTGTCCTGTCCGACCACCAAACCGACCTACGCACACACACACCTCGGCCTATCCAGCAACCACCGGTGGTAGAGTCAGCCCGCCTGCCCGATAGAGAAGGCCAGCCGTTATGGAGGATTGGAAGAGGCTTGGCCAAGGAGACGGGCCATTGCTGAAGGGACGAAGGCTCTTGGCAAAGGGGTGGAGCGGGAGCGGGAAAACGACTCAAATTGGGCGCCTGTCGCGGTATTCCCGACGTTGTTGCTGGTGCTGCTGTTGTTGTTGTTGGTCACGGTAGCCGTCGACGATGGCAAAAAGCCAACCAAGGGCTGCTTTCTGCAGAGTGGGCGCTCAGTGGCGACCTGTCCCTTCTTTTTCCTCCTTCTTCCCATCTCTCGCTTTGGCTGATGCCCGGCCGAAAAATAGGGGCGTCCGAGTGTCAAATCGGGGCTCACATTACGGGGCTGCAGGGAAAGTTGGGGCGACGGAAAGGAAGCCAGCTCGTATAATAACCCACCGGGCCGGGACCGCCGCCCGGCAAGTCAACGAACCACCTACGAGCGTCGGTTGACGCCGCCAGCGGTATAACATGTGCTATTGGACAAGCCGCCACCGCCACACCAGCAGCAGCAGCATCAACCCTCTGTACTCCAGCTCGCAGGATACCCCATGTACGGGGAGTTCGCTTACAACAACAGTCGTACGAAAGCTCTAGGTTGCCCTATGGATCTAAGCGGAAAGACGGGAGGATGGGGTTGCCCATGGAGTCACAAAGCACAGTACTGAGCTATACGACAGACGAAGCGAGGCTGGCAAAGCTTGGCGTAACGGGCCGCTCCGTAGCAACGTTGTGCACGAGGCTCCGCTCGCGAAATGATGGTGTCCACGTGGCGAGCCAAGATATTAAACAATGCTGCTACCGCTACGGCTGTTGCTGTTCGTGTACACATATAGAGGATAGCGGCGTTGGTGGCCAACCTCAATAAGCGATAAATAGCGATTTATAAGCGAATTGCCCGCTGTCGGATTCCGCCTTTTTGTCAGTTGTACCCAAAGTGCGTTGTCATTTTTCTTCACAAATGAAAGTTATGAAGGAAATTTACTCTCTAAATTGGCAACGGAAGACCATACAAGATGTTTGTCACATAGCTTATATTTATATTACCATTCGCAGATGTTATTGCTTGCATTGGGATTTATCGCTCTTTGTGCCTTGCCCATCATTTGATAGAAGTTCAGCTGTACACATGGTTGTGAAGAGGCACCGATTGTACACATCGTATCTTACTTATTCGCTTTACAATATCTCCCTAGATTAGCAGATATGCATAATCATTTAGTTGAAATGTGGCAAAGATGTTCGAAGACGAGCGCGCCTTGATTTTTTTTATAGTACTTCATATAAAACTTGGTCATTATCAATGACACTCGGATCCAATCAACCAAGCTTAACCTGATTATATATTATATGTGCCTCTTGTTTTGCAGTACACATTGGATCCACGAAAATTGGATCCACGAAATTTATACCAAGCGGTCTCAAAGAAATTATATTTCAAAATATAATTGTTACATTGGGCTATGCAAAATTAAAAAGCTCTTCCATTCACTTGGCTCACTTAAAATACCTATTTCGTGCTACTGAATTCTACTCAGAGCCTTCTTTAGTGTTCTCAATATATAATAGGTCAGGGAGTTCGTAAGGTTACGCAACACTATTCCGTGAAGATTTTGTTCTTTCGCTTTCCTATATTATACATAAATATAGATAAGATAGTAAACTTTGCAATAAAGAAGGAAGGAAGGAAAATTCAGGACATAACGACTTAGTGGACAGAAAATTTTGCTTAAAATCCCACAAGTGCATCATGATTTTCACCAAAGTTTGATGAAATGACTTCTGAATATGATCTTTTCTTTCCTTGTTGCTTTCGAAATTGCGAGGCACATGCATGTGAGTGTTGGTAAAGAAAAAAATAACGGAAGAGAACAATTACAGGATAGATACCCTTCGGAACCGTCAAACATCCCATAGGGTTGCGTAACATTCGGAACACCCCGTTGGTGATATTTTATATAAGTATTGAGCCCATTTTCGTCTCTTTGGGCGTGCATCAAAGTTCTGGGATGACTGTACTCTAAATCTTGATGATGACTTGTCAAGTTTGGTGGTGCCTTCTTGCGTTAAAGGAGTGCCGGCTTCTGGAGTTACCGGATCGTGCCAACCGCTCGTTCATAAAATGTATCTATCCCTTCGCTATAGTCCCCCCAATCCCGATCAACGATTTGTCTCTATCCCTCCATTCTTATCTACCTCATTCTCTCTCTAGCGATTTATTCGTCTATAGTACCCTACGCAGGACAGCTAGCTCACCACCGCCACCAGTGGCTCACTAGCAATCACCTAATTTTACTACCGGCACCGGCAGCGATTGGCTTCGCAGAATGACAACCAACCTTACTGAGTGGAACAGACTGAAGCAGACCTGAAGGCCCCCTTGTAAGTGGTCCCCGAATATGCGACAAGAGAGTTAGTTACGAGAGAGTTACTGTCCACAGGGAACACGGGATGATATCAATGATGAATATTGGTGAATGTTTTGCAGCCTTTGTCCTCACGGACCATGACGGATATGTTTTCAAGGCGATGAAGTTTGTGACCTTCGTGTGTTAGAAAATGGTTCGTAACTTTAGCTAAGAAATTCCCACATAAAATCGGCGGTACCGTAGAACAATTCCGGTGGCTAGGCAATCTGTCACCAGATATGGCACCACAAAGGGTAGGGCGTGCAGTGCATCTCTTCCAGTTTGCCACCAACAGACCACAGGAACCGTTGTGGTTATCTTAGCTACAAAGCATACATGTCGCGCAGATCAAATCGTTGCAAATGAGATCGCTCAAAAGCAGATGAGATCGCTGAAGATAGACGCCTCCCCAACAACTTCGTATGACGCTGACCTAGCCCATGCCGATTTATTAATCCCCGTACCTCGATTAAATCGACGTATCATCGGGTTTAATAATCAATGAGCAACTTGATTTTAGGATTAGCAGCTGTCAGAACCTCCGTTCAATGCACTCAGTACTTTCCATCATACTTACTTAGTTAAGAAATTTTTCTAAACAATATATAATAGTTAATGGAATTATTTACAGTATTTTCTATGCGTGTATTTCGATTACTAGAGCCGTGATAGACCCGCCAATCTGTAGATCATTCCTTTTTCACGTCACAAGATTTTATTTACTAAGTGAGTTATGTTTATGCAAGTTTTGAAGGCTTTTGAAGCGAGATGATTTTGTTGCTGGAAAAATTCAGTGTCTCGAAAAAGAGATCGATAGATTTTCGCTGCACGTAGGACTATACTCCCATGCTACTTCCGTTTAACAAGGCTAGACTTTGCACACTTTGCGATCGATTGGTGTCCTTTGGATGGTATAGTGACTGCATCAGTCAGCGGCAGTCCAATTGTGGAGTTATTAAGCTATAAATAAAAGACAAATTTTTGAAAATAGAAATTTATATAAGTGTGAGATTGTAGAGAGATAACCGTATCCACGTGCCTTCTCAACACATTTTGTAATTGGAACTCAAAGTCTGGGTCGCAGCAGTCATTATACGGGGATATACATGGGATTGGTTCATAAACAACCAAGAAGATAGACAATATTATTAATATTATTATCAGGAGTGATTTTGATAGTAGAACATTTCGGTGTTAACAGTACTATTTCTGTACAACATATACATAATTCGAATCACTGATCTCAGGATAGATTTATATACATCGACATAAAGTTTGCGTTTAATAATACTGATACCTTCATATAATAGCGTCTATTTTTGAAAAAAATGTTTTGTATAGTAATGTACCACAAGAGGAGCCCTGGGGGACTCCAGAGAAGGCAGAACGCTTTGGTGGACAGGATGGTCACCACCTTTATCCTATTATGGTCTTAGATGAGGTCCCGAGAAAAACCAGTTTGCATGGGTGGACAATTATTATATCAGTAGGTCGTGATCTACTATGTTGAACGCACAGAAAAAATCAAACTTAACATTGCTGAGAGCGTTATGGAAAACCTTGGAAAGAGCTTGGTCGTGGGCTCTAGGAGTTGAGTTCATCTTGACGTTTCCCTCGTAAAGAACCCATGTTGATTTGACAATAGAACATAGCCACAACGTTATTAGTTGGACACAGCAGCGTGCATTCAGGTATAAGTGGGGAACAAATGAGCTGAACACGTGGGTGGATAATAAGTGGCTTTTATTACCAAAACATTCATAGTCTCGTCTCGGTCTTAGGCGGGTAGTGGATGAGGTGCTCTGTTGGCCTGCTCTGATCTGGTATCGATCTTCAATAATGACACATTAATTACATCGCGATATCCACCCAGCCAGGCGTTCCTCCTATCTTTTTAACAGTGCAATTAGCTGTGTGTCCATCGACAACATCAACGATCGAATAGACTAAACCTATGTGTCAGAATTTTGCAATATTTATTAATAGCTGTGCTGATCCTCACACGAGCTTTAGAAGGTAAACTCAGTAGAAATTGAACTTCAGGTATCGAAAAGCACTTAAATGTTGCTAAGATTGAACATTTATGTACTTGAAACAGAGTACAATATTGGCTTTTAGAAAAGAACAATTACATATCCAACATGGTTGAATTGGCCTTGAAGGCAAGCTTGATGTTCACGACTACATGTAGTATCACGTGTTAAACTTAATATGGATAGTCTGGAGTCAATTAGCTTTCCAATAACACGATGATTTGAGACGTGCAAATGGGCACGCTGAAGGACCATATTAATACCAGGTTCCAATGTTTGATTGGCAAAACCAACCTCTTTGGGCAGTCTTTTAAATATATGGCTCTTTTATTACCTTGTTAAATAAAGCGACAACCTGCATAAACCCAAGTTCCAGCTTCTGCAAATGAACATAGTTTGCCTGACTATCAATTAGGGTTGCACATCCTTAGGTGATCACTATATGTTACGTAAAGTGGGCTCTGCAGACGTTACAGAAACCTTCCCACCAACGCTGTCAACTGTATCTATTTTAGTATGTGTTATAGTTGCCAGTTAGATTATACTGGATTAAAGATTACCGTAATAGATTCAACTCTCTTGCAGCTCCTCAAATGAGGCTTGACTTGACAATACTGTGTCTGGAATGCTGTGCTTGATCCAATATATTTAAATATACCTTCTCTCATGGTTAAGACACTGTTCAGCTACCTTCTGAAATACTGTCAGCATAGTTCATACCAAAAGCTACGAACTTAACATTATATAAGTTCATCATTCATATCGTTTGCGTTCGGCCTTCCCTCTGCCAGATCGGGAAATTAATGAGCGTGTTCATCCAGTCGTAATCTTTCCTCTATCTCAGACAATCTTGATTATCACGCAACGAGGAGACGGGCCCAATATATAATACAAATATAGATGACAGCTGTTTGTTTTGCTAGGACCGGAATTGTCGATCATCTCCTTCAGGGCCGGCAGTGAGAAACTGTGTGACCTTGTTGAAGGTCCGGTGGCTGCTTGCTCGAGCGTCATCACAATTTAGGACTTAGCTTAGACTTAGGCCTCGTATTTGAAACACGTATCCCGTAAACTACTTCCACGGTGTACAGGGTGCGTACATGTCTCCAAGATGATTGCTGTGACAATTTCTGATTTACACAAACAGTTCTCATTTTCAGACGTTTATCACAATGTTCTCTCATGCTTGTGCTCGACACATATAAGTTTCACGATGGAATTTGCAAGCGTTTGAAACTTACAATGGGTGACACAACCGTAGATAAGTATCAGCATGTGTGATAGACGATAGTTTGGCCAGCACCTGAATAAACGGAAACTGCGACATTTCAGTACACTGATATGGATGCTGCTAATATTAGCTCTTTTTGTGTTTGTGGTTCTGCGAACACTCAAGCTCAGAATCGAGTGTATCTCCTGAAGACCCGAGTAATAACTGCGCTGACTGTACAGGTGGGTGTTTTGCAGGACGTACAGTCTCGTGCACAACCAAGCGTGTTGATGTGTCGCTTGCCAGGGTGACTTGTAAGACAGGCAAGATTGCTTGACGTGGAGCGTTGCTACACGACTATGGGGTATCGCCATTAGTTGGTAACGGCGACTCGAGGCATGCGGCTAGATAAAGATCGCTTTCCGGTATACGCCGGGACAGTAGCCTGCCTGTAACGTAGAGGCTAGTGAGAACCGCGGAGCGATCGCTAAGCCGCCGTCGCTTGCTTTGATGGCTATCGCCTGATGATAGAGGATGATAAAGGTGGATAGATAACGGGGTCCGATTGGGGGTGTTTCGAGAGAGAGAGAGAGAGAGAGAAAACGGGGAACAGCTCTGATAGGGGAACGCATCATCGTTTCCGCTCGCAATCCGAATCGCCCGCATCTCCCCTTAGTCTCACATTCAACGTCACCACCGTCACCCCCCCCCATTGAATGTAGCACTGGTCACCCAGCAGCGTAAAGGTAGATGGACAGACGCTCGGCTGGTCCTGGTGGAGGTGGGGGTCTTGCACCTCTACGAAAACGCAGTCACCAAATAGAATCGCCGGGGTGGCAAGTTTTGCCTGAACTCATCTGATGTTTTAGGTGGGCGGACGGACGGACTGCTCTGCGCGATACACGTATGTAACGAATGTGGACATCCCATACTCGTACGTACGGCCCCTCTAGGCCCCGTAGCTGGCTGATACATCCGAACCGGTGACGTGTGTGGGAATCTGGATGCAGCCACAAAAACTGGCACAGTCACTTTGCAACTCAGTGCGAGCAGTCAGATTTTCCCGGGCCAATTATCAGACCGATACCGGCTGGACTGCAGGCAAATAGCGTATGGGGAATGTTCGGAACACCGAGGATTCACCCCCGGGGAACCTGGCAAGCGAGTTGGAGGATTAATATGGTTAATAATCTAATAAATAACGATCGTGATTACTATGGGAATATTCGACGGCAGCTGCGGAGAGAGAGAGAGATTGAATGAATGAATAAGACAGGCACCCAGACACTAACGAAGAGACAACGTCAAGCGACGAGGCAGTTTGAGTCAGAGAGAGAGAGAGAGAGAAACTGCGCCGTTATCTCGAGCGCACTTCCTTGATGCGGACAAACAATAATGAATAATGAAATCACACTAATATAAGAACACAATAACAATAATACAAAAGAGAGATCATTAGCATAATTCTACATTATCATTATTATTCATTCGTAGCATTACTTTGGTGTTTGGTTATACATTACATGCAATACTAATAATAATAATAATAATATTTGGACATGTAGATTTGGCAATATTATTAGTATATTAAGTTAAGTTAAGTATCTCTAAGCACCTAACTCTGCCATATAGTCAGGTTTCGCCAAATTATTTCATTATGTATATACATTACATAATAGGGGTAGTTAATTATTGACTTAAGTAACTACTTAACGAAGTGAAGTACAGTGAGTTATATTTTGGTAAATATCTAATATATACGTCTAGTTTGTTTTAGTGTCGTTTAATGGTAGCGTTGGTAGCATATTATAGCTTAGACTAGTGATGACCGAGCATTTTTTAAGCGACGCTGGCATAGAGAACCTCGTTTTCTGCCATATACACAGTTATCGTTTTATAATAATAGTATACACAAACGAAACCTAGATCTATTATGCATCGTATCACACAAATAACGCAGATTGGATCATGGGTACCCTCGTATAGAGTCACCCTGATGACGTAGAAATATCGCGCAACAGCAGCACAATGGATGGGCCGCAACCAATGAATGGTAATACTAATAACGCTAGAGTCATTTGGTGTTGTGGATGCGTGTGTGGCTCTGCTGAATGTTCGCTGTATGGTAGTCATGGCAGATATGGCCAATTACACACATATGTACATATTGCACCTACACCTTGAGTGACGCTAGTTCCACTCCCAAAAGATAATTTCAAGGAAACCACGCTGCTTATTCTTCCCAGATGGGGGCATCCCGCAAGTTGGTGTGTTTACGTCGCAAATTGTCGACAAGAGACGAACTCATTCGAGCAGTGGACAGTCCCATTTTTGACATGTGAACCTTCACGGAATTTCAGGGTATTGTTTCTGTTGTATATTGATGTAACGCTGACTGAGTTGATAGAGATAAAGAACTCAATTGGGTTGGTTTGATTTTTTCCAAAACCGTAGCCAAAATAAAGGAGTTTTTTGGGCTTTCGCCTTCCCTTGCTCCTGCCCTGTGAGCCTGTTATAATTAACTGTACACATGAACTCTATGGTTGGTACGATTCTGTGTTAGTTTGTACCGCTGTGTGCTCTACGTGATTGTGTCTGTCAGGAAGAGTACGAGCACCGAATCATCGAACCAAAGAACTGGTCAGTAGTAGATCTTTCAGATTTTTGTTCGTTTCCTGCTGCTGGCCGGCCTAGGAGTGCAATCAGAAATTCCATTACAGATCCCCTCTCGCTATGAGATGAAGAAAGCGCGCTCTCTCTATCTGTCCCTTCCTCACATACATACATACGTACAACGTTCATGGTGCATGACCGTCTGCGTACACATCCCCGTATTTGCATATATCCGAAAGGTCCGTTCCTCTACTGCCCTAAGTTTCTTTTTTAATACACTTCCTACGGATTAACGCTCTCGGCGACGCGGCGCGACGCACAGAGGCGAGCAGAGCGGCCAAGGCAGGAAGGATCTTTGCTCTGCTGCGACTTGGCCACTACACCATGATCGGATAGCGGCACGGGTAGGGACCATCCGCGATCTGCTCCCCTCCCCATTGCGAGAACAGGCAACGACGGATGAAAGTGGCTCGGAGACTCAGAGAGAGAGAGAGTGGCCGGAGAAGGGAAGAGCGAGAAGGAAGTGAGAACGAACGAACACGAGATGAAGTGAAACGCGTCCCCATCTAGATCCAACCGAAGTCCATCCATAGAGACCAACAAAAACCAAAGGGAGCAAGGAAAAGGGAAATACCCTCGACGCCATTATAATATTATACTAAGCCGGTGACCAAGTCGACCACGCCGCCACTGCTACTTCTACCATAGCGCTACTCCTGCTGCGGCGGCTGCTGCTGTTGCCACTGTTTCAACCCGCGGCCCATGGTGGTGCTGGTACGCTCGCTTGCCATTGCGGCGACTAGAGCCAGCGAGTCTAGTCCCCCCTTCTCCCCCCGCGCCTAATTCTGTGATGCTGCTATAGCTTGAACGAATAGCCAATGTCCGTGAATCCGACCAAATATCCAGCGGGCCGTCACTTTTATTTTACCATCGACTTTCTTTGTCTCCACCTCATCCAGCCTTGTCCATCGTTGTCCAGCCTCCTACCCAGTTCATTCTATTCTCTCTGCCACCTATTTTACCGTATTGTCCCTTTTTGGCCATTTGTCTTTTTTTTCCCTTATGACCTACTTCGTTTCCTTTTTATTCTTGTTCCCCGTCATTATTCCTTTGCGGTGAATTATAAGGCTTCCTTCTGAGTATTATATTCTCTAACTGCTATGTGCCTATGGCGTAATCTGCAGCCCCGTATCTAAACCCTCCTATTCAACTTA
The DNA here is from genome assembly GCA_019614645.1 of Stratiolaelaps scimitus. Lineage (NCBI taxonomy): Eukaryota > Metazoa > Arthropoda > Arachnida > Mesostigmata > Laelapidae > Stratiolaelaps > Stratiolaelaps scimitus. Next base: position 1,971,632 of record JABWDB010000038.1, read on the forward strand.
AGATGCAGCTGCATTGTGACAGATTCACTGTACGTAGACAGCTTAACACTTCTCATAATTGGTGGCCATCATGGAAGTATTACGACTATTCTGCCAGAAGGTTATCGTCTTGTTCTTAAATATGAAAGCACATAGTAACCGACAGCATGGACTAGCAATTGGCCTGACATTTCGTGTACTCGATATATCGAGGAAGGTCTCTCTATCAATGTCACAGCTTTATGGCCTAATTAAAAGCTTTAGCTAGTGCAAATTACTATTCAACTGTAGTGTTAATATATGACCAGGAACAGGTTGGCACGCAGAAAAAGTTATTATAGTTTGAGGTTGTGGTACAAGATAAATTAGCTGGAAAGAATACACCCTGACATAAAATTCATGTTTATCCGTGTAAGTATAGTCTATTCATGGAGCTTGTATTTCATAATAATGAAGAACTGACTCCCATTTAAATCAAATAACTATCGACGAGAAACATACAAATAAGAAGAACTTATTTTGTAAAAAAAAGAAAGCACACGGAGAAACAAACGATTGACTTCGAATAGTGAGAACGTCAGTAGCATATCAGAGATCATTGCAGTTAGTGTTGGTGGCCGAAGATCGTAGATCCGGGGGACGACGACGGGGGGGACGAGCGTCGGCTGTAAACGACAAGTGGACTCTACCGTTGCCCGGAAGCCCCGTCAAATCCCCAGCGAATCCGGATCCCAGCCGATGGCGAACTCAAGGAGTCCTCTAATATTTTTTTCTCCGGTCAATGGCCAACAATAGCTGAAGATCAAACAAGTTTTAAGGGTCTCCTTCTCGGCTTGTGTACCACTCATCGCTCAACTGAACTTGGCGACGGGAAAAGCGCGCCAGGTCGACGCAATACATACGAGACAGCAATCGACTCCTCCTCTCAATTATAAGGCAATTACAGACTCGAGATTATAGGACCACTCCTTTACGAAACACGAAAGTGAACAGGATGGGACTTACGAAACGACTTGAGGAACTCGGTCAATAAGAGTCGTCGAAAGGACCGATATTTAGAGGGTTTCATGTCAGCTTGCAGTCATTCCTTAAAGAATATGATAGTTATTCAAAAGATCGAAATCTCCATTTCTCTCTCGTCCCTAATTCATGGCATAGTAAAAGTAAAATGATGGGATGATGTTTACCATGAGGGTTAACGTTCTCAACCAATATGACCACTCATAGAGCATTGCTCATTTGCTTTCAAGTAGTACATTTCTGGTAGTGGCCCTGTGATAACGCTAAGCCACGTCCTGAAGAATGACTACGTTTATTCTTTGCTGTATCTGGCAAAGAGATTCACGTAACTAAAACGAGTATCTCGTTTTAAAGACTCTATATAACCCATGATAATACAATCGATAAACTGGGGCGAGAGAATATTTACAATATGGCTCACGCTTTTCTGTGATAGAAGAAAACGTGAGTCATTGTTTGACTTGTGCCATGTACAATATTCAACTTTAACTGGTCACGTAGTTTAACCGTCAGACTTATTTAAAGAGATCTTTAAAGAGTGAAATATGACTACTACCACCACCACTTGACCCTCGCTTGTCCACGCAATGGACCAATTCACCGAAGAAGAGCTTTCAACTGACTAGGAGGGTATCGACTTTGAGAGTGATTTAGTTTCATCGTTTTTCTGACAAACAACCCTCTCTAGATGAGCTCACGTCCAACTATCGGGTGGATTTGAACCTCATCCTACTTGCGTCTTCCAAATACGAAGACACACTGCGCGAATCTAGATACTTTATTTGATCATAGGCAAGCGCAAAGCAAACAGGGGACCAGCCCAATGTATCGCATGGTGGAGCCACAACCAGCCGTCTATGTTTTTGTTCAACCGAAAACGTGGCCGCCGTAAGCCCTTCGCCGACGGCTGTCTGTAATCATACGCTGAAGTACGCGATGCTTATGATACATATTATTCTCCACTGAAGAACCTGCATATTCTTCCTAAACCTGTACCCCAAGTGTTGCTCAGTTCTATTGCCTGAGAGCCTCATTAATGCTATAGTAATCCGAACCTTGATTATTATATCCTTACAACGAAGAATCAAGGGACACAGATTTCTTGGCATACCTATATAGTTTAAGGTTCATATATATATACATATATATATATATATATATGAACCTTAAATATATAAATGGTTTATATATATATATATATATATGAACCTTAAATATATAAATGGTTTTATGACTCCATATTGTTCTCCAATGTATAGTGTCCCTGTTTCGAATGGTATTTGAGACAATCACCATTTTGTACTACTACAACTGCTACTATTATTACTATAACTGCTGCTGCTGTAGATTGGCCGCAATCGTTGGTTTCATGTCCTTTTCGAAGCTCGAACTCCCTTGCGCACACTCTCCCCTGCTTTTGCCATTCCCACGCAAGTCGCCATCGTTTTTCCCCTACGGAAACTTGTAATCACTTCTTGTAATACCCATTTTTCTCAGTAGTTTTGTTCGCCGTCGGCAGCCCACCGAACCAGCGGCAGTGCGACCGCTCTCATTTTTTTCATTGCTCCCAGACTCATAGGCCCTTCGGAAGCTGCTCTCGGACCCGCGGGTTCTCTCCGCTCGCCAGCGGCCTTCCGCCACCGCCTTCCCCTTCCCCCCTTGAGTAGAGCTGTTCTCAACTGTTCCGTCGACGAATAGCGGCCGCGTCGTCGTCGGCGGCGGCGGTAGCGGCAGCAGTAGTAACCAGTCGGGGCCGGTCAACTGGCTAAGGCCCTTCTTCACCCGTCGTCTATTTGCCCTGGCCGTGAGCGCTTCCCCTTCCCGGGCTAGATTTTTCCCTCGTTTGTCGGCATCGGTCTCCTGACGCAGACCATTCGCGTTGCCCCGTCCAATTCGGGTAGCACCCCAACTACTCCTAATGGTTTCTCCTATTGGCAGCAGTTGCCAACAAGCCCAGACGCAACCGCCTCGCGTGTTCTCTCTCACTCCCCCCGTGACCATCGCTTTGGTTCGTCTCCGTTCGCCGTCGGGTTGTTCCTATCGAACGATCAGTAGGGAGAGAAAGACAAAAAGAGAGAGATTCGGATCGGGAGTAAGAGAGAGAGAGAGAACCGGGATCAACCGGCTACTCGTCTGTGGTAGGTTGGCTGGTTGGCTGACTTGCTTGCTTACACAGTGTACGACGTTACTGCCGTAACGGCGGTGACGACGTTGTCGTCGTCGTCAATGTCTACACAAAAACGTCGTTGGACGTCGGACGCCGGACCTCACCGAAAAGCGCCTTGGTGGAAGCGCTGCGAGGGAAACACTCGAGACGGGGTCCCCAATTGGTGAAGTTGCGCTCTCGCTACAATACGATACGGATATGGATACGTTGGTCTCGACGGCTAACGGGCCTTACTTACGATGTTGACGATGCTGCTGCTGCAGCGAAGCGTCTAAACGAACTATTGCGGCACTTTCACTATACCGCTATGGTAGACCAATCCAGACCCAATCTGTCCATTGCAAAATAGGCTATAGCTGCTACTAGTTCCAGCTGCTGGGCCCTGACTAGGCCTGACAGGAGAGATGACAGGGCGGGGAGCAGAAAACTAGTGGTGGGAAAATCGTAGGCGTTCTTGCCCTCACCGTTTGCTGTAGCAGTACTATCACGGTTCACTAGCAACTATTCGTCGTCGTCAGGCTCATTTCCCCACACAACAAGCCCCACCCACGAGTGGAGACCGCTTTCAAGACATAGATGGCACAGGCCGATGGTTCCGGACATGGCCGCTCGACGAGACCTGTGACGACAACGAACGAAGCTCTATATATTGGGAAATAAATCCGGTCAGTGTCCATTGGGTAGCGATGGGGTTTTTGGCCAATTCGTAGCGCATTAGTCTCATAACACAGACACGCCCATACATATACATATATATGAATGTATACATATATATATATATATATATATATATATATATATTGATTGCGTTAGCACTAGCACAATCTAGTGCCGTCATATATGGTTTATTACTTCGCGTAGTTTAAGCAGATGTTGGATTCCTGTTTACCAACACTGGTGCCGACCGAGGGCATTACGATGGTGTACCAGAATATTTGATGGCCATTACATTAGAAAATCAATAGCTTCCCGTATCTTAAAGCAATCCCAGCGTGCGATCAATTATTATATTTAAGAAAATTTTGTCGAACCCGGTGATACTGACACGTCTGTGGATCCACGATCATTATGCTTATTGAGAAGGGATATATTTCAAATTGATTCTACTCAGTTAATAAAATTAGATGGTTTTTTCACACACCATATATCGCTGAAGTTTAAATAAGCTTGAACCTGATTACACGTTATTGAGTGAACTGGCGATATGGCTGAACGAGATCGGGGCTAACTCCGTCGTATGGACGAAGTTCTGCAATTTCGTTCGTGTAGTAGCTGTAGACACCTCTACAACCAGAGATTGCTCGCGCCAACGACGCTTGCGACATTGTACTGTCTGCAATTAATATCCTTCTCATGTCTATCCCGTTGTAATGCCTTCGTACGCGAGCGCGCGAGAGCAATACCCCACACACACACACACACACCTCACATGGACATGGTTCTGTACAAGTAGAACACGGCTGTGAAGGCCTCCGGAGCGAAGGAGGGTGGGAAATAACTATTCCCTCTCTGTGTGTGCTCTGCTACAAGGTGGTGCTGGCAAATCCTTGGCTTCTAGTGGCGGATGAGTTTGGTGGTGGAGATGGGATGAGATTTCAATACTCTCTCACTCACTCATTGGCTCTGTATCTGCCAAACGAGCCTGCCCACCCGCTTGCCCGCCTTTGGCACAGGCCCACAGCCTCACTCGCACTTGGGGGTGCGCACTCCAGTTAACGCGATCACCAGGGTGACTTCAGTCCGGATCTTATCCCCTTGGTGCCTCAGCTAACTGGTATAGCAAATGCTCGTTCACGCGCCTTAAAACCGCTCCTCGTTTATACTACATCTAACGGCAGGGTATTCAGGGCCGAGCTGGACATACGGTGACATTCGACCACTCAGATGAGAGCCTTCAAGCAGATCCGAGGCCTTACCACGAGGTTCAATGTAACATGCACATGGAGATCGGAAATGTTCGCAGGCCCTATATGTATATATATTCCCCGAATCTTGTACATTCTGTAGTTTATGACATTAGATAGTCGAGATGGAGGTACATCGGAAAGTAAAATTGATCTTCAGGTATACTTGAGCATGTTGATAGTGTTAATCCATAATATTGTTATTTTGTGTTGCTTTTCTGTTGCCAATACGGTCCTGTATACCAAGCTGACAGCCCGTGAATAATACACGCATTCATATATTGGTGCGCCATATTGGGTCTGTTTAGAACGACAATCAACCCAGCGGTCTCACGCGGGCAGGCGCATATTTAGATAAAATGCGGCATTATCGTTAACCTTTTCCACTCAAACATGGCCAAAGTCAAACAAACAAACCAACAAACAGTTCGTTGCTGCTTATTGCCACACTGAAACTGAATGGTGCGCACATTTTCCATGGCCACAAATGATTCGCTCATGAGCGGTTCTCTCGGCCTACGATGCTCGCTACCATCCACTTCAAATATTTGGCATAGTGGCCGTCATGGACACTCCAGCGAAGGCAAGAGGAGCTCGTCTTGGACTCGTTGGAACTCGCGAGTCCAGCTCCCAGTCATTGTTCTCTGTACTCATCCGTACTCGGTCTGCTGTCAGCTTTCTTTCTTCCAAACGACGTAACAACCATGACTGAACGCGCGCTCTATTTCAAATTTGAAACTCCTCTCGTCTCATTTTTTTGCTTTTCCAACATGGCGTCGACGTCCTATGAGCTGCCTGGCTGGGTGGCTATTTGATAGTCTCGCTCTTTTTGAGCTGATACCCTGACGCCTTCGGGTCCCGCTGGCCGGCTGGCCTCGTCGGCCATGCGTTTGGCTTTTGACTTGGCCAGCTACCGCGTTCTCCAGGACCCTATGGTGGTGGCCCCGGGTGGCGCCAGCTGCTGCAGCTCCCTGGCAATCATATCTCTCTCTTTCTACTCTCTCTCTTTTACCCGCTGTCGCGTGTGCCTAGCGCCAACAGCAGCAGTAGCAGGCAAACCGTGTATCCCCGTATGCCCTTCCCTAACGGTCCATTTTTCCCAATCCCTATCCCCGATTTTACCGACGTCCCTTCGAGAGTCAACCCGAAGAAGCTGCCGCTGCCACCGCCGCCGCCGCCACCGGCAGCTACCGCCACTCATAATTTTCCTTTCACCTCCCCACTCTTACTTGGCTCACTTCACCAGCGCGTCCCAATGTGTCCCAGCGCGATCGCAGCCTCCTACAGTGATGTCGCACGCGCTTTCACTGTGAGGCCAAACGAAAGGGGAGGCAAAAGCGACATGTGTGCGTATGTGTGTCTTTGTGTATACGTTTTGAGGGGTACAGGGTGTACGACTTTTGAGGTAGGGCGTGGGAGAGAAGAAGTCAAAACCGGGGCTATCGTAGGGGTTTGTGTGTTGACGTCGTCAGTCTTTCGCTGTCGTAGTACTTGCTGCTGCCGCGGTCGGCCCGCGTCCCTTTCAGAAAATGCCGTGAAACCGTTCGTTCGTTCTCTTCGTCTTCCTCTTCTTCATCGTCTAGGTCCCATTTTTTCTTGCAAGCGAGTGCGTTACTTAAATCGCCACTTGAATACACACCATAAGAGGATGCCGGTTCCAGCCTCGTTGCCCATGAAGCTCAATGAGAGGGGAGACGTGGAGCAAGGGAAAGGCGACTAAGAGCTGTATGGCCTAAATTAGCAGACGGCTGGCGTTGCCAATGCTTATACAGGCGGCCTTTACCGTTCAGCGATATGGCGGCATGGTGACAAAGTTGAAATTCCTTCCTTCCTCCCTCCGAAAACGTGAGATCACGGCCCGGGGGAACTGAAGAAGAGAGAGAAAGAGAGGGGGGGGGTCGAGAAAGGAACTAGGCGACGAAAAAGGAATGTGACCGGAACTCACTTCGTACATTTGCACCTAAGGAGCAGAATAGACGATTCGACTTCTTACGCATCCATCCATCCATCCATCCGACTCTCGTCGCGTCTCCTTCCTTCAAGGCTATTCGAGTCTAGACGTTTATTGTAGCATCGTGGCCAACCCCGCACTCGGCATCCACCCACACCCGCTCGAGAAGCAAATGCACCACTCGCAGCTAAAGAGCAGAAGAAGGTCAGACTGCTGCTGCTACTGGTGGTGAAAGTAGTTGGGTAATACTAGCAGAAGCTCAACTCTAGTCGCTTTCCTCGGTGTTCTTTCATCACGATCACCTCTACCAGCCCCGTCGTTCATGCATATTTCTTGGTGGGTCAGACCTTCGCTGGTTTCACTGCTCCGCCATGGGCCACACCTCCACTTCTGTTTCGGCAACTCTGTTTATCCTTCGCCATCACTTGGCATGGATACCCCCGATGGCATTCACCACCGCACGCTTAACACACATGCTTCAGCTCCAAACCCTAACTTTACAACATTTCCAAGTACCCCACCCCACCTCCCTATCGACTGCTTTGCACATGTTCTCCCTATGAGTTAGTCTCTTTCTACGTCTCTCGCTCTCGCCTTCTCATACAACTATAACATTATAAATAGCTATAGACACTCTTTCCTCCCTCTCATTTTATCATCGTATATGCTCAACCCTTCTACGATGGAGCCGTCAGAACTGTCGTTGCCAACGCAAGCTGCAGCTATCGTTCACTGCGTATTGGTACTGCGGCTTGTAAGCAAGAAGAGCCGTTAAACAGCACCGAATGACGCTACCGCTGTTTGTGGCCACCGCCTGGCCACAGCTTGGTTCGTGGGCAGTGCCTCGACGACGGCACTTGTAAAGCATCTACCAGCTACTGGCATACACACACACATATATATATATATATATATATATATATATATATATATATGTGTGTACGGGATTATTTCTCCTATCGTCATCTGAAGAAAAGGCCAGAGAGGAGAGAACGCCACAGTAATTTCTCACTTCTCCGACCCCAAGTCATCTCTCTCTCTCTCTCTCGCTCCCTAACGTAACTCCCGCGGGCAAATATGTAAATGTAAATGACTCTCGTGCTGTTTCGTGCTTCTTTGGGTCTTATCGCGTATATCTTTTCCGCAAGCAGGAGTCATGGGGTGTACAACCCACGACTTGCTTCTTCGGTATCTTAACATGAGTGAGTTAGTGAAATCCGTCCACTCATCGAACGTTGTACGCAAGCAAGCTAACGGTTGAGGGTTCACCAGTGTCGCGTCTAAATGGGATGTTGGGGGCTATTATGATATTAAATATTTACACCGACAGGTTGAAGTAATAGTTAAGCAAGAGATACATTTTTTGAGATATCGAATAAATAATCGTATGAAATCATTCTTTATTGAAATAGAAGTTGAGGGTGTGATAACGGACGCTAGAAGAGAAATAATATTAAAAACAACGCGTTACGTCTCAATGTAGCCTACCTCTCGATATCCGCAATATATATATTATGTATAATATCACCGCATAGTGCCAATACTTTAGGGATAACTCGATTTCAAGACCACCCCCCGAGTGTGATCCCTTGTTCTTTGTTCTAGTTTTAGGCGGACGCCTCAAAGCCCCCGCCGCGTGTCAATGTCCAACGATGTTACGGCGTGACCGACGTTAGGTGTTGATGCAGCGTTCGTGTCAACGATAAACGGAGGCTGAATGCGAACACAAAACGAGAACGCACCGAATACCACGAACTGCCAAACGTGTACTGAATACAACATGCCACACTGCTGCTGCTGCTGCTGTTTAGGCGGGGCGAATCTCAGTCCGATCGCTCCTGCCATCCATACACCGTCGAGCTGCTGCTACTATACACGGAGGAAAACAGTCCGCGGGGAAAAACTCCTGCTCACTCGCCCATATATACAAATAAATGTGACTATGCGTATGTATGCGAACGAGGCCACATACATTCTCGCACTTAGATCGTCATATATTTAAACAAGCATATCGGAACATAGCATCTTTTTCTTCGTATATATATATATATATATATATATACATATACGAGAAAGAGATAGACCACGAGTATAAACGGGTACAGCTGCAGCAGCAGCGCGAATGTAGTCAATGGGTGAATGCACTACGTGTACAGCAGCAATAGGGCGATATTATTGGTATGCCAAATCTATGGCCATCTATACCAATATGATATTTTACTCTGCGTATCACGGAGGCAACGATTGCCTATACAAACCTTAACGAATAAGTACTGCATGGATACATAGTAACTTGGGTTCCGTTACACGTTTATACATAGAGTAATTTAAACAGAGACATATTCTCGAGTACGGCGATTTTTATGTAAATAACAAAAAAACATTATATATATATATAAATAAATGATACCCGAACGGGTCCTAGTTAAGCATCCGGCCACCATATATGCTTCAAATGTAACATTTTCTAAAAGTGCTACACCTTATAATACATATTTCTTCTCGCTTAGCGTAGGTGGCACTTAGTGAGAAGGGACATCCTTGCTTCACTTGTATATATATATATTATATATGCAATTGAAATCATTGAGGAACAGTGTATTTGGCGGTCTAAGACTCTAATGAATCCCTATAGCCTTATCAAGCATACGATAGAATAGTAGCAAACAAAACGAGTTCGCTTTGGAAGTCGAAACCCTTTGGAGACCTTGTTTGGCTACTTGTAGATTTATATATTCGATTATATTGGTTATTTATCTGTAGAGTGGCTATGGCTCAGTTATCACTTATAGAGAATCTGGACGTTATTTTATACGGATACAATGTGTCAATAAGGCATATGCTTATTATATCTATTCTATCCTGAGGTTACTAGCTGAGGCGTGAATTAAAGCGTAGCACTGAAAAGATAAACTCAATCGAAATTGTTCAACCCGTCAACTCGCCTGACGATGTATTGTACTCGTATGTGTAAGCAACAGTAACATATTAACCTCTGGTTCCCTGTCTGCCTCTCAATGGCTGGTCCGACTTTATTGGCAATTGGCCAATCTGATTATAGGTTTACTGCTCGAGGCAATTGCTGTTAACAACGTAATGGAGGTTGTCAATTGCCAGGGCCAACAATTGCATCGGCTAGAAAACGAACCAAGTTGATTCACCACCACTCACGCTGTATTTACTAACTGTGCATACGTCTCAAAGTCAGATGGACATACCTAGCTTCTTGGGAGAGATCCATTTCACTGGAGACATATGCAGGTGGCCACTTAATGAGTTCTGTACATCGCTCCCCAGATGTGAATCGTTTAACGCCATCGTAAACCATAATCGTTTGAAAGCCTAAATTGTTTAACAGCTAACTGAACGCACCTAGTCATAATTGTGTGAGACTTCCCTTCACAATATCTACATTGGATCTGCGCATGTAAATGTACCACTAGTACTGCTGTTTTACTCGAGACACTCTTGCGTAGAAAGTCTACACGCAAATAGAGTCCCGTCTGGCTTATACGAGCAGCCTTGTAAAATGTTCGTAGTTCATCCACGCCCACCCTCTCTCCTTTACTAAACACATTGAATACATCTCACTGTCCGTCATCCTGTACTACTATTACTTCGCATTTGGTCCGTTTTTACAGCCCCCTTCGGTCTCACTCATTTTCGTCAAAATGTCTGATATCACGAACAAAAGGAAATATTATAGTCCGAATCACAACTGTCATAATTGCAAGAGGGCACTGAGCAGGCCATGAGACGCAATATATAATATATATATATATATTTATAATGTATATATATATCCCTGCAATGACGGTGATGCTGTTGGTGATACCCATCCCGGGTAACCGCCTGAGTAATTCCTCGTTAGACACAGTCAGACAAGCGTCCGCCTTTAAACGAGACTTTCGTGTTGGTGCCGCCTCTGGATGGGTAGGTACAGGAGCAGAAGGTAGATTTTCATTGCACCGAGGGCATTTAAGCAGCTAATTTCTTTTTGTTCTTTCATCATTGACAGAGTGAAATTCCGCGTTCCCTTCCTACCCCATCTAACGTTGCTCTCTCTCTCTCTCTCTCTCTCTCTCTCTCTCTCTCTACCTCTCTCTCACCCACACACACACATATATATATATATATATATCGTACACACGACACGACCTGGCTTATCGCCGACTGCTGGTTGGGTATGCCATTGATGTCATTCCAAGCGTTCCACGCAGTCCAAACGATCCCTGAGTAAAAAAAAACGAAGAGATGTGATCGCCATCTGCCCCCTCGTCCTATTCTCTGATTCGAGCATACATACACCTTAAATGCAGATATATATATATATATATATATATATATATATATATATATATATATATGTACGTTACAGTATAATATAGACAATAATAAAAAGATACCCTATGCCCACGATGAGGATATAATGACGATGTGTTTTGAGAATCTGGAGCTACTCCATTTTTTTTAAGTGATTTTCATAATTAATTTAAAGAAGGCGATTTTTTCTGGTATACTCTGACCCTTGAACGATATGTATGCAGTGCCGCTGGTATGTGAAGACAACATATTAGCTAACTAGATAACATACGCTCGGTTTAAATATCCAAACGACAAAATGGTGTCGACTTACAACTGCATGCTAATCTATCTATCGATCGATACAATTTTGACATGTGCTGTGAAATGAAACTTTTTTCTAATGACAATTATATGCATAATTATATATATGGGACCCATCGATGGCCAAGCCTAAATGACATATTATATATACGTATTAATATATACATATTATAATATGTTATTTTGGTTGGCAATGGGATAAAATAGGGGGAGGCATCTATCAAAATAGCTTTCCCCACCCTCTTATATTGGGCACAACCCGCAGCCGCTGTCAGAGATCGCGTATACATATATATATATATATATACTAAGAGAGCTGCGGATAGTGCAATTTTATATATGCGTAGGTACGATATTATATACGCTTCTTCGTTCTGTGTGGTTTGTACAAACGCGCCTAATAATAACAAAAATACTGCTCTACTATTCTCAGCGCGATGACGTTAGCACAGCATAGCTATAGCACAATCAAACGTCGTCCATCCGTCCGAATAAACCACCTCCGTGTTCCCATCTCATCCAAACACCCCCCCCCCCAAACAGCGTCCTTACCTACACCATTCCAACATAAACTCCCCGCCCTTTCTCTCTCTCTCTCTCTCTCTCTCTCTCTCTAGCTCACCCCCACGATATCAATGCCCGGGGCAGACGTAAGCCCCTAGAGGGGTTCTCATAGTGACCCCGCAGGAATCACAAGAATAAAGAGACTAAGACAGAGAATACTAAGGACCAAGGAACATGGAACAGCAGGAGGAGCAGCTGCACCTAATCTTATTAACAGTCAATACTGCGGCTACGGATTCCGTTGTACCGATCCATCCATCCGTCTATCTGTGTGTCTGTTTATTTATCCATGCTGTCGCCTCCGTGACACTCACTCATTCAATGAGTTTTATTCATTCATTCAATCTTTCAGCGACTGGCAGCTACTATACCTCACAGTGATCAGACGTCACGAAGTAGCACATCACTGCTACTCTACAACGTGAACATTTCACTCTCCCGCATTGAACGGCGCATTGAAGACCGTACAGCGACAAAACCAACTAACTTACTCGAGTAAGAAAGTACATACACACAGATTTCCACCCCTTAAGAAGCAACATAATCTCTCTCCCTCCCTCTCTCTCTCTCTCACTGCAACAACAACATTAATAACCTACGAGATAAATATCTAAATTAGGTAGAGCAACGATATGTTTCTACAAGCTTATTATACCAGTGCCGCTGCTGCTACAGGTGAACTGTATGTGTTTAAATCATTTGTGTGTCCTCACTCGTTTTGCTATTCAGTCGCGCCCTAGAAGATATTATTATTAATATTCGCCCATCGTTGTTACCTCGCCTTGCTGTAGGGAATACTTCGGGAGATTAAAATCACTCAAAGGCAATAACAAGTCTCATCATTTCGTTAGAACAATGGCAGGAATAATATTAAATATGAAATATGTCAGATTCGAATAGCTATCGAACTTGGGCTAATAATATAACTTTAATCGAAGACCTGTTATTTCACAGTATGGCGACTTTTTTAAGTTGAGTAGATATATCTGTATTGTCGAGCCCGGTGGCCTGGTGGTGCATTCGTGTGCGCCTTTCAATCGGAGGAGACGGATGTAGGTGCGCAGGTTCGATCCCCACCGTTGCACATTTGCATTTAAAGGGGTTATCCGTCTTACGAAGCAATGCAAAAAGAAGTACCGTGGTCGTTAAATGTTGGCTGAGAGTCAGCCCGAAAACCTTTAGATCTATCTATGTTATAAAGACTAGTAGATATCAGTGGCACCCTTCGTGACAGACCGTGCGAAAAGAGCGATCTCAAAGACGTGGCCACATTTCACGTAGGTAATCCGTGATAAACGATTCACTGATGCGAAGCACAGCGAGATGAAACTTGCCCTAACATAGTTTCTTGTTGATATGTTTTCTTGCAAAATTAAAAATGGCGCCACGAAAGATGCATATGTGTTCTCACCATAATTCTGCATAATATTTATGAAATGTCAGCTAATGACGGGATACTGACGGCTGTGCTGAGTTGGGTGCAGTTGTATAATGTCATGCATGTTTGACTCATGTTAGCCTTCGTAAGGATATCGAAGTCAGGCTACTGTTGAACATCGTCAAATAACATTTCCAGAACGGGGGTTCGGGGGTCACATCTTCGCATAGGCACACTCCCCTCCCTTCTAAAAAAATAATTCCGAAGCCTTGGGGGGGATTCGGTTTTAGTGGGTTTTGTAAGTTTCACACCAGCCACTACGACGCAGTGACGCATTTCCAAAACCTACCAAAAAAAGCCCTCGTAAGGCGCAGGTCTATGACGGCACCACTTGTATTCCCGATGAATATGGCCAAAAAAAAAGTTTTCAAGGATGACTCACAGTCAACATTTAACGTCCATGGTACAACTGCTTTTGGCATTGCTCAATAAGACAGACCCCCTTTAAATGCAAATGTGCAACGGTGAGAATCGAACCCGTGCACCTACCTGTTTTTTCAACGTTCATGGCGCACACTAATGCACCACGCTACCGGGGTCGATAGATATGGCACGGTGCAGTCAACGCACTAACTCAAAATAAGAGGTACAACATCTCTTACGTTTTTAATAATATGGACGTAATAGAAATGACGAAAGACTATTTTATCATTAAGATTATCACAAAGTCGTGATCCGTATATCTCATGCATTTGTCAGTCTGTTTAAAAATCAACGATGGGTTCTGGACGACGCCATTAAAACCAATAGTAGAGGATGAACCAGTAGTGTGTATGTGATATCTATCTCTGTAATGTCAGTTCCAATTACAATACGCGCGTGGTCTGGGAACTACTTCAAGCTGTCGGTCAGTGACACGAGTAATACGATGGACCAAACGTATAGAAGTGCGAAAGGTAGAGTGGGAGGGGTGGCTTCATTTTACTCTTTGTTTGAGTGGACTTCCGCGGGCGGGCGGGGAGGTCCGTTAGTGGTCCACTTGTTGACGGATGGCACCAGGAACTATAATAGTGAGTTCACGAGCGAGCAATGCATTTGGCTGCTTCTCACAGATAGCATCGCTAGTTCCCTATATATATATATATATATATATATATATATATATATAATTCAGTAATAATAATAATATAATTCAGTCTGTTCTTCTCGTCATCAACAGCGAATACATAGATACATTCACACAGACCCCCCCCACCCATATTAATCTATTGTCCATTTCGGACACTGGGGTAACAGGACGCATCGAATGCTACAAACATGGCCTACGTTAAGTTGCCCGCTTGAGTATTTATCAATAATTCATTACGGTAATGAGCTTCAAAGATTCTCTGATCGAAGCTTATCAGGTTCACAACCTGTACCTGAAGAGCTAAAGCCTTTACCTTATTTTACCCAATAATTTGAAGAAACAAATACGCTAAGAGCAAGTCTACGAAACAGGTTTTGTACAAGACACCAGCACCTGCATTTTAGCTGGTCTTGTAAGGACACAAAGTTGCCTAGTATTTACAATAGATTTTTCGGTGTTTTTTTTGTTATCTTCACTTGCTGACCGACATCATTTTAGTGTACACTAGCTTTTAAGTGTCTTCGGGCGTAAACATAGAGTTGCAACTGAATGTTGTCAACTGAAAGTCTTTCGTCTGGCTCAGGCTCGGCTGGGACAAGTGCCGCACTTTCGCACGGCACTTACATACACGCCCTCTACGACGACCCTCAGTGAGTCTATGAGTCAGTCAGCGACGCGGGCTGGGTACAAACACCAAAGGCTAAGTAAACAAGAAGAACACTCACAAAACAAACACTTCTCACTCCACTCAATCCTTTTGCTACCGCGCACTGTAGTAAGGCACATCCTCACAGAGACTCACATCACATAGACACAAGAACTATTCGCCCGCCCGCCCGCCCGCACACATACACACTCAAACAGAGAGAGCGAGAGAGAGAGAGAGAGATAAACAGATGCTGAGACACACAGTTACAAATGCACGACAGAGGCAGAAACAGCAGCAACCACGGCAGCAGAATCAGCATAAGATAGAATAGATAGATAACAGCAGCAGCAGACGTAGTTGAGTGTAGAAGAGACATTATAATAATAATAACGTGTCATTGCACATAACAACCGTACGCGCCATCACAAACTTTGTATCTGGACGCATCAGGGATATTAGGCGATGGTATCAGGAGAAACAGATAAAGTAAAAATACAACATTATCTACATTACGGCGACGACGACACCACCACAAGACTTTCGTTTTTCGTTCGTTTAACGGCCTGCTTCGTTTGTCAGTGTGAGTGACAACCTAATATATATATATATATATTATATATATAGTGCTTCGTTTCTCGATAACTATTCCAGACTACTTTGACGATTCTGCCACTGTTGAATATGTAACCATGGATTTCAAGTCTAGAATTCTATTAAGATGTTGTAGGGTACAATTGATTCTCAGAAAAAAAAGGTCGTCAGAAAATCTGCTCTGATTTATTGTGCTATCGCTGTTACATCGACGGATAGATAGATCGAGCAAGAGCAAAGAGAAAATTAGAACACAAATAAGACTAATTTCACCTGTTGAACTAAGATATATATATATATATATATCACTATGTAGCAGTTGTGACAGTATATTTGTATGCATGCATGGTATAATGTTAGTTTGTATGATTCAAAAATGAAGATGTAACAGTGGATGATTGGGAGCAGTGCTAGATCGATCATTGTTAATCATTTTACCTAAAATCGGTGCCCATTCCCTGTTTGCACTCTAAAATACTATAATAATAATAATACAATAATAATAATAATAATAATAATAATCAACTGTCACGTGCCCGTCCTCTCTTCCTCCTTTTCTATCATCAGTTTTCTCGCTTTCAACGTCATTCGTTCGTTGGTGGTCATCATCATTATCATCATCATCATCACTGTAATCGCATCGTAAGTTGTTCCGTGGCTTTTGGGTGTGTATGTGTCCTATACGGTTGTGTCTCTGTCCGTATACTGTGTGTGTGTGTATGCGC
Source organism: Stratiolaelaps scimitus (assembly GCA_019614645.1). Classification (NCBI taxonomy): domain Eukaryota; kingdom Metazoa; phylum Arthropoda; class Arachnida; order Mesostigmata; family Laelapidae; genus Stratiolaelaps; species Stratiolaelaps scimitus. The sequence continues at coordinate 1,988,315 of JABWDB010000038.1, forward strand.
TACTATGTGTATAAGCATAGGCAGGCTTTCCGCTGTGCCCGACCCTGATATGATCCATCTTAGGGTTGTTATTGTTGTTTGCGGTTGTTGCGCGGTGCATGGGGCTGGGGACTATGGGAGGGGTAGCTGAGCGTTGTGGCCGTTCACGCTCCTGTTCGCAAACAGCGGCAGCCGGATCTTTGGAGCGGCGCGTTTTGCCTGTTTCGATCTGCCTTAGCCGTTTCGCCGCTGTCGTTTGGCCGCTGTTGCTTGTTGTGCCGTCGTAGCAACTCCGACGATGGCGGCGGCGGTGGTGGTGGTGGCGGTGACGAGCGCCCGTAGGGGTGAAAGATGCGGACGCTCAGTCGAGGGGTTGGTTGTCGGCTATGAATATGTTAATTGAAGCCACGCATCGCTTCACGCGCTTTGCGAAAACAGAGTAAGGACGATGAGGGAGTTTTGCAAGGGAACGAACAGAACGAGCAAACGGATGGATCGGCCAGACAGACAGGCGGGCAGACCCACACAGGCGGAGCAAAGCAGCAGCAGCAGAGGGCATCGCTCCTGTTGTTGAGGGTTGAACGAGCGGTAGTATATAAGCGGCATACATATTCGGATGACGGCATTGAATACGTCTGCTGATGCTGGTGGTAAGTGAAGATTGATCCCACAACTGCACAACGCGTCGATGAGCTGTCGGCAAATTGCCTTCGGAAATGTAACAAAACTAACGAAGTAAAAAAATAAATTTGAGGTTCGAAACACGACAAACATCATTACGATAAAAAAAGAGAGAGAGAGAGAGAGAGAGAGAGCATCTTACTTATGTATAGTTATGCGCCATTTGAAGTATCGTATCTGTATTAATAGTTTTCATCGATGAGATCATATCCCGTATTCTTGACAGTTCCTCTCACGGAATGTTCACTTCCACAGAAAATTGAAAAATTGTTACACTTTCCTCGATGCGCTCGTATGAAATCTCTAAAACTGGTCAAATTTAAGTTTGGGAAGGAACAACACTAAGTACGACGGGGCAAAATTGGTCATCCATTGAAACTGGTTTCATGTAAATCGCAGCAGTAGCAGCAGCAACTGAAGTTACTACTACACATTGAATTTGTATCGAAAGACTAAGTGTATACTAATATCATGAATTGTATAATGCAGCCTGCACTCACTCAGTTTTGAACTGTGAACACTTTGAGAGTTGTCACAAATACACGATTGCCCCCACTACTGAACGACAACGGTAATAATAATAATAATAAAAATATCGGTCGGCGAGACCGCGAAAAGGGCAGCGCAATTGTCTTGAAATCTCTGAGACGCCAGCAGAGCGCTTATAGGATCGAATCTTGCAACTGCAAAAATATCTCTTAGTGATCTCGCCTCGCGCTAACCCAATACACCACCGTTGGCGGAGGTCGACAAAGGAAGCTACTATCACAATCATCATCATCAGTTCTCTCCCTCCTTCGAAGAGGCACACACAGACAGACAGACAATCACAGAATGCACAATGAGCGCGATTATGTTGTCATTAAAAACAAGGTGACCAACTGCATAGCGGTGTCATCGGCCTTTGTTCATTAAATAGAAAAGTACTGTAGAATCTGAAGGTTGAGTGTACATTTGCAAATCCGAGAGGAAATTTTGATGTTAAGGCAAACGCCAGAGGTTTTACCTGTGAAATCATCGATACCGTTCAAACCAACGTTGGCATAACGAGGCTTCAAAAAAAACAAGAAAGAAGGTTCGAGGTAATTATTTTTGTGAAATCATATGTTAATACCTTTAAAAAGTGTGAACAGAACGGGGTCGGAAAGGAGCAATGGTAGCACTGGTGTGTGATCCCGCATTGTCTCCATCTGCACACTCACTTTTATGTGTTTACATAGATCTGATCTGTCTAAGCAGGTCTAGTCTGGTCTCGTACCTCGTACGCGATAGTCTACTACCTCCCCTCAATTCTATTGCTTGCTCCTTTTTGGGAGAAGTGCCAATCTCGGATAGCCGCACGAATGATAGTAGCACCGAAGGTAAGACCGAAGCAGTAGCAGTCACAGGGTGTGTCTGTCCATCTGCGGCCAAAATGAGCCAATCTACTTGCATCTATCGGGAGGGGCTACAGCCTCTTCCCGATTCCTCCCGCTCCGGACCTCATCTGTCTGTCCCCGCTTCGCCTCGCCTTGTCCCGCATTCTCTCTCTCTCACTCTATACAAGCTCGCTCATTCCTATCTGGCTTTTCCACCTTTCACTGTCGTAGCCTCTCGTCGATCGAGGCGTCCCCTCCGAGCCAAGCCCATCTGGCCACCTATATATATATATAATATATATATATATATATATGGCACCAACCCACTCGTCGCGTCATCCCTTCGATACCCCATTACTGTAGGGCAGTCAGTCAGATCCCAGGCACCGTCATCGGGGCGCGAGGAGGTGGTGGAGGCTTTAGCTGGAACGAACTGCTTGTACCGATCTTCGTCTGCTACCGTTACTGCCACTGGATACTACTAGGTACTACTACTGGCCGTTGCCCATTACTCATCACCTATCAGTAGCAAGAGGAGGTGGGAGTGAATGCGGCTTGAAGCGTAGAGAAGGACGAGAGAGAGAGAGAGAGAGAGAGAGATTTCCTTTCTGAGGGCGTTCATCTGTAAGCAGTGGTCACACTGTGACCGCCACAGTAGCGCCGGTCTCATCTCTCTTCTAGTTAACCGTCACATCTTGCAGATAACAACAACAACAACATCGCCACAAATAACAACAACGCTCCTTTTGCGCTCAACACACGCTCATGCAGGTCGCTGTGCTATGATACTTCATCCGTCCACAAGCTAATAGCGCTAAGGCCAGGTGGAATCGAGCAGTGGGTAAGATTGTATTCGAAGGAACTAATGTCATACAAGGTAAAAGACAAGAGGAGTTAAACATTGACCCTCCTGTTTGATGTTGCTGCTGCTGCTGCTGGAGTTGATGTAACTAACGAAACAGGCGCCGTACGACTACAACCAACTGTTGTTCGCCTGCTTATCACCGATGTCACTGGAATCATTATGTCAGTCCCGTTCGGTTTCTGACTTTGTCATGTCTTCAAATTCTCGGAACAATCAATCGTGACCCAAAGGGCCCAACCTGACGATGAAACGCCCGGCTTGTGATGCCTGTCATGTTGAAAATATGACCACTGTGAATGTAGGATATACTTAACGTGGGAACGGTACATTTTGGCTTATATATAACGACTCCCATTACTTCCTAGCACAAATCCTATAGAACGAGCAAAAATAACCTTTGCGATAAGGGTGACTCTAGCTGATGGGAATGCTTGTTGCACGCTTGAGGTTAGTTAAAGGCTAACCCCCTCATAGATTGAAGAAGCTCCAGCCTATCAGCCTACAAGAGCCGATGGCAGGGTATTTAGGACATGAGTGCGGTTGGTATAGGACAGGGACCCGGTACTCACTGGCTGCATCCTCTCATGTTGTGGCGGACAGGACTAACGAAGCCTGCAATGGCCCTGCGCAACCATCAGGCGGGAGATCCAAGCTGGGATGCTAACGAGACGCCGCAGGAGTACCGAGCTCGCCGACCGAGCCAGTGTCCAAAGGTTGAAGGGGTTAGTGTCTCCTTGGGTTAGCCTGCCTTCTCTCTAGCACAACAGTGTGGGGACGAGTTGAAGACGACGAGCACAGCCCAACTTATTGGAAGTGAGTGAGGTCCTACGACACGAAAGAGAATTGGTTATGAGAAATAACAATCTCTTGTAGCAAGTACAGATAGCGATAAAGTGATCCCCCTTTGGTCTAGATCTAGTTTCCAGTCAGGGCCTGATTTTCATGACAGCTGGTTCTAAATGTCGCAGAGGTCATCATCGTTTTTGGGCTGTGTCGATTCAACTACAATAAAATGTGAATATTTCAACAAACTTAGTCAGCACTTTGCGAAGAAGAACGAGGGTGAATTTATTTCATTCTATGTAAATATCCCGCGTTAAGGTGAGCGATACGATGCCGCTCGGTTGTCCGCCTGTTGAACTTAACCTGGTTCCAAAGGAAGCTTTGGCTACGATTTCAACCTTCACTACTTCAGAACACTGAGAATAGTCCGCACCCAGTCTGCCACAGTCGGGCTCTGCTCACGATGGAGAACCAGAGAGAAAGAAGTGGTTTCAGATAGGAGAACCGAAGTAACCGTTCTGCCCTCACTCTCTCCTTCGTTTTCTTCTTCTTCTTTACCACTTCAGTCAGTGTGTCACTCTCACTCACTCATACACTCAGCTGAAGTCCCACTGCTATGAAGCCTAACTCACGGGTGCGCTGTATCTTCAGTGTATAAATTGGGTGAAGAGCTCCTTCGAACTCTGTCGAGCTCTGGAAGCCGTGGCTGCCTTAACTGAGTCGCAGTTCTCGTTGGGTCTGAGTTAGCTGAGATGACTCTATCGCTATCCTCGCTCTGCTGCTGCTGCTGCTTCTACTACTACTCCCACCACCGGCAGCGATATCGCCGATGGGGCATGAGTGCGGAAGTGTATGGGCGCGAAGGCAACGAAGAGAGACTTGATCCATAGACGAGACGGAACGGAGCGGAACGTAGAGTATCACTCGATGACGCGGCTAATAGACAGCCACGGGGGGCCCACGGGGGGGAGGGGGACAACGGGAGTTGGGCGATCGTTCGGTTTCGTCGTCGACCACCGACCACCACTGCCACTACAGTATTCCCACTACTACTACTTCATTCGTTCGTTGAATCGATGCGCGAAAATGGAGGCAAACGCGAAGGCCCACAATTCTTCTCGTTCGCAGCTGCTGCGTCTGTGGAACGAGGGCGCGAAACTCTACGAGAGGAGAGCGGAGAAGAGAATGAAACGCCCGTCCGTTCCAACAAACGTTGAGAACGTTTACATACAGGTACTAGACTAAACTAGATAATAGGCCTAGCTTTGAGGACGATTGATCCATTGTTTCCATGATTAAATCGTTCTCTTTCTTTCTCTTCAAAAGGAAATGAAGGAATTTAAGAATAATAGAAAATAGAAGATCTGCTTTGCGTTAGACAAGTATACAAATGCATCTTTACGCGACATGTTATTGTGATCGCGTATACTAACTCCATAAAAAGGTGCCATCGGCGCAGTTGTCAAGTGATTGAGAGAAAGAGTGAGAGCCTATGGCGGTTGTGGTACAATCTATATCTGCTTGCTGTCATCAGGTGTGTTTCTGTCGAGAAGGCCAATAATATAATGCTTCCCAAAAGTCATTGTGTTTGTTAAGAACTACCGGTTTAGAATGTCCATTGAACCAAAACGGCCGCCCGATTTTCATAAAAAAAGCAACAACGTTTAACTAATCAATAAATAGGAATACATTTCTGTCGTCTGTGACTGGAGCTAAAGCGGTCCGTGGAAAGACCGAGACGGGCCGAGAGATCAATGGAACCCATCCAGTGTTAGTCCACATTACTCTTTGGATAAATTAGTTCACTATGATACTAAATTTAAACGGTATTGATGGCTGAAAAGTTTCTTTTGTTGCAAATACATATATTATACATGGTAATCAATTTAGCTCCACGTTATTCGACCTTCGAACAAACAATCGCTTACACTTCGTATATTCGTTAACAATACATATCTATTTATAACTGCGCCACGTATCACCGTAAGTCATGTCATGTTTCCCTTGTTATGTATTGTTCCTCTTTTGTTCCTCCTGTGAGAGTCATTCGGTAGCTCATCACCCTTCTCTAAGCCTATAATCCTTTTGTCACTGTTTGGAACGTGCATAATTCAACCATTGTTTTAACAGCAGCAGTTTTTTGGTATTAATTCTCCCCTCTGAAGAGGGACCTCACCTTCTCTCGTTGTGTCTTAATGATTACTGCCCCTTCGTAAAAAAATCAGATACGGACACCTTGTGCAATATTTCCATGCCGAATAAAGCCTATAATGAGGAGTCTGCTGACTTTGCAGGCAGCGTTTATTGCTTGAACATATCATTGAAGCGATAATTTTATGTATACGGAGAAATATGAACTTAAAGAATAAAATCTTAATGGTAATATACTCTGAAGGCAGCACCCTCATTCATTTGTGGCTACTTTCATATGAATCAAAGTCTATTGGGCAGCGGTGTTTCTTATAAGTTTGAATAAAGTTGTGTTATGTTGACTTGATTTTGTCTCTTGGCTACTAATTCGTAGCAAACGATTTGATATAAAGAACTTAGGAGTTAATAGACACCAATTTCTAGTATACCATAATACTAATGCTAATAAATTCACCACATAGGAGGAGGCGTTCGTGTGTTTCCGAATGAATGGGGCAATGCATCCATCCATCTAAGTTTGTCCATACACAGACAGACACAGTCGTACCCACAACCGGCACCTGTCCTCGTCGACGCCGCTGGACCCTTCGTACTTCATCATGAAATCAACTCGAGGTGTGAAACCTCACAACAACAATTATTATTATTATAACTACGTACAGGCACGAATAGGTTAGGAATGATCTATTTTTATCCGCCATCACCCCGTCACACTGCTACCGACCGTCAACGCCAAGAACTCATTTCAATCGAGTCGAGTTGCCCTGTTGGTGGTCGTTCAGGGGAATAATTAAAACTCGCATTTCTATGTCTCATGATAAACTTTTTTTGGCGGCTTTTGGTTCGTGACAACTTTCACTAGATAGCAGTGCTTCTAGTTGTTGTGGCTCGCTAGGTTAGCTGGGTAATCAGCGCCACCTTTCGACGGCGTATGAAAAAATGAATGACCAGCAGCAGCAGCAGAAGGATCATGTTGAGTCAGGTATCTCCATACGCACCATACATATATGTACAAAGCTCGGGTCACGGGACAGAGTTCGGTGTCAGACTGCTTAACTCTCATACTTCGCTTGTTTTCTGTATTGTTTTAGCGGTGCGCTTAGACATGGTAATCGAATACTTGAGAAACAGCATTCAAACGGCTCAAGATATGAATACATTGTGAACATATAGAATCACATAGGATGGCCCTGACAAAAGTACAAAATAAGCTCGATTTATTCACTAATATAAATATATAGTTTTTCGCAGTACGTCAACGCATTGTCATGAATTCACTTTCGTTGGATAGAAAATTTTGAGCAGCATCTTTGGAAAAAGCTCTTTCTATTCATATTACCAAGCTAAAAAAATGGCCAATTTTTACATGCATTAATTCAAAAGGTTAAAGCTATTCCAAGAAGCTTCAACGTAAGAGAAAAAAAATGCAACATGCTATATGCAGAAGCTCAAAACATCAGAATCCTTATTCCGACAATGTAATGTATAAGCACAATTAATCTGCTTTTGAACTCTACCTATACAATCTTTCGAAAAATTTCAATTGGCTTTTTCTAAAAACGGCGCTCCCGGGTAGGGCTGAGAGAGTCAGCTTGAAAAAAAGGGTAGGTCGTTCCTCAATATTGCGAGAAAGAACGAGTTAGGTGATATTTTTTAAAAATGCATGGCCCCAAGACACCGCAGTGGAAACGCATCCAGCTGAATCCTTGTACCGAGCATTGTTATAATAGAATCATGCTTATATAAAAATGTGAAATCCTCCATAGCGGCCCAAGAGCGTCTGCAGTTCTTCTCGAGAGATTCATTGACACTGGTAATTCCTCTGTTCTGTGTGACGTCTGCGGTAATTCGCGAACCTGTTGCTCGTTGAGCGTAAGCGGCAACGAAGACCAGAGTAAACTTCGCGGGTCGTAAAGTTAGCACCTTCGTCGTCGAAATACAAGCGAGCTTTCCTCAGCACCTCGGTGCAAGGGAGCCAGGTTAGCTTCCAGGAGGCGGGGAGTGAATGGACTGAAATTGCGATTCGGCGAGGTAGAACGAGCCAGTGCCGCTTGTGTCTCTTAGATGTTGGGAGCCGAGACCCGTTCGGACTATTACGGTTATTGTTATAGACGAATGGGCAGCAAGGGGTCTCGCTCTCTCTCTCCCTCTCAGCTGTGTGCTCTGTGGGGGAACCACCATGGTAAAGTCCCTCTCGGCTACGAAGTGAACTACTAACAGTCGTAAAGTAACTGTAGCGCTATACCAGTTGTGCAAGGCGCACTGCGTGATGGTCTGCTAGACTATAAGAGCGGTGCAACAATGATTTTTTCACATTCGACTTCTCTAAATCAGAGTATTACGCTATTTGCCTTTTTTGACTAAATGAAAACAGCAATTGAGCTATGTCAGGCAAGACTCTAGTAATTCATAGAGTCTTGCATATTTCTTCAAGATTGAAGTGATATGTAACACATGTGTAATGGTAAACAGTAAAGGTAAAGGTTTATTGGTTTATTAAAAGAGCTGCAATTTTACAATCCTTATTATATGTCACGCGACGGGGCTCGAACCAGTCGCCTTTGGTTTTCGACAGCCAGAGACTTAGCCGTCCAAGCCACCAGTGATTACTAATTATTAAGCTTCCAATTGATGCTTGCATATATTATATAATATGTATTTGTTAATTTATTCGACGTTTTCTATAAATAATCAAGTTGGCTCAAATTACGGGTCGTACGATTCAGCCTCGCAGAGAAGCACTCATGTTGTTGTCGTATCTGTGACAAAAAACATCGCGATGCAATAATAACGACTATACAGGCATTTGTATATATTTATGTATTTAAGCACAGAAGTCTCGAACACTGCAGTCAAAGGATTAACGATATTTAGGAAGGCAAGTTCGTCTCACTCAAGATAGTGCTAATCGTAAGAAGAAATGTTTAATATCCCCAAATGTTCATATCATTTGACGGGGTGACAACAGTTGAAGTGACACTTTATCTTATCTCAGTCATCTTTCGCAGTTCAGCTCAACTTTCGGGTGTCGTGGCCGAATCTCTCCACCTTCGCTCTTCGGGTTCCCTGCAGGGTTCCCCTTTCCGTCATCAAAGAGAGGAGATGAGGTGTATTTTTGTCGATGAGCTACATTTAAAGGAAATCGCCACCATTGGAAACGTTCCAAGTCCAAGAAGGAGACATTAAGGCTTGTAGATTGTGTCTGCTCTGATTTGTAGTAGTCGATGAGTTCTGTTCGTTTTGGTGAAACCCAAATGGAGAGCATTGGATGCCTTGTTGTGGGAACGTCTACCCACCACCCTTCCAGAAACCTCTCTGCAGCAGTTCCTTTTGGTCGAAGTCCGTGCTACGAACTGATTCAGTCTCACAGCTGGATATTGGTGTTCTTGGAAATCTACCTGCTTTTTATCTGATCAGTATATACATATATATATATATATATATATATATATATATATATATATATATATATATATATATATATATATATATATAATGGTCACTCGTCGCGTTTGGGCTGTTATCAGGATTCGTCAGTGTATTCACATATAGCCCTGTTGCCCCCGTCAGGAACATCGTCATCGGCTGGCGTAGCAAATAGTGGCTCACATCTCAGCATGCGTGCAAACACGCATCCGGAATCAGCAGTTGTGAAATCCTGTTGTTGTTATTGTCGTTGTTGCACGACGGAGGCTGTTCGTTCGTTCTCTCTCTCATTCCGTTCGTTGTGTTCACTTCTCCGAGAAGAACAACATCTCCAGCTATTTCCAATCGAGCTGTTGTTCTATCCAACCATCCAAGCAACAACAATGCATACGGATGAACCGCTTACTATTGCTTGCAAAAGGTCGGAATTGATATTGTTGTACGATACGCTCTGCCCACTACAACCGTCTCCGAGTTGCCCCCACCTCCAATTCGCCATCCTTTTATTTCGTTTCCTATCTTCATCCCTAGTCCTCCATTGCTCGCGTCCCCCATCTGCGTGCATTTCTGGGGCAGCAGACTGTACACTGCCTTCATGCGCCACCCACCGCTAGATCTTACATTCGCAGTCGCCGGGGAAGTCCCAATGTCGGCCTGATGTCGGTCGAAAGGCAACACGCTTTACATTGCTGGTGCTACTGTTCGATGCGATGCTGCTGCTGCTGTTTCCGAACTGCTCCCAGTTCCTTCGTTCACTCATGGTAGGCCTTAGAAGTCCTACTGGTTCGCAGAAGGTTAGATGGCGGCTGCTCGAGACGAGAGTGAAATATCGGAGGAAGACGAAAAAGAAGTAACATAGAGCTAGGCAAGTATACTGTGGCTGTGTGTGTGTGTTCACGATGATGGGTGGCGTTTGGGGTCGAAGGGGTGGTGGGCGTACACGTCTATGGAGGTGCAGGCAGCCATGGGAAGGGAGTGAATAGCAAGGAATCTATATTTGAGTACACGGATATCCAGGGTCGAGTTGACTTCCTCTGGTTTGACCGAGCGACCGACTGACTCACTCGCTGTCCGTCCATTTAGCTGCCATAAAAACACCCTTGGCCCTCTTCGATTGACGGTGTTCGCTTGGGATTCTACTATGTACGTATACTGCCACTACTACTACCACACGGAGTATCTAGCATGACCGGATACAGCCGAAACGGGGGCGGAAACTCAAGTGGACGAACCGCAGACGAACCGACGACCAACACACTCCGCAAATCGTATCACAAAAAGCGACGCCAGCAGCCGAGTCAGCCAGTGCATGTGGATACATTTGAACTTGTTCGAACTCCGATTCGTCAACTGGAACTGTAAGTTCTAAACTATGGTCAACTTAATACGATATGACTGAAGCCAAGATACGATGCAAATTGAAGCCATTTTCATTGGAGATAAATATGTGCGCCCTAGACAACATAATATCATGTTCGTGGCGTTTTTGGTCCACTAGCAATAAGCTAGCTAAATTTGCCTCATGGTGCTGTAATTATCGTTATGGTGCCTTTCGACGATGCATTAAGGAACGCACCTTGAAGAAATGCAAGTGAAATGCTGATGATAATTGCATGAGTGGTACTGGTAGTGGCGATTCATCGACTTCTATGTAGTCGGCATATTTTTACGCCATTGTAAACGATCGGCGGCGGAGCAGCAGCAGCAGGGCCCCTCTCACCGTCCGTCACGTGTCTGAACACGTGGATTTTCGTATCTAGGAGCGTTCCCAGATCAGTGGATGTCAACGAAGGGCTTGGGGCTGTGCACTGGTGGAGGTGCCCAACCGTTGGTGATGTCAGCGACGTGCAGTCGAGGGATATTAATTCCTTGACAGCACCCCAACGAATCCCTTCTCTTAGATTCCATATCTTCTGCTTGCTTTGCACTACTTCCCTGCTTTCAGGTCGGTCTTTGCTCTCCCCCTCCCCCCCGTTGCTATTCCCTGACTCCCCCGGCCTCCGCTCGATCTAGTGCTAAGCTTTCCCCTCAAGGCTCCAGTTCGTGTCAGATCCCATTTCCTGGCCAAAGGAAACGGCATGAAAAAATGGCGGATCGAAAGGGGTATCCCCTGTGTGTGTATGTGAGATCCAAGAATAAGGCACGAAGACTGCTCGGGGATAGAGGAAAAGGGTTACCCCAAATATACTATCCCACACTTTTTCCATGCTCTCTTGTCGTGGTAAGCGAGACTGGTTCTTCACTGTGTCGACTTTTTCAATACTCGTCGTCACGAGATCCGGAAAACGCCGGGAGAAAAGTATGGAGAGTAAAGAGGAGAGAGAGAGAGAGAAGGGGCCTGAGACAGCGCAACCGCAGATGACAGACCAACGGCTTTCGTTCGCCAGCACGGTTCGATACAGCTGCCAAAAAGCAAGCCACCCCGACCCCAGTGAGGCAACTGGGACACATACTGGGGTTTCTATGGGGTTTCTCAGTTTCTTGTCCAAGTGAACGGTACGAAAGACATTGATTCTCAAAGAACGAATCCAAAGAGAAATAAATATGTTTAACAACGCAACTTTCTATCGGAGAATAACTGATTGTAAATAATCGTGAAGGATATCTAACAATACCGCACTGGCAGAAACAGTTTGAGTTGTATTCACAAGACAAAGATATGAAAGAAAACAAACAAAAACGCTTTTTCCGTACGTGACACTAATGTTGTATATTTCCGGTTCAGATACTTTAAGGCAGAGGTGAACCCCTCGTAGCCTATTATCTGCTTCAATAATACAAACATAGATATAGACATTTGCGGCAAGCAAAAAAATAGTTGGGTTTCACTCCTTCATCCGTAATCTAATATCCTAAAGGGGTGTGATCGCATTGGCCAATGATGCTCGTGAGGCTGCTTGTCGAATCTGCGGAACCCCTCGAGTTTGCGCCTGTGGCCTCAAGATTGATGGACGACGACTGCCATCTTGACCCCCTCACCCCCCCTTTAGTACAACCACAAGGAATCCTCAACACATAGCCGGAGTAGTAGAACTGAGCCCTCCTGTAAATCCGCTAATATCCACACCAGGCTCTATAGCGATCCACCCACTGCAAGATAGGCAGTTGCAACCCAAATTGGGTTGCTCTCCATGGCTGCCAACAGCAGCTATAAGTGTGAGCTGGTGAAGCTTGCACCGCGAAAGCTGCGGAGGAAGGCTATATTGTCAATCGCGAGAAACTACCACAAAATGTATTTACACCTGACTGTTATAGCATATCAATATCTTTTTATGAGAGTTTCATTGAGGATCGTTGAATGATTATATCTGACGGCTAACAACTCTGGGACCAGATAGGTACAGTTAAGATCTGTAGGATCCCTTACCTGTGGTATTCCCTACTTGTACTCACCCAGCCAAACGTTACGTTTGATGTACGAGGGATATAGCTTCGACGTGTGAAGATGATTGTAAATACCCACTACATTTTAAGGTAAACAATATAAACAAACTGACGATAACAATCATTTGGTTACTCACCTGAAAGTAGAGTAAAGAGTATTTAGTTTATGATTCATAGGTTGAACACATCTCATTAGTTTGCATTTACACCGGAAATGCACCAGAATTGGCTGAATCATTCATCCAAACAATCCAACTATTGAATTGCACACACGTAATTGCTAGAAACGATTCATATAACTGTGTCAAAAAAGAGAAAAAATAAAAGAAAAAAAGAAGAGAGAACAAACGAATTCTTCACTCGGTAGCCACCCGCTCGAGAGAGAAGTGTGAATACTGTCCCCAAAGGTAAAGCTGCATAACATTCTCACGATTTGACAAAGAGATGACACAAGGCAAAAGCAAATGGAGTAACGTGGACTATACACTCAATCGATCTGTGGTCGTGGTAGTTATAATAACAATTCAAGTTGTTAGTCATCTTCTGTGTTCGATTTCAACCTTCGGTTCGATGACCATGGCATGAGTATGTGTTTGGGTTTAAAGAGATCTGTGTTTTCATTCTGTGTCAGTGGTATCTTAAAAATAAGGATTATGTATATATATATATATATATATATATATATATATATATATATATACCGAACTGCCATGGAGTTGGCGGGCAATCTTCGATTTAAGCATGCCATTGGCAAGGGACCCCACAGCTATGAATTTCAACTACAAAGGGCTATTTCGGCTATTTTTTTAATATTTTGACCACGCTGCGTGTTTGTGTTTATTGCATTGAACTTTGTAGACATAGTTGTAAGATGATTTTTCTGCACACACATCTATATATATATATATATATATGCAAAAAAAAACAATATTCAATACAAGTAGTTCTCGTTCACAACACTAATATTTCACGTCTCATATTCGTTCGAACGTCAAGTTCGTTGTATTCTCACTGCTCCTTTGCGAGCGAGCGGTTGTATAAAAACCAATGATGTCATACTATCTGTTGGGGGTATTAGTAAATTTTAGGGGATAATGATGCTAAATTATTCTAGCTTTTGCGTCAAAATAAAAATAGAATAGAGAACAGAAGATTCCCACGAGAAGCATAGGGGGCATCGGTAGGCATTCAGTGAGATGAGTAAATATAGCCATGTGGTTATTGTCGCATTCTACATTGGCTGCGTCTATGTTATGCTTACGTAAATACGTGATACGCGATTTTGGGGCATGGCAGCGCTGATGAACGATGTCAAATGGGTACTCATAGACGCGGAAAAGAGAAACAGATTAATCTCCATCACTAACGCTGTTTAATTTAGTAACGGGGCTACGTTAAAAAAATTACAAATCTTTATATTTTTATTTTATTATTATACAGCAAATATAATTAAATACAATAATAGGCATGAAAACGTGTGTCATTCTCAATTATTTGACTTAGAAGTATTGTAATTTTAATTCCGAGGAGTTCAAGCAAGTGTCGTTTGTCCAGATTAGAAAGAAATCCAACTGGAAAAATTGTTCCTGGCCGGATATGACTACCCAGTTTCGTTTGGAACGTCGAAATTGAGTTAGAGGCTCAGCTGGTACAGGGGTATACGAACTTGCAAAGATTCAAGAAGAAAAGTATGTTAAAAATGTCAACGCTTAGGAACAACAGGAAGAACAGGGCATTTGGACCAGCGAATCGAAGGGGTGATACTCGTGGGGCCCGGCTAATTTGAATTTTCAAGAAAATTGCAATGAAAGGCGCAATTAAGAATAGAAGAATAGAAGAATATTAATAACATTAAGAATAGTCTCTATATCTGGCTAACCTCTGTGACAGGCTGTCAAGATGTCATTTCTTTAGGTGAATATTTCGTAGGGTCCAGTATCAAGCTAATTTTTAGGCTATATATGTCGGATGGCGACAGAGGACATGATAAGAATCACTGCCGCAAGTGTTGGGAATCGTTAGCAACGCCTGTATTCGCGTGGAGGAAGGATACAGTCATTTCGGCTGACCCTGACTGTTGATCTCCACCAATTCGTATGACATATTCGCTTAAGCGACGTTTAGCTTTAGAAGTGGATATGGAATATGCAACATCAGCTGAGGCTGTTACGTAATTCACATTTCTCGCAATGTTTTACTACGACAACAGAGTAAACTGTAGTGTACGTTTATTTAAAATGTACAGTACTTGACTATTATTACTAATCACAAAATAAAGAACCACACGAGGTTGTTATTGTTGTTGCTGCTGTTATTGTTGTACTCAGATATAATATTACATTATAATTTAATTTATACTTTTATATTTATAATTTAATTCCACACTCACCGATGGAACACAGTATGCAGCAACAATAGTCGCTGTTTCCGACATTTCTCTACCTTGTTTCTATCTCTGTTATTAATAATCGATTATTACTATTTAAATGCGGCTTGGAGTTCAATTCTCGTCGAATATAAAAATTCTCTGCCTTTCAACAAAAGCGTATCTTCAAGGCTAATAAAGAACTCGATTCGCCAGTCAGGTCTGGTGAGATGGCGCCTGTTACCTCCTCGATTGCCCTCTCACTGGAGCTAACTACTGTTTGACTAACTACTTGACACAGCCCGGGTCATACAGTAGGCTCGAGTAGGCCGTTTGGGTCACAGAAACAAAGCTTCTGGCCGTGGAATTATAAATTTGTAAATTCTCCAGCTTGCATCCAGTCTATGAGGATACTGAGCTCTTCGGATCCGCGGCGGTGGTCTTTTAAAATCGGGTTCGCTAGTTTTAACTAGAGTGTGAATTCAGCGACAAGACAAACCATGCCTGTAAGCTACGCTAAATAGGCGACACCTTACCTACCTAACAGTTCATTAGGCGATGTTTGCTCTCACCATTAGCTTATCTCCACATAGGATAGCCATAGACGTAAACTTTCAGCAAGCGTAAGACCGTGAATGCAGCAAGCACTCGCATGGTCAGAGCAGAATTATTAGAGAGAGGCCGAATGAACTCGCCTATTAATACAAGCACTTTTTGTCGCAAGGTAGAATCCTCGACCGAAAGATCTTTCGTCTTATTTCGTCTGCATTCACAGAAAACCGGAGATGTTTTTTGTTTTATACGATGGGCCCTTGCGTTTTTAACATCCGTCGGGGCTTATGTACATTTTGCCATCAATATACGCAAAATAGGTTTCGTCTGTTGAACGATACAAAGAAATACCATTCACGTTAAAGGCGGCTTGTAGAAACAGTTACATGGCACAGTGAGTTGATATATTGTGGTAGGTAGATTTCAATACATCAGTTGAAATCTATTATCGCATGGCGTATGCAAATTCATGCATATATAAATGAAGTTAAGAAAGATCAACCGATCTTTAAAAGGTAGTCAACAACAACTTTGTATATACATTTTCAAGAGCATACATATATAAAAATAGCAACGGTGTATCAATTCTCTTGCTAGACGCGTGTTGAAGAACATCTTCGTAAAAACATTCAACGGCCATATCACTAAACATTTTTGATTGACACAATATATCACAATGAAGATAACAACGAGGGCTTCGTAACGACGGTAAAAGGGGTCACTGCGCTGTGTGGTCCACAGATCGCTGGGGTCATAGAAGTTGGTCACTCTGCATAGTCTATAATGGAACACCTGGATGACGAAGCGGGTTTCCACGTTGGGGTTCGGTCTGTCTAGATCCCTCCACCAGTGGTTTCTCATCGCTCCAGGGTTGTACAAATTTGCGTGATTTGATTTCCTATGGGCTCCGATTCATGGTGAGGGATAGGTCGGCCTCAGTTGAAGACGGTGTCGAAGTTCAATAAATATCGGTGTGTCCGCGATGAACCAGACAAGCCGATTGGGTGTCAAGGAGTGTAATCCCAGGATTCAATTCCAAAAAGCCGCTTTCACCCTGTTTAGCTATTCTAGGTTCTCTGCAGTGAGATCTTCCCAAAAGAGTCAAATGCCCTATAGGGCCAAGCGTGAGATCGAATAGGTGAAGCCCAGTTGCAAGCGTTGAGTCAGCAGGTACTGCATTCGATACACAGCTTTCTTCGATATGCGAGGAGAAGCCTGTATATAGACCGGGAGTGACCAGGTACGAGAACTTGTTGATCCCGGCCCTAGATAACCGCAAAAGAACCTTCACGAATTGAAGGCTCTTGGATTAATCCATAGTTCCAGGAATCTTTTCTGGAACGTCTCCCCACGAAACGGGAAAAAATCGAAGGTTCAGGTTATCCCCTTCTGCTAAATCGATCATTTGTGGAAACGGTGGGAGCTCAGAGAAATTAACAAACATAGTACTGGACAATTATCTTATTAAATAAAATACTTTTCAAGTTAGTGTGCCAAGAATTATTTGATTCGAGTAGCTCAATGAATAGCATTATTGTTATTTGGTTGTTATCTCTATTATTCCGGAGTGGCAGCTTGAAATACAATCACAATGAACTATCGCGAAACCACGTCTCACATACTTTCTCAAGATTCTTAAGATCATGAAGATACAGCATATTTGCTCTATCTTCTTGACGTAGATGGGTGAAGTGAGGCTATCAGGTGATGCTTATCAGGAGAGGTGTAGCTTCGGTATGAAGAACTGTCATTCGCCCTAGCGTTGACTAACAAATCGTTTAGTTAGTTCCGTGAAATACTAAGCCACCTCTAATAACGCCAGGCGTAGCTATAGGTTTACAAATCAAAATTAATTCCCAAATAACGAAGCCCTCTATCATAATCACCACCGGTTGCAAGTTGCCTAACATATCTCGGGCGCGTTCGTCTTGACAGCATCATCGTGCAGGTGATATAAGCAGTGCTAAGCCGGCTACCCGAAGCTACTGTGAAGCCTTTCATTTGCCTCCTTTTCGCTGTTCGAAGGCATCAGCTTCTTCTCTTTTTCTCGCTTTACGTCGCCTTACGGACCTCTTGTCTGGACCTCTGTTTCCTCGGTTGTGCCGAAAGGCCTGCTAAAGCCAATGAGAGAAATCCTTCCTCTAGACCTCTAGCACAGCGCTCTCCTGTATCATGTGGGCCACAACAGGAGGAGATGGAAGGTGAGAGACCCACAATAGTGATCCTAACTATTATACGATATGTACTAGCCTACCTATTGCCATAGTGGCTACAGCTCCCTGTAACTATATCTCCGGTTGTGTGAGAGCGCTATATATATATATATATATATATATATATATATATATATATGGTATAGAGCTTTCTTCTTCTTTCTTCTCTTGTTGCCGCTACTACTAAGGCTGATGGAGTGAGTGAGTGTGATTTGGCTTTACTCCAGCAGTCTGTTGTGTGTTGCATTGCTGTTGGATGACCACTCGTCTACCCCATTCGTTCGTCTACGAATCTACTCTGCTCCTACACAAACGCTGTTCGGCAACCGACTAGTGGAAGCGGGCGGGCTGGATTGGTTTCTATTTCTTTTTATACAAATCTTCTCATTACAATCAACAGCCCAGCCACAGCGCCTATCGCACTTCCGGCGGACCCCACCTATCCACTGAGGTCCGCGAGAGAAAGAGAGGGAGTCAGCGCCCCCCTTCCCCCCGGCTCCGCAACTCCCCAATCCATGCCAGCCCAACTGAGCTCACAGCCACCTCGTCCACTCAATATACCCCTCTACGCAACGTCCCTCTACGGGCTTCCGGCTGTCAAACGCCCCGTTGCCGGCAAACGGTAGAACCAGCGCCGGAGGAGAACTCGGACGCCGCAAAGGAACGCTCGAAGGGTTCGCTCGCTCCCAGCCTCGCTTGATGGCTCACTACGACGAAGCGGACGAACGCCACCAGCTTTCCATAGACGTCCGTCTGTCGGTGTGACCGTCCGTCTGCAAGCAGCCTTGCGAACCCGTCGTATAAATCCTCCAGCGCCTCCGACATGGCTGGGTCACTCAGTTCGTTGGTGGCAAACACGGGAAGAAACAGGAGGCATCACCATCAGTTGGGGACCGTCGGCCGGCGGAAACGACGCGGACGAGGTCAGACATCGAAACATCCAACGAAGTAGTAGTAGTAGCCACACATCGCACACAACAGCGGGCCGCCGTCCCAACAGTCGACGCTGTCAGTTGCCAACAGTTGACTACGCGAGATAGAAATACGATTCCACAGGAATTATTGTTATGCTGGATTGGGTGTATGTTTATAGTTGGACGAGAGGGATAGCTTGAAAGCGGACTTTTTTGATTTTTCAACTGGTAAACTGCTGGTTAGTTTAACCAAATCATAACCGAATACTTTCTGTCTCGCATGTTAATAGTAACGACACCAGATATTATGACTGAACACGAGCACATGTACATATTCTTGGAGATATGAAAAGTGTTTTGTATCGCAATCTAATTATCATAATATTGTTCATAAGGAAAACAACTTGTTCAAGTCGAGGGAGTTAACGAGAATTATCTGACCATTGTTCATAATTAGAATACGATGACGGAATACCTGCGGGATATATCCACGTTACTCTAACATGTAGACTATACAGAGATCAGGGGCCTACTGTGGTGGGCACCATAATGACAACGACATCATGGGATAACTACGGGTGACACGAGTAGAACAGCAAAGTATGTATTACTAGATGAATGACTGAATTAATTAGACCAACAAACCAACCATGCACCCACCTCAAGTAACGGGTGGTGTGAGACTGAATGAAAAGTTTAATTTAAGCTAGTGCAACAAAGTCTGAGACATCAGAAGATCATCACCAGTCGACGCCAATCGCCCATCTAGCTACTCTCCTACCCATATATATATATATATATATATATACAGACACAGCACCACACAATAGACAATAAGTTACATAGTTACAACAATTCTGTGGTAGCCACTTTTATTGCGGCGAGTTTGCGCGTTCACGAGCCAGTGGACGCAAAGAGTGCGGCATCGCAGGCAGCAGTTAGCGGCCCACAGGCTACTGATAGATAGGACAGGCTGCTGCAAACCGTCGACAAAATCCAGGCGTCCAGACATGCGGCGAAACGGCGACGCCTATGATCCTCAACCTCAGGAGAAAGCTCGGGCTTTCAATATCTATGTGCACTAGCTCAGGCCTTCTGCTAAGAAATCCACGCTATTGCCCTATGAAATAGACATATAGATGAAGACACATACCCTTTTGAACATTAAAATTGCATCATTTTCAATATTTCGAATATGACAACAAATTCTATAATACATAATTTTTTGCTTATTCGAACGTGGTTATTTTGTCTCATGGTTCTGTATTATCACTCGCGCGGATCGCACTTGAATTATCAGCGGAGAGGTCGAAGCAATTAGCTTCATTGATGATATTCACTATGAATTTCATCACGGTGGTAGTATAATAGTAGTAGTTATTATCCTCCATCGACTGTGCCAGATGTCATCAGAGACCAATAATAATAATAAATGATAATAATACTGATCATCATCATCATCATCTAAAAAACTCGTTTTCCTCCTGCTATATCATAATATTGTTAGCTAGCCCTAGCATCACCTATATTGGGTTTATTCTTAGTATTTGTCGACCAGCATCTCGTATCGATAAGGGTTCTGCCAACCGAGGATCACAACCAAAGGGGTGTAGCTACGGCGAATAATAATTTGCTAGTTCTACTACGACACAACACCAACAACATCTGCCGATGTTGTTGTGGTTGTTGCTGGTGCTGCCATTGTTGTTGTTGCTGTTGTTGTGTACATTGTTTATCGTTTGCAAGTAACCCGTCTCGTCGTCGTCGTCGTCGTCGTCGTCGTCGTCGTCGTCGTATGGGTGACCATAGATGCCTTGCAACAACCCTATCGGTATCACGCAGCATTCGGCACGGGTTCTTCGTATCGATTCGTATCGGCTGTACCGGTTATACAACAACCCAACTAAGCAAGCAACCAACCAACTTGGTCATGCTGCCGACATTTGCACGTTTGTGGTCGTCTCGTTCTTCGTCATCCATTCATTCAGACGTCTTTTACCATGTGGCTGCCGCACCGCGCAAATGACGAGGTCCAAAATCTACACTCAATTCGTAGTCGAGGTTTTTCTTTTTCCTTGTTGAATTTAAATAAATCTTTCTTGTCCCCTACACTGTCATGGTCAAATTTCCGTAGATATAACAATGCTAATTCATGAGAAAAACAACAGTGCCGACCAGTTACTGTTGGAGAGATCGGGAGTAAAAGAGATTGTGTGAAATCTAGTACATTTTTTATAATCCGTTGTAGTTGTTTAAGGGAAAATGTGTAAAATGTAGTAATTTATTAGTTATATAATTATATCAATTTATTTATTCATTTAATTACTTATGAATTTCCAAACTTTCCAGTATAACCATTACTAAACTTCGGTGTCTTTACCCCAATATGGTCATTGCCGTTTTCTTGTCCGGAGCACTGAACAAATAGATAAAAGTCAGAAATTAAGTTTACCTACGTTTATCTTAGCTTTGACATTAAAGCAAAAAAGGAATATTTCAAGACTTGCATTTTCTGAAATTTTGTAGTGTTGGGTTTGGAAGAGCTGACCCTCAGCTGTTCCCCTATGCGACAGGCCTCAGCTCTTAACCTTTTAGGTATTACTATGAGGATCTGTCGGGGCCACCTTTGCTTATTCTCTTCCTTCCTCGTACCTGGCGAGAATCTTCAGATAAAGAAAGATGATAAAGAACTCCAAAGATTCTCCACGTTTGGAAGTTTGGATGGCTTCAAAAGGTTCTATGCAATACAGTACGTTATTATAGAAATAGTGCCTTGATATAATAAGTTAGCTGATTCCTCGATAACTCGAGCCTTCGTATCATGTCATTATCGTCATGAAATAGTTCTTTTTATTATTGTTATTATATGTAGAAACGAGTGAGCTTTGCAGAGGGTATGTGCGTACACACCCTGTGCATTTTACGGTTGTTTCCTTTTTAAAAATATACACTGCTTTTAAAATGAACACATATCTGACTATTAGCAATGTTTTTACATAGTAATAATAATCAATATCTTTGTGCCGACGAGTGGAAACAGCCAATCATTTTATTTTAGAAGCTTACACAAAGTGTCTTTCATTAGTAATAGCACGGTAAAAGGGTTAGTGACGCTTTGCTGCTGAATCACTTTCGGGGCGGGGTGGTGTCGTCGTCGTCTAAGCAAGGAAGCTCTCAGTTTGGTTGGAGCTCTCGATACTCTCGATTGACCGACGTAACCCGATATCCGTGAGCGAGAGTCACCACATCGCGGCACCGGCCGCCGATGAAGTGGCTCCTCGAGTCACTTAGGCCGCCAGCTGAGAGTCAATCTCGAATGCTCTCTGCACTTCAGATGTACGTACTCACACTCCCGGAGTGAGCGTTAAGCGAGTTAGTTACGACATTATTGAAGGACTAGAAGACATTGAGGATACTCTAAGAAATCAACGCTGCTCTTTATCGTTTGGCTAATCACTTTGGATGCTTACTTCGTATGAATGATATTTAATCATTGAAGTGTTATTTATTAGACGAACGAGTGGTGTTTATTGTTTTCCCCGCCAGATAACCCTATGACTTCAATGTAAAGGTAGTAGATTTTAGTTAGGCGAAATATAGAAACTATAGACAGATTCACTCGGTGCAGAAAGCTCAATATTTGACATTGAAAATTAATTCAAAATAATGTAAAATGGAATCCGAAGTGAAATTAACGATAGGTGTTTTTGAGATTTATTATTTTGCTTTGAGAGACAAAAAAAATGATACGTACACCATTGTATTGGTAACACTTGTTGTAATACTCTACGAAATTAACAGGCACTGGACTAAATAATTAAATAGATCTATATTTCACAGCAACGAAAAGTTGCAGAATAAATAAAAGCTGCAACTGTGCTCAGATGGAGCGAGAGGTGACCAACAAATAACTTGTTGGCAAGCTGATAGAAAGTTTACATACGATGACACATACCCCATTCGTGACCACCGGCGTGAAAACTGCTTTGATACAGGTGGTCGACTTACTAATCATGTCCATCGATTGTCCACTAGTAAAATAGGTGTCGTTTTTAATCGAATCACAATTTGGTTCTTTAAATATTTCACGCAATTTGGTTCAACACGAATAATAGAATCCGTTTGCGGTGATTCATTGTCGCGCATTTTCGAAGTGATTTTTCTGCTTTTTCGCTTTTAACTCGACTCTGACACTGATCTGTCCGAAGAGGCTAATTTGAGCTCCTAACAAAGCGACTCTCAAGAACAGTGAAGGAAGGGTATGGGAAGTGTATCAGGATCGATGGGAAGCCACCCGACACCATAATCGTCATTAGGTCCAGCCAGTGTCGCCACAAATCCATCTCAGTCCCGTCAGAGGTCGGTCAAACAGCCACACCCTCAGTATGGTAGAGAGCAAGAAGCCATAGCCCGAATCATCTCTCTCTCTCTCTCGCCTCCGTTCTCTTTCTGTCCGACTATTTAGCACTAGCCGTCCTATAGAACAGTGCCCTCGGCCGTTGACTCGATTATTGGTTGTATTCCATGCTTAAGGGACACAATCAAGACAAGCTTAGTAACGATTGGAAATCGGAAACGAATTCAGACGAAAGAGAGTGGTTCGAAATATTACGATTGACGGAACATCATAGTAAGTGAACTTTTCTGTATCCTTTAGGGCACGGTTTTTGCTTGGTAAGCGACTGCGAAGCATGCAATATTATAGATACAATATCTGGCAGTGCGTCTATACGCTATTTTTCTTCGTATCGCATACTGTTTCATATCGTATGCAATTTCAAGTCAAAATTCACACATTAAGGACACGTTATTTAGAAGAGAAAAACCGCCACCGTCAATTTGAAGTTCCTGGTCAAAAGAACACACCTCAGGTCGTATTCGAAAGAGGAAAATATTATCGAAGATATTCATCTCTATGTGCACATAATTAGAGGTCAAAATTCTATTCTGTCCGAACTACAATATATTCATCTGACGTGGTCAATAATACAATTTACTGGAAAAATAAAAATGTATTAGAGTCGCGCGTAAGTTTTCATAATAAAATTAGTACTTTTCTTCTTCTCCTGCTTCTTCATCGTCAAACGCTACTCGGTAATACTGATGATGGCGATGATTGCAATTATTATTATTATGTTGTTATTATTATGCCTTTATTCGTTGGGCTACTGAACCGTTTGGGGCCACCCTTTCGGTCTTCTACATGCGACTATATCATGATCATAGACACACACACACACAACTAATAATAAGTGGAGAAACAGAAAGTGCAACATGAAAACTTAGTTTCGGTGAAGCGACAGCGGCTATAGTGTTCAGCGACTGCTGAATGCTGAGACTGTGTCTGTCTATGTGTGTGTGTAAGTGAGGGCAACATGCACACGTTATGCCAGTGCTTGCAGTAGTATTGCTACTGGTGGTGCAGCTGCTATTGCTATTACTCCAATGGCCAACGGATCCGGAGCGGAGGAAGAGGAGGCGGCCTGTGTCGTTGTGGACTTATTCGGGTGGTGGTGGTCGTCGCCGCCGCCGCCGTCGTCGTCGTGGTGTATATATTCAGTGTAACGCCGCGGTATGTGTGTGCGACTATGCGAGCTGTGAACCACAGTGGGGAAAGACACGGCCAGATCGGGGATTGGGGTTCGGTGTAGAATATACCGCGGGTGGGGGGGTAGTGGGGGTTAGCGTAGCGATGGCCTCGGTCGTTGGTTGGGGGTGAGGTTGGCCTTCTTTTGTCTTTGCCTGAGGCTATCTGCTAGCTTCCCGAGCGCCGCATGTCTTTCGACGCACACACATATATATATATATATATATACCACTGTGTGTGTGTGTGTGTGTGTGTGTGAACGTAAGTGAGTGTATGCTTGGTCGTAGGTGGAGAGAGCGGCGCTGGGAATAGCGAACAGAAGATGTTGGTGTTGTGAAGTCCGAGCGTTGCGAGGGGTGGCCACGTTCATGCTGGCAGCTGCTCCGCAAGTTGTCTTCCCGGCTGGCCGTCCCCACCTCCTGCAGCCGGTCGCTAATCAGATAACAACAAACGCCTACACACAGGCACAGAGACCGCTGGTCACTCGACGACACACCACCACCACCACCGCCACCAGCAGCAGCAGCAGCACCACAACCGACCACAGTTTCTGTCTGCTGCTTGCTCATTCCATGGTTTGGCTTCTCATTGCTTCTCACTTCGTGGCTCTATCGTAGAGAACACGAATCGCCAGGCGCGCGTAAAACAACAGCACTAGCCACGGGCAGGCCAAGAGAACAGAGTAGAGCAGAGGTGGCAGTGTGGCCGGCCAGGGTAGTAGTACTTTTTCATCGAAATGGCGAAAAGAAGTGAAAAGACCGAGAGACAGCGCAACATCCCTCCAAACTCGGTTAGTGTGGCATTATTTTCTTTTACTCGAGCTAAAATGTTCCGTTTGGACATCTGGGATGATTTTGTGGATGGGGTATGCCGATGACTAAATGTGTGTTGGTGGCGAAATGTATCTAACCAATGTCAGTTCCGATGTATTCGGGTGGTGACTCTCGTATGTGGTTTCTAGAAACAAATGATCAGAACCGAAATAGTCGGTCATGATATATCTATACTTAACTCCTAGACAAAAGACCACCATCAAGAACAAATTCAGCTCTCGGTCTATGTATTTTTCATCCTCTGATGTATAACTCAATGGTCAGTTAGATCCGGTTGTAGTTTGCGTCCGTTCGAATTTCACGTGTGTCGGTCTTCTTCATTCAGTTGCACTTAAAATATTGGACCCACACTGAGATAATGTGGATAATTAACCCTGTGTATTTAGCGGGCGTATTGGCGCTAAAAGGTTTCAGACTTGCTGAAGACAGAAAGTCTTCAGACGTAAATGTAACAACGTCTAACGGCGAAATGAAAACGACAGCCAACAACGCGACAGTAGATCTTTCGTTCCAGTTTAATTGTGTGAGACTACTCATGAAATGTTCCTACTGTACAATCTCTCACAGCGTTCCCTCTCTCTCTCTCTCTCTCTCTCTCTCTCAACTCTCTCTTAAATATGTGATGAATGAGTGTGAATATTGACTGGAATGGCAACGGCACGTTGTCTTTACAAGCTCTACTTTGGATGCAAGCCATGAATTCAGAACTGAATTTATGCAAAGTTCAGCACTAAATCTAATAGATAAACTGGCCTACGGTGCTCACAAGACAAATATATCGTCGAATGGTCAAAGACACACAAACACATACACTCAGCCAGTAGATCGAGAACATTTGAATCGAGTTAGAAGTTAGGCGAAGTGGCTGGCCCGCAGTGAAGGATGCCGCATGAGGTAATGCTACTTGTCGTCCGAGACAAGAGACGTAAACAAGTTAACATCAGCCCTGATAGGGGAAAAGACCGTGGAGCTGAGAGGAAGAAGGCCTATTTACCACTGTGGAACAAGGCCGCTGGGCCTAACGGCCTGGAAGGGTAAAGCCCGAGGCTACCACCTAAGGCGATACACCAAAATCCATGGAACCACAACAAGCGTCGTCTTTCCACCAACACCCATTGACAATGCAGTACATGTCGGTGCTCGCCCACCATTAGGCTTACCCAGCGACCACCGATAATGATTACTACTACTGCCAGCAACACTAGCAAGATAACATGGCAATATCACACATGACATTGTCACACGACGTCAAATAACATGAACGAACGTTCTTAACGAAGATGTGAACAAACAGACGTTTGTTTGTGTACCCCCCAGCAGTTGATGCAACCGCTTCAAGAAAAACCTGATCAACTCAACGTTTAAGTACGCAGGCCTCTAAAATGAAGACGGACGAAAACATTATAGCAGTGCACAATCAGTGAAACAACGCTGACATGAGGAGTGATTTCTAAGCTCATTTGTCCTGAAAACCACAACAAATTTTGGTAGAGATCAGTGAATCATAGATCGATCGCTAAGTTTAGGACTTCCACAACTGATACGTTTTTGTTCAAGTGATTCTGGGGAATTATCAAAATAGTGTACACATGATATTCATATGGTCTTGGTTGATTTTATACAGCAGTAGTACACGCACAATTTTTGTAAACAAAAGCTACATTGTATGTTCGCAGGCGTGGATTAAGTTGTTATATTACGCTTACACATCACGCTTATCATTGCTCAATAATACAGCCTAAAGACGCCATAATCATGAAATGCATGAACCACCAGCGACAGACCAGTTATTACAGTTGGTAGATCACTTTGTTCAATTTACGACAAGTACAACTTTATGTTCTTTATCTCGAGTATTAGAATTCCGTTCGAGTATTTAAGCGTAATCAAAGCGTGGCTGATCTGGAGTCAGTCAAAAGGTAAACGTTAACAACAGCAGGAAATGAGTGCAACACATTAATCCAAACAGGTTGCGAGATTTATGAAATTAAAAACACCTTGTAATGCACTGTTCAGGAATGCTATAGAAATACAAACGAATTCAATAAAAAAATATATAATCCAATACAATGTATATACACTTTCAGGCCATATTGCACCACAGTTGACACTTGGCAAGATCCGTAAATGCATTTTATCGAACATCTTGCAGCCTCTTCCGCAATTATTCGCGCTTGAACCCCTGAGGCCAATCAAATGCTGCTCGTGCGGATCCTGCAGCTGTGGATCTCTTAACTTCCCCTCCCCCATCCAAAGAGAGGTAGAGAGAGAGAGAGAGCGTCGCTGTAATGAAAAGCACTTGATAAGACGAGGAGTTATTGGCCTGCTTCGCCTTTTCTCTGCCTTCGCGTATCCTACTGTGGCCCTCATCTCTATCCTTGTACACGCCGCCTCCCCGTTCAGTTCAACTACTATAAGGTGACTCCTCTGCCCCCACAGTACAGGATGGAGGAATCGGTTGTCCTTAAACAGCCTCAGGACATTGGTAAGGGAGTCAGTAAGACTGCACAGGACCGGAGCTGACCTCATGAGTTGCCGAAGTGAAGTGCCCAACAGGCAAGAGCACGGGAACTGGGGTAGCTCCTTAATTAGTAGCGGCAGCCTGGCCGCGCCATCAGAACATCGGCAAGAACCGAACGTCTTTATCGGCGTCCAACGAGTAACGGCGCTCGTCGGCTCGCTGCCCTTCGAAGAGCACGCCTACGACCCAACCGACAGAGTCGCTGGGAGACAACTTATTCGACACTAGGAGACAAAGGTAGAACGAACGAAACAAAGAAAGAAAGAAAGAAAAGCGAGTAGCCCACGAAAAGGCGAAGTCAGCCCCCGCCACCAGCAACACTCGTATATTTGTGAGGTCGCATTGGCGAGCTTCATCTCAGAGATGGCACGTATCATTTAAGTCGATCACAATCACCGCAGCGTTTTAATATAACAGCTCTGTCTCCGGCCATCCCGTAAAGCCTTGTTTGAGTTTCGCTGGTTTCGCATGTTTGCTCAAATGTCGATAGATAGAAATAATGACCTTGCTGCACCTGTTGCTCGATTCAGACACAACTGATGAGCCATCTACACTCCTATAACCACCGTTTGCGCACGTCGTCGAGTTGTACACGGTCGCGTTACCAGTAGTCAGACAATCCACTTATGTCAGCCATGTATGCATAAATATATATATATATATTATACAAAGGGCTTGGGACTCAGTTATCCAGATCTATCTTGATGTGCACTACGATGTGCTATCACGTATGGTTCTAAGAGTTAACACTATGTTGAATTGTGAAGTCGAGAGCACACAGTGCATTCGCGGGCATTGCCTCACGGTTCAGAACAGAAGCTCTATGTCGTTAGTAGATCCTGGGGATCGAGCTGCGCAGACGAGCGACCGGAGCGGAGCGCACTCGTGGCTCAGGGGACGCCTTTTTATAAACGACGACCACGACCACGGCTCCGTTAAGGAGCGAAGCCAAGAAGTCCACAAACTCATCAGCGTTAAGTCCCCTCTGACTTTCCTGAACCCGCGGCCATCGTGAGCCAACCCGCAGGACAGCACGCACTTCCCTGACGAGGAAGAGCATAGTCTAGAATTCTTTTGTGAGAAAAGATCGAGAGAGATGCGTGTATTAACAACGGTGGGCGGGCGCAAGCAATATTAAAACACAAACACGTTCCCCTTAAGACTTATTATATACATCCTATATGATGCCCAGCTCTTGTATGCCCCTCAAACATCAAGCTGTACTACTTACTTGAGTTTAAACGTCCTGTACGAATATATATATATGTTCTCGAACAGTGTAGTAGTGTTGCCACTCTTGTGCCCAGATATTCATTCACCGACTGCCCTTTTTTCGCCCTCCTTACACACTCACGTATACTCTTCGTGTTATACACACGCACACACAGAGACTCACATGAATACATACAGACATTCATACATACATATGCTTTCCATTGGCTAATTTGAAAATTCAGCTTCGTTTGAATATGAAATGACACAAGAGACAGATTAGGCAGGCGGGGGTCACAACGGGAGTTAATGAAGTTAAACACACGTTGTTGGCGAGGTGCACCACAAGAAGTCCGCCAGGATAAACGACGTGCAAAAGTAACCGAAAATATAGAGAACATACTAACGTCCATCCATCATAGACTTCAACTCACTCAATTCAACAATAGTTCTGGCAAATCGTTCAACCGTCACGTGCCGTTCTAAACCATTTCACACAATGTCATGTTCCAACGTATTCACCTTAAAAATGGCCTGTCTAGATGTACCGGCATGTTTGCAACAGAAACGACAAATAGAGTTGGAATATAGAGTTGGAATATACCACAAGGACAATGTAATAATCGTTTTTCGAGCTGACCGTGAGCTGTTCCCCTATCTGACAGGCGTCAGCTCTTTACCTTTAGGTATTACTAAGAGGACCTATCGGGGCCGCCTTTGTTTATTCTCTTCGTTCCTCGTACCTGGCAAGAATCATCAGATAAAGAAAGATGATAAAGAACTCCAAATATTCTACGCGCATGACGGGATTTGAAGCCAGCGTACCTCCGTTCTAGCAGTCCAAGACGCTCACCACTAGGCCATCCAGGGGACAACCACAGGGACAATTACGAGCCAAGCTTTATTGGTTACTTGGACACCCCTTTATCGCACTGTATCACGAATACCTTCATCATGAGCAACAAAGGTTGAGCTTCGACATCGAGTGATACTTTTGCAATGGGTATGTCGCTTTTCCGTTTGAAAAAAACACAGAAAACAAGCGGGCTCTGCTTTATCGCTTGAGGTTTGAAAGCCTCAAACGCCGACCATATGAAAGAACCCTGGTGGCGCCAGACGGTGGCAACAGATTGCGTTTTATAGACATCACTCAAATGGGGCTCACGGGGGGGGGGGGTGGAAAGCGCAGGGGGAATGAACTCCTTTGGGAAACACTAGGCTGAAAAGGACATTGCGGTGGACATAAGCGCTCAGAGGGGTGGTGAGCACTCGATTGTGCGACGGTGACTCGCATATGTAAACAGGACATCAATGTGTACTGGCTTGAAGTCTTTTCGAATTCCACACAAGCTATGTATCGTAGGGTAAGTTGCATGTTTGCAACGTTCTTTAGTAAATCTGAAATGAGACAACATTACCTACTACGCGAACAGAAGTATTTTATTTAGTTTTTAAATATAAAAAAACGGTAAGGATTATTCCAGTCAATTCAAATGTTCCTTTATTTACCGAAAGTGGTGTAATATTTGAAAATTTTTCCGCGGATAGACCCGGTTTTGAAGTGTAGGAATTACTGTATACAATATTGTTAGAAAGGATTATTTGGCAGCAAGAAAGGCCTGTAAGTGGTCAATGAGAATTTCTTCAAAGATGAGGCACCCTATGAACTCCTGTGCAACTGGCCTATAATTGTAAACATTGTTTTTGACTTTTCTTTATGGACCGGGGTTATAATTGAGAGTTAAAATGAGTCAGGCGCTTACCCATTTCTTATATGAGCGGCTTAATATTACCTGTGAGGGTTCGACTATGGCTATACCCAGCCTTTTCAAAGGACCGGCGGTAGACTGTGAGGAGTTTGACTGCACGTTAGTGCTATATTCCTAAGTCCGCAAATAATGGAGAGTTCGAAAACGTTCAATTGGAAGCAGGCAACGGTACGAGGAGTATCAGTGGCGGTGGTAGTGGATGTGGCAGAGAGACCCTGACGAAAAAACACTAACCCGAAAAATGTCTCGAACGTGTCAGCTTTGTCTTCCGCTTCTAGTATACCATTCATTTTTATGACGCACATTTTTATCTCGATTGGAGAGGTGTTCAGTAGTTGAAAATAGGTAGAGCAGTTCACAATTTAGTGTTTTATATGAAAAGTTACACAAGTAATTCTTCGTGCCCGGTGACGAGCCGACTGTCAACCAAAATAATGGTCGAATATCTAAATAGGATAGTAACGTATACGACTATGTGAGGTTTTGCTAAATGGTCCATCATAGCATAGCTTGAAAAGTCTCCAAATGACCCTCAAGCGAATTCTTTTGCCTATTAAACCGGTTGTGACTGCTTTAAAATCCAACGTTTCTAAAATCCCTTGCTATTGCCGATTGTTTTAGCTATACTAATGCCCATTAGTGCAAACATCGAGTAACACTACTTGAATTGTTCCACACCAGTTACTAAAAACAATATAGTACAACTGAAAGTTCATACAAAATGTTTCCAATGCAAGCGATCAGATTTGTTTACATGAGTGGTACGCCTAGACGTGAATTCTCTCGAACAGCCAGCCATCGCAAGCGTTGCATACCCGAATATAGCTTACGTTGTTGTTGTTGTTTCGATCGTTGTTGTTGTTGTTATCGTTGTTTCTGTGTAATTAAAAGCCTCTCCAATCTCCACCCATAGTCCTTTCGCTTGTCTGATACCCGTCCATGCTCTTCAGCCATTCTCTAAACAACTTCGTGACCTCGGTACACAAGGCCCCCGTTCGGACGCCTCCCGGTTTCGGCGAACATCAAGATCTAGTTGCCCCATCACATTGGCGCCCCCTCATCTCCCCCCGTTCAGAGTGTTTGTTGTTCGCGAAGATGGCGAGAAGGGAATGCCGGTGGGTGGGGCAAAAGCTCTGACATCCTCTGACTTCGTCGGTGTTAATCTGAGACGGGGCCGAGCGCAAGCGAGGGCGATCAGTTCGCCCTAACAGCTGCTAAGAGCTGCTCTCCAGCAACAGTTTCGAATCCTCATGGGTGTCTCATTTTCCACTCAGTCAGGCCTCTTTCGGCCCCGAGAAACCGAGCGAGGCATTCGGCTTTCGCGATCCGACCCGCTCTCCAACACTCAGGCCCTATGACGGAGCTTGAGAGCCACGGAGCAACCCTGAGGCGAGACTCCGTCTGAGCAGCGAGGGCTACGAGAGGGCTAAGGGAGGAAGAGGTAAAGTAAACAGCATCGCGTGACCTACGCTCGCATCACGTTGGATGCACGTTGCTAGATAGGTGGGTATGCGTGTGTTCGTGCTGTTGGGGACGTGTAGATCTGGGATCTGTGGGCGTAGAGCAAAGCCAAGTGTTGGGCTGAAATGGAGAAGAACAACCTCCCTTATCTCAATCACCATTGACCACCTTTGAACGACGCGTGAAAAGGACCTTCAACGGACCTCTTCGGACCATCAACGGTCGCTCGTTTCTCCAAAGGATCTTATTCACGATACCGTAAGTAGTAACGAGCAAGTGGAATGAAGCGGACATATCGTACGAACCTCACCAAAAAATAGATGATGTCTTTGATATGAAATCCTTCTATATACACAATAGAATTCATTCATTTATAGATGACAGGATAACATAACGACATTCTTCTCATCATAAATTGTACAATCACGAAATATTTTAAGGACATTATTATATAGTGGTGTGCATCAACTTAAGACACCCCTATATCTCAACAAATCGTCACAAAGAAAACACGTTTGAGGCATTTGTTCTGTATCAGATTAATGTACGGGTCAAATAACATACATACCACAAAGAACAGCGCATATCACGGTGCAAACAGCCTGCTACAATATAATGCGTCTATTTTCGGGCGAGCAAAATGATAAGTCACCCTCAGATTTTCTCTGGGTAGAGCTGTCGCTTTCTTGCGCTAATTAGTGCCGTGTGGCACGCCCTCGCTAATTATAACGTTAAAGATTCGGTTTGGCATACAATCAACGATATTTAGCAGAATCTGGCCCCTTCCCAGGCCTCCAACAACGCCACTTTTAGTGCGTCCACAAATGTATGCTGCTGATTCGACGCATACAGTCGTCGGTCAAGAACGCCTAAGAGGTTTTCCATCGGATTGAGATATGGAGAACACGCTGGTCACTCTAGGGTTTTAACTTTGTGCCGTCCTAACCACTCAAGTGCACTCGCGCTGACATGAATTATTGGAAAATAATTGGCAGTCGATGAAATCTGGCCTAAACGATAGTAGATCGTCGGGTCTGAAAGTCCTCGCTATCCATTCGAGATGAGACGAAAGTGAGGACGAGTTTGCCAGGTTCCCCAAACCACAAAGCAGGCTCCGCCGAAATTGCGCTTCGTGAAGTACCGCGACGCTTTACGTACGCCACGTGAATAATTTCTCGTTTTGGCAACAAGGGGCACCGAACCCGGCCCCCGCCGGAGTGATACCACACCACAAGTTGTAGAGAGGGTTGGTTGATTGATTAATTGTTAAGAGATACACTTTTGTAGGTGAATATGGCAGCAAGAAATCAGGAGACAAATAACAATATATTATATAACAATATATATATATATATAGTTGTTTGTCACTTCAAAAATTAGTTCCGTTTAAGCGATAAATGGTAAACGTAGTATGTATAGGCTACCTATGGGATGGCAGCTCTTAAGCATGGATTTCTTTTGGCGTCTTCTCCATGATCATCATTATCATCTTGTTGTTGTATAATTTGTATCATTTCGCATGAATATCATAATATGATAGAGAAGCATAGTTTTCGCTAAGTAGCAACACCAAAGGAACATGCTGAGCTGGATACCGAAGAAGAGATCGGATAATTTCAGGGACGCCAGTATTTCGCCAGTTTTGCTTTTCTCAGCCCCCCCCCGTCCGAACAGACGAGAACGTTAAGAGGCTACAGCTGCACTAGACCTCCCTGGACAGTCGGGAGCGATCGAAGTCTTCGATCTTCCCAGGGGGTGCGCTGTGGCCTGCTGTGCGCAGTGTGGAGGTTATCGGTGGAATAAATTAATACCCAGCTCATCGCACTCTCTGTCTCACTCTCTCATTGAGTATTCTTCGCAATTTCGATAGACTCTCATTTCCAACTCTCCTCATCACTTGAGCTTGCCTTCTTACACTCATATGGGTCCTGCGATGTTTCGACTCTTGTTATAAGGTTTCATAAGAATGCACGCACACACACACTCATATATATATATATATATATATATATATATATATATATATATATATATATATATATATATATATATAAGTAATGCGAACGCTCATATAAATATTCACCAATATCCGATCGTCTCTACCGGCCGAGGAGGAGCTAACCAATCGAATGAAACACAATGTGTGAGACAGAAACAGGAGCTACATATGTAAAAATTGTTTAGAAATGTTGTAACATGAATATGAGTGATATTATAAAGTGGGCGCTCTCGTGGATGTGCTGATTTTACGGAGGATTTTATGAAATTGAAGAAAAAGCTATATTTAGTACTCTACTACAACTAGCAATATATGTTTAACCTGGCCGTAGAAGATAATCAAATTTGCCTCAGATCTTTTGAGACAGGGACTACTTTTATGGAAGTCAAAATGTCAGATATATGGATATAGTATCAATAAATCTAAGTAGTTCGTCGCGAGGTATTTTCCACTGCATTTTCCGTCACACTTTTCGTCTGAGAATTGTTGTATCTCTTAGAATCTATTAAGAATGGGCACCTTTAAGGCAGTTGTATTCTGTTAGTCGAATTTTAGGTCGTTTGTTGACCTATAATACTTAATGGCCATTCACTGATAGCATAGTATCCGCTCCAGACAGAAATGAGTATTTGTTGTTTGAATAGCAAAAAGCGTCGGCAACCAATCATTCAAAGTGCTAAGCGGGGCGAACATATACTTTTGAAATTATAGCAATTCTCTCACATCTAATATAATAGGGTAGTTCAAATGTCGCTAATAAAACTCGAAAGCAAGCTCTCTCTCTCTCTCCCTCTCTCTCCTTCTCTCGAGATTTTGGCAGATGATTAGAGCTCGCTCTTATTATTATATTTGTCGTAGCGTTGATACAGGATAGGGCGTAATTTTCGGAGCGAACCACTGATATATCGCAGAGTGCAGAGTTCCCAGTGAGCGACCCTGTTAGCCCTGTTAGTCTATCCCAATGGTAGCAACGACGGTGGTGGCAACGGCGGCAGCGGTAGCATCGGTGGCATCAACGTTCGCAACAGCGCGCAACAGGAGACATTCATTAACCCTTCCCACCTCATCCTCCTCGTGCCGGTCTCGTCCTAATTTTCCCATATTCGTTCCCACCCATATCGTACGGGTCCTCGGGCCCATCGGAGCCCCACAACGTAATGCCTGAACCCCTGGCGAACTCGCCCGGACCGCTGCCCCCCCCCCCCCCCCCGCCCGAAGGCAGTACTGTTCGCAGCAGCGCAAGCCTCGCCTCGTTCCGTCGGTTGAATTATATACTCGCCCGCATATACCCTCACCATCGCGGAGACATCGTTTGCGGGCGAATAGCGTGTCGACAGGAGCTTTTGTTTTATTTTTTTTATGTCTATAAGCTTTACACCACGCAAGCTAATATTAATGCTAATATTATTTGGCAGTACTTCCATGGTAACATGAAAAATAAGGTGGCGTTAGCGCAACGGGTGCAAATGACAGCAAACGGGTATCATGATACAGATGGTCGTAAAGTTTAGGAGTTTTCCGCGGCAGTGAAATTGTTCTTTTTTGTTTTCGATGACTTAGGTTCATTTGATTGATGAGTCAAACACTACACTATTTCGGGGTTACACAATTGCTAGCGTGAAATCTGGCAACAGTTGTCACACTCTTGTCTTATCAGTTGCAATGGCAGCATTCGGTCATAAACGACTCAGACTTAGATGTAGTGCATCCTCGTTGTTTAGAGTGTACAAAAAATGCTTGCCAAAAAAACGTTCTTGTGGTTCGGTTGATTGACAACGATGGGCTGGCTACCGCCGTGAGAGTTATTACCACGGCTAGTTTCTGGCAGCTCATTATCGTAAACGGAAGTGTCTTCTATGTGGAGACCAACCAAATGACTATATAAGTTATTGTTGTGCAAATAATCGTACGATCGTGATCATTGCGATTTTTTAGCGTACATAAAAACAATTTGAGGGACTGTTCCTAATTTCAGTTCCCGTTGTAAATAGATTCAGCCAACTAGGGATCAAACTGATGAAGGGCTTTAGAGAGCAGTGCTCATTGAGAGCAATAATAAATTGCAGGGATGAGGAACTTGGCCTGCCTTCCATTGATCGTATTTACTTTACAGGATTAAACTGGGACCCTATGATCTACTATAGGCCCCAACACATATACATATATATATATATATATATATTATCAATCTGATACAATACAACGTTCCCAAGACAGTCATGCGCGGAAGTTGATTGCCACAGCGTTTGATTGCGCCATGACGCCTGCTGGGACCTGCGGACCCTGACAGACTGAGCCACCCTCACTCAACCGTCAGGTCGTCCGTCTGCCGGGTGGAATTGCAAAAAAAAGCCTAGGAGAGTATGAACAAATTAATTACCTCAATAAATATCGCGTTAATTGCATCACATTCCTTTGTTATCTCGTCTCGTATCCCGCGTGGGAGAGAGACATTCAATGGCAAATACGATGGAGGTGCTCGCAAAGGTGGGGCCCAGCAGCTGAAGTAGAAGTTGGGGATACTGTGTTCTTCTGTTCTCTTCTATTGCCATCATTTGCCTTT
This sequence comes from Stratiolaelaps scimitus, assembly GCA_019614645.1. Taxonomy (NCBI): domain Eukaryota; kingdom Metazoa; phylum Arthropoda; class Arachnida; order Mesostigmata; family Laelapidae; genus Stratiolaelaps; species Stratiolaelaps scimitus. The sequence goes on from JABWDB010000038.1 coordinate 2,024,931, forward strand.
GCCACACTGTTGTCGTTCGTGTCGCCGTGCTCGTTCTCGACGTCACCCAAACCCTGTCTGCGACGCCATTTCAACTGCTCCCGTAGAGCGCTTCCGTTGCTAATCTGCAAACCTGTAGGGACAGGTGTAAGCGGCCCTGGATTTTTTGTGGATTCTAATCAAAACGACAAATCACTCGAAATTTAATTCGACATACCCGCCACATAGACACACATAGACAACTCTTAACGATGCATTTTCGTTAAGAGGTTTTCAAAGGAGTTACCCAGATGACACAGGAATTACTGTGCTTATACGAATGGCTGTCTGTGAACAATGCAGTGAGTTGCCGGCTTGAGAGGTATATATATATATATATATATTAGTACCGTAGACGTTTAAATGTTGGCTGTGAGTCGGCCCGGAAATATCTGTATCAAACTTCGTCATTCGATTAAAATGTTGTATAGTCTTTCAGATAGAGGAGGCAGAATCTTTGTGGACTAAATTTCAGCGGTGAGTCTCACACAACCCTTCAATGTGTACATGAATCATCTCTCCTATTCCTTAACTAGAGAACTGTAGCAATCTGGTAATCAGTTTCCTAGTAGCTAAACTCATGATAGCACAACTCAATGAGATAATATGTAGAGAATAAACTTAAATCAAACAAAATTTATTCACAGCTGCAACCAATTCTAGGTCGCCTAATTTATCCTAGTTCCGGTATTATTAATCTGGGGCCAAAGGTAACTATTGTAAAGAACAACAATAATAATGGAACGATTAGGCACACCCATTAAGGAACACCAGTTGCGCCATGTTCTAGAGTGATACTTCCAAAAAGTGAATCCTGTAGATCCTCTGGAATAAAACTGCGCTAAAGAGAATCCCCGTTGTTAAGGGGCGACTTGGCTGACTTAAGCGTCACCACTATCCCTCTTGGCCTCTTCGTTGAAGCGGCGAAGTCCGGGCTGTGGCCTGGTCTCCCTCTACTACAGCGGTGTAATGGACCGTGAAGCAGAATTAAAGCCTCGTTAGCAAGTGTACACGCTCAACGCGTAGACACTCTCACAGTGACAGACAAATATCCGTGTTTGCAGTTACTTCATACTCAAATACTCTGGCTGTGTGAACACTTAAACACTGTATAACGTCTAACTAATACATCAGAGGAACCCTGAACACACGGCATCCCGTGATGGTTGGAAAATCAAAGAGATAATATCATATGACAACCAAGTAGCCCTATGAGTACAAACGCTTCATGTAATGTTTGATTCTTATTTTGGGTTAAGCAAATTTAATAGTATAATTAAAATCGGACAGTTTGATAAGCCTAGTTATCAAACTGCCCGATTTTGCTTCGTCCACGGAGCAACGTATGTATATACAACCATAGGATGGATAATTGCAAATCAAAAGTTTACAGTTCACACTTATAAAATGCCAGATGGTACGTTCTGTTGAACGTGCGGCACGTTCTAATTCATACTAATTATTGTACGCATCATAGGCAATTTATAATAGTTACCTGTAGTAATATGCTGCCTTCACTAATTGTCCTGTTAATGTGGTCTGAACACTGGCTTAACGTAACTATTAGCTATGCAAATCAGTGTGGCAGCTCGATTTGATGGTGGTCAGTTCAAGAAAGCTTTCCGTTCCTTTGTGGGGCTCCTGGAAGTCTAAAGATCTCAAGCAGTGGCTTCGTTGATTTTTTTCGAACCCAACCCCTTGAGGACCCCCATTAAAATGGTGAAACGCACAGATGTGATAGGCATATATTTAAGCCAGCTACAGCATAAAATGGGGAGTTGGCTCAGCATTAACAGGCCGGGGCAGGGTATAGGCACCATACGGCAGGTCCCGGGGCCGCCTCTCTTAGGGTGCTAATAGATAAAAGTCTAGAGCTGCATAAAAGTGCCGAGTAGGACCGACTTCTTGGGTGTTCAGCTGGGGATCGCCGCACCCGAAGTAGACCAAGATGTAAAAACTTAGTCTTCTCGCCTTTTCAGCCAAATTAACGTAGTTCCGTGGCCGCGGCCTTGTGGACATTCAGAACTTTTAGCTCAGTTGCAGGGAAAGCTGTTGGGTGTGAGCAGATTTCCTTAGCTTTTTTATTTGTCAAACCACTTGAAATCAGTTCATAAACGAAGCCACGAATCTGGTTGGTTATTTAGGCAAACTAGCTCTCACGTCACTGAACTACGCACATATGGACATATGTGCACCTTTTTAGAAATGTCAACATGAAAACAGATCGCGATTGGTGAAATCCGTCTTAGGTGCTTCGTCACCCTCATTCGATACCGATATGTCATCATAACCGCGATACATTAGGTGGACGTTCGCAGCATACTCCATTTTTGGCATTCACGAACGATTTCTTAAGTAATCGTAATCACCATCCCGCCCGTAGTGGTGGTATCAACTGATTGAGTGAACCATTTTCGTATCGATATCTTGGCTTTCGTATCAAATATGTTGAATATCCCTTAGTGGCAGATTATATCGAGTGTGCTCCTCACATGATACTCAGCATTTTTCCTAGTTAATTCTCACTCTATTGTACCAAGCATACGTTGGCCACACTTCAACACAACGCCGATGTCCATATGAAGGTTGTTTGTCTTAACTAAGGCCATATGATAATAGAGCATGTCCAAGGTAATTCCGAGCCGCATTACCCAACGTCACTGCTCGATCGATTAAGACTGATGAGCTAGCCGAAATTCGGAGATCTTCCTCGTAGTGGTTGAGACGGTACGGGACCTAATGGGATTTAGTTGGCATTTGAGGTGAGTTTTCATAACGAGTATGTGTTTAGACCTGTACATGTCGAAACTAAAATGATTGAAAAGTTCTGAAAGTTCGTGGGGTCAATACGTTGACGAAGTTTTAGGGCCTCAAAAGGCACGGTTGCTCCGTGTTATGGTAATAGAGCATCATACATACACCCTTTTTTCTGCGAAATATAACCTCTCCGAATGGTATTTGGACTCATGAACGAAGTAAAGTTTGACGATTACCTGCTTCGTATGTTAAGTGTCCCATATGATCTGACCGAGCAGTTCACTAGCAACTTTGATGAGAACGTTTTTAGCCCTGAAAAAAATAGTTCAATTGTCTAGAAGTGAAGACGAAGAGATGGGCGGAACCCTTGAAAAACAAATTCAGGTTGGCTTGGACATATCGATCGAATATGGATATATTTCGATGCTGAGATGACACCGAGGGCGAATTATATCATGTAATATCTGTGTGTATTATAATAACAATACAAGTGTGTTGCTCGCCTTCATTCTTCGATTCAAATCGTTGAGAATGAATAGAGAGTCTGTGTCTCGAGAGGCCGGAAGTCAACCCAGCATCTTATTTATATATCGAGTTATTCAATATATTCCATCAAGAAACATGGCACCCCCCTGGCCACATCAGCTACAGACATATGCCAGTTTCGTCCGATACACGGCCGATACTCCTCGAAAGTGCCACTGTTTTCCCCATCTCGCCTCGTCTCGGCGTGGTGACACCACCCCGCTAGTAGCTGTGACAACGAAGGTGGCCGTTTGAGCAGAAGGTCTGGCGGCAGTCTGCGACCCGGCCCTCGTTCTTTCTCTCGTTCGCTATATGAATGTATCTATGTGTGTGTGTGTGTGTGCTTGCCTGTCTGTCTGCCTGTTTGTGTAGTAGGGTCCTTCCGTTCTCTTCTCTCTTATCCGCCTGACAGCAGCCGTCTCGCTCTTCATTAAGCTCCTCGACGGCGGCGGCGGCTGCAGCCGCCATCGTCGTCGTCGTTTCTCCCACACCCGCTCGTCGTGCCTACGTTCCCGCCCCCCAATTAACAGATTATATTACGGCGACGATGACGCCACCGCCCGCCGCCGCCGCCGCCTGCTAGTCACTCACACTAGCGCAGCTCAGCTCAGCGCAGCGACACAGACAAACGGGTCACTCCCTCCCTGTTCTCTTGGCTTCTTTGGCTGACTGGGTCGCTGGGCGGCTGTTCCCCTGAAAACTCAGGCCCCCGAAAAATCCTGGTCCTTCGTTCCACCACCCCGCATCGGCCACCGCCGATCATTAGAACAACACTAGTCGTTGCTGCCGCTCCCGCTTGCGCTCCTCCAGCAGCTGCACACAATCTTAATATCACCACCATCAGCAGCATTGCCGTCGCCATCGACATCATCATCAACAGCAGCAGTAGCAGCAGCAGCACAGCATCATTATCAGCATCATGCTCAGAGGTTGATGATGAAGCCCATCGAACAGTTATGGCGAAAAAGTTCAACACGATATGTCCAGCAGCAGCTACGCATTCCCACAAGTTTTCCGAGTTCATGTCACGGCTGATCGCCGGTGTTTGTGTCGTTAAAAAAGACTTTTCATTGCTGACTTCAGAGCTTGTTTTTTTATGTTAGTGTGAAGATTCGATTCGATTCGGGTGGTACTTTACGTAGGTAAACTAAGCTCAGTAGGTGATTTTAAACATTTTTGCTTCTAGTCTACCACGTTTTAGTTCGTTGCAGTACAAATGGCACGTGGCGTGAAGACAGATAGATTCATTCGATTGAATATATATTGGTCAAATTGAGTTTCGGTAATTGAATAGATAGATACTCATATCCATTGCAGAAACGGAAGCAATACCATGTTAAGAGTAGTCATTAACCGATTTGTCATCAAACAGAACTTCGAAGGCTAAGCAGAACGGTAGCAACCATTTTGCTTGATTAATGATAATAATAATGCTTACTAACCTCGCGAGTGTGTCTGCCTATCTTTCTATCTGTTTGTATGTACTTATTACCCGTTATTGAAGACGAAGGATTCATCCAAACGGTAAAATAGAAACACACACACACATTTAGAATCCTTTGGGAGTATGTGCTCGTTGTCGTCTCATTTCGATATGAGCTCGCGTAATACGGCTGTAGTTAGTACAGCCGAGGTTGCAACATTGCCGAGTTGAATGGGTAGTATTCAACGAAATAGTAGTTTTAAGGGCAATGTGTTATTTAGTATAGGCATTAACAAGCTGTTCTATTTGACAACGCGGTAATCCAAGCGCATGCGACCGAGTTAATACCAAGCGAACCATCCAGTTTATTTTAGTTGGATTTTACACATTGACCTTGAATGGATCTTCGCTTTGTTGGTCGTCAGCGACCCACTAATATCACGATCGTACACTGTTGTTCGTAATAATCATTTCTTGAATGATGACTGGTGAAGAACGTAACGAACTAATAAGCAACTGGTCGTTTCCTTTGGTGTTGCCATTAACCGCAGTGAATGTTAGTGATGCATCTATAATAGGATAGCAAATACGTTCAGAAATGTCTAACTTTATTTTAGTGTAGCGTCTTTTAGTAGCCATAGACGTTCCCTAGTCGCTTTGAACGGAGGAAGAGAGGCACAACACCGAAACAGCCGCCGGTGGGTGAAACCGAAAGCCCCCCATCCCCATAATATCATAGTTTTTGGAAGCGCAAGGCGAATGAGCAGACGATCTGACCCCACCTGCGGCAAAGCAGGGCGAGCTGGTCGAGTCGAGTAGCTTTTTATTAGCTGGTTTCCGCCCCCTTTTTTTCTTGTGATCTGAACAACAGCTGTGCCCACTATTCAATGGCAACCCAGCTGTAGCGAAGAAACATAAAATATTCAATACAAACTAATGAAACAAAATGGGTATCCTATTTATTTGATGATAGGTGTATTTTATAGAGGTCTTCTCGAAATAGTTTTTTTTCTGGTTTGGAATATTGTAAGTGCTCTATGAAAGAATAAACTTGGTGATGAAAACTACATGGAAACTCGGTGTACAAACAACTCGCTTGTATCGGAAAGTGCTTGCTTGAAAGGAGTTTGCTTTAGGGGCTTTTTTAAAAAATATCACGTGTTAAGCAGCTCTCTCTCTCTCTCTCTCTTTTTCTTGTATACAATACACAAGCATTATTTAAGTATCCACTTACAGTATACGTAGAGGATGGCTCCAGCGACGCAGCAGCAGAATAGGGCGGTGGCGACTACACCCATAGCAATGATGATTCCGGTACGTCGTTCGCCCGATAGGCAACCAGCTAGGGGCTTCTCGGATGGCCCTCCCGGCGACAGAGGGTCCAACTCAGGTGGATGTGCCACCAGGTGAGCTTCAACTGAATATCCACCACCCTGGTACATGGCACTGCCACCCCCGCCACCCTGGTTGCGCCTCATCATCATCATGATTGATTGACTGGTTGATTGATTGACAGATGGCTGACTTGTTGTATTGAGCCTATTGAGCTTGATGAGCAAGCAACTTGGCGGACCTTACTTCAACTTAGCCCTTGATCACAATTTGTTGATATTTGCTTGTTGATGTTATTGTGGTTAGAGTAGTAGATCCTCGTATTTAGATGATCGATTGGTCAGCTATTCGGCTGGTTCCCTCTTCGATTTGCTGGGCCAAGTCCTCGACGCCCTTGATCTTGATGTTAACACAAGATAACCGTAAAATAATACGGATGGCTTGCTCTAACGCGCACTGCTGTCACACCTAACAACAGCACCTTCAACAACTCAACACGGTCGTGTGAATGAAGACATTCGACAATCATTCGACTGATTGGTTGCTGGTATCTGAAGAAAACTCTTCACCGATAACAGGCGGCGTCCGCCCACTGAAGATCTTGTCAGTTAGCCCTTCCAGTTGAAGAAGAATTTACCACACCAGCTGAAGAAATCACATACAGGACTCAGAATCGAGAATGATATCTGGCAGGGATTCGATTTCAGCAAGCCTGTCTAGGTTTCTGCCAGACTGACTGACTGACTGCCTTGACGTTGTTGCCCTGTATTGTCTAATGTTGAAGTTACTGCAGAACTGAAGCGACGACAAAACGCAACGGTCGAAATTGCACGAAGGAGAAATTATGTCTGGCCCTCCGAGATGGTAGGCTTGAAACTGATAGCTGTTGCTGATGATGTTTCACATACGCTGCTTGTATGTTGTCAACTACGCAACTCCTCCCGTATTGAGTGAGAGATAGAGAGAGAGTGTGTGTAAGGCGATGTGAAACTATCAGCTTCGTTGTTATTGCTCTTCTTGATAACGATGTGGCGCTTCCAAGAGAGGCTGACTGCTATTCCTGATGATATGTATCTACGTACGTATGCTTATAAGGACTTTGTACTAAACTCTCGATTTTCATCAATTCTTTGCACTCGAAGTTGGGAAGGTCGATGCGTGATGAAAATTGATGGTGATATGTGTTTCGTTAGGCTGCTTACGAAGGAGAAGTTCGGGAAGTGAACTGCGATATCTGTTCTCGCTCTGCCACGGGGGGGTTGGCTATTCGAGATACTCGCAGTTGCGTGCTTTGCTTTAGTTGAGGGGTTTTTGGGTTGTCGACACGAAGCTCCTTCGATCTCCGGGGGAAGAGATTTCAACTAGCTTTCGTTCGATTTGGTGTATTCGGGATGGGGCGTCTATGCGACCTTGTGTCGCTGTAACCAGTCGTTGAACTTCGCAACTTTTGCGGTTTCGGGTTTTGACAAATACCGACGCTGCCTCCTTTTCAAGCAGGTGCCTGGCCAAGTTTTGGCCTAAATTTCCAATAGTCGATAACAGTTAGTTCACGGTAATTCCGCTATAGTAATGTCCGCCGGCCGTGATATTCACGTGGTAGATTGTGAACTGAAGACTATGACGCCGTGACACTTCGTTGCACTTTTTGCTAGCCCTTCACATCGATTCCATCTCAAATTTCACCTCTTTATTCTTATCAGTGGCAGTGGCGGCCTTAGAATTTTGATTACTATAAGTGCTAGTAACAATGGTAGAAGAAGTTGTTAGAGTAGAGACAAATATGATGATATGCACGCACTGATATGTATGATGTACATGAAGCACATGTGATATGTCCTTGTCGTTTACACTGTTGCTATCGTCGGCTTGTCCATTGCATTACATCTAGTAATGATTAGGCTATTGCCTAATCATGTGACGTCACACATGTTGTCGTCGTCGTCGTCGTTTGACGTCGTACTGGATAGATCGATATCTAGTTAGCTAGCTGACTGCCCCACCGACCGACCGACCGGTCGACGTGTCCTGCTACACCCAGCAACACCGTCACTAACAGGCCTAAAAAGGCAGACAGATAGGCTGTTCGGCCTTGTCAATTCAATGGCAAGGTTACAACAGCCTATCGGTATCTACAGCCTTTATAAATGCACTTTCGGCAGCACTCACTAACTCCACGGCTTCCCACACACGTGTGGCGATTTCGCGCTCGTCCGCGCCGTCACTCCGCGAGTGCCTCCCAGGGGGCGCTGCAGGTGCTCGCTCGCGGTAGGCGGAGCGTCCCCTTCGGTGGCTCGAGTTTCCCATCCCATGGCCCGTTTCTGTCCCACGCCCCTTGGTCAGTCGACGTATTGCCGCGCAGGGTGGCGCTGCTCTTGCCGTTTTTTTCTGTCTCACCACCCTCTCTCTCGACGTTGCGCCCTCCTCCGCACCCACCAGTGGGCTTGCGTACGTCCTCCCTTGCTTCGTTTCAACGTCCGTGCCTTGCCTTGCCGTAAAGACCTGTGTGGTTGCTTGTTTTCTTTCTTTTTCTCTCTTGTATATATATATCGTCTCATATGGCCCCTCTCTCTCTCTCTCACACACGTTTCGCTTGCTTCCCCTTGTCTCGCTCTACGTCGCCTCATTTCGTCTATGCAGTGCCGTGCGTGAAGCTGACGCGCGCAGCTGCAACGCAATGCATGCACAATGTGTTTCGTCCTCAGTGTCGACGAGCCACTGTTAGCCCGCAGGTCGGGTCGCATGCAGACGCTGCTCGTGCGTCCACTAGCTGAACGTGTTGAGTGGTGTCACGTACTGTCGTATTGTCTCGTTTCACTTTTTTTCTCTTCTTTTTTTTTGTTCTTCTACCCGTAGTACTGGTGGTAGTGGTTGTGACGATGGTATAACCCGGTATTTGGCCCCGGAGTTGGTTGGCCATCATCTGGCGTGGGCTGTCACCGCCTCCTCGAGAGAGGATGAAAGTGAGCGACAAACACAGTGAGAGAGCGAGAAAAAACGGATTTGGGGAACAAAACGAGAGAGAGAGAGAGAGATACATAAATAAAGGAGCAATGCTACAAGCAACGAAAGACGGAGGCAAAGTAGGGTTAGTAGCAGAATGAAGACTTGGGCCGAGGCTGCGGGGGAGGTAGGGGTCACTCGTCGTGGACATAGACCACGGCAACGTGCAGAAGGGTTTCCAACTGCAGCACCAACAGCCAAACGCGTTTTCGCTAGCCTTGGCAAAGTGCTTCCCACGCGTACTGCCCTGTCAACGAGACCCAATGCGATCACGATGGAGACTCATCGCTGGCTGTCTCACGTGCGCGTTCCCGTTCGGGGTGGCGCTGTGCATTGCCTTACGATGCTCTGTGCGTCGTACTTTGTGGTCGGTCATGGCTACTTGATAGCTTAGAAGGAGGGGTTGTATAAGGAACGGAAGTGGTAACGGCCACGAAAGGCGACATGGCCTGTCTATCGCTTCGCGCTGACAACGTGTGCAGCTGACAGGAGGCGACGATGTGAAGAAGACATCATACCTCTCATGGCAATTGCTTTTGAGTCGCTGCCTCGATCCGCTTTCTTCTTCACATGTCTGTGTATGCTTTGTTCTCTTAATAGTTCGCTTCTAAAACAAGTTCTGAACAACAGCAAAGGCTAGACCGGTTGTCTCTGAAGCACCTGACAGCATTAGCAGAACAAGGTATACAAAGAAGTATAGTTATTTCCTAATTCCTGATTAAGATTTGCAGCTAAGAAACCGGAATTTTGTTAACGATTCTACTAAAACAGCCAGCATGGTAACATACAGATGTCATCGTAATTTGCATGGCAAATAGAAAGAAATACTGATATGCCCAAGCGCGATGGATATATTTCACAATTGCTTCCAAAGATAGAAGTGTCCGAGCTCTTTCATTAACCACGTAAGCTTTGTCATTGCCCCTCGTGATAACACACTAAAGCGGGAGTCTCTGAGATTTGTCAGCATTAAAATACTGCAATCCATTACTCACCTATGTATATTGGATTAAAAACTTGATTATCCCGGAAGACAAGGAATCATTTCACGAACAATCTATGGTAGAAATCTTAACGATGCTACCATTTGTCTTCTGTATTGTTCCTCCTCGTTCGACACAGATCAACAGAGATTCGCCTCCTTGCCTACACATCACCATCGTCATTTGTCTGTCTTTTGCTATGTGGAACAATTAGGGCCACGTGTTGTGTGTTAAATAATAATTGTAGCAAGTGTTTGATGCCGGAACCTCACTTTCGTCTGTTCCATCCAATATTATAGTACACTCCGATATGATTTCCTCCTAAGGATGTACAAAGCTCTTTTTACTCCTTACCTTTACTATGGTGTTACAATTTGCGGTTTTACCACCGAGAGGAATTAGAACAGAGGGATGGGATTTAAAATACGGGTCAAAGTATAAAGTATTTAATAAAGGGACAATATTATTATAAATCTATATACACGTGCGAGAAACGTCTGATAAATTTTAACGACGGCATCGCAGAGATATAACACACTTGTGCTACACGCTACTGCAGTACATATCGCACTATTCCAGTAATCGTGTAGCAGCTACATTTATTTAATACACACACACATATATATATTTGTATATATAGTGGTGGGCATAAACTTAAGGCATTCCTATATTTCAACAAATCGTTACAAGGAGCACACATTTGAGGAATTTATTCTGTATCAGATTAATAGACGTGTCAAATAACATGCACACCACAAAGAACACCTCATATAACGTCGCATGCAGCAATAAAATGTGTCATGTTTCGGGTGTGTAAAATGATAAGGCACCCTCAGTTATAGAGTGTTCTCACTGAATTAATTCTCGTTTTCTTGTGCTAATCAGTACTGTGTGGCCCCGCCCTTGCTAATTATAACGTTAAAGATTCGGTTTGGCATACTATCAACGAGATTTAGTAATATCTGGTCGCTGACACGTCCCGAGGTCTCCAACAACGCCTCTTTTGGTGCTTTCACGAATGTTTACTGCTGATTTGACGCATATACTCATCGAACAAGAATGCCCCAGAGGTTCTCCACCGAGTTGAGATCAGGAGAACATGCTGGCCACTCTAGGGTTTCAATGTCATGTCGTCCTAACCACGCACGTGTATTAGCGCTGACGTGAATTGAAGCCTTATCGTGTTGGAAAACAATTGGCAGTCGATGAAACCTGTGGGAGTTTGTGAAGAGAGGTGAAAGCTCCCCAAACCATACCGGTCCCGCCACCGAAGTTGCGCTTTGAGAAGTACCGCGGTTCTTTGCGTACATCATGCCAATAACCGTTAAATCCATCTGGCGAGTCCAAATTGAACTTCTTTTCGTCACTGAAAATGATCTGAAATAACACAGTACCTTTTAGATATATGTGCACCCACAAGATATGTCTTTTATTATTATTAGTATTATTTTCTTCCACCCGAAAGACAATCCGCAATTTTAACACCGTTGAACATTGAGGAATCATTGGTGTAAAAACGCGCTTCAAAAATTCAACTTGAGAAAATCATCAACCCAACGAAAGCTTATAAATATCATGTTTTATCATGTTGGAAATAGTATTATATCACAACATATCAAAAATATATTTATCACATAGTCTGCGCTTATCCTTCAGACAAAGGGGCGTCTACTAAGCACGAGCAGGTCCTCATAGTAATACCTAAAGGTTAAGAGCTGAGGCCTGTCTGATAGGGGAACAGCTGAGGGTCAGCTCGAAAAACATTTTACTAAGCACGAGTGTCTGCCCATGATTATGCTACGAGACACCATATGCATTTAAAGAAAATAAACATAATAAAATATGTTTGCAAAAACATTTGATGGCTGGACGATCAACTTGAACCCGTTAGGGCAGGAAGTCAGCCCGATTTCGTTCAGGAATGCATTCATATCTTAATTTTGAAGCTACTAATGCATATATTAGTAAAGGTAAAGACAGATATATTACCGATTTGTTGTTTGTCCAGATGCTAAGCAGCTAGAAATGAAAATGATTCTTGAAAATAACTGCAGATTTCAAGATGAAATGACAAAAAAAAAAGGTTTATTAGAAGTCCTAAGTCGTTAAACGTGCGGTGGATGATGAAACGTGCAGCTATTCTTGAGACAACACCTTTTTCACAAGGTTTCGTTTATTTATTCGTGATAGTACTTGATCATAAGCAGTCGATAGACTCCTGTCGGCATCTTGGGGATAGCGAAGTAGTCATTCAGTAAGCTAATAGATTCATAATGTTCAGTTAACACTACAACCGTAAAAATGCCACAAGATAGAACGGTCGTTGGTGTTAGAGCCAATCGCTTAATGGATTGAAATGCAACAGAAAGATGATTATACTGTTTGTGATTGCTCATATTGTCTGTCCTACACTTACGCAATACAGCGAAGATGAAATTGCGATCCTTTCGGCTAACGAAAACTTATATACAGGGCGTTTCAAAACTAAACACCAATACTTTGAACGGATCATAGGGCTTTGTAAAAAAAAACTTAATATTTCAATAGGATTACAGGTCCCCGAGGAATGGATGCATGGCTCAGAACAACAGAACTTGCGAAAAGTTACACAACAACTACCACTTAAGAAAATATGTGATTGTGCAAGAATGACTATTTCGACTGACGCAGATAGAGTTAACAGATGTACGTCCAATGCAGATTGCTGAATCGTTGAGGACCAATCGAGTTGCTTGATTAGAAAGAGGGTCAACAAGACCACTTTTTAATTCATCACAGTTTGAAATGGAATTATTCGAAAGTTTCCCATTATTGATGGAGCCCCTCGTTGACTTTCAACAATACTCAAATCTCATTCGGGGTTGGGAAATAGTGAAACAGATTTTAGTTATCGATGATTATTGAAGGCAGAAAAACAAAAACATGTTTAGCTTTGTGCGGTTGCTTCAAAGGACTCCAACTTCAACAATATATAGAAAGATTTAGAGTATGTTCATTATAAATAAAAAAATCAAATTTAGTGAATCCAAAATTGTTCTTATTTGAAAATGTTCGACTATGTATTTTAATCAGCGGACTAGAGGTTAGACTAAGCGATTCCTAAGTAATATCAATTTTTCCTAAGAAATATCTGTCATGTTTTTATACAAGCAATAACACGAGGAATCGGCACCCCATGATCCCATCGAAAAGAAGTAAGAGACTCGGTCACTGCCTAAAGTATTAACATCCAAGTAGATGGAAACACCCTGTATATGGAAGTTCACCAGCCTTCCCTTGTGTTGCTGAAAAAGTTCATCCAAACTAAGCGTGTCAAAGAAAAACAGACATTTCCAAACGATGCGTTTTTATTCGTACCTTTTTTCGGGATCATCCCCGAGAGTTGGCGGAGCATCAGTCAAAAGTTTCTCAATAATGATCATACCCATAGAATAGGAAGATACGTCCAAGTGCCACACTTTAATAATCAATGTGGCAACATTTTGAACCGTTATGTATTCGCCTGCGGAACGTTATAATATGTATTACACTTAAGCATTGTAAAATTGCAGCTCCTTTAATAAACCAATAAAACCTTTACCTTTGTATTAGCTCCAGGACGAAGTGGCTCGTCGGCACTAGACACTGCGTGTTAATGTATAGTAATGAACTGGTATCAAAATAATAGCAGTAATGGCTTCTTCATTCATCTCTCTTCTCCCCATTCCCTTATGAACTAACATAGATATTTTCGTTATATTCGTGCTACCTCTACCATGCTATTCAACTCAACTTAAGAACACATTTGTTACAGCCAAGGGGGCAGTATAAACACGGCAATATATATATATATATATATATATTAGGGTGTCTCATTCGAATTTTCGCGTCTTTCGAATGGCGCACAGTCCGAACTACGCGATGCAATGCGTTCATTCTTGGAGTAGGCGCGCGGCAGGAACGTGGCTTCGATATGATCACAAAGATGGACACTGCAGCAAAAAGTTCAAATTCCCCCAAAAATCAACGGGAAATCATCAAGTTTTTGTTTGTCCAAGGACACCCTACAGCTGAAATCTATCGACAATTAGTGAACGCGTAAGGCAGATCTGCCTTATGCCTGCGGGCGGTGCAATGTTGGTGCAAGCGATTTAACAGTGGAAATTGGAACGCCAACGACCATCGAGACGGGGACCAGAAATCAGGTGCAACAAGGGACGAACGGATTGATAGAATCAAGGCAGCTTTTGAGGAAATTGGAGCTTGGGTCATGAGGACTTTGTCGGCTGAAACTGGGATTCCTCGGACAACGTGTAGTATTATCATCATGATACTGAAGATGAAGAAAATCACTGCAAAATGGGTTCCCCATACAGTGGGTGCTGAGCAGATGAAAATGCGTGTGGAGTGTTCGACATCTAATTTGAAGACTTTTACGCAACAAACCAGTCGCTTAGAACACACGGTGTCGATAGACGAGACCTAGGTTAGCCTACATAGATCTCCTGAGAAGGACCAAGCAAAACAGCGGCTCCGACAAGGTGAAGCGGCAACATCTGTGGCAGTGCCAGATAGATTTGGACAAAAGGTGATGACGATACTCGCCCTAGATATCAAAGGCATTTACCATTACGAAATATTAACCGCAAAAGAAACACTCAATGCTCCCCGATATCTCGACCTCTTGAAGGGATTGATGAACAAATGGCGTAGGGATCGACAGCACCGAGTGTGGTTACTCGACGACAATGCAAGACCTCAGCGCACTGCTGAAATTACGACCTGGATGGAGGCGAACAATATTGAGCGATGGCTTCAACCCCCATATTCTCCTGATTTAAGCCCATATGATTATGATTGTTTCTAAGCTTTAAAAAGGGCAATGGGGATCCATATGCAAACGTCGACTTACTCAAATAAGCAATAGATAAGGAAATGGTAAATGGAAATGCGAATGGTAAATATTTGGCTATCTCAAAACTCTCAGAGCACGGTGGAATCGGTGTGTCAATAAAGCTGGAGAGTGGCTCTAACTCAGGTCCTAACTCATTTAGTTCAAAAGTTATTGGCATTTAGACAGACGAAAATTCGAACAAGACACCCTAATATATTATTATTGCATACACGGCAATACAAGATATATTTAGACTGTAACATGTCCATACCGTATCACGGTCTACACTACAACCTTGTTATGTGTACAGCCTGAATTGGTTTATATATGTATATATATATAGTTAACTCCTTCGTAGTAAGCTAACTGTTTTTTCGAGCTGACTTTCAGCTGTTCCCGTATCTGACAGGCCGCAGCTCTTAACCTTTAGGTATTACTATGAGGACCTGTCGGGGCCACCTTTGCTTATTCTCTGCCTTACTCGTACCTGACTAGAATCTTCGTAGTAAACTAGGCAATCACCACGTATAATTATATTTAATCGATAATTTTTTGCCACTTGAATCGTTTTAACAGTGGGAGTGCCTCTTAGCCATCTATCTATGTCATTATAATATCAACAATGAGGTCAGGATCCAATCTAGTTTCTTCTAAACAACAAATCTGCCTTTCCGTGAAAACTCGTTATATTAGTGATATAGATAATTTCTATTGACTGTAGTTTAGAGCTTTTGCAGAGCCTCCACATAGACTTTCATTGTGCCAATGCAACTGCATTTATGTCCTCCTTCAAATATGTTGACCAAATCTCGCAGCAGTATAGCATCTTCGGTAATACAAGCGGTCAAGAACGGAAATATTCATTTTATTTACTTTACACCAGTTGGAGATCCTATATATGGCCTGCTGAATAATGTCACTATCGGTAGGAGACGGTGTATATAGCTTCAAATAATCTGCGAAGAGTAGATGAACTACGCCAGCCGGGAGAATTTGTTTTATATCAAAAACAAAAAGGCGGAATAGTAATGGCCCAAGGCATAACCGTTGCAGAACCCCTGACGGACAGGGTGGGGTTTACTAAACGACGACTTTACCTTTTCACGAAATGATCGTGAGTCCTGGTAAGCTGGTAGCCAACTAGGCTTGCTGGCTATGCCTAGGCGGTTTATTGTATCATGCTAGCATGCTATCAAAAGCCTTTAAAAAATCGAGACAAATACAATGAAAGTTTTCCTTTCTGAACCAAGTTGCCAGTCATGCGTTATTTATACAAGTTGCGTAGACGTCGACCTGTCTCTAATGAAACCATTATTCATTCATTCATTTATTCGCCTCCTGAAGACCTCTCATGCAATCTGGGCGATTAAAAGATTAAGTTCTGGGCGTCTTCATTTCGCATGATGTGCGATGGAACAAAGGATGGAACAAAGAACAAAGAAGAATCGATTAGTACGTGGTTATGGTCAAAGTACCTTTTATACACTATCGCAGTGGGGTAAGTTTCAAAGAATAATAACCAGTTTGTGGCTGCGAAATTTGTGCAAATCCCCTCATATTTTGTTTCCCTTTCGCAAGTCGTATGGGGAAAGTCTGATTTATGTATTCAGGGTATATGTGAATAACCAAAACAGGACACGGCCTTATGGCCGGTTTTGATTGGAAGGTTAACGACCATAAACTATCAGCGACTAGGAGAACTTCAACATTTGGTCTACCCAGTGTTTTTTTGAGCTTAGTTTTGACCATGTTATCTTCGGTAAATTGAGCATCACTAAATTCAGCAAATGAATCACAAAGGGAAGTAAATTCCGTCATTTCGGACAGTATCAGAATTTGAGACACAGCAGTAGACAAGGCTGCTGTTGCTCTTTTTGGTAATAAGATCCACGGCGACAATTTAAAGAATCAAAAAGTAGGACCTTACAATATTTGACTTTCCTACAGATCAAAAACCAAACCCTTTCCCATTGGGCGAGTTACGATTGCGCCTACTGGAATAGCCTTGCGTTATTCCAGTAACCATGTTACCTTACAACGGTTCCAGTTATAAAGTTGTAGTCGCTGCTAGTATCAAATTCCCCTGTGCTAATTGTCCCTCTACGCTGTTGGTGTTTCTGTAAAGCCCTTGCGCTGTTGAAGCTATACCGTTGACCCATTAGGGTGGTAAAATCTTCGGGTTTCGGGACAGAAGTTGTTCTTGCCAAGTTCCATCTGGTCGTGCTTAACACCCGCGGAGACAGGGTAAAGGTAAGGATTTATTGGTTTATTAAAGGAACTGCATTTTTTACAATGCTTAAGGAATCCCCCGTCTTAAAAAATCTCATCCCAGGGTGACTTTAAAGAGGTCATCTTTACTCTAATTAGCATTTAAGACTATGGCATTCGAGTATATATTATATATGTGATATTTTGAACAGTCTTCCAGTTCGTTGGGACAGACCTAAATATAAACGTGCACATAAACAGAAAGCGCTTTTGAGTATAGGACATATAGCACTCCATGTGTGTGATATGCGTACAACCTGTAACCAAGTTGAATTTATGTATCCCATATAGTAGGCCCTCTGCCCGTAGGCAAGCTTTGGCCGGTTCGGCTTCCGCCACCATATAGTACACACACATGTACACAATGTATAGGTATAAACTCCATATGAACATCTCGATAAAACAGGCATCACAGAAATTTAATATAGATTTTAAATGTGGAGCTAAAGCTCATTTCACAGCTTGTCGATGGACTGTACTTGCAAATGCTTGATAAATTAGAGGATTTCGTTATTGTGAATAAATGTGAATAAATACAATATAAACGTCCATATTATAGCGGTGGTGCGAAGAACCCTTGAGTACCTCTGGACTGAACAAATGAATGAGAGGTCCAGTTATTAATTTCATATATAACAGGTTTTGTTTTCAATGTGAAACAGCCACTCTCATGCGATCCTAAGAGAACTTTTATTGGAGAAAGAGCGACTATGAGGGAGCGCCAGTCAGTAAGCACTTAGGAGTAGCTGTTACTTCGAGGATTCGATAGTCCAGTTCCTGGTAAATGATTAAGTGCACTCAGTTACGTGCGTTCATCGTTTCTTCTAGTAGAATCATTGTAATCATCACCGGTACCGGATAAGATTACGATGCCCTGTAGCCAAATGAATGGCCTATTGTATCATTCCAATCGACGGACAGACTGTTTCCTTCTCTCGAGGCGCTTAGAGAGCCACTGTTCTCGTAACATGGTCACAGTAGCGTGCAATTCCACCATCCAGCAAACAGTATCAGCAATATCCAACAGCAGTAACATCCAATAACGTCAGTATGTGACAGTAACAGTGAGTGACGTAGGGCACGGCCCCTGTTGCCTTTCTTCGTGTCTGTCAGTGTCAGCCCTGCGCGATATTTTTCCGGAGATATTGTCGTACGCATCCTATGATTGTTATAGCTAGTTCGATATACTACGGCGGACTGTTACTCATGGCGGCGGCGGTGGCGGAGGCGGCATCAGCAGGAGTAGTGCCGTCACCAGTTACAGCTTCGAGCGAGTTACTGGTTATTCGACATGGTCAACGCTATCCGTTAAAAACAATCGCTGGATTCGACACATTCTTCGCTAACTCCAAAGTTCGATGCGGCGAGTTGACGCCTGACGGTTACAAGCAAATGAGAGAACTCGGATCAAGCACTGGTGGTACGATTATTCGGGCTTTGTATAGTGATAATAGACGCTGCAGTGAATCACTGAATGAGTTTTTGGCTGGAGCAAGTGCGCGGATATCAAGCGAATCTTTTGGAGATAGGAACTACGGCAGTTTTAGTGACCTTCTCAAAGATACCGATATTCATCAGGATATAATCGATGCATTTGCGAAGTACATCCGTGACCGCGATAGTTTCGAACGTTTCGTTAACGAGCTTGAACCAGCTAACGCAAACGCTTGCCCGCTCATTCGTGACCTCGTCGGAAGCGCTATCATTGACGCGTTTGCTGTATTTGAAGACATGGGTATTCAGGACATGAACTCGACAGTTCGAGACCTAAATTTTGACTGTGCCGTCGCAATGGCTGCAGGTATGAAAAGGACCTATGTTAAACAATTAAGGGACATAGTTGTTCAAACAACGAAAGGGCCGGATTCAACGCCATCTGAGATTACAATACCTTCACAAAGTGGAATCGAAGCAGAAAAGTTCCCAGATCCGAAGCAACTAAACATGACCACCGTGTTGATGGCATCAGACATACATCTTTTGGTTCTTCTTGACACCCTTGTTCCTGAGTGGCCTAAAGTAAGGCCCGCTTTTGGTGACATCTTACGTATTAAACCTTTGGTGACTGGAGTAAGCGTCACATTTCAGAATATGACTGAACTCATACCTTGGAAGCAATTCAACACCTACATTACTACCCATCTTGTTTAACTAAGCCTATCCGCCTAAACTTATTAAATTTGTTGCAGGAAATTTGCGTAAAATTTATTTTCTTCGTAATTCATTTGACATTTCATAACTCATGAATAATGTCAAGGTAAATCGTTGTCAAATATATGTAACTTCCGAGTTGTCGCGTAGGTAAAGATGGCAAACAAGTGTTGATTATCCGCCCATATATGTACATTGGACAATCCAGAGATTGTCTTGGATCATTGTTGAACGAATGAGCGCTCTCTCTCTCTCTCTGCTCGCCACCTTCGATGATGGACTAGCGTTGGATTAATGATGGATGGATCTGACCAACGTATTCTTATCAATTTTCCCAATAAATAAAGAGTATTATATATATATTATTTGTGGAAATATGTTTTTGATAATATATCATAGCACTAATAGTCTGGGCATTTGTTGTACGTGTCTCCTGATTAATGCACGAATGTATTTTCATATATTTTGTGGTGATTTTCTTA
This sequence comes from Stratiolaelaps scimitus, assembly GCA_019614645.1. Classification (NCBI taxonomy): domain Eukaryota; kingdom Metazoa; phylum Arthropoda; class Arachnida; order Mesostigmata; family Laelapidae; genus Stratiolaelaps; species Stratiolaelaps scimitus. Next base: position 2,044,743 of record JABWDB010000038.1, read on the forward strand.
CACAGCACGCACAGTGAAAACAATAACGATAATAACCTCATTGGTTGACTAACCTGCACCTATGAGATCGTATCAGTTTGCATGTGCTCTGTTGGATTCGAACCTTAAACCCTACGGTTCTAAATCCCATCGTTGCCCCAGGCCATCCCGGTAGACCTGCAAGTCATCTCAGTATCGAATGACTTCTAAGCAATGCACAGCAATAGATGACTACAACAAGGGTTCATTCTAAGGATTTTCCGGTCATACTGTTCGACATCAAAGGAGGTCATAGTTATAAGCGCTGTTCCAACTAACTATAAAATCATATCTATAAGTAGCAATCAACATTATATAATATATATATATATATATATAACAAAAAAAAAATATTACAAGGACACGCATAATTTGGTCCCTATCCCCCTCCGCCCTCCTATGAATTGTGTAACACATATGAATATATAGCATACATTGATCACAACTATTCAATGATAAAAATGACTACAAACACAGTAAAACGTTGTTGAAATTTCTAACTGCCTTACAAAAACCGCTAAATTGAACTGTAGTGTGTGTGTGTCATTTAGACATCGCAATATAGCTCACTGCTATTTACATCAACGAACAGACACGCACAATGATGCTGCAGCGCCGTCATCGACACAGACACAGCGCCACGGAACCGTTAATGGTTTTGGCGTGAAGAACCGCTAACTTGCAGGGCATCGCGTCAAGTATCCATTCAGCAACAGCCACTTTCAGCTTTCCTTCTAGTAACTTATGCAGGCGTTGCGTAGCCAGACCTCGATTCGACTGAGCGAGGGTAGAAGTTCGGCAGAAGTCCCCAAGAAGGGCTTAATGATGGTATATATATAAATGGCATCGAACTATGACAAGCCTTGGACAAAGTTTCTCACCACCTTCGCGACGTGGCGCGACGACACAGACGGACGCTGAGAGTGTTAATTTCATATTGAAGTATATCATCGTTTGAACTTGGTAGTGTTGTGCACGTATCATCGTTTGAATGTGTTTATAGTAAAGGGATTAAAATATTGGCAATACGTGCTCCTCGTGAAACTTGACGTGCTATTGAAGATTTCAACTTGGATCCTAATTTTCGTGTTAGACGAATGGATTAACTCGTATTGTTTTCGTGCTAAATAATGAAGTAAAATGGCAAAACTGCTTGTTTTCGGTGTCCTTGTAGCTGCAACGGCAAATGCGGATGTTACTGTAGATTTAGGTTCACATACTGTGCGATTCTCTGTCGGACAGATATTGCACATCAAAGAAAGTGAGGACGGACATCAAATCGAGTCGGTCGGATCGGCCGAGCGCGAGTTCATGCCCAACCCAAAGTCGGAATGGCATCCGAGCAGCCCCTCACAAAATCAAATATTTCACGGCACAGAAGGACGTCACCAGAGACAATACCGTCGCGAGGAAGAACATTATCATCAAGGGGCAAGCCCGATAAACAATGAAAACGTTGGTAATATGTACAAAGTCCAACAGGAACAATACTCTAATAAACAGCAGCCCCCCTATGCTAATCAACACAATGGTGGTTATCAAGACCAACCTAATTTCCACCAACATGCACATCGTTATGCTACCTCGCAAGAGCACACTACAACCCAATTTAGTCAGCCGTACCCGTTACACGAGCAGAGACGCCGACCTGTTGACCAACCGGATGTATCCCCTTCACCACCCGAGTTGAGAACGCCCTCAATTTCTACAGGCGACAATCAGTGGTCTCAGCCAGATCCACTTTATCACCCACCCTCATCTCCTTCCCTCAGTTCAGAGTCTTATAAAGATCACTCCCAACCGGCTGTATCGTCCAACGATGCGACCAGTATGCCCGTGCAGAACATCGACTCGAGAAGGCCCGAACCACCTCCGTCTACTTCATATAAGCCAGAATCGCTGGATAGCGCTCAGGGCAGTACACAAACCAATGACCCACCTAAGGCTCAACAGGAAGAGATTACTCCACCGCTAGAACCAGAACAGCACAATTTCCCGCACATTGAGCACTCCGTGTCAACGAATGATTCAAATGTTGCCACGCTAAGCTCTTCAGTTCCAGCACCAGTTTCTGCTCCGGACTCTCCTCGTGCTCCAGCGGAGCCGCGCATTGTATCAATGTCTCCAGTGGTTCCCTTAGCGCCTGACGCGTTTCCACAGCACCTCTACGACTATGGTGGAGGTAGTAACAATCCAGTACGAGATTCGCAGGACAGCGATGCGATTCGGCCTCCAGCCACAGGCTCGTATGGCGTTCCTGAGCCTCCCGAAAGTGAGGATGTTGTCACATATAGACCAACTTTAACGTCACCAGCTACCTCTGGAACAACTGAATTTTGGCCGATTGCACCAGAAGAGGCACCGGCAACGGAAGCTGTAACGGAAATGCCTCCCGTCAGCTCAGTCTCCCCAGTCGCCGAAGATACTGTGAGAGACAGAGAGCAGGAGCTCGAAGACTACAGACCTACTTATGGTTGATTGAACCTTGAATAAACTTCATACACACACCAACGTCAAGTTCAATTTTCAATGGGTTTAATAATCTGCCTATATTATTAGTATTGTAAGCGTTTGCCCTATCAGTCCACCAAATACACACAGTCGCACAGCTTTATCTATAAATTTACTAAAACAAGATTTTACTAGTCATACTCTCTTTCGCTTGCTAGTGATAGTACTTAAACGGAAAAGAAGATTCGAAATTCGGTACCTCAAAGAAATCTCCGTGTTTCCTATTCTTCACACGAGCTTCTCTCAAATAGAGCATCAGTTTTACCATCGCATCTGGTAAAACGGATGTTTTTGTCGGCTTTCTAATCACTGCTGCATGTACCTAAGTGAATTCTTGATTAGCAACTAAAAGCGTCTTGGTTTAACCATTACATTTTTTGCTGAAGATTGCTATGGTAAAACATAAATTCTTCACCCCCGGTAACCAAATCGTTTGCAGAAGTGACCTCTTTATCCCTTGTGCAAGCCGTACGATCAAAGCAGTCACTCTGTTCATGTGAAACCCACATTCATTCCTTTAAGATCTTCCCTATTGCCAGAAGGTGATTCAAAATAAAATAGCGGTGCGGCTTACTTCAACCTCCGAATAGATACAGAGAGTTGTCGGCCTGACTAACCTGGATTATCACGTAATAAATTCACGCTTTAAACACGCTTTTTGTTGCCGACCTGACACTGCTTCGTCCTTCAGAGCGAGACCTCTAGTTTCTCAAAGAAAGAGAAACGATTTTTGGGAAACACGATCAGATGATGCGGATTTTTTTTCAAACTTAGGTACAATTCTAGGGACGACTCAGCTCCACTTCTCCCTAGCGCGGAGGTAGTGAAGAAGACAGTGTCGGATAAGCACTTTTCAAATCGCCATGTTCAATAATACAGAAACCTACAACTAACGAAACCAACGAAAATGAAGTTTAATGGATTTATTCACAGAGATACAGGAGAAGAAGCGCGCCCCGACCTAAACCGATTGTATAAATATGGCGCGTGTATGCAGCGTGGTTTAAAAGTGGCTTCCCGGTGCTTTCCAACCTAATGAGTTAAATCTCCTTCAGTATCATCCTTTAGTTTTAGTGTTTTATATACAGTTGAAGAAAAGGTTGAGCCACGAGATCAAACACTACTGGCAACCCTTTACAAATAATGAAAGATACGCGTGCCACGCCATCATAATTGTTTGCGTGCTATAAAAGCTATTGTTAGTTGAGGGGTAACGATGTTGTATTAGCACTGGTAGAACAAAATAATGCCAGAAATGCAGCCCGCATTGTTGAAGAACGGAAAAACAAATAAAAAAATCGTCTTGATTTGAAAAAAAAACTGACTATTGGCATTTTCCTATTACCATGGTAGAGACACATTAACACTGTAAAACCCCCGGGACATTGTTCCTTGATATGTTGGACGCTTAAATTCATTCTATTCGTTAAAGCTGTGGATATAATTTTATATTTAAATCAACTTATTTACACACGAGGTTAGGTAACAGAAGAGAAAAATATTTTTATACTTGAAACAGTGATTGTAGATAACTTGGCAACCATACAATTAGTTATTAATTATTATTATATACCACAGTCTCACTGTATCCGATTGTCGCAAACAACAGACCATCTACAAGGATAGAGGGGGGAAGTGGAACATATATTTTTTGCAAAATCGAAAGAGGTACCACTCTACTTAGCATTGCTCAATGCAATATTTAATTATTCGATAGTAATATAAATACGATTGTTATATTGTCGAAGTAATGCAGTCACTCTCAGCCTCCCTAGCTAAATATATATCTCTCGTTATAGCATATTTATAGTTGTGCAACTAAATGGTTTCCTAATAAAAGAGTCTGTCAACTGTCTCCCGTAACCCTACAGGATCGACCCAATGTATGTCATCGGTAGGTCAACGAAGAGACGGTAAAAACACATAAGATGGAGGTTGGCAATACAAATATTTTATTGGCGTTTAGTTTGTTGTTGCTTATAAATAAGTGACCAAGGAGACCCTGACCTCTTTTTCGATTTGTTTCGCGTATAGACATATTTAGTCTTTGATTATTTATATCATTATTGCTATAGGTTTCTTTAATTAACATTAATAATAAGTTAATGCTAGCTTATAGCATAAAACGCATACGAACGTTTCATTTATATTTATATATATATATTTAAATGTATGAGTGAATTATGACTCGTGACGTTAGAGCAACGTCAGTGTGCATAAGCAAACTGGCAAAGACGCGAAACGCTACTACTACAACTACTAGTACTAAATTCTATCTATCTAAGAAACCAAAGAAGTTATTCGCTTTTTCTTATCGTTAGGAAAAGTGGTGTTAAAAATAGGTGTACAAAAAATAAAGATAGCGGTCTCTCTATAAAAGTGATAAAAAAAATGTTGACGCCATGAAGCCTCATTGTGTTAAGTTTTTTGCCTCTAGTTTCTCTGTCGCTTAACACTACGTAAGTTCTAGCTTGCAATTGAACCCGGAATCCTCGTCTCCGAAAGCCGACGTCCCACGAACCCGCTCCTTATATCAGCGTCCGTATTTTATAGGCGAATTCATTTGCGCACTTATTTTTTGAGTGCATCATGTATTTAGCTCGTTGGTTTAAAATCTCGATAGTGTCAATGAACCTTTCGAAACTAACTAATCATAAAAATTCATCCTCTGCATAGAAATTGCACTATTTTTCTGCACTAATTGCATAATTTCAACATCCGCACCTTCTACAAGTTAATCTCATGATGATACTGTTGCTCTCGAGTTCACAGGAGGATCGCATAAGTTATTATTACGATATCGTATTATCAATTATGTTGAGACAGCCATGTATATCTTTGGGATTGCTCGACCGAGGCATGAATTCTGAAAAGTTATCATGGCTGACGTCATCCGGATAATGCAACTGAACAGAGTAGAATTGTACGATTGTTGCATTTCCTCTAACGTTAATTGACAACACATAAAACCGTTGTACATAAAATTGCAGTAGATTTCAAAACGACGCATTTTGTGTGGTCATGAATTTCCTGTCCCTTTGGACTTTCGAATGATCACCACCACCTGGTGAATCCATGTTCATGCAGAACATCGGTCACGCATGCAGTGTCTGCGGCTCCTGCCAATCCGAACTCTGACAACTCAGACTTCTATCGAGTGCTTCTGTAAAACGGGTGTGTTCAAAGTGCATCACTCATTGTGCATTCCATCTTTTCACACATTATTATTATTATTATTATTATCACCACTTAAAATGTTCAAAAAGGTAGTAGTTTCTTACGTAAGTCCAATTCTGCTACTTCGCCTCTTGCTTATACACAAATTATATACAAGTTGAAGTTGAGCTTAAAGCTTCGACAAATTTGGGCCTTGAGCGTATCTATTCTATTATATTTCAGAAAAAATTCTGTTCAAAGGTGTACCTTTCGTTTCAGTTGATATCTCATGAAATATTATTGTGCCTGCTTATGTACTTCTATCCACAAGTAGAATCTATCGATTAAAAACAATCCGACCAATAGCTTGAATTAGTAAACGTGGAGGACTTGAGGCGTTATGCTCAGTCCACATTGAGACGCATCGCAACCTAACCCGTGATCTCTTTGTGTCACTGAGCTAGCCTATCCAATCTACAATGATACGGGCTAGAGCATCAGGATTACAGAGAGATGTTGCAGTTGCGTAGAATATCGCTAACTTGACCAATCAGTGTACAATGGTTCGCGTCTACAAAAGTTGGTCGGATTGAGGCGGTTATCACTCCCGTAAATGTGAAGAGTAATTTCTCTTTGCTATCTCAAATTTTGACTTTGTTTGGCAATTGTACCGATCATTGTATTTCACCGTTCCACCATGTCAGCGAGATTTTCCTGTCTAAACAGATACTCGCGATCTTCCCCTCTCTTTTTTACGCGATTGAAAACCGCAAAACCTCAGCAATCAGCCGACACTTGGTGCGTGCATGGACGGAATTTTCCGTTATTGACCAAAGACGCCTGAAGCCCTTTCTTATTTTCAATGTTCTTCTTTGCCGGCATCATACGAGCAGGTTTGCCCTAAAATCAAGATCTGTCTATGGGTTCATTTATTGACCACTGCTAGAGATGGGTTACAAATGGCTCTTGTGCTTGCATATTTTGGTCGTATCGGTCAATCTTCAAAATGCTTCAAATGTTGAACTTATGGGTTGTCGTAGATACTGCTGGCGGCCATGGCGGGTAGGGGAGGCCTCTGACCTGGAGGAGGTTTCCTTGGTATCGACACGGTGGTACCGTGAGGTCGTATGGCAAACGAGCTCATCTGGAAGAAACCACCCACATAGATTATCATCGACATTTCTCTTGGCTACATTATCATGGCAAAAAAGAACGAAGTAATTATAATTACTACTAATATACATGGCGTCTTTTGAATATTCCCTGCAAAACTAATTTTATTAATAAACGCAACCACATTGGTGCATATTCGTATCCCTGCAGACGCAAAAAATCAACTACTGAAACTAGCCCTTTAATGATTCAATTAAATGCTATACAGTCGTATATCACAAACATAATTATTTCATCACACCTGTTCGTCGATGCTGCCTGTCGACATTTTTCGCAAATTGCCGATCTGATGCTGCTGCTGCTGCTGTTGTTGTTGGTGGCCGTCGTTCGACGCAATTTTAAGTGACGCATGTCCTCCAGCTGAGGAACCGTCCAATGCTGCCACTAAACTCGACGTGGAATCCTGTTTACGCATTGGGCTCACTCCTCTGCCGGTCAATTCTCTTCCGTTTGTAGATGGAGGGAAGACGAATGCTGGAGGCGTTCCAACAGTTGAGCTGTTGTTGATGCTGGCCGAAGTCGAACTGTTCTGAGAGTGCGGTGACGTAAGGGACGAAGTCCGTGAGGAACATCCACTATTGATAGCTTCTACGAGTCCTGCCACAAAGCCTCCACCACGAGGGAGACTACCTGTTAACCAATCGACAGCAAACATAAAATTGTGAGAATATATTGTTACAGATTATCATCAAAAACAATCCTATATATTATATTACCTCATCGACACGTATAAAGTGCGATAAAAGAAGAATTTTTCCTAATGACTCGTGTGGCTCACTCTGTAGCATGGAGTTGCTGACAAGTGGTTGAATAGGAAGTTTTCCTGTCACCGTAATACGTACTTAGTCGATCGAGGAGTGTGTTCACATTGTTTTGATGTGTACTGAGTCATACAGTTTAACCGTTTCGATTACAAGTTTTAACATTCTTGTTCTTTCTAGGAATCACGGCGTTCTCATTTCTGACAGTTTATTTCGCTATTAATTTCGTTTTTTTTTATATGGAATACAATATCTCGTGAACAGTTAGTTGAGTTTAGCTATTGATTGGGATATTTATCACTTTGCGAAATAGAGAAGTCTAGAGAGAGAAAGAGAGAGAGAGATCGACGCAGAGATCAGATTCTGACAGACAGAGTATGGAAGCGGTGACAAGCGTCTTTCGAGGAGGGTCAGCATGATATTGTGTCTGGCTCTCCCGTTCACTCAGCTACGACAAAGGTTGAACGGCTGTCCGCGTTTCTGATGGTATCATCGACAAGTCGGGTGACATCTGTATCGCGAACTACGACTATGGGTCCTTATGACTTGCAGTCCATGACTAAGTCTCTCTCTCTCTCTCTCTGTAATCACTCACTTAATACGCATTTCACTTTTGTATCGCCCTGCATCTCGTATGACGCCTTCTGCGAAGTGCAGCGCCTTAGTGGTTCGCGATACAGATGTCACCCGGCTTTTCGATGATACCATCAGAAACGCGGCCAGCCGTTTAACCTCCGTCGCAGCTGGGTCAACGAGAGAGCCAGACACGATATCATGCTGACCGTCCTCGAAAGACGCTTGTCACTGCTTCCATACTCTGTCCGTCAGAATCTGATCTCTACGTCGACTTCACCTGAACTGCCATTCTACTGTCTCGACTTCTCTATTTAGTGAAGTGATAAATATCCCAATCAAGAGCTAAACTCAACTAACAGTTCACAAACTTAAATTATTTCTGAATTAGCAACTCAATATAAATATATACGACTCTTGATGAGCAGAACGAGCCTGCTCCGATGTTGTCGGCAGCCCAATATAACTGCAGGCACTTTCTGAGGACATATACCTTTACTTTATCTGTCACCGTATATCTATATAGTGGCGTGTATTTCGCGACAAGAAAGAATAATAAAAAAATCCATAAAGAGCTACCTCAAAGGACATGAGGCTTCATTTAAAGTCTTCGTGAGTTGCGAGATGGGGATGTTCGTGAGTTTGTCGTCATCTACAATACTTTTATGGACTGTTCCTCAGTCGAATTTATTGTTTTGAAATATAAGTCACAATCCGATAACTTGCCGTTATCGGTCCCCGTTTAAACTAAATTGTGTATGCTCGTAGGGATACCTCTAGGTAGACATTCTACATGAAACAAAGTAACGGTATAGTCTATTTGTGCTGAAGGCCACCTCCAAATAATGGTTAACATTTGCGTTGGATTGTGCACGCAGATGGACCTCTGTTCTTATTTTGCACGAGGCCATCCTTTTTTTTTTTTTTAGAGGAGGAAATTTTCTTCAAACGCACGGTTAATCCTATCGTGTGAGTGCTGAAGCGCGTACGTGAAATAATGTATATCACAGAATTTTCAAAGATATCAACATGATGACAGTAAATAGCAAGCAGCGTAATTAGCCATGCGCCTCCCGCGTGCAAATAGCACTTACCTCCAAGACTATTGCCGCTCGTACAGCTCTGGAAGCCGCTAAACGTGTTGGTGGGTGTCGACCTTCCCATACGCGGCAAGCTACCTACAGATTCTGCGTGACTGGTTCCTCGTGAGAGGCCCGGCCCGAGTCCAGGCGTAGATGCCCCTGAACGTAGGCTCTGCCCACCCGTTTGAGACTCCGTATGGTATGATGCCGATGTCGATCGGGGCAAGCTTTCACTTCTGTAATGCCAAAAACAATAAAGCCACCGCTCCATCGCTAATTGCAACGCATACAGCCCTCTGCCCTACGACTAATTTTACTGAAGAAAGCCGGTTGGCAAAGAAATAAGATCATGTGCATGGCACATAAGCAAGCAATTTCATCCGCAGCACATCATACAAATCTGCAAAGCTAGCTTGAAGTCGTAATTTAGTAACGATTATCTAAACGATTATTTAACCTGCCAGCATCTGCAGCTCATTGACATAATCAACAACCAATGTCAATCTATTTATAATGTCTATTCGTTCCAATAATTAGCCAAGCATCTCTTGGTTGAAATTATGTGTACAGCACCAGTGTATGCAACATACCTAAATGATGTTGGTGTAGAACTACGAGGTGTGGAGCACTCGCTCCGCAGGATGCGTTCGCCAGTGATCGAAGAACCGACTTCGCTTTGGCAGCCGCTACGACGGTGGCTTTCGAGTGTCAAGCCAGACTTTGTTTGCATATTGGAACATACGGCTGCAGTCGCCGAGGGCAACGAACCGGTAGATTTCGTTTCGTAAACGCCGGCAACTCCAGTGGCTCGTATCGAGTCGACGATATCTAAGAGGTTCTTTGCGTCAACGGCGACGGAGTGGGCCGCCTCTAGCATCGCCCTTCGCTGATCGCTATCCGTTGGCCGCTGTACTGCGAGTTTGACAGCCGACACAAGGGCTGCCATGTCGGCGCTGAGTACGCGCTGGGCCGGTTCTATCCGTCGTGAGCGCGCATCGGCTCCGACGCCGAGTAAGGTGGGTGGCAACGCGTCGACGGCAGCCAAAAGTCCTCGCAGTGCCAGTCCGGTCTGACGAACGAGCTCCACATAGGCCTCAGCCTGGTGAGCCCGAACACCTTCTGATAGCCGCATCACTGCCCGCACCACACTCGTGGTTGCCTCATAGATCGGCTCCCCCTCACCACCACCACCACCACAGTATCTGCTTGCCGTTACTGTCCCGCTCGGAGGTATTGTGACCACTGAAGTGCTTGGCGTCGCCGGTCCAGACATCGAATGCGAGCCTACTACAAACGTAAAATGAGTCAGTCAGGCAGAACAGCGTACCAGATGGGATTTCGACACTGATTAAATGAAGTCAAATATAATTGTGGTTTGTTTAAGAAGTTGAATGCAGACAGTGCTATAACTGTCCCCGCTCTTAGTTCTCAAACTAATTCGGGACAACTGAAATGTGCACAGTTAGTACAGTGTTCAATTTATCACAATCAATTTCAACAAGTTGCCAGGTTACCAACCAAGCGATTGACGACTAAGTGACTGGTTGTAAATAGCCAACAACAGCAATAGGAAATACCTATACAGCAGAGTGATTATATAGATAAAAGAATATAATATCATGCCGTTGTCATAATGCAGAACCTAAATCATATGAGTGGCCTACTTGGTGACTTCGGTCGGTGACTTCCATTAGACGAACTGCTGTTATTGCTTGAAACACCCAAGTGGTCTTGACGGGCCCTCGAGTGACAATCGCTCCCGAGTGAAGTTTGATTTGAGGCTGCGGCGCTAACCGAGGTGTGTTGAGATGCTCCAAATGGTAAAGCCTGCTCGTTGAGCCATCGTTGATCGCGTTCGACCTCTCGCTGTTGATCTCGTATTTTGATCTCAAGTAAACGCTTTTCTAGCAGATCCCGCTCGTCCGCCAGAGCCGACCCCAAGCCACTTGATACTCGAATTGAGGAGTTACTTCGTGGAGGAGGCGACTTCGGAGCAGGTGGAGGCGGTGGATTATCCTATTCGAGAATAAGAAACAAACAATATTTTGCAAACTATTCACTGTTTGTGTATGTGGGTGTGTGGAGTGTGTACGCGATGATATCCTGTTATCTGTATTATGATGTAACTGATTCTCACAAAAGTCACATATCGGTAGTTATAAATGCAGTTTTTGGCTGATATTTTCGAATAAGAAAGAATTGGTAATATTTATAGAGTTGGTTTATAGAATTGGTAATATAATACGATGATTTCATAGAGTAGATGTCATCTTCTATTGATTAGCGATGTAGTAGATATAGAAGCGATAGTTTAAAAGCTTACGCAAGCTTGTTCATAATATACTTTATTATGCCTTTAGACTAACTGCATAATTATCGCCAAAGCTGGCCGCTCACACAAAAACGCATGACAACCTTCATGTAAAATGAAGAGAGACTGGTAGTTCAAGCATAATACACCCATAGGACACACACGTAATTACGTATGTTCTCCAGTACAACATATAATAGGTTGAAAAAAGAGCACCAAGTACAACAACAACAACAACAACAATCGTGCTGGTAAAATATAACAAAATGCATGATTATTGTTATTAGGCTAATTGTTAAGCATAATAGTGTAGTAAAGCTAAAGCGCACACGCAAGTCGAACCTGCTGAAGGTGAGTGTTGAAAGCGTTGTTGCTGTTGCCACCACAAGAGGGCATTGAATGTGCGGCGTTAGTTGGCGAACATGAGACGGCGGCTGACAGTGAGGAACCGTTGACAACCGCCGAATTCGAAGCCACAAGCCCCGCGCCCCGAGCGGCCGCTTCCAAGGCAGCAGCGACACCACCTGCAGCTACACCAAGCGCCCCCAAAGGAGAAGAAACTGGCCCTGGACTGGTTGCGCCACTCGGTGAGATCACTCGCTCGCCATCAAAGCCACTGATGCTGTGGCCACCAACAGCAAAAGTGTTCGTTGGAGAAGCGGGAGCAACATATGCCCAGGCAGGTGGCATCAACCCGTCATTGTCACGCATGAGACGCGCGAGAACTTCGGGTGTTTCAGCTACAATGTAAGTGGCTGGAGCCAATGGCGCGGCAGAAGAGCCCGCTGATGAAGCTTGTGAGCCACTGGCCACTGTTGATGGCGTGGGTGTGCTACATACGCTGTTTCGATGCTCGCTGGCCGGACGCGCAGGCTGAAATATATGTTGAAACTTGTTGTAAGATATTGTTGAAAAAAAAGGTATTAATGTCGTGGACTCATATGAATGCTTGTGATAGCTGTGTGGTGGCCACAAGGTTGGTTTTAAAACGTTGCGGACAATAATATGTGGTGCAGTACTATGCAAGATTTACGAGTCAGCTTCACTGGTCTCAGCTGATCACCTCTTAAGAAATTTCTCAGTTAAACTCATCCCCAATAAATGGCCCCGAGCCGTTGTAAGTATCTTAAGGATATTTATTTTATAAGGCGCCCGGACAGGGACGTTTTATATTTAATATATTACGTGTACAAAAATTTCAATAAAGTTTGTGACACTGGTTAGTTGCGATCTGTTGAATTGTGCGATCCCTATTCAAGGGTTTAACGGTAAACAGTTAACAGTTATCGATGGGTACTCTTTTATCAACCCAAACTAAATCAACTTAACCTAATCCGACCTTTGGTGGAGGTTCGTCCGAGCCGTCTGATCCATCCGAGCCCCAAGAGAGGGCGTTCGTCCGGCGCAGCTCCCTCCGACATGATTCGGCTTGTGAGCGTTCCTCATTGTAGATTTCCCTAATATACATATATATATATATATATATATGTCAATAATAATCAATCGCATATTTCTTATATTTCTGCTTGCCCAACTATGAAGTTGACTATTATGGTTACATAATTCATCATAACCATAATACTATCAAAATTTGTGCGATTACTTGACTGCACTACATTCCCCTTAATCAATTAATGTATATTTGAATTGAACATGAGTAAGTTTACTCCCACAGGTAGAAATCAAGTTGATAAAGAAAACAACACTCATTTTTCCATATACTTCTCAAGTTATACCTCAAGTGCTATAAAAACCGCATCAAAAGGTAAACAAAGGGGCGGTTGCAACGAACTTAGACACCATTATTATTATTACACGAAATAGCTACGTATGTAAATTACATTAGGAAGTCCATATGTGTATATAACAAAAAAGAGACCCGGTAGTCAGCATATCTTGAACATGAATATAACATTTTACAATAATCGCTCCAATCGTCGCAGGCAACTTACAGAAATGCTTCCTTGAGCGGTAGGAATGCAGGCCTCTTGGCAGGATCATACGACCAGCAAAGCGAGAGTATACTATAGAGTCGAGGTGGACAACCAGGCGGTAAGGGAAGACGCTCACCGTCCTCCAAGCGAGCTACGACTTCACCATTTTTGACTCCTTGGAAAGGCTTTACGCCCAGACTTAGAATCTCCCAAACGCATACTGCAAACATCCACACATCGCTTGCTGACGTAAATCGCCTGTTGCGGACAGAGAAAGGTATTGATGTATATTGAGGGTTAGCACAATTAGTATTGACAATGTCTGCCCAGTGGACCCATAGTTTCGCATAAATAATATATATATAGAAAACATTTCACACACACACACATATATATATACCTGAAATTTATCGACTCTGGAGCCATCCACTTAATTGGCAGTTTGCCCCGAGATGCCGTATACTCGGCAGCATGTCCCAGTTCTCTGGAGAGACCAAAATCGCCGAGTTTAACGCAGTCCCTTGAAGCTACGAGGACGTTCCGGGCTGCCACATCCCGATGTACAAGACCCTTCTGTTGGATGTAGCACAACGCCGAGGCTAGTTGGCGGGACCATAGCAGTTGACGAGGAAGGGTTATACGATCTCGGTGACGTTGAAGAAATGCTCGAAGTTCACCAAATCGAGCGAGCTCCATAACGATCCAAACGGGTGCCGATGAGCAGGTTCCGACCAGTCGAATAATATGTGGATGATCCAATTGTTTCATAGTATCTAGAGTGGTAATTGACAGCATGAATAATAAATATCTTTAGCATCATTTTAAGGGTTATTTGTTACATGGGGGTGTTGAAGGAATCAAGCTTTACTATCAACTACGCAATATATATATATATATATATGGTTTTAAAGAAGTTCATGATTTGTGGAGCAGGGTCATATATCCTTTTTTTTTTATTCCATTAGGAAAAAACGGTGAAGCGACGTACTGGCTTCATCAAGAAGTTTATCAGCTCCATCGTCCTCCGCAAGTCCCTCTTCTCCAGAGGCCGTATGTTGCTGGCCCTGAGTTTCTCCCTTGGCGATCCCCTGTCCATTGCACGTCTTTATGGCAACCTGTACGCGAGTTCCGTCTTTGGCACGCCATTCACCTCGATGAACAGCACCAAACTGTCCCTGTCCAATCACCTCACCGAGTGTCAGCGTGGCACGATCCAATTCGAGATCACGAGCTGGAATCATTTATTAACGTTTATTTCGCATTCATTCGTTCATTCACTTATTGTCTTGTTCAGAGTCTAGTAGATATAATCATACTATGTGAAAATACCACCGGCACATATATATATATATATATATATATATAATATATAGATGAAGTAAAAAATAGTAACGCAATCCTAGCATGCAATAATAACACACAATGCGCAATAAAAAATTGCAGATTATATTTATATATATATATATATATATGCATCATTTTTATTGCACATTGTGCATAATTATTATTTGAACGGACTTGCATGCTAGGATTGCGTTACTATTTTTCACTTATACCTTGCTATATTTGTTAACGGACCTATGTGAATGTACAAGGTAACGGTATGAAAAACTACATCAAGGCGGAAGGAGCTGCATGACGCCATCAACCGTATAGCAATAACAATAACTAAAGTGAATGTACGTACTGGTACTGGAGTAATCCCCTTCAAGATCGTCGACGATTTCAGCGTAATCTTCAGAATGCCTTAGCTTGCCTTCGCCTACACCGAGAACTTCGCAACCAGCGTGACCACCTGAGCGCCCTTTCGATGAACTACGCCTACCGGATCAATAGAATGACCGAATAATAAACCAAGAAAACAATTTTTAGTTAGAAATAACCTCAAAAATATAATAACGTTGTCAGTGCGATAATAACCAATTTATTGTTATTATTATTGTATAGTATACCAATATTTTCAAAAATATCGTATTTGGTCTACCTTAGCTAAAATTTTGCATGTCCATGTTATATGTAATGAGTGGTGAGACATTAACGACTACTTAATCAATAACAAGTCTCCCATATAACTTTGGCACAATTATTTCTATCAAAAGGAAGTCGGGACAAAAGGTTAATTTTAGTTCATCGAATATTATGACTGAAATGGTATTATCTTAGGCTGACACATATGAATGAGTAAACATAGAACCCATATATCAGCTAAAGCAATGCTAGGTCACTTGAGTCGCATCGATCCCCAGAAATCATGGTTTGCCGAGATAGGGATAACATTGCCCTGCCGTCATATCAGTGGGTCGAGAAACATAAACAAGGACCGAAAAGATAAAAGGTTACACTAGGAAAAGAGACAATAAAAAATCCCTACTCGTGGCCAACAATGAAATTGCTCTGGCATGAACCTTCTCTCTAGATAGGTGGTTTTTGAGCAATAATGGTAGCGAGCTCTTTCCAAACTTCACGTGCTTTAAAAGAACACAAAATATATATATACATATATCATGTAAATGTAGACGTACCTGTATCGTGGAGGATGATTATCTAAAAAAACAAACAGGAAAATATAGAACATTAGATTCAAACGCAATGACATGTGTATGAAAACTGCTAACCTCATTCATGAAGATCAGCCAGTAGCTGATGTCAAGAAATCACTCAGTTGAAACATCGAGCAATAATCAGCAAGTACATGCAGGCTGCATCCTTCAGAATGAGTTAAAT
Organism: Stratiolaelaps scimitus; assembly: GCA_019614645.1. NCBI lineage: Eukaryota > Metazoa > Arthropoda > Arachnida > Mesostigmata > Laelapidae > Stratiolaelaps > Stratiolaelaps scimitus. The sequence continues at coordinate 2,060,986 of JABWDB010000038.1, forward strand.
TTATAATACTAGAGAAATGTGTAAGCAGCAGATGAAGAGTGTTGGTTTATGACCAGAACGTGGAAACACCTCATGCTTGTTATACATTAGGCTCACCATCTGCTGTACTTTCGGGTTCCGAATCGTTTCCAGATTTGCTGAGGGATGTTTCTGACTCCCCAGCCTTCAGTTCTAGATTAGGCATTAAAAGCAGCGTAACCACAGACAGAGAGAGAGAGAGAGCGGAGAAGACGCACGTGCTGATTGTTAGTGTGAGGTGAACTAGATAGCTGTTAGTTATCAAATGGACGTTTTTTTTTGACGATTCGGCAAATAAAGAGGTCTATTCAGCGTTGTAGAATAGAAACTGTATACACATATATATTCTTGTTAATTGCAATTGATTCGTCCGTATGATCTGGGTTAGTTCATTTGGTGGATCACTCTCTCGTGTTTATTTTTACTGCACATGCATGAAATGTATCATCCTAGATAAGCCACTTCATGTTTCACATTCAGCTTATTGCATGTCCTTATTACTTAGCATGATTGTAGTGTAGATAGTGTAGATTGCTAAATCTCTTTATTTGCTAAATCTCTTTATAAATGCTCAACGCACCCTTCCGAGTCCAATACGAAGCGTTGGTGGAGTGGACGAGTCGACAATATCCATCCACGATGTCCGCAATAGCCTCTGCCACACGAAGGTTCTCACAGGAAACACTAAGAGGCTCCGCCGTGCCGGCTACCCTCAGGCGTACAAGGGCCCGCGAATCGCCTTCGTGAACGATCGTCTCGATATTCTGCACCTGGGCAAATTGGCCCACTGGCCGAAGAGGTCCCCGGGCATCCGTTGCAAAGCCGATGCCCTGCTCACATGAGATCACCAAGTCCACAGACACCGTCCAGCCAATCTAAAGTATTGTACATTGGAAACCTGCAGTTAGATATTATTATTTTTGAACACGAATCCGAACGTGGATATCAACAATGTGAGGTAGTCTCAGTAATTAAGAAGTATTTTTTATATGAATAAGATCATAAACACAGAACCGTAGTTCTTCCCATGCGTTAACCATAGACATGTACAAGATTGTATCTGATATATTATAGTGCGACAAACAGTACGAGCTCATCAATAAATATGTGACTAAAGTGAAGGACAGTATACTCACTCCCAGTTGGCATGAAAATACTTCTCGATCGAAAGCGACCACTCGCTTGACGGATCTAAGGAATTGCAACATACACTGGGATTCCGAAAGGCGAACGAAACCTTTGAATTGAGCAAGAATCATCTTACGCAACGCTTTGGCTTTGTGTTGTAGAAGGGTGCACGCTGGCAGGAATCGATCCAGGCCAACTTCGCGTTCCAGGAACTCCAATGCCGTCGATTTTTTGTCAATGGACAGCTGAGATACATCTTTATAGAACCTGCTCAATGAAACATAGAGATATCTTAGATCGTTACCACCCTCTTGCACAACTGATTGAGTATCTGATAGGTGAACGGCAATGGATGATGACATTCATTGGCACAATTATCATTTCATCCTGATTGTATTGTATTATACTAAATACCTGATCTAGTCAACTGCAAAGACCACTAACCTTCGTATCTCTAAACAGCAGAGGGTTATGGCAAGTTCGATCTCGACCTCATCTTGCGTTCTCAGATAATCGTTTTTAACTTGTTCATAAAAAAACGTGAACGTCACTCGATCTCGTTGTAGGAAATCGTCCAGATTTGCCAAGAGATATCGGACTCGTAGCTCAAACCTGAAAGTTATCGACGGGTAATACAGTTATTGTGCATTCGCTAAACTGGACTGAACTAATCAGCAAAAAATAGTCAAATATACAAGTGCAGCATACTAAAATCAATTGGCAAATGAGTAGATATGACTACTCAATAATTATTATCTTACCCATATGGATAGATAGCTATTTTCAAATGAAGTTACAAGCTCAAGACCTGATCCCAGATTAAGTCTTACGTATGCGGTATTCGCTTGGTCCTGTGGGGCACCTACTGATTAAAACTCCGGACTTTTATAACTTGGGCCGCTGATTGATTGGTTGATTGATAGATGACGTTTACTTACCGCCAGTCATTGAGCGACTGTTTCGGTAGATATTTGTCGAGCACCTGGTGGAGGGTTGTGTCGCGATGGAGCCATTGCAGCTCACCCGTCGCGGCGTGCCGAAGCCTCAACGCAAACAGTGCCTCCAATGGCAATGGGGATGGATGTAGTTGTCCGCATAGCAGATGGATAATCCCCTGAAGAAAGTGATTATAGCGCAATATATACATAAATATATATATTAAAAACACATCTAAATCATCTCTCTCGTTAGCGGCAATCAGAAATATTCTCTCTATGGCATCTCTCGACAGATTAGTGAACGGTCCCATAACTCTAAATTGACTTCGAAGCGTTGGAACGAGAAAGATTAGGTTCATTCTCCATAGTGTAACAAGCTTAATACGCTGAATTCGATAAGGTCGTCTCGGAATCTTTTCTCAGCATCGGAACTTTTAAGGTTAATAATAAAAGCAAATTTCACAACCTGAACTGAACATATTTAATTGAAGTCTTCAAAAATAGCCATCCACTCGGCGTAATTTAATTACCATAATGTGTTTACAACTGAGGATCGTAAATAAGCCTGACTTATAGCTACAATAATTTGTTGTTAGACAGGGTCGAACTGTATAATAGAGAAAAGCGAATTGATTCATATCATTTCCGTAGGAGGACACACAAGGCCATGAACATGTTATCGTCTATTTGGTGAATCAAGGCTGTTTCATTGATACTACTTCACTGACCGCTCAGAGTTGTTTGCCTCTATAGTATCAAGAGCATCTACAGTCGAAATCCATTTTAGCGTAGGCAGCTGAATACAGAGCTAGTGACAATTATGATCTGGCAGCGCAGTCTGGCCCGTTACTTCGTTCAAACTGTGAGGTCAACATTGGAATCATCATAGCACCCTAATTTGCGGCCCTGTTCCGGTTGCGATGTTGTTGTCTCTATGGCATATAATACAACATTTGTTGTCTGTATTTTTCGTCACTTTTAAGGATGGCACTATATCAGACTAGCGGCTCACGCTGGGCAATGTTCAAGATCGATTGGCGAAACACGATATGTGTATGTGTGTGTGTGTGTCTGTGACATCATCGAGAATGCTTCTGACTTACTAGCAGACTTTATTACTCGATTTTCTAACAAACTTATATGAACAAGGTTATCATTTGTTGTAACAAATCACCAGTGGCGAAATTATTATTTATATTTATTATTATGATATTTTCGCCAACTTTGGTGTATCGTCTTCATTTATGCTGCCTTTTGTGTATAATATTGCTGTGTACGGCGGGTGACTAGCTCTAGAAGTCAGTAATTTTTCGGTCGAATAGGCGAACGAAGAATACAGACAGTAATAATAGTGATAAGAACAATAATAATATCCAACTTAACAACCTGACCCAAATGGCCCATAATTAGATAAAACATGCTAATTCATACTATACATCTTCGACCTATAGACCTAATCACTGATGATCGATAGAGCATCATTCCGTGTAAATAGCCATGATATGATTATATGACTATTATTATTATTATTATTCTAGAACTGGCTCTTGACGAAATTTAACTGTACTCTTTATCGAAAATTTGCCGCTTATAAACTATAGTCCAGCACGTACAGGCCGCAACGAGATTTGGTGTCTAGATTTTTTTGGTTTTACAGCAAATATTATATAGCTAGAACTAATTACAGCCAAGATGATCAATAGTCGGCGGCCGTTGAGCACTAATCGTTGTGAATGTAATCCTCACCCTGACATCAGTAGCATCACCGCATTTGACCGAGCGGAACTCGCCGTTGTTTAAGTAGACCTTGAGAACGGAGATTGTCTGCTGACCGGTGGATCGGCTTACGTTGACTCCGAGTGGAGCCTTCGGTGGTCGCATTGGGGACAGACCACCACTCTCAGCCCCAGTTCCGTCACCAGTTGCATCATCCAATCTGAAATTGTCATCATAGAAATACAATACAATCAACACGATGAAGGCCTGAGTTACGAACATACCTTATCTAGTTGTACCATACTATTTCGCTTAATAACTCTTTAATACGATAACAAATAAATAAGCTTCATCGAATTGACCACATGATAAAAATGAAGTTACGAGCTGACTTCGTATCGTTCAGTTCGTCTTGAAGGATAGACGGCGCCGTGAGTTCGGACGAGTGGGGTCGGTGCGGCGAAACTTCCCTATGCGGGGTTGTTAGGGTCTCTCACCCCACTCGGAAATGTATGGTCTAGCGTCCACCAAACACCGTTCCTTGATACCAGGCTAGGTTGCTTACGACGGAGCAGAATCGACAATGCGCTCGAATAGTATTGTTTTCTCGTTTCATTATCGTTGCAGAGGACCCATTTGTAATTGCACTTGACAATCGTCGTCGTGAAAATCGCGTTGGTTTTGCCGCTGTAACAGTGAACAGCAAGCGGAAATTCGCACATCCGTTAGTTTATGAGGAATCCATTTTCCGAGTTGATAAACTCTTCCCAATGCATACAGATGATCTCTAACGGTTTGATCTGCTACGTTTAGCAGCTCAGTAAGCATTGCGGTCTGTAGCTTGTTATCAACTGCAGAAGGTCTTCCATTCGAGGTTGAAATCTTCTGAACCAAATTTCTACTGCACGTCGTTACAATAAAGGGCCCGAAACAAGCATACATTTCGCTGTAGCCGTGTCCGCCGCCGATTTCGAACTTGAAAAGCATCACTGCATGAATTTGGCCTCTAGATGGGTCCACTGAGATCGCACAGAATTTTTTAAAAATCATTCGATCGAGTCCCTCTTTTTTATTTTGTTCCAAAACCACCCTTGTTCAGAGAAGGAAATTTCCAAATGTGCAGACACTATTAGAGACGTTCCAATCTCCATGGAAAATGGGCCGATTCAGTGCAGGGGGGTTGACGTGGATGACAGGACGCCTCCAACTGGTAAAACCACCATCCTCTGTTGAGACGCTATCTCTTCCCTTATTGTTATTATTTAAATAGTTGAGTCAGCCAGTCAACTGTTAAAGCTTCAATAATTTGTAATCGAAGTCTAGATTACGAACAACTTAATTTATTTGCAGTATTCGCCATAGAATCTGCATTAGAAAATATTAACCAAGTCGATCAAAATATCCTATATTGTGCCTACAGGTCGACACTACGTGCAATACGCATAGATTACGTCATTTAGTGATACATCAAATGTAGTCCCGCCATAGATGGGGCATTCATAGGATATTCTGCTTTCAATATGAGGTCGATTTTTATCTTCTTCGTAAACGCAGGATCGCGATTCCTACGGGTAGTCTATCATAAATATAAATACTAGCCGGGCCCTTTTAGGAAGAACATTACACATACATCGCAGCTGTTTTGACCTATAAATATTTAGCCATGAAATGACTCTTTAGTTTAGTCATTATTGACCATGTTTCCGAGGATAGTTACAGCAAGACTGTCCTATGCCATAGATTCGATTCGTTAACTAGTTAGATAAGAGCCGTCAAATTTCGGGCCATTGCTCTAGACCGAATTACCCTGCGTCTCCAGCCGTTCAAAGTTTATTTGAACAAAGAGCCGTTTAACGTCATTTAGACTTCATCATCATCATCGCTGCTGTAGCTATTTTCGTGAAGTCCAACAGCCGGTCTGTTGAATTGAATCACAGCGTTGCCGGAACAGAACAGTTTGGCTCATAGGGTATAGCATCGATCTTCTGCACAATTCGGACGTCGTAAACCGTAACGGAGAACATCGCAACAGATCGTTGCACGAGGCTGCACTTGAGCTTTCGGGACGTATGTTACCGTCTTATTCGTTTATTCGTTCGTGTCTCAGGACAGACTCGCCGTCGGCTACCCCACCAAATAAGTACGTATATCTTCGTTACATTTGAACTCCTTGGCAGTTAATTTACTTTTTCCCCGATATGGACATTTTGTGGATTCGGCGACCACCGACTGCGGCCCCGATCAGTACTCCTACACGAGACCGTCATCCCTCAAGAGCGTCGACATAAATAGATCCAGTCAGTTCATTCGACCATCAATCAGATGACCATTTTAGGATCTATAATCTATTTATCACTATCAGTTTTTCTACCCTACAATCGTTTCTATTACTGATAATATCGGGACTATATGGCTATTAGTATATGTAACAAATAGTTATGACCGTAACTCTTATTATTAATGTATAATATGTAATAATTCTAATTGATATAAGTCCTAACAATAAAACGAACGGTGAAGTTTCGCCTATGATTAATGTTGTTATTGGTCGCAGATCCTCAAGCGGCGGTCAGCGATGTTATATTCGACCCGTTCCCGAGTGACCAAATGGAAACTTCGTCGATGTGAAAGGAAAGAAGAAACGAAATTAAACAAAACTAAAATTATAGATAGAGTCTAAAGCAATAATGAAAGAAAGAGATTAAGAAAATTGGCAAAAAGAGCGATCGTTTGTAGAAACGATGTTAGCGATGCCTTGAGTCGGCAGTGACAGTACGCGTCACACGAGCGTATATATATATATATATATATATATACCCAGCCCTATATTAACGCCAGCGCAAAAATTAAGTGTCAGAGAAATAGACAGATAGATATGGGCGGTAACCTGCTCATTTTCGACTTTATAGGAAGATGAAACACCGAAAAGCCGACCGAAATAAATATGACGGATGCCGTCCGGCTTTGACGATCTTGTCTCTTTCCTACAATATATGATTTAGTTTCAGTGTGACGACCCCGTACACTGTTAACTCGATAGCTATGCGCTGGAATTCGGCTATGATTACGGATGCTTGTTATGCTAGTATTGGCCATTCTGGAACAAATCCGACCGAATGTACCAAGAGGAATAGGAACAGTTATAACGGAACGCGAGCAACAAGCGACGCTTTCGTGATTTGACACTTATGAGGCTTCAAGCAACTAACTAAATTTTGGAAGGGTACCATTCTGAACTGCACTAGCCCCTATTTCGAAACTGTTCCGGTATCATCCAACGATAATCCAAGTACCCTCATTCATCTTTATCATTGCTTTTGAAGAAATTAACACCTACTTTTAGTTTGCTCCGGAAATAATTTGCGCTGAAAATCTACGATGGATGAAATTGTCAGACTCCTCACATTTCAGACACAGCCAATTCTTCTAGCGTCTGTATTTATAATATCGATTTATCTCCCAACAAACCCCAGTATATGCATACTGCTCTCGAAAGACACGACACAACGTGTACAATAATAAAAATAATCATAGTACTGATAGTATTACTGGTAGTAAGTAGGTAGAGGACGCAGCCACCAATATTGTGGCTCCTATATGGACGCCTCAGGAGGACCAGCACTTTGATGACCATAGACTTGTTTGATTGCTACTCAACTGGGTGTCAGATCAAACAGGGCGCGATGTGTTCACAGATTACTGTTGTTTCGCTTATAATTGTTCATGCGAAAGTCGTTTTCATTATTGTCAAGTACACTTAAGTGAATTGATGGTATTTGTCTTGCCCTCTGCAAGTCGTGGCTGTTAGTAACGAATCTATTGACGGGACATCTAGAATGGCCTCTTCGGTGATAAGATCGATGGGAATTGCAAATGAATGGAATACCCGTGGTGCTGAAACAAAAGCAGGAAAAATCATCATCAGCCGTAGAAAACTTCCTTGATCCAGGAAATGTGATGATATATAATAATGGTGACGATGATAACATTGATCATTTGATGATTGGGGACAGCCGTTGTACGCAAAAGGGTCAGTCACTACAGGACGAGAATTGATTTCAGTGAATGGCCGTCAGTGGGCAGGCATCACTATTGACCATTGACTAACTCCTCGTGCATCATTCGTTTGTTCATATGAAAACCGATGAAAATAGTCGTCATTTGAACAAGGACCGCAAACTATAGCCACCGGCTGTCACGCAAATGTTCTGAGTACATTAAACCAAATACGATAAATTGTACATTGCTTGATCGTGCAGGCAAGACCACACACACGCGAACACAGCAGACAAAAAAAGTTCATATAGCTACTGATAGAGAAAGGCTAAATCGAGTGGCCTCATCAAGAGATACTCTATTATTATTATTATTATAAGATGACGACCGACGGTGTGTGGTGTGTGCCAGTACCGTTAATCTTTCCACATCAGATATAATAGATAATATACACATGAAATCGACAACAATAGAGCCAAAGGATAGAAACGAACATTATTACAATAGAAACGAATTAACGGTTAACCTCTAACAGGCGATGCAGATTCACTCTCTGCACATCAAGAATTGTTCTGTTCAAACATCACTTTTCTCCTTAATCCCATAAAAGAAGAGCTCATATGTATGAGGGAGAAATGATTTCGAATGACAAAAACATCAATCCACCACCGAACTTCTTCAAAAGCAATTAGTAACAGGCTAGATTATTATATATATATATATATATATATATATATATAGGAAGAGAGAGAGAGAAACAGGTCAACGAATCCCAATTAAATGATGACAAATTTTCATTTAGGTCGCCATGAAACGAGCGTTTCTCGTTGCACAAACCTTTACATTCTCTGAACCTTCCGGCACTGGTTCTGCTTATACAAAGATTACTAATGTTCGTATTTGCCTACGTATACGTATTATATTATATGATGTATTATAAATATGATTGTTATTATCACTATTATTGTCTTGTAAATGCCTCAAGTAGAGTTAAATCAAAGATACGAATTTTTGTTAAATTATTTACTGCGAGTTTTATTTAATCCATTAACATGTTTACTGTTAAGCTCAGTTCACAAGCGGGGATGTTGAATATCATCTTTGATTTTGTTCGACGATTCCAACACGACGCTAACAACTCATTTGTTCAATTTAACGTTAGCGTCGTGACTAGACAGCGGCTCACCCCAGCGTGGCATCCGGACGTAGACAGCACAGCTGTCATTAATCGGATGCGTTTGGTTACTTAACTAAGCCCCAGACAGTGGGGCACCATAGGCACCCCATAAGCTGTTAGCGTAAGCTCGTAAACTGCTCTCCCATCATCACCCTCCCTAACTCTCTCTCTCTAAACTGGACATCTAGAAGCTGTATGTGAAGCCGCATACTGTTTAAACGTCAACGTTTGTATATTGTGGCTTATGGGGAGTGATCAACGTAGCTCTAGCCGATCATCGGAGGAGAAAATGTAACAGTACAGAAAATGTGGCATTACTTTCTAAACAATCTGACTACTTCACAACGCAAGTACTAATCTTGATTTGAATTTACTATTACTGCCTATACAGTTGTCAACATTTTTTACAATGTAATAGTGATATCTCTTAATAATGGATAAGAAAAAACCCTGTTTACAATATACTAACACCTCCCTCAATTATACTTAATGACGATACAGCTCAACCTTCAACAGTAGAAGATTAAGTCAAAACTAACGAATACTATGAACACTTGTGATGAGAAAATTCAACAATCAAAAATGAAGCTATTGATTTATTAGCTTGGTTAAAACTTTAGATGGCGTCATGGGACACTTCCGTAACAGGACCGCCTTGGCACAGAGCGATGATTTCAAGATATGGTCCGAAAATGTTGCTGGATATCCCCTAGAGATGCCCCATCGTTGATAGGATTGAGAAATGGAACGGCCTTCACTTGGTCTCAACAACGAATGATGAAAAAGGGAAGCCAGCCATCAGAACTAGTGACAACAACCAGATCACTCACTCATTGACTCTCATTGGTTCGAGTATTCAATTAAAACAACCGGCTGAAAAAGTGTCAGTTATTTCTACGATTACATTTAAGAGTTATATGAGGCAGGAGGTACTTCACTCAGAAAATGGTTGCGCTCCTTCCTATATATATATATATATATATACATATATAGGATATGAATGGCAATGATGTCGGCATTTCGGAATTCTTGGGACCTAACTATATTGTGGTGGAAGATGGACAGTGTCACAAAGTTCACCATGTTTGATCATGATCATTTTGGCAAGTATATCTGCTGAGATTTTTTTAACAGCTGTAAAGGTTGTACTTAAGTACCTCAGAAGATGACTTAAAGTTTCTTATAGGTCTATCGATATGGAAGCTCATATTAAATGGGAACTATGTTTGTTACATATAAAATCAAAACCAATAGACGTTTCAACTTTCTAACCTGAGTCGACGAACTCTTTTGAGAGTAAAGGTGTTGAGATGCGACCAACCCTTGTGAACAATTGCTGGCCTATAGTACACAGGTGCCTTCATCTTTGAGTCACTACGAAGTTTGAATCCATAAGTATTGGTAGCGTTGTTTAGGCTGTCGTTTATCTTCCGTTCGGCAGAGACCTAAGGTTCTCATATGACGACAAATCAACCATGGGTTTTATCAAAAGCCTCATAGTTTGAAAAAAGTCGTTAAAGAGCCTATGCGATTTTCACTCCAGGATTTCCGTTTCAGGGGATGAATGTAGCAATAGGACACTGCTTGGAATCTATTGTACATTTACACTTTCACGTATTCCACTAATGAGTTAAACTGATATCACAAAGTTCAAGGGTTCCACCAGGAATAGAAGATATCCTAAAAGATAGCTACATCAATATAACAGAGATCAGATTGAACGTGGTGTCGTTGTACTGAGCGAAATCCAGACTGACTTCTGCACGACTTCTGCCGTCGACTTCAGTGAAAATCACAGCCATCGTAAACTAAATACATCATGCATTCATTCACTCAGCTCTGGATCCAGTTTCTCGTCCTTCCTCCCCTCACACCACTTCAATCTCGTGCAACGTCCACCAAAATAGTCTCGCCAGCCACTGCAGTCGTAGTTGTCTGTTAAATTTCTTGAGCATCTCATCTTTTCATAGTCATCATACCAAAGTGCAGTGCTAGCATTACCAGCACAAACAACAACAACAACAACAACACCCGTAACATGGATGTGTTAGCGACCAGACAGACAGATAGATATATGGAAAGACGGATACCCGTACTGTTGCCATTGACCCGGTAGATGAACATTGTGCACCACTACCACCACTACAACGATAACAACAACAACAACCACGCATTCAATCTCGGTCGTTTGAACGCGGCTGTTCGACAACTTAGCTATGGCACACAGAATTGCGTTCATCAGTACACATACACACACATACACAGACTAGATGTAATGGTACATCTGTGCACTACACTGCATGCTCCAATAAATACATCGGACGACTATCCATTCCATAATGACTTCACTCCCCCACCTCAACCCCCTAGTGAATACAGCAAGAAGAAGAAGAAGAAGAACAACACCGCTTCATTGGATGGTCATCGCTCTTCACACCGCTTTGCCTTGTCAGACATTCACTCATTCACGCACTGAGTCGTTTTTTGGTTTAGCTGCTACACGAAACGAACGCGAAACATTTGCGAATTATTTTCTCACAAACTAAACAGATGTTATACAGCAGCACTATTTAATAATAATTGTCATCATCGTCGCACCACCCGGACAACTGCAACGATTATGAATTGTAGTGCACGGCTCGGTAGGGGATGATGCTCCGTGCAACTGACGATACTCAAGAGAAGTTCGTTCTTAAAACGATCTCTCACTACATAGACTAGGTGTACGCAGCAGGAGGAGCAGCTTGCGCGTTTTATAGCACACAGTTCGATGCAGGCGTCACCACTATAATCAACACTGTAACTGTACACTCATTCACTCACTACATGGATCGGTATGAGAATTCTATATTTCGAAGAGTCACCAAACACTTTCCGGACACGATGAATGGGGGAAGGCATCCATTAGGGTAATTAGTACTGTCTGCTGTCTGTCATTCTGTCGCATTTCACTCGTTTATTCGTTTGTGTTAACTGAAGAGCGGTCGTTCTAGTAGTCATTGAGCATGTACATTAACATCAATGTTCTTACACACTCCTTTCCTAGAATACTAATAAAAATGACAATAATTATTGCAGATTAGAGATTGCTGCGTCTGTCTGTGACCGTTGCCATTTTGCGAGCATATCCAGTGAAATCGATAACTGAACAGATCCCCCACAATGAAACGATCTCAAGCCCCCATCGCCGCGGGATGACTGAGGAAACTCCTATTCCAACTCTTGAAGGCTACCACTGTCACCAGATCACAATAGGGCAGTAGTAGCAACAGCAGCAACAACAACAACGACAGGTTACGCTTAAATTTCGTACGGCTCAGTCCAAGTGGCACCACACTCAAAAATACAAACGTCGAATAGTTTACCAAACGTGCGACCCGACTTTGCTAAAATATACATTTGGCTACAACAGCGGCTACTGCTTTTCACGCTCACCCACGACTCTACAGCTGGTCAGAGTGTTGTTGTTGTTGTTCATCTTGGCCTCTCCCTTTAGCCTCCACCTCAGTGGTTCTCTCTGTTTGTCTGTTACCGGATGGACTCCGTCGATCCGGTAGAGATATTATAGAACGCACGTTGCTATCTATCGTATAACAAACAGCAATAGTTGGACAACACTTCGTATGTGTATACGCGAGGGCTCGCTTGTTTCCTTCGGCTAAGAGACAGCAGGGCCGCTCGTGGCGAATCCATCGACGTCGTCGTCATTTCGTGGAGGCCGCTGCTGTCGACCGACCGAAGTTGGTGCGCGGCCACAATGAGTGGGCCGAGACGACCGGTTCCCTTCAACAGCAGCAGCAGCAGATCGTAACGCGTACGTGCGCGTTGGTACCGACATCATACAAACCAATGCCAAAGTACATCAAGAACAGGCCGGTATCACCAGCTATACCGGCCCCTTTCTATGACACCGTTCTAAAGTTCAGTGCCGTGAATATCTATCCTCTTTCAATAGGCAAATAGCTCACCCCTTGCACTGGAGAGCAGATGATAACGTTTGTTACGTAGCAAAGCCAAATACGCACATTAAATAAACAACATGCTGACACATACACAGAGAGAGAGAAACATACAAATCACCAACTCATTCTAGTTATAACTAATCTTGGTTTCCTGTTACGATCTTAAAACAGGAAGCTAATCTCCCACGCGCGCAGTTCGCGCAGATATTTATGCGATCACCCAACAGCTACCGCTGCTGCTAACGTGACAGATAATCATATTTCCTTTTTTGCCATTATAATAGACTCTATAATGGTTTAATAAACGCGTAAACTACCATGATACAATTAAGGTCTAAAACGAAATTCCTTTAGGTCAGCCGGTGTCTATCACTAAACTTCATTGACGCTGAACCAGAAACAATCAATGATTAATTAACACCGTTATCGAAATTGCTGCCGCGTTCTAAAGCAACTGACGGATCACCAATAGGCTTGCACTTTTATTGTACATAGGCATCGTTGGCGTCATCTTCGACTGACACCGATCATCTACTACTCACTGCCCCCCAAACTGGTCCCGATAGATGATCGTCAGTATGGTCGAAAAAGGCAGGACGTGGAGGGTCAGTGCAGCAGATCAGAGGTCTCCGCAAAAGGACATTATCCATCGTTACACAAAATCGATCCGGAATCCGGATCGGGAAGCAAAATTACTTTTTGTGTTGGCGGTATCGCTGTGATCACATGAAACAAGGCTCGCATCAAAACCGAAGGACATTGACAACAACAACAACAACAACAACACCAAGAACAACAACAACAGATCAAGACATAGCAACGTATCATACCAAAAACGGCCGTTCAACAAAGTCACACCTGGCGATGCGAGCCAGCACAAAGTAGACCAATTCGAGTGACGTAAACGGTAACCATAATATGCCATTCAGTAATATCAGCCGAAATGAGGATAAAAAAAGCTTGTTGGAAATAAATAGACGCGAAGTCTATATATATATATATATATATATAGACTTCACGTATATTTGTTTCCAACAAGCTTTTTTGATCTTGATTTGTATATATATATATATATATGTTTGGCTGGACTCTGAGAAAAAAAGAATATGCCCTAAAAATAACGTAGATTTGCTATTGGCAGATTTCAGCGAAATTCAAAAGGAACCATTTATTTACATGTTTTTCAATCTTCCAACGCAAGTAAACAACTACCTGTGATACTACTGCGCCAGAGTTCGGTTGGCTGCTTGATTTATTATATATCCGATACCTGCTTATTAGAGAGCGTCATGACAGTTTATCGTTGAAGTTTGATAGTTGATTTGAGTAACCTTTTGCAATGCACCTTTCCGGTTCAGAACATCGTTCCTTTGTGGAACTACACAATCGATACTTGAGATACATATATTCTAATTAATAACAACGAATGTTAGTTACCTATTTCAGGTCAAATAAAAAGTATACATAGCAAAACCGCGTGGGCTTGTGTAACAAAGTAGAACCGATACAAGAAAACACTTCTAAGGAGGCAATATCCATATATAGGTTGACAGTGTTCCTCGGCCGGGTACGATATCATAATCAATATTATGTGCTTCATCTAGATATGGTGGTTATTTCTTTGCCAGCTAACGAGGAAGACAATGCAACACATCGCCTCGCCCGGTAGTGCGAAACGACATTGCAAAAATTAGTGTTTATATGATGTGGCTTGCTTACATCATCGCCAAATGATTTCGCGATAAAGGCTATATCTATTAGATAGACTTTATTAAACTTTAGATCTACTGTTTTGTCCACTTTTTTGCTATTAGATATTCTTCCCGATTTCAGCATTGTAAGGATACGCATACGCATATACCTAACTTGTAAAATTGCTTATTACGATTTCTACATTGTTTCAGTCGCAAGCACTAATTGCTCTGTCTACCTGAGGGAAAAAAATGTATGTGTACTGTTAACATATGATCTTAATCTTCCAGCATGGACTATTAATTTCTACTGCTTATTATAAATATTGCAAACGTTCTCACATGGCACTAGGACAGGGATGCTGCATATCTCATAATGAATAAAATAATTTTCTTTCTTCATCTCGTTAATCAATTTACTTCCCATCCAAACCCAGGAGCTGTACTACATGTCGCAATATCGCGATGTGATATGACGCAATGGAACAATCTAAGTCCATTGAAGTTCAAAGCCCTTTCCCGTTTGCAGCAAAAACTGCTAAAAGCTCACAACTTCCTGCATCGAAGTGGTATCTGTAGTGTTTAAGATTTCAAAAGGTTCGCGCCAGACAGAGAACAGAGATCGAGATGGGGGCGCTGGGGTCGACGAAAGGGGGACTATAAAAGAAGAGAACAATAAACAACAGGCCTCTTCTGGGCCGGACTGACAGTACGTAGGACGTGGTCTTTGTTTCGATCTGTTAGGCAGACGACACGTGGTACCCGAACTTTACAGTATCGATCTGGTAGTAGTAGTAGTAATAATCCAAGTTTGGTGAACACCCAAACGCCGCTACCACGGCCAACAAGAAACCATGAACAAAATTAATCCGGTCAAATGAGAATGTGACTAAAATGAGAGCAGTTATTTATTATTCATTCCCCAGAATGACCATCAACGAAACAGTTGACGTTTCGTCTGCTACGAGGCAAGACACTACCACCACCACCACCACCGAGGTTTTTTTCTTCTTCTTCTAACGAGGTCGCCATTTCAATATCGGATCTCTTTGATTTCGAAGCATCGTATAACATCGACACCATTAAAGAGTCGCGAGGGCAACAGACCTCATTAACAATCCGTTTATGCCACATTTCGCATTATCATCGTAAACATTATCAGTGTTATTACGGGCGCATTAACACATTTGAAAGACATTCAGCTGGGGTTCAGCAGCCCACGGTATCTCTACTGTTGACAAGATGATTGTAGATCGTCGACACCAAACATTGACCTAGAAGATAACTTGAAATTGACGGAAACATTAACGCGGTTTTCATCGGATCGAGAAATTATTAACCTCACCGATGTGTTACGGCTTTTCATTATTTTTCGAAGAGTTGAGCCAATTGCCTTGACGAAATTGTATTTGGGAATTCAGAATTATTTAAACTTTTAAATATATGAAATATAATAAATTAATCAAATGCATGGAAGTATCTATCTATATATATATATATATATATATGGGAATGTATGGAAGTATATATATGTATATATATATATATAAGCAGCAATGCACGTTCGGTTGATCCTATTTTAGGTGGGGTGATACGTGATCTATCACTTGAGTCACAAAAATCTGTCTACAACAGAAGCGCCCCAAACTAAAATAAATAATTCATGTTCTACAGATTATTCCTGATCCACTGATTAGCTGTAACGGACGATGACTATAATTCGTAATTTTTTCAATTCTTTATACAGTGGTGTGAATAAACATAGCCCACCCCCTATATTTCAACAATCGTTACAAAGAATACACATTTGAGGCATTTCTTCTGTGTCAGATTAATGTACGTGTCAAATAACATATTTACCACAAAGAACAGCGCATACAACATCGCATGCAGCCTGCTACAACAAAATGTGTCATATTTCGGTGGCGAAAAATGATAGACACACCCTCAGTTATCGAGTGTTTTCGCTGAATTAATCCAGTTTGTGTTGAGCATTCAAGCAGTACTGTAGTCACGGGACGCGCTTCGAGCCTTACTGATGCAGAGAAAGCAGTTATTACCGCTTTACACCGAGCAGGAAAGACCCAGGCTGCAATTGCCAGAGAAATTGGCAAAAATCGTCACGTAGTGCAAAATTATTGACGCAGTCCATCGACGTATGGTACTAATAAGTCTAAAGGACGTCCACGAAAGAACAGGCAGCGAACTGTCATGCATATCTGTCGATTGGCCTCGAATTCGACCATAAGTTGTGAAGCAATCAGGCAAGGGTTAACCCTTCAGGTTCATAGATCAACAGTTTTAAATGCAATTAAGCGTTATCCGCATATCATACGGGCGCAAATGAGAACAAGACCTCGTCTTCAACAACGCCATATGATTGCCCAACTAAACTTTGCCCGCAACATTATGGACGTGACTGGGCATTGATGAGTATTGGGGCAACGTTTTTTTAAAAAGTGTCCTGAGGGTGTAAATCTATCTAAAAGGTACTATGTTGTTTCAAATCGTCTCCAGTGACGAGAAGAAGTTAAATTTGGATGGGCTAGATGGATTTAACGGTTACTGGCATGATGTACGTAGAGAGTCGCGGTACTTCTCGAAGCACATGTTCGGCGGAGAGTGCTTTATGGGTTGGGGAGCTTTGCAAACTTGGATTCACCTTCATCTCATCTCAAATGAATAGCGAGGACTATCAGCAGATGTTGACCAACAACCTACTACCATTTAGTAGCAGATTTCACCTACTTCCAATTGTTTTCTAACAAGATAACGCTTCAATTCACGTCAGGGCTAGTACACATGCGCGATTAAGACGGCATGACATTGGTACCCTAGAGTGGCCAGCATGTTCTTCTTAGCTCAACCCGATGGAGAACCTCTAGGGCATTCTTATCCGAAGAGTATACGCGTCGAATCGACAGTATACATCCTTGGAAACACTAAAAAAGGCGTTGTTGGAGGCCTGGGGAGATGTCAGCAACCGGATCCTGCTAAATTTCGTTGATAGTATGCCAAACCGAGTCTTTGACGTTATAATTAGCAAGGGTGAGTCCACACGGTACTGATTACCACAAGAAAACAAGAACTAATTCAGCGAAAACACTCGATAACTGAGGGTGTGTCTATCATTTTTCGCCACCGAAATATGACACATTTTGTTGTAGCAGGCTGCATGCGATGTTGTATGCGCTGTTCTTTGTGGTAAGTATGTTATTTGACACGTACATTAATCTGACACAGAAGAAATGCCTCAAATGTGTATTCTTTGTAACGATTGTTGAAATATAGGGGGTGGGCTATGTTTATTCACACCACTGTAATATTTATTTACGGAACTGCAATTTTACAAACGCCTCAGGTCTCGTTTGTGGAACTGTAGAGACAGGATAATTATTCGAATTGCTGAGGATATTTAACACACAAATAATTAACCGGCTTCAACGGATAATTGGGTATATATCAGCAGGGTAACAAGAGGTATGTACATGATTCTAGTACATGCAGATTTACATATTTATAAAACACCATGACAAAGTTAGCAGAAATCTGCTAGTCGCTCGTGACAATTCTCTTTACGTCACTAGTGAGTTGAGGACCCGAATCACGCGAGGAAGGAAGCTCCAGACAGTTGGGAAGACAGTAAATGAATAGATAACGACTGGACCCTTCAACTGTAAACGGCATCTCGAACGCCGCCCCGCCTTTGGCCGGACGTTTAGCGACTGCAGTGATGGGGAGTCAATGTCTTTGGGAACGATTCCTCTGTACATCTTGAACTCGAGATGCGCAGGGTGCACCGACAGCAGCTTGCTCAGCGAAGGAATGTCCAGTTCCCTGAACAGATGCATCACAGAGTCTCTGCGGCACAGACCGAAGATGGCCCATGGTGTGTCAGTTCGAATAATTTCTGCACGGCATAATGTCTACTTATAACCACCACCCTAGAGTCGTTGAATCGACGAGATGATAGCATGACAATTCAGAGAGAGAACTGCAAAGTGTCCCTTCCCCACATTTGAGCGCCTCATGCAAAGTTAAACCCAGGCATCTGACCACCGGCGACAGCGGTAGCGCCACCTACAAGATCGTAACACCTGTCTTGCTAGAATTGATAGCAAGCCCAAACCTTTCAAAAGTCTTGATAACTATATCCACTACAACAAGGGCCATACGTATGTCTCGTCGAATCTTGGAGGGACGAAAAGTAACGACGTGCGTAATCATACACATTACAAGATTTCCCCGAGGAGATATCGATGAGAATGAAGTTAATGACAATAATGAACATAATGGGTTCCAAAATAGAGGCTGAAGGCATGTCCAAGTTTATTTCACACGTCATGGACTCCGTGTCGCCGATTTTCACAGCCTGTCTCCTACAGAAAAGGTATGAGTGGAAAAAGTATGGTGGAGTTAAATCGAAAGTGTTCGAGCATTTGGGGGAAGTAGGAGTCCAGAAAGACCCCGAGAAGACACAAAAAATGATTTTCAAAGGGATCAGCAATTTCCTGCCAGAGATGTTCAGGGGAAAGTTCTGTGGAAGGCGGTTTTCGAAAATCGAACTGAGCTGGCGAGAAAAGTGAATTACGCCGTGATATATAAACTGACCCAAAGTCCTCGCGTCGTGTCGCTTAACCATCCTAAAATTACCAGGTGAGGTATCCCTATGATCAACGGACGACCTTCCTGAGGTTCCGCCGACGACCGTATAGTCAGCTGAGAGCAACGGAGTGCGTTGTATTGCAAGGGATAAGTCAATAAAAATCTCGTAGAGCGACCCTCTATGATTTGAAACATGTTTCTCGAGGAGAAAAAGGCCTAATAGCTTTAGCTGAAGCCGAGGACAAGTTAATATTCAAGTCAGTCAGAAGAATACAATAGAATATAGAAGAGTTGCTCGGAAGAATATCATCAACGATGTCGAGAACCGTATCCCTATGGGAGAGAGAATAAAAATAATATATTGTCGATCGATGTCTCTTTCATCCATCTGCTATGTCAATCATAGTTCGCTATTGTTTGCCTTCAGACTTTCATTACTTTTTTGAGTTCAGCTTATAAAATTTTGCGTTAAATTTTATAAAGACCCAAAAATATAGCTACCCCAAAAATCAGTTTGTAACAGATAGCCGCAGTGCATGAGCATGCGGCCCTTGAATTCCCGTAAGCCATATAAACGAATGGCAGTGATGCTTTAAACTAACAAGATTTCTATGGAACACGCTAATTTGAACGTTATAGGCTCTCAGTTAGTCCATCTATAATAAAAGCAACAACAATTGATCTGGCTTTCCGACGAAGAAAATGGTACAAAGGAAAGGTGGAATAAATAGGCGTGTTCATGATTTGGACACGAAAAGCTACTATATGAAAACAGTTACAAAACCTAGTAAAAATGTTCTTCTTCAGAAAGATTGACACTTGATCCATTAAGCCTTATACAAACGAAGGATTCTATCATATACGATAGACAAAAGCGCGCGAATGGAGAAGCCATCATCCGATGCCATCGTCATCAACAAAATTGTCTGTCTTCAAAATGTCTGTGATTGACTAACTGACTGACTGAGTCATCAAAGACACCCACCACGAGATCAAAGGCGGAAAGTGTCGAGCGGTCTTCTGAAAATCATTGCTTCCACACACAGAAGTGTCCGCTTCCCAAATGGTGAGATTATTCTTCTGTGTTCTCTCTCTCACTGTTTCTCTGTTGCTGCCCCTCGTACGTGTACTATGATGACACGAACACGCTCCAAAAATGGCCTTTAATTCCCACAACCTTCGCTTCTTATCCCATCACTGTTATATGATTCCTATTATTGTTATTATAGTTTTATAATCTGGCCAACACGAGCGGTGCAGAAAACACAGTATACTTTCTCCTGCCCAATCACTTGCAAAAATCCAAAATGAATACACAGCTATTATTTGAACAACAATATTAGGTACATTATCTCCATCAGCATCAATCAACAACTCATTATATATTACATAACATTAGCTGATCCTTTGGAAAGGGCCACACTCATGAATAATGCGGTAAAATAAAAGTTAGCATCCTAATAAACATCAAGAAATCAAACAAACATCTGGTATTATACACAAGGCTCTGAAAAGGCAGTCGTGGATTTGGGTTCGGTCGATGTGATTGTATTCTTATGAAGCTATCTGCCTGATCTAAGTCATTTTGAACCCCCGAAAAACGACACATTTCATTGTAGCAGGCTGCGTGCACCGTCATAGGCGCTGTTCTTTGCGGTATGTATGCATATTATTTGACATGTACATTAATCCAGTATATATATTCTTCAAATGTGTGCTATTTGTAACGATTTGTTGAAATAAAAGGGATGCCTTAAGTTCGTAAACACCACTGTATATGCACATACGCCGCAAGGCAGAACCCAGTACACCAATGAAAGATTCGTCTAGAAAAGCTGACAAAAGGGTTGGTTTCAGCGCCATCACGATGCTTCGAGTGGCTGCAGGACCGCGAGAATAACAGGAACGATGTGTTTGGTGTTCTTCATATTAGTTTATACAGTGGTGTGCATAAACTCAATGCACGGTCTTATGGTACAATATCAGACTACTGTACGTGTCTGTAGTAAGTATTTTCAGATCCCATTTTCAGAGACAAGGGGCAGGCTATACAGTGGTGTGCTTAAATTTAACGCACCACTATATTTCAACAAATCGTTGCAAAGATTACACTTTTGAGGCATTTATTCTATATCAGATTAATGTACATGTCAAATAACATGCACACCACAAAGAACGGCGCATATGACGTCGAATGCAGCCTGCTACAATAAAATGTGTCATATTTCGGTTGTGTAAAATGATAACGTACCCTCAGTTATCGAGTGTTCTCGCTGAATAAATTCTCGTTTTCTTGTGCTAATCAGTACTGTGTGGCCCCGCCCTTGCTCATTATAACGTCAAAGACTCGGTTTGGCATACTATCAACGAGATGTAGCAGGATAAGGTCGCTGACACCTCCCCAGGCCTCCAACAAAGCCTCTTTTAGTGCTTCCACCGCTGTACACTGTCGATTCGGCGCATATACTCGTCGGACAATAATGCCCCAGAGGCTCACCATCAGGTTGAGATCAGGAGAACATGCTGGCCACTCTAGGGTTTCAATGTCATGCCGTCCTAAGCACACACGTGTAGTAGCGCTGTCGTGAATTGACGCGTTATCTTGTTGGAAAACAATTGGCAGACGATGAAATGTGCTCCTAAACGGTAGTAGGTTATTGGTCAACACCTGCTGATAGTACTCGCTATTCATTCGAGATGACATGCAAGCATATGGGAGTCTGCCAGGAGAGGTGAAATCTCCCCAAAATCATAACGGTCTCGCCACCGAAGTTGCGCTTTGAGAAGCAATGCGGCTCTTTACATACATCATGTCAATAACCGTTAAATCCATCTGGCCCGTTCAAACTGAACTTCTGCTTATATGCCGGTAACGCTAAATTGTCCTTAACTGTTGATCTATGAACCTGAAGGTTTAACTCTGGCCTGATTGCTTCACAACTTATGGTTGAATTCGAGGCCAATCGACAGATATGCATGGTAGTTCGCTGGCTATAGTTTCGTGGACGTCCTTTAGACTTATTAGTACCACACGTCGACGGACTACGTAAATAATTTTACACTACGCGACGACTTCTGCCAATTTCTTTGACAATTGCAGCCTGGGTCTTTCCTGCTCGGTATAAAGCAGTAGTAACTGCTTTCTGTGCATTAGTAAGGCTCGAAGCGTGTCCCCTGACCACCGTACAGGTTGAATGCTCAACACAAACTGAACTCATTCAGCGAGAACACTCGATAACTGAGTGTGCGTTATCATTTTGCACAACCAAACTATGACACATTTTATTGTACCAGGTTGCATGCAACGTCATATGCGCAGTGTGGTGTGTATGTTATTTGACATGTACATTAATCTGATATAGAATAAATGCCTCAAATGTGTATTCGTTGTAGCGATTTGTTGAAAAAAATATAGGGGTGCGTTAAAGTTAAGCACACCACTGTATAGCCTGCCCCTTGGCTCTGAAAACGTGATCTGAAAATACTTAATACAGACACGTACAGTAGTCTGATATTGTACCATAAGACCGTTAAGCATACAATTGTGACTGATATCTTTCTCGGAGCTACAAACCAGACTATTGCTTTTCTGCTGGTCCTCAGCCCTTCTCCTGTCAGATATCAACGCCACCCTGAGAACACAGCAAGATTTGAACCCGCGACCTGGATCAAATCTCACTAAAGGTATAGTTATCCAAGTCGAAGGCATTGCCACGTCATCGCACCACAAGGACTGAGAGCTTAGATGAATAGACCAGTGGTGAGACAAATTCTATGTCTCAGGCTGAAATCCTGCCGTAGCCCTACGGTAGCACGGGTCTCTTTCTGTCCAACATATATTATAGTATAGCAATTTCTTACTAATATATATATGGCAAGAACTATCGGAGAATGGGAGGAGGGCTGGGATGCCAACCGAGGCCAAAAGCGAAGATCCTATCAGAGCCACAGAAAATGCTCATCCTTTCCATACTTAGCCATCTCTTTATATATATATATATATATATATATATATATATATATATATATATATATATATATATAATGTATGCTTCTTTACAGGCCCGTCCAAACATCTGTCCCGAACATTGTGGCGGACGAGAAGAGCCATTTATAAATCAGTTTTTCATACTGGCAACTATCGGCCATACAATTATCATAAAAGAGAAATAAACTTTGGATCCAACGACTGTCTCGCAGACACTCCTCTCACGAAATTAACTGACGAAATTATATTATACCCTATGCGGGGTATATCTGAATACTCTGCCAATTCATTTAGATACTTTTAGAGCAACAGACGCCAAATTTGGATAAAGCGCTTTGCTAATTAGGATAATTTCAGATCGAGACTTTCTGTGGAGTGTACATAGTTCATAAACGGTGTAGCAGAATTAGGGAAAAAGAAAAACTAACGATGCCCCGTTTTGCCTTAAACATTCTGCTGCGCTTCACTAGAGCCTGTATATGAAGTCCTTAAGTGGTGGACTACAATACGAAGATAGTTACAGAACAGGTACATTGGGGTCAATCAGACTCGTTGCCATTAATGCACTAATTACCGCATCTGCTCAGATAAACTGATTGTTATTAAAAAATGTACGATGATCGCGGATGAAACACTGGCGCATAGTAATCATAGTTGTAAGGACAATAATTGAAACATAATAATCTGATTGGTCTGAACATTGCAATACCATGTGACACTAAACATTCTGAAATTTCAGTTCCCTTAACTTGAAAGATCCGCTTGCACCTAAATATGCAACGCAATTTATTCCCGTTTCAGCTTAAGTATTTAACCATACAAGTCATCACGCTGATAGCTTTTTATATTATTTCCTAGCATTAACAGGCTTGGACACCGACACTAATACGCCCCACTAGATCCAACTAACCAACGAACCGTATACCAGATCGTTCTTCTTCCAGGATATTCACTCAGGTTCATTCACTTTCATGTACGAAGATTCCGCCCGCCAAAATAACATTTTTCCCGATAAAGTAATTAAGTGCCATGCTGAAACAAAGATCACCACCCGTGAAATTATTGACATTGCTAACGTAAACTAAAAGCTTTTCTACTAAAAAAAATGCTTCTACAAACAAGTTATCGTCAATGATACGATTGATACAGATAGATAGGAAACGCAGGTGTACACACGATATCCTTTGCACGAAAGAAACAAATTGACGACTTGGATAAATACCCTACGGTGAGTGTAGTAGTAGTAACTTCTCTAGAGAGAGGCTCGTTTCCAAGTATCTAATGCTGAGTCATTTCAGTTATGATAACTGCAGAAATGAATGAAATAACTTTGTGTTACACCCCCCACCCCCTGGATGAGTCAATAACAAATTGATGAACCGCCAGAATCACGAGACTGCCACATTGTGGTTACTCACCTGGAAAGATCGAATTTTCTGAATGTTAGTTTTTCTCGTAAAAGTATATGTAACAGGCAGACGCAAGCTCAGATCTTATTCGGAGAAATACAGTTGACATATCTTATTTATATACTGTCGATTGCACAACCTTTGCCTATTATTATGATGTAGTTAACATTTTAATATAATATACATAACCATTCTGGCAAATGTACCGCAACCGAACGGCCAGTTTAAAACAATTCGAGTACGTAAGGCCAGGAACAATGCGTGCTGTCGGCGTTACTAAAAACATCAACTTACAGAAGGCTCTATATATATATATATATATATATATATATTCCGGTTCTAATTATATTTGAAAATACTCCCGAATATTGGGAAGTCAGAGAGTTTGCAAATGGATTCTTGTGTGTTTGTTGATATATTTTGGCAGAATCATCGCTGAGACATCAGTTGGAAGGCTGTACACGTATTCAATTTTTACAGCTTAAGAACGTTGGTAATTAGCCCCTAGTTGCAATTCCACACGTACGACCAGAAATTACATATTATTTTTTTAGGGAGCTTATCGTTGCACACAAGCCCTACATCAGGGTTGAGTAGAATGGAGCAATGCGACTTCAGCCATTGATCAGACAACAACTTTCTTTTTCTTAACAATAGCGTATATGCTTCAAAATATTGTTTGTAAGTCTGGTTCTGGTGGCTCTCAATATTTTCCGATGGCCTTATTGGAAAAGCCGGAAACTTCAGTTCGGACTTAACAGTCGGACTTAACCCCAATTTTAACTAAGACAGCCAAAAGCTTTAATGGTGAAAATGTTATGGCAACATAGGAGTTTCCGAAAACACTACATTATGCATGGTTTGATCAAATAATGATAATGTTTATGAAGCAGATGTTCGTGACACATACAGCCATTTGCTTGACTGAGTCGTTTACAGTTTTGAAAGGTGTCATGCAGAATAGTTTTCATTAACTAAACCGGGAATAGGCACGTCATTACGATAGCTAGCTACTAAGCACCACTAAGAGCGAAATAGAACTCTTACAGATAAAAAGTCGCCATCTCAATATATATATATATATATATATAATTACGATGTTTTACCGAATTAGTTCAACGTTCGTAATTTATTCGAGATTTAATATTTACATCCGAATCAATGATAAAAATTACGCTTATTGCCAATCAGCCACTCCGCTAGTGCACGACGAAATCGATTAATCGGTTGCGCGTATCGGGGTCAGGAAGTCAACACATCTTCATTTCCCACTTCTTAATGAATCGGCTCATAAGGCTGAAGGAGTGTGGGTCATGCTTCTAAATGGCTGTATCATTCGGATATTCTTCAAAGGGTAGTTATACACATTTAAAAGTATTCGCAATACAATCTATTATTCCATGTGGTTGATGAACACAAATAGTATTTTTAGCAACGCATTCACCTGTTGGTATGGCTCACACTTTCTTTGTATGTCCCATCGAATTTCAAAGAGAGGTCAACATCGAACGAGTACTTGCAAACATTTATTATCATTATTACACCAAGGCTTTCGTTTAATCTAAATATAATTATATAGCGATGGCGAATCCCACCAAATTCACTCTTAGATACAATAACCGTTTTTTCCACCACCAAGAAATCCCGGTGTCATGGTGGAACGGGGTGTCATGGTTTTCTTGGATCATTATTGTTATGGTCACTCCTTTTCTCCCTCTATATCCCCCTTCTTCTACTAGATTCTAGAATAATGGATGAATAGATGAATAAATCCCTGCTCTTTCCAACAACCGACATCATCAATCACGTTACTTGATACGTATCTGTACATAAATGTGGCTGCCAGTACCCCATAGACTCAGAGTGACTGGTTAGCGGCCATTCTTAACTCCATTTCTAGCCAGCATTATTCCTACTCAGGGATACAATTCATGCCTCTCTATGAAGTGTTTCAATCCGAGGTGCTATTTTTTCCCAATAAATATACGAATGCAGAAGACCCATGAAACTATTGGACTGAGCATGCCCATTCGATTCATGAACGTTAACGGTGATGTACGGGATTCCTATTTCGAGAATCGATGTAGCCAGTTAAGGCGACGGTAGTTCTGGCGACCAGGTCAAATTCGTAATATGTCTGCCGACCGAACGCTGTAAATGCACGCCATATAATAGAATGATTCATTCATTTTCTGTAGATCTGCAGAAGCCCTTTAATTCTTGTCGAGTTGTAGCTGTTATTCACCCCGAGGGCTATCCATATATAGAACTGATCGATTCAATGACGATATTTCTGCAATGCAGCAATGACTATATTTCAACAGAATAGCAATGATGTAACTTGTAATTAGTATGACGACCATTACCCTTCCTCACTGCCTTTACTATAAAAATTGTATTGTACAACACATGCTGGACGGTGTAGCACAGACTAGAATCTCCTCCACAATGGATATATAATAAAACATGATACACGCCTACTGTTACACCTACACATGCCCCCCTCGACATTAATAATAATGGTAATACATTTGTATTTCACGATAATGTATCATTTATGCACAACTCTATCTACTACATGATCATATCCTTTGTTCCTAAGTATGTGCGTAAATATGATTTTCCTCCTGTTCGTGCTGAGGTCGGTTAGTCTGTATCGCTATTTATAAATTCTACATTCGGGTGATATGAATTTAATTCAAAATTCAGTTTATGAACGCACAATGGATGAATGTTATGAGTTTTCGATTCGAAGCTTTTGCAGGTAACTAGGTAGGCATATAAGTAGGTTAGGCGGATGTGCTGCCGAACCCGGCCTATTCGTTTGTTGTGCATAACTAGGTTTGGATAAATCAATTAACGAGAAAATTAACGCTGAGAAAAATTACAGTGGACTACTTGGCCCCGTTACGTTGGAACAGACTAACTGTCAATTTATTCCTCGGCTAGCTACTGCACTGAAAACATTTTAAGAGAGAAATTAGATCCTTGAGACATATAAAAATGTTTGACGAATTTAGATATTTTTATTCTATTGCAAGGTAGTATCGTATAACCATTTCTACATCAACTTAGAAATTTATGCGCGCTGTTGACATACAAGGTAGCACTCAGTGTAGCTAAGTAAGTAAAAACATTTTAGTAAATTAGGAAGCCAGGACCTCCAAAGTGCCCATGATTGCCAATTAAAAGTGGCACTTATTTTTTATATAGACAAAGATGGTTTGTCGATCTGTAATTTAGTAGAATACAATATTTGTCTCATTCTTGATGTTATACCTTATAACCTTGTAAAGTGCAGATTCGGCCGAATGGAGCTAAGCGCTTTAAAATAACTCAGTAGTATTCACATTGGATACGAGGAGGCAACATTTTCTTCGAACAATGGTTGAAACAAATGCCCCCGTCATACTCGGACAGCGACCGGTGGTTGGGGTCACCACAAAGCACTATCACCATACGGACACAGGCCGAGCGAGAGAGAGGTGTAAGTCTCATCGCAGTGTGAAGGGAAAATAGATTTTCTTTGTCGGTCAGAATTCTCAATGTTCGCCATATCCATCATGTCACGACGACAACGACTGAGCCAATATAATAAATAAATACGTGGATACGCAACACGTTACTGTTGTTGTTATGCTATTTCGTATTGTGATTTGTGAATGGTGTTCCTCATTTTCATTTTCACCTTGTATCTTTTTTCTCAGTCATCGTTTTTAAAGGAAGGCGAACTGAGTCGTTTTTTTAAACTCGACTGCCTTTTTACAATTGTTGCTGATGTCGCACTGTTTTTCTCTTTCTGACAAGTTCAGCACAGTGTCTCTGTTCCTGTTGTTGTTGTTTGGCGGCCGTGCTGTCAATGTGCCGCTTACTGCAGGTACTCGCAATGACAGCGGCTATGCGTTAGAACCACCACTACGAAGTGATTGGGATTGTTGACGCCGCACTCTTATTTCTGGTTCTGCTTCTGGGGCGCCCCCAATCGTCTACAATCTCCCCTACACACAGCACACCCCTTCCCGGCGACTCTCTCCTCTCTCTCTATCTCGGTAGGTAGGTAAGTGGTGTTGGCGTCGTAACGGATACGTAAGTCGGAACGTAAGCAAAAAAAAAGAGAAGAAACGATGAAGAAGAAAAGAAACGAAAGAAAAAACGGAAAAGATGATGATGATGATAACAATCTCTACTCGACTCGATTCGACTTAACGCGCTCTGTCTCCTCTCATCTTGTTGTTGTTGCTTGTTGTTGTTGTTTCGTGGTAGAGACAGACGGACAGGCGTAGTCGGTTGACGTGGCCGATGCTGATATCGGGGGCTCATCGGTAGACTTTAGTCGATGGTGCTGGGTAGTGGTGACGGTGCTGTTGCACAATAGTAGTGGCAGAAGCATTAGAGGATTCTGTAATAGACTGTTTGGATGAGTGAATAAGTGTCTGTGTGTGTGTCTAACTATGTGTTCTTAGTTGAAGCGGACGGCAGGGAAGACATGTCTTCGCTACCTGCGGCGCGGTTACCGTTAGTGGTATCGTCGCTTGATAGAAGGAACGACGAACAACCGCAGCGGACGACAACGAAACGGCAACCGAAGTAGCCAATGAAAGAACTGCTAATCAGAGGCGACACACCAAAAAAAATAGTAACTCAAACCTTGTAAGCCCCGAGTAACCCCGCGGGGGGGTGTATTTGGTTATAGTGATCTAACTTCTTCATCCAGATATTTCACTGAATAACAAGAACTTTAAAACAATAACAATAACTCGCTGGCCAACAGCAGAAGAGTAATTGGTGTAAGTGGTAATGCCTATGCATAGGATCTGTAATCCAGTTGTGTTTTCCATCCTAGCAATGTATGAGTCACTAGGTTAGTCCAGCTCATTTATTTATGTAATAAAGTACGATATCGATACCGACAGTCAGCCTCAAACCGTAAGACGTGTAAACACAACGAGGCATAGTCGAGCAGAGTTAACCGTACAAAAAGCTCTAAATCGATCGTGGTCAAACTTTTTCTAATAGATCTACAACCTTATATATATATATATATATATATATATATATATATATATATATATATATATATATATATATATATATATATATATATATAATGCATAAGACCCTACTCGTCCCAGTGCATGCTCTGGCCTTGCTGATGGACGTGAGCTTAATATGCATAGATAGACAGAACAGCTTGGGGGAGTGGCGGGGTGATACGATCCACTATGAGAACTGTGTGTAGTTGTAAAAACTAGTATGACTATTTAGCATGTGACATTTTTTCTCGGAGTGGTGTCGACCTGTAAACCGACTGTGGTTGGTTTCACAGAATTCGTTTCTTTCAATTTCGTTATCAGAATTGAAATTAGGTAAATAAATTAGGTACGCATAAACGTTGTTTGCAAGGATGTTGTCAGTTATAACAAAATTATCTCATTTATGTTAAAAATATAACAAACAATGATCTCCCAATTTTATATTAGGCTGATCCAAAAAAATGACACACATAAATTTCAATATCGGCTAAACTGAATAAGTTAAAACAAAGATTTTTTAGTATGAGTTAGAGGTATGCACCTCTTTTATTTATACACTTATCCCAGAGTTATGGCAGCCTTCTGACGGCTACGTATGCACTATTTCTATTCCCATTTATAAATTCGTTATTTAAGGCCTCTCGAAGTAAATCGATGCTTGCATACCTTTGGACACCTATAGCACTCTTTAATTGATGGAAACAACCTTAGTCACACGGGCTTAAATCGGGAGGATTGGGAGAGTGATGTCATCGCTCAATCTTGTTGGCCTTAAGCCAGGACCTAATTTCATTGCTACGTTATGCCCTAGAATTGTCATCGAGTAGCCACACTCGTTGCTTCCTATCGCCATGCCAATTATTCATGAGTCCCTTCAAGTGCTTGAGATATCGAGCCGAGTCGATTTTTTCTTTTGGACCCAAAATCTCGTAGTAGCAAATTCCGTTGAAATCCATGTCAAGTGCTAGCATTACTTTAGGCTCGAATCTATTTGCTACTGCTACCGCCATTGCCTGTTCACCTGGTTGTAGCCACTGTTTTACTTGGCCTTTTCCCGGTCCCCTATACAGGCTAACCCATGTCTGCTCCACTGCAACGGTATGCTCTAAGCGACTCTTTTGCTGCCTATATATCTTCAAATTGTCTCGCGAACACTCCTCATGCATTTTCAGTTAACCAGGACCGAGTTAATGAGGGACCCATTTTGCACTTTTTTCGATGTTGATAATGTCCCTGTCCCCTTGCCTAAACTGCGCACACCAAGGGCACAGCTATCGTCGACTCAAGGCATTATAACCGTGCACACTAGCCAACCTTCGACAGGGCATTTCTTCTTTTGAAACATAAACCTGACACTTCTGAGAGTGCAAGTCTGAGGGACCTGCTCCGCCGGTTGCCATTTTGAACGCCCAACGAAAGCCGAATGCTAACGGCCTTCGCGCCGCCTGCCTGCTAATTGTTGGGTCTCATTTCCTGCCAAATTTGAATTCAAACTGGCCAATTATAAGAATACGGCGCAAGATGATAGGAGTGTCATTTTTTTTGGTCAGCCTAATATATATATATATATATATATATGTTACTTGAGTCAAAGATGAATTTTCCAATAAATAGATTTAAAGATCCAACACGGGTGTACTAGCTTCAAAGAAGTCCGCCAGATATGCGCATATAGACAAATTCACAACTTTATGTTCTGTTCTTTTACGTGTTCTAACGGATCAATGTTGTCTATGAATGGTCCAAATTATTTTGTGTTTTAGAGATTTGGATTTTTTACAAATAACGGGGAATTGAAGCACTTCGTTTAGCGTTTTTGTTATAGGATTAGCACATGATTTGTTTGGTCAGGTTGAGGAAATTGAAGATCCATGTTAAGGAAGCAATAACAACAACAATCAGTATACGGCAGAAATAGGAATACAATAAATGAGGGTCGCCTCGCTTCAAGATCGATTTCGACGGCGATGTTAAACGGAGCTGGTGGTCATCGATGATGATGGCGCCGATGGATAATCGACATCGCCGTCCACTTTTGAGCTCATATTTCGATGGCGACATCAAACAACTGAACCGGCAACGAACGACGGTCGATTACAACGAGGAGACATCAACAACAGCAGCGGCAGTGTTGACAATTGTGCCGGGCAGATATCGCTACTACTACTTATGAAAATAGCACTGAGTCTGCTCTGCGAGATTAGATTATACAACGAATCCTGACTCCGGTGCAGTGGCGTTGGCTCCTCTCATTGTTGGATAGTCTGTCACCTAACTACCACCTTCGTTACAGTGAAATCATGTCACCCATCATCATCACCCAATCACCAATAACGTTACAATGACTAAATTGGATTGCAGTTATTCTATAGCTGGATGAATGAAGAGAGAGAGAGAGAGAGAGAGAGAGAGAAAATAGGCGCGCACAGATGGGCAGGCACTTGTAGCTGCGGAGGTTAGCCTTATACGGTATATGCCAAATTAAGACAGAGGTATTCACGTTGACTGAACTGGAAACGCTCTCTACTGTATCGCGTAGCGTAGCATAGCGGAACTCAGGCGAACAATTTCTTGCCCAGAACAGTAGAGACTGTTCTTGCAATTGTTATATAGCAAAAAAGTCCGCGTGCTATCCATTGTAGATGTATAATGAACATTACGACACCCTGCACACGATATATATTTCAAGAATAGTAAATATAATATAACCCACATAATTAACGCCTCCTATTTAATACAAACGTTCGTTTGAATATCATTCAACAATTCCTACCGAAGGAATCTCATGTGTGTCAGTATTGCTGTCAGTGTTGTAATTGAAAGAGCTCAATGACGGATTCGCTGCTTCTTATCCATCGCTGAAATATTCCAACATCACAAACTGCGGCTGATTGTGAAGGACGTAACAGCACATACTACTTTATAGACAAATTGGGACAGAAAATGAGTTGCCCATATATATATATACATATATATGTGCAAGCACATCAGGTGTTCCAAGCAAGTATAAAAAGGCAGAAAGAAAGACCAGAAAGTTCCTGCAATAGTAAGCAGAGCTGGCCAACGAAATCAACAAAGGAGCGTGGCTCTACAGCTTTAGCCACAACCTCAGTTACCCAGAACAGAATCGAACCGAAGTGGCAGATGACGAGCGGAGAGTGGCGGTGGTAGCTAATTTGGTTTGTTGTTGACGACAACACTAGCAACAAATGACCAACCCAAACCAACAACCCACTGACTCACAACAATGATATTATTAATGATACTAACAATAACAGACACATAACGTAAAATATACACAAACAGACACAACAGCAACAATCGCTGGAATTCCGCCAAGAAAACAACTGTTCAACCTTACGTAACAGCAGCAACGCCACAACAACAACAACAGCTACTGTTGCTGAAACTCCTGTATCAGAGTTATATAGATACATGTGTGATCTACAGTAGTATCACCTTTGTTAAGTTAAAGTATTTACATTCATTTCGGTTGAATAATAATAATCCGAATAAGAAGAGGAGTAACAACAACGTCGACTGCTGGAATAAAACAATTATTTAACAACACACACACACACGTGCAGTGCAGTTACATTATGAATTACCTGTATAAAGAGCTCAGCCTAAAGCTCAGCGATATCAACAAGTATAACAGTGAGCACAATCGTATTGGCAGCTATTATAGGTTGCCATTATCGCCTTTACATCATCTCCAGTTGATGATGAATGTGTAAATTTTTTTAACCTGCGTGAACAGTAAGAACTGACAAGGAAAACGCCAGTTGGACAGGTACAAGAGGGTGGTGCCGTGGACTTGGAACCCGAGAGTCTCCGGTTCGAATCCCGCTGGATACATGGGGTTTGAAGTAATACGAAAGTAGTTCCGAACCATGACCCACGTAACAATACATCCAAGAGAGGGTGGTCTATGATTCAAACGACATGTGCTTGCTTCGCTAAAGAGCGAGATCATCCGAAGGTACCATAGTAATTATTCTAAGTACCTTCGGAGATGGCCACCGCCAGCATCACAGCAACACTATAAACTCTTTCAGGTGTTTTAACATTTTCTGCCTATTTTATTTAAAGTTCGTCGGCGCACACCTCTTATTTTCTTTCACTGTCCTAATCGTCCACGCGACATTTAGCTCAACTATGTACAGATGAAATCGAATCCAGGAGGCTTGCTAACAAATGTTCGTGTTTTCGCGATTAGCTAACGTTAGCAGTGGTGATGCATTTCGACAGGCAGAATTGTTCAACGCCCGGAATTCTGAAAGCGTTCTATAATCAATTTTGCTAGGATCATCGTACGTGGGTCATCCGTACGTAACGCAGGGAGCTCTTAACGGATCGTTACCTAAATGAATGATACTATATACTTTTCCTTTTAGCATCTGCGTCCGTAGTCGTTACGAATCTTCTGTAATAATCCGTTGAAGGACAACTGAGCCGCTGTGACACGAACACAGAACCTAGATGCTTGGACAACGACAAATAGCCAGCAAGTTGCTTGACTCGTAGAACAAACAGAAAAAAAAACAACATCATGCTTTTTCAGATTCAACTCGCTGCACCGAATGCATCAGAGAAAGATTCATACACAATAAACCTAAGATGTCTTTAGCAGTTCGATTGGAAAGTTGGCGACTTATTCAACTTCACCATATACCATCGTCAATTCGGCCGCGGCTGTTGCAGTTGTTCTGTGAAGAAGTCGCGGAGTGACTCACTCATTGACTGACCGGGTTGTTGGTTTTCCGGCTGACTCGGTGGTATCCTTTGTCATCATCCGAGTCACGGATGAAGGACATTGTCGCTCCTAACTATTGTAGCGGCTCCACTGGCTCGATCATCCCTTGCTGCATTTCGTGTTTCAACATGAAATGTTCATCGATACTAAATCACAGCTGATGACATCCCAGTGTAAATCTCTGCTTAAGAGATACATGAATAGTATATAAGTCATAGCACTTGCAGCAGCAGCAACAGATAGCAGGTGATCAATCAGAAAATATCTATGTTTTGGATCAGAGACACAGAGATATAGAAGAGATAGACGAGAAGGCAATATGTTTTGCCACAAATGATGCCATGTCGTCAAGTTCTACACGAAATCACCCCGGTAAACATAAGACGCCTTCGCAATGTTCACTTTCGCGATCCTATTCAACTTAGCCGTTCCAACCAAGTTGGCTTTATCCCTGAGGAAGTTCATCATGTCTCAATACAGTGGATTTGACTATTCGAAATTCTTAGTTCGATGCTGCCTAGCATTTAGCTATCATATAAATAGTGAAATCATATCTCGTGGTTCTTTAAGAATATTTCGTCATCGCTAAAATTAGAATTATACAAATACATACGTATCTTGCTTAATATGTATAGGCGATTGTGTGTATTGCAAAAAAATACACGGAATAGAAAAATGAAAGTTTGTAACTGATACACAGCCATTGTTGTCGTAAATTTCGTTCGCTCACTGTGATCATTTTTAAACAACGGTATCTAGAGGTGTCTAGAAGAATTGTTCCTGCAATGAAAAAATCCACCTCGCTCAGAAACCGAGGTGAGTTTTTTTATGAAACGTTGCTTGTAGATGCCACATAATACCTGATATGAGCTGTGAAATAATAGGGCCGTCAAAAACAACACAAACTAAACTCGACACCTTTTGGAGTCAGCTGACTAACAAATAATGGGTTGTTTTTTTTTCGAGTTCATTTCCGTTTGTGCCGATTGAGCAACGCCTCTTCCTGTAGCTGTAAAAACGTCTGAACGGACTCAATCTTGAGCAGAGCAAAGATCTCTGATTCGTTCTGGAATAAGGGGCCAGATAAATAGAAATGCCAATAAAAGCAACGGACCAAAGCAAGTAGAGTGAACAAGCTCCGCACCGTAACTTGACCCACTACAATCCACTCGAGGGTGAGCGAGAAAACTGGAAGGTCGTTGATTCTCGACGAGAACAACGATTCGACTCCGATTGGATGAAACGCAAATAAAAGAAAAAAAAACAAATAATGAATTAAACGTCTGCACCACTTTCGCCGAACTAAATCTTGTAGCTGCTACATCTATCGATAATTGAAGAGGAAAGAAGAGACAAGTTTTGATTTCACTCGCGTATAGCGCAACGGTACTAATTCTTGCCATTTTGGGTTGAAATTATTTTTTTGCGTTTACATTTATTTGTTCACTCATAATAGTGACGCCTGATAAAATCAGTCATCGCGAAGGCTTGCTCGAAACATACCAACCTAGTAAATTTTCCAGGCTGACTCACAGCCAACATTGAACGTCCACGGAACTGCATTGCTTCATAAGACGGATCCCTTAAATACAACCTAAGTCCAACTATGGACTACTTCCGTGAATTATTAAATATTTCACGGAATCTACAGATAACAATACTTTTATAGACCATACATTTGAACTGCATCAGTGCATTCTATATTTCATCCTTTATCAGGATCAACTGGCTTCTCTTTCATTGTGTTCACCTTTTCACTTGGGAGTCAATTCATGATCGGATATATCTGACTCATTTGTGTTTAGCCACCACTTCGCGCATCTTCACAAAAAACTTAATGAGAAGATTACCTCCCATATTCTTCCTTTTGTTTTTGGGAGCATTCTACTTTTCAAATATATTATTTATACCTTACTAGTTGCTTAGCAAGTTACGAGCGTAAACGAATTGCTCGAGGATAAACGATTAACCTCCGCGAGTGAGCAGGTGAAGCCTAGGTTCTGCGATAGGCCAGACTCATCAGGATATTTCTTGTGGCTTTCCAATCATAAAAAAAATCAGTTTACGACTAAATACGATGATATATGGTCCTCGTTGTGGCAGTCTGTTATGATCACGTTAAGCTTAATTTTGCTATCCTATCCATCCAATACTCCAGAACGAAATAGGTTTATCTGAACACACACACATATATATATATATATATATGTTTGTATACATGAAATAGGATGAAATGCAACGATACATGATAGAGCATCACCACAGTGGCGGCAGATATATATCAAAGACTATAATCAAACCAAACGCTGAATTAGGCGCGGCGAGAATACGTATAAAAGTAAACAAAAGCGGAATCTAGCAGCTATATCTGTTGTTAGTCTCTTGATGATTATTGTCTCATGGTGTTGGTTGTTCACACTGGCGTTCATCCTCTTAATAACGAGGCATGCTGTGCCCACATGTTTATTGCCGTATCATATGCCAGCCTCAGATACAAAGCATACAGAGGGTATAACACTTGGCTTGGAATCACTTCACGTGAATAAAAGCGAGAATATTGCTGATAGAAGATATAGAGCTGCTAGTGTTCATGTTGTTCGCTTTGGACTCAACGCTTAGTATGAGCATCGAAAAGAGATGTTGAATTCATTAACAATCAGCTGGAAGTCGATTTAAGACTGGCTCTCTGTTCAATGCTTAGTTTCGATTGATGTCTATTATAGTATTTATTGAGTTAGATCAAATACGAAAGATAGAAATTATAGAGAGTAGCTGCTGTATGCAAACGTCAACATGTTAAAATAACCGTTTTCGTTTATTAGCATAACAATTTCCAGGTGAGTGGCTACCTGTGTTGCTGAGACTCGGCAATTCTCGATTGTTTGAAGTCTTCACAATGCATTCCCGATTCTCAATATAGACACAAACACTCCATCTATCACGAATACCGATATCGATCAAATGGAAAAAGTTAATAATATCATTGTATTTTATATTGTTGTGTGTCCCAATATATGCAATAATTAGTGACGCGCAGTTGGGGACATGGTGTCAGAAGGAAGCCGTCATGGTCCAGAAGGAAGAGGCGATTGCGGTGCCTCTTCGCACAGCCTAAGGTTTCGAAGGTGAGAGGGGAAAAAGGTGCCTGGAAGGCGGTGTATTTCCGTAGCTTGGCCTGCTTCACGGGATACCGGTGGTTGACGTAAGAAGGTGCTAAAGAGCTTCGGTGGAAGGGGATGAGGGTGAGGCCCTCGGGGCGGCGCCCGTCCACAAAGTGGAGACCATGCAACTCCCTTGTGCAAGGGATACTGACAGTGCGGAGGGCCCTCACCTGCGTGTCAGTAAGCATCGTGTAGCGCGGCTAGTGACCGGCGCTGCGCTCGCGCGTTAGGCCGTGCTGGCCATTTGCCTCTACAGGGTTTCCGCAACGGCCACAGTTGTGAGCCGCAGCTAGAGGAGCCCCGAGGCGCAGCCCCACGCAGAACCGGAGAGAGGACCATTGGGGGTACTGCCAAGGGACGAGGAGGGGCAACCGGTGAAGCCACGCGTGCATGAAGGCGGGAGCCGCATGAACCGCGAGCTCAGTCCAAGACGGCTGGCCGCAGGCTCCACTGGGTTGGGCCGAGCGGGGTCTCGATCGTGTCCTTCTCATTGACCAACGTTATCCTAGCCGTCAAACAGCGGATCATGCTGGAACAGCCAATGGGTCACACCGAGCCATCCTTATACTTGAGGGCAATAAGGCCAGTACCATGTAGACCATAACGCGGTATTTCCTCAGTAGGAAAATTTTTTTTTTCTATTTTCTAATTCGAAAATCTAAGAAAAAACCACAATCTCCTAAGAAACGCCCCTCTTCACGGTCGACCAATTTCCAGTTTAGATTAATAACAACACTTTAACACGCGAAGAACAGTACCAACAACAGAAATGGACAATTATGGAAACTTATTGTTCTTGTTACACGAACAAAATTCTATTGATCTTATGCACAATTTGGTTGTGACCTGTCTAATTTTCCAAGAAGATAAATGCCACTTATTTTCACGCTCAACGTTTGGTTTGAACGTGTCTTTCGCCGCGTTCTGTGGAAGGATCGACCAGTAACAGCATGCTGTTGGCATTCACCACCTTCGTAATTTTATACCCCTCTCGATTTGCATCTCGCTGCTGATGATTACTTCACGAATGGATACAAAGGAGAAGGAAAAGGCAAAAGACGGAGGAGGCTGATGCTTCCGTTCGAAGCAACAAATCGGAAGCATCGGTATAAAATACGCATATTCAACGCCACATCGAAGAAAAAGAACACATCGCAAGGCGTAAGGAAGCACAACGCCACTGAGCGACATTCGACGGTAGATATAGTGGCGGCGGCGGTGGCGGCCCCGTGGAGAGAAGTTACCAGATCGACCGACCGAAGCCGAATATTAAAGCTATTTTCGCACCTGTGGACCACCGTTAGGCAATGCAGTGATGCTTTGACACTGATGCGAAACTCCACAATTTGTTGAAGGTGCACATCCGCATACAGTCGAATCGATAGAGAAGAAAACAACGATTTCTATTGACCTACAACCCACAGTTCAATCAGCTATCAATCTATCTATTCGATTTTCTCCTCTTTAAGATTGTGGTATTGCGTATCGTATCACATAATTACACTCATATTGTGAATATAAACTCGATTTCATTATGCGATATTGTAGAACAACGAAGTCACAACAGAAAAAAAAATGGACATCAACACAACGTACTTCCTCCAGACAATATCGCAACGATATGAAAATAATGTCACCGGTAACAACAATCGTGTCATTAAATTGACATAAAAGTCGCCGCTTCATCGTCACTTTCAATTAATGAATGAATATCAGAAGAATGACTAAAAGAAGAAGAAGAAGAAGAAGCACTAAAACTGTTACTGAAATTGGTTCTCTTTTCGTGATGAGATAACAATTTAGGTAAGTAGATGACAGTGAAGATTGATACACACAGATAGATAAGGTGCACCACTGAACAATTCACTTCAGGCTCATGTTGACTTCGGTGGTACCTATAGAACTCGTCCAAAATTTTCAAATTAATCCCTTGATTAAATAGATGAAGAAATTAAGTGAGAGACTCAATCTTGCCAATGTCGACACGGCTGCTCATTGTGTAAAAAGTCGGTGGGACGTTTGTGGTGGCCATATAAAAAATGTGTGTCTGAAAATAATGAATTATAATTAAAAAATACTAAAACAGCACAGGTGTAGTCTACGCTTCTAACCCACTCAATATTCACTCATGGTGCAGAACGCATTGAATGAACGCAATACATTGCCGACATTCGTGGAAGAACCTGGACTCGACTGGACGAATACGGTTTTACCATTCAAAGAAATAAAGAAAGGTCACCGAGGGAGGTCGTTATTCGACTGAGCGTTTTATAGCAGCATCTAACTGTTGAGTTCAACACCTCTGTGGAGGAAACGGGCTGCAACTCACATTCATCTCTGCCGCATTGCAATTCATAGAAACGACCCTTTAGAATGATGACATCACAGCGTCTATGGGAAACTAATGGCCACGCCCAACAATGCTTTCCACGGTTTCCGATTTTGTTACAAAATAGGTCTGGCCGCTGAAACCTAACTGCGCATACCGCAAGCCGCGTTCGTACGTAATTAATTGTGAACATCAATAGCGTTCAAAGTAATTAGCGATTAATTCATAAGCTCGCGCGCATTATGCGTACTTTTAAAACGTTCAATTTTCAATTTGCAGAGTATCTGCTTTTTAATAGAAAAAAAAACGCATAAAAAGAAAACGAATCCGATTTCCCGTTTCAAACGTCAGGTGTACGCGACCTAAGATGGAAAGTTTACATATTTCAGCCCCACACATATAAATTAATTTTCTATCTAAAAATTACAACTTTACCCGTATCAACTAGTCGTCTTGATGAGTGAGAATGAACGCAGATGAATATATTATAGCAAACATTTCATCCAATAGAAAGGCGAAGAACAATAACAGAGTACCACTGTTGAATTTCGCTCACTAAATTGAATGTCATCGCCCCCTCCCAATCTACATCGCATTAAGCGTCATTACTTACACCCACTTTCTTGTTAGCGCGACATTGTTGAGCGGGTGGCGCCAGCCATGTTTGAAAAAGCAGCGCGACATACACGTCTATGTAATAATACTATTTTAGCGAATATTTATCGACGTCCTGCAGCAGTGGGACTCTACAATATGGTCAACACTGAGCAAACACTGACTGTGCTATTTCACTGACGTTGACGGGGATCAATTCGACATTAAATTCGAGAGGGCCATCGTCGATTACAAAAAAAGATGACGGACAGAAAACGAACGAAACTATATATTTATGTGTGTGTGTGTGAAAAGTGGTAATTACTTGTGCTAATATAATGGTAGATAGCATCTACCATAATAGACATCAAGCAGACTAGAACATTCAATTTGAACTCATTATTAATCGTCGTTTGCCTCATGGCTTCACTGTAGTTACAACCATAGAAGGAGTTGATGAGAGTTCGTCTGGGATCGGCGATGACTCCTTCGCGCCCCCTTCAGTCATTAGCCATGAACGATGTCTTGATCGAGTGCCTTCACTAGCAGTAACAACAACAACAACAGAGGCGACGACGGCAGCGGCAGTACCAGCAAACGATGAAGTCAGAAGAGCTGAGCCACTCCCTTCCGGCCCGCCCGATATAATCATCATCACTATGGTGATGATGACGATTGGTGGTGTTCGATTCGCTTGTCTGCTTTGCGTTCAGGCAGGCAGGTAGGTGGGTGGGTAGGTAGGTAGGTAGGAGGGAGGTAGGCTGTCCCTCTCAGCGTTGTGGCATTACCCGTCACCAAATATCAACAACCGCAAACAACACCTCCTCCACTGCTGTTGTGTCTTTCTTTATTTTCCTCCTTCCTTCCTTCCTTCCTTCCTTCGATCGTTTCATTCATTCTTTATACAGCAACGAGTTCGAACAACGTCTGGTGGGGTAATCCAAACAGAGCGGATCCGACCCGACCCGACCAAACTGCCAACGCTGCCCCACACTTTTGATGACGTTCAAAACGTAGGTGAGGTCCGCCCTCTGAACAAACGTGAAATTACGTGAAGCGGATTATTATTATTATTATTAGGATTATCACATAGTCGTCGTTGTCGTTATACATGTCTGCCTTTACATCAACGATGCGTTTAAAAGAACACTAAACGCGGAGCACAAAGGTTATCAACACTGATGCGTCCGCTGTGCGATGCTGAGGGTTTAACTGGTAGCACATTTTTGGAAAAGTCACATCAAGTGGTGTTCGCATTGAAAAGTATTCTAAACGATTACGAAGGCTGATTGACTGGGTATCGTTCAGTTAGACTTTTGACTAAATGCAGCATCTCTCTCTCTCTCTCTCTTTCACGGCATTCCCATGTAGACGCTTGAAAATCAGCAATTGCTAAGAGGAATGTATAAAAACGAAACTGCAACTAATCTTTAAAACTTTGTGAACGGAAACGTTCGTATTCTTTTCGGCAGATCGAACATGGGTCTCTCGAAAATGATTAGAGCCTTTGACCATATAATAGTACGTAGAAAATCAGAAAGGATCTTCCCGTAGCGGTGAATATAAACAGTTCATAGAGGTCCATTCATACTCCGGCGGCGTTGCTATACGACGCTACATGTGACACTGAAATAGGCTTGTCGCCTTGTCGGGAAGGCGGCATCCACTTTAAAAGCGAGAAGATCGACTTGGCCAAAGTATCCCACGCGACAACGAATCAAACGCCCTACACAGGGGCATCGAACGACCAACTCACGGAATCGCAACATGACCAAAGTACGTCAAGCCTCCAGGGAGACATCTTGTAGAACGGCCAGCTTGGTCTGTACAAGCAAAGATTGGCATATTTTTTAATTCCATGCACCGAACTGATTTGGACCTTGAAATCGGCATACGGCTTTAGGTCCTTCTCATTTCGACCTTTCGTATGATGTCGATAGAATACGGGATAGAATTTCATCAAATTAACAAAAGTGTATCCCATCGTCAGCAATCAACGATCAAGTTAGATAGGAACTCAGGACTCAACACAAGTGGCTGATTTACCCAGCTTATCCGGACTTGAATTAACCATAATTCTTTCGAATCGAGATCTTCACTTATGAGCGAGGCAGTGCTCAATTCGAATCGATTATACAAGCATCATTGTATTAACACTGCAGAGAGCCGTCATGGGAGGCAACGTAATTTACCACCAACTTATCTTGCCCGAATAACTAACTCAGTTGGCCCTAGCCATTATGTTAAGAACTATCTCCCAACCCAACCCAATACTG
The DNA here is from genome assembly GCA_019614645.1 of Stratiolaelaps scimitus. Lineage (NCBI taxonomy): Eukaryota > Metazoa > Arthropoda > Arachnida > Mesostigmata > Laelapidae > Stratiolaelaps > Stratiolaelaps scimitus. The sequence continues at coordinate 2,103,763 of JABWDB010000038.1, forward strand.
AATTATTGATACATAAAATTGGATAATTGAATAGAACAATTGCAGATATAATGTTGCGGGTATTACAGTCTAAAACAAAATTTCGTCTCGGAGCCAGTTTCACGTGGTAATAATGCCACATCTTGACCATGGTCTACATATCAAGGATAATGATTCATTATCGTTCTATTGTACATAATCTTAGCAGTGTATGTATTAGTCACTTCTATTGCTGAACACAACCAGTTTATATATATATATATAAACCTGTATGATTCGATCACCTGTTTCAATGAGTTGCCGTAAGCTACTGAGCCGTTGCAACGTCGAAGAAGTATAAGTAAATCCAATTAAACTGCTGCGTAATCTAGAACTAAGAAATTTAATCATGTGCACGCTATTGTGATGCCTTATTGGGTTAGGGGGCTGAAGTGGTAAAGGCATACTTTGTCGTTTGGTTCATTAGATTTTTTTCATACTACATCAGACCATTAGAGCAAACTCCCAACTATTATATACTCTTAAGTAACTTCACTAAATAATGCCGAGTATATGAGAGAGAAATTTCAAAATGAACAAGCGACAAGCTTTGGTAGCTAACATCACCCAGAAAACGTTGTTCAATGTACGCGGCAACGCATGTATTATATTTGCCCAATGAGGAGAACACATCGTGAAACATTGGCCCGATACTTGGCGTCTAACGCTTACGCGGTTATTACGCACTAAAACGCTATGTTCAATGCCTGCTCCATCAATCAATCAAAGTTATTAGAAGTTATTGTTCATTTTAAAACGCTTTGGCTGGTGGTGGTTATACGTGTTAGGCAACTTGGAGAGAAACTCTTTCGTGAACAGACAGAAAAGTTACGAAAGCAAACAATAGATGTATATCGGCGTATGTGCTGGATTAATGATTCGTTTAACAGTCAGTATAAGTTAAACGATTTAAATTTTAAACCGATCGACTAACAGCTTCGTGTGGAGTGCTACCTGCGTTCTCAGCACGAGCCAAGTAACTGACCTGAGAAGAGGAAAACGCTTAACAGCTGGACTTGGTGGTTGATACCAATAGAAGACGGCATTTGCTAGAACCGTGCCTCGTTCGCCGCGCACAGCCGGTCGAAGACAGCGAGGTAAACTCAGTTGGAGCCATTTCCTTAGACGGCGTTTGAGTTCGCGCCGACGTCTCGATGGACTCCGAAGCCTTTCGAATGTTTTGAGAATGTCAAGAGGCGAGGTATCGAGTGTGCTCCGGGCCGAGTTTGGGTTTGGTCTACCGGATGAGGATGCGGACGAACAGCCGGAAATAGTCGCCGATACCCCCATACCGGAATCGACTCTAGTAGGCCAAGAGGCAGTCCGGTCATGTATTGTTTTTCGCGCATCGTGAGCGGGCGTTTTTTTCGGATCGGACTCCTCGCGGAGGCAATCCTGCGGTGCGCGGTAGTCCGCGTGCACGTCGTATGGAGCTATCGTATTAACTTGATGGTGGCGCGGAGCTGCCTTGCGGCTCTCTGCGCACTAATGTCAGCAGTATGATTTGATCAAACACCTATTCGTTTGTTATAACTGCTGACGTGTATAGCAGTGGCAAAAGGGGCCCTAAGCACCCCTAATGTTGGTCACAAAGTCATCACGGATCACCACTATCTCGTTAACTTAATTAAACACAGATACGCACACATCTAATCCAGAACTTAATCCAAAGGCTATTGGTTCCGATGGCATCCGTTCCAAGCGTTTAATAATCGTAGCAACTACACACTGTGGAGTTTATTATCCTTTTTAAGAACACATCACTCATTCGTGCCATCCTATGCTGATCGTACGTCGTATTCAGCAGAGTCACTGTTGTGTCCAACTGGAATCCTTCCGTTAACTTTAAGTCGTCTCATGCCGTAAAGAGTATTGTTTGCAAAGCCACAGCTACTTTAAAGATACACGAATAAAACCAGTGCATTTCTTCGGGCACCAGCCATCTAGCGGCAGGACGACGGTGACGACGGTTCGATGGTGGTGCTTTTTCTTTCGTAGCGACAGTGGTGGACGACTGCCACCACCACCACTAGACCAGCTGGCGCGGCTTGATCCGCCCGTTGGGAAAGAGCAGGCGACCCTCCCCTAAATCGTCCCTGGTGAACTGAATGACGCGACGAAGACGCCAACAAACAACGGCAGCAAAAGCCGGACGGAGCAGGCAGTTCTTTTTCTTCATCTCCTTTACGCTATTTCATAGGACCGGCGGGGGGGGGGAGGGGACATCCCAGGTTAGGTTTACTATCCTTGGCTAGCGTGGCAGATGAACGTCGGATGTTATTACTGATTCTCACAGCCTTACTACGCATTGTGCCCCTTACACACAGTGTACAGAGACACACACAGACACCCATCCACATGTTATCCACAATAGTGATAACAGCTCAATTAAAACTAACGAAGTTGTCGTCCAAGTTAGATCAACATTCATCTTAGATTCGACTGTAACCACAAAGTCCGGCTCGTCCTCTGTCGATGTCTACCATTCCGTCATTTGCAATCACTTTTTTCTCACATCCTGCGTCAATCTCCCACTCTCTCTCATCTCTCAAAAGGCTCCGTTAAAAAAACACTTCATTCACGTTCAGCGTGATCGCTAGCATCTTCGGATTAGCGGACGATTAGTAGTTGTATTGATTATGATTAAAATTCACTGTGTAACGTGAGCTATTGTTTCGAAGTAGAGCTTCGCAAGTGCATGTATCCCATACGTGTTACCTATCCTGTTACACTGTGACACAAATGCATTTCTCCCATTAGAATATTAAAGTAATCCCATTTTATCTTCTCGCAGTTGTCTCCTTCTTCCTGTTCCAAGTAACCTCAGCGCAACCTGTCGCACACCAACATATTGTTACACCGATCCACAGCCATTCCTATTCTGTACAAATGAAGTGACTCCCAAGCTTTGCCCAGACACCCGATACGCCGCCGCTGGTTTGACTGCTGCCGAGTCGCGTCAGGGTATTATAACGTCTAAGCCTGCATAAGGTGAAGATCGATGCAGACAGAGGCACAGCTCATAATGCTATCCTTATTGTATACTGTAGAGTGAATGGTGCGACGATGTGCTAAGTTGCAGAATGAATACAAAATTTAACTAAAGGTGGCTCCGAAAACAGAAATCAATAGTTAGTCAATACCAATGATATCATTCTCAAGAAAGGCAGTAAAAGATAACATTCCAAATGCATTCAGATAATACGATGATATGAATTAGAAGTAGACAAATAATAACAATATTACTGTGCTTGATTACTTGTATGATTCCGGATACGATTGGTAATTATTAGTTGTCACATACTGAGCAGGCTGAAGCAGGCTACATAACAGTTCTGATTGACAACGTGTCAAGGCTGAATGCCAATGACAGCACACCAAACAAGTATATTATAATTTGATAAATTACATTCAATACGCATCGTTATAATGGTTCGTAATAATAATGGTTCTTATTTATAAATGAGATTTATTCAAACATACAGTTAAGAATTAGTTCTAGGGATTATGGGGGGGAATGGGCTTTTAAGGTATTCCATTTTACCACTCCAAAAATGGAATACCTTAAAAGGCTCACTTTTAAGTTTTATGGGTAATTATTTCTTTCTCCTCGAGGCCGTTTACGTCTTTTAACTGCTCCGTTCAATAGATACACCCGCTCAGAGTTGACAGGATGGTACTACCTATTATGTGGTGAGAAACCATCGATATCGAAATAAGGATATTAATATTATTAATATTTATTAATATTTCCAGTGCAGACAGTTTGCCTCCTGTACACCTCACTGTAATCCTACATTTTCAATAGGGCAGTCAGTGAAGGGAAAATTCTCTTATGGCCCACGTCTGTTTGTGTAAGGTTAGATGACTGGAGCGAACCGTCAGTTGGGCATTCGGAGAGGGCTCGTGCCGTGTTTGACTTCGAACGAGGTGTCTGCATTTATACGGGTATTGGCCGGGCGTCACCGACAACCAAATGTCGGTTGTTGAGTGAAGAATCCGTTAGAGCCGTTTGCTGAGCACACCAACGGCGCAGGAGAAATTGTGACTCATCATGCAACGTCTGAATGACTGCCTACCGTTTCTCAAAGTAAAAATACCCGCCAAACATCACCATGTAGGGGTGGGAGAACGAACACAAAAAAGGAGGATAGCACAACTCCAGCAGATTACAAAACAGACACAGAAGAAATAGTTGCACAGGCAGTATGGTCTGGTCAACTTAGATCAGACTATATAAAGCCTAGTGAGGGCTAGTCACCAAAGCAGCTCTGTGCTGTTCTTGTTAATAGATTATGTTGAACTGAAATACGCAGAAAAATATACACGAGAGTGTAAAGGATTGTTAGACTGGGTTGGGAATGTTCGTCCAAACACGGGACGACACCGCAAAGTAAAATGTAGAAATAAAATCAAAATATACACAAAATAAAATGTTGGGATCTAAGATGGAGAGTAGTCAATAGATACTAAAATAATTAAATATAACTAAAGTGAAAACAAATTTAACATTAGGGGATACAGAGTGAATACCGATTTAATTCACCTTTCTAGGCATAGCAAGCAGTTTTAGTTAATACTTTGAACAGCACACTGTCAATTGTCTAGCATAAGTAAGTCACAGACTCGGTGGAGTTTATAATCGTATAATATATAATCCGGTGTATGATACCACCTCTCTTACTGGCGTGACAAAATTGCAACGCCTCGTGAATTACGATGTTAGACAAAAAATATCCACAATATACGTTGTATCAATGATATTGCTTACGCTATATCACCTAGATCCCCTTAGAAACAATGCCGAACGTATATAATAATAATGCATGGTGTGCGTCCACCTTAAAAAGATTTATCAGCGTATTTCCGCACACCTCTATTTGGTGTCTTTGCTAGTGAGATCATCAATGTAATCTTCTTGATTAGTATACTACTTATAGCTCTTGAGGGAATTACTTATCAAAGTAGAAGGAAATAAAGCAAAATAAGTAACATAAGAAGAATTATCTCACTTTTATGATATCACAAGCTTAAGGTGGTTGACAGTTTGCTTTCGTTCGTTGGCGACTGTTTATTTAAACACACATCGTTGCGTCGAGAAGTGCGTTGGTGGGGATGAAAAATACTGCCATGAAAAAAGAAAAATTCCCGTCTGTGGCAGCAAATGCTGATATGAGACTAACGATTTCTGCTTTCTGAGTTTCTGCAGATAAACCGTAAAAGCATCGGAATCGATAGACATCGCACTTACCGATATCAGATCTTAAAATAAAAATATACAATGTCGTCACTGGAAATGGAATGCTATATATATATATATATATATATATATATATATATATATATATATATATATATATATATATATATATATATATATATATATATATATATTATATATATATATATATATATATATATATATATATATATATATATATATATATATATGAAAACGACGTCATTTTTGAGCTCTATAAAAATTAAACCTGATTATAATTAGAATGAATTATAATTAGAATGCAAACGGTCAGTTTCACCTATTCATGCTCCAGTAAATTCAACTAGCAGCGAGTTGATGAAAATGATATCCCAGTATAATTTGCGGGAGTAAACTCCTGTTGTCGTTCGATATCAAAGAAATCTTCGAAATCAGCCTTGATTTAGATAGAGCGAAACCTCAATATAATTTCATCTTGAAGTGCGAGTGACTGTCGAAGATCAGTGATAACATAGAGACAGTTTGTACTGCGGTTTCGGATGATCAAAATCTTCTTTTCTCCTATACTCGTTCTTCACTACTATTGCGCGGTATCAAAGTAAAAACACAAACGGCTTGTATCTATTGTTTAGCTTTCTAAGATATATCAAGGTAACAGCCATGTTTAACTTTATATCTAAATATTAATAAAGTGCCGATTGAGAGGTAACACCAATTAGGCGTCTATACTATATCAATGTTTCTCTGATATCTTTTATACTGTACAGGGGAATTAAAAATAAACATGTACGGCAGATACGGTTCGACGAAGATTTCGTACGCGAACGGTTCCGGCAAACGGCATCAAGCCCATATACAAAGTGGAACTATTTATTTCCAAAAAAAGGTTTGTTTTACCAAATTCTGATGTCGTATTACTTCAGGTGACACATTAAGGGCCATTTTCTACTATGTATTTCTATTCAAGTGTTATTCGACGCTAAATGCGAAAACCAAGCGACTTTGTTTGACTGTCTATTTATATATCGTGGAGTTGTACAGTATAATAATAATAATAAATATAGCCTATCATATTTGTCTAAGATTTACATCGTACACTGGATGAAAAAAAGTACAGCTATAGGATTTAGTTCGAATCAAGATGAAATGTTACTCGCAGCAAAACGATTGAGTAGTCGTTCATAAATGGGATAGAAAGCGCGCGCGTGTTCCCCAGCGTTTAGTGTGAATGTTTATTATGATGATGAGTGGCAGACATTTGCGAGAGCTCCACCCTCCTTCATCTACACATCATTCATTGATGACGATGGGCCAAATGCCGCTGGCTGTGAGCTTTTTCAGTGTTCGCCTTTTTTGACACTTGCTGCAACTTTTTGTCACTTCGTTCATGACACTTACTTCTGTAACAGAACACTGCACCGCGAGTCACCCAGCCAACCAAAAATAGGGAAGTAATGTAATTTTTCGGAAGCGATGGTGGTGAATGATATTGCCACTGAAAGGCAAAAATAAACACCGCCCTTCTTCAGGTGACATGACAAGAAACTCCTCTGCAAGGACTCCTTGACTGAGTGCTGGTTCGTTTCGTTGCTAATATACGTTCGTTTTGTTTCCCCGATACACGAAAATATATACAGGGTGTTCGAAGAAAAAAAATAACTCTTCTTGAGTCGTTGCTATGGCTTCGAGTCACCGCTTCATCGAAATCGTCATAATCCGTAAGCCAATACCGTAGCTCGAATAGACGCTTCTATTCACTCGTCAGTTAAAAGAGCTTCCTTTTGCCTTGGCTTTCTGCTGTCCGTATCCAGTATCCAACTAACCGATGGGGGTCCAAACCGGCAATAAACTCATTTAATCTCGTTAGAATTTTAAACCTAACGTGGACCACACCGGACGTCTTCTCGGACAAATCGGCACCGGAGGTCGTCGTTTAGACCAAACGGAACAGGGAGTTTGTAATTGTCATCCATAAGGATTTCTAGAAGTAGACAACCATATATTTATTTTCTCTTTGTGGCTAAAATATATATATATAGTAGTGAATGAGTGACTTGGGTATTAAAGCTACGACAGGTGTGTCTCTCTCAACCAAAAGCCACGGACTCCCTGCTGATATAGATAACACTTAAACCATTCATCCTTCAATTGAAATCAAGACTCACTAGTGACCTGACCGTTAAGATTAGCACTAGCGACTTCGGTTTATTAGACAAAGTTGAATACATGAACAGGTAGTCACGATTTGCAATAATAAGCTTAGCTTAGGTCTGCTCATTTCGATAACCACGATCATCATCACCATAATCAAAATCCACCATAATCAACGTCGTCATTAGAGATGATATTACTTTTTGGTGAACTTCGGTGAAGCTTATACGAGTAATCCTACTTTGTGTACAATCGGTAAGTGCCGGTCGGTATCTTCAACGACGATCTACCGCATCCATCCCGTGTCGGAACTAACATGGATGGAACTGGCTTGTGTGGAAATAGAGATGGATTGAAAAATAGCCGAATCCAAAAAAGTATGTTCGCCTGTGACCCTATCGAAAAGCAGAAACAGCCACGAAGGAGGTTGCTATACATTTCTGTATTTACTATCACTATGCGTTACACACCGTTAATTAGGATTAGCATTTTCAAAACTCTTTTTCTTGTTGCGAGTTTCACCAAAATAGCCCAAGAACAGAGTACGTACAGGCATGGGCGAAGCGCACGTTTTTCATAATGTATAAAATATGTAGGCCTTGCACCCAGGTAAACGAATGATTTTTAGATATATGACCATCTACGTCCAGCCGGGTCGTTGTTTGTTGTCATGTTTGTTTTAAGTTAGCGTATTGTATTGTTGAAAATAATCTATTACATCCTAATGAGGGCGATGAGGACAAAATTTCCAAGTAATCAGTGCATCAATCTTGACAGCTCGTTCCCTTGAGACGACGTGAGAACTTCTCATATGAGAACGACTCCTTCTGTTTATCTTATGCACAACGAGGAAATTACATTTCAAGATATTTCGCAAAATAAAACAAGATAAGGGTCTAGACAATGAAGTCTTAGCAGATTAGTAACACAAATACTAAAGGAAAAATGGGTGTCCTCACTTATCCCAACGGTCACTCATACATATTCGACTGACCATATTCTGACTTTTTCCTCAGAGTTCAGCCTAATCTTTCTGATCTCCTTTTTAGGAAATCCCGTTTGCAAAACGTAGTTTCTTGTCACATTACAGTTGCTGCCAAATGCATTGAGAAAGAAAAAAATCCCAGACGTATCATCAGTCACTTAGCAATTGCAAGTATATCCGGTATTCTGGAGTAGGGAACATACAACAATAAACGAGTGGCTTGTATAACCTCTAATTTAAAGACAAATCGTTTTTGAAACGTATCAGCATAGTTATTATAATAATCACAGTAACTACTCACATTTACTCAACTAGAGAGAGAGGGAAGAACTTATTTTTCAAAACTAAGTCTTCCGCTAATGAATCAGATTATTCAATAGTTCAACCCTTTTCTTGCCTAACGAGATTCAAAGCATAACACAAATTTTCAGCCACGTTGTGAGCAAGGAATATCAGGATTACAAGACATACTTCATCATTCATTAATTCATTCACTTATATATAAACACACACACACACACACGTTCGTTATGAATTTGACGTTTGACACCAGACATCAAATGTGTGTCACGCTGAAGATACTCGACCTCTCCTCTATCTTCAACAATGTTATATCAGTCCGTTAGTTTCGGCTCTATGAACTACTGCACTACGAAAACAAGACAGACATGTAAATCGCTGGCCACGTCGCCTACTATATCAAGGCGAATCATGAAACACACAAAAAATAAAACTTCACAGCGACAATTACAATATCTGTTCATAGTACTTTCTAACGACTGTATCTATCTACAGGTCAACCGAAGTCATCCTGCACCACAGTCCACACCGCTGGCTTATCAGATTAGCGTCTTATAAATATATCTTACATCGACTCTTTTTCTAAAATTACATCTTGCCTTGTAATAGTAGAAAATGAAATAAAGATGTAATAATATGAAAAATAAAAAAAAATCGACAGGCAACAAGGTAAAAAAAAACGTCCACAGATGAGAGAATATAACACGAGCATGTAACATAATAAATACTATAGAATACTAGCATAGTGATTGTTATCAAGATTCGCTGTCTACTTGGTAAAATCTCAAGGCAACAACGAGGAAAACGTTAACCAACATTTGCCACCTTCGTTCGTTGTCTATGCTACCGTTACCTACTGAAACGAGATTAATTATGCGTTTTACCACAGATTCAATTACACATACACACACGCATACATATATAAATATATATAAACATTTACTGACCCCAATTTCGCGTTATCTCAGATAATGGTTAACCTACATTACTTTTACTACGAACTCCCCCAAGATACTTTGAATCTCGTCATAGGCAAGCGTAGATGACGCAGCCTGAACGCCACCGCCTTGACGAAATGCTGCGGCAGGGCTACATTGAACTAGTCACGAAAATCAAACCACCGCCAGCACGGCACAAGTGGAAACTTCTTCATCATCAAATGCTTAACTCAACGACTTAACTCTGTGCTCTACTCTAGCGTTATGTTATATCTACGATGGATGGTATAGTAAGTACACCCACATAAAGGGATATTCTCGATGAATACTCAATGACGTAGATGGGGACACATTTTAAAGAAAACTTGATACAGGTAGACTATATATTTAAGTGTATTTCAAGTATGCACCCTTGTGCTTAAAACACCAATAGAACATTAGTACATAGACTATTTCGTATGAACTACTTTTCTGACTCCTTTTAACTGCATAGAAGGGGGGCAAATAGTGCAACACAATAAATATAACACTGTAATATACATACATATATATATATATATATGGAGCGAGAGGGAGGCGGTAAATAGCTAGAGGAAAACTCCAGCATACTGCGGATTATTATAATAATAAGAATTGTTATTATTATTACTATTGTAACCAAATCCCAATGACCACCTAGCGCTGGGTGTATAAGCCCGCCCGACTTTTCGCTGGAATCAGATCTTCAGTTGTCGCTGCCTGGTTTCACTTGACGACAACCGTTGTTGAAGAGAAAGCCGTTGGTTGATGAGTCAGTGCCAAATCGGGTCCGAAGCCGCCTGGAGCAACAACGTCTGAGCAGTCAGCCCCTTTCTGATTTTCGCTGTTTCTGCAGTTGCTTCTTTACCACCACCACCAGCATCACCACCACAGCCCGCGTTTTTGCCCGTTTCTGTATTGGCGAGCTCTGCCTTGTCTGTCTCCTCGTCTCGTTTCATCTTCTACATCTGCTGCAATTCACCATTGCTCTATCCAGCCGGTTTGCCTAGCGCTGCATCTCTGATCTACAGCTCGCCGCTTCTTCTCAGGACCGAGACAACAACAGCAGCAGCAGCAGTAGTAACCACAGGGGGGTGCCATCACAGTTACTGCTACTGGTACTAGTAAAGATAATAATATTAATATTAAAGTGACAGTAGTGCTGCTGCTATTGCTTTCCTTGTATTCCTTCGTATATATATATATATATATATATATGTGTGTGTGTGCTTGTGGTAGTGACGATTGTGTTCCTATTCGAGCGTATTCACGAAATCGTCGTCCACTGTATTCATCATTCATTCATCTATCTGTCTATTTATCGTTTTCTTTTTTATTTTATTGTTGTTATTCGTATGTAGGACTTCGTTCACCGTTTGTATTTATTCTCTCTCTTTCGTTCGCTTTTCTGAATTTCCGATGGCCCACTGGGAGGATAACGGAAAAATCAAACTGAGATCAAAAAAGCATCAGCTATTAATAGCAGCTGATGACGACAATGCCAACAACAACAAAAATCAAAATGGTGCCGCCACTGTGTTATTGGCATACCTTTTGGAAACAAATCTGAGTTCACCGATTGTGACAGCTCCAAGCTTGAAACAAACAAACTTGGTTCACTGAAGCGGAAGTCAACCAAACATCAAGAAACCCTCAGAATTCATAAAGTGTTGCTATCGTTTTTTATATCTGCGCATACATACTTATTTTTCGAGATATACGTGTTCTTGTTATAAATTATATCGTAACTCAATCCTCAAAGACAATAATGCATGTACAGATATGCCCGGCGAATAGGACATAAAACGTCGTTTAAAATACGATAATCGTGTATCTAAAGACTCATTCATATCATTTATTTAGAATTGCTCAAAAGAAAGGTTACCTAGTTTCGTCTGTAACTAAAAGAATAGAATCCTAGTTGTTGTTTTCTAAAGGAGCAACAAGTTTATGTACGTGTCTGCTTATTAATAATAAGCGAAGGGAAATTTTCTTCAACTTTTACATAGACGTTTCTTGACTTCTGAAAAAACAACTGACTGGTAAGGGCAATAGGGATAGTATAGGAGCTAGGTGGGTCTAATATGAGGTGTGCGCGGTGGAGTGGTGCTTCATTCGTGAGCGTTTACCTTGCAACCGTGGAAGACAATGAACAACTGAATATATATCATATTTGAGAACGATTATAATTTTATTTATTTATCAGTATCTACAAATATATTCTTAGAGATAATTTAAGATGATTAAATTCTATAGGATAACTAATGAAATGAACTTACCAGCACCACAATTTCAATTTTGTCCGTGCTGTCTTGAACATTGAATTTGGACGTATTGTATATATTCAGCATATCAAGACAATGTGTAGAATCGAAAATTATATTTATTCAGTAATACCATCCTGAAGTCTGTGAAAGACTAAATACGGAGTATAATAACTATAATCGCTAATAGAGGCTCAACGTATTTACTGTAAATGAGTGATCTTTTCCATTCACTGAAGTATTTAATCAAACGTAGCCCACAGCAAAAATGGGTGACAGTGAAGGTCCGGCGTGGAGAGGGTGGATCAAGTGGTGTTTGTAATAATGCCCCTTGAAGCTACATATTCAAATCAAGTTTCGTGACAATGAAGATTTAACAACCTAACCGATAAGTGGTAGGTTGTTAAACAGAGCTGTCACAGTAGCAATCAATATTTGAATAGTAGAAGCCGGACATATGTAGCTCACAGCAGGCCTTTGCTATGTTGATGTTGACACGACACAGCTAAATCTTCCCCAATGACAGTTCCTTATTGTATTTCATGATTTGCACATTTTACAGTGCACATATATGGGCTACTGTCATTCTATTCTGCACTCTGAATCGGGTTAAGTTTGTTTGTATGTGCCAATTATTTATTCAGGTCATATTACAAATTGTTAAATATTACAAAACTGATTCATTGAATGGTGATAGCTGTAGGATTTCTCTGTAGACATGTGTATGCGCGCGAACGAAACCAGTCCTATTAGCTACCTCTTAGGTACTTGGCACAAATCATAAAAACAGACAACCCCCGGAGGAATTAAGTAATATTTATGCATTACGAATTGCGAATCGTTGCATTCTACGATTTCCCGGTTGACATTTCGAGTGTTCGATTTCTCGTTTAGGTGAATAATTTCTTCTGTTCATTCATTCGTAGTGTGAGCAGAATAGCTCGCTTTGACATTATCAACACTTTATGCCTATCGAAATAAGATAGCAATGGTTGGTAAATTGTACTTTGGGAAAACAACGCTTAAAGAACGAGTTGGTATCCCCCTAAGCTGGAGCTATCGAATCTGTGATAACAATAATGCGACATCTATTACCAAGCACTTGAAGACAGCAAACAGCAATGATAGTAGTTTATAATGAGGATAGAATTACTTCGTAACAATGATATGAACATGCTAAAGAGACCGCAGAATAAGCTACACCTAATCAAGGTGTTCGAATTGACTACGATTCCCATTGTCCCTAGAAGCGAATTGAACATACAACCAAAAGAAATAGTGTGAACGACGCGCGTAAATCCCGCGTAAGTTCCTATACATTGCTTATGCTAGTCTTTGTTTGTTGTGTCCAATAAGGTAATTGTATCATATTGTATATGAACACCAATTGGCAATTTCTTCAGGAACCTGTAAACGTATTCAGTATATAGTTTCTCAGGAATTTTCTGAAAGCCTCCGACTTCATGAATCAAATAATAAACAAAACCTATAGTATACCAATAATAAAATTAAATTTTGAAGACTTCGCTTCACAAGCGTGGTAATATATCGCCTTGGAATATCATAATATTTTAATAATAATATTTTACAGATAAAATCAATGCTTTTCTCACTCAACTCGGACGGTATTCGTAAATAATATCGCATCAGAGACTTTGCAGATATAGAGCAAGGTTATCAAGCTTATCGCTGACGAAGGAATAACGAAGCTAATTAAGTTAAGTATTAGTAACGAAGATTATTTATTTTCCTTAGGACCCAGGTGTGTTTATATGGAAGTAACTACACATTTTTGCAAATGAATTTTATTCACAACATACTCAAATATTCAGTAACAGCAACAAAGACGCACCTATACGTACACATATATATATATATATATATATATATATATATATAGAGAGAGAGAGAGAGAGAGAGGGAGGGAGGGAGGGAGAGAGAGGAGAGAGAGAAAGAGAGGTGTCCCACACTCTCAACGTTTACTAGCCTGAAATTCGATTAAACCTCACGATATGACGACGTCATAGTACTAGTGAGAAAATCGAAGAATTCAACTTGATTCTATACCACCTTATCATTACCTTAACCACTGACTGAGCAGCGAAGCTGAATAAACAGCTGTTAAATCAGTCGCATTATGAATGTCGTTTCAACACTGGAGATAATCAGCACCAGCAGAATACAATTCTTGACTTGAATTTTAAATGCTCTCGCAAAACTCAATCACAATTTTTTTCATTTGCCTCCTCTCTTTCTCTTTCAGCCTTTCGAGGTCTCGTTTTCGTTTTTTTTCTTTCGTCAACGGAATAGCGAACGGAGAAATCCACTTGACGAACATTTCAAACCGTTGGCATTAAAAGTTATGTGGAACGTGTGGTGCAAGGACACACACACACACACAGCCACACGCTCACATCACCAAACGTAGGAGGAATTGAGTAGGAGGCCGCAAATTAATACAGCGTCATCAGATTTTGTCCTCGAAGCAACGTGTCCTAAAGGAGAAAAATAAGAAAACATTTTGTCGCGGCTGCTCGGCGATCCTCGTGATTCGAGAATAAATAATAATTCAGAATCACTTTAAATTTTATTCAATTTTTCCCCATAATTCACATTGCGCAGGCGACAGAAATTCATCCCGACAACGAGATGGATAAATGGAACAACACAACAAGACGACGGTGGCAGAAACGAGCACAAAGTAACGACAGGTCACGAAATATGGTTCGCACACCGGATGCACTGACTGACTATGTCTCAAATTGTCAGTCAGTATTTCAATTCATTCGCGATAACTTCTTCTCTTGGGTCGTACAGTAAAAACACTCAATATGGGGTAATGTTTAGAATCCCAAAAAAAGCTTCTCGAATTATTACGTTATGACGATCGACACGAGATTGGATAGTCTCTAATGGAACACCAACACATTTAGTTCCCTTTCGTCATTAATTTTGTAGGGGCTGAAACTTTGCGGTGACTAAAAGTCGTGCTCGATGTGCGGCGGGGGCGTTTCGAATTTATTACGACTTAAACATTATTCGAACGATAAGCACCTACACAAATACTTGTCTCGTTCTCTGGAGAAGCCATAATAGCATAAATAAATGTTAAATCATAATGATTGGAGGTGTCTTTGTTATTACTATTATACTATTTAATACATCAGCACATTCGAAATCGGTAAAATGGATTCGAGAATTTCAAACTCAGTCCCATTTTAGTGATTATAACCCAGTTGTATGCATTTCTAAACCACAGCGTATCGTGTCGTGAAACGAGTGCCCTAAGTGAATCGTTGGTACCACCTACTGCCTAGCTAGCAGCACCAACAATAGATTCTTCTTCGATAGTGGTTACTACAGTTCAACCTCTTCCGAGTTGCACTTGTCACAACTAAATTCCTTCTGTTATACATATGAGTGCAAGATAATCGCCATATCCAACTAATGAGATATCGTATACATTGTCCCAAAAACGTACAGTCAGAACACTCAAAATTCCGTGTGGGTGATTTCGGCTTACTGCGGGTTCTGTGCTAATGCAATTTCAGCTTGTGTTGTTAGAGACACAACACAATAACAACATGCAACATATGTATGTTGTTAATTCATTTTTCTTTTTAGTTCTCGACAGCTTCGTTGTTCAACCTCTTCAACTAAACAACGAACTGTTCATTCTCCAGGTTTTGATCTCTTCTATATAGCTGGGATTAGTTTAAATTGTCGTGCCGCTGATTAATTCAGCACATACGTTTGTATTGAATATGTAGGAGTTGACCAGTTGCTCAGTATACCATTACTCCGTGTAAGCCTTGAGTACTCCGAGTATGTTTACTCGTTCAGGATTTCGAGAAACCCGCCTTTAATGACATGAGATCGGTCCGAATTATCAACAAATGCAGGCAAAGAAAATTCAACAAGTTGGACGACAACGTATATGGACCGTACGAGAAAATTACAATGCGAAACGGCCGTCTCGAAAGAAGGAAATGATTCGTAGACGGCTGTCTCAGCCCCGTGGCAATATCTTTAGTAGGGACACCGACGGTGCTGCTGGTAACCGCGGAAACTCCAAGACCAGCAAATGTTTGCCGATCGACATCTTTGATCTGTCACGTGTCTACTACGAGCGACGTCGTTTTCTGCTTCTGTCATAGCCACCACCACCACCACCTCCCCCTCCTCCTTCGTCACAGTTGCTGAATCCCGTCACCAAGAATAGCAGCAGTAACAACAACAACGACAAGATCACGAGTAGCCCAAGAGGATAAGTGGTACGTTTGTTCACAGGGCTTTTGCCTTGTCATCTTCGACTGTGCCTCTCGGACTGTGCCATTCATCTCCTCGTGGTGGTATACGCTAACGGTTGAGTTGAACTCGTAGCGAAATGGTGTCGATTTAAACGACTTAATGAAATTCAGTTCTGACCAAATGTTTTGCTATATTCGTTCGTTTCGTTTTATCAGTCAACTGATTTATTAATTTCATTTATTTCATCGAAGCAAGTTATAGTTCAAATAGAAAGGAACTATTTTAAACAAATCGCTCATGTTTAAGACTACGATGAAAATTTTAGCTTCTTCGATCAGTTGACACCATATTGGGACAAAGCGTACATTTATCGGTATCAGCAGTAAATATTTATTAAAATTAAAAATAGTATCCGTATCTATTTCGGCACAAATCCTCTTGTATCAACCGAGCCCTGGACTGCAAAAAGGCACTGATTGCATTACGGCTTGATATCGGTAGCAGTAGAAGTTGATGTTGTAAAATCGCTGAACGGAAAGTAACAGCCCACGCAGTGTGTCGTCAAAACAGTTAGAACCATGCACAAAACACATTTTCTCTCATTTTAACCACATATCTAATGCGGATAGAAAACTGCCCCCGTTCCGATCGTCACCACTGTTTCGAAAACTCACGTAGCAAAAAAGTCTGATTAATTTCATCCAATTGCAAGAATGTCCAATTGTAAGAAGATCATGGCTAATGCAGATGCGCAAAAGCAAATCTCGGCAAAGATGCTCGACGTTGATTATCTCCTAATATTCCGGAATTACAGCGCGATATCTCCCAATTAAGGAGTGGCAGAGGATGTTATATGCATCAACCTCAACAATGTTTTCAAGACCACGCCGCATGAGACCATTGTGTGCGTGCTACTCTCAATGGGAGTCGGTCTTCGCATTGTTGAATGTATTTCAGACTCTCGAAATGGATTTATCAAGTCAGAGATGATGCGCTACCAAAAATGGAAGTAGTCATGGATCTCGGTGTGAGGTTCCCGAATTCACTCACGTTCAACAACAAAGTGAGTTTATTTGTTCATAGATGCTCACTTTTCTCTGGCGTGATATTGCTAGCGTTTGCAATTAAACCTAAGGTGGTATGAATCGCATGTAGTTCACCTTTCCACGTACGCTTGTGTTATTCGGAATCCCATTAGAAGTAGTGACACCCAACAACTTGAATAGATGCAACGACACTTTATAAGAAGAGTTGAGGCCAGGTATCTTTTAGGCAGTCGGACTGGAATTAATTCGTGATCGTATGAACGTCGCTCTTTTGAAGTAGTTTAGTAACACTATCAGAAACAAATCTGTCTTTGATAATTTCTTCAATTTCGCACACAAATCAAGCAGGACAGGGTTTATTGTCAGGCCCAAGATGAGAGCTCGCACCGAAAAGATCAATCGCATGAGTACGTTTATGTGACGAGTAGTCGGACGAATTAATTAATGCACAATTGTATATATGATAATGTGAATGTTCAGAATATCCAAACGATCTAGGCAATTCATCCGACCTCTAGTATCCTGTACAATACTGTTTTACCAACCATTTTAGCTTTATTTTCGTCAATAAAGGGATATTTCACTATTTTTTATTCAAAATGCCATTACAATATTAATGATGTAAAGTGTAGTAAATTAGATTAGGAAAATGAAAGTCGGTTGTCACTAGCAGCTAAGTAAGTAATCATATTTAATTAATGACTTCGGATTGCTAAAATAAAAATATTCGGAGGTAACTTTATACTTTATGCTAGTAAAGCAAAGTATACATTGCAGAGTCATATTTGTGCATTTCTTCTCAAGTATCCATATTGGAAGGTCGTTAATAATGAGCAGATGCTGAAGAGTCTTCAGACAGATGACAGTATTTGATGATGTTTTTTTATCGAAATCTGCACACGAAATACGAACTTCAGAGAATAGATAATCGAATGGTTAAAAGCTATTCTCTAGACCGATTTTATAATTTTTACGAGAACTGCGTAATATCTGCTGGGTTTCACATTTGGCTTCCCAGGAAAGTCAAATGCAGGTGCAAGTTCTCGTTCGAACTTACCATTTACAAACAATATACAATATAATGCAAGCACTCCTTTGTTACTAACAGTCAAAGGGGGCGGAGAGGAGGAGGGAACATACAGTTAAATTATAAAGTTATATTATCACAATAAGCGATATTGCTAATAAAATCTAATACTAATAATAATAATATATACGCGGCTGTATTTTCATCGTCATAAGAGGTTATCGCAAGTATTACATATTGTTTTACATTTCTTCCAGAAGAGGCGAACAAAGCAGTAACGGCGGCGATTTGAACGCTATAATGACAAATTCGTCCATTAATCGGCACGATGAAAAAAATGAAACACTACGAAGCCACATTACATTGACACTGGTAAACGTGACATCAGTCTTTTTTCCCTAGGGCTCTTTTCCTGCTGTTCGCCGATGAAAGCAAGAAGCAAAAAAAAGAAAACACGAAGTAAAGGTATGGACGATCATGATAAACTTTTCATGTTACATTCAATGATGAACCGAGTTGACCATCGACATCTATCAGATACAAGTCCAGGGATTCCATTTGAACCATTTGCATTCGCACACATGGCACCGTGTACGATTTATGAACGTCCTTTATCTCTCTCTGTTGTACGGGAAATTTACAGTTCGGAAAAATCGTATTTGACACGTCTTTCGAAATGGCTACGCTCAATGCTATCATTATCAATACAATGATAAGAAGCAGACCGTTAAAGCACTGCACTATGAGATTTATCAAATTCGCGCACGATACCAATCAATTTCAATTGGTATATAAATTATTTTATAAACTAACAATACATATTCAATTTTTCAAGAGCTGTTTATAAAACTCGACCGCATTTGTATTATAATCTACGCCGTACATAACCCTTCCAATGTTATGATAAAGTAAGATCTTATCCTTTTTCCAATTTTTCAATCGAGCTAAATGATATGAGGCAATAACTGTTTTTCATTGTCTACACCGACAATGAAGTCCTCCTTTGTGCTAAGAACTGAGTAGAAAATAATCAGCGTCAGAGACTAAGCAGCAGGTAAACTTCAGTCGAAGGTGAGTAGTTGTCGCCTTAGTAATTAAGTCGATCCGGGTGCGTACTTTTGCATGTAAACAGTTATTTTGGCTAAAGCAGTTGATTTTAGCAATTGGATTCTTCTCGTTTTCAAACTAGTCATACAAGACCTCCTCATATATGTAGTAGTATTTATTATAGAGGGTGTCACCGAAATTAACACCCTAAGAAAATAAGCAAGTTGTCCAAAATAAAATGTATTGTGATGGAAAATGTAGACAAGACTCCAAGCCATTTTCATGAACCTTCATTCAAGAACATCTTCTGAATCTAGGTGAAGCATGATCTCAAAAAAATGTCTTCTTCATCACCACGCTCCCCTACTACACATTCTACGAAAACTGGGGTTTGTACTTATTATTGTTATTGCTTACTAATATATAACATTAATAATGCCATTGTGATAGTTCAATGTAATCGTTACGCCTGCAGAATCTTACCAAGCTGTGCCCGCAATCACCTTTGTCTTCAGCGTTACCTCATAGCCGAATCTCCCCGTCTAAACATTTTCAAACGTTATGATCTTGAATACGGAACTTCCCCAATGGCTTCACCCTTCGTACGGAATGCGTATGTCTTACCCAACGCATTAGCTCGAAAAACATCAACTGAATCCACTGAGCCTGTTTCTGTTTAAACTAAATCCTATCGGCCCTCATAGACAAGGATTACGGTTACGACACCGACGTGTAGTGGTGATGGTGTTCGCAGTGGATGACGACATCAATTTGCACCACTCAGCCGTGAGTGCGCAATGTCTCTCATCCCCCTCCTATATTCAAGCTGCGAGTAATTATTATATACACTAATGAACATAGGCCGATTTCAGTTCTTAGGCGTTCTCACGTATGAGTCAATTTTTTATCTCTTCATCATTTTGACACTTTGAGAAAATTATGAGGAAGGTGTCACGTGGCCAGAAAATGATTAAAAAACGAATCGTAGACGGTGGACGTAGCAAGATAATTATTTTCCTTTATGTAATCTTCTCCCACAGTGGAACAACATCAGCAGCTGCAGCATCAACTGTCAAGTCACACGAAATCACTTGCCTTTTAAGTGTTAACGGATAAGAATAGAGACAGAGAGAGAGGGAGGGAGATAAAAAAAAACAGTAGATTTAGAACAAGAATAGCACAATTTAGTCCTACTATTTGTTGGTTAATCATTCATAGTAAGGAGCAAACAATATATTTTTAACGCTTTATAGGTTTGCATAAGATAGCCAATAGGCCTGAAGTACACTTCCCAATCCATAAATTATACTTTATTTAGTGAGGCCTTAAATTTTCTGTATATATATATATATATATATATACATATATATATATATATATACATTCATTAAATTCAGGAAACAAGAAGTCTTTTTCTAAATACGAGAGCAATCATGGTAATACGTTTTTCAATTATACGCAAAGCAAAATCAAGCCTTTAAATACATACACGTTTCGTATGAAATAAATGTAGTTTCTTGAATTTTTTTATAAAAAGCAAATAAACATGTCTGCAAGGGCAGTACCGACCAGAATTCCCTTCGTTTCGAGAACGGAGTTAACCATCAGATGGTTGATTGGAGCAGAACTTGATTGTTGGTTCCAATAATTTTCGAACTATATAATTCAAAAGTAGATTGGTCCAAGGTGAACGATCGGTGGTCTTGCGTCTCTTTCTTGAGGCTAATCTCTCTCTCTCTCTCTCTCTCTCTCGCTGTTGTCGGGCCAAGTCTCCCCACCTATCGTGGGTGCCTCTGGGGAGAGACGTGACGGTGTGTGTAGCACTGGCGTACACTATTCGTTGTAGACACTACGCGACGGTGGTCTTTGCAGCGGCGGAGACGGCATCTACACTGATTGTCACTGAAGAGAGGCAGAGGCTGGTCAAACCACTTATTAATCACTCCAGAGGTAATTCTATCGGGAATAAGCGACTATTCTTTGCTGCCTTTGTTACCATGGGTAGAGCTCAACGAAACGTGAGAAGTTCTACTACCGGCCAGTTCTGATATCTATCTGTCTGTTTATGAACGGTCCCTCTCTACGCACCTAAATTACCTACCACCCCATTTACATGATTTACATGAGATACATGAGATGGAGTCACGAGGTAGAAGTTTAATTGTTAAAACATAGAAAAAAACGGCATCAACGAGACAAGGTATCTAGAACGAAAGATTGTCTAAATAATATACTCCCATATCCGAAAAACGAAAAGTAGATATATCGTCAAGATTGGATGACGATAAATGCAGCAGCTACCTGTCAAGCGAAGACAAATAATCATACGACATAAAAGAAATACTAGTATTGAGCCCATAATCTTCAAGATGTTCCAATTAATATTTTTTATTATAGTTTGAAGAAAGTGATATGTTTTGCTAAGTATTTTTATAGTATAATGTACCTCATCAGATATGAGTCGTTTGGTCTACAATAGAAAAAGCGAGCAAACATCTTGCTGAAACATGAATAGATGAAGGAGCTACAAATAGGTGACCACATAACCACCAGCTATGGCTCATCGCAGACATCGACAGCTGTCTCTCAGTCGATTAACCATACAATGTGTTTCCTAGTGCTCTAAATTATTTCACTTATAAAGGTGAAACAAGCACACCAAATACATTGATGATGATGATAATAGCATCTCAAATTGATCTGTGAACCTAATGATAAATATAGTAACAAAGACCACTTCCGGCGGTCGAAGCTATAACTGTATAAGGCTGTTCCTATCAGTCCGTATTGCGAAAAGAGAATCATAACGTCGGAACAGGCCTACACAAACGGCGCATATAATTAACTAAATCAACAGGGAATTCATGTATAGAAGATAATTTTGCGATACGTACATCAGCTTATCTATTGTATAAAACATTAATTCCATTCATTCATTCGAATTGTGTCGGGGCGTCATGTGTCGGCGATTACGTATACAGCATCAGGCAGCAATACACCAGTTTCGTAATCTTATTGTTATTAACGAAGCGTCTATCAGACAGTTTCCTCACTGACGTGCATCATCGTGTGCTACATGTCTGTCTGCCTGTCGTATGTATTTAGGTAACAGTCAACCAACGTTATGGCCTGATTATGACCTACCACTACTGACGGACGTTTGCCACTTCACCTTTTTATACAACAACAACAGTGGCAACACACAGAACACTCAGAGATGGCGATGAATGGCCTTCTTGATATTTTGGTTTCCCCTATTTTCGTTGTTGCAAATCCTCATGTTTGCTACAACCACAGGGGTTCGAAGGTCAGAGGTTGCTTCTGATGACGCCCCCACCTGATGCCTTCTGAAATCGCAACCAGCCCAAAAATTATATATATATATATATATATATATATATAAGAAAATGGCTAAAAAGGAAGAAACGACATTAGGGAAGCGAAATCCCGAGGTGGGCAAGAGCCACAAAATTCGACGACGTTGATACCGCATCAGAAAGCAAAGCAACGTACTGGCACACACGCATGGATGTAATTAATTGGCGTCATAAGTCATAGCAACAAAAATCATTGAGCGGAATGGACCAGCTTGAATCGTGTTCGCCCGCGTGGCGCCATACTGTCGGAAAGAAGAAATCTTGGGGCAGTTTGCCACAGACGGACGAGATACAATTTGTTGTCAGGATCCATAAGAACATGAAAAACTGAAAACCAAACGAACCGAAGTGAAGAGAATGGATACAGGCAAAATAAATACTCATCACATAAATAAATGATGACATGACAGATGGTGAGGAGGGTGATCACTGTCCATTTAATGTTCACCCGTGGTTATACTATTGTGTTGCATCAATATGCTATGCTATGTTACAAAACATACACAAAAACGCAAAACCAATGGACATGTCAATGCAGTTTGTGAGTTGGATGAAGTCGAATTCGGAGGTTGAACTTTGATTTCAAGCTAAATGTACATAAAATGCGTATTTCGTGCTCAGAACCATCGAACAGGACCAACAACCATCAATTACACATTTATATCGTACGCTTTGCAAAAAAAAACAGATTTATAGCTGATAGATACAGAAAAACAACTCGTAATTTAATGATGATGCATTCTAAGAAGCATTGTTATAACTTATACAATCGATTTGATTGCTTGATCTTGCCCGTGTCTCTCATGATAATTTATCAAATAATTAGCAATTCAGAATTACCAACTCCCTAGGGGATTTGTTTCATATGCGCAAAACGCTGATCTTCTTTACAAGAACTTTTCGTACAAGCTTACTTCTATAAATTAAAAAGACTACACTTACGACTCGATTGTCAATAAGATTTACCGCACAAGTTGGGTATATTCTATCAGCGCCGGCTCGGGGAAAACAACAAAGTTACAACATGTGATCACAGTAATTGCAAGTGAAAGTTGATATTTCATCATCATTTTGCTTGTTTCATTCATTAATGTATCAAAGTAGTCGTAGAGTAGTCGTTTAGTACTCTGTAAACTGTAGAGATGTTTCATCGAAGAGAATTCAGGAGATTCAGTTAGCTGCTACTGTGCATATCACCATTTCGCTTGATACAATACTTACTGACTCGTCATATTTTGCTGGCTATTGCGATTGACAACCGAATTGGCTATATTCATTCACAAAAGTGCGTGTGCATGAATCTCAAGAGCAAATGTGCTTATCAAAAACTAGAGAAAACCATTACAAATTATTGTGATTCGGTGATCGAGGTTAAAAATTTAACAATTGCGATAAGGTATAGAAAGGGACTTCGCTGGATGGAAGCACACGCGAAACACACGCAGGTTAATTGCATCCTATTTATTGTTTGCAATAGGCAAGAAATAGACCACTAATCTAACGTGAGAATGACATGTCTCACGAAATACATTTAATTTATGTTTAGGACTATTTTTATCTTTTGTATATACACGTTTAGGTTTTACTAAGAATCAATAAACATGGCCAGATATGGCCATCCATGTTAGTATATCATGGAGTAGAAATTCAATATCGAGCTGGCAATTCGAGCTGAAATTCGAGTTCTAAACGGATACTTCCCTTGCGGAGATTACATAAGTAATGAGCAAACAGTTGGATAAAACTAAACTTAACTATCGGAGTTGTTTAAAGTCCACGATTGAAATCCATATAATATTGACAGAAGACAATTGGCAAACTCACATGGCCAATAGTTGCATTTCCAGCGGAGGAATCATCTTCACAACGTGGGCAATTTACTCCGATTGCTCGGTTAAGCAGTGTGTCTCTCCCCAAAATCTACGCGCTTGGTCACTTCACGTCTTTCGCCACTTCGGAGCAGTACCCGGTCACTGTCTGCCAGGTCAAAGGTAAACTGCGATTTCACATCTGTCGTTGCAGTCCTCACTTAGGTATTTCCCATGTTTGAACTCATCTGTCTTGTCTCAAAATTAGTTTATGGTGTGCATTTAATGTCCAAAACGCAATGATCCTTTGATATTTTGAATTACATTGAGTGACTTCCGTGAACACGGGGAAAATTAATTTATTTTGTATAAGGCGTCCCTTGGAACTCGAGCCGCTCTCATGGAGTCACCGTTAGCTGGCTGGTAACAAAAGTACACTTACAATCACACCGCACAGAAACAGACTCATATAAAACAACCTCTCACCATACGTGGGAAGCTATTTCAATCGTTCGTGTAGTTTTAAGTCAGTGCTCACAGTAACGCAACGCCGAATAACATCGACTCGTGGTCTCACCCATGAGTCTAAATTGGTCCAGAGGAACATCAGAAAACTTCAGCTATCAATCAACGAACCGTTGAATAGAAGGTAAGCTCCTTATTTTTCATAAAATGGATGTAATAAAGGATTGCGCATTATTGAGAGCTCTGTTTTGACCAGCACACCCCGGGCTTGGCGTTAGCTGGGTCTATAGGTCTATAAGCGACTGCGAGAGGCCAGACTGCTTTAATATAGGTTTCAGCCACTATCAGGTAAGGCAGTGCTCTAGGGAGAAGGGACCCTTCAAATGAAGATCTAGGGACCTACTAGTTCCCTAGAACGAGCGTAACAATTCAAGACGACCTGCTGTTTCTTAGATTCCCAGGGCCTAAAGAGAGTCTGGCACGACACACGTGAACATCTGCTGCTTCATGCAGAGGCCCCAGATCTCAAGGCGACAGAAACCACAGTGAACAGTGTATTATATTAATTTAGTCACATTACTTGATAGCGGCTCAACGGTAATATCTAAGGTATTTCCAGCAAAATTAGTCAAATTGGCATTTCAGAATAATTCTAATAAGAGCAAGCTGTGTCAGTATCATAAGCAAATACGCACTACATAAACATAGATTTTTGTTGTGGTCCACAAAGAGGTCATTTGAATACATAATTTTTTTTCACACACACATATATATAATATATTTTTTTGGACCACAAATTAGACGCCCTCAGAATAGTGAAACAATTTTGATATATTTCCAGTGTTTTTTTTGTTTATTTATATCTACCCACAATTATACAAGTATTTGTGAACTAAATAAGGTGAATATGCAAAAAATATATAAACTAATGAAATTATATTAAAATTGCTGGATACGATGACATTAAAATAACATAATTTTATCCAAAAAAAACAAGAAGAAATAAATAAAGTACGTATCAACGTACATAAAACTTAGTGTGGATAATAAGTGATTGATACCCTTAAGTGGAACTTTCAAATTTGAGTAAAAATACATTTTCATTTAATGTTGCCTTCTCTCCAGTGTGGAACAAACACCAGTATCATCTCGAATCAAGATCATAATCTTTATCGATCACGAAATTCAGATGTAAACTTCGACTACACCGTAGTCTTCTGTTTCAGGGCATCAATTCAACCCGCGTGTTGTAGCACAATATAAAGCCATCATTGCAGAATTGTGCACATACTCTACCGACTACTCTTGTTTTTCGAGTTGCAAAAACTCACTTCTAATGTTTATTCCTACTTATTTCCTTTCTACGAAATCCAATAATTGAACGTTTTGGGGCATTTTTCCACGCCAACGTATTTTACCGCCGACATTCATGACGGAATTATCTCAACCCTCCACATATTTGTATGAATAATTTTAACTAAAATATCAGTTGGCAATCTATTCTTGCTTCTGTTGGCAAGTGTTGTCGCTCAATACTGGGCACTAATCGCAACAAACAAAGTCCGGGAAATCGCATCTCACGCCCTGACCTTATTGACAAAGAGATTTTACTTGATTTACTTGACCATTAATATACTTCCAGAGTCAAAGTATAGCGCAAATAGAAATAATAGCAAGAACGTTTCCAGACCCACTAACTAAAAAACAGGAGACTGATCAGCCAACATTCCTGAAGGCAGAGATGCGTACTACTTCGTGCGAGAGGAACGAACTGAACCAGTCACTCCACAACAGATCATTGAGACAGACAGACAGACACACTTTGCCGTTAGTTCACCTTCTCTCTATCGGTTTGTCATCAAGGCAGCAACAGCAGCAGCCGTGGTCGTTTCTGGCATAAAGCAAAGAGTAGTAGTGCAATACGCGCACTGGACAACAATTCACACAATGAAACATGTGTAGCACACAAGATGGCACAGACACATAGACACACCTATGTGTAATAATAGCACCTATTATGGAACTATTTAGAAGACGACGTTGTAGAAACGATAGGTGACGTTGGACAAATCGAGGATATGGGTGGATGTGATGGTGGGACTGGTAATAATGTTCGTCTGTGCTCATAGCTACTGACGAGGTGCAATGATTTCAAGATATGGACATTGATAATCTTCTTTATTGAACTAAAGCGATGATTAAAATGATACACATAGTTATTGTAATCTCGGTCGGTACTGGTCAGTCAGAAAAATTCGTTTGCGATTAACGGAGCACCAATGGTTAAATAACGAGTTGAGGTAGTACACTCGAATACTTGTTCTACGACACAGGAAACAGTAATTTCATCAGTACTAATATATGATTATTGATCATGGTGAAATATATTCGTTTTAGCTGTCTGTGCGTGTAACTAACCTATATTAAGCAAAATTGCCGAAGGATGTATTTTATTTGTTACAAAAATTGCTCACATAATATTTAATCGCACTGCTGTTTTTGGTGCTATCAGGGTTGTGGAAGTACTAGGCGGCTAGTGGCTTCTTTTGTTGATTTGTGGAATTGGTACAGGACTGCAGTATATTTTATCGACAAGATTTATTGTTCATTGCGCCTCTGATCTCAGGCTTTTTGAGGCAGGTGTCCATTCATTGCGCAATAAAAGTCAATATGCACACCTAGCAATACAGCCTAAATATATTTACAAATTCTCCTCGCAGTGTTTCTGTGTCACTTCTGTGAATGTCAATACAATAGCAGCATTCGTATATACGCCAAAGGAAAAGTCTACTCTGACGATACACTACAGTATAAAGCAATGACTCTGAGATGGAAACAATGCCGTGCTAGAAATTAACGATTTAAGTAACTTCCTCGACGGAATAGGTGAACTTGCTGATGGGAAGAAGTTTCAGAGCTCACAGAAAATAGTAGCACGGCCCTACATAACAAGAGTGAGCCCAATCGGGGCCACCAGAAGCCAACTGTTCCTCGTTAAAAAACTTTCCAGATTTAAAAAAGACTTTGTCTTAGATGCTTTTCCTGCTCAAATGCTCAATGTTGTTTTCCATGAGAACTTGAGCATTGCAAAACTGCAGTTCCTTTAACAAATCAATGAAACCTTATATATATATATATATATATATATATATATATATATATATATATATATATATATATATATATATATATATATATAGGACTGGGACTAGATATGGGATCTGCGCGTATTTTAATCTACACAGGTAATTCAAATAGACCCAGTGTATGTTTTTCAGTGGTTCAAACCATGATTCTTTCATTAGACATGTATATTAAACACAGGCCGCAGGTTCGAATCCCGTTGCATGACATATAACTTAAGCATTATATGCGGTTCCTTTAATAAAGCAATAAAGCTTTACCTTTACATTTACAGGAGAATGCATTTGGCTTTTAAATCTTGGAAGATTGAAAATTCCACCCACTGTGCCACTTCCGTGATTTTGAGTCTCTAGATCGATTATGGACGGCGAAATATTGTCCGTGCGCTGCATTGGTTCTCTCGACCATACCGGCCCCGTATGACTCAAGGGCCCTTAGAAGCCTATACAGAGTATATTGCCACATTATCATGTTCATTATTTGCATCGGACATATATATTCGCTATATCTCGTGACTTCGCTGAATCGTGAACCCGTTGCATGAACTCGTAGATAGAATTCCTGGTAATATAATGACTAAGTCATAGCAATAACGTGAAACTTCAGAGTAGAGGTCATGAAACACATTCTAAATACGAAAGTATAAGGTACAAATAGTGGCAACGAAATTGACTCTCTGTTTTCAAATGGTTATTGATAAACAGTATTAGACTTTCGAAAAAGACAGATAATTCAATGTTGTAATGAATATAAAAATTTATTTCAAATTGATGGTGTCAAATGTAGTTAATATTATTTAATATATATATATTTACAATCATATAACGTATTTGTTTACACCTTTGCCATGTACACATAGCAGATCATATTGAATAATAAATATATGAATACGGTGATCGGAGGGGATCAACTCAAATTCCATCCAAGCGTCATGTCCATAACCGCCCAAAATATATCCATGTTACTTTACCTTATAATAATTGCGTTCTACATTACAACATAATTAGTAGACGTTTTTAAAACTAGAAGATGAAAAGTATTAAGATATTTTTTGATGTTTGGGCTCTTGAATGAGGGAAAAAAATAATCATTCGCTATGAAAGAGATTAAAGACTTCGGTGTTAGTATCCAAGCAACTTTCAAGGTTGAGACTTTCGAAGATAATTCTCCTAAATCTTCCACAATTTTCATGATACAATACTTGTAATAATAATAATAAATTGCCACAGTAAAAGTATTTGGAACATGCATATAGTAGAAACTATAAATAGCTCTCACAGCTCAAAGCAAAATACAATCTCAGAATCATTTCATCTTTCCAAGAGCAGTGTCTAAAATGCAGAATATTTGAAATTTCTTCTAAAGCAATGTAAAGATTTAGTAGGTATTTTATATTACTTAAGATGATAAATGTAATTTGTGTTGATACATGAAATGGTTCTTAAATACTCCTGTAGAGGATGGACATAGCCCGGCATCATTTAGAATCCATCCCTCCATTCAGTGTGTGGAACATTTATTCGAGACTTACCTTCTCTTCTCTTGAGAGTCGAAACTCCTTCCTAGACCGAATGTCCTGGCAAGCATTACACTTTGGTGATGGATAATGTCTTTCCCGTCACTGTATTGTGCCAGCAAGCAATCAGCCTAATCGAATAGGTCAACTTACTAGCCAGCCGATCTCACTTAACTTGAGTAGTTCTAGGGAAGGAGGCATTCTCCGTCACTGACTTAGAGTCGTATCTTCATAATGTTGTTTTCACCGTCGTTCTGAATCAACAACTCACTGAAAGACGATTCAGTTATGTCATATTAGGGATGACAATTATGCTTCAATTTTCATATTGCATAACTAATATCGAGTTATGGTGTAGCTTCCACACCATGAATATAGTGGGACAGGAAAACGCATGGGTTATATGTATTTTTTATTTACCCCTTTTATCAGACTGACAGAATTCAAAGATGTCATAAAGTGAAACAGAGAATTTAACAGTTAAGTATTTTGTATTGATTGTCTAGTCCGAGTCAATTGTGTGTGCGCCTTGAACAAAGAACAGTCCGTTTCGAACAAGTCCATGCTGTCAGATATTTCCCAGCTGTTGTTCTCGTAATGTAGTTCTACAACGTAGAACAGTAGCAGCTGCAGGAAATGATGTTAGCCAACGGCAATATACGCCAATAGATATCGACTCTGAGTATCGGCGTGTTTACATTCGATGCAGAACTCAACTTTCACTCACGGATCCATATTCAATACATTCGTATATACATCTACACAAGACTCCACTCGCACTTTCACAAATTCACCTTATTCTCCTCTCCTGCAGAGATAATTCTTTCCGCTGGCAAAACATCCTGTCGACAGACAGGCAGATACTGATCAATACGGATACATGGATGGATAGATTTATGAATACGTATCTACACACAATTCTGCAGTCATAACCTCACCCACAATAGCAGGCGGGGTAGCTACACTTCAAGGAGGACGCCGCCAGTGATGGGTGGTGAGCATGCCCCTGACTTCCGCGCACCACTGGACCAATCATTAACAAGGAGCTCAAGCCATATAATCATGCTGCATATATGATTCGAACAGCATAATGTTATCTATTTCTCCATTATATTCGATTTATCGGTACCTAAGTACGCGACGGCGCCAGGTCAATATACACATACGCGTCCTGATACCTCATACTAACATAGACATAACCAACCACCCGATAGTCACTCGCTCACTCACTCAGTCAGCTTTAACACAACAACAGCAGTGGCACAACATACCCGAAACTCCCCCCAAAACAAAAATACTCCTCGGTCTGCCGTTGGTGGAGTCTCCTAGTGGTGACTATCCTTCACGTTTTCACACTCCGCTCACCATTATAACAACAACAACAACATTTATCTAAAATGACAAATGTCCGCACAGAGCAATTGCTGTTTATGTGTCGACAAATCCCACTCGAAGGTAGTCAGCCGGCACCACCCGTTGCACAGTGTCGCCCTACAACAACACTGCAATATCCAGCCCTATACAGGGACCATAACGATGTCATTGTGTCGCTTTGAAGTGATATCATGGCTGGCTATGGAAGCACGAGTCCGACCAACCGGCTGTAGGTCCGTTCAAAAATGAGTGCGTGAGAGTTCTGCAGTTTAGGTATGTGGATTCGTGGACGTCCAGACGTCAATACATTGATACAACACAAACGCATACGGCAATGCAGTAGACAGGAAAAGAGAGAGAAAGAGACTAAGCCAATTCAGCTGTAGATGGAACAGCGGAATCGTGCTAGTGGTCTTCAGTTGCCATTTGGCTCCGACGCTGTTTGTCTGTGTGTCTGATGTTTTTATTGCTGCTGCAAAAATTGTTGTTGTTGTTGCCCATTGATTCCTGCCACTCGACGTGTGTTCCATTGGTGGTGGGTCGCCTATCACTGGTGACTGCAGCGGTGTTCGTTGAAGATGGCGCCGGCTGCAAATAGCAACGGTGGGAAAAGCAAAGATAAAAGCAAATTTATCGGACGGGTCAATTTCCCTCTGTGCACAATTGATGTTGTCTCTGAGAGACATGTGTTCGTCGCCGGTGGTGGCGGACGCGCTAAGACCGGCGTCCCCAACAAGATGGTATGTAAATTCTCGTAAAAGAGAACGTTAACCAGTTCAGTATTCAGCCATCTGTTGTAGTGGAGTGCGCAAGTCATGAAGTGACGTGTCAGCTGGTCAAATGCAATTGTTGTAGGGTGCCCCCTCAGCGGGAATGTATCGATCAGCTGTTACAAATATCGAAATCTGAGCTGAGTGGCTCTAAACGCGTTGTGTAGTTAATTTATTACTAGACCAGAGTAAAAACA
Source organism: Stratiolaelaps scimitus (assembly GCA_019614645.1). Taxonomy (NCBI): domain Eukaryota; kingdom Metazoa; phylum Arthropoda; class Arachnida; order Mesostigmata; family Laelapidae; genus Stratiolaelaps; species Stratiolaelaps scimitus. The sequence goes on from JABWDB010000038.1 coordinate 2,135,680, forward strand.
AAAAATGAACTAAACTAGCTCGAACAGAACATAGAAAACATTGGTGACATCCATTTGAAGAAATTTATGTAGGATTACACATAGATGACGTTCTGAAAAGTAAATTAAAGTGGCGAAGAAGACTTTGTTCTTCAAGAAATTCGTCTTCAAAAACCTGGGCTGACGCTATAGCGGTTTTCCGAATTATTAATATTATATTATTTAAGCAAATATCTATTGTAGTCTCCAAATATTGATAAACTACCAAACTTTCTCCTCTGTAGGGCTAAGGCGGTGGATCTATCCTGCCACATAAGCCCAGATGGGTTACTTTGCCAATCGGTGCTTAATTTGCAAATTCCCTGTATTGAAAATACCTACAAGTTTACTCTAAAATTATGGTCCTGATCATCCTTGATACCCTACCTTCGGGAGAAGAACTTATTCTGGGGTAGAACTGTGGTTGACAATTTTACCCAGTGTCAACTGCCGAGCCTCTCAGACAAGCCATCATATTTATCACTAAGGACTAGAACAAACTAGGAAAACGTCGGGACATATTTATATTTTTGCCCTAACCTTCCGAGAACCCGGTTGATTCCGGACCTCTCACCCTGACTGCCCTCACACTCATTGCAGACAGACTTTGAGATCAAGCAACTTCCAATTCCAATGTCATTTCTGCTTGGTCCGTAGTTAATTCACGATTGAAAAAATAGATAAAATCAAATTCCGAAGATGCTTAATAAAGTGAAATCGTTGACATACTGTTATCAATGATGCCTCTTAAATTTTAACTAGATTACTTTGGGGTATGCAACCCGTCAGCTTCCTCGACTTGTGCTCACTCACAGAAATTTTCTGAAGGAACAAATAAATACATAGGACGATAATCCATAATATTAAATTATCCATGTGTTTTTGAGCGAAACAGTAATGCGATTGGAAAAACTATTGTTGTTTTTTCGTCTTCTAGTTACTTAACTCATATGTAATAGCTGTTTTCGAGTCATGAATTAAGAATGATAGATAGAGCATGTTACGGACCAAATTGATACATGCCGCAATGTATCACACGTTATAAATAATCATTTAAAGTTCACTGCTCCACGAACAGGAAATACTGGAGCTTGTACCAGAAGAGGTTGGAGGATTTCGAGCGGAAACGGTAGCCTCTTATGATGTGAGTGACGTGATTATGTGTTCGGCTCTCTGTCCGGTGAAAGATTCAAGACATCTGTTCCTTGCTGCTGGGAAGGTATAAAACTTGATTTATCAAATCAAGGAGGAACTCTTGTGTTTATTAGTGGTTTCGTTGATTTGCTTTGCAGCTTGTTTAGGCTGTTATATATATATATATATATATATATATATACGTATACGAACATTATTTTTTCAATTTCAGGGTGGAATGTGTGACCTGTACAGATTGAGCTATACTTTACAAAAGCAAAACCACTCAACAGAGCTCAACGGAGCTGTTCTAAATTACGCACCAACGAATAAATTCGGTTCGTAATTCATCTTTCCCTAGAGTTTGTTGTGCATGCCCTTTACATCCAGACGTTTTTCGAAAATTATCCTATATTTTATATCTGGGCTGATTTTCTTTATAGTTATATATTATGGTTTCGTTTATGTTTTTATCATATGTGTGGCAGGTGATGGAGGTGTACGACAACGTCACGTTGCCCAAGCAAATAACCCTGGAGACGTGGGTGGCCAAGGTGACCACAATCCCGCTCGGGATCCGAATGGCAATGTGGGCATGGACAGCGGAGCCACTAAGCTTGGTTTCGAGATTCGTGCGGAGAGTTCGTTTCAGAGTGATTTCAATGACCAAGAAGAACCTTTCCAGAGAGTGGTTCGCTTTGCTCCCAAGAAAGGGGTTCTCTTCACAGGCGGAAGTGATGGATACTTGCGCGCGTGGAAGGTTTGTATTGGCTTCGTGAGGTTCTCGAAGTGATCAGACAAACTCCGTTATATACACACCCATGAAGCACTACTCGGATCCTTTACTCTTTTTATCAATTGCGGCGCTATTCTCTGCAGTTAAAGTTTCGTTTGTTTACTGGTATGCAAGAGAGTGCTTGAGGCGAGTCGGGTGCCGTGGGATAATAATGATAAAATCACAGTGGGAGTAGTCCTTCTAGCGGACTAACATTTTTGTTTGCACCAAAGAAATGGAGACGTGTAATAAAAGGTACAATATATAACTGAGACATTCTTAGTTAAAGTAGAATGTCCAAAAAAACCACTGGACACAAGCCAAACGTAATGATTTTTTCACCTTGTTTCTAAATATGCATATATTAGACTGACTCAGGAGCTTTTCCACGCCGCCCCGTTGAGTCATTGATATCACACCCAATGTAACGTAAACTGTAGGTCGGCTACACTTTATGGGTAACAGTCATTCCCTCGCAGTTATCATCGTGATACCTCCAGTTCCTCAATTACACAGTTCCAATTATTAACTAATTTAATTCTTGTTATACCTAACCTAACATATAGTATAGCTCGGTAGCAGACTTATTCAGTTACAGTAATCCCTTTACTTAACATACATACATTTTCTGTATTTATGTACGAATTCCTCACATGGTTGCAGTTATCATTCCATTCCACTGCACGTGTTTTGTCGCTGTTAACTCAGATTTTATTCCGGTCAATTCATTATACCGTAATTCCGTTAGTTTATCTCACTGCATTTATGCTGAAACAAAAATAGATTAAATATGAAAAAAAACGCATGAAGCTGTAAAAAAGCGAGGTTGCCTTGGGTTCGTATAGTAAAAAAGCCAAAACACTTGCATACAGTGGTGTGAATAAACTTAACGCACCCCCATATATTTAAACAAATCGTTACAAAGAATACACATCTGAGACATTTATTCTTTGTCAGATTAATGTACGTGTCAAATAACATACATACCACAAAGGACAGCGCATATGACATCGCATGCAGCCTGCTACAACAAAATGTGTCATATTTCGGTTGTGTAAAATGATAACGCACCCTCAGTTATCGAGGGTTCTCGCTGAATATATTCTCCTTTTCTTGTGCTAATCAGTACCGTGTGGTCCCACCCTTGCTAATTATAACGTCAAAGACTCTGTTCGGCATACTATCAACGAGAATTAGCTGGATCTGGTCGCTGACATCTCCCCAGGCCTCCAACAACGCCTCTCGTAGTGCTTCCACTCTTCCTCTTTACCCTGAGCATACTATTTAAAAAACGTGGCCCCAATATTCGCCAATGCCCAGTCTCCGCCCATATTGTTGCAAGCGAAGTTTAGTCGGGCAATCATGTGGCGTTGTTGAAGACGCGGTTTTGTTTTCATTTGCGCCCGTATGATATGTGGACAACGCTTAATTGTCCTTAAAACTGTTGATCTATGAACCTGAAGATTCAACTCTTGCCTGATTGCCTCACAACTTATGGTCGAATTCGAGACCAATCGACAAATGTGCATGGTAGTTCGCTGTCTGTACTTTCGTGGACATGCTTTAGACTTATTAGTATCATACGTCGAAGGACTGCGTAAATAATTTTGCGCTACGCAGCGGCTTCTGCCAATTTCTCTGGCAATTGCAGCCTGGGTCTTTCCTGCTCGGTGTAAAGCGGTAATAACTGCTTTCTCTGCATCAATAAGGCTAGAAGCGTGTCCCATGACTACAGTACTGCTTGAATGCTCAACACAAACTGGATTAATTCAGCGAGAACACTCGATAACTGAGGGTGCATTATCATTTTACACAACCAAAATATGACACATTTTGTTGTAGCAGGCTGCATGCGATGTCACATGCGCTGTTCTATAGCACATATATCAATGCTCGTAAATGACAATGACCATTAAAACACAAGATGACCCATGGTAGCCCAGTGCTCTCTAACGAGCCTCCGTGGTGGCTCAGACGGCAACGTCAAAGTACCTAGAAACACAGCTTGAGTAAATAGACAGGTTGTGGAATATGTCCTAGGTCGCAGGTTCAAATCCTGTCGTGACCTCAGGGAGGTGTGGATTTGCCGAAAATTTCTTGCAGCAATGCCATACGGAAGGAGGCCTGGAGGCCAGCCTCAAACGCCTTCAGGCCTCCAGGTCCCTTCTCAAATTATTAGAAAACCAACACAAATACTTTGTATTCTAGTTGTTAGTAACTTAAATGATTAACGTGCAAATTGTAGTTTTCTTTCATTTGCAATCATCGAACGCCAATCTTATTCTAAAAGAAAATAGCAGTAATATGCTGCTGAAAAACAATATATTGGGAGACAGCTAAGGCCCTTGCTTATTAGGTCAGTTCGAGTGTCGCACTTTTAACTATCCGTAACAATAACTCCAGATTGGCCTTTATCACTAGATATTTAATACTGTTCTTATTATTCCTCCTTATTATATACTGTTCATTGGCTCACGGCTAATTTCTAGTTTGCTATTTATTGTAAACACAGAGTCCGGCTTTCACAAAACAGTTCGAGGTAAAGGCCCATGACGGTGACATTGATGACATCACAGTCTCCACTGGCGAAGAAAGCGTTGTCAGTATTGGGAAGGACGGCAGAGCGATCGTTTGGAGTTTTAAGGGTGAAAAAGTCATGGATCTCGCAGCAAAACTACCCACGGAAGACAAATACGGATTTCGAAATGCTAGGTACGAAACGATTTCACTGGAACTGTGCATATCACCTGTATATATCTATTGGCAAATTTACAAGAGTTAGAAAAACTTAAGAGGAAATTGTATATTTATCCCTCTTGGTTGATCATTTTGTCCATATAGTTTATAATAGTAGTATTTGGCATATTTCATATTTCGATATCTTACAGGTTTGGTGGCGTTGCCGAAGGTAGTCCTAGTGAGTGTCGACTGTTTGCGACAATGAATCCAATGGTTCGGCGACGACCCCTGAAAGCTTCGTATATTGTCAAGTGGAATCCGCACAAGGCGTTTTCAACCGAACTTGTCAAGGCAACTGGTGCCGATCTTTTTTCTGCAATGGCCATCAGGTAAGCTAGATACAGCCGAAGGATAGCGTATCTTCTTAGCGCTCACCTAGGTTAGTGCAAGCCACCTGACCAATATTCAGTTATCAAAGGTGGCATCGAAATGAATGTTCCAGTTAGACAAATATACTTCCTTTATTTAATCATACACATGAAGTAAATACTTTTGTTTTGCCAAAGCTCTTTCCTTTTGTAAGAAGCTATTGGACAACGCAAATACAGTTGGTTAAATCAATTAGTTAATTCGAATCCTTTTTGTTGACGTCATGTTCGTTTTCCGATCTCTCCATTTCTAGTGACGATGGGATCTTCTTGGCTACGGGACGTCAGTCCGGGTGTGTGGAAATCTTCATAGCGTTCTCACTTGAACGTCTTTATGTTTGTGAGAAAGCTCACAATATCTTCGTTACCGGAATGGCATTTCTCAAAAGTAGTGGCGAGACTTGCAGGTACGTCTGTCCAAAGGTCATATTAGTCTTAGCTTCTAATTCTTAATCAAGTCCGATGGGTAAAGTATGAACCTACGGATGGTACACTCCACCACCAACGGATGACTACAACACACTGGGATGGTCTTATTTGACACTGTTTTGGGTGACTGCTGTGAAAGTGTGGGCAAGTCGAACGATATTCAAACAAATATATCCACTCATTGCATCTATACATTAGCTAGATAAATGGGCCAGGTCTGGTAAACAGACTGCGTGAAGCAGGTCCTCTAACATTTTTCGCATTCTTATTGCCGTGTAGGGAAAATAAAAAGCCGATAGTCGTTTGTATTCATACACCCTTTTGGGAAGCCTGAAACCTGGAAACATTTATATATACTGGAAAGTATTTGCCAAAAGCTGCTGAAGCCAGGAGGAGGGACAGTTGTGATTATGAGTCAGAAATTCTAGCTTGCTAACATCGTAAGTGGTTTCTGAACGTATAGTATACATTGAGAAAGACTTTGTACTTTGATCAATTTTCCAAAGATTGAGCTCGGGCTATTTCTAGTTTAGCTACATTTAGTTAGATAACTAAACTATAATTTCTAAATTATAGTTTAGTTATCTAAGTAGATGAAAGCTGCAAAGATATCACATGATGGGCGAACTGGTGCGTTTGCATTTGACTAAATGATATCGCAAAGTTTCGCATTTACCATACGAACATCATTTATATTTTGTATAGACAAATTTTATTTTTGTGTTAATTTTCAGGTTGACTCAAAGTGACGCTACGCTGGTCTCAATATCTGTGGATAACCTGCTCAAGGCACATTGCATCCCTCCTCAATGTAAGATTTCAATTATTATTCGAAATTAACAACATGAATTTAATAAGAAGACTAACTCAGTTAGAGATTAAAATAGTAGTGGTTTCGCTGGAACACCTTTTACATTTTCGGCGGCATGTACAACGATACAGGGGGTGATTAGTGACCTCGGTTGCCAGGGTGCTATCGGTGCGCTGACGGGCGGTCTGAGGTTTTAGTTGACATTCATTTGCTCACAAGTGGTAGTTAACTGTGTCATCTATCTATTTATCTAATATTAGACATTGATTACGCTACAGTACAAGTGTGATAAAGTAAAGCGAGTTTTAAATTAATTATTAGAACAATTTCTTTAGATGAGTACCAACAATAAGCCTATTTCCAGATAATATTTCAATCACTTCTTCATATCAATAAGGTACGAGTTATAGGAGTATACATACACATGGTATCGTGGCAGAACAAGGCCGTTGGTCGTTGGGTTCTGATTACGAGTCTGTCTACAGCCGGAATATTTATAAATATTTGCCCTGCAAAACATATTGATTATTTGCAATTTGATGTCGCACGATGTCTGTGCCATTGCACGCATAGCAGAACAAGATTTGGCAGGATGAAACATTCGACACCCCATGTTAGAGAGTCGCATCATAATCACAGAAAGAGTTGTGTTCACCAGGGACGTTAACTTTTGATTAATGAAATTGGTTAATCTTGAGTTGACCATTATTCAGTCAAGGCTTGAGTTTCAAAAATATACCATATTACCGGTAAAACTGGTTTGAAAAAATCATTTCCTCAATAGGGGGTTAGAGCGGCAATCAGCTTTTAAAAGATATATATATCGGAAAACAATTGCATGACAACAATCAATGCAATGTTGGTGCAAATGTCTGTTTTTTTAATGAATCTAATATGCAGGTTCCAACATCGGCATGATTCGATTAATATTTCATTGCTCCGCCCGTTACAGCTAATGGTCCAAATCAGAAATAGTTTCCTCGGTTAAACAAAAAAACGAATGAATTCGTTTAAAACACTGGGAGACGGCTATTATTTTCATTGTATGTCGATCGTACTGAAAGATCAAAGTAAGAAAAATCAAAGTTCGTTTGTGTTTATCAGAAGCCATATGGGAGCGTCCTCGGGCTTCTAGCTTGTTTCTATTATACATACCATTCTATGAATGTGAAGTTTCTTAAGGTGACTTGTCACTTATCTTAATAATGGGGTTTCATGATGTTTAGATATGGCAGAATTTAGTATGGATTGTGCTCAATATTTTTTAAATGATATCTTCTATGCCTGCATATTTATTCAGTTACTTTGAGGTGCTAAAACAATAGACGCTTTTAATATGCCGAGACCGTAATGGGTGGCCTGGAGAGCAAGTCACCTGCGCAATCAGCGATATTCTTTTTAATATATTTAATATATTCTTATTACTGTTACTCTACATATTTGGTAGCCAATCAACGGATGATACAGCTCTACTTAAAGCAGTGCATTAATTAAACGTTTGCCTCTTTCAGCGTCGATGGGAGTTCTCGGGATGATCTGCTTCTTCATCTGTTTTATGGTGCTCGTGTATATTGCCCTTGATTTGCTCGGATTATAACAATAGAAACAACCAATATATGTTATACTTTTTGGTGGAATTTATCGTATGACTATATCGCTTTAATGTAGATTAAAGCTGGGCTTTCTCTGTTGATCGTACATTTCTTCTCGGTTGAACTGTTTGATGAGATCTATTAAATTGAAGGCGTGAGACGTAAACGTGGCCTTTTCGCTCGCTTCTATAATAGTAAGTTTATAAAATGGCAATGATGAAACAACTTCGAATAAAAAAATGAGTAAAAGTTAATTTCCAAGTGTGTTTTCTGTACGTATATAAATAGCCGCATTTATCTAACGGGTTACACCCTTTTCATGTTATCAATACCTAGGTAGTATGGCATGATCTGCATTTCATTAAGACAAATTGTCAAAGTGCTGAGTTTTACTGAACATGTACATTTATGTGCACAACGTATGTAGTCGTAACAATGTATTTAGCAGCTGGTCAAGTTATGATCATTTGAAACATATAGTAGTTAGACTACAAAGTCTCGCTACGTCGCCACGATAATGACCTACGAAATACATGGACACAAGCAACAGAACTCTGCCGGTGTATAAGAGCAAATGGCTCACAGCACTGCTTCGCCTGCTGATGATGAGACAAGAAGTCGATGCGTCCCATTTTGTGGAAGCAGTGGGATGCTGTTTTTCGACCAGTCCAGAACTATTCAACTGGTCGGAGGCAGCAAGAGTTTCGACGGGAGAATGCCCAAGGGGTGGCTGGGGGACGTCAAACCCCTGGGCACCGAGGAGGAGTGGCTCACTAGAGAACACGCGACGGTCCGGAGGTCCAGCGTTGGTGTGGCACGACTTAAAGGTGGTGGCCATAGTCAGAATAAAGATTCACGTTTTTCTCTACCTGCTTCTCCACCTATTGTTTTCCAACTGACCCTCAGCCAACATTTAATGTCCACGTCCGTTTTCACCACTTAAAGAATGGCCCTCCTGTCATTACTGCCATTTGGTCAATTTTTCCTGAACATATGAAAGGTACAATCCATCGAACTGCGATCAAATAAAACATTATATATATATATATATATATATATCAAATAAAACATTATATATATATATATATATATATCGGTGGGAATTAATGTGTATAAGAAAACCTTTCTACGGCACTGAAACTGAGCGCAGAGCTTTTATGGTTTATGTAGGGAATATCAGTTGTCAGTGGCTCAGCAAATTCATGACTGTAACACTACAGTTGGCTATTAGTGAACATCTAAATAAACAGTACAATTCTTGAAACTCACGGCATGATCCTTTTTAACGTAGAATAAATAATGCAAATTGGGAGATGTTTATTGAGTGTTGAGTCGAGTATCAAGGAGGCTGTTCAATTACTTAACATATCCCCTTGAGGCTTCGTTCGAATGCTATAGGTTACGGTTGAAATGTTTATTTGGCTCCTTGACAGATGACAACTCGAAAAAATGAGAATATCAGTAGCACGCTTGTTATTTATTAATTAGACATTTTTCTTAATTTACGAATTTTGTGAATTCTCGTTTGTTATTTTTATCTAAATTGTGAATCAGCTTGTTCAATTTAAGCTAAAATATCTGATATAGTTGGTCCTGGCAAATTTAACCAAGCAATGCTTTGTTTATTGCTAATATGGATCTTAAAGGTTGCAGTTGTGCTTGACTAACTTGTTGGAATTGTCTTTGTATAATTTGCGGAATTTGTTAATATGTTCTTGACTAACTTCCATGAAATATGCCCTATTGGATGAATGACGAGAGAAGGCAAGAAGGCATGTGGAAGCGATTCATCACCTCGGTTAAAGTTACGCCCTGACATGTACATGTTGACAGGTAGGTCTTGGAGTGGGATGCATATTCATTTGGGTCGAAGGCTTGCCCAGAAAATTTGTAAATAAATCCAAAACATAACTCGGTTTCTTCGCAAAACATTATTCATATACTATGAACCATATCTCACCTCTGTTCGTCTGTGGAGCTTCTTGGAACAGAGAGAAAGGTGAACCTAATTGGCAATTTGTCGAAAATTACTAATAGTTACATAAGTCACTGATATACTGGAAGTTAGAGGTGTGTTTGGAGAACATACTGGTGTGTTTTTGTGTCCCCATATCAAGGGTTGTTACGTATATCTTGTTCCATATAACTCCATATTCGCCCATATACAAAATACCTCCGAGGGTATGTGAGCATACCCCACATTCACTCAACATATTGAATGTGCTCATTAGTGTGGCTTAATGAAGTACTTAAAAATCTTCCCGAAATCGTATAATCACGTTGATTATCTTCTCGCGACAGATAAATCAAGTGAGCATGCGTTTATTAAACAGTTACAGAAGTTATAAGAATCAAACAAAGCCGAGCAACTTCAGTCGGGAGATCGACACTGCCGCTTCTAAACTTACACCAAAAGACAACATCAAAGTTTCAATAGCAAATAACCACAACAGCTTTGTGTTCACAACTGCAAGTGTCGGCCAGCTGTAACAGTTACTCACGAGATTAAATTTTCTTCTTCTTCCAAGTTGTTCACAATGCCCTGAAGACATCTGGTTGGTTGACGCAGCCTCTCACTTCAGGGATCCGCAGTGAGCCCGCCTCTTGGACAACTCGAGAGCCATCATCGTCATCATCGCCAGTGTTGTTATTATTGTGTTGTCAATCGCCGCCGGTCCACCAACCGGATTCGCTGTGCGTACGCCAGCTATACCATAACTACTAAACACACAGTTCTGCATAATCGCTGATAACTGCTGAGGCGTCATAATTTCCAGGGCGTTCCGAGAACGACGAGCTCTCCAACGTCAGCAGGACGCTGTAGTGATACACCGAGAGGAGGTGCGTGCGCTATAAGTAACTACAAATATTATTATTATTTCATTGACAGTGTTTGTGACAGTGAGATAAACAGATTGCCTGTTATGTTTATTGTGAGTGTGCACTCTTGTAAGGGGAGAACGGAGAGAAATGTACATCTGTATTGCTGGAGTCTTTTTGAATCACAGTGAATGAAGCTTTTGTTTGTTACCAAAATCAACGAACCCATCTCTTTTTATGGCTTCTAAATATCATTGGGACAAACTTGTCGAGTTAGATTTGTAACAAAATAGTTTATAGGGATGTACATAATAGGCATACAGTATTTCGACGTAGTGCTTCCAATAGAGCTCCTTTTTGTTTCATCGCAAGCAGGCGGATATTAAACCGACTTTGTATCAGGCCTGGCACTTGTGTATACTTAAAAAAATAGGCTGGAATAATTTACCGCTGGTCCCTAGATCCTCTTCCATTAGTCAGACAGACATTTATTAGTACTTATATGTATCGCCGCATTACTACAAGAAGTGCCGGGAAGGAAATCCATACCTCCCTAAGGCCACAGCAGGGTTTGAGCCTGCATTTGTGTGACCTTAGTGTTATCATACGTATTTGACCAACACGTGGTTCCATTTTATTCACCGTCGGCGACGAATCTGCTTTAACCGATCTACAATCTGTCTGTGCACTGAGGTAGACACGGAAATCTGTGGCAGTATGCAACAAACCTGAATTAAAAATATTATGAAGTGCTTATTCAAGACTTTATGACTGTTTATGACTATATATATATATATATATGTGTGTGTGTAGCATTACATTCCCAGTAACGACACTGTATATTTTTATTGATAAGATCTGGTATCGGTAAGTGCGATGTCTATCCGATTCCGATGCTTTTACGGTATATCTGAGAAACCCAGAAAACAGATATATATTATGGAATACGTTATTATGTACAGTTATCTTGTCTAATTTTAGCAAGCTCTCAACGAGTGACTTCCTGCTGCTCACAAGGGATTGACCTAGTACTAAAAATGGCTTCGAACCATTCACGTGAATTCGATATTGTAGTCTTCGGTGCCACCGGAATGGCAGGTAAGTGTTTTCCAACATTCTCAGGTGTTGATTATTTTATCCAATGACAGGTACATAATTACGATACACTTATTTTTTTTCGTGTTTCTCTGTCTGGAGTGCCAGAGGTTTCATACTCCTCTCATAACAATAATATTTGACTAGCCAGCGAAGCTCCACAGACAGAGAGAGACGGTCGCCACAACATCGGGCTCAAAGGCCTTTACAAGAGACGCTAAACATCGTATAGTGCAACTGCGAGAGCTTTCCGAACTTTCCATTTCTTCCACAATCTGCTACGAGAAGGAGGCGAACTTAAATGGAACCCCCGATGGGAATAAAACTAAGAGCCAATGTTCCTAATTCACGCCAGCTTCCACTCCCGAAACAAATCCACGGCCCGTGTCTCCTCTCCCTGGCAACGAGACAGTCTTTTCAATACCCAAGGAGATTCAGACGGATACACATGCGTCAAAATTTAATGGATTATAGATTGCCTGCATGATGTACCGCCCACGGCAGGCAGTGGTTCAACATATCGTCTAGAACTGCTAGGCATGGCTACCAGACAGCTATAACATTGGCAATTCGTTAACCAGCCCTGCCTCCCCTCCAGATGTCAATGAAAAATAACTTATCGGTGTACACTACTATTGAACTCAAACGTTTTCTCAATAGATCAGAAAGGCGGTTACGGCACCCCTACCGCTGGCTGCGGCGAGGCGTACGCCCTACGCCCCTAGACGGACGTTCTCATGCAGCACTTTCGAGGCACACTAACTGTTTCGGCCAGCACACCGTCCCGCGCCATTATGAACTCTACATGATAGCATGGAATGAGCTAGGACTCGACTTGCGCGATTAATAAGGGCCTGACTTAGAAGTACAATAGATGATGACCACATTGTATGGGCAATGGCGGAAGAAGGCACCAGACCCAGTTCGATTCCTAACGAACACCTGCAACAGGCCCTCCCTCGTGTCCTGTTGGACAGTCTTATTTAATATTTGTCTAAGGGATGGCTTTATCCCGATCGAGTGGAAAAGAACATTGCTTTCGGTGATACCCAAAGGCAAAGGCGACCCGAGAGAGTCATCCAGTTGGCGAGTTACTATGAAGAAGAGCTGTTGCTACAAACTCCTATCCCAGCTCCGTGCAGATTGTTTTTCGGTACTCCTCGAGCTAGTAGGCGCAATTCTTGAGAAACAGCATGACTTCAGGTTGCAGCTGTCTACCCGGCTTGTACAATCCTTCTGGAAAGCATCCAACCAGATTAGATGCCTACGCCAGTATCTCTTTGCAATTACCTACCGGACGAGATCAAGACACGCGACTCACAAGTGAAGCTTCTTGCATATGGGGACGACCTAGCACTCTACAGCACTAACCGACACCATCTCCAACACGTTTTAGCTACTTTCAAGGATTACGTTACCAAGCTGATTCTGAAACCGAACTTACAAGACCAAGGCGATAAAGTTCCGCCGCGGAGGTACACTTGCCTCAAGGGACTTACTCTCGTGATTTTCCAGACACCACGATACCATGAACCTCGTAACTGCCGCGGTCGACTATGCGCGGGTCCATCAACTAGCGATTATCAACATTGCCTGACAAGTCCCTCATTGAACGGATTGGCACGTCCATAACAATAACAACGTCTGCGTATCCTTCTTTGTATAATAATTTCTTCCTATTTCAGGCCGATACTGTGTAGAGCAGCTGCAGAAACATGCGGCCGCAGACAAACTACGTTGGGCTGTCGCTGGAAGGGACGAAAAGAGAATTTCCGAGATCCTTGAAGAGGTAAATCCGCATTCGATGGTTGTTCATCATCTAGATTACCATCATACCTTCATATCATCGCAGCGGCGTTCCATATTTCTGTATTTTTTAAAAACGATACATGGCTCCTCAACGCTACAACTAACCATTGGTGCACGTCAGATTGGTAATGTCGCTAACTGGATTAAATTTGCATTTTAAGCATACACATTCCATAAGGATAGCAAAACTATGAATCTCACCTTATCATCGGCCATCAAATGACAATTGATATATTAGTCGTTTATGCGTATACACCGTAAATATGAACATACCTATCACAATTTATATGGTAACTATTATACTCTAGTAAGCGTTTTTTATTGGGTGTTGTTGGCGATTGCAGATTTCATCATGGTTAAATACACAGTTAGCTGAGCAACTTGCGGCGGTTCCTGTGATAATTGCAAACGTGGACGACCCAGGTAGTTTGGTCGCGATGGCTCGTAGGACTCGTTGCGTCATCAACACTGTTGGACCTTATACGTATGCTATTGGCCCCTTGATAGATATGTCCTGAGATATCTAGTACTTATACTATCAGATAATTTATAGTTTGTGATCAATGAGCATATCGCTTGCAACTTACGACATACAAATACCAGTTTTCCCATTTTAGATTACGTTAAGCGCTTCGAATGAAAGTGTATTTCACCTATATGTTGCGCGTGACGAAACACACTCCGACTTCCGCATTCTCTATCGACGCCAAAAACATGGGAAATTATTATTAATTTTAATCACCATCAGTTTGTTTATCGACAAGGCGTTGGGGTGAACCAGTTATCCAGGCTTGTGTTGACTGCGGTACCCATCTTCTGGATTTGAGTGGCGAAATCTATTACAACGAAAGCATGAGGAATAAGTACCACCGTGTAGCTCTTGAGAAAGGCAAGTGTAATAATACACACCCCCTTTAAAATGGCTAAGGGTGTCGGAGACACCCATAGGGTTACCAACCATACCATTTACCCATAATATGTTAAATACATACAATAGATTCTGCCGCCAGCTTTTTATAACCCTAAACGGGTGGATTAAAAACCTGATTTTAGAGATCAGTGTAAATGAGTCTACAATAAACCGTGATGTTGAAACTTGATTTTTTACTTTGTGATCGCTTAATGATGATAAAACTTTTATATTTGATTCATCTAAGACATGCTTAATTGCAACACATTTAAAGGCTTTCCTTTCCAAAAACATATTTCGCAGCATATTTCGGCTTGCTGAATTGGTATAAAAATATAATCTGTTTTTAGAAGCAAGCTGTTATTGCGGTAGTCTGTACAAATGTAAGGAGTGTGAGAGGCGTAATGAAATGATTTTAGCGATCTTTCGAGATCGAACAAAAGTGGTGCACAAAGTCGTGATCTATTGATGTTTCATCATTGGCATTATTTAGTTAGGCATTCGAATATTGTGTTTTTTTTTTTAGGTGTGGTGATTTTAGCGACTGCCGGTTTTGATTCGGTTCCTTGTGAAATGGTGCTACAGTTTGCAAGGCAGAAATTCCCGGGCAGGATCAATTGCCTCGAGACATTCGCCACTATAAACGAGGGTCCCATAGGAGCTGCAGTTAACAGCGGTACATTAAAAAACATATTTCTGACCAAACATTTGTTCTATAAGATAGAAAACACATTGATGCCATGCAGATGTTCAGATATATAGTATACAGGTAGATGCTTGTAGTAGAAGAAACAAATTCTGACAACCAAACCGTATCCACTAACCTTGATGTCTCCAATTTGATCTATTCAAATTATGTCTATATAACTTTAAGACATGAACTTAAAGTTACAAAAGTAACGTTGGATTTGTTTCAATTTCCGAGATGTTTTCCTGATTGAGATTTGTGTGCACTGTATTCAATGATGTTATGTTGCAGGCACGTGGGAGTCATTGCTAGAGATCATGTCGTTCAGCGCACTAAACAAGATGCCGCACGTACGTGAGCGTGCATGGAGAGATGTATTCGATCAATCCTGGCAGCCGATGCAATTTAGAACGCGCAGGCCGTATGCGTCATCTCTAATTTGCTTATTCAAATTTCCGCTTATATCTAGAAGATAAAGCTTAATTAGATGCAAATATACCGTGATCAATGGATGAGACGTAGGTTAATTTAAACAAAAAAATTGGAGGTTTTGCTGGTGCATACCTGAAGATCTTTAGGAATATTCGTTCCATATTGATTGTTTTTATCGTTCACGTGAGAAAACGTATGTACTTATTACACACTGATATTTGATTGGTCTCAATTCCTATGTATTTTCTTTATATTGAATGCACTCTCCAATTGCAGACTTTTGATTAGTTGGCGTGACGCAATTCCCGGCTTTACGATTCCGTATGTTGCCGCTGATAAACCGGTTGCGACACATTCCGAATTTTTCCGTCGAGAAGTCAATCCCGCGCACAAACGGACTCAGGTGCAGACATATTTCTGTAAGTACTCTGGTTGGTACCACCAGTGATGACCGTGGGCAAATAATTTAGTTAAAAAATAAGTGTATGTGTAGTAAGTGTGTAGTAACCAACCAGATAAAGGTTGATTGCCCCGGGTTGGCTCAATATATAATATATAGTGATACTAAACGTACGCCATTTGCGCCAAATGTTATGCGATTTCACTCAGATTTATCTCGTACTTTTTGTAATTAATTGAATAGTCATTTCTTGTAGCTCGCAGATTCGTTTAACTGACAATGCTGATCTGTCTTTACAGATGACAGCCTGCTGAAAACAATTGCATTAGTCATAATGCTCGGTTTTGCAGCCCTTCTATCACAGGTTTCGTGGGGAAAACGACTCCTCTGCGCGTACCCTGCCTTCTTTACGGCAGGATTTTTCCGCAAAGGAGGTCCTACACGAGCTCAAGTTCTATCTTGTGGATTCACGATGTACGGTATGGAATAGTAGATGCACTTTTGTAGTAGATCGGGGTAGAACGGCCGGATAACAGACGACATAGGTAAATTACGCCGAAAATACAAATATGTAAGACAACAGCCACCTGGCCGCAGGCCTTTTATAGTAATCGGACGACGGGCATATATATATATCACAGTCCGAGACGGCCTTACTATAAAACGTTTTATTTTTTATAATTGCTTGTCTATATATTATATATAAATGTTTGGAAACCCTTTTGACCGGGACCCACAAACCCCCAACCACCCCCCGTCAGAAGCCGCGTGCTCTCGCGCCCCTCACATAGGCATCTCACACCTTATTGACCGATTCAAATAATCTATTCTGATATTTTGTTGAAGGAACGTCGCTTCATCACACTAATTTTAGCACGAGTCTCATAACAGCTGTATCATAAAATAACACAACAATCTAAACGAACCTCTGCGTCGGACGAACTGACAACACTAATCTTAATAAATAATATAAAATATTTTTATAGGTTTAAGTAGAGATTGATATAAGCGGTTATTATTGCTGGCTGACATTACGTCATCAATTTACGCATATACTGCTGGGATAGTCTGTTCCAATCATTTCTACACGGAACGGCTTCGTTTACATTTAGTAGATGCACTAAAATACAGACGTAAGTTTAACAACGGAGTGTGAGAATCGTCTGATTCTGTTATCGCGGATACGGTCCATATCCATTCTATTCATACTTAAGCTTCATTGTTAATATGAATAATATTCGCTGGATGGATGTTGTCTTTGTTTCATATGCCGCAGGTATCGCCACGGGTTGGCACGAAGGTGATTCCGAATCTTCCTCTCCGCAGCGGCGTATGATCGTGCGCCTCAATGGTCCTGAAGTGGGATACATGGCCACTTCAATTTGTCTCGTAACCTCTGCTATATGCTTGGTCACAGAATTTGAGAAGCTCCCCGTCAGGTACTCAAATAGTGATACAGAAATATTGCCTTTGCTAACCGACCCTATCGATGCTTTATCAGTATTTGATTTAAGTATTCATATGAAAGTGACTTTTGGGTCATCCTGTACATCTACATTTGCAAAAAGCGTTGGGAAATGTCTACTATCGAAGTGAAACCGAAATGATAGTGAGACTGTTGTATTTTAATATTCCCTTGTTAAAATAGGGGCGGTTACTTGACTCCTGGCTTCGCTCTCGAGAAGACATCGTTGATGGAGAGGCTGCAGAAGAACCAATTCAAATTTACCGTAGTAGGCGACTCCGCATCGGAACACCAATGAATAACAACAACACATCGGGAGTATCGATTCCGAGTAAACGCCCAATCTGGCCTTTCAAAATCGACAGTTTAGGCTACTTGGAAAAGGGTCAACAAATTAATTATTTTATAGCAATATATATTATTTAAGAACTCATTTACCTCTAGTTGGCGAAATGGAGCGAATCAAGTGGAGTGGTACCTCCGCGTCAGTGGTTCGTCCTGCGTTGAATAAAACACGTCACAAACATGAAACAAACAATGTCCTGTCAAAAGCAGTGAAGGAGTAGGATTTTTACAATCGTTATAATTGAGTCATCTATTTTGTTTCGAAGTATGTACCACCGTCGTCTTGCAGCTAAGTAATTTTTTATTCCACCTTTATCATCCTTTAACGTTCAATTCTGACAGTATTTGGTTGCAACATTAATATTTCTTTTGATAGGAATATTGACGACGTTCTTCACATTACATTATAAAAATTTGGTCTCTTCTCATTGTTATGCGTGCGAACATATGACACATTATACCTGTAATTAATACTCTAATAAAGTATTTTTCTTAGACTCCCTCAACTTTACTTCTTCTTAGTTTGAGAATGTAGTGTGTTTAGCGTTGCATATTGAGGTATTAGGACATACACTTCAAAATTTCGCGCCTTTCGAATGGCGCACAGCCCGAACTACGCTACACAATGCGTTCATTTTTGGAGTGGGCACGCGGCAGGAACGTGGCTTTCTTTCGAACACTGAGTGGTTTCGATACGATCAGAAAGATGGACACTGCAGCAGAAAGTTCAAATTCCCCCAAAAATCAACGGGAAAACATCAAGTTTTTGTTTCTCCAAAAATACCCTCCAGCTGAAATCCATCGACAATTAGTGAAGGTGTAAGGTAGGTCTGCCTTATGCCTGCGAACGGTGCAAAATTGGTGCAAGCGATTTAACAGTGGAAATTTGGACACCGATGACCACCGAGGAGGGGACCAGAAATCAGGTGCGACAAGGGACGAACGGATTGAAAGAATCAAGGCAGCTTTTGAGCAAAGTAGAGCTTGGTCCACGGGGTCATTGTCGGCTGAAACTTTGATTCTTCGGACGACGTGTTATAAAATTATCACCAATATACTGAAGAAGAAGAAAATCAATGAAAAATGGGTTTTCCATAAACTGAGTGCTGACCAAATGAAAATGCGTGTGGAGTGTTCGACATTTAATTTGAAGACTTATACGCAACAAACCAGTCGCTTAGAGCACACCGTGTCGATAGACGAGACATGGGTTAGCCTGGATAGACCCCCTGAGAAGGTCCAAGCAAAACAGTGGCTCCGACAAGGTGAAGCGGCAACGTCTGTGGCAGTGCCAGATAGATTCGGACGAAAGGTGTTGATGATACTCGCTCTGGATATCAAGGGTGTTTGCTATTATGAAATATTGGCGGCAAACGAAAAACTCAATGCTCCCCGATATCTCGGCTTCTTGAAAGGATTGATGAACAAATGGCGTGGGGATCGACAGCACCGAGTGTGGTTACTCAACGACAACGCAAAACCTCACCGCACTGCTGAAATTACGGCCTGGATGGAGGGGAACAATATTGAGCGATGGCATCAACCCCCATATTCTCCTGATTTAAGCCCGTGTGATTATGGTTGTTTCCATGCATTAAAAAGAACAATAGGTGGGGTTCCATATGCAACCGTCGACTTACTCGCAAAAGCAATAGATAACGAAATTATATATGGAAATGCAAATGGTAAATATTTGGCTATTTCAAAACTCCCAGAGCGCTGGAATCGGTGTGTCAATAAAGCTGGAGAGTACCTCTAACTCATACCAAAAAATCTTTGTTCTACCTCATTTAGTTCAAAAGTTATTGTCATTTAAAGAGGCGAAATTTTGAAGTGTATGCCCTAATAGAGAGCAGACGGGAATGGTTTCCGAGAGAGAATGACAGCGGCCGAAAGACAAAAGCTAAAGCGGCAAGGCAGTCAAAGTCAATGATTTACTTGATGATTACGTCAAGGAGGCAAAGCGAGATCTACTTATTCAGCAAGCCGAACATTAGGCTTGCACAGTCTAAAGAAGAACGGGTTAGAGATGAAAAGGCAGATGAAAGTCATCTGTGTAGTCAGATGACTGTACATGAATGGCTTAGAAATGTAAAATAGGGAAGGAACTTTCATAGATGGAAATTAAGGTTGGTGGAAGACAATACTCCTACAATAATAGCCCAAACGAAACGATCGCAGAGCTAAACCAGCTACACATGACCTCATCGAGCCAGCAGATGATTCGGGTGACTTGATGGTCATCTTCTCGGGAAATTTCAATGCGGCATCGGTGACCTGAGGCTCAAAAATTACTTAATTCCAGAGGTAGAATATTGACTCTTAGTGATCACCATTACAGAGACCCCCAATCGGGGGGAGCTTGAAATACCTAAAGAGTGCAGCTGCGAAGAGAGCAATTCACGAGCACGTTAGGAAAACGAAGCACCAGCTAATGGTGAGGAAGTACAAACACTACTGGCGCAGGCATATGGCCTCGAGACTACTGTAATATCGTCCTGTGGCATGTGAGATTCCACCAGGCTTAACGAAATGAACACTCGAGCAGGAAAAGGCTCTCTGTTTATTTACGGTTCATTCTATACCGATAAAGAACAGCGAAAGTCTAAGTTCACAGGGCCACTCTGGGCCACTTCGTTATTGGTCGATCGCAGTGATTCCAATGTGCTATCAATGTGATATTCTATCTACGACAGCCATCGTATATGTTTTTTTTTTGAG
This sequence comes from Stratiolaelaps scimitus, assembly GCA_019614645.1. Classification (NCBI taxonomy): domain Eukaryota; kingdom Metazoa; phylum Arthropoda; class Arachnida; order Mesostigmata; family Laelapidae; genus Stratiolaelaps; species Stratiolaelaps scimitus. The sequence goes on from JABWDB010000038.1 coordinate 2,156,231, forward strand.
CTGACCCTCAGCTGTTCCCCCATTTGACAGGCCTCAGCTCTTTATCGTATATGTCCACCTGCGAAAAATTCCGAAATTCGATAGTGAAAACGCGGGATCCCTTTCTGACAATTTTACTGGTTGTCTAAAATTGCTACAACAGCCTTCCTCGGAAGGTGGTCTTTCGAGCTTTTCGGGCAGAAAACACCCCAAAATACCAAACTCGCCTAGTTTCGAACTAACTAAAGGACAATAACGCGAGCTCCAAGACGACGGCAGGGGTCTATATTAGGCTCCATACTATGCAACATTGCCTACGATCGGGTTCTGAGGTTGAGAGAGCTCCCAAGGGGAGTAGACCTAGTTGAATACGAAGGAGATTTAGCTGTCACAGTACGAGGCAAAAACCCAGGGGTACGCGAAGCTACAGAGAACGACGCGCTCTTAGAGATGTACTATGTATGGAGTAAAATGACTTAGCACTTACTCCATCAGAGAGTGAACCCATTCTACAAAAGTAAAGTATGGCTTTTCATTTTAACCTCCTAATAAAAAGAAACAAAGATACGAAACAACCAGCCTAACAGGCGAAAAACATCTGTTTTAACTGTAAACCCATTAATTACCCCTAACTCGAAGTCTTCCCCTGGCTGTATACTTACGCCCCACGATACTACAACGCCTTTTTGCACCGCCTCCCATTTTTGACGGAGAAGTATTGATAGCATTTATTTAATTCAGATCCATCTTATACACAATCGCAGAACACCTATATATAGATAAAAGTGGGATAATCAGAAGACCTCTACACAATAAATACATCTACACGTTTAATTGAAAAATCCAGTACGTTTCCTAAACATCCTTCGAGCTGACTCCCAGCTGCTCCCCCTACGTTAGAGGCCTCGGCCCTGAACCTCAGCTCTTCTCTCATCAGATACCTTTTCAGAAACTTTTCTTTTCGGATTCTATGCCATCCTCTCTTAACTACTAGAGCAGAAATGTATTTATTGTCTAATATATCTTAGTGAACTCATTATCAATGATTATCCAAGAGTTATCTATCTGCGTGATATAATAAAAGTTCGAGCAACTCTCGACTTCACTTGTCTATTGAGCAGAACACTCATTACCATCACTCGATTGCACAACACGACAAAACCGCTAACACATTTCATGAAACCATCGAATACTTATCAAATTTCATGATATCCACAAACCTCGCAGCGAAACGACTTCGTCGAAATTCCAACCACAATACAGATCTTTTCCATTAAATATATATATATATATATATATGGCGGTGGTGATATTTGGACACGCAGATAGGGGCACGTATTAACAGAACTGTAAATAACACAGATGACATCACAGAAAACTACTCCTCATTGTGCTCTACTGACACAGTACAATAAATTAAAACAGATTGACTCGCGATTGGCTCATCTACGTCGCGCGCCTAAACATTGACAGAAAATCGATTTCTCAATTCTGGATCTGCCTGACTGCCACTCCAGCCGATTGCATAAAACCATGTAAGCACAAAGATCAGCTTCCGTGTCATGTGTTGCGTCAAAACAGGTAGTAGACTATTTTTGCAACAAATCGAATTCGTTGTTACTGCTGTTGTCATTGGCTACTGGAAAACTCTACAGATAAAATATAATGACATAATGTCTATTGATAAACTGCTCTGAAATGTGAAGCATTTTTCTGACCATTTCCTTAATACATCGTTTCATCGATGGAATGACCTATATATCAGATTTGAAATTATTCATTTGGATAATTAATTTCTATTTATTAATTGCGCGACGAATTTATTTACAATCCACGTGACGAAATGAAGCAGCTAAATTAATTATTGCGAAACGCAAAATTACAGTAACCACCTATGCATAATAATAAAGTACATAGGTGTTGTCGAATAGAAGTGGTGGTTCGATTCTAAACACATTCTCTAATAGGCTCCATATTTAAGCGCAACAGCCCAGAAAAAAATGTGATGGCAAATTAATTGTGATGCAATGGCACGTACTATTGTTCGTTGTTTCGGAGAAATTAATGTCTCACGAAACGATAGAGATAACTACTAGTTACAGCTCTGTTATAAATGTTTGTAAAGGCCGCTGTAAAATGCAGCACTAATCTGTCCATTGAATCCTATACTTTTATATCAATGGTTTGATACAGCGCAAAAGCTTTTTCCTTAGCTGTCTTCTGTCTATGGTAGGCCCCTCGGTTCCGTTTTCTAGCATTGGTTCATGGACCTGATAGGAGAGGGAACTCATGTAAGAGCTATTGTGGCGTTGGCCATGAGTAGGGATTGTTCATCGCCGTTTTAGCTTTATCCGGGATATTAGTCATACTGGACTTATCTGCACTTTCTCCAACGGATTTATGTAACGGCACGGTAACGCGGTGGATACAGAGCAGGGTACCACTCCAAGCAAAACAAAAAGAGGCCTATAATGTCCGATTGGTGATCTAGCAAAAAAAATTGACTACTGTCCTATTCCGAAACCTTGTGCAGCAATAACGGCTGAAATCTACTGTGTTGAGGCAGAGGTAAGGAAGTGCTAGCTCTTTATTTAACAACTAGAAATAACGAATAAGAGAAGCAATTTGACTTGGAATCTCACCGTGTATGTGAATATCTGTCCGACGTTGCTGTGGGCGACTACTATTTATTCCAAAGTTCTGATGCCCGTTTAGAGAGGAATCTTAAAAAAAGAAGCATCTACAAAAACCCTTTGCTCTGTTCATCGAGTCCCTTGCGTTTACGGTTACGCAATAAATGGACTGCCTTTAAAAGTATGAGTACATGCGTCATTTACAAATAGAAAGTTCGCTTGTCCAAAACCCGCAACCCTAAAATGTCACACTCTGCTGATCTTGCGCAAGATATATTAAGTACGCGAACGAGCATTAGAACAGAAAATAGATGACACTGGTAACAAAATACGGATAAGGATTCATTGTTACGTAGAATTTGATATTGAAATCTCTGTTCCTAAAAACCGCACGCTTTTCTTAAGGTAATCCATGATTCGATTAGGCAGGCTGTGTTCATTTTGTCTTCTCATATTATTGTAAATCCATGGCTGGATATTTAAATAGAAAATAAGTGTATTGAATGTTGTAAATAATCTATGTCTCTCTTAAAAGAAACAATCGCTACAGCAGCTGCAAACTTTCGCCGTTTATGATAATATTGATTTGTGAAGTATTTTTTACGGAACTATGAAATGCACATTCGCAAAGTATCGCGATTTCTACAGCGCGACGTTCCAGGATAGTTGTTATGTCAAATAATAATTCCGCACCAAACGCCCAGAGAATGTAAGAGTATGAAGCCATGTGGAAAGAGAGAGAGAGAGAAAAAAGGTGGAAGTCTCACTTGTATAAAATACATAAGCAACAAGCGACACTTACCATTCGTTTCACGAACGGCGTTAGAGAAGCTACGAGGTCCAGAGAGGCGATATAGCGCCGATGTTTTCACAGTGCAAGTGATACATGTATTAACTAGTACATTAACAAGGGCCTGTTTATAGGCAGAGTGTTTCATACCCGGTGTTGTTATGGCCAACTCGAAACGGAACGTAACATTTTATTATGGGCATCATCCCGTTGGGCAGTTGGCCTTGTACGGGACCGTCCTATTGATGGTAATCATCATAGCAGTGGTAGCAGTAGTGGACGGCAAGCCCACAGGTGAGTAAGGGATCCAATTTTAGATATTTCATTTAGCTACAGCAGAGCTTTAGACAGAGAGATGTATTTCTGATTCTGACAAGAATTCCTTGCAGTTTTGTTTGCAAAGGTTTTCAAATGTTTGGACAAGCATGTACTATAAATTATGTACTGAAAGAACAATGAGCTGATGGGGGAAGAATAATGACACCATCATCGCCGTATCATGCATAACCCTATATACTTCGCATTCACTGACTGAAATCGTTCTCTTATTCCTGTGCACAATTAGTGAAGTTGAATTCTATAATGTAATTATATTAATACATAACGACAAATTGTATTCGATCTATAGCTCTTAGTTATTATTTCTATTGCACGTTCGCCTCATAGATAATATCGAGTCATTGGACGTTGTAAAAGATGTTTTACTAAATCTCCATAAATATATAATACTTAAATTCGTTTTCATTGTTGATGTTGTTGTCCACAAGTTATTTACAATTGCAGGAATCGATGCAATGAGGCACGTTATCTGTCAACCATTGACCGTTGACATATCTGTCAACCATTTGGGCCTATATGTGTTGATTTAATCTAAGCACCGGTCCCACACTGTGTATTGCGTTTTCTCTTCAGACGACACCACCGTCAAATCTAGCATATGCCAGCTGTCACCGGAGACGGGTCTGTGCTTTGCCTCATTCAGAAATTGGTTCTTCAATGCCGCGTCAGGCCGTTGTGAAGAGTTCACATATGGTGGCTGCCTTGGAAACGCGAACAACTTTCCCACCGAGAGCGAGTGCATGAAGAAGTGTGCAGATAGCTAGGAATGTGAGCGAGCTATAAATAAATGAAATCAACTATCACTATTTATGGGTTTGTTCTTAATGTACAAAAAAGATACAGTGCAATAAATTCGTTTTGCTACCACTCTGTGAAAATTTTATTTTAAGAAAAAATATACATATAATATCTACAATCTATATTGGCCAGGCAAAGCGCTAACAGTAAAGCTCATTCATAAAATGGCATTCTTCAATCACATGTGTGTGTATATATATTTATATATATATTTATATTCGTGAATGACATCTAAGATGGTAACGGTGTGATGTAGTATGCACGATGTTTGATATACATAATATGTGTATTGACAAGCCAAAGCGTGCAATTGCGCGAAAGAGAAAGTAGACTTACGATTGAGAAACGCAGGTTAAAAATGGAAAACTCTGTGGGTCTACACTTGGAAATACAATAGTTAGTTCGATGCAACTATCACGCGTTTTGTTCATGTGAACCACGATACTGACAGTATGCCACCTGCTTTCGTATTCAGCATTTTAAATCATCTCCCGCCCGTTGTTACTCAAGTCGCGTACGCCATTGTCTTGGATGCAAACATCTATCTATTCAGTCAGGTCGGGTCCCCCATACCTGCAAATGGTTTTTTCTTCCTAGTAACAGCTATAAGCTGTGTACACGCTGTTTTCCAATTCATTCAACAATCACTCATGATCGACTAACAATCGTTCTCGAGTTTTCGGCGCGGGATACCATGTCCAAGATATTTCTGAGTGATCCTCATTTGGCCAAAAATGTCCCGTTGTCTTCTGTGTGTGTGTGAATTTGAGTAGATTGGATACATTACGACGTTTCCGTATCTTCACCGCACCTGGCCCTGCTAAATCACCACAAAGTAGACGAAATTAAGGTTAGATTAGACGCAGTGTGGAGACTTATCCCCTATATCTATAACGTAATTAGAAATTCCATTTTTCTTGAACCTGCATTTCGACGATTACCGAGAAATTTCGCAAACATTGTCGATTGAACGTAGTCAGTGTAATCGCTAAAAGCCAAGTCAATAAATAAGCGAATGAATAAATGTCTTTTCTTCGAGGTAAAATTTTTCTTTTTTTTTTCTTTTCTGTGAAACTAATCAAGCTCAATTAATGAAATGTTTTCCATTTAAAATTATGTCTATACTCAGCACAGTTGGCGTAGGCATTACAATATGTGATTACTACATATGGTTATTAGAACCGGCAGAATAAAAAGGGCAGTTCTATAACAATTATAAAAAGGCACAAAATAAAGTCAGTATTAGTTTCTTCGCGGCTAGCGACAACAGCAGCGAGCGTTACAATAGCTGAAATACGCTAGTGCTGTATCTATGTAGCCATTTCAGGCTATACCACTCATCAGGTGTTTACTCGTGGTTGATTTTTGAATAAGACGTTATCGTTTTCTCTACCTCATATGGACTCGATACTTCGCCAATCTTCAGGTATTTTCTATCAGATTAAGGTCAGACGAGTTGTCGGGCAACTCGCCGCGGTAGGACAACTAAATAGACCAATAGGTGGATATGTACCAGGTTCAAATCCTACCGTGGCATCAGGGAAGTGCACATATTTCTCCCCGAAATTCATTTTAGTAACGCCATACGGATAAATAGGCCGAGAGGAAAAGTCTCAGGGCAGGCCAACCGAAAAAAGGGCACCCCCCTCCGGATTGAACTGTTCACTAAGCAGATGATGAGTCCATGGCTACTAAAGGAGATCGTGGACCATCTCATGCTCGTGTCAGGCTGTCTGACATTAGAGCATGGTTACGTGGTTGAGCCCTTCTTCTGCCTTGCTATCTCTATGAGTTACTACTGCAAAGAGCATACTATTATTCAATCAACAGACGTCGAGGATGTGGCTTCGCTCGTGAACACGTTAGTAGCCTTTTCATCATTTGGCAGGACGGACTACCCTCTGTGGTGGTTAACGTCGACCCTTAATCTGAAGCATTTTATTCGAAGCCGTAAGGTTCGGTATGATTCTGCTTCGTATTGGTGTAATTCGCGTCATCATTTAACGAGAATCATTAGTGGCAATAGTGAAATCTGTCGTTTTGGAACACAGATAGGAACAGCACCTGCCCTCCATAAGATGTTTAGCTTCTCTATTGACTATTGTTCTTAGTTCTTCGAGAACTAACTTGACGTTTTTGGGGGAAAGTTGGCGCAAAGTTTGGCTTACTATTACGTTGTGAAGTTGGTTAGCAAGGGTTCAGCGGTCTCTTACTATGAGCGAGTTGCTTTCTCTCAAGTGAAAAAAGTTTGAAAAGTGAATGCGAAATACAGCAACTGGATTGCCCTGTTACATATGTATAGATATCTAGATGGACCCCTCGTGCAAACACTTACGGTAGCGACATATTTTAATACTAATAAAAATTACAATCATAATGATGATCCTATTGTCACATCAGTGAAGGCAATAAATCAAATAAATACTTTTAAGGGATATATACGCTTCTATTTAATAACAATAAATGTATAACGGATATTAGCAAATTTGTTGCATTGTTTTATATTTTTGATATTCTTATATGACATATGGAAATATAGGCCCTTTTTCACTGAATATTGCTTCAGAGAACTTGCCAATTCAGAGTTGGGCATTTGTATTCAAATTGTATATTAGTGAGGACTGGTTATAAGTGAGGACCGACAAACCATTTGGCCTAATTTAACGTGTGATAGTAGGCTGCACAAGTTGAGTAGTTTTTGGCTTGTGCAATAATTTAACTACTTGTTTATAAGCAATCTACTCTCAAATATATATATATATATATACGTAATACTTTATACACAACCCCGCCCTCTAGAGTTATTAGGAACCAAGTTGCTGGTGCGTTATCTCCGATGGTATAGACTGCAACGTTAACATGCCTTTGATAGAGTTGAAAATGTATCCTTACCATTAGACGGTGTCGCAATTTGTTGATCCTTAACAAGAAGATGCTGAAGTTGTGGTTGTTGCGTCTGCTGCAAACGCTGCAATTGTTGCCCTGGCACAGCCAGCTGTTGTTGTTGCGGAGGTAGAACTGCTGGAGGAGCTCCATATAGTTGGAAGTTAAGTGGCACTAAGCTGAGTGCGGTTAAGAATGGTCCAAATACAGTGATAACTACTAAAGGTGCAAGAAGGGCCACAAGAAAAGCAATACCTGAAAAGGTGAATCAATACAAGCAAACGCTCGACTTGAGTTCGATTACATCTTATTTCTTAAATGATTGCGTTGAATATTGTAGCTTCAATGGTAATTATGCATAAATGAATCGATTTTATAGAATATGTAACTGAGAGGATTACGGGAAGCACAAAAGAAATCTTGTTGCGAGGCAGAAGTAACAACTTTTCTTCCAATGAAAAGTACTTGTTATAGGTATACACACCGATTTTCTTCACGTAAAGTGCAGTAATCTTGGCCTTGACGAGTCCGCCCTTAGCCCCAGCGATTTTATGGCCTTTATTGCCGCGTCCACCGTGCTTCTTGCGATGCTTTCCACCGCCATGACCCCCAAAATGTCCTCCTCCGGAAGGCCAATCGTTATCGAATTCCCAGTTTTGTTCCCGATACCAATGTGCGAGTTCTCGCCAATCGGCTCCACCCAACAAAGACGAACCTCCCCCACCGAAATCACTGAAAATATTTAGAGAAGACAATGAGACAATTCAGTCCACTATAATATAATAGTATAGTATAATAAATGGTTAACACAAGTGTTCAAAAGAAATGAAATCTTATCCACTGATTGGATTTCAATAAATGAATGACAATTTGTCAGTAATCAGCAATAGCTAAAATAAGGATCGCAAAATTAAATTCTACTCCTTTAGACGATAAATTGTTAAATAAATTAGCAATTATAAACCTAATAGAAAAATACGAGCCACTAATCGTCAATACTTCTTAACGTTGCAATATAATTTGATTACCGTATTATCAACATAGACATGTATATGCTTGTAACTCAATATTGAGATTGGCTGGAAGGCGACAGAGAAGCGACGCCGGTATATTATGCATATAAAGATTAAATAGTATTTAGGATACAAGTTGTTTGTCCTGGCTGATCCTCACTCCACTTGAAAAAGAACATATCGATCCTAACCATATACAGACGATATTAAGTTCGGTTAGATCCCTTGACGTGTCCCCGAGCAAACAAGTTATATTATCGTAAGCAGCAGGCATTTCGTATAAGTTAATATTTTCACATATGCCGTTAGACACATCGCGATGTATCGTGGAAATGGTCCCTCGTTTGCGTGCGTAAATGGAAAATATGACTCAAAAATTGACGATGTTCTATCGTGCTGTATCTTACTAGTGTGCTTGTATGAATACCTCACAAGCTAAATGTATGCATGCAAGCTAAAGGTAGTGTCTAACTATTGTTTTTTAACTATTGAAATAATTTAGTGACCATGAATCAGTGTCCCTAACTACCGGTTTACCCGGATATCATGGGATTAATTAAAGGATATGACCATGGCTTAAAACACACATGCTACGAATAGTGGCACCTAAAAGAATCGCTACTGAGACGTTACATGCGATTTTGAAACAGGATGCAAACGTATGTATAGTTCTGGTAGGTATTTTGCCAAAGTTATGGCAAACATTTGCAGAGCTCAACCAGCAATTCAATCATGATAGTGTTAGCACTATCATGCTTATTCATATTATTACTCTTCGCAACGTTGTGCTCGTCTATATCGATATCTACCCTATTAACCATGAAAGCTGCTTCTGCTGTTGCAGTAGCACTCACTCATAAACGCCACCTCCAAGATTCGTAGATGAATATATCTCTCCGGCACCACCTCCACTACTACCACTAAACCAATCAGCCCCGCCAGCGTTACCCGAACCAGTAGCCGCACCCAGCGAATCGTACTGTGGAAGTGTAGGTGTGCTCAATCCACTCATAGTCATATCATTGCCCCCTTGAGTCGGTGGTGCCTGAATCTGCGCTGGAGATGGGGGAGCCTGAGTTGGCTGTGGGGATGGAGGTGGTGGTGGTGGTGGTGGCGGCAACAAGGGAAGATGAGGTGGTGCGGCCATAACAGGTAACAGATGAGGTAGTGGTCCCGCCGGGGCGATGGCTGCCACCGGTGTATCCTTTGTTGTTCGAAGGAGTTTCTCGAGGAGTTCCTTGTGATCTCTTTCCCTTTGTAACTCCCTCTCTCGGTCTCTTTCCCTTTCACGCATTCGCTCACGTTCGCGGTCAAGTTCGCGTTCTTTATCTCTCTGTCGCTCTCGCTCTCGTTCACGCTCGCGATCGCGATCGCGGTTTCTGTAAACGCCAGCAGCAGCAGCATCAAGAACAACATCAATAAAAAAACAACACATAGGAATAGCTCTGCTATGGGATCTAACCGTCGTTAACATCCCACCCCCCCACTCTCTTCTTAGTCGCGGTGCTTCTCAACCAGGATTTGTGGTCTCATCAGCCGAGCAAATCAAGATTCGGAAATATCCAAGCGTACAGGAAATGTACGTATTTGTGCCGCTTTCATTGAAACATAATATGGGGACAATAGTATATATTTGAAGGGTTTAAACAATCGTCTGCTGATCCAGGCGCAGATACACATCTTAGGCAGAATCTTTCGTCAGACGTACAACGAGGAAATGCTGCCGCTGGCATGGGCACAGTATAACCGAATGGAGCGGGATAGGCTTCCTTCCTTCAGGCAGCAGCAGCAGCAGAAGAAGAAGGGAATAATAATAATAATAATAATAATAATAATAATAAGGGGAAGTATGGACTAAGTGGGTCGAATAAACGGACGGAGTATGGGGACACGGTGTTAGATTAAAGATTGATTTAATTACAACATCGAACCAACAACATTCTAGATCATTAGGGTAATAATGAGTGTATAGCTACTATTTTCTTATCGGAAAAGATCACAAAGTGACTATCAAACATTCCTTCCCGAGAACGTGGATTATACTCCAGGCTGAAGATTCGCTTCAGATCAAGCAGATCAACTGTGTTTTGTAATGAGGTCGGATTCTGGAATAGTGTGGAACCGATATAGCAGGTAGGTAGCTTGTGCAAGGCTCATGTCCAAGCGGAGCAATTGGATTCGTCAAATGGTCTTATTCACAAAGCGAAATTCTGCCATATGTTTGTTATCGGTAGTCCACCACCACTAAAATGGACCCATGCTGTCATATAATAAAATAGAGCACGAATCCAATCGAGTCGGCTGCTATATTTAGTATTTTGCCGTTTTCGACTATGCAGCTCAATCAATTTCGCTCCTTTTATTTGGTTTTTGGTCAACGATATCATAAAGTGGTCGTTTGAAGCCTTCCCAAGTGTCACAAAAAGGATCAAAAGGCACCCATTGAAGCTATGAGGATCATTTGATGCATACAATCAAGTTCTGTTTCCAGTACTTTTTTTCTCTTACCTAACTCTCAGCTTACTTTGCATAGACAGACCTCCGTAGCATTGCTTCCGTTGACCTATCATGTTGGTATGCTGGATTTTTGTCTGGGCATTCTCCAACAGACTTATGTGATAGCAGGGCACTGTTAACTATATCCCTGGTAAACCACAATTTCTGGGAATCGAATTGGTGATCAAAACTTATGGTAATGTTCGTGGCTTCTATGGAAACTTCATTCAAGGAGATGCGCATTAACCACTCACGTCATGCCGCCACAACAGCTTGGTACATGTCTTGGCTTGTCTGAGACATGTACCAAGCTGTTGTGAATTGAAAATAAGCCTAGAAGGTTGGAAATACAACCGCCAACAAGAGATCAAGGTTAAGTGCGTTTCTTCTTTTGCTAAAAATTAGCTGCTTTAATATTTCCCATTGCAATCTACATGTCAAGTAGTAGAGTATAACATAACAAAAAACCGAATTTACAAAAATGTTTCTTTCATTTGAAGGAAGAAATCATATGGCAGGAATATAATAGACGAGTTCTCTGTTGCAGATCTATTGAATTGATGCCTAAGTCCGTAGCGAAAATCAAGTCAACTACAAACGCAAAATATTTACCAATATAGCGACTCTAATACATTAATTATATCCATTCGGAGTCAACACATAGACTTGACTAACAAGTGAAATAAATCTGTCATATAATATAGGTACCCTTAAACGCATGTACAGTAGTTCCAAACACTATTCGTTTGCCCAGTTGTTTTCCAGAAAAATTTCCTAAATCGTGTGAAAGGTTATTAAATGAGAATCTATTAAAATTGAGGAATGCAACGTATTTTTCAAGTAATGAATCACTATCCATTTTGAAGAGTTATAAAATAATATATGCCTTTTTTTCTTTTAATTTCTAATCAAAAATAGAAAAATCGTGCAAACCTCTTCCGTTTATAGTAGTCATGGTCGACATACTCATCTTCGTCTTTCCAGTCCTTGAAGCGATCACCAACTCTCTTCTTCATCGAACGAGCGATTGGCGATCTCTTATCTAGTGATTTGCCCTCGACTTTTCCATCGAATCCGATGAAGGCGATACATATCAATAACAGCAACAACATCGGGTGAGCAGCGCTTCTCATGGAGACATTCGCACAGATCATCATCGCCTCTCAGACGATGGAATTTGATGTCTTCGATGGATGACTGATGCTAAGCGACTGTTACTAAAATATTAGTAGTATCGTGATGCAATGTGTGACCAACATTGATTCAGAGACCTCTGCTGATGTAAGAAGACTCCCTTTCCCGATGCGGAGCGTACACAACAACACACCTGGAATCAGTTGCGAATATCCGCCTGAAGATTTGAAATGTTTGCAGAGGAACGCATTTGAGTGGTTTCAACATTTACCTGATACATGTGTATCTATTTTATAACAGACTAGACTTATATTACGTAAGAACAGCGTAGGAGACCGCGTATTGACCCTTACCTCGTCTAGAGGTAAACTCAGAGACGACGAGTCGGATGTCGACTCGAATATTGTATATAACGATTCACACCTGCTTATGTTTAGAAATCGACATTTTGCACCGAAGCCAAACAGTGAGACCACTTTCAGAAAAATAATAAGTGAGGCTCCCAATGGCGTATGAACTTTCACTAGGAAATAATTAGGATGCGGTCGAACTTAAACATGCCATCAAAATATGATATAATTTTGCTTGCTGCCCAATGCAACTCAACGTCATGCAGTGATAATGGGTCAAACCCCAAAGCAAGATTTTACAGATGGACTTTATATCTGCACTTGTGATGCAGCTGTTTTTATTTTTGTCGTTTCCAACTTCGCATTCGTAATAATATCATGAAATTCTACAACTCAACCTTTATCATAAAAATCTTTAGCTCCAAACCGCACGTGGGTCGCTAATAAAAGTGCATGTGCTGTTATTAATATTAATTATTTATCTTCTAACTCTCTATCTTCTATCACTCACACGTTTCACTCAGTGAGAGACCCCTCTCCGTGGAATTTCATAAATGTTTTACTCTTATCAAACTTTGCCCTCGGAGGGTCGGGTAGTTGAGGAACTCAGACATTTCCAAATCACATAGTAATTGCCCATGAATACTGAGCAGTAAAAATAATAATTAAAATATAGGAAATTAAGATACTGAGAGTATTTCGATGTCATACTGATGAGCCAATGTAACTTACCTATGAAAGGCAAACCATGTGTGTTTATCAGATTATCCACATTTCGACATCAACCAACACAATCATAAAGCCACACGTTCGTTCGACCAAATGTTCACAGATTTTTCACAAATGAGTTCGGGTTTCGTCATTCGAGGTCTAACCAACTAGACGCGAGCAAAGAAAGTATACTCAAGAAAGTATGGTGACTTCGCCTCAGCTCAGGTAACAGCCAACTGATAACTATGACTGGTGTTGCTTCCAGTGACAGCTTCAAACGGAAGACGGTGAGAGTATCCAGTCCAAGACAACATATGCCTGGGCAATAGTAATTGTAATAGTCGATCCGAAGTAGTTTAGGTGAAGGAAGCAAATGACCTCTTGTGGAGCATCTGATAAACCTTTCCCACATGGCGGTGCCTGAACACGCCTTTAGACACAAGGAGCCTTCAGCTGTGACGCTAACCTGTTGTTGTGTATCCACCCGAGGTAGCCAACGCGGAATAGGCCAAATGGTGGTTGCGGACAATCGGATGAGGAGCATTGTTCAGGAAGCGGCGAGAGCTATAAAAGCGTATCTATTCGTCCGTTACGGATAGGTGCTGACTGAAGACATGAGCCTATCTTTCACTAGGGCCTACCTGATCGCGTTGAGGCAATGTCAATTGCAATACGTAGATAATATGTTTACGATAAATTATTGTCCGAGGCGAAACGATGTAGTGATGCAACTACGATGCTAGAAAGTGGCATGTGCTGAGACACTCCCATCTAAAGAGAGTTGCTCAAATGCAAACAAGGCAACCAATCATCTTTTAGCTTGTGGCCATCTTCAAAAGTTGCTTAAAAATAACTGGGAAACAAGAATTTTAGTTTGCCCTATTGTGTATACAAATGGTGAGACAACAGCCATTAGAGAAGTAGCCTAGTAACTTCGTCTCATTTCAAGGGCGTACTACAAGCCAGTAGGCAAATTATCTGGTGACCTTCGACACATAACTAGGAGGATACGGCGAGACCTTTCCTCCACCCTAAATCGTAAAGATGTATTTGTTTTACATTTATAAATGTAAAGTCAAATACATCGATATTATTAAGATAAATTCTTTATATGTCGCATATTTAAGCATATAGACTTTTCCGTAAGTTGTGCCAACAATCGCCCTTATTAATTCATGGATATAACTATAATTGCTGGTTGTCAACAAGCCCACGTGCTCTGTGTGTACCGTCGGATACCACTTTATTTATCCATGAGTCTGTTAAAAATATTCAGTTGTCCAGTTATGGTTTGCTCTCGGCTGAGAATAAGTTGACATAAAAATATTTTGACTTTTATTGCCACTCCCGTCATTAGCATTAGAGTGATGAGGTCTACACGCTGCTTATACCACATGCTCTCCTTTTTACGCTTTGTATGTTATATTCATGCTCGCAGATTTATGCTACCACTCAGCAGTTAAGTCGAGGCGTTAAAATATATATATATATATTTATATAAAGCACCCATAGCAGCACACCATACAAATACTGCTAACACATTACGCACTTCTCATAACTGACTTACAGCTACTGACTAACTGAGTAACAGCCCCAGCTAAACGTACGCTATAAACGAACATTTATAATTTTATATGCTTCTTCAAAATGGTCTTAACTCCAAATGAGACATACTCACATAGCTGGTATCAAATAACGAAGAAAAAGTATTATATAAGGGTACCTCTATGAAGTTGAAACATAAACGCTGCCAAACACCTACAGAAACAAAAGCTGCCCATTTGTAGATTGAATCATATGACATACGGTTTCTTCTACTTGAGTCTATCAGCGGAGAAGAGAATGTGTACGTTCTGCTATCGCCACTACAACTTGAAGATCCATTTCTGAGAGGAGTTCATCCATATACATTTTACTGCAGGCTACTCTAACGGTTTCTAGTGAGCACTCCGCCTAGGCCAACATTTTTAAAGATTTGTTTTCAAGCGCCAATCTAAAACAGCCTAGCATGGCTCCTACGGATCTAACACCAGACTCGATTCCCCCTCATTTTTACAAAGAAGTTGGGAGAATCATATCCTAACCCCCATATCTTATATACTGCATATAATCCCTAAATGTTACTTAGATACTATGAAGACGGCATTGTAAACGGTTTTAAAACATTTGTGGTAACCCCTGTCCACAACAAGGGATTTAAACCTGATGTAATGCCAAGCGTGCCGACTCTGGAGAAGAGATACACTCTCAGCAGAGGATGGTTTTAGCAGGCAGAGGCGTTTTGTCATCCACGTCAACCCTGCACTGGATCGGCCCACTTTCATGGAGATTGGGAAGAGATACACTCTGGAATGTCTCTGGTAATGACCGTGAGTTTGAAGAAAATTTCCTCCTCCAAAAAAAAAAAAAAACCTGATGTTGATAACTAATGGCAGGGTCCTCTATAGCTTGTATTATATTTGAGAAATTGCTTGTAGATCATGTGTTTAGTTTTTTTAACAACCCAGGGATCACTTGATGAAGCACAATATGGTTTTACAAAGGGGAAATCCATCGCCACTCAACTGGTTGGTATGGTTCAAGATTGGACCATTTACATAAACAACAAACGAATGCCATATTTCGCTTATTCTAAGGCGTTTGATAGAGTAAATCACTTCTCACTGTAAACAAAAATAAAGAAACTAGGAATTGACTCATTGGATATCTGACTACCTATGTAACTACTCATTTTGCGTGTGTGTAATAACCAATAGTGACGGTGCTTACCCCTCTGGAGGTAGCTATTTGGGGCGCATATTATTTTGTGTTTACATCTTAGACATAAAAACACTATACCGCACTCTATTATAACCCATAAACTTTAAGCGAATGATCTCAAGCTTTATGGCCCGTCGAAAACTGAATGCGGAAGACATGATCTACAGAAAGCCGTTGATGAGATCTCAAGGTGGTGCTCTCATAATGGCATGATAATATACGTCCCTTAAAAAATATTTAGACGCTATGGAGCGAGTTCAATTAAAGTTCTTAACACGCGTCTCGCTTAGATGTGGCATCGATCGCTCGACTCCTAGTTTACCTCCTATTACGGACTTACACAAATAGGCAGATATGCGATTTTTCGAAGGCTACTATCCTTAAACGCGTATTGAAAATATTTTAATGTCAACAAAATAATCTGCGGCGTGGACAAACGGTGTTATCAGTACAAATCGTCAGAACCAAAAGAATCAATAATTTATTTTCTTTTCGAGCCACACGAATGCTCAGAGACATGAATGCTTTTGCTATGCACTAACAAAACATTTTGTAAACCAAATGTATACTTTCCCTTTGTTAATAAAAGTGTTTTTGAAATTGCAAAACCAAAAAAATATATATATATAATATTTTTTCCAATATAATATATTAAGCTGTCCCCTTCAAACTTTCGCCTCTTTAAATGCCAATAACTTTTGAACTAAATGAGTTAGAATAAAGATATTTTGGTATGAGTTAGAGGCGTATAAGTCTTCAAATTAGATGTCGAACACTCCACACGCATTTTCATCTGCTCAGCACTCAGTATATGGGGAACCCATTTTGCATTGATTTTCTTCATCTTCAGTACATTGGTGACAATTTTATGACATGTCACCCGAGGAATCCCAGTTTCAGCCGACAAAGACCTCATGGACCAAGCTCTAGTTTGCTCAAAAGCTGCCTTGGTTCTGTCAATCCGTTCGTCCCTCGTTGCACCTGATTTGTGGTCCCCGCCTCGGTGGTCATCGGTGTCCATATCTCCACTGTTAAATCGCCTGCACCAACTTTGTACCGTTCGCAGACATAAGGCAGACCTGCCGTGCGCGTTCACTAATTGTCGATGGATTTCAGCTGGAGGGTGTTTTTGGAGAAACAAAAACTTGATGTTTTCCCGTTGATTTCTGGGGGAATTTGAACTTTCTGCTGCAGTGTCCATCTTTCTGATCGTATCGAAACCACTTAGTGTTCGAAAGGAAGCCACGTTCCTGCCGCGTGTCCACTCCAAAAATTAACGCATTGTATTGCGTAGTTCGGATTGTGCGCCATTCGAAAGGCGCGAAAGTTTGGAGGGGACAGCCTAATACTTGCAGATTTCTTATTGAAGAGCACAGGGGACGTAATCAACCAGGTACGCTTTGTCTTTGCATATACGA
Source organism: Stratiolaelaps scimitus (assembly GCA_019614645.1). Taxonomy (NCBI): domain Eukaryota; kingdom Metazoa; phylum Arthropoda; class Arachnida; order Mesostigmata; family Laelapidae; genus Stratiolaelaps; species Stratiolaelaps scimitus. Next base: position 2,173,535 of record JABWDB010000038.1, read on the forward strand.
TAGTTTGAGTAGGGTCTAATGACCGGTGGTTTTCGTAAAACTGCAGTCATGCTCGTGGATGGTCCTCGCGGTACAGTTTTTTTTATTGTGGGTATGCAACTGGACTGAACACAATAAAGATTCAATGTACACACGTACACATTTATGGTAAACTAAATAATTTTTTCCAATAGATTATATATTATAAGGTTTATCATTTGAAAGCAACATCAATCAACTAATGTTTTGACTCACTATGTCAGTCATATTATTGCGGCAAGGTATCCCACTGCCTCACATTTTTCATTAGGGTCGCATTGCGACGAAGCAAAGAACAAATGATGTATACAAATGCTATCGCCTTCCTCGGAACAATGTCGACCTCGGCCCCGGTCCCCAACTGCCCCCCCCCCAATAATTCCTAATTACTGTATGTTCGAATAAATTTTTGGGAAATAGCGGGAATGACGTATTATTATTATATATTGACCCAAAAAATATATTTTTCCATAGCTGACCCTCAGCTGTCCTCCTTCTATGACAGGCTTCGATACCTTCTTGTAGCAGCATTGTCCAAGTTACCGAGGTCCAGGGCTTTAGTGGGTGTGGGTCCTACAGTGTCAAGCAAATACTGTTTAGTCTGCGGTCAGGCATTTAGTTCTTAATCTCAATAAAAAAAGAACGTGGAACTGCTTCAGAGACCGCCTGTCATTTTTCATCACCTTAATTTTTGACTATTCATTTGGACTTTTTCCAACAAACCTACGACCTATGTGACGGTTACTAATATTCGCAATATCAACTAATTGTGGGTCGAACCGGCGATCACAAATCGTGCTGCTGCTGCTGTTTCTGGTTTCCATAGCTATATATTGACTACATACAATAGTTCTTTTCGCTGACCAGTTTCATCTTCTTCCGTTTCACATTCCGCTTGAGTCCCGTCGCTTTGCACTAATGCGCGGAACTGCGCGCCAAAACTAGTCCATCTGGTGGAGGATCTAGATAGCCTAAATGTACTGGATATAATTTGTGTGTATTTTAAACTAGTTGAACCTCCGATAGTTACACCAGTCGAGAGCGATCCTTACTATCTCTACAATGACGGTTTTTGGTGACGTTCAAGTCATCTGCCGACAACGACAGGTCAAGCAACTTCAACAGCTTCTGGCTTTAGTGAGTTCGTGATAAACTGAGTATATTTACATGCAATTATAAATCTGTTTTGTGAAAAACATAGATTTAATACCCATCAGGGGAGCAGCCTAGAGAAAAATAGATATATAGAGTAGCAATACCCAATGAAAGACACAACATATGTGCTCTCTTCCTTCATATGTGACATATAAGAGAGCTTAAGCATTGTGAAATTGCAGCTCCTTTAATAAACCAATAAAGAGCTATCTTTACCTTTTACCTTTTTATTGAAGTAAGCATTTAAACATATATCGGCCACATATGCTTATTGCATCTTATCGTTCTAAGTTGACAAGGCTTGAGCAACTCCTTACAGCAAAATCTAATCGATACAATGTGTAATGTTGTATCTTTTACTTTTAATTAGTTAGTATCACCTGCAAATAGAAAAAAAAACCCGCCCGTATATCTATCATGTATAGAAACGATTGGTTTCGGATGCTAAACATACTAATAATTTGATAATTCAGGTCATTTTCATTAATAGAAGATAAAGGTTGTAGAGAATATTGATAGAGTATAAAAGGTGCTTGAGGTTATGGAAATAAAGTTTATCAACATAAATCCAGAGTCAGTATGATAGTGGGGCTGTTTGTCTCCATTGACGACCAAAATATTAATTTGACCGTGGCGAATGCTGTTATGGAGATGTGTCAAAAGCAATAATAGAAGTTCAATAGTTTGTAGTTACGCTTTTATGGATCTACTTTGGACTAGTCTTAGGAAATTCATACAATTCAATTAATGTTACACAGTCACATTTCATATTTCAAGGTAACAACTATTAGTACAATTCAATGAATTTTAACTGTTATCGCTATGTTTTTTGGCCTTGATTGATTGATTGATTCAGGACAATGCATGTCCTAAAAATATTCCAGTGCAGGCCATCTTCGTGTTCGGTGATTCAGGAACGGGAAAGTCATTTACAGTGAAGAAGATTCTCTCGGCAGCGGAATCTATACACTGTTCGGTTAGTGATTTTAGTGTCAGATTGATTTCGTTAATAATTGGAACAGGTAGATGCTTCGTCATTGTACACACATTGGTACATCCAACCTCCTATGAATAATGCAAAAAAAGGAATTAAAAAACTAAATTCCTCGCGGAAGTTGCCTATACTCTAAGTTGTCATGTATTTATGTTTAGTTCGTCAATGTTAGAATATAATACTCATGCGCTAGCGGAAAGGCAACTGAGGACGGACCCCTACGGGCTTATGCATCAATCCAATAATTCTCAGCAAGGCCGCAACGGTGGGTGTGAAAAGTAGCTTGTCTTGAGTCAGCTCTAAGGGTTGCAACTTATCCTTATGTATCCAGGAAGATGGGTGAATGCGGTTATAGGCATTGGCTAGTTTCTATACAAACAATATCGTGAATGTGAATACATTTTATATTATCAGAAAATACCTTTTTAAAGTGTTCACTTCAGAGAAAGGCCGTACTGTTATATCTACATAAAATAATTACTACCATTCTTAATTATTCCCCGTCCCCGTTGTACAGGATCTCAGCGTTCGTTGCGCGTGGTTAAACTGTGTGGAATTACTGCAGGCCCGGTCGGTTTTCTCATCGATCCTTAATCAATTAGCCATTCGCGAAGTAGACAGTTTAGAGCACATCAGCGAGTTGCAGTCGTGCGATTCGGCTATCGACTTCCTCAAACATCTCGTTCATGTGCTCCAGGCGCATGATCGGCTCTATATTGTGAGTGAAAATATAATTAATTAGCCATCTATTAATTATGTGGCTATCTATTAAATGCTAATACTAATACACGAGGGATAGTGCTCTATCGCGATGTATTAAGGATGTTTATAAATGAAAAATAATGTAGGGAGATAATAATGCAGAGCTGGCTTTTATAACACGAATAACGCCAATATAATTTGACAGTATTTATTTGGAATTGAATTTGTGTGGCACAAATATTGAATTCATACTTTAGTGCATTATTATATATTATATATAACTTAATCAGAGGAATGTGTTTCGATGATCATAGGTTACGCACACATAGAGATAACCGATGTTAAAAAATAAATACTAATGTTTTAACATAGAAGTAAACTTTTTCAGTACACAAGAGAAACGTGCACACAGGAACTATATACATCATCATCATCATGATCATAATGATCATCACAGGAGAAAGAAAACAGTAACATTCATCTATTTTGGACTTATTTTCATTACAGGTATTCGATGATGCCCAGCGACTACGGGATCTCGATTCGAACATACTTTCATTTTTTCTTCGTATGCAAGAGATTGTAAGTGCGAGAAGTTTGCGAATGGTTGACGATGCTTCCTTTTTGTTATATATATTTCAGGCACAAGTAGTATTCGATTTTGGAACACCCATAGTTGATGTGTTCCAGAATCGAAGTGTATTTCCATTACAGTATCTGCTGGCAAATCAAAGTATTTTGAAGTTGTGTGTCAATAATAGCTTAATGCATAAATTGAAATAGATGTCTCGTGATTACAAAGCACCGGATTTTGACCAGCGTCTACCTGTGGCATAACAATAATAACTATGGGATTATCCCTCTGATAATAGGCGCCATTATTATTAACAGCTATTTGCCTCGAGTTTCGCTGAACGCTTCTTCTTATATGTTTATGTATCTATGGTGCATTAATTTATTTTTTGTTCTGCAGGGAAATTTTGTTGTGAGCTGCATTTTCATCTCTGCGGTTCCTCTCTCGCACTTCTACACGAGCTCAGGATTCTGTACACCACATGAAGTGTTCTTTCCTTATTACACACAAGGTATTAATTGTGTGTATGGTTGCTTCTATTATAATTTGCCAACTTTTTTATTCGCTCGAACTTCAAGCTTAAAAAAAGCATGCAAATGGCGTCTTCCATGAGTTTTTATGTTATTGGTGATCGTGACGATCCAGTAAGATGATTCATTTTCAGACGAACTTTCCCGAGTGCTTCTTGAGTCCCGGCCGCCAACGTCCACTAAGGAATTGTACGAACGCTATCTCAGTTTGGTGTTGCCTGTTTTCAAGAATGCTAATGCCAACGTCAGAGAGCTCATGCACGTCGTATGTTTATCCAATGCTGTTTACCTATACATTTACATTTAATATATATATATATATAATATTTAAGACGTCCACTCTAAGATAAAACTGCATTCTTTCTCCCTCGAATACAGTTTAGTCCGAATAGCATTTCATCAGAAAAACCAGAGCATTATTAATACAGAGATCAAATGTACATACTGCTGCCATTCACTTGCTGCTGGTGAAAAGTTATTATAATTATTATTTTCACTATTACTATTCTTCATTATTATTATTATGGAATAATAGTCATAATACATGGTTTATTCAAGCGTTTTGTATTCAACTTCGATTTGGGACGACGGTTAGTGTTGTTCCTTACTGTAGTTCAAGTCTTTCTAAGGTTTTTGGCATTATTTGGAGCTCTGTTTTGTCTACTAGCTTGCGTTATTCTAACCTGCGTATTGATCTGCTTTGCTTTAGGCATCTGCGAACTTTGTACACTACACTGCCCCGCTAGACGAGGATCCTTCATTAAACGAGAACTCCCTCAAATTGTGGCATAACTTCGAACCGTATTTGAAGAAAGCCTTAGACAGTCTCTATCTTCGTGAAGTAAATGCGTTTGCTTCTGACGAAGCATCAAGCACTGCCACGAAGAGCATGGTATGAAAATTTTCATTATTTTAGCTACAATAGGATAGTAATTACTCAAGCCGTTCTGTCTCAAAGACTTGAAAAGGTTTAGGGGGTGGGAAGGGTTGTTGCCCAGAGTAGGAATTACTATGTATTCATTTTATTTTCGTCTGCGTTTATCTGGGTGCAATGCGGACTGAAGAACCCGTTGTAAAACGTAATCGCGGTCGAGAAGCGCGATATATGGGGATTCTATTAACTTAATGGTCGATAATAGGCCTCACTAATATTTACGTCATGTTAGGTGAGAGGCTATGTAATTATATATTTAGTCAAATACTATAGCAATACTAATAGTGTTTGAAATAATAGTGCTAATAATAGTGTTTGAAAAAATGCTTGTGCCGACGAAATTTCAGAACAACAGGCAGATTATCGAACTTCCTTTCTACTCGAAGTTTCTTCTCATAGCGGCGTACATTGCATCATACAACCCCCCTTCGACGGATCGCAAGTTCTTCGTCAAGGTTAGCTGTGCTTTATGCTGAAAAATCATTATGCTTTATGACATCTGGATACACCTCTTTATTCGATGTTATAACAACTATCTGGTGCATTGTTGCGGTATTGACGTTAAGAAATGGTGAACAGGTAAAGTGGCCATAGATTTAAAAAGATACACTGATTTGTTACTGTACTGCTTGCAGAATAGCGGCCGTGAGAGGAGAAAGATCTCTCAGATCAGAAAAGTGAAGGTAAATGAAATTCTGAGCTTTATGTTACCACAGCAGCAAATACGCGGAGCCAGAATGCGTTTATCAAATAGTTCTAAATAACGTAAATTAGGTAGTTAGAGGAAAATATAATGCATTTTCAACTTTGGCACTGAGATGAATCAAGACAAAGGTAATATCGCAATCAAACATTGTTTCGGAGTCTGCTCACGAAACTCAACTAACAGTTAGAATTGACACAAAAGTCAATTCAGCTAACCTAAAGCTTGTTGATTGATTACATAAATACAAAGTCACACATTTCAGGCTTGCGTTTCTATTACGGTTTCTAAGCATTCTAATTTACTCTTGGATTTCTTGTTACGTGGGAAAATATGCGAAAGGCATAACATGTTTGGAAAATCGGCAATTGAAAAGAATGAAACTAGCCTGGTCCACTTTTTAATGATAGAATCCTTTCGAAATTCCCTTTCGTTTCGTGGGGATACTCTTAGCCAAACTATCACTTGTTGGGTCCGCGACCGTTTCCACTCAACCGTCTTATGGCCATCTTCCATGCCATTGTGGATACTATGGATTTTCGCGTAGAACCAACAACGGTCCTGCTGAGTCAGGTGAGTTATTGACTAAACAGTTTTTCTCTGCATATTTGTTCATGTTGTACTGGTGGGATACCATGTTCCCACTATTTGAACCCTTGTTGCCTGAGTGGACGATGCGAATCCAACCATTCCATGAACACTCTATAGATGACGATGAATGATATATTTATACCCTTTCTGAAAGCATCATCTCTAGTGACGAAATACATGTCAAGTATTATATCTTTTGCGCTTCAACGTCCAATGATGATGTACGATTCGCGCGATTGTCATAGTCTCTATCATGTGTATATCATACCATATTCATCCTGTGAATTATTCGCTTATCATTTCCCCTGAATAACATGGAACTAAAGTTACATCCTGACAGTAAGATTCTACTTACCGGCTGTCCTACTTCTGGCCAGTTCGACAGATCTTGATGATTTAACCATGTAATCCAAACTAGCGCAAGATACAAGCCGCTTTCTAACCATGTGTTCTGCTATTCACCATAAATTAACTTTGTCTACGTGACCCCAGACAGTGAAATAGAAGTGGACCAGATGTGAAGGCCTGATAGAAATAATGGTTAGCGGGACTCCAGTAACGTTTGGCAGAGGATACGTTTGCAGGAGATCGTCGTACATAGCAACAATTTTTAGTGATTTGCTGTCCAACAGTAGAGAATTTCCTCAGTGAATATGCCGATATATATATATACGTGGCCTAACATTGATCAAACTGACTAGTGTCCGTTCACCGTTAGTATAATGCTTTTCTTCTGCTTATCGGCTGTGATTTGACTTCGTCAACCGACAAAGGGCCCAGTCCTTTAAAACGATTTCTGGTTTCGGGCATTCCCAGAATTTGACAACCATATGCGGTTGATTCATGCAGCATCCGGTACTGTCAGTCTAATTTCCTCTTGGTGTTTCCTATAGGGGATTGCCACACATATTGGAACGTAAATTGGAATAAAACACGTTGACGTTATTTTTGTGGGGGTCTATAGACAGTCAGCCTAACTGTTAGGCTGATTTATTATAGTCTCGTCAAGCGAGTCAACCATTCACATTCTCATGACGACAAAATAAAAAGATACGCGATAAGACCAATACGAAATGTTAAACATAATTAGCGTAAATAGATGGATTTTGTCTGTATGATACGCATTGATCCCAAAGCAGGTGTGGCTCGACTGAGTACATGTACGCGGGAGGATGACTGCTTCTAACTAAGCGAATGTGTCCTTTCAAAATTCTTTTTTTAAAAAAGGAAGCCTTGTTCAAGAAAGGCAAGTCGTGATGATGGTGGCGTAATGCTGAAATTCGCACAGAGCTGTTCTTGTAGTGATATCCAGACTGGAGACATCGGGAAGTGCAAGCAAGCATTCACTTTGATTTCAGTGGTACTTGTTAGATAGCTAAAATTAGCTGCTAAGAGATAAAGAAGATATTGTATAGGATTAACAACGGACAGGTGAAATTGATGGACACCACGGAAATTTCAGTGCTACAAATGTCCTAGATCGCTCTCCATATCTTAGGTACGTAATAAAAACGGATGTTCTTTACTTCGTTTGGGGTCATCTACGGCTGTCCTCCTCGTAACATAATGAAGGGCTGCGAGTCTCTGATTTACCTCTCGTACATGAGGATTACTGATTTCGACCTCACCGTGCTGGATCGACAGCGATACTCGAGGCTTTAAGGTCCGAAGTCTCTGCTGGTTTCATAGCGCGAAGTACAGGAATATTCCGATTGAACTCCATTTGGAGCACTCTGACATGAAAAAATTCGAAAATAAGTGGTAGCTCTACTCAACAATCCATCCATCGATCTATCACGAGATCTTCGCAAAATGAAATTTGCCAAACGAGCTATCGGCTCGTGATCATTGCATATAATATACAGATGACAGAGACGCTGGATTCCATTCTGCCAGGATAATGGTACAGACGATAAATCATTTAGTCCTACTGATTAATTAACAACATGTATTACTGCAACAGATTCCCTTCTCATGGCCGTTTAAGAATCGTAGAAAATAAACGAGGACAAGGAACGAGGGGGTTTAGCTAGATACGTTGCCCAAGACGAGATTCATGCAATCTGTTAAGAAATTATCTAAGAATTCTGAAAAAGCAGCTTGGGTTTATTTGAAGTTGAAGTTAGTTTCACGCCTCAAGCACGAAAAAACAGCATTTGTGAATCCGTGTGATACTGCTTGTGTGTGACTAACCAGACGTCTCTGCTTTAGATCCGTAAGGTATATTAAGTATTATAGTTAAAAAAAACAATCATATATTACCTGTCGACACCTGAGAACAAATGAATCTGAGATAGCACTGCGGGAACTTGGTTAATATAGGACTCTTTCGCAACCGGTTCCAAACCATATACTGCCAAAATTAGAAATCTTCGAATGGTTGATTTCTCATGTCCAGATAATTAAATAACGTTAAATAAGCTCACCAGATGAAAATGTATACATTTCCTGTTGTGCACTCCACTTAGACCATGTTAGATAAACACACGCTTATATTTGGAAAGACGCTGGTTAACAGGTAATCGGTTTTCTTTTCTCTGTCTCCGTATTCTTTCAATGTGAAATAACAGGTGTCGTCTCTGGTACATCATCGATTGGTAACGCAGGCCGCGGGAAAAGATCCGTTGAGTGCACCACGTTACAAATGCGCCGTTGACCTCGATTATGTGACTCACATAGCAAACACCGTTCAGTTTGAATTGACTCAGCATCTTGAAGATTTTAATATGTAAAATCAGTCCTAGTGAAAACCAAACTAGTTTATTTTACTGTTTCCATTATGAGTTGAAGAATGACTCTTAACCTAACGATGGCCGTCCATAATGAGATAATAGAAGTAACATCTTGCGGTCGGAGAAAGTGTCCATTGCTTTGAGGCATTACAGAGTCACGTGCACTGGCCGTAAGCTGGATAGTTAGAAACATGAGACTATCATTGATCATTTAGAAGAAATAATAATCTCGGACGTCTTTATGGCTTAATGGTTCGTTTTTGCTGTTTGATATTTGAGAAAGCCGCCAGTAGAAGCCAGAACTGCCCGTTTAAGAAACACCGTGTGATTGTCCAGTTAGAACAACCCGCAGATATATATGAAATCTTTATATAGTGTACAGTGTGACCGGGGTCTTTAAAAAACAGTACATATCCCATGTTTAAAGCCACATATTGTTGCAATGAATATTGATAATAACATCTAATTCAGATTTATGTAATTACTAATAGACGCATAATAATAATAGTAACAAAATCCAGCGGTTTTTGTTGTCTCGGAAATCAAGAGCTATGCCAAAGCATATCGAAGGAAGCAATCAGCTAAAATGTTGTATATTAGTTCAACTTTTAACTCAATAACAGGTACATGGACTTGATTTATTGCGATAGAAATAAAGGTTACGTATGGTGAAAAGGAGTGTCGACGAGTTTTATATATTACAATGCTTCTTCTAGTAATGATATACAACATGCATACTTGCTCCCTAATCATACATAATCATCTCTCTCTCTCATTATTTTTTTCTAGTAGAAGAAGAAGAATCAATGACATTAGTTTCACGTCTTGTGGCGAATGGGACTACTATTTCTATGTTTATATCAAAATACTAATGTTTTTGAACAGCATTATGATGTGAACAGCATCATAAACGCACGCTTACTTGTTCCTTGAATTACATTGATACATATGTAGTTGTCTGATTAGTGAAGAATGCTTGTGAAAAATTGTCAACTTGAATTATATATAATACATATTGTATTCGTTTATAACTACTCGAATATATGTATACATGCATGCTCCTACAGGAGGATGGGTGCTCATATATTCGTATCGAGAAAAGACGAGTGACAATCGGTGATGCAAACTGGCAGGTCATCCCTAAAATGACAGAAAAATCTCTATTCAACGAAAAATTAACTCAAGAGAAACAGTAGCTAAGTATCGTCATACATCAAGGGAGCAAGCATCGAAGTGTAAGTGAGAAAACATTTTGCAGTGCTGTGCTAAACATGATGCAAATTGAACAGCCGGATATAACGGTTCCGTCATCCGGGCGACGTTTTGGACAGGTCTCATTTTCGATGATTGGACGAGGAGAATGTCCGAATATTCATCTTCATTTGAGCCAATTATCAACTCGTTTGTTGATAATGGCTCGAATATACATGAATTCGATGACCCTCAAGGTACAAAACAACGTTTACTATTTTAATTGTATTTTCTTGTTGCTTTTTTAAGTATTTCTCGTTATCCTAAAAAGGAGATCGTGTGAACAGTTTGACAAACACAGAGTCCATGTTATCCGATCGCTAACAGGGCTTTGTTGTGCCGGTGGATAACATTGCTGTCGTTAGCTGATTTTAGTTCCGATGTGAAGCAGTGAAGGCTTCTCTGCAGTCGACCGTTAACTTAAACAAAAGCGTTTTCAATGCCATCCACACATGCCACTCACCCACTCACTCACTTCGCGAAACACCCACGTAGCCACCCAGCTAGCTCGCTGCATTTTTTACAACCGAACAACAACAGCCGTGTTACCACTTTAGATCAGCTAGCTTCTGGGGATCCACACAGACAAATAAACCATCGGCGCCATCATTCGGTGGGACGCAGCGAACATCAACAGCTACACAGCCACACTCACACACACTTGGTGTTCGCATCAGCAAACGCCAGGGACAGAAATTACAATCTGAGACTGACTCGTTTTCCTCATCAAACCAATGGGAAACACTAAGCGGTTTATTTCCATCCAAATGTGTTCGTTGCACGCAATTTTACCCTGTCTCATTAGATGATAAGAATGAAACTCTTAATGAACCCCCCCTCCCGCCCGGCTAACCCACCCTACATTTATTAGCGTTATTTCGTCAGGTTGACTAGATTCAACAGGTCTCGATTTGTTTTAATAGACCATTGTCGCTTTCAAGAGATTGGTGACCGACATGAAACATCATGAGCGCCATTCGTCCTGAAATTATTATACAGAAGGTTTACTCAGAGCCGAAATTATTTTCTAATTCTTTAAAAAATTGGATATTGGCTCGACACTGCTACACCGATCAACAGGATGTGTGTGTCTTAATATTCTCACGAAGACGAATTTCTAAAGGTGTTTTTAGCTAAAGTTAAAGTGATGTTTTTTGAGGCCGATGTAACGTTCGTCAATTCACAAATTATTTTCCAAATAAGATCCTTATACCCCTGCGAATTAAGCGGCTCGTTATACACTGACCAGTTACAGTGCATTTATACACTCGTATCACTCGGAGTCTCGAACACAGTGGGCTTGTTTAAATCACGTTGGCTACCTCATCGTCGCGCTCCCGGAATAGCTCAGTCAACCCCACTTTGTCGGGCTGTTCTTTGCTTCGTGGGAGCTAGGAATGGGCAGGGAGAGCTAAACATCTGTGGCTCGACCGGGCCAAGCTAGGCTGGGTGACACTCCGCTACGGCGTTGGACCACACTGTGGCGGTTGGTCGCTGAAGGTGCTGAGGGAGGTGTCGCTGAAGTCCTGTCCAAGAATAACTCTGCCGCAAAGGCTCAACATAGTTGCTCCAACAAACTTCGCTAGATGAGTATATGATGTGTCCGTGTTGTGTGTTAGTTCGTTCATACAGTCGAAATATTCAATCAACTGTTTGAGAACCAATTTTTCGCTTCCCTAACAAGTTAAGCCGTACTTGAGTCCATCTAATACACTAACAGGGGTCGGTATCACTTTTTTAGAGTGTTATATAAGCAACACAGTTTCTCTAAAATTGAGGAACCCGCGAGTATAATATCAGTTAAGCAATAGGTATTTCTTACTGTACAGGATAGAAATAAAAGCTTCCCTACCGATACATAATCATAAGACTATCACAAATTTGCAGAAAAGGACTTCAGACAAGTTTGTAAATTAAATTAAATCGGCATCGGATGGAGACCGGATGTACGAAAATAATTCTCTTTCTCTTGTTAGATACTAACCCAGTCTTCATGGCGAAACTGTCGGAGATTCTCTGGAGTTAAGAGTTCCAGCACTCCTCCTTCGCAGCGGTGTTACCTTGGTCCCAAAGCCGAATGGTGGCTCGCGACAAATTACTTTGACCTCGTGATGTGCTAAACTGCTGGAGTCGCTGTCGTTGAAGCGGACACGTAGCTTCGGACTAAACGTGGCACGCTGCAGTACTTTCTAGTTGGTTTCGATGGTCATCAGTAAGCCAAGGCAGGGACGCAAAGCACTGATACTAATGCTTCTATATTTATAGTTCGGATATTTCGGTGGCCAGTCTGTTCGACGAGCGCGACTCCTATCGAAGGCGGAACGGATGGGTTCCCTAGACTTTATTTTGTTAAACATCGTCCTTTAGCGGAGATGGTCAAGTTTCTAGACTCGAAACACCGCGCATCTGCGATGGCAGACTCCCCACTGGACCACAACTTGCTTCCGATCTATTATGTTGGGGTGGCTTATGTTACCACTGAGAGCTAACCGGCCTAAAGTCTTGGCTTAAGGCGTATTTGACAGTGAATATGGCGTGTGTCGCTCCAGTCCCGATTTCCACCTGAAGACGAATTAAAATCAGAGATCAGGGTGCCCTGAGTATCCAGGTGCTGAAATTACACTAAATTATTTAGTTACGAAGGCGTTGAACATACATTATTTATTGCTTTCATGAATTTTTAGTTTGGTAGTGAGAGTCAAAGCAAGCATGTACCCAAGATTCTCGGACGATTAGGTTCGCCATTAAGAACTCTATATTGGACGTCACATTGCATCATTTTACGTATTTCCATAATACGTAAATTAAATTTAATATTATACATAGGGTTACAACGCTTGTTTGAATACGATAGGGAGAAATAAAAATATTCCATGTGATTGCTATCCATGGAGAATAGTTTCCCTAACATCACTTAGCCTCCACTTAACCGTCACTGCTCATCATTGTAGTTGTAAGATTAGTGACATTATTGTACAATGCCATATTCAGTTAAGGCAATGTGCAGTTCTAGCTTACTTGTTCTAACATTGACGGACTAAGAACAAATACATGTAATCTCGAAGGCTTTATAGATAGATGGATTAAATACGGGAACGATTACTCAGATCGCCTTGCCCGTCTCTATGCCTCTTTATTTTTACCCCAGTTTAAAGTTCAGCGATCAGTACACTCAACGTTCTGTAAATGTATACCTAAGTTCCATATGTTAATTTAATTTTTTGTCGAGGTTTACGGCTTGTATACTGGACCAGATTTTTTTTGGCACGTGTACTTTATTTATATCTCTAATGCCCCTCTCGAGCCGTGGCCTACGGCCATGCTGACACAGCCGTTATCGTGTTTATTTTATTTATTTATTTCCTAAAATTGCTCACGACACCTTGAAGTGTCGCAACGCCCGGTCTTCGGGGGGCCTATTAACCCATGGACATAACAGCACCTACGCCACCGCGAAAAGCCCCCAACGGGTCAGATATTTCGGCTACGTCCACTTAAACAAACAATGTTTCTCACAAACTGCTTCTAGCAGCATATTCGATAAACACCAGATGATTTCCCCTCTCAACTGGTAGAGCATATGCAAATCAAAAGCATGGGCATTATAGGAGGCAAGGTATATTTAAAAGCCTCGTTAGTCCATCTATCTGCCATTTGACTCAGAATTATCCCTGCACAGGCAGGGATCAAAGAGTCCCGTTTTCCAGAAGCCGCCCTGGCTGAGCTTGAAGGAGACGTACGCCCTAAGGACTGCGTTCGCCCCGTTCGTAGTTCCCTGCCGCCGATGCAGCTCGTGAATTGTAACGAATAAACACAAACGCAGACGAACGATAGCGCAAAAGGTCAAGCAAACATCAAGCACAGCTCATTCTTCTCCCAAAAAAACAGACCTGCGGAGCTTTACAGGTTACCCCAGCAGCACCTTGTCGGGGACCATTCGTGGGCTGCCAAGCTATAGTGAGTGGCCGTTTATACACCACAGCAGCTCCACAGAAAGGCGAGATTACCCTGCATCTTTTGCGTTCCCACCCAGTCAAGAGGTCATACAGTCACAACTCACTGTCTGTTGGGAGTTATTGAGTCTCTAATCCCTTGAGCAGTAAGGACCAGTACAACCTTTAGTAATGCAATCATAGCGGTGCCCTTTTGGGGAGTTGCCAGAACTATTTGTGCAATGTTTGTTTACAAATTTGCACACGTTTGTTTGGGCTCAATTCTTGCCTGCTGGTTCTGAATAATAATGATAATAATAACATCAATTTCACGGCATTCTGTGGGTAGGTGGGAGTGGAGTAGGAGGTCTATACTTGGGGGGGGGGGGGTGAGCCACAGAGTTACATACATTGGTTTGCATCTACCATTATATCATATATCTACATGCCGCTACCTCGGTATGATGAAGTGGCTTTATATCTCCTTCCACCACCACCACCACCACTCACTCGGAAAGGGAAATAGACGTCCCTCTCCCTGCTATTCGTTCAACCTCTCTCTCTCTCTCACGTTTCCCGGCGTGGTGGAAGTCTGTGTCGCGCGGATGTAGCTCGCGATGTGTAGCCGCAGCACAGATGACTGTGAATTGTGCTCCTGTTGCTGCCTGATCTTTGGTGTGTGCTGATTGCCTATGGTGGTTTACGGAGCCGCCACGAAACTGTTGTGAGCGAAGGACCCACTGGATTACGGTCAGCAAACTGTAGACCACCCTTTTCTGAGTAGCAGAGGCGTATGGCTGAAAGACGCTGAACTCCCTAAAAAGAGCTAATATAGCTTTCACTTTTGCCATTTTGGTATTTGTCACTTAATAGCGATGGTGGTAAAAAATACTGTGAAACTCTATCTATTAGTGAGTGAAGATCGTTTTCAGCTACTCACAGGAAAAGTACATATGACGTACATGAAGCATGTACAATGAAAATGTGAAATGACTGTAACTGTTTAAGTTAGAATTTCTATGGCCGGCTGTCTGTCTATAGTTATAGGCTGGAAATCGATTCACGCGAAGAATGTTTTATTTAGTGCAGCTGTTCTAGTATCGATGGATCGCTAATCAAGCCCACTAGGAAGCAGTTACGTTCATGTGTGCCGTATAATGTGAAACACTTTCCAGTTCGACGCGGTAATGCTTTCCCGCTTCGTGGATATCTATGCAAGACGATGTTAGAGCCCGTCTAAAGTCAAAGCGTCGGACTGAATGTTAAACTATGTTGTAACACGGATACGGGCATATCAAACACTAGTTTACGTCAAGTGAATCCCAGGACAATATCGACCCTGCAAAGATATTCGGGGACAAATGGTGAGAACAGTAAATAACCTTTTTTATATTGAATTCTATAAACTTATAATTTATGTACGTATTGTGCATCTCGACACCCACATTCATAGGAAATTCACTGGTGACCTTAGCTTAGGCGACGAATACAGGACGCGAAACACAAGACAACCAGACCGGACGTCCAGTTGAATGTTGAAAACGGTAGATACGTGCAAATTTACGTCAAATTATGTCACACCTCCAGGACAGATTGAACGGGCGCTGGTGGATGAAATGTTTCGAACACAACGATCGAAAGCCTGTAAGGCCCATGATATGAGGGCCAGGAAAGAAAAATGAGGATGATAATGTTTGTTGCCCTATTAACAAAAAGTTTGATGAGGGTTTGCAGAAAGGAACGATTGAATTTTCAAGAGCAATGTAGACGAAGACCACCGTGTGGAAGGTTACGCTTCTATGTTTTCCTCATTCATCTTCGTCATCTGTGTCTATGCATGATTGAAATTGTGTGATGATTAACTATCGAGCCGTCCTCAGCACAAGATGTCAGTTGACTGTTGCAAGAACCGCCGTAAGCATCGTTGTCTGATGGTTGGTTCTGCGCGTCATGCCAATTTCCTAATAAATAAAGTGATTTATCTCAGTTTCTTTAATGCCCATACACAATGTCTTCATGGTAACTGGGATGGTTAATTGGATGAGATAGAGGTGTGTCTTACCGTACATTTCTAAAATGCATTCAAGGTGACCATCCAACATGGGAATTATACGTATAACTTTGGGAACAGGATTTTGATCGTTGTGTTACTTCCATCCATCAGCGTCTGTTCAATCTGGGTTTAGACGTGTGACATTATTTAGTGTACATTTACATGTATCTGCAGTGTTCAACATTCAACAGAATCCGGGACTGGTTATCTTATGCGACGCGTTCTTTGTTCGTCATCTAACTAAAGCTCACCAGTGAAGTCTCATGCGTTACATGGATAGAGGTTATGGATACATGCATGATTCGTATCAGTGGAAAGAAGTCTCATAAAATACAGCGCTTTGTGCCGCTGCAATGTTGTATTCATGAACTCTGACAGTGAGCGTTCTCTGTGTATATATATATGGAAACGCGTTTGTAGTCAAATGATTTCTTGAGTTTAGGTTGTTCAGGTGTCGGTTCAACGACATGCGTGTCTGCTCAATCATTTGTTATTATTACATTATTATAATTAGCTTAAATTAATTGGGATTCCTAAAGTTGACCACAGCGTCATGAGGCGTTTCGGGCTCATATATGTGCAACTGCTGGAGTTGAACGATATGATGTTAAGCGATCTGGGCCTGTAATACTCTACTTGTTGCTTTATGATAGGGGCAAGTTTGTGATACAAATTACCTTATTATTTTTATTATTAGCAATTATTTTTTGCAATGATACATTCTTTGATCTTCAATCTCCTCAGTATGTTGGATCCCGTTATTGCACAAGGTTACCATCTTTATTTATTCGTAGTAATCGAAATGGTAGCCCGAATGTCATGTTCTTAGTTGATAAAGATTGATTTACTTATGGTGGTTGCTTCCCTCAACTGGACTACGCTACAAGAAATCCCATTGTTGCCCCTTTTGCACCTGCAAATTGTGAAACGGGGAGACGGAATCACAAGATACACGATGCATACACGTGTATGTCCTTCCATGCTCTATATATACTCAATGATCCAATTAGAGCCTAGATAGATCAACATATTTCTATTATCTATTTCAGTCTGTATATCGTTTGTATCACCTGAAGTAGTGAGTTGTAGGTTTACAGATCAGTAGAGGATGTATTATTATTCATTGTCGCATTCGACGTGCGTTACTCTTGAAGGTCTGTCAAGTTAATCATAATCATAATAATAATAATAATCAACGGTTGCCTTCCTTCCTTCCTGCCTTCGTTACTTCTTTTATTTTGTCCTTCGATTGATTCCGTAGCCCCCTACACAGTTCACTGAGGTAAATGATGACGTCGGTTTGTTATGTCTCGATATGTTTACTCTTGATTGGATTGAAACAATCGCTAGTACACAGACACGATTCCGCCTTTAACCGGTTTTATCAGTCGACAAATTCATCTCACACACTCGTTCTGTCAAACTCAAATGTTCTGTTACACGACACTGAAACTTTCTGTTGCTTTTCAGCATCAATTGTTTATAAAATCAAACAAAGTACCCGATGTTATACCGCTGTCGACGCTACGTTTTATTATCGATTATATTTTAGATTTTAATACTTCTCGACCAGTGGACGGCAACTGATCAACGGCAGCTTTATTTTACATTTATGCTTGTAAAATAAAGTACATTATCAACTGTTTGTGTGATAAACACATTTTTGTATATGCTGCTATGGCTGTCGTGGTAAGGCTGTTGTTCAATCGTCTGAAAAGCTTCAGTCAAGTGTAATTCAGAGCGCATGCGTTCTTGTTTCTACCGTGATCTAAAAATGTTTTTAAAAACTGGCAACCTTCGCTCATAATGGATATTCATCTTTAAATCATTTATCGTAAACACTTTGAATCCGAAACTTAACTCTCTACCAGCGGCAAATTCAGCGGATGGGTGGTATCTACATATGGATCTGTAGTATATGAGAGAGAGAGAGCAACTAAAAGAAGACTTCCTAGATATGAGAGGCAATTGCACGGTCTTAGTCAAAGTCACTGTCCTTATTCGGCAATAATTCTCGCGCAAGAACACACAGCTTCTGGTAATGCCCTTCGCCGGTAATACGAAGAAATATTTGCGTGCGTGCAAGGTATTCGGAAGAGATAAATTTGTTCCTTGCTAAAGGGATTATACACGTTCTCATCGACCTAACCTAGCTGATTCTCAGTCAGTTCGTCAATATTTCGGAGCGTCCTAATGTAGACCACTTAATACTGAAATTTCTAAATGTCTTCTGTTCCTGTAGGCTAATCGTTACACACACATGTGTAATGTCATAGCAGGCTTCGTAATACACATTTTCATTTTTCTTTGTTTGACAGCTGCGGCGAAGGATTTGCTACCATATACACAATGAATGGTTATAGATATCCAAGCACATCGCACTGACACGGCCCGCACTTCATTCAGTGTCTCTATCACGACCTTGTCGACGTGATAGCTTACGAACTTCAACTAACTTAGACGGTGACCACTTCAGCTATTTCTGAAGCAGCGATGTCCCTTGATTAAATCCGCGTTAAGTCCGCCGTTGTTGTTTTTCTATTTTCATTAGTCAGGTTCGCTATAATCGAGAAAGTGTTTCTGCCGGTTCATAGTTGAGCTAAACTGCCTCAATTATATCTGGTTGAGGCCAGACAAGGAATTAACTGTTTCTACAGACAGCGAGAGAACTTTCTTCTCTAGTCTCCAGCAGCCGTTTACACATCTCCATGAACTCTATAAAGTTTGCTCAGTTGAATTGCTTGGTAAGGCCACGACAGCGTCTATAGTTACGCTAAGCTCTAGATCAAGATGTCGGTGTACGATAAGAATGAAATCTCTAATTTGAAATATTCAAAAAGTACCAAAGATATCGGACGCCCTTTGACCATATTAGTGACTTTCAGACTGTACTTTATCCACTTTCTTAATTATCTATAATGGAGACAGAACGCTTAGGAAAAAATAGACAACAACATTAAAGTAAGCGGATATGAATTCTGGGAGGATATATTGTTAACATCGGGATAGTTACAAACGGAATGAATCAGAAATGGTTAACACCAAATAATAATATGACTTTGGAGACCTTTATTCGTGTCTCCAAAGTTGTATTGGCTTTAGCAAAATCCAGTAGCAAGTATCTTGAATTATTACCACCCTCAAATACTAAATTATTCTTAGCCGTGCATGATATGTTTTACAAATAATTTAAAGACCAAGTTGAACGAAATAAGTAATGCCCTGTTGTTTGCTTGTGCATCATAGCAGACGTTCAGTTTATAATAGAGTGGCAGTAATCCAAATGAGGTCATGTAATCTATGCTCAACAATTTGACGCAGTCCTCAGGCGGAACAAGCACTATCTCACGGGGGCTTGCATATTTTTATTGTCTATATTCACTGCGCATTCAAGTGGTGCATCTCTCACAGAGCTGATTGCGCCCTCTACTTTTTCGTAACAGCTCAAATGCACACGTGAAGTTTGCTAATGGAGACCAATAACCATCAACCAGGATGAGCGATATTGTCTTTTACGACTAGATAATCTCTTGTAAATCTATTCAACTTGTCTCACGTAATATTCCAACACGTATTGTTCCCTTCGTCCTTGACCTTTTGGTCTCAACCTTTGTTGGACCTTATTTTATAGCTCTGACGGGGTAATGTTATAATGTATTTATTATGCATAGTTATTTATATCCCCCCTGTAACTGTACTTAAAGTGGAAACCTCACTGTCATCACTCGAGTCTTGAACAGAGAAATTCAGACCATTAATGTCCAACTGCTGATTTCATTCTTCATGTTTCTCAGCTAAATAAGAAGGACCGTATGATATTACCTTCGAATATCTAAGATACATTGAGGTTTTCAAATTACGCGAAATAATTTCCAACGACATTACGACAACCAGACCATTTATGTGCTATTTGGGTATAAATTATGTTGACCTATTGCAAATGAGATAATGTCGGTGAGCTTTGGCGCATCCAGAAGGGTCTCTGATCTTGAAAACAGGCACAACATGGCCATATTGCTTTGCAGTCAGCGGTAACTAGAATAATTTATTATATATATGACTTATGACACACTTTGATATATATATGACTTCAAAAACACTATGTTATATTAATCACTGTCGGTCAACGATAGTTTAGCTTCATCAATCCAAAACTCAAATTATTATTATTTGAATACAGATACAGCTGCAGGTAACACGCTGATTCAAGCAACTCCGCGGGATTCTCAAAAGGCCATCTGCAGTAATGCTTGTGTTGTTTTCAAACAGGAATAAATGCAGGTTCAAACATTTTTTGAAAGTTTGTCGACTAGTTCAGAGCCGAGTCCGTCACATAGATAGACAGCAGGGAGTAAGCTCAAATAGTAATGTTTTTTAGTCTAGGGGCGACTTTTAACCAATGGATTGTGAAAATAACCAATATCCTTTGAAAAACAACTATGTTCATCAAATTCGGTGTTCTGTAAGACTACAGCGCCGGCTCAGTTGTGAAGTTCACTTGGTAAAGTTGTTAGGCTGGAAAGCCCAGTCTACGAAAAGAAGTGTACGAGAATGTTTTGCGAGGTTCACAGGAGGAGAGACAAACTGCCAAAGTGAAAGTTGGAGGTGATACTCGAAAACGACAAGAAGCAGTGGTCAAATTGAAAGTTTGTTGCTATCGTTCGGAATATTGGTCCCTGCTCTCGCTTGCGAGCCACACAGAACTGTCATGTAGTTCGGAGCACCGTCAAGGACGATCTTTGCATGATAAAGATTCTGGACCAATGAGTGCCACTCGAATTGCACAGATTTCCGCGTTTTTTATTGTTGTGACCAACACTTACGCTATTATTTTAAGACGAACGCGACAAAATAATTCTGATTATGGTCATGGATCTCGATGGAATCACGCTCCATCGTGGTTCTATCGTCTTTTACTTTCGAAAACTTCTGTCACCAGAGACATGGTGTCTAAAAACTTTTTGGTAGAGAATATGCATACGTGGCTTGCAAAGAACAAGTGTACGCGTGCGTGGCTTCTCCATGACAACCCCTTTGTTGGGGAGTTTTTGGCTGTAAAGGAAATCATGCTGTGGAGTCGACCCGCATATTCTCCTGATGTGAGACCGCTAGACTACTGTTGTTATGGCCAACTGAGGAGATTGAGATCAACAAACCACCAAATTGAAACGAGTTTAAGCAAGTACTCAGAGAGATAACATACGGCATCTCGCACGGAAGTCAGGTGAAAGGTGTGCAAGTGCTGCCGAGCAGAAGTCTACGTGTAATAACTTCTCAGGTGTTATACTTATAACACCCAAAGTATTTCTTGATTAATTTAAATAACTAATTTTCTAGCAAAATGAGTTCATTGCAGGATTGTATTACATTATTATTATTCTTTAGTAATCTGCACATTTCTAAATGTGCAATTTTTAAATGGTGAAACGCGTCAGCTACGGGTCACATGTTCAACTGTAGGTAAAGGTCTCAATTTCAAAATCAAATCATGTATCTTGCACTACATCAATATCAAGATCATCATCATCGTCATCACAATGTGGTTTCGTTGATTTCTTTTACCGTTTGCAGATTCCTCGGTGATTTGAAGATCGACTACTTCAGAAGGTGTGCGGATAAGAAGGGAGGCAGCGGCTGCTGTGTGGCGGCCTTGGCCACTTGTATGGTGATGTGATGGCATCTTCTCGACGATGGCTACAATGAACCACCGTCGTATCATGCCAGTAGGTTGTTCCTGCGTTTCTTTCCGTAATCGTCTAAGTTATCTATATCAACCTGACTCCTCTATCGCTGGTCGATCGTATTCTACGTGGGGCTTACGCCCCTTTAACCAATTCAAAGGCTACGTCATTTTCTCCTCCTCCTCCTCCTTCTTATCATCGAAGAGCACGTCATGGCACGTACATCTCTTCGGCGACTTCCGCTACTCGTTGGCCTTCTGCTGGGTGCCAGTGCTGCCTTGCTGCTCGTCGCGCCGCTTCATTGTGAAGCGCCTCCAGAAAACATTGAACCTATTATCAACCTGCAGACACGATCCGTGGACGCTCAAAAGGTTAATCAGCCCGCAGTTATACGGCCAAGGTAAGCCATTTCACTGCATGATCCTTTTGGTGAACCTTACTGGGTGGCACGGCTATAATCATATGGATGACTTATCGCACCAATTTATTTTTTTAATTTAATTTTTTGGAGTGTTAACAGAACTTACCATTAACTTTTTCATTATCCTACATAGACGTAAAATGTCCTGATTTCAAAACCAAAAAAACGCAAAAATGTTTTTACCTATTTATGCGTTTTGTGCACTGATTTTATATTTTTGATTTCGCGGACCAACATTCTGGGTCTCTCAAGCCCACTGGATTGAAAAATACATTTTACCTAACTCCATGCATCGCAACGTAGCCTTGAGTATCGTACTACCAGTGCTACTGCGAATAGTCTTGTATTGTTCTACAGTAAAGGATCACAAAATAAAAAAAATCCCTCGCCAAAATGCATAAATACAATACGACAAGAGCCATTTATTTCGATTGCAGTGGTGTTGCCAACACTACCAAGGTTACCAACCCTAAATTACGGTTTATTTTACCTTGTCGAGCTAAATTAAATTGAAGAATGAACTTAAAATAGCCAATGATGACGGTTCGTCGTCAGAAATCAAAGACGATTAGTCTCCTCAGCAGCAACACGCCAGTGTCAACGACCTCAACATAGACGAAAACGGTGCGGTTTGTATGACGCAAGCAAATACCACTGGTGAGAGAGAGTTACTAAAGAGCGTTCCATCGTGTATAAAGACAATTGGCGCGTGGTCGAGGAAGTTTGATAGAAATAAACTAAAAAAAGAGAGAAGTCAACTGCTGTCACCTAAATTAAATATCTTCCATCTATAACACGGAAACAACTAAACTTAGAGGGAGAGTTCTCGAATCAAGAAATCGATGAAGTAAATTTTAGGTGGTTAGTTATTTTGACTTCGGTTCATTTAGAATTTTTTAAATGTGTGCAGAAAGTTGACAGGTAAGAAGCATTTTCACTAGCGGACTTCTTGCTTTAGTTTTATTTAGGGAGTATTACTTTAGTCTTTAAACGAATTCAGAGAGAATTAGGAAAAGTGTGGGGCGAAGCCACAGCTTCTATTTATTCATCATACTACAAACGTCTGGGACAACTATAATTTGGGTGGTCAAACTACTTGGTCAATAGTATCCAGTGGCTATTGAGAATGACTGAGCCAAACTACTGTCCACTTCATGAGCCGTATATATATATATATATATATATATATATATATATATACAGTGGTGTGAATAAACATAACCCACCCCCTATATTTCAACAATCGTTACAAAGAATACACATTTGAGGTATTTCTTCTGTGTCAGATTAATGTACGTGTCAAATAACATACATACCACAAAGGACAGCGCATACAACATCGCATGCAGCCTGCTACAACAAAATGTGTCATATTTCGGTGGTGAAAAATGATAGCACCCCTCAGCTATCTAGTGTTTTCGCTGAATTAGTTCTTGTTTTCTTGTGCTAATCAGTACCGTGTGGCCTCACCCTTGCTAATCATAACGTCAAAGACTCGGTTTGGCATACTATCAACGAGATTTAGCAGGATACGGTCGCTGACACCTCCCCAGGCCTCCAACAACGCCTTTTTTAGTGTTTCCACGGATGTATACTGTCGATTCGACCCGTATACTCTTCGGATAAGAATGCCCTAGAGGTTCTCCATCGGGTTGAGCTAAGAAGAACATGCTGGCCACTCTAGGGTACCAATGTCATGCCGTCTTAACCGCGCATGTATACTAGAGCTGACGTGAATTGAAGCGTTATCTTGTTAGAAAACAATTGGCAGTCGGTGAAATCTGCTACTAAATGGTAGTAGGTTGTTGGTCAATATCTGCTGATAGTCCTCGCTATTCATTTGAGATGAGATGAAAGTGAATCCAAGTTTGCAAAGCTCCCCAACCCATAAAGCACTCTCCGCCGAACATGTGCTTCGATAAGTACCGCGACTCTCTACGTACATCATGCCAGTAACCGTTAAATCTATCTAGCCCATCCAAATTTAACTTCTTCTCGTCACTGGAGACGATTTGAAACAACAAAGTACCTTTTAGATAGATTTACACCCTCAGGACACTTCTTAAAAAACGTTGCCCCAATATTCATCAATGTCCAGTCTCCGTCCATATTGTTGCGGGCGAAGTTTAGTTGGGCAATCATATGGCGTTGTTGAAGACGAGGTCTTGTTCTCATTTGCGCCCGTATGATATGCGGATAACGCTTAATTGTATTTAAAACTGTTGATCTATGAACCTGAAGGGTTAACCCTTGCCTGATTGCTTCACAACTTATGGTCGAATTCGAGGCCAATCGACAGATATGCATGACAGTTCGCTGCCTGTTCTTTCGTGGACGTCCTTTAGACTTATTAGTACCATACGTCGATGGACTGCGTCAATAATTTTGCACTACGTGACGATATTTGCCAATTTCTCTGGCAATTGCAGCCTGGGTCTTTCCTGCTCGGTGTAAAGCGGTAATAACTGCTTTCTCTGCATCAGTAAGGCTCGAAGCGCGTACCATGACTACAGTACTGCTTGAATGCTCAACACAAACTGGATTAATTCAGCGAAAACACTCTATAGCTGAGGGGTGCTATCATTTTTCACCACCGAAATATGACACATTTTGTTGTAGCAGGCTGCATGCGATGTTGTATGCGCTGTTCTTTGTGGTATGTATGTTATTTGACACGTACATTAATCTGACACAGAAGAAATACCTAAAATGTGTATTCTTTGTAACGATTGTTGAAATATAGGGGGTGGGTTATGTTTATTCACACCACTGTATATGTCCGATATGTCCCCGTAGGAATACCTAACGGTTCAGATCCGACGCCAGTCACATATTCCGCCCGTGATTCCGAATAAGGCTAACTGACTCTGTTTTTAGATTGACTAGCCACTTCGTGGGTTACAAAATGTGTGCCATTTTTCTGTGGCCCATGAACTATTCAGCTTTACTATTCTCTTTGTCATAAGAACATGATCTTCCTTGCTAGGACGATTGCAATTATTGAATCTTTAGACCGACAGCGCGGTGGCTTGGACGGCTGAGTATCTGGCTGTAAAACGCCAGAGGCCGCATGTTCGAATCCCGTTGCATGACATATAAGAGAACTTAAGCATTCTATGCAGTTCCTTTAATAAATCGATAAAGCCTTACATTGCATTCTTCGCTACATTTTAAGGTCAAAATTTCCACATAATATTCAGTGGTTATCGACATCTGCTGTCCACTCCATGAGCCCTTCCCCCTACATTCACATAATATATATCAAGCAATTTCAGTTCAATGATATGGACAAAAGCCGTTCTGTAGCTTACTCAGTGCGTCTCCTTTTTCAAGCACATTTGGGTCGATTGAATAGGTAATACCAATTATGGTCGTTTTTAAACCTTTTTTTATATGCAGCTTTAAATGCTGGAAATTAGCGTAGAAGTAAGCAAATTCTCAAAAAAAACAAACTCCTAGAGGAGAGAGAATAAAAACAGCGATATTTTATCAACTGTTACGCACGGCGTGTGGAATTATTTTACCAAAACGAAAAACTTAACCTAATTGTGCAGTAAAAACTACCTCATTGTTATTATTGTAAAACATAGCGCGTGCGAAATTTTCCTCATGGCTGACCCTGTGCTATCTTTCCACGGCAGGCCTTTGCACCATCGCTGTGTAGCAGCACTATTGCTTCTTAAGTCGTAAGTCTAATCGACGTGTTTCCTTCCTTTAGATTTTACTCGACAGAGTTGGAGATTAAGGAGAAGCTCCTAGCGGTTGCATTAGGCGAGCCCCACAGTCTATCCACTTTCGGAGCTGCTTTAAACCATACGTTGGGATCACACGTGACGAAGCTCATATTTTATGTCTGCGCCTCTGATGCAGCAGACGACAGAACAAAACCGCGACCAAACGTCGTTCATGTTGCCAGTGGCTGTAATTCACTTCTGTATCATGTGCTGACGCATTTGGCTGTGAGACAGCTCGTTAAGGTAATGATATTCCTTTTACTTCTCCCATATTTTTATTTATGGTTTGGTGTGTTTTGGGTTACACTTGTGCATGAAATAGTACGAATTTGATTGGACGGTTGCAATGAGTGAACCTTTGAATATGGACACCTTCTTTATATTTGCATTAAATATAAACCGAGCATAGACGGATTACTTACCTAGAGTAGTAATTACTATGGGGGGTAGATAATATTAATAGCTTGTTTATTTCATGAAATTGGACTCAGGACAGCCTTAGTTTTCGCGACAAGGGACCACCACCCGGGCATTTGTGGCTTTTTCGACGCCTCAGGCCCATTAAACATAGTCACAACCCCCCCACATAGGGCCACCCAGTCAACAAAATTCATAGATTTTCTCACCTAATTCCATAGAGGTTACATAGAATGTAACAAGTACGGGAACGTATTACTAAATACATTTAGCGTTCAAGAACGAAATTGTCAATATTTTTCATCTATGCATGAGATCGTCAGAGCTGCATGTGTGGAATATTTTGCTGTCACCGCTACGGTGAGAATTTAACCTCGTTCGGTCTTGTCACTGTGAGATTTCAGCCTTCATCAAGGACTACAAACATATTGTTATTGACTTCATGTGTTGATTGCAATGGTCGATTGTTGATTTGTTGATTGCAGGACTATGATTTTGTGTTGATCGCTCGTGACTCATCATTCATTCGCGGTGAAAACCTCATGTCGCTTGTTAATCACATTAGTGTGGCTCAAGAAGTCTATATGGGACTTCCGGTTTCGACAGATCCTCGCGTTTGCGAGCTCGAAGCTGGGATACTCTTCTCGAGACCAACAATAGAAAAGGTAAGTGAGTTTTCTTGCAAACAGCAGATGACTATATGTGCATCGAAACAAGTCGATGCTTCTTTTGGTATAAGCTCTGAAACTGCTGTCTCTGTTTCCAGGTGCTCGCAAACCTTCAGCAATGTGCTTCAACAGATTTAACTTCACTGGGTGACGAGGATGTCACAGATTGTATAGCACAGCTGGCCGGTTTTCCGTGCCAAACCGTACTTGGCCAAGGGAGGTACTTATCTGTCGATGCCGAAAGACGACTTTCATCAGCATCATTTAATGACTCGCAAAGTCCGGTGATTAGTGTAGCTCCGTTGGCGTCTCACACTGCTTTTTACCAACTGAATCATCACCTCGATGGACAGACCTCCAAGAAAGTTCGACGCCAACTGCAGGGTATCTCGAATGCGATTGCCGATGTAAATTCCAAATGTGACATGCCTGATGATGTTTGGCCTAGGGGAGTCCGCTCGCATTTCAAGCCAAAGAAACGTTTTGATATCATCCGCACAGCGTACTTCAACAGGACACATGTGTTTTGGCCTGAAGATTCCCTAGTAACACTCGATCTAGATGACCTTGCAATGCGGGACGTTGACGAAGTTCTTGAAGCTTGTGAAACACTGGTTCGAAGTCCCGTCGAACTCGTTGAAGGTTGGCGAACTGTCGACCCTGCAGCAGGAGTTCGGTATCTGGTTGATGCTCGAGTCCGTGGTGATATACGTCGGTTGGAAGTGGTTCGGCCACTTTCTCTAACTGAACTTGTCGCTATGCCTTACGTCACCGAAGAGGCGCGTGTCACTCTTGTTCTATGGGTGCATGCCCACGAGGTCGAGCAAGTTCTAGCATTCCTGGATCACTATGCTTCTCTCATGAAGACGGGCGAACGTACTACGCTTTTATTAGTCTTTCTTCTTCAACGAAATGGGTCTGACAAAGCTTTTGATCCGATCAGAAATGCTGCTGAGGACTATTCAAAACGATTCGGTAAGACGCCATCTCGAATTGCTGTACTCAAAATTCGATGTCCCAAACACCTTCCGGAGTTTGGCCTTGTGGATATTGTAGCATCAAAACTGAAAAAGGATGATATCATCCTTCTGATTCAGCCGAATGTGCTGCTCTCGGCAAACTTCCTAAATCGCGTCCGCATGAACACGATCCATTCGGAACAAGTGTTCTTGCCGATTCCTTTTGCTGTGTTCAATCCACATATATCTAAGACCCCACAGCCTATATCGCTATCGAAGGATGCAGGCTTTTTTGATGAAGACTCCGTCGATATTGTTTCGGTGTACGCCGGCGACTATCTAGAGCTCCGACGGACGCTATCCCATATACCATTGGCAACCGTATCGGCAGACCTGGATAGGGAAGCTTACCGCAGCTCGGCCTTCGGAATTGCGGAGCTACTCTTGATTTGCAAGCAACTGCATGTTATGCGAGCGGCTGAGCCAGAGGTGCGACTAAAATACATGCGTAGGGATTGCGATAGAATTAGCTCCAACCTTCGCCAAACCAGTCATTGCTACCGTTCTCGAAAAAAGACACTTGGTAGTAAGAAACAGTTAGCAGCTTTACTTGCTCCGCCATAAAAATATCACTTATATATATATATATATATATATATATATATATATATATATATATATATATATATAGTTTGTATGTATGATAGTTAGGTTCAAGGTATGTACAGTAGATATACGTGCATACCCTGACAGAATAATTGATTCTTTGAAGAGTGCTTTTCGAGCACTCCCATTGTTCTGGGTTCATATAAAAAATAAATGCAGGACTATTCTTCGTTCCCTATGACGAACTGTAAAAGCGGCAGAAAATGTGTCGTTTCTAACAACAACTTCACAATACCTCTTTCATATTGTAGTTTGTAATTCAGTGTGACTTTTGAAATGATACATTTATTTTTTTATATCAATATATGTACTTCGAACGTCCAAGGTTATTAAAATTACATGAAATACAGTTTCAAATAGGGCAGTTTGAAACGCTATCTTCTAGCCGATGAGTATTAATATTATTATAGAGAAGGAACGTCGGCTGATCGAAGAAAACCGTTTGGCTAGTTGTGTGAACTATTATTTGGCTGTAGCTTGAAGTGCCCTGCGTGCGGTTATGTATACAAACTTTGTAAATACTTAGGCCATACATTTTAGGTTTAATAAAATTTTAAATCGTTTTTATTATGCGTTGAATTCTCATTGTGGATATCGCTGGTATATGTAACGTAGAGATTGATGTGTCAGATGGCCCAAGGCCTGAAAAAATATCGCTCAAGTAAACAGTAATACTATTACATATATCAAATAAAGAACTGATGGTTAGTTGTCGGATCTGTGATATGTTACACCTAGACGTTGACAACGACAACTTTCCACACATACAGATCAACGTTTAAGAGGCTTTCATAGAGAAATATAATATTTGATAAATAAGGCTCAACTAGGGGGTCTCGCATTAGTGGAAAAACAGCTCATAGAAAATTAGCTTACTTATTGATTCGCTCTCGGGGACAGATTGTAAAGAGCGGCAACATGTGCGCTCGATCCGTCTTGCTTCCGTGCTTCTAAAACTCGTGTAACCCAACATTAAATACTTGGTTCTAAGAGCATTGCATTTTCTAGGTGAAGTATTTGATTCAAGCGAACTATATTTTAAATAAAAAAAGTTGATTTAGTGATATTAGTGAAAAATGTTGTTGTTGTAAATGTCGACAATATATTACACGTTGCCGTCTGGTCGGTAGCCCTTGTACCCCCCTTCATACGAGTTCCGTGCAAGAGGTGATCTAACATCGCTTTTGAGAACTTCCTCGAGCTCGTTCCAATTGGTGGTGGATCGTCCTGAGACACTTTTGCATTTGGCCAAAACAAGAGAAGTCTAGCGGGCTTATGTCAGGTGGATATGCGGGTTGAGTCTACATCTTGATTCTGTTCTCCAAAAACTCTTCAACAATAGCAGCTTTTTGGAAGCGAGCGTTGTCGTGGAGAGACCGGTCATACATAAACTTCTTTGCCTCAGACCATATATTCAGATTCTCTGCCAAAAAGTTAAACAACTCTCCGATGACAGATGTTTCGGAAGTAGTCCTCATGCAAAGATCGTCCTTGAGGGTGCCCCGAACCATAGAGTACATGACAGTTCTGTGTGGCGCGCAAGCGAGACCAGGGACCAATGTCCCGAACGCTAGAAACACACTTTCAATTTGACCACTGCTTCTTGTCGTTTTCGAGCATCGCTCCGATCACCTCCAGTTTCACCTTGGCGTAAACCTCACAAAACATTCTCGTACACTTACCGAATTTGATGAACATCGTTGTTTTTCAGAGGAAATTGATGCTTGATTTTATTCTTAAAATGAGTTTGTTTTAAGTCGCCTTTAGACTTAATAAAAGTCTTCGGAAATTTTGCTCGTGCAGCCCAATTAACGGTATTGAACAATGCAGTTTGCTTTGGCCTGCTTCTGACACCTAGGTAACTAAATCCAAAAATAGTTACGGGTTGTTGTTTCGAATATTTAAAGTGTCTCAAACAATTCAATCTTGTTCAGTAGGAATCTGCTCTATACAAAAACATTTGCAGAGCCAGTGTATATAGAAACATATTGAAATCAGCATATAAACCAAAACGGCTAAAAAATAATCGAATATCAAACAGTCATCATCCGTTCAACTTTCAAATATCGAATGATACCTCCCCGGACATATATTACTAGCAAAATTAATTCAAGACAATCGGGTGCCCTATGGGAGGTTAATCCATAAAGATTAGTGCTCTCGTATACAACTGACCCCTAAAGGTCTTATATAGTTTCGGTCGACGTAGGGTTTCTCAATAGATTGCATCAACTAATAAATAACAATGCTTATTGGATTGCCTCATGCTCTTCTTTGAATATATCAGAATGCCGTGTCTATATTCTACCAAAAAAGAACTCTGATAATTAAATTAACTAGCTCATAGTAATCAATGGTAGTGAGCTGAACAGGCTCATTCTTCTTTTTTTCTTCGAAGCTCACCGAATGTTTGAATCGAATGAATATCGTCAGACCGGCCGGTTCCATAGTCCGCCGGCCGGCTGATTCGCTTGCTGGCTATGATATTGTGACTCCGTTCTGGAGGAGGCTTGTCACTCCGCCATTCGATGTCAGGCGGCTTCCTTTCTAGTGTTGGCTGGCCAAATGGCTGCTAGATATTTCGTTTGTCGTCTCGAACGGTCTCGGACTCCTCGAACTCGAACTGTGCGTGGGCCTCTCCGCCCACGGAGGCCCGCTCGGTTGACTGCATCTTTGTGTGCGTGTGTGTGTGAGTGAGTGAGTCTGCGTGCTTAGGTGGAGGCAGGAGGCTTGTCAGACGACATCAAGTGACAGACACATTCGTATACGAACACCGCTTTCTTCTAGACTACGTCAAGGGTCTCTTGGTCTCTCTCTCTCTCCCTCAGCGGTCATTAGTTGCAGTATGTCGATGGTAAAATAGCGAGTCAGTCATTTAATGATAACCATGCGCCGTGCGCAAAGGAGATATATTAGACACATTGGTTTATTTCTTAGTATCGTAAGGCAGCAAGCAGATTTTTTTTGGCTCACCTTTGCAATATTCTGGCTGCCGCACCTGTGTGTGTGTTTTTGTGTGTTTCGTAATTGATCTCCGCGATTTGTAATTGATGCAAGTAGTATGCAATTGTTTCAGTTGTCCGTTCGGTTCGTACATCGCGGTTACTAACTAGAGCAAATACGATGATGTAACAGCGTCGACATCATCATCAGTAATCGAACTGCTAAAATTCAAAGTGGTGGCAACTCATCGAAAAAAAGCATCACTATTTTTCATCATTTCCACCCATTCATTCAACGAGCTTTAGGGGCTCGTGAGACATAATCTAAAACCATGGTCTATTTTGTATCTGATACGCGCTCACTTGTAACAGCGCAGCGGCAGCCTTTACTTTAGTGCGGTAGATGGCAGTTTAGTTCCAAGATGAATGAAATGGCTGTCATTTACTCAAATGTTCTATTTTCCTCTCAATTTCTTGAGAAATTTAGAAGGACTGACATGACGCTCGAGTTCGTCTGTGTTGTTTATTTGATTTTAATTCTTATAAAACTCGCACATTAATTTGTGTGATATTGAAGTTCTGCAGATACACCCTATTTGCAGGCACGTTTTCCTTTTTACCAATAAAGGAACTTAACTACACGAGTGTGTTAAGGCTTCTATAACTCTTGTTATTGAAACTCTCGTATACGTTGAGCGAAGCCCAAACACATCTATGACTTGTATTATTTTATAAAAGCGGTATCCATATTAGTACGTGATTCGTAAAAGGAATCAGTGGCCTGTTCATGTCGCTCTTTGACTATCCATTGAGCCTCGGCTGTCGTCCATTAATCTTTGCTTATATTCTTCGCTTACTCTCTCTCTCTCTCGTGTGATCAGAGGGATTTCTCTAGATTTTCTTTGTGTTCCGACTCTAGTTGCGCGACTCGTGGCAACCTCGAACGAAGACATACGGTCTCCAGAAGAGACCCATAGTTCTCCTCTCTGTGCTCTGGAATCTGGCCAATCCAAACGAATGTCTGCTCAAAGAAACAGGCGCCTGTGTCAACTACAACCGAATGAGCATGCGTTAACAGCTGCCTGATAATGACAGTTACTTGGAGACGGTACATATACAGTCTTACTCATTGTAATGAATTTTCAGACATCCTAGATACGCAGTGCCACACACACAAACATATCTACACAAATATATACGTCTCTGCTGTGAATGTCAGCTGTAAATCTTAGGTTATTGATCTATTATAGTATTGGTTATTGCAGTACAAAAATAGTACTGGTCGAGTGACAGGATAAATGTTTGATAATGGCTATTGCGCCACCGTCTGACCGCATCAACATCTTGACTATCGACATATGTTTTACAGTGTCACACAGTCATACTTCTCTTCGGTCTTGCATTTGATGATACAGCTTTCAGTGAACCATTTTCTCCCGCATGACACACACACCCAAGTTAGCTCATACGTTATTATGTATAATACAATAGTTAATCACCCCATTGTCAAACAGATCACTAGCGAACATGTCAGACTTACCTAACGTGGCTTTGCGGCAAGTATAACATGATAAACCACCATATTTATTTGTTCCTGCATTTGAAAGTTATAAACGTCAATATTTTTATTGACTTTAGCAGATTGATTTAACACCACCACC
The DNA here is from genome assembly GCA_019614645.1 of Stratiolaelaps scimitus. NCBI lineage: Eukaryota > Metazoa > Arthropoda > Arachnida > Mesostigmata > Laelapidae > Stratiolaelaps > Stratiolaelaps scimitus. The sequence goes on from JABWDB010000038.1 coordinate 2,206,853, forward strand.
TGCTAAGTTCCGTTTTGGATCGAAAAGATTCTATTAAGTAAATGATAACCTATACACAATTACTTATAGGAAGAGCGTGGGGTAGCGACAATGCGACCGTATGATTGCGTGGCGAGTTGTGATATTCAATGGACTTTTTATTCATACCCGTTATAAATAACAATGAGCCGAAATCGAACTGAGTGCTCATATAATTTGTACATGGAAATATAATTTAGTGCGCAGATTTGAATTTTGTACATGCTGTTGTTCTAGTTTCTATAGTCTGTACGGTGCAGTATTTTTGCCTAGTTATATCTTAATTTATTTTAGTCAAAACGTCGTTGCCAACTGTGGTGGTGTTGATTGTGTAGCGACTGTCCAACGAACTGTGCTCCATTATTGTATCCTGTCTTCCATATTTTTTGTTGTATTATACTTTCAGTATATAGCTTAAAATATATTAATACTATCGTATCTTACTGGCACGTATAACAAGAAAGCGAATTGGTTTATGGTGAGCAGATCATTTCTAAACTGATTTATTTACAGTACTACAGGTTGGAGACGTGATGCTTACAGGATCAATTGGCCTGATTCTCTACTACAATAGTTCACCCGCGCATTGTCCCGCACGGAGGTGCCCCCTCCGTGCGGGACAATGTCAACCTGACCCTAAAGTAGCGTCGCCTGCACGTGCAGCCAGTTATAGTTCTCGGTGCTCCCAGAGATCATTTGCCTGCGAACCTTTTCGGCGACATTCTTTCAATTTTCTTCAATGTAATCTGGAGTCGTTCCGAAAGTCCAGACTGGCAGGGGGTGAAGTTTAAGAGAGGCATTGTGGGCTGCTTTAGTGAATGGATGTTCGATCTTTATATATTCTCAATCGAGGTAGCCACCAAAAGTAACTCAAAAGTTTGCCTTAGAGTGAACGAAGGAATTTAAGTTCAACCCGATTTTTCCAGTCCATGTCCTTGGACGACCTCCAAAATTCACTAGTTCTGATGCGGGCTTTTCAAGGCAAAGTTTCGTCGACACCAGTTTGCCCCTTCGTTACTCAAGGAACGTATTGGTAGCTCGGGAAATAAACGATGGTGCAAAAAGCTTTGCTTTTGCAGCAATTGTTAGGATCCGTATCATGATTGGTCGGACAGTATGTCTCTTTTAAACGAAACTAGCCGCTTATGGCGATTGTCATGCTCTGGCCATTGACAAATTCAACAATTTGTGGGTGGTTAGTTTAGCTCTATCGTTACTTCAAATTTTGGATATGTTTCGATTTAAGCTAGCAAAAGAGAAATGGGTTCCACACCGCCACACGTCGAATCCGGTAAACTCTACTGAGAGTTGATGTATGGTCGCACAACACAGTCGTTTTGGATGTTGTGATGCTAAGCGAAGGAAATTTTTCGATAATAACACTCCGGGTGTAACAACTCTGAGAGCAACTGAGTCGCATTTTTACCAATAAAACAAGTCACGTATCTTAACAGCTTTTTATGCGTTCTACCGGCGGTGCCATTATCCGGCCCAGTTTTACAACAAGGCAAAAATAGTCAATACTACACCCAGCGCCAGTGCTTTTTACAATACCAAGAGTGATCGGTTTCCAACTAAAACTAACAAGGGCAGCCTGACCAGCATTAACACCAAACTCTGCTGCTCAATGCTGTGATGTCGGTGGTGGTGGTGGCGTTTGCTATTGTTGCCATGTTCGGGATGCTGAACTGAGGGGAACTATGTTGCTTGATGGCGATGTCACTATGTATAGATAGATAGTGAGAGAATGGTTAACTACGCCAGCTATTGAACTCCAGACCACAGTAGAACATATCTTTTGTTGTCTATAGTCTAACATTACTACACATCTACACCCGCTGTGCATTCCACCCCCACCCCCCGCAGTCAGCTTCTGTCTTTCTTCTACTCAGTTTGGCTCAGATCAGACATGAATTGGTCAGAAAATATTCGATGAACAGTAGTGCTCCCTATTGATTGATTTGATGTCGCACCAGATCTGATATAATAGATACACGGTTGATCTGATAGATCTGTGGGACGATCACACAATGTCAGAGGCTTCAAAGAGTGAAAGGCTATTCTGGAAACAACAACAACAATATGTGGCAACAATGCTCAGTGGTTGATATTCGGTTGTATCTTATAGGAAACCATTTTGATCATATATTTAATACATTTTTTGACCCAATCCATAAAAATAGGCTATAAGGATGAACCGTAGTTCGGAGTCTACTTTACATAATGCTGTAAAAGTTTAACTTATTGATTAAAAACATTGTGAAAAGCTTTTATAATTAATTGGCCGTATATCAGATTTCAATTGTGGTTCTGTCGTGTGTTGACTCTAACTGAACGGCAATAACAGGCCGAAACGTTTGTATTTCGTCCGGCTCCCGGCTCTTCTCTCATCGGGAGCAGGTATGGATATTTTGTCCTCGATATTTAGCATCGTAACGTCAACTTCGAAGATGTGAATAGGCGATTTCACATCTTCGAAGTTGATTTGATTAGTATCTCGCTCAAATCATATATATGAAAAAACTATAATATCATATATAACTATCGAGTACGCGTAATTAGAAAAAGGGACTTTGCCGCAACTCTGCCGAAAAAAACGAAATTTGTTGCAGACCACTAACGACTTCAGCTTCGTCGTGCACTTTGAACTTCAAAGTTTGTCCCCTTGAGGAAAGGTAGTTTAACTGGAGTTTTGAGTAATACATTAGACCTGTAGCCTTCGAAACATTGGAGGGACCGGGAATACAATGATTAAACTTTCTTCAGATATTAGGAGAAAGGTTAGTCTCCGCTACAGGTGAACCACGTGCAACCGAAGTTTTAATGCAAAGATTTTGCTTGGATATCCAAAGGCGCAAACGCAATTTCTATTTTGATCACCCGCTTAAGGATTGGGGAAGTTAGGTCACCGTGTTCTAGATATTCTAAGAAGAATTTGTAGATGAAGGTGTCTTTAGATGTATTTTACGTTTGGCTGGTACAATTTTAGCCCACTTTTATAATTGACTGGAACTCTGCTTTTTCAATCTGCAAGTAAGTATTGATATGACCCGTAAGAAACCGCAGGGGTTGACAATATTGATAAACTGCTTTGTTTTATTCTCTGACAAAAAAAGAAGGATAAGGGTTTTGCCATTTTGCTAAAACACTGTGCGCTCCGGTTGGGGGTTTTATAGAAAACTTCCTAAATCCGGACACCTGTTACATATGTAATAATGTATGTTAAAATCAATATTTGTTTTTATTCTGGAAGGGTTTAACAAGTTTTAGACTTGACTTCTAAGGCGGCGATTTTCTATATACAAAAATTAACAAAATATATTAAATATTTTTAACGCCGTCATTCTAATCACCAGAAAAAAAGCTTAGTCCCAATGAACGGATAAGAAGCAATTGTCGATGGCCCTTGTGGAAGACATTCTCAAGAAACAATGATCGTGTGTAAACTGTATGGCTGTATCTGTTACGTGTGTTTGTGTGCCTAATCTCGGGTATGGTTTTTGCTCTTTCTTTGTTTTATTTATCGAGCGGAAACGACGACTGTGGGAAACAGTTCATATCCCCACCCGTAGATGTTGATGTCGAGAGCATGGAGACCACTCATTCACTGCGTGTGTTCGAAGATTCGACCATTAGCACGTACGTAACGTCTGAGAACTCGGCGCCAAAGAAAGAGCTAGGTAATACTACAAAAACAGCTTTGGCAGTTAACAGACAAACGATTACAACAGCTTTTTTTGGACAGTTGTAAAATGTAATGACCCAACCGTATTTGCATTTTTCATTATCATTCAAGTAATCCAGTTAAATGTATAGCTTAGTTACTGTATGAAACGGCAATAATATACTGGCAATATAAGAGCAAGTATATGTTCACTTGTTTATGAGAAATTGGGTAACCTACTTGATGGGGGAAGCACTCCATGGGTTCGACCATTTATTTTACATAGCTGACGGTTATCACAAGCCAGATGATACATGTGTTTTCCTAAATACTGTGGGTTATCTTGACCCGAATGTGAAATAAAAACGTCGCTGACAAAATGAACAATGTTCATCCCTTAATATCGTTAAAGAGCGCTTGTTTTATATTAGTCGTAAATGCCACTTGTACACTTAGATTATAGTTTAGTTATCCAACTCTATGAAATAAATAAGGTTGTTGAAGAGCGATCATTGATGATGATCGCTATGCATCGTTAAGGAAAGGTGAGCGTTATGGGCCGGTGTCGATCGAGTGCGTTGGATCATGACCAGTGGGCGTCCGAGCTGCCGGAATACGTGCGAATCTCTCTATCGCCGTGTTACAACTTGTCGATTCGCCCTCACAAGATTTTTCTCTTGCTTTCCTTTCATTTTCCCTTACGAACTGGCGGTAAGCCTGTGTTTTCTGGGGGCGGACGCGTTACAGCCTCTTCCCCTGATAGTGGCTTTTCACAAAGTAGATAGACTAGTCTATTTTTGTCTGAGACAAGGGTCCAAGAGCGCACTTTGGTTGCTTCATTCAGTCGGGTGAAGCTGTTGCCCAGCGAGGTGGTGTACCCAAATTAGTAGTACGAAACACAGGACCCATATCAAAAGGGCAAACCTTTTAGTAAGAGGCTTCAACGGGTTTCCGAATTATCATGGCTGTCATCAATGCCTTTCCTTTCATGTCGTTTGCGTTTGTTATCCATGCTCTCTTTCCTTAAAAAGCTCTATAGCTCTCGGGACAAAGACAGATTTGGCCGTGTTTATTGATAGGCAGTTGCGGTGAGTCTATAAATGTAAATTTGACGCTCCTATATTCTCTTATAGCTAAGATTTAGGAATTGCCTCTATGAACGTCCATTTCTTTCTCCGAGGAATTCATCCTGTGCCAGAACGGCGAACGAACGATGGACGGTGGAAAGTCAAGGAAACCATTTTTACTGATAGATTTATTCACTTAGATAGTCAGCAGCATTGAAAGTGCACTCTATGTGGCTCCATTATGGGAGACAGCCGCTTCAAAGGTCTGAATCAAACAAATACTTAACAAGACACAGCGACCGATAGCGCAAAGAGTCTGCCGAGCAAACATGACAACGTCGGCAGCAGCTGCACAGGTCCTGGCAAGGTAGATTCCCTGGCATATCCGCATGAAGGAGGTGGCAACAAGACACAACGGCGCAGCACAGCAGCAGACGGAAGAGGAGAGCCTGGACGCGTGGAATCAAGAGTGGTCGGCAGTTCGAGGAAGGGGACCCAGGGTACTGGACGAAGACTCTCCTTCCAGACCTGAGATCCTGGTACTTCACCCGACACGGGGACCTTACGTACCCACTCACGCAACTCCTCACAGGGCATGGAAGCTCCGAAAAGTACCGACACAGAATCGGGAAAGTGAGCTGGCCAACCTGCCGTATGTGCGCCTCAGGAGGATGACGCCCTAAATACGTTTGGTAAATGCGCCGCGTTTACGGAAAGGAGACTGGCACTCGCAAGAAAACTCAGGCACGCAACCGGAGAGATGACAGTCATAGAAATGGCTGCAGCCCTCCTAAGAGATCGGCCACCCTTCGAACTAGTTAAAAACTTCGCCGCAGAGATGATCGAAGCCAAGAACCTCGCCGCCCGTTCGCGAGCTTGGTGATAGCATGTAATCCGAATGATCCCGAAGAAATGACTCCCACAGTCGGTCCCGGGATCAAAATGTATTCCTATTTTTTTTACAATAAAAAAAAGCATTGAGAGTGAGCGGAAATACCGAACTTACTATCTTCCAGACCATATATATATATATGACAAAAGTCAGCCTTTTGATATTCAACTACTACAAAAGTAGCATTCGTTTATTGACCCTCAGATAGATATGATGGACGTAGACATTATACACATTCGTAGCAGTCATGTATATACGTGTATGTGTGTGTGTGTTTGTATATATATATATATATATATATATATAGATCACATTAAATACCACATCCGTTCATGTTCCTCCCCTCATTATTATCATTGTTTAATAATAATAATAATAATGTTATTATTATTATTATTCTTATTAATCCCTTTGTGTTTGAGGTCACGCATTTCATATTCATTTATGGCCTTCGAATCTATTCACAGAGAGCCATGCACATACATTCATCGCTTCTCTCGCCAAACCGATTAGTAATATACAGTTTCAGTTGATCCATTTTGCCATTATACGTTTTGTACATCAACAGTAAGTTTGAAGCAGTGGATTGCCGTTTTGATGGCGCAGCCATATCCGCATGTGTCCGTATACAAGCAGCGGGGAAGGGCGGGAGAGAATATGCGCCATTAAAACGAAGGTACCACTCATGTCAAACAACATCCTCAGACCACTGAATGTCGTAGCAGTTCTTCTTCTTCGTCTTAAATTAAAAAGGTGGGTGATGATGATGATGTTCAGTGTCCGACAGTGACCGCAGTTTCTTCTTCTCCGTGAAGCGCCTGCTGGATCGTTGTTCCTGGGTGAAGGAACACCTGAAAATTCCACCGAATCATCCATAAACACATAAAGACGTTAATTCCATTCAAGTAAAGAGGGAAGTATTAGAGATGATTGTATAATCGCACAAATTTTGATAAGATCAAGATCTAACTATTCCCTAATCGATCTTTGATATTCTTCAACATAAGTTATTACAGCACTAATAACTAGCTATTGTCAGTGCAATATTTTGCTATATTCTACACTGTGCAACTCTGTTAGTCCGAACAAATAATGAACATCCACTCGTTTCGTTTGAGCTCTGTGAAATGAATCCTCCTCTTCTATCGGTTTCCTGTGGCACGAACCAATACATTTCCTATTTTACCTAACATGGTTCGGATAGGTTTGTCTCACAAACCCTATGAACGCGGCAAAATACACCCACATGAGGAGTACCGTCTCTGAGATAGAACTCTGGTGTTCGGGTTGTTGTTGTTCTAACCTGTTGGCCATTGGGAAGGAAGATCGTTTGTGCAGCTTGGTGCTGGTGGTGGTGAGTTTGAGTAGGGGTCTGTTGTGGCGCCGAAGGGTTTTGGTGCTGGGCTGCTGCGGTTGCTGTTTGAGGGGTTCCTGCTGCTGTTGTCTGGAGAATAATCGGTTGACTGCCGGTTCCTCCGTTACCAGCGACTCGAACCAATTGAATTTGACCTCCAGCCCCAAGCTGCGCCTGCAGGGGACTTAACTGCGAAAGCTGATCGCCTAGTACCTGCTCATGATAAATTGAGGTACATTACATTTAGCTATTGTATTTAATTGGCGGCACGGTATAAAAATGAGTACATCAGGCCCCCGTTTGGGATTGATATCAAGTATCAATACTTACATACTTCAAACATTTAAAGTCATAGAAATGTTCACTGGTCCAAAAATAATAGGAATAATAGACAATAGATGCATTATTTGGTCAAGTTTTAAGGCATTTAGGGGCAAGCGTCATAAGGTATAATATTATTACTTTAATCCAACGCCTTTGTTAGCTATGATATTCACTACTTTTCAATTATTATTATTATCAAATGTGGAGTTACACAGTTAATAAATCCATTAGATCACAGTATTCCACACCGACGACGGGTTACAATTTGCTTTGTTTCATAGCATAACGTTACAGCGGTTTTTGTTATCTTACCTGCGCACTGGTCACATGTTGAACAATCTGAATCTGTTGAGGCTGCGCTTGACCCCCAGGGGCTGTTGCTTGTTGAAGTACCTGCGGTTGTAGTTGCTGGATCATCTGTCCGTTCTGAACAAGGGCTGTTGTTTGACCTCCGTCAAGTGAAGCGACTTGAACCACCTTCATACGACCAGTGAAAGTGTAAAGTTGATGAAAGTATTGCATAATATGATTGAATAAAATGACAAACAATTATTATTTCTGATAAGCATCGTTAACACATGACGCTGTGTAAAGGGAGCGTGAAATGAACAACTCGCACTTCATGCAAGGTGCTCTACACTACGAAGCCCCGAGTCAACAACAGTGTTCTCTTCCATTTTTGTTTTAGCATACAGGATATTATCTAAATATGAATTAGCAGAAAATCAAAACAGAGAAATTGCAGAGAAGGTTTGCTTCGAAACCTTTAAACTTTCGTTTGTCTCCTATATATATATATATATATATATGTTTATATGGCACAGGTGTTTTCCTTAATGTATCAAAAAATGATACCTGAGGAGCAAGGAAATTATGAGTAGGTTGGGGTGCAGCAATCTGAATCGTTTGTGGTGGACCGCCGCCTTGGGGGAAAATCTGGATTTGCTGAGCAGCTCCCAACTGAGGGGCAGCCTGAAGACCGCCTAACGTTCCTTGTTGTGCCGCCAACTGAAGAAGGTATTGCACCTGCAAAAAGTTAACATAACCCAAGGGAAATTAGAGCAACTATACTAAAAAAGACACAAACATATTTTAATCAAAAACAAACAAAGTCTTTACTAAACCTATACTTACCCTTCTTCAAGAGTTTTTAAAAAATATTATTGTTAAAAATAGACGATGTAATTATAATTATATTCGTAATTAATAATGTAATTATATTCGCTATCAATCACTGTTGATGAACGTTATTATATTATAGCTAGTGGTCTCGTATAAACACAATCACAATTATTATGCGTGCCATAAAACACTGTAAGCATGTATTGTATATATGACGTCGGCTCCATAATCATCAACGACATTATGCTCATAATTATTATGATATATCACTAACCTGGTCAGTTGTTCCAACAGTTGCACCTTGATTCTGCGTCGTGGCGATGCTTTTAAGTATTTGCGGCTCAGCCTCCTTCAAGGTCTGACTCTTCACCTGTAACAGTGATAACAGCGACTGGTGGTGAGTGTTAAAGACAAATGACTTTGAGTATTCTTATATTTGGCTGGAGTGGGACATGAACGGTCCCTATGAATATTCAACTTAAAATACTCTGACATTTCATTCACTAGAAGTCAGGATACGACACCGGTAGATTATCGTATATTGAAATCATTCTCTAAGGCATGCACGTATGACGCTAATTAATAGGTATCTCTAATTAAACACAAAATGTGTTATATAATAAGACGTTCACAGAAGTCCGAATTCTTGATTAAAGATTTTCACCTTTAGAGCGAAATACAACACTGCGCACTTTGGCGATGTGCATCAACCTGTTTTTTCTTATGTTGTTGATTAGAACAGGGCTGATAACGCACTCGATTTTTCAAAACCATCATTCCTTTCAATGGGCGAGCAAATGCCCCCGTGTATTAAGTGTGACATTGATGGGCTTCATATGTGAATGGCGGTGTCCTTTAAATGTATCCGAATGCTAAAAATATCTGATTAATATTAGCGGAGAAGTAATGGAACTGTTCTAGAAGAAAGCCAGTGGATTAAGCGACATAGTAACCCCTTACCTGTGTTGTTGTCTGCTGTTGCTGCTGCTGCTGCTGTTGCTGTTGCATTGTGGGACGCTGTTCCTCACGAGGTACGATATCAATTAAAAAGTCGAACATATCAAATTTCGATATCGCCATAGCAATATCATTCCTGTAAGAATCATATTAGTAATTGTAGGGGCAAAACAACACAAACAAGCAGTTGCATTTATACGAATGTAACCAAAAGAGTAGCTTCAATAAACATAATTATTACTGCTGCGCGAACGTGCACTAACCGAAGTGATTCATTAATTAATATTAGTTATAGATTCCCGCGAGTTTTCCTATGAGTCTTTCTAGATTCGAAATTATACCCCTAATTTGCGCTCCTTTTTATATTGTTAGGTAGATTTAGTGGTATGAACCTAAACTTTTTCGGCCCAAATAGTATTTAGGCCGAATCAGCCTTTAAGTGGCTGACTATTTATTTATTTAATTCCCTGTTTCATCATTAACGGGCGCCCCTGCATACATTATCACTTGTACGTTAATAGGCAGTCGGCTTATTATTTCTCAGGTACGTTAACAATTGTATAATACTTAATAAAATATCAGTATAAATTTCTTTATAACTTATTTTACCTTTGTAGTGTTCTTCGCTTGTTATCCTCGGTATGCACCCATGCTCGAAGGGTGAGCTCCATAATAAATAACTCCGCCGCTTTCGCGAAAAGTATCGGTGCCTCTGCGCTAATCATCTGAGGAAGTTTACATTAATAAAGTCATGGGATAATGATGACGTTAATTCGTAGCGAAATCTCCATTGGCTGCCCAATGAGGAAAAGAGCACATGGATAACTATGCCTGATATGTAATGTGGGTTTTGCTTGCTATCAAATCTTAACTTAGAAATCATTAATTATCATTACATTAATATTCGCTGCGTTCATCTGCCACCAATCAAGTTTTCAAGTTTTATCATTATTGTTTATTATTGGGTTAAGTCCTAAAATCCTCAATTCTTTGGTTAAGCATTAATGCTTACGTACTGCATCTAAAAAAGATAAATTAGTATGTGTTTTATTTTTTCGACTTCAACAATTCCAAATCATAACATCACTACCGTTGTTGTGCTCTGCAGCAGTAACGAAATATCTAATTCAAGAAACACAAACCTTTACATCCTCATCGAGTTTCATGATCTTCTTTATTCGTGCCAATGGAAGTTCAGGTGCTTTCGAATCAGCCTAGAAGACAGATTCAAAAGGAAGGTTATATTCTTTAACGTATACAGATATATATATATATACATCTCCATTAGCTCGAAAGAGAAGTAAAACAGTACCTTCTTGAATATCTACGATTAAATTTGCCTTACTTATTCGGAAGCTTTAAACGATCAGCTAAAATGTTGTAATCTAAATAAACAAAGCTGAGGATTGAGATACTTAGATTAAGGTGCTTTGCTCATAATAGCAAAAGTTCTTTTATCTTAATCTTTAGTGTTTGTCTTTAATTAATATTATAAGATGATAGCTTCCCATCCATGAGTCCCATTGGAAAAACAGTTATTATTTAATAAAATCGAAAATCAAAGAACAGTTTTGTTTTTAGCATTAGCATATTTATATTATATTTTATGCTCATGTTATTATATATTTAGTCTCCCGGTATGTTTATGAGCGTTCTATTAAAGATCATTATTACAACCTTCTTGAAGGCACATCAATCACCTTCGATGCTATTTTTCATTTAGGCCCATCTTTCAGGTGCAACTCACATAATTCATACTATGCATCTCGCTGATCGTACGAGCGAAGAAATTTTCGAGTAGATCCTTGGCGTGATTCGGATTCTCAAATTGCATCACAGACCCCGAAGGTTGATTGAAATTTTGTTCAGTCATGGCTCCTGCGTAGAAGCTGCACCTATTAACGTATATCCTGCAAGACCTAAGTTTCTGATACAAGTTGTATCGGGTATATCTTCAACACTGACTGACTTCGATCATGTTAAAGTAAGTAGAATGTTGTAAGCAATCCAATCCAGCGCTAGCTATCAGATGACAATCTAGAAAAAAGTCATTTTAATCAACTGGTGAGCACCGAGCGCTCCTGTTAGAACGTCCGTCACTGCTACGCCATCTGCAAATTATAAAGAGGAGTAGAAGCTTCGGTTACAATATGAAAAAGGATTACATGTAAACATGCCGAGCCAATCGTATATAGCCGTACATGGGTTGAGAAGCTTCCGTGTTGGAGCGAGATTTGTTGTGGAAAGCTATTTCACTCAATGACGGCTCTGATACGTAACGGCCCGAATGATGAATTTCTATGACTAGTTTACGCGATTCAATTGATACGATGGCAATATTTGAAAAGTGTAATTCCTTATAGCGTATGAATCACATATTGATGTTGCTAGAAGAACCGGATCATAAATGGGGAAATTTTACCAAAATGCGCAGTATATTTAACATGCATGGCAAAGTAACTGTTCATTTCGTTAGTCTTAAAAAAAGGAATATTTTCATAGGCATGCCAAAACTTTCGCTAATCGATGTAGCGCATTGGTAGTTCCTAAATGAATACAACGACTCATTAGATTGTTCAAATATCAGAGCACAACTTTATTCTCATAAGGCAACAGACGTTTCTCTGGGTTGTTGTTGTTGGCCTTAAGGCTCCTTCAAGTTTTGTAGCCATTAAGATGGCATAGATAGATGTTAACTCACTATCAAACATCACACTATCAGGCCGAGAGCTTTGAGCTCCGACGGGACCGTTTGTCACATTGTGGGGGCTCGAACCACGGACGACCTTCGGCTTTGCAGCCAAAGATTTGAGCCGTTCGGGCTACAACTAAGTTATGGCGCGTTACTATGTACACTACAAACGCACGGGTATTTTTGTATGAGATATATCCATTATATGGGTAATATGGATGCAAGGACTGCGGAATATTAGTATATGTAAATACATATGTATATCGAGCCCAGAACGCCATAATCATTGTCAGTAGTGCAAATATCTGTCAGTCTGTTCGATTGTTCGTTTTCACAGCGGACATTACTGCTGCTGCTGTTGTTTGGTTGGTTGCTAAATATTCATTGCGGTTAATATTACGAATATTTTGTTGTTATTGTTTCAAATAGATAATATATATCAAGTCGCATTGCTTTCGCATATATTTTGTGGGTTCAAATGATGAGCTCTAGCATTATTTGTGTCACCTATCCACCAAATCTGGGATCGAATATAATAAATATAACACATAACTGCGTCTATGAACGCATCACTAAGAGGTAAGGATTTATCATGTACGACGGCATAGTTCATTCGAACAATGACATCATCATCGTTCCATCAGCTATCATCTCAACCATTACAGCTACTACTACGTAGTAGTATTATAGTACTGGAACGCTCTCACCCGTTACTGGAGTCATCATGATATTTTTGAAATAACTCTACCGCAGTTTATTCGTCAGACGTATCAAGGTGTATCAATTAATCAATCACTCATTATTTTCGTCTCTAGTAGACGACTGATTTCCTAGCTTGGTAGATACTCGACAAGATTTAAGAATTTATTTGTTGCTTCGTATATCAGTATATATAAAGGAGAATTTCACGTTTGCGCATTTGCGCCAGTTCAAATAAGTCCAACTACCTGACCGACTGCTACCACCAAGTGTTAAATCAATCAATCAATCAATGATAGTTTATGTGTGAATGGTTTTCCACTCTTTTGTCACGAAAACGCCTGCGCAATGCGCACCATCGAGTAGACCACAACTGCTGGCGTGGTCTCTCATCCATGTTCTGTTAAGGTAAATACGGACTGACAGAATTTACTATTGTCGGGACGGCTAAAGCTCGAAGGCTGGGAAACGAGCCTGCGTCGGACTGAGCATGTCCACGAGGAAAAAAATTGTTCCTGCCATACCCTCAAACAGCGAATATGGACGATCAGCTATTCGGCTTCCGTGCGTTCCGTAAGCGCAGCAGAACTCGGCAAATCGGCATGCTTGATATAGGTACTTTTGTTCGCTTGTCAATCGGTACATCCTTAAAAACGCGTACGCGTTTCCGGCCACCCCATGACAAAGTCCGTAGCCCTTCCTGAGCAAGCCGCGAGTCCAGATGACCTCAGAACATGATTTCGCCTCCTTTAGGTACCGTTCTTCTCCAAATACGTCATAGGCCTTGGCAAACAGATGTATAAATCCAGGTGCTCCATGACACCAATGCACTAGCCTGTCGGATGTCGAACCAAGTGACGATGGATAATTTCCTGATGGGTAACGAATAGTCAACAGATAGTCGATTGCCGCTTTTACTTTTGTCATTTCACCAGCGGACAGATATTGTTTAGCTTCCAGCAACATGTACATAATGCCAGCTACACCATGAGCTGCACCGAGGTAGTAGCTGTCGTGCCATTTGTACATCAGCGGAGTAGGTAGCTTCATCCGTGACGCCAACACCTCACCGGATTCAATTATAGCTTGCACTACGCTCTTGATAAGCTTCGAATCAATCGAATGTGCAGCAATATGTGTCTCAACAAATAAAAGGGAATACAGGTACCCCACCCGCCCATAGAGAAGTTCATCTGGTTCACCCGTTTCCAGCGACAGGCAACCTGCAAATAAATGAATCGGTTATTATTGCGTCGTGTGTACATTGTCTTGATTTTATTAAAATGTACCCAAAACAAGCAGTTTCAGCTGGAAAATCGATGAAGATTCACAATTACGTGCTCAACATTATACTAGACGCATAAGAGAAACCAATAATTAAATAAAGAAACATTATCATGGAAAAAAAAAGGCATAATAATGAAAACTATTTTCGTGAGACTTTAACGTGGGATCTACAAGCACGTGAAAGGATGACACTGTTAAGAAGCCGTATTAATAAATTGATAATATAACTATAACTATTATCATCGCTACAACATACAAGGTAGTATGGACGAGTCGCTATCAGACACTCCGTATGAATTTACAGATATAACTCGAAAATCAATTCTCAATACGCCAAAAACAGCATTTGTTCCATAATAGAGAGATGTATGCCGAGGAACGGGTGGGCTATCTTCGCTCCACGGAACACAGACACAAGTTTGGGCAGAAGCACCTCCTGCATATATGCTTATGAAACTATCTTTAAATTCTGGGGTCGGTAGGACTACGCTTTGATTGCATTGGAAAAGGTAAGTATTAAATGTATAATATAGGCACGCACGTTCTATAGGTCATGCTTCACGCTGATATGAAAATAGACGATACGATCTAAACTCACCTGTGGCAAATTTGTGTAGGAGGTCGATGTCGGCTTTGACCTCTTTCGAGTATCCCATTCGATGATGGAGCACTGCGCGCGTAGCAATGGGTCCCACATCTCCACAAAGAAATGTAAAATCGTGTCGCTTCTTAGCCAACCGTTGTGTGACCAATATTTCGCGGGCTTTTTCTAGTAGTTGATCTCTTTTTTCCGGTTGCGCCTCAGCCAGTTTCATGTACAAGAGTGCGATCCCAGTTGAACCGGTGTAAACTGAGTAATCGCGCGAATCTGTTTTGATCGGAACCTCCAATTCGAGGACCTTGAGTAATTTGTACACTGTACATTCGATTTCGGGAACAAATTTGTCCAACGAAAATCCGCGATGCTTTCCGACGTATTCCTCATAATCCTCATACGGATTTTTAAAGTAGCGTTCAGACATTGCGGCAGCCTTCACTCTAGACACACTGTGTGGTCCCACTTCGTTGTAAACTTCGGAGAAGATGCGCGACAGTTGTTACCCACAAATCACCACGAATGAAAGAGCGCGCGAGTGCTGCTGCTATGATTTCGATGTTTTCCCTGAGAGAACACTTCACTGACGAGTCGAAACGATTTGTCGCTGGCTTGTTTACACATTGACGACGGTCAAGTATTCGGCGGTTCTGTGTATACACAAGTTCAACTAAAGCACGGAATCAGCTGACAGCTGAATGTTTTGTTTGAGGCAACTACCTTTGGAGGGAGGGGAGAGCAGCTCAAACGAGTAATTTGTTAAACCGTGACACTGTCAATATTTCAATGTGGAATAGTTTAACAAGTTGATCTTGCCTTCATTTTTATACTATTAGATGATGCTTTGAGGCGTCAGTCTGAATAATCCTTTCTTGTATTATTCACATTTGACCTCGCTTCTTCCGTAGGAACATTTTCCAGCCGGCGGAAGGGCGTAATTACTTTAGAACATTTTTGACCATATTTTCGTTGTGCGTTAGCATAATTTATGAATATTGTAAAAATCATCAAATTAACATCTTGGAAACGAAATCATCAATCTATAGCGATGCACACTTTTTCCCATTCAGTTCCTAGATGAATGCCGGTAGCCCTTTATTGTATGTCATATATATATCATATAGAGATATAGCCCAAACAACTGAGAGGGGTACAACGTATGTTAATAAAGATAGAATCGATGCATATGTATACATGTTTTCGTGTGAGTTGTATTCATTGGGCAGTTCTTCATTTATTCGTCCACCCAATGATCACAGCTAAATAAATTTTCCGGGCTGACCCACAGCCAATATTGAACGTCCACGGCACCGCTTTCGGCATTGCTTCATAAGAAGGACCCCTTAAAATGCAAATGTGCAACGGTGGGGATCGAACCCGTGCACTTACGTTGCAAGGCGCACACGAACGCACCTCGACCCAGTGGTCACAACTACAGTCGTCGAAAGATTGTTTGCATAGATCAATGATCGGCGTACACACGCATTCAAGAGGACTATACAAAATGCAACAATACAGCAACAGTCAGAGAAAGGTAGTCACATGCCACCCGCATTCAACCAGCGGTGAGAATATAATCTGGTGGCATGCGTTGGTATTGCTACTGCGCTGTCGTATTTATTATTATATATGGGATCTTGCAAGCTGCTAGTTCATGGAGCCGCTTACAGCACACCCGGCACGCAAAAAGAGATGTCCCGCCAACTATGTACATATCTCGACTGTTCGATCCATCACGATTCGTTCATAGTATATATATATATATATATATATGCTAGGTTTAGCAGCATCGGAATGGTGCACAGCAGGAGCAGCTCTATTTTATCCAACATTGACCATATTATCCAGAGTATTTGTGGTCAGTCGGTTCGCTGGTTGTATGCATTGACGGTAGAAGAGGTAAGGGCAGCGCCAACGATGGAGGTTGTTCATTCAATGCTATTGTATCTTTATGTGTTGCTGGCTCGACCATCCGTTCACAGGATAGGCTGTTGGCTGCTGCTGCTGCTGCTGTTATCAGGTCCTCGGGTTCACAGTCTCCCTCGTTGAACCAACCGAACCCAACCATTCGCCGCCTGACCCGCCGTCACCGCCACCAGCAGCGGTTACAACTAAAACTACTACAAATGCCGTCACGACAACAACAACGACCGCCACCAACAGCAGCAGCAGCACCGATTTGCCGTCGTTGTTGTCGTCGTCGTTCGTTCGTTCGTGGATGTCGATTTGCCGTAGCCCCAGCCAATGCGTTAGCTGTGGGAGTCCTCTTCGCGCGAAGCGGGTGGCCTCTGCGTCAGCCTAGTGGCCACCGACAGGCCAATCACTGGCCGGCGCGCCACCATTGGCCGCCCCGGGCGAATCACAGCGTTCGGTTGAATGCCTGCCAGCCTATACCAGCAGCAGACCAGAGCAGCCACTGCAAGCAGCCAACCAACCAAGCAGCCAGAGCAGAGGAGCAGAGCACAGCATCGGCAGGAAGGCAAGAAAGCAGACGTAGCTAACCGCCTACGACAGTCTCGTCCCTTTTCGCCATCCGTTAAGGTGTGAATATGTGTATATATCTATATCTATTTGGCTTACAAGCTGCTGTATCATTTGGAAGATGGTGGTCGCAGCTACCGGTGGTGGTGGTGGTTACACGTTAATGAAAGTTCGGCTCACAAACACACAACAGCTGTAGCCGTTTCTTATAACACTCACCTGAACAGCTGCGAAGGTGTGCAGGTGGCCAAGGAGCATCTTCCACATCAATCCCGAACGTCCGATCACACTATGAATGAGGCTACTGACAATATCCCCAGAGAGGCGGTTATGATTCACCAGCACAACAGACACAGAGCGACTCTCATACACAGACAGACCTACACACACAGACACACACACGTATACATACACGGACACGCACACACACACAGAAACAGATCGACCCACTGGTAGGCAGGCACCCTGGTTGGTATTCGCCGCTCAGAAACACAAACACAACCAGCGGCAGGGGCAGCAGCAAGCGTGAGAGCGCTGAGGGAGCGCGCCAATGTTCAAACTGATCTGAGCCGGCCTCCTTGGAATCAGTTCCAAATGACTATTATAGGTAATGATAATACATATAACATTTAATGAATACCTAGCTAGCTCAGCGTGATAGTTACTCTCTCTTTTTATCTATCCATCTATCTATATATATATAAGAGAGAGAGTTACTATAGCAGCATCCATTACTGCTATATATATATATATATATATAGCAGTAATAGATGCTGATCAGTTCTTTTAGCAGCAAATCTGTTATATATTGCAGGCAGAGGTATAATAAGCAGTACTTCTAAAGCTGACCGGGGCAGGCTGAGAGAATTCTGTGCCTGGAGTCCCCATTATTTTCGCACTTATTGCCGTCAAGTTAGTACTGGAAATGAGGTTGACTACACCACTCTTCAATTTTTTCTTCAATTAAGATTAAATAAAGAATCTGAAGTTACAAATTCTTCCTTTATAATATCATTCAAAGAAGTATGCCAACAATTGCTGCGATAGCCCTCAGCATTTTTCTTATCGACATCTTCAGCCGGAAAGAGAATATTAAGTGTATATACTGAAGGGCCAAAGTTGAAAAAGATGTACAAGTGCCGCGTGGCTAATTTATCGCATGATATTGAACGATCAAGAGATATTGAAAGAACAAGATTTTTGGCGCACAATCGCATGTTCTTTGTGCAAACCGCCCTACTTATTATTATAATTATGCCTGCCTTGCTTTCTCCTTGATTTTTTCCTTTCTCCATACATCTTCCTATTTCCAAAATTATGGAAGGGTGAAAAAAACGTTTCCAGGGGTGGGAAAATTATATACTTATGTTAATATATATGAGGGCGGGCCAACTTTACTAAGAACGACAATAACTGAATAATTAAATAAACGCTTCTCCTTTTATAGCCAAATTAGTGGAACATTCAGATTTCAAGCGCTCGTATATTTACAAACAATCATACATATACTTATAATTTGATATATTCTTATATACGTCAAATTAAAACATGTACTATGATACCAACACCCATTCAGGGTAACTTGAAATCGAAGGCAGTTCATATCGAATACAGGTTAACCACCGACCTTGTTTTTTAAATAGAGGATGACGAGCAAGTAGATTTACTGTTCGAATAGTAAGCCTGAAGCTAAAAAAATTGATTTGTTCATTAAATAAGTTAGTAAGTAAAAGTTGCCTTATTTATTAAATAAGTTATTAACAAAAAGCCTTATTTATAAAATACGCATACAGGTTTCTGAGGCATACGTCTATATAGCAGTGTGAATAAATGGCTGTCTCCACTCGATTCAGAATGTTAAACAAACCAACCACACGGTCACATAATGGGCCACTTGTGACGACTATTAACTATGGATAGCAAGCTTCTTTTTTTATCAATTCCTCGACGTGCTCCGCATCACATAGACGAATCACGTACTGTCCAAAATGATCCTGTTATATCTGTTAATTACCCTGTTGCAACAGGATAATTAGCCTCCCGGTTGCAATTAGTCGACAATAGTCCATTGTTGGTTGTTTCCGTCATTTCGTCGTCTTTCTCCAGTTCTCCTATGTTGAGTTTGCCACAAGTTGTCCCAGTAATTCCCCACCATTGTAGATGAACGTCTTCATCTATTGAAGACGCTACCCCACTACGAGTTCTTCAAGCTATTCTGGCATCTTGCAGCAACTCTCCATTATAATTTCTCTAGCGTTGTTGCAAAAAAATCATTGTTCAACCTTATTAGAAAATGAGGAATTTTCTAAAACTAAAATTCGCGCGTATTTGGTAAAGTTGAAAAACGTATGAATTTTATAGCCTGTGTCAGTGCAATGACCGAAAAATATTCGTTTCCCGTTCACACGAGCCTATGAAAACGTCGGGAATTATTTTTCTCCCGGACACGGCTTGTCGTCCCGCCGCGCAGCCTGCATTCGTTAAAATATTGGAAATTGACCATATTCCGAGATGATTTCCGATAGTGTTTGAAATCGATGAACCTGATCCGCTCCCGAATATAAAGCAGCATTCGCGAATCGGGATTTGAACTAAACTTCGTGTTCGACTCATTAAATTAACTACGAACGATAACTATGAACTTGTTTTACTATATACCTATTTGCTATACACCAAATGAATAATCCCTTTCTCACAGATGGTCTACGTCAGAATCTGTTTATTTTCAAATCCAGACGAGCACGTTCCCAGACCACTGCAAATGTTGTCGCCTACCTGAGAACATGTGCCTGTTCTCAAGGTTGGCTGACCATTCGCGTTGGAGACGCTGTGGCGAAGGTCGTCGGGGTGCTGTTCCTGCTTAAGATTTCTGCTTTCGGAAGTACTCGGTAAGGATGTCGTGTGCTTGAGTCTCTTCGCCGTACTCCTTAACGGCAACGCACGAGCAGCCGACAACCTTTACAACATAGAGGGTATTATTATTATTATTATTATTATATATCAGTTCCAAACTTCAATTCAGACTTCTGTAGCGCGCTCGAGATATTTCCCTTAATGAACCTTGAATAATCATGCAATTTTTCAATGAGACGGGACATACCTTGCGGGCTTTTCCCTCCTTGTCGAATTTGCAGAGACCGACCCACTCGCCCAGCTTTTTGTTTGAGTCCACCTACCCATTCGGAAATAAAATTGACAAAACAATTATTAGTACTCAGTGGTTGTTTCCATAAGTAGCCGGTCTAATCTGACGCTTATGAACGGCATACCCTCGTGCTGATATTAAAACACACCGGTATATGCAGTTGTTTCGTTAATGCAGTTGTTTCGATCACAAATATTAAATTAAATCAAATGAAACGTGTCCTGTATGCTACAATACTTACTCTGAACAGGCGGATACCACGTTCAGCGCACAGAGCCTCAACGAGTTTGGTGTAAGCAGGCTCGTCGCAATTCTGCGCGAGGACACAGAGGTGAGCTTTGCCCCTAGAATAATTTGTTAATAGTTTGTATTAAATGAGAGCTTATAATAAATGGAGATGAGCAAAAACGGGCCAAGACAGGATATATTGGCGCTGACTAGATCAGACATCTAAGGAAGGAACTCAGCTTGAACCACGTATTTGGTCTTACAAGTTTAGATAATATCATCAGGATTGCAGCGTACAATTTTTTTCCTGTGTGGAGAAACCCAATGAATCGGCGTTTTTATAGAACAGATGCTCTCATACCTGTACTAGCATATTGCATATTCAATTTTAGCCATGCGTTAAGTTAACACTTACTCTCCGAGGACCTTTGCGACCTCGTGAAGACCCTTAGCCAATCCACGGCGATGGTTAGCAATTCTTAGCACCTCCTGGAGGGCCTGGGTAACGTCCATCTGCTCAACCGGCTCCCTGGAGTTTAAGTCGATCGAACACATGCGTACATTCGAAAAGTATGATTTAGTTTAAGGAAAAACTGACTTTACGTTTATTATGGATTTTTACTTTCAATTATATCAGACATCTAAGGAAGGATTATGATGTAACCACAGCTTCGTCTTAGGTTTAGACAATTATATAAACTCATCATTTCGGGAATGCATGGATAGATTAACTAGAAACCGGTCACGTGTGAAACTTTCGGTGTTCGAAATGTATCGCTGATCAACAATTTTACTACGAATGTTTAACGCCAGCTAATATCTACTTGATATGAATCCGTTTATAATACATTGTTCATTGTGGTCACCTGGTGAAACTATGCATATCTGTTCAGCGGAATGAAATGAAATAGGGTGCCACATACTAACATTGGGTTTCTTGAAAAGGGACTTTGAAGGGAGCAGTTTTTTCGAGCAACTCTATGATAAAACACACGATTTCATACATGACCAGTTTAGCTGTTTCATTAGGTTTAACACGATACTTACATAGCTCCAAATGGACTCTGTCCTCGCCGGATTTCTTCGGGTGTAAAAAAGCGGCCGCACGCGATCGAGTGCTTCGCAAAAAGAGGAAGCCTGAGTCGTTTCGATTCCTCAGCTACGCGATTCGAATACCAGAGGGCGCTACTGAGCAATTATTGCCCAGTGAGCACTTTTTTTATCGATCACTAGACTTAATCGCTATTTCAGCGATCCAAATTCGACCTCTACTATTCAAATAAAGTGTTTATCGATCTACTACAAAATGAATCGATTATTTCGCCCGAATTCATTGAACAAATTGTCTATTACTGGAACAGTGGCTCCACCTGTGTTCGACACGAACATCCGACCAAAACATTGGCGAAGTCGCTTTTTCTGCCACATGCTGTCGCATGGAATTTTGTGAAAAACTTCAAAATAGTATTATATTGTGATTCGAGTGTCATTCGTTGATTGAACGAGATCTATTCAAGAGTTACTAAAGCCCAAGGTGAGAATTGTGCTAGCAGTTTGCCAAGCTCCACTGACATATTAGTCTATATTTCGCGTGTGTATCGTCAACCAAGCCGGCATTTCGACGCTGAGCAAATAACAAGCGAACTCATCCACTTGACTAATCACTTAACTCATCCATCCAACTCATCTATGACGGCTAATGGGTGATGTAACGGATTGCTGTTAGTGAGCTTGCTTTGGCCGAAATGAAAGACGAGAAGGAGATTCATATTTCAAGAATTACTATGATTATTATGTAAATCAGCTTTATAGGTATATAGAGGGTGAACTAACCTGTGTGAAGTTAGTGTTTCATTTATTCACGTCAACTCCATATGTCAGCCGGCGAATGGCTCGCAAGGTTCGTTCGGTTCAACGAGTACAGCTCGAATGAACAACCCGAAGAATAATTAGTAAAGAACGAATGGCACAGGTTTAATTGACTCGAGTTGTATGAGACTATGCACATTATGTATTTATTTTAAATTGCCATGGATTTACATGGCAAGCGAATCGTTTTTGTAGAGGTCAGGGAGTGGGATATTCTAACGGTTTTTGTTGAAAAACCTTCAGCAGGAATTTGTTCACGACAAAATTCTAGTTTTATCAGCCATCTTATTCGTAGAGAATAACACGCACATGTAAATTGTGTGATCAATATGTTCGACAAATGGAGGAAGTGTTTGGTAGGACTACAAATAGGGGTTTAAAAGTATGCGGACCATTAAAATGATCGAAACCCTCTTACTCTTAGAATGTATTATAAAGATGGAAATATATAATTCGCTATTTATATTATAATAATTTTTTTGTTTTTTTAGTATACAGCAGCCCGAAGTAATGGCTAATAGTCATCCCGCTATATATCAACAAGTGCACGAATCTTCAGTTCTTTTTATACTACAGAATTTCCTACCTTAAAGGACAACGTTTACATTTTTCTAAATTAGTGCACTTGCAGATAGAAGTATTTATCTGAATTATCTAACAGACTTGAAATACCCAAACCTATTTTGTTTCATAGCCGTTTGCTTTTGTGGAATAACAGACAGGAATAACCTCAAACATTAGATTTGAGTCGCAATGTCTCCTTATTTAAACGATTATTTCAGACTTGTTGGAAATTTTTAGAATTCATCTCAGTGAGTGAGTGTGACGAGGTCACGCAAATCCCGATCTACATTTGATGCGACTTCAAGCTAGATGTATTTTTCTTCATTTTGAGTTGCGTCGATCGATGTGCGACTATTTAACAATTTTCGAGTTTGACGGCGAAGTTGGCACACTGATGTGATAGTGCATGCGGGGCCAAATCATGCCGGGCCAAACATGGAACCGATACAGACTATTGTTGAATATTTTCAGTCGACTTACGATCTTATGTGTCTTCTTTTGTGTAACTTGAATCCGCGGAAACGTGTGCCAAAGTGAGGATATGTCATTACAGGACATTGTCAGCAGAAATTAGCACTTGATTCTCCCGCTTGTTTGAAATCACTGGTCTCCATTTTGTTTTTACTGGCTAAAGTTGATACTGCATCTTATCTTCTGCTTACGATCTACCTCTGGTAACATTTTCAGATGGTCCTCACGTGTCGCTTCTACGCCTCTCGGTACCCTGAACCGGATGATGTCGTCATGGTTAACGTCCGCCAGATCGCGGACATGGGCGCATATGTCCATCTCCTTGAATACGACAATATTGAAGGTGATTGCCAATTCCGGCGTTGAATTAAATCGGCCTATGCTACTTTCTTTCTTCGTTATTATGCCATCAAAATTTCAATTGAGATTTCTTCTAAGCAAAGTCCAACAAACAAACAAACAAATAGTTGCCTTCAAGACTACAGATGCATTGAATTAGTTTCAAATCCTCTTGATGATGCAGGATAGGCAGAAAGCGGAATGCATTACAACGTAACTGGACATCATAGAAACCGCAGTTAGCTTTATTAAATCATATGTTGAAGGTGATACCATCATCTAGAAGGCGGTGTTGGTTAGAAGACAAACTATATCTGCAGTGATCATTAGAAATATGACATTATGGATCGTGATTATTTATCACTTCAAGAACTGTCTCGTTAGCTCAATGTATTCTGCTCTTCGTCGTTACGGTGTTGAAAGTTATTGCCAATTAAACCCATCAGCATCAAACTTGAAACACTATAACAACTGAGTTTTCACAGCGCAAGATTTACTGGGCCCTGGCATGTCTTTGTCTGCAAAGGTTGCACCCACCCTTGTACAAATCTGAATTAATACCCAGCTATCAAAGCTTATTGGCACAATGGAGACTGGAGTGACTGGTATATTTAACTTCTGGCAGATGGTAGAGACAGCATAGAGTAATTATATCTACACTGTACGAAATGGTAACGGGGAAGAAAACAGAATATCTATAAGAAGAGAATATATTTGAATAATTCCAAAATATTGGATTTGATTAATCATATACACACCAAAAGTGAAATTGTACTCCAAAATTGGTCCCATAGATCACTAGTCCAAATCACCTCTATGCTGAAGTATGCTTAACGTGAACGCTAGACATGTCTATTCAAGGTGTCACTTGTACGACCTATTTGACACTAAACAATTTTCTTACTAACTGACTGACGCTAATTGACGCGGCCAAAATAAGATATTGATTGATTGCTGTTGCTCAAACGCATGCTGCGTAGACTGAAATTTTTGAGCCTTCGTTGGGTTTCGAACGCGCAACCTTATGGATATAAATCCAATACCCCTCTCATCCCTTCACAACGCAAATCTAATGTGTTTTTTTTGTTTTTGGCCTTTACTGTGGTAGGCATGATTCTGTTGTCTGAGCTTTCACGACGGCGAATCCGTTCGATTAATAAACTCATCCGCGTCGGGCGCAACGAGTGTGTCGTGGTTATTCGAGTCGATAAGGACAAAGGTTTGTAATAGCTTGACTTCATATTGCTTAAAAATGACTGTTGACGAATAATGACAAGTTTACAAATAATGATTAACATTGACATTGCCATTACTATACAGGATACATCGATTTATCGAAACGTCGTGTCTCCGCCGAGGACATCGTCAAGTGTGAGGAGAAATTCGCCAAAGCCCGCGCGGTGAACAGTATTCTGCGCCACGTCGCTGAGAGATTAGACTATAGTACGGCACAGCTTGATGAATTGTACAGGAAAACGGCGTGGCACTTCGATGATAAACTGAAAAAAGTCACTGCAGGACACGACATCTTTAAAGCAGCTGTGACGTGAGTGATTTACCTTTATGAGGATTTATTTTTAATATTATATATTGTTTATATAGCCACGTCATCAAAAATTGGATTGAAAAGGCTAATAATAACAAATTTAAGAACTACTAGATGCTGCAATGATTTTCCACTGCGCTGCTAAACAGTCGATTCTGGTGGATTCAAAAATGCTTCTCTCGATAGATTTCGTATCTCACGGCGCTCCATCAAATCGCTTTGTGCTCGTAGATAAAGACCATTGTTTAGTTTTAGTTGCTTATCAATGGATACGACTTTATATCTATTTATTTTAGTCAAGTTAATTAAAGAGGATATTCACTCTTTTACAGCGATCCGAAGGTTCTAGACGAATGCAACCTCGAGAAGTCTGTCCTTGAACTGCTTCTGCAGACGATCAATCATCGTCTTGCTCCTCAGGCTTTGAAGTGCCGGGCCGATATCGAGGTATTTTTTTATTATTAATATTATTACAATTTATTATTATTAGACTGTTCATTAATAATATTGTTTATACCGTTGTCAGCCATAGTTAGTTATCTGCCTAAGGGGATGTCATAATATGAGACAAGTTTCATCGAAATCAATTCAAAGGAAATAATTGACTTAAATATCTGTTAAGGCAGATGTATGGATTTGTAACGCCCGCGGAGGTTTCAGGTGATTTACTTATTTACTAACTAGCTCTCTGAGTGAATGACTTGATGTGTTTCCATTAAGGTATCGTGCTATGAATACGAAGGCATTGACGCCGTGAAGAACGCACTTCGGGAAGGAATGTCTCTTTCAACTGAAGACATGCAAATAAAGGTTAGAGATTTGTTAACTTACGATACAATTTTATCATACCCACGAGACATAAGTTCGGATTCCCATTGTTTCCCAAGCTTATAGATATATGAAATTTTCTGCTGTGGCGAAAGGCCATACATTGTTCAGCGGGCGGGGTACTGTAAACAAGAGCTGTTGTTATAAGCTTCGTGCAGATCGCCTTTCACAATATCTCGAGTTTGTGGGTATGATCTCTAAGCTATAGCATGCTTCCGATCGTATCACTCCGCGTGGTCAGCGTACACAGTCCTTCTTTAGAACATCTAGCGAGCTCTAAGCAGTCTGCGTCGGTATTTCCTGCTGTATTTGTTTGTTTCGATATGCATTCGGATAGAACCGAGAGAAATCGCCCTCCATAAGAATGCCTGGTGAGAGCTGAGAGAGAAAGCACGGTGTCGCGGAGCTTGCCACTCTTAAACGTTATAGGAGTGGCGCATTGCGATAATCTTACTATAACTAATCTTCTCGGTAGTTATAAGGGATCTGCCAGAGAGTAAAGTCACCATAAACCAGTAAATCTTCTCTTGAACGCTTACGGTCTTTCCCTGTTCAGTATTGGCGGGATCATCTTTGGTAAGCATTGGCCACCTTCAAAGTGCAGGTTGACAAACTGGGCCTTGAAGTAAACTTGGTGATTAACAGGCTGAGGCTGATTCACCGACTTGGCGGCACGGTGATCCAATAAGTTAATTTCTTTACTCACCTTTTATATTAACGTTGACATCCAGTGGACGATTGTTTGGAGAGTACAGTAGAGTAAGGACGCCAAAAGTTTCGGTGGCGGTGACGGCGAAAAGTAGTCCTTGAGAAGCCCCTCCTCTGAAAATGACGTTAGCACTATTGGACTTAATAGTGATCCCCGATTAGCGGCATCCTACGGAGTGCCGCTAATCTGGGATCACTTCTTTGCTAAGCAGTTGCTCGCCATCTTACCTGAAGTACATCGTGGATTTCCACGTTTCGACAAAACTTGGAACTTGTTCTGTGAGAAACCACTACCTGTGGAGTAGCTGAGGCAACTATTCGAACTGCGAGAAACCGGATCATCCTGACAGTTCATTCACGAATAGAGACTTACGGCAAACTCTGGTTGCAATATAATAAGCTGACTCGATGAGCAGTTCCGTAAAACGGTGTGTATCAGATGCCCGACTACCACAACCCCGGAGGCAAATGGTCCTGTCAACTATGCGAGAGACCTTGCGCTCGGTACCATGCTCAATACTGTCCCACAGCTCCGTCTTTCAACTCTATATATATATATATATATATATATATATATATATATATATATATATATATATATATATATATATCTGTATGCATAACTAATTGTATATAACTGTCATACGTTGTAACGTGATATACATCTGTATTGTGATAGTAGAATATTTACCAAGCATAAATTCATAAATTATTTAACTGCCTCATATGAGTACATCAAGAGTGTACTCTTATTCTGCGACTTTTCTACATATTGTATAATCCTCTATTAAAGAGACGAAGCATGTAAATTCACACAAGACAGTCTTTCAACAAATAACTCCGTTTAAACGAGGACAAAAAAATACACATTTCAATGTCGTTCTGTCACCACTGAAGATCGGCTCGCGCGTAATCGCTTTAATCTTAAAAGTTTGGTGCCTACCAAACAAGAAAACTAGCCGTTTGCATACGCTGACCCTATTTGCGCTCGTGTATATTTGTGTTATATATGTAGATCAACCTGATCGCACCGCCGCTGTACGTCATGACCACTACGACGATGGAACGCACAGAAGGGTTAGAGCTGCTTAATCTCGCTATCGCCAAGGTAGAGCAGACGATTAAGGCTGCGGGTGGTGTATTTAATGTGCAGAACGCCCCAAAAGTCGTCACAGATATGGATGAGCTGGAGCTCGAGAAACAGCTTAAAAGTCTGGAGGAAGAAAATAGAGAGGTCGACGGCGATGACGATAATGACGACGACGCTGGTCCCCCAAAGGTTTGTGAATCGATTTCTTTGTTGTGGACGATGCAGGGGTCAAAACTACTGTACAACATCGGCCCTTTTCAATACTCGGTTTACTTTTATTCTATATTACGTTGCTTTAAGCTTTGTACTCGGCGATACCCGGAGTTAACTCATGTGGTACCAACCGAAGTTTGTTTGTTGCCAATGAACGTACTTCCTTCGCAATCATAGTGTCATGTTATGACTGTCTCCAATTATATAGACCCTCCATTGAGCATTTCGATCTCAAGGTCGCGCATATATTAGATGGGTTCAGTTATCTTGTGAGACTTTTCCGCTTGATCCGTTTTTGTCTCACCTATCCTCATTTGTTGATTTTGCTTTACACTCGGCGGGCAGCTAATTATCTATAATTTAGCTCGCAAAGTTGGTTCAATTAATGAAGTAATCAAATTATATTCTGTGATAGCCTCGTTATCAAACTGATTGTCAAGATTCACGCAACATTGAATGCTACCTATTATCGGTTGATATTCGTTGTTCAAATGAATTTCAGGCGGCTGGCTCGGACAGTGATGAAGACAGTGGCGATGGTGCCGGCATTACCATTGCTGCTACTTCTCCCGTTGTGGAGGATGGTGCCGTTGCTGTCGAAGTTACCGGTGGTGGAGGTGATGATTAGACGGACGAACGGATGCTTGGTATGAACTCGACGAATAAGAACAACAAAAGGAAAAATGGACATCACAGCTTCTGTGGAATTCATAGTGGAAATCAACTACTCTATTGGCAGAACATTTATACACATTCATCTAAGAACTTAGTAAACGAATAAAACAACTTTATGCATTATTAATATAACTCAAGAAATAAAACACGATGGCTTGCTGTCTGTTTTGAATGCCCACTATTGTTCTAATCACCGTCTATTTTTTGGCGCTATCTCTTCTAGTTTTTGCAAAGCTTTCTGTATGTCATTAATGTAACGCATAAGGTTGAGTACTATAGAGTAATTATTGATAGCAGGGAGTCCTCAATGACAACAAGAAACGATAAATAACAGTTACCAGAATCACTCATCTGCCACGAGCGACCAACTTTGCTATGACTGTTCGTTGATACTTTTTTCTGTTGTATTCGTCCACCTTTTTTTTTTTTTAATTGAAAAAGTAGGGGTACATTTTGAGCTTGGGACCGACTGTGGAAATTCATTTCTTCAGGATCTGTCAGGCTACATGCTATCACCAAGTGCGCTGACGGGCAGCGAGGTCCTTGGCTTTGATCACCTCAGCGGCGAAGTTTTTAACTAGTCCGAAGGATGGCCGATCTCTAAGGAGGGCTGCAGCCATTTCTGTGACTGTCATCTCTCTAATTGCGTGCCCGAGTTTTCTTGCGAGTGCCAGTATCTTTTCCGTAAACGCGGCGCACTTACTTAACGTATGTAGGGCGTCATCCTCCTCTCCTGAGGCGCACATACGGCAGGTTGGCGAGCTCACTTTCCCGATTCTGTGTCTATACTTTTGGAAGATTCCATGCCCTGTGAGGAGTTGCGTGAGTGGGTACGTAAGGTTCCCGTGTCGGGTGAAGTACCAGGATCTCAGGTCTGGAAGGAGAGTCTTCGTCCAGTACCCTGGGTCCCCTTCCTCGAACTGCCGACCACTTTTGATTCCACGCGTCCAGGCTCTCCTCTTCCGTCTGCTGCTGTGCTGCGCCGTTGTGTCTTGTTGCCACCTCCTTCATGCGGATATGCCAGGGAATCTACCTCGCCAGAACCTGTGCAGCTGCTGCCGACGTTGTCATGTTTGCTCGGCAGACTCTTTGCGCTATCGGTCGCTGTGTCTTGTTAAGTATTTGTTTGATTCGGACCTTTGAAACGGCTGTCTCCCATAATGGAGCCACGTTAAGTGCTATGCTCTTCGCCACCCTCGCTATCAGTCTTCTTCTTGAATCCGACGCCCCTGGATTCGTCCACCTAGTAAACTGATTACTGTCGGAAGCACAATATAGCTGCGGTCTATGTACCTCTTTCTCCTAATTAAGGCCTGGACAGGGAGGATTGTACTGAGAAAAGTCTCAAAACAGGGTTTCAATATTCCAAGGTCGGTTGCTTTCCTCCATCAGCTTCGTCATCCCTCACCAATCCCAGATTTCAACGAAGCTTGCCGCACTTTGATTGAACTAGGGATATAAAGCGGTAAGAGGATAGGGGCATGTACAAGTTTCAATCAATTCGTTTCGCTGGAGAACATTTCAATAGTCAATTGATTTATATCGTTTGCCAGATTAAGTCTATACATCGATATCCACGGTATGAAATACATTTGGTAAGCGAGACCCGCGAAGACATTCCACCGCACAACGAACATCGATAAATTTACTTGTACGTGCTATAAACGGTAGTGTATGGTGTTACAGACGATGATTAGTTGCTACAACACACATTGTATTCAAATGGTCAAAATCATTTAGATCGAGTGTTCGCTGCTTGACTTTCCGAGATTCTTGCCAGGTACGAGTAAGGAAGAGAATAAGCAAAGGTGGCCCCGACAGGTACTCATAGTAATACCTAAAAGGTTAAGAGCTGAGGCCTGTCACATAGGGGAACAGTTGAGGGTCAGCTCGAAAAAACAGACTTTCCGAGAAGAAGTGATGAATGCGTTTTACTTTCATAGGGCGAAGGGCAATTAGCAGGTGGTTTGCTAATTAAGTCAATGCTAATTTATTGACAGGTAAAAAAGGTGCCGAGGAAACTAAGGAAAACTGGTATTTTAGTTAGTTATTCGTTTGGTATTATAGTTGGTTATTATAAATGATGGTATATAAATTGACGCAAAATATGAGCGCAGTTTTTATATTGCCAAATAGTTTGTCTATTAATGTATCGGATACACGTTGGATTTTTTTCTTATTTCGAGAATAAAAAAATAAAGCCTATCTGTCAAATATAAGATACTTCCACATCTGATACTCGTTTGGGGTAGTGATGTCATTACCCCCCCAACTGTCGCTGAAATTGTACTGTGCCATAGTGGCGACGTGATTGGTTTTATCGCCAATCCGATGATTTTATATATTTACACTTAGTCTATTAGCAATCATCCGTACAAGCGCACTCCGACGAACAAGCTCCTGATTTATAGAGAGAGATGCAAGTCAACTTGAAATCGTACTTCTAAAAGAGTAGTCAAATACGAACTAGCGGCTATGAGCTAGACTATTCCATAATGACCCGTTGCATTTTTAGTAGGCGGTTTCCTGGGGATCCTGAGCGCTAAGAAGACTAAATCTTTGATGTCATGCATGTCTCAATAAATATAAAAAATGTTCAAAACAGATTCTCCGATGTATAAGGATTCATATAAAAATAAATCAACAGTGGCAACTCATACCCGCTATTCACTGTTTGAGCTGAGGTTGATTGGGGCATTAATTTGAAGTACTGAGCTAATCAATTTCATGGTTGCAACTGTAGGCTGTGTACAAATCTGCTCACCCTATAGAGGGTTCTCCATAGAGAAATCCAATTTTCCAAGAAATCTACTGAATATTTATTTAGCTCAACCAAATAGGGCGACCTGATCAACTTGACTTGATCGAAAATTGAATTTCTCATTGAAGTCTATTATGCTATGTTTAGCGTGGGATTAAGCTTAAACAATTTAAAATAAATGTTATCGGGCTGACTCTCAGCCAACATTTTACATCCACGGAATTTTTTTAAACCTTCTATTATACCTGTTTGCTATAGGTTTGGCCTTTCGCCCCGTTGGGCACAGATCTCATTGAGCCCGTTATGTAAATTACTTAAGCGCAACTAATATATGGAAGTATTGGAATATTCGTTTATGCTTTCCCCATTAGCCTTTGGGTTAACTTATATCTTCGTACCTGTAAATCTCCTTTGTTTAAGGTTTGCATTCATTAGCTATAAATTGAGCATTGGTTACGCTAGCAGCGACTTGACATTAAAGTATTGTCAATAAAATAATTTCATTGTTACTGCTGCTATAACAGCATTGACTGTTTATCAATGAGTGGATAGAAATTACTAAAGGAAGAAGAATCGCTGAAGTTGCCCATGAGTAATCCCCCGTAAGCACCCCTTGTAAGTATCTCAGTATACTATCCTATGAATGCTATATACATGTCGCTTAGCACTACTTTTTTACATTTACCTATTATATATGAAAAAAGTACATATCATTTTATTATTTGGGTTCAGCTGTTTGGGCTTACCCGTTTATTTTGTAATTGATTGAAATAGTCTCAATAATCTTTTGATGAGCGACATGTTCATCAATTCCGTTGTCACAATGTCACCGTCGTCATCAACAGCAGAATTAATTAATATAATCTTTTTGCTTTAATGCTACTTTTCGCCTCTATCCACCAACAGCAGTTCCACTCCTCGTTTCATTACTATATTATTATTATTACTCTCTTCGTATATCAACGCACTCCGGCACTGATTTTAAAAGGAAAGCTTATATCTCCACCATACCATCATTATTCTCCAATAATAATTATAATAATAATAATTGCCTTTGTTTTTATCCGGCTATATTATTTGTGATTCCTTTGGATCGCTCGCAAGGGAAGGATGTTCGTCTTTTACGATGAACGACCTTACTTGCTTGGTTGGTTAATAGTCAATTGCAAAATCCTACGAAACATGTATATATATATATATATTTATTTTTAATGTATATATATTATTTAGAGATAGTATATATATATATATATATTTATATTAGGGTAATTTGTTACTCAATAGTATTTTTAATAGTAGTATATTTTTTATATTATTGGTTATTCTTCTTCGCATTAGTATTAATACAATATATGATTATTAAATCAACGACGTAATTAATAATAAATGATTTTGCATTGATGGAGAACGGAACCAATGCATTTACAGTTGTATGTAGATTGTTTTGTAAATTACTTATTGTAATAATAGCACAACTCAATGATATTATTACTACTTCTACTATATAACATTATTATTATTGTTATTCATTATTATCTCCGTATTTCCTATTGTGTTGTATTCGTTGGTATAGCTCGTTTCGTTAAAAATATTACCCCCAAAAGCCATTGGGATAGAGCACAAATCTTGTGTTAGCTCAGTGCATTATTATGTTACGAAACGAGCACCACAATTTTCTCATTTGCTTACTACACCTAAGAAAAATTAATTATAGTAATGTATTCCCCCGCCGTTTCAAAGGGCAACAAAAAATGAAACATCAACAACAACAGCAACAACAACAATATACCAATTATATATGGTAATTATTACTATTATGATTATAATTATACTCAATCCACTATTACATACATTGGTTTTCGTACTGTTATTAGTATTTGACTACATGAATTCGGTTTTGCACGATATACTCTGTCATTAGTCTGCTGTAAACCTAATGGTTAGGTCTCGTGGTTTACCTCGCACACCAGACATGATTCCATTAATGGTTGCTTGATTTGACTTTTTTGTTGATCAGCATGGTTGCAGCATGAACAACGCCAGTTAGCTAAGTATGTGTATCAGCAGAATGGAGGAAAAGGTTTTAAAAGAAATGATAAAAATGACGAATAAAACAAATTAATTTCAGTACAAAATAAATGGATTTCTTATGTGAATCTCTTGTACATATAAACGTCGTTGTGTAGAGTAATTTTTTGGTGTCGTGTCATCATGTCCCTTTGGTCTACATGTACAATGAGTCAGACAACAAATCCGCACGACTAGCGACAACCCATGCAACAACTAAGGACAAAACTCAATATGATGTTGAATACTTATTAACCGAACGATTTTTGTTTCGCCTTTCATCAGCAGTTTCAGATAGTGAATTTTCATCAAGTAGTTAATGTGTTATCATACTAGCTAATGTTCTTGCAGAACTTCGAAGTGCACTGCCATTAGTTTGTAAATACAGTTTGTTTCAACACATCAATGTTGTTGGCCATCTGGAGGCGAGTACACATTCGTTATAAAGACTCTAAATGATGATTCTAAACCGACATTCTAATCCCTGCACTATTTATACAAATAGTCGAATCCATTTTCTATTTATATATATATATATATAGGAATGAATCAATTTATCTAAATGTAAGGCAGTCACCAATCTCAGCACAGTCACAACTCACCATGGATATGCTTACGACACTCATTATTATAATTTAATTAAGCAAAATGAAAAAGGTTTATAGAAGACTTGATTTTTCCTTTCCACAATCACTGGTGCCGCTCGTTGATGTACATCTGTGTGTGTTTATCATGGGTATCATAAACAGTGTGACACAAGCTCTTTCCTTAAGTTGCGCTGACAAATATTTTCTTAAAATATGATCAGTTGGCTCCCAGTGAGACCCCAGTAGACAGAGCTACCTATAATGTCTGACCTTTATCCATTCACTCATTGTACAGTCCGAGAGATCACTCTGCTCCCACATCCCATTCTTATCTTTCTACTGTGATCTGATCTTATTCAGGTATATCGATGTTTTCGATATCAGCATCAATGCGTAAAATACGCGCCATGGGGTTCAAAACATATAACAGTGGTAGAATTGTAGAATATCTGTGAAGAAAAGTGATCGAATTTACATTATTATTACTACGTTACTCGAGAATTAGCCAAAAAACATATACTTACAGGGGGTCTGTGACTATATAATATTATTATGTCGGTGGACACGAATGAATGAGTGTATTTCAAGTTATTCGTATACGTTTATGTATCTAAGGATAGACGTAATAGAATGGACGGATCAACAGTGTATAGCACGCAGATTAAATGAAATTGACAATTCAGTATTGACCAGAAGCAACAGATACCTAGGCTGTTATTAACTAACCCTTGTATCGCGGGGACGTGCGTAGTTACCATTATTATTGTTTAAATATTTACAGTCACTGATCCCCCTGAACTTTAGGATTATCGAAATATAATAACTTGAGAAATTATAGTATAACGATCTCTGTGTGCTACGTCACACTCGGCATGCAACAATCGGTCACTGCGACGGTTGACGATGGTAGTTTCCATGTTTGTGCAGAACTCAAAAAGAAGAAAAGATATATCGTCTCCCACACTACACCTATCTAGAAAATACATCCAAGTTGGTTACAGTGACCATCCACTATCGCAATGCTCGCCACTGCTAACAGGTTCAAAGCACTATCTCATCATAGTCATTATTATGGGTAGGAGCAGTCGTAGCCACACTATGAGAGGGTGGACACGAAGCCCTGTCATCGTTTCCGTCTGCGTCGAACCATTTTCTCATCAATGACACGAATCGAGTCAGTGAGTAAACGACGTAAACAGCTGTCATGTGGTGGTCCTAGCGGGTGGCATTTGTTCTTTGGTCAAAATCAAATACCGATAACGACCACACAACATCAACACGAATAATAACACTACCACTTAGAAGTCATCCATCACTACACAGCGATAACGACCGAAATGACGGCTATGTCTTTAACAACAATAACAACAACGACACCAACGGTGATGAAGATGGTAATGCTGACCGCATAATAATGATATTAAATCATACTAATAATAATAATAATGAGATGTCGTTCACAAGCGGCGCCAACAGAAAGAAGCAAGAGCAGTCGATTTTTTTCTGTGTCTCGTTGGAGACATTCAACTGACCGGAGCTAGCACTTCTCACATTGCTGATGCTGCAACTGTTAGTACTTGCAGTGTTAGTACACTACTATTAGTGTCGTTCATTTCATATCATCACACTGGTGGTGCCAATCAGAAAAACGACTGTCGAAACCACAACTTTAGTGGTGGTGATGGTGGTGGTAGATTGACTCGATCTAATAACATAAAGGATACATGTGTCTCATGTTTGCGCCGGCAACGTGTCAAACGTAACATCGAGAGTATGTGTGTTCGTGTGTTTTTCCGTGTGTGTGTATATATAGTGAGATTAGTCGGCAAAAAACATTAATGATTTCTTAAAAATATTCTCTATGGGAGCAGATTGCTTAATAAATGCACACACATGCACACGGCGAATGTGTTCTAACATCATCCATCTGTAATAATAAAAAAAGCCTAATATTCTTCTTAGGAAGTGATAACTTCTAGTGTTAATTATATTATCACGTACAGTCAACGCAAGTCTATGTAAAATTAGTTTAGATTTGTCCATATTATATACACCATATCGAGCGGCAATAAGCTGAAGATGTAGAATCTGTATAAATATATCGCTTGTCCCCTTACATAGCCAAATTATATGCGACGCAAAACCAAGTGATAAATTGTATCTACTATTACTGCTGTGGAGAAATTAAAAATAAAAAACCTTGTAATCGGCTGGATCCGTGTACGAACATAACATTTTGATGCCGACCAGAAAGTTAGATTGGTATTAATGCAACGTATGCCCTAAAAAAATTTCTATGTCCTAACCTAATCAATCGCTTATTCTTATTGTCACTGCACGTGTTGCAACATTTTGTCATTTAAGTAAATGATGAATGCGTGTAGACTTAAGACTTAGCCGAGCCCGGCTATATGGACACACATACGGACTCAGCTACTCATTGATACGTCCTGATTGACACAACTGCTGTTTGTCAGTTGCTGCTGCTATGGTTTCGTTATCTGACTGCCTGGCGCTCAACAAAAGGAGAGAGAGAGAAAGAGAGCTTTCAATTTCAACAGCTACTATTATTATTGTTATTATTATTATTATCACAATTATCGCTCCGACCGTAAACGAAGCCACTTTTTAAACACAAGCAAATATGGAGTCAGGGAGCACGCGTGATTGGTAAAGGTGATGTCCTTTTTCACCACAGAAAGACATAATAATAATAATAAAATAAATTGTTCAGCCAGACAAGATTACATGAAGGTCTGAATCTGCAAGCGGCGATGAGAGCAGGTACATTGAATACACAATGAAGTCCTTTCAATTACTTTTCTACATGAGCTCTCCGAAGACCTTTCCTACAGATGTGTCTTCATTGATTTTAATTAGAACAGCAAATATGATAGCCACTCGAGGTCGTTCGGCCTGCTACTGGGCGTCTAACCATGGCATTAATGAAGGATGCCGGTTACCAATATTTCCTTAAGATACAACTAAAAAGTAACACCGATTAGTCACAGATAAGTGGGGAGATACCTTTACATCTTTAATGGCCGCATCAAAGTTGTCCAAGCGGCTAACCAGTAATCACAGTCACTGCTGATCGTGCAGGTCCCTCTACATTTAATGATGTGTACGATTATATTTAATATTTACATGAGCTTGCCAAGCCTTCGGGACAACGATACATTATATATATATATATATATATATATGAGAGATGGGCACTGGTTTCTGGTTTAGTTCAGGTGGATTTTACTAGCGGTAAAATCCACCTGAATAAAACAATAAACCAGTGCCCATCTCATCATCACTATTATTCATTAGTCATGTGATTCGCCTATATGTTGCCTGTATACATTTTACTTAGTAGACTATGGATTAGTACATGACAATAATAATAAATGGTTGATATATTAGTAATTATTGTTAGCAATAATAATCACTATATTTAAGCGGTGTGACTACATACAGCTAAGCCCCATAAGCTCGTCGACAGCAGCATGATGCTGCTCTTTGTATAACAGTTCCCTACTCACTTCCCCTCTCTTCTTTTATATATATATAATGTAAACAACCGACACGACGTCGAGCGAGGAGCGTTTCCCTCAGCTACACAGTGGCTGAGTTGCTACAGCTGCAGAGCTGCCTAGCGCCAGTAACCCGAAGAACGATCAGTGTGTGGCTTCACCGGATTCTATAATCATTCACTCGATGGCGCACCGCTCGCTCACTTGTTCGTTCGTTGTTTGGTCTACCCATCCGTCCGTGCATCTTGGCTCAATGACGTTTAGCAGTTTTATATTTAAACCGGTGTATCAGCGAGTGAATTAGATCGAGAATAGCCCATAACAGCGCAATAGCCACCCAAAAGTGGCTAGCACTTCTATTGTCACCATATAGATCATTACGTGTTGCAGGTGATCCTACTTTCTCCAAATAAGACCAAAACGTGCAATTCGCCGTCAGTCTCGTATTTTCGCCATTGCACAGACAATCTTCAACAGCTCTTCCGATTGACCAAAAACGTATCTTGTAGTGACCCTTTCCTATACCCTTCAGTTTCGCCTTGAGATATCACTAAACCTCACTAACGACAACTACCCAGCTGCTAAGCTCGACCTCGTTCCTTCAACACGTGGTCTTTGTTGAATTTTCATTATTTTAATCCTTAGCGAGCTCCCTAATACAGCTACAGCAGCACCGGAAGCAGTCACCACCACCACCACCACCATCGCTAATTACTGAGCACGCTAACTGTACGACGCAAGCAGGTAATTAGCAGGTAATTCTCCACTAT
The DNA here is from genome assembly GCA_019614645.1 of Stratiolaelaps scimitus. Classification (NCBI taxonomy): domain Eukaryota; kingdom Metazoa; phylum Arthropoda; class Arachnida; order Mesostigmata; family Laelapidae; genus Stratiolaelaps; species Stratiolaelaps scimitus. The sequence goes on from JABWDB010000038.1 coordinate 2,245,387, forward strand.
CTAGAAGGGACTGCTGCTATTGCTGCAGCTGTTGTCATTGGTGTTACAGTTGTTGCGGCTAATGCTGTTCCTACTGAGGCACCTGCACTACGACAGTCCTCTGCTGTGATGATCCTGACCTCACAGACGTATCTGTAGGTTCACTATGCCTTAATGGACTGGGTTCCTGCTTGGGTACTTCGTGCATCGGCTCTTCGACGACCTCAACGGACCCTGCCAATGCCGGTGACGAAGCAGCACTACCAGCAGGAGCAGGTATCTGGTGTAAAATGAGAGGAAGAGGTGCAGGAAGTAGTGCCGTTCCCATCGGTGAGCTGGATGCAGAGGAAGGCGGTGCTTGTACGATCACCGTCGGCTGATAAATTAGACCATTGCTTTCTTTATTAACGAGCACACTGCTATTGTTATTGTTGTTGTTTAGTGCCGGTAATGTACTATGGATGATAACGCGCTCCTCCCCGTTAAATGGTGTCCTTTGCTGCTGCTGTTGTTGTTGTTGCTGTACCAGCTGGGGTGGTAGAGGCTGACTTGTGGCCACGAATAGTGTCTTACCATCTCCAGAATAGAGCTGTTGGCCGTCATGTGGTAGCTGAAGTGTTGCCAGCGGAGTTACCACTGGTACTGGGGAACCCCGCGATACAACATACTGCTCTTCCTCCATTACAAGCTCCTGGGGTACAGGCAGATCGACATGGTGCGCAATGCTCAGGTTTGCAGGAGTCATCTGAATAGGAGAAGGCGATGGTTCACGACTTAACGATTCCGGCGAGGCGATACCACCACCGGCATGATGCTGTGAGAACGAATGTCTCACATGACTGGCTGATACGTGATTAGGCGACGTCGGAGCAGAACGAGTTGAGCCAGCACTATACGGAGTTCTAAAGCAAGGTAGACCTCTCTGCCGTCGCCTCCGAAAAGCTTGCTCAACCAACTTGTCCTCCGAAGTCGGATCTATGCGCCAAAATGAACCCTTACCCGGCTCGTCCTGGGATCTAGCAACTTTCATGAAATAACGATTTAACGAAAGGTTATGCCTGATTGAGTTCTGCCAACCCTTGTCGGCTGTCCTATAGTAGGGATAATGTTTTGTGATATACGAGTAGATACCACTCAGCGTCAATTGTTTATCTTGAGCGGACGAGATAGCTTGTACGATCAGTTGCGCATAGCTGTAAGGAGGTTTCTGTTCTGTGTCTGGCCCGGCGGTGCCTAGCGTAGACGTGCCACTAGGTGTCGAAGCACGTTCAGTCTTTATCGATACTTGACTTTGCGATTGCTGCTGCTGCTGCTTGTTGTTATTATTGTTATGGCCTAGGGTTTGAGATCGACTGGCTTCCATCTGTTGTTGCTGGGCGGCTGCAACAACATTGGCGACAAGATTTCGCTGATGAAAACCTGCTGCTAAACCGGACAGAGGGACACCCCCCCGTGGAGATGTCGGACACGAGTTAGCAGCTGAGATGGTGCCACTGGGTGAGGGACATGGAGAACGAAGGAGATCCTCATGAGGAATATGGATTTTCAGAGGCTGGAGACGTATAGCCCCACTCGGTAATCCGGGAAATAGCGAAGGGACTACTTGGGGTCGCGGGCAATTTGGGCTCGTTGTAAGAGCGAGCGGTTCAATTCCCATCGGAGCTTGCAGAGCTCGTGAATGAGGCACACAATCGGCTGTCATTGGTGCACATCCTTGAAGAGGATCCTGTTTTAAACGAAGCGCCAAGGGCAGGACAATCTCTCGCGTAAGTGGTGCCGGAGAAGGTAACGGTGGTTCCAGAAGGCTCTGGTACATGATTTTAATCGTCGTTGATGGGAACCGCAGTACACAAGTTCGCGCCAGTTGCAGCGGTGGCGCCCCCGTGCGGCAAAACACACCATTGACAAATACGCCGTTTTTTCCATTGCACACCATGTAGAAGTGGTTCCCCTTGTGGAACAATTCGATATGTTTACGTGAGATGAATGATGAGGTGCCCATGGAGATGTCCACGTCGCTGTTCGTCGCATGGCGTCCTATCGTAACGCGAGGCTGGCGGACGATAAAGTCAAACTCGCGACCCTCCAGTCGCGCCAGCGGCGGTCCAACAGCCGAATGATCGGTTGCTACCGGGGCCGGGGGTACTACCTGAGCCATTAGCGGCTCGCCGGCCATCTCGCTCATTTCTCACTTCACTCACTCTCTGATAGTTTGTTGCTACGTTGGTCGGTCCGTCAGTCGGGCCGCTTATGGCCCTCCGGCTAAAGGCCACTGTTTACGCACTATTCGACACAAATAAGACAACAAACTGGTGCACACCATTCACAACAACACAGTAACGCACTGAAATCCGATGTCGGAGAGCACAAGTGCGGAGCGCCAGTAGGCAATACGGCACAAGAAATTATCCAATTGAAAAATATCTGTCTGTATCTGGGTCTGTCTGTTATCCGCAGGCTTGCTGGATGGATTCCTGCTCCTCGCTTGAAGTAGCGGCTGCGCCGCGAGCAGCAGCAGCCACTCACACACTGTGTGTGAGCACACGATAAACAACACACCACCACCACCACCGCTACAGTCAACAGGACCAACCAAAGCAGCAGCGCACCATCACTCCGCTCGTCGAATAACAAAAATATAAGTCAGCGACTAACCGAGCGTGGAAGCTTGCAGCCCTTGTGACGTCTGTAAGCCGCGAAAATTTGAAATCACTCGAAACGTGTAAACGCGGCGGCAGAACAGAGTACCGGCGCTACCGTAGCAGCTACGCCAATGGGAGCCGCGGTGTGTACGAACTGACTGAGTAACAGCGAGAGCACGAGGAGCTATAGATGTTGGGCGAGGGGGATAATATGTAATATATTATAGTATTATACTATTTGTAATATAACATAAGGGGGCATAAGAATAATTATTTAGCCCGAGATGCCACGAATGATGTTATGTTTGTGTGTCTGGCTGGCTGAGTGACTGTCTGTCTGGGCTTGGGCTAACAGCTCGATGGCAAACGGCCATCCATCCATGGCAATATCGACTACCACAACAACAACAACACCAACCACAACATATCGAAGCTACTAGAATAGAACGAGGGGACGAGGCGCGCAGCGACCACCTCCGCCGCCGCCGCCATCGCCATCATCGTTGTCGTCGTCATCGAGAGAGAGAGAAAGAGAGAGTATGTGTCTGTGTTTGAGGCTGTCTATAGCAGAGTATGTATGTCTGGCTGTCTGTCTGTATCTATGGGTGCGCGTCTGTATATGTGTCTCTGTGTGTGTGTGTGTGTGTGCGATTTAAGAGGGAGGAAGGCTGACGTCGATCGCCGGATGCTTTCGCTGGTGTGTTGATGCTTCGTTCTGCCACTACCGCCGCTCCTGTTGTTGCTGCAGCTGTCCTGCGCCTGTTACTGGCGGCGACGGCTGCACCGAGGAGGGGAGAGAACCACCATCGAAAAACCCGTCATCACCACTCAGTACCACAACAATAAAAAGAATAACAGAAACCGCAAGAGAAACAGCAGCAACAAATAATAATATTGACAATAATAATAATTGTTATTATTAATCTCCATATGAACGTTTGTTACTGTTGGCTATTTAGCAACAATCGAGATTGAGAGTTGCACAGAACCCTGGTGTAGCTCTCTTTTGGTCAACCAGCTTCTTCCCCCGTTCATACAACAAATCTTACTACTACAACTACCACTACAATATCTACAATCCTCTATCATCGAGGAAGCAAACAAATGAACGGGTAAACGGGGCAAGCCATCCAACGAACGAACGAACAAATGGCAAGGGACGAGCAGAGAGAGACAGAGAGAGAGAGATGCAGTAGTGGTAGTAGTTGTTGTCGAGATAGACAGACAGACAGCGATAGGGATGAAGGCAACAACCAGGGGCACAGTGTTGGGTTTTCGAGTGCGATTTCGATGAGTGTTTATCATTGGGTCTACGAGCAGCGCCAACAGTGGCCATAATCTCCTCTCCTTCCGTGCGCTGTTGTTGTTTCTGTTGCTGTCAGTACTGTTGCTGCTGGTAGTAGAGGTAGTGGCGCCGCCGCCGCCGCCGCCGCTGTTGTCGTCATCGTTCTGCTGCTGTTGACAAGGCTAACGTAAAGGGAGAGGCCTGAATGATGGCGATCGCATCTACACCCAGACAGACACCAACTCACTCGTTCGTTACAGAGACCGACTCATGTCTCCGTGATAACCGCATAGAGAAAACGGCAAACAGTAAACAGCCACAGCGGCCACCACTCGCAGCCGACATATTACGACGTTTAGTCAGTCAGTCGCCAGTAGGCCAGTTTCTGCGACATAACAGGCCAACCTGTGAGCAATAATAATAACCGTCACCCACTCACACACAGACATAGAAAAGGAGAGAGAGAGAAACTCCCTTACTCAGAAGCCTTTTTTTCCTTTTGCTCCGTTCCTCGTGAGCAAAATGGCCATAAGACGACGTTTTGCCGACTGTCTACCAGCGACTCGTATATCGTTGGAGTGGACAGAGAAACCCGCCCCAAAACCGGCTGGCTATATGGTAGAGCAGGAAAGATGAGGAGTGTTGCTAGCTCCTATTACATTGTATAATATTGTATTGGCTGGTTCGTATGCTAATGCTAAACTAAGCGTATTAGACGTCGCTCAAAAACGCTCACCCCTTGACCAATCGACTGATTTGCCAACCTTTAACGGCTCAGCAAGAAATATCATATATGGGGCAATGTAGACTGATTGAGCTGCTGATTGAAGAACGACCAGAGATGATGTAGTATAGAAATCGTAGACCGAGAACACAAAATAGTTAGTATTCATGCTCCGGCGGTCGCCATCAACATCTTTAAGAGAGCATCTACATTCGAATAATACAATAATAATACATTGGATTTAGATAAAGCGAGTTCCTGTTCGAAAAAATTCTTGATTGCTTCAAAGGAATCTGCATCCGACTTACTAAATAACTGGGTCTTTATTGTGCGTGAATAGAACACTTCCGTCGTCGGACCATTAAGTGTAACATAAAATTGTCAGTCACCTTTTTCTTTGAATGTTTCTATAATTTCAGTCACCACGTAAATATCTGCAAGGCCGCGAGCGGTTGTTATGGACCAGACACAAGGATATTCAAGGCCAGGAATGACGTTGTTTTTGTTATATTTCCCGCTTGAAATGCCGCGATTTCTTTGAGTACCAAAGCAGACGTGGTGCAAAGTTGGACGGTACATAAGAAAATAGTGATTATAAGAAATACTATACCGAGAATATTTAGACACTCAGAGAAAACATTTATTTCAGTGGATGATTTCGTGACCCTCCCTTAACAACGCCACATCCATTTCGATTTGCTTGATACGATTTAGTACTCTGCACTCACGTGTATTCCAGAAAGCCCATACATTATCTCGGTAGAACTAAAAAAAACTGACATGACACACAGGTCCCAGCCAACTGTCGTACTTTTTTCAACATATCAGGCTGATGAGGTAACCGGACACACAACAGGTGGAGTTTCACAGTTTAACATTTCCTCCCATATCAACAATTGCAAATCTGGATGATCCGGAGTTGGAGCAGCCACCCCACAGTGCCATAGAACGGACAATTGTTAGGCGAATCGTATCGTTCTCTATGAGTTGCATGCTTCTCTGGGGGGGGACATCGAGGCTTAATAGGCACCGATGATGATGATGATTTTAGACTCGGGATCAATTCGTAGCTATCCATATTCTACGTGAGCTCTTTCAGTCCACATCACGCTGAGGCATTTTGTTTTGAACTCGTGTGTACTCGTGTATAATATTTACCTACGGCCCCGTTTAGCGGTCGGCATGTCATTCACGCGGATGTCGGCACTCGATAGAAACAAACTCGCAGGTTCAAAACGTCGACTTCTGAAAAGGTGGTAACAGTTACCCTCGAACACAAACACTGAATAACTCTATCTATTGGCTTGCCTAACTTCGCTCGGTGACAGACAGGACCCTTTGGTTATGAGAGCAGCTCTTCAGGTTTTGAATAGTGACAACTATGGTTCTTTGAAGGTACGTGTCTTTTAGGACTATCAGGATGGCGGAGGCCCGTGGAACCTCCACTTCTGTTGCATTTCGTCTTGCTATATTGGGCACATGTTACTTTGGATTAAAATACACTCTAAGAGACTGGTTTCTAGCCAGTATTTGTGTTCGTCAATTCGTTACCGTCCTAACTAGGGCCGTCGAACGAACCGTTTACTGGCGTACGCTTTGAACTTCTGTCCGCATAGATAAGAAGCATCTCCTGGTCGCTACAGATCGTTCGATAAGTAGCTACAGTGGATGTTCGGCCTTATCCTTTCACTGCTCTGATAACTTACATCGCTAAGAAATCACATCAATACAATTCGCTGAACTAACCCTAATACATCTTCTTGAGATCCCTGGACATCGACATTGCCGTCCTGACAGGCTCCCAATCAGCTCCTCAGGACCTAAAACAGATCCCAACGCTAAGGTGTATTTCCGCCATCCTTAACCCTACCTGCTTTGCTCCTGAAGCAGGTGTGGCATAGTTTCGCAGGGGCAATGGTTAGTTTTCTAGGTTAGCAACCTGTCCGTCAAGGGTCCCGTAAGCGTCAGGCCTTGGACTATTGCTATTTCGTCTCTCTGTTCTTGACATAAAACAAATTCTCACGGCAGGCGTAGCACCTTTTGGCTTCGCAGATTATTTGAAGCTATATGCACTGGCTCGTACTGATAATGAGGTCAACATTGATCAACTGGTCTTATATAGAATATCCGAGTGGTGTAAAGTGAATGAAATGAGCTTCGTCACGGAAAGAGGAGGCTTATTCCGGCGTGATTCAGTAAGGTTGCTTTTTAAACAATAGACTCTATGAATAATACAGGAGTTCTCCGTCTATCAAGTAGGGTAAGCTTTTAATATGTAACGACTCTAATTAAACTCCAATTTGGCTATTTCCAAGCTTTGCGCATCAAACATGCTGCTATAACCTACACGCTCGAGCTGGCTAATTGTCAGATGGTTTAGAGAGGGCCGTCCAATGCCAACATGGCCGTGTGGAACACTATCTCCAACAGCATGAAAGATAATTTATCTATTCGGGTGCTTGCTGTAGATTGTCGTTTGTATTCTAGCTCACAGTCCCAGTAGGAAGCAGGCTTGCTGTCGTTCCGTTGATCCTTTTCCTGGCGTTGTTTTTGGCTTTGCGATTTAATCTTGAGTGGATCACAGACAGCCCCGTTCGTTCTTGCACTTCTTAATTTTCACTCTCTGGTTTATAACTCGCATCAATCTATCTTTCGATAAACATTCCAGGCGGCCCAGGTTGTCGCGTTCGTTATTGCAGTTATTTGGTCACTCGCGGTAAAGACTCTCAGCCAAAATTTAATGTCCATGTAACTGCTTTGGGCATTGCTTCATAAGATGGACTCTTTAAACCTTGAATGCAAATGGGAAACGGCGGGAATCGAACCCATACCCCTACGTGCCCCCCCCCCTCCTCCTGTTGCAAGGCCTATACGAATGCCCTATATAACCGGGCTCGACAATTATATCCTATTGTGTGCACTAAACATACCCTCTCGTAGCGGCAATGACATCCATTAAATTATGCCAGTGTCTTTTTACGATGCACTATGCACCACACAGAAGACGTGCCACATAGGATATTTTATCTAGGATGTTCGGAACGTCACGCAACCTCAGATCGGGAAGACTAAACAAGGGTTGATAAAGGCTACCTTCGCTGCAGTGTTTTTGGTTTTCTTTTGTCTGCCAGCGTTTATCATTTTTTATGACGAAGAATGCTCATGCAGACCAGGCCTCACAACTAAGGTATTTTGCCATGGTGGTGGGACTACTGCCTGATGGAGTGGCAGACCCACCCACTAAACTCACGCCCCACCTAATCTTCAACACGCCTTCGTCACTCCCGGAGTAACCTGCGCCCACTCTCACTGCCAGGCGTCAAGGGTGGCTCTCCGGGCCATGGTCGGATCAAGATTCCCAGCCGGGAGTCTGAGGCTTCTCTCAGTAGCTAGCAGGTCCCACGTTAACATTCTGGCTAGGGCCAGGAGGACGTCGGTCGACACAGTCCAATACTCCTGGCTCACCCTGATTGCCAGCGTCCGTTGGGCCGACCGATTCCCCTATTGTTCGCCGTACAGAGAGCCAGGTCCTCCCATACTGGTGAACCGTAAAGGGTCATAGCTACCGATGCCAGCAGTCTCCTCTTCTCCTCCGACACTCCCCCCACCCTCGGCGTCAGGCGCGCCAGGTTCAGGGATACTTGCTGTGCCTTGGCTGTGGCGTACGTGATGTGCGCTAGGCCGCTTAGCCTTTGGCCAAGAATGAGTCCGGGGTATTTCGCCTCCCGCCTGATTTCTATCGGGTGACCGTCGAGCAGGAGGTTGATCCCCCGCATCCTCTTCCTGCCTGTTAGGTACACTGCCTCTGCCTTAACAGGTACAAGCTGAGACTGGTGGGAATCCATCCACTGTACCACCCTACGTAAGGCTTCAGTGGCCGTGCCCTCTAGGGTGTCCTCCGTTCTCGCCGTGACCATCACCGCCAGGTCATCCGCGTAGGCGAGGAGATCAGCGCCCTCCAGCATATCGGTTTGCAGAACCCCGTCATATTAACAGAACCCCGTACATTCCAGAGTACGGGCTCCAGAATCGAACCCTGGGGGACGCCGTCAGAGAACTCGTGCTCCGGGCCCCCTGCGACCAGACCTCGCCCTCCCAGGTACGAGAACAGAATCCGTCGGATTCCGTCGGATACTCGCTTTCACTCGAGCGCCCTCATGATCACTCCCCAGTTAACCGTGTTAAACGTATTTTTAACGTCCATTAGGATAAGGAGGACGAATCCCCTCGTCTTTCGGGTTTTCCCAGATTTCTCCCTGGCTCGCCGTGTGACTCGACGCAGGGCGTGCAGGGTGGATAGCCCTTTTCGAAAGCCGTACTGCGCATCCGACAGAGCCTCCTTCTCCTGGATTTCTGCGATGAGCCTGCCGAATATGATCTGCTCGAAGAGTTTACCCAGCCCATCAAAGAGGCAAATGGGTCGGTGCGGTTTGACCCTCACCCGTGGTATCGGGAAATGTCTCCCCCTCCCTTGCCGCCTGTGTCGGGAAGAGGTGGAGCACCGCCTCTCTCAACTTGTCCGCAAGGCAGGCGGCGGCCCACGAAGTTTGGCCATGACTATACTGTATGGCCTTCCCCATATATCTCGTTCAACGGACTCGAGCAGCCCACCCCACTTCTCCCTTTTACTCTTTATGATGTGGCCGGTTAAGTCCCTCTTTGCTCGCAGCTACTCTTCCTGGAGCTCCTGGAGCCCGTCGGCCAACTCTATGCCGTGCAGCACGCTATTTGCCAGCCTGCTCCGAGCCCTCGAGTGCACCTTTCTAGCCCGTACACAAACTCTCCTAGCTCTTGCTATGGCCTCGTTCCACCAATATGTTGGCGGGTGCCTTCCCGCCCATCCCCCATCCCGCGGTCTCCCCCCGGCTGCCGTACAGGCGTTTCTAAGTACTTCAGTGAGCCCCTCGGCAGTGATCCCTCCCCCGAGCAAACGCCGGTAGCCCGCGTCCATATCTATGCATAGTGGCCTGCCTTCTAAGTGCCGCCACTGCCAGCTGGCCCAACCTGTCAGGCCACGGTCCGGTTGAGCTCCACTGAGAACGGTCAGGACGTACCTATGATCGCTATGTGATTCTTCGTCGAGGACTTCCCACCTGATGGATCCGCCAAGCGCAGCCTCGTTGACTAGCGTGAGGTCCAAGAACGATGCCTGAGCCCGCCCCGGCGGAGGTGGGTGTCCTGCCGTCGTTTAGAGCGGTCAGCCTCTCCTGGGCCATCCACTCCTGCAGAATCTGTGCTGTCCTTAATGTGTATTTGCTACCCCATGCCTCTCCTGGCGCGTTGAAGTCGCCCATGACGTAGACTTTCCTCGCCCTGCGTTCCCTGAGGGCCTCTCTCACCTCACCTAGGCACGTTTTGAAGTCGTCGATGGGTTTGTTGGATGAGAAGTGTATAGAGATGCAGGTACCTACCCCCTCTATGGCCACCCACGAGAATCCCGCCCCTGAAGCCCGATTCCTAATTACCGTCCCCCGCTCGACCCAGATGGCCGTGTCTGTGTCCCTGTCTTTTATCCAGTGATAGTCATTACTCACTCGCGCAGCATTGGGCTCCGAGGCCAAGCAGAGCTGTACGCCCTTGTCCCTGACTGTCACCTCCAGAAGGTCGTAAGCTGTCCGAAATCTGTTGAGGTTTATCTGGAGCACCCTAAACATTTATCTATTGCTGCCCCCCTCCCCCGTTTCCTTTTACTTTCCAGACTGTCTCCACCCTCGAAGACCTCGCGGTCCGTCACCTGGAGCCTTTTTCCTTTCTGCCAGATTTTTTTTTTTTTTTTTAGAGGAGGAAATTTTCTTCAAACGCACGGTTACCACCAGAGACATTCCAATCTCCATGAAAGTGGGCCGATCCAGTGCAGGGTTGACGTGGATGACAAAACGCCTCTGCCAGCTAAAACCATCCTCTGCTGAGAGTGTATCTCTGAGCAGCTGAGTGTATCGCCAGCTTTTATCTAGATCGATGATAGTGTACCGTATATTTTCAAGCCAAAACGTAGTCCAGAAACGTTCACAAGGCATCAAATTGTTTTGAAAATCTTAAAGAATTTGTTAGTGGGATCTTAAGCGAAGTTACCCGCTCACTAATACCACACAATGATCAAAAGGGATGGTACAGAGTTATAAGGTTTTCTTGATAGAACTGAGATTTTGCTCGGAAATGTCGCGATAGCCAGCATCGTGTGCCTGTCAGGAATATGTTCAAAGTGAATAATGCAATGATAAACAAAACTTTTGAAAAATGCGTCCTCAAAAACAATGGGGAACACAGACGTTTTTAAATTAGCCACTTGGATAGACATGTGATGAAGTATACATTAAATAGAATTATACAACTCATTACTACCATGAGTGATGTCGTGTAGAGGCGACGACAGCGAATAATAATTAAGATCGTGCCATATTGTAATAGTAGTATGACAAAATTATGGCCAACTGACTTTGTTATAAAATGACTACTTTTGTTGTTATGTAAAAATTAGTAGTTGAATTCTTGTGATATACGACCTAATGTGCAATGCAGAATACAAAAACAATGTATTTGATAATACAATATGTACTTCTTATACACCTAATGTTGATTAACTCAGTATATATCATTGACAGCCGTTAAATCGTAATGTGGTACTTGTAGGGTAGAATTTGCGTACTGATTGGAATATCGGCATTCAGCAGATCGCATGCTCGAGCTATGCCACACAACACTAACAGTACTACAAGGCGAATGTTGGGATCATCGGTTGCCCATCTTTGCCCGCTCATGTCTTTGTTTAACCAGCGGCATGGGTCATTCTATGCCATTGTATTGAGTGAGTAGGGAGCCGATCCACCTGACGTCATCTGAGAGAGGTAAAAGCTCTACGCGCATAAATCTTTCGAAATAGAGGTTAGAAAATCAAACACTACAGAAAGAAGAACGTGTGACTCTGTTGAGTTTGTAGCACAGACCGACACGGTGGAGTGCTTTGCTCGAGCTGACATTGTGGTGTTATGCTTCGGTGATCAATAAGATTGTACTAGCGGCGACCATTCAACCTCTGTCACCTCATGAGCTACGTGATCGAAGCAACAAAAAAACCCGCTAAATACATTCAGCAGTCTTGTAAGTAAATGATGATCAGTGGAGATTGCCCTATAATTCACAATGAATCACTAAGGGTTTGTTAATAACGATAACAATTTGCTTGTCTTAGTAAGCAAATATGAATCAAGTCCACAGGGACACGTATGAACCGATATTGTCATTGTGCTTGCGGGTTGGAATAATTAGTTACCTTTAATGATGTGCAATGCATGAGTTATTATATATATATATATACAATATCGAAATTCGAAATGCAAAAATCCCTGAGATCAGCTTCCAGGTACTCGATTTTTTAGGAAGATATTATTTCAATGCGAATAGTGCATGTACTCAATAGTTAAACATGCGCTGCTAAACAAGAAATCATCAGACTCACAAACTTTTCAAATAAAACAACGTGCAGGGTTTGACAAAAATTCCGAAGATTCATTCAAAGTTGATTCTACTGACGATATATTTTGTTTAGCGGTTACTGAAACTGCTTTTAGATTAGACGAATCGACCCTCGCAAATTGGTGAAGGAAATAATAATAAAAAATATATTCATATTTATGGTACGGGTGCAATGTTAAAAAAAGAGGGGTCGCTTTTTTGCATTAAACTTCTTGACACCTTGCAACATAATAACTTCGTAAATTTAAGATAAGTTCTCAGTATCGGAACATTTTTTCCGTTTGAACCATAATTTATTTGACACCACCTTTGTCCGTCGAATGTGTCTACGCAAATTAGACGATCGTCAACCATTAAACTTGAAAGAGGGTTCAAAGTTGGCCCCATTGACGACAGCTAACTATATTCAGTTAACATCAAATACGAGGACTGTTTTAGTCTAAAATGAAATGAATGATTACGCTGTCCTCCTGTTGTTCCCTTTTCGTCAACTTTCCTCAATTACAGTCGAATTTCTTTGGACGGTGTCCAGTAAGGGTAGGCACAATAGCTTTATTCAACAGCACCTCTAAGGCCAAAAAACTTCGTTGAAGTCAGATATGCCCAGAAGAGAGAACTCAATGTCAATCTGCAATCAAACAATACGTAACTGTTTCACTTTTCTTTCTTGGTTATTTAATTCATATGTTTGACCTTTTCTAGGAATTTTCATAAATCCAATCATGTTCGAGTTTGTGAATTTTATCCGATATTTGTGGTTTCGGCTCCTCCTCTGGTGGACAAGAGGGGACCGACCTCAAAAATTGAGTCACCACTACGACTATAACTGCAGTGATCCATTGCGAAATGGAATCTTGATCTCACAAGAAGAGGTAAGCTGTTATTAATACTTACTTGTATTAGTTTACTGCAGTGAATGCATTGGCAGTGAGAACAATATATGTAGAGTATTCTATATTGTAGAATTTTCATTTAATCTTCGTGAATGACATTTTTGGCCATTGATCATTCTGTATTTAGATTGAATGTGAGGCTCCTCGTGGAAAACACTCACACGGAAGCGACAGTGTTGAGTTCTTTTTACAGAACAGTCATGGACAAATTCTATCAGCTGTAATTCAACGGCTGCCCCAAGGTAAGCAATAGGTGACCTTCACACTGCATATATGCAAACGCATTCATGTCTAAGTGAAGTAGTCTTGCTCTAACCTAATCTCTTTAGGTATTTTAGCTAGTTGATTATACCCCCATATCTTCATTAGTGGATTTGAATACAGTTGTTTGGTGTTTATATTTCGGTTCGTGCTTCGATTCGCATTATTGTCCACTTTGCGAACATGAAATTACTTCCAAGTTATGGAGAATGTGGATCTTCTGAAAAACTGGCTCTCTCAGTTGTTAAGTCTGTATTCTGTCTCCGTATCTTGCTTGAAGTGTACATTCGATATTCCGGACTCATGGTAAAGGTAATGGTAAGGTAATGGTTTTATTGGTTTATTAAAGGAGCTGCAATTTTACAATGCTTAAGCTCTCTTATAAGGAATTAAGGTCTAGACAGTGAATTAAGCTAATGTTGAAACAACGCGGAGGTTTGTGGTGCGGTTCGACGAAAATAGATTTATGTACTCTATATATGATATATAAGAATATGCTACAACCATCTATTATTTATACTCATAACTTGCTCAATGGAAAATCTGGTAAAAGTTGTTTATCCATACCGCATAGAGTCTTTCATACCATCATTTCAGACGGTTACTGTGCGGTCAATTTGTATCTTCGCCTGAAGTGTGGCTCCGCGTATTGCCTAAACAAACTAGCAGTAGACTGTAGCTACTCGGATACATTTCAAGCTGAAGGGTTAAAAATTGAGGTTGTTCAACCAATGAGACGATGGAGAATAGCTTACAATGGACGCCTCAGGTATGTCGCTCCCTTAGACTCTGGTCTTTTACACACGAATCGAAAAATTGCATTTCGAGACATTCTAGGAAACAGTTGACAAGGCAAGTTGACCGTATCGAATTAAATTGAAGTTGCAAGTAATATAGTAAAGCGTTTCAAATAATAAAATCAAGAAAAGTTTTGAAATAATTGAGGCTTTGTAATCATATGATGGGGTGACGAATAATTAAACGATAAACTTTCATTAGTGCGAGTAACGAGAACAAGCCATCAGTAATATATAGGGCCCGTACTTCGAGTTCGCCTATGTCTTTGTCGCTGTAACGTAATGAAAGTGTTGTACTCTGCTGATCATCATTATTGCTTGTACCATTATTTGTACCAACTGACGTTCTGCTTTCAGGCAAATTGGCAGTGATAAGTATAGACACGTCCGATTCATCTTTATGTAAGTGTTTTCGGCCAATCTGTTTCTCAAACTCAAGCTATTCCTCGCAATTAAGCACACTAGGAACCAGAATGTGTTGGAGTACATGGTCAGACCTCGTGTCCTCTGGTTACTTTCATCCAGCCGCGAACAGGCCAATTTGTGTATACCTAAACATGATACAAAATGTTGTTGTGAGTTCTAACGAACATGATTCACGTCTTTTTTTAGTGGAAACTTAATTACTGGTTGTGGCGATTTCCCTAACTTCATTGATGAATCTTTCGTTGCTCATCAACTGGCACGTGGTTCCTCTTTGTTCTGGAATACTCGAACGCTTCACGAGTTGAACCTTTACGTACAGACATTCTTTATGAGTGGAAAGGTTAGTTGCGCTAAATAATAAATATTATTCTTAGCTTTGCGAAAAGTTTGCTAAGATTTCTAAAGTTTGTTAACATATAAACAGATTTATATATATATAGTTTTGTTCTTTGTCTACCTGTGTAGGTGTTTGTGGATTCTTCAAGCGAAGAAGCCTACGTTTGGGGTTACAAAAGGCGGCAGATTAAAGACGAAGAATCTAATGGAATGACCTCTGCTAGATTAACCCTGTACACCGAGGTAGGTGTTATACAGAATACATAACATAAGAATATAGATTCGTTCTATTGATTATATAATAAGATGATCTATGAGACGAACAGATTAATTGTACCTCTTTCGTTAATAGTAAAACATAGTTGTTGCTGGTGCAGGCAACTATTATGATGCATATATATGTACTATATATTCTACCCGACAAAACAGAATGGACAAAATAAGAGGTGGGTAAAGCAAAATAGCGAGACGAAGAGATTTGTGCTCACAGCAAATGACGGTTTCGTCCGCTTTCGTTTTGTATCAGACACCAATTTGAATGGACATCACAATTGTGTTATGATGCCCTTTCGTTAATATAGGAAATGTCTGGGTTTTGTTATATTGTAAGAAATGAATTTCAACAATATGTGGGACTAAAGCGGTTTTTACAATTATCGACTTGAGACCTCAAGCCAGTTTCTCAAAATAGTGCATATACTGACATTAATGAAGGTATAGCACACTCTGATATGAGGGAACATCCTCAGCTGGAATCCCCCATGGTCTGACACAGCAACCTTAACCATGTTTACCGTAGACCTACAGTGTTAACATGACTCATTTCTATTATTAATATAACAAGTATATGTTGTTGTCAATTGTCGAGATAGGTGCGTCTATTTTAGCGCCGATGAATGTTTTTCCGTGCTAATGGTTTTCAAAGCATGCAAGAGATGGCACCACTTGTTGTCCAGTGTTGTGAGATAGGTGCGCATGAGGGACGATGTATGGTCATCTATTCTCTTTCACGTTTGGTGCTGCCGTGTGCATTGGTCTGTTCCTAAGGACCAAGCGACGAAGCGATGCCAATGGTAATACTGTACAATATAATAGGAGACCGAAACACATTTCTTACAGAACGGTTTGGGTGCAGACGTAAGTGAAGTGAACTTTTCACGTGGTCAGCGATTGTTACTTGGGCACCTTCTCTACGCGGCTCTTCAAGAAAGGCCTATTGCACATTGCGACGATGATATCTTTGCATCGTTACATAAAGGATTTCATCTCGGTGCTGAAAAGGTGCGTCTCATGATAGCTTGAGGGGACATCGAGTGACATAATCGCACGTTTAATCATCTGTTTGGAAATCCAACTAATTACTGATCATCGAACTACTAGCTACTATTTATAACTTAAATTTTGAGTTAATCAAACATATATAATTATTGCCTTTATTATAACTCCGTCGCCTCGCAGCATTTTGGACCCATTTGAAGAAACGCGCATTATGCAGACGGAGACATTACAACCATAGACACTTTACATCGACGTTGCACAGACAAAATAGAAATAATCCAGGCATACTTCACAATGCAGTACCACAGCTCCTCGACTGTAGAAAAGATGAAGATGATTATAGAGCAATTCAACACACGAACCAGAGCAGATTATATAGAAAAACAATAGAACCCATATTATAGAACAAAATAAAACAGTCATACAATGTTTCATATAACTTAGAAATAATAGACACTGCAGCATGCATCCACTGCCAGTTCGATCAAGTAAATCGTCCCCCAACGCTTACTATGTGTTTATATCGACTAGAAAGGTCCACAACGCCAACAAAATCAACTGAGACACTTGCAGTGAGATGTCTGCAGACCGCCTTAGAAGAAAGAAGATATTCTGTAGAGTTCCGCTTTTCGGACCAGGAAAGGACAAAGAAAGCTCTAGCTGTTGGGTAGACGTCCATTTCTCCGAACATAGCCAACAAGAACCATCGAAACAATTGAATATCCCCAGTGCTCCATACTAGTCTGTGCACTAACAGGCCCCCAAGTGACGTTTCACACACCAACAGAGTCTCATACGTAATGATACGACAGTTGAAATTAAAATTTTGCTGCAAAAACAAGTAAAGCATCTCAGCCATGGATTTAGTTGGGCTGGGGGCCCAACTAAATCCGTGGCTGAATGTAAGTCAGGTAATCGTAACCGCATCTAATTGAATAATACCCTGAGGCCCAGAAAACTAGTCTGCTGCCTCACATATACCCCCTATAGACCGCTGGCCAGTACCGACGGTATACACTGACAGCCACAATGGCGTACGATGCACTTAGTACGATCTCTTGGGTCGCAGCAAGGCCCAAACGTTTGAGAAGTGCACGTAACAATATCTATCATATACTGCTATCCCGACGACACTTCAAACAGGCAGCGGCGCATAAATGGGTGGGATTGCTGTCGCTTGATGGGCGGAACGACCGCAACTCTATAGAGTCGTAGGGGAACAGTTTATAGACGGCTAAAGTCGTAGGTATCGGCGGAGATCTAATATAATAGTATGCGAGAGAGTTATAGGGGACGAGTCCTATTCCAGTAATCGACAGATATAGGAGGCGTAGATTACATTAGGATCTGGCTCGTAACCGAATAATCCCTGAACCCTAGGAGTCTAAACTCTGTGGGCTAGTAAACAAGCCCAACCCTTCCAAGTATTTTCTTTACAATCATAAACGAAATATTCCAACCCGTTATACATAACCCCTAGAAATACATCAAATAGTTCGAACACATTACCACCGGCTCTCCGAGGAATACCAGTGGCAGTGAATCTGTAAAGTGTTCTCGAAAGCAATGCCATGGTATGTAATTTCGCAGAATTGAGAGCTTTTGGTTGTCGTTCACTGTTCTGCCTACAGCCTCATACGCAGCAACCAAGCACGTCGAGGTGCATTGTATATCTATACGGTGGATGAGGCAAAAGGTCCGAACGGGCGCTATCATGGTGGAACGGTTCAGCCCTACCGTTGGCCAATTGTGGGTGCTCCTGATAAATGAATTGCCTCAGTCAGACCAGTCGCTGCTGGACACGGCGTCTGTGACATTATGGTAATTCGAGAGTAGCTCAAAATATACAACTCCCTTGAGCCCCAAATGCACTGCATCACTTTGGAAACCGTTTAAGAATAGCTATCTTTGGATCTTCAAGACTTGCGTCCGCTTTGCATTCTTGCAAGGGATCCACGTTTCGTCTCTCGGCAACCTAAGCTTTTAAACAAGAATGTTGCCTGTTATAGAGCAGCTTCTAGGCTCCAAGTTCATATCATTCTCATTAGTTCTTATCAAGTTTTTATCGCTTAGGTCGTGCGGTACCCGTGCCGTATCACCATTTTGCGAATGAAGCGACACTAGCGCCCGAATGAACTTACTTTCCAATGTAACGCATTGAACTCAGTCGCTTGCATATGTAATACAATGGTCCCATAGATATAAACCTGAAGAAAATGTCTGTCTTAGTTGAAACCGAGTAGAGAAATGACTTCTTAAATGTAGGAGATGTAGGAGAGTCCTCATACATAAGTTGGTCAAACGGGCCCCAGGACACAGGTGGAGCGAACCCAACCCGACCAGGGCGGATATGAGGTCCTGTATTGCTCATGCACTATGCCTGAGGAGGGAGAAGACCTGAGTTGGATGCCCCTGCACCGCCAATCCCCTGCAATGCGTATACAGGATCATCTAAAAAAGCCGACCACGATCATACTGCGCACAACGCAAAAAAAGTAACCAGAATCACTTGCTTAGCTGCGCCATTTATTTCATGAACCATTGACATATACTTTGATGGTCATTTGTGGTCATCCCCAAGCATCCAACTCACTATCACCTTTCAAACTCGTTGATTCCGCAATGGATGTCTGCTATGATGGGGTGGAAACATCAACTGCATTTAAGTCAACCTTACCTGAGTGCATAACAAATTTTCTTTCAGTTTTTGAATTAAAATGCTGAAAAAATGAAATTAAATTGACGAGAGATGGAAGCTCCTGCGAGTCATTGGTTGTGTAGGACATTGACATCCGCGCATTCATATCCCTTCATTTGTTTACTAGCTCGAGGTGCGGCTCTCTTAAGCAATAAGGACAAATTTCTCGTAAGAAACTTTTAACTAATATCAGCCAGCTCGCTAACTATTTGGTATTCATTATTTTCACAGAAGTTATGATACAATGCAATATCGAATGACAGGCACGGAGCCAATCGTCCTGGGCTCGACAGCCGTTGATTTTGGAGTCTAAAGCAACTGCAATGAAAGCATGCCATATCATATAATTGTTGCATTGAGGTTGACGTCGATTCAGAATTCGTTACACTGCGCCCTTTCAGTTCAAAGAACTTGACGTGAAAGTTCTCAATGAATTAAACGATCTGCAGTCGCTGAGTTGGCACTCCGGCAAGTGGTTTCTCAAGAAAACTCGTTTCGTGGAGTTAGTTTACGACGGAAACCGTGGCCATGGAGTCATCTACGGATCAGACAAGTATGTGACATTTCCACATGTCCACCACATAACATACCGGTTTTAATGACTACTACTACCACGACTGACCAATATATACGGACAGATACCGCATCATCACCATTGTCGTTGTCGTATTCCAATAAAACAACTAAATCTATTATATACTACATCATTGAGATGTTTAGAATATGGCAATCATAATTTCGACCTTACCAATGGAAGAAGAATTAACTGCAGCAGATGGACAATGCAATATTTTCCTTTTTCTGATCGTTAGAGACATCAGCTTTACCTTTTCTGAACTCAAGAAGTTCATTGATTTGGAAGCACAGGGATTACTCTAAAAGTGAAATAATTTGCTCGAGATGGACACAAAGATCACAAACGACCTTGAACATACCTCAGCAGACAGCGGCACACTCTACTCTCCTGCAATTAGCTTGTTTAAGTTTATTACTATACGGTTAGATATAAAATGTATCATCGAGAGTTCCAGGATGGGGTGCGTCTTTTACCCCTATATATATTTGGTAGAGGGTCTTTGCTTTGCTCTGATTAGTTGGTAAGAATTACCATAACGAACATATTCGTATCAACATGATTTCACCGGTGTTATGGCGTTAAAAAAACAACTGTCAGTTGTTCGAGATTGGAAACATTACATTTAAATAAACAAAAGTCACAACATATAATTGCTTTGATTTATGATAAAAGCACTATCCAAGTTAGCTAATTCTTCGCCCTGCGTTGATTTACTGCAGTGAGATTCCAGGCAACACTGAGGCTCCTCCGATTCCACGTTACGTTCGGAGTCCTAACGCTACGGCGAGCCCTGCTGGCGCCTGCTCAGCAGCAGAGATTCTTGACTTTACAGATGAGTTTTGCGATCGTGTCGAGCTAACCGGAGGAAAGGGCAGTTCGTTGGCTGTGCTGTCCAAGATATCCAAGGACACAGGTGGTTTCAAAGTACGAACTCAAGCTGTTATCAGCAACACTCGTATTTATCTAAGAAGAGTTTTGGCGCGCATACACTTTGAAATGCTCATTTTCTTTGCAGAGGTTTTCTTTCGAGACAGCATAGTGTGTTGGGCATGAGATAGAAAGTCATGTTATTCCTAGGATTTACTCTTGTTTGTTGGCCTTGTCATATTTAAACGAGCTTATTAAAATTTTTAAACAGCCATTTATCGGCGATAGATAACCTGAAAAATGACAATTATGATTATAAACAATTATCTGGACAGAAAACATATAACCATTTTCTGGTCAGGACTCCTATTGGTATAGGTGTGCTGCAAGACTTCATCAACCTCGTTAAAGAGCTCATTACGGGTTATGATAACACATTGGCGCAGGCATATAACAACTTGTTTACCAAATAATGTGCACTTCTATTGGATATAAACGCATGCTATCTCTAAAGAAGAACACACGTATTTGAGGGTTATCGCGATGGTTCTTCTAGTCGGATCCACTATCGCACGAAACTTGCATTTGTTTATCATTTATTTGCCGATACACAACAGTTTTGTCACGATCTGTGATACTCAAAAAGCTGGCACATCTTGAAGTTCTTATGAACGTACTGAACTTTCTGGAAGCAATACTACAATTCAAAAGCTTGATATTTAATGATGAAATTGCGTAACACTAGCCATTTGTGAAAACAGAAAGGAACAGCTTATTTCCGTTGCTATTTACCTATTCTTTCAAGCATGTCAGCATCCATCAGTGAAGGGCAAAATGTCTTCGAGAAGCTTTTGTAACTCTCGCCTCTCTTCAAAGATGTTTTTCAAAGCTAAACCTCTTCAACAGCGTCCAATTCTACTGGACCAAACTAATATCTGGCTGCGGCTGTTCATTTATCGATTTCCTGAACGGCACAAAATTCCTTCTGTGTTGTATAAGGAAGGTCACATCTATATAGAAATATACATGTGGACTATTTCTTATGCCGAGTTTAGCCTACGAGTTAAATATTCATTTGATTAGCACACCTCACGTGTTGTTCTGAAAATTCTATGGAGCAAGTACACGTGATGCAAATATGTTAACTGATGTTTATTATGGCACTGATAGATTTTACTAAACAAATTACGCCATGCAAATTCTTTGCGAAATAATTTCAAGCACTGCTTTTACTTTCCAAATTTTAGGTACCTCAGGGTATTTGTGTTTCAACAAAGGCCTATGAAAATTTCCTGGAGTGCTCTGCAGACGCAAGACACTCCATCGAACAATTGGCAGCTATCAGTGCAACCTCACCCACGCAGGAACATCTGAAGGCGGCTTGTGAAAGGTGACTTCTTCATTTTGACATTCTGTTATTATTATTATTATTCCTATCTGCTTCACTTACGCGTTCTTTATGTATCCTATCAAATGGGGTAACTTCAGACTGTTATTGAATTCTTTATACGTTTATATATCGTAGAAATAATTTGATTCGTCTGGGTTCCCTCTACATTTTCGCGCCTACATTTCTTCTTTCATTGTTTATATACTATAAAACGCTAACTAAAGCACATTATGTCATACAGTGCTGTGCATAAGCTTAACACACCCCTATATTTCAACAACTCTATACAAAGAATACACATTTGAGGCATTTATTCTGTATCAGATTAATGTATGTGTCAAATAACATACACACCACAAAGAACAGCGCATATGACGGCCCACACAGCTTGCTACAATGAAATGTGTCATTTTTCGGCTGTGCAGAAGGATAACGCACCCTCAGTTATCGAGTGTTCTCGCTGAGTATTCTCGCGCCACGAAAGTACAAACAGCGAACTACCATGCATATTTGTCGATTGGCCTCGAATTCGGCCATAAGTTGTGAAGCAATCGGGCAAGGGTTATACCTTCAGGTTCATAGGTCAACAGTTTTAAAGACAATTAAGCGTTCTCCGCATATCATACGGGTTCAAATGAAAACAAGACCTCGTCTTCAACAACGCCACATAACTGCCCAACTAAACTTCGCCCGCAACAATATGGACGGAGAGTGGACATTGATGAATATTGGGGCAACGTTTTTTAAATAGTATCCTAAGGGTGCACATCTATCTAAAAGGTACTATGTTGTTTCAAATCGTCTTGAGTGACGAGAAGAAGTTAAATTTGGATGGGCTAGATGGATTTAACGGTTACTAGCATGTTGTACGTAGAGAGTCGCGGTACTTCTCGAAGCACATGTTCGGCGGAGCGTGCTTTATGGGTTCGGGAGCTTTGCAAACTTGGATTCGCTTTCATCTCATCTTGAATGAATAGCGAGGACTATCAGCAGATGTTGACCAACAACATACTACCATTTAGTAGCAGATTTCACCGACTGCCAATTGTTTTCTAACAAGATAACGCTTCAATTCAGGTCAGCGCTAGTACACGTGCGTGGTTAGGACGGCATAACATTGAAACCCTAAAGTGGCCAGCATGTTCTTCTTATCTCAACCCGATGGAGAACCTCTGGGGCATCCTTGTCCGACGAGTATATGCGTCGAATCGACAGTATACATCCGTGGAAGCATTACGAGAGGCGTTGTTGGAGGCCTGGGGAGGTGTCAGCGACCAGATCCTGCTAAATCTTGTTGATAGTATGCCAAACCGAGCAGAACCTATAATTAGCAAGGGCGGGGCCCCACGGCACTAATCAGCTCAAGAAAACGAGAATTAATTCAGCGACAACACTTGGTAACTGAGGGTGCCTTATCATTTTGCTCACCCGAATAATGACATATTTCATTGTAGCAGGCTGTTTGCGCCGTCATATGCACTGTTCTTTGTGATGCGTATGTTATTTGACACGAACATTAATCTATTACAGAACAAATTCCTCAAATGTGTATTCTTTGTAACGATTTGTTGAAATATAGGGGGTGCGTTAAGCTTATGCACAGCACTGTATTACTATGTTATAATGAAAAGATTCATTAAAAGACGCCTCCAATATAGGATGGTTGAATCATACCCGACTTTCCTTCCTCTTCTGTGTGGGGACCTGATCATCTGTTGTATTGGTTAATATTTTGATTTAGTAGGAAAAATTATTTTTCTTTTTTCAAGCTGCTCAACAAAAGTTTAAACACACACACACACCTGTTATCTCCGTAACTGTCAGTAGCCATACCGAGCCAAAAATCAAGCGGACTGCTATATTTAATTAAAAATTCGTGCAAACCCAGTTGTCTCACCTATGATTCACCGTAAATCACAACGAATGGGTTAATATTAAAAACAACAGTCATGATTAGTGTTCAACATTTAACTGTCCCAAGTCACCCGAAAAATCTTAACAAACTGCACAGACGAAGTTTTTGCAAGAAACTGTCTGGTTGCGTAAGGTAAGATGGGACTAACTGGGACAGGGGGTATGAGGGACAAGTAATTGTTCTCTAAAAAAGGTTTCTACAAAGTTAACAAAAGAAAATTTGCTAAATACACAAAAAAAGAGACAGAGCAAAAGGCTTTCATCGAAAACAGTGGTATCAAATCGCAAAAATATATTAATGTCGTCAATAGTTTTAACGTTTTTGGATCGAAAACTTTAACGATCGGAGCTCAAAATATATTTATATGAGAAGTGTGCCGAGTGTTCCATTCTCACCTCACTAGTTTCCAGTCACCTCATTTTAAACCACCCACTCTTAGGGTAAAATTTTACTAATCCTGCTTCTCAGATTAATATGTGAACAGTAAGAACTGAATGATGAATTAACGTTATTTAGGACAACCTCAATTGTCTCACGGTGCACTCTTCCCACTCGAACGGCTGCAGTCTTACGAGAGAAACTCTATTCCTTTGTTTCATCCGTAGCAGGTTGGTAAAATTTGAGGTCTGTCGTATCGATTTTAAAAGTCAAAGTTTATCATTTCATAGACAGTTCAATCGCGCAAGTCCGCGATTAATAAATAACTCCTTAAAAAGTATATTGTTTCAAAAAAATCCATTTTCGCACATATGATTTGGGTACCTGAGAGCACTCCAATTAGCAGGAGTACTCAATATATTCTGTATTCATTTGTCTTGGCCGAGTTGGAAAGAACTTCTCTTAACCTGCAATTGTTACCCTAAGCAGTTTCGGACTCAAAAAAAGACTGCTCGAGGAACCTGTCAAGAACTAACTTACATACTTTATTATTTAATATTATGTATTATATTTATGGTTATAGTGTGGTTCTTACAAATTGTAATAATAAACAATTGCATAATAATACAATAAACAGATATATAAGAATTAAACTGCTTTTCATTTTATTCAGAGGGCCCAATCCGCTTCGCTATTCGGTCATCTTCGTGCGGGGAAGATTCCGAGGAGATGTCAGCCGCGGGTCAGATGACCACTCTGCTCGGTGTGACTATTGATGATGTGCCGAGCGCCATTGTCAAATGTTGGGCAAGTCAATTCGGATTCCCAGCAGTGGAATATAGGCGAAGGTATAGAATTTGCTCATTACCCCCATTGGCCATGACAACTTTAGCAGGTTCTACTAAATTCGTTGTCACATTATGTTAACATATGCAATTTCGACTACACATGTTAGCATCTTTTGACAATTAACTAATTAAGCAAATATCTATTGTGAATATAAAATATGTAACTGGATATATATATATATATATATATATATAAATATATATAGATATATTTATTTATTTAAAGGGAGAGAGAGGGAGATTCTATGTTGAAAAAATGTGTAACCTCACTTTTTGGTAGATATGGCCAGCCTGTAGCAGACACGGCAATGAGCGTTATTGTGCAGGAGATGGTTCCTTCAGAGGTTTCCGGGGTAATGTTCACCGTTGATCCCGTTAATGGAGATCCTTCTCGCATTACGATCACCGCCAACTTCGGACTGGGTGAGGTAGGTAGACACAGGCGTCCAACGCAAAGATGCTGCCGAATCTTAGCTGATCGCAACATAACACTGATAACATGTATTGGGTGGTCTCTATTCTTGCTAACGATGAGCCTATGTGTTCAAAGCAAAGGGTGCAACTCTTTTATTTGCCTATATTATGCATTTATCGTTCCTTATGATATTTATGCCTTTATGCGCTTGTCGGAACTTCATGTGGATGTATCACATATTGATAGCACTTCGAAAGGGCGAAGGTGGTGTTGTTTAAGTAACTTCTTCAGTCGACTTAATAGATTTTAAAATATAGGCCACTCACAGACTTGACCTGACGGGTCATTGCGGCGACAATTGTGAACTAAAAAATCTTTTGCAGAGCGTTGTGTCAGCCTCGGCTGAACCTGACACTCTGGTCGTGAATCGGTTACCTGATGGAACTCTCACTCTTGGTGAAGTGATTCTTGGAGCAAAGAATCACGCCACCTTCCTGAAAGGTAAATAATCGCTACCACGCTACCCTGTATGTGTTTTTTTTACATACATCAATCGGGTACTTCAAAGAGATGTCGAAGCTATTCGATCATGAGCGACTACTACGTCTACAACTTTCAATGATATTTTGTCTCGCTATATTATAATAATCATAATATTAATAATAATATTATGCACTTGGCCAGCATATGTATGACAATAATGACAGTCTGTTTCATCTACAGCAAAAACGTACTGCCTCTATAGTTGAGCGAGAAAGCTCGCGTTATAAACAAAACTCGAATGCAGCGATTGTTGATATAAAACATTTATTGTCGTGAACCGTATGAGAAATTGTATGCCTGTCTGGTTACTCGATGTCAATGATTTGCCGGTTGTTGTGACGAAGCCTTCTGAAGAATTCAAAAATGACGCACATACATGAACTCGTTTCAAGGTTCACGGTGCGGAGTAGACTGAAATTACTTGAAAGTGTATTAAAAGGGCACAAAATATACCCTTGATGACATCTACATTCAGAATTCAGATTCGCGGCTGCTGCCAACGAACGATCGATCGCCTGCGTAAGAGTTTACGATGACCCAAAACCACTCTCTTCATGAGACTTTCTCACTGTTATGTATTAAGCGCATATAAGGGACGGCTGACTGTCATCAGTCTTCTTCTGGCAACAAAATAATTGTCGTGAATGCAAAAGCCAATCGGAGAAAGGGTAACCTTAACTACCACAACATGAAGTAGTAAGAGTGAAATTGTATCTTCGAACAGCCATTTAGTGTAGAACAGGTTTTCAAAGAATTTGAGTTTCTTCGGGAGTAAGACTTCTGGCATGCTTGACAACCCAGATGTCAATCTATTATGTTTTTGAGTACAACTCTAACGAGTCTTTTCATGCCAATATTTGTCCCAGCCGCTGTAAAAACATCGCTAGAAAATTTAGAGCAAAACTATTAGAAAATTGTGAACTGTTTCGAGCTATAATATAAAGTCCCCCTTAAACGAACTTCAATGCTTGCAACTATGGGATTGATATTTTAAGTATATGGTTTTTTCGATATTATGAAGTCTCACAAATGTGGAACTTATTTGGGTTACATAGTTAGTTCATAATACGCTACACATATAGTATTTTTAGCAAGTGTTAAGTAAACTGGTCAAATTATTCTCGAAAGAGCTCGGAGAATTTGCTATTCTCAACCTCGAGTCTTTCTTTTGAGCTGACCCTCTCTCAGCTGTTTCCCTCTCAGCATCTAACCTTTAGATATTACTATGAATACCTGTTGGGGCCATCTTTGCTTATTTTTTAACCGCTCCTACCTGGCAAAAATCCAAAGATCTCCAAGAAAGAAATCCAAAGGTTCCCCGCGTCTGCCAGGATTTTACCCCAAACGAGGTGTACCTCCTCTCTGGCAGTCTTAGATTAGGCAACTTTAGGACTGTTACCGTGTGCCTGGGGTTCTCGGCTTACCCAGGTCTATATTTGGCCAGTCTAACACTTGTAGCTATTTATTAATAAGTCACTATAGGCTAGTTATCACCAAAATGTTTCGTCAAAGCTATAGTAGACTTGTATATAAATTATCTGCGGTGACTGAAACGGCAACAGTTCGTTTATATGTTTTTAAAACACGATTTCACCCTTCTACATTTTAATGATAACCAGGTTTGTTACAGAGAATGGTGGAACGGACGAAGTGGAATTCGCAACGTCGCGCGCAGCTGAACAAAGCCTATCCTCCGAGTTGGCCCTTCAACTGGCTGCAGTCGGAGTGCTACTTCAAGAAGAATACGCTGCACCCAGAGATATCGAATGGGCCTTCTATAAGGTAAGCACATCGACCAATTACGTCTCCCTTTTCATTTTCGGCCCTATTTTTACGGGCTATACATCCTACACATGACTGGCTGAAGTCTAAGGAGTCTGTAAATTTATTTTTTTTTCCAATTAATCGCGTATTGGTGGAACCGCCTGGCGGGTCCGAGTTACAGATTCTCTCTCTGGTCTGAATGTTGGGACCCAATGAAATGATCCAGTAGCACCTGTGCGTTACTTGCATTTCATATTCTTTCCATAAAAAATTATTAATGAATTCTTCCCTAGCTGGAACGAGTGTTTGTTAAGTATGCTCACGGTTACGGGAAGTAAGTTGAGACAGAAGTATACAAAAGTAACAGAACCACTTGTCACAGCAAGCTTTCTAAAAAATGAAGTGGCCCGAAAAATACTTGTGAGGTTATATTTTGAATATATAGAGTAATTAAAGAAAAAAAAGGATTCTAGACGAGTGTACACGGCATCCACTCTCATAATAACCCCTTTGGCTAAAAATAAAGGAGTACTTGTATTGTATTATACAATTATTAAAAACATAAACGTAATATTTGCCTACCGCAAGGCGTAGTCTACGTAGACGGTGTCGTCCCATCCCAGATTGCTGTCTACTACGCTCTCAGAACATTCAGTGCCCTCAGTCTAAAAAGGACTTGTAATTCCGAACTTCTCCCAGAACTTCAAGCGCCTTCAAGCGCCTTGGATATAGCTAAACTCCTAAGCTATATCATTCAGCGATCGTTTGAGGATGGCCATGTGTCTAATATGTATCATTCTGCGTGAATCGCTCCAGTGCACAGGGGTTAAACCCGGATAACAAACGCCCAGTATCCCTCACAGCGGTAAGCTGTCCAGCATGCAAATGATGCTATGCAAGAATATCATGGCTAATGCAGATTGGCAAAATCAAATCTCGTCTTGTCAAGTTGCCTATCGTAAAAGATGATCGACCGTTGGTTGTCTCCTAAGGTTCCGGACTTACAGAGCGATATCTCTCAATAAAGGCGTCACAGTGAATGTAATTTGCATCGACCTCAAGAGTGCTTTCGAGACCATACCGCATGAGATCATTGTGTACGTGCTACTCTCAGTGGGAGTCGGTCTTCGCATTGTTCCACGGATTTCCGATTTTCTTCGAAAAAGACGTTCGAGGTTAACATGAATGGCTGCCTCCTTCTCTAACACTGGTCTCGTCGCTGCGGGGTGGCCCCAGGGCATCGTCAAGGGCAGCGTCCTGTCTCTGCTCTTCATCGATTCTGTCAAACAGAAATGAATGATGGGCCTCAAGCTCTCGATAAAGAACTGCGGAGTCATCCACCTGGGGAAAAGAACGTAAAATGAATCTATCGAGGAGTGGAGAATGCGCTAACAAAAATCAAAGATCTCGGCATAAGGTTCTCGAATTCACTCACGTTTAGCGAGAAAGTAGAGTTTGTTGTCCATGGATGCTCACTTCAGCATCCAGCATGGTCACTTCAGCTCACGTCAGCTTCTGTAGCTAAACCTAAGGTTCTATGAATCGCATGTGGTTCCCTATTCCACGTATGCTTGTGTTATTTGAATCCGATTAGAAGTGGTGACATCCAACAACTTGAATAGATGCAACGAAATTTTTCCGCCGAGTGGAGGCCAGATATGTTTTAGACAGTCGAACTAAAATCGATTCGCGATAGGACGAATATCGTTGATTTAAAGCAGTTTAGGAAAATGGTCAGAAGAAAACCTGTGTTTGATAATCTCTTCGACTTTGCACGCCACATCAAGGACGGCTTGGTTTATTGCCAAGGTGACTGCTCGCACTGAAATAATCATTCACATGTCTATGTGACGAATAGTCAGACGAATGAGTTAATGTACAATTGTATACATGATAATGTGAATGTTCAGAATATCCGAACGACCTAGGCAATTGATCCCAATCTATCATTAACTCTTTTACCTTTATTTTTGTCAATAAAGAGAAACTTCACATTAAAAAATATTGCATTTAGCATTGCATGAGGAATTTAGAGTGCAAAATGCATTACACTTAGGGGAAGTGCTGACAGAATCTGACCAAGGTTCTCATTAAAATGTCCTCTTTCATGAAATAAAGCAACGTTTAGCAACCGAGCGACACTAATAGAGGCCCGACCTAACGACAATAGGAACGTAATAAAAATTATGTATTTTAACCAGACCGTTTGTCAAGCCGCCATTGTCGATACCCTTACGTTATTTTGGAAAAATGGCATCAAATGTTGATATTATAATAACTGCTACTTTTTAGAGGTAAGGCGCGATGAAATAATTGCAGAAGATTTTTGAATGTCTGAAAAAACACTTTGCAGAATTGTGAGATCTTGTGATAGGCATTTGGCAATGACGACCACCAGGTCCATTTCCGATACAGTGGGAAAAATTAAGCCAAAATAGAATCACTATATTATGTTTGTTTCAGAATGTGTTGTATATGCTTCAAGCTCGACCGGTGACATCAGTCTTGGATTCTCCTGATATTGACTTCGAAATGCTTCATGAGCAAGACTCGGGACTTGTGGCCGAATATGATTGCTTATCGAAGGCTAATGTCGGGTCAGTATTCATGAGCACGCCTCTACTTATAAATACAGAAAATTTAATCATTTCTATAATTAATGGCTACGCTATTGAGTAGTTACTGTAATTATCACTTTATCATTATGCATAACGTACGTGCACCTTCATCTTAAACTGTTTTTCGAGCTGACCCTCAGCTGTTCCCCTATCGGACAGGCCTCAGCTCTTAACCTTTTTGGTATTACTATGAGGACCTGTCGGGGCCATCTTTGCTTACGTGCACCACGTGCACCTTCATCTTAATTGTTCATTGTTCCACTGATGCTACGATATAGGTACTTCGTTGTTATACATCATAATCCACTTTTTGTACTGCCCCCTTAACTAACCTTCGGCGCATGACTGGCTCTAACTCGAGTCCTTTAGTTCGAGGTTCCTGCTGTGAAATGCGGATCAGCGCCTACCTTAGTCTGTACAATGGTTACGATGAGGCCTGATATATCACAGTTTGTACGAAGTAATTTATCTAAGACGGCGATGTTTTATTATCTTGTAATTAATGATGATTAGACTTTTTTTATTCATTCAAAGTCTATCTCAATTCCGTCACATTTTCTATACATTTTCTCTTGCACAGGGGTACGAATTACTCTTGATGATATTTCAGGGAAGTGTTTGGAGGGTCTTTGAGCCCGATTACAATGGATCTCTTCCAAAATCTAAGGTTAAAGGACAAGGTATGATTTCTATGTTCAAATTGATGTACGATCAATCACGATTCTGATTTGACGGTAAGTGGGTTTGGGGTTCAGGGAGGTTCATTGTGTGTAATGCATAGGAAATTACAACACAGAAATAGAGTGTTTACCGCTGCCAGGTCTCACAAACACGACGTTCTCAGCAAAATATCTGAAAGGCTTCTTTATTAGGTCGTTCGGAGCTATTTTGTGCATCAAAAACATTTCGATAACTTGAACAGAAAGAACTAGCGCTATGTTGACTCATTTCTCCTAAATCGTAGTAAGCGAGTAAATTGAACCAGCGTTAGGTTACATGTAAACAGAAGGCTCAAATATAAACAGGTCACATTTCTGCTGGCTATGACACTTGGTTCGAAGCTAATCAATTCATTTTAGTGTACAGAACAAAATATTTCGTGGCGTATCAAGAGTTTCCTGTATTATACGTTTTCGAAGTTAAGAAAATAGTTTGTGTCGAAAGTTGCGGACAATAATCTCATGCAAAAACGACCATCGATTGCATAAAAAACAATTTAAACCGAAAAAAAAAATTTACGCAATATATACGTCTACCTTGCACATTGTGTTGATATGCGTGTGAAATAAACATCGTTCGGATAGGAATTTTTCCTTTATTATTTCATTAATTATTTTTTTTATTTATCTGCTCATTCCTCGAACCCCAACTTCAAATGATTATTCATCATTCACATGGAATCGTTTCGGAAAATGCGACCCTTAAAAACTTCGAAGAAGCCGAGAAATATATTACTAAATATTATATGTAATAGTTTGGCACGACAGATAGACTGCTCTCTCATCGAAAAGTCAACTTATACCAGGAAAGTACGCAAAAGCCATGGCTTCCGAGGTCAAACACTTTTAATTGAGCATTCACCAATGTTGTTCTCAAAATGAATACTCGAAGGTCGCATAACAACGACAAGAATTGATGAAGCCCCCTAGGATTACTAAATTTATTTGTGTCATTTGCTATACTTCATACGTTTCCAGCGGACGGCTAAGGCTCTTGGTTTGGAACTCGGTCGCAGTCCTTTCTCCCGTGACGAGTTAATGCAGAACATCAACGGACAATCATTTTTCTCGACATATTCTGTAAGTCCCGGCTATTGCGAAAATACCTTCATCGGGCAGTATATATTAGCTATATTCACTTGTGTCTTCACTGATTGGAACACTTTACGGGAGAATACTTCTCAAGAAAAATCATTCCGAAAACATCGCAATGATTACAGGTTTTACAGAAACATAATGATGTTGTCTAATCTCCACAGCTAGTAGAATGGGTACGCCTCACGGGTGCTCCACGGAAAGCTTGTAGATGCGGGTAACTTAATGCCAAGTGCATTAGATTGGTATTTTACACAGGTCAGCTTAATACGAATGATTTGCAAGGCACACGTTCTATTCAATGTACAGGCTTACTGAATTCAATTGTCATCTATACCTCACAGGGCATAAACGTAAGTTATATGGGACCGGAATGAGCTTTATAAAATTTTCTAGTCAGGGTGTATCTTGGTAACTTCAGGCATTCATGGACTTCACGGCGGAAGACCTAATCTCGAAAGGTTTTTCAATTGCAATGGCTGGCCGACATGTTGACGACCCTAAAGCAATAAAAAGTAATGCGAACAAAAGGAAATATCTCTGCGAAGGAAGCGGTCAACGCGGACTAGCCCGAACGCTTTGGGTGAGAACAAACAAAACGCGTTGTTCGAGAAGCCATAATGATGACTTCAATAAATATAATAATAACACAAAAATATAAGTGTAGAATAATGTTTGAGCCTTATGTGGAAGAGAAAGAAGCCTAGGATTTGCGTAAGAATTTTCTTTAAAGATGTGAGTGCTATTAAGCTTTTGTTGCAAGTCAAGAGAACCTTAGGGAATACCTTTCATCCAAGCATTGGCCAAGATACGTTATTTTTTCAACATAACGATCTATAAGCAAAAGCATTTGTAACACGATTTATCTAATCGGTCAGGCAATGTGGAACGCTGAACGATATCTAATCGAAGGTGAAAAAACAGTGGAGGCTCAGCGAGTTCTTCATGAAGCAATGATAAGCTCTGAGGACGACGGTCAACTTACGGCTCGGGAAATGTTCTTGGAGGCCCTCAGCAAACCTGAGAGGTTTGGCAAGGTCAGTTTTTGTCGCTGGGTTGCAGGAACAAGTGAACAAAGATCATATTTCCTTCCTAGTAATGGCATCTTTACGTCCCAGGGTCAATAGGATCTTTTTTTCACCTTTCATTAGAGTCAGCACCCTAAGTCAAAAGTAAATTACCAGTTTAGTAACTTACATTATTTACTGTCATGTTATGTGCTGTATTTAAGGTTGGCGAGGCTCATATGTGCATTATCATGTATGGATCAATCAACAATGTCATTGTCCTCGCGTTGCTGGCACACACCGAAGGTGGTAAGTGCAACATTGTTACTGCGGTAAATATTAGGTTGAGTCATTAAGTGATGTATATCAACTTTAAACTGCTCCAATTTCAACTAGAAGAGTAAAATACGCTAGCTGGTCTCCGTGTTTCGAGCGCCCTGAAACTTCACTGGCGACGGGCAGATTGCTCGCAGATATCTTTCTAAAGTGTTCGAGAAGGTGGTAATGTCCAGGCTTGAAAGGCATCTTAACTCGGCGAGTTTCTTCTCACCATGCCAGTTTGGCTTCCGAAGGGCGCGCTCCACTGAGCTCGCGCTCGCGCATCTCTGGCAAGAAGTCGCCGACACTGTTGAGAACGGTCAACTCTGTCTTGGGGTGATGCTGGATGTGGCGGCCGCCTTCAATTGCCTGCGCCACTCCTTTTTCCTTCAAATGCTAGAGTGCCTTGGCTGCTCACCCGAAGTTGTCAGATGGTTTCACTCATATCTCTCAGATAGGAAACAGGCGGTTGTGGTTGGCGACATTTGGTCATCATGGCAGGTGGTTAACATTGGAACCCCCCAGGGGTCTGTGCTGGGACCGTTTATGTTTGTTATTTTGATCAATTTCATTCTGCTCAAAATCTCGTCTGGCAATTATTGTAAGACTGTTGCTTACGCTGATGACACCTCACTCCTATTCCGGATACGTCCTTCAGAACTGAACTCAGATATTCAGGCTGCGGCGGCGAAGGTTGAGGGAGTGGTGAAGACCTTTGAGCGGTTCGGACTTGTTGTGAATACCAACAAAACGGGTTTCATTCTGTTGCGCCCACCACAAAGGACTCCAGTGATAGATCCGGTGTGGCTTTGCGGGGAGCCGGTTCCGATGTCGTCTACGGTCAGATGTCTGGGCCTGACCATTAATGAGACACTGAAGTGGCAAGCCCATCTTGAGGCTCTCCTTCCCAAGTGTTATGCCGTTATTTCCTCGATCCGTCGCCTCAGAGATCGTGGTATTCCAGTGGAGGGGTTACTTTTAGTTTACAGAATGCTCCTGTTGCCTATCATGTGCTATGGGATCTCTATCTGGGGTGGTGGCTATAAGACGATCATTCGCAGAACCGAGATTGTTCAGAATGACGCTCTAAGAGCAATTTTTGGTAGACGTCGGCGAGACTCGGTTGCGGATGTTTTTGAGAAATTTGACCTGCTGCCTATAGGTAAGATTTACGTGGTTCATGTCGCACTTCTTGCCTTTAAGATGATGAGAGGAAAAATTCCCCGTGATATTGCACTTCCAATCACCGCTGTCGTCAAAAGGTCTAACCGTCGGCCAACAACCTTCGAAACACCATTTGTCATAAGAGAACTCAGCCGCCATGCTCTTGCGCACCGCTTGCCTGCAGTCTGGGGCTCACTACCTCGCGAAATTAGAACCCTTACATCATCAAAGGTGTTTGCGCGGGAGGTCAGGAAGATTGTTTGTAAATAATTTAGAGGTGTCCTTTGGAGTATACTATAATGAAACGAAACAGAGAAAGTCTGTTTATTTATAATTGCGATTAATGCATAGACTGAATATAATTTGTGTGGGCGTTGCCCCTTGTATACTGTTACTTTTATGATAATCAAAACATTGATGTAAATAATGCCGTTTCCGGAAATCGGTAGCATTTGAAATAATCCATGAGACGACACTTTTTCGCTATTATTTTTACGAGAACTTAAGCGTTGTGATAAGACTGCAGTTCCGTTAATAAACCAAACCTTGTATTGTATTGTATTGCTCGAATAAGAGCAGTTTAGAGTTGGTATAGAACACTTGCGTCCTACCTAACAGATTCGACCCAACAGAGAAATACCATCTCTATAAATTAAACAAGATCGTGAAGAAGAAAATCACTAATTCAACCGAGCTTGAATGGGGAACAGAAACACAAACACATATCCGACATTGTCTTCTTCAGGAGTTGTCCAGTCGACTGTTCTGGGTCATCCAGATATTAAGGTCCAAAAGGAAGGCAGTGGGTGTCACCTGTACACCCAATGAAGATTGCATTGGCACCCATCTGACAATTTGCAATGAAAATTTGATCTTCTACGATAATCCCCAACGTAAAGAGGAGTACTTTGGGGATTAACACTTAACCAGGTGAAATGGTCAACGCAGACCGTTACATAAGATAAGTCAGCCAACTTAGCTAAAAAATTGGTTAGAAACGATCATGCAGGGGTAAAGGAGGGCGAAAGTGATATTGCCCCGGCGACCCGGTTTACTGCAAGCAATCTTGGCTGGGGAATTCTGCCGCTCGCGGCGTATAGCTCAGACATTGGTCCATCAGATTACCACCTATGCAGATTCCTGGAGCACGGCCTGCGAAGGAAACGTTTCAAGGCACAACTAGAGACAGGAAATTGACTGGATAAGTGGATCGCCTCTCATGACGAGATATATTTCCACCGCGGAATCGACATGCTTCCTGATAGATGGGCTAGAGTCATAGAAAACGAGGGACACTACATTCATTAAGATCCCTTCATTCATCCTTAGATACAGATATAACTTAACATTTCATAAGCTTGTTCTTCTCTGGTGGCCCATGCTATTATACTATACCTAACGGACATACTATGTATGGCTCATTCAGCTTTTATACTTATGGTATTATAATTTCCAAGAATATTCACAAATGCGTTTTGGGCATTCATCTTTGTTGCACTTCCCTCTCTTCTATATTTGGTCTCCTATATTACTTTACAGTAATTACACATAACTCCCACATAACTCGTAGCTATTTATAAAATGCTAGGTTTTTCTCACAAAGTCTACAACTATAAAAACAGAGTGCACTGTGGAATAAGGCTTATTGTACTTTACTATAGTATCTTATGCTCATCTATGCAGCCGTATTCTTTTCTTTTAGACTGGACCACGGCTGTTTTCTCTGACTTTGCATCTCTGGTTTCTTCAATAAACAATGTGTTGAGCGCCGGCGTTCCACAAGGCCTGCGAAATATCGCACAGCAGGCAAAGTTTGACTTCGCAGAGGAGTTTGTTAATTGGGAACCTCAGCTAGCACTGAAAAAGCTTCAGCAAACGCCTGAAACAATTAGAAGTGCTCGAATGTTTCACCAGTTTTTGCAAGATCATGGACATCGCTCTTTGCATGAGGTATGTATAAAAATAGAAAAAAAATATGATTTCCGTCCTCATGAGAATTACATTTGACTTCTTAGTTTGTCGTTTAACTTGAAATGGCTCATTTTGCATTTAGTGGAAGTGATATATTCATTCGACTGCTACTGTATCGAATAAATCAATGAACTCAAACATATGCTGGGTTTACCGTCTCGCTATATTGGTTTTTACCTTTTTACTGCTAAGTATATATGCTGCAAAGTGCATTCAATAAAAGGGATACTCAGTGTTTGTCTACTACACATTAAATTGCTTTCATTGAGCGAGTTTGCTTGCTTAAGCACAGTCGATCAAAGCTTACAATCAATTTCTAAACCCTAATGCCAGAATGACAATTTTAGACCGTTTTCTTCGACACAATATTCTTCATGGCTTAATTAATGTATTCAAATTCACTGCAGTAGTTTGAAAAGCGTGACTGCATATGTTGGCCGTGAAGAGCACTAGACACCTACAGGTTTAATAAATATAATACACTAATATACGAAGTTAAGTATCTTATTTATATCCGTAGAAGTTAAGCGGGAGTTCTAATTGAGCAGTTTAAATTGGAAGAAGTAGATTGTACTCGAAGCTTAGACCACTTTTCATGAACGGTGTCTAAAACGCCACTTTACAACAAATCGATTTAAAACTTATAATATATTATAGTTCAGCGACCCAGCCATGGTTATAATTGTTTACATATGTCGGAACAGTACTTATAGGGCCTCTACCATTTTTAGTTCGATTTGGTGACTCGAACCTGGAATATGGACCCTCTTCCGTTGGTGAAAACTATTCAGTTGATGGTTGGCTCCTGTATTCAAGACACTGGATCAGCAACACTTCAAGAAAAATCGGTGGAAGAGGTCATGTCTGAGATGAAGATCAAGCTAAATCCAATTAAGAGGTAAATAATAATAATAATAATAATAATATAATAATATATTATCACCTAAAGTGGCACTGCAACACACAAAGAGGAGCAGTAGCATCTCCCATCGAGACGACGCCACTTTCGTGGTGGTGGTGGTACGACTAAGATTTGTTCACAATCTAGTCAGTTTGTCGAAATCCTGTCTATTGGGATGATGAAAACACCTCCTTGGATAAATTTTCATGTATTTAGCCTCGTATGTTTTTAACATTAAACAGATAAAAACTAAAATGCACCCCCGCCGCCACAATCCCAACATAGCAGCCTCGAAAATGGCCAAAAGCTATTGTAATCGCAGTGTTGAATGGAAGACAGGCGTCACGAGGTTAAGAAAGAGAATGAGGAAATGGAAATAGATATATTTATAAAATGTACAACAATGCTATTTTACGTTTGAATATAGTGTAAATACACAAAACTACTACATACCACTTCGTCCTACCCAGTGTATGCCGTTAGAGTGTTGGCTTTTTTGAGGTAGCTATTGTTGGAACACGGACAGAGGTGTATATGTTGTGTGTGTGTGTCTATGTCGTCGATCATCACCGATTCGTTTGGAGTTTCCTCCTAAAAAACAAGAGGAGACAATCGCGTACGATGATGCCAGCGTGAGTAGATTTGAAAGAAGTAGCGGTCCTGGACACGAAATCAAACTCGGCTCTGGAGAAATATTTTTATCTCTAATTGTTACTATTGTACTTTTCAGAGGGTAGATTTTCTTTCCATTGACATAAATATTATATATATTCTCGTATATCCGTTCATGAGCTTAAGACTTTGAATTAGTTACATGATATTATATTTGTTTCACTCTTCTGTAGGGTCATTCTCAAGTTCATTTTGGCACGAGTGCGCCGCGGTATCGCTTTAAGGGAACGCAGTAAGTCGGGCATCGTTTTGTGCAACCATTTTATGCGTCATGAACTTCGAAGGGTTGCTCGCCGCCTTGTTTCTGACGGAGTACTTCCCGAAGAGGACCTGCTTTTTTTCCTACTGCCTTTCGAGGTGCTGCGACTCATAGATACCAGGTATTAATTACCGCCTAAATTAAATATTTTAATTAATTGCATTTTATCAGCCTCTGCGACACCCATGTGTGGTTACCTGTAATTCAAAATCACTATTTTTAGTGGTACTTCCGAATTCGCCCTGTGATCACGTTCTCTGCTTTATCCTGATCCATCCCGTCCCCCAGTTTCCTCTAGAGACTTCCTCTTTAAAATGGTTTACAGCTGTCTCATTGACTGCCTTGCCCACTGCGAGCTCAAAGTAACATTTGACCTCTCTCTCAACCCCTGTCGGTCATTTCGGAAGAGAATTTATAGATAGAAGTGGTATGGGCGCGTAATTTCAGGGCTGTGAAATTAATGCCGAAGTTACTCCTCACCTCCACAGATCGCCGAAATTGGTGATGAAGGCCACTCGTCGCAGAAAGAGAGCTCTCAAGGTTGCGAATGATATCTACCCTGAGCATTGTGCTGGCCTTCCACTTGTTCCGGTTCGTTTTCATATCATTAATTTATGTGATACAGTATAGTTGAATCAATGTTGTATATTTCCATTTCCAGTTGCAATCTCAACGGTGTATTATTACCCATTGTTTTTATGCTACACGATTTTATGTATTTATTATTTATTTCCATGTGGCCACTAATAAAATGTTTCCAATCTATTATATGTATATATGTATAGGTGAACAAAGTAATGGATCCGCTAGTAGTTTCGTCAGATCGCGCAGTGTGTGTGAAAGGGACGCCAGTATCGCACGGGAGAGTATGTGGCCCATGCCGAGTAGTTCTGTCCTTGGATGACGCCAACCAAATTCAGGCTGGTGATATCCTCATTACGTACGCAACAGATATTGGCTGGTCGCCTTATTTTCCGATGCTGGCAGGCATTGTCACCGAACTTGGAGGGCTGATTTCTCATGGTAGGAGCTGAATTAAATTCGAATGTTAATTAAAATCCAAGGAAGCTAGACCCGATTTGAAATGTGCTAAACACATTATACAATTCGTATTATACAGTTATTAATACGCTAATTGAACAAAATAGCTCTCAGCGGGGAGACTCTTCCATCCTAGACCTCGCAATGGACGAAATAGTGTTTCTGTTTCTTTGGAGATAGTGGATTGTATCTACGGCTGGACGAAGTGACACATAAGTTTAACAAGAGAGCTGTTATAACCCGTTTTTGCTTGTGTCATATTCTAATATTGTTGGCAGTCAATGCTTCTGTTCTCAAGGGTCTGTTATCTCTAGCGCACTCCCAAGCGACATCCAAAAATTAGAGTGTCCATGACGAAACTTGAAGTTCGTACTATTATCATTTTCCGTTGTGTTGATATGTACTAAGACCCAAGGGTGTATATTGTATATATTACTTAGGGTTGTAGCAAATGGAAACCCCGTAATCTGTTTATTCACGAATATGTACTTCACGAGTGCGTGAGTTGTTGTGCAGTTATCTTCAGTACCTTGATGTGCGAGACTAGTTCTCTGTTCCACACGAACAGATTGAGTTCTAGTCATAAACCCAAACAGGGGGTGATTCCTCATCGCGCCCCGCCGCCATGACCACACATAACAACATTTCACCTTTGGTAACGAGGTAAAAAATGAGAAGTGTTACACAAAGTAAAGCTGCTGTTTGATACTGTTTCGTTTTCCAGGAGCTGTAGTTGCTCGTGAATTTGGATTGCCCTGCATTGTTGGAGCCCACGGTGCTAGTGGTCTCTTCGTTTCGGGGCAGCAGGTACTCCTTGATGCCGAGAAAGGGGAGATTTGTGCGGTCGAGGACGACCATTAAATTCAACAAAATATTATATCATATATATTTAGACTTTTCTTATTTCACACGAAGCGTGTGTATGTGGATGACCACTGAAAGTAAGGCCAAATCGAGAGATATCAAAATATTTCTCAAAGGAATAGAACATTTTAATTTCTCAATATGCTCACAATAGAAATCTCGAAGCGACCAAATCCCACCGCACATTTATTAACCCAGTAATTTGCTTGTGACAAACCCATACTAATCCACACATCCCTACAAATCCCTTGTAAAGCATGTGTGGATTAGGATGGATTAATGAGGCTACCTTTTCAGAGTGATTATAGTGTTGAAACTATGTTGTATCTTGTATCAGATCAACAAAACGAACAATCACTTAGCTTGCAATAACTACTCCTATTTTACATTTACACAAAAAGGCTTTACGTTAATACATGACTTGTGTATTAAGTCGTAACAGTTATGATATAATGAGTTATCCCTTTTTCATCCAATTGATATAAAGGCAATCTCGGTTCTCTAAATTAACGCAATATACTCGGCCATCTTCTAATTGGCAGGAGCAGAATAAATGTTGTAGAAGTAAACAACGATTGATATGTCGTAAAATAAACTGAACTTATTCTCTTGTTAAAATGAGTGTATGTGTGTGTGCTTCTTAAAACTGGTATCATTTATTATTATCCACCACCTCGGTGCTTACGTTTCAGTACCCATATCAATTATGTAAACAACCCTGCGGGTCCCGCCCAACTATATACATTTGTGGTACATTAGATTTCATTTTGGTGTCAGGTATAAAAACGAGTGCAAACTGAACCTACAAACGAACCTAGATTAAATATAGTAACATCGATCAAAATGCTAACATGTGTGGTATTTTCTACGCCATCCATAAAGGTAAACTATTACCAAACCTCTCTCCACTTGAGAATACTTCGTCATTCACTTGTTCTTCGAATTATTATTATTATACCATGCCGTTAGGCTCTTTTTGAGTGTGATCGATCCAGTTTCTCCTTGTCATTATTGTCCTTGTTGGGCAATGAAGAAGCTGATGCTGATGGTAAGCTTTTGACGTTGCTTATGCCCTAAAATATGATAATTACGCACATATTTATTACTCACTTCCAAACATGTCAGGGTAGAACGTTCAAGTCATAATTTCCTACTTATCTGTACGGCCACATTACTACCAGAAATATCGGAAGATAACTTGAAATTAGCTGCTAGATCTGCATCCTCCAGACTCTCAACTATACTGAGATTTTCGTAATGATTTAGTTCGTATTGTACGAACGGTAGAAACGAAATAAAAACTTTGTAAAATCCAGTGTGTCCTTCGTAGCTATTGTTATGCGATTGACGATACCATTATGTTACAATAACTCGTTATGACAACTGCATACATCTGTGATAGCACTTACATAATACACGGTGTGCTAAATTACTAGAGTAGTTAAAACAATAATTAATGGTAATAATAATTGTACCAATTACCATGACAGGTACAGATGATAATGCTTTTAAATTATCTAATTCAGTATTCTGTTCATTCTATATGCTTGACTGTGATTACGTACCTTGCGTAAAATGTACGATTGGATGTAGAAGTTAATGAAGAGGACAAGGCCAAATGTTCCCTGAGCAAACGCCCACAAGAGGAGACCTAGGTCGAAGAGAAAGCAAAAAATACAATGTTTTATTAATCTCCCTCCATTTATTGAATGTTGGGCTTAAAACCACAGCGACAGTATATAAAAATATTCTGGCACTTCATACACTCGGTCACAGCAATGTGAATATTAACAGATGTGCACAAAGGCCTATAAAAAAAATTATATATATATATATATATATAATAGCTATGGTTCTGTGGTTACCTTGTTGTTATTCAGCTACTCTTACTCTGCTAGAGTTCTCCCGTTAGTCTGTCTGTTAATTTCGGGTCGCAACAATTAAAAGAGCTCGTCGCCCCACGATCACATCTATGTGATTGGTATAATTTACACAAAAGATGTCCTAATACAAGTACATACTTTCATGCCATTTACACATACTAACCTTTGGGATATCCGCAGTCATAGAACACAGGTATCATGATATGAGCTAAAAGACAGACGAACTGAGTGATCTGAATTCGCGTAATGTAACGCTTCCACCATAGATAGGGCCGCATGGCGGGACCACACGCTGCCAAAAAGTAGTATGTATACATGAGAACGTGAATCGCTGAGTTCACCATGATGCCGAGTACCACCTGTATTCATAAAAAAAATTACATTGGAAAAAATGTTATTAAGTTCTAACGTAGAGTGCTTAATGTTATTTCGAGGTTGAGTTGAAAAATTTATTATTAATAATCGATCCAGTGAATAATATCGTGTCGAAATTTCCAGGTTAAATACGTATGTTTATGTAGGTTTAATATTCAATCAAGGTTTATTTGTTGTATGTTTATTTTATATGGTTTATAATTTATTACTGTAGAGTTTATTATTGCATATCGTTTATTTGTATAATAGATGTTCTTATAATATAATGTAATGGTGGTGGATGCTGGCGGTCGAGCTTCAACAATATTCCATGTCGGTCACATTGAGGAACAAACGGATGGGTAATAAAATATTCAAAATCATAGTAAAATGTCAAATTGTTTGAACTTCTCAACGCAAACACGCGATTGAGGATTTTTTTATTTCAGATGGTTGAGGTACGGCCTTAGTGAATCTTTGTCTACCCTCTCTAATTGTTGTACTAATGATACACTGGGTTCGAGTAAAATGATCACTGCTGTCTAATGACTATGGTGAATACACCGCAGTTGAACAAATTTTGTTGTCGGCCACACAAATAAAAAATCTTTAATATTTTATTTTTTATTATTTGCATTATATTTGAGAATATCGGATGTGGTGTTCCTTGTCCAAAACCGCTTGAATATCAAATACAAAATAACATTTGTTAGAACATACTTCCGCTTATAGCAGTGAATCATATGAAGATTCTCACGAGGTGAGGACCTATTGCACTATGTTAAAATTGTGTCGAAATTATTTTTAATTCATTTGACAGTGTTATTAATTAATAGTCTTCTATGAATCTGACGATATAGTCTTCTATGAATCTCATGGACGACCCCATTCTATTCGCACCGTTAAATGTGGCTATGTTTCATTCTTTCTTCCAGAATTCACCTGATATCGACTTCCCCTTTTTTCCTTTATCCTACCGAAGTATACATGCATACTTCTTCAGACTTATGAGTATCACAGGTTTCACACAGATTCGAGACGATGCTTCTAGTTATTGTTGCATCTGCACCTATCGATATTTGCATGTATATATATGAACGCGTGCTCGATGTTAGCTCTCATCTAAAGGTTAGCTCATGGGTCGAGACTGCTGGTCGCATTTAAGACATCAAGCTTTTAAATGTATATATAGTATCTAATCTCGTTTTGTTCATTTTTTCTATTCCTAGCTGTGACTGCAGCGTTGCGTGTGATGCTGACGAGCGCAGAGAGAGAGAGAGAGAGAGTGGAGAAGATTGACAAACAAGGTGATGTACTGAAGCCTACAGAAGCGAGTACTATGCCAAAATATATGGCCAGGTGATGACCAGTGCAAGAAATCAAATAGTTCTCAATTATCGGTAGCCACACCCGCCGCCACAAATGAGCCTTCATATATAGCTTGATATCCTGTTCTCATCGGACATATCATGAATTACTCTGGATTGATATCAGCTTTATGATAATGTTAACACTGACATATCTACAGTGAAATTGATATTAATGTATCTTGTCAGTCGACGTATATCTTTTATTTCATTTTAAAGCACCCATACCCACCTGA
The DNA here is from genome assembly GCA_019614645.1 of Stratiolaelaps scimitus. Classification (NCBI taxonomy): domain Eukaryota; kingdom Metazoa; phylum Arthropoda; class Arachnida; order Mesostigmata; family Laelapidae; genus Stratiolaelaps; species Stratiolaelaps scimitus. The sequence goes on from JABWDB010000038.1 coordinate 2,289,345, forward strand.
CCGTCACATCCAACAGAGACGAAAAGCCATCCAGACCAAGCCACTAGCGCATGGTGAGTATAGTGAAGGGTAGTGATCTGAAATATAATATATGCATGTCAGGCAAACTCCTTATCATGATGGCGATGCAATGACAGACTAATTATGTTTGTACTCGGAGAGGGTCCACTGGAAAGGAAATTGAAATTACAAGACTAGAATAATCCAGAAAAAAGAGAAGAGAAGCCCAATAACAAGGAAAATATAGGGGAAGCCTATGTATAAATTTCACAGTTTTCCTTCGAAATTAAGAACAAATCTAATCAATTTAATGACATTTGACATATATCGGTGTCACTGTTGCATATCTTAGCCATATTGGACACAATTTTATAGCTAGATAGACATTGTTTGCAGTTGAAATGAGGACATTCGTTAAACTCATACAGATGAATGGGAGCCATTGCTTGAACGCGAAAGGATGGAATTAACATGCTACGCAGCGACAATTAGCATCCGCTAACGTGAAGCATGAATCGGCAGAATAAATTATTTACCTGCACTGCCTTACAAAATAATCATTGTATGCGTTATATATATCTTAATAAACTAAGTTGCAGAGAGAATAAATATGATGCGGAATTTCAATAACTTCATAAAAATTATGTATTTAAAAATAGGGTTGGGTCGAATTTCAGGGAAGTTGTATTGATCAAGTCTGTAAGCCATCAATATGAGTCATATTGATATTTGTAACAACATTTTGAGCTGAAGTGTGTTATAGACTGTCATTTATAAAACATTATAGGTTATAACTCTATATAATAACTTTTATGATGTTAAATAAAGAAGATAAAGTATACTCGAGATAGATAAAAATTTAACTATGGGTTTCATTTCAGTCGGACTTACTTGGTTGAATTTCTTTCGAAGCACGAAGAAGATTGTATCCAAGAAATCAATTACGCGTACGATGCAATAGAAATATCCGAGGTTGACTAGCGTCATAGAGTTCTCGTCTCGCGAGTGATCCATCTTTTGGCAAAACCATGAGTAGCCGCCTCCGAAATAGCTGTACCTATTTATCATATGGTTGAAATCACTTGATAAATTAGTAACGAATATCTCTATCGATGGATGTTTATCTATTTTTTTTCAAAATAATAATGAATCACTTTGTGAGGTTCAAGTATTCGATTTACACATTTAATCGAAACTTGAACCACACAAAGTGATTCTTTATCACACCTCACAAAGAGAACCTCTATTTGTTACTGCTGGGGGGACACTTCAGGTCTACTTCAGCTTCGAAATCAGTTCGAATCGAGGCGTTTCTTTAAGGTTTCAGTAGGGTTATTACCTGTAAATACTTTCTAGGGCTAAGAGATTTCACTATCAGATATAATTTGATATCCCTATATAACTTGGGAGGAATGAATGAGTGTCTCTCTTTCATATATTCATCCATTTTGTAAAGCTATATTTAATTCTCGTTAACGTCACTACAAGAATGACCATTCCGTATATTTAGCGTGCATTTGGTGATGCATCCAGGTACGCATATATGATATTTGATATATACTCATTAATTAGAATAAATATCGACCTTAGCTGTGCCTAGTATCACATGTTTTCTGTAAAAGGACAAATGATGATTGCTGTTCCATATGTCTCACTAGAGGTTTAGAAGTACCTTCGTGATTCATTGTGATCCTTAGCAAGTATCTTATAAGTATAACAAGTACAGAAATTTAAAGCCATCTGATTATTATACAGTCGTCATTTTTGGACTACGTAGTAATCATCTGACGCAGTATGTTATAAGAGGAACCTCTACATGGAAATCGTTTAGCGAGTAGTACGAATAATAACTTCATTAGTACTTCTCTAATTCAAACAGGATTCTGTGGATTTGAAACAGCTTACCTGGCAAACTGCACCGTAAAGAAGAGATTTACAAAAATATTTACAAAGTTATAGGCCTTAATAATGGCTGTGATTTGAAACGGTTCGCGCGAGGCCATCCATCGAGGTCCTGCCACCTACAAATAAAATAGAAATTTACAATTTATTTGAGATATTAGTAATAACAAAGTATTATTAATCACAAAAACGCAACACTGTTTCGCTGTACCATGGAAAGGTACGTCTGCATTCCAGACATGTAATTAAACGTTCGCGACATAACAAAGCATATGCTACATTTTCGATTTAATTTCTCGTGATTGCAATGAATCTTCATCTAAATCAGAAAATTCAAAGGTATTATTGATATAGCTGCATTAAAGAGAAAGAATCAAGCCTTAAGGGAGAGCCTGGTTTGTAGGCTGGTGCACTATAAAGAAATTAGAAATCAGATACAAGTATTTTACAAAAAAAACAATTCTTGTCAACAATGCGTCCCTTTAATTAAAGGTTTTCCAATCAACTGACTGATCCCCAGCCTCATCGCATTTAAGTTAACTCCCTCTGGATTTTCAGTCGCTTACTAGAAGTACTACAGGGTTCATCGAGATGGAGAAGTACTACAGGGTCCACTTCGTTAGTCCGAACTGGATATCTGGAATGGATCGACAATTACTGGAAATGAATTCTCAAGTTATTCTGAATAAACGGTTGCGCCGATATAAATACTGTACCTTAACAAAGTAGATATAAGCAACAACCAGTCCAGTCATGGCCCAGAAGTTTCCCACGAAGGGATAGCTTTTGAGACGAGGATCTAGAGGAGGAAATACTGTCCACGGCCAGTAGATGTCCTCCTACATCAAAAACAACAACCGTTAGCAGACTGCACGGAGTAAAGTTTTTAATATCTACGGTTTCCCTCGTAAGTCTATATATATATATATATATATATATATGTAAAAATTGATTTCCAATGCACCAGAAAACAATTTAAATCCAATGCAAATATAACATAAAGTAACATTTGCGGTGTATTTCTGGAACTGCAATTTTACAATGCTTAAGGTCTCGATTAAAAAATAGGGTAAAAGTAAGAGTGTATTATCACCAAATTGTTCATGCAATTACGATTTCACAATTATAATAGATTATGCTGTCAACAGATATATACATTCACTCAAATTATTTACAATTCACAATATTCAGGTTATTTAATTCACACAATTATATAATTATATGCAGATCACACAATTATATGCAGCGGTGAAGATCGAACCTGTCCACCTACGTGTACCTCCCCCCTTCCGATTGCAAGTCACAATTGCGTCTTGAAATCAGAGGGTTTGAACCCCGACCGTTGCAAAGTTGCACACGAATGATCCGCACTTTGGATCTTCAAGAGTTTGGAAGCAGCTGCTTCGTAAGAATATAGTAGTAGATTGCTAAAATTGGTACCAACAAAAGAGAAGTTCATTTTCTTCCAATCGTATTCGTACGCCGCTATTGCCTCGTTTTTTTACGTTTAAGATTATTGCTAAAGAAAAAGCAACGGATTAAACCCTTAGCAGACTTAAAGACAAATAATCATTTGATAGCAAATCTAACCTGGCCTACAAAGTGAATTACAATGGGTGCACAGCTTCATATATATAAGACACAAATATAAACCATTGCTGACAAAACTCGTGATTATAAATTAGCCATTAAACACAGTTGGACCAACATATGGACATGATACGATCATGCCACTGACAAAGATCATGCTTCGGAATTTGATTCCCTCAAAGTTGGACTGGTTCACGTGTCATATGAAAGAAGCTTAACACACTTTGCTCACAGCCGACGTTTTAAGCAAATATGAAAGCTTAAGACCTCCAGATATCTACAAAGAGCTTATATTGACTACAAACTATAAGTTCCGCATTGGGAATATATACTTTATACATCGCATTCCCCCATCACCTGTCCCGCCGTTAGAAGTCATAAAGAGGATCAGTTCAATGACACACAGCGGGTGACTACAGTCCATTACTCGAAAGCTTTCATCGGACTATATTCACTTTTTTTTTGCTATAGGTAACAATTAGCTACTATTCCTCAGTCATTTTGCGAGAAATCGTTCTAATTATCGTACTTATGCAATATAATCCATAGCGATTCAGCAATACTAATTTGATAATGAATGACTATATTTATTTGATTATGAGATTATATTGTTTGCAAAAAAGGGTTGGACTGGGTTGAACAAGTACGGTTAACTGTTGTTACAAGTCAATAGCTTCTTTCTTTCTTTTGGCTTCGTGGGAACAGAGCGCGAATTTAGTCCGCGCGCGGTATTCACTTGCGATGAATTTCGGGTGGGCTGTAATCCTGTTGCTCCATACATTTAGCAATCCCTAATTGTTTCGTTCTCTGGTTTTAGTATAATCGTATCTAAGAGTTAGAATTATTCTAGTTAACGATTATTCCTTAATTAAGTTGCAAATTTAAGAGGTACACAACTCGATCAACGGAATCATGCATTTGCTAGAGGATATCACGAAAGCATGATTTTTTTACCTTGATGGCCATCCCCTCCATCATCCAATACCAACGTAAGAGACGACTTCACACTCCTTAGGGATTATCCTGAGTTAACACCAGGAGAGAGTAGCAATTGTATCCAGAGGTCAATATACAAGACAACAAAAACACAAGCAGATACAAGGGCCGATATCGATTCGTGTCTATTGTAAGTCAAGGCAAACACAAATCCGCTTCGGTTGGTAAAACTGGGCGAAGGCCGGTCGAAGCTTGGGGAGCTCAATACGTGTTGTGGACGTGCCCCACACAGCTCGTCCAACAGTCAAATGGATGGTAGCAAGTGCAAGTGCATTGGCGTGATGCTAATGGCGGTACTACGACTTCTATCTGACTGACGAACGTTGTCGTAACTTTCACTATCGTGGCGAGTGGTGTTGGAGGGTCTGAGGTAAGACCTCGCGACAATACGAGAAAGCGCATTTGTGTGTGTGTGTGTGTGTGGGCTGCGAACGCAACGCAAAGAAAGAAAGAAAGAACCCCGGCTCAAATGTACCGACTTCGATATCTCGACATCGACGACGCCGACTATGAACCCTGTACTGCCATTGGTGTTGAACCGTCGGAAATATCCTACCGGCTATTGACCTTTACAGATTGCTACCACCGACAAAAGCGTTTGAAGGTGGTGCTGCCACTACTACTGGCGAAGCAGCTGCACAAGTGCCACCCCCAGCAGTTGCGGCTGTTACCAAGAGGCTAAAAATAGATGATCGCGATGAATTGCTGACGATGGATTGCGATATCGGCGAAGAGACAAATGAAGGCCAAGGCCAGTTGGAAGAGCTGAAAGGGAACGTTGCTTCGGAAATGATAGTTGAGTATTATTGGTAGCTTTACCTAAACCATCCCATAGATACAAAAAAAAACACTAAAAAAGTGCGGTTATAAAGGGATAAATAAATGACGGGCTAGTTGAAGCTAGTGATAATGATATAAAGCAAATAATTTTGTCAAGCTTTTCCTGTTAATATCAATAGAAGTACACTATTTGAGGGTGCCAAAGATAGCATATTTGTGAATCAACGTATGCTGAAGGTGGAAAAAAAAACAAATTTATCATCATTGTATCTCGACACGCCTCGTTTGGTGTTATGTTTCAACACATTGTTGCAATAAAGTTGTTAGAACTCTTTCTCAATAGAAAGCCCCAAAACGTGAGTTTTCGGTATTCTCACATTTCGGATCACAATATGCGTAAATAACTGATCTCACAATAAGCGCCTCTAAAGTTCAACCGTCAGACAGGCCAAGTGGTCTTTTTCGCAAATGCATTTTCGTGTTAGGAATACCATATCAAGACACCAAGTCGAATTCTCATTATCAGTGTTGTTCCGTCTGTTGACGATAACCGCCATGAGTCATTTCATGAGCCAATGCTTTGAACGCACTTCCCATTCTAACAACAAACATATGCCACTGCAATATATATATATATATATATATATCTACGTATGAAAAAGGCTTTCGTTGGTGTAATGAACCCGTTACCACATGAACCAGCAGAACCAGACCTCCTGCACTACCGCTATATTTTCAATGGCGTTTCATGATGGCCACCCAGATGACCACCAATACACACATACCCACACACAGACACCATCTGGCATCCAGTGAACACTACGCGGATAGAACTGTCACAACTAGTCGTTGTTTGTTGCAAGATCGATCTTGCAAGAATTAGCTGTTTTGCGTAATCCCAATGCCATCAGTCCTCATTGGAACTGTGAAAAATATCTCCCCCAAGCATCATGGGAGAGCAAAAGTAGGCTTACGATAGGTTCACAATCAGGTCATAATGAGAACATCAATTATAAGGTGGGCTGCAAGTGAGATATGGCAGGATTTTGCCCTTTTCTAGTCACTCCTGACTCAACTGCATCTACAGCGGTATGTATAAACTTAAGGTACCCCTGTATTTCAACAGATCGTTACAAGGAGCACACATTTGAGGAATTTATTCTGTATTAGATTAATGTTCGTGTCAAATAACATACGCATCACAAAGAACAGCGCACATGACGGCGCAAACAGCCTGCTACAATGAAATATGTCATTTTTCGGGTGAGCAAAATGATAAGGCACCCTCAGTTATCAAGTGTTCTCGCTGAATTAATTCTCGTTTTCTTGAGCTGATCAGTGCCGTGGGGCCCCGCCCTTGCTAATTATAGGTTCTGGTCGGTTTGGCATATTATCAACGAGATTTAGCAGGATCTGGTCGCTGACAATTCCCCAGGCCTCCAACAACGCCTCTTTTTGTGCTTCCACGGATGTATACTGTCTATTTGACGCATAGACAAGAATGCCCCAGAGGTTCTCCATCGGGTTGAGATCAGGAGAACATGCTTTCCACTTTAGGGTTTCAATGTCATGCCGTCCTCACCACGCACGTCTACTAGCGCTGACGTGAATTGAAGCGTTATCGTGTTGGAAAACAACTGGCAGTCGATGAAATCTGCTCCTAAACGGTAGTAAGTTGTTGGTCAACATCAGCCGATTGTCCTGGCTATTCATTCGAGGTGAGATGAAAGCGAATGGGAGTCTGCTAAGAGAGGTGAAAGCTCCCCAAACCATAACGGTCCCGCCGTCGAAGTTGCGCTTTGAGAAGTACAGCGGCTCATTACGTACATCATGCCAATAACCACTAAATCCATCTGACCCGTCCAAATTGCGCCCGTATGATATAAGGAAAACGCTTGATTGTTCCTAAAACTGTTGATCTAGGAACCTGAAGGTTTAACTCTTGCCTGATTGCTTCACAACTTATGGTCGCATTCGAGGCCAATCGCCAAATGTTCATGGCAGTTCGCTGGCTGATCTTTCGTGGACGTCCTTTAGACTTAGTAGTACCATACGTCGACAGACCGCGTAAATAATTTTGCACACAGAAAACGAGAATTAATTCAGCGAGAACACTCGATAACTGAGGGTGGCTTATCATTTTGCAAACCCGAAAAATGACACAGTTTATTATAGCAGGCTGCTTGCGCCGTCATACGCGCTGTTCTTTGTGGTGTATATGGTATCTAACACGTACATTAATCTGATACGGAATAAATTCTTCAAATGTGTGCTCCTTGTAACGATTTCTTTAAATAAAGGGGTACCTTAAGTTTATGCATCCACTTAGGTAGAAGGCGGATTCGTTGGTGGGGAATCTTGAACGATATTATTGACTGCAAATAGATATTCACTATTCAGCAGGAGATAATTGCTCAAAGCAGACATCATCATGTCCATTTTCTAACTATCGTCGCTTAAACTCGTATGACCTAGTCCAGTGAACCTCCGTACCCGAGTCCAATAGGGTAATTAAAGGTACCATTCTAAATGTGTAAGCAGCATGGAACATGAAAAAAGTATATACAATAAATTCGATCCTTTGGCAAATGTGTGTCTACCGACAAGATAAGGTTTTATTCGGTTATTATGCTAATGCTCTACACATAATAAAAAAGCATTGTTAAAGGTTTTTACATTGCAATATTTTGATGGAGTGTGTAAGTGATTATATGGGGGAACATACTGCCCACGAAACTTTTCGTCGAAAAGATACGAAAAAACACGAAAGTTATGAGGGGCGTCGAATTTCTCGTAGATGACCTTCCGTAATGAACTAAATAAAGTGATTCTTATGACATTTCACTTGCAGGTGGTCTCACCTTTCCTGAGAACTGGGACTACGACAGCAATGCGGAAGAGGAGTATCCTATCCAACGCTTATAGATGAGCTCAATGGAACGCGGATTTAATAACTATAACGTTTATAAATATAAGTTGGAAGTACTTCAGGGCTATACTGAGTTCGGAAGACATCTCTGACAAATGCCGGAGAGGGTTATTCAACGGGACTATTCTCAATAAATCCAACAGCTCGTGAGAGCATTTTGTAACTAGGCACCGATGATTTTGGATATGCCTCTGAATAATACTCCATAAGATATTTCCCTTTTGTTGGTCATTGGTGGCGAGGGTACCGTTTTGTCTCTTAATAGGGCTCTCTTAGTTACGTACCCCGTTCCACCTGGTTAACTTGTTTAGTGGATCCCGGCGATGAGATTCTGTAATACTTAACATTTGGACTCGGACGCCTCACAGCTCTATTTAGTTCAGATTGAAGATACATAGTCCTCCTTCTGTTTGCGTCAGTTTCGGTTCAATATGGGTGGAGAGGTTAAACATGTGGACACCGATAGAATGACCTTGTCGGCCAATTTTAAGTCACAAGGTTGTCTTCGTAACCCAACGAAAACGCGGCGAAGTATCATGTTAAGTAGATTCCCATATTTTTTTCGAAATACTGATATACTTCCAATGACGAAAAGTAGGTTATAAGCGGAACAAATGGACCAGCAAGGATAAATTGATAAACTTCAAACACCACCGTTTATCTTCGACTAGCGGGTATAATTCAACCTACCATCATGACCTGCGTTAGAATACGTGACTGCTTTAACCGGTAGAGTGAGCTAGACTCAGTCTCTAGCTAGTTGCGGTTATTTCAATCGATTGCGTGCTCCAAGTTATATAACATATAGAAGAGCAAGCAACGACACGGTTATCCTTAATGGTAATTCGTTTGCTTTTGTGCCACAAGGATACTTATTTTTATGGCCAATTTTCAAGGTCCATCTCGGTTACATAATACCGGATTTACTTGATCAAGTTAGCTTGTTAAACGGTTGGTGCACCGTATGTTGTTATGTCCCGAGGAAACCACTTTGCGGCATTCGGAAATATCGTTCTCAAGTGAATTAAATACCTTTTGATTGATTAAGTCCACACAGAGGTTCAAATAATTTGTAAGGAAGCAACTACGCATGATTCTTATCGCAGCATACTGACTTTTTATTTCAGCATTTGGATACGAAAAATTTGTGTTATGTACAAATACTGGATTGTATTTAGGAGCTGTATCCGCGTGCTTGTGCGCCGAAACTGCAGAACGAAGAATAATTTCATAGATTCAATTAACTTTTCTCATTTTTGCGGCACTATTTTGAATTGTATGGGGCAACGTCGGCCAGTTGTCAATGTCCGCGTACCAAGCGATGCTTCGTATGCAATGGCAATCCGAACGAACAGAAGCGAAATTTATGGAAAAGTAAGCCCGACGTTTATTGTACTGTATTTCCCGGAAGTTCATAGTAGCCTTCCTGTAGATATTCTAAAAAATTATGATATTTGATCGGATGCGCCTGTTTCATGCCTGTTGACTTCTTCACTCTAGATGCACGGCTCAACATAGTTCCCTGGGAAGAGTCCCTGAACACCATCCATGACCCCTTCGTACCAACCATCATCGTTCTTCTTAATCACGTAGATAAGAGCGTTCTCGGCAAAACTCAGCTCATCGGCCTTGTCAGCCTGATAGTCGTAGATGGCCATAACCTTCTCGAGGTAATTCGCTGGTGCCCAGGCTGGCTCTCCGCTTGTGGAACCCCGCTGGCCTCCAGATCCAGTTGCGGCGATAGGACCACCGCCGCCGCCGCTGCCGGCGTTCGGCGCTGGCGGTGGCGATGAAAGTTCTTCAGGTGGCGGCGGCAACGGAGGGGAGACGTTACCCCCAGGAGGTGGTGGTGGTGGCATGTTTGCGCCCGTATTTGTTGTGGGCCCACTAGCAGATGACACTGGAGGTGGTGGTGGTGGACCAGAACCCGTTGGCGCCATCATGTTAGCCGGTGGTGCGGGCAGCATCTCAGCTCGTTGTGGGGCTACTATTTGTGCTGCTGGAGTGAGCCCGCCGGCTATAGAATGGCCATGATTAGTGCTGTAGTGACCACCTGCACCATGTGCCGTGGGTAGACCCATAGGATGGGTAGTCATCATGTGTTGGGAATCCTGGAAGGTAAAAAAATTCCTTGTTTTTTTTTGCGTGATTCCGGGCACATTTGCAGTTTGTGATATCGTAGGTGGCTGCAATCGATTTACTGCTCTCCACCGTTCGTTTGTTGTATTTTCTGCCTCAGTTAAAAATATGAGACAACATAATTATGTTCTACGTTATGATCAAACTTAATCGTTCTATTGGGGATCTGTACGCGCTCATAGTTCTTTAAATCAATTCAAAAACAACTTTATTTTCATAAAGAGCCGGGTGCATGATTATGAAGAAAATAAACTCGCGTGTTAAATTTGATCCGGCAAATTAAATAGAATACGCTTCTCATGTATTGATTTTATCATTCCCCAAGCATTTTAGATATTTATGAGGCCGTTTTGGGTGAAATGGTGGAACGTCTCGATGAAAGGATTTGGTCACATACCAAATTTGTTATATTAAAACAAAAAAATGGGTGCGAAGTTGACTGGTTGTTCAATGTGTTAATTGAAATAAATACTTTAATTCCACTCATAATTATTACTCGTAACAGTAGCAGTGGGATGCATGGCCCCATAAGTTGCATAATCATAATCAGGAGCACCGATCTTTAAAATAGCGCAAAGGCATAACGTGGAAAGATAATACAGAATTTCTGTTACATTGGATTCCATATTCTACTCTTCGATCATTCCGTATTTTAATCAAGTTTTGACCATCAACGATCCTGATCAAAATGGACATGAATCTGATGTAAAATTCTACACTTCTAACAAGCGGTCAAATCTGAACTTCAGTTCATACAATACACACACACACATACAGACACAACGAAATGCCACCTAGTATAGTTACCCTTCACCATATCATCTCTGGTTGAACTCGGTTATGACTTACTGTATGGTGTTGAGGAGGTACTGCTCCCCCGCCTCCAGCAGCAGCTGTAACCGATGCCATAATTCCTTGACGATAGTGACTCATCATTTGTTGCTGATGTAATTGTTGTTGTTGCTGCTGCTGTTGCTGAGTCAAATACTCGCTATGAGTTATTCCATGTCCAGCGGCTGCGTGAGGATGTGGCAAGGTACTGCAATTTGAAACGCTTCTCCGAGGACCACCAGCACCAACCATTGAACCTGGTCCCATTGTAGCTGAACCCATAGGATAGTTCGGTGCATAATTGCTTGGCAGCTGAGGCGGTGCAATTGGCGGCGTGCTACGATAATCACCCCTTCTTAGGGTTCCGCCGCCTCCACCACCAGCGCTACCGCCGCTGCCCATCGAACCCATTGTACACGCTCCCGGTGGAGTGGGTGGCTTTTGCGTAGGTGCTGGCCCCGCTGGTCCTTGTCCACTTGACGATGAGCTTCGACGAGCCCGAGGTGCCGTTTGACTATAGTTGACGACACTATGTAAACCCTGCGGGCCCTGTGGATGTCCGTGACCAGGTGGTAGAATTGGGACAGCATGTCCAACGCCATCGAGTGCCGAATAATCGATGGGTTTTCGGACGTACTTCACCTGTTTCTCCTGATTAGCCGGTGCTAATATTTTGTGTTGACGAATAGTGTTCTTGTTCGTCGTAAGAACGCCGATTTCTCGCCGAGCTACCTTCTCCTTGTGGATGGACACGGTTTGCGCTATATGATTTACCTGTCCAAATAAACAAAAAATGAAAGCACAACGTCGGTGTCATACATTTGTTGAATAACAATGTTTAGGTACAATCTACAAACATGCCAGCGTTTATTTTCAACACAAACACTAGAGTTCGCTAAATATCACTTAATATCTCGCTCTCACGGGTTATGTCGAGCCGTCTATCCTACCTTATGCTCATGAAGATGAACATTGATTTCAATCGCAGGCCAAAGCGTCCTTCTACCGACATCATTGAATCAATAAAGTGATTACATTACGTACTACATCATCAATTAATCATCATTTATCTGTCTGTTGCCAACTAGAATTCTCACCTGTGATTCCACAGAGGCCAGCTGTGCGGTCTGTAGATCTAGTAGATGGAGTAGATTGAAGGCAAGAGTATTAATTTGGTAGGCCACAGACGCGAGTGACTGTGTAGTGTACCTGATCAACAAATCGAGAGGAACGTTGGAAAAACAACACGAATCCAATAAACGGAATTAGATTGCCATATCTACGTAGATACTCATTGAATAGGCAAGCGTCATAATACAGTAGCAGCAGCAGTAGAAAAAGAGAATGGTTTATTGAAATCATTAGTCAACACGTTGGTGGATGATGGAGAGGGGCTGACACTACACAAGGACACAGCCGCTTCTTTTTTCAGAATAACATTTTTTTTTTCTAGTTCGAGCCAGTAGTGGATTTGTAAAGATATAGCCGACGTATACTTTCTTTACTTAAGCACTTTTGTTAAGTTGGTAGGAAGGTTTTCACAGCCAGACGCTCAACTCGAACAGATGAAGAACAAATACCGTGTCGTTTTTACCAGTAGATATAATACTACTACAGTTGCATTACTGTATGGAGGGATAACATTTTTAAGTTTCGGATGACGCCGCTCGCCCCCAGGCTGCATAAATTATTGTAAATTGTTCGTCACATAATTGATCCTTTACATTTCGGTGAAAGTAGTTCCATATATAGCGAGTCGACGCTAAAACTACGCAGCACAAGAAAGGAGTTGCTACTCGAGTTATATGATAAGAGCTGGCTGAGCGAATCTTTATCGTAAGAACAACCATATTGTTAATTAAACGTTGATGTTTTGTGTTGCCCCTACTCACTTACCTTTTACTTTCTTCGAGAGCCTCCGTTTTGTTCTCAGCCTGGAAGTAGTTAGCTTCGCAGTACTCTGCAACTTGTTCCAGATTGGTATGAGAATCCTTAATGTGTTTACGCCCTTCAGGAATTTCCTGACACATCAGTGTCTGCAGTTCTTCCATCATGTTGGCGATCTCGTAGTGAAAAGAGAGACAGCAGAAGATCTGACAAGAGATAGACAGCCAATATTGACTGACTGACTATTCTCCGAGATCACGCTCTCTTAGCGCTCACTCTACTACTTGGTGATGATCAACGCCCGTTGTGAACAGCCTCTTCTGCTTTCCTTCGTCTTGCCTTGTAATACCGAGCGAGCGAGCGAGCGAGCGAGTGAGCTCAGCTCACGCAATAGCGAACAGTAGTAGTTGGTAGCTGTATATCCACCACAGCAGTTCCGCTAACCTATCATCATCATCATCACCATAATAGAGAATAAGTTACAATATGCTACACAAAGCACAATTACACAAGCTGTACCAGCCTCTCTATAACCAAATCTGTAACGGACTATTCAAGCGAACGACTCAAGCTATCAACATGAACGCACTCAGGTGTCGCCTGTTCAACCGACGACGACGGCGACGACGACAGCGAACAACTAAATAATAGCTACTAGCTAATAACCGAGTGAGTGGGACACTGACTGGCTGACTGACTGGATGCTCGCTCGTCTGAATGTTCTATTCTAGCGAAATATTAGAACTGTGCCGAGTGAACGGATGTAGCGATCCATCGCTCTATCATCATCATCATAATCATCATTGTGAGTCATCACCAGCAGCAACAGCAAAACCACAATCACAACGACCACTATCACCACTAGCGTCGCCGTCACCGTCGCCGCCACCACCACCACCACCACTTTTTTCGACTCATTTTGATCAAATTCTTTATCGCTTTGTATCGAAACGGTCTTAAATTTGAAATGAAATATTGGTTCATTGATTTATTGACTGGCCGATTGAGTGACTGACGTATATGTCAATATAATGATAATAATATACTGGCGCGATTGTGCTTCTATAGATACAAACAGATTCAATTTGAAAACGACTAATTGCAGGGGGGTAGGCAATTTGCTCTCGATGTCGGAAATTGGAAGCATTCACGTCGGTAGTTCACGTAGGATCCTAGTGAATATGCATAACTTCAAACGTACGGCATTAGATAATGTTGTTGATATGAACAGATCGACCACCTCAGAAATAAATAATCGTATAGGGACGAGAAATCGTCACATTGTCACAAAAACAATCAACGGTTTCGTGCCTCCAATCAGTCGAAATACAATCGTATTATTTCTGAACAATAAAATAACGTCTAATTGGTAGGTAGAAAATAATCCGTCTATTGTTTAAAGCAAATCAGCCATAGCGACAACACGCTACATTGCCTGGAATTAGTTCAAATTCACGTGAATCTGTAGTTAAATGGGAACCCCTAAAAGGATGTCGACTAATTTGATAGAGACAAAAGAGGCAACATCAACAACAACAACGATACCCAACGTTCTTGAAAAGCCAAACGGAAGCAAATATTGATTGAACGATCTTGCTACGAAGCCGACAAAACAATGCTGATATTATAAGACAAAATAAACTGATAGCAGATGCCCTGATATAAACTTGACCAAAATTAAAGACAAATAGTATTCAGCTGCCGTCATTTGCACTCGTAGCCATAAAATAGCCAATAAAATTATGATATACTAATTTATATTCTAAACGCACACAATATGAATAGATAGAAATACTTACAATATTATTCACAAGATAAATGAGTTAATACGAGTGCGCAAGCATTCGACACATTGATTGTTAACGGAGATCAAAGGATGTCATTAAATACTGATCCTATATAAATATCAACATCAAAATCAAATTATGTAAAAAGCATCTTGTCAATAAAATGTTTTTTTTGTAAACTGGGAACTAAAAATAACGTAGGGTTGCAAATAATTGAATCACCGCCACCGAATCGTGTTGACTGATTCACCAATCATTGTCATATAATAAAATTAGAGAGAGTTAAAAACCCTTCGTCAGGCAATTTAGATGAAAATTGTGCGTCTGTTTTATTATAATTAACGATCGATAGAGACTTAATGACGGTGGACAGCACACACTAAAAAACAAAGTACGATGTCATATGAAAATCCAATAGAAATGTGGGGCAAATGGGCATGACACGTTAATTAGGTATAAAATAAAGAAAAGGGTCTCACACGTTACCATGAGCTGCCACCAAGAGCGAATGAATTTAGGTAAAAAGTACAACAATCAATTTAGGTAAAAAAATAAAGAACGCACACGCGTTCAAACATCAAAATAAACATGAACGTATTATAAAGGGATCAACAATACAAAAAAGCCGTTACGAAGCTAGAATAGAAAATGAGAGCGGTCATAATACTAATGCTAATAATAACAATAATAATGATGATTTGTAACAAAATTGCTCACCGTTAGTAAGAGCTCAAAGAACGAACCTTCTCTCGAGATTCATTCCATTTATCTCCCTGTTTCTCTCTCCCTCTCTCTCCCTCTCTTTCTCTCTCTCTCTCTGAGACTGTGTGTTTCGTTCGCTTTCTCTTCGGGTAATAATAACACATCACCACGATTCTGTATTTTTATGTTGCTGTTGGGTAGGAAGTCGTCCGCGCGGCTATAAAAACTGGTTGCGGAGGGGCCTTTGAGAGCTATGAAAGTAATTGTCAATGTTAAACTGCAACTGTAAATTTCAACTCTCATCCCATCATTTCAATTAAGTTAACCCAATAAATACAAGTATAACATCAAAAATACTGATCACCACTACATATAGCTGAAAACAACTCTACCTCCACTGCTGCTGCTGCTGCCGTTACAGAAGAAAATAAACATTGTACGTACCGAGGCTAGTTAGTAGTAGTAGTAGTAGTTAGGCAGACGGATAACAATAATAAATAAGCATTATTGCCCACTATTTACGCCCCCTTTTCCTTAACCCTCTACATAATAATAGAACACATGTAATATGATAAAAATCATATACCAAAATAGTACGGCACATCTTGCACACCTTACATAGCAACAGCAGCATTGAATAAAACACCATTGCGCTGATAAATACTGCAGTGAGGAATATACAACAAACATAATACATGCTCGAAAAGATATATATATATATATGTATATGAGTAATTGAAACTTTGTAATAGAAAACGAAACTACAAATATCAATATAAATAAACAATAAAAACTACAAAAATAATAATGTACAGTACATTGCCTGTTTTTATTTTCGCTCGTAGTCGTGGCTTTACTGGATAGTGAGTGTGTGTGTTTGAAGAATGTCACGCGTTTTTGTAATTACGCAAATTTGTGTTCTTATCATCAGAGCAATAAGTAGAAGAAGAAGAAGAAGAAGTTGGTTTATCGGTGACGATGTTGTAGTGTCGCCACCTAAATCATCATCATCACTGTCATCCCCCTTGTGTCTTCGCGCTGTAGCAGCTGCAGCTTTCATTAATAAACTTAGTTGCGCTCGCTCTCGGTCTTAACAGTAATACTTCTCTCACAAATCCACTATTTCAGCATAGCAAAAATCCAAATGTTTCTCCTCCCGACGCTACACCCACGAGCAAATTCAACACATAATAATTATAAATTGGCAATTAATTAACGAATCGCGCACATACACATGATAAAACAATGTCCATCTTTTTTCGTTCGTTCGTCCGTGTGCCGTGTTAGTTAATTATTATTATTATTATTGCTACCGCAACTTGAGTAAGCGATAGTAGCAGTGATGGAGACGAAGTCGACAAGGAAGAAAACACCGCGAGATATCAAAAGCAATCGGGACAAATCGAACGAATTGGCAGATGACCATGGTTCATAAATGTACGTATAGGCGTTTTTTTGTATTGCGTTTCTTTAACCCTTAGCATGTCGCTGCTCTAACGGTGACGTTGCTAGAAACAGTAGAAAACAGCTGAGGCGAGCGAGCGATGAAATGATCATAATTGGGCCATTGTTAGGAGGACATCAAGATTTTGTTAGGCTAAATTACTTTTATTATTATTATTATTATTTCACTGTTGATTTAACCACTCCATTCGTTTTTCCTTTGTCATCAAATGCGCACTTCTGCAGAGAACACAAACTACTTCCTGAAGAAATCAACAGAAACGGTTACGAATCAGTTGTTTTTGTTCATTAATAGCAATAACAATAATCGGAAAGTGAAGAATGTAGAACACTCAGGATAAACGAATAGACTTTACATGGACATTAAAGAACAATATTACATAATAATAATAATAATAATAATAATAGTAATACATAAACCCCCGCGTGTACAACATCCATAGCCACCAGTTTTGCCCACGGACGCATTTGGCGGGTGGCATCTAAAATATAGTGGCACCGGGCCCTACAATAAAGAATATCATCAGCGCACCCTCCAACGTAACAAGCGACTGATTGAAACCAGTTGAGAAATTTGGGTAATAATTATATGAATAATTATTATAGTCACTCAGGTGGTGCGCAAATTTTGAATCGGTCCTTCAATCAATCGTGAGCAGCTATGGTTGTGGGTTAAGTGGACACGATTGACCTCTGCTGGAGGTACGCGGGTGGGGTTGGGAGTTGACGAAGTTGACGACAATTTACTGCAATCAGAGACCCACAAAACCGCTGTTCGAACGATTTTAGTGGCGGCGCGCACAACTTAAAACAAAAAACAATGGATTAAGTTGGCATGTATGTGTGTGTGTGTGTACATAATAATATGTTTTATAGTAATCTTGTTTTGCAAATAGAATTATTGTGATCATCATAATATCATAATCATCACCATCATCACCAGCATAGTTATATTGAGCGCGCCACCATGTTCATTCTTATATGATAAATAGACAGTGTACATAGATAGTAATGTTTAATATTACTAAATTAATAATAATAATAATAATGATAATTGACATTAGATAATAATAGTAATAATAATGGTAATAGCATTGTCTCAAAAATATATCATAAATGAATACATGAGTTGGTTTCTGATCGTTTCTTAAATTACTACTATTACTACTACTACAAGTACTGCTACGATACAACAGACACACAAAGAAATATCGTTACTAGTTGATGTCTATGAGAGATGATGATTAGGAGGAGAAATCAGCGCCAATGATTTGTTTCTCCTGTCGTAGCTGTTCCGTGCAGATTTGGCCACTGCAACAGGCCTGCCTAACTAACTAACTCCTCATTGATACTGCTGTGGTAATACCAGGTAGTGTGTAAACACTCGAGAAGAAGCGGCAAAATGGGGGGGAAGCGAGGGCTGAAAGAATATCTCTTGATCAGGTTGATGGAGAACCAGAAAAAACAATGGTCGCACAAGGTACGGTCAACTGTCTCTGTCTGTCTTGGTTTCTCGCAGCTTCGGATTGTAATAATGCATAAACAAAGGTAAATAGTGGCAATATTCCACAATAAATTCGGCAGTCGTCGGCAAAGAAGCAATTTCGTCGATCTACAACAGTAATCGAATCGCAATGTTGCAACACTAACACTTGTTTCATTGGAACTTGAAACGAATGGATCTCTAGTGGTGGTAGTGGTAGTATTTTAAATTCAAAAATATTTATAAATACTTAAGATGTAATAACAATAATTACATACATTGATAAACGTCTTGAAAACAAAAATAGTTCACCCCCTTTAAGCGCACTACAATGGTCGTTTACACGCTGAGTACTAAACAGCCCGCAAGTGTTGTTGTTGTTACCGCCGCCAATACAAGACAGAGTTAAGTTAGTTGTTTTCGATCGGCCTCTTCAAATACAGTAATACACTCTATTGTTGAACCCCCTTTGATAAAATAGACGGTTTTGTAGATGGGTACCCCACGCTGTCCTGCTGCCGTGGTGTCAACTGCACGACATCTCTCCTCAATAGTATTGTTGCTGTTGCTGCTGTTGTTGCTGTTGCTGCTGCTGCTGTTGTTGCCTCTTGTTGCCGTATCCTTGTTGGCCGTAGGCACCCCCATTCGAGGCCTCAGCCCCGTATGCCGTCCCATAGCCACCAGCCTGGTTGCCGTTGTCATAGCCGCCCTGTTCCATACCCATGCCCATCGCGGCACCTGGACTCATCGACATCCCGGTACCCATGGCACCGCCCATCGGGCCACTGGCCACTTTACCGGGTGTCTTAAACGACACCTGTAGCGGTTTGCCCGCGTAATGAAAACCGTTCAATTGTTCGATGGCCCATACAGCCTCCGAATAATTCTGCATTGTGACAAACCCATAGCCTTTCGACTTCATCGTCATTTTATCTTGGATTACGGAGGCTTTTTCAACTGTACCGTACTGGGCGAACAAGTGAAACAGCGAACTGTCATCAGTGTCAACACCAATGTTGTACACAAAAAGAATGAAGCCACCGCTACCGTTCTGAGCGTCGTAACCACCAGCAGTGGTCTGTCCGCCGGCCTGTCCGTACCCGCCAGTTTGGCTGCCACCGTAATTGCCGGGTCCGGCCTTGTGCATAGGGTTGAAGCGAACATTTGGCCGGAATGAGTTATGGAAAGGTGGGCCGCCCATTCGACCATGCATTGGCCCTCCGACACGGCCACCCATCTGTTCACCCATCGTCATGGCTCGGTGCTTCTTAAGCTTCATTTGATCATCGGCAATTTTCACCTGCAGAGGCTCGACGCCGCCTTGAAGCGTCTTGCCGCTCATGCCCTGAATGGCGCGGTCGGCATTCGACTTATCGTCATAGAGAGCAAACGCCACACCTTTGTTGGCGTTAGCGGCCATGTCGCGAAGTACGCGGAACTGAACAAGACGGCCGAACTGCGAAAACATTGCCTCAAGCTCTGCCGGCTCGAAATTTCGCGGTACGCCACGAATGTACACATTCGTATTTTTTGAATGGTTCGAGTCGGACGGCTTAGCGATGGCCACTTTCAGGGTCTTGTTGTCCATCTTGTAGCCATTATAAGAACCGATAGCTTTTTGAGCGTCGTCCGGATTATGATAATCGACGAAACCGAAGCCATAACTGTAGCCAGACTGCTTATTACGGACAATTTTACAAGTCTTGATCGGGCCGATCTGGGCAAAGAGGTCGTGGAACTCCTGGTCGCTAAGTCGCTGCGGCAGGTAATTGATGATCAGGTTGGAAGAGGAAGGCTCATCTCCAGGGTGCGACCCGTAGCAGTTGGCCATGGCGTCACTCGGGGCAAGACAACGTCACGCGGTGGTAACGACGGACTATAGTGAGGGTCGGCTAGGGCTAAACGTACGCCGGCTCTCGGCTTTCTCGCTCTTCACCACACAGACTTCTGCCCAGGGGACTCCTTCGCAACTCCTGCGGGAACTACGCACACCTCGAGGGCTGAGTCGGTCTTCGTATATGCCTATTGCAGTTCGCCGTCACGAGTCGAATCGCCGGCTTAGCCTTCGTCTTCGTCTTCCTACGTCACGAACGAAGTAACCAGCACACGCTAAACGGCCGGTGAATGTTCGGACGAACACAAATCCTGCACAATCCTGAGGCTGAGGTCGCGGCACCGCACAAGCAAGGCAAGCAACTTACTCGGACAGCCGTACGAAGAAAACCGGATCTTCACGGAGCTTCAAGTCTTCACCAATCGAGGCAAAACACTCTCACAAAAAAACTACACCCCACGAAGCCAACGAGCTTTGCTCTCTTGGGCGTCGCTTATGACACAACGTGGTACCAAGCCAATGCGGACCGTACCACGATACGGTACGAAACGAACCACAACCGTACCACAACGAAATTATTACCTGTTTTTTCTGATCAAAGTCATGAAATAAAATAGTTTATCAAATAATGGATCATCTGCATCAAACAGGTAAGTTTAATAATAAATTTAAAACTGATATTGTTCCAAATTGTCGATCAAAACATGACCGTGGTACTCAGTTGCGAATGTGATTGGGTTTCCGGTTTCGACAAGTCTTTTTTCTTGTGACCACGTTTTGTGCTCGACGTCGAGTCGACCTAAAAGTGGTAAAAATGGCCCCTAAGAAGGGAAAGTCACAGCAAGATGCCTCAGTGATTACTCTTGGCCCCCAGGTACGAACGGACGCTGCTAAGGAATACGTGAAATAGTGCTGGAACGTGAAGTTTCGGTGATTAGTATCATGTGTTGCTTCTGTGCAAGACGAGAGCTCCTAACAGTATATAGCTTTATTTCCGATGTTTGCAATTAGCTTAGCTATCTAAGCTTCTTGCACCGTGTTCCGAATTAACGCATTTATTCATCTGGCGAAATTTCAGGTTCACGATGGGAACAATGTGTTTGGTGTGGCTCATATCTACGCGTCGTTTAACGACACCTTTGTTCACGTTACCGATCTATCGGGCCGTGAGACCATCGTCCGTGTTACCGGCGGTGAGTATTCGAAATCCAACTGTTTTTGACACGCTGCTAGGATACTCGCAAATATATTCTTATGGCTAATATGTGCTTGTAAGCAGTACACTAGATAAGCTTCCTCAGAATCATTTGGTGATACACTGGCTGCTGGGGGCAATATGACGTGGCCAAAACGTGGTGTTCGAAACAAGCTCAACTTGGTTATCAGCATACGAAGAGTATAGAGTATACTAAATCTGAGTTGGGAGACGCCGTATGAGATTTCCGATTGATGTAAACAATTGACTTGGCGAGTTGACTGTGCTGTGTTCGCCTAAGAATTTCTCACTTCTTCTATCGGCACAGACAATAAAGTGCGTGTGAACATATAGTATTATTATGATTGTGCCAACCGTGGTGGCGTGTTGTCGTGAGCGTCCGACTGAAGTGGGTTGGTTGACGATTTGTTTTT
The DNA here is from genome assembly GCA_019614645.1 of Stratiolaelaps scimitus. Classification (NCBI taxonomy): domain Eukaryota; kingdom Metazoa; phylum Arthropoda; class Arachnida; order Mesostigmata; family Laelapidae; genus Stratiolaelaps; species Stratiolaelaps scimitus. Next base: position 2,311,298 of record JABWDB010000038.1, read on the forward strand.
AGAAGTTTTCACAGGATCAGCACAAAATTGTGTAATATGAAATATAGAATATATGTGTGTGCCTGTATAGTGATTGGTATGTTTTGGCGGCAGATGTCAAAAGCGCCACCCCTGTCTGTAGCGACATAATACTGATTAAGTTGAAAAAAGCGTGTGTAATGTTTGTATAGAGAATAGAATTTTTGAATGCATGAGAACGACCGAATATGTCATTGTCACCGGTGAGCTCCGGCGGAAATCCCCAGTTATTATTATTATTACATAGCTCATTAATTATTTCCCTTGATCTATCTCCTAGGAATGAAAGTGAAAGCTGACCGTGACGAGTCCTCACCGTATGCGGCTATGTTGGCCGCCCAAGACGTGGCCGAGAAATGCAAGGCCGTCGGGATCACCGCCTTGCATATTAAACTTCGCGCCACTGGAGGTATGCTACGATTTTCTATTCTATGATCTCTTATGTGTTAGTTGAAATCGAGACTTGGCCATTGAAAACATTCAGTGTATATAATCTTCATCCCCCCCCCCCCGAACGTTCAAATTATTGCCTCAGTCGGTGAAATAGTTTATTTTACTTCGAGATATTCGCTTTTGCCTATGAAATTTGTGTACGGTTGGTTTGAATAAAGAGAGGGTGCATATTTTTCTATACAGGAACACGCACCAAGACTCCTGGCCCTGGGGCACAGTCCGCACTCCGCGCGTTGGCTCGTTCGGATATGAAGATCGGTCGTATTGAGGATGTTACGCCTATTCCATCCGATGCTAGCCGTAGGAAGGGAGGTCGCCGTGGTAGGAGGCTGTAGACATGTGAATGCGGTCAAGGGCTCGGGCCGCTTAGCGTACCTCCACGTCCCATCATCAAAAGGACACGCCAGCGCGGTGCTCGCTGGATGTAGGGACGACGAATAAATCTTCGTGGCTCAAATAAGCTCGTGTTTTTCTTAGCCTATGAGATTGGTATGAACATACTGATCCATAGTCACAGGAAAGATAGATTAGCTCTGCGCATAATGTTTATATATGGAACTGAATGAGGGTCCTTTCACGTGCTAAAACAATGAACTGAGTGCTTCGTGAAATATCTTGTGCAGTCTGAACTATTCATGTTCTTATGTGGTTTGAACTATGTGTTCTTATGTGGTAGGTTATTCGCGACGTCTGTAATATATACTAAATAATTGCAGTGCAATATTTCCTTGTTCGTCCTCGGCGATTGTCACGTTGCCCTAAGCCGAGCTAAAAGCGACACAGAAATACATTTCGCATTTAGGTTTCGAGGCGCCCAGTGGGAATAGCGGAGTGGTGTGATTTTCTTCATCAATTTAATATTTTATCACAGTTAGCCAACATTTCCATTTGCTGCTGAATTGGGTTTTGTTACTGGCAAAAAGATGATAAGTGAGGTCAATTCGTGTATATCCTATTTATGATCTCTCTTATTGTGAAGTCTTGGATGGCTGACACTAGTTTCGGTTTACGTTTAAACAATACCAGTAATAATTTATTCTGATTATATAGTATAGTGTATTGTAGATAACATATCGCTCACATCCGAAATAGTGCTATTTAATGTTTGTATAGAGAAAAGTGGTTTTGAAGCATGAGTACGATTGAGCATGTCATTGTCACCGGTGGGCTCTGACGAAAATACAACAGTACACAGTTGATATTATTATATCGCTCATTAGTTACTCCCCTTGAGATATCTCCTAGTAATGAAACTGGAAGCTGACCGTGACGAGTCCTCAGCGTATGTTGTTTATTTGTTTGATATATGATATTAGTCACCCTTCGCGGTAGGCAGTCATATCTACATGTAATCAGTGTTGTAAAATTATAAATCTAACTGACTCTATAAGGAAGGTTCAACTGATACTTATGTGGCCCAGGGAGTACGAGTAACAAGCGAGAAACGTTTCGATACCAGAAATGCAAGCTATAAGGTTTATTAGGTCGGTTTATAAGTTCCCGTGCTTCTTTTCTTAAGGAAAAACAGCGGGGTCCGGCGAATACGATGGGTGTAAAAAAATCTCCCATTCAAGCACTTGAAGAGCCTCCTTGACGATTTTACCTGGCATTTAGAATGACTTTTACCGTGCGGTAGAATGACTTGTCCTTGTTTTTCGGGTCTCTAATTATTGTGTCTCACTATCCGCCATTGTTTAAAAATAGACAACATTTAGGGCACTAGGTTCACTTCATCGGGGAAAAATCGTCGTTATTTCCATAGATACAAAGCGAATGTGATTAAAAATTGTACCGTATCAACAACGGGGACTATTAACTTGTTGCGGTGCCATCATTGAGCACAAGTTTAGTCAGTTCACTACCATTCTGCCGTACTCTCTTCTTATTTGTTGTAAGTTGTAGATTTGCTTTGTAGATTACAATGGAGTATCACTCGAACATGGCTCTCTGACACGTTCGTGTCTTTTACAGGTTTTCTGGTGTTTTTCGTCCAGGTCTCTACTGCAACCGGTATCTCAGTTTTTTCACTGCGGAGGTTGTAGTCCGTTCGGCGGAATGGCCATGGCTGGCAGCGATGCTTCCTGTCCTTCTATAGTCGAATACATGGGAATATTCAGTCCGATATGTTTCAGGTCTTTGTCTATCTCATATGCCTGCTTACCAGCGAAATGGGCACGGCACTCCTCTTGGCTTCCGTCGTGAACGTACTAAATGTCATTCAACACCGATCGATTTGCATCGAATAATGAAAAGCCGCTTCTTATGCTCACAATTAGTGTGAATAAGACCTGGGAATACAAAGTACGCATACAGTTCTTTGGCAAATTGTTTGCCCACTACAATGATGGATGGGTCTCGCTAGTCATGTGGATGAAGAAAGATGTTCAACTGCAGGTATGACATTTCACGATTGCAAACCATTTTTAGTCAATTCTATAATCTGATGATAAGCCTCTTAGTAGATAGAATATACAATTGTGGGCAAATTATAAATTATTTACGCATAGTCACAATAATATGAAAATAAAATCTATTCCTTGCGAATACTAGCTGTAACAGGTGACATGAAGGAAATGTGTTTTAGGGGCGGTTGATCAGCACGATGAACAATCATCAATTTCTTTGACCGGAACCGAATGGCTCTCTCCACTTAATTGTATTATTGTATATTATTGTAGCCATATAGAGACCTGTGTTATTCTGCATCAGATTCTGTTCTTTCACTATTTGCACTTAACTGTCCCTCACGTTCCTTAATCTGCCTTTCATCACACCTCTTCCCAAATTAATCAATTAAAAAATGCTCACTTGCTTTTCATTTGGAGAGCTATTTTCGAATTTACCCAATAATATATATTTATTTCACACGGTTTCTGCCATCTATATGAAATTTATCTTGACAGGTGCAAGAGTTAGCTTAAGCTCTGCTCTGGTTGCCGCGAGACACCCAGGTATCGTTCGCGACCTCCGTCCTAACAACGGAGTGAAATCTCGGTTTTGGTGCGGGGAGCAGTTCGCGCGGAGCTCGCACATCGACTCCCCGATTTTCTATCATAATAATATTAAGCATACTGTGGCGTCGGTTTCGTTTTCCAACAACGTGGGAGCGGCGCTGATGAATTCATATGGTACTCCGGAGTCGGAGGTGGCGTAAGTCGCTCTGGCAGGATGAGCCTTGTTTTAGACGACTTTTCCCCTACATGGTCTAGTGGTGAGCGTCTTGGATTGCTAAACAGGAGGGACTTATCGCTTTCTTTGGAATCATTTTTCTGTATCTGTGGATTATTGCCAGGTATTATGCGACAAGGCTGACTGACCAGTATCTAAATAATCAAGTATCTAAATAATTAAATATATATTCAGAACAAACCGTCTTCCGGTGTCAACCATCAGTCTTGGTCGATTGACGACAATAACCTATCTTTGCTTTGTTGTAATATCTACAAATTTGACTACAATACAATATAGTGACGCAAGACGTTAGCTAAATTAGCAGAGAGGTCATTGTAGAAACTTTTAAGTCGTCAAAATTTCCTAGTATCATTACTCACTTTTATTACTTTCACGTTAGAGCTAGCTCCCAAACGCCTACTTCACTCACATTTCTGTCTGCGAGTAGTGTACGAAGAATGGTGTGCGAAGTTTAAGGCAGGCGAAAGACGCTGCCAAAGTGCAGCTGAGGATGATCGGAACGATGCTCAAAAACGACAATATACAGTGGACAAATTGAAAGTAGGTTTCCCCGGTTTGAGGCAGTGGTAACTGGGCTTCTTTGCGGGTCACACAGAATTGTCGTGTTTCATGGTCCAGCACGTTGCCAAGGACGATCTCTGCATGCTCAAGATTCTGGCCAAATCGATGCCACTCGAATTGTGGTCCTCAAAAAGATAGTAAATGACATCTTGCACGAAGGTGATATGAAGGGTATGCGAGAGCCACCGACCAGACGGCAACATGTATTAAATTATCAGGGATTATAGTTATCACCGAATCTTTCATTAATATGAATGAATAACTTTTATTAAAAAAAAATAAGTCTAGCGGCTTTGCTTCAATCAACCTAGTATAACAGTCTATATTAGTTTATTATTATAATACATAACAACCGATACATGTATAGAGAGGAGCAACTGGTAGAAATATCATAACCATTTATACTTTATTTTTATATCGAAATATAGATGTACAAGTATATCTATTTCGGTGTAATCTTCCCACCTTTCCGTGAATTCTCAGCACATGGTCAAGTAACCGAATATATATATATATAGAAATTATAGTAATCAACAATTAAACCAATCTTTCTTATATCACACGTTGACAACAACTAGCGTTCATCCAGTGCGCAATTATCACTTTTTTTCGTTTTTTTCACAGTTCAAAATTAGGCGCCACGAAAAGAAATTTATATGCGCTAGACCAGCAATCCGTTGCTGTGCTGAATGACAATTTGGAAGCAGCGATTCGAGATGAAATACTATTGTTAGAAAGATCTAACAGGGAGCACTTTGGTATTGCGCGTTGGTTAGTTGGTTTTGAAGAAAATCCTAGCTGACGTGAATGAGTAGCTAAGTAAGCGAAACTCCTTACGGTAGGCTTCAATTCTTTTAGCAGTTAAACTCATCGTCTGGGCTAGCTTTTCGTCTCCTTCTGCTCCTAGCGACGCGGCCTGACTTGCTTTCGATTCCTGGAACCAGTGCCAATCAATCAACAATTATGTTCCTGATTAACTAAAAATCATTGACGAGCATATGTAAATCCTGTTTATAAATATAAGTATCTGTAAAAAGACGAATACATTGTTAGAAACGCCATCGTATAGGTGCAACATGGCTTGTTCCCTATTAATATAGGCAAAAAAAGTAAAAACCAATAACTATAGACTAGTCCAGTAAAGGTAGGTAAGACAGACTTGTACTGAGAGGCCTATGAGATCAGGTAGACAGTTAACCATAATTTATTTGCACACGTTTTTCTGGCTGCCTAATTATGCGTCTATTCTATTGAAAGCGCACTTTGGCTGGCCATGTGTTCGAACAATGTTTGCCGCTCTTTTTGTATAATAACGATCCACGACTGGATGGGGGATAATTCCTATACTTTCATACGTGTTTTTCTTACCATGAGCTGTATTAGTGCACTGCTCCGAGTAAGCCATGCTAATTTTTAGTAAATATTCATTATCTTCATTCACTACGTATTGCACTCTTGCTTTCATTATTCGAAATTAAATAAATGCTAATCTATAACGTGAGCTTTAGTAACAAACAGATATCACAATCTCATTTATCACCAGCATCCGCCCGCTATTGACTATAGTCAATATGTTTTGTTGAATAAACGAGCGAAAAAATCAAATAAGTTCATTGTCTGGACTTGTTTATAATCTCCTTCGACCCCCCGTAGTGGTGGGCCACTAACCTTCTCTATTTGGTCGGTCCATTAAAGAAGTTGTTGTCTGTAGTTTCACTGCTGCTATTCCTGAATATAGAACAATTCGTATCAACTACTCTCGTATTATTTTGCTATAAAAAGGATTCATTTACTTCTCTGTATTTGTCTTCTACAGCCTGGAACCAATGAAGTCCATCGAAATCACCAAACTGCCGTGTCAGTCGGAGAGCAAAGGCGACACCAATGGCAAAGCCATCATCCGTGAACAACGCGTCATTCTGCAACGATCAATTAATCGCCCGAACTCGTTACTAGCTAGACGAAGGCGACGGGCCGACAGACGATCGGCTCGGTATTCTAGTAATAACTAATTATTAATAAAAGCGTTTAAGTTCAGAGATATTCATCTTTGTCTGCATGGCGGTATGGGGAGCGCCGGTTCGTTCAGGACGTACTTTGGCCAGCCGACTTGTACAATACAAAGAGAAAAAACAACCACGTATTGTTGTGACTATACCAAATGTATTTGATAGTCTGATCGTATACGGTACTAAATATTACCTTATTTTTACGGTTAAGTCTTTCACGACCCTGGATGAGATGCTCGACAAATGATAATGTTAATGACGGAACCATAATGTAGAGGTGACGCAGGTGGGCGTTTTTCTCCTGAAACCACAGAGCCGATTACGACGACAATCGAGTTATTTCATTTTGTTCTACTTACGGAAAACTTCACCAGAACCCATAAAGAACACTTCATAACTAGCTGTATCACCGATCCGAGATTCCTGATCAGCACAGCAGTTTCCTTGAGCTGAACACCATATATTACAAAATGCATCTTTCATACGACGGTGAATAACTTAAGAATTTTATCAAATTGACATCGCTTGTGTACCACAACAATTTGTATTTATGATACCTCGCAAAATGGTCCCTGGAAAGCTTCCACGAGAAGTCGGAGGTGATCGGGTGCTATTTCTGCAGATTCAGTTCCCGCATCAACTCCCTGTCGATTTAGGAGACCCGCCACGGCTGTGTCAGCACGGTCAGCTGCTGCTGATACCTGATAAATATAAGAATGAACAGATAAACGTTATCATATTTCTGAATCGGATGGCGAATCTGGCTTTATCGAATTAAACGAATTTGTTTCAGGTAAGTCTAATTATGTGAGCTTAGAAATTACTCAAGATGCCGACTATTTATTTTTAACATAATTTCCATCTTTCGATGGACACTCACCATCAACTATGTGTGGACACATCGAATTTTAGATAGCTTTCTTAATTCTTTCTTGTTTTGTCTTCTAAATTAATCGTACGTGGTAAGCATACACAGAAAAAGAAAGACAATAAAGAAATCCAAAGATTCCCTTTGGAAATCGGGACCATCATTTCCAGGGCGATGGCAGCGTTGTCGCGCTGGGCATCCAAAAAGAAGGTTTGAAGCAGGAAGGCCCCAGTACGTTTGTCGCCATTGCAAACCTCAAGGAGACTGGTGATGAGAGAGCCAGGAGCTCCGAGTGTCTTGCAAGCCCAGGGGTCCAGGAGGTGCGTCGTGTGCAGAGGGCCATACTTCCGTAGCGTTCTCTGCGCTGCCTGGGGCACCACGTAGCCGGGTGTGTTGGCGCACGTTTGAGGGGGACAGAGTATCGGAAACTGTGCCACCCCAGAAGGTAGCGGCCGCAGTGGTAGACTATGAGGTTGACCGCCAGGAGGCATACTCGGACGGAATCATGAGATGCGAAGGCAAGGAGGTTATCCCACAGGAACTGGTATGGCACATCAGCCCACGCCTGCTGCCAGTATCGTTGCCCCACAGAAATGCGGGTACAGATGCCCGTCCTGTAAAGGGCCGCCTCGTGGGTAGCATCCAAGTGGGCGTGAACAACAGGAGGAAAGATAGACTTGGTCGAATCCCGGACGGGAGAATGAAGCGTAGCGTACCAAACATACGCAGCAGAAGCTGTGGGCACCGAGACAACCGTATCGTACAGGCAGGGAGGCCTCTGTTTGCGCCACCATCGAAAGCGAAACGCCGAGGATCATTGTGAGAGCCTTGTGCATCAAATTGTCGAAGACGTGAAGGGCTAATGTTTCGGAGCCGGCCACGCACTCTCTGAGAAAAAAGTGCATCCGCACTGCCGCAGAAAAGCGATAGGGAAGATGCGACCGCGATCCGTGTCCGGAGGTGATGCGCGAGGCTGGGGCCGAACTTAATTCCGCAGACGGTACTCAAAGCACTGAATGCCGCAAGGTTGGCGCGAGCCACACCGGGGAGCGTGCGGCTAGGGTCCCTCTTATCCAACATCTGCACCAGCAGAAGTGCGAACGCAAGAAGGGACTCCCAGGAGGCGATGTCATTGTTGGTGGTCATGTTGCTGAGAGTCCCCGTGAGGCCCGCTTCGAAAAGAAAGCGCATAGCCTTGGGGACAACGCTGAAGACGCAAGTGTCTCGCATGATCGACTGGAGACTCAATTCAATTGGGGTCAAAGACTGTTTTTCGAGCTGACCCTCAGCTGTTCCCCTATCTGACAGGCCTCAGCTCTTAACCTTTAGGTATTACTATGAGGACCTGTCGGGGCCACCTTTGCTTATTCTCTGCCTTACTCGTACCTGATAAGAATCTTCAGATAAAGAAAGATGATAAAGAACTCCAAAGATTCTCCGCGTGTGACAGGCTTTGAACCCAACACACACGTGTCCCTCCGGTCTAGTAGTCTAAGACGCTCACGACTAGACCATCCAGGGGACAAGGGTCAAAAGGGCGGTAGAGCCAGGCCTGACCGGACCCCTGGATGTCTGACGGTGATGCGACGGCGAGGGGCGTCCGTCAGTGAGGCCGCCGTCGCCACAAAGGAACCCGCCGTGTGATGTTCTTAGGCAGCGGCTGGATGACGACGGGGACCCCATCGGTTTCACGCCGTGGGCAGCCGCAACATATATGCAAGCGGGAGACGAGGCCAACACGTGGAGCTCAATGGTGATAATGCACGACCTAACCTGCTTGACCACACAGGCCTCCATAATGACCCTGTTCCACTCAAGTAAGTAGACCGACCGACGGAAATGTAGGTGATCCCGAACGAGGAACTTTTCCCAAGTTAACGCAACGGGCCGGGCGGGAGAAGGCGGCAGCCGAGTAGCCGCCATCATCACAGTTACGGTAAGTCTTGAGCAGTGAACAACGAGCTGCGATGTGCCCAACCCGGCGATAGTTGAAACAAACGGTAGCGCTCGACCTGAAAGATTACCGGCTCACCGGGTGAGCACTGCCACTCAGAAAGTTGGCCGCGGGCTCTGACCACAGGTTTTGGAGCTTGACGAGTGGTGGGCAGACGGTGAAAGTCGGCGGTCTCAATACGCCTAACGGAGCGGATTCACGCTGAATACCCTCGTCTGTGAAAGTGGAGCACACGTTGTTAATATGGACACGGGGTGGAGCATGGCAAACAGTGGACACCGGTACGCCGCCGGGCGAGGGTAGCGTCAGATCTTTCTGGGTTAGATCCAGGATCGATGCACACTTTTTAACAGGGCTAGCGCATGGACAGTTTTAAGGGGAAGGGGGGCAGCCTGTGTACTAATTGCCCAACGCCTGGCGTCCTCAAGACGATGAACAGTGAATCCGGCTGCATGACACATCTCAATGGCAGCCCACGACGACTCGCTGTGCTTAAGTTGCCCATCGGCACCAAGTTCCCCAGTGGGTCTCAGCCTTTTACACGCGAGGTGATGCCCCTGAAGACCTCTCGATAGCGTCGGTCGACCGTGTACGGGATGTTTAGTAGTAGTTTACGCACGAGCGAGTATATATATATATAATTCGTTTCTGGAATTGCATCCACGTTTCCGCAGCATCTGTTGTAGTTGCTGACATTGCCGTAGTAAGCTGATTAATTCTAGTAAAGACTCACGGCAGTTTGATCAGTGGCAGGCACACACACATTAATCACATCCACCTCCTCGTAATCTTACCTCCTCGTTGTCCTTCCACTGTGTCTCCTTCAGTAGTTCTACAAATGTCGGCGCCTCACTGTCCGGAAGTAGAGCATTGGCTCTTGCTGCATGCTCAAGAACTCCTGTGCGCAGCATCCGTACGTAGCCCATCGCGTTACCGACACTGCAAACACATAGGTTTAGAAAAATAATTCATTCATAGTTGGAACAGGTGCTGCTTTAACTGTAAGCCTACTTTTTTTTCGTGTCACCCCACTGCAGGTTCACTCCAACCCTTATCTCTGTGTATTATGATAACTCAAAACTTTAACTGACCTATTCATCTCAACCTATTAATGCTGTGGCATCGGTGAGAAATTGAAGGTTCGTCTAAGTTACCTTAGCCGTAAGCCTACTATTTTAGTGGTATCTTTATACGAATCTATAGATTTTGCCATATTTGGATGATCGATTATGGACAACGTTTTTCATACCACGTGAGAAGCTGCCGAAGTTTATCGAGATAAGTGTGACCCTCCGAGGTAACTCCAAGTTTGCGGATGGATTTACAAATTTTCTCAGCTCGATCGAACGGATATTTCTGTTGTAAAGCATCCTTGTGTTCCCGGAAATACGCGATATCCCTGTAAAAGCATTATCCGGGAATTATACAATAGCTGAATTACAACGATGGTCAAGCTACGCATTTCGAAATAATCTAGGTAGTAGGTTAGGCAAAAAACAGGCACTACCATTTATTTATTCGGTTGATTCAAGCAAACCTGCCGGACTTATTTTCAAATTTAGTTAGTTCGTTGATATTAATGAAAGATTTTTCGTAAGTTGTAAGTATGGTTCCTGATAATTAATGGCATGTTACCATCTGGTCGGTGGCTCTCTGGCACACCCTTCATCTTTACTCCGTCTGGGAAGGCATACTATTATCTCTTTGAGTACCTGCTCCACCATTGCGTGATGAAGCTACACACGAGTACTCTTGTTTGCAGTAAGCCACGTGCATATATTCTCGGTCAGAAACCTCTTTATTCACCTCTCCAGTGACAGAGGTTTTCGAAGGTAAGAGCCGATAGAAGATGATTCTATCGAGATCCACAGCCATAATCATAATTCTTTTGTGCTCATGTGTCATCAATTGTGAGAGTACGTTTCGTCTTAGAATAATAATGCAAGTTTTGCTCACAACACAAAATACGAAAATCTCTCTCTTCCGGCCGCAATTCGCGTGGCATCAATTTGGTCAGAATCTTCAGCATGCTAAGATCGTCCTTGGCAACGTGCTCAACCATGGAACACGACAATTCTGTGTGACCCGCAAAGGAGCCCAGTTACCACTGCCTCAAACAGGGGAAACACACTTTCGATTTGTCCACTGTATATTGTCGTTTTTGAGCATCGTTCCGATCATCCTCAACTGCACTTTGGCAGCGTCTTTCGCCTGCCTTAAACTTCGCACACTTCTCGCGGACAGGGCCTCCCGGCGCAGACTCTTGGGAAGAGGTAGATTCCCAGCAGAGATTGGCGGTTTTAGCAGGTAGAGGCGCAATCATCCACGTCAACTCCTCTGCACTGGATTGGCCCATTTTAATGGAAATTGGAATGTCCCTGGTGGTGTCCGTGAGTGTGAAGAAAATTTCTTCGTCTCAATTAAAAAAAAAGCCTTCCGGAGCCTTACAACCGGGAGAATGCGTTTTTCTTAAAATCGATTTGTTGAAGTTCGTGAAGTAAGGCCAAAAGCAGTTGTACCGTGGACATTAAATGTGGCTGAACGTCATGCCAGGAAAATTTACTTTGCAAACTTTCGACAGCTGTATGAACCCACTTCTAGTTTTATTTTCAAAAAAACGAAGACATCACTGTAGATCGCGTTTTGCAAAGCCGGCTGTTTAGCTTGAATCAACCTAATATTAATAATTTTTTAGCGTTATTCGGTCAGTAGTCAGTCAAAAATTGACGTACCTGATGAGTCTGGACTTAATATGCTCATCAAACAGGAATTGCGAGAGTGCCGTAAATTGGATCTTCAAATACCTGTAAATCATCGCATTTTGCCAAAATTTTTTATTAGAGCCTGCATCATTGTGAAAATTTTGTTAGGTTGGTTGATAAGTTCGTTCCGTCAACTTTGAAGCGGTATAGTTTAACTAAGATTAACGTTATTTGTTTCATATTTGGCAGGTAAGGTAAGGCTTTATTGATTTATTTAAAGGAACTGCACAGAATGCTTAAGTTCTCTTATATGTCATGCAACGGGATTCGAACCTGCGGCCTCTGGCAGGGTTTTAAGGAATCAATTCCACAGCAAACGAACTGTTTATATTTTGTCTGAGAATAAGCAGTGGTTAGGACAAGTATTCATGGTCATAAGGTAATGCTGTGCATTTGGTTAGATAAGAAGGGGGTGCTCTGTTGTGAACTACTTAAACCTGGTGAAACGGTCAATGCAGACCGTTTCTCAAGACAACTCAAACAACTAAACCGAGAAATAACTAAACTAAGGGACAAAGTATGGCTATGCTGAAACCGATCTTGGTTGGGGAAGTTTGCCTCTCCCGGCGTATAGCCCAGACATTGCTCGATCCGATAACCACTTATTCAGACCCATGGAGCATGGCCTGCGATGAAAGCGCTTCAAGAAGACAGAAGCATAGGTCCAAAATTGGTTGGATGAGTGGATCGCCTCCAAGAACAAGATGATTTTAGGTCGAAGGATCCGCCGAGATGGGCGAGAGTCATAGAAGGCGAGGGATACTATATTCATTAAGATCAGTTCATTCTTTCAAAAGATATAGCAATTAAAAGTGACTATAAAAATGGAACCAGCTTATCGACCAACCTGACATTTCAACGAATACATTTTTAGAATTTGTTGATATTCACTCCAGGGTCAATAAATACTTGGATTACCAACAACTTATACAGCATGTCTTTGTGTTAAGGACAGGTGAACTTTTTTTTGTCATCGCAACTAACCTGCAATTTATTTCTCAACGGAAAACACATCACGTCTTTACCACCTCAGCTGTCTAAGAATTATCTTAGAAATGACGATATAACATTAGTAGCTCAATAGACAGAGTGGCACAATCTATCAGAAGATTCTCCAAGCTATCAACACCGCGGCAGTCATGGTCTCGAGGGGGCGATACCACTACCTCTTTGCACAGCCAGGAAAAGGCGTTGCAGAAGGAATTACCCTGCGCTCTTGTCACCCGTGGCGCAGATCAGATCAGATTCGCTAATTTGCCGTGTTTCTGTGGTTACTAATTCATCCATGTGGCAAGCAACCAAATGCCGCTTTATCCGACGATGCAAAACCAAGATGCAGTTTGAAACCACTACTTATCACACAGTGGCTTCCCTCTCTCTCTGAGCGATTCCATGTCGTCATACTATTTGTTATTATGCTTTTGTTTTCATATTACCATTTTATATAACTGTGTTATACTTACATGTCGTATTAATAAAAGTTGATTGCATATAATTGCATTTCCATTAGGATTACATTTTATGATCCATACATGTGTTATATATCAAGTGTTCAATAAATTTTTTTACTGAAATCAGTTTCTCCAAACTGATGCTGCCCGTCTTGTGAATTACAGACGATCTAGAAAAAAAATCGATTGCATGTAATGATTTTCTCTCGTTTTACCTGTACACCACGTTGACAGTGGTGTCTGTAATGCCTGGTCCGTGTGTTCGAATCGAGTTGGCCACGTGCTCAATGTTGACTGTCATTAAGTGTTTACTGGCGCTCGCCCGTTCCACGAATGTCTGTGTGTTCATATTGTAGACGAAACGGCTCGCGAACCTGTGGTGAATCAAGTAAAATTAATTGTGTGTGTGAAGCACATCAAGGTCATGCTAATGACAGTTGACACTCAATAAATGCCGTGTTAGTTTTAAGTGGAGATTTACGTGAATCCATCAACCTAAATATTTTCTCCCGCTTATAATATTGACTAAACGATGTGTGTGTTAGCGTTCACGTATTATATACGCACCCTTGAATATTTCGCATGACCGTAAGGACGTCAAGACCCTGATCGAGTGTTTCTGCTGGCAGATGTGATTCGACAGTTTCGGCGCCGAACTTCAATTGTGCTATCGCTCGCATTTCGTCATAAGTACGCCAGTCGTGAAGTGCCACTGTTGTTAAGTTGTAAAACATCCTTTCAAGATACGTCTCTACGGAGCGTTTCAGCCACAGCTAAAAGAAACCCAAACGGTAAAAATGTAACTAACTAAAACTTACTTAGTTAGTAAACCCGCAAGTACAATGATTTCACCGATGAGCTTAAGGTGAGTCGCTAATGTTACTGTATTGTAGCTAACTAATGAAAACCCACCCTTTTACAAAACTATTTATTCTCTTGAATCCGCTCAAGAGTTTATTATTATTGGAGTTGTGAAAATTATATCTGAATACATATTTCACAAGGATCTTGGGCTTACTCCTGGCAAAAGACTCACGGGTACGTTATCGAGGTCTGGTAGATTCGGTTTCCTAATTGTATATACGTCACAGAGACCTAGAGGCGTTATGTGGTACGGTGGAGTAATATTTAGCATTGAGAGTAGATACCAATGATAAACTTGATACCACAATGAGAGTCAATTCGTCGTGTTGAGGTTGGGAAGGCGGATGGCTTGCGACTCTAGGGCAGCAAACTAAAAAAGGTAGGTTCAACATGACCAACATGATCGGGCCTTGAAAAAAATATTACAGAGCGGTACCGGGTACGCCATGGACAGACAATTGAGAGTCAGCCATGTGAGAAAAAAAGGTTGGAAAAGCAGAACGCATTAAACTAGAACATGCCTTGAACAAAGAATAGTAGTATAGTTGAGGATTTACACAAGGTTGGCCCGCCACCGGCCATCGAAATGGCGCGATTATTAGCGGAATACCTTGCTACGTTATAGGATAGTTTAGTTGATAAAAGTGCAAAATGCTTGACAAAATGGCCAACACTCTCATAACTGTCATGTATTTATATTTGCTTAATTGTTATTATTATTATACTATTCTTCTTTCTACCTTTTCTGACGGTAAAGCAATTGATTCGAGCTGTAGGAGTCGCTTGAACTGTGTATGTGGCTGTGGTCGGATCTGAAAAGCGGTAAAAATCAACGCCCGATTTTAACAGTTATCGAATCCGAGTTTGTTATTATGAATGTGTTATTACTGACCGCCTCTCATACATATTTCGAATGTCCATTAACTGACAGAAACATATTTTCCAGTTAGTTATCGGAACTGTTTTGAACCAACCACATTTGGCCGTTAAGAACTTCACGCATGTTAAAACATAAACAACATTGGGAATCTTTTGCATATCGTATTGTTGTGCGAGACGTCGTTAAAAAATGTTGTCTATCGAGATCCCTTGAAAAATTAGCATACATTCTTCGAACTTTGAATGTGTTAATAAAGCTTTTAGAGTTACCTTCAAAGTTGTTTCTGGGTTTTATTTTTCTGCAGAAGGTCTCATCTTTAACAGAATCACCTTACCTGTTGGAATGGATTTCGGGTGTCTGTAACGAGATGTGAATGCATCTGTATACGGAGATCTGTTTCGATGTCTTTGCAGAGTTGTTCGACTAAGCATTCATCTAGTATTTGACGAAGACTCTCTTCCATTTGAACATCGCAGTCCCCTGCTACTGCTTCGACAACCCGTGCAAGTGAGTCACCGGTCACAGATGAATTGTTCTGGTACATTTGCGATAGAAACACCTTGACAAACAACAGCAATGCACAAATGACCATGATTGATAATACATGGCTGCAATAATCTCATCACATACTACGTGCCTCAGCCGCCTCGTAGAACTCAAAAGAGAACAGTTTCCGGAGATTTCCCTTTTGGATACGTTTTATATATTTCTAGCTCTTACATCCAAAGAGGTTGCACAGTGTAGAACTAGTTATCGACACCTAGGGACATCTATGTTACAGTCTAACTTACATAGGAATGAGGACAGACTATAATGATATATAAACAGATAATAAATGTAATAACATGCGAGTCCATGTAACACTGAACGATTCTACATTAGACTAACACGACCTATGAACATGCATAGTTTACTCCGATCTTTAAAGCCGTAATCATTTTACCTCGAGGAGAATTCCGTGATGTGCAGCCAAACCCCATAGATCACAGGCTTCACGTAGCTGAGTACTAAAGTTGGACAACACACGTAGTTTACCGAATGCCGCGTTAAACGGAACGACCTCGTGCTGGCGAATAGCCTTCGAAATAAAATAAGACAAGGAGACATTCGTATTCGAGAAATATGTCAATGGAGGAATAGCTTAAGCTACTGACATAGTATAGTTGTGTGATACTACTACTATATAACATATTATATAGTCATGGGTCTTATGTAATGATTGGGTTTTTTTCATTTCGTATTCTAGTTTATGCGTCAAAGAACATGTTCTCAAACAACGGCCTGCATTCTATATATATATATATATATATATATGTATATACAGCGGTGTGCATAAACTTGAGACACCCCTATATCACAAATAGTTGCAAAGAATACACCTTTGAGGCATTTATTCTGTATCAGATTAATGTACGTGTCAAATAACATACATACCACAAAGAACAGCGCATATGGCGGCGCAAACAGCCTGCTACAATGAAATGTGTCATTTTTCGGGTGTGCAAAATTATTAGTCACGCTCAGTTGTCGAGTGTTTTCGCTGAGTTGATTCACGCTTTCATGTGCTGATGAGTACCATGTGGCAGGCCCTAGCTAATTAGAACGTTAAAGATTCGGTTTGGCATACAGTCAACGATATTTAGCAGAACCTGGACGCTGGTCACTCTAGGGTTTTAACTTTGTGCCGTCCTAACCACTCACGTGCACTCGCGCTGACTTGAATTGTGGGAAAATAATTGGCAGTCGATGAAATCTGTCCTAAACGATAGTAGATTGTCGGTCAACATCGGCTGATAGTCCTCATGATTCATTCGAGATGAGATGAAAGCGAGTGCGAGTTTGCCAAGCTCCCCAAACCATAAAGAACGCTCCGCCGAAATTGTGCTTCAAGAAGTACCGCGACGATACGTACATCATGCCAATAACCATTAAATCCATATAGCCCACCCAAATTTAACTTCTTCTTGTCCCAAAAAGAAAACTGAAAACGATCTGAAACAACATAGTACCTTTTAGATAGATGTGCATCCTCAGGCTACTATTTAAAAAACGTTGGCCCAATATTCACCAATTTTGAGTCTCTGTCCACATGAGCGAAGTTTAGTTGGGCAGTCATGGGCGTTGTTGAAGACGAGGTCTTGTTTTCATTTGCGCCCGTATGATATGTGGATAACGCTTAATTGTCCTTAAAACTGCACGCAACGACTTTTGCACATTTCGTTGGCAATTGCAGCCAGGGTCTTTCCTGCTCGGTGTAAAGCAGTAATAACTGCTGTCTCCGTATCAGCCAGGCTGGAAGTGTCTCCCATGACTACAGTACAGCGTGAATGCTCAAAGCAAACTGGATAAACTCAGCGAAAACACTCGATAACTGAGAGTGACTTATCATTTTCCACACCCGAAAAATGACACATTTAATCGTAGCAGGCTGTTTGCGCCGTCATATGCACTGTTCTTTGTGGTATGTATGTTATTTGGCACGTACATTAATCTGATACAGAATAAATGCCTCAAATGTGTACTCTTTGCAAAGATTTGTTGAAATATAGGGATGTGTTAGGTACACCACTGTCCTGTGAGGCCTGTCAGATAGGGGAACAGCTGAGGGTCAGCTCGAAAAAAACAGGTACACCACTGTGTATATATATATATATATATGTTAAAACCTAAGCATTGCATAAGACCCATGACTCTATCGCGACATAAGGTTTGAACGCATCTAATAGACATTATTTAATCGATATTCATATATTGTCTCCAATCGCCGTAATTAGCAGAGCTAAACCTTCGGACTTCTCCCTATTTCCCAAAAATAATAGGACCTTGAACCCACTAGACAGAGTATACACTGACATATTTACACCAGTGAATCATAGAATGCCATATATTTAACATAGCATGTAATTAAATTTAAATGGAATGTAACGTAATGTAATTCAATTAACTTTTTTACTGTGATGATGATTATGATATAATTAAATTTTTGACTACCATATTTCAAACGCCTAAATTTACCATTGTTGACAATGGGATCATAAACTGATGTCAGTCAGTCCTTACCTTAACTTGAATAACGTATTCAAGTGCAAGTTGGAGGCAGAATTCTTTCATCGGTGTTAATGGACCTCGAAGACACATCTAAAGTAGCGACGGCACGGGGAATGTTAATTGCAATAGAAATAACGCAACTGAGATGTCATAACTGATATAATATGCAAATTTTGTCTGGGGCCCATTCTCACCATCAAACAAAGGAACGATTTCTATTGAAGAGTCACGTTTTGTTCACCAAGGTCGCTCATTTCAGTGACCCAAATTGACAAAAATTCGATTCTTGATGAATACTATAGATATAACCATATCTTCTCGGTATCCATTCCGCCCTTCGAAGTCACGACTCAAACAGATTCTTACGAAATACCACTGACCCGTCAATCGTATGATACTTATCATATAAATTCGAATTAATATTAATTTGTTCTTATTACTATTTTGAATGTCTTGCATATACATTTTGTTGTGCCGTGCTATTTACGTCATAATTATATGCATTTTTAGTTAGATTTAGATCCACAACCTCAGCTAACTTGATGGCGGCATTTGCGTCGAGTTTTTTGTCTGTGTCTTTTTTTTCAACTGCGAAGCGTTTCTTCATTGTGACTGCAATGTGGAGCAGTTGATAGCGAAGGTGCTGCTCAACCTGTGAAACCGTTTCGTCTACACGAATCTACTCAACAAACGAAAGCGTACATAAAAGCAAACCGTCAGAACGAATTACACCCGTTAATACAAGTCAACAATTACAAACATCAATCAATCGACATATATATATATATATATATATACAGATAATTTCGTATAATGGGCAAGTGAGTGAGAACAATATGAACGAATGAACATAAAGAAATAATACAAATGGTTTTAATGTTCACCGTTACACAAACACAGACACACATCTACAAACGTTGGTAGTGTTGATTAACTAACTATTTAGAATAGTGCGTATATTCATGAGGCATATATGGCGTGGTACACTTCCGATATTTTCTGAATGATTTGTGAATTATAACCTATTCATCTGCTGGCATAACAGGTTTAGAAGAGACCATTTTCTGTTGTCTTAATTCAAAACTTTAATTGCTCACCTGATATCTGACAACCGCAGAGCGAATCGCTGTCAGTGCTGCTAGCATCCGCGCGATAAGAATGGCTGATTGTCTAGCCATAGCTTTGCCGGCCGCCAAATGCAAACCAACAAGTAGCTGCAACTGTTGACTGAGACATCGAGCCATATTGCGTGCTTGAATCAGGAGAGTACACCGACCTCGAAGCTCCTCAACTACCTGTTCTGCCTCGGCAGGACTACCCATTGTCGCGTCTAACTTCAACAGCCAGAGAGCCACCTGAAGAGATAGAGGTATGTAGTAGGATATTGTATTGTACAATAGAAAAGAGATCGTTCATAAGCGACAGTAGCTTAGACGTTGGATTATTGTCGGTGAGGTTAGATAGTGATAGATACAACTATCAATCCGAGCTGCAAGCAGGGCGTAGGACGCATGCAGTCGGTCGTCCTGCGGGACGTCTATGCACTCGCAGATAGAAGAACCATCGAGCAGACAGTTCGGAAGGAACTAGGACTGCCGCCGGGGACACATATCCGTACCGAAGAACCACGAGAAACAAGAGGACGATGGCAGTGCCTTGTCGGTCTGCCAACCTCTGCGGCGGCCCGCCTCATCGCGAAAAGCAAGATAACGATCTGCGGCCAAACCTCACGCACCGAGGAATGGCACCAGCTGCCGGTATGCCACCGCTGTCAGAAACCAGGCCACCAGGCCAAGGACTGCAGTGAAGAACGGCTGGACGGTAAGCGCTGTTACAGATGCGGAGACACCAGGCACGTGTTCCGGCGCTGCGAGAAGCCGGACTGGTACTGCCACACATGTGAGGTGGAGGGACACTTGGCCTACTCCGCCACATGCCCGAAAATGGCGGCAAAGCTGAAAGAGCTGCGGGAAGAAGCCAAAGCAAGGAACAGGGAGGCCCTCCGTCGTGCCCTCGCCTCGGAGGCCGCAGTAGGGACGGCTAAAGCGTCACAGTCCGACGGAACAGCTGAGGCAGTGGCGGCACCAGCGGCGGATAAAAATCGCGGGCGAAAGAAGACGGCAACGGTAGATAAGGATGGATTCACCACGGAGAGAGTGACTGTTCGTTAGCCAAGCAATGACGGCAGCGAAAGTGGCAGGGTCTCTCTCCCTAAAAATGACGCATGATCTACTCGAGGCAACAGCCACGAGGCTTCAAGTGGACATGTGTCTGGTCACAGAACCCAATGTGAAGTTGGCCAAGGAGAAAGGCTGGCTCTTAGACGAGCAAGAAGATGCTGCTGTCTGGATAGTGGACAGTAGAAGAACAGGGAAGAGGTGAAGGCTTTGCCTGGATAAAAACGGGGGGAATGACAGTGTTCAGCTGTTACTCCTCCCCGAAAGATCTCTGCTGGAGTTCACCAATTTCCTGTCCAAAATTGAGAATGTGATGCACCAAGGCGGAAAGTTCGTCGTCACTGGTGACTTCAACGCGGCGGCGACGGAGTGGGGGAGCAGGGCCACAAACCCGAGGAGATGGGAGCTGCTCGAATGGGCGGCTACAGCAGACCTGGAGTTGGCAAACGACGGGTTAACACCTACTTTCTCCAGGAGGGGACAGACGGCGTTCATCGACCTGACGCTCCATTCTGGAGGGGTGGGGTTAACAGACTGGATGGCGATGGACGATGAGGAATCCCTTAGCGACCATCACTACATCAACTTCTATCTGTCGCTGCAGCGGGCCCCCCAGCAACAACAGCGGCGACAGTGGCTAGCCAAATGGCTTGACAAATACAAGCCGAGACAAGCCACCCGAAGATGGTGCGAAGCGCATGAGGACGAACGAACAGAGGGGAATCTCATAAAGATCCTCGAGAAGGCATGCGAGGAAGCAGTACCAGTGACATACTAGGCGGGCCGCAACCGGAGGCCGAAATACTGGTGGACGAGGGAAATAGGAAGAGCACGGCGGGTATGCAACACAGTAAGAAGAATCTATACAAGACAACGGAGGGAGGCTACCCGAGGAGGAACACCACCCCCGATAGAACAGGAATACAAGCTGAAGAAGCACGAATATGAGCTCCTAATACAGAGAAGCAAAGAAAATAAATGGAGAGAACTAACCGAGCAGGTCGAGACAAATGTATGGGGAGACGTGTACAAAATCGTCATGAAGAGGTTTGGCGCGACCCCCCCCCAGGATGGCGAGGGAACAGGGAATGAGGGCCATCCGGCACCTCTTTCCTACCCATTAGCCCAGGAAGCAGCAGCAAGACGACTATGACGCATCGCCGCCACCCACTCTTACAGAAAAGGAGGTATGCGAAGCTGGGGAAGGCATCGCCGCACGTAAAGCGGGAGGCCCGGATGGAATTCCCCCAGAAGCGATCAAAGCCTTGATCAAAGAGAGACTGAACTACTTCGCCGCGATTGCAAATAAGCTTCTGGCAGAGAAATCCTTTCCTACCCAGTGGAAGTCGGCCAAGCTAGTACTACTAGCGAAACCGGGTAAGCCGTTGTACTCTCCCTCGGCTTACCGACCTCTCTGCCTGCTTAGCGTCGTGGCGAAGGCGTTTGTGGCAGTGATAGCGAGACGGCTAGTGGCCGAACTTGAGGAGGGCAATCTCCTCTCGGACGCCCAGCACGGTTTCAGGAAGAGGCGGTCGACGCAGACTGCTCTGGAAAGCGTAATGAGACTGGCGCAAGAGGAGAGAGAAAGAGCGCCGAGGACAAGGAAATTTTGTCTTGCGGTGCTCTTAGACGTGAAGAACGCCAGATTGAAGGAGGTGATCAACAGCTACCTCAGCGAACGGAGGATCAACTGGAAGGGAGCAGAGCACGAAATGACGGCGGGCATACCACAGGGATCGGTCTTAGGGCTGATACTGTGGAACGTGGCCTACGATGACGTGCTGATGCTAGACTACCCAGAAGAGGTCACACCGGTGGCGTATGCAGATGACCTGGTGCTCATTATCAAGGACAAAAAGGAAAGCGACATTAAAAGGAAGGCGAACGAGGCCATCGCCCAGGTGGAGGCTTGGATGACCGCCCACGGGCTTCGCCTTGCACCGGAGAAGACAGAGGCCATCTTCCTAATAGGGAGGAAACGGCTGAATGTCCCCATGGCCCTGATGCACGGGACCCAAGTGGTCACCCGGAAGAAGGAGGTGAAGTACCCGGGGGGTCATGCTGGACCAAGGCATGACCTTTAGTGCTCACGTACGATATACCACCAAGAAGGCGAAGCAGGCGGCAACAAACCTCTGCCGGCTCATGTCGAGAGCACGGGGTGCCAGCGAGGGGAAAAGGCGTCTGTTGGCAACTGTTGCAGAATCGGTGGTGCTCTACGCATCGCCGGTTTGGCGACAGGCGCTGAAGAAGAAGTGCAACGTGAAAGCGCTAAGGAAAACGCAACGTGTCCTGGCACTGCACGTGTGCCGTGCATAGAGGACCACGGCCACCCTCACGGCCCTGGTCCTGAGCCGGATGGTCCTTTGGGACCTGAAGGTAGAAGAAAGGGCTAAGTTGGGCAGAGCCCCCAATACTGGCCCAGTGGCAGTAAGAGATGAAAGCATCAGAGAGATGCAAGCAGAGTGGGATCAAGGAGGGACGTCGAGGTGGACCAAGTCCATCATCCCCGACCTAAGCGGGTGGTTCCACCGAGAACATCGTGAAACCACCTACAGATTGACCCAGTTGCTCGGCGACCACGGGTGCTTTGCGAAATACTTTCATAAATTTAATGAAATCCATCCCAGAATCGCCCTTTTGTGTCCACTGCGACAGCGGGGCAGAGGACGACGCAGAACATACACTGCTGAAGTGTGACGCTTTTCAAGAGGAAAGACTCAAGATGGAGCGGAGGATGGGAGGCAACGTAACCGCTCAGAACTTAATACAGCATATGCTGGAGAGTGCAGAAAAGTGGGAAGCAGTGCAAGAGTTTGCAGAGGAGGTCATCTCGTGCAAGGAGCGTGCGGAGATGGCCCGGCAAGCGCGTCCGTAGAAGTGAAAGAAGAAGACAGCCAAAACTTGCCACCCACAAGGTCGTGGGTGGTCAAATAGAAAAGAAAAAAAAAGATACGACTTCTCAAGCCCCGTGGCGGGGTGCATTGCTGTGCTTCCAACCGAAGAAGACACGTAGGTGCACGGGTTCGATCCGAATGAAGTATATATATGACCGAATGGAGTCTATTCTAACCACCCCCTTTATATAGGTCGTTCTTTTCCTAGCCGCTATTTCGTTCTCAGTACAAGCTTATACGACAGAAAGAGTATCCCACACAAGTGACGTAATTCAGCATAATTTTTTGGTCAAAGTGATTCAAAACTTCCTTCATTTCGTCACACATTACTAGATATGTGTCGATAGCATTTTTGGAAACGAGAGTAGCTAGGAACCCCACTAGAGTGTAGCTTTGCAGAACACGTAGCTTTGCAGTAGCTAGGAACCCCACTAGAGTATAGCTTTGCAGAACCCCACTAGAGTGTAGCTTTGCAGAACGACCCTAATGCAGCTTGTAAAACTATTCTTATGTTTCGCTTAGGTCTGAGCGGTTATCATACATTTCTTACAGAAACACCTCATCGTGATTTCTTCTCTTTTTGGCCGAAACTTGATTCCTTATTTTAATTTCTTTATTTATACAAAAATTTATAAACTTTTAGATGTAAAGATTACTTTCTTCATGTTTATGCTGCGTCTGCGAATGTTGTTCTCACTGCCATCATAGAGCCTCGTCGGAAGCTGTGTCAGCCGTCAACAATGAGACCAGACTATCATCGACTGCGACGGAACCAACCCATTTATGCAACCCGCCGAAACCATGAACAGAATTGCATATCAGTGTTTTATTCTATTTTAAGAGCTGACCCTCAGTTGTTCCCCTATCTGACAGACCTTATCACTTAACCTTTAGGGTATCGGACTGCATTAGATCTCGTTGAAGATACGAAACCATTGAATTCATATGGGAAATGCTCCAATGATATCTGTATTGAGTGTGATAGTAAAAATATATAATTATTCGATCACTGACCTGGTTCTCATATCCAATGACGTCTTGAGCGAGCTTACTGAGCATTTGTTCAAGGTGGTTCGCCTTGTCAAGTGCTGGAACTAACTTTCCCAGGGCAGGGATTTCACGCAAGAAAAATTCGTGAGCCGTCCAGACGACATTTCCGGGTAAATGGACGGGACCAACCTGTTGATACAATAGTGTGTACAATGCAACATATTTACAGAATATATGTTCACATACTTGAATAAGGTGTTGAATTCAATATTAATAAACTCTTAATTTATTACTGCTACATAATTTAACTGAACACAATAGGAATCCACTATTTTCCGTGGTTGACTCCCAGCTGTCTATAACAACACCCCCGTTTGTACCATTGTTTCAAAGACCAGTCCATGGAGGGGGCTCGATCAAAGCTATTGGAAGAATATCTACGAGGGCATGCATTACTATTATCGATAATAATCGATTCACTATTCACGATTTGCACACTCGAATGATTCGCCTTTAGTAGTTACAATCCGTGTTTCAAATGAAAAGACAAACTAAGGGTACCACCGCTGACGAGTAATTGAATGACGGCCAGCAGTGTGAATCTCTACGTTAACGCTAATTACCTTCTTGGCAGTGTCGCAGATGGAGCGGAATAGTCGACGGTCCGCTTGTCCAGTCAGATTGAAATGAAGAACGAATAAAGCACAGCTACCTACGAAGCGGGATGAACGCTGGTACACCTACATTTCAATTGGATGTAGGTGTACACGTAGGCAAACAAAATTCGTCATTATTCGCTCGGCATAGTAGTAATCAGAAAACATACAAGAGTAAAGAAACAATAAAGAAGAACGAGAGGGCGGGGGGGGGGGGGGAAATCAACTGACGCATGAAAACAATAGCGAAAATGGCTGTATTCGAAAAAAATCTTTGGAAAAATTCACCTGTTCCGAATACGTCTCAGGGATCATATTGATCGATATACCTGCATAATATTTTCGGCGAGTTTAGCCTCTAACTGTGAAAGGTTGGACCGTAAAACCGTTTTTAGCGACTCCAGCATTCGAGCACTGCATCCTGGCATCTGACCGAGGCAGCTCGCGAGAATGCCACCTCGAAGTAACTGCTGATCTATGTCTCCCAAAAGTTTCAACAGCGCCTGAAAACAACAGTTTGATATTACTATTCATAGATAGGTTTATTTTGCTCTGCGTTGAACAATAGCAAAACTAAAACGGTTATTACTAAATTCAAAATAACGCTAATGATGTCCTTAATTCACGCCGGCACCCACTCTCGAACAGCTTTATACCCCGCGTCGGCTGTCACTGACACCGAAACTATTTCCAAGTCCCTACAAAATTGAGAACTCAATGGAACACTGGCTGTGCGGCTATAGCGCCCCCAAGGTCGCCGCGGCAGGCCGTAGTTTAACCAAATATGTGGAATCGCAACGCATGGCCATCGGACAGGGAGGATCTTGGTGACGCCAGTATTCGTAGACTTCTAATTGCATTCGATATGGCTTCGAGAAATGCTGCAGTCACCAAATTGGCTCGCTCAAGAGTGCCACAAAATATTATGGGGTTGTTGAAGGCCGTACTGGAGGAAAACGGAATCACGGTAGACGACGGTATTGCCGAAATAGATCCCTTCGAGCAAACCACAGTGTGATTATCTCAGGCCACTTCTCCTTTCCAACCGGGCGAGATCAAGAAACGCCACTGACAAGTGAAGATTCTATGGAGACCACATTGCTCAAAGGACGCTGAAGGCTCCAGTGGCGGCCACAGCTATAGCGGACCTACGGAAACTCCCCCTCGAAACAGCACTGTCCCTCTTTGACTTGAAGGTTGCTCATTAAACCTCGTACGAAGCGCCAGTAATATGGGAATATCTCACAACTAATCAGCTTGCAAACCTCGATCGCGTAAAGCCTCCTTGATGCAAAGCGTCCCCACGTCTCGGCAAGACATAGGCTTGTCTACTGGCCCTGTGGAACACCACTCCCCGCTCACGATTATGAGCTGAAAATGAGTATCATAGATCCAGAGTTTCACGGAATAGAGTTATAATTAACTTCGCATGGAAAGAGGCTAGCAGCACTAATCGACACAAAGTGACTCGTTACACATTTGACGAAATTCACCCTATGATTTGTCAGATGCCGCTAGACAACGAACTTGGAAGCGAGTGCCGCTGCAGATAACCCGAGGGTACGTGCACTTAATATTATGCTCATAAACATCGCCCGTCATATCCCTCATTAAACGAATTGGCACGGCATAATAGTACTATTCGAAATGAGCTGTTTTGTTTTGTGTATAGCATTCTCTACCGAATTGAAATTGGAACTTCATATGTTTCACATGCCTGTACATTCGCAAAGTTGTTCTGTACTATTCTACCAAATAAGTGTTAATAAACGATATATTTTAATTAAATTCAAATGACGGAGAAGTAAAGTGTTTTGCAAAGATATACTCATAACGCCGTTCCGAGAAGGTAAAACAATATATTTTCCCATATACTTTGGGGCGCAAACAAAGTAATCAAGAATTTTTCTACTAATTTTGAAACGGATCTTAATTAATATAGTGTTCCTCGCTTTCTACGACACTCGCCCATCTATCAGACAGCATATGGATTCCTCGGTGGAAGTATATTTCGTCATGAGAGGCGATCCACTTATCGAGGCAATTCAGCCTTTGTCTTGAAGCAATTTGCCCCTAGGCCGTACTTCATGGATCTGAATAGACGGTAATATGGTGGAACAATACGCCGGGTACGACAGAATTTCCCAGCCAGTTCGGTTACAGTACGGCGGGTTGCCAAATCAACATTGAAAATGTTGCAATATCACTTTAAGCCGTTGTTTGCCCCTCTAGGGCCGTCTTCTAATAATTTCTCGTCTTTATTTGCTGAGTTGTTTAGTGTTACGGTCTGCGTTGACCTTCTCACGAGGTTTGATCAGTTCATAATAAAGAGCTCTCTTATGGCCATGAATCCTGATTCAAACCATGAATCCTGATTGTGCCATTTCTGGTGACTCATCGATGGTACCATGCAAGTCGGCAATCTTCATTCCCAACAGCTAGCAAGCACATGGTGAGACGGGTGCCAATGGAATCTCCATCAAGCGTACACGTGACAACCTTTTTTTCTTCCTTTTGGACCTTTCCAAGTGTATGTAAATGATGCACTATTGTTGACTAGGCTATTCTCAGCTGAGCAATAAGCTTTCGATTGACCTGGGCCGAATTCAAGCAATCCAACAATTCGTCATTGTCTGTACCTCGCGTTCGTCCGGAACGTTCCTTGCATTAAACCATTTTCAACAGATTCTTGCTGATACTGCTCCTTCGCCTTCAATTTCGCACACGATTCTTACAGTGCCAGCTGCACATTTCCATCACAAAAAGAGTGAAGAAGACAATGTCGTTATGATATGCACGTTCTTGGTCTCCATGGTTCGAATGCTCGAATCCACAGGCGACGGACAACAAAGGTGTCAAAAAAACCTGCAGACGTGGGGGAAGAGACGAGAGCATGGGAAAATCAAGCGTATTCTAGTCTTCTGGTCGATATTGGAACGGTTTAAATGTATATCGATTACTTTGTTTTCGACATAATGATTTTGCAATGGCTTAATTAATTTGAGTAATGCAAATAGCACCGAATCTATATGTCCTTTATTGACAATAAAGGAGTTTAATTACCGTTGAGTTCACCTCTTTCCATAACAAACTTAAGAAAACATAGTTCTGGAAGAAAATCTTACGAACATGCGATTCACGGCTCTTCACTAGCGTATATATAATGCATGAAATTAGGATTCTCCATCTTTGAAGTTTAAGCTCTAGGTTTAATACAGAAGTTCAGAGAGGGAACGCATCGCCATGCCCGATCTACCACACATAGGCTGAACTATACTGAAGTTCGTCAATACCTGGGTGTGATCATGCCAACCAGCGGTAGCTTGAAGCCGGAATTTTATAGTAATTTTACGAGCATGCTGACTAACGATAAATGGAGGGGAACACTCAGAACGAACAGGGACATTGCAACTCGTGTTGCAATGCACGGTTTTTATCATGTTATATGTAAGACAGAAGACTACCACGAGCCTGACCCGAACTGTTTCCTGACGAACCAGTTTACTAGGCATCTAGATATGTATAACGCAATACCGTGTGAATAAATGATAAGTTTGTTATTATCCTAAAGCCAACAGGATGTCTTTTCTCTTTTTTGGTCGTACGTGGGCAAATGGTTTGTCATACTGACAAAGCCACTTCTTTACACAAATCTGTTATCTATTTGACCATTTTAAAAGCTCTCTGAACTGACTGCCGTTTGGATATGGCGGCAGCACAGCTCAGAGACAGTCAGATCCTATGGGCACTGGCTATTCTTGAAGCAGCAACTTTTCATTTTATCACATAATTATTTGGATGTGAAAGACCTGAACACAAAGCGGCCGAAGCACTTCAGGGTTCTGATCGAATGAGCAAAAAACAAGAGACTATTTATGGCTTCATGAAGCTCGATGAAACACCCCCGAATAAACAAACGACAGTGATGAAGGAAACCTCACAGCTGCAATTCATCTTCATGCTAGCTACTCAAACTATGTGGGAGAAAATTGAAAGAGACAATATTTATTTGTTGAAACAAAACTTTGAAGGTGCGAACTCTTTAAATCGGTGCGCGGCTTTCACACCAATTTCAGCCTAACCCTTTCATATTGATACCATTTAAGATAATAATGACTGTTTTTTCGAGCTGATCCTCAGCTGTTACCCTATCTTCCAGGCCTCAGCTCTTAACGTTTTAGGTATTACTATGAGGACCTGTCGGGGCCACCTTTGCTTATTATCTTCCTTACTCGTACCTGGCAAGAATCGTCAGATAATGAAAGATGACAAAGAACTCCAAAGATTCTCCGCGTCCGACAGGATTTGAACGCAACACATACATCCCTCCGGTCTAGTAGTCCAATGCGCTCACCACTAGACCATCCAGGGGAATAAGATAATAATGAGGGAAAATGTAAGCGTCCTCGTTCTAATTATATATATACACTAAGGAAAGTTTATAAAACAATTGCTGTAAATACCATTGAAGCTGCATCACTTGTAAAGTTGAAAAGTAAATGTAAACGAATGTCGGGTGTTTACGGGTATCCCAAATATATTAAAAAATATGAACTATACCGTTATGTACGCACTATAATTCACGTCAATTTGTACGTACACTCTGTAATGCACATGATTTGTATATACCTTAATCTGATCACCCAATTTCTGCTCCGCGTATTGCACGGATTTAAGGAGTCGCATGTAGGCGGCCAGATGATCATGCAGAACACCCTGATGCAATACGGCCAAATCCAAAGTAACCAACGAGACCAGTAAACGAGACAAAGCATCGAATACCACCTAGAACATAATAATAATAATAATAGCACCGTCATACAAATGAATGCAATGGGCAGATATAATGCCAATGATCATGTTTATGAAATGCATTTATATGATTGTCAGACCTCTTCAACGCCTTTATTGTTTTACGAGTACTTGAGGATGGTTAATGTTGCAATTCAGTGAACAAACTATGAATTGAATCGATATATTAAAGTAGGGTTCTGAGATGTCGACAAATTCTGGAGGAGTAGGAAAAAAGGACAAAATCCTGGACAGAATTGAAGGGTTGTTCAGGATAGAACCTGCACTTTGGGTCATTTACAATTATAAAAATGTATGTATCCATTATACTGCTATACTTACAATAAATACATTATCCATTGTTAACCGTAGTATATAGAAGCTTCCAAATGTGTATATACATAAAAAAGTTGTACAAAAATTCGATAAATTGTTTACAGACCTGCATAGTTGAAGGCTCATTCTGAGGTGCAAATGAAAAAAAGCCGACGATCTGGAACAAATTTAATGATGCCACACAGATTTTCTATATTAGTTATGTATGTATCCATTAATTAGATACAGGCGATTAAATAATAATTATATTCACTACTTGGGTAATTCTCTGTTGTTCTGGTCTTGAACGATGAAAACCCCCTTCAAGTGGCTCGCTGCCTGCCCCAAACACCAATGTCATCTTGTTTAGCAGATTTTGATCTCGGATAAGGCGTGCTGTGTGACCACCCTAATCGTGACACAAGTATAATAGATATATATTTAAACATAGGAAAGTTACATATGATGGATTTTAGCACACAATGAAACGTTCACTATAGACTAATAAAAAGTGAAATATGTGATAGAGCGATTCATTATTGCGTACCTGACTAACAGCAAGCTGGATAGCGTCTCCACACCGGGAAACATATGCAGTCATACGTCTGAGCACAGGAAGAAATCGAGCTAACTGAAACCCAAAAAAATATGACAATAGAAAACCAAATAATATAACAACTATTACAGAACACATCCAGAATAAAGATTTCAGCGCTTTTTTTTGTCCTATCAACAATCAACCAATTATGCAACATTTACTTATATTTCGCCTAATGCATAACCCGCTGTTCCAGTTATTATCCAATTATTCCAACAGCAACGTTTTCATGGAAATGGAGTAAGACTAATGACCGGCGAAATGTCTGTATGCATAGGATAATTCAAAACCGGTGACAGGTGTTGAAACGGCCTCGTTCATATATTCCATGAGTCCTTTCTTAGGATGATTGGGATAAAGTGGCAGAATAATATAATATATTCAGGGGGATAATTCGGTAATTGCAGCTAGCTAACGGAACTACTGCAATGAAATTGATGATGCGGGATAATGGGATAACGGCAGTAAGGTAAAATTATGTTGATAACTATCCAGTCTGTTAATTGAAGAAGAGAGAGAGAGCTTTGACGACATAATTGCGATATAAATAAATGAATAAATGAAGTGCAACAGAGTAATAGAATTCGTTCCACAGGGTAAAA
Organism: Stratiolaelaps scimitus; assembly: GCA_019614645.1. Lineage (NCBI taxonomy): Eukaryota > Metazoa > Arthropoda > Arachnida > Mesostigmata > Laelapidae > Stratiolaelaps > Stratiolaelaps scimitus. The sequence goes on from JABWDB010000038.1 coordinate 2,342,384, forward strand.
GGTCAGAGTAATTATAGCGTTCCAAACAGGCCAAGGTTGATACCGGTTTAGGTTAGATTGGAAAAAGTACCAGAATTGTATTAAGTAGCATGTGGTGTGTCTGTGTGGTATGAAACATAGCGAGATATGGATGAAAAAGTGCTTTAATAAGGGTGTTCATAAGCATAGAAAAATTGGCCAAGTTACTCATACGCGGTTAGCTTCGTTAGCATTCGGGTCGGGAAACGTCAGCCATTTAGGCCCGATTCTACTGCTTACAAGATCATAGAACATTTAGAATAATTTACTGCAACACTACTGATTGTAAATCCAGATTTGCTAATGCATAAAACCTAAAACAAACCTGTTGTTCAGGAGGATCCGCGTTTCCCTCGCCTTCCCCATAGGAGTGTAACAGGCGAACGAAGTCATTTTCCTGAACGAGGCTCTCCAGTTCGAGACAGATACCAGCTATTGACAGAGCTACCTTATCAAAGTTTGGCGATCCCGTCTTTATCAGAAAAACGGGGCACACGCCATCAGTCGGCTTCTGACTCACACGGCTCACCTAAGGGGATTCACCATAGCATCAAAATCAGGTGAAAATTCTGTCATCTTCGAAAAGTGTGATTTCTAAATGAAAATATAGCTAGGAGATTCAGTTTTTTTTCTGAGAAACACTACTAGAGTATGGTATATAGGCATCCGATAGAGAAACATTATATTCTTGTGCGGTTACCCCCCCATAGCCCTAATTTCATTAGGTATTTCTCGGTACTTATCTGTATAACTGCATTACTGCAAGAAAATAAGCGTCAAAGACAAGATGCTACCAGCTACGTTAGAAGCCTTTAAAGCGCCTACAATAATGTGCTTTAAATATCTGACTAGCATTGTTTGTATCATGGCAGACGCCACGATCTAGTATATATGCGCACTCCATGGTAGAGGTAGAACCTAATATTACTCCGTTTTGTAACTTCGGCGAAATATATACCAGCAACCATGAAACTATAGAGGAAATCGTCGTCGTCTTTGAGGTCATGATTCATTTAACTTCAATTTTGTAGCGCTCTTGGTACTATAACTATAGTATTATAGTAACAAGCGCTCTATAAAATTGTCTAATAATTATTATGGATTTCTAAAATAGCGATGTTAACAAAAGGCAAGGGCTTAGAAAACTAATTTAACATTGATGATATGACTAACGCAGCGATTACTGTATCCACATACGTACATGAAGGGTGGAATTCGAGTGCTGCCGACGCTCCTCAGGTATCAAGTCCTCAAGCTTTACGCAATGGTTACGGACCACAGAGGCAAATCGACGCAGTTCGCGCTGTACAAGCACCTACAAATAAAGCATTCAATCGAAGAATAGAAGAAGAACTTCAATTCATTTCTTTAACTTGGATCGTAATCGGCTTCCGCTTGGAGTTTTACCAAAATCGAATGATAAGCCCATCACTACTGCAAATTTGATTTAAAAGTTGGTTTTTCCCTAGGGCTATAGGATGTGTCAATAAGAAACGAACTGTACGGCTTCAACAACGTACAACAGAAGGCCAAAGTCAGGCAGTACTAATTAAATAGCTGTGCCTATCGAATTAAAACTGAGAAAAATAGTGATGAGCATAATACGTTCTCTTCGTTCTCGTAAACATATAATAATATGACACAAATGTACAATATTATAAGGTTTTTGTTTTTCGAGCTGACCCTCAGCTGTTCCCCTATGTGACAGGCCTCAGCTCTTAACCTTTTTAGGGGTCAGCTGGGGGTCGGTCCACTGGACCGACAGGTCCTCATAGTAATATTATAAGGTTATATTATTGAAAACAAGATGGTATTCTCAATAGCTGCCTGTGTACCTTTATAGGAACTTATGAAAACTCCGAAATGGGCGATTATTGCTTGTGGCGCGGTAGAGACCAATTTTAGGTTGTGGGGTCAAAAGTGTAGTCGAACCTTATTCTAACCCTCGTTCTCATACATTTGCAGTTGACGCCTCACTCCCAATGGGACTTTCGCTAAACATTGTCCTGTCGTATAATTTATATTTATGCAATTATGATTGTGATTGTTTTGTTATTTTACTTTCAGAATGAACTTGAAAATTTAGAGAGATAAAACATCATTCAAGCCCAAAGTTGTTCATTCAGGAATTATATATATATATATATATATATATAGTGTAAGTATACTCCCTCACCTGACAAACTTCAGAATCATCTTCCAGGTCCATTTTTAGTAAGAATCGTCCTAACGAGAATCCTGAAACACATAAACGATTAACTCTGAAAATTAAAATGATTTCATAGTTCTTATAACATTCCTCAGTAATCTACTGATCCTGCGAGAATGTCGATTTTCAGAAACCGCTGATTTCCGCTGGTGACTGGCCTCTAGCCCTTCTCCCATCAATAGGAAAAATCCACTCCCTCCCTAAGGCCACAACAGAAACAGAATCTAGTTGATAGTTATGATCAAGCCAAAATCGAGTAATGATACTCACAACGTAAATATCGTATCGTACCTGCTGTCGTCACGTAAATTGACTAAGGATTTAGCAGCTGCTCAAGTGTGATGTGAACTCTTTGTCAGCTGGTGTAATTTCGATTTTCTCATAGCGAGTCGCTCCGCGCCACTGAGATGGGAACAGTGTTCACATTTGAGCACAGGCAACTAACTGATCACATAATTAACTCTGTTAGAATATTAAAAGCTCAACCATTCAAGTTGTATTTGTAGTTGTATTATTTAACTATAAACTTTAATCTCACATTTGAAATAGGCGGTGTCACCTGATCGCTGTAGGTGTGTCACCATTGAGTCGAATGTTTACGTGTATGGGAGAGACTCTTTTACCCTCACCACTGGTGCCCCGCACGATTCCTGCTGATTACAACAATGTTCGATAGCATCGGTATTCAAATTACAGTATCATTTGAAAAAGAAGGTCTTATAACCATAGTTATACTATCTGGCCTATAAATACATATATTATAGTCTATAGCTATACTGTAGTTTGTCGTTAAGCGAATTATCAGAAACCAAATTCTCGTAAAGGACAACCCAATCCTCTGGCGGTTGAATAATACCCGGTCGTGTCTCTTTCCGAAGCAGCGAAGAGGCGGGAGGCTTGCTTTTTGTTATTTTTATTAATTATTAACTTGTATTATTATTTGAAAACCTTTTCCTTACGCACAGCCCATTTTAAAATTATGGATACAATGTGTATAGGATATTTTTGAAAAATAAACTGTTAGCCAGTCCATTTCGTTTGTCGAACTAAAAACTAATGAGCCATTTGGAAGACGAGCTTCTATTTCGATTGTTGCCGAATCTGTGAACGCCGGGCTTGCAAAAATTATAACGAGACTCAGCACGAGCTGCCTATGGAAGATTATAGTATATTTATATTGAGTTCAAATTTCTATGGCTCGAAAATTGAACGTGAAGAGTTCGATCGTGTCGATCGACTGCTGGAGTCTTAGGTCAACAGTAAAGAGGCATGCTATGATACAAGTATCCGGTATTATTCGTTGGCACCTTATGGGCGCCCATATCTTGGTCACGCTATCGCGTTCGATATCCGGTGGAAGTAAAAATAGCACGCATAGAAATGATCAGTGAAATAACATATAATCTCGTGCAGTTTACGCATCTCGGTTACAGAGGCAATGACCCTCTGTTTCAAAATAAACGCTACAACAGAACCAATAACTGTCAGCGAACCTGTCCCGAATGAATCAATATTTTTCAGAATTGAGACCGCAGACGAAAATTGAATTTTGTTCCAGTTGTCAGTTGGGCACTAAAGTGTGTACCGAAATTAAAAAGTTGGCTTGGAAGACATGTTACGCACATTATTTTTTTTGTACGATATCTATATTTGCTATATTTATAGAACAACCTGGTCAAATGAAAATTATCTGTTGAAACCGAAAAAGGGTGACAGATTTTAATTGATGACATCAGCCGTGCGGAATTATTGAATGAACGGTTTAGAATCGCTTGTTCGCAGTCTTTGTTTGTTTGATATCAAGATTGCGCCCGTTGCCTCCCTACCGGCGTGAAGTTACTTGGGAACATTATTTGCCCGTACAACTTGAGCAGCTGGGCCGAGCGAAGCCTGCATTTCTTAAACGCGTTATTGAGTTACATTGTTCGGCACGGAATACCTACCTCCTAATCTTCCTCGTTGGCTACATTCCCCTATTGATTGCAGATCTGAGGCGTCGTTTTAAGCTATCAGTGACATCAGCTTACTCAGAGTTCATTGGGTTGTGGGAAAGAAAGATATCGATTTGGAATTTTACAATACGGGTGCGATGACTAACGATGACTGTGTATGACAATACACCGTTTTCATTAACTTATGCGGAGAACAAGGGGCTTCCACTCGATCAATCTCATTGACTCAGCTGGTCCGTCAGCAAACCAAAACATATTTATTCTTAGATATGTTTATTTCTACACGCGCTGACTGACCCTTCACGTTTTGCTCTTCTCAGCATTGTGCCATCTTACCTGGTACTTAAATATGAAGAACATAATTTCTTTCCAGTTAAACTATTTGTTAACGAACTGTTGATAGATTAACCATGGGTAGAACATGGTTGATATAGCTGATTATGGTTAACGAACACGAAAGCAAGCGTATGTCGTTATACTTGGCTATACGTAAAGCTTTATTTCAAAGTAATTTAATATGTAATCCTAGATAGTTCCGCCGGGGCCATCTTGCTAATCTTCGCTGTATGGTCCCAATTTTAGTATATGTATCCGAAGAGACATTGAAGCCTACATCGAACAGCAGAATCTTAGGGAAGTTTAGCATTACAGTTGATAAGTATAATCGATTATCTTATATAATAAGAGAACTTCAGCGTTAACACAACTGCAGTTCCGTCAATAAACCTAAATGTTGTGTTATTTCGACATAATACTGCTACTTAGTGGACATAGGAGGACAGTGTCTACTTTTGTATTTCCTTTGTGAAGAAGGGAGATACAAACATCATAAATGATGTTTGTAACTCGGTCATACAGACCTTGGTTGCATGCGAGATTATTATAATATATCTATTCTCCTCATGCCGAATGTTTACTTAATAATTGAAATGACCTCGTTTTTGACATCAATTAAAAGTTGAACATTTTTCAACCGAAACAGCTTGATCGATTTGACCAATTTTTTCTTAAATTCGATCAAGTAGCGGATATATTAAAGGCGTGTTGATATTCTCTCCTTATTTAAGAAGCTCAAGGTGGATAGGTCCTCGAGTATCCCACCAACGAGATAGCATGCAAAACCTACGGAGCCCACCTATGGAGCTTCTATTTTATGTAACGCTGAATGAACAGTTGCAACGTCAAGTTTAAGTTCTTCTGCGAGATCTCGAATGGTGATCGCCGGCGTTTCGTGAATCTTGCACGGAGGATATCGTCCAGGCCTAATAACAATATTGATTTGCCGCTCGAATGTGACTGAATCAAATGTCAAAATCGACTTCCCATTAACATGCTGTGAAACTCCAATTGAAGCGGATGATTTCTAGTTAGAGAGCTCGGAACCTTATTCCGTCAACGCTATTTCATCGCGACTAAAGGCAACAGTCCAACAAATGAGTAAACGGCATTTGATTGAATTTCTGAAGTTCGGACGCGTTTTTTGAACACGCTAAATGAGAAGACCAACACTAGAGTACATGTACATTTTTACTTTAAAAAGACAGCACTATTAGTGTATCATCAGAGACTGCAAATTTGAACTTGAACAATGAATGCCATATTTGGTCAATTTAGCTATATCTAATACATATGTTTGTATGATAAGCTCGTTATTAGTCAACACGGTGAATGATTGTGTTCATAGTTTGTGGTATCCTTGGCAACTTAACAGGTTTTGTGCGTAAATTATTAATTTATTTTAAATCCAGTTGGGGTACTGTTTCTGATAGAGGGCGCCTTAAGCAGTACATGTATATTTTTCCTTAGTCAGAGTCTCACCAAATTTCTTAAGTGGCTTATCTCCGAGAATCTTGGAGGTACGATACGAGAAGAGTCTTCGATGGTGTTTTCGATTGTTTTATCGCTTTATTATTCGTATTTTACAGGAATTCCGGTTGAAAGGTTATGAATTTCAAAGTTATACCTTTCGGGAACATAAGAGATTGAATGTTTGTTACCTGACTTTTCAACACCTTGGATATGGCGTTATTTCCCAATCCTGGCCTATTTAACAGTTTCCACAGGCCGTAGCATTTAATATTGTATTTGTTGTCTGACTTGTAGCTTAACCTGTGATCAGGCGTACCCCCCCCCCATCTACATGCACTACAGTCACTATACCCTCATCCAATTAAAACCATATGTATGTCAGTCTTGTAACCAAAGTAACTCAAGGAGCCGGTACATTTTCTTGATAAGACCCAGCGGTCAATTGGACACTCTTAAACTACATGCTGAAATATCTTTAATTAAAAGTAAATTATTTGATATTTTCTTGGAATGTAATCATTTCTCGAAATATTTTTTTTTTTTTTTTTTTAGAGGAGGAAATTTTCTTCAAACGCACGGTCACCACCGGAGACATTCCAATCTCCATGAAAGTGGGCCGATCCAGTGCAGGGTTGACGTGGATGACAAAACGCCTCTGCCTGCTAAAACCATCCTCTGCTGAGAGTGTATCTCTTCCCCAGAGTCGGCACGCTTGGCATTACTTCGATCTCTGGGGAAGGTGTGTACTGCTCCGGCTAGTGTTCTATAGCCGGGTGCCTTAGTCTCCTATGACTATTGTGGCTTCCGTGTTGGGGTCCCGCACGGGAACGCTCGAAATATTGAAGTGCAAATAGTGGACGCTTCTGTCTTTCTGCAGAGGGACGGATTGACGTCTTTTATGGTGCCTAAGGGTTTTTGCATTCATCTATAACAATAACGTGATAAATGATTAAAGCTAAGTTGACTTAATTGGGCTTGCTAATTTGAGTGGAACTTAATACAGATATTCTGATTTAGATAAAAAAAACTGAACGAATATAATTTTTGTGATGAATGAAAGGTTAAAAAACAAGCCCTAATGATTGTTTTTCGAGCTGACCCTCAGCTGTTCCCCTATGTGACTGGCCTCAGCAAGACAAGACCTACTATTCAAAGATATTCAAAAACTTCTTTACTTTCTCCCTAGACTAGTATTTTTTTATTCCTTATAATTAATTGAATATTAATATATAAACTATTGCCTGCTATGCACTTAGTTTCGTTTTTACAAAGGTATAATTATTATTGTATTATTAGCGGACATGATTCATATAGAAACAACCTGTTCGAGGTACATTGACTCACGCAAGCTCAAAACGAAGCTACATTTACTCAGTGTACAGGACATGCACTTTGATGTGTAGATGAACTGTTGCAAGGTTGATGATTATTCCAGTCATTCAAACCCTATCATAATTAAATACATTCAACTCATATATTTTTTCTGCTAGCTTACCCTCAGCCGACTTTCAATGACAGGCCTCGGTACCTGTAGGCTTTATAGCAACATTACTTCAAGAGATTCAACTCTTATCTAGAACAACTTTAGTCTGTCTATGGAGCAGACCTATATCGACTAGCTTTTCTAACCAACCTGGTATCTATGAACTGGCTCCATTACTTTGGGAACCATTTTTATTGCAACTTTTATTACCGCCACTACACCTACTGCAGTGGAGGCAGGTGCACTCTATAATAAAGAGAAAGAAAGAGAGACTAATGCCCGTGTTTGATTCGATTAGTTGCTCATCGGACGCTGACGTTCAGGATCGCTTTGCTGCCCGTTTCTAGAAAATTGTCAATCAATATTCGTTTATTGTCACCATATGCAGGACATTCATACAATAACACAATACAGAAGAATCGTTGTAGATATATTAATGCAACTCTTGTTATTAAAACAACCACCTGGCACTTATTAACCTTGTACCTTGTACCTTACAAATCACAATATTTACAAATGCAGGTAAATATACGAATGTGCCTTTGGTATTTTACAACGGGATCACGATCGAGTTCTATGTAATCGATTGGTAGATTTAGCTGCAAAATAGCCCGACTTCTACACGCTTCAATGAGGCGTTAAGTATTCGATAACGTCAAGACGGCAGACGATATTCCGAAGTATAAATATTCAATGAAGTAAAACAGGAATGCACTTCACTACGACCAGGCAACATTGAGTAGATTTAACTGGAACTCACGTACCAATATATGTACAGGTTACAATACACAACCTCTTGCAATATTCCATTAATTATAGTTTGCAAAACTTACAACTATATATTGACGTCTCACAGTCACTAATCACAAATCGTAACCGATCACCCGTGAGTGATTAAATATATTATATAATTATACTATGGCCCTGTATTCCTTGGTTTGACAATCTTCACTACCGTCTTGTAGGGCAGCATCCATCTGCGCATGCTTCACAGAGCTCCCGACGATGTGAACTATCCGAAACACCTCTCTGCCGCTCTTTGACGTACCCAAGTTTATAAAGAAAGTTTTGTATTGCACGATTGCTGAGCTCAATCAAATCGTCTATTCCAAATCCAACTGGCGACGTGTAGAAGTCACTCGAATCGACATCTTCGGAGGAGGTCTCAACGCATCGAGAGCATGCTTGCCTCCACGCTTTAGCAAGAACTTCATCGCGAATATCGAATGTGACAAGAGTGCAGCGCGATGTCCACTCATGATTGCAACGTCCGCATCGGAAGTATGCTTTACCGAAGGCGCGTGTAAAGCGCCACCTGTCTGGCACTGGAAATGCTCTAGCAATGGGCTCCAAGTATCCGCTATCTTCCAACACCTTGGAGAATATCTGACTTTCAACGTGATAGGGACGCGAACATAGCTCCTGTTCATCCATGGTCGAAGAGGTTTTTTTTTCACTTAACAAATACTTGATTCTGTAATCCGATCATAAAGTATACGATTTCGTCAGCACTCGAGACACAAATGGGTGGGTGTATCAATACATCCATTTCGGTACAACTGCTTCACCGCCTTGTGAATTTGCCCCGCAAGTGATTGACTGGAGCTACAGATATTCTGGGCGTCACACACAGCATCGGTTAATCGCTTTACCCGCGGTGGCTTATTACACCGCCTCTCCCCACACTCAAGCGTTTGTTATTGGCGTTTGCGAGTGGCACAGCATTAACCTTTTTCAAATATAACACATGCAATCAATTTGAACGGAATGAAAGCGTAACGAATATTATGTTGGATCGTTTGACACTACGTGTACGAATCTCGAACCTACTCAGCTAGCGATCAATATTGGCAAACTAATTAAGCTAATTTGCCCACAATCCAAAGTTCAGAGGTTTTCCTGTACGTTTCGGCCTGAAGCGAGATTTAATCGTTCTTAATCCGCTTCAAGGGTAATATAGATGCCATGAAATGTTCCTATAACGAATTGGCTGTGATGGCCTCTCTGTGTTAACTCCAAGAGTTGCATAGGGTCGGCTAGCTCCGTTGACGCTTTACTGACTGAGTCATGCAATGGAAACCATGACGTGACGGTGGATCGAAGCTGCTATGTTGTTGACAGCGTCGTTGTGCGTCCAGAGGCAGAATCACGAATCGTCGATGAACGGACGGCCCGGAGAACGGGCGAGGGTTTGCTTAGGTCTCTCCAGACAATATTGTATTGTATTAGACTGTGAGCGTTTCGGGAAAGAGGCATGCTGCAGCAGCAATCCCTTAGCAGCAGCAGCAGTAGTAGTTGTGGCAGTAGATAACAGAGAATAAATGCCATTACTATTACTTGTACCGTTGCATGGAGCAACGATGACCTCGGTCGCATTTGCCACCGTAGACAACCGTTAAATATACTGCTTGGGAATATAGCTTATGATTCTCAGCGCATGAATATGAGGTCAATAAATATATTTATCTATTTGTACGTCTCAAGATATCATGTATATGTGTATCGTTACGAGAAGGCATGCAAGGTATTACAAACTTATCGAACGAGATGCAAACTATTGGTGGAAATGGTTTACTCAACAATCGTTGAATGAATGAATATAAATTGAATGAAACAAGTGGGTTCGACTAAGCTCGACTTCAGCACTTCTCGCCTTTCATAAAATGGCGCTTGTGGGTTACCCGTGTCTCCCATTTTATAGTTTGCTAAATGAATACTGGTTATATATGAAATGGGTGACGTTGCACCTATTTCAAATATATGTATATATGTGCATATATATGTTATACAATAACATAAATGTAGCTACTGCGATGAATGCACGCATATCTCTCTAGAGACAAGCCGTTGTGCCGTTGGACCGATGGAACCCCTGCGATGTATTGTAGAATCGCTGGTCCCACGGCTTTAGCAAAGATCTGCAAAAAACTCAAGCGTATACCCAGATCCCAAAGAATTTCGTTCCCCTTCAGGCATACTAGAAGTGTTGCTGATCGAAGCAGTGAATGAGCCAACCTACTGGGTGAGCAATGAAAAGAATGTAGAGGCCTTTCACAGAACGTTGAATCTGCATATGTCGAAGATCAGACCTTGCTGACATTGTGGTCTGTGTATCTAGGACACTCGACAACCATTAGGAAGGACTCTTGTCGTCTGTGAGACTTATTGAGGCACCTCGAAGAACAACGGAGCACTCTAGAACGGGTATAACTCCATAATCGGTGAAGACGGTTCTATTTCTTTTCCTGCACATTTCCGATTTAGCTTGATAATGCAGCGGAAAGCCGTAACACCCTATATACACTGTCTATCTACTACAGGATGCGGAGTATTTATTGTTCATACGCATGAGATCACCTCTACCTGAATGTACCTCTACAGCGGTGATATATAATGAAATGTAATGACGTGTAATGACATATCATTATCTGCTTTACATATGCCAGCCGCCATCTGATCTGACGTTCTAATGAGGGTTGACACCTTTGCTTAAGTTCATACCGTAACATGACATACCCCTGTAATTTTGATCTGTCGCTATAGAATAACACTTTGCATATTCATTTAAGACAGTTAAATTAGCGTATTATGCCTTTGGACGCGGAATGATGGGGACGTCAAACTGGCAAGGATGGCCGTGTAATTACACCTAAAGAGTGACGACTTTTGAGATTAAAATTGAATTTGGTCACCATAATTCGATAGCAGATTCCTCGCAGTGGGTTATCGTGTCGTAGTGCATTGCTAGATGTCATAACTTTTAAACAATATTGGCAGTTGCAATCTGAAGACTAAAACCGTGGTTCCCGTGTTTCTAATCCGTGGTTTTGTCCTAAGTCATAAATTCATGCAGGTGAAGTTTTTGTTTTTACTTTTTACAGCATTTCTATCGGCACAGGAAAAACCATTACAAAAAATATTTATACTACCTGAGATGCTTTATAGGTTGTAATGAAAATTTGAGTCGACACTGTAACGAACAAAAGGGCATGTTTATGCCGGGAAGATGAAAAGATGGCAAAATAGCCTTTTAGTTCAAAACAATGTGTTTAATAATTTAAGCCTTCGTCGAGGCAAGAACTATTGAACGACTTAACAGCCCAGATTAAATTAATTGCACGCAACATATTGGGGTGCATTCCATTATATTTTGGCATGCTAGTATCACGTAGCTCACGGCGGCCGTTATTAAACTATTTTCGATTATATTTTGAAATACACTCACGCTCGGTTTCGGGTACAAATGTAAATAAGTGAGAAACTAACAATCGCCAGGAATGCCTCTACCAAGAGGTAAAAATATTATACACAATTTGCCTTTTTTTGAAGTAAGTCAATACTTGTACATACTAAAATACTCTGTGTATCTCTTCTATCTTTCGGTGTGCTCATATATATATATATATATATATATATATTTGCAAAAAACAATTAATGGGGTTTTAGTTGTTATAATTGAACTAGATGTCTATGTTACAGGCTCATAAATACGCATGAACAGGCTTTTATTCCACAAGGTAAATGGTAGTCAATTGACATTGCTGAGAGCGTGTGAGGCGTACCCTAAACGTCAATTTTAAAGTCCATACTATGAATACACTTAAATCAGAAACATTCATTTTACCGCTCTTTATATTAAACCTCCCCGCATTGCATATCGTAATTTCAGGTACATCTGGTATCTTCGTTTCATCGTTCATATAGTCCATTCGGTAAGTGTTCACCAGCTTGAGGTTAAATTGGCTCTCTCGAGGTGGCTTGAACGGCTAAGTCTCGGGCTGTAAAATGAAGGGGGCCGCAAGTTCGAGTCCCGCGACGACCTGGTAACGACATATCTAAGAGAGCTTAAGCATTGCAAAGATTGCAGTTCCTTTAATAAACCAATAAACCTTTACTTTTACCAATCTAGACGTTTGGTGTATTGGCGGTTAGATAACAAGCCACTTGCCCTGTAAGCCTCCAGGAACCCTCTTTTCGATAAAACGCCAATAGCAGAAATAGTACTTTTGAGGGAACTTCCAAACGAACTGAATGGCGCATCTAGCCCGATCTTTATGTGAAAAGTTGAACCGATGTGTCAGTATATTTGGTTGATTGGAGTGTAATCCATCAATCTTTTGAACTCGCCTGTGAACATGCTTGGCAAACGATAGTACGATTGAGATTCATGTTGAAACCGGTTCGTCTGTAGTAACGAGGCTAAGGCCTTTTCTAAACTGCGTTTCTGTGGTCTTGGTAGCCTTAATACACACCATAGCGACTAGACAGTGATGGCGTCTAGAAATCGTATGTCTTCTGCGAAGTCTGCTCTACTGATAACAGACAGCATTTGCGTCTGTCTGTGTATGTGCCGCTCTGTCAAATTTTTGGGCTTGAAGACGGTCACAATACTTTCTACGAGTATATTGGCAACGAAGAGAAGATGTTAACGCATTTTGGCTCCGAAAGTCAATTCGACGGTTTCTTAAAAAACATCCCGTCTCAAATGGTGCCTTTCCCGTAGGGTTAAATATAAATAGAGGAAACATGGCGTTTTGACGATCTTGTACCAAAGGTTGACAATTAGCGAAGCATTTAACAATGTAATGAACTACTTCCTCTAAGTTTGTTTAATTATTAGTGCGTCGGCGCCTGAGTTGGACCGTTCCGGATCAGATTGTAGTTGAATTAACCAAATTGCTAAACATGAAATGATCTAATCAATCATTCCTATGAAGCTCATCTCTGCTTCGCAGAGCTTTTGGCGGATAATCAGGGCAGGATACCACTATCAACCCGTTTGGGTTCAGTTCGCGAATAGGTATATTTTTAACGAGAATGGGATCCTCGCCCACCGAAGGACAACCCCCTGGTTCTTTGTGTGTCTGTGTGGGTACTGTATTGCACTTTAGATGCGCATGAGCATGTAGCCAAAACTCCCCGCTGCGAGGACGGGACCAGGGGCCCCACGGTGTCCAAGGTGCAGTACTCAACTCGCTCAGCCATATATGCCTATACATTTATATACATATATATATATAACAGGGCGGTAGCAGTGAGGCCCACATGATGGGCGATTTCAAACTGTGCAAATGTGTTGATTTTTATTGATGTCGAAAGCGAAAAGGGATAACAGCTCTTCGTTACGACGAGCGGGCTACTAGCCAGCTAAAGTTTGGAATTTGAAAAATAATTTTAGTCGTATGAGGGTTGGAGCATGCTGCATTTTCAGGTTTCTGTGACTTACTAGTTATGTCACACACACTACTGGTTTCAAATGGTGAGCTCGTATCATAAAGAATGAAGTTTGTCATCCGTTTGGACAATACATAGTGTACCTATCTCTTACAAAGTTGAAGCAATTAAAAAAGAAAAACGGCTATTTGATATATTCTTTCCTGGTTGTTTGTATTTTAGTTGACGTAATGCTCCGAGTATTATATCATCCTCCAAAATTGCCTTTTCAAAGTGGCTTTACTACGACTATTATGTAGCATAATCACAATCCGTATTTTGTAACTTTTCGTGCTACTGTAAGCTTGTTATTTACTTTTCTGTTGGTGAGATAGTTGTTGTACATATCTATCTATCGTTTGACTTAATGAGCTTGAGTCAATAGATTGACTCAACAAAGGAGTTGAGTTTATATATGCTGATCCCTCCAGTCGAAGAAAATATCCTGTAATAAGGCCTAATATACTGTAATAAGGCCTAATATCAAGTACATTTTAGCATATTCTGGTAATATATTTCATCACACCATATTTATTTTTGTCATTATTTCTATAAACACACATTAAAAGTGCGCCCCTGTCACTGAAAACCGGGAAGGACATCGCTAGTCAGCAACCAAAGCCCCGAACTCCCATAATAGAGGTTCGTCAGAAAAAGGATCTTCTCCCTCCCTTTCGAACTTGCATTAGTCCACTGATCTTGAGCCAGTGACCCTCAAAAACTCTGTTAGGGACTTGTTCACCACCATTCCCGACTGTTTCGATGGCCGCCCTCTGAGAAGCGAAAAATTGACCCTCCCTCAAATTCGTGATATTTCCGTCCTTTGCGTTGTTCCGGTAGACTTGACACTGCTTCTGTTTTTCGGGGCGTTTGTGTTCTTTATGATTGGGACGAGGTCTCCCAGATGATAACATATCAGGGACCTCCCCGAAGACTACATCAACAGTGTTATGCTGTCCGTGCAGAGAACCGCGTTGGTGGTAAGACCCACCGAGGTTCTTTGAGACACACATCACGCTGTGAGCCGACTACAGTGCCGTGAAGATGACGGCATTGATCCCTGAGTGGCGTGAGTTTCTACCTCATATCCTGTGATTGTTGTCGGCTGTAGGTTGATCGGTGGTGCAGTGCACCCCGCTATCGCCAGTTGTAACGTACCTAGTATTGGCAGAACCCATTGACTTAAGAATTCCTCGTCGACAGCGATTGGTCCCACCCCAGGGATTGTATGTGAATTCGCCTCATCGCTGAAACTTCTACTCGCACACTTCGTCGCTACGACGTATACGCTACAAATGTTGCGATTTCACCGGGAGCATGACGTGCGTTTAAGTAAAACCGTGAACATCTGTGGTAATAAATTTATGTGTAATATAAGAATGATGTAATTATGTTGATGAAAAAATCTCAATTTGTGAAAATAAAAAAAGGAGACGACCTCACAGGTACGAAACGATATTTTTAAAAATATCTTTGCAAAACAAATCTGGAAAATGAATTACGGTGGAGGATTTACCAACAAATTTAGTCAGTAACGACACAATACTGACCTTGAGCTACAGTGATACAAAATGGTCTGAACTCCTAAAATCTAACTTTGAAACAAAATTGGCCCGATCCCAGCAGTAGGCAGCGATTTCTCCGATCTTAAACTGGAATTTCAGACTCATGACCTCTGGGTCCTGGACCCTAAATTCTTAAACTATGTCTCAATTCAAACTTGATGAAAACAGACATTTGTTAGAAATATGCATGTATTTCCACTAATCATGTATGTTGTATTTGATAGCTTGTGCAATACAAATATTCCTTTATATGTCCTAAACGCATCCACGATACTTTGAATACGATAGACATGGAAAAGAAACCCCCAAACTTATTCGCCACCGCCGTACGTGAATTATGGTCAAGGAGTTACTTTATCAATTCAATTTTGCATATAAGCATAACAAACTAAGGGTTTAACACGGAAGTTTAGAAAGCACTCATAGCTTAACATGCGTTTTCTCAGCAAGAACAAAAATCACATTTTCATCTGGGTGCAGCTCAGCCCATAGGACATTGGGTACCACCACCATGCGCATGCACGAATTTTATGGCAGATTTGAGCTTCGAATTTGTATTTCGAGATGGTTCAGTTGCCCTTTGGTTGACGTGGATTTCAGTGTTTCCGAGATTCACGATGATGGAAACAGGAAATCATCTTAATTTTCCAGGATCACACCAGGATTACAGTGAGAGTATACAAATGATGAATCTAATGGAGTGTCAATTGCATGTAGAAGAACAGTAATTTCAATAGTGTGTCTATTCCTAGCAGGATAAGTGCTAAAATCTTTGGGGAGATAACCAGCTGTAATACCTACATATACACTTCATAGTAATCGGCGTGGAATGGTAGCCGCTAAACCGTTTGCCAGTGTGACAAGTCCTGCCAAAGTTAGCAAATTGCAGAACCATTTATTAACCCGTAGTGAACGGTGAACAGAATGGAAAACCTGAGCGGGTGAATTATAAGCCTTAAGATTAGAGATGGACATTAATACCGCAGATGAGAATGAACTAGCAATTTGCTGTTATACTATATATATAGAATCGCAGGCCTCGTACATCGATTATCTGACTGCTGTGCTCCAAGTGGTATTAACTTGCTCGCTGATTGCTTGCATATGTACATTAATGATACATATATTTGCGAATGCCCACAATGATATCTTAATCATTTGTCTAAGAGTATATACAGAGATATGCAGATGCTCTTTTCGATAGAAGATATATTTTCATATTAATGCGTACAACTCTATTGACTCCAGTTCTTTTGCTGCCGGTGAGAACCGATGCCTCTCTATTCTCGTTTCCTCTCTCTTCGTTGCCGCGGCCTCGAGACAGAGAGAATTTAGACTGACGGTTCGTCCTCTCGACAGACTTTTATTCGCTGCTTTACCCCCTACCCCAGTCTCTCCCCTTAAACCCCTGATGATTCCGAAGTTCGTTGCACAACGGCCGGCCGGCTGGCTGGCTGGTTGGTATTCTATCGCCTGTTGTTGTCGGATCGGTACTCGGTAGCGGTGCATGCTTCGTTCTTGTTCGTTACTTCACTCTGAATTCAGACAGAAGAGAAGGGTCCGACAAAACCAGTTGGGATGTTCTATCCCTGTTCCTATCCATATCTATAGACACGATGGTGCCCCGAGCGGCCTGGGCGGGTATCTGAGGCGGTCTCTCTGGGCGTCATCATCAGCGTCCCTCTGGCGGCTTACCGGTCTCACCTCACCTCGGAACTCGAATTTTCGAGTCGATGTCTCGAATTCTGTAACTACCTCAGGCTACTAAGGCTGTCGCTAGGGCCAACTGTTGTTGGTGGTACCGCCGGCAGCGGCAGCAGCGGCGGCGGCGGTAACATCATCAACAGTGAGCGCGCTGCCTCAGTGGGAAAGGGCGACTTCAATGAAAAGCGCGGGGCCACCTTGAGTTGTGCACATTCAGTTGCGGATCTGCTCGAGGCCAGGCTAAACTGGGTAGTGAACTGGTGCATTGAACCCAATGTACTTCGTTCATACGTCGCATTACTGCTACCACCACTGCTATGTTGTTTGTTGCTTACTGTCGCTTAATAGATATATTAGCCATTATTGTTTGGACCTTATGCTTCATGATGAACGCAGAGAGCATCCAAAGGCCACGAGCGTAAGCGACTCGAAAGAGCGTAACAAAATGGAAAATGTTCCAGCAATTCTGGCAGTCACTAGGCGTGCTGCACTGCATACATGAAAACTTAAACGGACGTTCTAATTATTAATCATCTTCGGTGACGGACTAAAAAGGCCTGTACTGTTCATACTGTACTGCACGATCGAACGATCGATCACCGGAAGTCACAGTTGAAGGTGAAGCGATGGCAACGAATTTGTAGAAAATCTGTAAGTACAACCTTTTTTTTCTTATAATATCAGTTGATTTTTCGTTTTTGAAAGCAGCATATAAAACAACCGTACTTTATAACGTAATCAGCAATCGCAATTTGTATGAAGATCATTCGTTTAGCTAGTTAATACTTATTAGCATGAACATCAGTTAGAACAGAATTTCTAACCTCATAACTAGAGGGCAACCTTTATAAGAAAAAAAATCCGAATTGAGCAATTTAGGACATTCTATCTGATGGCTCGAAACGCCACAGGTTGTATTCCTTAATTCTCGTGCACTTGCACAACTATCCTCTGGGAAGTTTTTGTCCAGTGATAATTTCTATAATCTGCTTAGCTTTCGTCAGAGAGAAAACAGTCGGTCGTGATTCGTTGTGAATTGAGATTAAATGATGAAGATTTTACCATTGACATAATACAACGCCCATATTCTTGCACACCTTATAATTAGTACGACCATTAGTATTATTGTTACGACCTTTATAATAATAATGATTGATCGATATTAATATTTTATGATTTCGTATCGTGTAATAGTAGTTAATATGTAAGTCTACTGTCCAAAACGGTTAGTTACACTTATTGAACCCTTTTGTCTTCAGCACTTAATTCGGACCATGCCAAACGCAACACTTCTTGTCATGTATTTACTTGGTGGTAATAATTTCTCAATCAATACAACGAATAGCAACGTCAGAGCTAATTTGAAGATCTCGCAAAGTTACGCAATTCGCTTAAGAGCCTTATAAAACAAAGCAATACTGTGTGCAGATGCTTGATTCGCGCCTGCATAAGATTCCATCAAAAATTGTCGAGGGTTCATCTCGTTTTTAATCATCATTCGGTAACAATCGTTTTATTCGCAATGCATTTGACGCTTCACCTTTCTTTCTCTCCCGTTCACCCGCGTTTTGCTCTCACTCAATATCAACTATCTACCTATCTACTTCAACCCCCCCTCCCCTTCCGTGTGTATTAGGAGAGTCGTGTCGAATAGACGAACTGTCGGGCGGACAGCTGGTCGGAGCGAGCTTGCTTGTAAACTAAACGATCACTGCAGATCCGCTCAAGTGAGAGAGAGAGAGAGACGAAAGAGAGGGTTGGCGGTTCCCATAGCGAGGAGCAAGTAGATGATAGGCCGTCAAGTTACCTCCAGTTGATGGGGCCTCCCGGTTCCCACCGACTGACGTATCGGCCACATCTGCCAGATGATGCACGCTCGTGGTGTGAGCGTGTATCATCCGCTCGTGGTGCAATGCATGCATGCCATGATTACTACTATACATTGCACTAAGGTAGAGAAATCACGAAGCGGTATCTAAAAAAGTACTGTCGGTTGCCGAAAAAAAGTCAATTGTACAGTGTACGCATTAAATTAGTAACAATAATAATAGCGAATAAATTCCTGCGCTGATCTCTTGTTTAAAGAACAACCATCAGCCTTTATCAATTTTGGAAATTATTTAGACAATGATTTTAATTGTTGAAATGGCGTTTCGTTGTAAATGTTTGCATTCAGATCCGTTCCACCTGCTAATCATACGTAAAAATCCAGTCGTTGCTTTAATACAGGCCATCCATTTATGAAAAATTATCGGTGGCTGTAAGTCGATGAGCCAATGCACCGTCAAGTACGAAGACAATTCCGTAGGGAGCCCATATGCACCCAGGGTGCATTCATTTTGTTATCATGAATGGGTAATTATATATATATACATATCCAGGCAAGGCAATCAACTCGACGAAAGTCCGGTTGAGATACCGTTAGATATCCGAACAGGATGGTTTCGCTCAGTTGTTGAAGGTCGCGAGGCCCCAGTCCATCTGCCAGAGGCCGACGATGTACGAAATGTGTATTTAGGATGAAGCAAGAACAGGCACGCTATCAAGCCCGCCGAGTGCCTATCTACGGAACCCAACGATTTGGCATGTCCTAGTCGAGGCAGATACTCACGGTTGGGTGAACCCGGTGCACTCATTGGGTAGATTTGAAGTTGCGCTTCGCGGAAGTTGCATGGCAGCGCTGATGCTGGTAGCAGAACACCGAGAGAATCATGCGATGTGGTTCTGGGTTAGTGAATAATGAAATGAAGATTTCGCGATGAAAACGAGGTGTCGTTAAGTTTTGCTTGAAAACCTGCCAAAGAACTCGGGCGAGCATAATTTCGTGTGCCTATACCCTAATGCGATCATAAGGCCCTGCTAGATAGTGGCATTGAAATGCGGAAACATCCAGAAATTAGTAAGCGCATTACAGATACCGAATTCAAGAAACACCGAAATGGTTTTAGAGGACATAGTAGCTGAAACTATAGTTTACTAAATATAGTAGCTGCTGTTGCTTTCTAGCTATAAGCCATAATGTATTTGATCGATGAGGTAAATCCACCGAATTTGGCTCCCTACAAGTTTGCCTCTGACATGATTAGAGTAAGGCACCAACGACATCGATCTTTGATCCAAGCTAGCCTTATGGTATTATGGTATGTCGCCGGCGACGAGTCGTCAGCGGGCAGAGAGATGAGGACAGATACTCCATCAGTGGTACTGACACAGTGAGGGAGAGAGAGAGAGGTGCGACATTAAGCACACTTCTGCTTCATCGCTTCTTAACTAAAGGATAACCAAGAATATATGCGATGGTTTGTGTTCTCTATCTGTTGAGAGAGATGAGTTCACTAGTGCTGGTGACCTGATTTCTATGGATAATCATCTCATTGTTACGGCTCATCGTGCCTTCTCCTACTCGTAGACAGACCATCAGTCATCGCGCCTTTATACCTAGCAGCCATTCGGAGTGCCTGTAACTGAGCTAGCAACTGCTAAATCGGGAAAGTCACATCGAACACTCATCGGTGCATTCTATCTATTATATATCCCGTGATATCCTCTTCTCACGAGGTCTAATGGCCGCGTACCAACCACGTCGAATTGATTCACAATCCTCGTCGGGTACGCATCCCAGAGAGCTTATGATGATCTTAACCGCGCGGGGGGGGGGTCTACAAAAAGACAAATATTACCGACAACATCATCATCATCATCATCATAGTGGACAAAAGCAACGCATCAGCGAGTCATTCATAAAAATAATACGACGTTCTCGATCGCTGTTTTTGTTGTTACTTGATCGACATCGAAGGACTCTAGAACTCAACAAACGAGAGGTAGAATACGGATGGACAGTTGAAGTGGGTGATGTCGCTTCTTTGCTTTTGTTAACTAAAATAATGACATAGTATTGTACTAGAACGACTGATGTAGAGACAATAGCGGCCGCCCATTTAACCCGAATGATGATGTGGTATGTTTACCTTTGACATATCTGAAAACTTTCAACGCCAGCTTAAGTATTATAGAATATACAAGACGATTCCAGCAGGTGTATGTTGCCTATTTCACAGCAAGGCGCCGAGATTTGGCTAAATGGTAAACCTTATTACCTGTACATGGCGTTCGGTGTATTGAAAAGGAAACCAAGATTTTTTCAGTAGGATAGGCCGTGTAAATGCATTACATTATTGCTCTCATCAAATGACTGTAGTGTTATTATTGCACAAATCAGACAATTATATTATTTAATTATCATATGTGTTTTAAAGGTTACAACTGAAATTTAAGAACACCTTATTGAAACATCATATTCGTTGTTGGCGTTGGCGTGTCGGCGTTGAAATAATAATTTTACCACTAATCGCTATTGTACTGCTCGATAAACTGGTAACTAGATCCACATAAATGATAAATCATATTCGTAGAATTAATATTGTTTAGAACGAACAAAAGAGATGCATGTGAAGTTGGAAACTTCAATGAATATTATAATTCTAATGCTGAAGGCGACATGAATAAATTTGATCGCGTGAACAGTTATTCCCATTCGCGTGTTTCTTTGGTATGCTACATTTGCTCATGGTCTGTTGCTTTGAAAACCGCATGAGGAGGGTCCCCATTAAAATATTTGTCTGCATTTGTAGAGTGCATTTAAAGTATCTAATATATGATACCTTTGACGTATCTTCCATCGCTGGAAAGATAGCTTTACCCACAGCAAGTACAACGACATAAACTTCAATTGAATAATAATGGATAGGTCAGCTCGTGAAATGGTTTGCTGAAAAGATCCTTGCAAGAAGTTAAAAAGATATGAGGGTCAGTTGCGATTTTTTGATTGTTGCTCAGAAGGCGGTAATGAAATCGATGCCCTCCTTTTAGCAGCAATCAAATTATACAAACCCCCAAAATCAGCACGAAGATCAAGAAGTCGAGTAGAATTCACGTTTCAACGTTATTGACAGGTAAGTAGACGAGAAGACATAAGTAGCACTACCAACGTCTGTCATCGTTAATAGTAAGAATAGAAATAATATTGCAGATGGGCTAAAATTCTCTACGGTTCTTCATAACCATTTTTTTATTAACTGTTACCAACTTAATGTTCAAAGTGCGTGTAATCTATTGTAACATTTAAGGCAATGACACGTGGTGTATAGGTGTCATTCTTATATACTCTCACATACTCATAGACATCTCTCTCTTATATTGCGTTAAATGAGGCTCCTCATGATGTGAATGAGTCAAAACAGTTGAAAAGCGGTAAACTAGTTAAAAACTGTCGAAGATTTTCGTCGCGGGAGTTTCGACAAACTTTGAATGAAAGTAGTTCTCTAAACCCATGCCTTGAAAATTAGTTGGATACAGCGAATAAAAGTCAGTTCTCTGGAAGGACTCGAGGCATCAAGCGAGCGAAGTCTGAGAATTGCGGATGAGTTGATATAGCGAGTACGTATGTGGCAGGTCGAGGCTATGCCTGACTTACCGGAACACACTACACATCTATGTTGAGCATATCGAAATACAATTCAATAGTTCTTTTAGCTGACCTTCTTCTGACTTATTATGGCAGAAAGGCCTCGGTACCACTGCTACTACTACTGCTACGAGGCGTCAACATTGTGTTTAGGTTGGCGGAGTTTCTCCTCTGTAGGCGATGAATTTACTTTACGAGCACATTTTGCACGAGCGGATTGAGAAAGAAATCGAGCGGTTCGGTGCACTGTCGGACAGAAAGCACGGATTTCGGAAGGGGAGATCCACGTTCGGGCCGGTGGAGCAGGTGCTGCAGATGGCAGCGAGGGCGACCGTGGCCTCGAAAAACACAAGGAAGCTCGTTCTGGTCGTAATGCTGGACGTGAAGAACGCGTTTAACACTGTTAGTTGAAGGGAGGTCATGGCCGCGCCGGAGAGGTTTCTCGGCTGCCATCAGGAGGGTTGTCTCCTCCTACCTGTCGGAAAGATTAGTTGAAGCTCAGGGCAACGCGTTCACGGTTCATGCAGACGTTCCCTGCCCAACACTCTGGGACCTGGCCTAAACGGGGTCTTGGAGGTCGTGCTACCCGAAGGAGTCGAGTCGCTCACGTATGCGGACGACCTTGCTCTCGTTGCTCGGGCCAAGGATGTAAAGACCCCAAAGGGGGCCGTCGAGGAAGCTTTAGCCAGAGTGGCGGAGTGGATGGCAGTCCACCACCTGAACGTCGAGCCGGCGAAGACCGAGGTCTTACTGACAGGAAGGAAGAGAGTGGAAGACTTGGAGCTCCATTTAGAGGGCCACCCTGTACGGGTTAAAAGGGAGGCTAGATATCTAGGAGTCCAACTGGAGTAAGACCTTGCTGGGGTTCGGCCTCACATCTCGGCCTCCGGAGCGTAGAGAGTGATTTATGGACGGCAATCTAGATCTCACGGACGTTCGCAGGACAACACTGCAAAAGTGGCAGAACGAGTGGAGTAGACAGCCCGACAACGGGAGAGGCCGATGGACCAAGGAGCTTATTCCTATGTTGTGAGATTGGTACGACCGGCTGGGTGGGGAGATGGCCTACTGGACAGCGCAGATATTGATCGGACATAGCCAGTTCCAGACCTACATGGTCAAGATTGGCAAAACGCACATGGACACATGCATTCTTTGTGACAGCGGCAGGACCTACGGGGTCGAACACACCCTTCTCGAGTGCACACCGCTGGCTGAACCGAGAAGCAGGGGCCCTACTGCGATCGGAGGCAAAACGATTAGGCAGATGATGAGTCATATGATGAGTTCTCGCGACGCGTGGGAAGAGGTCACCGGCTGGTTTTGGGATATCGTGAGGGCCAAGGAGGAGCTTGAAAAAGTTCGACAGGCGCGCTTCAACGCTGACCCCGTGGGGGAGAGCCACTACTCGGTACCCAGATCACCAAGGGCAGGGATAAGGGGAGAGACAGCCATTGATAGCACTGAGGCTGATGGCGCACCCCTGGAGAGTGGGATGACTGGAGATTAGAGCTTCAACACCCGTTGGTTTGAAGTATTGCTTACGCCGTTTCAAACCAACTAGGGGTGGGGGGAAAACGGGTTTTAGTGAGTTTATGAGTCTCACACTAGGTGGCAAGAGGCTGTTCTGTCACGCATGTGCATTACGCGTTCCCGAAACTCCCCATAAAAAAGGCGATGAATTTACTAATTAACCCGGTATCTAAATGACAAAAGCCACAAAGAATAACAAGGATCCATAAAAAATGACGACATGCAGATCGGGAGAAACCTTATATGTTTTTTTTTGTTGACGTTATGGGAGAGGGGTCCCCAAGCGTTCTCTCCTCAAACACTTCTGAGGGGGCCAGATATTTTCCGTTGAGAGTTTTAAAAGTTTGGTTGGCAGGACAATAAGCGCAGAAGGCACAATTGTCAGAGAAACAAAGCTAGTTCCTAAAAACGATGTTAATTGGAGAGAGATGGATATGAATGAGTGACACAAGTTATTGCAAGTATAACATGTTGACTAATAACAAGCATCAGAATAAAATATATTTACAGTTCTATCCTTTACCTTCACAAGGATATTTATTAAGGTCTTAGATGGCAGCCCAACGTATTATTAGTGCTCTCGATTTGTGAAGGTGTCCTCTGAGCAGTAGCTATGTTTAAAACAATAGATTATCAAATGCAGGGCTATGAACGTGTTGTATTGATCTTTACCTAGATATTTTCCATAAGTGATGTTCGTCGGTACTGATCGCATTGGAGGGTTGTTACAACACTTACGAGCGAGGATATCAATAATTACACCGTTGTTGCCGTATAGGAAATGATGGTGATGATGATAATGAATATCTTCGCAGTTTCTGGACTTCGTTCGTTCCGTTCATCATTGACAACAAAATGAATACATGTGAAACGGAAGTTTTCTGCTTATCCTAGGGAGAATAACCAATGTCCTATCTTTCTATTCCTTCAGTATCATTCCATTGTTTCATGAAGCAATACAATAATACCAACACCACTTCGGGCGAGATGCGATTAACTTGACGACTTCTGGCCCTCCATCATTTTCAGCCAAGGGTGGTTCCGGGGGCATTTACGAATGTTTTTATTGCTTGAGATGGTCTTATTTTGGTAATTATAAATATATATATATATATATATATATACGGGTAAGAACTTATAAATTGGTGCTATGATAATACGGATTATTGATATATCACGTTAGCAAGTGTATATGCAGATTAACACACTCACCGAGGTACTACTGTACGTTTCGACGCTATAAACACTAAAAACAAAGACTTTTGGAATGTGGATAACTGTACTACCTAGGAGACTATGAGTATTGAAAATAATTGGTTCCGAAGTATTTTAATTTAACCTGAGCTACAGAAAAGGCTGACAAACAATTTCTTTCAACTGTAGGAGAAGCAGACCTTATTAGGCTGTTCTAGATAATATTCATTAGCACCAAGCAAAACCAAGACCTACTATTGCTTCTAGTTCTGGAAACCCTTCTATTTACACAATAGAATTATGCGTATAAACACATATCACAAGATATTATTATTCATTTCTATCAGAGACTTGAAAAATGTGTGGTTGATTATTTGTGTCCACATTCGAAATTTTTGTCTATTCCATTATTTGTCTTTCTAGATTTGCCAGCTAGCTAGCCTAGAGCCTCTTTGCATCTTTCAATTCATATTGCAATCCCTTCCTGGTGATTCACCCGTTTTCAGTTAGTAGTAGTCTCGCGTGAGGTTAATAATAATTATAATTATAATTATTTTATTCAAACATACAATAATTAAGAATTATTCCGGCCTCGGCCCCGGTCTCTAACTGATCCCCCAAAATTATTATAATCTATTGTCCTTCACATGCTACAATTCGATCCAGAAATGGATCGTTTCTGTAGTGGAAAATTTAAGTGGAAAAACCTGAAACAGAAAAGAAAAAGACAAGAAATCTCTTGAACTAAGCACGCGAAATCATCGGTGTCTATGGCGGAATTTCCTAGTTGTTCCCTCTAGTTGAAATTAATGTTTATTTGTAGCTTCTTCAAGTATGAACCTGACTCATAACAAAGTGACTGAACTGATCAAACAAATTAACTCCGTTGAATGATTAGATACATAAAACAAGACTTTGACCAGAGCTCTTCGCTCTATGTCTATTTCTTGAGTTCGGGAACCAGCAGGTATTTGTCTGACGGGAAGCGTCCTGATAGTACATAGTTAATCCCCTTTTTTAGGGGTAAAATTCCGGTTTGGGATTGCATTGTGGCTGACCCTTTTGCACCTTCTTATGCCATTCGCGGGCCAACACGGCCTGGTTATGCAGCCAAGAGAGCCGAACAAGCTAAGGACAGAAAATGCGTTTCATTAACGAATGTATGCTACTGTAGACCCGTAGTCTTCGAAACAATTGGGGGGCCGAGGATACAATCATTAAACTTTCTACAGATATTAGGAGAAAAATTAACGTCCGCTACCTGGACAACCAGGTGCAACTGATTTTTTCATGCAAATATTTTCCTTAGTTAAAAAAGGGGACAACGCAATTATAAATACCACATTTTTCGTTATTGGACGCACAGACGAGGAATCCGTCTGCTGAGCGAACTTACAAATGCTATGGAAGCCGGCGAATGTTGAACGCAATCACAAATTCATAGGGGCTATGAATCCCTGTAGCTGTCGCCTACGTGGAAGATTCGAAGACACAACCCGAATCATGAAGTTGAATTCATCGAGACTATAGATTATTGTATTTAATATTGCCCATGCGTTAGTCATGTGAAAATATATGTAAGTATGAGAACCATGGAGGTATGTATAACGACTGCATATATGCGAATAAATCTATTTGTTATTAATATTCTATTTATAGAGAAGCAAGCTTCTCTACGCCGCGCTTTGTGCTCTTGAAAAAAACATGAGTCACTTATTATGGGATAAGACAGTAATAAGCTTTTCAATAACATAACGGGTTTTGGAGGTGGGTTAATTCGTTCTTCATCAAATTTATGTGAACCCAGAGGTTAATTGCATCAACTCGCTGTGATCCCTTATCAGTATTTTCGACTATGACATCTGAGCGCATACTCCATTGCAATAATGAACTGTAGCCTTCTATTTTCTTAAATATTTGTCAGACCTAAAAGTTTTGGGACAATCCTAATTCATTATTCTGGTGCCTAATATTCGCGAGATCTAATCATAGAATCGTATATTTTTTATGGAGATTGTTGATTGTTTTTGCGAATCATAGTTACTATGTTAACCGTGGCACCTCAGCGTTGAGTCCTTCGTCATACACTGACTTTAGCCAACATTGAAAGACCAAACAATTACGGTAAATTTGGGAGTGGGAGTGATAACTTTTTAATTTAAATTAGTTTATATCTACTCAAGAGCACCACTGCGGCACGCTGAAGGCTTCAATATATTTAGTTTAGGCCGCGTTCAAATCCATGGATTGAAAACTAGGACTCTTCAACTTTCCAGGACTTCTCTAGCCTGAAATGAAGGTGAGATCCCTATTGAGAAACCAATTAGTTGTAAAAACTGTTTCATTCAGGTGATGCCAAGGCACAAACGGGAGTAAACTGTTTACTCCATACAGCTGTATCTTTATATCTATTCGAACAATGTGTTTTTTTCCCAAAACGTAATTGGAATCATATAAACTTATTTTTGTGTGTGTGTGTTATGTGGTGCTATCGGTCAATGAGCTGGCTGCCGCGAACCTGTTGATGGGCGACTTCAATCAGCCCTGCTTTC
Organism: Stratiolaelaps scimitus; assembly: GCA_019614645.1. NCBI lineage: Eukaryota > Metazoa > Arthropoda > Arachnida > Mesostigmata > Laelapidae > Stratiolaelaps > Stratiolaelaps scimitus. The sequence continues at coordinate 2,370,083 of JABWDB010000038.1, forward strand.
GTTATTTGTTGAGAGGTTCTTTTGATAGTGCGTTGCTTCGGTGATGTTATGTACTTCATGTGGCCAGACGTCGAAGCTGTCATCGTCGAAGTCGCTCTTGGTAACATCTGCTGGGCGTCCCTCGGATACCTGCTGGTATCGGTACATCGTCGGTCGAACGGCCGGGTGAGACCCTGGGGTGAGGGTTGTGGCTATCCATTCCTATGGACGGTGAAGGGATGAATGCAGTCATCGGCAAACGCCCGGCGCGTTCTAGAAGATGTGACCGCAGTAGGACAAGTGATGCCTTTCAGTTCGTTGTCAGTGGCCCGAGGAGTTGTTGCAACTGTACATGTTGCTTACCGTGAACCACCACAATTACAACCCCTCCTCATCCTCTCGAAAATAACTGGCACCAATGATATCATCATCTCTCTTCTCTCTCACTTCTCTCTTGTTTAACACACATTTTCTTGTGCTGCATTAAGAAGCGATTTTATCATTCCTGTTAGCACTCACTCACTGCCCGCGTGTCAGTGCTTTGCGTTGAGGAGCTAGTGCGTTTCAATGGTGCTTTATGACAAAAGTAAAATTAAATTAAATAATATCATTGTGTCAAGCTTGTGTCTACATTAGGGAATTATTACTGATGTCATTGGATGATAGGAAAGCTCTCTCAAAAGGGTTTTAGCGAAGTGCGTCTTCTGAGTGCATCAGTGTAGTCTTCGAAGATACGTATCATGGAAGATTACGCACTGGCCTGAATCTATTTGAGTCCACCTTTGCTGCCTGAAATTTGGACTGCTACGGTGTCACGAGTGAACGTATAGAAAGTGTCCAACTGACTATCCATATTAAAACAAGCAAACAAACTCTATATTGACACGTGAATTGAATGAAGAAATAAACAAAGTATATTCTACATCAATACAACTTGCGTTTAAAAACTATTGGAGCCCGAAAGATAAACCGGTGTCATTCTAGCATTGTGTCCTTGAGTGTGTGTGTGTGTGAAAAGCACAATCCGTGTAAAGGAAGAAGTGTACTTAGACGACTGAAAAGGTATGCACCCGGTAGACCAGAATCGTTATAAGGACATAAAATTACTTTATTAATATTACACAAAGGAAACGACTAAACCTTGCGAAAAAAAACCTTTTCTAATTATGATAACTCTGGAATGATATATATGGTATAACTTATGATACTGTTTAAAAAGTGTATGAGGTTATTATAACAAGAACGATATTTTGTTTGGCCCACATGGTTGCGTCCGGGCATAAGTAAAGATACAATATCCGACTGCAATTTACGCCGTGACATTTAATTAACATCATGATTATAACAATTATTATGATACGGTAACCAATAACCAACCACGTATTTTTGTGTGGAGAGTAAATTTCCGAAATGTTTGCTGAATCGTTCATCTAGAATAAAGTATACCGTAATGCAAGGGTGTGTTATGTCAGATGAACGAAACTAAAATCGATTTTTGAGGAAAAATTGTCTATCTCTTTTTGTTTGTCATCATTACCTCACCAAGAACAACAACAGCAGTAGGCATTTCTTTGTTTCAAGCACAACGCCTGACCCACTGCGTCGCACCGCATCAGTGCACAAATATAATTCGTCATCAGTAACACCTATCGCACTTTGTTGCTTCAGACAATGAAAGACTGGCCAGTCTTGGTTAAACGTAGTTAATATTTTTAATTAATGAGGTTATGGGCACGAATGAAGTTGGGCGGGCTGACTGGTCCTGTCCTTTTTTAAAGAAGGAAATTTTCTTGAAATGCACGGACTTCACTAGAGTCGTTCCAGTCTCCATAACGGTGGGCCGATTCAGTGCAAGGAGGTTGACGTGGATGACAAAACGTCTCTACCTGCTAAAACCACCATCCTCTGTTGAGAGTCTGTCTCTCCCTAGTTTCGGACGGTCTTCCCCAACAGATTCGAATTAATCCTCCGACAGCCATATATTTTTTATAGGTAAAGGTAGAGATTCATTGGTTTATTAAAGGAACTGCAATTGTTACAATACTTAAGTAAATGCAGTAAGTAAAATATGTATAACACATCCAGGTAAGTCAAATTCACGGCTCGAATATGGCCACGCCAAATGTCTAAGACTTTTATGTTCTTGAAAAACCATCTGGGGTTTGCCATTTGCTAGTTCCACTTATAGGCGCCGAGTACCATCTTGGAGAACACCACCCATGTGCGTTAACTGTTTAAGACTCATGTTTTCCGCTTGTAGAATCAGAAAACAAAGTGGTTCATGCTACATTCTATGTTTTCTAGAAGGCACAGAAAGCTTGACTCCAAGTTGGACGTTTTATGCAGTTTGCTCTAATACCGATCGAAATCAGTATACAATAAGTTGTCATCACTTCGATCAGTAGCTTGCCTGGTCACGCGACTTGACTCGAGAACATATAGTTATTGTTCTAGTTGACAAATCGTAAGTCGTGGAAGCGTTCTAAATCTTTATTCTACCGTATCAACCTTCAGTATGGTCGGTAATTTTGAATACGGGAGAAGCGCCACGCTAGAAAAAGGTGTTCGACTTCTGGCTGCTGTGTGAAAGGTATTTAACAACAATGGCAGACTGTTTTCGGTGACTGAAGAGAAGATGTGTGTGTGTGTGTGTGTGTCGCGGGTCTGATTTGTGTCTCGTCGCGGGTACAGTAAAAACGCTGACAAATTCTATAGTCAGCGTTTATAGCGGATGTCATAGACTAGCGCTTTTATGCACGCTGCGTGGTGCTTTGTACTGCCTATTGACAAGGCACGCCTCTGCTTACTTACATAGATTTTAACCATCGGTGCGCTTGGTTAAGAAGAATTCATTCAATTAAGGGAAGCGAGTCCGCGAGAGTGTTCGCCATAGTAAGCTTTTTTTTTATAAAACATTTCCATTATTACTTTCGTTTACACATTACAGCTGATATAGACATTGGACCAATGGAGATTTATATACTAGAGTAAAAAATTATGACGAGTACATCAGGCTGTCAGAATGGCGGAAAGAGAGGTGTTCGCGTGGTGTGTGGAATGTGTTATTCCCTTGATTAAAGTACTCAAATTCATATAATTCGCAGACCACTACTCATTGATGACGAAATAGTCAATTAGGTGTTATAGAAATAGTCAATTGTTGCGCAATTGATTATTGATCTTTTAAGCGACCCCAGAAAAGATTGGACTCATTCGATCCGGAGCTATTATCAGGACATCCCCTGATCTGTTCCACTGTTGTCTGACGCCTCACTCATTCCTCAATTTACCGTTTGCCTCGCTCCACACAACCTTCGGGTTATGCCAGAACAAATTTACACTCGAAGAGCTTCTAGGTTTCAACCATGGCTCGAATTACGAATCGGCCCAAAGCTACCCTTTTCAAGACCAATGATATATACTCGATTGGATAGTCATCCAGTATAATCATTTTTCAAAGGTTCAGAGTCTTTTTTTTTGAGAGGAGGAAATTTTCTTCAAACGCACGGACACCGCCAGAGACACCTTCCTGTCTCCATGAAAGTGGGCCGATCCAGTGCAGGGGGGTTGATGTGGATGACAAAAGGCCTCTGCCTGCTAAAGCCATCATCTGCTGAGAGTGTATCTCTGGTTCAGAGTCTGACAACAATACACTGTATATTTTCTGATTGGAATACCCTGTTCGTTATTTGCAAGTAAATTCCAGATGCGGCTCATACCTTCATCTAAGTGTCAATTGCAATCCTCGTCATTATGGTGTCTCGTCCTTATCATCGCCATAGTCTGCTTCGACGCTGGTCGATCGTCGGCATCAACGGGCTCTATCGCTGAATCAACGGACGCCCGTCGTCTCAAGCGAAAATTGACGATCGCCAATAACAACTTCGCCCTCAACATCATGCGACTGTTGCCAGCCAACAAAAATATCGTTTTATCACCGTTCTGTCTGTCCACAGCTCTTGGTGAATATCAATATACTTGAATACGTTAAAGAGTTTCATAATCTATCGATTATAAATAGGTGGTTCTTAGATATTTATGATAGAATATGTAGCGCATTGAATGGAGTAGCATTGCCGTAGAAATTATTAAATGTCAAATACTCCCTCTGAGGCGTAAGGGGGTTACCATTCCATGTGTTTATCTACACTGCCCTTGATTAACATTCATAATAATATGTTTGACTTCTTTCTATTCATCATTACTCTTTATTTAGGTGCGAGTATGTCAATTAGGGCAGCTGTCTAAATCGAACACATAGTGAATGGCTATTTCCAATTATTCAGATCCTAGAAGTGAGTTTTGCCAGCGCTAATTATTCGACTGAAAATATACCTACGCTATCTTGTATATGGCTCTTCTAAATATTTGCAAATTTTATTTGCAATTTCTAAATATTTGGGCTGGGTTGCACGAAATGATGCATCTATCTGGAAATCTCTACAATAACACCGAATATATTACTTATATAATAATTATATAATAACAGTTGTATCACTATTTGCGTAAACTTCGTTGTAAATGTTTTAGACCCTCAGTCGAGAGTCGGTTATCAAAAGCCGGTAGGTCAATGGCGATGTGATTTAGGCTACATCGGTATTTAGCGTTTTGGATAAACCTGCGCTGTATTTTTTGCAAGTAACTAAATGTCCCCAGATTTTATTGGATTCCAAATTAATGATGCATTCAGGTAGTGGAGTAGAGTGTAAATAATATAGTTCTAGATAAACAGAGGGCGAGTTCAAACGAAATGATCCCCCTTGATTTAACAGCACATAACATGGAGCATCTTTTAAGGATATATTTAACGTGTTCGCCAACTGTCAGGGATTCAGAGAACCCATTCTCAGGTTTTTTTTGCTTAATATTTAATTTACCTGCTCGACTTCGTTCAGGTAATACCTCCATTTTGGGTTTCTACTTTCTCGATTTATCATTCCACACCAATGGGTCGAGAGTATTAGTACTATATTTTTCGACCACATAAACAGATCAACTTGTGCTTTTTGAAGAGTAATTTGGTTAACCTGATTTTGGACCGGCATGATTAGTTCAACGTCGTCCGTGTAAACGAACTGTTTGACCGGATCAACGAGAACATTTTTGATAGGGTCAATGAACAGCATACATAAAACGCTGGACCGTTATAATGGTGGATGGACACACGTGGTGAGTCCAGATGGCTCATCGAGATGAGATGCTTCGTGTTGTGATCAAATAACAAAACAACGTGTGGGACTTGTGCAGGGTGTACATTATATTGCAACACATTATAATTATAGTATTTTACAGGCTTCGTAGACCAAAGTGATACACGTCTCAAATGGCAGCGCACCAAAACCGGGAGGTTTTACATTTCAATCTGAATAGCACTAAATATAGAGTAGTCTTAGACAGCTATAATATCTACTGGAAATTATGGGGTTGTTGAACGTCATTCAATACATTCACGATCGAAGCTAAGAGGAATGGTGTTGTATAGTAGCTCCCCATTTGACTGGTAAGCAGACATATTTGATAGTCAACGACCTTAGACATCTCGGAGTGAATAGTCCATTCGTGTATTGGACTGTGAGGATAATGGCCACCTATACTCGCCCCGCTTCAACCCGCTGGATTTCTCTATGTGGGACATTTTGAAGTCCTGTGTGCCCTGCAAAAAATACACTACCTTGGAACCCCTGAAGGACTCTATTATAAAAGAGTGGGCGAAAATCCCGGACCATATCGTTTCCGCCGCCACTGAGGTCTCCGATCACCGACTGGAAGCCCTGTCAAGGTCAGAGGAGGCTATATTGAGAGTTGAATATTTCATAACAGTCCCCCTTGTTGATACGGAATAATATTTCGCAACATTCTATTTGTATTTATGTACATAGCGACTTTTTTCTGTGTATCACTTTGGTCTTCGCACCCTATAATTATACCTTGGTGATGATTGCCAGAGAGTGACACAAACGGACCAAACTTGGGAGTGTGGTTCACCCTACGTTTTGTGAATGAACTCACGCAGAGTTCGGAAAAGATTGGAACTTTTTTAAATACGATAAATTGGTACAGAGACACGGATTCACTAGATAGGCATATAAAAGTAAGCTGATTCTGCTTTCGGCTATTATTTATTATCATCATCGTGCTAATTAAAATTGAACCCGCTTGCATTCACCCACATTCCTTGGACAGATTCACTTTAGGTTCCTCTTACATGGCCTTTTGGTGAGCGTTTGGACAGAATGGACACATGTTTGGGATTAAATCCTGCCAGACGCTTCGGAGAATCTTTGGATTTCTTTATCGTGTTTTTTACCCGTGCCAGGAACGAGAATTTTAAAAGATGAGTAAAGATAGGTCTTTGAAGGTGCAGGTGAATCTGAGGCCTGTCACGTAAGGGAACACCCGAGAGTCGCCATAGAACAGTCTGGTTCAGTTAACATTGCCCAGATAAGTTTGTGTATCGTAGTATCGTGTCTTGGCCCTGAGCTTTTTTACTGTTGCATTAGAAGGTCTAACCCATCGTTGATTTTATACAGCGTTTATTGAGCCGAAGGACTTGATCTTGCATTGAGCTTCCCGTATTTTACTCGCTTAAATGCTCACCAGACTCGGTCAGGAAATTTCAGAAGTTGCAAGGCGAGCTATGTGACCGGCTGGTTTGGTCCTTTTTTTACATGTACATCCCCAATATTAATATATTGAATTGTGGGTTACGTTTGGTTAATCCGCCTGTGTAAGGATGCAGGACATGAATGTTTCCATGCCTAAAAATATGTTTGTATTTGATAGGCTAACAAAAATTGCCCACATAGCGTTTTAAATATATGCGACTAGATCAACATGTAGTGCATTACCCAGACCAAAATTCTTCAATTAACTCTGCGAGGTCAATAACATGCCGTTTGCCTGCGAGGTCAATAACAAGCCTGCATTGCTTGTGGCAATGAATAATGAGCACCATACACACTTTATAACTGCTTAAAAAACTTAGTCTCTGCATTAGTAACGAAATTATTCAAGTTGTTGTTGTTGTTGTTGTTGTTGTTGTTGTCAGCACGGTCTATTAGAAGAAATATCTGGTACAATGAGAATAGTATTAATTCTAATGTATAATTTACGTCGTTAGTGGCTAATAACGGGAAAAGGTTCAATGCAGGAACGAGGCATGCTTAGATATATTAGTTTAGTGCACGCGTTTTGACGGTTTGATGATTATTTCTTTATCTGTTATATATTCGCCATCATTGTCCACGACCTTCTTCCACCTCTAAACCAATTCATAAATGTCTCCTTTCAAAATTTGGTTTGGTTCATGTTAAGAAATCTGTTCAGGAGTGTTTTGAGGTCCTCTTCATGGGTGCCTTGCAAATTATTTGTCAGGGAACGCAAAATATGGTCATTGGTTCGTGCAAGGTGCGACTAATACGGATCAAAGAACTTCCCTAAGTTTTTTAGGGTCGCTTTCACGGATCTTGCTTTGTGAAGCCTAGCGTTGTCATGCAGCAGGATCACCTGCGCTCGTTTATCGGACCTTTGGCGTTCAGGGGAATGTGGTTTACTCAACGAATGGGGCCATATAGACGTGCTGGCTTATCGTCTGATTGTTTTCTAGCATTCCGCAGTAAATCAGGCCTTCCCGGTCCCAAGAAACACGCATCATGACCGCTTTTGGGAGCAGATCTTGCTTCATTCGGGGTTTGTGCGTCGCTATTGGAGCCACCCACTCGGTCTGTGCTTCATGTTGACGTAGAGACAACTCTTAAAAAACGCTTCTTCTCAAAGTTAGATGGTCGACTCGAGTAGCATGTATCCTCAGCGTCCAAAATACCACTGTTGAACTTGGCCATCCAATATTGAGTAGTCCTCTCACTGATGGCCGGAACGAAAATGGTGGCGAAAATGCACTTTTTTCCACTTGAAACGTCCGTGTTTAGGGCTTTGGTGAAGAGGCCAAAGTGAATCGTGGACGTAAAGAAACAGAGGTCACGAAGTGGGAAAGCGATTAAAAAAGCCAAAACTTCTCCACCAACAATATTTACGAAATGGGTATATCTGCAATCTGTATATTTACAATCTACATTTTTGAGTAGACGAATCCCGTCAGTTTTTTATTAAGAACGTCTTATTTGAGTTCGACTGCAAGGCTATAGTTTACAAATAAAATTACATAATAAAAATATAGAACAAGCAAAGATAACTCATAGTTTCTAAGTAACAGTACGGTTATCCATCTTTGTTTACCAGGTATGCTGTACGTCGGTGCTGGTCCTAGCACAGCTCGAAAAATGGCGGCAGCTCTTCAATATGTTTCTACAAACCTTCAGGAAGAGGATGTTGCTAAAGGATTCGAATATTTGATCGATGATGTCAGATTCACGGACCCCGGTAAGGCTTCTGAACCTTATTATCGTTACAAATATTATATTAGAACAACATACTAAGCATTTACATTTTTCACACTTTGGGAGAAGCGCCATTTAGTGCCCAAGTCAACAAAGAAATCCTTATTATTAGTAATCAATAACCCAAAGGGACAGCGCGCTCAGTTTTCCCTGCGGGCTGGCTGTGCTGTATGGAACGGTTCTATAGATCTTTGAATTATGCGCTGCGGTGCATAGAATAGAAACACAATATTTTCATAAAAGGGAGTGGCGTGGTAAATTTGCAGACCAGATCACCAACCGCCAGAACACCTAAAGGACCCATCCACGATACAAGAGACATACATTATTGCTAAATTCAGACTAAGCTGTAACATTAGGACTGAAAATATGACCGCCGCACAAACTGTGTTGAGTTATATATAGATTGTAGCAATTGTCGGGAGGTCTATGACATCCCTTTCAAGTGAACACCTCCACGTTAGGTGCCCCAAAAATTTATTTTGATCACCTTCAAATACATGCAATCTCTATTTTGATGAGGGTTCCATACGGGGGAACAGTACACTATTTTGATAAGGCAATCGCTTTGTACTTATATGTACATTAGAAGCTTTAATAGTGAAACAACAAAAAATCATATGTACAAGGATGTTGATAACCAGAGGCTTAGTAATTTGACTAATAACGGTTGGAGGAGGCAATATCTTTTCAAGTCACGGCATTCTCCAAGTGAAATTGTTCATTGATACGCTCTTATTTTTGGTGCCTAAGAAGTTCCAAAGTGACAAAAATCGGGCACTTCTCATCTTTTTGTGATGACTGCGTGGGGCGGTAGTGAGAATCCGGGGTTTCAGGGGCGGGATTCTCGCGGACATAGAGAGGGTGAGGGCCTTCATCTCCATAATTTTTTACCCAACAAGCCCACGAACGACTTCAGAACGTACTTAGACAAGAACGTTAGGTGAGCGAGGCCCTTAGGGAACGGAGGGGAGGAGCGTCTACGTCATGGGCGATTTCAGTGCACTAGGCGAGGCATGGGGTGGCAAATACGCATCAAGGAGGCCACAGGTCCTGCAGGAGTGGATGACCCAGGAGAAGCTGATCGCCCTAAATGACGGCAGGCCCTCCACCTTCGTGAGGGGGGCTCAAGCATCATTCTTTGACCTCACGGTAGCCAATGAGGCCAAGCTTGACGGGTTCATCAGGTACGAAGTCCTCGATTAGGAATCACATAGCGATCGTAGGTACATCCTGACTATCCTCGGCGGCATTCAACCAGACCGGGGCCCGACAGAACGGGCTCGCTTGCAGTGGCGGCAATTAGAAGGCAAGTCACTACGCATTGTCGTAAACGGGTGCCGGCGCTTGCCCAGGGAGGGGATCACCGGTGACGGGCTCACCGAAATGCTTGGAGGGGGAGCTCGCGCCAACATACTGGTGGAACGAGTTTATAGCCAGAGCAAGGAGAGTTTGTGTGCGAGCGAGAAGGGCGCACTCCGGGGCTCAGAGCAGGCTAGCCGACAGCGGGTTACACCGCAGAGAGCTGGTCTGCAGTTGCTAGAAAGAATACCTGCAAGCAAAGAAGGACTTAAACGGGTACATCATAATGAGTAAAACGGAGAGATGGAGGAACCTACTCGACTTCGTTGAGAGAGACATATAGAAAAAGCCATCTTGTATAGTCACGGCTAAACTTCGTTGGCTGCCACTTGCCTTGCCAGTCAAGTGAGGCGGTTCGCTACCTCTTCACGGGTGGACAACACGGGTGACGAAATCCTGGAGGTAACGCAGGAAGAGGTCAAGACTGCGGTAGCACGTCTGGCACCGGGGACAGCCCCTGGCCCAGATGGGGTCTCACCAGAAATTGTGCGCGTGCTAGCCAAGCAATGGTCTGTAGCTATCATGAGGCTGACGGGCACGATATTGCGGTAACGGATATACCCGGCCTAATGGAAACGCGCGCACCTGGTTCTTGTGCTCAAACCAGGAGGAAAAACCGAGTTCTCTTTTCTTCACCCTTGACACGGTGGGTAAACTCTCTGAGCAGATCATATTAGGCAGATTCGACGCTGACATTGAGGAGGGGGCGCTGTCATCGCGCTCTACCCTGCTAATGACGGAGTTATGCAAACCGATATGCCGGGGGGTGTTTGGCTCTTCGACCAAGCGGACTATTAGGTGGGGATGGTCACGGCGAGAGCGGAAGACACCCTAGAAGGCACGTCCAATGAAGCCTTACGTGGTGTGGTACAGTGGATGGATTCCCATCATATCCAGCTTGCACCTGCAAAGATGGAGCATATTAGGCACGCCACAGGTAAAGCGCATTGAGTATCCCTGAACCTGGTGCGCCTCATGCCTAGGGAGGAGAAAAGGAGACTGCTGGCATCGGTAGCTGAGTTTATGGCCCTTTACGTTTCACCAGTATGGGCGAACCTGGCGCTCTGTACTGCAAAGTATAGGGGATGCTGAGGTCAGCCCAACAGACGCTGGCAATCCGGGTGAGCCGAGCGTACCGGACAGTGCCGACCGCCGTCCTTCTGGTCCAAGCCAGAATGCTACCACGGGATCTGCAAGCTAAAAGAGACCTCAGGTTCCCGGCTGAGAACCTCGATCCGAGAAGGGCCACCTCGATGCCCGGCAGCAAGAGTGGACGCAGGTTACTCCCGGAGTGACGAAGGGTGTTGGACCAAAACCCTGATACCAGACCTTATGGTGTGGCTGGACTGTGATATGGGGAAACTCACGTATGAAGCGATACAGGTGGTGATTCTGGCGAGGTGGACGATTTTGAGCACCCGATGGTTGTCACTAGCCAGGCAGGGGCCAGCGGAAGCTTGTCGGGAAACCAGTCAGAAAAGGTGCGGCACCCCTTGGTCAAATAAGGGGCGGCCTGGGCGGGGGTAATAGACTGGACGGGAGATTATTAAGCTAAAGGAGTATTCCCACCCTGGTGGGCCGGGTATTCGTATATATATATGATTAATTCTTACCTTATTCATATAACTTCATAGTGGAGCGCGCCAAAACACCAATCCAGAGGAATGAAGTGATGATGATCTCATATCTTATCGTATGTAATTGTACTTCAAAAAAACACAGTAGAGAGTCTCCCGCCGAGGAGACTACTCGCACCCGCTTGTGTTGTCCGTTATACCAGGTACTAGATAGCAGCACCTCTCGCAGGACTTGTCAGGCAGCTTGTCTCACCCACACGGCTCACCAGCCGAAATGGTGTGTCGTGTGGATGAGATACATTCACTGCACGATGAAGCGTTCTTTCAAGCTTTAGGTTATATCTGATCCCATAAGGCTCTCTTCATAATAACGTATACAGTCCCTCAAAATGTACGAATGTTTTATGATTTTATAAAGTACCTTTGTTGTGTCGTGAATAACTTGACTGGAAAAATACGTTTTCTGTTATAGGTTATACCATGGTCGGAAGCGAAGCAGTTTTCTTTGAAGCTCATGAGGTAGGTTCAGTCATAGAGTAAAACCGTATCTCCTAATTACAATATTTTTTGCATTACAATATTATATATATATAAGAAAAACGTTTATGTGGTCTTTTCTTTAGGACAGAATAGTGCGATTGTTTTAAAACCTGTTGTGTGGTCTTGTATGTTATGCTTAATAAACGCGACTCTCTAAAATTTTTATTCCAGGTGAATCCGGACTACCTCGAGGCAGTATCTCGCCAATTTCGTGGCCATGCTGAAGCAGTAAATTTTACCGCCCAGCCGACTGTGGCTAAGGATGCTATAAACACCTGGGTTCGCAATTCCACGAAGGTAATAACATGATGTGAAATATATTAGATACCCAAACAAATTATTCTCAAATACAAATCGATGTAATAGAACGTCGTCCAACGCCATTTTCAATCGTGGTTATAACAAGAGCGATATAATTGGATAATTTCATGCACTTCACTATGCTGCAAATCATTTCATTTACGCTGAGGGGGCATGGTTGCGGACAAATGTAGGCAGGAATTACAAAAGGAATTAAGGACATGCACTGATCATCAAGCAGGGTTCATTAAGTTAGTAAATATTAGTATTTGTGATCCCAAAGGCAAAGGTGGCCACAAAGAGCCCGCCATCGAAGAAAATAAGGTGCTAGTATAAACTTCTCTCTGAGCTCCTCACGGATCGCTTCTCCATATACCTCTAGTTTTTTTTCCCTATACCACCTCAGGAGAACCACACGGCGTCAGACCAAAGCACTCGATATACTCAGCATATACGATTCCTCTGAAAGAAGTCCAGCGTGTCCTTAGTAGTTCGCGCCGATACCTCTGTGCAGCACTTGAGAACTCCAAATCTGCATTGTACATGGCCCCGAGAGAAGCCGTTAAGCACGCGCCACACGCAAGCGAATCTCCTCCTGTACGCTGATGACCTCGTTCTTATTAACAGGAGCCGACGACATCTCCAGCGGGGCCTGGCCACTTTAAAGGGAAGGCTATGCTTTGAAGTTAGACCTTGAAGCGAATCTGCGAAGGACCGAGGAGATGAAATTCCACCGTAGGGGCCCCTTATCTGCCAGAGACTTAGTTCGGTTGGGAGGCAGGGTCATCCCGTACTTGAGTTCCTTCACTTAGTGAAGGAGTTAACGTACGGTTTCACTTATCGTTCACTTCTAGTGGACGGTCCTTTGGTGACCACATTAAGCAAATAACGCGTAAGGCGCTCGTAGTAACAGCTGGTAGTAAGAGACAAAACCCGAGGCCGTGCCCTGGCTAACGGCTTAGTGTAAGTCCATAGCCCGTGAAACAACTTCATCTACGTATGCTGAGTGCCCAGGGTTTCCAGCGACAGCAAGTCGGATATGTTAGGCTTTTCGTCCAAGGACGAATCTTACCGAGGTACAGTGCCGAGCTTGCTGCCACCATGCAGTTCCGTGGACGTAAAATGTTAGGTGAGCGTCAGCCCGGAAAATTTACTTTAGCCATTGTGCTTGAGGTACGGCCTAGGTCGCGCAGGATTGATAGGGGACCTGTTTGGAGGACAATGTTGGTGGCCGGGGATTTTCAAGAAAATTTAGTAGCGCGAAATCAACGTCTGCCAGTTCATCCAATAGTATTCAAGTGAAATATTTGAGACGCCGGCTACAAGACTAGCAAGAGCACTTAGACTCACAGACACTGTGATTTCCACATACCGAGCCATTCGTAGCGATACGTTGACCCTTGTAATACTCTAAGCCAAACATTTTGATTTACTAAAGCAATGATTTGCTCTAAGCACGGGTTTAGCTGGACTTGACAATTGTTCTTGCTATGCAGTGACAAAGCGATGAACACTAACACGGGCGAGAAACTGGAACATTGGAGTGCATTGTGACCCAAAGCGACATGTGTCGAATGAAGCCGGAAGAAACACAGTGAAGTGGGAGGGCTCCACGGTCCTGTGCCGTCCTGATGGTCGTCAAAGAGGTGTTCTTCAAAGAAGCCCGTGTGGCTACCCAAAACCTTGAAACCTGGTCTAACACCAAAAGGTTCTGTCTCTCACCGGACGGAGTTACGCTAACTAACAGGTAGAGCGCTCTTAGTGGTTAAAGAGAACTTCAAGCACCTTTTCAGAAGACGATGTTTCCACAGTACTGCCAGATTGATGTGCATATTGAAACCAAACAAGTTGCCTGCTTGAAACGATCGAGGCGAGCAAGGAAAACTATAGCGTCTTATCGCTGCAATCACTAATGTTACCTCGTGCTCTTGCCACCATGGTAGCGAGCCCCTGGAGGGCTGTACAAATCTTCAAAACGCCTCCAGCGGGCAATCAGAAGGATGCCAGCCTTCCTCATTGTCGAAAGCGTCTTCTGTAGTAAAATCGGTTTGAACAAGAATTACTCTTCGCGGGAATGCATGATGCATATACATGTTAGGCGGTTCTCAAAACCACTCGTAACGGACTCACAAACCGCACTGAACCCGCGTACCCGCCCAAAATGGCTCGGAAAGCTTGCAATATTACTTAGAATGTTCCATCTGGGGCAGCATAGCATTAGCCACTAAAAAGGGGCGTCAAATTCAGCAGAGCCGAATCGCTCATAACCCCACGAGTAAGGGGGGGGGGTGCAGCTCCGCCGGACCCACCATCCTTTCTCCTGGCAGAGGAGTACACTCGTACAGCGTGTGTAGAACGTCGTCTACGGCTGCGGAAGTCCACATAACTCAGATATCCGAGGGGGCCTTCCCTATCCGATGTAGACACTTTTGAAACCGGCTATGGTCTGTTAGACCTGTGTCATCCCGTCATACCAGCTAAGGATATCCAGAATCATCATCCGTCATCATTTGGTACAGGCGCCGTTCAGCTTATGGGCTGGTTGAGCCTGGATCCACTCGTTTTTCCAAAGATCCAAAGTGGCCTTCCTAGCTCTCGTTAAGTCAAAGTCGTCATCCAGATACCGTTCTTCTCTCTCACTTGCCAGAAGGTCCAAAGAAAGCATTCTCAACAAGACTAGGAGAGCTTCTGTGGAGACAGTCCTGTACACACGATACGTTCAAGGGGCCTTTGGGCATCCCAGAAGAGCTCCCTATTACCCCTGGTTCTAGGTGCCATGTCGGCCCAAACCGGGGCGACGTACATAGCCATCGACTCTCCCGCAGACGCGAGTAGGGGCCTGTTTACCTCAGAGGCACCCCCGATTCTGGGAAGGAGTGTGGCGATTCTCGTTGCTACCTGAACTGCCTTCTTTGAGAACTTCCTTACGTGAGCATTTCCTGTCAGACTAATGTCCAGTTGAAAGCCCAGATACCTGGCCTACTTCCTGATTGCGATAGAGTGGCCACGTAGGTGCAGACTAATTCCCCTTCTCTTCTTCCTCCCTGTCTGGGTAGAGTACCTCCGTCTTGTCTAGCGCGATATACAGGGGGTGATCGTCTATCCACTCCGCCACTCCAGACAAGGCTTCATTGGCCCTTACCTGCAGGGTCTCTTCATTTGGGGCTGCCACCAGTAGAGCCAGATCATCAGCATATGGCAAGGACTGGACACCGGCTGGCATCGTAATCTCCAAAACCCCATCATAGGCCAGGTTTCAGAGAGCGGGACCGAGAATCGATCCCTGTGTGACGTAAGCGTAAGCGTCATAAAGTAAGCGTCCCACCTTTAGGGTCCTTTCAGACAAGTATGAAATTATCAGACGGCGCAAGCTAACCGAGATGCCTTTCGTATCCAATGCATCCATCACCACCTCCCACTTGACTGAGTTGAAGACGTTCTTAGCATCCAAGGCGATCAGTATTACGGAAACGGCACTAAGCTCGCCCTTTGCAGACAATTGGGAAGTGACCCTCTCCAACAGTACTTTGAATACTTTGCTGATGACCCCAGGCCACTTCTTGACCACTCTCCGCACGGCCTCTGGTGGAACCCCGTCAGGACCTGGAGCCTTATCTATAGCCAGTGTCCCCCCTGGCAAGCCCTATCTCCTCTAAGAGACATTACTTACCTCTTGTCTTTCCTCATTGAGCTCTCTGAGATCACAGGTTGGCTCGCAGACTGGACTCACCGGAAATAGTCTACTAACTGCCGCCTGAATTGTAGCTACCGAGAGAGACGGAAGACATCTCTGCATTTTGTTTCTCACAATCCTGTAAGGTAGCCCCCAGACATCTCTATCCACGGCCTTCTCCAGCTCCTTCCAAGCTTTGACCATACTATAGGTCAAAGGGGGTCCTGTGCCGCGTTCCGCCGAAGCGCACCTCTGTGCCTTGTGAGCTTTCTTCCAATTATATTCGCCGCATCATGAATATTCCTGATCTCATCGGTCCACTAATACACTGGTCTACTGAACTTCCCAAAGAGAGCAGAACTGTGCGCCGCTGCGCAGGCAGCCAGTATCAGCTCACTCCTCAAGGCCAGACTTAACTCCATCGAGGCGTCCGAATGCGGTTTTTATGTACTCATCGAAGGCTATCCAGCCTATATTCCTAGCCTCCCATCTACAATTGTTTGGGAAACAGTTCTGGTACACTGGCCCCAGTGTCCCAGTTGAAGAAGAGATACTTATGAACGCTCTGGTATTCGCTTGCTAAAACCTGCAGCTCTTAGTCTGTTCTATTGACGAAGGGTTGGTTGTTGTTAGATCTAACCAGGCCCTTTGACCCCTCCGAACAAAAGTTCGACTGCATCATTGAGTATCCCCAGGATGTGCACCGCGAACCATTCTTGCAGATCTCTCTCCCTTAGGTAGGATCTCCTCCTACCCCGCACAGTGTGGATTGCGTTGAAATACTCCAAGTCGGCTCAGAAATAGCCTTGTTTGGTTTCGAAATAATCGCAAAATGAAATAGCGCACTCTATAGCATTTCCATATGGCGCGGACTGTGACATAAGCCTGTTTCAGCATTCTTATAAAACGAACTAAGAATTAATTTGCACCAAACACCATACAGAGCAGCGCCAATCAGCTCATTCCCTCACTGCCAATGAAGAAATATAGCGCGCACCTGTAGATTGTTGATTTTCAATATATCTGTGAGATATATCTCCACAAAATTACAGTGTATAGTGTTTTGGCAATCATTTATTATAATATTTTATAATATCTTATATTTTGCTTTATATTTTTAGATAGTGTATACACTTAATATATTATATAGGCCTGTGGACCTGTCTAAACAAAGTGTTATAAATAAATATCAGAAATATTCGCGTAATAATTGTTGACGCTTAACTTACGGAACGTGCTTAAGCGAAAGCTGAACTATGAACTCTGATCGTAAAATGTTTGTTTTTCACATAGGGTCTGGTATCATCATTTCTACGTCGGCCAATTGTGCAAAACAATACTCGACTGGTTTCCATATCAGTTGTCTACTTTCGTGGCTTCTGGAGCGACGCATTCCAGCCTAACGACACCTATCTGGGCGAGTTCCTCAACTTTGGCACAACTGCCAAGAATATCTCAATAATGCACAAGGTAACATACATCTGATGTTGTCGGAGTGTTAGTTGAGTTTTTGGCCTAACAATTTGGAACTTGCGGGCAACCAACATATTGTGGAAATGCGATACCAGAAAACCTTCATCTTGCTTAGATAACTAATATACGCCGATCTCGAAGTGCCCATCTCCTATATTTCCATTTCTGTCTAGAGTGAATTATTTATTTGTAATTATATAACCATCCTCAAGTCAAGCAGAATTCTAAAACACACCAAAGTTTTTCGCCAACTGTAATTCCAGTTACTAACCCCCTAAGCAAAACTAATGAGGGAAATGTTTCAGATTAATTAGTAAAAGGGACATCTCAAGGTTCATATATAATTCATATATTCTCTGCCCAAATACACGATACCCTGCTAGCTTTCGATATCCGAAGAAGGTAACTAAATTATTCCATGGCGGATACAGTGTGACTTTAAGCATTTCGAGACAATTAGAATTCTGAAGCTATCTGCGCAAGGCTAAATATCACTCACTTGTGTATGCAAGCATGCTTACTTGGTTAATACACAAGAGACGTTCGATAATATTCGTAATAATAATTATCACACTATATGTATTAATCTGCTTATTTTGTTTGTGTGTGGAGATATATGTAAAAAAATAAAGAAAAAACAAAATCTCATTTTGCTCCAAGATATGTACATTCATATTTAGGTTCCTTGTTATTTTATCACAGACGGATCCCAATGCAACTCTAGTAGACCTGAAGCGGCTGAATGCTACAATGCTAAAACTTAGTTACGGTAGAAATGCCACGATGATCTTCGTTCTACCTAAGGTATTTATATTATTTACACATAAGAATGAAATATATTATATGTCTATACGTCAGGTATACGTTATCCGAAAATTCAATTATAATTCATCTATTGTATTTTATAATATGAATGGCCAGCGTGAATTGTAATATACAACTTTAATAAACTTCGATGATTCAATCTAATTACATTTATATACTTGAAAACGCCACGGAAGTCCAGAAAGAAATTACTGTTTTGCTCTGAGGACAGTCCTATGATATAGAGCCTAAATTTTCTCACGGATGTCTATGGTACCTGGTTCTCAAATATTATGTTTAGCCTGCATATTATCTCGGACGGACGAACGAGCTCAATCTACACTCTGAGCCATATAGTGGATCATGTGTTTTGTTCAGTAAACGTATCTCTGCTTTGTCTTTACCTCTATGGTTTTCTTTACAGTGAATGTATACCACATTGATAACCATTATTATTACAGGATCCCGAATCATTCGGTCGGGTAGAGTCTCAAATCTCACCAATGGATCTATCCAATGGGTTCAAAAATGCAGCAGCGTCCACGGTCGATATCCATCTTCCCAAATTCGAGATAGAAGCATCATATAATATGCAAGAGGCCCTATTGAAATCAGGAATGATCGAGGCCTTTTCGCGGCTTGATGCAGACTTCTCGGGGATTTCTGAAACGGATGGACCTCAAATGACGATATCTAAGGTAAGCCTTCAGGCCTTCAAAGATATGCATTATAATACTCGTAACTCTTAAATTTAACTAACTGGACAGTATAATACAGTCAGGGTTAGCTTGCTCAGCAACTCACGGGTCTCAGTGCTTAAAATGTAAATAATTACGGAGTTAGCATATGTTTCCCCATTAAAATTGTATATCTACTATTTCTTAAATGAAAGACGATAATGATAACATGAAGTTCAAATAACACGGTCGTATTTATGACATTATTAACTAATTATATTAGATGATAACGAAGTACAAACAAGAGAATAAAATTATGTCAATAATCTTCAACCTTTTAAACAAAACTTCACACACATTCACACGAAAGTCGGTATTCCAAAGCGAAACGTGTGTTTTCAATGAAGTTTTGGAGAATCTCGTGCAGAAAATGCCGAGAACACAAATTATAGGTCTTAGTTTCCTGCCCCCCAACCACATCGTTAGGTAATACCAAATTTGCGCCTGAAGTACTTTCATTATACATTGAAAGTGTTCATTGGATTAATTGTAATCAGTGCGATATCCTATCGCCGTTGAGCACTCTTCAAAGGCGTCTCAAATTTCGGAGCCATAATAAAAACTACTATTATTATCATTATCAGTTATTAATCATGTGTACCACGTTTACAGGTATTGCACAAGGTGAAGTTTCGCATGGACGAAGATGGCGTAGCTGTGAAGGCGGCCGCCGGGGTAGCCAAAGATCTTCTCTACAGTGGTAATAATAGAGGAGGTCTTCATTCGGAGATAAACGAATTTCGTGCATTACATCCTTTCCTGTTCTATGTTGTTCACGCTCCAACGAATGTGATCGTTTTCTCCGGAAGAATAGTGCGGTTTTAGTACATCACTCTTCTCTTTGACACGCTATAGCCTTTAAAGCAGAATTTGTTCATTACAATTTTAAGAATGAAAGGATACAAAAAGCATCCTTATGATGGAACTTAATTCTTGTGGAATCGATTTTATTTGAAATTCAGTATCGACGTAATTTCATTTTTAAAAATACGGCCATATAACTATACGTGGACGGATAGATGTGTTTGTGTTGAGTGTGAATTTAATGTATATCGTCACGTTGGAATTTATTGTGGTACTGCCTATGACATATAATATTATTCATACGTAATAACATATTATTTAACCTTACTTAGTCGTCTGCGAGGGAAATCGAGAAAAATATAGCGCGAGTTATAATTTGTTTATTAAATATTTTATCACTGTAAAGATAAAATATGAAATTGGAAACAATATGAAGTCACAAATATGATTTGAACGTGTACGCTACTCATTGCATATGTTTTAAGATCCGCTAAAGGGTAGAGGACAAAACGATGCTAATGACTGAAAACTCCATTACAAAGAATATCGTGACCCAAATGTTGACAGTCCCTATTTCGTATAAGAGCTTCCTGCACCACATATGGATGGCATTGGACTACATTTTTGATACGAGTGTTCCAGATCTTACAGACAAATGGGGCTTAGAAATGTTATTTATACAACACTCTTGTACGTACATTGGTGGAGTTGAACAGCATAATCCATGAAATAAAACAGAGCAAAAGAAATATTAAAAAATGTTATTAAAATCAACATGGTTATTAAATATGCATTTTATAAATTAGTCATATACGTTTCCTATGTAGTATGGTGCATGTTGGCTATAACAAGAGCGTTATACAATATCTAATAGAGCTCTGTATCGATTCATTACACAGCCGATACAACGTTTTATATTTCGGCCCACGAGGTCTGACCCCAGAACACCACCAAGAGTGAGAATGAATTACAGAGGCTTCCTTATGAAGGAAATAATCGAACGGGAATCGCGTGGACAACATTAATAATCTTTTATTAAATATAATTATCGTTACCTTTGCTTTTAATCCTCCTTCTTGAAGGGTTTTTAAAAATCAAAATAAAATATATCATATACGGTTTGCTCCATTAGTCCGACAGTAATATAACACCGTTCAATCATATTTGCGAATTTTTGGACAAATGTTACTAATTATCCTGTAAAGACCTGAATTCTTAATTGCATATAATTTTTATGTAAAGTTCTGGAAAGAAAAAATGAGTCTGCTTATTGTGTCGGTTAATACGGTGCCACTCAAGAGTATGCAAATATTTTATTCTAAAAATACGTTGAATATTATAGTTACGCACATTTTTGAGGGCTGGGTGGGTTTACTATGTAGAGAGTTTTCTAAGGAGATTATATTTGAAGGTAGCTTTATTTCTCATATTCTAGACAATAGACACAAATTTTCCCGTTTAGCCATATGATTTAATATAGTGTTTTTTCAGCATTTTTTTACGAATTACTCAAACAAATAGTGAAGGTTGTTTGAATTTTAGTGGGGCAACAGGCTAATTTGAATCGAAGAATGGATAGATATGGAATAACTGCTATTATTGGATAGGATAGCTGAATAGGATAGCTGAATTATTGAGACTTTCCAATGAGAGAACGGAAAAGCCGTACCAAGATAACTAAATATCAGTTGATTGATCAGCACTCGAAGTATAGTATAGATCGGATTGGGTGTAACATCAAGGGATCAGGCCAGTTGTTCAACGCAATGGCTATTCGTCTATATAATTTAAATAAACTTATTAATTGTTCTGTTTATTGTTCCAGTGTTGTCAATTTATTCACGCTGACAACGAGTTCTCACGAAAGACAGACAAATTTATTTTTATATATGCTCTTCCATCGTTATAGACCGATAGAAACTTTGAAAATATGCAATACTCTAATTAATGTATGAAAATATATATTTTGGCTGTATATACAACGAAATACACCTGTACTCGGTTTACACGAGTGAAGTTCTAGGTAGATCTGCCTTTATAACCAAATTGCTTCTTGCCAAGCTTTTTTCAGTAGCAAGCAAAATCTGAGTCATATGAAGTAGCGGACTTCGCGTGAAGTTCTTCAGGGTCCATTGCTATCTGCTATCTATCTCCATGATTCTCTTCATTGTGATCAGCGGAAGTCCCCTTGAAGTTGCCCCGTGTGCCAGGCGATAAGGTCGGACTTGACTGGGGATATGATCCCGTAGCCCGGAGGCTGGGATGTAAGACGGTTCCCCCAACTGGCCCAGTTCCTGTCTCCTCCGGCCGAAAATAGACCGGGGATAGCGCCCCAAACATGTCCAACCCGCAGTCCAACTACACCCATCCAAACCTGCACCCAAACGTTGAGAGAAAATAGAAATAGTTGCAATGGTAAAAGAAATAATATTTCCATATCTGGTATAGTAACCTTTAGTATAGAAAACAACATATGTTCCAGACACGTTACATTACACACAACATGAGCTAATATTATTGGCCACAGATTTATTTGCCTTGACGCGGCGGAGACCAACATGTCATGTGCCTATAGATATATATATATATATATATATATATATATATATATATATGTGTCAATGAGTGTCGTGGAACTGGGACAGTTCGTCCAACATAGCCCAGGCATTGGGATGGCAACAAATATTGTTTCTTTTTTAAGAACCACATAGACCGGTCATCCACGCTGGCTCACCGGAGACGCCAGGAGAGCGGAGTGATCCGGAGTTTCCATGGAAGAGGTTGCGGGGACGTTCCCAACCTCTTCGTGCGGGTTGGGAGAACTTCGTTTCAAGGGTTCTTGAGTACATAGGCGGGCTTCATCGCAAGATTGGAATTCTCCAGGGTCTTCTCTCAATTGTTGATACACAATTAGTTAAATCCCCCCTCTATCTTCAGCCCAGCAGGTAGACAAATAGTTCTCCTCTGTAAATTAAAAAGCCTGCTACCTTTTTCAATACCGACGTTCCAAAGCGTCTTTCAGCATTCCACATGACTATGAACGATTGCTATCTGGAGGACCTTAAGAGACTTCCATGTCAGTAAGTGTTCTTAATTTGGAAATCCATTGTATCCTACCAGAGTAAGATACAATGGATTATTACTTACTTATCTTAGAAGCGCACAGAATAATGAACATAGGAATTAAATAGATATAGTATTAAAATATATAGGTATTTAAATATACGGTGCTCTCGTCATTGAAGCCTTCTAAGTTAGAGTATAGTGCATTATGATAATATCACGTCAGAGAGATCCATCCCCGAAGCTAGTTTTGTTCCATAGCCCTTGGTCGAATAGACGTTTGAGAAACTCCGCCCGAAATAGAGAACCTTCACCCTATTGATCACTCCACAGGTCTATCATGACTCGAAGAAGCGACCCGCATTAAAGAACTTTTGTGTGGGGTTGCCATGGCAGCGATATCATTTGCAACTTCCTGCTCGTTGCCTGCCACTCCTTGCCTCTCTTCCCTCTTTCTTCACATCCTGGTCGTCTTATTTGGGTCCCACCTAGCCACAGCTCGTCCCCGTTAGCAAGGAAGGAGCCTTTCTTAGCAGTGGCGAAAGCGTCGTGAGTCCTGTGAGACAGTCTCTTGCTCTAGGTCTGTCTCTTAGCGGTCCACAAGGGCGTGGACGGCTCGTCTCTTTTGCAACGTTTACTCCGTAGACGGTCACACATGCCTCCTGCAGACAACGCTTGCACTTGTGGAACCTGCGTTGATTTGTCTTCACAAGAGTGTCGCTCGTGCTGTTTGATCTTGTATCACCTGTTTTAAGCAGCAGCTCATTCTAGAACGAGAAAGAAACCAGTGGCTGCGCGACACTATCAATTTTCTGTAAGTGTACGTAGATGTTTCGCTATTCTAAGTATGAGAGTATTTCGTTAGTAGCGCTGCCAGAAGGAGGTGGGGCTTCACTGACTTAGGTTGGTGGTAGAATGATTGCCTTGAAGAGCACGGAATGCCAGCAGCATTTCAGATAATAACCCTATTTGTTTTGAGAGCCTTTCTACAGCGAGACAATTACAAGTGATAACACTCAATACCCATCCATCAGAGGGAGAAGGGAGGGAGGCTAAAGGGTTTCTCTTTCAATTAATTAGTCAACGATGATTATCGATCATAAATCTACTCCGTAGGGAGAGTTGAATTGTATCCTTCGTCAGTGCACGCTTAGTCAGCCAACATAGTTAGATTGTATAGTACCTCAAATTGAAGCAGACTCACTTAAATGGTCACGACTTTAAATTGTACGATTACTTTTAATCAAAATATTAGGAATTATTAGTTTATCTCACTTATATCGCATTGATACGATTTAGCTAGTCAGTCATCAACGCGCAGGTAAGAAGAGCTAAAAATTACCAAACAACTATTTCAGACGTCATTATTTTTAATAAGTCGTAGGTGTTTTTGCCCGACTAGACACTCTGGCATTAACGTTTGCACATGGCTGTCATATATTCTTTCATCAATCTCTGACATAAGGTGACAACAAGTCATAACGTTTTTTTGGCTCCAGCCTGTGAAAAGTTATTGCGAACACCAAACCTCACATCATTCCTTCAAAATTCGAAGGCACTGTGGAATGACTCTAAATCAAAATGTAAATAAATAGGTGTCACCAATTGGCCGAAACGGTAAATTGAGAATGAAAAGTCCTTTGCGAAATGAAGAAGTATATCCGTAGTAATCCTCCCATAATAATACAAATAATAATAATACTAACAGTATCATCATTCACAGACAAACAGTCCTCTGTGGCCATCACTGTGTGGGTTCATTTGTTTCCTCCGTCGGTCTGTGTCTGTGTGTGGGCTCATTTGCTCTATATTATGTTGAATTAAACCCTTATGGTTGTAGGCCAGCAGTGGTAAAGCCGCCTGGTATCTTTAAGAGGTTCTCTGTGCTGGTATCACCTGTGTGTAAGAGCTGACCTCGCTCTCTTGAGATTTTGAGATATTACGCTGTTTGTTCGAACGCTGACTCGTCTTTCATTTTTTTCAGTTTTTTTTTCCATTTTGCAGGAGTACAGATGTATCTGTATATTGATTGGTTGAATAAAGCACACGGTTAGCGGTTCGTCGTTTTCGTATCACGGCAATTATTTTGTATAGAAATATTTATTGCGAAATCTTCTGGTTTTTACTGTCTGATTCTGGCAAGACAAGTGAGCTATATGATCTGAACTAGAAAAAATCGAGCTATATCGAAACAAAATCCAAATAATTGCCTATCCAGTTTGAACTGGGTCATATCTCGTTTTTTTAAAGGGTGGGGTGTTGGCTCGCTAATGCATATTAACACCGTTATAGGGTTTCTGTAGAAAGCCCCGTGTCGGTGTAACATGCTGCATTTATGACGTATACAGAGCATAGCGGTAGCTGTGCCGCAGATCACATTAGTTGCCACTAATAATTTTCAAACCTCATTGCGGAGATACTATATATCAGATTGGTACCTCCGACTCCACGAAACTCTTGTTTGATACTGCCTTCCTAACACGCCACGCCATGCCCACAGGCAACCACCCAGATCTAAACTAAACTTTTTCGGGCTAACTCTCAGCCAACATTTGACGTCCACGGTACCGCTTTCGCATTGCTTCGTAAGACGGACCCCTTTAAATGCACATGTGCAGCGGTAAGTTGACCTTCAGTTTCTTATTTATTTAACTAAGGCACTCACCACCTTGGTTATCCGTTTGTGCTTCCGTAGACTGGCGATATTTTCCAAGGTTCACACGATGCTTGTAGGTGTGGTTGGACTATTTAATCAACGTGTGACCTATTTGAAACGCGCCCAAAGCATCTTTTGTTTTCAAAATCTGAAAGAGAATTCAGACGTTTCCATTCAGACACTAAGATGTTTGATGGAAACGTCAATGCCGGTAGGCGATTGGCACATAATCTGTCCTTCACTGGTCGGATGCTGATAGTCCAATGCTTTGAATCATGAACTAATGTTATAGAAGCGTGGCGACAGTCAACCAGGAGCGGTGCAGTTATCTTCCTGAGATAAAAGTCAATCCCCCGGTGGTTGAGTTGTTCATCGACTTTGTGTCTAGAAGAAAGGGTGAACACGATTACCTGAGGAGCCCTCGTATGTGGCAAAATTAAAGAACTGTTGACTTTCAGTGACGATTGCTAGATTTCTCGATTTTGTGCGAGTTCTAATCGAGTGAATTAAATGAATTGGATGCCTGCCAAATTTAAAGTGGGCTTCAGGTATATTGGGAGAGTTCGGTAGGGATTCCTACATGATCATTTTTTGTGAATATACTAATAGAAAACGAGGTACTGGTTGAACGACAGAAATTCATCACATATGTGCCTCACATAAATTCAACCGTTGTAAGTCCACTCTCCTTCCTACACTGAGGAGGCTCTTGTATATTCTATTGCATTGATCAGTAAATTAATCAAGTGTTTTGGACTAATTGGGTATGAGTCTACCATCAGCAAGTCGAGCCTTCCACTCCTACAATAACTACAACTATGAAGTTTACTTTTGTGCTTTCCCAAAATGAGCATTTGTTAACTATTATTATCACATACATCATGGGACTTAAAAGGACGTTTCCGCTAAAGAGACACCGTGGCCATATGTACACGAACAAACCATGCGAACAAGTTCCCTTCTAACGAAATTCCCTTTTGTATAACTGTGTACTTATGTGCTGCAAAACTCATGGTCAATACTTTGTGGTAGAACTTAGTGAAAAATAATTTTTTCGAAGACTATCGTTTCTTGCCAAACTCCCAAATTTGTGGTATAACAGACATCACTTAGGAAAATACGTGACTGTGTGAGAATCGCTGAGAAAGTGAGTACTTGTACGTGTAGAGGAGATTTGGCAGTCTATTTAAGCAATGCTAGGAATGGCGCTACCGTGACCGATCGTATAACTAACAGGTGAGAGTCGCCTTCAAAAAAATAAATCGATTTTGCCATCTGTGCAGTGTCAGTTTGTAAAAAAATGCGGCATACACTTCCGGGAATCCATCTTCGTGTTATCGGAATAGTGTCGGCATATAATGCCCTTGGGTTCTTACGAATAGACGCATTAAAACAGAGACCACGCAAATACCTTTGGATCGGGCTGATACGAGTTCTTTTAGGCTATCACACGCTCAGCCGCTTGGCTTCATGTGCTCGCGGTCAAGATTTCGAGACGACGTTGGTAACCCATCGCTGTACTTTGCTTAATCGAAAATATTGCTGCGACGTCGTCAAAATTTGTCAACAGCGAATTACAATTGGGCTCGTTAGAGGAAACAGAAGATCAGAGAAATAATTGATAGTTTTGCAGAATAATTAGTGACCCTGTGAGAAGTGTCAAAAAAGGAACTGACACATATTTCGGAAAGTCATAAGATAACCAAAAACGTTTGAACAATTCCAACCTAGAGAATCTTGATCAGCAGGTTTGTGAAACTCATCTTTTTCTGTACCAACATAAACCTATAACGGATGCTTTACATTTGTGTACCTTTTACCAATTGGGCTCTCTAGCTATAATAGGTATGCATTTATGAGACTTTGGAAATAATGGATGGCCCCTTCTGCAAGATGCGTGCTCAAACCTGCAAGCCTCCGATTTTTCCTTACGTGCTCTGTTCCTATGGGGAAGTGCACTAGGTTAACCCTGCTACCAATGCTCCCAAAACTTCTTCGTTTTCCCTGACTTCGTCTCTCTCTCCCTCTCTCCCTCCTATGCAATTTCGGTGGGAAAGGGTCGCACTTCACGCCATCCAGTCACTATCGGGAGAAACTCTTGGCTCTGTCATTGCTTTTTCTACCCTCCTGAGACTGCACTGGACGGTAGGCCAGCCAGCTCTCTCAGACCGGACCTACGTCAGCTTACGTCAGGAGTTACCTCTCACATCTTTCTTTGACCTGCGAGTAGCGTTTTCCATTACTGCAGAAGGTCAGCATAACAGGCATAGTGGCTAATGTTGGTGCTGTTGATGCCACAGGAAGCAGGAACTATTTTAAGTCGGACAAAGTTCCCGAGGAACTCCCGCTGTAAGCGATCGACCAACTTTTTCGCTACCAGGAGCTTTCCCCAAACGTCGACCTCCTTAAGTTTTCAAACCATTTAGTGACGAGGAAGTTGTTTGAGCGTCACAGTAAGCCCTTGTTGGAAGAAACGTGCTCCTGTGAACAATCTTCTGAATGAGCAACACAATGAGTGTTTGAAAAGAAATCAATTTAAGAGGAAAAATTCATATAACGAAATTGTGCTACGATACTACACGTCCTTGCCATTACCCAAATTAACAGTTCTGTCGAGTGGGATAAATCCTGAATTCCTGTGATATCAGTTAGTCCGGATTTAAGGATCCCGAACCTAATTGTCCCGACCCGAATTTATCTAGTGACCCTG
Organism: Stratiolaelaps scimitus; assembly: GCA_019614645.1. Lineage (NCBI taxonomy): Eukaryota > Metazoa > Arthropoda > Arachnida > Mesostigmata > Laelapidae > Stratiolaelaps > Stratiolaelaps scimitus. The sequence goes on from JABWDB010000038.1 coordinate 2,398,157, forward strand.
GAACGAACGTATTTATTACATAAAGTGTCAACACATTGCATTATAAAGGAATGTTAGATCAAGTATAACGTCGGTATTCATGTGAGTGGCGTGGCGTCTTGTGAATTAAATACAGTACATGTAATGTGAGTGGTGTTTCGTGTGCAAAGTCCAAAGACAAACAGGCGCGGAACGGCTCCTCGGCGGCGAAGTTCAGAAACACCAGTGGGAGTGAGAGACTCACTCACCACTACCACGCCACCCTTGGCATCACTGACCCTCAACGACACTCGGAAGTTACCTAGACTGCTTGTTGCGTATGTATCTATTATATATGTGTACCCACACATTCACTGCACAATGAAGCGTTGCTCACCGATACTATGCATAACATGCACCGATCATAAGTGATGTCATATAATTCTACTGTTCTTTTTCAATGCAACGTTTTCTTTCAATTATGATCTAAAACATTAAAGCGCACAATTGTGTCATTTTTAATTTGGTCCCTGCGCACCGATTACTGTAAGATTATTAAGAGACTTAAAGGTCAAAGAACTTCCGTGGGCGGCTGGTCCTCAGCCTTTCTTCCATCAGACGTTTCTCGGCACTTATCCGTATGGCGGCATTACTATGGGAAACGTCAGGAGGACAAATCCTCTGTTCATTAAGGCCACGACAGGATTTAAACCTGCGATGTCCGGTGTAATTATCCAAGCTGTATCCGTTGGTAGCATCGAACTGACAGCCTAGACCATCACTGGTGCAAGATAAATTAACCTCAACTAATGGATAGTAGCTGAGCTTGTTAGCAAGTTGTTTTTGCAAATTGTTTACTTGAAGCAAGTGTTGTGAATCCGTATGTGAGCACATATGAATGCGTCTGAGAGGATCATATATATATATATATATATATGATCCTCTATTGTCCAAAGTCCGCATCCGCGCTCTGACCTTCAACAGAGCCGTCGATATCTTCATTCGTCTTCATGCACTCTCAGTGCTCGTTAGTAGATTTTTTGGCTGCCGGAGTTGCACCCTCCGCATCTTGCGCTTGAGGCATGTCCTTATCGATTTCATCCACAGCAGCGTCGGCAATGTTGGCATCGTTCTTGTCCTCAGCGTTGTCGGAGTTTTCGGGTTCCTCTTGTTCGTGCTTCGCCTACGAAGCCTCGCCATCGTTCAATGGGTCGTAAGCCTTCCCAGCGGTCCTCCGTTTCCAACGCGTTATCAGGCACGTCGCTGGATTGGTAGACGCGCCTTCTCACGACCGTGTACCTCACCGTTCACGAATAACGCACAGTTGACCAAACTCTTAGCGAGGTGTACACGAATTATTCCCCTTCTCTCGGCCGTATATCTGCTATCACCCGAAGCTCTAGCGATCTACAAGGGGTCTTCGGCGTGCCACGATGACGCTTGCTGCGCCCGGCTTAGACGGGCCTACCTTGCACGTACATGTGCCACCTCTCGATGTTCGTGAATCACTACTCTGAATCCGGAAACCACCTCCAAGACGCGCCACCAACGCCGGCCCTCACAGATGCTCCCGGATCCGGCGCACATTGTTTCCAGCGGCCACTCCTCTTCGGTGTTCAGAAGAAGGATTTGTTGTCTCGCTATCAGCAAACGATAGAGTGATATGAGCAATTCGCTCTCAGCATATTAAATATAACATCCCTTACGTTTAGTAACGAGACAAGCAAAGTTTCTCGTTGGGCGAGTGCAACGAGTACGCTCGACAGCCCAAGCTCGAGCGAATGGTGATTGGCCAGATGCAATACCAGCATCTGGTATTGCATTAGACTCGGTCCAATATATATATATATATATATATATATATTTGTTTTCTTCCAAAGAAGCCGAAGTTAATTTTCCTTAGAGTTTGACAAAGCGTGGCGTTGCATAATAGTTTCTGAGATAGCAGCATGTATTGATATTGACTTACGGACTTTTGCGCTTAGGGCACTGGACACTTCCGGCTCTTGGCTAGGAAAACCATCAATATTTTAATACATTAAAATTTAATAACTTAATTGATAAACTTTCAATAAAATAACGCGTAGATTTGTATGTATCCTGTACGACTCGAACCGAAGAGTGGCCCTATGGTTTAACCGGCGGTTGGACCCGGTGTTACTCCCACGCCATTCCAGTGGATCCTGGATTAAGCTTCTTATTAACTCTGCATATAATATATGTAATATATACTATATATAAATCAGTGGAGAATTAAAACGAGCAAAAGAGGTATAAGTCTTGACTGAAACTGGTCAAGAAAATAGACATTTTTGCGCGAAAAGGAGATGTTTTGGTTAAGCTTTAGACTATTTATGGTGTGCATTTGATTTAAAAACCTTAACAAGAGTATTGGCACTAAGAGGAGTCCAACATAAATGTATAAAATTCAAAATTGATTTGTGAAATTATCTTGAACGGAGCGCTTCCTATGTAGATATCTGCGTCTGTCGAGCCCTTTGGTGGTGTGGTGCTTCGCGTGTGCCTTGCAACCGAGGGAGGCGGACGTAGGTGCACAGGTTCAATCCTCACCGTTGCACATTTGCTCTTAAGGACCCTGTTTTACCAAGCAATGCCGAAATCAGTCCCGTGGGCGTTAACTGTTGGCTGAGAATCAGCCCGGAGATTTACTAGATATCCGTGTGTATAGCGACTGCCGGACAAAATGTATAATTTTGCACTGCCGGAAAACAATCTCTGCGTTATTTCAGACCGCTGATTAGGCTTCTTACATCGCGAAAGATGAGGCATAGTCTCAGGCTTGCCCGAGTGAGTGAGTTGATATATCCCTTTTTGACGAAACCTTATATAATATTGTTGAAAGCCATGGGATTTTGCATAACCTCTACCGATCTTTACAGTCCATTGAACATTATAATAGGGTCGTGGTGGGGCGTTCTCCGTCTGAATGGGCAAGCTCCACGAGCTTGTTCATTGTTCCACAAGAAGTGCGTCCATTTCCTTGACCTTTCACTCAGGTTTTTGGGAACCTTCTTCAGGGAGCTCATTGTTACAAAAGTCTTAATAATAATATATTCGCATTAGATATGGCTCACGTAATCTTATTATATCGACCAAGCTCTGCTTAGGAAATTCTGTATACAATTTTTCGGCGGAAAAGAAGTAAGATGAATGGGCTTATACGAAGACGTTAGCAAGGGTACGACTAATGATTGCTGCAATACATCGCTCCTCATCCTATATACATGTGCGATAAATAGAGAAGCAAGTTACTTAAATGAATCATTCATAGATTAAATAATAGATGCCCTTAAATGGTGATATATATATATATATATATGATGTAGTAAGACGAATGCCTACGGACCTATTAATTGTTCTTATTATGGTTGTCAAAAATGCAACTGGACATGAAGTTCTCTCCTTCATTAAAGAAAGGATAGAGATAGAGTTTTTAGCAGAAAGAAGTAAAATTTCGTCATTTTATTTATTTATTTTTATTTTCGTCATTTTTTATTTTTTTATTTCGTCATTTTTTTTCATTTTTTCTTATTATATTATTATTACATAATGCAATTTTGCAACCCGCTACCTTAGCAATTGGCAATATTGAACTTGCCATAATACTTTTGTGTTATGTTGTAAGCCAAACTAATTACGATTATGGCTCTCTCGGGTTATTTGTTGTCCTTGGTAGCATCCGCAGTGCTTATTGGTCATGGTAACCTAGTTTTCTCGCTAAGTACCGTAAATGTCTGATGGGAGGAGGGCTACGGGCCAGCCAAATGAAAGTCCTCTTGTTACGATCGGTAACACGGATTTCGCAGAACAAACATTTCAATGGTCCGAAGGTGGCAGTAGTACTACGGGTTCGCAAAGAAGAAAACTTACGGCATATACGAGCCCGCTTTAATAACTACGGGAATTGGAGCGGACTATTTTAGATGTTTTTGATTCTATAAGGCCAGACCGAAAACCTACAAGAGAAACTGAAGAAGCTATTTGACCAATGAAGATTTTCACCTATCTCTAAATTTGGGCTACTGCAGACTCATTGGTGGATAAGCTGCTTTACAACTTTATGCTATTTATATATCCTGTATATCTTTTGAAAACTATCGGCTTTCACCCATGACGATATCCAGAACGAACTCGACCTAGTGGGCGTCACTTTCACCCGTCGTCTTCTTCCTCTTCGCGCGAACCACTCGCCGCCCATCGGGGCTGGTCCTGCTGACCTTCAGCGGGACGCCCATCGGGACGACATCATTTTCGAACTTGACTATCCGGCCGTATGGCTTAACTGCCCCTGGATGCGTCATATTGTGGCCCGGTGTTCACTGCCCAGGGCAGTGATTGTGACGATCCCGGCCACCTCGCCGCGACTCGCGCCCGCGCATCCCCTGCGTTATTTGCAGGGGTCCCCATCACTAGATCTCGTCAGCGTGTCCTCGATCGGCTCACCTGCACGAGCGACAGCGCTTCATCACGAAGGCGAGGGTTCTTGAGCCGACAAAAGTCATCTTGCCTCTCGTCCATCTCGAGGGTCACTGATTTTTGACAATATATATAAGTCGAGTTGTGCCTGGAATTATTAATTTATCTGATCAAGCATAACATGAATCATCTTTGCCAGTTCATAATTAAAATATGTTATCTTCTACAACCGGCATTCAACAAGATCCTTTTGGCTGAAACTCTTAGTATTTCAATCTTAATCCCACATATCTCCTCTGAATCCAGCCAAAAATGGAGTCTTTCCCATTCACGTGGACCCTTCCACCGCATCTTCATTAGTACAAGCCGTTCGCTTCCTTGACGCAAAGACGTCGAAAGATATAGTCTTTCACATTCTGACGGATTTCGAGCACATTTAAAATCACAGCATGAAAAACTTTGGGTTATGTTGAAAAGCTTGCCCTTGTTAGGAACATACAGAGGCTAATTTTTAATGAGGAAGTCATTGTCTGTTGAAAGAATAACTCACTTGCTTGGAGGATGCAATATGTCAGATGAGCATGATCTAGTGGACTTATTCAATAATCATTTTATGGATTCGTTGTCCTCTTTGTTAAATATTCAACTTTCCCAACAAGCATCCCTTCCCATTGAGATGGGTGGGCTTGGTTTGACATCAACAGCTTCTTTGGCTGGACCCAGTGTCATCTCGTCAATGTATTCGATTTCCCATATGGGAGCCTTACTTGATGCCATATGTACCCGTATTGCAGTGGGTTTACGTTTCGGAAGCGAGCTAGGTTTTCCTCACTCCGGGTGCTGCGGAGAACCGGTTGATTCACTTAGTCGTCCTTGACACTCTTGTATAAAAAGTGATATAAGATCGTGGCCCCAGACACTAATTTAGTTTAATTTAGTTAACGAGAGGTTCGCCAGAGCTGTCCGTTCCTCCTCGCATTCGTGAATCAGCGGTTATTTGCCACTCCGATGGGAAAAGTCCTGATGGCTCGTCGGTAATCCCCTTTTCCAGATGCAAAATTCTTTTACACCTTCTTAAGTTAGTCGCGGAGCAACACAGTCTGGCCACGAGGCCAATACAGCCGAACAAGTCAAGAATAGAAAACAACTCTCACTAACGGACGAGCTATACTTTAGACCTGCGGCCTTCGAAATATTAGGAGTACTAGGGTCACAATAACCAAAATTCCTACAGATATTAGGAGACAAATTATCGACCGTTGCATGAGAACCACGTGCGATCCAGGTCTTAACGTAACTTCCTAAATTAGACATCCAAAAGGGCAACGCAATTTCTATTTTGGACACGCGTAGAGACTGGCGAAGTAGGGCCTTCATTTTTTATATGGTTTTAAGTATATATATGGAGGAGGTTCTTTTTGAAGGTTTTAAAATGTGTTTTTGATTAACATTTTTTCGCGTTAATGTATTAGCATTGTCGCCCAAAGTTAACCATAGAATATGTGGAAATTACTTCCTATAATCACACAGAGACACATGCATTTATTTATACTGTGGGAGACGACAGAGCGCCAATCTTGCCCTCCCCCACATCCACGACGGCAGATGTCATAACAAACATGGTGGCAGTTCGCCTCTCGGGACGGATGTTCTCGAACAGTCTTGAAACTCTTGAGAGGGGAACCTACTCTCCTCCTCATGTAAATTCCCTCCCCCGATAACACATGCAGGCGTAGCTAACGTGAATGCGTGTATTTGACGTACACATGTGTATGCGTGTCAGAAAACGCATTGCAATGTCTCCTACACATGAAAAAATCAGAAGGAGTAAGTTCGCGGGAGAGAGCACCCCTGTTTTATTCTTTCTCGTAATGCAACAGGGTACGCTGCAAGCTCAATAGGCGATCGACGTAGGAAACCCCGACTGCCAAACTATACGATCAAGCAGCCAACCGGAGGCGGTATCTGGCCGAATAACGTCGGATCCACCGCAGTTCTCACAGAATATAATACGTATAATAAATACAGGGGTGCTGTAAACTAGGTTTGAGGTTACGCAAACTGGAAGACTACATTTAAAAGAAGAGAAGGTCTATAGTTCAAGCAGAGGTAAGAAAGAACGGCTTATCTGTATTTCTTAATTGTAAGCCTACCTGTACCCTTGCTGTATAAATATATATATATATATATATATATATATGTAAGTTTAACACACGGGACAACGGGCGAAGTTACAGATTATCTCTGATATTTCGCTAAAAAGTCTTTATTTCTATCTTTCAGATATAGCTGTCACAAGTTATAGTCTGCCTTTGTCTACCAGGCTCAAGAGACACTCTTCATCAAGGTAGTACTAAACCGGGGAAAATAAAGAACAAAATAATGGATGATCAGCAGTTCAGGGAGGCAGGCGCGTGGATGATTGACTACTTCATCGAATACATGAATGGAATTCGAGACAGGGACGTCTTGCCCAATGTAGAACCCGGATATCTGAGCAAAAGGTACCTATCTATGTTAGACCATTGAAATTGAACCGAGATACGTAGAGCCCTAATAAATATATGGTCTAGCAGTATTTAACATATTCAATAATAATGGATTAATTATTAAATACATTATTTTTAATTAATCCATTATTATTATTATTATGACGCGATTCGTGTAATATTTAACATATTTGGGCTCATAAAGGAAATACCGTCTAGCAAATCATCCGTTTGTTTATAATAATTTATTTGACAAATATTGTGAATTGGGTATGGCAGCAATATTTCATTACATATTGCTGTGACAAGACATCTATGACAAACATCGACTGCACTCGCTCTGCGAGATATTTAAATTGCACGGCTTTACGTCATATCCGGTGCAGGTCCCTCCGCATCGATGAAGCCGAGGGTTATGGTGTCCATGTAAGACGCACACCGCGTGGTGAAAGCCGTGGACCACGTACTGAGCGGAATGCGTATTGAAAGGCACAGGCCGATTAGTTCCGACATTCTCTTTCAGCGCTGAGTTGGTCATCAAGCCGGTTTTGTATAATTCTGGATCTATATCACTGATTTTCAGCTCATATACGTGAACGAAGTATCAGTATGTTTCCATCAAACTAAACTCCCTACGACACAACTCCGCGACGAGTAGCAATTTCTCGAAAACCAAGTAAACGAATCCGCTTTTCGCCGAGACGTCCAAGCTCAGAACGAGCTTGAGGAAAGCTATCTTCGCGCGGTCTTGCTGGGGAAGTTGCTTCGCTGTGATGTATCCCCATATTAGCGATATTCCATATGACGCGCAAGTGGCCACTTTTGAGTCAAATAGGACCAGCGCAGTTTTGAATGAGAGCTTCGGCCTCCCTTGGACAATGGCGTCATCAAAGGATCATCGACCAGGTGTCAGCGAAGTTCCCAAATAAGTGAAGAAGTTAACCTAGTCTGTGGCAGCTAACTGGGCCCTCACAGCGAAACTTAATCGCCTCGGTCTTTCAGGTTCACTTCAAGACTTACTTCAAAACATGGGCTCTTGGTGTAAAGGACGGTATCATCAGCTTACAGGAGCAAATTCACTCGTTCGTGGGGCTTCTTAATCTCGTTTGACTGGTCTCTGATGGCCATCGAAAAGAGCAGCCGCTTTTATTTTGCAGCTGGCTTTCCATGGAAGGCTACACCGCCGGTATCCCTGTCTCATTGTTTTAAAGACCTATCATGTCGGTTATGCTGGACTCCAAAGACCTATGTAACAGCACGGCTATCGCTATTACTGCACTACTGCTCTGCTATTGTCGTCTGCGCGAAAAGATTAAGCTCTCGTACACCATCATCAATGATCTGTGAAGAGCTGAGAGAGAAGTTTATAGCAGCAGCTTGTTTTCGCGATGCTTCGTCAGTTGGCAGGTATCTTAGGGTCGCCTTTACCTTCAAGAATTCAATTCAATTATTTCTTTATTGACGGAACTGCGAAATATTACAAGGCTTAAGTTCTCGTATTAAAAAATAAGATAAAAAGAGCGATCACCAAAGTATTTCACAAGGTTCTTCGAGGTGACATACCTTCAAAACATATCACAAAGTCATATTGAACAAGATAATTACAAGTGGTTTACTGGATTTGGGTCAAATAAGATTTTAGCCTTTTTTTTTATTTCGAAAGCAAATTTCTTAACACAGGTGAGAGACCGAATCTCTCTAGGCAAAGAACCCCAGATTGACGGCAGGCGGTAAGCGAGAGTATGGCGGCTTGATTCTTTAATAGCCAGAGGTGTCAAGAACACTGTCGCTCTACGAGCAGTTCGTTTGGTGCAGGCTTTCATCGGAAGAGCAGCGTCTGTAGGCACAATGCCCTTGTGTATCTTGAAAGCAAGAAGAGCGACGTGAAGTGAGTACAATGTCGCCAGCGAAGGAAGGTCAAATTTCACTAGGACGTCTGCCACCGAGTCTCTTCGAGTTTTACCAGTAATAGCTCGGAGCGCGTCATTCTGTATAATGTATGCGTAGAATTGCGGAGAGTAATGCTGTCCGCCACTTCACCGAGACTCAACCATATCTCAAACAGGAATTAAAGAGAGACATCCAGCAACTCGTTGAGCTTGTTGCAAATATATAATACATTCCGGATTAAATCGGGACGAGGGGCTTTTTTCGATGAAGCTTATGGCTGTTAACAACTCACCTAAAATGGTCCTATGTGGCTACGTAAACTACTCATAAAATGTTGGGAGCAGCTGTTTTGACTTGATACGCTGTAAGCGCTACCGTGATGCAGCAACCGATAAGAAGCAAGCAAGCAAGCCTCCTTTAATATCCCCACTGAGTTTCAAGGAGGTGTTGGTTCTTCTATGCGGCAGTGAGCGTTCGGAAATATCAGCATAAGGGGCAGCGCAGACCAACGAGCCACAAGTGCTATTCCAGCAAGGTATCCATCACTTACGGTCGATGCATTGTCGTCTACGCAGCTCTCGTTGGGGACTGGGAAGAGCTCAGCTGAGAGAAACAAGAGCCGGGAACAATCAAGATGTTTCAAAAGTGGCGGCCGACAAAAGTTGGGCGTATTGATAGCTTCTAACATCGGCTATACTCTTATAGGGATATGCCACTTGAACTCGCCTTCTTCACGTAAAGAGTCAACCCACCTTAACGTGTCAGCGCGGTGGTTTGGACGGCTAAGTCTCATCCATTTGATTCTACCCACGTTAGTTTTCAAACGAAGCTGCCCAACCACCGGATACTGCTGAAGAATTGAAATAGCTACAGTGCTTGCATGGACTGCAGGTGCTTGCGTTCCTAAGTTGTATATATAGATGTAATTTGGAAATTTCGGAGCAATGTTTGCCATTGTAACAAGTGCACGAATGCTTAAACGTAAAAGTTACCTTTTTCACAGCTGGTTTATATAACGAGAGCAACGCTTGAGACTGATGGGATATGTGAATGTATTCGCACCTTCATCTCAAAGGAAGCCTGATTTATCACATTTTGTTCGATAGAGGCTGGAATTTGTTGATCGAATTTAATTTTCTTGGATTTAGATAATGTTGCAACAAATGAGTGAAACAGCGAGCATTGAGGTTTACATATGCAAGATAGCCACGAATCAGACCGCAGCGTTTGTTTTTAAAGATGTTGCCCATTTGGGGCTGGCGAGGATTATAGTAGCAGTTTTCTTTAATATTGTCGATTTTTGAACAGTTATTTGCAGCACAAAGACACCGAAATTTGTCCTAGGCATTACATACCTTAAGTGTTTAGATTGTGTCATTGTAAATCTTTAACGGAGCTTGACGAAATAAAGTACATTGAAAACTTCGTTCTAAGCGCTTGAATAGTTAGAAATAGTGAATTTTCAAGTTGCGTGTGTCCTGTTCTATATCGAACTCCGCAAAATGCGAGTCAGCGTCTAAGTTTTGGACCGAGCTTTGCAAGATAGACACTATTAAACATATATACACTTATCAAAAACCCTTGATTCGTTTATTAAAATTCTAGCCCTAGCTTTACTGAAACCGTTCTTAGAGGGCTGGATAGTCTGGTTAGTATTGTAAAACTTCTATGGGATCGCCGCGAACATTTTATGGCCATTATCTGAATTTCTGAACTATCTCCACGAAGAACTGCTTCATTTTGCGAGTTTCTAGACAAGTGAATTCAGTTCGAAAATGATCTGTCCACGAAAAAGGAAGGCATCCAATATATATATATATATATATATTCGCTCTAGATCATAGCATTATTTCTTGTATGAGTTACGGTTGTAACAAATATTTCATTGTTGTATTGATTTGACTAATTCTTAGGCTTCCCAAGGAAGCTCCTGAAGAACCCGAGAGCTGGCAGACCGTTGTGGCAGATATCGAGGCGCACATCATGCCTGGAGTTACGCATTGGTGAGGAGTTTGAGTATTTATTAAGCAATTTGTTTTACTAAAAATAGAATCACAACACCCATTTTTAATAATGCACCTGTGAATTGTACGTACATTAGTTTAATAATATTGGGAAATAATCTATATCTAATTTGTCATGATGATTCCATATTTTTCCCATTGATATTGGTTAGGCATTCACCAAACTTCCATGCATACTTCACCACCGCGCAGAGCCCGCCCGCGCTTTTGGCCGATATTTTGAGCTCCACGATCGCCTGCATTGGATTTACCTGGGTAGGTGGGTGTGGTTGCTCTAACCTCTGTTCCTAATCCTTAAAACATCCGCTAGATGAAAAGCTCAAAAATACTCGTGCTGATAATAGATGTTTTTCCAAGATTCGGAATATGTTTGCATGATAATGTACATTGTTGTGAAATACTTGTATCTATGAAATCAGAATGTAGCCTAGAGGCCCCACATTTTGGTTAGGCTAATTTTGTTAGAACCCCAATGTTCATTAGGGTGAAGTATATAGCAGTATGTGATGGAGTTATATAAAAAGCGAATGGAGAAATAATAAACATAAAAAATAACTCCCTTATAAATATGTGAAGGTAAGTGGTTTGTGTTCTAACGAGTTCAATGTACAATAGATGTATTGATATTACCGGAATATTACCGACAACAGCCAAATAATAATAAGACAGTTGAGATTAATTGACAAATGACGATGTTTTCACTTTGCTTAGTTGCTTCGGTGTTCTAGACGGTCCTTGCAAGTCTTGTGCCCGAAGTATTATAAGAACAGTCCCAGGCACCTGACCCAAGTTATAGGTTCGACGATTTTTAGCCGGTAAAAATCCGGCACTATCACAGTGAATACCTAAGATGTGAGGCTGTAATGTCTTTTTGAAGATCTTATCCCTCAACCTATTAGAAAAAAAAAGTTGCTTCGGTGTTCGGTGTCTATGCGTAGAAGTAGCATAGCATTTCCTTCAGGTCAGTTTTAAGCGGCCTCACTGAGTACAATGAGAGTGAAAAGTGGGGCAACCTTCTTCTAGATGTACCTTCGTTAACAACATGAGTGTGAAACTTCAGGTACATTTTGAAGACAGTCATTTGGATATAATTGTAACGACAATGTATAGTTATATATTATTTGTAATGGTCTAACTTACCAAATTGACCATTCTGTAGACCAACTCTTTCACCTGCAACACACATGATATTGGGTCTAGCTCACGATATTACTGTTTAGTGATTTAGCTGGGACTCGAACCAGTGAAGGGATAAAAGTCTTGTAAACGTCATGCAAATGATTGTTTCCTTCAGTTTGACACCTTTCAGCAAAAAAACGAACGAATTTGAAAAAAGTACCCGCATTTTGCAAAATCTGTGTCGACGTGCACATACATATGTACCTCAAATAAACTCTGCCTGTACTCGTGTCCATATTTCAGATCGCCAGTCCAGCATGCACGGAACTTGAAATGATTACAATGGATTGGTTAGGAAAGATGCTTCAGCTGCCCGACCAGTTCCTTTTCAGCAGTTAGTATACGAAATATCCATTGCACATTTTAGAGTACTTGTATTTTGATAAGCCAGTTCGATTATAACTATAAGAGATAAATGTTTAATACCGTATATTTTAATAGAAAATAATTATTAGCTATATTGTGCATCGAAAAAACTCTAATAACCTTCTGAATCAAAAACCAGGTGGAATTTGATCTGTTTATAATTGAGTCCTTTGCTTACATGTAGCTCAGTGCTGGTTCAGTTTCTTAGAGCAGCCACTAATCAAGAAGATGAAACATCGTTTAGTGCTGGAAATCAGCGTTCAGTGATAAAATTTTTGTTGTGTGAAGGAACAAGCCCGGATGAAATTCATCGAAACTTTATTGAATATGTTAGACTGGGAAGTCTTCACCCGTCAAAGCGTTTACTACTGGTCTAATGGATTCAGGGGGAGAATGACGGGACTGTTAAGCACAGAGGAAGTTACTCGATAACTTTGAATGTACAATAGATTCGACTTTAGCTTCTCTGTCGGCCTATTGTGGAATTCCGCTCACCGCATATCACTAAGTTATAACAAAAATATTGAAAATGACCAAGAAAAATGCAAAATGGCCTTTTCACGAATTAACGTCGGCGCAGATGGAAACACGTGTGGTGTATTCTAAACGCAACCTGCATGACTCGTTATAACATCGACGTGTCTTGGATGAGTTTGTACCTTCCGCTTGAGAACGACCAGTTAAAATAATAGCTTTGAACGGACGAAAGGCAATCCCAGTGGCAGTGCAGAATAGATTTGGTCTCAAATTGACGATTATACTTGCTATAGGCGTTCACGGTATTTGTTATTTTGAGTTATGAAAACATCAATACAGCCCTAAGTCTCGAGTATTTGAAAGGATTTATGGGCACATGAAACGGCAACGGAGGCACGCAGTGTGTCTTCTCGATGACAACGCAAAACCTTAGAGAAAATCTGCAGCATGGAACTGAATGGAGACCAACGACATTCATCGATGGATTCAACCTGCTTATTCTCCGGATTTAATTCTCCCTTGTGATTATGTTTCTTTGCATGCATTAAAAAGAACAAATGAAAATATACTGCCGTCCGGAGGCTCCCAGAGCCTTCACTTCGGTATGCAAATATCAAAAAATAGTACCTCTGATAGAAACTAGAAAATCATAGTTATTTTTGTTCAAAAGTTACCAAAGGATTTTCGATATGCAAAATAGCTCCGAACGACCTAATAATGCAATATTACGTGGAAACTGGGGAGGGAATCGGGACCATCATTCCCAGGGCGGTGATAGCGGTACTCTCCTGGGCACCCAAAAACACGCGTTGAGTCAGAAAGGCCCCAGTACATTTGTCGCCCATTGCGCAAGCCAGCGTGTGCCAGTCACCCTCAAGGGGGTTGGCGATGAGAGGGTCTGGACCTCCGATCCTCTCATAGCCATTGATCCTCAACGATACCGCTGCCGGTATCGTTGCTCGTTGCTATTTGAGTGTAATTCGCGCAGCCAACTGGCCCGTGTCCAGAGAAGGTACGCAAGGTAAGGGCGCAAGGTTGATTCGCAGGCGGTACTCAAAGCGTGCCCCATCATTAAATGCCGCGAGGTTGGCCCAAACCACAGATGGGATGGTGTGGCCAGAGTCCCTCTTATCCGGCATCTGCAGCCCCACAAGTGCGAACGCAAGAAGGGACTCCCAGCCTGGCGACTACGTTACTGGGGACTCCTGTGAGGTCCAACCCCACAAGAGAAGACACAGCCTTGGCAACCATGTTGAAGAGACAAGTGTCTCGCGTGGTCGACTGGAGATGCAGTTCAAAGGATAGAGGCGACGCTTAGGCCGCGGCAGGATGACCGTTAGATGTTGGCTTTGAGTCAGCCATAAAAACTTACAAGGATGACCACGCGGACCCCATCGGTTTCAACACTGACATCGTTGGCAGCCGCGGCGTATGTGCGAGCGGGCCAATAACTGGAATTCAATGGGCATAATGCATGCCACCGGCGAGTCCACCCCAGTCTGCTTGAGCACACGGGCCTCAAGTAGGTGGACCTTTACTGTCGACACGTAGGGGATACCAAACGTTGGGTTCCTCTACAGTTAACGCAGCATGGCGGGCGGGAGCATAAGGCAGTCAAGTGACCGATATCACCATAGGCATTACATGTGTTTGTATATTTCCTCTGCATCCGTTTGCTATCGCCAGTTGTTTCAATTAAATGTTACCAAAAAAATTGATGCATTCCTGCAACAACCCACGAAATTTCAATACAACAAAGTTTAATGTTCACTTGAACGCGTGGGTGTTTAATATTTATTATACTTATTGATTAATTGATTCAGAGATACTAACTTACTGGGACGATTCCATATTTGAAGATGAGTGGATTTTAATAAATTAGAGATGGCTCAACAAACAATCTATCTGATAAAAGTATAATACAATATGAAATCAGCATAATTAAATTTGTCGATTTTATGGTGGATAGAGCAGTTTTTACCATTAGAAACATCGCTTACTCAGTATGTGAGATTAGTCTGTGCTATTACATATGTTTAGAGACCCATGTGCAACAATTCATCTGCATTTTATTTATGTCCATTTCGTAGGTGGGTTAGGGGGAGGTGGTGTAATCCAGGGTACAGCATCCGAGTCCACCCATATGGCTTTGCTGGCAGCCAAAGCTAAGGCAGTTGCCACCTTGCTCAAAGCCAACCCTCACTGGAAGGCCGCAGACGTTCGTGACAGACTTGTTGTGTACGCTTCTGATCAGGTACGGGAACTATATCAAGATTTATTGATGTTTAACGATGCCGCGGAAAAATATATTAAATTATATTAAAAATGCACATTTTATTCAAAGGGATATGCCAGACTCAACACAAAACCAACGTTCGCATTTATCTGCTTTGGTTTCCCAAAGCGGATAATGCGAACGTCCTGCATGACGTTTTAAGTTTATAGGTGCTACGCAAATATAAAATAGATAGTACCTATACACAAAAGTGTCGCCTAATTTAATAAATGCATCGCATACGCTGGTATTATGACAATTATTGAGCCTTATCAAGATTTATCATTGTTGAGTCCAATGACCCTGCACGATTCTTCGGCTATGCTTCGTCCAAGCTCAAGATCAAGAATGACCTATCTGTCCTCACCACTGATGGAGGATGGCTCCAGAGTTCTAAATGATCTTGACTTGAAGAAGGGGCTGTACGCTCACAAACGTTTTAATCGTACTGACCCTGCAATGGCTCGCCCCGGACCTTTAACCGCTGTTACCTGTAAAGTCATGAAACACATAACAAGTAACGCAATCCTGTCGAATGCGGAAACCCAAAATCATTCCTGGTCAATTAGCTTACCGTAAAGGTCGTTCCGCCGTAGACTGCCTCCTTGAATTCCTAAACAGCACCGCACTGGCGTTAACTGAAAATACCAAAGTTGATTCCAAAAGCACGTTCGAAACCATCCCGCACGAGACCATCCCATCTGTTCGGCCCTCCATGGGTGTCAGAACACTTCGTATCCTGAATCTCCGATTTCTTGCGAGGGAGGAAGTTCAAGAACTCCCTCTCCAGAATGGGCCACGCGTCCACCAGATGTCCGCAAAGAACTGTACATAGAAGTGTTCTGTCTATCCTTCTCATTGACTTTGCCAAAGTTGTCTTAGAGGCACCGTCCAACGCTATGTATAAGCCCATTATATTAAACTTGTGATGCCGGTGCGAGGTATTCAGTACTGTGTCACCGTAAGAATGCCTTGACATGTTTTGCCAGTTGAAGATATGGGGCTTTAACTACCAGCTCACAAATGCGGTGTTATTCACCTAGGCAGTGAGAAACCATAGATGGAAACTGAAGAATCTCGGAGTCAGGTTTCCAGCCTCGTAATCATTCACTGAGTAGGCTGAGTTAGTTGTTGGCAAATGCTCATTAGTCTGCTGCTTCAAAGTCGGGTCATTGTCCCGTACGTCCCCCAGTGCCTACCTTTAACTATATGAATCTTCCTTTATACATAAATGCCTGTGAAATTTGGAAGCCTATCAAAATGGGTGACATGCCAACACTTGAAAAGATGCAGCGAAAGTTCACCGGTCGAGTAGAGGAGGTCGGTTTGTGTAATTTGGCTCCCAGTTTATACTACCCCCGGTCTATGATCTTTGTCTACTCTGAGACAATATTATCAGTCTACCCCTGTTCATAACAAAACGAATACAACTTGTCGTTCACTACATAGTACGAATATTTCACTACTCGAAGGAATTAACCAGACGACATTTTACTAATATCGGACATAGAAAACTACCTTCCTTAAAGTATAATTTGCAATGTTTCCTTTGTTGCATATCAATAAAATATTATTTCATAGTAATAGTGTTTTAAATTACATTGTGGTATAATCACAGGCGCACTCGTCAGTGGAACGTGCTGCTCTTCTAGCTTGCGTGCGATGTCATCTGGTGAAAGCGGACAAGGAGACCCTCGCTATGAAAGCAGCTACACTTGCCAAGGTAAAGCAATCGCAGTGAAACAGACAGTTCAGATAAGTTCATTCAGTTTTACTGGTGTGCCATTTTACTAGACACCTAGGCATGCATAACACAATACCGTGTTAATAAATGATGAATTTTGTAACTATCAACTATCCCCTAAAAATGTCAACCAGTAAGTAATAACGCCAAAGCTTAGACATTACAGTACACTAACTCCAAAGCAATTTGATTCCATCTTATAGACGAATCAATGAAAATCCACTCGTATCTACGTATTTCTTCGATTTTGAAGCCTTTGACGTCATGAGGGGTTGCAGCCCGTATCGCTTAACGCAATTTTTAATGATCAAGTACACAAGCAACAGGATTTCGTATCTTGAAACTGTGGGTCAAGTTTCAATAGATTAATGATAAGAAGTAATAGTGACGACGCTTCTCAATTTATTTCCTTTTAAACACATTCTATGGATTCTCCAGAATGCTTACATCACGGTAATAACAAGTCGCCTAGGAAGACCTAAAAATAATCATCTATTGGGAGGTATCACTAGGTTGTGGTCGCTATCCACAACAAGTATTGGTTATTCACGAAAAATCCCCCAAAAATCGGTTGTTAAATATGGTTCGTTGTACAAACAAGGATTCTCTTGTGTCGATTATCGTAACCTTTCCTCGGCGCTGCTTTATATTCTATTAGCACAATATCGCTTGTTCTTATTTCATTTATGGCAAAATAGCCTTACGAGATCACACCTCTCGCACCCTAGACAACAGTCGCCTCAATGTTTCCGATCGACTTCAGCTATTCTCGCTACAGTCAGGAGCAGGCTTTCGTCACTTGCAGACGTGTAATAGTGGGTTTCAGGTCTTCCCCTCGTGACGATAATAATAATAATAGCGAGAGTCGAGCTATGTTACCGGTATTTTATGTAACACATGGATAATAAAATCTTATTATATATAATTATTTGATTCACATTGGAATTAATACACCACCGTCTATTTCAGGTGATTGAAGATGATAGGCAGCTAGGTTTTCTACCAATGGCTGTTATCGTTACACTGGGCACAACAAATACAGTCGCATTCGACGAGCTCGACCAAATCGGACCGCTATGTTAGTTTCTCTTCTTAATTACTAACTTAATAATTTGAGAATCTAGCGTCGATGCAAACGCTGTTATGAAGTAGGGATCAGACTCATTCGTTTTAAATATTAGATCTTAAATACGTCCGTTTTTGAAAACACCTTTCTTACCGCTCGTCGAAATGGATGGGCTATATGCTTCGTATCATTTATGCTGCACGAGGAACGATAAAGCTTAGGTGCAGAGAAGTAAAATCTCAATACATTAAACGAATAACCCCACGAGTTTGTAAAATACTATATAACACAATCGCTCTAGCACCTCCGTTCAACGTCATCTTCACTTTACAACTTCAAAAGTGGCGAAAACTCAAGTGGCAGAAAAGTCCGATCAAGGCCTATTAATTAAGACGCCCATATCGCTGCTTTCTTCTAATTTATTGAACTTGATAGTCTTCGTCTAATGGTCATAATTTGCAGGGAAACGTTTGGTTCTCAATAAAAAGCGACTCCTAATGTACTGAATAATATTTTCTTATGACTGTAGGTGCTAAGGAGAAACTATGGCTTCACGTTGACGCAGCGTATGCGGGCTCTGCTTTTATCTGCCCTGAATTTCGATCGTTGCTTTCGGGTGTCGAATATGCTGACTCGTACAACTCTAATCCACACAAGTGGATGCTCGTCACCTTCGATTGTTCAACTCTCTGGTACGCATTCTGAACTAAAAATATGATAGACTCGAAAACTGATATACTTGTATGAATCCAGTAGACACGAGTGAAAATAGCCAATTCTTCTTTAGATTGTATTTCGTACTATGTCAAGCACGTTTCGGTATAATATGGTAGCAACTCCATGCACTTAGGCAAGGCCTAGCGACAGTTATCGACAGTAAGAAATTGGTGAGAAAGCCCCTGCCTCTGAACGAAAGACAACGCTGCCTGCGCGAACTTAGAAACGAATAACGAGTTTTGTGCTTGTCATGATAGGAAATATTTTTTAGAGGTTTGCTGGCCCTTATCAGGTGAGCTTCTGACATGAAGTGTTACACCATTTGTTCAGCAAATCAGACTGGTGTTCAATGGGATATTCAAGTCATAAGGTCGTGTTCTAATATCATGACCAATAATAGGATTCGCCATCGCGAGGACTTAGAGAATGCGTTCAAGGTCGACCCGCTCTACCTCAAACACCCTTTTGAGGGGAGTGAAATGCCTGATTATCGCGTAAGTGTCAAAACTTCATTCAGGTGATTAAATGCAGGCGTTTATCCTAATTTGTGTATTCAAAAGAAGCCCACGCCTTTTAGACTACATATACCCCAATAATCGTAGTGTTTCTTCCATTGCTGCGTGGCGATCATTAGCATTGGGGAGTACCGTTGGGTCGACGTTTCCGTTCGCTCAAACTCTGGTTTGTCATGCGCATGTACGGAGTAAAGGTAAGTCATAGATGTCACACATATGTGCTGTACAGAAAGGTTTATTTCCAATACTATCAGGCTCAGATAAGTTAAGGATGATACAAGTTATAAACAAAATATAGGGCAGTGTTAATAGCAACAATACAAATCAACGATTCTGTCCCACCTCTTTTGATCACCACAGGTATCTTGGTGTAGAAGGCATATTTCACAAAGGACACCTTTCGTTGCCTTGTTATTTGATTTACAACAAAAATTGTGTTCGGGTGGAAAAATTTTAATCAATAATGTGAATAATAGGTGTGAAACATGTAGAGTCCTTTGGATAATTTCAATCACTGAATTATGAAAATACACTCCCTAAAATTCGCTGCCGTTTAGGAAATGTACCTCAATTAAGAAAATACTTTAGCCTTCTAGTTTTCGGTACTTTTTCAACTGAGTGGAATTGGTTATAAAAGGGTTTTGCCAAAAGGATAATGATACATATATATATATATATATACATATATATATATATATATGAATAAGCTACGGATAAGTTTTAATTGTGAATTTTCTTCGTGTAGGGTCTGCAGGAGTACATTCGAAAAAGCGTTGCTCTCGCTAAAGAGTTCGAGGATATGGTACGACAGGACGAGCGCTTCGAGATCGTATTTCCTACTACACTCGGTCTCGTCTGCTTCCGCTACAAGGTTTGATTTTTTTACCCTCAGTCAGAATTCTAAATCAAAACTTCGAAATAGAGCCCATCATTTTGAAAAAACATTTTGCTTTTAGAAGCAACACGATGATAGTATATAGACGATTAGATAAGTTGAATTTAAGCAATGTATTACGACCCTCATTGAACGTTCGTAGGGGTCAGATAATACGAAGGATCTTATATCAGCTTAATAGGAATAGGTCTGTACTGAATGGCTTCGCGGGCTTCGAACATGGTGATATTTTGTGCACTACAGCCGGCCGCAAGCTTACACAACCACAGGATCTCATCCCACTGCCCAAACACAGTAATATCACCACTTGTTGCGCAAATTACGCTTTGAGCTGACAGATGAGGTCTAGGACCGCGCGAAAGAAGTATACTTCTTTTCTGGAGAAGTTACTTGATCTTTCAGTATTGGCACGAACTATATGATAGATATATTATTATTTATCGATGGCTTAACAAAATCTAAAGGAACATAGGAACAGAAATGAAGTGAACTCTCTATTAGTCAAGTGACTGGCAAAGTGCATTGGTATCGAAAACGCTAAGCTGACAGCAGCAGTGTTCCACATATATACTGGGCGTCAAGTAAAAAAATCGGCTCGTAGAATAAATCAAATTGAACTAAATTTAAAACATTTAATCAAGTACAATTTTCGCCCATCTTTATAATTAAATAATTTTTAAATACTAAATTGCACTAACGGTATCGGCGCAATACCAGAAAGAATAATTGTATTCGAAACAATGTTGGAGGCTCTTATTTCTCGTCGAGAAGTTGTGTGACTGTTTAACAATAACTGCATCGTGGTAGTAGTTTTATTTATTAATAAGGCCTAGTAGCCTAGCGGTCTATAGCACTTTCCCGGCAAAGAACGGATCCGAAATTCGATTACCCGGATGGCACGTCCCTTCGAGACAATATACATCCTCAAAATATGATTTTTCTTCATTTTAATAATGTTAGCATTTTAAGTGTCACAATCGCAAGGTATAGCCATGTTTGTTATGTTAAAGGATCACATCATGGACCCTGAGAAGGCCACTGCAGTTCCTTGCACCCAAATGATGACATATTTCCTAATATAGATGTGACGTCGTCCCTCTGAATGACCAGTGAAGAGGTGACTGCTGGAAGACGCTGGAAGAGGAACTCACCCCTGTTTTGGAATTCGAATGAGCCTCCCATAGTTTATCAAACACCATTTTGTTTCTACCAAAAGTAGCTTGGACACATCCCCATTGAGTCGGGTTACTTACAAACCTTAAGAGTGGGTGTATGCTTCTTGGATTTGGTTGGAACTACCAGCTCTGCAATAGCTGTCACAAAATCAATGTCAGTCTGGCTCCGTACCGAACTCCCTCTTCCAAAAACACACACATTGTGTTGCTGTATGTTCATTTTTTAACTGTTGTACCGTGTTAGCTATGCCCGATGTATTAAAATACTGTTTGCTTTTAGTTGATTACTAGAAATTATAATCTGTGAACACATTTCAATTCTTTAGATATGAACTACTGCGGGTTTATAAATCAAGTTTGTTAGATGCCTTTACAACTTTAGTACACTTTCAAAACTTACCAAGGCGAACTATTTAGTTAGCTGATGCTGCATATACCGTATTGGTGCATTATACATTCAACTCAGTGTTGGCTTAATGGTTAGCCACTGTCCAATCTTGAAAGTTTCCTGAAGATCTCTTTCCACAAGTTGAATATAAAAGCAACGCAATAAAAAGGACACCATATATGTTAGTACCTATTAAAGAATACTAACCGATCAAAATTAAGTTCGACGTTAGGTGTGAAAAAAGTTAGTATTATTTTGCAACTCGTTTTGGTTATTTTTGTTCCATCATGGGGCTGATTTAACTCACGTATACAAAACGGCGCAACGTCGAACACTCGGTCTCCATGAAACTAATGCATAATGGCCATTGATAAATATAATAATATCAATCAATACCGAGAATCTCAAAGGCTATGCCTGCAATCTTCAGAAATCGAAAATGGAACCTTGAACATCAATGGTAAGTACGAACGGAAGCCGATAGAAAATGACCACGAGGGATCATCCAATGCAACTTTAGTTAGCTAAAAACAGGTTACAACGCAGTTAAGCAGGGGCTAGACTAAAATTAGATATTGAGAACTACACACATCAATAATTAAAGTAGGTTAAATATAGTATATAATAAGACTTACTCAATGAATACTGTTGGCTAGCAAATTCTCCAAAATGATTCGCTGCATATACCGGTGCGTACCCTTACCGACTAAAGCACAGACAAAAAGGAAGAAAGGAGCCTGTAGAAATGTATGAAATAAATTAGAACACGCTGTTGTGTTTTTCTCGCTCAGCATAAAATATGCGATTGCATTAATATAGCTTTTATTAGAAAAACAACTCTCTCAGTTTCACGCCAAGCCTCTCATAGGATTTCTACAGTTAGAGGACTCAACGATTCGTAGCGCTGTTATAGTGCTGCCGAGAGAACTTTATACCACTACACGATTCTTCTCTGCGTATTTCACACCTGTTGATTGGCTCGTGAGTCATTCAGTTACCTAAACCACACGCTTTTTTCTCAATACCACACACTGTCCACTTTACAGATACGCCTACCACTCATTTATTTTCGTAATACAAAACCACCTCCTTCAGCCACTGTTGCTTCTACCGTTTTTACTACAATTTCGAAGCATTCGATGTGACAGCCATATCTTCGTACCAATCTCACACATGCTAGTCCGACGATGATACCGACGAGAAATAGACCACCAGTGAAGAAAGAAACAGTCTCACTCACTCACTCGTATCTATCAATTAATTAATTAATATCTCTTAGATCGGTCGTGGGCCTAGACGTCTCCGATGAAACTAGATGGTCCATATCTGCTCCACAGCGGTTACTACTTCGATTGCCGCCTCCATCATTACGCACTCACATTACACGTCATGCACATCATAGTTCATGGTATCGTTCAGACTATCTTCGTCTTGCTCAGCTACATTTGACCAGTGTACTAGTACTATTACGCTGCTGAAGTAAAGACCGCGTAACCCTCCCTCTCTCATCACGGGTGATGGTATGATATATTCGTAACGGTTTTGGATCGTGTTTCGAGCATTCAATCTATTGACATAAATACGACTGCGTTTATATTTGTTAAATAGCTAAACTGCCTTAACAATGTGGCAGCCAAGTCATGTGTTTAGAGGGGTTGAGAATAGCTGGTTGTTGGCATTCAGTTTCGAATGCAGTGAGGCCGGCCTCGCAATGGCTGCCCGTAAATGTATTCGTTACCCCGTTCAACGCGGTAAAATGCAACCCGCTTCGAAGGGTGATCGTGTTATTATACTTCTATTTGGACAGATAATTGAATTTTTTAACAGGACTTCTTAGCTTCCTCTGTCCGCGGCAACAAGTGGCACACTTGGCCGATCGTGATAATGCACGACCACCTACGATTCAAGATCGTTGCCTGTATTGGTAGTACTAGTATGGTTCAGCCGAAGGTATTTTCATATCAATATCATCATTCATTAATTATGAAACTAACGGATTTCTGTGCCGTGCCGGGAAACTGTTTATTATTGATGACTAGTGGCCGTTTGTCGCTTCACTGCCAACAGGCTTTAGCGATTTCTGGAGCACGTGTGCGTCGGCTGGTTTAATTCGCTTGTAGTAGTTTTGCATTGTGTCAACCACTTTAAAGTCGAACCTGTCGTAGAATTTTAATGCACAATCATTTTGCACTTGGACGTGTCTGGAAAAAATATGAAGAAAAAAGAAGCGGTTACAAATTCGTCTTTCATATCAAGCGCATTTATAGCATTGTAGAATTTTTACTTACACATATATTAGATACTACTTACTGACGAGAACGAGAGAGAAAAAGAAAGAGAAACATTTGCGGGATCAACACCTCGTATTGAGAAAGTACTCTGGAATCAAACATTACCCGCCTGTCTAATTGTATCGTTTGTGTAGCGTTGAACGAGTGGAGATCCAGAGGTAGACAAACCAGCAATCGATATGAGCATATTTGTCATTTTTGGCATCTGGCGTGCTTTGTGTATCGATTAATTCATGTGATATTTTTCGCATCGAGTGTACAACTGACTTACAAGTAGATCGAATTGAAGTTTCCATCCTTGTCAGCGTACTCAAGCACGTGCTTCAATAGCTTCGTCCCGATACCAAGTCTTCTATATGGAGCAAGACACCCAAGGGTCATAATATATAAACGACGTTGGCCCTTCTCAGTTTTGTCAACGCGACAACAGACAGCCCCCACCACGATATCATTACAGTATGCTAAACGGGCCAAGTTGCCCACCTGCAAATAGAAAAACGATGCATATTGGTTAGCGGGATAGAACATTCGACGATTCGAATCACATTTCATACTGCAAAGCACATTCCCTCATGTACTCAATAATTATTTATCTTTGATATCGATCGAAGACCCGAATTCTCAGTCTTGCTGGAGGTGATGCACAGTTTATAGCTGAATAATTTTCACAACAAATGTGCAGAAGTCGAGGAATGTCCAAAGACTCGAAATGGGACGAAGGAGCTAGACGTGTTATAACGAGAAGACAGGTAAATTATCTATTTCGACTTTGCTTCGAGAAATAGTTATACTCAGGATACGCGAAATATGGGATTATTCGGGTAACAGTGACTAACCTCAAGAACATTCTGATAGAATTTGTCGTTGTAGATAACTGGAAAGACGACACTATTTAGAACCTTTAGCTGACGATAGTTATGCGGCGTAACTGCCCCCAGTTCGATGCGATGTAGCCTGCAATCAACGAATGTAAATCAATTATCAATAAACGTCACTTCGGAAGTATTCAATCGTACATGCGAGTCTGGAGAGGACCCTTTGAAGGCTCATATGAAATTGTCCTAAATCCCAAAGCCTACAAAAGGATCTGAAAAAGATTGAATGGTGTGTTGTGGAACAATCTCAAAAACCGCTTATAGAAACGGCATAATCAAGATTCATACTACACAAATCTTCCATTGACGGCCATGGGGACAACCGTTTCATTAGACTACCTGCTCTATAAAACCAAAAGGCCACATCTGTGGCACCAAAGTTGAACATGACATTTCACGGTAGCGTATTGCTCCCAAATCGCCACATATACCAATAGTGTAACATCATCAATTGTCAGATGTATCCGATGTTTATTTAGCACACCAGAAATATTAGGAAACTACGCTTTAAACGGACCCTAAGTAAGCTCCAACCTCGTGTTGAGGCTGCCTCGATCAATGAAAGAGACACAAACAGAACGAACAAAATAGAAACATACACACACACACACACACCGCGTGTTGCATGTTTTTCTTCACAGTCGTTTCTGCAAGAAAGAAACGTTCGTTCATTGTTTGGTAGTATACACTCACTTTTCAGTTTTTTCGGGCATTCTGTCGAATCGTGCCTGTCTGTCTGCCGCGTGAGAACCTCCAGTGAAGATAGTTGCTAAGCTCGATGGCTGGCACTAGCTCACAATATCTACTACTACAACTACTACTGGTTAGAGTTTCACGGTCTCAATGAGCTTCGAAAACTAACGGAGGCCCGGTGTCGGAAAATATGACTCGGCCCTGAAGCATCCATGCACACAATACACGGGGTATCCACACAAAAGCCACCTCTAGCTTTCGAGGAGCCTTAGCATAACCAACCACCTCGAGAACTAAATTCACGGAAGACACACAGATTAGTTTAGGAGATGAGAAACACTCTTCGGCAGTCGTACGTTCTTTTTCAAAATATCATACTGTTGGGGGGTGGTGGTAAATAAAGGAACGAAACCACTGAAATGGCGTCTGCTACGATTGCGTTCTGGCGCCAAACTTCGTTATCGATGTCAAAAAGGCTGAAGTCGAGAGAAGTCTTCCGTCGTACAGTCTGTCTTATAAAGCAATGCCGAAGGCAGTACGGTGGACGTTAAATGTTAACTGTGAGTCGGCCTGAAAATTTTATTATTTATCCTACAAGCCCAACTAACAGATTTTCCTTTATACTTTAGTATTGTATCGAGAGAGATTTGAGAATGTTTGGACGTGCTAGATTAAGCATAATTGATAAGTTAGATAACTCGTGTTCAAGATTACCTATCCCACAAGGTTATTTGTAGTAATAATATAAAACATACACAAACAATAGCATTGTGTATGATAACCGTACACATTTTTCCATTCCATTGCATTATATAAGTTCTCAGTGAAGTTTGAAAAAGGTGATCATCGTTTGAGAAAAGGATTTACTGTTGGTTGCAGTGGAAGGTTGTTTCAATCTTGCGAGGCATTAAGACATTGACTAAGAATGGAAAGCACTGCGGCTTGCCGTAAGCCGATAGGAAGGCCGATATGAACAATGGAAACTTTTGTGAAAAGCTACGGCTAGCTCTCGTCTAATTGAGCCTCACTTAATACAATACATTTCGAGAACGGTTCTGATAGATGAATAGATAAAAAGAACAATAGCCTTTACAGATGTAAGCTTATGATGAAAATTAGAACAGATGTTGGTGACCTGACGATGTTCACTCACAAAATTGGTACATAACCCTAATAACTCTGATGTTGTGTACTCTTGTGCTTTGCCATCTCTACTGCTTTCCTTATAGGGTACCAACCGCGAGAATAAAACGCTCCTTGAGAAGATCCATGACCGTAAAAAGATCTTCATGTCTCCATGCGAAGTTAACGACAGGTGTGTAAACACAATGCTGTAATTGAATAACTACATTCTGGGCACTCATCACATATTGAACTGTGTTATTTTTTTATAAAGTAGCGCAACGTTATTTATGCTGATTACTCAAAAGTATTCAATCAGATTCTAGAAAAATACTTTATCGCACTTCTTTGAGGCATTCGAGTCGCTCGTAAGCCGACAATAATTCTACATATTCTTTCGAAATCACCTTAGTACAGTGGTACAGTGTCTTTGAATGGTATCAATTAATAATAATTGATTTCTAAAATTCCCAGGTATATTCTGCGTTTTGCGATTTGC
The DNA here is from genome assembly GCA_019614645.1 of Stratiolaelaps scimitus. Classification (NCBI taxonomy): domain Eukaryota; kingdom Metazoa; phylum Arthropoda; class Arachnida; order Mesostigmata; family Laelapidae; genus Stratiolaelaps; species Stratiolaelaps scimitus. The sequence goes on from JABWDB010000038.1 coordinate 2,425,232, forward strand.
GGCCGCCTGACAGAGACCTCGGACGTACTGTTTGCTTGGGGCGAGCTGCTCGCTGGGCTTGGTGCCATGATTGATGAAGCCGCCAAGACCTGGTACGTGTAATTTTCGACAACAAATTGATGTTAACTAGTTTATTGTAAGTCGTCTTTATTATTATTCTCAGATATTTTGGAACAAACGTCATACGATTGTAAATGTTTATGTTACGCATTTATCATATATTCGTGCCGTAAAAAATGTGTGTAGTAATCTTCATTGCAAACCCTACGGATAACTCTCTCTCTCTCTCGACAACGTGAATTTTAAAAATTACCGATAACAATAATTTATTAAATTAAGAAGTCTGTTATACAGTTGTGTAGATGTTGAGAGATGAGAGAAACAAAAAAAAGTAAACTTTGTTCGTCTTTTTCGTTCCAGTGTCGATGAAGAACAACAGTTAAATGAGGGCGCGCTTGACAATGCAGTATGGGCAGAAAAACATTGCCTCGTCAACAGACTCCCACTTCCTGGAGACAAACCCAACGAATTCAGGTAGATCAAGATTGTGAATGAATGGCCACGACGGTTTCAGGGTGACGACGACGTCTGTGACCACATCAACATGCGATACCGTCAGTTTGAGACGTATTTCAAGGAAGTTTCACAATTAGTAATTGGATTCCCTGTTTGCGAATGACTGTGTCGCTTTCTTAGCATGCATAATTTGAACTCCACAAAATGGGTGTACTCCTTTTCCATAACAAGCTCATTTTAAGTATTTAATTACCTGGATATGAGCAATCCAAATCTATGAGAATCCGCTTCTCGCCGTATTCTTCATTACGTTGAGACTGTATTGAGTATTCCGTGTGAGACTAGCATGTTAAATATGCCACAATGTAGCATAATGCTCAAAGCATATTAATACAAATTATAATTTGTCGTTCTACTTATGTATGGTGCTTCATGTTAGAAAGTCAACTTGACTTGGCTATTTAAAAGCATGTGAAAGATTGTATTGTCCAAGATACCCACCGATATCTACTATTTCAAAATTGTTATACTCAAGCACGCTGCGTATTTTGGACAAAAGAAATCGACTGGCCTGCGGAAGCCGAAGATAATTTTATGTTTTTTGATATTTTTCCTATTGTATGCAATAGCTTAAATAAATCCGCATTCGTTAATCAATATTTGTGTTTCATTAATCATTACTTTGTTGTCTTGATACGTTATCTTCGATTCCCACGTATGTCATCTATATACGCCACAACAGTGGGGTATATAGGTGCCACTGCGACCTGCTACAGCCAAAGCATTCTCATGTCGTCGTAGTGAACTCCACCATGAGTCGGAAAATGCACGATTTGGTCCTACATAACTTTTATTCTATCATATTCGAGCAATACAACAATGGAAGACTTTTCCGGAGCAGATTCGAGCTGTCAATTACGCGAAATAACTGAAAGAGTATAATCAAATAATTTCTTCTAAAGAATTCAGGTGATTCCTAGTGTTATGCAATCAAAGAAATGTCAGCTTAAACTGTACCTAATGTGACCATCCCTTTTTGAAATGTTTTTGTGTGCAACCCAATACCTAATTTTATCGATATAGTATTTAATAATACTCAAGAAGCTACAAAGAAGAGCTAGTAACGAATATTCTTTATTACATAATAATTAGGTTGAACGGGTTGGTGAAAATATTTTGAGGTGGGGATCATTTAAGAGTCGTAGGTGTTCCCCAATTTGCAGCAACTTCGTAATGTATATGTAAAACACATCTATTTGTTCCGATTACATTCGCTAACAGAAGAAGCCGCTGTTCTTCGTTATCGATTCCTTACATTGCCAAGATTTTTCGTGGATATGTAAAGTATACATCTAGTTTCGCTGCTTTGATTTGGTCATATAGTTATTTTTTTTGTATTTTTTATCTAGTCAGATGTTTGTGGTCTTTTTTGCGATTATTTTTTGTTCTGTTTACACTTCAACAGATATCATACATTCTATAGACCATTGAACTGACCGAATAGGGCTCGTTGAAACTCTTTGGGGTAAAGATTTCTGCCACAAGTCTCATTGGGGCCTCCCTGCAACCATCGAATGCCGACCACATTGTACTTCATTAAATTAATTGATTATTAGTAAAAAATATGACTCCTGCATGAGGAGCAACAAATGATGCAAGTTACAACTCGACGAGGATGTTCCACGCTACCCCTTAGCATTTACAGTTTATTAATTAATTATTAGTCACAGCAGATAGCCACTCGTATTTACACGTGGTGGGATTTCGCTCAAAAATTTCGTTATGCGGATTTGTTTTTATTGTATTTTTTGCAAGCTGTCGTAGAGTCATAACTTATCTAAACTTAAAATTACTTCGCTCCTGTAAATATATTATTCAGTACTAAGTTTGCGACTACTTCACTACGAAGGGATGATGAATATCTGGATTCGCTTTTTTGCACTTTTGTTTATTGTATATTCGGATACTTAATTGCCTTAAATTTTCTGATATTTGCCGTTTTATAGACTTAAATATGCCTTAAATATTACACCAACAAGCTTTTCTACATATATTTACTCGGTGCATCCCCGAATAAAAAATTAACTAACCTTGTTGTAAATTCGTGTTATATGATATTATCATGTTTATTCAATGAAAATGTTTTACGATAAGAGAGTTGTTAACTTTTCCATATGTAACGATATCGATATATTTAGAATGATCTTTCGTTACTAGTAAGCATATTTCAGATCGGGAACAATCTCTACGGGAAATTATAGTAGTTAACTCATAAGCTTCTGCTACTGTTGTTTCTTTCTTTGTAAAGAGCAATGTACATTTTTTTTGATATTTTTTGTTTTTTTTATACTTTTTCATCATTATTATTATAATCGTGAAGCATACGATAAAAGTTAGCGATTTTCAAGTCTGCATCGTCAGGTAGAACTGATGGTGGTGCTTAAGTGCCCTGGAATTTTGGTTGGGAAATCAGAAGAATTCTGACCCTTGTTATTTACCCAAACTGATGTCACGATGTTGGATTTTTGAGTTTTAGTATATTAGGCTTTTGCAGATAGGCGGTGCTAGCCGGACCTGCATACACATTACTAACACTACACCAGTGTCTACCTAAAATGGAGATAACATTTGGATGCGTTAGATATTCTTGACTTCACTGAATAACTATTATAATAATTGTTATAGATCTGTGCTTTTCCGTGAGCTATGCAGGCTTACACGGTTGCCGAGCTTGTTGTATATGCTGGCCTCTTCTCTTCGCTGAAGTGATTTATGATTGAAGTATGTCTCACTTCTGGGAGTTGGGTGATTTCCGTTAGTTCTTTTTCAAAGTTGGAATTTGAGAATCGATTGTCCGGATGTATACCACATCGGCTACGCGCAGTAGGCTTGAGGGATCCCCGAAATCTGACTGGAGATGATGGTTCTGTCATCCGGATATTGAAGGCGTCTTTTTCCGCCGGGTGTAACCTCAATTCAGATATTCAGGCAGATTGACATGAAGTGACGAAGTCTATGAATGTCCCTCCGACTTTGCCAGAACACGTCGTACTGTATCGATCCTTTAGCCCGCTGCCGTGGGGTCTAAATGCGCCATTGACAGGTCCTGAGATCAGTCAAAGCTTCTAGAAAGTACAATACAATACAAAATAGAGAAATAGTCAATAAAAATGAGCGCAACTATAACATTTAAATTACCGGAAAGGTAACTCTTGCTTACGAATCCGGGGCCACAGATGCAAATTATATATGAGAAACTTTGTTTTAGAAAAAAAAGAGCGGCTGCAGATAATAGTTATAATAATGATTGAATAGATAATTATAAGTGAATGTATGTGCGACTGCAGCAACAACTACATCAATGTGATGATACGGGCTGTATGATTCTAGACGCGATTTTTTTAGCGAATGATGATCAAATTCGTCAGATAAAAAATGCACTGATGAAAATTTTCTTTAGATTAATTAGGCAGAATTCGCCATCATTCTCTGTCATTATGAGGACCGTATTATGAGGCGATTATAATTATTTGCAGTAGGAAAAATGCATTAATTGGTAGCGCTCGACATAGATACATGGTTCACTGGACATGTGTGTAACCAAATATTAAATAGCTATATACAAAAACAAGAAATTGATCTTTTGCTAATCATCCACAATACTACATGCACGTGATCTATGTGAAACATCTTCTATAATTAAATATACGCCCATCTAAATACTTTATGGTTAGAACATAAAGATGGCCTTACCTTTTCAAATGATTTAGGGCCTGCCAAGGTTTGCCTTGTTTAACTGAGATCGGGGCATAGAAGCTCCTGACAGAATGCCGTTGTCCGTATTACGTGCTGGATCGGATTGCAACGATTCCTCATGACCAAGGCGAAGAGTTGATCTCAAGTGGCGATTATTTACTGGCCGACCGTTTGCCCTGATATATGCATCTGCCGCCGGGGGCGAGCCGTGACCCACACAATAGGGCCGGCTGCCCCCGGGGCCTGAAAACTAGGCAGCCAAGCGAAAGAACTGGGCAAATACTATTTGATCATTAGTTATGTTCGCATTTCGATTTTGTGGCTTGGATATAGCCGCTCCCAGCTAAGCTAGAATGATAGCCACGGTACTGAACGACTTCGTAAATTTTGTAGAGCTAAACGCCGCTCTTCAATGTGGTCCCTTGGCGCCTGTGATGGTTTTAATCGCATAGACGGAAGAACGGTGAACCTTATTCCGACCCGCCTACCTCGGGCCTCGTACGCCGCCGGTGCGATTTGGTGATAAAGACCCACTTTCAAAGATAATGGAGGCTTAGCTGAAAACGGTCTCACCCTGGATCGTCCTTGGCAGAGGGTTAGTGCAAGTCGTTCAATTCTGCAACAAGAAGTGACGGGGTCCGACGGAGTTGATCTTTTCTTCTTCGATGTCTCTTGAACAAGGGTTGAGATTAACAAAGGATTTGGATCGAGTCACTGGTGGGGGCGGATGCTCACTTAGATTCACCGCCGCCACCACTATGAGTTCGCAAACTGCGCACTTTGGCAGTAGCCTCGAAGCGCGGTTCACGCAGAACTTTTTTCAGGCCGTAGTGTGACGTTGCGGAGCCGGCCGGCGTCCTTTTATCCGCGCGGGTTGTCCTTCCCACATCGACATCCTTTCCACTCACCGCGGAGCGAGAGTCATAGCATGAGCAAAGACTGCAGCGTTGCTCGGAGTAAACATCTCAGAGTACTCATGAGAGGGTGGAACGAGTTCATGGTATATAATGTTGTTCTCGAACATACTCGAAATCCTATGTCGATGCCGACCGCACAATTCACGTATGGTGCTATTTCGTCTTTATAATAATTATTATTATTATTACTAGTATATATCTTACAGGACACACAGGGTCCGCTGTGAGTTTCTGTCAGTTACTTCGTATACAGGTACATTGGTTATTCAGAATAGCTTTCAGAAATATATTTTTGCATATCGGAGGAATATCTTCGTTATATATCTAAATGAATCATTTCGGTTGGGACGTATCAGCTCTTCCCAAGCTGTCATATCAGCTCACGCGCACAATAGGAAATGTCAGAAATGTACAAAAGCACAATGTCAACCAATGTATTCTCAACACCGATTCAAACCCGAGATCCCTGTTTTGATTTCTACCAATCGCTTAGTTATTCCTTAAGTGGGCAGTAAATAGCAAACACTGCTGGGATGTAAATGCCGGAAGGTCAGAGCCGGAAAAACAAAATATTCACGCCCAAAGTAATCGTATTTCAATAAATGCAAAAAGTGTACACAGAGACCTGAAAATCAGATATATTTGAAAATATGGTAGGAACAGTTATTCTCGGATCCAAGTAGAAAATGAATGGATTAATTCCACTCGCTCAATTTGGACACTCCCGTTTTTGGAAACCTTCCAAATAGCTGTAAATCAGCGGTGTCTTCTTATTGCTATTATTCTCAGAAAATCGAAATGATCAGAAATCCTCATGTCATTGAATAGGCAAATAGAAAGTGGAAAATAAAACGTCGCTCGTAATATTAGATAAACAAAATCCGAATAAAATGGTATATCGTCTGACTCAATGATAAATAAGATTAAGATTTAGCCTCTGTGATAGCTTAGACGTCTCTTGAAGGGATACAGAAGTTGTTCGAACAGATATTTATTACACCGATTATTATTGGTTGATTCCAGCCACACAGCAACTTAGGAAATATCATTGTCCGTATATAACTGCAATCGCTCGTTTTCGCAATTTCTCTTCAACCGGTACGATTTTGATACGAAATACTCTTTGACAAGCACATCTACTAATATGTATACGTCTACATACACCTCATATATTGTATGATGTGCTTCAAATGGACCAATATTTATCGGCATGTCGTATCCCTATTTCTGCACTTTTTCGATACTTGGTCCGAAAATAAGCTGCCGGCAATTTGACCTTGAACCGATGTGCGCTCCACTCTCTCCCGAAATCAAGCGAACGTTGACTTGGAGGGAAGGCAATAGCTCAAGCTAGTGCACGAGCCCAGTCATCCAGCTAGTACAGCCTACTAGCGCCTGTCGCTGGCATCTCACCGGGCGACCACAGCAACCGCTGCGCAGCCAGGGGCCCCTTTCATTGTGGCCCAGAATAACAACACAGAGTAGGGCAGGGCACACAGTCGGTACCCGGATAAAACATGGCGGAAAGGGAGGAATGGATGATGGGGCCGACTGGTCGACGGATCGACGGACAGATGGACAGATGGGGGGGGGGGGGGAGACGAAGGGAAGCAGCTCTTGATGATCGTTCTGACGATGCCACTGACGCCTTCGCTGCCCTCAGCCAGCAACCGGCCACTGCGACACAGGCACGACAACGCCACCGGCTTGCTGAAGCCGTCGCGGCGGCGGCAACGGCGGCGGCTGCGGCGGCAGCAGCAGATACCCAGGCGCAGGCTGCTGCTGCTGGTACTACTGCGCAGTTATCATGGGAAATATAGACTCATACGATGAAACGCGCGGCCCCGAAAGAGGAGCTGTTGCCTATTGAGCTGTTGTTGTCAGTCAGCAGGTCTCTCACCCACCATAATAAGTACACAGTCAGTGTTTGTTCTCATTGCTATGGTCATTATTGTTGTGGTGCTTGTGGTTATATATATTCTTTATCTGTATTACCTTTTATATTAATAGTTCACGAAAGTATAGAGCCGTTCATGTGTGTGTGCAATTAAGAATACTCTAACCGTCATTTATATTATCATGATTTTATTATGGCTATTTCAATTGAGGGCCAAGCACTAAGCACAAAGTATACAGTATAAAACGTTATTTTTATACAATAATCTATATAATAATATTGCTCTTTTTAATGATAATTGACTAAGCCAAAGACTATTATCATTCAAGAGTTAAAGGCATAGTATTTGTTAATGTATTTCAATATGTCCCCTGTATGGTATCCAGGCTGGAAATGTTAGGACCCGTATCTCATAGGGCGGAAGGTACGGCAACCGAAGTAGGCATAGTACATCTAAGTGGAGCTTGCGAGAAATCCATAAAAGGTTTCGTCCCAGAAGGCAGCCTAAGGAAATTGTGAATCAACTAATTTTTATAAAAATTAGGTGTCCGTGACATTGATAGTCGACCAATTAGCTAAGTGACAGCTAATTTTACCAATTGTACCTTGTCGCTCGCAATATGTATATATATATATACTGCGATGAATAAGGATTTTTAGCAAAAAATATATGTGATTCAAAAAACATATCAAGAGAAACTTGCCTCATATAAAGTTGTATAATTTTTTGGCCAGCTTGAACATACAGCACCATACACCCCAGCACAATGCTTACATAACAACATACATGTCGATTCTTTATGAGCTCATACTCAGTTTGTCATTATGTTTAAGTTCGACATCACCAGTTGCAGCATTTGTTGATGACGGTCCGTACGAAATTCAAATGCAAATTTTGAACGTGTATTCAGGGAATGGCGGGGTCCTCATTGGGTGTAGTTTGTCCGTTCTAGATCCTATGACAACTGTGAGATTGATTCATCCATAACTGTAGCTTGAGACTAAATTATGCCCTGAACTGCAATAAAACACAAGTACAGCAGGTGTAGCGACTTTTTGATGCATTTATTGCACCAAATTTAGTGAAACATAAACAAGAGAGACCTCGTGTGTACATTATTATATTATTATGTATTATTAAGAGGTAGCTTATTTACTATATAGTATTCGTCATCTGGAAAGTATTCCTGACCGTTCAAGTGTTGTTGGTATGTTTGAACTAATCAGATTGCACCTGTTTCACAATTATTTTGACTTCAATGAACAATATATATTTATGTCAACTTCACCTAATGGACAAATCACAGCAATGATTATTGTGTGCATGTTTGTATACTATGTAGTCTCCTTGTTGTGTACAGTATCCAAAAAGGAAGACTGCCACTGTTTGCCATCGGACAGAAGGAAAAACTCGGGCTGCTCCGATGTGGTGTCAATCATCAATGGCATATTTTCAGTCCCAGTTTGTTTATGTAATGGTCTTCGGCTGGCCTCGGCTTATCCCACCTCAGCTACATTAGAATTCGGGGACCAGTATGATTGTATCGCAAATAGCTGAAATATTCGATACTTATGAAACATGTCTTCATTTAATTATGAAAGTGGGGGACAATTGTACCCGCTGAACGTGAAATATAGCTCTATATATATACTTAATAGAATATTTCCCACTTCCCAAATCCGTAAGCTGGTCCCCAAAATGGAAATTGAGTTACATCCTTGGATAGCTAACGAAAATCTTTGCTTCTCTTTTGCTTCTCTTAACATTTGTAGAAAGAATATCTGCTTATCTGCCCCCCCCCCCCCCACCCCCATAATCCCTAGAAATTCCGACCTATTGTAACGTTTAATATATTATAATAAATATATATATATTCTGCTTAATGATTTTACCGCCTGTCTTCCCAATGTTTCGAAGGCTACAGGTTTATAGTAGTACTTTATGTGGAAGTAGTTTCTACATTCATTAAAGGGGCGTATTTCTTTTCTTGGTTTGTTCGGCTGTACTGGCTGCATAACCAGGTTGGGTTACTCCGCAACTGACATAAGAAGGTGCTAAATTGTCAGCTACAGTACAATCCCAAACCAGAATTTTACCTTTGGAAAAGGAGATTAACGACGTACCATCAAGCCGCTTCTCATCAGAGCGACAAAAACCTGCTGGTTCACAAGAAATAGATATCGAATGAAGAGCTCTGGTCAAAGTGTCATTTAACAGAGAGTGTCTCGGGCCACGACCCGCACTTTTTATACAAGAGAGTCAATGACGAAGAGAATCAACCGGTTCTCCACAGCAACAGAGATGTAGAGAAACTAGATTATTCCCAAGTTAGTTTGTTAAGTAGGTGAAGTTTCGCATTAAGTTCACTGCTGGTTGAGTGATTCCAAGTATCTTTACGTACAAATTTCTTGATCTGGTCTGAAATCGAATGTCGAATATATATTGACCCAATGACACAGGGTTCAGTCAAAGAAGCTGGTGGTGTCAAATCAAATCCACCCATACGAAGAGCAAGAGATGCTTGTTTCTGCACCATAGGGAAAAGATGAATGTTTAACAAACAATCCGTAAATTATCATTAAATAGGTCCAGTAGATCAAGTTCAACAGCCTCAAAGTAAGTCAATAACTCTTCCAAAAGACAACGAACTTCTCGATAAACACAAACATTATTTGTGCTCCTAATTAATTCTTTATTTTGTTCTCTGCTTTTACTATCTATGATTTTGTATACAACAATGCTAATAAGAACGTTCTCTAGAGATCGCGACATCAGGAATGAATAAATTGTAATTATAAATGATAAAAAAATGCATGTTAAATAACCCGTGTTTGTGTAGTATACCGCTTAAGTGTGGTTGTTTGGTACACGGGGAGGACACATTTTATCGAATCGTGATCTATGCTTTGACAAGTCAACATGTTGACATCCTTTAAATCCCCGTCGAGTCTGGCGCTGTCGCGGTAACGCTGTAGACACAGTGCTTCTGGGAAAGCAAACTAGTCCAGTGAACAGACCAGTGATTGTTCAGTCTCAACGTCTCAACATTCACCAACCATATCATAACAAGTCGACTCACTAACCCGGTCTAAAACATCTAGCAGATAAATACATGACTTCTTTACGATATATTTGTAGCTTGGTCACAACACAGCAATAATGTTTCTCGAATAGAACAGACGTTCGAACTCTATTTGTGCGGTCACTTCCGCTGGAAGCTGAGCGTTGCGAGGTGAGTATTAAAATATGCAAAAGGTTAACCCAGGCAGTTCATTGGTGGTAAATACTACAGCCGCAAACAGGTATCATAGACAACAATACCAGACAACAAATGGAATAGGCTATATGTTGATTGTCATTGTAAATGTAAATGAAATTACAACACCAAAATGATTCATTAGAAACGACCGCTTAATGATGAGAATATTTAAACGAATTATTACAAATTTCGAAACTAAATTTTACAATCTTAATCAAAACAATAATATCAACTATTTTATTCTTCGCTGAAGCTTATGCTCATACAAGCAGCTTGCCTAGATTTATTGAATTTGTCTATGTTCGGAAGCCTGGGCAAGCAGCATTGTCTATAGGGTTTCATAAGGGTTGTTCACCTTGATTACCGTATACAGTAGTATGTTTGTTATTGTCAAATATTATTATCTGGCGTATGTATTGACGATTTTATGGGATGAAGAGCGTTTACAGAAATGTATTATTATGTTATTAATGTATCCAACAGTATTCGTATATCACGTTCACTTCGCGGAAAGAAGGGTAGCTAAGAAACCATGGCTTATGCCATCGTTCTCGCCTTTTGTCGGAGTAAAATAGACGTTGATACCTGTTGCGATCCTGAGCTGCTTGAGATTTTAGATGTGACCATTGGATGGCCAGTGTCGACCGGTTTGACAAGTTGTCTATCATGCCATCGTACACAAACTGCGAAAGTAAGGTAGCTCAGGCAAATGTAGTATTCGCTACTTGACTGAGTGTTGATCTTGTATCTTTCTACAGTAACGCGTACTTGACTCATACTCAGCTAGTTGACTCATACTTGAGTTGTGTTAGATGCCCAATAGTGATTGAACGACGGCTGAAATTTTCCTCGGACGTCGCATCGATTCGCAATGTATTAATGCGTAACCTATCACTTTCATTCTTATTAAACCGTCTCGTTTCCTCCATTAATTATATCCTCAATGTTGCCAGCCACCTGCTCGCTGTTGGCCCGGTGGCGTTTCAATGAAAATTGAGCTATTTATTTCAGTGTTTCCACATTTACATTTAGGGGTCCGTCATGCGAAGCAATGCAAAAAGCAATACCGTCAACGTTAAATATTGGCTGAGAGTCCACCTGAAAAAAGGTTGATGGGAACACGTAAATAAATTGTTCAATTTTCATTGACAATGGCTTTTCTTTCAGATTGAATAATTTCGCACTCTTTAGAGGGAATATTTTCTATTATTTTTGTTGCATTTATTGATATCTTGATTATCTGCTGGGACCTGATTGGTTTTCTATATCAGGCGGTTGTTTATTGCGATAATGGGATGTTCTTATATTTGCGATCAAAATCCTATCATCATTTGATTAGTTGAATCCGTTTTCTTTATTCCTTGGTTTCTCAAACTGATTTTCATTTAACGGCAACCTGGTGTGACCTTGGTTGTTACTGGGCGCTAAACCTCGAGGCCTCTCTCCTCTAGCCTAAATATATCCTCCCTTTGTTACCTGCACGCCCAGCCAAACGTCCCTTTCATTGAGACCCTTTCCCTCGGAGCCTTCGAAAGGTTCTGGATTGAGCTTATTTCTATGGCCTGGAACTCTTTTCTGACTGAATTTTGAGTTACTAGATATATACATAAATATATATATATATATATATATATATATGAATAGCTCTGATCCCGGAAAAGCATCACTCGTATACCGAAACGGGTTTCTAAATCTAAGTAGTCTAAATTTCCTGGTTTTTCGCGGCTCTACGAGATAAAGAAAGACGTTGCAGACTTTGTTTGCTATGACATATATTGCCATTACACAAGGGATTTGAGAAGGGTGAATCGGGTCGGAAAATGAATTCGAAGGAGCGTCACATTCGGATCTCTTTATTGGTGACTCTGGACATTGTTCTTGTGAAGAAAAAATGAAGGAAATCCCTTGACCTACAAAAAGAAGCAAGTCGACTAATATTCAGGAAAGAGTAACATGTGGAACCTGAAAGTCAAAATTTTATTTGAATGGTGCTCAACCTTTTGCAGCAAACCCTTTAATATTATTACTCGCATTGCCACGTGTTACACATACTACAGAATCGGAGGACAACTTTGTGTATATCTATATGTCTGTATGGCCAGATAGAATTTCATACTGACAATAGTATTGGTTATGACTGCGGCAATGGACAGTGACTCTTAACGTCCTCTTGCACCTTTGTTTTTACTCCGTATGGTCTTCAGGCAAATACTGCGATCACAAGGCATGTTACATAAATCTTGTTCTCAACTGCGTCAGTGGCTGGCCGGGCACAGAAGTCCAGGAGCAACACGAAAGGAGCGAGAGCGTCACACCGATCAGCTAAGGCAAAACTTGACATCGAAGGATAACGTGCCCACGGCCTTCGGACCTCACAGGTCTTACAAATATATTCACATAATTTACAATCTTTTTTCTTTTCACAGATATATAGCTCAGTTCGGAGGAAGCGCAGAGCTTGATTGTTCACATTTTGAGTGCGCCGAAATTGCATGGATTTGTATTTCAAGTTGTGCCGAATTAGCATTGTGTCGCTTTCTGAACACCCTACACGGTGTGCCTCTATAAGAGATGACTTTTTTGAACAACAAAGATTCTAGACGTTTTAACAGTTGAGATTCGGCTTCAAATGATAACTGTGACAGCTTCAACCCAATTTTGATCAAATAATGTTCGTTAGATGCCCGGTTTCAAGTCGCGCCTGTCTAATGCACAACTCGTAGTCTAATGCGCAACTTTGCCATTCGCTTCCTTTTACGTCGGTAGTCATTCAAAAATGTTCAACTTTAATCTAAAATACTTAATAATGAGCTATCCGTTCAGAACAGCGGCGACCGACACTGAATCGGAGAAGCCAGGAGAAACCCTTTTCAGAAATGAAGTTTTGAATTACGAGTGAAAAGAAATAATGTTGAACCGACACATCGAGCTCACTAAGTTACACACGTCGGAGCGCTTTTCAAGTATTATCAGCCGGTAGTTACGTCTGATATGCAAGTTGCGACGAAAAATATCAGCACCTTATAAAGTTATGTAATTCTGGCGACAGTTGGTTACTTAAGTCTCGCACCGTTGGCAGTGGGACGGCGACCCACGGGGGAGAAACTCCCTACGAGCATGCCACGCACGAACATGAAGAATTTCGTCGATTTCATCTGCGAAACGACCAGCGGCTGGGAAATCGGGGCTGCGACTCTTAAAGAGGTGGTCAAAGAGAAGGGATGTCTTGCCCGACTTCGTCTACGAAGATTTCCCTTCATCGCGGAAACTGCCGAGAGAGAAAGGCGAGAAGAGACAGAGGACGAGACGTGTATCGGCTCAGTGGGCACCCTGCCCACAGAAAGTTACGCCGATGACAATGCAACAATTGTCTCGGGATCGCAGGTTAATGGCAATGGCTTGTGTGATGAGGTGGAGAATCCGACGGTTGACCCCGGCCATTTGATCCGGTAGGCATACACCACTCCTACCTACCCATAGTACTACTAAAAGAGAGTCTGGGAGGTATGGAGAAAAGCTTAAGAAAGGCTGCTATGCAGAGGCCTTCAGACCAACTGAAAACGTGGAGTTTTAGTCGGTAACGTCGGTAGTTTAACTTGCCATTAATTTTGGCGAGTCCGACACTGTTCGGCCCAGATATGATTGGTGTCCATTTGTGCGTAACACATTTCTCCCCTTCTAAAAAAGTCAGTTGCTTTGAGCAGGTTTTGGTGAACGTTAATGAAACGGTAAGAAGGTGAAGAGTTGTTAGGATGTGCTCACCTTATTGTACTAGCTTGACTCTAAAACGTCCCTGTGCTGATTGCTGTTCTTGTTGTTGGATATGTGACGATTTGTTTGTGCGTTTCGATTTCTTATGTGGCCGACGTTTCGGAGATCTCGGCAAACTACGTGAGAAACCCTGCCCTTTTCGGGCGTTAAAAGGCGATTGTAAAGGCGGCGTTAAGTTGAATCAATTATTAATATTCTTTATTAGACAATCGCTCAGCAATGAGAATATCGTATTGCTAACATAACTGTTATAAAGACAGCATAAACCTTACCATATGACTTTCACAGTGTATTGGGCCGTATAATGGTCGGAAAGAGTCGGAAATCCACTGAATTTAATACTTCCTTCCTGGCTTACAAGATATCAGAGAGTGCGGACTTCCCCATAACGGATTCAGCTGGATGCAGCCTGAATGATGCAAGCATCACTTAGTTTGTCGTATTTTCAGTCTATTATGTGTTAAATATTATCGTACCAATTATCCTCTGTATGTTTTATTTGTGTTACTATTACAGTGGCACTAACAGCGTGGATTCCGATCGGGTGAATCAAGATTCGGAATTGCTGAGTACAGAAATAGCAGTACCACACGACTCAAGGACTACAACTAGCTGAGAACTGAGTTCAGCTCACAGCACTGAGACCCTAAATGTCATTCAGGTTGCTACTTGTGCTCCGAATTGGTTCAATAGCATCGGCGTGCTAAATTACACTTTCACTTCTCATAAATCCAATAGTTCTTTTAATTTCTCATGTAGGCTTTTGGGCTACAGCACCATGAAATCTAAATCTATTTCAAACGATCTATGCCTGTAATGTGATGATATAGTCTGATGATAGCATCTTATGCACGACTCTTTGTTTAGATTCAAATTATATATAACCGCCTGTCTATTTCTGAGTACCTATTACCCTTCAACTCAATGCAAGGGCAAGTCTCAGGAAAAGGTTCAAGTTACGTAACAGCAATTTCTTCATTGAATAGATCTTCGATATCTATCTATGAATAATTACTTCGAGTAATTTAGGGTCTGTGGGAAAATATTCTCTTGGAAAATAGTAAAATAATTTTAAAAAAAAAACTATGTAATTCAATCCCCGGATAGCCCCTATAAAATTCAGATCCCATCAATGTTGCACTTTTTTTTGAAATGAGGAAATTTTCTTCAAACGCTTGGGCACCACCGGATACATTTCAATCTCCCTGAAAGTGGGCTGATCGAGTGCAGGGTTGACGTGGATGACAAAACACCTCTGCCTGCTAAAACCATCCTCTGCTGAGAGCCTATCACTTCCCTAAAGTCGGCACGCATTACTTCGATCTCCAGGGAAGGTGTGTATTGCTCCGATCTATGTTACACTAAACGCAATTTACTGCCGCTGCGATATTGTCGAATTTTAGTTGGATGAGAGAACTATTTCCCCATATCAATTTCCCCCTGATTCTATGGTATGATAGTTGGCCCATTTCGCTTTTGCAGTAACGGCATGACCATGTTCCAGAGCAGGTTCAATAGATCCCAATATTAAGAATCGTACATTTTATTATGCCAGTTGTCCAAACGGATCCAGAAGAAATGAGCTTACAAAGGAGAGATTTTAAAGGGCTCACGTCGATTTTATTAATGACAATTATGACTGGCAACTGTTACCGTGAATTCTCGGATTCGCCTAGATTTGGCTGAGGACTCATATATATATATATATATGCAGGAATAGTGAGCCTATGTAAGGAAATTGTATCAATAAACTACAAAATAGATCGGATAGCACGTTTCGTCGTAGGGGTTAACTAGCCGCCTTTGGAACCTGTCTGACTGACTGCCAGCAGACCTACAATAGGGCTTCAGACTGGAAATCGGGTCGTTTCTTCTTATGCTTAGCCCCGTCACTGTACCTATCGAAATCGTCCTGTTGTTGTTCTGACCCATAGCTGTCACACGTCCCAATTTAGAATGCGAATGGAAACGTCCTTAACTAGCCTTTTGTTGTCGAAACATCCGTTTCATTGGTGTCATCCAGAATATTGATGTGGATCACTTCAATCGTTCCGTAACTCAAATGGCAAACCCCGTGGTTTTACTTGCGATAACTCGTTGTATTTGGTAAAACATTGACCAGTGTGAGATTTGTCTAATGAGATTTAAATCGAGTACTCATTATAAATACGCACGAGAATGGGATTTAAAAAAAAAGAGCGTAATTACACTAGAGATCAGTGTTCAAATGATATTTAATGAGAGAATAGTATTCTGTGGCGGTTGTGTGGATGACACGCGATCCCCAAAAATTTCGATTTCGCTGAGGTTAAACATTGCTCTGCCGTCACATAAGTCTTGTGGAGAAAGCCCAGATGAGTCCAGTACGGCTGACAGTAGGTTCTTGAAGCAATACTACATAGCGATACCGAGGCCTGCCACGGAAAGACAGCTGAGCAAATGGGTGAATTAGAGAAACCCTCCTGAAGTCGGCTGGGAGGTTTCTCCTCATCCGGCTTATTTGCCACAATGGTTGCTTCAAGGTCTCACTTAGTTATATCGATGCAACACCTACTGACCAGGAAACCTATTCACGATAGTTGAGGTGATCAGAAAATGGGTCTGTTACTATTTTAGCTCAAGAAACCTTAAGTCTATTGAGGGAAAACCCGTGACGGCAATGACTTCGACGTTAACCCTACGGTGCTATACAATATTAATTCGAACGTGACTCAAAAAAGCTAAGAATATATTTTGCGTACGTAATAATAACGATAAACGATAGTAAGATGACTACGCGCGGAGTCGATGAGCTAAAGAAACTCATCGTCGTGGTAGCCGATTGGCAAAAATAGAGACCGGGATGGAAAAATAGAGATGCATACGTACCATTCTCAAACAATGAGTAGTATGGGGTCGCCGTATTATTATTGTTATTATTAATATTATTATCATCACCTAGTATAGGGACCGAGTGGAGAGGTCCACTCGGCACTGCGTGGTGACGAACCACCATCACAGATGCGCACATTGCGCCTTTGACGTCATCTGCGCTTAACGTCATCCTTCTACCCTTCCGTAAAAGGCTTCTCACCATATGCTACAAAAAATATTCTGCTACCAAAATAGTCCCATCCCCCCAAGTTATTGATTCGCTTCTGACTTTTTGGTTACAGTCATTTTGTTTTCGTTATCCCGTTGCTGCAATTATCCCATACCCCTGTGCCAACAACCCCTACCTACCGAGAATCCCTTGCCTTGTTGAAGTTACGCTGTTGCCGCACTGCGGATATACTTGTTTCTTAATGTACAACAGACTTCCAATATATTCAAACTAATCTTACGCCACTTGCGTGAGGCTCGAAAAACTAACCAAGTTTCTCAGTGACATACTTCCGAAATGCTCAACCGTCGAAAGAACCTGGCTCCAACAATCTTCATGTGTTGTCGAGATTACTGAACAGAAGCGTCATATTTTCCTCTGTTTTGTTCGGAGTCTATAGGCATATTTTTTTATATTTTATACTTCAATCTGAGCTTTTCCGGACATCTGCTAGTCACCGTAGTATTCTCTCGCCAAGCAAAGTCTAAGCTCAAAAAACCATCGAAATAATTAGAGCAGTTTACGAGACGGTCGGCACGAACACCAACTGAACGCGCTTTGGAATATACGAATTAAAATAATTTTTATTGTAAAGCAACACGGCTTAGATAGACGGCAAAAATAGGTACATGCACATTATGATACGACAAGTGCATGAAGTTGTCGAGTGGCATACCAGACCCACACATGGTACAATATTAGGTTGCCTGTCAAGTTGTATGGATTTTTTTTACCTCTAGGTTGCGCCGTGCGCAGTAGAACATTTTTGCAATGGCCTTGTTGAAATGGTCTACTAGCTTCATTACGCCGGATTTAAAAAATTCCTTCTTTTTCGAGACAAAAAACTAAATTAGCTCATTTTTTACACTATCCAATTTAATGTTTTTCTACCGATATAGCTCGTCTGACTCAGTCGTGGCCAGAAAGAGCAGGGTTGGGAGAATACGGGAATTCTCAAGGGTTCCCAGCCTAAGTCACGAATAAATTTTAAGCTGATCGAACCCACGTGAGAAAATTGTGAAACATCACCCCTTCCTGTTGATCAGTTGTGGAGGTGTTTCTTAGCCCGTTTTTCTTGAACTCGATCAAATTGCACAGAGTACTGTGCCGTGTTGCTCATCTCTCCTTGTTTCAGAAGTCTATGGAGCCCATCTACCGAGCCTATTTATCATCCCAAGCCTATATAAGGCTAAAGGAACGGTTTCTACGTGCTCATATGACAAAATATAGCGAATGTGCAGTATTACACTGCTCATCTCCATACCATTTTTGAGACCAAAGGTAGCATCATCGAATTAAACTGAGACTTATAAACCACTTGGCGTGTTTTGCTTTGTGTGTAAACAAACTCCTCTTTCAACTAATTTCACCTAAATAGTTAATTTCCCGGGCTAATTCTCAGCCAACATTTAACGCCCACGCACTGTTGTCGGCATTGCTTCACACGACGGACCACTAAAATGCAAGTGTGCAACAGTGGGGACCGAAACCGTGCACCTACATACCTATATCCTTTTGGTTGCAAGGCGCACACGAATGCACCACGCCAGCAAAGGGCTCGACTTATCTTTCCTGGTGGTGCACTGCGGGTGCGCTGTCGAGAACATATAAAAAAATCCGCACAACTTTCCGAACAAACTAAGACGATGCTTCCATGTGGCAGTCCCATATTGAAAGCCTACGAGAAGTTATATATAATTAATATATATCCAATATAATTACTGGATATATAATAACACTGGAACGCCCCGTCAAACTTTGTACCGAAAATTCCCACACGCACATCCAACATGTCGCAGCCAACTATGAAGATAATATACTCCTATCCGCAATTCTGGCCCTAATATGCGCTGGCTTATAAATCTAGCTGCATAGAAACCGTGTGCTGCTGTATAGCCTGCACGAAGCGGGTGACCATGAGTACTGGCTGGTATTACTGTATTGTATAAAAGAACTAGGCCTATCGGAGTCATTCGCACCTCTGTGACGCAGATAACCGCTTAGGGAAGAAGAAGAGCAAGTGGTACTGAAGTTTAGGTTTTTTTTCATCCGTTGACAGCGTGCCTAGTAATAATGAGACTTATTGACAAGATTCATTCTCTGTTGCTTTCCGTTCGCGCATGTGTCAAGCACAAGTGTTACTGTATATCAAATGAAAGCCGACATGCTAATCTAATATTCATCTGGATCAGTGACATCTACGATGCTAAACTATATTTTAAAGTTGGAGGAAAAAAACGTGTTGTTTTATGTATTTCACTTTTTAACGTCGAACAAGGCAAAAATGCTTCTCAATCTTACCAGATCAGTACGTGATGTGCACGGAAAGGGAAAGCGTCTGGTATCGAAAGTGGTTTACCAATTTTCGTTTCGGGGATTTTGATTCCTCGCTCTGCTCGGCTAATCACACACTGCCGATGAGCTGGTGCCATTCAACGAAACGATTGATTCGACCCAGTGTTGCTCACCATGGACTAAATTAAAGCGAGAAATCGATCAGATGATTATGGAAAGCCTCACGGTTACGGAAAGGCGTTGCAGAAAAAAGGACCCTGTGCGCTTGTCACCCGTAGCACAGACGCGCTGGCGACAGATTTTCTAGAGGATATTGGCCGCAAAAGGGCCGAAAAAGAAATATAGTCGTTATAGGTAGTATGAAACGTGGTATATGGCAGTAATAAAATTGAACGAATTCAATTAAATTGGCTAGCAATAGAACTTTCACTTTTATTAATGGTATCCAGTTTGCATTGGAAAATCCGATTATAATATATCTTTCTATATTGTCATCAGTTTATTTTGGCTATTATTACTATATTGTACGGCCAATTTCGACAGTCAAAAATAGAAGAATGGCATAAATGTTCGTTTTCAATGAAGGTGTTATGACATACGCTATTGTAGTAAGTTATACAATAAATTGTTCATCATAAGTTATTCAATGTGTTTTTAATAGATTGAACCAAATTAATTGTATCTACTGAAAAAATATTATGTAAAACCTGAATAGATGAGTTCACGTATGGTGTCCTTTCTATATGCTATTCTCCTTATTCATGTATCCTGTGTATGACTGACCCAAAAATAATAAGACACGTATAAATTTCAATATCAGCTAAACTAAGTAAGTTAGAACAAAGATTTTTTAGTATAAGCTAGAGGTACCTCTTTTATTTATACACTAGTCCCAGAGTTCTGCCAGCCTTCTAACGGCTAGGTATGGACCATTTCTATTACCATTTATAACCTCGTTATTTAAGGCATCTCGGAGTAGCTCGATGTTTGCATACTTTTTGCCACCTACAGCCCTCTTTAATTGATGGAAGCAACCCGACTCACACGGGCTTAAATTGTGATGCTGGGGGATACCATGGCTCAATCTTGTTGGCCTTAAGCTAGGACGTAATTTCATTGTTACGGTATGTCCTAGCATTGTCATCGTCATATTTTGCATTTTTTCTGCATCCTCTGATTATTTTGAATAATTCGACGACATGTTCCACGAGGCAATTAGCCAATTCTAGCCGATAAAGTCCTCAATGACCAAGCTCTAGATTGCTCAAAAGCTTTTTCGGTTATTTGGATCCGTTCGTCAAACTGAGATTCTGGAAGCGGCGGGCGCACTCGAGATTTATTAATGTCCCAGTCGCCTTGCCTAAACTGCGCACACGAACGGCACACCTGTCGTCGATTCAGGGCATTATGGCCGTGCACGCTAACCAACCTTAGATGGATTTCAGCAAGACATTTCTTCTCTTGAAACATAAACCTGACACTTTCCTTCTAAGAAAGCAAGTCTCAAGGACCTGGTCCGCCTGTCGCCATTTCCAACGCCCAACAAGAGCCGCCTGCGCCACCTGCTTGCTAATTGTTGTGTCTCATTACCCGCCAAATTTTAATTCAAACCGATCAAGAATAAGAAGTCGGCGGAAGACGACAGTTCTCATTATTTTTGGGTCACCTAATAATTAATGTGCATTGATTTAAATCCATTTGTAATCCCCGTGCTATCCGTAGTTCGCCAGAAGTTTTCCTAGCTATATTCCGCTTACACATCAAATATGCTGCCATGATAGCCCTTTATACTAGAAGAATAGCGAGCTGGCTTACAAATCCATTCGGATCGGCCGACCCTCTTCTGCATCGGGCTGAATCCTTTACTGTAGCAAAGGGAATCCTTTACTATAACCATGATGTCAAATTGACGGTGGTACCTTAGCAGCTGAGAATGGGCGAAGATAAGTACGAATAGGAGGTGGCTCTGGGCCCTTCCCCTCACCTCAACTGTAGCCTCGACAATGGTAGTCATCAACACAGTTCTCACAGCCCCACTTCGATCGAGAGCCGTGCCAATGTGTCCGCTGCCCAGTGCAAGTCACGTAAACAGATGATCACACACTTGCGTGCAAGTCCCAGCCCGCTGGGAACCACGGTGTATATAGGACAACGTTTCAGCGTATATCACCCAGCTCATGGCCATTGAAACACTGGACGTATTTGGGACTGTTCCGAAGCATTTATTCATGATTTGGGGAGGGGAGTCATAAAGTTCACCAGACCTCAAACGAACAACCGAATCTTTTCTTCAAAGGGGTTCAGTGGGAGTCAATGATTAAAGGAGACACGGCACCAATTTTGTGTTAAATGCAGACTAAGCAGCAACTTAACCCAGAGTCCCTATAATTGACTCAGAGTGTCCATTTTTGCATGTGAAATATTTCTTCCTTGAATGTAGTTATACTACAACACACGCTTTAAGTGAAAAAGATACGTAAGACACAAATTTATCACGTCACAGACTAACGGTAATTGAAAGCAGACGGACATGACTATGCTTATTCATTCATCTTTTTACCTTTCTTAGGTAGCAATATAACAATATGTTGTATATACATGTTGTTATATTGCTACATGACTATGTGGATAAGGCAAGAATCTTATACCTTTAACATTTTTCCATTTCTTAAACTTGTTACTATAGTTACTTATGTTGACATGTGTTAAGTTCCTGGGGAACTTTAGGTTGGTCCTTCTTGACGTGCTTATCAACCATTAATAAGTAAATAAACCATTGATAAACGATCTTGTATCTGTCTACTATTAAGCATCATCCTGGGGTCCTATCCATTCCTGCGACTGGACTGATCCCAATCCTCATTAAGCCCATCTATCGGGCAGTATGTGGACCCCGTGATAGAAATCATCTTATCATAGGAGGCGATCCACCCATTCAGCCAATTTCGGGCCTTTGTTTCTATCATCTTGAAGTTCGGTTCCCCCGCAGGCCGTCCATTAAAAAAATATCCATTTTTATTATCACCCGTAACAATTCTGTACAGAAAACTCTTTTCTTTGTTTACCGAGCAAACAAATTGTGAGACGGATGCCAATGGCATCTTCATTCACCTCTCGGGTTCTTGTCCCCATCCCGAATGTTGCTTGCACTGAAACCATTTTCGACAGATTATGGCTCAGACTGTGGAGCATTTCGGGCTCGATGTTTCGACAGCTCTGAATTTCCACTGCCGCTGGGCAACAGAGATGTAAACAAACTTTCCATATACACATATAATATATATGTTGTTTGGGCAAGCCCGTAACGCCCTCAAGTGGCACAAGTGCAACAAAAGTAATAAATTGCATAATATAAATATACATTACCATATACTAACGTAGGAATTGTTACTGAATGAATAGCTAATAATACATAAAATAATATATTTACTCGTAGTGATGTAAGATTTTTTGTGTATTATATGTATGATCCCTATAGATTTAATACACGTTACCGTCTGACGCCTATCATACACCCTTCACATGACCTCCGTGCGAGAGGTCATGTGGATGGTGGTGGGCAGCTCTCAGTCTCCTTTGAAATTGCCCAAAACAACGGAAGTCTAGCGGGCTTATTACGTCACGGACGGATACACTTGTGTTCAGACGCAAGAACCGATACAAGTAAATTACAAGAATCTGTTCATACACATCTTCGGTTTAACTGTATCACCTGGGTACAAATGTTATCGACGACGGTCTCTGTCGGGCTGCATGTGCAATTTGACTCATGTGTCATCAATCGTGAGTGTACGTTTCGATTCACGACAGAAAATATGAAAATCTCTCTGTTTCGGCCGCAATCAGCGTGTCATCCATGTGGCCAGAATCTTCAGCATGCTAAGATCGTCCTTGGCAACGTGCTGGACTATGGAGAAAGACAATTCTGTGTGACCTGCAGAGGAGCCCAGTTACCACTGCCTCAAACAAGGAAAACACACTTTCAATTTGTCCACTGTATCTTGTCGTTTTTGAGCATCATTCCGATCATCCTCAATTGCACTTTGGCAGCGTCTTTCGCCTGCCTTAAACTTCGCACAACATTCGTCGCACACACCTCGCAAACAGGCCCCCCCCGGTCTAATAACTTCATCAACTTTAAGTGGATTAATCCAGAGCTGTGTTCATACAGAACTTAGAATTTGATAACATACAGTTGCTCTTCGAAGGAAATTGACGTTTGAATTTTTTCTAAAAAATCAATTGATCGAAATCGCGTTTAGACCAGTCTACAAACTTTCAACAGATGTGTACGACCGAGCTCTGCCAGCAGCAATAATAATAACTTAATCGATTTCAAACCAAAATATCTTACTCTTGATTCATTTGAATACCAATCCCGCATAGTAAACCAACATTGAAATTTTATATAACACTCATTAAAACTACACTACATTTATAAGCAGCAACAACAATTACGTGATTGTTTATTCGGTAGGACCATTCTTGTTTATGATGTCTCTTGTCTCTTTACTTTAATTCCCAATATGACATTGAGCCGATTCAGAAATTTCTCGAGAAACCGCACATATATTGTACTTAAATACAAGCGATCACTCTAAAGCGGACTCATAGGGATTCATTGTAACTAGTTTTTTGACGAAATACTGGCCAACTTAGTGGTATCTATGACATATTCCATGTCGATATTTACCTTGTATTTACGTCATGCATATGCATAACATTTCGCTGAACGAATCAAGGACAAAAAGACAAAACAGTCGTCAATAATGAATTAGTAAAAGAAACTTCGTGTCGCAAGTGCGCAAACAGAAAAAAATGTGCGTACCACATATTTTCGTCAGCGGTGACGTTGGTAAATGGTAACAAAGTAGCCCGCTGAATTTCACTGTATGGTGGGTTCGTTTGGACTCTAGTTAGTCGCCTTGTGATGTTGGTTCTGCTCGATAACTGCATCACGCAACTCGATGATTGCTTCCATCCAGTCGTCACGGGTTTCAATGCTTTTGGCAGTGAGGATCTGGAAATATTTTATCAAGCGCTTGTCCGTAATAATCGAATACATGTAATTCTGAGTATACATCTATAATAATACCACAGCAAGTGGGAATATCATTCTGCAGTATTGGTTCGTATATCTCTAAGTCTGGATTTTATTGACTCAAATAGAACACTTCATCTGCTTCATTTAAATATTGAAAACCTGTGGTTAAAACGTAGGTTAATTACTCAATACAACGTATCTAATCATACGATTCGGCCCAGTACTCAGCTTTACCAGTACAGCTAACCGGTGATCGAAATAAATATTACCTCTAGAACAAGAAAATACAGTGCATTACCTGTCATTGTGCAATATTACACATTTATAAGACGGGTATATTCATAGGAGAAGCGAACATATGAACATCAATCAAATCAAACCTCAAAACGCGAAAGAATAAGACGATCCTGAGCCATTGTAAATCGCTCAAGAGATGCAAGTTAATTTTGAGGATTAAAATTATGATAATGTATCTAACTATTTTCAATTGCCATTTGGGTCTACGAAGCACTCGGGAGCGAATTTCGGACCAATGGAATGGTTTCTCAGCATACCCGCTGTTTCTTCACTTTATCGATTGAATTGAATGATGTTGAAAGATTTGAAAACTGACATTCGATTCGAGCAAACCACCTCTTCAGTTAAATACTCCTACAGCCAGCAAACGGCCCAGGTTACTAACATTCGGGTGTATGCCTTGGATCTATGCCTCACAGTATTCAGCAAATGCCGCATATGTGAGATTTGGCCTGCGGTCCATTTCTAACCCATTTACAGCTTCACTTCTGCGTATGAAGCTAACCAAACCGTCGTCATATGTGTGTCTACTTCCACAAAGCATAATTGAATATGCGGTTTTTGGAAGTAGATACTGTAGCGTAGACATAATATATATATATATATATATATACGGAGGTAAACCTAGAGATATGCTTCAGAAGTAAACCGCGTTAGGAAAAAGGAGATCTACTTAGTGCTTGAAAGTACAGACATCAGATCAAGAAAAACCTATACGAGATATTATTTAACTGTTTTTTCGAGCTGACCCTCAGCTGTTCCCCTATCTGACAGGCCTCAGCTCTTAACCTTTTAGGTATTACTATGAGGACCTCTCGTCCGCTTACCTGCGTATCAGAGGGGTAAGGGGACCTCGCACTACAGTTGCGATAATTCGAAGTTCATGTATACGAAGTCTGTGTAGTAAAAAAGCTAACTATAGGACCAAACAGTGTCGGCAGTACGGTTATTTGAGCGAATCGTCGACTTTTCAAGAAACGTTATACAATTGATCGTATTAAGGAACGCAACAACAAATATAATGTAAATAGAATTTTATTAGATGGGGATCTTGTATGGTCGTCTCGTTCCGATCGCTCACCTTTCGCAGGCCGACCCCATACAAATTCAACGTGTAGTCATCATCACCTTCTTCCACATCGAGCTCTTCGACCCATCCGAACTCCCATTTGTCTGTCTTGAAAATACTATTATGGCTGAGCCGAAATACAATATGAGTCGACCCCTGGAATGGGTAAGCGAGAAAACGAATTTAAAATGCAAGCAAGACAAATTTAGTTGCAGATTTATTTATTCAAATTTAGTGCAGTCAATAACCACTGGCTTAGAGAACAAAGATAATGGTGAACAAAAGGAAATGTATGATTCTTGAATTAGAAACTAATGTGTATGATTCTTGAATTAGAGATCGTCACCCCCTTCTGCTCCGCCGCTCCAGTTCTTGCTTGTTATTCATCACCACCTCGGATTCGGATGGTGTGCCCATCCTCGTACATTCGGATGGTGTGCCCATCTCTCTCTATCTCTTATCATCATGGAGGCCATATCCTCGCACGAAATCGGGAGGAGCCGTGCGGTTCTGGCAGCGAAGTCTCGTCGGTGGTTCTCAAGATGAGGGAACTCCTCGAAGGTGTGCCGCGCCTATCAATTCCCAAAGTGAGAGCGTACACTTTTTGGACGCCTTGCCGATCGTGTGACGGTACCGCTGGAAGTGTCCCTGGCCGGTGAGGAGTTGGGCCAGCAGGTAGGAGAGGGACCCATGACAGGCCGCTAACCAGGCCCGGAAGTCCGGCACCTATGACCTTGTCCAGTGACCCTGTTGCCCGAGCGGTATGGAGGACCACTTGTTCGCCCACAGGTCAGTCAGTCCGTCCTGACTTGAAGGCGTGGCCAGTTCCGTCCCGCGGCTATGTTCCTTGTCTGTCGTTGACTCGGCGATCTTCAGCGGCCACGGGATCTGATGGGCCAGAACCTGTAGTGCTGCGGTCGCCGCCGTCCAGTGGGATCTCGCGACCCTGAAATCCATGGTCCTCTGGCGATTGTCGAGCATCCGGGCAGTCGTCTTCTGCTTGGCTGCGAGCCCCTAAAGGGGGGAGGCATAGAAGGCGATGCTCTCCGCCATCTTGGTAGCAGCCTTCTGACCTCTTCCGTAGGTCCATGTGTGCGTGGGAGGATCCTGGCGAGGTCCAAGGCGGCCCGCTCCGCCTTCTCCGCTGCGCAATTTGCATGCGGGGTCCCAATAAGGCCGTTGCCAAGGATAACCCCCAAGTACTTGGCCGTCTTCGTTGTCTTGAAGCTGTGGCCGGTTATGGTGAGCTCGATGCTCGGCTGACGTTTTCGTTCGTTGAGCATCACCGTCTCAATCTTGGTCGGCGCAAGTTCCAGCCCCAGGGGGCGGAGGCACGCCACGACGTTGGAAATTCGCCGCGTACTGAAGGAGCCGATCGTCGCGTACCCTAATGATGAGGGCCAGGTCGTCGGCATATGCACAAGAGGTCACACACGCGGGGCAGTTAAGTCGCAGGAAGCAGTCGTAGCCACAGATCCGTGGCCGCTGCCCACTTTTGGAGCGCCCTTCTTGTTGGTCTTGTTGGACCCCCACGTAAGATGCTTCGCATTGAAGTCACCCGCCCCGACCAGAATCGTTCAGTGCCCATTCCCTCGGATCGCCTCTGTCAGGTCAGCCAGGAAACCAAAGTGCACCTGAGGGGAGCAGTTAGGGGAGATATATATATGGAGGCCCTGAGTACTAATGTGAGTGTAATTATTGCCATGACTAACTGAGGTGGGGAATAATGAGCTAATGAATAGATCTATTGCAGAGGTTTTACTATTATCCAACACCGTATGAGACGATATTGTTTTGAGATGGGGGTTCGGAAATGACCATCAGGTTGACTCCTTTTTTGGGGGCAACCGGACAGGCCATGTCCCTCGCCCGGGGAAATTGGTTCTGATTTATTTGGAGAATCTTAATATGTTCCGTTATTTCTTATTATTATTACACTTTTCCTGTCTGATATCCGTCATCCGCTGTCGGAAGGCCGGGCACCACGTCGCCGTTGCGCAGTGTCCAGCCTATCTGTACCGTGCCGTTCCTGATTATCTGCTGGGCAGCGCGCGGGGGAACCCTAACTATAAAAGTGCCTTTCTCGCTCGAGGAGGTGGTCATGGGACCTATCTCCAATTCAGAAGGCCTCCATGATATCTTCATACTTGTGCGAGTTCAGCCCCCTTTCACGATGATCGCTTTGAGGACAGCGCGCACGTGAGCGGTGCCCTCCAGCTGGGTCTTGAGTGCCACGCTCTCGCTGACCAGCAGCCTGACGTCCCCCGACAGCAGCCACTGCGCGTGCTGGACCTTGACTCCCTATGAGAGCATGGCAGGCTGCATCGAGGGCTCCAACGATGTCGACAAGAGTGCGCCCGCCTTCCTTCACGATGATGACCGACTATGAGGTCAGCGGCCCGAAGTCTGAGTGCACCTCGCCGCATCAACGTTACCTCAAACGCAAAATTCACGAGGAAAATCGAAACTCGCATCTTCGGAAAGCTACGACGTCGATATGACCCCTCTACGTGCTACTCCGCTGCGGCTTCATGGCTTCCTTGTCTAACAGTGTTGATTGCAACCTTCCCGCGTCGCGCTACATTGCTGCACTTTTAGAAGGTCATTCCCCCGGTGGCGTTTGTGATGACGTTGTTGCTACTCGTTCTGAGTTCGACTACGCCCCTTCGGGACCTCGCTACAGTTGTACAATTATCTTGCTCGTCTAAAATGCAATCCTTTGTTATGTGGTTTTCTCGTCCTCAGTGATGGCAGCCACGGAAATAATATTTTTTGTGTCTTGCAATGCCTTACTAAATGTGCGCTTTTCGAGACAGTGAGAACATCATGGATGAATTCTCTGATTACGCACCGGATCTAATCTATTTTGAATCTCTATTTGGTTAATGTCTCTCCCCTTTCCCTTTGGGAACGTAGCCTTTTGCAGCGAATTAGCTGGTGCATCACTTCATATAGAAAATTCGTTGGTTACCTTAAGATGTTCACAATCCTTAGTGATGTAGAAAGCTAGATTCTTGTCACGGTGGGCTACCGCACCTCCATCTGCTCTGGGTGTGACGTCTATTACAAGTCTGCAATCCGATCATTTTCGACTTGCTCCGATCTCAACGATTTCAGGGATCACTTGGTGCGCGTAGCATGTTAACTCTTTGGTCTCTTTTTATACCAACATACCACGTGATTATTCAGTCGTCAATCATGCCATGAATGAATTGGAGTGATCTTGTTTTTTATGTTTGATTATATTTCAGTACTGTTAGGGTTAGAATAGAACGTTATCGGAGAGGCATCAAAGGAAGAAAAACGAATCATTTTACACGTTTTTACAATTTCCGATATCATCACACCAGAGTAATGAATATTGTGCACCTAACAGACGAACCATTCGGTAATTTCGCCTTTGCAAAGTTCTGAACTTTATAAATCGATGCCAAAGAACTTGAGCTAATATCGTAGTAATTACAGAGAATAGAACTGATGCATATTACAAACTCAAGTAAGGCTTCCATTGTTGTTCTATCTGCTGATCAAAACCTACTATAGTAAATTTTCCAATAATAAATTGCCAATATTATGAATAACCCACTAACCAGAAAAATTTCGATCTTTTCTGCATCAAGGTGGTTATGTACTGGTAAAGTGAAGATCCCTCTTCGCAACAAGGGCTCGGACGTTGCCATACCGCGTTCATGCTCAGGAATTATTGAAGCTTTTATGTTCTAAAATGGATCACAGACAAGTGTTACCTGTTTGTTAAACGCATTATTTAGCATACTGCCACTCGACCTAATTTAGGTGCTGTATTTAGTTAGGCGCTGTGAAAGTCCCTTCTAAGTACACAGCGCTCGTTTATCCGATTTTTTTTTATTTTTTATAGCTATTGGTACATCACTAGACTAATTGGTGTCGTTTTAGCATATGAGCGCCGTGCACATACCGACTCAAGGTGAATGATTAAAGAAGAGAGATCAAATTAGAGATCTGTAGCTTTCGAAACATTGGGTGGACCGGGGATAGAACCCTTAAACTTTCTTCAGATATTAGGAGAAAGATTAGCACCCACTACGGAGAGTGACTTGCAACCGAATTTTTAATGCAAAGATTTTCCTTAGATATCGAAAGGGGCAACACAATTTCTATTTTGGGCACCCGCTTAAGGATTGGGAATTGGTGCCTCCTTGTTCTAGATATTCTATTAAGAATTTGTAGGTGAAGGTGTTCTTAGATGTATTTTACGTACAGCGGGTACAATTCTCGTTCATTTTTATAAATGACTAAAAAGAATATAATAAAAATCAGAAGTAAATGGAAGGACAGCTTTTAAGATTACACCATGGTGATAATTCAAGTCACACCTTTTTATGTCAGCTGACTCTCAACTGTTCCCCTGTATGACAGGCCTCGGCACTTAACCTTTTGGAATACCTACGAGGACCATCGAGGCCACCTTTACTAATATTAACTGGTCGTACCTTTCAAGAATCCATAGATAAAGAAAGATGATAAATAAATCTAAAGATTCTCCATCTATGGTAGTATTTTATCCTAAACGATATGTCTGTCCTGCCCAGACGTCCAAGACGCTCACTCATCAAGGGGACATTCAAGTCATACCTTGGCCGTAGGTAGGGTAACTAAACTGCGATCCAGCCACTCCATCAAAGAATCCATACGCCGTATAACCGCCTCAATAACCTTGACCGTTTTATAATTTCCTTTCACAGCCTCTTTCAGACACTCGTTCAGAACGTTTCGTACGTTGAATAGGTGGTCTTTTATTAGTCCAGGGTACGTAAATACAGAGATGTGGGCCTTGCCTTCTACGCCCTGTAAATTATTAAAAAGAAACGAAACACTTGTTTTCTATATACGAGTATGTGAAAATAAGTGAGTTTGGGTTCCTGGTATAACTTGGTTACATTTTCAAAATATTACACATAAAAGCCAGATTACAATGAACACAGGTGATTACAACAAACACATAGATGATTTTTAAATTTAGTTCTATGTAATTTTTTAAATTACGTTTTCCGGAGTTATTAAAACTAAGTTTAACGGAGGAAAGGTGTAAAAAATTGCATGCATTAGAAATTAAAGGTGAGAATCAAATATAAGTCAATCATATTCAATCTATAACATTCCAGAGAATATGCATTATACTAAAGAATATAAACTTTAACTAAAATACAGAAGAACCTGGTGATAACATAAATGCGTTGATGAAGTCAGCTAATAAGAAAGTGTACTCGAGTACAGGGTCACCATCGTGTCATTAAGTAAAACCTACTTCGTTCAACCCTTACAACATCCTGATGAAAACAAAGAGATACCTAGGTATCCCGTACAATATGGGTGGCTTATGATTTTAATAGTGGAAAAGATCGATGAAGCGGAGTCAGACAGGCTGAAGAAAAAGCACGGTGCTGCCCTGAGGGGAAAGAATCGATCAATGAATTGATCGACATTATGCTGAACTAAACAGTGGATTAGCTTAAAGAAACAACCTTCCTGGAGGAAATGATAAGACGAAGTTGAGAGGAGACGAAATGGCATTTAAGAATATAAAAGAATGTGATGAATACAGTCTCGTAAAAAGTTTAAGTTGTAGTACACAGATGCGTTTTAGGAATAAATGTTGCAGAACATATACCATGGGTAGAATTGGATTACTATAACGCGTTCAATAACATTTGAAGGGACTTCCTTTTGAACGCTGTGAACTCTCGTATGTGGTGTCAATTCTTTTTCGTGCATCAAATCTATTAATTAGCCCTAGATCTGTTGTGGGGTCACAAATGCCGCTATCGCCATGCGGTGTATTTCAAGGAGACTACTGCTCCATTTGTTTGGCTCTGCAGGGCCTCCTATATCAATCGGAGTCAGAACTACGGCTGCTACTTAGACAATGCTACTTTAGTGGGGGTCGAGTCATGGTCCTCAGGGATCTTACCAAGGCTCTCCAATACCAAGACGTATCCGATCTGTAACTCAGTCAATATAAACCCGAACGGTTCAGTACAGCTGAACTTTACCCCGAGCATGCCCGCCTAGAAAGAGCCCTTGGAGCGTGAGTTTCTTACCAATGTGCGTACTCAACTGTGCAATGTAGAGCCGGTGGGAATATCCCTCTATACGACAAACACTTACCACTATCAAAGATCAGGTTAAATTTTATTGCGTGTCCAGCTCCTTGACACTCGCACTATTTCTCCTAAGGTGTAGCTTCTCGATACCACACCTCGCTGACCTTTGCTGTTCGCCTATCTGCGAACACGCGCTAAGTCCTACTAGAGTGTATCGATAGCGTTTTACAGTCATCGCTGTCCAGCGTGGTCAAAACTGGCGCTTCATACTCCTATTCGTGGTGCCCTCGGGATCCGGTCCACCGGTGACCTCCCTCACCAGTGGCCGCGTTGTGCCATACCGAAGACCACTACTGGTGGCAATGCACTCATGTGCCGACAGAACGAGGGATGGCACGATTTGGTCCACCGCGCACTGCAATCGACACTCATCTCTAAGGTAGGCGTGGACCGCTTGGCTTGTCTCGAGAAAGCGGGATTCGGCCGGACGACAAACAAGTTACGCATATACCGAGACCTGTCAGGCATATATGTGTATTGTGCAACCAGTGGCCATAGGTAAAGGTAAAGGTTTTATTGGTTTATTAAAGGAGAGAGACGTATATATATAGAGACGTCAGTTGTCATAGCGGGAAATTTTGAGAAACTGTATAGAATACTAAAGACCAGCGTATTATACCAGTGACCAACGAGAAACGGGCGAAGGAGTTGCTTTCACAGAGGATTTCTTTAGATGTTCGAAAGGAAAATGCGGTGTCAATTTATTTGTCCTTTTACCATGACGTTTAGGTTGTGTTGTGCCATGGCTTGTAGAATGTCTGGTCTGTTGTTCCATGTTCGACACAATGTACAGCCTGCTTGTATCTGTTGTAATGCTATCGAGTAGAGACCTTTCATTCTTTCCGTTTTCCACACCGACGATAAAACGGCGAATTCTTCACCAGGCGCTCTGTGGTTCAAAACAAATAGCAGTGGAACGAGAAATAGCTGAATTAGTGAACTAATCACCAGTATATAATAGTACTCATTTTTCAGTGCTCATTATTTTCCGTAACCAGACTCCTGGGTACCGAAACAAGAAGATAAGTATGTATAACAGATTACAGCTGCTATAAATCTATTGGTTGATTTGTAGAACTCTACATTGGCAGTATCTGTTGCAATTTATACGTACTCAGATTATTTAATATTGACGTGCTGCTGGGCGGAGCGCAATATGTCACTATTAAATTATGATATAAACGGCGAGTAAAATGTGATGATCGATCTGTCAACTAGCCCTTTTCCACGTGTGACAAAGCTCATCTGCAGTCGTTCACATCAAGCAATATGCCTATACCGAGCGGCTGTAACAGAAACCAGCATATAAAGTTCAAAGAGGCTTTTCTCATAGAGGTTCAAAGAGGCTTTTCTCATAGAGGTTCAAAGAGGCTTCTCTCTACAGTGAACTCTTTGCACCTAGGTGTCATGGGTGAACATGAATTGCTATGCAATAATACGTATATGGCAGTATTATCTACTAGAACACAAGCGCGAACTTATGAACGCAACCTTTCAGTACCATTACGAATGAACTCGACAAATTCTAGGTCCAAACTGAAATGAACAACAAAATACGAACTCTTCTTCCTGTGCTCTTTTCAGCTGCTGCTCTAATCCTGTCTTCAGCCTTACAAATCCTTGCTGATTTTCCAAACGAATCGCTGTGAGGTTCCTCCTGCCAAAGTATTGTCTATTTTAATCTTGGCCCGTCAGTTAAATATAAAAATAATCTTCATGACGCTATGGTGCGCTACGAATAGTAGGCATGGAGTGCATTTATATATTTGAAATTCAGTTTAAGTGCTTGGGGTTCAGCCATTTCAGAAATCATTTACACAGCGGACTTAAAAGAGTAGCACCATATATGGTCCAGAGAATAAAATTGCAAATACATAAGAGACGGATAGTAGTCACTGAGAATATTATCGCCCCTTCTAATGTCTGTACTCACATAATGGAAACTGCCACCTCTTCTGCGGAGTCATGGAAAGTCCGCTCAAGGGCCTCCAGCCTCAGGGTGTACGTTCTTAGTATGTTTAAGAGCTCATCAAGCAACCGAACTGATAAAGCCATTTCCATTGGGTTTTTCAATTTGTCGTTTACCTGTTGATGTCTGCTGCGGTTAGTGCATAGTTACTAGAGCAAGGAGACAAACAATAACGCGAATGAACAATGTTCTTTGATTGTTTTAGTTACCTCATATAAATTAATTTTCTCAAATGCATAAAATGGTACGCAACATGTAGCCCTAGTATTTGTACTGGACTAGCAACTGTTGACCAGACCCAAACCTAAAAAAATTAAGAGTTCAACACAAGGGATCTTAAAAAGGCAGAAAACAGGTAAGGCGAAATAACTCAAACAGGTAAGGTCCAATGGGATTTGCTTTAACAAAGCCAGCCTTCACCTCTTTACACAAAGCAAAGTGAACCTTCCCTATTCTAGAATATATAACCTCACAATTGTCATAAATATACATGCTTCAATAGATAGGCTCATTGAATATAATAAGGAAGGACAATATATATATATATATATATATATATACAATATCGGTTGTATTAGTACCAAAACCATTTGTATAGTAAAGTACCAGTATATATTTTTATTTTGTTTAGGGCTGTGCCCATTCATCTCCCCTAAAGCTTTTATCGTCTGTGACGTTTTTGGGACAAGTTTGAATATATATATACCCAAGCCAGTCAAATAAAGTGCGCGGTGAGGTGATATTGAGAACTTACAGCATTTTGGAGAAGATCACTGAGGCTAATTCTTGAGCCCCGGAAACTACGGTTGTGATCTTAAGAACTATCGTCTCCATGGCTACAGTTTAAATCGTAGTATTAATTAATACAATAGATAGATAACGCGTACGCGGGACGGGTTTTGAATGGAAAGAGTAGCAGTGATTACCAAACCGACGAACCTGATCGACGGCGCTGTCCTGTTTTGTGCCTTCTTCGTCAAGTGATAGAAAACTTGGCTAAGGATTTCCTAGTCGCTTTGTTCCGAATGTTTCTAGCAAACCCTTTTAGTGGACACCACCCCACAACTAGTTGGGTAAGAAGCGGCACTAAAACACAGAACTAATCGACGAGGCCCATCGATTACCTATTGCCAATCGACAATACCCGACCCCGCGCTTTTCAAGACGATCAGACTCACAGACCAGCTGTTCGCGCAGTCAGGTTTGACATTAGACACGTTTATGAAATGTGAGTGGTAGCGAGCTGAAGTGCATATAATCATATGTACACCACGCCGCCATTTTCACTATTGTTCTACTTAATCCCAAAATGCGATTCACTTCAATCAAGAGTGACATAAAAGCCCTAAACTTTAACCAATAGTCGGTCATCTAAAAACAAGAATCAATGTGTAAACTGGTATATGCATATTTATATTCATATATAATATTAAAACGCGTTATAGCTTTATGTCGCACGGTATTGTCTCAGACCCGTTCCAATTTACAGCGCTACGGGTGGCCACCCTCCAGAAATATTTTGAAGAATCGGTACAAAGAAGACACCCAATACAGCCCAGGGGAATGGACACAATACCTCGTCCCGGATATCCGATCTTGGTACGATAGACAGACAAGATTGAGCGCGATCATGACACTCGATTCACGTACTGTTCGGCCAATTCCAACCACACATGGTCAAAATAGGCAAGACGCAAGGGATGTCTGGTGTAGCTCGGGTAAAGTAGATGACGTGAGACATACTATAATCCACCTCAGCGGACGAAACGACACTCGGCAGGTGGCAGTGTACGAGACTCAAAGGTACATTAGTTGAAAGAAATGATCAAAACGGTGAAATAATGGAACCTTTGATGGACATTCTTCGAACAGATTATGGCAAGAAAGGAGGAGCTGGAAGGAGCAAAAATGCGCAGCTAAGGTGGCCCCAGATGGAGGTGGTATATAAGACGCCAGCTGGCGTTCGACCAAACATCACATTAAAGACTTCCAAAGTAATACGAAAAGCCATACCAGGCCTCAAGGGGTTTCCACGGAAGATTGTGGTTTTGTGGGTATCTTCGGTACCAGACCATGCAGTAACGAGCGAGTCTCTACAGTTAGCCCCGAACACGCGCTATCTGGAAAAATGCCGCCCAGGCGGCCCACTTAGTGCGTAAATGCATTCCCTCATACCATCATAAAAAACAGCGAACAACAAGAGTAAATAATCACGATTATCTAGCAGCTCTAATTTTGAAACCGACTATTTTCTAGATCCAGTAGTAGTTGTAGGAATTTGTTTACTGGCTAAAGGTTTTATATAAAACAATATTTATTGAAATTTGACGTTGGCTTTGTACTATTTCCCTTTAGTGAAATTATGGGCCCGGTACTACTCGTCTCAAATATTTCGAACCCAAATAGCCCTCGCGGATAGATAAATAATGAACTAAACGCATCGGCTAGGATTTGACCAGATTAGGACAAACAAATTCACAGCTCTATCTACGTGTTGTCCCGATTTTCACAGCGCATCATCATCAGAGTTAAAGACATTCGATGATGTTAATTCTAGCCAGCTCTTGAACAAGTTTTATCACTCAGCCTAAAAAATTGGCTACAATATAAGCTCCTCTCATATGATGCGTTAAGTATTTCATGATCGGTGTTTCGATTATATATATAGATATATATATTATTACTTCTCTTTTTCTAGGAAGAAATAGAAAATTATGCCAACTCTTCACTACTTTTATATTAGCGAAATCGACCTCAGGAAATCAATAAAATAACAATATTAACTATCTTTTTGGGAACATGTGTGGTGCAACGTTGCCATAAATTCAGTTACATAAAATGCGTTATCCAGGTAACACCATGTCACAACTCCCTTTCGGTTAACCGTGTCATGCCGGTCGACGTTAGCATATGCAAATACAGATTCCGTAGTAAATTCCTACAAGCGCTTTGGTGCGGAGAATATCTACGTTAACAGGGCAGCAGGTTCGAAAGATAGAAAAAGTACCGATTCACTATTTGCGTTTTGTTAAGTGTGCCTGGTTAAATTAATCAATAACGTCAACTAAGTTCTTCTGGACAAACGCGCACTTTTTTTTATTAATGTTAAGCCTCCACAAAAGAACAGGTGGACGAAAAATATATATCTAGGTTCAGCGGAAATAAAAGGTCAAAGCGATGTGCTGCATAAAGATATTGGATATCAATAATATAGTGATTTATTCGTCTATATATTAAACTTCGGATTACATATATATATATATATATATATATATATAATTCAATTTCGGTAAAAATACTGGATTATATGTAGCACCTTGTCGATTATGCTCACCATTCCATTATTAAGTTACTTGATCGTCCGGGACAACGTAGGCACTGTTTTTTGTCGGGGGCTGATTAGAATCTCTTTTTTCAGTGTGCGTTGGTAGCTTTTTTGTATCAATTTTTCAACACGGAAGTAAATGAGGCTATTCGATTTGTATATCCGCGAAATCTGCATATTCTATACACGAAGGCCGCTGTCTTCGAAACGTGACATGAAAACTGGCCAAGATAGAGCAGTGCGATAACAGACAATTCCCCTTCTGCTTGATTCGACTCCATAAGGCATCTTGAAACCACAAATAAACCGACAAACCAATGGTAGCCCCCAGCAAAGTTGGTACAAAATATGGCGCCTTTTGCCCAATGGCTGCATACTGAATGCAGCTTCGGACAATAATATAATATAGAATATAACCATATGAAAACAAGTACGATTCTGGATGAACTATTGGTTCAACCCCAACCCTTTCTGCCAATTAAAATGTTAGTAATATTGTTGAACTCCAGTTCGATTCTGTCAAATTGATAGAGACACGTATCCATTACACCTTCCTTGAGCTATGGCTCAGATTATTCTATGCTCTACGGCGTCTAATCTACAACAATCTAAGATATGGCATACTGATATGGAGTGGTGTCACCAGTTCTCCATGAGGTGATACTTTCGAGAATTAATAAATAAATAATACATTTCGGTAGGACCTCCACAGACCACACTTTAAAACCTTACATAAGAGAGAGAAAGATAATACCAGGTTTTTTCGTCAACCACCCTTCTTCGTGGCCATTGCATTCTGCACAAAAAAATGAATAAGCCAAATAACTGCAGTCGAAATGTGGAAGACTCAAAACAACATGTTAGCCAAAATCACACCTTTTGAGAACACAGGTGTGTACGGAGAAACGGTGTGTACGGCCGGTGCATAAAGCGGCGCGCGACGTGGTGGAATCGTGCATTTAAAACGAAAATGGCTGCGAGGATTCGGGTCACTGGAACATAGCTTTGGGGTGGATTAGCAGAACGAAATAAACAACCAATGATAAGATGGATGGCGAGGGTCGACGAGAAGGACACGGTCATGACCATGCCCGGTCCAACCCAGTTGGGTGCGGAAAGCCGTCTGAGACTGAGGTCACGGATCATGTAGCGCGCGCCTTCATGCCACCTGGCCACGGGCTCCTCGTTGCGTCTCTCCAGGGCCACCTCTAGCTGTGGTTCATGGATTGATGGATATGGAACGTTGGCGGGCGATCCGGCAACTGTCGCCCCCGACGTCCAACCAGTACTCGACTACGAGAGGCCCAGCGGCTTTGCCCTCAATCTTGCGAAGTAAGAGGTCTTCTCCTTGGACCCCCATCCCGACCTTCAGCGCTGGTGCCCAGGGTGCCGCCTCACAACGAGGTCGTCACTTGAGAGCGAATATCGTACATTTACATGTAATGTTTTTATTATCAGTGTGAGCTGAGGTGCAAAAAAAACCGTTTATTTTTATATTTTATCGACGACTAAAGCGTATGTGTATTGCCGTTCCGAAAATAAA
The DNA here is from genome assembly GCA_019614645.1 of Stratiolaelaps scimitus. Taxonomy (NCBI): domain Eukaryota; kingdom Metazoa; phylum Arthropoda; class Arachnida; order Mesostigmata; family Laelapidae; genus Stratiolaelaps; species Stratiolaelaps scimitus. The sequence continues at coordinate 2,464,116 of JABWDB010000038.1, forward strand.
CTTGATTTTGAAACTGAAAACTGAGCTCGTCGGCGCCCCTTTTACGAACGAGGCCATCTAAGCAATTCAACTATTTTCATTGTGTTGAGAATGAGCTTTACAAACTTTCAGATTATTGCCGTTTAACTCTAACAGTTCGTCTGTGCCCTTTGTGTCTGTGTAGATAGAGCTTAGTGAAAACGACGACTAGTTTTCTGAACACTCCACCTCACCGGTGTTAATGAGGTGGAGTGTTCAGAAAACTCGATCTACATCGATGTCTCAACCACCCCCTTTAGGTCCGATCGCGCCACGCTTGCACCAGGTGCGGAGTGCCTGTACTGTCACGGGCTGTCCAATTGGTCAAATAGACTATGCAAAGACCCATTTGTCTGTGTAGACTGCACCAGGTGTATAGACATTGAGGTTGAGATGTCAATCAGAGGTGCCGGGGGTGGTGCGCGCGGTACCTGTAGCGATTGTAGTATGATTATATATACATACATTCATTCAGCGTTTTCTTAACTGATAGGCCTTGTATCTTTAGGTATTACAGCGAGGATCTTTACCTCATTGTGAACCGTGTCGTAAGTAGCAAGAACCCACAGGATTCTCCAAAAAGATTCTCCGCCTCTTGCAGGATTTAAACCTGAGCCATATGTCCGTCCTATCCACCAATCCAGGACCCTCTCCACTAGGCCATTTACGGAGACGATTGTAGCCTGGTCAAGAATACTCCTTTTACCTATCTCATTCGGGCCACAGAAACAATACGACTCAAACTGGCAAATAGCGACTCTGGCTTCATTCCTCCAGAGAATCTGATAGTGGCAAACAAAACTATATCCGCATTTCCTACTGATCAGCAGGATAAAGGTAAAGCTTTATTGGTTTATTAAAGGAGCTGTAATTTCACAATGCTTAAACTCTCTTATATGTCACACAGCAGGTCTCGAACCCGCCGCCTCTGGATTTCGACAGTCAGAGACTTTGCCGTCCAAGCCACCGCGCATCAACAATTACAAACCCTGTAGCGATTAGCATCAGAGCCACCCGAATGGCGAGCATAAGAGGAGACGTCGCACTTCCAAACATGAGTGGACGGCCACAGTAATGGATCAGCTGCAGATAATGCTGCAAGTGTCGTGATGTTCCCGGACATAAACTTGCTTCTGCGGCCGTACCCTGCCGCAGACGTCTGTACCTGCATCCTGCAAACAAGCTGCGAACGGGATACCATCCCACTCGCCGTTGTAGGAATAGAGGATGTAAAGACAGCACATTGACACCTGTCAGCCACGTCGAATCAAGCCAGTCAGCGTCATCATCAGCTGATAGCAACGAGAAAGGAGGATGCAGCGCGACATGGCGCTAGGTGCAATCATGACTCAAAGACATCAAAGAATACCAAAGTCATGGGGCAGTATGAGCCCTTATGGTCGCTCCATTAGTGCTCACAACAACAGTCTGTCATCAAAAAGGCTTTTTGTTACCAAAGTTTGCCAAATATTGAGCATCGTTTTGCGTGATTAGTCCGGGGGAACTATTGGACCTCCAAGTGACCCGGGAATATGGAAAGTAGAAATTAAATTTAGATAGTTCAATGACTTCCCCATGGATGAAGCGATTGATGACACTTGCGAGACAGCAATCAATTTCAGTCCCTTAGTCACAACATGGAATGCCATCCATTTTCCTCATCACCCGCAGACCAGGGAACTCCATTAGGCTGTTTGTACCTAAATGCACGTTCAATTGCCAGGCCTGGTCTATACTCCCCTACAAATTGTCGACCCCCAAACCAGACGGAAGTAAATATATTATCGAAAATCGAGCAATTGTCCTAAGAAATGAAGTCTAAGCTCTGACATAGCCGCCCGACGTTATGATATGCCGATAGAATTGTACTCGGTATATTTAAGAAGTCAATAGGTACTCCCATTTACAAGAAGAAAGCTAAATCAAATGTAGATAACTATATCTTTGAGAAAATCGTAGTAGACCATTGTATTTCTAAGGTTTTGTTATTTCGAGAACTTTGAGACGACGAACAATGTGACTTGACAAGGGGTAAATCCACAGCCATTCAAATTGTCGATAGGGTCCAAGATTAGAATTTTGATATTAATAATAGCCAAGCCAAGCTGAAAACTGGGACCACCAAAACCGCAACACATTAGAACTACCACGAGTAACAGAGAGGTTAAAATAAACTAACCCAAAGTATTATAAAGGAATATTGCATGAGGAGGAAACTTCCGATGAATATTTCGATATTGATTGAACAAATCACAGGAAAGGATTTGTGATACTGCCTAAATCTACAGCCAACACAGAAGAAAATAACTATTTGTTCATGTGGAGAATATGAAGATAATAATCAACATCATGCCTGTGAATCGTGCCAATGTTACCGTACTTTGTAATACTAGCAATATACCATGAAATAATATTTATCTAAGCTCTCTTAGCACTAGGGAATTTGATCGTATATGCACTTTTTTTTGTAAAGCATTTGACAAAATGAACCGCTCTTAACTTTCATCAAAACTTACGAATTTTAGCTGTGATTATGAGTTAATTTTATAGGTAACTCATTATCTAGAATACCGGTCGTTTTGCCTTCGTGAAAATTGCAGTCTAAGTGTTTTTGCACAATGTACTTAACGAGTGGTTCAAAAAAGTTGTCGAGGGCAATTATAAATACTTGATTGTTGCCGTTTACTCAATAAAAGGTGTACTTGAATTAAAGTGAATTATATTCCATAGGGTTACATAACTTTACCAACCCCTTGTACCGTATTTCAATCGCAGTTTTTACAGTAGTTTTTGAAACAAAGCGTGATGACTATGTTGCCAGAGCGTACTCGGGCCTAAGCAATATTGCCGACAACTGTGTTAAATGCCACATTGCTTCTTATTAAATAACTCAAATGCCGCATCCTGTCGATCAGCTCTGCATTGAGTAATCACTAAAAGCAATCCATTCCGCCTTCATAATCTGATTAGAAATGGAGGTGCTGCCAGGAAACTGCAAGAGATCCTATAGCAGAGGGCACCTAAGGATCAACAGCGAGAAAATTGTAAACAATGCTTGGCAAAAAACAACAGGAGTTCTACTTTGACAAACATTACTGTTCGTTTTCTTCCCAATAATTCTAATTTACCAATGATACTAATACTATTATAGCGCTGAAGTCGCCCATATGAACTTCCCCTCATAAATAAAATTGCTTTTTGAAATCGGCCAGATAAAGTCCTCAAAATGTAGACAGAGTCCAAAATAGCGGACTGACCGCCATTTAGTTAATGCAAACAAAACGGCCGGACTGTTTTTAATAGAAAAAGGTTATTTATTCATATTTATAGAAGATATTTGTGCATTATAAGCATGATGCCTGAGAATTTCTTGCGAGAGGTCCCTTCTCGGCCAAAAACCCCTAAACAACACCAGCTTTGTGGGAATGAGCGTTGTCTTGGAGAAGATACGCAAGCGTACAATTGTTTGCCGCAAGCCACGTATCTATATTCTGTGCCAAAAAGTTTTTATACACGTCTCCGGTGAGAAAGACCTTTGGGGGTAGGAGAAGGCTATTCCATGAAAAACTATGGCCATAAATAGCATTATTTTATCGATGTGAATCTGTTCACTCATCTCTAGTTCAGCTATTAGGCTGACCCAAAAATGTCACTGCTATTTTATAGAGCCGTGTTCTTATTACTGAACGGTTTGAATTCCAATTTGGCGGGTAGTGAGGCACAACAATTAGCAAGTAGGCGGAGCGAAAGCCGCTAGCATTCGGCTTTCGTTGGGCGTTCGAAATGGCAATCGGCGGAGCAGGTCCCTCAGACTTGCATTCTCAGAAGGAAAGTGTCATGTTATGCTTTAAGAGAAGAAATGTCCAGCTGAAATGCATCGAGAATTGGTTAGTGTTGAAGGCCATAATGCTCTAAGTCGACGACAGGTGTACCGTTGGTGTGCGCAGTTTAGGCAAGGCGACTGGGACATCAATGAACATCGAGGGCGCCCACCCCTTCCCTAATCTCGATTCGACGAACGGATCGAAATGATCGAAAAAGCGTTTGAGCAAACTAGAGCTTGGTCATTGAGGACTTTATCGGCGGAAATTGGCGTGCCTCGTGAAACATGTCGTCAATTATTAAAAATGATCTGAGGGTGCAGAGAAATAATGCAAAATGGGTCCCTCACTAACTCGGTCCTGGCCAATTGAAAATGCATGAGAAGTGTTTGCGAGACAATTTGAAGACATGTAAGCAGCAAAAGAGTCGCTTAGAGCATACCGTTGCAGTGGACGAGACATGGGTCTTTGATTTGATCTCTAAAAAATCTTTGCTTTAACTCATTTATTATAGTTAGTCGATATTTAAATTCATATGCGTGCCGTTTTTTGGGTCAGACGAATATTTTACCTGGATATAACTACTAGCGACGCTGATTCCTATCGGGCTACGAATTCAATTTGACCCATGTCTCATCAATCGTGAGAGTACGGTTCAGGGTCGCTTTCGTCTTAGAATTGTAAGTGCGTAAGTCTGCTCATAACAGAAATAACCAAATCTCTGTTCCGGCCGCGATTTCCGTGGTACTCAGTTGGCCAGAATGTTCCTTATGCAAAGATCATCCTTGACGATGCACTGAGCCACAAAGTATGACAGTTCTTTGTGGTTCGCAAGCGAAGGCAGGGTCCAGGGCCCCGAACACTGGAGACACACTTCCAATTTGTCCACCGCTTGTTGTCGCATTTGAGAATCGTTGCGAGCTGCACTTAAGCAGCTCCTTTCTCCTGTTTCAAGCTTCGCACACCATTCCTGAACACTTCTTTGGGACACGGCCTCCAGGCCGAATAGTCTCACCAAATTTGAGTGAATTTGGCATGCATTTTGAATTTGAATTTGTTGAAACGTCGGTGCTTTTCAAAGGAAATTGACGTTTAAACTTTTTTCTTAAAATCCAGTGGTCGAAATTGGCGTCTAGACTAATCCACAAAAGTTCAACAGATTGGTAAATCTACAGCTACTTTTCTCTAAAGGCCACGCAGCCTACTGCAGATTTAGAAAAACCCAGCCGGTTTGTTTGGATCAACCTATTAGAACAGACGGCGGAATTTTATTAACACACAACAGCATAGCTAAATGACATCATGCAGACACAAAAATTCGCGCATACGCCAGTTTTCGTCACAGTGGGATGATAATATATCATCAGCGACACCGCTTTTATAGTTGTACAATAATCTCTAACTACCTCCCATGAAGCTTGCTGTTAAAAAGCGGGTCCGTTGTCATTGGGCACATACAAATCGAAACTACTACCTATCCTGGGGTGAGTCCATACCAACAAAACCTTACTTAGGTGCCCATCGTTCAGTCACAATAAAATCTAAGAAATATAAGTTTCATTATTATACTATAGTATTGAGAAAAATTTGGGTTCGGCTTCCACTGTGTTGTGCGATGTTACTTTTGGCTCAGTTGTCATGAATCGATTTCGATAAAACCATGCAGTCGTGACGCATAACCAGGTCATTCTATTTATGAGTACTTACATTTTATGTTTGAAATTTGGACCCATATTATTTAAGAATGTCCGCACCAGACTGACCAAATATTCTGTTTGGTCACAAACTAGATTTAGTCCGATCCCTAGGATACGAAAATGTATATTTACCGTCTTTTCACTATTGAACAAACACATCTGAACTCAGGGTACCGAACAACACATATATTCGCCATATTAGCTTTCACAATTGGATCGTTCCTGAAGTCTCCGGGAAGTTCAGCCTCTGCGCCTCTGGTGTTCTTATGATCCAAGAAACACTGACACAATGCATGCGGTAAGAATATCATTCTTCTCTCGATTTCATGTTGCTTAAAATGTTGTGTTGTTTAAGCGCTCAAATGCTCCCATAAGTGGAGCAGCCATCCATGCGATATTAACTATAAATGGGCAACGTTCACTACGTTTATCCTGTTGCGGAATTTCAAAGTGCGTATCAAATTGAAATTAAGCTTTTATTATCAGTGTTTCTCAGTGGCAGCTCAGTAACGATTTTGTGAAAATCATTAGCCAAAAGTCTTTAACAATTTATTGAAGACCCTAAATTAGAAATTGCATTTCATATACTTAAACAGGCTCAGATCTACAGTTTCATTAGCCTAAAATAACGCCTTTTGTGATAAATCAGTAACACTCTTGTGTGTATTAGGAAAATAAATAATTATCATGTTTGGTTGATTGATGCATGAACTTGATCACATACATTTCCCTTGAATTTCCTCCTCATAATTAACTGTTTTAAACAAAACGAGTGGCAATTCAAAATCGAAATTAAAGCAGTAGCCTTTGGGACCTATTTATTATTATTGAAATCCGCCATTTGTATAATACTCCTTCATCACCTTAACATGTAAAAAGTTATATATATATATATATATATATATATATATATATTACTTCTCTTTCTTTCGTTTTGAACGCAGCAGGCCCGTCTAAAGCTTCTCGCCTTAAAGTGAATATGCTCGATTCATTTTCTCCAACAGTCTATCCCGCCGATCTTTCTCTCCACCCCGAAGCTCAAGTGTCGTGACCTTCGCCTGATTATTATAATGCTATCCGTTTCGAGAAAACACGAAACGTTAAAAAATAGACAAGGTGTTTCTTCTGCTTAGATATATCCCACATAATTAATTTTCCTACATAATGGTAACGCAAGCGTATATACAATTCTACATGATATACTGCATTTCGTTCGTGTTGAACCAATTTTAGTCTACATAAGTTCCCTTATTACATCGCTTGTGTTGTGTAGGGGCTTGAGCCAGCGATCGATTAACTTACGGTTCGATTAGTTATCAACTTATGAGTAATCGATTAACGTACGGTATGGTTTGTCTTGGACTTCGGATAAATTGATTAACTTAGCATGCCTAATTAGTTTCATATTAGTAAAATGGAAGTTATTGTTGTTAGCTAATCAAGATGTTGCATTCATATTCGCACATTGATAGTCATTGCAGACCTTCCATTATAACTTAATGGGTTAGAAAATTTCGTCGGTTCTAACACTTGCTTACATGTTAGTCTAATTATATTTTATATTCTTACCAGTGGTTAAGTATTAATACCAATTACTTCCATAATTATTGTATATTTGTATTTTGTTTAACGAATCGGGAATAATACCAATTCGAAGAGATGTTCCGTTGCTCTGGTCTGACACAAATTCGGGATTCTTTTGAAGTTACCTTTAGTAATGTTTATATCCATATGGGAATCGAGTTCTATAATCAGAATATATTCTTATTTCGAGTCGGTTCGTAAATACAAAATAGTAACATATATACATATATATATATATTATATATATATATATATATATATATATATATATATATATATATATATATATATATGGCCATAGTAGTTTGCATGCGATTGAGTTGTTAATACTCGGTAGGGGGTCATTACTGTGTATATAGTGCAATATGTATAATATAAGACAAAATTTGACAAAGCGTACAAAAACATATTCATATACGAAGGCGGTTCAAAATCTCAGGTAGAATGTGTCGACAACCCGCTACGCCGTTATTAGGTATCGTTGTATGAGTAGAAACACTGTTGGGACAAAGAAGGTATAGCAGAGGTTGTTCGTAGGCCTCGTCGTGTGCCACGAGTATGTCTCACTCACTGCTTTTCGGCTCTCATACGCTGGCAGGTAGAGAGCATCTGCCCAATCGCGTAATGCATGTAGCGGCTTAGCGGACATGAGATGAAGATAAGCCTAGGGGGGCTTTGACGCTAAGCCGCACACCACCGGGTTGCTGATCGTTCAACCACGGCGGCCGCAGCAGTGGCGATCATCTCATGGACCGGTCGGCAGCGATGGCTACAGACGGGGAGAAGAAGTACACGCCCTTCATTATGAAAAGGGGAGCGAACAATGAGAAAAACACAGGGCCAGAGGGGCGGTGGCGGAGTCTTCGGGGGTCCGGGTAAACGCCGGAGACGAATGAGCCCTCTTACATCGTTGCTGCTGCTGCTGCGAATTCTGAGGGTCCCTTTTGATGCCTACCTACTAAATTATATCTACCACCTCCTTTCGTCGCAGTAACATCGATTCAGTAATATACATGTTATTTTTTCTTAGGATTATGCGAATACTTTATTTGTCTCAAATTTGAAAAGGGCTCAAAACCCTAAAATATGTTATGAAAGCACCTTGATCTTATCTGACAAACAACGTTTTTTTTCGATTCGGAAGAAATGATCAGTAACGTATTGGTTTGGTAGGCACAGAAAGATAAACAGACTCTGTGATTTTTCGTTATCTTTTAGTAATTACTCGGTGAAGGCAAAAGAACGCAGAGAGTCAGTGAGAAAGAAAATAATAACACATGTTACATACAGTATAAATATATTAGCAGATTATTTATTTATTTCGTTTCAGTCGCCTATGTCAGGTGCAGTCATATATATATATATATATATATATATACATATATATATATATATCTCTTTTTATTCACACGAGTTGTGTAATATTATAATATACCTATTTTACAAACAGTGTGGTGGTTTATAAATATGTTACAACGTGCTTTCGCCAACGTGGCTGTGGCGAGAGTTCGGTCGTTGTTGTTGTTATTATCTACACTCAATTTCATCAAATGGTTCAGTGATCTTATTTGATTGCACTCGCCCGCATGATATTTACAACATTTAGATCCGCAGAATTTACATTTACAGCGATCATTTGCGTCGTGGTATCCCTCGGATTGACATACAAGGTGGTGGAAGCCGTGTACGGCGAACCTAGTGATATGGTGTCTGTTTACTCTGCCGCTAAGTTTCCAAGTGTCATCTGTCATGGCCGGCGTCATAGAAAATAAAGGGTCCACCTCACTCTTCTTCCTATTTTGGCAGTCAATGAACGTACGATAACTTTCTGTTTCTGGGAGATTGAAAGTTTCGCGGACTTCTTCTACGAATGATGGTGTGTCGGTCAGCAGATAGACAATTCGATTTCGGGCCGTCGCGTGCAATCCAAGTACCGCTTTCAGGAACGCCGGTTTAACTCTGTCTAAGGTGGTCAGATCCCGGCAAGTGAGTTTGTCCCAGACAACCTGGATTCCATATGTAGCTATAGGCGAGATCTTCAGGTTAAATAATTTGAGGGCTATGTCCACCGATAACCGTTGAGGTCGCTCGATTGTGTGTACTGCGATCAACGCTTTCCTGGCTCGCTCTTCAACATGAGGGGCGAATGACTTGCCTGTTGTTGTTATAGTTAGTCCGAGGTATGTAAACGAATTAACTATTTGCAGTCGCTCTCTGTCTAATCGGAACGCGTCCGTCTCGCAAAGCCTTCCCCCTTTTCGAAACTTCATTGCCACAGTCTTGGCTTTATTGATCTGAAGCCCGATATCGGTTACATAGTTATTTAGGGTTGTCAACGCTTGCTGGAGATGAAATCTGCTCCTGCAGTACATAACGAGGTCGTCTGCGTATAAAATGAGGCTCACTGATGGGTGGCGCTGTTTAATACACGATGGAAGGTCGCTGATGAGGAGAGAAAAAAGCAACGGACTTAGGTTATCCCCTTGGGCGAACCCCGTCGTCTGTTCCACCCCGTGCCTCTCCACGACTCCATCGTCTATAAGTACTATGTTCTTCTGTAAAATATCTTTCAGCAGCCCTAGTACATTAAGAGGCACGCCTTGATATGCTAGCTTTGAGAGTACTCCGACACTCTAGTGCAGTCAGGCCCACCTGCCCAGTCAACCCGGAAGCTCTCCAAGCACACTTCCGGGGTATCTTGAGCACTAGCGACACCGTTCCCACCGAGGTGCCGCACTACCATTCGTGCTGGCGTGCAGAGGAACTCGAGTATACATATATATATATATATATATATATGACTGCACCTGACATAGGCGACTGAAACGAAATAAATAAATAATCTGCTAATATATATAATTCAAGAAAAAAAATAGAATTGTACACCGGTATTGTGTGCATGGCATCCACTCTCATGACACCCTTAGTTGAAAATAAAGGATGAGATTTTTGGATCCATAAGGCAAGAGATACGCACATTTGTGATGAACATTTTGTTGTCCATATTTGCTCATTTATGTCCACCATTGAACCTACAGCCCGAATTCATGAGAGTTTTCCTCTAATTTGCTAAACAAATTATTATGACAATCGAGATGTCAGATTGAATTAATGCATGAATGAACTGACCCCTCAGATTTTCTTTCACTTAATGCAAAATATGTGCCATTCTTTGATGCAAACTTACGTTGGGTAAAGTAGCGATATTTACTTGAATATATGAAGTGCGTGGCCGTAACGAATCTACCAGACGGAACAAAGTTAGCGCGACCATTGTCTTCCGGTCGCTCCGTTGTTAACTCGCTTTATGTCCGAACAGTGTTTGTGTCTTGAACTATTAGGTCAGTCGAGATACGGGAGACCCTATATCTGGCCTTCTCGTTGAATACAGAATATTAGCAAAAGCATCATTATATTTTGTATTTAATCACTACCGGGTGCGTAGATCTGAATGATATACGTCTCAAATAGCAGCGCAAGGAGACTGATGTTTTAAATTTTCAATCCGAGGCGGTTCAGTATGTTCACGATGAAAGCTAAGAAAAATGCCGTAATAGCTCTCGATTTGGCTGGTAAGCTGACATATGAGATAGTAAACGACCTGAAACATCCCGGAGTGAATAGTCTATTCATGTATCGGTTTGTGAGGCGATACAAGGAGATAGGCAAAATTGCCACACGCCAATGCCAGTCTCCAGAGAACGTGAAAAAAATGAGATGCCGATTGCTGTACAAACGGACGGAGTGCCAGAAAACTGGCGAAAGATAGGAAAACCTCAAAGAAAATGGTCATGTGAGGTTAGAGGGGTGTCCGGGCGACAATTTGGCACAATTAAGAGTCACTCCGCGGGGTTGGCCTCGGTGACGGTTTAGGCCGGAATAACAGCCATAGTGTTTGTACAAAAATGATTGGCTCTTTCTCTTTCTTTTGACACAAAAACGAATGGCTCTCTTCACCGCCAGTTGGTTTCGGAGGATTGCCTGAAGCCCATTTCGTAAACAAGCCGTGGACTTTTCAAAAAAGGCTCCTTGTCCCCAGCGCGAAGGAGATCCAAAAGTGGCTAACCCTAAATGTGCCAAAATGTCAATATCTTCATGACAACTGCCCCGATACTCAACCGACAACCAACTCGCTGGGTTTATCTATCTGGGGCGTTTTGATGTCCAAGATGTAGTACAAAAATACAGCTCTTTGGAATCCCTGAAGGCCGATACTATAAAATAGTAGGCAATAATCTTGGACCATATCATTTCCGCCGCCACCGAGGCACTCGATCACGGACTGAAAACCATTGTCAAGGTCAAAGGAGGTTATACTGAAAGTTGAATATGCCCTTACGTTAACGGTCCCACTTTTTATTTATGGAAATAAGACTTTTTATGTGCATAGCTTTGGTTTACGAACCCTATACTTGGTGCAAAATAATTACTATTTACATACATATGCGGGAAATTGGTAGGTTTGGGTTTATGATTAGGAGACCGCGCGTGAGGACCAAAAACCAGTCTCACACAGCAAGGTACCCGAAATATCGTTACTATTCGCGCACTCGTAAAATACATAGTTAGATAAACAGGTTACGGGGTTTCTACATGCTGCAACCATAAGTAATATATACAATATACACCCTTGCGTCTAACTATCAACACAGCGGAAAACAATAGTTTATGTATCAAGCGTGCGACAGTGTAGAGATAAATATTATTATTATAATTAATGACTTTCTTATTTTGGTATAAGACAAGAGAACACAAATATATGGAACATTGTAAAAAAATTTTCGAAAGTGTTTTTTAAGTACGGAGTTAGATGAGCAGGTCTTTATGAATTATCGGATATGAAAACCGTTGAACGACACTTAACATACTTTAATTCATACATCACCACTACCCCGTCAGGTACACCTCTGTAGAGGATTGAAATGAACAATCCTTATTTTTGAATGCAAAACAATGGCATTTTAACGTCGGTGTATAGGTACGCCTTTTTGGGGTTGTATGCCACCGTGTTCGAGATATTCGAGAGAAACCAAGATTTTTAAACTTTAAAAATTTAGACAACTAGGCTTTTGCGAAACACACATATTACTTTCGATTACCAATTGAGAACAAATCAGCCAAATTCTTGTATCAAGGTTGGCAAAGTCTCCCTATAAGTTCCGGAAATATAACGGAAGTGCCTCACATTCTTCGAGAAACTGACTCCCAGCTGTTCCCCTATGTGACAGACCTTGGCTCTGGCCAGCTTTCCTTTATTATTCACCCTGTCGTACCGCCAAGAAGACAAATATAGAAATATGGTCCCGCGGGTCTAGCTCCGAGTCAGCTATACCTACTCTCGTAAAAGGCACTAAAGTTGTCACTAAATACATTAGCTTTAAAGTTTGGACCCGATTTTAAGCCAATCCAATCAATAAAATGCTATATTCAAGTTTGCCGAAGAAGCACGATACAACGTACACCAGGTACGGTGCGTAAGATCTGCCTCCGTACGGATAGACATCTTAGCACAGGTTTAAATCTTTCGGTGGCAATTTTCGGTAGTAAATAAATAGCCTGACAAATTTATGTATGAATTCCGCCTTATAACCATTACTCTATTAGTGGCTGAAGAGTGCTGACGGCTCGCCACAAGATTAGGGAGGGATCTCATCGCTGCAATTAAACGATAATCAGCCGTCGTTACATATTATTATGAGCATTTTAACTTAAGCCACTTCTCCTTCGCCCAACCGATCTATTCACCAATCTGAAGACATGCCACACAGCGCTCGTCTGTAGTGGTGCCAAAAACTCACCAGAAAGCCACTCCCACTTCGTTTTTTACAAAATCGCCCAGGCAAACACTTTGTTCACACAAAACACCTTTAAAATGAGGTTGAAGGATTATAAATAATACCGTTAAATTGTCTATCATTATCCAAATGAAGTTCGCACTTGAAACGGAAGTTGCGAATGTAATCACAATTGCAAGGCCAGAAGAATATAGAATATAGTCAAATATGATAGCAATAATAAGGTTGTTAATAAGAAAGACCAAGACGTTCTTGTTAGAATTTTCTTTTTTGGTCGTTTTCCAGAATGGGTGACCCCTTGTGCTGACGAATATGAACAAGCAGTATTCCTCAATGTATGGTCAAAACTTAAAAGTGATACAGAGGTAAAGAGTGATACAGCTTCGTAAATGAAACAGGCAACTTTCGCAACATGACTGCAGGTCATATAGGCAAGGATTTATCGCTAAACCCGATGGCCAGGGATTTACCATTCCCTGGTCCGCAGGGAGGCTATTCCTGGTTTATTCAGGAGGATAGATCCCGAAAATATGGAAAAAAGCGAGCCTGGTCGTGATCCCCAAGCCGGGGAAAGCACTGGGCATCTCAGCTTACAGCCCATTTGCTGATTATACTATGGGAAACATTGTAGGAAACGTCGTGATCAATATATTAAATGAGGCCATAGATGCAGTACGAAATAGAGAGTACTTTCAGAAACACAATATGGGTTCGGAGCAGGGAAGTCAACTCTAGGATCTCTACGGTGGGTAGTTAAGCAGACAAGGGAAGATTCGATGAAAACACTTAAAACTTGAGTGCCAGCCCTTTAAATTACTTTGGATGTCAAAAATGTCATTAACTACACGAATTGGGGGTCATCTTGGAAGCTTTATTATCATAATTATTATTGCTGTCGGAGTCCCACACGGCTCGATTTTGATACCTTGCTCTGGAACTGGCGTATCACAGGGTGCCGGAAATAAAGGATTCAGACGGAATAGGGACGTTGGGTTATGCTAATGCGTTAGCAGTCATGGTTACGGCCAGGTACTGAGAAGGCCCTACAGGACACGTGGTGCAGTGGATGAAGATGGAGGCCTGTACCTTTTTAGGGTGACTCCTATCTACTCTACTATATCCGACCACACCGGGAGTTAACCGGGTCAGGCACGTCTCAACCAAAGTTCGGCGTGTAGCCCTGAGACTGAGTCGGACCTTGCTGAGTCTCGGTGGAACGTCAAACAGAAACCGTAAGCTCCTAGCCTCGGTGGCGGCACCGGTGGAAACGCATTAAGGTTAGTCGTAATTTACCCTTTTCTCGATACAATCGAGTATATTAGTCAATCTCTCAGTTCGGTGGTCTAGTGATATCATAATAAGTTCATAATAAGTGGTCGAAATATAAAGCGTTACTCTATTTACGTTGGAACAAGTATTGGGTCGGTCACAAAGTTCGTGCGCATCTTGGCTTTCGTTGTTTAAAAACAACGAGCGCTTTCCCGCCAACGCCACGATTTCGGTGGTTAACTGTCTATTTCTCTGGATAGAACGGTCTTTCTGCTATCGTTTGGCGCCATTTCTGCCATTGTCGCTCAATGTTATTGTGAAACAAATTGCTCTCGAAGATGGAGAAGACTTCTGAACATTATCGGCACATTGTGTTTTTTTGAAGAATTTCCAAGAAGGACGCTGCACAAACAACTCACAATATTTACCAAATGTATGGACCTGATGCCCTAAAAAAAAGCACGTAGTTGGTTCGCGCGTTTCCGTGCAGGAGATTTTGGTTTGACAGATAAATCGCGCTCTGGTCGTCCATCAACAGTGGATTCGAGTCAAATTATTGTCTTGGTGGACGTAAATCCACACCTGACGATTCAGGATATTCGAAGTTTGTTGGTGCATCACATGGAAGCTGTATGATGCATTAAGAGACGCTGAATCGTGTCACCGTCTGGATGCCGCACCTGTTGAGTGATAGTCACCTAGGACAGCGTGTAGATGCATACGATTTGTTGATCTAAAAAAAACAAGGACCACCCCATTTTGATCTGTGGTCAATTGGACCGTTTGAGGGAAGCAATCGCCTTAAAACGTCTAGAACTGGCAAGCAGACTAGGGGTGACTTTCCACCACGACAATCTCAGACGCCTCACACATCTTTGCACTGGAGTGTCCCTGGAATGTTTTGCCATACCCGCCGTGTACAACCCTGACCTCGCACCTTCAGATTTTTATCCTTCTCGCTCGCTTCAAAATCCCCTTAATGGCAAGAACTTCAAAAGTTAGACGGCATCAAAACTCACCTTGATCAGTTTTTTGCCCGAAAACCTTTTGCGAGAAGGGCATTTTTGACCTCCCCATCTATCGTTGATCAAAGGTGAGATCCAACAAAATGGAGAATACTTTGTCCTAAGGTTAAACAAAAAACTGGCTTCTCATAAGGTCACAGGCACACCTGTTTGTTCGGACACTTATTGTGATACCACCGGGTAACCGGCATAGGAACTTGACAACGTGAACTTATAAAAGGTAGTCGATTTTATTCAACAAATAAAAAAGTAGGTCAAAATGACTAATTTTATTAGTCATAGGTGGCGCGACGGTGGAATCGCTTTCAAGTTGATCATATGGTAGCCTATGTGCGATTGGTACTAAATTAACGAATATACTAGCAGGAGGTATACGACCGCTCGACGAGCAGCGTCATTCCGCTTGCTTATTTCAATTAAAATTATCCGAAATAATCTATTACATTTAAGATTTTCGTCGGGCTTAAATATTAA
The DNA here is from genome assembly GCA_019614645.1 of Stratiolaelaps scimitus. Taxonomy (NCBI): domain Eukaryota; kingdom Metazoa; phylum Arthropoda; class Arachnida; order Mesostigmata; family Laelapidae; genus Stratiolaelaps; species Stratiolaelaps scimitus. Next base: position 2,479,799 of record JABWDB010000038.1, read on the forward strand.
GAGTTGAGCAACAAGTTATTCGCGAAAGACCGTCATCCTGCTATTACTGGAGATGTAAACTAATCACAGGCAACAATTAGCAGCCAGATCCGAATGTTTTGCTTTCCGACGTTGTTAATAATAATGTTGGCATTTATCATAGTGGTACAGCCGACTAGCAGCTATTAATTGAGAAGTCGCGAGGTCCTCGAGTTTATGAAACCCATCGTCAAGAGCGTCGAACATCGGCAGATGAACTTTACAGCGAACAATTTCAAGAGTAGGACTGACCATATCGGTTCATGCAGTGCACAATAATAATAATAATAACAATTATTATTATTATTAAGGTTGAATTCCGTCTTGTGTATTAACGTGCCGAATGTTTGAGTAAACCGATAGTGTGAACCATACTTTTGCTATCAATAGAAATCATTTTACAAACTGATTCCACAATTTCACGTATGCTACTTAAAGTGATTTCTTCATGCGACTCTACCATGCTTTACCCTGTGAATGTTCCTCAACATAGTTGCTATGGACTTCATTAAAATATACCACTCAATGGAAGTCCCCTTAAACGTGCTCAAAGTAAGAAACATAATACACATATGCCTTCAAGCCACACAAATCAAGAATCTCACAGGACCGTTATAAAATCATCTGACATCCAACATTTAACGCAATATGCGATCATAATATGATAATTACAGTGCAGCGAATAAAAAATTATATACGTTCCGACCGTGCCGCTGTACCGTAGTGGTAATAATGGGCTGCATGATGTTGATGATGATTATTATTATCATCATCATTATTATTATTATTATTATATGCATTACTATGATATGATGATAGCTGTTTCCCACGTCAATTTGTAATACTGTTCTTCCTCTTCTCTTCATCTTCTGCTTTCTACTGCCACTACCACCCCGCATAGTAAATATACCATTTCCATTTTCAATGGTGATTCCGTCGCAGCGGCGGATGGTGTTCCGCTGATGGCTTGATGGGCTTATGATTTTGACGGTGGTGCTAACGAGTGCGTAACAGAAGCGAAGCCAGCGGAAGCACTTTTGGTTTTGTTATCTATTATGTTCGTGTTTGTCATTGGATGGATGGATGGATGGATGGACGAAGGGAGAATGGAAGAAAGAAAGAAAGAAAGGAAGGGAAGGAGAAAAAGACGACATCATCATTTTGTTGACTTCGCACTGTTATCATCATGTTTGTCATCATTTGTTGTTATATCATTATTATTATTATCCCAAACATATCAACATTTCGTGTGTCTGTGTGTGTCGTTATTGTTGTTATGACTGCTGCTATTACTGGCATTCTAATCATGATTGTAGTAAATTGTTGCCAAGGTCAATTTTAGAATAGAAACATAAATTGGGATCGCTTATTAGTTACTTTAGAATCTTCCACCTCCGTTCTCCTGTGAATATCTCAGTTGAACTAGTATCAAAAACGGCTGTAATTCTTACTTATATTCACAGATAATGTACATACATCGTCTGATGAATAGGGTAGAATTAGATGCTGGCAAAATGTTTTCATGCTGTTAAAGAACCAACACTCCCTATGTTATACAAATACACTGTTACTGGGGTTAGTCAAATATTTGATGCTGCACCGGCTTCGGATTTCATCTTCGATTTTTGGCTTGATAGGTGAATGACCATGCTGGAAACATTTCTGGTGTACAATGGAAGCATATTAATTACTGTTCGAGGAAAAGACGTACTTTTGAAATCACGTTTACAAAAGTCTCGTTTCAAAGTAAAGCTTTTATTCTATTGTGATCTCTGGAAATACTTTTTTTCCAGGGGAAGTTAGGGTTAGTGAGCGCGTGTAATCACAGGATTGTGTTGGAACTATTTAATATATAATCCTTTAACAGTGTAGAGATATGATATTATAGATATGCTAATCCACTGAGAGTAAAACATTCTGAAGGCATCATGTGAATCTTCGTCTAGCTGAATTTTGCCATGTGTGAATTAATGGGTGGATGTACTATTGCTCACTTTATACGGCTGCATTAGCTAACACAGTGAGGTGCCAACTTGTGAATTGAGGGTCAACCATCTATTTCATTCACGCATCCTAGCCGGAATATTTTCAGCGGCCAACACCGCCACCGCTGAGAATACTTAATTATCGGCAACTACAACTAAATATTCTAACCTTTTTTTGAACAAAAAACTACGATAAATTGAGCCTGGGTCTACTATCGCTAAGATAAATTTATATTTCAATGGAACATGTAATTTTCGCACCTATTTGACCATATAGTTAACTGATTTTATTTATTTAAACCTAATGATGCTATTATGTTAATGAGTAATAATAATAATAATTGCTAGTGCAAATGAACAAACCAGCATCCTTCCTTTCTTTGCTTATTCTACTCGCATTTCGAAGTATGGTTCGAGGCAGAATTTAAGTCATTCCATGAATTCTAAACATAGCCCTCCCCTATGGTGTTATTACTGTTTATTTTTCTTCAAAAAAGGTTAAAATGTTTAATTGTCGTTGTCGACAATTAAATATTCTTGGCGATGGAGGTGGTCGCAGTTTAAGATGTTCGAGCTAGGAGGGCGACGAAGAAGTCTACGCCGTTGTGTTACAACAGCCCCTATCGCCGTTCTTTATTTAGCCTATTGGAGGCGGAAAACCTCCTTAATAGAGAAACTTCATAATAACAATAATAGTAATATGCTTATTATTTATCTACTCTGCCTCCTTATCATAACTGAAAGGAATTATAATAAACTTATTTATTTTATCAGTTTGCCCTGTATTATGCTGCCCGTTCTAAATGAATAGGGTAATTGATTGCAAGTCACACAAGTTTCACCATGAGTCGCATCTTGTCAGCATCCAAAAACCTTCTCAATGTTTATTTCGGTTCTTAATCGCTTTGCCTATCCGTTTTGAATAAGAACTCAGTGACCATAAATCGAGCCCGAGGTCAACTATCGCTAAGGTACATTTATATTTGAGTGGAACCTGTAATGTTTGCACGTGTTTGACCATATAGTTAACTGATTTTATTTAACTGAGCCTAATGATGCTATTAATTAGCTCAAATAGATACTCATCAGATAGGAGTGCACATATCTTGAAAGACACTTGGGATACGAATACATTTACTTATCGAAGTATAATATTAATTAGTACATATGTGAAATAGAGTAAAGTAAGGAAGGCATTCTACACTTCGAGTCTAGGTACATCTTTGTTTAACCGCATTTCTTATATAACTCCGTAAAGGAAATATCCTTTGAGGCCTGTCAATTCAGTTCGCCTATGTTGAGTCAAACGGTGCAATAATAATAATAATAGTATACGAAAAAGTACCCATCTGTAAGAAGAGTGGCCAGAATGGGACGTGGCGTAACGTAGTACGCGTAGGTAGAATGTACCATGCATGTGCACGCACGTGGAGACATGGGGGGGGACGCGTTCTCTCTCTCTCTCGAAGCGGTTGACGAGGTTGCGTAGAGCCGAATAATACACTTCGGGTCGTCAGGCAGCGAGTAGGCACCAAAGACACGTGAATGGGTTCGTCACCACCAAAATAAATGACAATCAACTCCAAGTCAACCTACGTCCTCACTTGCAATGCCCGACAGCCCTGGCCATCTCTGAGAGCTCAGAAGTGGGGTTCGAATCCACGCCCTCTTCCGAGGAACAGAGAGAGAGCGCGTTCCCCCCCCCGCCATGTCTCCACGTGCGTGCACATGCATGGTACATTCTACCTACGCGTGCTACGTTACGCCACGTCCCATTCTGGCCACTCTTCTTACAGATGGGTACTTTTTTCGTATACTATTATTATTATTATTGCACCGTTTGACTCAACATAGGCGAACTGAATTGACAGGCCTCAAAGGATATTTCCTTTACGGAGTTATATAAGAAATGTGGTTAAACAAAGATGTACCTAGACTCGAAGTGTAGAATGCCTTCCTTACTTTATTCTATTTCACATATCTACTAATTAATATTATACTTCTATAAGTAAATGTATTTGTATCCCAAGTGTCTTTCAAGATATGTGCACTGCTTTCTGATGAGTATCTATTTGAGCTAATTAATAGCATCATTAGGCTCAGTTAAATAAGATCAGTTAACTATATGGTCAAACACGTGCAAACATTACATGTTCCACTCAAATATAAATGTACCTTAGCGATAGTAGACCGGCGGGTCCTCGTCGGGGTCCTGGGCTAGCGGCCTGCTCGACGATCGCGGGCACCGCCTCCGTTGTCGTCGCACCGTTCGCCCTGCCCGGCAGCGTTGTACACCCGAGGCCATCCTCCCCCAGGGCACCGTCGAAACTTTCCTCACCTTCTTCGGAGGGGCCAGTCGTTGTCATTAGGTCACTACCCAATTCCCTAACGTTAGTTGACGACACCTCGTCGCACGCTACTTTATACAAGCGTAGCTGCGAGCAATGAGCGGTGACGTCTGGTTGCCTACCATTTCCGTGAGTCGGTAGGTGTCATGCGGGAAAATCTCTGTGACCACCATTGGTCCTCTGAACTTCGGCTGCAATTTCGTGGGAGCTCCCGTCGCTATCGACGCTCTACGAACCACCACCACGTCACCCACCCTATGACGCTCTCGATGCGGCCGTCGTCGCCGGTCGTAGTTTCCCTTGTAGTCTGCTTGCGCGCTCTGGTCTTGGACCTCCTGGGATGGTTGCCACACAAGAAGAGTGGCCAGAATGGGACGTGGCGTAACGTAGCACGCGTAGGTAGAATGTACCATGCATGTGCACGCACGTGGAGACATGGGGGGGACGCGTTCTCTCTCTCTCGAAGAGCTTGACGAGGTTGCGTAGAGCCGAATAATACACTTCGGGTCGTCAGGCAGCGAGTAGGCACCAAAGACGCGTGAATGGGCCCGCCACCACCAAAATAAATGATAAGTGTTCAATCAACTCCAAGTCAACCTACGTCCTCACTTGCAATCTCCGACAGCCCTGGCCATCTCTGACACATCAATGCGCAATATTTATTGCATGTTAGTTAAACGTGTTATTAAATTAAACCGGACCATAATGTTATAAGATTGTACCATATAGCTGTCGTGCTCATTTTCAGAGAGTACAAAATAGGCTTTTGTAGTTGATGAACACGTCCATACATCAGGTCTCTCACCAAATGCCCCGTCAGCTCGCGTTTTCGAGAAATGATATTAACGGTTGTGCCCGAAAATCTGCACAACAGAACCATACCTGAAAAGGGATTTTACGCTTCCGGAAAAATATAGTTTTATAGCAAGAGCAGGGAAATTTTACGACTTAAAATATAGATACATGTTTATAGAGCGAAATCGAGAACTCGAGCCAATGTGAACAAACGTTATCATACATGTGGGGCTGGTTCACATTCACCTCAAAAGTGGGCATATTAGGACGAAAATTTGTCTTATTGAGTGGCGTCTTTCCGTTATTGGTTATGTTCGCTAATAACATTGAAAGATCTGCTTGTATGGCCAATAGAGTCCACAGACTTGTTGCAGCCAGGCAAAAGAGCAATGTGACCCAGGATGTTGTCATTGCACCAACTGAAGATAACGTTCAAATGCTATGGAACGATTAGCTGTGCATTAATTAATTCACCAGCAGATACCGAGATGAAATATTATAACGGAGAAGAATAATGGAAGTACAAAAGGAAAATAAGGCGGGGACTCACTGAATATGTGCATGCCAGCTTCAATATCTGCTACCGGTTTTGAATTACTGTATGCTGACATTCGCTGGTTTTTCATCAATTTCCGAGGGTTGTTGTTGTTGTGTATACGTGAGAGTTGATACTCATTTGGAAGTGGTTACGGTTTGCTGTTACGACAGCGCGCGTTGTTGTTAGTGTCACGGTCCAAGCCAACTTTAGACCTCCAAGATTATGCTTCGTTAGATTGGTGGGGTTCTGTTGAATCAGAAGATAACTACGGAACTCCTGAACCAGAAAATAATCACGATGTGTCTGGTAGGCATATAATTGTATGGTCAAGTGATAGCTTTCCATTTTGGTTTAGCTGATTTTCATCTGTTCCCCATAATGTCAAACAACCCCAACGATTACCCCAGTTTGGCAGGATTTTATCCCAAAAGAAAGCGCTGGCCTAAAGACCTATTACGAAACCTTAAGATGCATGCCAAGTAGCATCCAACATCGTCAAAATCCTACCCAGAGTGGGAGGTGCCTCCGAGCGCAACAGGCGCCTATTGGCCTACGTGAGCGAATCTATGGCTACGTACGCTGCCTCAGTGTGAGCCGACATGGCACTTCGAATCAGGTGCAATAGGAAGCTCTCTGGGGATGCACAAAGGCCACTGGTGATTCGAACGTGCCGGGCATACAGGACCATACACATAGAAGCCCTCCTGGTTCTGTCCACAATGCTCCCATGGGACCTTCTGGCAACCGAGAGAGGAGACCTATTTGGATGACGACTTGCATCTAACGAGACCTAGAAACGCCGCGTTGAACCGCGAGAGAAGAATGGACTCAGGACCATCCACCACATAAGTTGAACGCCGCCTGGACCAAACACATAATTCCGGATCTCCTGCGCTGGTATGATTGTAAAGATGGACAAACTAAGCTACTGGATGGCACCAGTACTTACCGGCCACGACCAGTTTTAAAAATACTTGCATCGCATAGGGAAGGCCCTCTCGGATATCTGTGTTTTGTATACCTCCGGAGCTGTAGACGACTTTGTACACACGCTGTATGAATGTTCCTCTCTGCAGGTGGAGAGGATGACGGGTCCGGGCTATCGAGCCTTCCCTGCACCCTGGTGAGTATCATGCTCCTCTCCTTGGAGAACCGGGCTACGGTCGCTGCTTGGGTAGATAGAATAATTAAGAAGGACAAGTTGGAGAAAGTTAGGCAAAGATCATTTAACTACTCGGGACAGAATCATCAGATTGCAGAGTCTGGGAGGAAAGGGTGAGGAGCGGTTCGGCTCTGAATATGACGCCCCAGCCAGTAACCAACAGTATAAGTAATGCTATACGTTTTCGGAGCCTTCTAGGGAAGGGAGGAGGTATGCGGGTTTAGTGCGGTTGGTGAGTCCCACACTAGTGTTGTTGTGAACCCCCCAACACGTGTGTGCATCATGCATTCCCATAATCCCCCAAAAAAAATATTATGAGACCTACTGTGACCTTAGGCAGGTATGGATTCTCTCGTATATATTTCGTGCCGTAGTACCATCCAGGAAAAGAGACAACTACCATATAAAATTCGCATATTTAGTTATTTAGTTCTGAAGCTGACGACGTAGAATGTAAACAAACATGGTGGATGTGGAAAGGTTATTTGAGCGTGGGAGAGGGGAAATTTGCGTGTATCTTACGTAAATTTGATTTGCGTCTGTGTGGAAAAGCGTGTACGTTTGTGTAGAAAATGTGGTGGATGGTGGAGGGTCTGCGCTACCTGCACGCAAGGCGTGTGTCTAGTGCAGACAACGTGGCAAACCGAAGGTACCACACGTCTGTGGTGGGTCCAAAAACGACGACGAAGGGGGGGGGGGGGAGGTGGGTGAGATGTCCCCAGTGCGTAGAACTGATGGACCATATAAGGGGAAGAGCTACACGGAGAGTAGCACAAAGAATGTTTGTAATCCTTTTTTAGTCTAATTGACAGCATCGGTCGAGCAATGTGTTCCAGTTTTCAGGTTCTAATAGTAGTTCACTGTGTAGTTTTAAGAAGTCAGGGCCTGTACAGAGGAAACGTCCAACATGGGTAGCCTTTTATTTTACCTGCAGAAATTTAGTCTGTGCTAACATTTGTTTACAGTCCTGTCACATCGAGTGCGCGCGCATACGCTAAATTATCTTCTCCCGCCCGCCACATCTCCCCCCGTTTTCCCCAATAAATCGTCTTCTTCACATCCGCCATATTTAATATATTTGCATTCTGCATCATCTGCTCCCATGGTAAAGGTAAAAGGTAAAGCTTTATTGGTTTATTAAAGGAGCTGCAATTTTACAATGCTTAAGCTCTCTTATATGTCACGCAGCGGGGCTCGAACCTGCGAATTTTATTTACTAGTAGAGTACGTTGAAGCCATCATATTTTCTACCTTCCAAGGGAGCCACTTTGTTAGAAACAAAATATTTAACATCCTATATTAGCTCACATCAAATCTCATATGTCGTTGTCGGTTAACATCTCTAACGTCGCGCTCATCATGCCTAAGCAACTTGCAGCAACACGTCATACTTTAAATCAAGATATATACGAACTCCGAGCACATACGACGGTCAGTCAGCAATTCGTTTCCTGGCGGATAGAGGCAGACCTGATTCGATGCCCCCTCGAGATGGCAATGCTCTTATTCCAGAAAGCACAGAAGTGCAAGAACTGTCGCGGGTATTACATATTTGTCAAAACAATTATATATTACTATAATTCAGAACTTCCGTTCACCTTTGGTATACAGCACCTTACCTTACCCTACTTGCATGTTCGTGGCGACTATATCAGTGAAAGATTGTCGCTAATGATCAATGATTAGATGTGCATCGGATCGTGGATTATCTAGAAGAGCTGTGTTTGTTGAGTTTTTTTTTATTTAGTTCCATTTAACTACAATTGGTCTCAACTCAAAGACCACTGACACATAATAAGAAATTTAATCAATAAGCATTCATCGACACACATCTACTGCCCTGCGGACATTTGTGTCTCAAATTCTTACATATGTCTAATACATGGATGACATCATCATAGACTTTACACATCTCACATAAGGCATCTGTCAGTGTTTTTATGTGCAATAGCGTACTATTAGTTTGAGCCTTTCCACATCTTAGTCTGTAAACCGTCACCACCATTCTTCGAAGGGCACTGACGTAAAGCGCCCGTTTCTGCACACTCCCACACCCCATACGGGCACGTTTGGGTTGCACCAACTTTGTCCTATTTCTCGCCACCCATAAGTTGTTGAAGTAGTTCTTCACCCATTTCTTGGCCGAGACAACTGTGTTGGGTACAGCTCTTGCACGTGCGGTTTCCTGCATTCCTTCTTTGGCCAGGGTGTCCGCACGTTAATTTCCTCTAATTTCCACATACTCTGGGATCCACTGAAGTAATTCAGACCGTTTGATGAACCCCAGACATAATACAATTGCATGGGTCATGTGTGAGTGAGGGCTAGCGGGGTTAACTGACCAAATCGTGTCCAGAGCAGCTTGTGAATCTCACAGAATCACGACGGGTCTGTCAGCCGGATGGCAGATTTCACTTAGCAGCGCTTCATGGATGGCAACTAATTCCGCCGCAGTCGAACTCTTGCAGTTGCTAATGCCCATCTTTGAGCAAAAGGTAAACGCCAGCTCCTGCGTGCAGAGCACCTAGGGATCCATCGGTGAAATAGACCAAGTACGACCCATCAGCTAATGGCCAGAGATGACTCTCTGTGAGAGATTTGAGAACCATGGCATCCTGCTCCTTCTTCCTTGTCACTTCGGGTATTGTTGTCCTCATCGTCAGATCTATGTCCGTGATGCCCATCACTGGGCTCTCAGGAACTTGAAGGCCTTCGCATGCCACCGGTGTCTGGTTGAGGGCTTCGGCCGCTGCTGTTTCAGGCATTTCAGTTAAAGGAACCTCAATAAGTGAGTGCCTGCACCTATTATAATAAGCCGAAGTAGATGATGCCTTAGCACGAAGTCCCTTAGCATATCAGACGGCATTATTCCACATTCATCCAGACCAGAGTCATTAGCACTCATGCTCAAGAGACCTACGGCTGTTCTACCACATCGGGCCATACACGACTCTAATCTCCTGAGCTCAGTACTTGTCAACTTTCTCATAAATTCCAGACTGTAGTCAATCTTCGTGCATAAGAGGGGCTTCATTGTGCACATGGCAACTCTAGGTGACACCCCCCATGTGACTCCGCAAATGCTTCCCAGTAGGTTATTCACCCTAGCCACATGCGCGTCAATCACTTCAACGACACCATTTCATTTCCCGTCATCCTGAAGCAGGACACCGAGAAACTTCGTGCGGCGGACTTGCTCTATTGCGACACATTGAGCAGCTATATTGAGTTGCTGCCCTTTCTTCCTGCAGAACAACATGCATTTGGTGTTGTTTGGTTCAATCTTGAGACACAGATCACTCAGTATTGTATAATAACTCCTATCATAGGCACTATGAATAGGAAATATGGATGATTGCTGAGTTTAATGCGAAGGCGTTCTTGAAATATTCAGAAATTGTACGGGCATGATTACCATAACATGCTCTAAGTCGGGATCTGGATGATGCGAACATTCTCACAATCTCTCTCACTTAACACATCTGGTCTTAACCTTAACCTGGTGGAAAAAGGTTTGATAGCATATATAGCAGAAAGACCACAGTCCCCTATACATATTTTCTTCATACGCATATTTCAGTACCTCTATCATTCGCATGCGAGTTCTATAGTCGACTCAAACGTCACTATCGCAGAGATTGTTTGAGCGCACTAAGGTAATGCCGTTTGTTAACAAGAAAACGGTAACGTTAGTATTTATACATGTATAGAAAGCTGGCTGAAGTGCGGTCTGATGTTCATCCGGTCACGCGAAGGAAAATTCGAAATGAATAGCTAGACAGAGCGAGGTCGAAAAGAAAAAAACGGCAGAGAGAGAGACAGAGATATATATATGTAATTGAAACCACTAGGCGGAGCGCACCATGCACAAGATGGGGAAGATAGGAAGTACAAGCAATTCAGCCGAAGGACGAAACGTTTTGAGTCAGACACCACAGATGAGCTGATGAGGATCACGCAAAAGCAACAGTCCAAACTACGCATGAAGTTTGCTACAGAAGAAGGTGTAACGGGCGACACTGAAGGAGTCATATAGAAGACGAGACGACATTCAGTCAATCCAGCCAGTCAGACAGCTAAGCTTTACGTTTAAATTGCTTGGGATGGACTCGAGTTATATTTAACTGTTTCACATGTACCAAGCCAAGTTCCGCTATCAAACAGAGGATATATATAAATTGCTGTATGGCCTACACTTCGTTATTGATATAATTCCATTGGTTTACTTGTACGTCAAGTTAGGTTTGGTCACACTAGGTCGTCTTACGAGTCGAGCCCGGTGGCGTGATGCATTCGTGTGCGCCTCGCAATCGGAGGAGACACGTAGGTGCACGGGTTCGATCCCCACCGCTGCACATGTGCATTTAAAGGGGTCCGTCTTACGAAGCAATGCGAAAGCGGTACCGTGGACGTCAAATGTTGGCTGAGAGTTAGCCCGAAAAAGTTTAGTTTAGGTCGTATACCAATGGCACACCACAGCCATAATTGGCGAGGCGTGTTAAACGAACGAAAATATATTTGGCGCTTCTTGTCAAGGGAACATAGTTCGTTATCTGACATTTACTTCATGCTTATTTCTCGCATGTGTGTGGTCGCAATGGATCCCTGATTGAATAACTAATCTTCTCCAGGACGCATATTGTAAAGATACTGTGGGTATAGATCGTTCCAAATTTTTGGATAACTAATAAGCCTCACCTTTGCGTAAGGCATGTAATCTTATCGCCTCAGGTTATGGTGCAGCCTACTCTTATGTCGCCTATTCCACAGTTCGCGAGTTAAGATTCGACCTATGGGTCTTTGAAATTTCAAAATACGGACGTAATGTACGGTTCACATACTTTTACCCTTATATTATATAATATTTACCAATCGTTTGCCCCCAAAATGCATGGATTAATTCTGTAATTTATCTGCGGTTACTCGGCAGTTGCAGTTTTCAGGTATTCTGAAGTGGGGGAAGCAGGCACAACTGTGAACGAGGGTCAGTAAAACATTCTTCAGCAGTTGAGGGTGTGGAATACCGAATCATCGTGGAAACCTTTCGTCTGGGTTGGAAGGCTCGGAATTTTAACACACTGCCACAGTGACTCTTCACGGATGCTTACTCAAAAACTATGGCCTCAAAAACTCAAAACCCATGGCCTGCTATCTCAGAAACCATTATAAAATGATTCCCGGGCCAAATTTGGTCCGGGAACGCTGTTAGGTCGACTGACAGTTCGATCCGAAGGAAATCATTAATGGCGATATTTCCTCTTTATATAAAAAACTCGATCTTCTCCATTTAAGGTATAGCACAAGTATGCCCCTTTCCAGGACAGCGCTTCGTAGTGTATCACTCATTTTTGATGTTTTAAGGAATCGCCCTTTCGGCTGTGCCAGTAAGATAAAATATCCAGGAATAAAATAAGGGTGTAATAATGTGACATCTAAATTAAGAGGTCTTCAAGCACAACAAACTAGCATATCATTTGTAATAGATGTTCTGAAGATTATCAACCCCGACATTGCTACAATCCTACGCTCACTCTGTGACGTATGGATTCCGCTGTTACCTCTTAGTTATATGTTTGCCGCTTTTAAACCTACCACCTCTAAAGGAGCAACACATCATCACTCGTTTCGAGGACCATCGATGCAATTACGAGTACACATTCTGGCTTATCGTTTACGCGTAGAGGACTTCCGGTTCACATCGAAGCACGTCACCCCGAATTACGGAATATTCCTCTTAACCCAGAAGCTACTGAAAATCCTAAGAATCATGCCAAAATATTGACGTGTAGTAATTGCTGAAGCATTTACGAATACACTTCTTATAGTTAAATCGAGATATTATTTTCGATCCCGATTTGATCCCCTAGCTTTTGCTCATGTTGTGCCACAAATGCATACTCGCAAAGAAAATGGAATGCCACTCCCGCGAATCGTTCGATCGGATCCCGCTGCATTTTGTGAAACTATCGTTTCGATTATCGAATTTCACCGACTAAACGTAATGCTCTTAAAATATTTACAGTGGTGCCCCATGACAGCACGCAATGCTGTTATAAGACTTGGTCAACTTTGATACAACCGGCGCAGGTCGTATTCTTTGCTCTACAACAGATACGTTTGCCACAGGAGATGATGTCTACACCTGCATTTCAACTAAAGCATCCGCCTGCTTTCCCCAATCTCGTTTTCCCACAATAACCTAACTCGGTTTTCCAGGAAGATGCGTCGTCATCTGACTATATTTTAGCCGATGTTCAGTCTTTCCCTCGCAGCTCTACAGCAGGTCCTGATAGTCTACGCCCTCGTGATCTTCGGGACTTATTATCCTCTGTCCTAGGTCACATTGCAACAAAAATAGGATCTGCGTGGATTTCAATCGCGTTTGAAAACACAATATGAAAAACTTGGGTAATGATGGAAAGGTTTCCCTCGCTAGGAGCACACAGAGGTCTGTGTTTAATGAGGAGTTCATTGTCTGTTGGAAGAATTATTCTCTTGCCTAGAAGTTACAATATGTCAGACGAACGTGACCCACTGGACTTATCTAATTATCAATTTATGAATTCTTTGTCTCCTATGTTAGGCGTTCAATATTTGGTTTGATAGCAGCGGCTTCTTTGGCTAGACCGGGTGTCATCGCGCCAATGTATTCGGTTTCTGATCTTGTTACCCACTTTTATAATTAAATAAATAATAATAATATTAAATTAAAGTAAAAATATGTAACCTTTTATAAATGGGATCATATTAAATTCATTGAATTTACGAAAAATAAAAATTATATATATTATATGAATATGTGTATACAACATATTACATAGTGTTCGAAAAGTCACGCAACCCTGTGGGCGACTAGGCAAGGTTTGATGGTCTTAAAGGTTAACGTTCCGAGAATATTTGTTCTTTGGTTTCTATCGACATCATTTTCTGCTCTAGCATAGTTCGCGAAAAACATCTGTATATTACATTTACACATATGTATCAGTAGAATGAATGTGCGAACACTTCTAAAGTATTTTAAGAAATACAGTCTCGGCTTTCTTCTTCGTATCCGCATGAACGTATATGTTAGTGCTTTGTTCACCTATAGTAGATACTCGCACGCCCACCAACTTCACCGGATCAGTGTTTCCTATAGTTTAATGGATTCAATGGAAGTCGGCGCTTAGTGCTCGAGACTAGGAAACACATTCGTCGTTGCTTGAACGGTAAACTCAACATAATTATGGGGTACAGGCCGGCTGTTGGTTCGCCAAGATCAGAGCCATCGGAGCCGCAGCCGCCGAAGGCGAAGTACTCAACCACCGAAGTACGATCGAAGGCCGGCACCTAACCGGCACCGAGAAGGTTTAGCCAGACCCGATGAGTAACTATAGAAGTCGTGGTGGTGGTGGCTGCGGCCTGCCTTCACGATGGCAGAGGATGTGAACATTGAGCTGAAGTGACGACTATCAGAGCGACGACGCTCAACAGGGACAGCTATTCGAGTTTTGTTGCTGTTGAAGATGATGATTTCCGTTGAAGTTTCTTCGCCTGTTACTGCTCCCTCGGTTAGCTGCAATATCTGTATTGGTTTTCCTTCGTGATTCCTTCAGACGGTCGAAACAGCCGGCACTGGCTATAGTTCCAAGTTTTCTGGTCCAATTCGCTATTTTGACCGAGCTATTATTCCTCGAGAGACAATGAAGAACGAGAATAAGCTTCGTAAAAAAACGTGATAAAGGCTTCCGGTTTCGAAAAATTGGTCTTAAACCAGCCGCCCGCCCCTAAAGATCGTGTTACATGTTGAGATGGGTTACTCGTTAGGGGTGGAGCATCATTAGTGAAAATGTTGACGATACAAGGCTTGGCGCCGGGATCTAGCCGGATAATATTTGTAGGGTGAGCCCTTCTCGGCAGGGTTTCACATGTTGCGGGCAAATTGCGAGCAGCGTTTAACCATTCGGAAGATGCATTTGGTATTTAGAAGGTTTACAATTTGATATCGTAATCGTGATGCCCGATCTTTCACGCGATTGAGGTGAAAAGCTGCGGTCAGACGTCTGATTGACCGGTGGAGAACACCTTATTTCAGGACACACCATCATCTCATAAATTAGCAATTGTATCTGTCGCACGAGCCACACCTGTTTAAATGCAGAAGGGGCAATGACACTTTCTCGAGTTGGTCGGAAGTAGTTGGATGACTATCGTTCTTTGTTTTGCATTTGTCTTGAGTACACGTATTGGATGTCTTGGGACGTCAGCTAAATCCGTGTCGAAGTGAAGAGAGGGCAGTACATGTTCGTGTTGTGTTTGTAAAGTTAGTGGAGGTTGAGGATGGCCTATCGGTCTCCTATGTCCGTTCATTCCTTCGATGTTCCTGTTTGGATTGCTGTTACCTCTGCAACATTCACCCTAGTCACGGGTAGCCGCTGTGGTAACTCCATACTTAACTGAATTCGTAAATTCCATGGATATTTTCTTCTCAAGGTACTGTAACTTCGTTCCACATAGCGCAAGTACCTCATCAGCTCTTCATGGGTTTTGTACAACCGGTTCAGATATCTTGAGCCAAAAAATGTGATGTGAGGTAAAGTTTTTATTGCTATATTAAAGGAATTGCAGTTATACCATGTCTAAGTTCTCTTTTATGTCAGGTTGCGGGATTCGAACTTGCGACAAATGGGAATATGGAAATTACGCTGTGTTTTGTGTGTATCGCTTTACGGCATCATTTCACATCGTGCTTGTATCCACATGGTTTGGGACAGGTCTGGATGAGATAACTCGAACCTTACGCTCGATGTCGCGGCCCATGCGGAGTAGTATTTCGACTGAGATTTGGCAAAGCATTTTGATATTCGTGACACGTATCAACACATATAATAAATAAGAGCGAAGTGAGTAGTTGCAAACGTCGAACCGAAGAGTTGACGCATTTTGTTTACTGTTGACTCCACATTATTAAAGTTGTACAAAAAAGAGCCACGGCTCTCTCGGTATTAAAATAATTATTGCCTAGACCTTGGGTTTGTCTGTTTTGACAAACAAGCGATTGGTGCAAAGGCTGGATTATAGTATACAATAATGAAGTGCTTTACATTGCAGATGATCACATATCTGTTTTGCTGTTAAAGTCACCGTCCTGTCTTTGCTTTAGAGATCTGCTGCATACCACACGCAACGACAGGCTGCTTTCAGCAAAGGCATTTACTGTTGGCTTTGGTGATGAGCTGCACTGCAAATATGACACTACTACCACATGGCCACCATTCAGTTCATATTCGAAACAGCCCGACAGAGGGAGCTGGTGTGTTCTGACCCGGTTTTTTGACAAAGTTCGCTCTGGATCTTGTGCACGAAATCCCTTAATATCCGTTTCACGAACGCCATCTAGCGGCGAAATGAATCCGTATAGTGAATAAGGCAAGCGCCGCCGTATGCACGGTGGCGCTGTGTAGGTTTGTGGTTGGTGGCCGAACCCCTGTGCTGGCAGCACTGGTGCTGATGCTGCTGACGTTTCGCCGGACCGTTGGTACCGACCCGTCTGTGTTTTTCCGCTTTGGTTGATGCTGCTAGCGGAGCGATGCTGTCGTTTCTTTACTCCATCCAGCACAACCCTCGTCGTCTATTGCCTTGTTTGGTTGTTGTTCCCCGCTGGTGCCAGCAGTGGTGGTGGTGGTGGTGCTGCTGCTGCTGCTACTGCGACGGTGGCGGCGGCGGCGGCGGCGGCGGATGCCACTTCGGTGGTTGTGCCACACAGGGAGGAGGCGGTACACGGCAGCGACTGACTGACTGACAGACCCGCCCCCTAGTGGGCCTCCTTATGGAGCGGCAGGCGACGATATAGACGGTGAAGACGGACGGACGGACGGACAAACCGACATCGAGACAGACGCACAGACAAAGAAGCAAGTACCACATACAAAACAAGGCAGAAAGCACCCAAAACAGTCACACACACACACACACACTCGTGTGCGAGCACATACATGACACTAGCGACGCATACATCAGCTCAAAGAGAGAGGCTCAAGATCCTACAGAATTTAGCCAGCACACATCTTTCTTTCTTTCTTTCATCTATCTATCTATCTACCGGTCTGTCTCTATGTCTGTCTGTCTAACTAAACCATGACTTTGGAAGCAACGAGCTAACTACGGCTCCTTCACTCGTGTGCATAGACAGGACATATATTATATATACACGCGTACAGAGCCACGAATGAGTATATATACAGACAGCAGGGTAAGTATTGGCGTAACTATTTAAAAATAACAGGAGTGCATAATGCTTTAAATCCGCCCTCGAACGATCTTCTTTATGTACTCGAGTAGTAGGCTACCGGCAATGTAACGATCGTATGTCATATAGAGCAGGCCATCTTAGCGTTGTCTTATGAAAATGATCCCTTTTTGTTCGCTGTGTAGAAGCCGCTTGGTTGTTCACTTCGGTATGAGCGAATACGCGCGGGCAGAGTGAATCGATTGTCAGGCCAACGCCACTGACTTCGACCCGCCCATCCAGACTTCCAGCGAATCACACGAAGAAAGCACAACAAGTTTGGAACAAGTCACCGAAGGTCAACGGATAAAATAGATAAAACGGCCGTGATCAGTTCCAAAGTGAAATAACCGAGGCAAAACGAGAGGATGCGGTACCGATCAAGGGCATCCAAACCACAATATGATGCGCTGATAATAATGATAATAAAACATGAATATTTAATTCCCACCTTCACTTCAGAAAATGATATGCTATCAGTTCGGTATATATGATTGCGTATGTTAGCTTTACATATAACACGTAGACAAGCGTGTAGTAGAACAAATCCAGCAGGAGAGACTTGTTTTGTTGAAAACGATCCAGAGATTATATTACTATAATGTCCCTCGCTGTGCAGAGAGGCAATGCTATCGCCTTCCTCGGGACAATGTCGAACTCAGCCCCGGTCCCAGCTAATCCCCCCCCCCAATAATCCCTAGAAATAATTCCTAATTACTGTATGTTTGAATAAATAATGAATATTACTATATATTACATTTACATGCATGCTCTAAATGCTTCATATTCACGGTTTGTACTAGACCTTCCTCTAAGTAAGATATATGTACAATATGTTCATATCCGATTTTGGGCTCCCTGAATTCCTTATAGAACTATGGGGGGATATAGTTGGACAGCGTCGAGCTTATATCTACTGTACCTTTGCCATCTACATCGCACACTACTCTGAAATATCATAGAAGCAAAGATGGCAAGTCTTATAAGTTGCCTTTGTGTTTCTGATTGACGAAATAATGCCCATTACAAATTCTATTGATCTAAGAGTACGACATGCGATGATCTCTGACACAGTTAGCAACTAGACCCTTGTCTATTTGGTAAGACTGTCGTTTTCGGAGGTGACCCGATAGGAACTACCCATGAGTTAGCTGTCCACTTTGTTCTCGGTCCTCAAAGGAATGAATGTGGCCAAACCGGATGGACTTGTGCTTCCCGTCTCCAACATTCGGTGCGTTTTTTTCTCTGTACCAAATAATGGCCATTCACAATTAACTCACAACTGATTCGATGCATAATTCGTATCTACATCGTAGCGAATCAAAAACTGCTGCAAATGAAGGGCCATGGTATAGAAACATATCATCATGTACTGTATCAGCCAGCGTTCAGTAATAGATAGGCAAATCAGTGCGGCACCATTATTGTATTCCACAATTAGCCATGGCAATATTGTGTGTTGAAAGCGAAACAAATGTATCTGTCAGTATCCGTCAATCAACAATATTACCATCATCAGTATGCAACGACACCAGGCAAAATAAAGCAACGAAGCCCGATGGTGCGATGGGAACGAAACTTAATGGGCAGATGCGGAACAAGGGCTGACAAGGTGGTTGTTGTAACAACATGTGCTGCTGCTCACTTTCATCTTCAGTGGCTTGTTGAAGCTAATCATCAACAATGATAGTGTCGATAATGGCTTTAGTGACGTTTCCATCTGTGCCAGGAAAAAGAAGAAGTGAGGGAGCTCAGAGTATGAAGAAAAGAAAAGCTACATAATTTCTGGCAAGGCAAAATCTTCATTCACCACGGCGATGATGGTGATGGTGGTGGGTGGGTGTTGTCATGTCACATTGACGATGCTGGTGCTGAGTCGTAGCAATCGGACGATGTCCGATAGAGGATTGAGAGGGGATGCTTTAAAGAGAGCATCGGGACATCATTGCTAATCGCAGCTCCGCTCAGACGCCCTCACAGACTGGAGCCCTGTCCTTTTATACTTTCCTCACCAGATACTTTCCTCAGATACATACTAATTCAGTATGTATGACTTGGCCAGGTGTCATTATGCATGACACCTGGCCAAGTCTAAACTAAATTTTCCGGGCTGACTCTCAGACAACATTTAACGTCGACAGTACTGCTTTTGCATTGCCGGTGAAGAACATGAACAACTAGAACGGCAGTGATAGTATAACACATTTGTATGTATTGGTGCAATTTGATAAGTGTGGAGTCAACCGCTATGGGTTTATCTGAGTTCGCGGACGGTACGTTCTAACCCTGGAAATCTGAAGCCACTGGATAGTATCTGAGGTCAACAAATATAAAGGTAGATGAGTTTATAACGTATTATAGTTACTGTGCTATTCGGAACGTATATCTTATTATGCTGGTTAATAAAACATTCGTATTTTGTCAACTATGCATCACTATTTCCATAGCTTCTGTGCTATTTCCCTTTCAGAGCCATACACAATTGACTTTCCCATTCCTTATATATTATTGCAATTCGCGCTATTCAACCAAGATGCCAATGTTCGAGTTCTAATGTGGTACGTTTGTGCTGTTATATCTAATTCAGTCTCCTAAGTGATCTACAAGTAGAATTTAAGTAACTATAGTCGATCGTATAATACAGGCGATTAAAAGTTCTCTAACATTTATATTTCCAAGGATTCATCTTTACTTTGTGACTAGAAGACCGTACAAGTTTCGTACGCATTTCAGGCTACTTAAACAAACAGAAAAGTAGACAAATAGGGACAGAGAGAGAGAACGCGTTTTCATCAACATCTAGTGGCTATATTTTTGTGAGTGAACACAACAATAACAACAACTCAAACATGCCACACCACACATGTGTTCATGTTGGCGCGAAGAGAAATATTTTATAGGTTCCTCTTCTCGTAGATTTATTGTCCCATTTGTCGGTTAAACTACTATTATATGCATTTGCGCTATACCTGTGGCAGGAACGAAACGTAGCTACTCGCAGCTACTGCTCTTTCCCAGTTGGCCCGTAAGCGCCGCCGCTCCTAAGCAGCGGTAAAATAGCACTTGAGGCAGTTCAATAGCAACAGTAGTCAAAATGCCTGCTCACGACCACGAGATGATCATCACCGTCTTCAGGATCATCATCAGCAGCAGCAGCAGCACAATGACAACAATATCAGCGTCCCCGTCGACGGTTGTCGTAATCTCCATCAACATCAACGTCATCACCATTGGCATCACAGCGACACAAGTAACGATATCATCGACAAAACGATGTTACTTATAGTCCTATTGTATAGGCGTACTTATTTAGGCGTATCGATGTTTTTTGTATCGTATGTTCCACTCCCCCTGAAACAGTGCGAATAAGGCATGCGTAAACGACCTACACTAAAAATAAGAGTTAGTCCCCAACCTTTGGTTGGATTTGCGTGAAATTAGCTTTAAATAGAAGCTCTGTAAGGGACACATAAAAAAATAGAGACACAAACTTTATTTTAAGAGACACATAGCTCGTCGACATAAGAATTAAATAACGAAAGTAATACATATAGTGAGATTATTAAAAAAGAAAATTCTATAATGGAAGAGAGTGACGACAACGTGGGATCCGTCTTTGTGGCGTTTGTGGAGTTTTTGAGAGATATGCGTGTACTATACCTTATATGTATATGTCTAAAAAAGCGGTGAGAAAAGCCCACCACCACCGGAATCGAGTTGTGAGATCCAGTTGGGATTATCACCCACCCACCACCACCCACCCATTATCACCCACCACCACCGGAATCGAGTTGTGAGATCTAGTTGGGATTATCACCCACCCACCACCACCCACCCATTATCACCCACCACCACCGGAATCGAGTTGTGAGATCCAGTTGGGATTGTGTGGTACGGAACCGTACTGGCGCACATTAGCTAACAGTTAACGGCAGCAAACACTGTGGCGGCCGGTAAAATAAGACTTAACTCCTCATTTTACGCGCTGCCATTTTTATTTTTTCGACATGCTCCGTATCACATAATCGAAAGTGCTATTTTGTGTCCATTGTCTAGACTTTGAAAACAAAGGCAACTCTCGTGTTCCGATGTTTGATATATATGTATCAATTTAACTCGACTTGGCGATATTTAGAAGATCTTAGATATAAATAGGAACGGCGCGGTTTATTTAATACTTTGAAGCTTTGGCGTACAATTGCTCTAAGGCCTTCTTGCCTGAGCAGAAGTTTATAGACAGAGTTTGGCAAATATCAGTACTTGATTTGATTGTCTTATAGCTTTTCTATTATATTTGCATTTTACGGTGTACTTACGTGGAAACGTTTCGACTCAAACTCTTTGATCACCAAGTTCTGCATTAGAAGCTTTCCGAGTGATTCTTGGGACCGATGACAGTTAACTATATAATTATGGCAAAATGCGCCAACTTAGCACTTTATGAATTGAACTTGAAATTATTTACATGGAAGCACCTCTTATGAATTTCGACGTGTAGGTTTGATCCGAATTGATCCTGTGGTAGAGGAAACGTGCTGGGGGAAGGTAACTCAGTCAGCGACGATGCAGCACAAAATGAATGAGGGTGATTTTCAGAGCTTCATCAATTGCAGACATGTAGAGATGTTCTGCAACAACTGTGAATTTTCGCCTTCACAGGGTCCTGTCGTCAGCGCTTGCTTGGCTACAGGTCTTCTTCTGTTATCGGCCAAAGACAGGTACAAGAAGCGACTTCGGCTACCTGGTTTAAAGGAGCCCTCTGATTCTCGACTCTTAGACCCGCCCCATGTCGCTGTTCTCTCTATCGTTCTTCTAAATTTATAACTTTCTAATTTATAATTGTAGCCTGTCGGACGGTGGTTATTTCTTGATCGGTTTTTCGTTGCTGTTCGATCGATAGTGCTGCTGCTTAGATGTGGATGAGGCCATGCTGCTACCGAGCTCGATGTCGATGTGCGACATGCGACGGGGAAGACTTGCGGAGACGCATCGTTAAGATGATGTGTCCTGCCACCAGCTATGTGGATTTATTTATAGTGATCGGACCTGGCTGCTCTCGTTTTCGCGCTCCGGAGCCGACTACCGATACGGAAGCCGATGATGCTTAGTGCGTTACCGTCATTTGGGGCTCATGTACGTCAAGTAGATGACGACGGGAGAACTATGCAGACGAATGGCCGTTAGGGCATTGAAAGGTCGATCAAAGGGAGATCGAGTTTATATGAAGAAGAAATAAGAATACCCCTTGAGTTCTCTTCTCCCCCTTTTACGAATTTGTTGTTTTATTGGCAAAAAGTTCCGAATTGTTTTGAATTTTATTTTTCTTGTAGGATAGGGGATAGCCTACAGCGTTGGCGGAAAGTTGAATGAATGAACGGCAAGTTATACGACTGAATTCACCTATTTATTCATTCATTTAAATTGTGGTTTATTGACGGAACTGCAGTTTTTTTTACAATGCTTGAGGTCTCGTTAAAATATATTAAGAAGGACATTACATCACGGCACAAGGCCCATGCGTATTAAGGCCAAACTATATTTGCATATGGAAAACTACGTGTCAAATCGCCCAACTACGCTTTTTTGGTAATTATTTTTCGTTCCAATTTGTTTTTTCTGCTGCACACAAAAGAGGCCTTCAGATTCACCAACACGTATGAACGTAGCTTGCTTATCATTTACGTCAGTATTCAAAAACTGTACCTGAACTAAGGGTTTCAACCACAGAAAATCAATCAATATTTGAAACACTAGTAGTATATATATATATATATATATATATATGTCTGATTAATATAAAGAATATTGCATATCCTGCTTGTCTTTTATGAATATTCTTCATGCCGACGTCATTGTGAGGTGTTACATTGTGAGGACATTTCCTATTGTATAGTGTTGATTTGTCACAGCCTTGTTTCCTTTGTCCCGACCTCTTGTACCCAGCGAGAAGCGAATTCGTGAGAAGTGGCACTTCAAAAACAATTCACTATCTAAATTAGTACGTCTATTTATGTACTTGCTGGTATTTTTACATATTAAGTATATTTTGCATATGTGCCGGCTAAGTGACGAATGTGTCATATTGATCGTTGACTGGGTGTTCGTGGAGTTCCACTATAAAAACAGAGGACACAAAAAACGCGGAAAAATCGAGACAGAAAACAAGGCTCAAAGGAAAAGAAGTTTGAGACGTCAGAGATGTGTTCGAGGTTTTTGTTGAGCGACGGCCGACGGATCCGTAGCGAGTGACAGACGGATCACGAATCGGTCACAAAAGAAGGTCCGTCCATACACAAGCAACCAGGACACGAAGAAAATAAGAACACGAAGAACATATTCATATGAAGAACGGCATAGAGCCAATCTCATGATGAAGACGCCGATACCGCTGCTATTGTGGCAAACTGAAGAGGAGACAACTATTCACAACAAATGACAAAAAAAAACAGAACAAGCTGTTGCGGCCTGATTTTGTTACAAGAGATCATATGAGAGGTTTCGTCCTAATGTAAATACATACGAATGCAGTGGTAGCTTGGTGAAACTCATAAATAAAAATTGGATCAATAAATCAAGTAGCAGCTTAGAGTTAGGTCAAAGTTTCTACCAAATATTTATTTTCATAAATCTATAATTATACATATGCTTCTCAGCAGTGGCCATGTCTTGTGTGAGATCCTGGATTTTGTCAACAAAAAATGCTCAATTCAACCGCTTACAAAAGTTAATGGATAGTTTTTTAAATAATAGAATATATAATGATGACCATTGGTGGCGACACGAGCCAAAACTCCTCAAATAATATTTTACGTAATAGTAAAGGACTGCATCAAACTGGAAAAAATGTGTACGTGTTTATAACCCAACTATTTAAACCTGTCATGAGTATCCCGTATTTGCGATCGATACATGGGCCAAATGGTTAATGTACAAAAATAGTACCAGGTGTGAATTTTGGTAGAGTTTATAGATCACTTGACAAAGCAAGTTTATTCAAATATTTTCGATATTATATTTGATATACATGAGCATGAGCAGATCAGAAATCAGCTTGTGGCTGTGTCTTCAAACATACGAAGTCGCTGGCTGGCTGCATCTTCAACTTGATCTTTCATAAATAGAGCTGCTATAGTTATTCAAGCCTAGATTTATATTTTTATGAAAGAGGATGGAAATGCATCATGTTCAGCGGACTTCACGTCTGAGCTAGTCATCACAGTAGTGTGGGACTCTCAGCCATTAAAATCCAGAACTCTCCCCTTAAGCTTCACATCGACTTCTAGGCCTTCGTTTCACTGTAATTACCACAGAGCGCCGATTTGTTAAGAGCCTTGTCTAGGACATAAGGTGTGATTCGATCCTCGAAGTGGGAATCCTTATTTATATAGTATTATATTTGTGATCATTATTATTATTAGGAATACTTATGGCGCGGTAAGGACCTTTGTCCGGAACAAGTTTTATAATTAAGAGGTTCGACTTGCAATAATATTTTATCTTTAGCGTGTTTGGTTGATAGCGGTATATCTGAGTACTGATCCAAAAAAAATGGCATAAAACTTAACGAGCATTTGCGGATGGTTCTATCAAATGCGGGCGGCACAAGCTACGGTCGCATCTGACCTGCAGGTCCCAGTAGATTTGAAATTTGCATTTTTCACAAATTTATCACCCTATTTCACTAGTGAGTAGACAATGTAGCCACATTCGCACCTAATAGTGTTTCATACTTATAGAGGTATACGTCAGTGTAATACGTTCATACCTAACTGACCTCGGTTGTATGTTCTTCCGTTCAACCAGTAGAGGTCCTCATTTTGAAGATGGTCGTCAACTACCACTTTATATGTGGCACAACATTCGTCACAACTTAACGTAAGAAAAGCTATATTAATATTCTCCTCTTATCCATGCATCACTAACAGAGTTAGATAGAAAAGTTAGACGTCAGGGTACTATAGACGAAAGTTGTTTTCTTTCAGTTAAAATAATGACAACAACACCAGTGTCAGTACTTCAAACGGACAGTGCATATGCGGTATCTTATTGGTGCGCGAGATCAATCAAATGAAAATCATGGCCATTCACGCTTGTCACCAAGGTCTTGTGCGGTCGCAATGGACATGGCAGGAGAGAATATACAAGAACCTAATTCATGATCCCCAAGACGTGCTTGAGCATCGCATGCACACATATTTGGGAGCTCTGTCACATTTCACACACATGTGACATCGACTGGGATTGAATTGAGGACTCCGTCATATCGTTCTACGTCCCTCTGTTTTCATTTGCCAGAAGTGAGGTGGATGTTATTGTGACGATCGTGGTTGTTGTTGTTGTCATCTGGGGATTAGCGGGGGTTGGTTCTTTGTCCTTCGGGCGGCTAGTTGGCTGTTTGGTTTGTTGGGTAATTGAATTCAGTATGAATGAATGAATGAAAAGCCAGCCGAAGCAGCAGATGCAATCACCGTCAGCACAACAACGTGATGTGAGGTTTGGCGATAGTCATGGTGACCTGATGGTGTGTCAATGTGAAAATGAAGCCAAACTCTGCTTCTGTATTTCGAATTTTCGACCAATTCAAGTGTAGTTTGGTTGACTTACGTGACTCGTTATGTCATTGTTGTTGTTGGTATTACGATTGTTATTTCTCCTGGAGAGAGAGAGAGAAGTAAAATAAATAAAACACCATAGAGAGAAAGAGCGGGAGAAAGAGTATGGACTTTTCCTAGTGGTCTTTCACTCCGATTTTAGTAATATTGGCAATGTATTATGTCACCACTGACACACAGGGTATGGCTATAGGCACAAGTTTTCTATAAGAACGAGAAGAAAGATAGTACAGGAAAGTATTCATCATCATCAGCTCGCTGATGCTGATGACGAAGAGGGAGATGCTAGAAGTCATCGGAGATGGATGGGGAACGTCCACAAGATATATAAGAAAAGAACCAAAAAACCAAAAGCCAACTACAATCGCGTCATGCGCGTAGACACCGAGCCACGTCTTGTGAGCCACGACCGACGACCGCGGATCGGTCACGGGATGTCAGATTCGTTGACGGATCCAGCACCGAATCGACGGCTGCATGGTCTGGTGTCCGCGCGGCATCTACGGGTGACTGAGCTGTGCGCGCCTGTAGAGCTGTAAACTTGTCAGGCTTCATGAATAACGTTCAATAAAATACTTTCACATTGTTTACTCCTTACGTTCAAGAGCTTTAAACCATGACTAACTATGAGTGAACCTTAACTAAGAGGGCGTGAATCGCCTCTCGCGAATTATGGCCTCGTTGAATGATGCTACATTTTTATTTGATTCCACATTGAGTCGTTATCGAAGCAGATAGACCGGAACCATTTGCAATTAACCAGGCTTCGATTATAGATTATAGCTCGTTTTGTAGCTGACTCGAAACGAGTAGTCACCCAGAGTCAAGCTCGCTAACCGAGATCGTATACATCTGACGGCACAGCTCATTTACTATATGATTAACCGGGTAGAGAACATATACATTTGATATCAGGAACCAGATGTGGTTGATACAGTGCAGCATGTAGAATTCCTGTTCAACATGCGCGCTGGGAGCAGTACTCTTCGGGTAACGTATAGATATAAATATTGACACACATCCTTCCTAGATCGTTCCAATATGTCAATTTTCGTGCATTCTACAGAATTTAATATTTTTGTCTCCCTTTTTTTGGTAGATCTATTGGTGTCAATAGCAAAGTTCTCCCAACTCGAATCGAGCTTGTCGCTTTCCTCCTATCGTCGTGGATTTTCGACGACGATTCTTTGTGCTATTTGTAGGAATGTACCTACCGGGGTATCGGGGTATCCGGGACTCATTGAGCATACGATTGGCTTCTGTTGTTGTTGTTGTTGCTGGTCAATCTGCTCGAGCAGCCAGTCTTCCTCCGGGCAACAGCAGCAGAGTCAAGTCAGGTCGAGTCGTTCCTTCAGCAAACTTCGTCGTCGTCGGCATCGCTCTTGTTGTTGCTGCTGCTGCTGTTGCTGAAGCGATCTTAAGAGAACGGACAAGAACTGACCATCTACTAGCTAGCTAGCCAGTCTATCTGTCTGTTTGTCTGTCAGCCAGTCAGCGGTCGCGTCGCTTCTGCTGCTGTCAGCCGCTACTCCTAGCAGCAACAGCAACAGCAGGAGCGGCGGCGGCTGCAGTCAGTGATAGTCGCGATGGTCGTAGCGGCCGCAAAGCCAGTAGTAGTAGAGTGTTTGCTGTCTGGGTCTGCCTTGGCCTCCGCGAGCGAACGGCGTACCCGACAGCGCATCGCGACAGCTTCAGCTTACCCATGATATATGAACGACCACAACACAACACAATACAACTGCAAAACTGCTGTTGTTGATGCTGCTGCTGCCTCTGTGTATTGCTGTATTTCTGCTGTCGGCTCTAGTCACCGCTGCCGCCGCCGCCGCTGTCATCATCATCATCATCATTGTTGCCTTCGTTCTTCTCCGTTTACAACACCAGCAAAGGTAGAGAGATAGATCCTCCTGTAGCCGTTGTTGCCGCTGCTGCGGGCATTACGGTGGCCCGTGCGGCGATCGCGATGGCGACAGCAGAGGCAGCAGCAGCAGCAGGACAGCAGAAAAGGCAACGAGGCGGGAGGCTGCAGTATCGAACGAACGAACCAACGAAAGAACGAACAGCAGCAGCAGCAGCAGCGACAACAACAACAACAACGACGACGACGCGTCCACTCTTCATCTAGCTCTATCTCTCTTTTGCTTTCTCCCTCTGGGTGTTTGGCGGCGCTGGTGACGCCGGCCAACGACTGCTTGAACGCTGCTGCTGCTGCTGTTTCTGGCGCTTCTTTTAGCTGCTTCCTGGCTTGGGGCTCTGCGTCTTCTTGTTCAGCGTCCGCTTTAACATCGGATAGATGGACGAACGCCGTTCGAGCTGACTTGGCTCGTAGGATGAGAGAAAAGAAGAGATTGAGCGAGTGAAGAGTCAGGGGGCTGTTGCTGCTGCTGCTGCTGTTGTTGGTCGAGGCATGAGGTTGCGGCAGCAGCAGCAGCAGTAGCAGATTCGCCAGCGAACTCTCCACAGAACAGCACCGGCGGGCGCTACCGCCGCAGCGGCGGGGGGATATCATGAAGTGCGGTGGCGAATAGCGGCAGCGATGACGGCGGCGGCAGCAGCAGTGGTGGTGGTGGTGGTGGTACGCCCTGTAATTATGAAGAGGAGCCGGCGGTTCGCTTCTCTTCTCTTCCCCACTTCTGATTCTCGTCGCGCCGTCTTCGTCTTCTTTTTCGTCTCCAACTTCGTCTTCATCTGCCACTTCGTCTTCTTCTTCTTCTTCTTGTGCTGCTGTTGCTGCTGCTGCTGCATCTTCGGCTTCGTCGACCTCGTCGTTGTTGTTGTTGCTATTTCTCCACTTTGCCTCGTACTCCTTCGGTTTCTTCGTGCTGTTGCTCTTGTTGTTGCTGCTGCTGCTGCTGCTGCTGCTGTTGGTGTTGCTGCCCTGTCTTTTCGCTGCAAAGGGACGACCAAGTCGGGAAACATTGCGGCGACCGACGGCTACGTCGGCTACGCCGGCGACGACGACGACGAAACAACAACCGAACAACAACAACAAGTACGAAACAACAACGACGACAACAACAACAACAAGAGCAACAACAACAACGACGACGACGACGCTAAGAAGGAGAAGGGCGATAGAACAACGATAGCCTTTCGTTCCTTTCACTTCGTAGCGAGCGATCATCTATCGGCCAACAACTATATATGTATTTACATACGTACATAGATGCATACAGTGCTCTCCTGAGGGACAGATATCCATCCTCTCCCTATAGAGTCCGACGACAATGGAAAATGCATCCATCCAAGGTTTATGTACAATATAAACCTAGTGAAAAAGAAGTTACAACTCACCAGACTTCAGTTGCAAGTCATTTGTAACATTATTTTTATATGCTTAATTTAAATTGCAATATTCCGATAGAGTACTATTATGTATTATATTAAAGGCATAAGTACATAATTCAGTAAATCAATAGATGTGAACCAAGAAATCGACTGGAGCATAAATAGGCAAACTATGTCCCAAAGGGTGCACGGCCGATCTTGTGATTTATGTTCTAGAATTAACGTGTGTGACTCAATTTGAAATACTTAGAGTACACTATTTAGGCCATAGCACTTATAATACAAGTAGCATAGTGAATGTCCAGCTAAAGGTTACTGAACTTACATATGACGAATAGTCGTCTACGGTCTGAGATGTACTGTGTAGAAAATATAGAATATCCGATAGAGACAGATGGTGATAATATTCGACGATGATCAATCAAGTTGTTGTTATATGTGATCACAACATTAGAACTTCATAATCAATAGATGAATATTAAATACAAAAAAAGTACCAATATGAGGGTCACTTGTTTGTGGCGCTTTTTAAAATAGTGTAGCCCTAACAGACAACGATACCAAAAGCGGATTGTATTTCATCATAGATACTGATGTGGACTAGCCATTATGGACAAGACGTAAAGATAATTCTCACACAAATTCATGATTGTCGCTTGCTGTCAAATAGGACTGGAAAACAGAAGCACAAGCAGATTGAATCTGAAGTAGGTTGTATGTTGGCTTTCAATACTGCGTCATTCGATTGTAATGACGTTCTCTTCGGTTACAGTCATTGTTCTTTAGTCACGTGCACAGACGCTTTAGTTCAAATTAGTTAATTTTTACTATTACTATAATATAAGTAAATTATGGCTATGAAAAATCATTTGAGTTACACTCGGTTCTATTGAAGCGGTATTCCTATAAAACAAGATAGCATAGCACCTAACGCTAACTCGATCTGGTGAAACATGATCAAAGATTCGGGGCACACACAAACAAATAGAACCAACATAATAACTCAACATGTACTACAACCACTACTTGCGTCAGAGAGACTCTTTCGTCTTCTAGGGTTGTAGAGACCACGGTATTCGACTGTCGTGTCTCCAGTAGTCGCCTCATAATGCGAAAGGATGCTGCTACCCACACACACAGACAGACGGCCAGACAGATAGATATTCCTGCTATTGCCTTAGCTCCTATTGTAGCAATAGTGGCTACTGGGTGTTGAAAAAGTCGACGGAAAGTATACTTGTAGGGTGACTCCACAAGAAGGAAGTACATTTTATAATAGTTTAATAGTAACGAGCTGCCCCAGAATCTTATAGAAAAACTGAGCGATTGAAAATAAA
Source organism: Stratiolaelaps scimitus (assembly GCA_019614645.1). Lineage (NCBI taxonomy): Eukaryota > Metazoa > Arthropoda > Arachnida > Mesostigmata > Laelapidae > Stratiolaelaps > Stratiolaelaps scimitus. Next base: position 2,510,149 of record JABWDB010000038.1, read on the forward strand.
CAAGGCCATATCGTTCGCCTGAAGAGGAAACCTCTTATTGCGGGATATAATCCCAGCGCTCTATTTAGTTTGTGTTGAAATCACTGTAAGCACTTAGTGGAATACAGGTAAATTTCTAATAATGTTCGAACCTACGACGAAGCTAGCCTATGTTTTGAATGTTTACTACACGGAATTAGGTCACTTTCGACCACCCATATCCAATGCATAATATAATAAATGTTTGAGTGACATTTTGAGCATCCTGTAGTGCTTGTCGTTATCGTTACTCAACGTCGACATTTTCGCTTGTGCCTCTATCGGGCGGGCAGATGGCGGTCGGCCTCGAAAGCCACCGAACTACAGTAATTATAGGTTAAGAGCCGAAGCCAATATGTCTCTACTTAAGTGCTGCACATACACATAGCCAGCATGTGCATACATGTGCATTTCTCCCAGTTTGGTTGGTCCTGTGTACGATAGAAATGCGAGTGATATGAATGTGTATCTAAGTTGTGAGCAGCGGCGAGGTTGTTGTATACTCCCAGATCCTTGTGTCAGAACAACAACTAGCCTTGGAATGAGGCGCGTCCCAATGCTACACATCAACAACGGGTGAAGACTGTCTTGTGTCATTCACTTCTTCGGGACGCGTGATACTCACGATACTCAAGTGCCGGTCATCGAATAGTCAACAGCGACAAGCGTTGTTAAGACTAAAGCAATTGTCAACTGAAAAAAAACCATTGGGCGCTCGTGTATAAACCTCCTTTAGGAAATGTCCACTCACACGTTCTCCTCAGAGGTAGAGTGGTGCTTCAAGAATCCATCCTTTGTGTATTTAAGGATTTTTTTATATTTAGCTAAAATATGCAGCGCTAGTAGTTAAGACAATTCGATACCGAATGTGAACATAACGAGAATTTATTGTGGTAATGGTCGAGTGAAGATTTTTAATGCATACGGTCTATATGTGGTTTCATGATATCGACGTAGTTGAAGTGAAGATATTTCGCATTCAAACTACGGAACTGCATATATCGAAAATATTCTCTGTTATTAACAATAACTAAGTAATATCACTCTCTATATATTAACTAACATGTGTCGTAAACGACTCTAACCGTTTTGGCGATGTTGCAATCAATTTAGTAAAGCGCCCAAAGAATAAGATCACTTTATAGTATGTATCTATAAAGGTCTTTAACAACAAACTTGATATTTTCTTGTTATTGACACTTCCCGTAATAGAGACTATTGACTCCGCAATGCAATATACCATAGTTTTATCTTTAGCTCCTGTATCACAGTAGAGTATAATATATATCGATATCGTGTAAGGTTGATATCTAATAGTAAGTGACTTGAAAGGTTCGTGCGAAATCATGAAAAAAAATTGTCTAACGTGTTCTGATAAGGTTTATCAAGAAACGTTGATTTGAAATGGCGGCATTAATCGGGGTAACGCTGAAGAACGTACTTAGTATATAGGAACTCTGACGAACTATGTTTAAAATATATTCGCAATAATAGGGGGTCCATCAGTTGGCCACACACATTGAACGTCCACAACAGCGAGATGGATAAGGAGACTGTCGTCCAACCCTTATTGTGTAGTATGCCGATAAAACGGTTAGATGTTGAACGCAGGACATATAAACATGCTTAGATATTCTAGTTTCTGATAAAATTATATAGATGTGCTTATGTTTGAAAACTGAGAGACGAGAAACACACAAAAAGCATTTGATCACTAGTAATTTTCACATCGATTTGTGATGACAAACGCTTGAAGGGAGCTATTTTTCTAATCCTGCCTCACTTGCTCCCGGGACACTAATGTTGGCGAAATCGAATATAATAGTTGCCACATCGCGTACGTCCTAATTAGGATCCATCCGAACAACAGCGCCCAGGATGCATTTTTTGGTCTAGTTTTATTTTATGCTGTTCACTAGCTTCTCAAACAGGATCTCGGACATGGACAGATATATTATCCCCCCTGCCGTTCTATTTCTGATGGATTCATTGTATCTGTTAACCATGAAATAGTATCTCCTTTACATTAATTGGTATCCTTCAGCCTTCGGCTATCAATGTTAACGAACATAATAGATTCCACGGATTTACACGGACATAACTGTTGTGATATGCTGTAAGCATACGCCGTTGGATTTGTCAATGCCATTTATGTATATTTCTTAGCCTTGAGGTTCCTGACACATGTGTATGTAGCTCATTTAAGACGTGTCGTATTACACCAGAACAAGCTGATCTTTGAGGCCATCACTTCGGGCTTAACCTTTCTTGGCGACCACAGGCAGCTTCTCTCCCTGCAGATAAGGGTTGATCTCAATCTTTGCTTTGTAGTTTGGCTGAAATATATTAGAATTATAACAATCGAATATATTAGTCAGTGGTCCACAATTAACTAAATTTTATATGTGCTAGGTTTCATATATTTAATCAGCGAGTTTTAGAACATTTTGGACACCAAACAACAATAAATGGTAAATGTTTATTGGTTTATTAAAGGAGCTGCAATTTTACAATGCTTAAGCTCTCTTATATGTCATCACACAGCGGGTAGAGGTAATAGAGGTAATCCTTATTGGCTACTTCTTGTGCTTCCTCCGATAGAGAAATCATGCGTATTCACATGCATACAGCTTTTGCTTAGGTCACAGAGCAGTTACATTTGACAAGCGCGGATACCAGTGCACCTCCAATCAGCGAGTGTATATTCAGAGTAGATCCAGACCTCGCAACCGGCATCGTTGCCTATTGGAAGGTTTCAGAGCGTTCGCAACCCTTTCAAAAATATTCTTTAAAATCACATTTATTTCCAAAATAATACCCACGGCATGCGTAACTTGCATACATAGTTCCAAGCAAGGCAATTTTACCACTATCTAAAGACTCGCTAAAATAATGGTCATATGTTTCAACCATTACAAGGACTGAGAGAGATGATAAAGTTATTCTTGGATAATCATTATTTCAATTGGGCAGGGTCTTAACATTGATCAGCTACGGTGTACGTAACTATGATAAGTATAAACGTAACTTTGAGTGAGCCCCATTTTACCAGATGTATCAACATGTATCATGGTTCTACAATACTATAATGCTTACACCCATTTAAAGAATAGAGCGATCCTTTACATTTCATTTAGCCAGAGAGAAGATCAAAGAGCTCTTTATTTCATCAACATAAAAAAAGTCATTACAGTAGTCACCCTGCTAGCTTTTGGCCAAAGTAATTTGACCCAATGAGAACGATATGAGAAATGTACTACTACAACTACCTCAATCATCGTTTTATCACATTGTTTTTATACACACACTCTATGAGCCCTTCAAATCGCGCCACTCCCAAACCAACAGTGCGTGAGTTGTCCGCAAAGCAATACCGTGTGTTTATGGTAAGCCTCTTCCTCCAGGTAGTGTAATGCACACAGGCGGTGCCATGCAACCATTATTATGACCGTAATTATTACTACAACTACTAGTAGGTGCCGGAGGTACAACTGCTACACTAATAGTAAAATTACTACTGTTTCGAACAGGTGAATAGAATATAATGCGCAATACAGCCACCGTGCTAAACACAAGGATCATAATCAGTATAATACAAACAACAACGTCGACATCAATGACAACCACAAATTATGTCACTCAATTACACAATCGCCACTTCCGTAGGATCTGTCGAAGTCATCAGCCATCAATCTTCGGAGTGGAGGGTCCATAAATCATCAGAACGAGCGAGCTATTATGCGCCTCGCAATGCGCCATAGAACGTCACAGAGTAATCACAGAGATCAACATCAAACATGGTATCATCTGTCTGTAATATTAGTCATTATCAAGTCACTTAATGTACTACTACCACACTGTGCCACCCAACCATTTAAATAAAGTGACTCATTGTTAGCTTTCGTCCATTTTGCTATCATATTATATGTATATAAATTTTGCTATTTATTTTATATATGTTAACATACCGTATATATATATTTTTTTGTTATGACGGAGAATGCTCATGCAGGCTAGGCCTCACAACATATATATATATATATATTCGTCTGTTTGAGGCAGCTATTGGGTGGGCATCCAAACAATACAGATTGTCGGCAATTTGTTTGTTAGCCACCGACAAGAATTAACGTGCTATTTCTAGGCACTTACGTGCGTATATATGCCGAATAAAGGCGTCTTTCTTAAATACGAGTTTGCGTGAATTCCAATGTGTGACTTTAAATGAGCGAAGTACTCATCACTAAATAAACGAACTTGTTTCTTCGGAAAACGTGATCTGCTTCGAGCTCTGGTTGGTTACGTTTAGAACTACATCCTTTACAGCTTTTGTATGGTAGCGACAAACGGCAACGTTTTTATTTGACATATATGAAATTAAGTAACGGCATAAGTGGTCACTTATTAACAGCTCGACTCTGCTACTAAACAAGCTACAACAGGAAACATTATTGGCTTATTAGGCTTTTATCATTCCTTCTTAGGACGCAAGAAGAACACGAACGTGAGTCTTGTTTGCCTTTTAAATACATTGTGTAGTAAAGCGTTGTTTTGTTCCCCAAATTTTGCCGCGTTTATTATATTTATTGTCTACTCCAGGTAAGGTCCAGTTCGGTCTAATATCACCGGGAACTCTTGGACTCCACTCGACTCAATTATTCACATAATTGGGATCATAATTAAACTACTTCAGCCTTTTATCGTCTAGGCTTCGATCCTTATCCTAAGGAGTAATGGTGGCCGCATAAGGAGATAATGAGAAAACTAAATAGAGCAATTATAAATGTCATACAGGAAATGTAACAAAGGGTTGCGACAGTGAAACCCGCTCGGTTCCCAAGTACCTGCCACGAAATATCCCTTATGGTAATTCGTTAAGGTCAAGGCTCATTTTAGGGTAAAGTTAGGTCTAACACCAGCGGGAATAGTAAATTAAGTTCCATACATAACTTATCCCCAACTTCAGTGCTCAAGGTTGCTAGTATCGCAGATAAACCCAGATCTGCCCATATGGCATATTCAGACTGTGTTACTGTAAAGCATTTCGACGTGGCCATAAGCGTATTACCCCCTGAATGTTCCGGTACGTTATTCACTTGCAATTCAGTGTATCCTATAGAGCCATGCACTCAACAAAACGAGTCGCTCTAAGACGAAAAATAACAAGCAAGAAACTATTTGTACGCATTAGCTAGAGCTATACGAATCCTGTTTTCGTTGTTTCTTCAAATCATTCAACTTTGAGCACAGTGATACAGAGCTATATGTATTCCAAGACCCACCTGCATCACATCTTCCTGTGTGCTTGTGTATAATATAAGAAAGAGTGTTTGCTATTAAATGCGACTTACCTTAAGTGAAGTGGTTTCGACGTCGTTTGTAGCATTGACCCTCCTCGGAATAGATATTCCTACAGCCTGACGTCGAACCCTTTTCTGGCCTTTTCCACCTTTAGGTTGCCCTTCCTCGTTCTTTCGATTTTTGTCGGACAGCGACTTGGTATAGTCAGCGTGCGTTTCCTTGTTGAAGAACTTCTTTGCGACGAGCGATTTGTGCTGACCTTCAACCTGAAATCGATGGAACGACAATTTGTCAATTATTATATTCAATAAGCAAATCTACTTCATTTAACTCTCTACATCGGTGGAGTTATAACCATCCCTTCAGACGTGTGTCCCTTGGATATAATAATAATAATAATAATAATAATAATAATAATAATAATAATTATTATTATTATTATTATTACTACTACAGTCCGTAATACAACAAGCCTAATACTGAGCTGGTAGTAGTCAAGATCAAACATTTTAAGGAGTAGTTTATTTTCAGGAGGCTACTCGTGTGAGCACGCTTCAAATAAGCTTAACAGGTTAACAACAAGCTAAACAACATTAAAAGGTAAAATTCCCAAATGTGTGTGTAACTTGAAACTATCGACGCTTGTATTTTCGAACACAAGGTTGAAGTTCAACTATTGTTGTGGGGAAATATTGAGGGTACTCCGGTCAATACGTAAAAGATCTGCAATAGTTATTAATGTGCAGTTATTAATACGTACTATATGGAATTGTTATACAACGAATATGGAGGGAAAGATTTCCTAATAGACGGCTTCCGGCTCATCGTCTGCCTTCGTGCAAACATCGCCAGCTTTGTTTTGTAAGAGAGGTTGTAATGCATACTATATTCTGATAGTGTCGATGGCACCGTATGGACCAAGGACAATGAAAACATCATACCTGGCAGATCGCGTCATAAAAGAAATTACTGATAATCCCCGTACCGCCCATGGGCGCCTGTGTTCAGACTCTCAGGCCAAGTCATTTATGATCAATCAAGATTAATTTAAAATTTGTATTCATGACTTACTATTATTTACTACTTTTACACGGCTTTCTCGGTATCTTAAATATTTGGCATAGAACGAAAACGAAGGGCCTCCTTTATACGTCTCCACGTTATCAGTCTGGTTTTCACATGATCCACGCATGTTGCCACGCTTGGCTGTAAACCGAAATCTAAGTGACCCGTGGTGCGAAAGATGTTTCTCCCACTGACCACTACCCACCCTTGACCAGGTGTATCCAGTACTCCACCCCTCAAGGTATTGCCCATGCATTTTTAACAGACAGACACTTTTAGTCTCAGTCGCGGACGCGCTGTTTCAAAATGACAATAATCTGAACATGTTTCTGATTCTTTATATATGCTGGAAATGCAGTACGTAAGGGTGCTATATTATCATGAGACACTGTTATCTATATTACATGTCAGTACCATCCAGTAAGGTTTAGGTATCATCTATTAATATTTCGGTGATAACCCAATGGTCGCGGGTTCAAGCCCCATCATGCAACACTGCCTGTGTAAAATATAAACGTACACTTCTCATAACGTCATTGCCGTCATACAAGATTAATAATGAGCAATCAGGGCCTATGATACATAATACAAATGCCTTCTTGGTCCGCCTTCTTCTGTACCAAATAATATAAACTCGTCATCATTCGTAGCGCTAAGTCGGCTTGGCTCGAAATAAGCGTTGGGTGGGTCGAATCATAAAACGATTAATAATGCCAACAGTAACCATGGCTAAAGAAGAAGCAATTAATTATCTATCATAAATGGTATGGACTCTGCCACTTGATTGCTGTTTATTTTATTCAACTACAGAGAACCATAAGAATCTTGACACGAAATGCTTAAGAAGTGTTTAATTTATTTAAAAATGTATCCTTAGATTCTGAAAATCCCTATGGTTTGCATTTTGGCTCTGAGTATAACAGCTTCTAGTTTTCTCTGTCATCGTTTAGTATACCGTATGCATCATTCAATTCTCCTTTTACAAAGATGTCAATAATCCATTTCTAGGAATACGAGCTTGCATTTAACTGAATTTGATTGAATTCTTGGTCTAATACGAATAAGCCATGGGTCCCCATCTTAAATAGTGTCTACAGTGAGAGAAATCTTCTGCTTTGACAAATTCTCAGCCGACCCAGTTGGAGAAATGGATGGTAGAGAAAAGCACTTTATGTTCCGCGCCCTCAAGGATGAATTTTTAAATCGAGTGTGTGCATCATCAACCAGCTGCCTAGAATCAAGATGACAATCGTCCTATTAGGTTAGTTCAAGCAAACCCGCCAGACTTTTTTTAAAGTAATTAATTCTTATCAATGAAATATATGTTGTGCATTATAAGTATGGTCCCTGAGAAATTAATATGCATTGTCATTGTCGGTCGCTAGCTCATACACGCCCTTCATATGACATCCGTGCGTTAGGCCATATATTTTCTCTCTGAGTACTTGCTCGAATTCGTTTCAATCTTGGTGTTGGGTAGCCCTCCGGATCCATTGCAATTCACGAAAACAACAGAAGTCTTAAATAGGGGCTTTAATCAGGAGTATGTGTGGGCTGATTCCACACCTTGATTTCCTTCTCAGTTAAAAACTCCTCAACAAATTAGCTTTGTGGAAACGAGCGTAGTCGTGAAGAAGCCACACACCCGTACACAAGTTTTCAGGGGTAAGATCCGATGGAAGGCGATTGCGTTGAAATCTATGTCCATGATGAGCATCATTTTGCTGCCGAAAATCTGATCATACATCTCCGGTTCAGTTGATTTATCTGGCTACAAATATTATCCACGCTGATTCCTGTTGGCCTTTGTGCGCAATTTGAACTATGTTACAGCAATCGTGAGTACGATTCAGGGTCGCTTCCGTTCTAGAATGGTAGCGAAGTTTGGCTCACAATAAAAAATGCGGAAATCTCTATTCCGGCCGCAATTCTCGTGGCACCCATTTGGACATGATCCCTTTCATGCAAAGATTGTCCTTGACAATGCGCTGAACCATAGCATACGAACACAGAGACCAGTGCCTCGAACACTGGGAACACACTTTCAATTTGACCATATATTGTTCTCGTTTTTAAGCATCGCTCCGGTCACCTCGAGTTGCACATTGGAAGCGCATCCCTTCTGCCTTAAATTTCGTACACCGTTCGCGTACACTTCTCGCAAACCGCGTCTCCCGGCCTAAGGACTTCACCAAATTTAAGTGAATTAGGCCAATGTTGTGCTCCCGCCGATTTAATAAAAACATCATTGTTCTATGAGGGAAATTAAGGTTTGAGTTTTTTCTTAATTTCCATTGGTTGCAACTGGCGCTTTGACTAGTTCACAAGCTTCTAAGGCATGCATGTATCATCAACTACCTTTATTTCAAAAATAACGCAGCTGTTATTGCGTACAGTGTTTTGGTTCCAAATCTGGCAGGTTTCCTTGAATCACCGGTGCTATAACCCCCATATGAAGTTTTGGTTTTCAGTTTTCAGCACGATAGACTTGATAGAAAACACATTCAATATTCTTACATTGGTAGCCATGACTGAAACAGTGACGATGTCTTCGGGGTCTCATCTCTATCTAGCCTTTCTGTATTTAACGTCTTTAACGTGTGCAATGTAAGAAATCTTAAAAATAACCCTGGCAGAGGTCCAGTATTGTGACCTTGTGACATTTCTATGGGCAAGTTAGTATAATATAATTTAAATAACATCTCTTTGAAGGATGCACAACAACTCTGTAGAGATGTAAGAGGATCAACATGTTAAAGTGATATCACGCCGGTTGAATTTGGTCTTGTTGTAGAAAATTTTCTATCGTCATGTACCAACACCGGTAAATCTGTAGATCAGATAATTTTAACAGGTTCTAAGGAGACCGCAGTGTAAAGGTACTATACGGAATTGCTGTTCTGTACTTACGGGGACGGAGTTTGTATCAACAGCGTCATTGCCATTTGCGTCACCGTCAAGGTGGTGAGCTATTCTGTCGAGGGCGCTTTCCATAAGCCCTTCGTTCGATATCTGACGGGCGAGTGTATTCACTTCATCCTCTTTGGTCGCCCCAGGACAGTCAAACATGTGCTCCGAATCGCACATACATTCTTGCTGCGCCTGGTATGATCGGCTAAACGCCGCAGTGTTCTCGAATTCCTCCAGACACCCATCCTCACCTATGTTAAGAAATAAATGCGATAAGCCTTTAAAAAGGTCATATTTTTATGATCTTAGACATGACTCCGAGGAAAAACCAATATTGCTAATGATACATGGCATTGTAGAACTAGTAAGCCTGATATCCCGTTTGATTTCAGGTTCTGGACGATGATTCCAATGGACGAGGTGTTTGCAAACATTTACACAATACTACATTCAAGTAGTATTGTTAAGCATATGCTAAAGTTTCAAAAATGTGTAGATAATGTAATTACAATTTTTTGGCTTTTTCGTACACCAGAGGCCGCAGGTTCGAATCCCGTTGCATGGCATATAAGAGAACTTAAGCATTGTATGCAGTTGCTTTAATAAATCAATAAAGCTGTACCTTTACCTTCACAATTAAGATAATCATTATTTGACCAACTTATTGATGGCACTCAACAAATATTTTATGCAGACATTTATTTGGTTCACTTAGAGAGGTACCTTATTTTATCTCAAAATTATCAGACCTAGTCAATGTATTAACATGTTTTGCCATAGAGAAATACTTCAAATAAATTATCCACAGTTGGCCGAAAAAGGTAAATTTCGCAATGTAAATCTTATTGTTGAACAATACATGGGACAGCCGAGTTTGCCAAGCAGTCACAAGCACGACCAAGTGGGTCACACAATCAATCACGTACAAACAAAGTAAATGCGTAATATTACGTATCACATGATAATCGTAAATTTACAGCATGCTCGTATTGTGCAAGGCTAGGTAAAGGTAAGGTAAATGTAAAGCTTTATTGTTTTATTTACGTAGTGTGATGCGTTCAAGTGGAGGAGGAAGGCATAAAGGTTCACTTTACACATTTACATTTGAAAGGGGTCCAAAAAATGTTAGCTGAGAATCTGTCCAGAAAATTCACTCTAGTATTACGTAGGTAGATTATTTTTATCTCAGCTGTGAGTATGTGACTCCAGGTTGTTACAACCTGAATTGAATTGTATTGTGTTGTACTTACTAGTATATCCGGTTGGACACGGATTTGGCGGGTTGCAGTAGGCCGGCAGGACAGCATCACTCTTCACGACTTGAACGTTCCGACCGCTGCCGTCGGGCCTAAGACGCTGGGCGCCTTCGCCAGCACCCCCTGCCACGTACTGATGACCCCATAGAGTACTATGCTCCAAGTATTCTTGATCTCTGAAGTCACGTGGTAATATTTCGGTGAAGTGGATGTTCATTTAGGTATTTAATGAAAATAGTACATATTTTAGTAGATTTCGCACTACTATCATTTAACAATATGCTTGGAACTACGCAGCATTTTATTTTGAAGGAATTTCCTGAGTACTGTGTCAGTAGATAGTGCATACATGGGTTCAGAGGAACCACCGATGTGCGGCCTGGCATTTAATGAGGATATCGCTTCATTGTCAACGTTGAAGCGCTTTCCAAAAGAAGCGTTGCTTGAAAGGAACTTCGTTTTCCCTAGTCTCGTTTTAGCAAAGATCGAAGTGTGTACATGTTCTATATTATGCTGCAAAGAATTTTGGTTTTGATTTCGGCCGAATCCATTGCTAGGCAACTTCAAGTCGCTGGCAGTTCAAGACGATAAATGAAAATAACATTAATTGTGCTTGTTATACCTCTACCTCTACCAAACTGCCAACCTGATCACAGTGCGCTCATCATAGAAAACAGTGGCCGCAAACTTTCTGGTCAATACCTCGTTTGTTCATTATTGATAGCAGATTTCAGCCGCCCGCGATCCAAACAGGAGTCTCTTCTCTTAGACCAAATCGTATATCGATGAATTGAGTTTGCGTCGCTGAATACACATTTCCCAAAAAATCGACTTCTTGTTTCTCTGACAGGTAAAATTTTCGGTCCTCCAGTCTGAGCAAGTGTGGCACCTAGTGTGAGTGTGGATTTTAAATATCCATTTGTTCAGGCAAAATGAAACCTACTTCAAAAGGTTCTGTTTGATCACCAGAGCCTTTCGCGATTTCCCTGCCTCTGCCTAGTCCTCCTGTGAGAGGTATGATATTGAATTTTTGAGATCTTTTCCACAATGACGGCCGTCCTAGACAGGATTAATCTTCTTTGCTGTAGCTGTAGATGGTAACTAGAGATAGAGGAAGGGTACACTACACTTAATATAACTAATCTTGGAGTATTACACAGTTTGATGAGTATAAAAATCTATTGCTCAGACATACCTTCAGAACACACTGACATTTCCATATTCATGGCTCCATCGAAAAGGAGCAACATTGTTTGTTTGCTTGTGTTTGCGTGCTTGAAGGGTGGCCCTCTCCAGTGAAAAACGAATACCATTTAAAACTATTTGAAACCAGTTCAGTCTGAAACATATTTAGGAAATTGTTCAGGTTCGATTCATTATGCTTTTAATTTTTTATGCCTTGTTTGACAATGAGAAATAAGGTGGTGTTATGAGAGATCGGATCCCGCGTGTTTATGTCCAAGACCGGTTGGAAATATTTTCAACGAGCAGCTGCATAAATATCCATGCACTCGTTTATCGCGCGCTAAATAAATATATAATAATACCGTTGGGGCCGGCGTTCGTTGTTGCTGTCTTGTCTAAAAGTGGTTGATCTTGCTTTTATTCTTGGGTTGGCATAATACGGTGATCCTCTCAAAGATATGGTATGTACTAGCAGCCAGCTTTGCGTCAGCAACACATCGAGCTCAGAGTCGCTATGCGACCACGCGTTGTTAATGTGCTGTAGCCGTTTGTCGGCACCGTTAATGTAGTCCTTCTGGCAGTTCCTTTGTCTGTGGTGGCTTCGACCGCTCCTGTTGCTGTCGAATATTTATTATTTCCTATTTTTCACCCTACATCGTAACATAGTTCCTCTGTTTCTGCACCGATCATAGCGTGTGCTTTTGTGCCTCTGTCGGCGTCTGCTCTTGCGTTATATGTCTATTTCGTGTTTCGATGTATGTGTGTGTGTGTGTGTGCTTAGTTCTATGGGTCTTTGTCTGTGTGTGGGCTTGTGTGCTTGTGTTTATGTGGTGTGCTGCAAGTCAGCTTTGTGGCCGTATTTGTTATGCGGTTCTTATACTTGAGCCATGTCTTGTACTGGAGATTCTGACGTATATTAAAACCAAAACATTGCTCTTCTATCAACATTATTTCCACATCTTCTTCCTTCTGTGCATCCTTCTTTCATTATTTCTGCTTTTATTTCCTCTTCTGCCTGTATTTGAGAAGTTCTACAACGTTGTTCTTGTTCCCGACGCTTGGCTTCAAGTGGTTGACCCACACCAGCCAATGTTTGTAATAATGCCGCTGGCACCAGTTAAGACTCTAGTCTGTCCCCACTGTTGCCGCGACAAAGTGAGCTGCCACAACGAGCGGAGAGGAAGACACCACATCAGCAGCAGCAGCAGTGTATCACAACGGCACCGCATTATGGTACCTCTCCAATATGTCTGTCGAGTCTTTGTTCACGCTGCTGCATTTGGCAGCTGGCGAATTCAACGACAGCAACAACAACAATAGCACCAGCAACAGCCGCCGAAGCAGGGCGACAGCTAACAGGTAAAGCAAAAAGCAAAGCGTAAACATTATATATTCAAAGTGGCGGCGCCATCTTTCTCTTCTTTTTTGTTCATCTTTACTTAGGTCTAACCAACCATCCACCCCGAACTGCTGCGGATTCGATTATGTCTCGTTCTACCCCGATCATGTAATCATGAAACGCATGTCTAGACAAACTCTTCTAAATACAGCAGCATCACCTTGAAATGTATTTTATTCCCGGCAGCGTATCTACTCCTGTCTGCCAAAGCCCATAACCTGTAAACTACTACATAGTCTCGCCACTCCTTCCGTTTCTTCTATTTAAATTATTAACTTTATTTCGAATAGATTCATTATTAGTTTTCCTATATCTGAATCCCTTGCGTCACGTCTTAGGAGGAAGACCACCTAGGTACACTAAAATCGTGACTTTTTTATATGCCGACATTATAACTCAGTTCGTAATTATTTGTTGAAGTCTAATAATGCTACCATAATAACATTCCACAAGAAAATACAAGGGACAATATTAATCTAACAAATAATATAATATAATATTACACACTTGATGATTTTACCTATCACAGATCGAACCTTTTTCTCACATTTGTTTCTCCCTTTGTGCAACTAGAATAGTTCTAATAAGTCCCAACTACTGGAAGACAACAGAATAGTTCCCACAGAATAAATCCCAACAATTAGAATAGTTGTAATAGGTTCCCTTGAGACACATGTATCACGGATGAATATACATTTACCTTATTGAAGGTCCATAGTTATAAACGGAGATCTGGCCCTCTTTGCGATATCGAACCATTTTTTCAGGGTCATCCATTGCAGCATCCTCCGCCAGTCTCGTGTTCTCCTGCTCCTGACGGACTTCGTCGACTATCGCCTCCTGAAGGCGAGCCGTCTCCTCGCGCACGGCTATCTCATCGAGCATCTGCAACAATTTGTGGTGCGTAAATAAGGGCAACGTTATATATCTATATGTCCAAAGCGCAAATGATCATAAGAAAAGCTATATTTTTGCACAGATACTGTTTGAACGTTGTAGCTCCTCTGCAATAGTAAATGATAATACTGTGAAACATTCTACGACATTTGTAAACGGGTCACAAGCGTCACTCCTGTGTTCATTACACGATGCTGTGGCTTGGACCACGTGAAACAGATGTTCGTTAGCCATATTATTGCATTTACGCGATCCTGATCGATAAAAAACTCGATATCGATATTTTCTTGCCTTCTTCAAATCTTGGATAGTTCTTGGATGAGAAGTTTACTAAATAATCGGTGTTAGTGTTTTTACCACTGTAAATTCGACTGGGCCCTTCTTACACGTTTCCATCCCCAACTGTATAGGCTGGAACACTTAATAACGAATCATAATAATATCAATGAATATATTATTATCTTTATTCACTCAGATAACTAAGATCGATTTAATTTGAGACACTTTAGGGCACATCTGAGTATGTTCCCATGTATTTCGTTATAATATCTTTCCTTATGTCTCTGCTTGTTGTCTTAAAAGTCAGGGCGCTCAATACTTCACCGTTATTATGAGGAATTTGATTTAACGGTAGTTACGTCCACACGCAAACTGACACGATAACTAAGAGAAACCATTAGTGCCGCACGAGATGAATAACAATAGTCCTCCAGCCCCCAACCTTCAGCCACGGCAGCGGGAAGCCGATGCACGGCAGAGATAGATACGATAGTATTCTGATCTTCTCGTTTGATTATAAGGGTTCTTGCTTCTGTTATTAGGTGGTGCTACTACTGCTACCACCACGACTTAATCTGCTGTGTAGAATCAACGTTGCTCATCGTGTAGCCCCTAAATCTATATCTTTCTTACTAGCAGCTAACTGCTTATTATCAACAGCGAAATCAACGCTGGCACCAAGGAGGCAGTAGTGTTAGGATGAACATCACCGCATTGACGATTAGACAAGGCGTTAAGCGCGCGTATCCTTAAGCGTACATGCACATACTCAAGGAGAAGCTAATCATAGTACATTTTTAACGAACATATCCTAAGGTAAAGACAAATATTTACACATCGTTGCTCAAAATGAGATTATCATTTCCGAAAGTTGAAGCTCGTTCGATCATCAAAAATCATCGGTACATAACAGACATTTGTCACGCTCTTGTCACTTTCCTTGATATAAACACTTGAATGGTATGCAGTGTATATTGTCAAAATAAAATTTGAATGAACAGTGTGAATTTTAGAAAACATAGTGATTCCAAATAAAGGTTTAAATCAGAGACGTCGGTAATAGAAGCCGTACTAAGGAACTGAATTCCTTCCTTTTTGCATGAACGACGTACTGGCAAGGTAACTGCGACTAAAAATGGTGGTAGTATTAAGTGCTCAACTGAAAACCTTGAGCACTGTTCTTGAGGACGGATCCCATGTGAAAACTTGTTGATCATCTGTCCCTCAGGCACGTACTGGTTCGTGACTCCGCCATTTTTTTAATTAAGTTTAAAGGAAGTGTTAAAAAACTTAATTTCTCTGATGTTTGAGCAAGCTTCGTCGATCGATTGCGAATAATCAACACCCCATGTAGCCATAGTAAGGGGATCGTTTCAGATGAAGGAGTAAACCAATAAAAATCCGTCTATAATTTCAAGAACCCAACATGTCGATTTGGTATGGAATCGTTTGGGAAATAGGAAAGTTAAGCCGAGATGTTTCCTCCTTACTTCGTCGGGAGTATCGTGTTTGTACTTTCTACTATTTATAGGTTCATATAACTTTCTTGAATTCAATTATAGAGGGACTAACAAAATTTCTGTGTTCGATTACAGACAAAACCCTTTATTGTATGAGTTTGCCCCTTGATCCCACCACAACTTTTCCTATCTTAGGTGTGATACTATGTTCTAGCCGCTTTGAAACATAAACTGAAACGTAGATTTTATGAAAGAGATCTGATCATATTAATGAATTATGCAATCTTTCCCGATATTTGCGACCTCTTCCCGCCTCTGAATCAACTTTTGAGTCAGTTTTGCCCCAAATCGAATTATTTTTGGTGGAAAATTAGTTTAGCCAGTTTTCGAGGTCAGGTGCAACACAAAGATTTCATTTTTCTATGGTTGGACAGTGAGCAGGGAAAGCGGTTATCCGTCGGTGCAAGGTCCAGAAAATATGGAGAGTGTTGAAGAACCTCCCATTCAAGCTCTCGGAGGGCGGTTTTGACAGTGTAATTTTTTCAGTCTCACCACACAAAAAGCATGACCTTTTCGGATGCAAATTTAGCTTGAGTCTAGACTGAGGTTTGTCTCCTGGAGATATCCACTCTTTGTTGCCCATTATGTCAGGAGAGGCACCACTTCTCGTCTCCCGTGATGATTCTGTTAAAAACTCAGTCATTGTGGGAGCGTGTTACGCGGTGCCGGACAGTTGTTAAGCGTCACTGAGCAACTAATTTATCTTGTTTACTTCGGTCAGTTTGCAGGGAACCCAAAGATCCAACCCTTGAATGGACCCCATTGAGTGAAGATTCTGAAGAATCATGTGATGTGTACAGCCTATATGTGCGGCCAATTCTCGGCTTAATTGACGGTCGTTCTCCTCTAAAAAGAAGCATTGTTAACATCGCTCTTGGCATCTTTGACCTTTAGTCCATTCTCGAGCAGTCCGCTCAGCCACGGCGGCACCCTATGGTGTCGCAACAGGTGTCGAAAATGCACTCCTTGGCTGCCTGAGACATCCATCCTCAGAGGATTCGAGCGCTACACGCTTAATTTCTAACAAAAATGCAGCGCTGGGTCTGTTGTGTAAACACAGCCCATTCGAATGTTGGTCGCACCAGCCACTGAGTGATAAAGAGAAGGGGAAGGAAGAGTCGTTGAAATACCAGGGGAACTTAATATCCCACCTAATATTTAGTCCTTTTACCAATCTTGCCCAGCATTCGAGTTGTTTCAGCCTTAAATTAGCCATTCAATGAAATGTCTGGAATTGTCGGAGCAGTGAAGATTCTCTGAAACCCCTCTGGTTGGAGAAATCCGTGGACACATATCACTAAAATAATCGTGTTTTCCATTTAATCACTTATGTTTGGTTCTGTATCGAAGAACGTTTACTGGAGTCCGAAAAGGCTTATGGGAGGTAGTTATTTTCCTTTACTCAAATCGATAATAAAGGGCGTTTCCATTAATTCTTGATCGAGCATAAATGATCCTCAATTCTCAAGTAGAACATACGTTGTAATTGAGAAGTTAGAAAGATACTTCTTAGCATAATACACACTTCTCACCACTCACTAATTACTTAATATATATTATATATATATCGCTATAAAATTTACGTGTACCATATGCCCAACAGAGTGCTTCAGCCAATCGTGTGCTGCAAAAAATACAAAATTTAGATGCTCTAGTACAACGGCTAAACCCACCTGTTGGAGAAATGCTTCATCGAGATCCGACGGATCTAACTGGCACTGGACGCCGAGAGCGAGCAATATTGCGATGCCCGTACAATACACCAGACACCTCGCCATTGTTGCACACCAGCCGGTCCCCAATGCCGAATCTGTTCGTTAACTGAAATATTTTTAGAAAACACATTATTTCAACGAGATTCATCTGCTTCTGTGTAATATACTGTTTCGTCAGCAGGCCGGACTAAGCGTATATATGTTAAAAAACAGGAAACGTTTTTTGTGCTGACGCGCAGCTGCTCCCCTATATGACAGGCCTCAGCACTTAACCTTCAGGTATTACTATGAGGGCCTGTCGGGGCCATATTTACTTATTTTTTCATAGGTCGTACCTGGCAAGAATCCACAGGTAAAGAAAACCAAAGATTCTCTGCGTCTGGAAGGATTGTCCCCTTCAAGCCGTCGAAAGGCTAAGTGGACGATTACTCGGACTATGGAAAGATTTATTTGCATCTCATGAAATATAATATTATAGATTAACTTATGCGCATAGGTATGCAACTGTGCCCGTCTTCTCATTATATATTGGCGCGTAGAATGAATCTGTGTAGAACAGCCTTGGTCCCAAAAAAGCGGACTGCTTATTTTTTTTAACGATAAGAACGGTGTCACCCTCCGGCAAGTGTTGAGTTGATCTTCTTATCTTTAATTCACGTTTCGCAGGTCTACGGAGTGGGTGGCCTGGATGGCTGTGTTTTTTGCTGGAAAAGATAGTAGTTCTGGGCTTATCCCTTGTCATTCTACACATATCAGCACACGTGAAATAACGAAAGTTGTGCGCCAATTTACAATAGCTTAATATATCGTGAGTTATCCATCTGCGAACAAGATGATGAGATTTTGCCAGACTATTAAAGACGGTTCACACTTCTAAAATCTAGCTTTGATCTACAGATGACGCCACTTGCTTTGTATAAATAACGTCATTCATGTCTCATTCTCCCGCCGCTATATTCAAATGATTTTGTCTTCTAGTGACCGAAATTCCAGGAGAATCCGTAGAGAATCTGTTACTACAAATTTTTAATCTTAGTCTAGCAACTACTTGCCTCAGATCACAACCGCCATTTTCGAGCAAATTATTGCTTAACCCCTTTTAGATGACCGCTCAATAATGGGTCCCCGCAACAAGTTGCCAACTGGACATATCTATTCACTTGCCTCAACATTCTTCCGTTTTCTGGCATCTGCTTTCACTTCTCGGCAACATTTGCCTTAGCATAGTTTATCTCTACCCAGGTCGATAATACTTACGTCAGCAATATGCCATCTCGTAGGCTATATATTGAAAAAATCGTGGCCATGGTATATAAATAAGCACAAACGCGTGAAAAACGTTTACTGGCTAAGCTGCCTCCGCAGAATCAAGTTGGGGACTCGAGTCGGGCGACGTTGCAACTCGATTTTTGTTTGGGCAATCCGTGGAGGCTCTTTAAGTGATAAGTGGCTTATTCGCATCCTTCTCTTATATTTGTTTTATTTGCTGGTCTGATGATGAAGAATATACGCGTGTATTTGTGCACGTGAATTCGAAATATATTTTCTTAAATGCTGGTTGGACATTGATCTTACGGGAACTGCTGAGCTACTGTAGTGCGTTGCAGAGCCAGATAGATCCAATATACGTCTATGTCTGTATCCGTGTGCGGGGAATTGAACGAATAAATTATCTTCGAGCTTGTTCGATTTTCCTGATGACAGTTCAGTTCGTAACATGTCTAGAATATATTATGTAGTCTTAAGACGCACAGTGAGTAGTTACGCTCAGCCTGTACCTCTAGGAAAGCAACCAACCACCTTCGTTTCACTGTATTGTTCAGATTGACTGAAATAGCCATTCTCGTTAAAACCGTCCATAGACCGTCGATTCTTTGTACATATGTGGTCATTTGTAACCACCAGCAGACATTGCGTTGATGTGTCGTTGTTGGGCATTTTTGTATAACGTATATGCGCAGATGATTTGGCAATCGATTGGGCATCTTTCCTAAGCTGCAGTGCACCTTCGTGATTTTCATGGTAACGCAACGTCTGTCTAGAACCACTGGGCCACTATTCTTCGTACGGTAGTAACAAGTGAGTACGGCTGCACGATCAAACAATGAGAATATTTTCGATCTATCCTGTTGGCTTGAAACGCAAAGTATTGCCATATTCGAAAGATGTTGCCTCAATAAGGGAACTGCTACAGTGATGTATGTATTGCAGGCGTACGGAGCATGGTTAAGGCTAGCATGTCAAGACGTCTGTATGTAGTCATCGCATATCATTAGAAGTCAGATTTAATCGTGGCTGTTTTAGATTATTGTTGTGTTTAGGTTGACGTACATCGCAACATCTTGTAGTGGCCAACCTTAGACGTTGTCTAAATATTTCACTAATTTTGCACTAGTTGGCTTTATTTTAAAGGTAGTGCTAGTTTAACTAATAAATTAACTTATGACATTACCCCAATATGACATTGTACATACTTGTCAGCATAAAGTAAAACGATCTCTATCCATCTATTATACAAACATCACATTCAAGTTAAATATACTGTAGCAAATAGGTGTGAGTGAAAACCGAAACATATCCATCATAGCATTATTATGCCCAGCAACCATATGTTGCATATGATGCGCTCCCACTCGTAAAGCTTTGTCTATCGATTTCAGATAACCTCCTGTCTGGTGACAATCAGTACTACTCTTCCTGCTTGGTTTGTCGATTCATCCAACATCATTCATCCGAATTCTTTACTCACCTATCGTCAATGTACTCCTGCTCGATGGTATGCAAGGCACACGTCTGTTCGAGTGTCTCTGATCACTGTCCCGGTCTCCTGCACGATGCTACCTTCTCTGCGATGGCAGGCGAACGAGATCCAAGATGGAGGGAAGCTAAGCACTAGTGCGGGCCCTTTTTGGCAGGGAGCCACACCACGTCTGTCGCGAAGGAGTGAGGGCCCCAGAGTGACGTCATCAGCAACAACGACAACAACTTAGAACTCGAAGGAGCGCGAGCGCGGCGAGCCCGCTTGTGGCGCTGGATTTTCAAATGGGTGGTGGATGCCCTCAGCCGCTGTGGTGATCTATAACAATAACCACTACCGGATAGGTCACCAGTGGCGGAAATATTATAGATAGATATGATAATACCTATCTTCCCCACTGAGCAAAGCTCACTCATTTAATTCATGTAATACTGCATTAATGAAGAGCCTTTAATAAACCAAAAGGTCTTCCACATGCAATATTGTTTTCATTAGTTTCTCCAGATTTTAATATACACGTTTTGCGAAGCAGAAATATTTTTTAGGGTAACTCTGTAAGGGTAACTATTTTGGTACTCAACAATATGTTTTGGTATTCTACTACTAGCATATGGCCTAATTTCGGTGCCCACATATACATATATACAATTCAATCCGTATATAGAAAAGGAAAGTCTACTGTTGCCTTCTGGATTTTCTGAATGTGACCGTGGTGGCCATAAATAAAGATCTCCCAGTAGATGTCATATATACAGAGTTTGTGAGTGTATATGAGACCAACCCACATAAGACCAGTCTCTCGATTCTTTCTTCAATGGGACACGGTACCAAATTGGTGACGTGAATTCCCGGAGTCCTTCTCCGAGGAAGAGTCCTCAATGGAAAGGTCAACGGCCGTTTTCTAAGGCAGGTGTTTGTCAGGAACAGTGCTGGACCTGCGTTCTATTTATACTGTCATCGACTCCTTTAAATACTTGCTAAAAGTAAGTGCACCATTTTGTGTATGCGGACGTTATATTTTTCTCATCTTTATGCCAATTAAAGATGAGAAAAGTAAAACGTATATTTCTTAGAAGGGCCGAATATAAAAGTAAATCAAATGTATGTAAATATTTGCAATAAAACATAATAATGAACTGTAAAGCTATATCAATAATTAATGGTACACCCATTTTTATGAAATTTAAAGACACAGTTCCTCAGTATATGCAGTGCAGTGTTCTTCTTTGCACAAGCATATGATCATTAATATGTTAGTTTCATTGTATAATATTATGACCCCGACCTACTGTTCATAGGGACAACTGGTACACATTAACTGAATTTCTTCCTGCCTTCATACCTTGATTGGATTGTGAAATTCGCGTCACAATTGATGGCGAACAAATTAATTGTCAAAGACAAATTTTTCAAATGATGAATCATTTTTGATATCATAATCTAGATTGATTACTCATTTGGCAGACATTTCAATTTAAAGCGCTCGAAGATACTGATAGTTTCTTAGGTAGTGGAATTATATTTCCTAAACACAGGGCGCGGGCAGAGGGCGAAAGGTATTTTTATAGTTAGAAAATAAGCAAATTAACAGTAATGTATGGTAACAATTGAATAAGAAAATTAACAGTAATGTAGGGTTACAATTGAAGCAACGGAAAGAAAAGGGAAGGTATCTTTCTTCTTTTTATTTTTATAGAGGTTGAGAGCTAAATGCGCTATGAAGAGCAGACGTCACGGCAGCTCATGGATTGGAGTCCATTCCCGCGCGGGTCCATCCTCTTACTCGCGTTTGCCGCCGCGTCTTTACCTTGCTTGTTCTTCAATCTCCTTCGCTTGCATCATCTCCTTAACATAGAGTTAGTACCCTGGCCAACTCCTTGCTCTCGAGCATGTTCATCACCAAGGTATCCGCTGCAATGGGCCACTACAGTTGTCTCTCCAAGGCGGTTCTATTCTCCTTAAGGACTGTGTAGCTCTCGAGTGTGTGGGATACATCATCGCTCACGCCAGTGTCACAGGCACACAGATGGAGCTTGCTTCTTTGCCTGTCCTATGCAAGTATACCTGGAAGCATGCATGGCCTCTCGGCGCGTAGAAAAGGTCGTATGACACGTCGCCATGGGATCTCTTAATCCATAACTTGATGTCGGATACAGCGCTCGGTCCACTCACCTTTTCCACTTGCGACCATTTTTGCTGCCACTCATCGCAGGTACCCTCCCTTATTTCCTCAGGGATAAGCGCCTAACTCGTGTGCCCCTTCGTTCTTTCCCGTATCACGAGGTCCTACGGCACAGTCCGCCCAAGGAAAAAAGCCTCCTCCGGGAATATTCTGCGGTAACGTCTGCAGATCCGGAAGACTAAAACGCGATCCGTTCTCTTACACAACTCCATGTTTCTCCTAGAATTCTTCGCCGTTTTGCAGGTGAGCGCAGCGAAGAGCACAATGGAATCCGCCACCGTTGCCAGTAGCCTCCTTCGTCCTCCTGTTCTAGCCTGCTCGTCGATATTAGGTATCGGCCTGTTGATACCCACGGCCACCCTGGCAGCTCTTGCCACAGCGTGTCTCAGGTGGACACTACCGGTTATCCATTTGCCAAGAGTGACTTGGATATAACTCGCTTCTTTCTATTTTTTAATGCGGCACCCACTAATCTCGATGCTGAGTCCTTGGCTCTTCTTTCTCCAAATCAAAACGATGACTCCCGTCTTCTCCGGAGCGAGTTTCAGCAGGTGCCGGTTCGTCCTCTCCTCAACCAGGTCCTTCTTTAGCTCTGTGCTCCAGGGTCTAACGCTCTCCGGCATCTCGGGGTCTAGCACTCCGTCATAAGCCAGATTCCACAGAATTTGGCCCAGAATGGACCCTTGTGGAATACCAGCTATGACCTCGTACTTTACCGATTCACCCATTAGGACCTTGCGGTCCTCCAGGTAAGTCGCCATGATCCGTCGGTGCTTGAGGTTATCCTCTTCTCTACCAGGGTTCCAGTACTGCTGCTCAGTTCAGCAAATTGAAGGCATTCTTGATATCAGGGAGCATCCTCTCCTCCATCACGTTCTCTAGCGCCGAGGGAGTGGATCTGCCTCTTCTGAAGATAAGTTACTTCTCCGAGAAGAATCCTTTCACGTCGAGCTCAGGCATTAGCCGCCCGGACATGACAGATTGCAGAACCTTGCCTACTGTACTAAGGAGACACAGAGGCCTGTGCGCCGAAGTACTTTTCACCTCCTTTCTCTAACCTAATCTTTCGTTCCTAACTGTATATCTGATTTTGAACTGATTAAACGATGACATACTCAGCAACAAGAATTCGTATTGAAGACGTGACCTATTGTCATTTTCGAACTCTGTGGGAACTGTGTTCACTGGCTATAAATTTAGTGTGTGAGCAAATACAAATTCCTAGTTTCCTTAGTCAATACTGTAATGCTGTATAAATGGAAAGGAATGTGCAGAATTGCTACAGATCTACGGACTCAGATAATTGTATTGAACACATTCAGGTTAGGGGGGAAACTAAGGATACTTCTGGAATTTTGCATTAGTCTTCGTTGCTGGAGGGATTCAAATATCGATCAATCTGAACTTTAAGACAGCCTTGTGACCACTGAGATGCATTAGTTGCAGCATGCGATAAAGGAAGTAACGTTTAAATGGGCGACTTGGGGGAGTATGTTAGAACAGTTATGTCTGTTATTTAAAGGACTTGTTAACAGACGAATCTGTCGGTTCAGCAAATAGGAATACTGTGAATTCTGAGAGACGTAAAGGTAAAACTTTATTGATTTATTAAAGGAACTGCATCTGTTGCCGGACCTCCGGGCCTGATTATACGGCCTGTCACGGGTCCCTCACTGGCCCAACTTCTCACCAGCCACGGACAATTCCAGCAGTACCGTCACAAGATCGGCAAGGCGGCGTCCCCAAAGTGTACGCTATGTACCTTGGGAGTCGACGACACGGTGCGGCACACCTTCGAGACATGCCCTCGTTTCGAAAAGCACCGGCGAGATCTCGCGGCTGGAGTCGCACTGCCCCTCCCGATTTCATGCGAGGATATGGCCGCCATAATGATGGGAGACCGACAGGGATGGGCCAACATCCGAAGATACGCCGAGGCAGTGCTCAAGGACAAGGAAAAACTAGAGCGGCAGATCGGAAGGGGTGACGTTTTCTAAGGGTGTCAAACGTTGGGGACAAGAATTTTTCAGGGCCTCCGTGAGGGTATGCCGTATTGCGGCGATTTTCCAGGGGGCTCCCTCCCGCTTAGGAGGCGTGGGGAAAGCGGGGTAGGTATTTCCGTCTTTTCTCATAAATAAAAAAAATAATTAAAAAAATAAAATGCATACAGTGTTTAAGTTCTCTTAAATCGACATGCAACGGGGCTCGAACCTGCGGCCTCTGGCTCTTTGCAGCCAGGAACTCAGCCTTCCAAGCCACTGCGCTGACGTGTATTCAAGCATTCCTTATATTCAAAGGGATATGTCACTTCACGGGGCTAAAACTCGCGTCCTCGGTAGATTATCACATCAGCGAAAGCAAGCAGCTACACATTCATCGCTCACCGAACCCTTTGTAGATGCCTCAATTCCGAGCGCTCCTCACCCAGAGTGGAGTTAAAAATGTCCGCCAGTAAATTTTCATACTGGAGCATTATTTTTGCTCAGCGGTAGTGAGTCAGTAACCATACGTACTGGTGAAAATCCGGTCCCTTGAGAACATTATGATCCAAAATAACGTACGTTCAATATATTCGCAAGAAATTCTACCAAAGTGGGGCTCTCCGCATGCGCGCTACGATCGTGGTCGCAAAATAGACATACCTTCATATAACCACTTATGATAGCTGTCAGAAAGATCGCTATCCGAAACCTTAACAGCTGTTCACAAGGAAAACAGTGCTTGGCGGCAGCTGCAATCAACATTTTAGAAGTGAATGTACCAAACTTGCTACCTTGAAAGATATCCTAAGTACCCAGGCCTAACGATAAAATACATTGACCTCCGTGACAAAAGACCTAAACAACCGCTGACTGTGCCTTGCTGCCATTGCTTCGTAAGACGAAGCCCTAAGGGCAAATGTGCAACGGTGGGGATCGAATCCGTGCATCTACGTGTCTCCCCTTGTTACAAAGCGCACATGAGTGCACCACGCCACCAGACTCGACGGCTCTTGGTACCTTCCCTTTTACCTTGGGAAAGGAGTACTCCTTTATAATATTTTTATATAATTGCGATTCGATTGTTTTTCTGCTCTTTACTATGTCTTGTTGTCTCACTTAGCGGCCATCCATTGGACACAGCCCGATACTTCTGCTATCCATTTGGGCGGTCTTCGACCTACTTCTCTCTCTCTCTCTCTCTCTCTCTCTCTCTCTCTCTCTCTCTCTCTCTCTCTCTCTCTCTCTCTCTCTCTCTCTTTCTCTTTCTCTCTCTCTCTCTCTCTCTCTTTCTCTCTGTCTGTCGTGCACTGCAATTTCCTTCGCCTTGGCCGGATTGTTCTGCGGCTTGCGTGCTATAGTGCGCACTGTAGTGGTGCGGGAGGACCCTCAGGGCTGCGCTTGGCAACTCCTAGAATTGACGTCACAATCATTCTCAAAGCGAGAGTTTTATTTTATTATTTCGGGCGCTAAATTGTTGTTGGCATTGCCCACTTGTTTCTGGGCGAGTTTTTCACAAAGGTTCTCTGTTATGTACTCAAGATTGGAGGTAAACGCCATTAAGTAGTTAACTTAACCTTTTTTTTGAGAGAGGAGGAAATTTTCTTCAAACGCTTGGGCACCACCAGAGACAGTCCAATCTCCATTATAGTGGGCCGATTTAGTGCAGGGTTAACGTAACGTGGATGGCAAAGCGCCTCTACTTGCTAAAACCATCCTCTGCTGAGAGTCCGTCTCTTCCCTAGAGTCGCCACGCTTGGCATTACTTCGATCTCTTGCTCTTTGGGCTTAGAAGGACCTTATAAAAGCGGTTTCGCATGTGTAATACTGAGAATACTTTCTTAATGTTGAGCCTTTGTAGGATATCATTAACCAACGAGATTCGTTATCTTTGTCTGCGTATAATTTTGTTTAAGGCATGCGTATCCTTCACAAATTCATAACTTACGGCCTGGTCTGTGAATGCTCGCGAGGTTGGAAACCGACTCTGTATGGTAGTAAACCTCTTGGTGATTATTTGCAACCTTTCTATCACTCGGTCTATTTGCGCTTCCGTGGCTGCAACCGACTTTGCTGGAGATCTTTATCAGTTTCAGATACAAACACGTATTTGTCGACACGAAGGTCTCCACTTCATTTTCAATGGCTTGAAATTTTACTGTCCTCTCATTCACGAAAAATTTCAAAGATCTCTATTACCTTCGCAATTTTACTACTTTCATTCTAATAATCTCACTAGTGCCCTACCAATTAAGTCTTTAATCATGACACGGGGGAGACAACATGTTTTTTCTTTAAGTGCGCAGTCAGCTTTTTTGTAAATGGTTCTTGTTTATGCCACTAAACTGTCTAAAATGAGCGTCTCTAGTCCACTTTGCCCCCACCGAGCCTCACTCACTAATATACCGAAATGTTGTTTACACACATTGTCCGGACACAATTGTTGGTCCTTCGTTCCAATAATAATAATAATAAAAAAGGCGTAGTACCTACCGTAGGAATGTATTCAGCTCTTATCATTAGTGAAATAATTCACCCAGCAAACAGGATCTATCGTAATAGTAAAACTAACGAGATGTTTGACATCGGACCAAACGGTGGTGCCACAATTCGAGCCTCAACTCTTGCTCATTCTCAGACACTCAATGGTGTTCATGTGGAGGGTATCTCGAACAATGCGCGGGACTGAAAATGTTTGCTCTTTAACGAGCCATTGATGCTCACGCAATAGTAACTGCACAAGTGCACGTGTCCAGGTAAGTATCCGTTGAATTATACTCGAAATAGACCGATGAGACTCTAAACCTCTGCCATAATTAAAAGGTCTTTGTAAACGACCAACTCAGTCCTGAGTCTGAGGAAGTGGCTACAGGCAGATTTTGCGGTGTTTATGAATAGACAATAGGCAGTGAGCCTCAATCTTAGCTAAGCCATAATTGGCCCAGGGAGCCAGCTTAGAAAGATTCGACCCCGTAATGAAGCAAGCCACATTATCAATGTATAGAATCAGGTTAAAAAAAGTACAGACATAAGTGATACCGTAAAGAAACAATAAAAATTACAAAAGACACGAGAACACCACCCTGTGGAATATCAAATTTACTTATTTTCTACACCGGAAATGGTGTCATTTACATTTACACACTGAGTATGATAAAGTTGTAAGCGGTCAACTTCGTCCGCAGGATCAAGTGGCTTGGAAGTCAGGACATCCAGGAAGTCATAGATCTTCTTTGACAATTGCATCATCATATCCCATCCTAACTCGTACAATGGCTCGCCGGTCTTCGTTGTCGTATTGGATAAGGAGGACAAAATTTCAATGGAACTCATTGGACATCACTGTCGAGTCTCCGGCCGTTTTTGACGAATCCGTTGTAAATTATACTGCGTCAATTCCGTCAGATACATAACAGAACGTTCTTTTTGGTAAATGTCTTAGTGCTCCACGGTACTGCCCGGCTGCTCAGCCTCAGATTTCATACTGGTGTTGTCGTGATAGATTTACGTTTTGACACAATTTACCATTCGATCAAACAGTATACATGTGTTCGATCAAACACCGTTCGTTCCGTAAACAAAACAAGTACAAAAACATAAAACGAAAAATTATACAACATATACTTCTGCATGGTACATGCACAAAAAAAATATGTATGTTGGGGTCACGTAGCATGGTTATTATCTACTAATACAACTTAAGGATGATACTGCTGAATAAGACACCGCATGATATCTCTGGCACGTTTCCCCGGATATTGAATACATGCAGGTATCGCAGGGTAAATGTTCCTAGCCATCTGGGTGTGGGGAGAATGCGGGTTTAGTGGATTTCAGAGTCCTCACTAGCGCTGGCTTACAATTAAGCTCAGCGCATCTATGCATCAAGCATTCCCGTAAACCCTCAAAAACGGGTATCACAGGGTGTATGGTAACTTAGTGTCCGTCATAGAACATGACGACACCCATGGATTGTAAAGCGGGTCACCGCGTGCTGGTTGAATCCATTTAAGCCCTTCTAAGAATAGTAGCTATGTAGTGAATTTACTATTTATTTAGTGAAGTACCCAACTGCCATAGCAATATTTGACATGCTTATGAGTGGACCTTAATCAATTTGATCTAAAAATTCATTGATTAACTTCAGCATATTGATTGGTTTGCTTCTGGCTACTGTGATCATTAGAAATGGTGAATAATGATCACTACGAAGTAATACTAATAATACGAACTCCAGGGTGTCTAATTATGCCTTCTGGATGATTGGGTCATATATGATCAGTGCAGCCAGACCGTTAAGCTGCATCTCGACTAGGTGTATTCGATTCGAGAGACCAAACAAACTCGTGAGGTCTTGGTAACTTCCTGTGTTACCACTCGGAATATTGAAGTTGAAATCACCAAAAGATTTTCAAGGCACGGATTAGTAATGATCGTTTGTTTTCATGCAGTTCTAATGGGATTTTGTGGGGACTCGGTAAATTATTACGAACTTTTGTAAAATTAAGATCGTAAACTTCGCCAAGTCACATCTTTCAGGACTTTGCCATGGAAACCCTTGGTTGAATTAGAACTGGTTTGGAAGCATTCCTAGGGGGAGCGCGAAAAACGAGTATTTGAAGCGACAATGGAGCCACAATTTACGAATCCCGCTGAAAATCCAATGAAGGGACTGACTCCGCTGATATACATACAATATTATAGACCTTTTCACAACTTACTTACATCAGTCACCACTTTCAATTTTATTTTACTCTTGGTATAAAGGGTAGTTCATTGGGAGAATTCCCGACCAGGAGTCTTAGGTGATATTAAAGAACGATCACTCGTTAGGGCTGATAAATTAGTTTCCTGTTTCCTTTGATTATTTTTTCACGTCGTTGAAGTCCATACTAAATTGATTAGTCTGACGATTGGGCATTACTTATCTCCCGCCTTCGGGTGCCCTTTTCTCTTCTGTGGAGGCGTTGGACAGGTTTGTCTAATAAAGAAAATAAATTGTATCTTTCTTTTTATTTTTGCAATTTTGATTATTGCGGCCATTGTATTTTGGGACCTTTTCTCTTCGTAGTTCACTCTTGCGCGAATTTTTGCATATTTCACGGCTCTAGTTTTTCTGAGAATCGATTTAAGTGAATTTGTTTTTCGAAATAGCAATCGCCTGTTGCAGATGAAATATAAACATTTGCTTGCTGTGCGGTGTATGGATGGTTGCTATCTTCAGGAAGGATCTCATTTCATGATGCGTGACAAATATCGCTGATGAGAGGAGGTTGTGCATTGGTGCCACTAAAAGCGGACTGAGAAAACATTGGGCATGACTAGGCGCTAGGTCCGCAGGCCCTCGTAGCCAGACTGGTTGCCATGTGCTAGCGATTCGCGAGATGTCCTCCAGGCGCTCCTCTTCGTGTATTTCAAAGTGAGGGGCTAGGGTCCCTTAATGATTTTCCTAATTTGTTTTTATCCAAATTGTCTAATCACTTCGCCTGAACTAGACGTATGTTGCCTACTATCCGCATCTTATCACGTTCTGGTAGGCTGAAGGGGATTAACTTAATAAATGTGTGGTACGATTCTGCGATCTTTCCCTTCCGACTGCCAATGTGATACTTCAGTGGTAGTTCTGGGCTCCTTTTAACGATTTTGAGCCAGACCGCTTATGTCCAAAGAACGTGTTTATCGGCATCACTCCACACGTAAGCGACAGCTTCAGACTAAATTTCCTAGCGTATCAATGACACTTCTTGCTCTATAAAACCATTTATTTTTCACGACTGTATGCTGTAATGTAGTAATCTCATAAGAATGCCAAAAAAGAATGCCTAGTCGAAAAGAATAGGTGGACGTAGTATACATATTTAATAACACAAAATTTGCTGTACGCTTCCAATGCTTGGGGATAATGCTCTCTTGGCGCGACGACGACTGTCCGACATTTGGCAGCTTAACCTCAACCCTTTTCTCGACCCTATTTACAAGACCTAGATTAGACCGAAGCCTTATGTTAGTACTTGGTGGACAATCCAAGCCTACATAAAGTCATTCTATGTTTCGTATTTCAGTGAATAAATCTTTCGACACAGGTAAGCTGAAGTTAGTTATATATCAGATCGGGATTCACAAAATTCGGATGTGCCCTGATTGACGCATCGGATGCATCGGCTTTACTGGGACAAGCAAAAGTCGAGTGCAACGAAGCCTGCTGAATAAACACATGAATGTCTTTCATGCCTTCCACTGCAGTGGCAGAGCACTATAGAGGAACGGATAGATAGTCGTTTAATGAAGGATGTCAGATTTCACAATCAGTTGATGGGCTGAACCTGCTCAGACCGTGTCTCTTTGCAGAACTTACAAATGTAAGTAAAGAAGCTATTCTTAATGTGACAAGTAGGAGCTGGTACTTGAAATATCGGACGTGCAGTTGGTGGGTGTGTTTGTTGTCTACTAACTAGACGAGCTGTGTGTTAAATTAAATACGATGTATTCATGTGTTTGCCATGCTTTGTGTTAAATTAAGTACGATGTGTTCATGTTCTAATACTGTGCAAACGTGTTTAATTATATCATTAAGAGTAACAACATTAATAGGGTTTGTTTAATAAATAGTTCGCAAGTTGTATACAATTGTTATTAAGTTGTATACAATTTAAAAAGCTTCCCACTACGTGGCACGTCAATGTAGTGCTATAAGTTCTAAAAGGTCACGCAATTGCGATCGATTAGTGTTTAGATAGACTCTCATAAAGTTGCAATTTTTTTAACATACTACATTCAGCTATTATGATCTAATTGTTTGTTGCTTAATAACAGTTTAATTATCACTTTATTTCATTTTAGATCGCCCTATTATCGACCACAGGTAGCAGCACAACAGAGAACATTAGTGAGGACAGAAAGCGGAACGAAATCATTTGAAGGCAATAGCGATGGTCTCAGTGTATCTAGCTCTGCAGTGCTGGATGCTTGCTATGATCCTCGTACCATTTCCACAGCATTGTGTTGGAATCTTCCTCGGAGTGGTAAAGTGTCACCTCTAGCGGTAATACAGATAACATAAATGATGCACATGATTAATATTATTAATTGATTATGACGTAGAGCTTCAGTTACACCGTTTGTTCAACTCAATGTAATCGTTTAAATACAGGAGAATTGTAATTCGGAATGCAATCGTTTAATTCCTGGGCAATAACAGTACGTTTTCGAACGGACTGCGAGCAGATTACCGTGGTATGTTCATACTTATGAAGAAACAAAATCGTTACAAGTAATGATAATCATTAATGTCTATGTAATGAAGGTGATTTCTATAAATCGCTAAGCGAATTATGTTAACCAAATCGTAACATATTGCAAACTCTACCACACTATTTTAAACGTTATACATCGACATTAGAAGCCAATTTTTCCAATGGGGCGTTTGGGTCATTTTTCGCTGATAGTCAAAACTTATGGAAGAGTGACATGACAGACATGTGATTGTGTAATCACTCTTTTAAACGAGGGTACGTATCTGTAGTAGAGGGGATTATCTCTTGGTTTATTATCAGTTTATTAAAAATAAATAGTAGTAAAGGTCTCATAAATACAATTTCTAATTCATCATTCTTGATTTTTTAGTTTTAAAATTCGATACTGAAAAGCTCTCGATACGTACAGCGGAGACCCATATGCATCTACGCAAACATAAGACTCTACTTTTCCGAAACGCTAATTAGACTAGCGAAATACTGAAGTTTAGTTTCAGAGGATAAAAATCTTTTTCTTGATGAGATCGGAGAATTCGAGACGTGGATAAGCTCTAAGCTCGGTCGTCAGGTTACACCACAACAAGTGCTCGAATTCGCTACCCTAACAGTAACACACAGTTGACACTGACGAAAAGGGTGGCATATGTTTTCGAACATATCAGCTGTTTGCAGCAGGTGAAGCCTAGCACAACGGAAGGGATATTTTTCAGCCAGGTGGTCAGAGTCAACGAGAGTATAGCAGATCAGACTTTCATGTTTCCTTAGAAGGAGAAATCTAAGCTTCATAAGCCTAATGAACAGGCATGCTAGGCAAATCAATTGAATCGTGTTCAAGTAAGCATATAGAACATAAGTTATGCCTGCGTTTATAGGCTTACGCCAATCAGGTTAAGTAAAATGCTGCTGGGTTGCCGCTCTTTGCTCAAGTTGTTATTTGTTTCGAGATACAGGGTATGCGATGAGTTCTTCAGGGATGGTCGCCAGCAGGGCCTAGTTGTGTGTGGATTTGTACTGATTATACTGGCCCTTGCTCCTCAAAGTATTAGATGCTCTACAACCTCCACCAGATTGTTGAGT
Organism: Stratiolaelaps scimitus; assembly: GCA_019614645.1. Taxonomy (NCBI): domain Eukaryota; kingdom Metazoa; phylum Arthropoda; class Arachnida; order Mesostigmata; family Laelapidae; genus Stratiolaelaps; species Stratiolaelaps scimitus. Next base: position 2,542,943 of record JABWDB010000038.1, read on the forward strand.
GGGCTGGTCACGTTCCTGACGAGATGGAAACGCAAAATAAGACCAGGTGACTTCGTTTCGCTGTGGGTTTGCTTTAGAAATGACGTGGTTTAGAAATTAAGCCTGACATCTTGGCTGAGCACAGGTGACTTTCGGCGAAGTGCTAATGCGGTCTGTGCGGGCAGTCTTGGCGGATGACTGGTGCTGGTCTGCCTTCCTGATGATTTGTCTGTGTTGGGGGCTGAATTATCTGCGCTCGATGTTTGCTTGAATATGCTTTTGCGACATCCTCCATCTGTGACTGTGGTTATGCTTTGCGATCCACGAGCTGGGTTAATATTTGCGGACAAGGAACAAGCAAAACAGTTCATCGCGCGTACTTCTCTTTCAAGCTTCCCTCAATCTGAGCGGCCTCTGAAAACGGGTATATGAGGCTTGGGTTGCTGGCCACGCAGGCATCACGCTGAAAGAGATAGCGAACGAAGGGGTCAAGGAGGCTCTTAAGTATTCATTATCTCCCACAATGCATATGCATGGAAATTTTATGTGCTGTCGAAGTTTGCAGGGAAGATCATCGTACGTTTACCGGAAATGCTGCTGGAAACAGTTGATGAGAAAATTGTCAGTTGAAGTTGTCGTGGAGTCATCACAAGGGTTGACTTATTGCGAATGGTTTTTTGTTATTGGAGTGTATGCTGTTATGTTTATGGGCTTATATGCCCCGCGATGTGACGACGACACTGCGCAAGTCGACTCGTATATGTGATGATCCTGTGGTTCGCGACACACAATTGCTAGAAAGAAGAAATTTGGGAGCTACAGCTCCGCAATCTGGAAGGAAGGTTATTTGCATGGAGTTAGGTGCGAATATCTATGAGTCCTCAGATGGTAGCTATAGAATTGCCGCCATGCGTTGTCTGAGGTGGTACATGCGTGACTGTTGTTGCGTTAGCTGCGTGAAACCTATGTTGAAGGTCTTAGTTGTTTTTTGTCGCGAATTCGGTTCAGGGCCTACAAGACATCAGGGCGTCATGGGCACAAAGAAATAAACGAATAGTATCGTTGAAATGGACCTCGAAATATTCGATTAGCGCCAGTATCAAACATAGGTTATGGTAATCTTTAGTCGTCTCTAAGATTTTGGTTAGATGTCACCCGATGGCTGGGCTCAGATACTGCGCACACCCCGGATTCTGGCTATATATATATATATATATATATATATATATAGAGGCTCCTTGACGGACTGGAGGAGATTCTTCCAGTTGGTTCTACACTGCCATGCATCGTTTTGGGCGACTCGAACGTCAATCTTCTGGCGAGATCGTTGACGGGTGATAGTTACTCGACGTTTTTTTCCTCTAGAGACTTCCAACTTATCATCGATAAGGTAACTCGTCCCAGATCTGGCACATGCATTGATCACATAGCTATTAAGAATTGCGAAGATTTCCTTGATATCTCTCCTGTGGTCTGGCGCACGCCGTTGTTCTCTGATCACTACCCGGTTATCATTACGGTCGCGGGCAGAATGTCCGCTAGTCCTAGGAGTGCACTGTCCGAAACACCAGATGAGAGGGTAACACACGACAAGGAGAGCGTCCTGCTCTTCAAAGAGCGGTTATGCAAGCTCAGTTGGCTTAGTGTATATGATGCCAACGACGCTGACACAGCTCTCGATTGTTTTGGTCACGTGCTTAACAGTGTATATAATAGTAGTTTTACCCCGACCACCTGTTCTGAGTCGAGTCCCCATAGTAGATTTAAATTTTCATCAATAGACATTTTGCGTCGGTAGGAACGAAGACGGTATCTGGCATTCACTTGGAGGATGATATCAGCCAGGAACTTGAAACTATCTGGCCGTTTCCTAAGAGAACTTTTACTTTTCCCGTAGTCAAGGAATTTGAGGTACAGAGGACTACGGAAGTTACGAAGGCCTCGTGGGGCGTTGGCGTAACTGGTATTCCAAGTCGGTTGATAAAATTATCTTCTATGGTCCTGGCGCGCCCACTAACTCATCTCATCAACCTATCTCTTCGTACTGGGTCTTTTCCCCGTAAGCTGAAAGATGCATGGGTTATTCCGTTGTTTAAAAATAAACGTGATCGGAAACTAGTCGGCAACTATCGACCCATATCGTTAGTTGATTACTTATCTAAGGTCATTGAGAAGATAGTTACTGTGAGTTTAGATCGACATCTCTCTGCCCTGAACTTCTTCTCACCATGCCAATTTGGTTTTCGCAAGTCCCGCTCAACCGACTTGGCCCTTGCGCATTTATGCCACGAAGTGTCTACAGCGCTGGAATCCAGGTACCTGTGCCTCGGGGTTTTCTTGGATATAGCGTCGGCGTTTACGGCGGCGTTGTTTACGTCACTCCCTCTTCTTGCAGATGCTCGAACATCTTGGATGCAACGACATGGTGTTATGCTGGTTCAGGTCGTATCTGATGGACAGGCGGCAGGCCGTGAAAGTTGGGTCGGTGACATCGTCTTGGGAAGTCCTTAACATTGGGACTCCACAGGGGTCCATCATGGGGCCCTTTATGTTTATCATTCTGATCAATTTTATCTTATTAAAGATAGCGAAGGTTGTTCCCTGTAAGACAATTACGTACGCAGACGGCACGACACTCCGGTTTCGCATCAGACCATCGGCGGACCAAACATAGTTACTGCTTGCGATAGCGAAAGTGGAGTATGTAGTAAAGATTTTTGGGAGATTTGGTCTAGTCGTCAATGCGGGGAAAACCTGCCTTACTCTGTTTTGTACACCTCAGAGGAGGAGACCGGTAGACTCAGTTTTATTTTGTGGTGAGCAGGTGTCGTTATCGGATACGGCTAAATGCCTCGGTCTTTTGTTGCATAAGCATCTCAAATGGTCTGCCCATTTGAGAGCTAACACTCCTAAATGCTACGCTGTAATTGCTCGCATTCGACGTCTTCGAGAGCTTGGATTTCCGAAGAATTGCCTCTTGCTTGTCTATAACTCCTTGCTAATACCGACGTTGGGATATGTCATGTCCATCTGGGGCAATGGATATAAAGAGGTAGTAGATAGAGGGAGAGTAATTCAAAATGATGCACTTCGAGCAGTGTTTGGAAGGTCCCGCAGAGAGTCTGTTGCCGACATCTATGGCAGGTACAGACTCCTCACCGTGGATAAGTTAAGTCAGGTTTCCACCGCGATTCTGGCTCTCAAAATTATCAAGGGTATAATCCCGTCCGATGTTGCGTTCCCCATTGTGGCCGTCGACAGAAAAACTTCTCGCCAGGCAACAGAGTTTGTACTACCTACAGCCGTCAGGGTAACTACTTGCCAGTCTCTGGCTTATCAGATGCCGTTGGTTTGGAGCTCGCTCCCGAAGGAGGTTAGGGAGCTCGCCTCTACCAGGAAGTTTGCCAAGGAGATAAAGAAAAGATTGCAGTTATAAAATTATATAATTGTGTGAATTAAATAACCTGAATATTGTGAATTGTAAATAATTTGAGTGAATGTATATATCTGTTGACAGAATAATCTATTATAATTGTGAAATCGTAATTGCGTGAACAATTTGGTGATAATACATTCTTACTTTTACCCTATTTTTTAATCGAGAACTTAAGCATTGTAAAATTGCCGTTCCGGAAATAAACCGCAAATGTTATGTTATGTTATGTCACTTCAAAGGAGCCAACACCGTTTGCCTAATAAATATTCTCGCATATGAAGCACATTTGTATTCGAATATTGATGTATAGAGAGTCAACGTGCTGCGGCACACCTGATACACCAATATGTTATCGAGAGTCACTGTAGCGCACTCGCGCTATCCTTTCCTACTCTTTCATAATACAATCAATAGCAAATTGTTAATGCTGATTAGTAGGATAACTCCCATAGACGAAGTGAACTGCAAACACCGTCTCTCATTGGAAATAGGTGTAAGATAAAAACTCAATGACAGGTCACGAGATCATGAAATTGCAGCAACGTATAGCAAAAATAAGAGCCATGTGCTTGATTTCGAAAAAGTAAAGTTGCTAATTTGTTCGCAAGGTCAAATAAACGTATACGACTCATTGACAGCACGCTGCACATATGCAAACTAGGTATGAAGATCTAGAGTTGACTGGTTAAACGTATCGCTCTTAACAAACGTTCACGTTTCATAGGATTGTGAATATAGTACGCACCTATCCCCATTTAAAAACTGTCAATACTCTCGTGAACTTGTCGACCAGAAAGCATCGTGGCATCCCTCTTTGGCTTTATCATTTAGCTCAGATGGGATCGATCGATGACAAGCCTCAGTTCGGTTTCCTCTCTCGATACCTCCCACACGAAGCAACGGAGATTGCAATCCTCGTCTGCTAACTGGCATTTTCTATTTACTCAATTCCACCTCCAAATATGCTAAACTATTATCACTCGAAAATTACGTGCCTCTTTATTACCCAGCCCAGCTAATGTCAAAAGTGTCTCCTGTGAGGACTTAGCACCCCCTCGCTCGTCTCTTCCCTTCGTTTACGGGACACCAGAAACCGTTGTAGGATACCCTTTTTTTTTTTTTTTAAGAGGTTGAAGGATAAAAATCTTCGGAAAGACACCACAGCTTCACGTCTTAGGTATTCGCTGTGATAGTGCCGGATTTTTACCGGCTAAAAATCCTCGAACCTATAACTTGGGTCAGGTGCCTGGAACTGTTTTTTTATAATACTTCGGGCACAAGACTTGCAGGGACCGGCTAGTAGCCATCAGTAGGCTGACGAGTGGTGTGTAACCATCCGTCTACCCTAGGCTACCTTTGTCCTATCCCAGGTTCATCCTCTAGCTGGCGACGTCGCCTTGCGGTCTCGGATGTAGGATACCCTGACAAAGGTCTGTGAGCTTTTCATAATGAGCGCAGACCAGATTATAGATATGTAGATCAAGTGAGATCGCACAATGATGAGCATAGCGCATACTTAATATTCGCTATTCATTCGCTAGGTGTCTCAAATTGCTTTGAGCAAATTTGCTTTGCGTATTGCGTTATAACAGTTTCGAGGAATCTTGTCATGGCATGGAGCGCACATTGCCTTAACTTCAGGCAACGCCTGAAGTTGCGCCTCTTGCCTTTAAAATGGGTTATGTAGCAAAACACACTTCGGCTAAAAAATAACACCGATGAGCCAATAATAATAATAATAAAACAATAAATGCTAGCTCACAGTTACCTAAACTTAGTAGACATGGTTCTACAAAGGTGTTTCACCTGAGTTGTCAGTTTCTCAATCATTGACTCACCGGTGGCCGGTGGTGAATTCATTTGAGAAGTGGCCCATTTCCATCTGTATATATCTCTTGTCATCTGTCTACAGTGGCCAGAGCTGTGTAGAAAAGCAAGGCCAGATAAGCAGGGCGAATCTAGCTTTAGTTTTTGGCCATAGAGGGCGCCGCAGGTACGTTCCGTCTTTCACTTTTTTATCTATCGTATTTTCCGTTTGGCTCTGTTGACTTGGCGCAGCGTTACTGTGTGTGTCTGTCGGTTAGCTGATTGTAACTGTGTGCTTCGTCGACAACGAGCGACGGTTGCAAAATAAAATTCACAACCGCGCAGGCGCGCGCGTACGCTGCGAAGTCGACTAGCTCGTTCGCAGCTCGTTCCAAGGTTGTTCTTCTCCTTGGCTGTTCCATTGCCGTGTACATGCGCGTATATATATATATATATATATATATATCGGTGTGTTGTTGTGTTATCCCCTACGAGTGAGGGCAAGCGACAGAACCGAGCTGAGAAGTAAATCCACGATTTGGCTTTCTTTTGTTCTGAAAAATCTGCTTAATTGCCCCATATTCCCTGAAATGTTACAGGTACGAATGGGGACTAAGCGCGATAGAGACAGATCTGTTCTACTGTAATATTTGTCAAATGAAACACAAAATCAGTAGGAACGGGTTTACCATATCCCCTCCTACATGAGGTTAAGTTTCATGATACTTTATGCGGATAATAGATTCGTTATTGTTTGCAAACTAGGCGAAAATTGCGCAGTGTCGCTAATTACGCGCTTTTCTAAGATTACCCTGCATAACATAGATGTGGTTAACGTTAAGTCCATGTTCCGCCAAAAGCGTCTTATATTTATTTCTCTGATATTTCATGTGTATGCATAGCATTCATGCAACCATTCTTCGCTGCATCAGTGTCTTGCTATCACTTGTTGATTTACTTTCAAACAGTATAACATATACAATTAAAAATAACTTTATCCCGTAAATCACTGAGATATTTCAAGCTATTGGCGATCTAATTTGAGTGTGAATGCCCGGCGGATAATCCGAACATTCTATGACACAATTATGACACAATATTTAAAGCAACTATCCGGATACCCCAGCAGAAACAGGCGTATGATCATCTCGGGTATCCATTTTTTGTTTATATGGAACTCTGTAATGACTTACATGTACCCTAATAACATAAATCTAACCACACCGTGAACTCGTTGAATTTGCAAATGCAAGCGCACTCCAGCCGTTCAATAGCATTCGAGGCGTGGCCTAGGTCAAATTGAACTGAAACACGTCCAATTATCCAACACTTATCCTGCATAGGCCTCGATGTTTACTGCAAATTAAAATTTCGAAGCACCCTGATCAATTTCACTCTATTTCATTCTACTCGATGAACCGCTTTTACTTAATCCTCACACGGCTGATACAGGTCGTCGTTCATGGTTAGTCTAAATATTATATGCCCGTATTATATATTATTATATGCCCGTATTATATATTATTATATGCTCTTATTATATACTATTATGTGATGGCGTTGTCTCTATGCACAGCGAGGGACAGACGTTGCAGAAGTAAATATATTATTATATATTATTATATGTCCGTATTATATAGTATATGTCCGTCGTCGCATGATTAATTCGAATGGAAATAGCATTTGTGATCTGCAATTTGGCGTCGGCAGTATATTTGCAGTTATGAAGTTCGTTAACGGTATTCGCTGGTGGTTACCGTTGGTATCAGGTTGGTGTTATTTTTGAGTATGCCTGGCCAATTGCCTTCGCTCTTAAGCATTATGCGAACCTCTCTCCAATTAGCTTCCTGTCCATCTTGAGAAACACTACACTTGATAAGATGTGTCACTGTACTGAGTTGTTGAACAATCAATTGGTTCGTGGCCGCCATTGAGGCGATATGGATCTATCGAACAAAGAGAAAACAGTGAGACTCGTGGCTCGCTTAGTGTCTCAACTAACCCAACTGGGCTAACGCTCATTAAGCGATTGAATTTGCTTGGTAATTAAATTGGTGAAGCAAGAGAAATGGCGATACTTTACACTTACGAAAATGTATGTGCGTAGGTGTTTTAGCTGTTTTCATTGATTGTACAACTCACTCTGAAGTTTAAGGTGTTCAAATAATTAGCAAACTACTTTGGTTTATTTGGTTTCATAGAATCTTTGTGGCGGAGTAGGCCAACCATAATTGAAGAGTTCACGTTCGGGTCTTTTCGACGCGAGTTGCTTATTACACTCGTTGAAGACAGCCAACGTAAATCGTTGGCACAATACGTGAAAGACAGCCAACTTCGATCATCTATTTGTTCGCCCAGGATGGTCTCTTTCATTGCATTATTCTGCCTTTCGTCCCTATAATTACCCACGGGCAATATATGTGCACAAGATCTCATCTAAATCGAGGCAATTGCCGGCAAATTCCCCAACGAAAATTGAGGAAAAATGATTTTCGTGAAAAACATTTAGCAAACAATATATTTTGTAACTACAATGTGTTATCTGTTCAATCTAGGCATGTCCTCCTGGGTCTGCGTAGCATTAATGGTTTACTAATACTGATTGAGAAAACCCTCGTAAAGCACGGAGTCTCGGCTTTCTGATAGTAAGATCGTACGCCAACCAAAGCTGAAGGACAGCGGATACTAGAATGAGTAATGCTTGAACCTGCTTCCATCCTTGGGCCTCCCCTGTGCTTATCACGAAAAATAAGGATAGTTCCTTTCGTATTGTGTGATCTATCGGAAGTTGAACGCTGTGAGGTTAAGGAAGATATTCCTGCGCATGTTCTAGATCATTTCTATCCAGTATCTGAAGGCCAGATCTCGATTTTAGCAAAAGGGGGGCTGGGGATTTACAACACTGCCTCTACGTCGTCCATATTTTCTCAGTTCGTTGTATAAGCGAACACATAGTGCAGGAAATCCTGAACACGGCGGCGTGCAAGCACACCCCAGGTTGATTGTATCCAGTTGTCTATAACTTCACAGCTAACGACGCGGCTGTCTGGACCACAGCCGCAATAATATGTTAAATAACGCTAGCCAATTGGTGACTTTATAATACGCGTAATTACTCTGCGCAGTCGAGACCGGCCAAACCTCATCCAATATTATTTAGTACTGCCAGGACCACCGTCGCACATTCGCAATTGAAGGGGTCCGTCTTACGCAGCAATGTCGAGGGTAGTACCGTGGAGGTTAAATTTCGTCCGTGACTTAGCCCGGGAAATTTAGGCCCGTGTACGTTAAATGTTGGCTAGGAATCTGCGCGTACAATTTACTTAGGTCTACTACAGTCCTTAATAATACGAAAATAAAACACCGCTTACATGGGCTCCGACAAACCTAGCTAATTATTCAATGATTTACGTTGGACTATAATCAAAACCAGACGTTTCAGATCTTACTTTATTGTCAGATCCGAAGGGGAACGATATATTCTTATATCAGTCGACTTTGATCAATAATAATAAATAAATTGTTTTACATATTCTTACATAGTCTGTAAGCCACACGCTAAGAGATCTGTTCTGGCACTCAGTGGCGCTTGCCTGCGAACTCGATCTGCTATCTATAGCAATGACTATTGCCGCGCATTCACGGGCAGTCGATACCATCAACCTGAGGTGACGCCCCTTGGATTGGACTGGCCATTTCAAAAACACATCAGTCTGTCGCGCACCGTTTTCTCGAAGAGAACGTGAACAGCCAGGGATACCTAAGAGGAGGTATTACAGTTCCGTCAATTCGAACAAGATAGCAGTATGAGACGGCCGAATATCAAGAGCAGCATGTCACCTATGCTTGTTCTTAGTGTGAATGATGTAGATGAACTGCTCGTGCTGTTTGCAGCTTAGCGAGCCGAAACAGCAGAACTATCACGGATACTACCAGTACTTTAATCTCCAACCAAAGAACCTGATAGATAGTACCGATGAGAAGTTACAAAAGAAATCTCAAACAAAACAAACAATAGGGTTAAGAATAGAGTTCTTCTTCGACTCAAGCAGAGAGCTATTATAGACCGATTGTTTTTAAACATGGTTGATCATAGGTATCTCAAGACTTATCGTGTCGTTACAGACCAAAATTGTTCAGTAGAAGTTTAAAATTTCGTGTACAAATACAATATACGAAACATTTACACATAATATTAATTGTCTGCAACGATCCGAAGGCCCTGTATGTTTCAGAGGGGTCTTGCCTTGATTTTAATTGAGAAATGCCAAAACGGCCACAAGTGAGTATATTATAGTTTTATTATACGGTATAGTATACTGAGTATGTTGTACGACCACAGTGAGTATATTATTTTTGGTAATATACATTATTTTACTTAAATAATCAACTAAGACAGGTATTTGTTTGCAATTTATAATCGCAGAGGTACACACCGGCCATGACCATATGTCTCAACGCCAACGGAACATCGAATTGGACGGTGAGTTTCGTAAGGTTTACTAAATGTTTGTTGAGAGCCTACGCGGAAAATTTACTTTGCTACACTACACAAGTTGTTGACTTAAATTAAGACACAACAAGTATATTATAAAATAGAAATTTGTTTGGGAAAACATTGCCGTGATTATGAGGCTAAGTTAAGGAACGTAATATAAGTTGTCAATTTTATAACGAGGACGAATAACTGAACCACTGCAGCCATACCTCGTTCATTTTGTCAAATCCGTATCAATCGTGTCTCAATGGCGATATTCGAGTGTCTTTCTATGGACTATCTTACATTAAACCACCAAAGTATATAAAAAAAGCTTATAACTTGATTATTATTACAATTTTATGACGTCTCTTAATTTAGGTCACCCTCCACAGGGCAAATATCTATATTTGCTCTATAAAGGGTTGGTTGGGTTTTAGAATCGTTCAGAATGACTTGTGAAGCAAGTGGGGAATGTGTAGTAGGCGTTTTTCGAACCCACATCAACAAGCCCCATCTAGTCTTGATGAAATTAGGCTTCCGGAATGAATTTAATGCACCGCATAGGGATTGGTTTCTGGGTCATATGGTCTCATGTTACCCAAGAGTCTTAGACGCTGTGGCTGGGACCAAAACAGATAGTAACCGCAATGTGAGATTGTGTAGTTGATATGCATCCGCAACAGAGCTATAACTTTTCACCCCAATGCACATATGCTCTCTAACTCCTTCCGCTTCGACCTGGCTTGCTCGATGCTTGGAGCTCGCCTTGACCTAGTTGTCTCACCTGCATCATGCATCAAGTGACTTCGTTTAGCGCCTCCTGCCACAATGTCTTTAGAAAGGAAGACATCCTCTAGGATGTATTCCATCGATTGTACCCAAGGAGACTCTGACCTGGACGCAACAGAGTCGATGGCTTCACATGTTCAACTAGAATCTGAGAACTTCCTGCTTCAGCAGACCCTGACGAGAAAGCCGCCCGTACGCAGCACCCCTTTGCTGGCTTGAACTCCCATCCACCAGGGTTGGCACACTTCTCGACGCACTTCAGTTTCGTGTGAGGTTTCGTTCGTCGGCTATATCGCTACGTCAGGGATGATCTTGCAGCCAGAGTGCCGGGCGGCGCCTGCGGCACTGTACGCTTAATGATTAAATTTCCAATCGCTTGATGGCTGCTGGCATGACAAATGTGTGTGAACCGATTCATCTTTCACTTGATGACCTGACGATTCTAGCCATTTACCATATGACCTGGAACAAGGATTGCATAGGCAGTAACTGTCTCATACACTCCAGCAACTTCCAGCGTTGAAAGAACGGCTCATGAAACGAGACATGCTGCCTCGTAAACGGAATTTGGCAGGTAGTGAGACACAACAATTAGGAAGCACGCGAAAGCCGCTAGCATTCGGCTTTCGTTGTGCGTTCGGACCAGGTCCCTTAGACTTGTATTCTCAGAAAGTGTCAGGTTTATGTTTCAGAAGAAATGTCCAGCTGAAATCCATCAAAAGTTGGTTAGTGTGCACGGCCATAATGCCCTGTGTCGACGACAGGTCTACTATTGTTGTGCGCAGTTTAGGCAAGGTGACCGGGACGTTAATGAACATCGAGGGCGCCCATCCCTCCCCGAATCTCGATTCGACGAACGGATCGAAATGAGCGAAAACGCTTTTGAGGAAAGTAGAGCTTGGTCATTGAGGACTTTGTCGGCTAAGATTGGCGTGCTTCGTGTAACATGTCGTCGAATTATTAAAAATAATCTGAGGATGCAGAAAAAAAGTTCAAAATGGCCAGCCGAAAATGCGTGAGGAGTGTTTGCGAGACAATTTGACGATATATAGGCAGCAAAAGAGTCGCTTAGAGCATACCGTTGCAGTGGACGAGACATGGGTCAGCCTGAATAGGGGACCGGAAAAAGATCAAGTGAAACAGTGGGTACGACCGGGTGAACAGGCAATGACAGTATCAGTACCAAATAGATTCGAGAGATTCGAATTATGGAATTTGCTACTACGAGATTTTGGGAAAAAAATGGACTCGGCCCGATATCTCGAGTTCTTGAAGGGACTCATGAATAATTGGCATGGCGATAGGAAGCACCGAGTGTGGCTGCTTGATGAGAATACTAGGGCATATCGTAGCAATGAAATTACGTCCTGGCTTAAGGCCAACAAGATTGAGCGATGCCCCCCCACAATTTAAGCCCGCGTGACTCAGGTTGCTTCCATCAATTAAAGAGGGCTGTAGGTGGCAAAAGGTATGCAAACATCGAGCTACTCCGAGATGCCTTAAATAACGAAGTTACGAATGGTAATAGAAATGGTCCATACCTAGCCGTTAGAAGACTGAGAGAACTATCGGAAGCCAGAGGCTGTAGGTTCGAGCCCCGCTGGGTGACATATAAGAGAGCTTAAGCATTGTAAAATTGCAGCTCCTTTAATAAACCAATAAACCTTAACCTCAACCTTAACTCTGGGACCAGTGCATAAATAAAAAGAAGTGCATCTCTAACTCACACTAAAAAAATGTTTATTTTAACTTACTAGTTTAGCCGATATTGAAATTTATGTGTGCGGTTTTTTGGGTCAGCCTAATATATTACAAAAATTAATTGTATTTTTAGCTAAAATGTGATAACAAGTGGAAAGCCCTGCAAGCCCGCATACAAGGGTTACACCAATACACAAGGGTTATACCAACAAGGGTTATACCACTTTGTTAACTAACATTGCTTTGTCGATAATATGGTAGAGAGAAGATCTTTATGCGCTATAATTTTAATTTGTTGTCTTACTGAAAGCGCAGTGTGTAATCTGAGACTCTTTGTTTTTTATTGCCAACGCAGGCAAAAAATCATTTCTGATGGTTTATAACTTGCCGTTGTGGAGAATTTGGAACTTTCCACTGATTTGACCTATCCTACTAAATGAATTTCTCTCCGGCCAACCTCAATAGAAACATCGTCGAGAATAACAGTTATGTAACCGTTGCCTTGTTCTTGTTCGTGTGGTCTCGCGACATTGGTTGGCCTCATTTAGCTGGTCAGTCATAAGGCCCGTGACCGAAGTTGTAGTGGAACTTGACAATCGTCAGCTCGTTTAATGTAATTTTTATTTGAATCTGGATCTATGCTCCATTTTGACTATACCTCTGCTTGAAACATTTGTTTATTGGCTCTTATTTTATATTTTGGTTCATTGATGGTCACCGTCAAATTGGTGAGTTATTCTTAATGCGTCTTCTAAAGTTCTACGAATATAATGCTTAATTGCTGACTTATAGTTAGTTGGATTAGTATGTTATGTATTCTCAATTGGAGGGCCTCGTACGATCAATTTTTACCTTCCAGTTGCAATACTGGGATGTATGATTCAGCATTCATAGCAAGTGGTAAATAAAAATGTACCAGTTCTTCTCGGCGAACTGACCAATTATGAATAGCCTCATAGGAAACTATAAACATCCCTGGTTTGTGTGTTTTCGTTTATAGACTTGATTTTACCTCTAACATAGCTAAGTTTGAAAATTGAAGTTTACCGAAGTCTCATAGGCTTATCTTAGAGATAAAGCTTACTTGAATATTGTTGTACCATTTCTACTTATTGTATTGATTTGGATACGCGGGAAGTAAACGCCTCTGTGAGACAATAATATTGTTAACAATGTTAACAATATTGTTACCTGAACAGAGTGGAAATGTGCTGTAACTTGACTGGGCTCTCAAAATTTGGCAACAGTAACTTTTTCTTTAAAAACATAATATTAACACCTGCGGCGGGAAGATAAGCATGTGTTACCAATAGTACCGGACATCAGCTATAGAAGAGTCTTCTATGCCTAAAGATAAGAGCTATTATGATTGATCGAACTGTAGGTTACCTAGCTTCACTCATTGTTCTTTCTTAAATCCGTGAAATTTGAGTTGGCTACTGATTCTAATGTTTACCATGCGTCACACAGCGGTTGCAGCGCGCTGCCACCAGGTGGAGCCACCTTAGCCGAATGCGGCTCCAGACGTGGTGCCAACTGCCATACACTTTTTCCATCTTACCGTCATCAATTCATCAGCCATTATTGTTATCGTGATCGTTCGTTGTCGTTTTCTTTTATCTACCTTAAGAGAGCCGAGAATATTGACACACAGCATGCACGCTAAGATTGTGACATGATGGATATTTGTAGACAGCTTTTTAAAGGGAATAATAGGAATTGTCAATTCATGAGTGATTCTATTGACGACCTTCATATATCGGACATCGTGTCGGGTATGAGCCTCTAATGATTGACAGAATGTTCATCTATGTTTATCTCTCATATTGTAGACGTAGTTCTTTTGCCAATTCAATGACTGTAGTTGTCTCTTGCCTTAGAATGTTTACATACTCGATTGATCCAAAATGACAAGTTCGTTTTGTTTGCTGTCGTTGCAGTCCGGCTGCTTCGCATGCAGCCAGCAGGCCTACGGATCTATCGTAAGTTCCTAAATGCCGAATGTGCTAATCCTACTGGACGCCCACTCGACCCATGGAGAAGTAAAGCTGAGTAGGCCTGCTTCTAACCAGAGTTGCTCATGTTGCAAGTTTTCCCTTTGGAGTTTGGGAATATATAGCCCATACTATATCTGATATAATATCCTCGAAACGCTGAATTTACTTCACTGGGGGGAAAATACTTACACACTTATCTTGATCTTTTGATTAACTATAATTAACGTCTCTAGAATGAGTATTTGATACTTGGTTTGTTGAAATTAGTGCACTTTAGGCAACGTGCCTCAATCATTTTCTTATGTTTACTTTGAATTTGTTTGCATAAAATTCTCGCAGTTTCTAAAAGTGTAGTAATGGTTATATTAATAATATAACGCAATACAAAATAATAATCACTGTATTACTCATATTTTGTGTTATACACTAAAAAGGAATCCTTCGGGTTGGAAAAGACTAACTGCACTAGGACATGTTTTATAATATCACATAAATTTAGCTTATTCATACTCCAATATTTTGTTGTAGTCGCCGAATGACTAATTTCCAAATGACTGAAAAAAAACACTTAACTTCGTTCTTTTCGTTGTTTGACGCAACACGTGAATATTAATATGCTCAACATAAACAACAACTGAATATTAATATTCCTCAATTAGAGACAGACCCATGCTTGCTGATGCATCCGACTCAAGGGTGTATTTCCTGTTTTTCCATTACCAAACATCCAATTTATCAACGCTGTTTACCTCAGAGCAATTTTGTGCACAGTGGCCAACATGCTTTAAAAAATGGGCAGTAAACGGCAACACAGTTGGTAACAATGGTGGACGACCATCACTAGTAAAGAAGACTTTCACTCTACCTAGTTTGATTTTTCAACACCCGTCGATTGAACATATCATAGCACGAAGCTTTTTAAGGGTTTTGGGAATTGAGAACTTATCTGTTAATTTTCTTGCAACTTACTCACAATTGACAACGTTTTCTGAAACAAATTGATGAACTTGAACTTCTCCAATCATTTATGGTTCTCACATTGTTCTATTGTTCTCCAATATGGTCGCCTCATGTTCAAAAAGGCGCTCAGGTGATGGAGAGGGTGCAATCTAAATTCTTACACGGAGTGGCACTTCGATGTACCGTTTACGGTGTAAGCTTTAACTTACAGTCAGCAATGTAACTTCATTGAATTGCTGATCTTAAACAATTCATAAATTTTTATAACCCCTACTCGGTACAAAAAAAGTTTGATTAGTAGGTCGCGAACTGTAACATGTACTGAAAGTGTCAATATTTTTTCTTTATATCCTGTACACATATACTATATATATATATATATATATATATATATATATATATATATATATATACTAATTTATATTTGCAATTTCTCAGATTTATCGCTGCTCTACAACGGTATGACAACTTCGTAGTCTTCTTTTGCCGCATTTACTGATATTGCGTATTACTATTACTATGGTTATTATCTCCACTGGGCGCTACTTATTGTCATCAGCTGCATTTAAAAAAAATTGTGGAAACCGAATTTTTATAACTTTAGGAAATTGTGGCGTAAAGTTGTTTGATTTCATATATGCCAGTTGGTTCTGCTTCATCATCAACCACGATTATTATAACATACCGATGTTCGTATCTCACCAACTAGCGGACACTGCGCGAGAATCTCTCTGTCGAAGAGGCAAATTGCATTAGAGCGAGTTGTGTCTCCAACTCGGTAAGTTATCCCCACAAAATGCCATTCACTTTACGGCAATTTATAAAAAAAAACGTATTTTTCTGGGTAACATCACTATACGGTACAATAGAGACTTCGTATATTAAGCACAAATTATCCGCAAATTCCAAATCCACAATATCTATATTATGATTAAAAACATTCAGACACTTTGAAAACTAAACAAATCAATTTTGAATCTGTTCCACTGTATACCTCTCGTTCCTAAGTGAAATTTTGTCCGACATATGACACACTCTGCGCGGGAGCAACGATGCTGTTATCGCACGATTGTACCCCAGCCTAAAATCCCTTTCTTGATTCCGACAGACGCCTGAGTCACAGCCTAGGAAAAACGAGCAGCTCCAAGAATACCTTATATATGGTTAGGCAAATCGGTGCTCCGATGTCGATGACGTGTCTGTACGTGTCAGCACCCAAGCCACCTTGGTGCTGGCGAGTTCTGTGCCCTGGGACCAAAAGTCGAATGACGGACAAGGGGTATGGACAGAAAGGTGACGATGTGCAAAAGGCAAAATGGAACGCTATGCTGAGAGATTCGCTGGACGTCACAATTAGGGATAAAGTATACCGATTGTCTAAAAATGGATTGGCCGACCCAGAAAAAAAAATTCCTGTTCCCTCACTCCTCCTAACCGGGGCATGGTGACTTCCAGAACTACCTCGCCGAATTGGCAAGGCTACAACAGATATATGCATGCACCGTTGGAGTAGGCCCAGAAGACGACCCCCTACACACACTATCGTGTCAGGCACTAGGAATACGTTAGGTATGGCAATACTGACGTCTGACTCAAAAGAGTCCTAAATGAAGGCGCGAAAGGCCTAGTTGACTATATATGTGAATCAAAAGAGAACTAGTACCGACGAGAACATAATACTGAGGCAAGAGAATCCCTGGTGAAGACTACCGAGACCTCACTGTTGACGGACGCGAATGACTAAGTGGTGGTGGGACAGCATGGGTTGAGCAGCCAGTCACTTTTCGCCTGATAGGTCAAACTAGATCTCCTGGGCCAGCTACTTCTATGTACTTCTACTAAAGCAGTTCTTTATTCGTTTATATGGTAACTTTGAATTAATCCGCACCTATTTTCGGCCCTCTTCATTGCTTTCAGAGATTCATAAGATTCATTCATATTTTTGTTTAAGGATTAATTGTTTATTACATTAGTCATACAACTTTAAATATCAGTAATTAGATAATTATTATAGTTGGCCCAGTTAGTCGTAACTTTTTGTCTCATTGGTTCGTACGATTTAGTGTTATTGGTACTATTTTCATCAAATTGCCATTGGAAAAGGAACATGAATCCAGCGAGCTTGTATCAGGAGAATGTGCGAGTTGATTCCACAAGTTAATTTCCTTTTCGGCCAAAAACTCGTCACCAATAACAGCTGTGCAGAGACGTGCGTTGTCGTGGAGAAGCGACGCACACGTACACTTGTTTGCGGCGTATCGAGGTGCTCTGCCAAAACCTTGTTATACACTTCTAGAGACAGAGGATTTCAGAGCTAGGACCCGATAGAAGGCGATCCCATCAAAATTCGTGGCCATTCTTTTGTCGCCGTCGATCTGTTAACACACCTCTGGCTGTTTCATCTGGGGACAAATATTGGCGAAGTTGGTTTCTGTTGAGCTGCATGTGTGATTTGACCCATATGTCATCAATCGTAGTGTACTTTCAATTTGTCCACTGTTTTTGACCGTCACTCCGACCACCTCTCGTTGCACTGTGGTAGCTTGCATCCTTGTCTAGCTTGCATACCATTTCCGTACAAATCTTTTGCTTGAGTAAACCTCATATATATATATATATATATATATATATATTTGATACCGTACGGCTGAAATAATGCAAACATAGACTTAGTGAAGATCAGGCGAAGGTAGGCAGATACCGTAAAATGTGGAGGGTGAAGACTGATGGGAACAGGCGTCTCATAAAGTTACATCGTAATTCTAACAGGAAACTCCACTGCAGTTCCAGGTTGGCAAGTGATGCTATGAAGTCCCTGTGGCTAAGACATAACTAGCAAATCGTATGATGACCACCTCATGTTCTGGAACCTACTAGAATATGTTAAGATGATCTAAACCGCGGAAAGTAATACCGTTTTCAAGATGTCACTTCAATATATCGTAAGTGCCAGGAACAAGATTACAAAAACAACCCAGCAAGAACATGATCTACAATGAAAGGATAGTGGGATAACTTATGGAAAGTCACTTCTATTGTATATTACCACTATTTGTCTCATCTAGTCCCCGTGTTCTCCGAAAAGCTCAGATTGCAGAGTACCTAGGCGTTAGAGTAGGAAGTGCTGTTCCGCGCCTCCCCGGTTACATATATGTTATACAACTTACGTCAGACAAACGAAGATATTTATGATCGCCCTCGCCACTTTTATGGAGCTCTTCGGCATTGTCTGTAATCCATGAGCTTACCTTATTGCACCTATAATATTATTATATATCGAACATATGTCTTTAACTATATTCCATTTTAATAAATGCAGTATTTCACATTTACATTTTGTATATCTAAAGTAATAAAGGATGTAAGTTTATAAAAGAAGCCGATTGGCCTACATTTAGCGTCTCTGCTGGATTGCTTCAGTCCCCTATCAGTCTATCAGAACTTAATACATTTTTCATTTGTTGAAATTTAAAATAAATCTTTATTGGGACTGAAATTGAAAAATGCTGGCACCTTTTTTTGTAAATGACTTCTAATAGTTATATCAAAATGATATACAACGATTTTATTGACAATCATATGATTTTGATACGCCGCAATGGCACCGTTTTCCGATGTTAATGAAATAAACATTCGTTTAATTCTTATGAGCGGTGTTACCTTGTATCCTAAAAATATATGGTGCTTTTTACACTCTTAGCGCCATTTGCAAAACTCGGATTTCGGTCTCACTTCAAGTTGGGTTTGAGGTGTTCCCTTGAATATTGACCCTATAAACACACACGAAGACAGGTTTGATAGGATACGGTCTCAGGAGCCTTCAGCCGCAAAGAAATAAAAGTAACATTGAGTACAATTTGTGCCCATCTTATTCCGTATTTAAAAGGAAACTTAATTCGGGCTCGGTGCTAAACAGTTTTGAACTAGAAATAGTATAACGTATTTTTCATATTTCTTTAATGGTTAGGAAGTAAATAAACGCATATAGACAACTCTCTTCCCTTGGAGTTGGCAAGTAATCCTCCAGGGAGGCATGTCATTGACAAGAGACTTCATTAGCTACGAACTTTGTCATAATAATTATATCGACCTAGACATTGAAAGACGAGGCATATAATGCAAAGTAGCGATATATTTGAGTATGCCACTGATGCCCCACCACAGAAAACGCCATCTATGTACATACGGCGCCGAAACCCGACGGCAGGTGTGATGAGGAAATTGTGTAATTGAGTGATTAGAGCACCCAACAGGGAGTGGCACGGAGTAGATCTTGTCATTGAATCTACTTGGATAGTCAATACAACAGTAAACAAAATATACAGCTCGGTTTATCACCTACACAAACGGGTGTACAAAAATAATGTCGGCCAACAACAACAACAACAAATAGAAGCAACCTTGCAAATTAATATGCGGAATAATTAAGAAAACTGCTGAGCAGGGGAATGTGCATTGTGTGAGATAGACTAGCAAATGTTATAATTATCGTCATCATAGGAAAGGATCCCTAGAACACAAACATCTATAGACACAGCCAGAGTAAAAACTAGTTATTGCTTGTTAATAAAGCACTATCGTGTACGCATAAATAGTATACGGCGCAGGAGGTCGTTCCATTTCGCCATTGAGATCTTGGGTGAATCTCGATTGGAAGAAGTGTTTTCAGTTTTCACCATTTCGCTGGATTTGGCTTCACTGTACTGGGTGGGTCATCAATACTGAGATGTCCCACAAAATGCACCATCAGCCCTAATATGTTTTTGTTTTTCAACATAACAGAACAAAGAAGAATTTCATATCTTCATTAAATACTTGTGTTGAACTATAATATTTCACACCGCAGTCTATAAAACTTGAATTGGAGTCAACATCAGGCGACTTTCCCCTTTATTTCTTCCACTTTTGGCAGACAGTTTAAGGAAAGTGCGTAAGATAGTGCGTAACATACGGCATCTCACGGTCACCATAATCCGGAATCTACACAATTTGGTGCTGCATAAACTTGTTACACAATGTTCCCCTATAACGAAATAGCTCCCTTCTTCACCAGGGAGTTCGGTTTCACCGGCTACGACTTAATAACAACATTAATCGATGACCGCACAGTGAATAATTAACAAAATACTACTAAGTGACTACTCAGAAGTATCATCTCTACATATTCCTGAAAACAAATTACTCCTAAGTGTCTCATGTCTCTTTTATGAAAGAAAGTATCACTGTTATTATAGGACAGATCAGTATTTACGTATATGATATCATTTTCATTTCATACATTTATTCACCTTTGTTGGTAGCAGTCATTTCATTCATTTATTCACCTTTGTTGGTAGCAATAAATTAGGTCATTTCATTCGAACTGTCCGCTCTTCAAATATAAATAAGTTTTGAACTAAACGAGTTAAAACAAAGATATTTTGGTATGAGTTAGAGGTACTCCCCTGCTTTAGTTACATACCGATTCCGATTTTCCATATTTGGCTATCTCAAAACTCCCAGATTACACACCGCTCTGGGAGTTTTGAGATAGCCAAATTAGAAATGTATTCAAACAAACAGTAGTTAGGAATTATTTCTAGGGATTATGGGGGGGGGGGGGGGCTGAGGTCGACAATGTCCCGAGGAAGGCGATGGCATTGCCCCTCTGCGCAGCGAGGGACAGGCGCTGCAGAAGGAAAGAACCTGCGCGCTTGTCCCCGGTGGCGCGGATCAACCTATGGTAGATCCCTTCGAGGAAGTTCGCAGTGAGAGCGCCGTGCCCACCCAAGGTCTCAAAAAAAAGCTGGGTTGCTCGGAGTGCGGCGTACTTCCTTAACTTGGCCCGCTCCGCACGCGCTACCGCGTCATAGATAGCCAAATATTTACCATTCGCATTTCCATTTATAATCTCGTTATCTATTGCTATTGTGAGTAAGTCGACGTTTGCATATAGAACCCCACCTATTGCCCTTTTTAATGCATGCAGAAACAAAAACGTGATGATTTCCCGTCGATTTTTGGGGAAATTTGCACTTTTTGCTGCAGTGTCCATCTTTCTGATCGTATCGAAACAATTCAGTGTTCGAAAGGAAGCCACGTTCCTGCCGCGCGCGCACTCCAAGTATAAACGTATTGTGTCGCGTAGTGCGGACTGTGCTCCGTTCGATAGAGCGGACAGTTCGAATGAAATGCCCTAATATATAAACCAACAAACAAATCAATTAATAGAATCATAAAACCATCTTAGTCAGGACAGTTTGCCAGGCTTTCCAACGATTGTAGTAGTGGGCAGCTAGCCGCGTGGTATCTGTCACAGATACACCTACATCTAGAACATTCACATGTTTCGCCAGGGTCGTGGAAACCCCGCTCCATACAGAGTGGTGGAAACCATGAATAGCGAATCGGGTTACAACATGTCTGTTTAGCCTATGTGTTCCTTTCCACTCACTATCCCTCATTGGCCCCGTGTTAAACAACTCTGCGTCAATGACCGCCAATTTGTCCTCCCACTCCCTACAGTTTGCAAGGAAGGCCTCTGTTTCGGGTAGATTTAAGCGACGTCACAGGTCTTCAGGGAGTAGCGGCGTGTCCGCTAGTAGATACACGTAGCAGTTCCGAGCCGTCAAGTGCAGGCCCAGAGTTCGTTTGAGGAAGGAGGCCTTGACGAGATTTAATTGTTCGAGGGTCTCCGCCGTGAGGTGGTCCCAGGTGACGGTTACCCCATAGGTTGCAATAGGGGCTATCTTGAGTTCGAATAGACTGAGTGCCGTCTTCAGCGATAGTCGATGCAGAAAGTTGATCGCCTTTGCTGCCGCCAGAGCCTTCCTGGACCTCTCGTATATGTGCTCGGAGAAGCGGTACCCCTGACGGAGAAAATCACCCCTAAGTATGGGAAGCTGTTGACATACTTAAGTTGCGTTCTGTTGAGGCGTAGCGAATCGTCGGCTGCTATCCTTCCCCTTCTGTAACCTTAAAAGTTATGATGGGCTAATGCGATGTTCCATTTGGAGCATTCAGCGACAAACCGCGCAGTGGCATATGGTGGCAGTAAGTTCCGTTTGCCACCCCTTTACTACCCGCATTCTGAAAACCTGAGTCGACTTTGCATCAAGAATGGACTGGAACAAGGTCGACCGTACTCAACGCTCAGATCTCCCATGTTGTCTAAACCGGCATCGATTGAATGCCATCACCTTAATGCAAGACGCATATATTGGAACCGAATGCCCATTTAGTAGCAATGGCGGAACTCCAGCCGTCGGCAAGGACAAGAAATCTCAGGCATATTCATCTTCCGCAAACAAAGGATATAGCTATGGATGATGCTAGCTAATCCAGTATCTGCGGAGAGCCTCAGGGCGGCTGCAACGTTTCGGGGCAAAAATCAGGATTGTGAGGCAGGGGGATGGGTACTTGAGTTCGCGGTGGGAAACCTTGCAAAACCGTGCTCGGGTTTCATCTGAGCCGCATCTCTATACAACAGAAGCGGGTGCGTGTGGTCTCCTCGGCGGGAGACTCTCTACTGTGGTTTTTTTGAAGTACAATTCCAGACGATAGGATATGAGATCATCACCACATACCTCCGGATTGGCGCCCGCAAATAATAAATTTAATTGTTTGATTATTATGCACTACGTTTGATTACACAACTTCAAGCAGGTACACTTCCACCTTTCCGAGGTGTCTGCTCTGTCAGTAACCTTGGCCATCACAAGCCCGCTCCCCACCTGATGACGGTATACCTAAATATAATAGGTGTTATTGACACTTCTTCGCTATTCTCAGTTCTGCAGTGAAGTGGTTCTCGGCCGATTTACGCGACGTCTGTATCTCTAAATCGCTTGGGTTGAAGGGTGCAGAAAGCTTGGTCGAGTTCTGAGATATATTATCAGTTGCCTTCTTCTGGAATTGTTGACTATGTTAAAACAGAACCAGAAGCGGTTGAACATCGTCAACTGTTCCAGAAGGGAGGCGGTCACGGTGTTGTCCTGCGTTACCTGCGCCTGCCCCAGGACACATTATCCTCACCCTCGTTATTCATTTCTTAATGTCGTATATTCCCATTCCAGATCGCCAAAGGGAGATTTAGGTCTGTGCCGATGATAATCTGGTGGTTACCGAGGCCAAGTTACCGAAATGTCGAAGGTCGAGTAAATGTATTCTTATCACAAAAGTAGATAGGTATACTTGAAATGACCCAAAACCAAACCCCCGTAAATTCCATGGGTTTGCTTTACGGCACCGTTAGACCTCTCATATACGTTGGCTAGAGATACTTTACGATATGTTTTGAAACGTAGTACACACTGCAAGGAGAACGTACGTAAGTCATGACTGTTATATGGCCTATTGAGTCATATAGGCTGAGAGTCAGGTCTGTTTGTAATAGAAAGAATTCGTCCAAATATTATGTACCACATCATTCCTGTAATATGCTCTGGCTTTTAAAAGTTACCCGGCTCACTAGCTTCTTCTACTGGATGAAGAACAACACGGCGTTACCAAACGAAGGTCTACGTCAACTCAATTGGGTGGAATGATATAGGGTTCGGTGCTTTTTACAAATCGAAAATGAACCTTTGATTGTATATACCCTAATATTTATACATAAGTCCGTTTCCATGCGGGCTTTCCCACGCACTGTGGGTTTCAGACGGGGGGCGGGGTTGTGTTGTCATGTGTGTCCTCACGCTGTGTGGGCATTCTCTAAGGCGTTTCATAGAATCTCGCACCGCGGCATAGTTTCGAAGCTTTCAGAGCTTGGAGTCAATAAGAAGACCATTCATTAAGACCATTCGTAGTTATCTAGATGATAGACCGTTCAAAGTTAGAGTAAATGGTAAATTGGCTCTCTTGGAACATGCCTATCTGAAACACGTCAGGGATCTCGGTAGGCCCACTTTTGTCCTGCACGTTTATCTGGATCTTAAGGATAAGCTACCTCGTTGCATCGTACACAATGCTCTCCCAAAAAAAAAATCATATTAGGCGACTGTAGGGTGAGAGTAATGTTATCGGTAGAACGTAAAGATCCTCCTCCAAACGAGCGTGCTTCTAAAACGACGTCATTCATCTTGCGGATGTGACAGGGAAACTGGTTCTTGTGCTATGGGACCCTGTTGAATGAGCCTGCGGACCGTTCAGCTAAACATTCTCTGGCTTACTTACTATCGAGAGACTATCTGCTGGACTACTTGTGCCCTCGTTTTGGCTGCCTCCAGACATCGGCGCAATCTTGTTACCACGCCACTCAGGTAACGCAGGATGTAGCGAAGTTACTTATCTTCAGCACCAAAGTAAGCATTATAGTGAAATCGGATTGATGTTTCTACCCTAAATTCGGACCGCCGTTTATAGAACACCGCGAGATTACCTCAAGCTTACTGGATGCTTTGGTGACCCACAAGAACTGAAGACGCAACAGCAAACCGATCAATTTTCTCTATCTGGACATCACTTTCACAGTTGTGGACCCCTTTGGGTTCTTGGGGATAACGTGTGCGCTGGCGCCCTTTAACCGATCACCCAAAGATTTTCTGGCTCCTTTGAACTCAACATTTTCTAAACTTTTTCTAAATCTTACGACTTGGTTTCCTTGGTGCTTACCTAAAAATTGCTGCCAAGTAAGCCATAAAGTTTTACATTGACGAATTTGTTTTACATTTGACTAACCTCAAAGCGAACTGGAGTCCTGCTATATGTGTAAGATTATATATGACATAAGAGCAATAACAATTGTTTCATCTTTTAATTTTGGTCATAATAAATTTGTCAAATCTAATTTCTCAACTTTTTGTCCTTCTACAGTGACACAATTATAGCGACTCACCGTATTCTATCCGGGCACTTAAAACTGTATTTGTTGCTGTGGTGTATGTTACCAATTCAATATCGCGACAGTAGTTGGATGATATCGTTGGCAAGACAACCGTGACAAGGAGCCTCGTTTCTTGGCTAGAGTGCCACTTGGGCAACTTAACGACAGCCCTGGAACGATTTGAATATAAATGAATACGACCGCCTTCGTCGAGACCGATCATGCCGCTGGCGCCGCTGAGGGCGGCAAGAATGAAGACGATGGCTCAAATGGCTGCATTTTTGAACAAATCGATTTTACTGTCGAAACTGCCATTTTGACTTCGGATCATCACGCAGCAACGAGCGTCGCCGACGACGACGACGATACTCACCCAGTCGTCTCTACATATTCTACTTATCCACTGACGGCGACCACTGGTTGTACCCTCCACCCTCCTGGTGAAGCGATAAGCCGGGCGGGTGCAAGCCCTGTGTCGCATGTAGAAGGTAACGATCACGGAACCCGCGACACTATATATATATATATATATATATATATACCAAAGCTCACTTGTTTCATGGTAGCGCATGTCGATAACAATTGTTGCGAACATACGTACCACCGCTTCCCCCCTTCAAAATTGGGGTAATTTTGTTAAATTTTGAACAATCTGGCGCTACGGTCGTCGCTTATATTCGATATATGTATACTCGGGTATATCCGGCTACCAGCATGGGCTGCTGTTGTTCCGAATGTAGAGGACAACGGCTACGCCGTTGTTGCCGTTGTCTTTGGCTTCGTTGTTGTTGTTGCTCTTGTTCTCATGGCTGTTATTGTGTATGCGTTGTATGAGTTATCGCTGCCATATCCAGCAATATTCAGTCCAGGACTAAAATGGTTGAGTGTATTTTGCCAAGTCAGCTCGCTTTAGTTCCTCCCCGAGCTGTTCCCTGCACTGACAGTCGATGCAGATACTTGAGTGAATGCGATAGCTATTCTAGGTCTTGGGTAAAGTGACGGACACGGCAAACACGCCACCAGTCAATAGCGTCAGACTAGCAGCGAATAAGATAGTTACCACTGTATCCGATAGAGGGAGTGAAATCCTCCTGCATTATGGGGGCCTGAGTGTCACACCAATCGGATACTCGGAGAGTGTAAAGGAGGGCGGTAACCTATACTCACTCCCTGTGCACAAAGATAAGCTCCAGGGGAGAGTTTTGCCTATACAACGGATACGTTCTTCAACTATATATATATATATATATATATATATATATATATATATATATATATATATATATATATATATCTACGAGAGACTTGCAAGAAATAGCGAAACAATATCAAGTGCACATTACTAGTGGCGTTGGACATTTATTCCGCAGTGGGCACCGTACTTTTCGATTAGGCCGTATTTTTCAAATTTGGCAGCAAAGAAGGAGTGGCAACCTGAATTATTACAAGTGATAATTACACGTCATTTTTTATCCTTGCGGGATAGATATGAGCAATAGGTATACTACGAGAAATCTACCAGTTAAAACAAGGAAGCGCAAAAAATTTAAAACTATTTTCATACCAAATCACATAACTTAACATAGCATAATAACATAGCATATTTGTAATTTGTTGTTGATAATTAATAATCCGATGTTTGGATGAGTGCTTAGTTATAGTTCACCACACGTAGCCAGACTAAAGGACAACAAACAATTGGGTTGAATGAACGTGGTGTCAAAAAATTTCTGATGTAAGTCGTTTATGCCGTGTTACTTAAATAAGATAAAAGTATAACCAGTGTAAATGGAAATTTCCCTTGTGCACACTAAAATGCATGGCAGGAGGTCTCCTAAAGTTATTTAAAGGATTATTTTGGATTGACCGGTTTCGAAAATGAACCACCACCTTAATACTGGTTTCTAATTTTTGTACCGAGAAATCATACTTGAAGATGCATTCAATATACACAAAAAAGCCTTCCCCTTTTATGTTCTCAAAACACATCTGTCTTATACAAATTATGCACATTTCATTGCAAAATAATGCAATTGCAACATTCCAATGATACATATAGGCCTAAATAACAAGGACAAACAAAATTATGAAGAAGTAAGCTTATCTCATTGAATTGAATAAATCTTAGACAGAAAAGAGCAAATGAAGGAACTTCAAAAACGAATGAAACTTTCAGCAAATATTATACATAAAAGAAAATGTGCTTCCAAGAGCCCAATACCCACTCACTTTCAGATATTCGTATAGCACATTTCAGTTTACCTTGGGATGGTGCTAGGGTGCTTTCTTCAGGCTCATCATTTTGCGCCATCGTATGCGCATCACGCTATCGAACATAACCGTTTGATTGATATAACAAAAAAAAAGCTGTCTTTTTGCTATACAATATCTGCCATAAACGGACTATGTACGATCAAAATGATAAAAGTTACCTAGTGCAAAGAAAGACGTTTAAATAAGTGAGTGTTTGTGTAGTCCGAGAAGAGTTATCTAAAAAAAGTTCAGTCCGGTTGCTTCTATTTTTCCTCTTATCTGGATATGCAGTTCTCTGATATCTTAAAATAACAAGAAACGTATTTAATTGCTAATGACACTATATGCTTTTTATTATCAATTTATTTATATATACAGGATATTTACACGCATCTGCTTGTCCTTCTCTTCCAGTTGGTTCTCCAGTGGTGACAATCTATTCATTAGTCATTATACCTCTAACGTTAAGTTTACTTCAAACTCCACTACCTAAACGTTGTCTCAGTTCTGCTGTCAATGTAATTTCACTGCAATGGTTTTTTAACGAAGGTCACTCGTTGAAATAGTGCATATTGTCACTCTGAGTGGTCCATCGCATACGCAATGGTCTATTGTTTTCCGCCAAATCTTTTGTTGCTGTTGTTGTATAGGTACATAATACATTTTTTATGAAACGTGACGTCTACGGCTTTATCCTGCTCGCTCTGCTCTAACGAGCCTGCTTCATCAGTATATCTCCGTGGACAGACTTTACTTGACTTCCATTCGTGCCTTAATCTTAACCTCAGCATTTGATGTAGCTATACTTAATGGCAGCATACTTACTAACATATGCAGTCGCAAGGCTGATATTATGCTATGTTCACTGCCACTATGCAGAAAATCGAATTGTCAATTTTGCAGTTACAACCTGGCATCCTATTCTGGGCTGAAGTGCTGACACGTAGTTCTAATTGGGCTCATACTGATGTTTGATCTAGTTTGACCGCTAATTCTATCACTTTGTATTTCAATATTGTTTCCTATATTGTTACGGTTATTCTTGTTTTGATTAATCCTGTCTTTGCTGTGGCTTGTTATTAGTACACTGACTGACCTACTTCGAGTGGCGCACAGCGGCACTGAGGTCAATGGGTATCACAGATATAAACAACGTTACATTTAGGTAGGCTCCGAGTAACACGAGCGGTGCACACACACGCACTCACACATACAACATTTTTTATGTCTGAATCATATCAGAACTTTTCTCCCGAGGGACACCGGATCAACGCACACATGAACACAGCTGTCGTCTTAATCTTCATTTTTCTCTCTCTGTTTAATGTCTATTCATTTGCCCATTCACCAAGCCATTCCTCAACCAAATCATCAGTGGGGATTGAGCTTCGTTTCAGTAGGTTTTTAGTTAAGTTGTATGACATATTTGATGGAACTCACACAGACATTCTCATACTTCCCTACCTTCGTTATCGAGAAAATACTTGTCTAGATCTTTCTCTCTCTCTCTCTCCACCCCCACCCCCTTCGTTCACTGGCGTACGAGGGAACATAAGCGGACGTTCATACCAATTGCACCTAACGTTATCCTGGCCTGGCCTGGTTATTTTGTTTCCGGTTGTACCTTATACTCAACTCCTCTCACCGAAGTTCACCAGTTTTGGGCGGTTGCGACGATACGAGGTTCATTTAGGAGTCACCTTGACGTGTTTCGCGTTTACTTAAATTACATTACATTACATGACTGTTCAGGACGTGGCAGAGAGCTGTGTAATAAGACGAGTCTATAGATTTGATCTGCCAAGTGAAGATAAACCTAATCATTGATTACAGAATCGTTAATGATTGTTTTTGTCCGTACAGTAGTGCGGGCGTCTCTGCGACTTTCCATTGTTTTTACGTTTCTCGATCTAACTTTACATAGTAATATACATAAGGTTTTGCTAGGGGCATTTGCTGTTTCCGTTTGAGGGTAGGTACCTCCTAGGATAGATTACTTTAGACTTACACTAATTCTGCCCCTTCAACACACTCCAGAGTACTCCACTCTTTGATCATCTAAGGTCCGTTGTTGTAATCAATTGTTTAAAATTCTACCTAGTTGAGTTTCGCGGGCCGACTTCACGGGTTCGCGTCTCGGCGTTCGCAACGACTACAAATAAATAACATTCATTAACTTTTCAGTCCATTCAGCAATCAGAGCACGTTAGCCTTCTAATCTCTTTTCAGATTTGTTGCAATCTTTCCATACCTTTCTTTATCTCTCAAATTGGCTCAAAATCTTTCCTCGCAAAAATCGAATTTCTACAAAGTCTGAATGCTCTTGTTTGAATTCTGCTGACTTATGAAGCAAAATCTCAAATCAAGCGGCGTCAAGAGAATTCATTGTATTGAAGATCACCATTGCGATAGCTTGGGAGTCTGTGTTTTGTGGGCTGAGCTGTCGTCTGAAGAGCATGAGGTCGAGGAGGACTCCTAGGTGAGCACCTGTTGGTTAGGGTCACCTGCCGGATGTCCATGGTACCAGCCGGGGTATTGTGACATATAACCAGGCATCATCGTCGGCGCCTTGTTGCCCATAGGGGTAGGCATATCCCATGAGTTGGGCGGGGGTGTCAACGAATGGGCCGGTGTATGACCGCCACTGCCACCCAGCCCGTGGTGGCTTCCAAGTCCGCCTAAGGCACCCCCAAGAGGTCCGCCGAGAGAAGCTCCAAGGGGACCACCTGGATGGTACGGCGTCGGTGGTGTTTGCGGTGACGGCGAAGCATCGCTTGGGGGCGTGCCGCTTGGTGGCATCCCACTCGTGGGTGTACCAGGTGTAGCGGGCGCACCGTTGGGCGTCACGGGCTGCGATAGGCCGAGGGCAGCTACCGCTGCTTGAGGATTGTTTGCAGATGCTTTTAGCATTTTTTTACATTTGGACCGTCGGTTTTGGAACCAAATCTTCACCTGAAATCGATAAGAGCGAAACGTAGTAAGAAATATGCGAGAAGCAATATAAAATTGTATTCTCATGCTTGTTAACTGCACGTGGCTCTGATAGGCCATCCTAGTAATACCTAAAGGTTAAATGCCGAGGCCTATCACAAAGGGGAACAGCTGAGGGTCAACTGAGGGTCTTAGATACTGAAACGTATCTAAGAACAACCTCCTCTATATTTTCTTAACAGAATATCCAGTATTAGGAAGCGCTAAGGAAGTCAAAAGTAGTACTCATTCATCAAAGAGGCGTAGTTTCTTCTCCTGACCTGTTCGACTGTATTAGCTACGTGACTAGGCTGCGTTGCTCCGCAACTGATATAAGAAGGTACCAAGTGTCAGCCACAGTGCAGTTAAAGACTTGACTATGGCTGGCAGTGAAGTCTGGAAGTCTCTTGTATCAGTCGCGGAGCAACATATATATATATATATATATATATATAACACGAATATAAGAGTTGGAACGAATATAATAATAACAAACACTTTATTCAAAGGTATAATATAATTGTTACATGTCTCACTTATGTGCACATTCTATGATGGTTCCGGTTGCGCACGCTGTGTGCACGTGTTGTGCGCATGGTAGTCTCCAGGGGAATAAATCATTAACACATTTTTTCGTGGCTGTAAATTTTGGGAGTATATTCCTTCTGGATCTAGTCGTGGTTTCGACAATATCAAATATTTTTGCAACCATCGTCGATTGTTTCAACGCCATTTTTTGAAGCAAGACTTTATAGAGGGCGTTAAGACGCTGAAGGACATTGACAATATTTACATTCTCTTTGTTACATTTACATTCGTATGGGACTCATCTTATAAAATTTTTATACACTTCCGTTAAAAGATCCTGATCTTTCTTGAGACCAGAGTGACAGACCGGTCCAGCATAGGTTATCAATGCTGTACAATACTTCAAACATATTGTTGTCGGATAGTGTAATTAATCGAAGTCTTATCTAGTACATTTACGGTTGTAGTTATATTTGAACGGCAGTGTCTCTATTTCTGCTGTCGCAGGTCTCGTTAGATGACTTGATGCTCAAGTCTTCTAGAATTCTAAATATTAACGAAGCAGCTCATGAGCTCTAGTTGCAATTTAAGCTGTGTCTCCCTATTACAATAACATTAAGAAAGTCTAAAAGCTCGTGGTGATTTTCGTTTTGAGCTCATAGGTGACTTAACCTAATATTACACAACTCGTGTGAATAAAAAGAGATGGTGACTTAACCTATCACGTAGCCGATTGATCAGCAAACGCACAACTGAAATCTCTTCAGATACAGACATAAAAATAAAACTGAATGTAACAATTTAAGGGTTGTGCTTTCATAATGAACAATGAGCAAACTCATTAATATGCAGTATCTATTTGTACGTAGGTTCATGTGATATTCACAATTCGTTATGAAGCAATTCGCTATTGGACGCTACAGGTTGAACCTCTGTCACCAGCCTTGATAACGATGTTATCATTCGATCGTAATGCCCTCCTAATAATAATACTCCTAATAACACCGGAGTATTATTATTACTATTAGGGGGGTATTACGAGGGTCACTGTGGTTGCAGTCGTACCTGCGACACCAGCCGCTTTCTAGAAGACGAATGTCGACGACAGAGTCTCCATGACTAAGTGGAGACTAAGTCTTTCCGTACTTCGAACAATTCCCGATTGGATTTAATGCGATGCAGTGTACTTTATTATAGGAATAATATGGTGTGTGCTGGGTTTGTTTACACATCGTTGTTGTTACGGGCGCACTATCTGAAGATTCGTCGATATTACATCATCACTGGAAAACTTGATGACCTGTCTGGAATTCCGGTGGTTGAAGGTAAACAATGAGGCGCTCGAGATAGTTAGGGACCGCTGCTTCAGGAGCCGGAGGGGCTCGGAAACCCTCCTGCAGGCGGATGCTAGCGGCGTGGACGTCGGTGGCGCACTGTCTTAAGTGAGAGCAGACGGCCAGGGATGGACGATAGCATACGTGAGCAGAAAGCTGCAAAAGGGGGAGATTCTGCTGGACACATGGCGGTGCTGTGGCCGGGGGCAAAGTTGCATCTATTCCGCTCATATGGGCGCCCTTTAACGGTGGTCACAGA
The DNA here is from genome assembly GCA_019614645.1 of Stratiolaelaps scimitus. Taxonomy (NCBI): domain Eukaryota; kingdom Metazoa; phylum Arthropoda; class Arachnida; order Mesostigmata; family Laelapidae; genus Stratiolaelaps; species Stratiolaelaps scimitus. Next base: position 2,575,237 of record JABWDB010000038.1, read on the forward strand.
TAGTATTGAGTTCAAGGCTCCCTGAGAGAAAAAAAGAACGAAGTTCAGGATCGTACACGTCACTGGTGGGTCATTCTGAATCGGAGGGACCTGCGACATCGACATTTCTCTTCGTCGCAGCATAACCGAGACCGTAGACTTCAGGCCAAATGAGGAGAATGCAAGCACACATCTTTGGGTCGTAGCCGGAACGAAATGTATTTACCGTTAACTGAACAAGTTTCTGATAGACAAAAAAGTGCATATCCGACATTGCCTTGTCAATTCGAGAACTTGTTGCTCAGGTGGGAGAAGCCCAGTCAATTATACAGAGCGGTTTAAATGCCCTAGGATAGGTCCAAAATGAAGAAAACGACCGAGAAGGGACCAAGGACAGCACAAAGTGATATCGCAGCATTGCTTATGTTGCGTTGGCGACCCCCGGTACTGTAATCGTCTTGGTTGGAAAATTCTGCCGTATCCGGCGTATAGCCCAGACATTGCTCCACCACATTACCGTCTATGCAGATCATGGAGCACGGCCTGCGGCAAAGCGCTTCAAGACAGTGACAGAGGTCCGAAATTGGCTGGGTGGGTGGATCGCCTCTCATGACAAGATGTTTTTCCGCCGTGGGATCTTCAGGCTGTCTGATATATGGACGAGAGTCATATAAGGCGAGTGACACAATGTTGACTAAAATCCGATTATTCTTTCAAAAGATACAACAATTCAGAATAGAAAAAATATCAACTACGTAAGTACCGATCTATATAAAATTTAATGCTAAAGAGCAAGTTTAGTTATCTGCAAAAACAACGGCATCATTTGACGTGTCTGTAGGTCACTTTGAATAATATAATAAATTGTATGAGGTTTTACGTCTTTTTTTTGTCTCTTGGCCATGGTGACCACCATTGTGTAGAGTCGATTTGCACGTGAGAAGGATGCACCCCGAGCTGCGGCTCTGCTGCGGTGTAGTTGTTACTTGTTCGGTCAGCTCTGCCGACTCGAGTGTACTATCCAGTCCGCTGTTTCTACTGCGTGGTAAAATCGTATTGCCCCCAATGTATGGGTCCGAGTCTGTGTGGTATAATTTTTCGATTAGCATACAAAGTACAAATACATGCGCACATATGGACAGATTCAGACACTGGGAGTGGACACACAGATGAACACGCACACATAGAGGGACAGCCAGGTGTGCGTTAGCGCTACCCGACATTACTATTCAGATCAGAAAGAGTGGAACGGCAATTTCTAGTCATTCCTCGTCGTTCACGGACTGACTATCAGGCTGCTACCAAACCTCGACCAATTTACACTGGGAACCACCTATCTATCCGTGGACCTCTCGCTTTGCTATCCCGAGGGACATTTGTCTATATATCTCAATGGGACCTGCCGATCATTTACTATCAAATTCGAATTCTATGCCTGTGACCACGCCCGAGTTTGGATCGAGATCTACAAGCGTCAATGATACCAACAAGGGAGAGCACAATTCCTACATTTTGCGTAGATAATTCAAACAATTGAATCTCCTACAGCGAGTGGCTCTATTGAGCTTAGGTTAGAAATCTGTCACGTTTCAAGCATTCATCAACGCTTGTCGGATCAGTTCACAGTTCATTCAGCTGTGCGAAACCAATAAATGGACTTGCCAGAATATTAGTTTTTATGTGCATTCCCATGAGTGGAATATTTGGAAAACATTTACTTGATGTATGTTTTCAATATCTGATTTGTCACAAACTACCGTCTGCAAATGTAAACACCACTTCGACAGATGACATACAGGGCTGTCGGCCCGGTGGCGTGATGGTGCATTCGTGTGTGCCTCGCAATCGGAGGAGACATGTAGCTGTATTTGGATTTAGGGGTACGTCTTACGAAGCAATGCTAAAAGCAGTTGAACCGTAGACGTTAAATGTTAGCTGAGAGTCAGCCCGAAAACCTTTTAGATGACATAGAGGGAGTTGACAAAGTGACGCAACATGTAGAAGTTTAACCAAATTTGGACTTTTTCTTCCTTTCCTTTTCTGTCAATAACAAATTTTCTTGAAAAAAGGCATAAAATCGCTTAATGTTGACCAAGGTTTACCGTTTCTGGGGATCATATGGATGAAACATGCAAATATATACTTTCAGAGAAAAGACGAGTTCTGGTTTTGAAGTTAAGGTACACGAAATACCGAAACTCTATTTTTTCAAGAACGCTTTAGAAATAATTCTTGTCGATTACAAACATCTCTAGCGCAGATTTTGAGTCAAGTTACAAAAGAAAGACATACAAATAGTATGGCGAGCCTTTTCTTAATTTTTGAGATTTCCATAATAGGAATACACAACTGTTTACCTTTGTTTCCCATTATTTTTGAGATGATAATTGCTGTAGTTGATAACTGATACAATAATACACATAATTGATATCTGTGCCATCGAATTCACAGACGGCCCGACATTAATTTGACTGAAGGTGCCGGTCTTTTGATTTTGAGGTCGACAGTATTTTGTCGGGCAGTATCATCGTCCAGCTACAAATTGTTTAAACAGTTGTTTGCATAGAAATGCCCACATGAATGAAACAACGCGTTTTATTCATTATTCAGCATAATCTAGCGCTCTGACTAGCTACTCTCCGTGCAAACAAGTAAGTTATCTCGGTATGAGCCGTGTGTATATATATATATATATATATATATATATATATATATATATATATATATATATAGAGGTCGGTTGCTAAAATTTTTAGAAAGGTATTGATGATACTCGCCCTGGATATCAAGGGTGTTTGCTGTTACGAAATATTAGCAGCAAATGAAAAACTCAATGCTCCCCGATATCTCGACTTCTTGAAGGGATTGATGAACAAATGGCGTGGGAATCGACAGCACCGAGTGTGGTTACTCGACGACAATGCAAGACCTCACCGCACTGTTGAAATTACGGCCTCGATGGAGGGGAACAATATTGAGCGATGGCTTCAACCCCCATATTCTCCTGATTTAAGCCTGTGTGATTATGGTTGTTTCCATGCATTAAAGAGGGCAATAGGTGGGGTTCCATATGCAACCGTCAGCTTACTTAAACAAGCAATAGATAACGAAATATAAATGGAAATGCAAATGGTAAATAGTTGGCTATATCAAAATTCCCATAGCGCTGAAATCGGTGTGTAAATATAAAGCTGGAGACTACCTCTAACTCATACCAAAATATTATATCTTTGTTCTAACTCACTTACTTCAAAAGTTATTGGCATTTATCGAGCCGACAATTTGAACGGGACACCCTAATATATATATTGAGACAGTCAATATTAGAAGTGTTTTATTCAAACATACAGTAGTTAGGAATTATTTCTAGGGATTATATATTTGTTTAAGTAGCTAAATATATATATATATATATATATAAGTGCTACAACGAACGCCTGCTATTAGCATATACAGTTTCCAATCAGATAAGTTGTCTGATCAATTCAAAGAAGAGAAAATCACATTATTCAACCTCTTAGTATATTTGACCTAAACTTTTGCTAGCGACACTTTCTGGGAGTAACCGTTGGGCCAATATGACGTCTAGATACACAGCTGCTGTTGTACGCTGCTATATCAGTTCCCATGAACAGGAGGTTTGTGGTGTTTCGTTCTATTTTTGTCCGAGGCATGAGCGATCTCAACGTCTCGGTGTGTCGGGTCGCCTACTGTCACCGCCAGCAAGTTGAGGCGATATGATTTAATGTTGGACGCCGAAAATATAGCGCATCACCCATCTGGTCGTAGAACGCGAGGTCACAGAAACGTGGTATACGATATAATATCCATTGTCATACTCCACATCAGCTCTGAGCGGCTAATCTTAAGAACTGACTGTGCGACCCGACTGAGCTAGCGTAGCACCTGTTCCGTGTATACACAAATTAGGCTGCAGGCAGCATTTCAGCATTTCAATGAAGTCACCGTGTCACCACTGAACGCCAAGGCAGCCAAGTAGATCCGCCTTTTTCTAAGCATTTGACGACATACGTTACATTATACATGTCAAAGAACATGTGAGTTACCGGCTAAAATACTAGATTCGGAAGCAACACAGTGTCCAGCCCGGTGGCGTGGTACATTCGTGTGCGCCTCGCAATCGGAGGAGACGGATGTAGGTGCACGGGTTCGATTCCCACCGTTGCACATTTCCATTTAGGGTTCCCTCTTACGAAGCAATGCTAAAAAGCAGTACCGTGGATGTTAATTGTTGGCTGAGAGTCAGCCCGAGAACCTTCATAGCAACACAGTAGGCTCAGACTTAGGGTGTTAGAAAAGATTCATATGACCCCAAGAAAGTAACAATTCGCCGCTTGGCCGACGTTTGCTACGCCGCGTCGCTCACGGCGGTTGCCGACATGGTCGCTACAGTCCTCCCCCCCGAGGCGCTCGCCCACTTCTCCGCCTCCCAGGAAGCTGCCCTTGACCAGACGGGCGCCCGCGCTCGGGTCCCTCCGGACAAACAGAGCAAGCAGCGGGCATGGTCCGATGCCCTGCACCAGGAGCTGCGGGACTCCCTCCTGGCCTCTGCGCCACACGCTGCTGACCAAGCTCGCCTCCGGGCTGTCGACAGGCCTGGTGCGGGGGCGTGGCTCCACGCGCTGCCCTCCTCGTCCCTTGGTACTGCTCTAGACGATCGCTCCCTCCGCTTCTGTGTGGGCCTTCGCCTCGGGGCCCCTGTAGTTGCGGCCCACAGCTGCGAGCGTTGCGGGGACCCCGTCGCAACGAATGGCCACCACGGTCTTTCGTGCGAACGCAGCGCCGGTCGCCATCCGCGACACACGATGCTTAATGACACGCTCGTGAGGGCCCTCCACTCCGCCGGTATTCCTTGCACAAGGGAGCCACAGGGCCTCGACACCTCTGACGGCCGCCGCCCTGACGGCCTCACCCTTGTCCCCTTCCATCGAGGGCAGCACCTGGTTTGGGACGGCACTGTGGTTGACACTCTAGCACCCTCTTATGTCAACCACTGTGCAACCATCCCCGGTTACGCAGTAGCGCGTGCGGAACGGGCAAAGCTAAGGAAGTACGCCGCTCTCCAAGCAACCCACCTGTTTTCCCCCCTTGCCTTTGAGACCTTGGGCGGGCACGGCCCTCTCACTGCGAACTTCCTCGAGGGGGTCTACCATAGGCTGATCCGCGCCACCGGGGACAAGCGCGCTGGCTCTTTCCTCCTGCAGCGGCTGTCCCTCGCCGTGCAGAGAGGCAATGCCATCGCCTTCCTCGGAACATTGTCGTCCTCACCCCCCCCCCCATAATCTCTAGAAATCCCGCCCTACTGTATGTTTGAATAAATTTAATTCTTTGCTTCGAATTTGATTTATAAATCTCTCCAATGAAGAAGTAGGATTTGGAGATCTCAAATCGAATTTCTCTGCGTTGCCTTCACAATCGATCGGAACAACTTGAGAAGGCTAAAATACACTGATGCCGAAACGCCTGAGGGGAACATTTCGTTCACGATGGCTATCCAATACATGAGCACATGATGAATAGCACAAGGTGCAGCAACGCCGTGATGTCCGTCTGCGACTAAACGGCGGCTAGCTTGTTTTTGCCAGCTAAGAGCAGACGGCCTTAGGTAGAATAGTCGATATAGCAGCAGTGATGCTAATGGCGATGATGAAGGCGACTTACCCAGAGATTTATATATTTAATATTGCCATCTATGGCGTACTGCCATGTGCGTCATCACGCAAAGTCGACACGGCTATTTCGATCAGGAATGATCAGGGACTCTGACAGAGAAAGTTAGTTACTTTATGAACAGGATATACTAGTGCAATACAAACAGTCAAATTGTACCGCAGATTCCAGCACATTGATGGAATGAACTAGGCCGTCCGCCTAAGGTATTACGGCTTTGTGTGACACTATGGACGGGTAGACGTTTGGCCACCACTGCCACGATTTGATTTGCAATAGTCGTATTTTTTTAAATAACAGGTTCGTTTATTTAAGTAAGTGATTCATCATGAAACAAGCATCACAGATTCAAACATTCGGAAGTTCTTACTTCCCAGGGGGAACGACAATTACAATTATACGTTTTGCTAATGAATGTCTATACCGACATAAATATCTATAAACATTGGCTGTTGCTGTGTACGGGAAGCTAATGTATTTGTGCATTTCACTAAAGGTTTCTTTCTAACTTGCTTATCCATAAATATTTTGCCTTGGTAGTTCAGGATTTTCATAGTACTATTGATATTAGTACTAAGGTTACACTAGTTCGACCAGTAGGCCAAAACAAACAATGTGTTGTTGTAGACCCCGTTTGATTTTCATAAAATCCAACATGAAATGGTTTAAGAGCCCAACCGATGAATTGAGATACGAGACATACAAGCTCTGTTCAACCGATGTTTTTTAACCTACCCCTAAAGTAATGGCACAGTATGCCAATACCCTGAAAGTGTCCTACGCTAACGCACAGGTCCTTTAGTATCCTGACAAGCTAACCGCCGATAGATTCTCAATGAGGTGAATTGCCGACCGTGCCGAAGACATGCTTTCCACGTGAACGTGAATTCAACTAGTGCTTCGTGCGTTCATTCGTCGTTGGCTGGCTGGTGGCAGGCTGGCCGTTGATTGCCTGTTATCGACCACCACACGGGCTTGTATGGCCTGATGATGTTGAACGAGAAGATGACTGTTGGTCTACTGGCGATGCTGTCGTTGCTGCCAATCCGTTGCTACGGTATGTCAATCCAGTGGGATGAACGTCTACAGATACCGAACAGTTGAACCGCTGGCGAACGATGGCACGATGGGTATCCACCCCCTGCCAATCAAGCCCCAGGCGATGCAGCGCAGCCACACGCGTCTACGCCTCAACAGAAGACACTATATATATATATATATATATATATATATATATATATATATATATATATATATATATATATATATATATATAGCTTCTACAACACAAGGTACCAAGCGATCGTCTATCTATCGACTCAGTTAACCGTTTGCCATATTGGTTGTTGTTTTCTACCAAACGCTCTGCTTATTTAGCCCGCGGACTGGCGCGCTGTGTGGATAAAATAGAAATATCACACAAATACATACCAGAGGAACCGTTATTGATATATATATATATGCTTCATAATTCTGCAAGTGAATGTTTTCAATACAACTGAAACGTCACGGAAAATATTGCGATGTCTTATTCTTATCATTATTAATTATTTAAATATAAAGCTCGTAATAAGTTAATAATGTATGAGTGCAGCTCTCATTTATGTCCAAAATAGCCAACGTGATAGTTGATGCTTTCTGCAATCTTTCGGTTTACGCAAACATTTTTACACTTGGTGTTGCATGCTTCTGGAGTGGATATTCCAATATGCGGCAATCTACTATCGCTGGTATCTATATTTTTAACTTTGTCGTTGCCTATTCCTTTCTAGGCTTTCGTTTAAACCAGATCTATTAAATATCAAATCCTGGTGGCCCCAAGTAGGCGATCACGTTTTTTCAACCATTATAACCCCGTGAGGTATGAAACGAGGAGATACTGTGGCCTCCGTGTTGCGAATATCAGCGGACTGCGAGAATTCATAGCAGGTTTGTTGATAAACTCGACTTGATCGTACATTTTACAAAAACAATAAATTCTTTGTCATACCAAACTTATGCTATTCATTAGGAATTACATGCTATTTATATCATATTTGTTCCTGTACTTATTAACATATCCGTGTTGCTTTTGTTGCATATATTCATTGCAAGGAATATGTTCTCAGCATTTCGTGGTACGTCTTGAGTAGGCCGACTCGTGGATACGAGAAGCGAGCCATCTTTCGAGAGCCCCGTCGTTGAGAGCACTTCAGGCGCTTGAGAGTTTTCGTCCCAGCTCTGAGCGCCTCCTCTGCGAAACTCCCGAGTGGCTTGGTCGCGGCGGATGGGTTGTTGAGGCTGCTACTCGGTCGGTCGGGGGAGGGGGGGGGGGGGGGGGGGGCGAAAGAGGAGTCAAGGCGAGAGTATATGAGGAACGGAGGAGGGCAAACGAGTCCTCCTCAACTCGGAGGAGGACTCGAGTACTTCCTTCCTTCGAGAGGAGAGGTGGAGACAGGACCAAATAGAGAAGGGGATGCAAGGGGCAGAGCAGGAAACGATGATGGGATAATTATGGCCTTTGTTCTCTCTCTCCCATACACACAGACACACACCGATACTCACGCACCATAACTCTGGCTATTCCGCCAGATGGGACCGGCTCGGAAGAATCAGCCGCTCAAGCTTGGTCCAACCCTTAGATAGACTTTTCACCACCAGTGGATAAGCGATAACTCGAGCGAGTCAGAACAGTTGCATGAAAACGACTGATCATCATGCGGGAAATACGAAATCAGATATCGTATTGAATGCCTCTAAAGGAGTCAGCTATAGGAGCGTGTGGTCTCAAGAGACACACTCTTGACAGTGACAATAGCTAGCGGGAAGAAGATGGCAACAGAGAGAAAGTCAGCATGAACAAGTTTGCAGGTTGCAACTTTCGCCTTTCTCTTTCGTATCGTTTTGTAACTTGCAGCCATCACAAATGATATCGTCATGCCATTACTCCTTTAATATAAAGTGGCGAGATTCGCATTAAAGTCAGCAGTTCAATTACGTACTAAGCATCAAAGCTTGTGATTTTTTTAATTTGTTTGTACACAATTTGACAGCGGAAATTGCCTGGATTAGGTTATTCAAGATTGCAGACAAATAGTTAGGCATCCCACTAGTTAGCCCTCAGAAGTTGGCAGTAGCGCTGTGATCACGTGAGCCGATGCACCTGTAGTACAGCAATGAATCCATACTAACATAACGTGACGCTGTTTCTGATATTCGCACGTTGAGATCCTGAACAGTAGATCGGACGACAAGTGCCCGCATCTCTTCACGACACCAAAGTCGGCCAGCCACTTTGGATGTCGCATTCTTTTCGTACCCGTAGCAGCCCACGTTGAAGATGGTCAGGTGCCGTTTGGGTTCTCCGAGCGAACAGACATTACGCGGCAGAAGATAGCGCCAATAAGAAGTAACTACTACAAATGAGAACAAGTGGCGAACTCAGAGACTCTGTTCTGTTCCACCTTCGGCAGCGGCCATGACGCCGAAAACGACGACAGAGAAGAAGCCGAAACTGAAGGGCGACCTATTTTTCGCATTATCAAAGACATAAGAAAATCATATTAGCTCACCTTCGGCGAAAACAAAAAAACAACCTGAACCTGACCGAACAGCGAGCGTAGCCGCCCTTTTCTGTTCGTTCAGGCTACTCGCCTGCTATATACCCGGCTTTTTCTCAGTCGTCGACCAGCAGTGACAGGCGTATGCAAGAGCTTCTTAGCATAGCCGTTGCTCCCCCTTATCGTATCTAGTATCTATTCGATGATGATCAAGCGACGACTATTGCTGGTCAGATGCTCATCATTTTCTTTTCTTTTTACTTTCGGAGTTCCGCCCCGTCGCCGTGATGTCGTTAGGGGAGATCGATCCCATGTCGTCGCGCGATTTAACAGTATCACGTCTAAGTTGTAGATCTAGCCAGCAAACCCGGACCGAAACTCGAGAGAGCGACTTATGTTTTCTACTGAAACGCAACAGCCAGTTGCGCCAGTCTTCTATCATTGCTTTTCTTTTTTACAAACAGACACCTAAATAAGGCAACACGTTGTTGCTCAAAATGGATCGAGACACGCTCGAATCACATGGAGTAATATCAGTTAACGCCTTTCAATATGCTACAAAATGTCCCTGTTATGTTTGCGTTAACTAGTTAAATATTTTAACTTGATGAGGTTTATGCTGAGATGAGATTTATGTGACATGTTGTGATATGATTACTTATTTGTGGTGCCCAATGGGCCAGTAACCAGACGATAGTTCAAGTATGAAAAACTGTATAAAAAAGGCTAGCCTACGCAAGCTCTTTCAATAAATTCCCAAGGTACATGAGGACTCTTGTAGTACTCCTCCAAACTCTCCTGATACTTTGTGGAACTGTTGTGCATAGAAAGGATTTACAGGTTCATCCAGGACGTCTTATCTCTCATGATGACTTTTGAGAGTTTTTTCTCGTCTCTTTCCTATTTATCTTCCTTCTTTGTGGTTACCAACTCGCGCGTAGTTGAATCCGCGCTATATCCGTAGTCATTCACTCTCAGTCTCCTAAGCGCCACGTGTAGGACTTTTTTTAGTGATCCATGTCTCCAAGTTTTTGTTGTTGTTGTTGATATTGTGGCTCATGCTGTGGTACTTGTCATCAAACGCCTGCTGCTGTTATCTCTGGTATTTTTGTTGTTGTTGTTGTTGTTCTTGTTGTTGTTACCATCACTATGGACGTTGTCTCTTTTGGACGCGAATGTAGACTGAATCTAGCAGTCGCTCATGGCACACTGTCCGCGGTGTAGCTCCAGTGGGCGACCCCCATCTTAAATTATCACGAACACGCGATGTAGCCATCATTACGACGACCCTCGAAACACAGAAGACAGAGATGAGCCACGAGTACCAGATAGATAGGACCAGCACAACTCCACAAAGGTTTTGAAACAGTGATGGTTTTAAAGGCCACCTTGTGGAAAGGCAGGATCCATCTTATACATATGACCAAGCTAGAAGTGCGTCAGAACTAGAGAGTACGTGTCAAAACTATATTTTTTCCACCGATCGAATGCACTCAAGACAATGTCTTGAAATTACCCCGTAATCAAAATTGTTCGCACTGTAGCTGTTTCGAGTGATGATGTATCTATGATAACTAAATAGACAATTTCGTTCGGTGAAACAGTACAGCAACAATAGTAACATATCAACAAACCGAAACAACGAGTGTATGAGCAACAAAAACCATTTTACGACTCCTAGTCGATTTGGCTGAAGGACAGATGAGAATTTAGTAAGTAACAGTACTTTCCAATGTAAATAAATCAATAAAGCTGGGAAAGCATGTAAAGTGGTTTGAAAGTCAATGAATCAATGCACGCCTACTTTTAAACTATCACTCCCTGATATTTTGTGGATAGGATTTCTTTTTAACTAGAAACACACCGGTTTACTACGGTATTGGTTAATCAATTGTACACGGTGTATTCGATACCCGTATTGTTGTGGGAGTGTCTATCTTATATACGGGATCACATATGTGAATGTAAGTTACTGGCAACGATAACTAATCCATAATAACTATATTCGTATTTCGATAATGATTAATTGCGAAATTTTCATTGGTCATTTTCGCATGTCAACCTTGATTGATGAACAAGAGTAAAAGCGACTCGGTTGTGTAGTAAGTATTTCTTGTCACCATTTCTTGACGTACGAAAACAGTAAAAAAACCGCCACCTCCAGCTGTCGTAACAAATCTAAAATCTGTCTCTGAGAGTTATTCGACTATTCGAACGAATAGTATGAAACTATGACGATGGTCGCTCGATTCTCGATATTTTCATTGGCGCGACTGAAGTGATTAGAGAAAATATGGTGAGAAGACAGAGTGGCGAAGTAGGGAATTATTTTGATCGATTGGGTTTAAATTTAGCGAAACCCGAGAAGCCCCCACCGATTTCTCCCTTCATTCTCCGAGAGAGAGAGAGAGAGAGAGAGAGAGAGAGAGAGAGAAAGAGAAGCCAGCGGCTCTTGCTGCTGCTGATGCTGCTAGCTCTTCCTCATCCTCTTCAGTGACTATCATGCACCTTGCTCTCTCTCTCTCTCTCTCTTGCTCTGTTCGTTCGTTCGTCCTCTACCTTCATATTCTCTCTGTTGTGCCGATGAGACGCTGGTGTAACGAGAGCTGCGAACTATCAGAGCGCTTCGAAATGAGCGAACCAAGTGAGTCCACACCCTCCCTCAACGTCGTGGGCCTCAACTCCCACCAGCGCTAGTTCGACATGTGGATATTTTCCCAATACCTTTTGTCAGGCCGTAGAGGAGGCGGTTACCTCGAAACACCAAACGCCCCCTCGTGATGCATTCGCGCTGACTGCCTCGGCCTCGGCCAACCCCTACCCCTGAACCCCCATTCGAAATATTGATAACATCGAATATAATATATTCTGTGTAATTTCTTTTTGTACAGCTTTGCCCTTAGTCTGGTTGAGTAGGACCAGTAGACTTTCGAGCTGTGTTTGTTAAAATTGAATTAAATGAGTGGCCACTTATTGATCTTATTTAATTCGAAACGTGCACCAAGGTGCACAATGCATCTAGAGTAATTGCAATAGTAAAAACACTAAGAAATATTATTATTGTACGCTTTAATAGCCGTTGCCTAAATTCGTTAAACAATCTGTGTAACGCTCGGATAATGTAAAAATATCGTATGGTCACTACATTGTTCAGCGCCTTTTTAGACAATACTTTGCTCCGAAATATTAAATTTATAGCAATAGGCTAATGTGGCTCCCTAGGGATGCGACTCACGCTGAAAGAAGAACGTATATATATATATATATATATATATATATATATATATATATTGGAACAAGTCTGATGCAATACTAGACGCCATGACCAGGTTGTCTGGCCAATCACCATTCGCTCGAGCTTGAGCTGTCGAGCGCACTCGTTGCACTTGACCAATGAGAAAGTTGCTTGGCTCGTTACTAAACTTAAGGGATGTTATGTATCAAATGAAAAGTTTCCCTGATAGTCTAATGGGTGAGCGTCTTGGATTGACTAGAATGACTGGAAGGACATAACCTGCCAGACGCAGAGAATATTTGAAGTCCTTTATCATCTTTCTATCCCTGTGGATTCTTGCCAGGTACGATGGGTGGAAAAAATAACCAAAGGTGGCCCGACAGGTCCACATAGCAATAATAATTCTGGAGGCCTGCCACATTGAAGAATCGCTAAAAGTCAGCTTAAAAATTTTTAATGTAAAGACTAAAGAAGTTGGCAGACATAACATAAAGCTGTGGTTGAGTGGTTCAGAGCACAGTATCATACTAATAATCATAGGTCCTCATACCTAAAGGTTAAGAGCTGAGGCCTGTCAGATAGTGTCAGATAGGAGAACAGCCGAGATTCAGCTCGAAAAAAAAAGAGCACAGTATCACCTGCCGACGACGACGAAACAACACGTCGGCGCGTGTTTTCAATTCACTCGTTCGTTTCAATATATACTTTCGGTGGAATAGGTATGTTTAATTTGTAGACAAGATACGGAAATAATTGCTGTGCATGAAGTCGTTGACGTGAGTATAATAGTTCTGATGAACTATTAATATTGAACGCGTAGCGTCTTCCAATCTATCCATAACATGATTTGTGCACGTTTAACTGTAATCTAAATATCTAAATGTGCCTGCAATTTGCTAAAATACAGTTTCCCAAAGCATTTTATTTGATCAGAATTTGTTGAGTGTTTAGAAAACCATGGTTCCAACACTGATTTTTTTGTAATGCGAGCACCCACAGTAGACTGATCTCAAAATAACTCGGTAACCGTTTGGACCAAATACTCTATTTTAACTGTTTTTCGAGCTGACCCTCAGCTCTTCCTCTATCTGACAGGCCTCAGCTCTTAACCTTCTAGGTATTACTATGAGGACCTATTTTAGTGTAATAAAAATATGGCGCTATTTCAGATTATTCGAAAGCTAAGCAACGGATCTCTTCGTTCCTCGTTAGCGGAGCTATATATATATATATATATATATATATATATATATATATGGTCGTACCAGCACCACGCGTAATTTGTATGTAAGGTAATCAGAGATGATAATAATAGGAGTTTGGGGAAATGCTGCAGGACCTGTAGTCATCCTGTTTCTCTTACATTGTTCAAGGTGGCCCGCGTTGGACACGACTCCTAGATGATCTATTTTGCCGTGAAAGCAGTCGCGTTTGGATGTTTAGTATACGAAGCGAGTGCAGCGAGCACGCTTAGGTAGTATGTTCGTAGACATACCCTGGTGCCTTCGAGAGCCAAAGCGGCTACCTGGTTGAGGCTGCAGCTTAGTCCTCGACCGCGTTCAATCCAAATCTTCTTTCTAGAACCACTGCCCTTTTGTTCTTCATGTTCTTTCGCTCGTTTAACCATCCCATGTGCGAACCAATGTAGCTGCCTCGAGGAAAAAGGCGAGAAGGAAAATTTATATGTGCCAAACACGCCATGCAATTTGAATACGTTTAGAAGACAGAGATGGGGTGAGCAGAGGATGGTGGAAACAACAGCAGCAGCAGCAGCAAAATGAGAAGAAGAAGAAGAAAGAGGAGGGCGCGTGCCCCCGAGGAGTTTGCCACACAAACGAGACTCCTCAAGGCGGCAACGGCAGCAGTTGCCCTCAAGCGCCAATGTCCGCCTTACACAGGCCGGACACAGACTCTGTCTAAACTTCGATTGTTGTGCGACTGGTGAAAGCAGACGAAAAACGCTGCGACGCCAACCGCAGCGACGCGCTTCCGTTCCGTTCCATCGAAAACGATAAAGGTGACGCTAACATTAGTTGTAGACGTTAGCATTGAATGTATTCAAATTTGTATTCAAACAAACTTCGTGTACGTAGATAGACAGACAGCCACGCACACACACACACCACGTCGCCCGGCGGAGTTGCTAAGGAAGTGCCATAAGCGTGAGAACTGCCACAGTTACCACATCATGGTTGGCTGGTATTTCTGTTGATGATTTGGTGCCTCGCCGCCTCTTAAGGTGGACTCACCAAAACAGATGGGTAAACACAGACAAGCCCGTCAGATCAGAGCGTTCGGATCTCAGATACGTCGAGATTGGTTCGTTGGTTCATCCGTCCATCAGTCAACGTTGCGCTACGTCAGAAACGCTTGTCAGCACAGCGTTGATGTCTCAGCGCCCACAGCGAGAATTTGAAGCGAAGTGTCAGGCAACTTTGGTGTACTTTGATGTGTATAGACCGGCTGGCTCATGACATAAATGCGACTGAATAACATATATAAGCAACGAAAGAACACAACTAGGAAATAGATTCTAGAAAATAGTGCGAGTTATGTAACACTGAAGTATTGTTATCGTCTAGGTTCACCACGTTTGCCTCTCTTTTGACTTGTCCCTGTACTTACAACGCTTCGTGATTGCGAACTACTATTGCGAGCGACGACCACATTGGGCGTCAGAAGAAATATTCAAGGTCATTGTTGTTATTCGCACCAAAGCAAGCAGCGTACATTAGCATTGGCATACACTCACCGTACGTTTTCCGCCGCACAACTTCTCTTTTAATGTTGCTGTTGTTTCAGTAAGCATGTTTGCTATGTATAGAATTGCAATATTAGATTCCTTGGAACGGTCCGTACAATTCATTATACAATTCGCATAACTAGTGACTGCATCAGGTAGGCGGGCCGAAGATAGGTCCTCACTGATTCTAGTAGTAGTAGTAGTAATAGTTGTAGTCGTATCTGTGGTACGAGTTGACTTGAATCAAAAGGCCTCCCTTCGCCCTGTTTCCTTCTCGCTCCAGACTTCCTTCTTAGAAGCATCTATTCCTATCGATGTCTTCTGTGTCTACCCTATTCACGGCATGAAGATGAGTTCTCGTGTTTACGCTTCGTAGAAAGTCAATCTGGAAGCTAGGTGGGCAGGTAACTTCGAGGAGCTCCGAAAAACGCGAAGGCCTTATTGCGCTTTGATATTATGGCGGAACGGAAGGGTTGAGCTTCGCTCTTTAACTCGGCACCGCCAGTCTGAGTCACTTCCTGTCACAGGCCGCCGGCGCCTCGACCCAACTTTTCTGCGTCTCAGCTCTTCGACCTCATGCGTCGTGTGTGTGTGTTTCTATATGACCCCTTGATATCACCGATTTCATCATTTGAAGGTGTGAACCAGTTGAGAGAAAAACACCTCCTTGTCTACCGTTCTTCCCGGTAACTATGATACATATGGTTACAGCGTTCGACCGATCGCAGCCACAAAAAGTCGGGAGTTAATTGTACTGAGTTCAAAGATGCTGTCTGAGGTAGCCCCACTTGACGATAAGCTACGAGCACGATATGTCAAATTTTGACCCTATCAATATGCAAGAGTTATTTTATATTCGAAGCCCCCAATGGCTCAATATTAGAACAAACCATGTGTCAGTATATTTTGACAATACACTACTAGATTGATGAAAAGACTTCGATCCAGTTATCTTATTGATTTGGCAAATCGACTGAACGGGGCTTTCATGCACAAGTACTACTACATGAAGGACATTTAGTATAACACTGGATTTGATATTTAAGATCCAGTGTACGTCATACAACTACTCGGTCCAGACCAAGAAAAACAGAACAGTTATGAATGCGAAAATGGAGTGTCTACGGCAAGGTTGGGATGATTCTACGAAAACAACAGCAACATGATATAGAGCAATGAAAAGGTAACAATTGAGGGCCTGTGATGTCGTTGGTGTTGCTCCCTTGGTGTTTCAGCTCGTTCAGTGCTCAACATCATCAGCAACAACATCGGGGTTACGGCTGATCATCACCAACACATTATCATCATGATTGTCTCCAACGGCAAAGACGACGACGACGACGACGACGACAACAACAACAACGCCGCTGACAACGACGACGACGACGACGACAACAACAGCAGTAGCAGCAGCAACAACAACAGTACAGCGACATCATGGGCAGCAGCAGCAGTAAAAGCAACAAAGAACATTAAGAAGACAATTGAAAAAATGCAGCCATCAACCAGGACGTCGGAACAACGACGCCATTCTCAGTGACCGTAGTTGGTCTTCAAGGCAACAACAACAACGAAGTAGCTTCTGCCACGAAGCCAAAAATGCCATAGAAAAAGCCTGTGGTGCCTTCGTAGAGCAGATACGGACCGAAGGGACACGTAATGTCACTGTTATGCTCTTTTGTATTATTCTATCACTGTGAACAAAAAGAATTGAAAAAGTGTCCGAAGAGTTCTAACATGTGCTGCTAGGTTACCTAATACCGAAGGGACCATTTAAAATTAATATAAATATATATGTACATAAGGTTTAGCTCTAGGACACTTTACAGACCAAATGTCCGGCATAGAACTTAGCGATTTTAACAATTATCAACAAAAAGGTGTACTATAAACTTCCGATATGTAAACATCTATAATCTTAAAAGAAATAATAGATTCTACTTTACTAGTGAATCCTATCCATGAACGGCAATTTATAAGTCAAGTGTAATTTATCCAAACTAAGAGTTGTACAGAGTAGACGCCTCGCGATGGAATCGAACCGACACCAAGCATTTACATGTATCTCTTGTTGTATATAAAATAGATGAACAGCGTCGTGCCTATTCAGCAAATTATTATATTACCTCTGGCCACGCATAAATTACCGCACGATAAACATTGATGCAATTGGAATAGTGTGAGGTTGATAAACTATAATACATGATTTCGATTTTGTGATGAATATACAAATACATATAAAACTAGTTTTGCCCTCCCTATTCTTGAGGGTAGCGTGCGCTCTAGGTAAATCCCATGCTCCCAATACAGTGATCCACGTCTTAAAGAAGCTTCAAGATTCCTCTCAAGTGTGTAGTGTTCTCGGTTTAAAACTAAACAATAACACAGTTATGTACATCAACTAGCACCAGTAGTGGCCGGCTAAGAAGAACATCGTTGAAATAATTGCTGATAGCAGCAGCAGCAGCAGCAACAAGGCTGAAGATAAGAGAGCTTTCAACAAAGCGGACGTTGAGCGATAGAACTTAACAGCACATTTGCCATTGCGATAAGAATGGCCAGCGCCTTTCATTCGACTCGAATGATATAACATGAATCCATTGTATACTAAACTCAAGCGCTAAGGCGATAAGGCACCAGGGATTACCCACCATTTACCTATTCGCTCAGTAGATCAAATGAAAAATTACTAATTTTAAGACACCCGAAAAACGATTAGCTACATTTGGAATTTAACTGAAAATTTAGCACTATATTACATTATTCTAGATTTATCGGCATTGGTTAAAAAATCTGAAAAGTGTTAACATTGAAGTGAACTGCCTTTTGTTTATTTTTGTCCATTTTCAGATTAAACACTACGTTGAAGCATTGTTGCTGTTGTTGTAGTAATATTATTATTAATAATAATAACAATAAGACATGTATTTTGATTCACACGTATGCCAGCTATAATATCTGTCCGAGCTGAATGAGACTAAACGGTGAAACCCATTTTGGCACCGGTCACTTGAATGTATGTACTGCATTCGTTGGATCATTCGATACTACATGCTGCTATATTGCATTCGTTATTGCCAAAAATATTATTAAGCAGCATATTGTACAACAGCTGAACTGTGAAGCCGTCAAGGGAGAATTTAAGGTGCCACAGTTTACTGGCGCCTAACTTTATGCATGTGCTAGAGATCATACTTGACCGACTGCATCATGGCTATAAACAACAAGTTAGCTACCCTGTCGGTCTGTCTATCTGTCTGTGCGTCGGGTGGACGTCAGAGTTTGTGAGCTGAGCGGATTTGCCAAACAATGAGAATTAGATGGTGAAGCGACACAAGGCGGTGAAACATAGCCGAAAGTGGCGAGGCACAGGCCGTGAGCAACCACCCGTGAATCTGCTGCTGCTGCTGCTGTGTCTTACGAGTCGTCTCCCAGATATCTTTTTTTTAATATTTGGCATAAGATTAGACGTCGCTCTTTTCTTCTTTGGCTTACTTGGAACTTAAAGTAGTAGTAGTAGTAGTAGTAGAAGGCTGCGGTAGCAGTAAAATCACAGCGTTTTATACTGTAGCTTTAAGACGTATGGTTAACGTGGTCTTCACCAGTTTCGTAGTTTCATCACCTTACGATGTTGAGCTCTTGTCATGCATTTGATGCATCCCAACCATATTGGCATTCTGTCAACAGCTTGACTATTGTCTTTGTGCATTCCTACAGTCAATTTGCTTTAACACCGATTACATTTCGTCAAAGAGCGATGTACTCAAATGTTAAATCTCAACCAGTCATGTGAATATAGTACTTCGTCACACAACCATACGCTATGCGTCTGTTATAGGACACAAATATTAGCAAAGGACTCTGTTCAAAATCCAAAGTGAATGCCGTGTTACATGTATCCCTAACATGTACGTAGAATCAAACATGTTTTCTGTTACATGTTTGATGTATGCCATCGTTGTGAAATAGAAACCTTCATTCCTCTCAAAGTCAATAGTCTACTGAAGCGAACAGATTGAATACTAAATATCATGCACTCCTATTAGTATCCCGAAATATAATTTTTTTCATTGACGGTAATCTGTGCGTATTACTATTTGAAGCATTATTCGTAGTGTATAAAATACGAATTAAATATCTTACATCCATTTGATCTCGGTGCTGATTTCTAAACCCCAATTTTGATGAATCTGACCTAAATATATATAGCCTAACTTTGTATCCTTGTTTCCTAACAACTGTTCGTTATTTCGATTACCTAAAGTACAGACTGTCGGATCATATCCGGTCACCTTTAAACTGCCTTTAGGTAAACATTAAACATGTAAACATGACGATGATGCACCGACAATTTGTCGCTGTTTGGTGGCCGTCCCAGCAGGTGATCGGCCCCCGCTGCGAGAACGACGATTCATTGAAGCGGCTTGAAATATTTACGGTGTTGGCTAATGGGGTACACGAATCGCCCAGCAATTGAGTTAAAGATCAATAGTTAGGTAGTAGACCAAATCAAAAAGCTAAATAATAACATCTCATAGAGGAACAGAAAAATACTAAACGACAGGTTCATTTAAAGGCTTTTATATAACTGTTCGAGCGCCGATGACTATCACGGAAGAAATAATGGTTAATTTGTTTCTAAACTCCTTTATTCATCTCCATGATTTTTACAATGTTTACAAACGCGTCTGAATATATTATTTATTTCATTTCAGTCACCTGTGTCAGGCTTCCGAATAGCACCACCATGTAGACTATTCGACTGAATTTCACTTGGAGATATTTTGAGGACATTGACCCGATTAATATGCATTGCATCGATTTTAAGTTAAGTGAACTGAAATTCGGCCTAACTCTGAGTTCTCTTATTCCAACACATCCGCCGAATACGGCTCCATCTATCTTTGGCGAATCTCACTGTGAAAAACGTCGTAGTCGTAAAGATGGCCACAGAGATATTGTTCTCGAACGATTTGTTGACGAACTACAACCTATGTAGTCGATGGTCTACAGCCCCGCGCAGTTGGCGCATACTTCTAACCACTTCGTTATTAGAGATGCCTTGCCATTTTTATTGGATTCACGCTGTCACTGCATCACGACAGCAACAGGGCATTGATCATTGCCGATGGAGCGGGCATCCTTAAGGTGCACAGTTCGAGCTTCGCACAACAATTCACGCAGAACTGTTGCGTGTCCATAGTGAGCAATGTCTGAGATTGTGCGGCCTTCTCCTGTCTATTGAAAAAATGACAGAGCATCCTTATCTATGTGTTAATTTATTTACAGCTAGCTATATTGAAATGCAGTCGAGCGTTCGCGGGCGACAGCAAATCAAGAATGACGAACGTGGAATCGATACAACTGAAATCACCTTGAATATGGACAGCCAATTTCGAAAAGCAAACCCGATAAAGGCAGCAAACTTTTGGCAGGAGGAGTATCGCTCTAGAGAAACTGACGGCAGCAGGTACAGCACAGTGGCATTGTGTCAATGACAACGCTATATCATCTAAGATTCAACCCCCCCCCCATAGAGTATATTGTATCGTCCGACAGGCTCAAGACGAACTTCTAATTGCCCTGTCAGATGCCATCGATGGGCCAGCATATCAACCATCCAGTCTCAATTCTCACTATTAACGAATATAGTTCAGAGCAGTGCACACCACAGCAACACCGACTGACTACGATGGGGGTGTCATAGAGATGATAAGTAGATCACAGTTGATTTTGAAATCGATAATTAATCCATTAACTGGCTGGCGTCATCATTGCTGCCGCTCACCATGTTATATATATATATCCCATAATTGCTGCCCAATGTTATTTTTTGCCGCGGAAAAACAAGTATATACCAATTATGTGTATATACTTGTTTTGCCATCGACCGAATGCGAGGGAAGACTCATGCTATGGAAAAATGAAGCATCGCAGTAGAAGAGTCAGCGAGCGCGGACTGCAGGCTTGCGTGCGCCCAGAGCTGAGAGTCAAAGCGCGAAGGCCTGGCGCTCGTTTGTCACTCTCAGGTAGCAGCAGATCACTCAGAAGCGGGAAGCGGGCGTACGGCGGCGAGAAGGAGCATACCAAAATGAGAGGAACACAAGGCAGAGAGCGACAGAAACAAGGCAGGGATCGGGGGTTGAGATATAGAATAGGGGGAGGGGGGGATCGAGAGACGATTGGAGTCTTTTGGATCCCCTCAGACAGGAAACCGACTAGACGAGAACGAAGGCACTGAGTGCGGTGGGTGATAGAGGAACCATGGGGCGAAGATGGCAAAAATGTCTCCAACTCCAGGGACTGGAACGCCAGGGAGTGGGAAGGAAAGGGAGAGATGAAAAGGGATGACTGAAGAGTCGTGATCTCAAGAACAACCATCCCGGAAAAAGAAAAAGAGAAGTGAAGGGAATAGAAGAAGACAAGTATACTTGAAGGCTTCCCACCCCATGAAGGGAATGTAGGGAGCCAGACGGGAGGAGACGAGCACAAGCATCAGCCGTAACAGCGGACACATGAATCATGGCCGACAGGGCAACCTGACACTTTGTTTTCCTGGATCTTCTTCTTTCCCGACTGCAGAGAGAACCCGGACAGATGAAGTAGACAGATACAGATGGCTTGTTAACTAGCACAGGACGGCAGATCGAAGGTAAGGGGAGCCAGGACAAACCGGACGAGGCTAGAGCTTTAGGAAAAATTCGCCATCAAGCAAGTGAGCTAGATGAAATTAGCTCTTCTCGCATATATGCGGTCAGCAGTCTGTATTAGGGTTGACGTAGTTACGATGTGTGATGTCTGACCTGTCTATAGAAATCACCATGTTATTAATTACCATGTGTGTAACTCAGCTCAAAAACGGCATTGAGCTATTCCTGAAAACGCTTGTGTTTTGAATGTACTAAGAGGCAGCACCGATTGAACGTTCGCGTATATATATATATATATATATATATATGGCTGTTCCAATCAAAACACTGGGCCAAGCTGTCACCAATAGACTATTGTTCACATTTCTCTTTCGTCAAAACTTTGTCACCCACTATAATGTTAGGCATGTCTGCCTAACAAACAACCATTCATCAACAGATGAATGGATTTAAAAAGGGGGGAATTGGGAGGGGCTTGGTCACTGAGAAATGTGTCGCTTAAATTGGTATTCCTCGTACCAAGGTTTATAAAACTATTGTTAAAAGAACTCCTTGTCAGGAAATTCGATAAAATGACGAACCCCACAATGTTATCCGAGAATAGAAAATCTATTTTTCTTGATATCTAATTTTCTTAGAGAGACTCGTGTATAAATATATGACGTAGCAGAATAAGGTACCCATTCGGCTATGTATTTGATGGCAATACAAGATCTCAGCTTAGTGCTGGACAATAAGCTGCGTCTGCAACGCCCGTATTCTACAAACTTAAGCCTATGTAAACCTAATCAAAGATCATTTGATCCGGTGGTTACAGTATGAAAATAACAACAGGGGAAACTTGAAACCGTACAAAAGCTATTTGATTTCACTCATTTACTTCGAAGGTTTCAAGGCCGAATGTTCTGCTTGAGACAGCCTATTATATAGTAAATTATACATTTGTTAGGTGCATAAAGCAAAAACTGTGAATCCGAATGTAGAAACGATATATAAAATACAAAAGTTGTGAATCATACGATAGAGTGTATACACGTATTTTATACATGCTTGCGAATCACCATAGGGTCAAAGATTGCAAATAATAATAATAATTGCATACGCTGTGTGAATCCTTCATGAATATTTGCAATAATATCACGGCCGTTCATATGATGACATGAATGTGCAATGTAGCATTAATCTCGAGAGAAAGAGAGAAAGTCATCGTCGAGTTGTCCTATACAAACGCATGAGATGTCGTCGTCCGAGCTGCTGAATTCATGTATATATATATATATATATATATATATATATATATATACATATATATCTAACTGTTATATTGGGTGCTAGTGCTGGTCACGCTGTCTACATATTTGTCATTGAGTCAATGAGCTAAACCACACAACACAACGAACACGAATAGCCGCAATGGGAATGACAGGCGAATTGGATCCGACCAATAAGAGTAACAGCGGCAAAATGCCTCTATGCATGGATATGTGTATGTGTTCGTATGTGTGTATGATACGACACTAATTGCTGCCCAGAGGCGCTAGCGAAGCGTGAAGGACGCCGCACAGCGCACGGTACCAGCTGCTACTGGTGTCTGTGTGTGCGCTGCTGCTGCTACTACTACTATAGCCGTCTTCATGGACGGGGTGGTTTATGTTCATCAATGCGATGATAGGCTGTGCCTATATATATATATATATATATATATATATATAAACATACAGGGTGTTCGAAAAGTTACGCAACCCAATTGGAGACTAACCAAAGGTATTAAAATGATCTTAGTTATGTGATATTGAGCATATAATATTTGCCGATTGTTAATAATCAATTCGGGTTCTAGTCGGGTTCAAAACCTTGTAGTACGAAAACTGTTTGTTTGTATACCAGACACGAAGTTCTGCAGCGTTCCGTAGAATATAATGTTCTATAAATATAGGCAGTGACTTAATATTCTTACTTCGATGCGTGGATACCCATATACTAACGAATTGTTGTGCTGTTTTGTGGCTACTGAAATAGCTCGAATAACCCTGTTGTACTGTATGGATAATCTTCGAATTATCCTAGCTGCTACTCTCTTGAACCTACTACTATATGGAGGAGAGGATTCCAATGTTTGCTTCTTAGAGGAACTTCTTCAGTAGGGAAGCACTTACTTGAGTCTGGGTGAGTCCTAAAGACGCTGCAAGTTCAGCCCTCTCGGGGAGGGCGAGATACTGCGTCCTTTGGAATCTCCTGTTCAATTGCTGTAACTGCAAACTGGAGTATATGGTCCGTGGTTTACGCATCTTTTTTCCTTTGGGGCCCGGGGTATTGCCTTGCGGCGTCTGGGCCCCACCAGCAGATCCTCGGAGCGCGTCGTCCATCGACTTATCTGAAATAGCATCAAACAACGATTACATGAAAAAGCCGAATAATAAGACCGTGAAACTTCTGTATAATACGTTCAGTCATCACTATGTATAATAAAAGACAATTGTTTTAGTTTATTTTTTGCCAAGAAACTAAGCCGAGGTGTATGGCTAAACACCAATTTTAGCTCGAGGTTTCCATGCAGTCTATTGAAATAAAAGGTCCAACGAGGATCTTAGATATGTGGTTAGTTTGCTAATAATATCAGCTCCAATTTATTAGATTCATTGAATGGCGGCAGTTTCCGAAAATGACTCGTGATATAATGCCAGCTGCTTTTCAAGAATTTTCGCTTCTGTCTGCAAATGAACTAACCGAGTCTTAATGGTCTTTCTTTTCGTTTTTACAATATCTCTATAATGTAGTCATGTGGCCTTCCGCTTACGGTAGCGTCCCATTATTCTTACTATTATTCCCATTATTGGCGTCGAGCCTCACTGCACTCTACTCCCTATTGGTTGGCTGCTGTCTACATAGGGACAGCCCCGGCTTTCAGCGGCTGCGACGTCGGTTAAGAGTGGCCGCCGTGTCGTCAGCGAATGGATGGATCATCGCTAGGTCTCCTGCGAGCGTAGGAGGCGGATGAAGCAGCAATGCAAACAAACAACAAATTGAATTTTACATGCTTTGGTGAATTTCAATTTTTGCGTTTACGGTTGTTGGTCTGTCCGATTGATAGCTTCTCCCCTAGCTCAAAGCGACGAAGTGGACGAAATAGATGAGCGAACGCATTACAGGCAGCACGCAATGGCGACCAACTCCAACATCGCCAATCGCATCCACAGTAGCAGCCTCGACAATAGTAAGATCACTGGGAGAATAGCACTTACATCCACCTGTGGCTAAAACGGTGGAATATGTAGCCATAGTAGTAGTAGTAGTAGTAGTCACTGTAGGCTTTCTCAAACAGGCGGCGGGACTGTAGAGTGAGCCAAGTGTTCAGATTACATGTAGTTGTACTCGGTCGACTGAATCTTTCCTCCGCCCCGCGGATCAGTGAGCATCTTCTCTTGAACATGATGTGTGTGTGTACTATTTT
Organism: Stratiolaelaps scimitus; assembly: GCA_019614645.1. NCBI lineage: Eukaryota > Metazoa > Arthropoda > Arachnida > Mesostigmata > Laelapidae > Stratiolaelaps > Stratiolaelaps scimitus. The sequence goes on from JABWDB010000038.1 coordinate 2,600,525, forward strand.
GTAAAAAAAACCGACATCGAAACCTGTGTCCGCTAGCTAAAGAGATACCCTTTAAACTGAACGGCAACATAAAGTTCTGTATAGGATATTCTAAAATGGCAATAAAGCTCCTTTGGGACATAAGAGACGTCAAAAATTAAACTTATACTTTGCAATAGTTGGAAAGAAAAGATGGAGCATCATTATTATCGTAAGGCATACACCATGCGTAAAGAGAAAGAGCTTGGAGGTACTTACTGTAGCTAGAGACCAACCAATCGAAGTTATATAGAAGTACTTTAGTTATGATGATGTTAATGCGGATTTTATCGAAATTCATCTACGCACAGAAGCATTCATAGGTAGAATGTCCACTTGACATTAGGGAAATAATAGAGGAGGGAATTTCAATAGATCTAATATCAAAATCCCGATTTGTATATAGATGATCAGATTGGTGTTAAGTTTTACTTGTTTCTGTTATATCTAAAGTGCATCTATGAATCCAGCCAATCCGACTTAGTCAGTGTTGATTCAGCCACCTAAGATCACCCATTGTCGAAAAGGGTAGTGAACATTTTGATGAGTATGCGCCACATTCGCAACATCGGAGGGAATTCCTTCACCATACATTTTCGGCTACTTTACTTTGTGCTTGGCTATTCTCGTGTCAGTATGCAGTATGCACCTATGATCCGCAGCAGGATCACAACCTAACTCCTATATTTGTTGGACGGGCGGCTGAATACTGAAGCCTACTCGTTCTGCAGGCTTCCTGGATATCTGTTCTGCGAAATATATATACATACACATATATGCCTCTTTGCGAAATCTCACCGAAGTTTGTTCAGCGGCAAGCGCAAACAAAGGGAACACAATCGGTGGTTTGAGCCAGCCAGTCGGTGGCAGAGCGAATTAACAAACTCCACGCGAACCACCCAGCGCGGCCTGTAAGCTCAAGCAACAGATATAATTATCATAGTCTAACAGCCGGCCTCCCCTTTTTTCCTCCGCGGAGCGATCCAAGAGAGAAAATGAATGTCACATTGAGATGAGATTCAAAATGACCTGCCTTGTGACCAAAGAAAATGATACACGCACGAAGTAATCGGAACATGGTAAAAACTCGGTTATATAGGCAAGTCGTCAAATTGGCATCATCACCAACTCGAGAGGGAGTCCCCAAATATGACGCCAAGGGAGAATACTACCGAAAGTATTTTGTCAATAATATGAAACCATTGAACGATAACAAATAGTCGGTTGTGTTGGTTACACACATGTTTGTGTGTGTGGAAGCGGAATGGTTGATATATTTGATCCAATATCTACGAATATATGAACGAATGTATGAATGTGGGCCTTACGTATACCATCATATGCCATTCAAGTAACGAAAACTATTTGTTCCATTTTCCTGTAGTCACTTATCCCAACGGCCTAATCATTGTTTGGCTTTAAATAACATATTCAAATACACGGAGTCATTTCTATAACGACCGCAATACACTAATAATTAATTACAGCACACATACTCTGTCTTGAGTGCCAACAAATATTATACCCGAAATTAGTGTGGTAATAATAATTTCTGAATGCTCCTGCTGTCTCAAATACAGTGACACCAAAACAGCCATGTACAAGGTAAAGCACGTATGTAAAAGTAAAAGCTCTTGTTTCATAGCATCGGCATCAACCAGCAAAGAATATTGCTTCAGAGAAGAATTAACCTGACCCCTTGTGGCATCTCGACTAAATTCCTGTGCAAGTGACTACATGACGCACACAGACACCTCCCCCCGGGGGGTGGGGGGCAGAACAGCAGCCGCCCTCACGCGAAGTCATCGCTAGTTACCTGGCATCGGCCATGACACCGGCCGTCGCTGTTGTTGCTGCTGCTGCTGCCGGCCTGTACTGCAATAGTGGAACACAGGCAAATGGCCGCCAACTGCCCACTGGATACTGGACAAGGCACGCTGAAGAACAAATCTCAACTCACAGAAGCGTAGAAAGAGCGGAGGGACTTCTGGTTGATGCTCGGCTTCGCATCACTACCGTCACAGTGCCCTGAAGCCGCCGTGGTGACCGAAGCGACAGCAGCACTAAGGGAGGCGTGAGCCAGGCCGACAGGGACCAGTGCACCAACTCAAGCACTCTTTGGCTGCTTGCTGCTTTCATAAGTCCTCGCGCTGTTGGGCAAAAATAGCAAGCGTCGACGGGTCAACAGCAACAGCAGCAGCAGTACCAACAACAGCAACAACAACGGCAGGAAAAGTGTACAACGGCAAACACCACCACCACCACCACCACCCATAAGGCAACTGGTCAGTGTTCTGTCAGTGCTGACAACACCGCATTGTATTATTATTATCAGTGCGTCCCCCTAGATTGGCATCAATGCAGCAAAGGCGACGCCAGCGAACAACATAGGAACATTTCGGTATGGTTACAAACAGCAGGAGGTCTTATGAACAACCGACAATGAATGAGCTGAACATGGTGTCACCACGCTACGCCATCGAATTGAGTTACTTTACTGCCACTGACCGACTAATTCACAATTTGAATTACCTGAATACTGAATCTACTCAACGCCAAAGTTAGTGTGTCTCGTTAATCATGACGGAAGTTAGCTGAGTGCAAGATGCCTCTTACTCCGCTAAAATACTGAGTCAATATTTAAACTGAAAGAAATGCATCTAAGCTTTTAGTAAACGAAAATAAGTAATACAGGAATATCAGTAGACCTCGAGTGGTCCACTCAAGGTCTGCGCAAGTAACAGCATTTCTAGATTGTTACATACAATGCGGTGTTAGCTACCGGGATTGCACCCACCTAACCGAATGCTTCCAGGCAATAAAGTTCGCGTCGGTTAATATTCAGACCCCCACCAGCGGTGAAAGGTCGACTTTATAGGACAACATTTGCCTTCAATTTTAGATCGTGAAGGAAGCACAGAAAACCGATTGCCGATTTTTTGGGAGAAAAATCGAGGACCAACCTTACGCATTAAGTTTTGTTTAAAAAACAAAATGAAATACGCAGCACCAAGCACCTTAAATGTAATCGACAGTGGGTCAAGCCATAAGGAGACGTGCAATTTCGGATAGTCTGGCTCAGAGGACATCACAGATCACCTATTCTTGCTCTGAAAGGCCTTCAACAGAGCGAACAGACTGTGCTGCTGGAGGTTATGGTCAACAACAGGTCTTCCAAACGCGCAGTTTCTCCGAAGGAGTTATTTAAAGTGAACAAGAATATTGGATGACCACATTTTTTAGAGGCGAAAAATTATCTCAGCGGTGATACCAGCGACAATATATAATATTTACATCCGGTAGTACGATAAGGACTAGTTTTGAAAATATATATTACATATACTGGTAAGATGTGTTTGTACTGTGAGTTGATAACAAGGATCAATTTGTTTAGGACGCCACTAAGTAATGTTTCTTCCACACTAGAAATAGACAGCAGCCGCTGGAAGGCTCAATTCCTTCTTGATATCGAATATTTTTGGGCGCCATTTGGAGATTGAACTTCGGTTTGGACCTTGTAGTTGACACCCATATTACTGAGCTACCTCGGCACTTGAAGATATATGACATCTAGTAGTCTTGGCCCAGTGAGTCTATTTGTGTGCAACTTGTTCACACACAGCGTTACACCTATCACGTGATACAATAGATATCTCTGGGAAGTGACAACGAAAACGAAAAAAACATAGGTGTAATACCTCAATGAGATACGCAAGCAGATATACATTTGTGATTTAAATAAATGACAAGCACAATGAACCGCAGAGTCTAAATGAACTCATAAGAGTGATCCAGTTTCGAAATGAGATTTTACCGTTAGCCGCGTAGTCACTGTGAATGATGTGATTGTTCATGGTCCTGCCCAGGTGATCCTCCTTGGCCTCGCTCTTTATAGCGAACCCGAGTCCTCCATTTGGAGAATCGGCTTGGTGCGGATAGCCGCCCATGCCACCGACACTAGATCCGAAGCTCCCAACGCGCTTGTCACCTTCAGAACCTATGGAGATAGAAAGTACAATGGCGAATTTAATTGCGGAATTATCGTTTATATTCATAAATGGAGGATGTCATCGAAACCATTACTTAGAAGACGTGCGTGTTCAGTCTGGAAACTACGGTTCATTTTACTAAAACTTTGCATTTGCTACTTTTGTTGTACTTGGACGTATGTTCATACAGATACCATAGTACGGAACACCAGTGGCATAATAAATATTATAAATCAGTTAATTATTGTCGATAGACTAAATGGGTTCCCTGTTTTCTTCTGGCAATTATTTTCTTAATTACGTTACAGTTGTTCGTTCGATTGTTTGCACTGTTTAAGGTGCGTCCGGCTTATCGTAGTGAGGTAGATATACTTTTCATACTTTAAATCCATCATTAAACAATCCACTAATTTGCACATATTTATATGGTATAAATTGCAGTGGACGTCCAGTGAAATCTGACTAAACTATAGCTGCGGCTAGGCAATTAAATCTCTGGCTACGAATAACGAAACCTTGTTTCCTTACAGTATATAACTATGTGCAATAGTAACATAAATAATAACATCATTTAAAAACATCGTAATATGTCCTTCTGTTGATAGTCACCACCACGTATCAAAAGCAAGATACATACATGCCTGCGTTATGTGTGTATGTATATACTGGGCTGGCCAAACCAGTCGTAGTCTAAGTCAGTCGGCTTTTGTTGTGATTGCTATGCGTATGAGGTTTCAACTTGATCAGGAGCTTTCGCCATGTCTTGGTCATTCACAGCTCCGTATAGATTTTTTCTTACGTAGGGGAGGGGATACACCAACGGAATGAGCTGTGATCCGAAACCAATCGATCAGATCTATTTCTCATGCTGGCTCAAGTGAAATTCTCAAGTATTTTCCGCATGTGACTGTTTTGTGCCCATCGGTGTCTCCTGTTTTTGACTCCGAGCGTCAATATATGACGCTGACGTCACTCAACGCATCAGCCGAGGGCGGACCCGAATTTCAGCGGACTTTGCGATGAGATGAGCCCCTTGATGGGGACTCTGTGAGGGCTGCCCAAAGTCTTGCTGAAATAACTCGCCTGTGCTCTTTGATGCTGTTCGCTATAATCGTCGTTCTTTTTGCCTATTATTATTATCCTTCATAGACACGTCTTCTTCTACTGAGCGGTCCACCCACTGCCGAATACCACTTAAGAGTCAACGGGAAACTAAGTTTGACAGAGAGATTCGACCAGAACCCGCGAAGTCATTGCAACAAAAACAGTCAAGTGGCAGTACAACAAGAGCTTTGAAATCTTCTTTTATCAGTAGCAGCAGCACAATCGAGCTAACAAAAACGGCCTTGCAATAGCGACAGCGATATGACTATATAAGGGTAGCTATGGGATTCATCAACATACACAACTGGATTCATTCAAGTAAAGTAAATGAAGTTTCTGAACAGCTACACCATTTAAGCAAAATCAGATGGAGGCGATGAACGAAGTTCGATAACTGCCTCACTGGTGCGAAGTAGCAGACAATGTGCGATCGACGACAAAAAAGCGACACCCAACAAAAACGCCATCTAAATGCTCCAGCAAAAAAATCAACAATCTAAATCAATTGTTTACATCTTCGTAGTCTCCCATAGATTCATGCCTTTGCGCCTTCAGTCGGCCGTAGTAGAAAACCACCGAAGCAAATAACTTACAAACGCTCAAAGTAATCCTTGTTGGTCATTTTTGCACTACCGACGAAAATAGTCTGGGGCAAGCATTTGGCGCTCGAACAGCTTGAAACGTTGTGAGAAGAAAAAAGGAAGTTTGAAACGGGGTTAATGAGTGAAAGTGGACTACACTTCGCGGCATAAAAAAAATGTATTTATGATTCCAGCAAATATGCCGCCTAGTGACAAATTACGTTGCTAGGTGCACCACAGTAAGTCTGGTTGATAAATCGGATGCAATAAATGGTCAGGAATATATAACAGAATAGAGTAAGTAGCTTGTTCTAACTTAGTTAATTCCAGCTGTACAAGGGATGTACTCCTTAGCATTTACGAAGCTTACCTTAAATAAGTCGAATACTCGAGTAAAGACAATCCACCTCGAAGGTTTTTTTAAATTTTAGCAATATGCGGCATACACTCTTCGACCTCCTCAGATCCAGTCGGGTAGTGGTTAGCAGTTATGTTATTGATGTGTTTTAAGAATAAATAGTCAAAATGCCCACCCCTGATTGCAGTCAAGTTTTCAATAAGGTTTAAGAACCAGCAGTTCTCAGCTACCACCCAGGCCCGAACCGACAAACGAAGACGTCCGAGGCAGAAAACATCCAGCAGACTACACTCGGGGACACCAGGGAGGTGATCAAATGGCTGCCAACGCGCAAGGCCGCAGGACCAATCTGTCCTTATTATTAAAAAAATATTTACTGAATCCCAGTGAATTCAGTAAATATCTTGCTTCAGGAGAAACCTGAGGTTTTTTGTGGCAGACAGATGTGGCAGGAGAAGATATGGATACGAACAGATACCTTCCTGAGCACCGCAAAAGATGAAGAAACGCTGAAGAGAAAGGGGTAACAAGCACGTGGATGGAAGAGCACGGTCTGGAACTGGCTCCAAAGAAGAGAGGGGCCGTATTGCTTACCCTGAAATTCTGCGGAGGGGTAAACCTGTCACTGAATGGGGTGAGCATAGTTATGAGGAGGTCTACCTTGTACCTCGGCGTCACCTTGGACAGATCTCTGAATGGAAACGCCCACATAGAGAAGGTAACTGCGGAGACAGCAAAAATAGTAGATAGTCTAGCGAAGATTATGCCCGAGGGACAGGGAGTGACTAACAATAAAAGAAGATTGCTAGCGTCTGTAGGCAAATCCATCGTAATGTACGCTGCCCCACGTGATGTCCGGCCTTCATGAAACTCAAAAGCAACAAGTTGAAGCTTTTAAAAGCACATAGGCAGCTGGATATCAGGGTGGTAAGGACATACAAAATGGTGGAAATAAACTAAGTGACTGCCATCGCCAAAACGGTTTCCTGGGCAAGACTGATCGAACAAAGAACGAAATGCAGCATGAACCGAGTTATAGGAAAAGAGGATGCCCGAGACAGACGATACAAAGTGACATTTCGGATGGGGCAACTTGGGGAAAGACTTTCCTGGAGCCTGGACACGAAGTCTCATCAAGGATCTGAAGAAGTGGATGAACACAGACCACGGTGATATTACCTAACCCAAGCCCTGACGGGTCACGGGTGCTTGCAGAAGTACCTTCACAAGATCAAAAGGCTTCTGACCACGTCTGCGTACACTGCGAGACAGACGAGATGGACGATGTCACCCACACCCACGTCCTTCGCTGTCCAGTTCTCCAGGACACACGGGCCGGACCGAGATTGGTGCTACATATGATAAACTGATAAACGACACACGCTGGAAATCAGGAATAGGTTTCCTAAAAAGGTTAATGAAAAAAGGCAGAGAGAAATAAGGAGAACTAGCAGAGAACCATGAAAGAACACACCAGTAAAAAATTCACTGATGTAATTTATATAGAAAAAATATGGTAAATAGAATCTATAGAAAATCTATCAATAGAAAAAATAATATTTATAAACACATCCACTAATTGTATATATTTACATGAAATCTTGATTAAAAAGAAAGCTGTTCTAAGCTCAAAGCTAAAACAATCTTGGTAGAAAAAGACTTAGATCTGTCAAATATATAGATGCGTCTGTTGTATATGTATATATTCTTGTGTATATCGTATACCATTAATAATAATGTGTATATTGCGTGTTTTGCCCGCGCCTATCTGATCCGTGATCACGAACACTGTATATTTGAATATCGTGTGATGTATGCTCAGGGGGTAGGTTCGAACAGGCTCCATTGTATGTGGAGGAATACACCAACAGGCCTCACACCCGGTATCGGATTTGGCGATCTACTCCTGTTTGAGCCGACACAGACACGCAGCGATAGACGAATCCATAAATTAGTGATTTTCTATGGCATGAACGGGGCACGGGCAGCGAAGTGATGACCACAAAGAATCATCATAAATAGCAATCGCAACATTAGCCGCGTTAATGTCAGAGTTGTGGATGGTGGAGGGGTATTAACAACGCAGGATGATACAGTAGAAGACCCTGGACAACAACGACACGAGGCAGCCTGCTGAGGTCGGGATAGCGAGTACATGGGTGTACCTTTGCTGGAGATTACATCCCGAAGTGCCGTTTTAGGGGAGATACCCACAGGATTGAGATAGAGGGGAGCCAGTACAAACTTCTCGCATTTACATTTGTTGTCTGTCTGTTCCTGCTAAGGGACGATGTCCAGTTGATAAAATTGTATCATCAGCGAAAAGGGCACGCGGTTAGAGCTAACATGAAGGAAGCACTTGTTATGCAACTAAGTGGGCGTTCATGTGGACCGCTTCTACAATAAGATATGCATCTATGCTGCGAGAGCGTTAGCTCGCTCATAGTCGGCCCAGTTCATTCCAACTTCAGTATATGCCTTTGTGTACATGCTGTACGAGTACTCTTTAAAGACTTGTAATGAGTGAAATATGAAAACCATGTTAAACGTTACTTAGTCCATAAACTGCTTTTATAGCTGACCCTCCCCTATCTGACAGGCCTCAACTCTTAACCTTTTAGGTATTACTATGAGGAGCTGGCGGGGCCACCTTTGCTTATTATCTTCCTTACTCGTACCTGGCAAGAATCTTCAGATAAAGTTACTTAGTCCCTAAAGAAACATCTCGTATAAAATAAACGAAGGTGATTTCGAATCACAAAGAAACTTGTACATCAACCAAATGCATGTTTAAATATTCATGACATGAAATTAACGATGGACTGAGCTTAGGCGCCAAAGTGTTGTCTTTGATCACAATAACAAACGTCTGAATAAGTATATAATTCCTTGTGCCAACTGGATAATCCCAAACATCATAGTTTATTTCCTTCCATATAAGAGAACTTAAGCATTCTATGCAGTTCCTTTAATAAATCAATAAACCTTTCCCTAATATATATATATATAAATATAGAGGGAGAGAGAGAGAAGGTGTTCATGGTATAACTTCCCGTGACTTCCGTAGATATATATACAGATAGGAAATCGTACTTCAAAATGTATTTTGTAAATTGTATTCATAAAAATTGTTACGATCAGAATATTTGACAATCGCTGAGGTCAACTTGGTCACGTTAGTGAAAAGCAAAAAAAAATGATATCGTAAAATTAAAGATTTAAAGATTACTTTAGCTGATGTGCAATTTTTGTGAAGATTCAAAAGCTTCGTTTATTTCATTGATTGATGCAAAAGTCGGCATTGTTACCCATTGTGTTAGATCCTTAAAGGCAAGAGTTAATGATATAGTTTACTGTCATTTAGGGGCCGAGACAAATTTTAACCCCGCGAATCTGGTGTTGTCTGAATAATAGGATTAATTATTATACGAGTGCATAAACTGTACAGTTGATCTCAATCCATGGTGATTCCTCGTCCCCCCCCCACTCTAGAGTCCTGGAACCTTGGATGGGGGTCTTACTTAATAACTTACACGTTCATACCTCCTAAAAGTATCGTTGTGGACACCTAATAAAAATAAGTATAATGAGTAAAAAAACAAAAAAAAGGCGAAAAGTAGAATCTTTCTCAAATTAGAATCTTAGAGGATAGGCAATATTGCTTAAATTTTCACTTACGTTTGATGCCCTTTGAGATAACTTTGTGTAATTTTTTTTATTTTCTTTGCTTAACTATACAAGGTACCATCCAAACATGAATTGGCTAAGGATATAAAGAAAAGTAGAAATAGTGGTAAACATATATATATATATATATATATATATATATATATATATATATATATATATATATATATAGTTTCCGTTATTTTCGAAGTTTTTTAAGCAAGCTATGATATTTCGTTATAACGCTTCTTTGCTGTTTCCGAGCACTACATATAGGGTGTTGCAAAATTAAAAATGGACGTAAAAATCTAGCTTGAAATTTGAATTTATTTTAGCCTTTTAGATAGGCTACATCACGCCCATAAACATATAATAAATTATGAGAGCGAAAGGATTGACAAAGAAATTATTCACATCAGAGTTCGCACAGATAATACTACAAGTTAAATCCGGTATCGATGTACTCAGCGTTTATTTGTGAATGTAAGAAGTTCTAGTCAGATTATTAGCTTTAATGAAGCCTGAGTAAGACCGAAAAAGGCTTCATAATAGTTGTGAAACATCCTGTACACTCTACTGAAGAGCGTTTTGCTGTAATCATTTCACCTAAAATGTGAAGTGTCCCGTGGCAAAAAGTTGCTGGTGGGTCCTACGAGCCATACCAGTCGCACCAGTGGATAGACAAAGCCAGGTCATTGTGGTATCAGAAAAGATGAAGAAGAGGAAACGCCGTTCGTTGTGAGTGAGTCACTACGGTGTTAGATGCTGCTACAATATTAAGAACAACTGAGTGGCTGCCTTCCTTCTAGAAGTGCTTAACTGGGATACCGTGCTGTGGGCTCGTCGGCGGGCAGCAACATCGCAAAAGCCAGAGCAGACCCTTCTGAGTTCTTCGTCACTTGTTCACTTTACTTGCGTATAGTTTGCTGTTTTAGTGCTACTACCTATTTAGTTGTTTTTGCTGCTTCTGTTGCCGCCGTTGCTGTTGTTAATTTTTCGTTGGTTTAATAGAGAACGGAATTGGGATACCCTAATAGAAGCAGAAGGGCTACGTCGACGATGAGAGGCAGATTAACGTATTTTTAATTACGCCTTTTGTTGCTATTTTCACCACGTTGGCCAACAGGAACTGCTCTTTGAAAGCCACGCTCTGTTCGTCTGCTGTCCGACTGAAGGCTCAGACGAGGAACTGTTCTGTATCATCTGTAGAACAAAATCGCCGAAAAAAAGGGACGAACAGCGGGACAGTGTGAAGGTAGGTGTTTGTCGAGACCCAAATTCCAGCAAATTCGGTTTAGCTGACGAAAAACAAAAACCAACCCGGTGATTTGGAAAACTGTTACAAATAAAGCAGAATAATAATAACTACGGCAAAGTGGCACAATAATTGAGTGAGTGACTGCAGAATACGAATGTACCCCCGGGTTCGGTAATACGCCGTTATATTTCGACATACAATTAAAGTAAAACAAACCGTATAGCTCAATATATCTTTGCATCTGCATACTAACGTTTCCGTCAGTGTGCAACCGAACCTCCAATGATCTCACCACTTAGGTTCTATTGCTATGCTAATTGAAGTATGTGAGGTATACAAGTTTGGTAATTGCCGTTTAACCAAAGGACGCGTTTGAGCGTGCGTTTTATGGAAATCGTTTGAGTTGAGGGAAGCTCTTAGTTTTCTAGAGAGTTCTCTAGGAATGGACTGTACCTGGCCCCTGTAATATGGTTATCTTCATCTAGTAGAGTGGAGGGCTTGTAGTATAAGTTCCCATAGGCATTTTCTGAGCATAGCGCCACTTGTCCACACCCAGTACTGCCCATATTTTTCACGATCTTTTAGTTCACAGAAACCGTGTGTGAGATGTTTCTAGCACGCTCGCCATCCTTTGTCAGGCAATGGCTAGGGTTAGGTAGGTGACTGAAGAGTAAACGCAGGGTTACTTCGATGACCAACGTAATTGTTTTATTTTCATGAGACCGAAGAGACACGGGCGTACTTCACTCTTGACTCCCTTCGGAACCTGCTCGCGATGAGGGACGTGTAGTCGAGCGGATTTTTAATGTGTGAAAAATTAAATCGCATTTTGTCATACATGCCAGGAGGATCTTTGTGAGCAACCTATTTGAGAGGCAACACGCAATGAAGAACCATATGCCGTTATGGTCGGAAACCGACTCGTGTCTTTATTTGAGTGTTGTTGATGCAACACCGATCATTCTTGTAGGCATAACGTAAACTCTCTCCACCAACCCAAGAACTATCAACGAATATGCGTTGAGTGGTATGTTTTCGCTCTGCTCAGAGGGAATACATCGTACAAATCTAATAAGCCGGCTGAAATATGATCTGATGATCTAATGCAGAAATAGTGTTCACTGGTCTCAGCATGGCTCGGGTGGATGGAGCAACTGAGGAGCGCGTAGAGGTACACTGGCAAATACGACACTGTAAGTCCGAAGGGCGCCATCTCGACCAGGATGATAATCCGTATCAAAATTCATTTGATCATCCTTGAGCTACCAAACAACGCCTATGCGAATCAGTGCGGGTTGTCTTACGTCTAGACTGGCAGAACTTAATTATACTGCAAGTTGTCTTCTCTGTACCAATACATTGTTAATACTTTCGAATCACCTGGGCAGATGAGTGCGTAATGCACCACTTGGCAGATAATCTGCTTGGATGTTCCGATCTGGGCCTAATTTGTCGATAGCGAATATAGACCACACTGGTGGGCTGAATTCAGCGCGCGAGGTTCACCTATTTTACCAGTTACGTATGGCAGTCGTCGGTCGTTGATAACAACCACGAGGTCACACCTGATAGTACCTAGCACCTCGAAGCTGATGAGACTTCCACCCAACATTTTCGTAAGCGCTGCCTTTGCTGTGACCACGACACGTTCAAAGAAGCCTTCATACCATGGCCCGCGAGGACCACTAAATCAGACATAATTTAGGTACAGACAAGATGGGTATGCGGCGAGGAAGTGTCGGAGGAATAGATGGTTTGTGTCGAAGGCGTACTGAGGACAGTGCCCGATGAACAGCCTTTACGCTGGCGTAGGTGAATACCTCAATATAATTTTTGACATCTTCGTCACGAGAACAAGTGAGAAGTCCAGCCGCAAATATCCAGGCCAACCGTAGCGAATGGTGCGGCTGAGGTCACCCTCTTCGTTGGGAGGAGTGCCTGTACTTGGCCCGATGTGATGCCATAAGGCTTTGGGCAGAACAGTCTTGATGTAATAGGATTGCTAAAATCTTGATATTATAGTCCTGTAAGCATATTATTATATAATAACTTGTTACGCGCTTTGTCCAGAAGCATTTACGTAAACATTGAAAATGCGCGGTTCACCCCAAATGTGTATTAATCCAATGATCCTGAAACGGGCAGGGTCGAGTCTCGAAATTCACTCGGAATGACTGTGGGGTTATTATTATTATTATTATTATTAATCATCATCATAAGTAGTCGTCCCCGAGTTAAGCGAGTTTTGGCTCGCAGAAGTCTTTTTTCCATCAGCGACCAGGACTAAACAGGACGAGTTTAGACCTGATAGGAGCACAATCATCAGTCCTGATCACCTATATCTCTTCGACAAAGTATTTAAATTATTAGTTAAATCTATTTTCTGCACCTCAGGCAGTAGTCGTCACACAAATCCTTTACGTAGCATCGGGTTGTGAGGAGAGTGGCATAAACACCTTGCCGTGAGGAGCTAGCCGAATTTGCCCATCAGCAGGAAGCAACCGAGATACCATCTCCGTAGTTATACTACAGATAAACAGCGGCAACATACGCTACTCGCGTACGTCGCCGAATATGCGTAGTTCGTAAGAATCATCGGTCTTTTGAGTAAATCGATATTGCCACTGGATGTGTAGAGCGTCGAGCTCCTCAAGTTCCACCGTTCACCCATGGAAAACTTCTCACAGAAGGCCCGGAATGGCATAGCCCCACCGTAGAATCTGGAACCAGAGCTGCTGGATGAACGAATTCCTGCGCATTGCGGTAGCAGAATGGTAGCAGCCAATCAGCAGGATAAAAATAAATGCTACTGCCCTCAGCACCATTTCATTCGTGACAAGTCCGGCACGTATAGTATGTGTAATTTAACAGAGAGTACTCTCGGAAGGATCACGACAAGTGAATGCCGGGACAATATCTTCCACGTTCATCACTTCAGCGAATGACATAGTCTCCTTATATAGCGCATATTTCAGAAGGTCTTGAAGCAAGCGCGGATGCTAAGGTGAGCCGGTCACGTTTCGATAGTTAGCCAGAAACGTCACTGTCGCCCTTTTTGACGGTCGTAGCGAAGGGTTTCACGAAATTGTTGTCTCATCACATTTACCTCATCAGCAGTGAGCGGAAATGCCTTTGTCTAGAATTAGTGTGATGATGCATTGGATTGCAGAAATGAATCAATGACTATGGCCGGGAAGAACATCGCTGACTTGGTGCTTATTTTTAAGAGGTTAAAGGTAAATCCTGCATGGCCACTAGGCCTCACACTAAAGAGTGTCAGACTCATACTGACTAAACCCAGAACCGATGTTGACTGCTGTCTTGGTGATGTCAGCACCGAGCTACTTTATATACTCGACGATGTGTTGAGGACAGTCATATGCACTGGTAGTCGAGCTCAGTGGCGTGGTGTATTCGCGCGCACCTTGCAAGCGCAGGGGACACGAAGGTGCCCACACGGGTTGCATTTAGGGGTCCATCTTTCGAAGTTATGTAAAAGTATGTGCACCCCTAACGCATAAGGCGTATTCATCGACGGCGATGTCCACTACTGCCGAATCGTCGTAAATGCTAGCAAGTCGAACATGATACCATTTTTGGCGAAATTGCATGAACAGCAGCAAAAGCCTGAATATTAAGGCCGCCATTGTATTATATAATTATCGAATTTCTGGTTACTGAGTAACGATCAGTAAAGCAAGGAACGTGAGCATACTGCACGCGTCGAGGAAGATGCCTATGGGTGGCCGGATAAGATCTGCCGACGCCTTTATAATAGAAGAGTGCGCTATAATGCGACTGACTGACTCGACAGTTGTCTGGTTAGTGGCGGCTACGAATTTCGCATCACGACTTGGCTGAATGTAAGGCGTATGTATCGAGGCATAACGCCTCGCGTTGCAACATTTTCCAAACTACAATATTGGGTCTAGGCATATTTCTCCATGAAGGTGTTGCCTACGTAAATAAACGCGACACCTTTTCTGCTTTTCGATCGTCTAGGTGAGCTGTTGGTATGAAAAATTGGTAGAACAACGCGAAGACGAATGCTGAAGCCTCTCGCAAAATAATCGGAGTCGATATTCGCACCAGCAGTATCAGTCCGAGTCGCTGATGCTATGACAGCCCGACGATCCCGATGTAAGTCAGTGGCTTCTCGTAGCTTTTCGACGACTTTCGATAAGATGGTAACTTGTGCCTCCCACCAGCGTGGTGCTGCACTTGTGGCCGTTGTTGTTGTAGTGGACCGCTCAGCGAGGTCTGTTCGCAATGGCTGAGAATAGCGGGGGTAGAAGTCCAGCAATTCATGGATTCGTCAAATTGTCTTTTCGCCTGTCATATCAGCACTTGCCTGCTGGAGACAGTTACCACTGTCGGTAGACGCACCAATAACAAAAAGTGCGGCCACGCGCTGGTTTTCTGCATGGTCGAACAACAGTTTTGCTGGTGGAATAGCGGTACCGATGGAGCTGCTCACATGATTTATTAACTGGCGCAGCCATTTCCTGAGCTTTCTCTTGGCACACTTACAAAGTTTGCAAGAACTTATTGACGTTCAACATTGATTTATCCAAAGTTTGCATCGAGTAGGCTTATGTAGTTGACATTATTATGAGAACTTTTCGATCATAGCCTTTGGTGGGCTATGTGGCAGTTCAAGTCACGCCGCGAATCGATTCACGCCGGCAGGCGGATAGTAATATGGCGAATCCAATTTTCAATCGAACTTGCCATGACCGTGTGCTCGGTTGATCACCCACAAATACATGCAAAGCGTTCAAAAGAGGCTAGGACGATTGTTGGCCTGTTTGTGGAAGAAACAGTTGTAGACCGATCACAAAAGACAACAGCTGAGAGAGTGAACTCTAATATTATTTGTAACTGAATACTTGGCATGCTCAGCGGTCGAGCCTATGTATGTTTACAGTAGACTTTTACAATTACTAATGCACCACAGAGTTCGGTCCACTGGTTTTTCATACACTTCCAACTTAAAATCTGAGTCATTCACTTGTAACTCAGGACGTTTGAAAATACGCTCGTCGAGGGCCTGCGTAGCTGCTACCCGATTTGCAATCAGGGTTCAAAACTCCTCCAATTCGAGTTGAAAAGCGTGCATTAATGGCTGTGGATGATATGATTGCATAACTTGGTTCGCCGACCTAAGTGATTTTGTTTGCTTGAGTTGCCGTCAATCTGGTCTATTCTACAGGTGTACATGACGGGGTTCTATTGGACAACATGTGAAGTAAGAAACCACTTCACAGTTACTCCAAGGGAATTATGTCATACCTGATCACATATATTATTTATGGTAGCATAGAGTTAATATTCAATAGCACGAGTTACTGTGAGGTTGTGTACACTCACAGTACCACAGCTCGGAGCTCGCGTCACAGGCGAAACGCGAAAACCCAGAAGAAAACCTGAGTTTAAGTTTTCTGACGTACTGATTCACTTTTTGTTATAAGTATCTGCAGCATTTTCGAGGACTAGCGATATGAGTTGCAATACACAATGGGTAGCCGTCCATTTTGGCGACCGAGAGCCGACATTATTTCAGTGACCATTCGTTTAGCTATAATGTATATCAACATGAGAACTCTCAACAAATGCTACTCTCGCCTGTTCTACTGTCGTTCAATTCACAGGGAACAGATTATATAAGCCAGGCTGCTGGCATGTGGCCTGACTACAAGCTATCATCAAAAAGACACCTGAAATAATGTTTACGAAACGTAGAGCACGATTGGAACATGTCGAATCCAATATTAAGAAATTAGTAGATGTAAACTTAAGAGGTAGATTAAATCCACTATTATTATTATCATTATTATAGAATCTTCAACTGTGCTACTTTACACAACTTCCAACATAACCAAGCACTAGTCTATGTACTGCGGACGTTTCTATATAAGACGACAGCAGTAAGTAAATACAAAAGAATCGAGTGATTCAAGGAGGTTTGAATGTATGAGGCAAGAACTATAACAATGTCTATAGCGAAACTACCTTGGGGCACCAAAATCGCCGGTCCTAGATGGCAAATTACAAGAATTTCGTGGGTCATTAGGTCAACACCATCGTCGACGAATGTATTGTTGACGGTCCTCGGCAATTATCGGATATGCGTCAATGGTATTCCTTTCTTCGTTTGATAAGCATCACATGGTGGTTCTCTAAAATAAAAGGTGGGTCGATCGGAGTTCTTTTGACATTAAGTTTTAGTGGTTGGAGAATTGCCCATGTGCCCATACGTGCCGTATCGTCGTTTTTTAAACCAGCAACCCGCTACAACTATTTCCGCCAGAGATTCACCGACCCAGCCCCACGTAACGTATGTCATTCCAGGTTCAGCTCTAGCATGTTGCGGCCATTTTATACAAAGTCCGGGTCAAGGCAGTTAAATCATTCAATGCAGTTACGTGATTTGCCTAGATGTGCTACGTTTTAGATGTCGATGTTCTTTCGCATATCTGCGTGTTAATGTTTCTATTGCTGGAAAATTTCGATAAACTCAGTAGCAAAAAGACACAAGCTATATAATAATCGCAATTACTGGCGCCGAGACTACAAAAGTCAATGCGACTGATGACTTCCAAAAAGTTTTATTTAATACGTTTCAATAAATTAGCACTCTCATTATTTATTTGATGCCTCATGAATTTTAAATACTATCCAAATAAATAAATAAATTAAAGTAATGTTGTGGTCGATGAATAAATACTGTTGTAGTCGGTGCCTCTGACGCTTGTCTACAATTAACAATTAACTACAATTAACTAATGGTAACAAAACTCACCAGTCAGCTGATATTGATTTACTTCATGAAATTGCCCGCGGCGCCCTGACGTGCCCATGTGTGCACACAACAGCCGGTACGTGCGAAAATTTGTAGCGTACTATCAGATTGTACGTAATGTACACCTTTCTTATAGAGTCACCACAACTTAAATATAGTATACTATGGTAAACACAACCTACCTAGATTTTCGGATTGACTCTCAGCCAACATTTAACGTCCACGGTACTGCTTTTAGTACACACAACGTGGGACAATCTACTACTAATACAATTACCACTGATTCGAGTAATTGATTTATCGTTATCGTATCGTTTGCAATCCCCGTTTCGAAAGGTTCGGTGCGAATGAAAGCATTTGTACTATGTAAATACGAAAGGAAGCCATTGACCAATAAAAGGCAACGAAAACGAGCCATAACTAAGCAAAGGTGTGTGAAAACTCGATACGTTCTGTGACTGTGTCGCTCCTTGGTTGTGTGAGCTATCAGCCAATACAGAGATGGTCGCTACCGCTTAGGCCATAAATCTCCTTCCTTCTCCCATTGGCTTGTGGTGGGTGACCTGCCCTGGCCGCATCTGATCGCGCTCTACCCAATAACAACCTGTTGTGCCCGACCGCGCACTCACTTCTGCGGCGGAATGGTTGATCTTTATTTCTTTCTTTCTTCCTTTCAACAACACCAGCAACAGAAACTATATCATCAAAAAGCGAGTATCAGCGTCTTGCGTGGCCGTTGTCTTCGTCATTTGCTGGTGAAGTTGGTTTGATCAAAATATATTTCATATTAGATAAACGAACCGATAAGCACGAACACAGCACAGCAACAACAAGTAGGATATTCGATCTGGACGAAAGATGAGTTTTTCGTTACTTGGGACAAGAGAGGGATCGATTAATTCGTTCGTTGTCGAAAGAATTGCTATTTTGACGCTAGATACCGACCATCCGCCACCAGACGACGACAGGAGATGAGCCAAAAGATGAGAGCACGAACAACGTCGCCCGACAACAACGACAACAACAGCAACAGCGACATCACTGATCATCCTACCAAAGAGCTACAGAAACACAGAAACCGCAAAAGCCAAAAGCACCGCGAGGGGACTGTGTGAGTCAGGAAGATAGGCTTCAACTTCGAAATGCCAACTCGAAGTAGAAGACGAAGTCTATGGACCAATATCAGCATGGCCATAAAGGTTCGATGAAGACATAAACGATGCGTTCAATCTTTATGTGGTCTAATCGAACGTTGCGGGCCATAGACAAACAATATAATGCTCGATCTATTATAGTCCGATATGTGTTATTTTCGTGTCCGCAGCCTGTCAAATCACAGTGTCTCACAGGACTTCGAAATCCTACAACATTATTGGCCATGGTAGAGTAACAGCTACGTGATAGCGTTCAGCCGTATCAAACTTAGCCGACTCAAACAACTATATCTGTAGAATACAACAACAATAATAATTTATTAAATATCTTAATTAATCACAGTAAACATAGACAGAGACATTCGCCTATTACAATCGATACGGGTTGGGAAATATACGTATCCCATATAGTACTGCAAAGCGATCACTCCTATCACTCAGTATCGGGTATTTTGCAAATGAAGCGCGAACCACTGCGCTTGCCAATTAATGCAGTTATCACATTTCGATTTACTCACTTATATTTAAATTCTTCTCAATTTGTCGTGTGCCGTGCAAACGCAAAGTCCTTGCTCTCAAGTGACTATAATATTGTATAAAACCGGGTATTTACTCCTGATTGATTTAACTAAATCCCATTCTACTGAGAACGTCTTCAGAACGGACAATCTTGAAACGAATGGTGATGCAGTTGTTGTTGTTGTTCAGTCTATTCTTACTTACGGTATAGTTCTGTCGTCGGTTATCGCTCAGAACAGCGTAGGAGACCCGAAAGGCGTCCTGGCGGAACGGCTTTTCTTTAGGAAGATGTTTTGCCCACGGTGGTTGCCGACAAATACGACGACGTTGCTTTCGCTGTAGTTCGTGCGGCTGTCGGTTCATAAAGGCGTGCGTCCAGTCCTGCCCCAGTGCATCTGACCTTGCTCGGAGAGCCAAGGTTGGAACAGGGTAGCGCCGTTTAATAGTACCAACCAACACCACCAGAACACCATCACCGACAGTACTACAAATTGGAGCAGAGCTAGTGTGACACTGCTTGAAGAACAGAAACAAACTCAGAAGTGTATTTGATTCGCCATCCAATAAACCAATATGACGCTTGCCTCAAGTGGAAGACGATAGACGAGCGTTGTGTACGACCCGTTGTTTCTTGAAACATTATTCCCAGTTGAAGTAGACCAGCTTTTTACCAAGCTGATTTTTAATCCTCTAATTAGAGGATTGTTTCAATGCGAACATTTTTGAAAAAATGTTACGCTTAACATAAAGGCAGCTAAACAGTGTTGCCCTGTCTCTCTGATAGCCATATCCAACTGCGCAGTAGTAATGACTTATATAATATTTTGTTTTAAATTGGATGGCCAAACTCCATCTTTGCTTCGGACGATTTTTTGTATATATTATATAGATATTTGCGTAAGTAGGGTAGCTCTAAACCGAATCAAATGATCATCAAGTTAGCCCTCGTGTGATGCTTTGTAATACGACAGAGAATACTTGCGGTATTTTTAAACCATGCGTCTCAACGTATACATATATATATATATATATATATATATATATGTGCGCAACAATATATATTCGGCTTTATAATAACTTTTGGGCTCTCCTTTCGGTGAGTCACCGCCAGCCATTCGCCCAAGTGTTACGAGGTGTCTGCTCTATCGGATGTTGGAAATCTCGCGGTTCTACAATCCCCGGCTATAATTTCTTAAATGTTGATGTCCTTCGTTTGGATAACAAAACAACAATTTCCTAGGCTCACCTTAACCTTAAGGCCGATCATCTATTACGAGATCAGATAAGGCATCGAACAGCCTTTGCATATGAGCATAATCATGCCCCAATTCACATTGTTTTCGCTCTCAAGGTTTATAAAAGTCACTTTTCCGGGGCTGGCTCACAACCAACATTTAACCCCCACTACGCTGGTTTCAGCATTGCTTCATCAGACCATCCTTAAAAATTGATATGTGTACCTGGTTATCAAACCCGTGCACCTACATGTCTCCCTCGATTCCAGGGACCCGATTCCGGTGCGTGGTGCGTTTGTGTGCGCTCTCGAGGACTAGGCTTCTCATAATCAACAAATTATCCTCGGCACAGTCTCGGCCAATCACCCTGTTCACACCCAATCTCCCCAAATGCGTCACTAATTATTATATATCTTAAAATACAAGCAAATCGTTTCAAATTAACAGCCATGGGGAAGTCGATCTATGTGCAATTCCTTTGACACATAAATTTTGTGAAGTGCATGTATATATATATATATTTACAAAACATAATCCTGAACACACAGGTAGCTCTGCGATATCTTCGAGAACCCAAAAGCTGGAGGGACGCGCCGTAATTAAGTTATCAAAACTAAAAGGAGGTCGTGGCCAGGTTATGGGTGCAGTCGTCGGTAGCGACTAAGAGAGAAACCGCGTTTCGTTCTAACGCAGTATACAAGAGGGAGAAAAAAAGCATGTTTGCAGTTGTAGCAGAGGTCTACGCTAGTTTTAAATGCCCTGACATCTTACGGTAAAACTACCACTTGAATTCTTCTCCTCCTGCTCTCGCGTGTGCTCTCAGGACGTATCAGACCCAGACAGATCGAAGAATGAATAGGGTGTCGACAGTTGAGTGGAGCCTCGATTATTTTGCCATTCTGCCTCTGCAGTCCTTCTGTGACGACTACACTCCCCTGCTTCAATGAAGCAAAGAACCGATAGTCCTCACCTGGCCACGCCAGGATAATAGCACTCACAGGTCACATTAGTATATTCGTCTCCGAAACCAGCGTGAAACTTGCTCAAAGAACAAATGAAGGACATGTTGGAGTTGACGAGTATCTCACAATCTAGGCTACAATAACAATGCAACTTCGACAGCAGCAACATGAGCATCACAGACATAGCATGTGGATCGAAGTATCCGTAGAAATTTAATAAAAAGAAAATCGCGTGCAGCATGCTTCGAGAGAAGAAGCAGGCGTGACAGACAGCCCCTCGTCATAGTTGGTCAGTGAGCGGAGCGAATTCTAGGGCAGGAAAATACGATAGCAGATATATATATATATATATATATATATACACGCACCAGACGGCCATCCGTTCGTTGGGTCAACCCACCCCGGAGGATCGTCGGTCCTTCCATCCCCTCGCCTGGCTGTCCGTATGTGTGTCTATCCGACCGCTCAGTCGAAATCAGGCATAGTGGCCGTAGAAGGGACTATAGTCACACAGGTGCTGTTCGCTGCACCTTGTCAATGACTATACTTCTATCGTGGAGTGAATTCACTGACATAGGCCGCCGAGGCCGTAGCGGCCGCAAAGGCGACTAGTGAGCACTGCCAACCTGTCGCAGTGGCAGAGGAGGTACGGCTACATCGATTGCAATTCTCTATCTCTCTCTCTCTCTACCAACCTACCTCCCGTTCGTGGATTTTTTCCGTGGCATTCGGTTCGTGGCCCACAGACAAGCTTACTCACATCTTGCTACTATACAGCCCTTTGCACAATCACTCTACGTCCCTCTACAGTATTCTTTGCTGGCAAAGTGTAGAATATGAGGGAAGGACAAGGCAAGAAAGACGAGAGTGAATCTAAGAAACATACAGACAGCACACATAGGGGGGGGGGTATGCTACCTTTTACTCTGTGGGCGGATAGTTCCATTCAGTGGAGGTTGTTTGTGTCTAGCTGCTTGCACCCACTTCGACATATTCTCTTTTAGACGATCGTATAAAGCTCCCATTCCCTACTGACATGTATTAGGCAGCAGGCACCCAGCAGTGAATAACGTTCTGAGACTACATGGGGCAAAAGCAGGGCTCTTGAAGGCTCGCCACGCGAGTCCTCACTAGACAGCAGGTCCCGCCCCTTTCTTTGTCGAGAGCAACTTTTCACCGTCTCGCTCGCTCGTTATCCTTGTCTCTCTTTCTCACTCCCGTTCATAGTGGTTCTAAGCCTCCGTCGCACCCTACTCCCCCAACGTACTTTCTCAACCCCTACGTTCACTCCTTGCTTTGCTCTCGCAGCCGCTTCTCATTCTAACTCCCTGATCCCATATATTCGACCGCCAGAGGGCGGCCTTAGCTGTGGCACTCGCCCCCGGCAGGAGGCGCTGTCGGCCGCTCCAGTGAGGGAAAGGCAGATGCGGCTTGTGTCGGCCCTATAGTGTGGGGCATCGTGTCTCCTTCGCACGCCATAGAACCGGGGGGGGGGGGGGAGGGGGAAATAATAATCTATTAAGAATTGCTGCTGCCCAAAGAAGAAAGAGAGGGAGCACAGAGTTAAGGAAACTAGCATCATGGAACAACAGAAGCCTAAGTAAGGAGGTAAACGAGACAATAGCGGGGTTGCAAGATGTAGACAACGATGGTTCTTCGCAGATACGACGGCTGCCAAGTGGACTACAGGCTTGCTTGGTGAAAAAGCACGATCAGGATGGTCGCGGCAAGGTAGTCGACAACGAGCGAATAAAAAGGGAAGTCGCAAAGATTGGGAGCCTTCATAAGCAGCGCTGGGGAAAATAGAGGGTTCAGTAAAGCGGATAAGCCCACGGCAACTAAACCTTTTGGCCCCGAGGGCGGAGGGCAGTAATCAACCGGCCGAGATCAAATTTAAGAGCAAATTAGGTAAAAGGGAACGATCAAGACTTGCTCACTTCACTCCTACGGCCTGGCGTCACTAGTTGGCCAAAACGCATCTAAATGGGAGGAATTTTTTTTTGGTCTGTCTGGCTTGAGTGTCCAGTTACACGAAACTCGACGGCAAGTTTGGATGAAACTATAAAAGTGGTGCTTTTAAGGTACCTTTATCTCTAGACTACATTCTCTGAGGATTTACACCAATATTGTTTTTGCCTAACGAAATACACGACTCATCAAAGCCTATGCATGTCCGAGACTTTTTTTAATTAAGCAGAACTCGTTAGTTGTTTGTTAGTGCCCTACATTCTTGTGATATTACACACTAGAAATCTGAGCAAAGTAGATTAGTTTTGTTCGGTGAGAAGTACATAGTCTGAACAGAATATTCCATTCCTATTCTTAGGCACTCATATACATTCGTTGTTGATTAAAAGGGTCTTTGTGTTTCTCGTTCTAATTTAGGTTAACGGCGATGTCATTGTTGTCTGTCTTCTCCGAATTGTTATTGCTGCCGCCACTACCGTAGATGACGCCATTGATAGGAAGCTACAAGAAGCCAGTCCGATCACAACGATAACATCTTATTAATTACTTAAATATCAGCTGCTATTAATTATAGTCATCTCTCTTCATCATGAGCGTAGAAAAGACAACCGTATGAAGTTTGTTTGTCCCCCGTCAATCTCAAGAAATCAAATAACACAACGAAAAGTAAGAAGAAGCTAATAAATATAATGTATGTATGTATGTTAATCCATAAGCTACGGTCACAGTGTGAGAAAATAAAATAATAACATCAATAAAAAGGAAATACTAGGAGAACCAAACACAATCGCCACTTCACGACGCGTATCCCAGTTGCACTGTTGTTACATATCCTGTCAGCATTACAACGCTTTCGGCTGTAGCACGCACAACCGTGACGGTACCTGCCTTTGCCGTCGGACTACGCTGGTAAAAGAAGACGAAATACAGTGATGGAACCCTGTGTGCTTTGTTGACATGGGAGGATTACCTCACTGTCCTAATGAATGGAATACTCAATATTCGTGATTGCAAATAGGAACCGAAAAAGTAAGAAAAAAGCTTTAGTGTATATTTGATCATTTTGCTGATCTTTCTTATTTAGACCATAGGGTTCTACTGTCCAGAAAAAATGTTTGTCTGTAGCGGACATTCTTAGGTAGTCTTCTTACTACTACTACTACTACTACTACTGTTGGATTGCCTCGGGGATATGTAGAACAACACAGCAAGCAAGCAAATGGTTGGAAAGTTAGGCCGCAATAAGAATTCAACAATATCAATTGACGGGTTGGTCGAACATCTTAATCTATGTTGATCTGTTACTAAATCTACCTAAACACTGAACCCAGCTTATTTGTTTATTCACGCTTTAGTGGAGTTTATTGAGTGCTCAGCTGAAGGGAGCGACTCTTATATTTGCAAATACTCTTATTAGGCCAAGACAGACACGGTATTATTTCAACTACCAAGAAAAACTAGGGGGTCTATTTGAAACTAAAACTGGATATACGATTGAGTCTGTGTCAGATAACAGCTCATACAGATTTGAAATCATCTTGATGATGGGAAGCGTGAAATATGTATACCTCATCTATTCAATTCAATTAGGACAGCCGCTCATTAGAGACTTGGTTAAAAAAATAGACTAACGTTACTAGATGCGACAGTGTAGTTGGTTCTACATTGTCGGGCGACCTTAATAGTATGTGCCGATCTGTCACACACACGTGCATCAGTTGACTTCAGTGATTGTATAACAGACATCTCGTCGCTTTCAAAAACACGGAATCACCATATGCGTCAGATGTGCCTGTTCACGCATGGTTGAGCCCATCCAGGCTGCGCTACATCATGTTCAGCTAATATTGATCCGCCGACCTATGAAAGCGCAGAAATCTCAGATCCACACCTAGCATCACGTCCGATCAAATATAAACTAATTATGACTCTGATATTAATAGGCGTCATGTGGCCGCCAAAATGCCTGAAACCTTGTAAACACTAGTGTATAAAACACTCAAGCGCCTATAGGTAGTAGACATTTGGGGCGTACCACTGTTGTCATTACTGCTTGTAATTGACGAAATTGTGAATTCAAAATTTAGGATGCTTACTTGAATTGAAACTTGTTACTTCAAGGTACGTAAGGGCCATTGTTATGGGATTTAAGTTTTACGCAAGACTTATGTGTGAAGGATGCGATGAGATAGGTCTGAATTACAAATAAAACAGGCCGGTAGATCCGTAATCGGTTAAGTATGGAATTTTCTCAATCGGTTATGTATGGAATTTTCAATCTTTGACTTCAGATCCTACGTTAGCGTGCTATTCTTACCACTAACATTAAAACGTGAACATCTGAGAATATGGTGAAGAAAGTTAAAGAAGTTTCTTAGAACATGCCGTTGTATGGATTATAATTACTGTTATGTCTGTTTGAAAATACTCATGTACCGGGAGGGGCGTTGCCAGGATCTCTATTGTATTTGTCCTCTCAACGCTTGAGGTTTTGTTAGAATAATAATAGCGTTGGTATCATTGATACCTTATGATAATGCCGAAATAAATGTTCTAAACATTAATACATTAATTAATAACGAGAGACCAATATTCGATATAGAAT
The DNA here is from genome assembly GCA_019614645.1 of Stratiolaelaps scimitus. NCBI lineage: Eukaryota > Metazoa > Arthropoda > Arachnida > Mesostigmata > Laelapidae > Stratiolaelaps > Stratiolaelaps scimitus. The sequence goes on from JABWDB010000038.1 coordinate 2,626,744, forward strand.
CAAACATGTAGTTTAAATGTGAGCGCTTATTTCCAAGATTATACAACAGGTACGCTTACATAACGTTTCATACCTTATTTAGTTTTTAATTTGGTTTGCTACTATATCTCTAACTCAATTCTCAGGGATCAGTTTTGACGCGTCTAGGAAAAGTAACATTCTCGGATAATCATTTATTTTGCTTCATATGAACTGTAAAAGTACAAAAATTGTATGTGATAAGAGCTTTGGTAAAGCTGTGCGTGGATTTGATGGAAAACTAATCACATACTCCAATACAATTTCATCAACACAATCACACGTGTTTTAACTCTTGGAGCTGTTCAGGAACATGGTAAATTCGGTCGACAGCCATATATACAATATTCAAAACGCAACAATACAAATATTAGCACACAGTGCAGTTCCTAGAAACCACAGGCGGGAACACAGGTAGACTTCAATATGTTGCTGTGAAAAGGAGATGTTTTATTGTCGTGATAAACAGAATTAGTTGGAAACTCAAGAGTGTCTGACATTGACACCTCCATTGATGACGACTTCTATATTTCTTTCGGTTTGATAGAACCAAGTGTGATCGATGGTGGTTCACTTCTTCAAAATGTGGTCTAGACCGACAACTACAGTACTCGTATCTGTTCGGTGAAGAAGCCCAGCAAGTCGTTATTGTCATCTGTTTTGTGATGCACAAAAGGCTTTGATCGCCACGAGGGCCTACATAAATCAAATGTCTACGAGCACATGGACCAAAGGGGTTGGCCTTGAATCAAAACTATGTGAGTTATTTTATGAGTGAAATGCTGCAATCTAACAAATGAGGAAAAAGCCTCTCTTCGTTAGTTATTTCAAATTTCAGTCGAGGCTGAAATTAATGCGTCAAGTGTGCTTAATTTTGTTGTTGAATTAATCAGGTTTAGGCAATCAGATTCCGATTCAACGTTGGTCAGTGCAACGAGGATTCTTTACAGTCGGTTCGATTGGAATATATTTTTTAAGATAGACAAGTCTAATGAACACGCCTTTGATCTTACTGGAGTCTCTCACCCAATGAAACATTTTAGAGATTTTAGGGAACTCCTCAAATTTTTTTCTCAAAGACTTCATATTACAAACATATTTTTCGTGTGATATTACACAGCGCCGTTTAAATATGACTAATTTGTCCGTCTGATTCCAACGATTACGAAGCTTCTCAAAAAGGAGAAGATAATTTGATTTGAAGAAAACACCAAAGACAAAGTTCTACAAATGTAGATGATTTGTACTAGCTCTTTATGTTGTTTGCCGGTTTGCTTGTAGTATACATCACTAGTTTTGGATTCATACGATACAATTTCCAGCAACATCTAGGTTAACTAAAGCAAGCTAGATGAAATACAGGGAAGAAGGCGACTATGCTTATTTGGATTTCCGAATGTTATCCTGATTCCTAGCGATAAGCACAGCCACAATTTCTAACTATAATAAATACAAGGTACAATGGTCGACAAACCAACTGAATAGGTAGGTGTTGAACAATATTATCAGAAAACGTTGTTCACACACATACACACTCGCTAACATACAACGTAATCATCCAATGATGTGGGTCCGTTCATGTTTCCCTCATTCATCTCTTATCAATATTATACTTACCATCGCTATTTTGAGACGTTTGCTGGGCCTGTGGGTTGTTGTTGCTCTGTCCAGGTGGTCTCTGCACGTTAGGGGGTGAATGTGCAGGTGGACAATGGGAAGGTGGATGATATCCGCCAAAGTAATGGGCGGCGTGACCGGGCGGCCCTCCGTACGGTGATTGAAGATGGCCGTTGCCGACACTAGGGAAGGGATAACCAGCCATTCGCTGTTGAAAGTCTTGTTGTGGTCCGGGGTATCCTCCCAGACCCATCGGTTGACCGCGCAGGTAGGGATTAAGGTGCCCTGCAATGTCCATGAACGGCTGCTTAGCCTCATCATGCATCGAGCCAGCCTCATTAGGCGTATGCGACATTGTGTGGTTTGGACTTTCCTCGAAGTCCCCTTGGTGTTGTTGCTGCCGATAGTCCTCGTAAAGATGTTGTTGTTGTTGGGACTGATGCAGTATCTGATGTCGCCGAATGTCCTGGCCTTGCTCCTCGCCCTCGCTGGCTGATAGAGTACCCACAGCCTCGGAGCAAGGCGACTCACGATGAGTGCCAAGCGCCGTCTCCAGTTTGCCAAGACGGATTCAATCGGTTCAGGCAACGAGTAAATACGACAACCAGCCTAAACAGAAAAATCACCTGTTGCCTGAACGCTCACGGGTGATGTCCGCTCTCCGATTCACACGGAGTTTCGCGTGAATTATTCACCTACGGTTCTTGCAGCCGTCACGCCTCGCTGCCCTTTACTATCGAGCTGATGTGTTCGGCGGTCTCGTCCGCCAATGATAGTTCCGGTGTACTAGAAAATTTAGCCACGACCCTTTTGATCACCTCCTCGATTAATAGACACAACGTGATGAAGGAATCGTGTCACTTCCGCTGCCCGACTCCGTTGCGGCCTTTCCAATCACGGTCCTTATCGACACTAGAGCACATGGTAATAATAATCCGATTGTAGAAATGTCACTCAACGATCTCACAACAATATGCAATATCACCACTGAGTCCGGTTACTGATCTAACACTGATCTTCCTTATATTTTACTATCACAGCGCGACCATGTCGAAGATCCAATCACTGATTTTTTGCTTCACCCTCCTAAACGTGTTTGGTTTGCCTTGACTCCAACTGGCAACTGTCGGCAATCTCGATAACTCGGTGACAAAAACAAGAATGCTGATCGATACACGGGGAGAACAAAATAGCTAATCGAGTAATCAGCGTTGTCCTGATGAACTGCCTACTACTGAAACAAACGTCGCCTTTCACATAACGAACGAGAAAAAGGCATATTGACTAGCGTTGGAGCAACAGCAGCAGCAGCAATCATACCACTGGCATTCGCAACAGCAGCAGCAGAAGCACCTCACTCACTTCACACAGGCAGCGCAGCAAGCAGTCTGGTCTGACTGTTTCACAACGTCAGTGGCGAACTCAAGCCGCAGCGGCTTCCTGCAGAGCCGGCACAGCCCACGGCGTTCGTGGGAGAGGGTCCTCGTTGTGTGGCTCTGACAGGGGGGCGGAGCATGAGGCTCCTCCCAACGCTGCTCATTGGTTCGCTTTGGCCGACTACACCCAGACGTACTGCCGCGAGCGCTTTATAATGATTTTTAGAGAAATATTGAATAATATCACATACATACGCGTACAGGGCAAGCTACCCCACCGACGACCGCTCGGTTGTCGACTCGTAGCGGAGGCGGCCAAGGAGCCGGTAGCTTTGCGCACCGTCAGCTGTATCATCACTGAGATGCTGTTGTTTACTGATGCTAGCACTCGATTTCAACAGCAAGAAGAGGGGAATATTTCGTCGACCCGATCTTCTGCTGCTGCTGCTGCTGATTCGACTGTTGTTGCCACTGCGGTGGCGGCAATATAGCAGCGAGGTAGGCTCCCCAATACTCCAAACACGCAATGCCAGAAAGACAGCATCACATCTAAACTCGTTAGATATCCACATACATACGAGGTTGCACAGACGATGATCAGACCATACGACATAGGAGGAGACACAAGATAAGTCAAATCGGCATCACAGATGCAATACTATGGCGCTGTTCAGTTAACTCTGGTGTTAACGAGTAATTTTCTGATAACGGTGAAGATCGTCCCCCTACTAAAGACTGCTGTTTAGCCTTACTGCAGTTGTTGATGGGTTTTCGAGACGAAACTCATGCAACTCTCGTTTTATTCGTATCCATCAGGAAGCGGGTGTAGCATCTATGCATGTTAAGAACACTCTCCTCATGGATGTAACTATGATCTGCTTTTCATTGATCACATATTGCTTATGATAATTGGGCTAGTCAAAGCAGGAACCCGGTCTGCTGGGTATTGTTGTAGACGGTCTTTGTCGAAATTTACTTCACACATACACAGAAGACCAGACATGTTTCGGTTACGTCAATGAGTTCTTGGGAACTAGAAATATAATGACGTCCGACCTAGAAAACACTAAGCGCGGGCCGTTCTGTAAAACGAAGTCTTCTTTTGGATCCAACTTTCGTTACTCAGTAAGTATCTATTGTAGAAGACATCTCTATACCTACCTAACAAGTATAATCGTACGCCTTGCAAAGGCATCCGTTATATATATTCTTATATTGTTAGTGCAGGCTAAACATTTGTCCGGCAAAGCTACAACGAGTGGCTTTTGAAATAAGACGATTACGGTGTATCCATACATAATTCGGTTTTATCTATCCCGGTCTAACACTTTTGGCTTGCTTTTACCCAGACGAAGCTATAATTGGCTAAATCCACCTACGATAATTGATTCCACCTTTAAGGCATACACTGAGTTGATTTTCCATGGCGTTCGTCACACATGAAAGGCGAGCATCTACTTCTAACCACTGTGTTCAATGCATCTACTCAGACGAGGTATGTTGCACTTAATTTGCATGATAATTGGTGACAACGTGCTCGACGACTAGGAACTTGTACGATGTAAAATATTGAGGGGTTCCTAACAGTTCTATGTGATTATACAAGACTGCATCAGCCAAAGAGAACATTTTTTTTCTTAGATAACGACCGAACGGCAGGAATGGAGTCAGCAATTTGCCTTTTTACTTACGTTACAAATACACAACTTGCGTCGAATGTAGAAAGATATATTTCGCGTATCTCGTAAACAGAAGACAAACGATTCACGTACCCCCGCGGAGTTATTCGCCCCACGTTCCATAATACAACAACAATATCAGTGTTACACAGACAACTTCGTAAACGGCATATGAATATAGAATATAATAAGAGACCATATGTATAGTATCCCATTCCATTCTTTGATAAGCGACAGAGAAGGCCATGGTCGAAGAAATCACCAGGTTCATTGTGTTTCACCAAGTCGATTCTAAGACTATTTTGCAGGATATTGCGTCCCAATGTCTTCAACCCGGAAGCCTACAGCCTTATGACCACTTATGCACTTTTAGGATGCAGACCACGTCTCAACCACTAAGATGCTATTTATGTACCTGGCTATCTGAAGGCATGAAGAAATCCATAGCAGGGTGTGAAGCATGCTGTGAAAAGTCATAGGACAACCAAAATGCATATTTGATTTTCGTTCGTTGCCAACGGAATACAATTATGGATTCAGAAGTATGACACGCGTGAGCAAAATTGATTAGGAAAACTGTTAAAATTAATTCCCGAAAAAAACGTTGATGTTATATTTTATAGGCAGATCAAATATAAAACTCAGATGGCGGGGACCATACTCTAGTCTCCGTGAAAGAATATCAATACGATGTACATATTAAGATTATACACCACCTGCTTTGTAATTATGTGCACATCAATAGTTCATACTTCACTGTACATTCGAGGGAATTTCGTAGTAGGATTTTGCGAATGGCTCCAAAAGGTGGGATTGCTACTTTCTTTGTCTTCAAGTGTCTTACCAAAGCAACCTCACATAATAGAAGAGCTCGAATTTAATTGAGCATTTTATGAGCAAATGTTCAGTTGAGCAGAAAAGTATACAGGTTCATAATATATCCTAACTGTAATCCATTATTATAAGTGAATTCTTCAATATTTATTCTTCATTTATTCTTGAAGGTCAACTCCTACAAAAGAAGGCTCAGGTGCACACAAGACCAATCGGCACATCGCAGTGCGATGCATCACCTGTGGAGTCTGCAAGGTGACTATGTATCAGTTTAGAGTGAACATAATCTAATTATGTTTCCAGGCTGACTCTCAGCCGACATTAAACGTCCACGGTATTGCTTTTGCATTAGTTCGTTAGATGTTCCTCTGAACGCAAATCTGCAACTGTGGGGATCGAACCTGTCTTGGCACGTACCGTTCTCCCACGGTACGGCTAGCTGCACACGACTGCAGCACACCATCAGAGGGCTCAACACAGTCAGCATATTCTAACTAATATCAAACGGTCTTCGGAAGAATGTGCCTAGGTTTTTCGACCATAGTCTAGACCGTTTTCGTTATTGCCACTCCGAGGCCTATTATTTCGTCATCATTATTTCTATTACAGTTTTTTGTTTTCTATTTTTCTAAGAAATGAAACGTTAACCAAATGAAAATACGAGTCGGGCGCTACGTCAAAAATGCGCTTCACACAATATAAGAAGACCATGCTACCGACCTTCACCATTCCTAATACAAAAAAACCGTGAAGTCTTAGGCGACCCGGCGCTCCCAGCGGCGGTAATATAAAATGTTAAAAGCCACACGCCGAGTGGGTATGCTCCGCACTTCCTGACGAAGGTGTACTATTTCAAACGAATATGATTATGCCGAGCACTATAGAATTCCCATTTGAGCATTTTCTTTTTTTACCAAATGTGCCTCAATGTTACACTAGACAAGAGTATTAATCTCTCTATATAAAACCTATGATGAATAAATCTAGCTTGCGAAAATAAAAATTTGAGAGGCTTCAATCGTAGCTGAAAATGTGAATTTACCAGCAATACTCTCGAGGACTGTCGGTTTCTTCCTAAAAGGGGTGGAATTATTTAATATGAAATAAAAAAGTTTAATGCTAGAATACGTATTTATGTTATTGTACACGCTGCAATAATTCGTATTTGTCAAAAAAGCGATATTGTATGGACGGGTGCCAACATCATGAAGTTCGTCGACTCCAGCAGCGAAAATCCTTCTTTGCTTTGGAAGCTCGTTGAAGTTGTTACTAAGGTCATATCGCGCCCCGTCTCCTCGGATTGTGGTCCTGCACGACTTGTCCACCCACTATAGACTTTGTGCACCCTCAGTATATCAGTCTGGGCGGCGTGCAGCACGCGGCTTGGAAAGGGAGGTCACCCTAGCTGGTAGGAGGATGATACCGTTTCCTTCCCCTATGCTATGCTTTCCTCACTCCCCGCGTGATGTAAGTATCAATTTGAGAGCCGGTTAGACACACGTGACCCGCTCCCATCTCCAGTACATGGCAGCGCGAACCCTCATCTGCTCTCTCATCCATTGTCATCTTGTTCCCCCTCGACAAATCCATCCTCCTTCACGAATCCAGGCGAATCCTGACAGCCTACGGTCGGTGGCCGCGGTGGTGTACTATCTATCTCCTGATTCTCAGGATCAAACTCGGTCCAGCGATCCAACGAGTCATTCGAAATTGATCGACCTATAGCAGCAGTACAGACGAAACTCTGTACAGAACTTAAGCCATGTGCGCTTAAGGCGGTTGTTTTTATAATAGATATTCCTAGCTTTGTGGAGGATTGAGTTTTTCACATTTCGTTTTAGATATTAGTTTTTCCGTAAGCAAATAATGACAAGAGCCTAATCATCATTATTTGATTATATAACTGGATTGTGCCTAGGTTTAATAGTATAGTGAACCAAATAATCAGCAGAACGGCGTCAATCAAGAATGACATTTATTATAATTCGGTTCTTTCGTGCTGGATTACAGGTATTTTTCTAAGTAGAGCCTTGCCAAATAAGTGCACTTCATAATTCGTCTAAAGTAAATTTGGGTTTCGTATGCAAGTCGAAACATGATGCTCCAAGGGTCGGACGTTAGGTACAATGGTGAACGTAAACAGTTGCTATGTGGTCTTGTTTTCTATATTACAGCATCGAATGTGTGCGTAGTGCTATACAGTGATGGATTTGTAGCGTTCGCATTGAGGTAAAGCATCACCCTCGTAGACACAAAGGAGCAGTGGGGAAGCAGTCGCCCAACGTAAGTTGAGCACGTGACTCGTGTCTGTCTGTCTATTCGGTGCGAATTTACTCGAGAAAGGCGGTAGGAGAGCAACGATCGAGCGACCACCTGAAATGAAGTGAGGGGCGTGTTTAAGAACGTTCCCAAATGTAGAGAGGAAGGCGCCGGGTTGTATTCGACGATGCTGACACCCCGAAGTGTGTGGCTGGCCGTGTGTATGAAGCGATGGAAGATGATCCGTGTACGAACAGCGAGACACGAGACATAAGGCACAGAGTACATACATGATAGAGCTCACAAAACTGAATCACCGTTACCACATGGAACAAGATGACTGATATATCAGGGAAGGGTAACAGTGCAGAATGGCTGCAAGGGCTGCTGTAGCGGCAAAGGGTGAAACATAAATCTGTCTGCAAATGGAGCCATTACGCAGACGACCGCTTTCTGCAAAGTACGCAGAGTTACTACGGCAGTGCCTTGATAGCACTATTCACATGACACACACACACACACCCATATATATATATATATAACCCTGGCTTTTCGAAAGCTTCGACCAAAGCTCAACGCATTCCGCGTGAGCTTGCACGGATGACTGCATAAGTCTGCGTTCCGCATTGCAACCCATTACAGTTTTTCGAGTCATTCAAAGCAAGATATACCCGTTGGATGTGCTCAGATATTATGACCATATACATTATATCTCGAAGGATTATTTCTAGCGTTCAACAGAAATGAGATTTGTGAATTTAAGTCCCTGTTTCCGCTGGAATGACAATAGCCAATAGCAAATATCCCTTTAGCCGGGAATGAATCTAATGTATTGCTGGCAGGTTTAATGAAATTAATATTCTTCATGTTAAGTACCGTTAACTGACATATTACATCTATTCGCATTCTTTCATAGCATACAACTCGTTTAATTCACCTTACGTATTATTCCTTACCTTCATCCTTATCACCTTATTCTACGAGCCGTGACGAAACGACTTTTATTATTCAGTTTATTTTTCCCTTGTTTTAGGCGGTTATCTTGTTGGACAATCTCATCATGATGACCTTAACTGAATAAACATTGTTTATATATATATATATATATATATATGAGAGGCGACGTCCATGATAAATAAGGCGAATTACTGACAATCATAGCGATATGTACCGAAGTAAGGGATTGAGCCAGCCGGGTAATCAGGATTGCACCTGCATTGATACGTCTAAGTGCGTTTTCGAGTGGTCATATCGTAAACCATAAGTTAAAGTCACCATCACAGATGAGGGACGTCCAAATTTTGTCAACACCATTAAATTTGCAATTGTCGTAAGTGTTTTAACACTATTGAGACAAGTACACCACTTGTATTTTAACGGATTAACGAATTTATTGCCTCCAATTTACTCAGGGTAAGGTATAAATGTCACGTTTTCTCATATGGGGTAGATCACATTTGCAATAGAACAAATACATCATTCAGACCACGGGACGCTGCTGTTCATACTGGAGGCACGCGTAGCCAAAAGCCTCTTAACCCATGACAATCTCATTAATGTGGCCACTCTTGTGGGCGGGCCTGTTACTGGGAATAGAGCACAGATAGGGAATTCAAGTGACTTAGATACTTTCGACTGGCTCTAGGGATAGCTCTGCTTTCTCCCATACAGATACATAGCGTGTAGTGTGGGAATAGGGGAGGCGAGAGCAATGATGATGATGATAGCACAAGTGGCATGAATGGGCGGTACACTGAGCTCTTGACTCCATGTGACCGACCGAACCTCGCCTCTATGGGGGCTATCGAGGCATCCATGAGCTTATGAAGATCGTGGTTGCATTTGGAGAGGGGATTAGGGTCCCTGCTAGATCGGCGATAACCTCAGTTGGCACGTCAGAACATTAAAACATGATTTTCTTAAGTAGAGGTGTAGATAGCAGATGATCGCGTTATCAATGCTCGAAAACTGAGCCGTTGTTTGAGGTGAAGGGATGTAGTAGTTAAAGTGTTTGTTTTCTGCATTAGCCTCAAAGATACGTTACCATGTATTAATTAACAATATATTCGCTACCTATGGGAGTGTCAATTGTGTGATCTAAGAGAGACTCCAAAAACTATTTGCTATTCAAAATCTAGAACTCGATTCTTGCTGGCTGTAAAAAGCCAGAGGCCGCATGACATATAAGAGAACTTAACCATTGTATGCTGTTCCTTTAATAAATCAATATAGCTTTACCTTTATCTTTGTTAAATTAGGTTTTTTATGGGGGGAATCCGTCCGTAGCTCCGTCGGGCCCGACATCCTTTCTTCCTGCAAGGCACTACACTCGTACAGCGTGTGCAGAACGTCGTTCACGGCTCCAGAGGTACACAAAGAATGATATCCGAGGGGGCCTTCCGTATTCGATATGGATACCTTTGGAACTGGCCATGACCGGTTAGCACCTGTGCCATCCGGTAGCTTAGCTGCCCAGCATTGGTATCATACCAGCTAAAAAGATCGGGGATCATGAATTTGGTCCAGGCGCCCTTCAGCTTATGGACGTTCATTATTCCTTTCATCGATTCCCCCACAGAGGCAAGCAGGCCCTGTTGACCCCGACGGCACCCCCGATTCTGGGAAGGGTTCTGGCGATGTTCGTTGCTACCTGACCTGCCTTCTTTGAGAAATCCCTAACGTGAGCATTGCCTATCAAACCAGTGTCTAGATGAAAGCCCAGGTACCTGGTCTCCTTTTTGATATGATAGGGAGACCACGTAGCTAAATTGAGTATTAGTACAAGCTTTTTTCTCAAGCTCTGACCCTCGGCTATCTTTCCATGGTAGGCCTCGGTGCATGTGTGGCATCATTGCCTCAAGAAACTGTCATGTCGGCCTATCTTAGCCAAACCACGATTTCTGGGAATTGAGCCGGCGATCACAAATTGCGGGACACGCCGCCACACATTACTGGAAAAAAGCTACTATAGCTTTGTTCCACTTCATGTAATATGGAAAAATAGTGTTCGAGACACAGCTTCAAGTATGCATTATATAAGAACCGCATGGTGGTTTGCAAGGTACTTTTTATTGCCACAACATTCTGATACCACGTAATTTTCAAAATGTGTATATCACACTTCGGAACTTGCATCAGCGGTTTCCACACCAGATGGCCTTGTAAATATCTGTGCGAAAATCGCCGGCAATCTATATACTTAGTTATGACGTTTACTACGTTAGAGCCAGCCCATCTCGTGGGGCCGTATGGCTTATATTAGGTTGATCGATAAGTTTGGCCCGCTTTTTTACGCACTTTGAATGTCTGTATTTTTTGAAAGAATGAACGGATCTTAATCAATATATGTCTCTTGCCTTCTATGATTCTCATTCGTCTATCAGGCAGCATGCGGATCCCGCGGCCTAAATCATATCATTGTTCCTGTCCGTCCTCGCAGGTCGTGCTCTGAATAGGCGATAATTGAATGGCGCAATGCCAGGGTTATAATTTTCCAGTCAAGATCGGTTACAATACCGCGAGTCGCCAGAGCAACATGTACCATGTTGCAATATCACTTTACGCCGTTCTTTGCTCCTCCACGGTCGTTTCTTAATTTTTATTACCATTGTTGGCCAAACCATGAATCCTGGGTCTGACCGCTCCTTTGTGCTTTGGGGATTATGGAAGAATATCCATCATTTATCCTAGAAATATGAATCCCTCTTTTGTACCAGAACATACTGAAGTAGAAAATGTAGGATATAGACGTATTTACTTATTCGTTATAAAGCCCGCCAAAATAATTTTATGAATTATTTTAGTAACACTACACCGCTTAAGTTTTTTAAGCTGGCGGAATGAACTTACCAACCAAGCTCACAACAACTTTATTTAATAACTGCAATTGCAACATTGAATTATCTTAAATACCTGGTAAGCTGTTCAACAGCACTTTTTCCTAACTTATCCTAACCGTACCCCAGCACGCCAACCCCCTATTGCACTTTTGTAGCATGACTCCAAAGACCGAATTGTAATTAAATGAGTAAAACTGCGTCATAACGAATTAAATAAACTATAAGTCATCTGCCTCTTAATATAGGGGCCTACACAGTGGGCAAGGAGCAATGAGCATTTACTACTTTAGTAGATATTACTACCCGATAAGGGTATATATGCTCTATTTTTACATATGCAATAGTGGTATACAAACTCTGCAGGTGGCCCCCTTTTGAACTCAAAGCTTTTGGGTTCAAATTATAATAATACTCGTTTTATATATTGTAGCAAATCATGACGTCAACTGAAATAGAAGAAACTGGATTTTTTGCTCCAAAATCAACAATGTTTTGTAATTACTGAAATACAGTATGATGATCGACGCCTATGATGATCTTAACTTAGGAAAAGGTAAAGGTTTATTGGTTTATTAAAGGAGCTGCAATTTTGCAATGCTTAAGCTCTCTTATATGTGAAGCTAAGATGCCCACAGATGCTTACTAGATTTAATCGGCTAAAGAAAATTTCCCGGGCTCACTCACAGCCAACATTTAACCGTAGACGTTAGACGTTGCCTGTAAGTCAGCACGTAGGCTACCACGTAGGCTATCATTGTCAAAAGAACCTGTTCGACATAAAAGGAATGCGGAGTTCGATTCTCTTGTCCGTTTGTGGAGTGAACATTTTCAATTGATGGCCCACTTTATTTCAAATATCCCACGAACCACAAACCGTTTATATTTATCACAGTTGTTGTTCACATGTATGACGCACACAGACCATCTTCTAAGTCAATCAATCTGTGCATTTATTTAATTCCGAACTGCGACAGAAGCGTGCACAAATTGAGTTTTCAAAAATGAAATTTACGATGCAGAATTTGTCTGGAATGCGATAGATAGGGGAACAACAATTAGTGTAATCTAGTTTTGGACACTTATGATCAGTTCCGGAGCGGCCAGAGCGAATACAGTGTAATCGACCCGGAGTTCTGGGAGGCAATTGAAATATTGCCATGAGTATTTATCATACGAATTTACAATTACTTACGAGTATTCCCAGTCCAATGAAAGAACTTAGAACTCCGGGGGGCATAACATGTGGGTTTTTCAAAACGATAAACCAATCGGCCGACAACTCGGCACCAGCATCCTTCATATTGCGCCAACAAATTCGACCGCTGTCTCACCCTTCTCCTGAATTTAGTTGTGTCAAAGGACGGGCTACTCTCAATCGTAATTTTAACAATTTAATAAATACAGCAATCCTCGTTTTTCAACAAAACTCTCGCAAAGTTTTTTGTGCAGAAGAGTATTCCCGATACTTGCTGTGGAGTGGTTTTTGTTCGTAGTGTTTTGTTTCGTTTTGGCTTGGCGCATATTAATCATAATGTTTAACGTCGATCGTTCATAGGTGACCAGCGCGGGAGCGGCCCAAGCTCGAAGATATTTAGAATAGTACGCGTTCAATCTCACCATAATACGTCCTTTAGTTCGGTTATCCTGAGCAGTATCATTTCCACAGAAGGTGAAGTAAGTTGAAACGAGAGGAAGGGGACTTTTGCCCAATCTTCGATGCGATGTCTGGGATGTTCGTTCATTATTTCAGCTGCCTGTTTACTGCTTGGCGTTTTAGCAAATTAAAGCCAAAAATGGGTAGACGAAGAGAACACCGTAAGAACTGCAGCCAACAGTATTCTCAGTTTTTGGACACAGTTCGACCGAAACCGCGTCAGCCTCGCCCATCGTTCTGTTTTACTTCACCTTCAGCTCCAATTATTCGAGTCGAGGGCAAATTGTCGATAAGCAAGAGCTCCCATATGAAAAACGGACACGAGTCAAAACGGATTTAGTTCGTGAAAAGGTTCCCCCCTCTCGCTCTCCTGAAGCCTCCAATGCGACGCGATGTCTGTCGTTGAGAGACTAGGCTCGATTAGCTCCACCTTGTCGCATTCAGTAACACTGTTACTCGATTAAAGCATATTTTAGATGTCATATTTATTTCATAGCATTTTATTGGATATATTTGAAGACATTTGCAATGTGCAGAAAGCCATATGCTAGAGGTTATAGAAGATGTACACAAAAAAAATACAATAATCCGATACCCTTTAATCGTTGATACTCTCTCATTCCTTCGATACCAAGAATGCGTGGCGATACCAAGCTGCATTTGAGCGGTTGGAGCGGTTAAGCGATTGTTTCAGAGAAGCCGAATCTGACAGGCAAAGTACCACTGACGTTACAAACTAGACCATCACGGGAACAAAATGGACAAGATTCCGCCATGGGCTACTATGACGTGGTCGGGAACGTGAAGCCAATGGTTGAAGTGATCGCTGCCATACTAGAGTGCACAAATCGTGTTGTAAGAGGCAAGATTGTCGATTTATGGGACATTCAGGTGCGAAAGAATAAGATGCTACCCGAACTTAAAGGCCGATCGTCTGATCTTGTTTGAGCAAATTACAACGAGACAGCTGTGAAGGTTGGCGATGGAGATTCAGTTGAAAGACTGACTAATTAGTGACCAATACCACAATAAAACCTTTATTTTATTGAGTTAATAGGGTGAGTTTTCTAGAAATTCGTGTTAGATACAGTCAAACGCCTTCCCGACATCAAGGTAGAGAACAATTTCTCTATTCTCTTCCACGCAATTTTCTGCGCTGTAGTTCGACATCGCGCAAAAGGTCAGACTAGTAGAATGACCTGGAAGAATGAAAACTGGTCTGTTTGAGGATAATGAACTGTCCCCAAGATGGGATTCCGACTGCTGTTTAACCCAGGAGGTTGACCAGTGAAGATGTGAAACTAGTTGGTCGGTAGTTGGGCTGAAGCCTCTTTGTGTATTGGTATACATCGCGATTTCTTAAACTTCTTTCAAAAGTACCTTGTTGAAGACATCAATTGTATATGTGTGCAATTGGCGCCGCCAGAATCTCAATGTTGAAAAACTCTTATTATTATTGTAAATACTATAGTATTCAGAATCGTTTTCGTGCCTAATTTTGCATACATAGCCGACTAGAGTGATAAATACAAAATTTGTAATGTGTAATATGTGAACCTTAAACTATGGCGCCCATAGAACTATAATTGTGGACACAACTCATTGAGCAGTACGGGACAACAGAAGAAATAGTGAGCACCAAGAGGATCGTTTAGCCGGGGTCGCTCATCGAGTTCTTCACCTCGCCAAGACATTCACGGTGGCAGGACCTTTCGTTTCTCCTGCGAACTCGACTTAATTTAAGTTCAAGCCAAAGTCCGAAAGTGCTTTTGTAGGGTTTCTTAGTCCACATCTGCCTCCATAGGCTGTCCTTCATGTGTCTGTTTAGTTTTAACCATCAATTTGGAAGAGTCCTTCTAGCCTTGTCGTCTACAGTCGTTCCTTCTCTCTAAGAATCTGTCTTACCCAAATGTTACCTCTCTGACACTGTTCGCCCAACGTGCGGATGTATTTAATCTTCTCATCTTCACTTAGAGTCGGGTTGAGTATTGCATCGATGATGGTGTTTCACTTCAGCTACAACGCTGTGCATACCATGAATTTGTGGTATAGCGTCATCTTTCGTGCCCTCTTGGCATTGTGGGCATGAGACTGAAGGGGGCCTTGCCAATCCGTTAGAGGTACGCCTGAAAGTTGTCGTGGCCCGAAAGAAACTGTGCCATGAAATACGTCAGTTCTTCCTCGGACCTGTCTATCAATTCTGTTATCTCCGGGATAACGTCTCGCACCGCCGCTCCCTGGAGTCACACTACGGAGAGAAAATTGGACAACGGGAACCATTTGTCCTTAAGGATTCGAAGCTATAGAAACAACGAAAAACGATCATATCACCACTGTAAAAGTACATGGAACTTGAGTAGGGTGAAAAATTAAGTTCATAAGTTGATCAACTAAAATATAGCATAGATTTTCCTACCTCAAACAGGTTTGGTCCCGTGAGAGCTCGATATGGAAGTACTGGAATAGACTTAAAACACACTCGCAGCGAATAATTGCTACATAAAAAATAATATTGTCAACATTCAAACTCGACTATTTGAAAAAGTGATATAGTATTTATAGTCAATAAACAATGGAACAAATCTATATTTTGCAGCTTTTATAATGAAGAAATAGGAAGCACTGTGCTGTATATTGTCTAATTAACTGAAGAATTTTTTCAAAAAACGTTTTTTCGAAAAACTCATTTTGTGCGATTTGTGCAGATATCAAAAAAGTGAAAGCGAAGAAGAAAGCGAGCCGATAGGACCTATACGAAGTCTTGGCCCCTCTCCTCCAGCTTCAGCTTGTCCCCCTCCAAGCCGCCCTCAAGCCCCGCCCCTCTCCATGAACCCAGATCCCAGCCCGAGATGCCACACCAGCAAGGCGCCACAGGACCCCCGCGTGTCCCGTGCCCACATTGCGAGGGCAGATTCAACCGGCGCGGCCTTAGTGGGCACAGAACGGTGCGGCACCCGGAGGTTCGTTCGGTGCCTCAGCCAAGTCTACCACCTCAACCGCTCGAGCTGCGGCTACAGGCGGCTATGAACGAGGCCCGCGTCTTCAGTATTGTTCCAAGGTCTACCCGTTCCCTAGTCGCCGTGGCCCTCACAGATGTGCTCAGGGATGTCCATACCAATAACGACGTTCCCTCCTGGGAAGTGCTCCTAGCTCCGAGTGGTCTTGCAGATGTCGGACAAAGAGGACACCACCCGCTCCCACCCAGCCTTGATTCGGGGGAACCTGGCTGCTTTCCGCGGCGCGCTTGGAGTACCGCTTGCGTCGTCACCGCCCTCGCGGTCCTTGCACCCCGCCCACGGATACGGCCCAGACGGCTGCGCGTATCGCCTCGCAAATGCTCTCAGAGGGTGACATCCCCAGTGCTGCCCGGGCCCTGTGCTCTACCGACTCGGCTACAGACTCTGCTGGGGCCCTCGACGCCCTCAAGGCGAAGCACCCCTCCGCCCCTCCTGACTACACCTTCCCCGAACGTCCCCCGCAGATCGACATTTCCCCAAGGTCAACTGACGAGGTTTTTGCGACCGTTGCCTTTTTCGCCCCAAGCTCGTCAGCCGGCCCCGGTGGCCTTCGGTCTCATCATCTCAAGGACTTGCTCTCCCCGGCGCTCGGGGCCGTCGCCACTGCCCTCACCAAAGCCCTCGCTAAGGTTGTCGACTGCACGCGGGCCGACACGGTACCATCGGCGCTACGGCCAACACTCTTCGGCTCGCGCCGCATCGCCCTCAGGAAAAAGGATGGTTCGATGCGGCCTATTGTCTGCTCCAACACGACCCGCCGCCTAGCTGCTAATATAGCGTGGACCAGCGGGAGGGACACGGTCGTGAACCTGCTCGGCCCAACCCAGTTGGGGTGCGGCCAGGCGTCTGGGACTGAAATCGCTGCTCACCAGGCTCGCTCCTTCATCCACGCTCATCCGCCCGCGGCCCTGGTCAAACTTGATTTCCGCAATGCCTACAACACGGTCCGCCGGGACCTCGTTCTGCGAGAGGTTGCTGAGCACGTTAGTCTGGGAGAGGTTGCTGAGCTGCGAGAGGTTGCTGAGCACCCCGGCCTCTTCCCTCTGGTTAACCTGGTCGATCGTTGCCCCTCCCATCTGATTATGGGCAACGCCGTCATCAGGTCTGAATGCGAGGTCCAGCAGGGGGACCGCTAGGCCCAGCCCTCTTCTGCCTAGCTCTCCAGCCCCTCGCTGCGTTCGTCCAGGCTCGCCTGCGGCTGTGGTACATGGATGACCGAACGTTGGCGGGCGATCCAGCGACCGTCGCCTCCGACGTCCAGCGAGTACTCGATTACGAGAGGTCCAGCGGCCTTGCCCTCAACCCCGCGAGATGCGAGATCTTCTCTTTGGACCTCTCTTTGAGTTCGTCGGCTCCCCTCATCCGGCCACTCCTGGACCGTTGCCTCGAGAGGACTACTGTGATGTCAGACTGCCCCTGCCGGCGGCTCACCAGGGGCTCCTCTTCCTTCGGTCCTGTTTTTCGGCGGCGCGCATGCACCACCTGCCTAGGACAAGCCCGGCCGGCACTGAGGCTTCAGCCCTTCACGCCTATGACGACATGGTGTGGGACGTCCTGACGACGATCCCGAACCTCCAGCTACCCTTCCGGTCCGCTTCGGTGGCTTGGCATCCTCAGCGTTCACCGCTTGGCTGACGTTTGCTACGCAGCCTCACTCACGGCGGTCGCTAACATGGTTGCTACAGTCCTCCAACCGAGCCTCTCGTCCACTTCTCCGCTTCCCGTGAGGCTGCCCTTGACGGGCGTCCGCGTCCGGGTCCCTCAAGACAAGCAGAGGAAGCAGCGGGTACGGTCTGATGTCCTCCACAAGGAGCTGCGGGGCTCCCTCCTAGCCTCAGCGCCTCTCGTTGGTGACCAAGGTCGCCTCCTGGCCGTCGACAGGCCTGGTGCGGGGGCATGGCTCCACGCGCTGCCCTCCTCGTCCGTTGATACTGCTCTCGACAATTCCTCCCTCCGCTTCTGTTTGGGCCTCCGCCTAGGGGCCCCCGTGGTTGCGACCCACAGCTGCGAGCGTTGGGAGGACCCTGTCTCATCGAATGGCCACCACGGCCTCTCGTACGATTCTTAATGGCCACCACCGGTCGCCATCCGCGACACACGATGCTTAATGACACGCTCGTGAGGGCCCTTCGCTCAGCCGGTATTCTTTGCACAAGGGAGCCAAAGAGCCTCGACATTGCCGACGGGCGCCACCCTGACGGCCTCACTCTCATCCCCTTTCACCGAGGCCAGTACCTCGTTTGGACGGCACGGTGGTTGACACTCTAGCACCTTCTTATGTTAACCACTGTGCAACCATCCCCGATTACACGGTAGCGCGTGCGGAGCGGGCCAAGCTACGGAGGTACGCCGCACTCCAGGCCACCCACCTCTTTTTCCCCCTTGCTTTTGAAACCTTGAGCGGGCACGGACCCCTCACTGCGAACGTCCTCGAAGGAGTCTACCATAGGCTGATCCGCGCCACCAGGGATAAGCGCGCAGGATCTTTTTTTCTATAGCGCCTGTCGCTCGCTGTGCAGAGAGGCAATGCTATCGCCGATGTTGGCCTCGGCCCCGGTCCCCAACTAATCCACCCCAAATAATCCCTAGAAC
Source organism: Stratiolaelaps scimitus (assembly GCA_019614645.1). Classification (NCBI taxonomy): domain Eukaryota; kingdom Metazoa; phylum Arthropoda; class Arachnida; order Mesostigmata; family Laelapidae; genus Stratiolaelaps; species Stratiolaelaps scimitus. The sequence continues at coordinate 2,645,629 of JABWDB010000038.1, forward strand.
TAATTCCTAATTATTGAATGTTTGAATAAATGAATAAACCTATACATTGTTAACACTTTCGCTGTCCTTTGATTTTATCACCGGCTCTATATTTTTGTTGGCCACCCTGAGCCCTGCGTGTGTATCCTCTGTGGGAATATTTGTGAGAGATACCATGCGTTGAATTGTGTTTATATTAACGCCCACTGGTCAACCTACAGTAAGAACAAATAGTACTGAATTGAATGGGCCCTTTTCGCTTCTTACCCGTCTCACGAGGTATTTCATTTCTCTTACCTCGATCTTAAACGTTTTTTTGTTATTTCAGCTGTTCCCCTATGGCCTCAGCATTCAACATTCAGGTATCACCATGAGAACCTGTCGGGGCCACCTTCGCTTATTTTTCCACCTGTCGTACTTTTTTTAAAGGGGGTGTTGGCATGCTAATGCATGCCAACACCATGGCCACCCCCCCTTATGGAGCTGTTGACGATGTTCAACAGCACCACCCTTCCCGGTATCGCTTATCGTATTCTTCAGTAAAGGGTGGTGAGATGTGTACAAGCCCAGCCACGAGCACCACACATCCTCCTCACCGTACGGACATGACGTGGTTAGCTGACTCTCAGCTGCTTCACTTCTCTCTCACTCTCTCAAGACACGACTTTCTCTCAATACCTCTGTCCACTTCCCGCCTGTAAACAACTACTGTGGTCAATGGGGTGTCTGTAGAAAGGCCCGTGTATGTAAACATGCAGTATTTATGACGCATACAGGGGGTGTACGGTGCCTTCCTTTCTGCACAGTGCTAGCTATGCCGCAGACCACATTAGTTGCCACTACTACTTCACAAATCTTATTGCGGAGATACTGCCCATAAAAGTAAATATGACTCCACTCAGATTTGAACCTCAAACTCGACAAAACTCCCTTTCAGACTCGACAAAACAACTGTGAGCGAAGCTAGTTGACGTGGCCCAAAGGTGCAAGTTGCTATCTCAATAGTGCAGATGGGAGTGGTGGTATATCCGAGAATGCACGACGGCACCTCCCCCCAGTGAGAGTGAGGGTAGAAGACGACGTAGTCGAGAGAGACACCTCAGAGACAAGAGCAGTCTGGGGAAATGCGTTGTGTGAGTTGCATCTCCAGAAGGAGAAATAGATTAATTCGATCGCGTAACCTATGAGTCTTCCTTTCTCGCTATCATCCCACTCCCCCGAGGCATTCCTGACACAACGCTATCGTCAATCGTCTTTACTATAAACGACGTATCTTGAAAAACTCACTCTACTAATTTTTACATTTGCTCAAACATCCTCTTGGCCTTTGTGCCTCACTTATTATGAATCCGATATTCATATCCTATGCACAATTCTTCACATCCATTGCATTGATCAGCTCCATTTTGCACAACTAATCTTAGCAATATAACAAACACAGACTTACCCAATTATTTATGGCCACCGCTCGAAAAAATATTAGAACCTGCCAATGCTCAGCTCAGATATTTGTACAGTATTAATTAGATATTCTCAGCATTTGCCTATCATCTGCGCACTTTCTGCTGTAACCTGCCAAAACATAATTGATATGCAATACTATCAACGTAAATTAAATGCAAATTAATTAAATGCAAACCGGAATCTAAAAACGCAAAATTGATGGCTTGATCTACTGAACTCAATGCCATTCAAAGCCATTATCACTGTTTTAAGACATCGCTTTGTGTTGGTGTTGATGTCTCGATCTCTCTTGTTACAAGCAATGTACTGTAACACTAAGAAGAAAAAACGTCAAAATTTAGCCGACATTGCACTTCTCTTTTGTCTTTTTATACGATTTAGACATGCCTTGAATCCATGTTCGTTACATCCGCTCTTCAACTCTCACCCTTTGGTCGGATCCGAAAATGACAAACATATGGCACGGCTCAGCGGACAGGATAAGCGCTCAGAAGCGGCTGATATTCAGGTAAATATGACGAGGCGCATACGGTTGACTTGGTACGGTGCTGGCCGCCGCTATGAATGTCCATCACAGCTCGTCCGCACAGCGAGGTAGCACTTGGCGGCAAAATTGCACGCATCTTGCCCGAAAGTGAACGCATTTACACTAGTCGTGCACCGAGCAAATATTTGTAAAACGCTATACCCAAAATCATCGCATCTGTGACTCTTCGTATGGTTTGTGACGAATTTTTATATCTCCATTCGAAACAGGGAAAGAACTCCGAAGCTACGGAACACAATAATTTACCTGGTTTTACGTCATAGATAGAATACGTTCCGTCTCCCATTTCGTTTGTGCTACTACTCCTGATTCTTGTGCTCCTCGTTGAGTAGAACAAAAAATTGCAATAGGAATTCACGGAATTCACTGTAATCACTTGTTGTCGTGTGCGATGGTAAGCGTTGAGTCTTGCATTTTGCCCTGATTTACCTGGTTCGTATTGTGCCTGGTGATAATATTCTTATAATACTATTTAAAATAATCATATATAATCGATTCATGAGATAACGAACCGCTCACTTAAGCCCCTCCTCTTCTCATCATCTCATATCCTCCCCTCAGGTAAATTACCTAATGTTACTCATGCCCACCCACCACATACTATTATATATTATTTTATATAATCTTAATAATCATAATAATAATAATAATAACATGTATATTAGCTAGCAACTAGACACAGAGGGACCTCCGTTGGCTGATTCGTTTTTCGAAAGCCTTCTTTGAAGTCCAACTAACTGTTCTCTCTATTGTCTCCAGCCCTGAGAAAGCAACTCTTCGCTGGCCAAAAAATAGTTGATATGTTAGACTCAATACTTTTAACGAAACCGTCTATCAGCTTTAATATAATGCACTAAATTTAAAGTCGAACAACGGATTTACCTATAATTTTTTTCTACAGGTCAAACAAATAATGTGTAATCCACCAGTGGACTTAACAATAATGTTCTTACACTCTCCTTAACATGCCATGCAAATATACACAAAGTTCTTTAGATTGCTTGAAAAATCAAGCGATTTGTACAACTATCATGGATACATCTGCTATTTTCATTTGTCTTCTATACTCTTCATCATACGTTGCAGATAGTTATTACACGATTTACTGGGACTGTGGTGTTCGAAGAGGTGCTAGCGAACCATATAGTAATAATGCATTGACCTGGAGCCTTGCACACGCCACGCGTTAATGCTGTGTATTAATACAATATTAATGAAAGCTATTAACGTTATAATAGAATTGTATGGCCCAGCTTTCGGAATTATTATATATATATGACTGGTCACTCAGAGAGTAAGAATAGTGAATCTAGAGTTGGCCGTTAGACCAAGGGCATTATAAGCATTTCATATTTTAATGTAATTCCATTATACTACTTAGTTATTTGATTATTATTGAGTTTTGGAAATAAGCGCATCCACAACTTGATAGGACACGAGTTTTGGCTAGGGTTAAAAGTTGGTCGGTGACATCCACTTTGACTGCGGACTGTTGGGTGTGTTTGTTTGTCCTTTAATTTGGCGATAGAGAACGATAAGTGAAGAATGACCAAATAGAATATTATAGTCGTTTCGAGAACAACACACGTCATATGGCCCAACGAGAAAAGAAACGAAGAGGTCTACTGGAATTGAAACAGTCGAGAATACCGTCGAATTGTAACTCAGACGGCGCCCGCCCGCTCATCTGACTTCTTAGGTTCCGAGCTCTTCTATTTCGGTCGAAGCATATTTTGTTAATGCTGTCTGTTGATGTGTTTGTTTCGTTTGTGAAGCGAGTGTGTTCGGACGTTTCCTCATTTTGACCGTTCGGAGGCTCATTCAATGTATAACCGAAACTGAAGTTCGTCTGAGCAGCGGGGTCGGCGAATAGGCAGCGGATGGATCCTGTTTTGGGAACCCGATCCACCGAAAATTGGGTTCTCTATCTCAAACCTCGGACGGGCGATGAAAACGTTGCGCCCACCGCCTTGTTCGGCTGGCTCGCTCGCTCGCTATAATGGCAAGCGCCTCTGTCTTGAAAGAGAAGAAATCGCTCAAAGAAAGGTGAAGATCGCCGCAGAAAATGATGTGGATGAGAAGAACCGGTTGCTGCTGATATAGGATCTCTCAAGAAGTCGTTGCCTGGACATCAGAAAACTCAAACGTACCGATGCGTCAGGGGCAGAGTCGAACGCGAAGAGGGTTAACCAATCAACTCGCGCTGATCTGTAATTACGATGGCGGATGGTGACGAGAACAGAACGCAACAACAGACACAGGAAGTGGGTTGCAACTCCCGAACCAAGAGAATATGTTGAAGGACTCCACTAGAAAACAACGCGGAGATGCAGGCGTTCTTTATGATACGAAAAACGTGATCCAATGAACAAGTCCAGCCAGCCTAACAAGCGTAGAAATATGGATCAGTCGTCTCAGAAGTAAGGTACCAAAATTGGACCGACAGACTCTTCGCCTTGCGAAGTGTACGACATATACTCTCTGATTCGAAAATATGGGTGGGTGCTTAATGAAAGAGTAAGCAAGTTTGGTTTTCATTATTGTGAGGTAAATCTACACTAGTTAGCAAATCGTTTGAAGGGGCTGCTGTGGGAGAAAAGAACGGAATGAGCGAGTTCATGAAAACGTTTTCTCTATTCCAACCTTCTCCTTCCAACAATTCTATCAAAATCCCCGAACAGATATATTGGTTGACATTTTTCAGATGCCATTTACTTTATTCAACATAAATAATAACTCTAATGACGGTGCAATGACATACCTAAATTATTTCCAACACTGCGCTCCATGAGCTTATTATGCCCATGCCAGAGAGCCAACACAATACAGGTTTCCGCCCACTACAATACAGTGGTGTGCATATACTTAAGACACCCTTATATTTCAACAAATCGTTACAAACGATACACATTTTAGGCATTTCTTCTCTATCAGATTAATGTACGTGTCAAATATAATAGCATACATACCACAAAGGACAACGCATATGACCGCACAAACAGCCTGTGAAATGTGTCATATTTCGGGTGTGCAAAATGATAAGTCACTCTCAGTTATCGAGTGTTTTCGCTGGGTTGATTCGCGCTCTCTTGTACTAATTAGTACCGTGTGGCACGCCCTCACTAATTATAACGTTAAAGATTCGGTTTGGCATACAATCAATATTTTTATTTAGCAGAATCTGCGCGCTGACCCCTCCCAGGCCTCCAACAACGCCTCTTTTAGTGCTTCCACAAATGTTTGCTGCTGATCAGACGCATATACTCATCGGACAAGAATGCCCAAGAGGTTTTCCATCGGGTTGAGATCCCGAACACACGCCGGTCACTCTAGGGTCTGTGCCGTCCTAACCACTCACGTGCACTCGCGCTGACTTGAATTGTTGGAAAATAATTGGCAGTCGATGAAATCTGGCCTAAACGGTAGTAGATTGTCGGCCAACATTGGCTGGTAGTTCTCGCCATTCACTAGAGATGAGATGAAGGCGAGTACAAATTTGCCAAGCTCCCCAAGTCATAAAGCACGCTCCGCCGAAATTGCGCTTCGAAGAGTACCGTGATTCTTTACGTACATCATGCCAATAACCGTTAAATCCATCTAGCCCATCCAAATTTAACGTCTCTCGTCACTGAAGACGATCTGAAACAACATAGTTCCTTTTAGGTAGATGTGCACCCTCAAGATTCTATTTAAAAAACGTTGCCCCAATATTCACCAATGTCCAGCCTCGGTCCATATTATTCCGAGCGAAGTTTACTTGGGCTATCATGTGGCGTTGTCGAAGACGAGGTTTTGTTTTCATTTGCGCCCGTATGATATGCGGATAACGTTTAATTATCCTTAAAATTGCTAATCTATGAACCTAAAAGTTTAACTCCTGCTTACTTGCTTCACACGTTATGGTCGAATTCGAGGCCAGTCCACAAATGTGCATGATAGTTCGCTGGGTAACCTTTCCTGGACGTCCTTTGGACTCATTAGTACCATTCGTTGACAGAATGCGTAAATAATTTCGCACTACGCAACCACTTTGCCAATTTCGCTGGCAATTGCAGCAGTAATAACTGCTTTCTCCGTATCAGTAAGGATGTCGAAGCGTGTCCGATGACTATAGTACAGCGTGAATGCTCAAAACACACTGGATAAAGTTAGTGAAAACACCCTATAACTGAAAGTGACTTATCATTTTGCTCACCCGAAAAATGATATATTTCATTGTAGCAGGCTGTTTGCGCCTTCATATGCTCTGTTGTTTGTGGTATGTATGTTATTTGACACGTACATTATTATGATACAGAATAAATGTCTCAAATGTGTATTCTTTGTAACGATTTGTTGAAATATAGGGGTGTCTTAAGTTTATGCACACTACTGTATATATGGACCTAAGATTTTCGGGCTGACTCTCAGCCAACATTTAACGTCCACGGTACTGCTTCTAGCATTGCTTCGTAAGACGGACCCCTAAATGTAAATGTGCAACGCTGGGGATCGAACCCGTGCACCTACGTGTATCCTCCGATTGCAGGGCGCACACGAATGTACCACGCCATCGGGCTCGACGATGGGCGATGTGATCGAACTGCATCACACGTGCGCACTGCGACGTAATTTTTACCCAGGTTAACAGCTAGTACAAATCATCAACATTTATCCACAATAGTTTTTACAGTTTCGAACGTGGAAATTATTTTTCACAGACATATCGTTTTCAACATAGGGTTTCTTAATAGACCAAGCTTACCTTATTTCGATATTTTTCGCACGCACATATATATATATATATATATGTGTGTGTGTGTGTGTGCGAAAAGTAATAATTGCGGAGACTACGCGGGTTACGACATCATGAGCCTATGGAGAAGGAATTAACAAAAGCTGAACACATGGCATATTGCTTCAAGTGCTGGGTCAAAGGCTGTATTTGACGGAATCCTGCCTTGGGCCGTAAGTGCCGGGGTCCAATCAATCAACGATATTTATTATTGCAGGTGGATACGAACTAGCCAGTCAATTTTATATTGAGAAAGATCGGAGGGTGGCCTATAGAAACAACGGGAACACTGTTTCTAGTTTTCGTTCGTATAATTATCACCAATACATTCTGTGTGGTTAGCCGACAGATATATCTGAGATGACCAGGCAAATTATACGCAAATAGACTCGTAAGCAGAACTCTAAACATTCTGTACTCAAGTAGAGTCTTCCCGCTAAGTGTAGCTCTAATGAAGAAACTCTGTAGGAAGGAGACAAAATTTGCATGAAGTGCTGGATATATCTGAATGTAGTACAACGCTTTTTACGACCGCTAAAGCTTGGATTTTCCCAATGCCTCTCTTACTTCTGTGGCACGAATGGATTGTGTGCCAGGGGGACTTCGGGGAGCTACTCGAACTGGAGGGACGTCACGACCGGAGGTCACGAGCCTCGGCGACGCCGGTAACAATGATTATTATAATAGAATAATATGCGCAGAAGCATGCCTATATTGAGCCTGGCTTTGCTAACAAGAATCTTATTATTCGACCAAAGGAATACATATAGTGAGATTATTCTTAAAATGATATTGGGTAACTTCTGAGTTGGAAGTTTGTTAAATTGTTAGGTTAGAGAACCTTTCATTTTGATATTGATGCGTTAAGCAATGAAACCAAAATTAAATTCCCCGTTTGCGACGCCACGGTTAGCTAGGCCTATCTGAACCGGCTTCCAGTCCAAAAGCCAGGGCCTCTTGGGAAGAGTGGCCGGCCTGCCACGGAGGCCTCCTTCACCTGTTTCTCCCCTCGCACCCCCGCTAACGTGGGTCGGTGATTAGGCGATTGAGCGTCCCGTGATAGGAAACTAAAGCACACGGCCAGGGAATATTAGATGGGGCAGTTGCACACCTTCCCTGGATGTCAAAGTTATGCCAAGCGTCCTGAATCTAGAGATTGGAATGTCTCTGGTGGTGTCCGTATGTTCGAAGAAAATGTCCTTCTCTACAAAATAAAAGTAAGGTCGGGCTGTTGATTGAGAATCAGCCCGGCAAATTTATTTTTTGTGGGGTAGGGAAACGGGAGACACGGGTGCACTTGAGTCAAAATAAAACACGGTCAAAAAGGGTCACAGTAACTCACTTAACTGGGCGAACACATGACACCGCGATCTGGAAAAGCAGATGATATAAAGACAGCAGCATACGCAGTTGTTTTCGACTGGTTCGAAAGCATACACGAGTACCCTTGCCCCCGGCATTGAAAAACAAGTACGCCCTGAGGAAAAGACGCGTTCAGAATCGCCCGCAAATAGCAACCCGTTTTCGTAAGCATTTCGTGTCATTATTTAACTCTCCTGTAGTGTCCTGTCCGGGTTCTATCCGCAATACACTACTGTCGGATATTGCCGTCATGCCTTAATATTTCAACGTACTTCTCTATACCTTTAAACCACCCATCTATAAGGCTGTTCACATCAAGGTGCGATCGAACGTTACGGAGAAGCAATCTGTTATTGTTGTATCTGTCGGATCAATCAATAATCAACGATAGGTGCCGGCGCACTCAAGGCAAAATTGGTTCCAATACCTCGAATCACTTGTGTTCGTGCTAAGTGCGAAAATAATTACCATCGACACCACCTTCTTTACCTAGTGTAGCAACTTACGACCGGAAATCGCAAGCACACAGCGAGAACAGCAAGGGATTCGGGTCTGATTGCGCCGCATCTCTAGTGATCTCATCGTCATTAGTGAACTTTAAAAGTAAAAGCCAAACGTCACCAGTGGGTCTTCTCGGGTGCTCGAGGTGTGTGGAAGTAAGACTATCTCTTACTTTTTTGAAGAGAAGGAGGCAGAGAGGCCACACGCGGAAATGGCAATGGGGCAAACGAATAACAGCGACCCTTAAACGACGAACACAAAAGTCTCGCAAAACTTTATATCTCGAACCCTGTAGCTCCGACGATATGCGATTTTAGCCATATGTGTTTTCAGTCTAAATCGAGAACCTATAACACGTTGAAGATACTGACATTCTTCTTCGAGCCAATAGTATCTAACCAAGATTGAGCTTCTTTCAGACCACGAGGGACGAGGTAGACCTTACCGAAATAAAAGGTCTGATTAACACTCGATTCGAAGCAGTAGAAGTGAAAAAATAAAACACAGAGGCAGACAACTTGTAATTCTCCATAACATTCTCGGCGGCAGAAGACGCGTGCCTTCGAGCACGAGTGCTTAAGAAAATTGATAAACACGTATATAGAAGTTTGAAAGGTTAAAAAGAGTGCGTATATAAAGTCGTGAGACTTTTGTGTTCGTCGCATGTCATCTACAGTAACCTTGTCAGGGACGTGACTTCACCAAGATCGACCTTTCTGAGGCGTGGCTTTAATGGAAACGGAGATCGCAATTATCAAAACGGTCAAATCGCACGTGAACCGCATAATAGTAATCAGAAGTATCCTTGAGCACAAAGACCGTCTACACGCGGTGCTACATAGACTAAAAGGGGTTGGATTTCGGGTTTGTCAGACAAAGTGCTCATTCCTTCAGGAATAAACAAATTCCATCCCTTTTATTTATTATCAACGGTTATTAACGTTAATAATTAAACGAAGAAAAAACCTCGACCTCGAGCAAATCGCTGCAACCTTGCGCCTTGAGTCACCAAGTAATATAACTGGATTACGAGCGACCGTTAATGAAGTTACTCTCTATTGTGCGTTTATTCCTAATATGAACAACAAGATTGATATTCCATACTAAAGAATGGTTCCTTCGATGACAGTTGGCATTCACACATGCCGTTGAAAGATTTTACAAGTACATCTACGGGCGGCGCTTTCTCTGAATACGGACTACTAATATATATATACGGGGGAAAATATTTGTTCAAACATACAATAATTAGGAATTAGTTGGGGGGATCAGTTAGGGACCGATGCCGTCATCGTCCCGAGGAAGGCGATGACATTGCCTCTCTTCACAGCAAAGAAGAGGCGTTGCAGAAGGAAAGATCCTGCGCGCTAGTCCTTGGGGCAGATCATCCTATGTTAGACCCCTTCGAGGAAGTTCGCAGTGAGGGGGCCTTGCCCGCCGGAAAAAAGGTAGGTTGCCTGGAGTGCGGCGTACTTCCGTAGCTTGGCCCACTCCGCACGCGCTACCGTTTAACCGGGGGTGGTTGCACAGTGGTTGACATAAGAAGGTGCTAGAGTGTCAATCACCGTGCGGTCCCGAGGTGCTGGACTCGGTGGAAGAGGATGAAGGGATGATGGAAGGCCGTCAGGGCGGCGTCCATCGGAGAGTCAAGGCCTTGCGGCTCGCCTTGTGTAAGGGATACCGGCGGAGCGGAGGGACCTCACGAGCGTGTCATTAAGCACCGTGTGACGCGGATGACGACCGGCGCGGCGCTCGCACAACAGTCCGTGGTGGCCATTAGTCGCGACAGGGTCCCCGCAACGGTCGCAAATTATTACTGTAAATATTATTACTGAATGAATCCTGTGAAGGCACAATGGCACGCTCAACGAACAGACTTCAACGACAGGCAATGAAGCCGATGAATTACGACTTTATATTATACTACACGAATTCTAAACAATTCGGAAAAGCACAAGGTTAATATTCGAAATGACAAGAAGAGCTTATCTAAGATAAAGTGGTAGCGAGTTTAGCTATAATATGATCATTGCCAGAACCGGTTGGCGCTTATGTCAAATTACTCGAAGGCGCTTCGTCAGAACGAACCACCGCCAGACATATGCACGAATTCACCACCTCAGGAACAAATTCCGACGATATCGCGCTGGAAGCAGAGACAACATAGCTCTTCTCACGAGGCCCCATCCTTGCCAATGACGCTCAGGACCGCCATATGGAGCCTCCTTGAGCAATATGCTGAGCTTTCTACAATTCACGGACCAACTGAATCCTAACCTGTACCTGTTTCAGCTTGCTTTTTTTGAGCTAACTCCTAGGCCAATTGTGCACCGGGCACAAATTGAATGACAATGGCAGAATATAACTTTATTTTCACTTCTCAAGCGGAAGGTGTTGGATAGCTCAATATCCATAAGATATAAAGTGGCCTGTGGGCAAAGTGTCCTGGGTGATTACTGCACATCTCGTTGAGTGCAGCTGCGATGCGCTTCTTAGATACGGGCTCCAAACTTCAGCTAGACTTTTAAAGAGGTTGATTTAAAATCCTAGCGTTTTACAATGGCATAACGGGAAGCGTATTTCACACCGAAGAAACTGATTGAATCACTTTGGTAACGTGTTGATTAAAATCCAGATCCAACGTTACAGTGACACCGAGATGTCGTATGGGGTTAGCGGTTGGTTTTTAAATACGAGTAGAGTATTATATATGGAGGATTTCCAAATTTCGGAAAATCTATGGCCAACTCCCATTAAGATTATGGTCTTAATATCCAATATACATATATATATATATATACGAGACCGGCATCTACTTTTTAAAACATGTTGCCATACCGTACGATAATACAGTATAGTCTAATACTGTAATATAATATGAGCAACCAGAAGCGAGATGATTTATCAGAAAGACGGCCGAGTGAAGTTACTCAAAGGATGTCGCATGGAATTTCAGACATGATTCCCCACACCTTGTACAGAAGCTCGTATTATCTGGCATATGATGACCCATTGTTCTGCAGAGAATGTAGTGAACCCCATGAACCGTGAAGCGTTTCAGTATTTGATGCCCCCCCCCCCCCCCCCAACATATCGATCGTGTTCGTCTCCGAGTTATAAAATTATGGGTTAATCTCAATCAATTGTCGCTTCCAGTTGCCGATGAACTCTGAGTAAAGAGTCGCAGTGGAGAGGTAAAATCTAAGTTTCAGCTGTTGGCTGTACTGAAAGCTGATACTGCCTCGTTTCGGCGACCATAGCCAGTCCTGGATTATGCGAGTTAATGAACGGCATAAAAGACTCATCGAAAGTTGCTCCCCAGGTCTCGCGACAACATCAATATTATTAAAGGCACTTTATCGGAGTGGGTGTACGGCACGTGCTGTGCCCTCTTCATTTCATTGAACTAACATCTTCTAAAGTTTTTCCCCGTTTTCCTGGGCTGATGATCTCGGTTCATGCCTTGCAGAGCAGCTAGTACGAGCTCATCGAGAGTCATTTCTGTGGGTGAAGACCGGCGATTCATGTTGTTTTTCTACGTAGCCCAATGGTTGCTGACTCTGAGTGTTCAACGTGGACTGCTCTGTGTGGGTCCCGACGTCAGCCCTGCTCGCAGAGATGTTGCGCTGGAGATTTCCTTTGCCCCAAATAGGAGGCTGACCGGGAGTAGCACTGCAGTATGCAAGTTCTCCCCGGTGACAGCCTTTTTTTTTAAAAAACCAAGCAAGACCGTCTTGCATGTTGTTGAGTCGGATGCAATCATAGCCAGATAATTCCGTTTTTTATACTGTTCACTTAATTCCTAATCCAAAGTATATTAGATTATGTCACATTTACTATTTGCGAATATGTTAATAAATTTTGATTGACTGGCAAACAAGTATCGTACAATATTATCCCTAAATTTGAACGATGTGTCTTTTAATGTGAATACCATTAATGAGGGATAAAATACAATATATTTAGGAATAAATTTCCATCTCTTCCTTAAGCCTGAGATGCGTACAGCCCGAAATGTGTTGTGTGACCACCGTCGCCCAAAGTTTTCGCACGATTTTTTTCAGGGTCTCGAACCGGTGTCACCCTCCGTCACTGACTTTTTTCGGAATACTAAAAAATCTTCCATGGTCCCAAGAAGGAATCAGGTGCAATTTAGCGCCAGTGAAGCATCACGCAGTAGCAGCAGCTATAGCCGAACGAGTGAAGGAAGAAATTCACCCGTTCGCCCTGTCAGCTATTATAGATGTGACTGTGGTCCCAAACAACTCGTTCATGGCTCCCTCTTCAGAAGATCCTCACCGCGAGCACCTAGAGCAACTTGTACTCATCAAAGCCATCTAGCCATCATAGTAATGTGTAATATCCATGTAAGAACTGTACTTTTATTCTACTACTACTACTACTACTGCCACTACTACCAGCAAACATTTCAACGTCAAAAGAATATACCCCATCATCAACAGCATCATCATAGACATTGCCAGCGACTTTGTTCGTGATGCTCAACGCGTCGTCGCTACCGGAGACATGCAGTGGTGGTGAATTGACGGCAAGCTTAGGGGCCGCCTATCAGCTTGTAGCAGTGAGTGGACTGTTGAGAAAGACATTTTTGGGATCTATCACCTACTCCGGCAACTGTCTATACGCCCCCCTCCTGACTCAAAATATCGATAGCGAATCGACTCCGAGGAGCAGAAAAACGGAAAATGTTATCACGTGCCCAATGGACTGACTCAGCTACGAAAGCAACCGAAAGGAGTCGGTCATATATATATATATATATATATATAATAGTTAGTCCACCACTGGACAAGCCTCCACTCAACCTACAATCTGCGCGGAGAACGAACTAGCATTTGACGCACTTGCTAGTTGAGATTTAGTTCGGTCTGGATTAACTAGTGGTGTTGATGTTGCCGATTCCAGTGGCTGCATTTGGCAGGTCTGCCAACACGATTGCAGCAGTAGTGGCAAGAGTTAACTGTCGCTATCCCTTGAAAATTTCGACTCGAGCCTGCGTTTCAGCGGATTCAATGACTTCGAACCAGTGGAACCAATAAAAATTGTCACCGGCGTTATCGATTACCTGGGCAATCGTCGAATGCGTCTAGTCGTCTTCGAAGCTAGATCAACCATGATTCGAAGGTATCCAAAACTTCTCATATCTGCTCAGCAAACCTATCTCTAGTCCTGTTTGGTCGAGATTGGCATGTGCGCGGGCGGACGGTCGAACGATCTACCGACTAGCAGCCAAGACCACCACAGTGGCGTCAATTTTCAAATGGTGAACGTTCAAAATTAAGCTCCACCTATGGCAAGATGCAAACCCAGTTGCGTTCACTTCTTAACCGTGGAAGCATGTAAAAAATTAAAACTAGAGGACAGCGAATACTACATTAGGACTTGTCATAATGACGTGAAATAAGCTTCAAGAAAGACAAAGGTCATTTGAAAGCAAAGATTATTGAAAGATTTTACAATATTTTTCAAAGATGCTTATAAGCGCGCACTGATTTTCTGCCTTTTCTGACGAAGTATTACATGTTATTCACGCAAATAAATCTAGTAAAATAAGCTTTCTCTATTTCACATTAGGTGTACATGTACGTGCCGGATAACGGGCCGTTTTTTCAGCCAAGGTTTAGCCGATCCAAAATACAACATCGATGATGCTTTTTATGTTATTATATGAAGATATATATTTTTTAAATAGCGTAAGTAGAAAGTAAATTCTATAAAAAGAGAACCCGTCCAAATATATGGCTAAAGGCTGGAAAGTCGACCGAAACTCAGCTGATTGAAATGGTCCATGACTTGGCTCTATTCCAGAACGAGAGAGTCGACTATGATTGCATTTACTTTGATTTTTCCAAAGTATTCGACCGCGTCAATCATAGCCTTTTAATCTCCAAACTTTTATCTCTCAAAGTAGATCCACATAGTGTTGAGTGGATCCGAAGCTATCTAACGGATAGAAAGTTCTGCGTAAAAATAAACAATACTCTTAGCACGTATGATCGGTGCCCATCTGGTGTACCTCAGGGTTCGTGCGTGGGCCCACTTTTATTCTGTATCTTTGTGTTAGATCTCAAAAATAGTTTTCCAAGCGGTGTAAAACACAAGTTCTATGCTGATGATTTGAAGTTGTATGCACCAGTGCGGAGTGCTGAGGACAGACTCCTCCTTGAATTAGCCATTACCACTGTTGAACAGTGGTGTTGTAAGATCGACATGTTGATCTCCATTCCGAAATGTACAGTTCTGTGCACCTCTACTTAGAAAAATGAATACACAATCAATGGTGAAGTTATCAAATGTGAAAGCTCCATGCGGGATCTGGGTGTCATAGTGACTTCCTCCCTTGTTTTTGATCTGCATGTGACAGAGGTAGTTCGGTCTGCCTCATTAATATGTAACACAATTTTTAGATGTTTTATTATCAAAAATGTCGATTTCTATCTTGCTCTCTATAAGAGCCTTGTCATTCCAAAATTTCTTTACTGCTCTCCAGTTTGGAGGCCCTATCTCAAGAAACATATCCTAGCGCTTGAAAGGGTGCAATCGAGGTTCATCCGAAGAGTCAGTCTGCGTTGTGATGTTCCGAAGGAAGTAGTGAAGCTTCCCTCCCTAATGATCATATTAGATACTGCGAACCTACGCTTGTTTCAGCGACTAAGACCAAATACTTCTGTCAAACATTTCGTCGAATTTCGTGCAAACCCTCTGCGCAGTGGACGTACAGTGCGCACTGCGTCGGTAGCACGCACCGAAAAGCTAAATAATTTGTTCTCCTGGAGAGTCGCACGTATCATACGAGACTCAGGAAGTGGACATCTGCCATTACCACAATTGTAAAAATTCACTTCGCTTCTACCAATTTATGTAATTTTTTTAATAATCTCTGTTCCACCCCTTTTGGTTAATAAAGGTGTATTTGTATTGTATTGTTGTAAAGTGAAAAAGGAGAATATGATGATGGAAGGACTAACGTAATTTAAGATAATGAGACGGGTACCTTCTTCGCATACGATAGCTTCTGACTTACCTAACATCCATTCGGTACAAACTGTATTATCGGGTATGAAAATTTTGATTTCTGGTTTACCATTGACTGATTTACCATCGTTCGCTGTTGATTCCTAACTAATGTTTGCGTCTCCTGGGGTGTACTGTTCGTTCCAGTGCCTTACACCAAGACCGGAAGCAAAATGTAGTGTACCTTCGTTCAAAAATGCTGATGATTTTGTGACAGCCTGGCACATATAAAGATTTTGATATACCAGTTGGTGGAACACTTGTGCTTAGTTCGTGATTAGCACTGGCCAAGAAGATATCATATAAACGACACCATTACAATACGGTAGCAGTCACCGCATCAGTGGAGCATAAAGGGGGGATACAGCAGTAATTGAACAACCATAGTTGAGCAATCACAGCAGAGGCAACAGCACCTCCGACAACGACTGTTACATCAAGGCACTGAATTTCAATTTGTCACAAAGCCAGCTGATCTTCTATGACATCAATAGAAAAGCCGTGCAAACACACTGGATATGCACAAGAAACAGACGTGAAGCCGGCATAAGCAAATTTATAACACTCAGAGTGGCAACACTGGAACCACCTTTAGGAGTTCTTTTTGCCTCGATGTTTGATGTAAAGATAACATTTGATGGTATCATTGACCATGTGAGACGTATAATTAGCTAAAAAAGGTAACTAAATTGACTGGAATGGCAGGACTAGGAGTGTTCGAAGAGCTATATGAGCCGGCTGAAACATAAAATATTCTACCCCTAAAGGGCAAGTATTCGAGCTCGGTGGCATGGTGTACCGTGAAAAGGAACGAGACAGGTAGGTGGACAGGTTTGATCCGAAAGCAGTACTGCGGACGGTAAATGTTGGATGAGCGTCAGACCGGAAAATTTACTTTTAGAGGGCAAGTCTTCAAACAAACAAGGTCTTTGAAGCCGAACTAAGGAGGATATGAAGAGGAAGGGAATAATACACGTAACATTTTTGAAATTAATTCGCACCGAGCAACAGGCAGCACAAATGCCCATTGCGGGGTATTTTTTGTTGAGAGATTTTAGCCTTTCAAAAATGCAAGCAAACAACATCAACCTGCTATAGCGTATTTCTGATCCGATATAATACATATACATGCTATGGCTGCAGACCTATGTGCTTCACTTACAGGTCAACAAGCAACCTACGACCTTCTATGAAAATTTAGCTGTTGTGTTCATCAGAAAACGAGGGATTGAAAGCCAACACACGGTGTCAAATATTTAGCCCTAACACTTGTAGCGGACTCAGATTGTTTAATTTATTTAGTATGTACAACCTCAAACATACAATAATTCGATTCTCTATTTAATGTATGGTAGAAGGACTCAACAGACAACTGCACATTATACATATGTCTGTTGCCCTTTACCGGCCTAAACGGGGTCAGACAGATTTGAGTGAATCTGCTCCAACATAATTGTCCCAAATACCAAAAGCAATGTCAACAGATAAGAGGACAAACGTTTTAAGAACAGGTAACGAAGCGCAAACACATCAAGGAGACTACACAAAGCGAGGTCCGAAATTGATTGGAGCATATCAAGATACGTTAAGAAAAATGATAAGGAAATATAGTGAGATTTATTCAAGAAATCCTGGTAAAAAATATGCGAGATTCTACGATATGATAGATGAATGGGTTGCTTATGTTCATGCGGATATCTATTGTATAATCTCGAACGATATATACGAGTTACAAGCATGCATGGCATCAATATCAACGCATCTATGGCATCCAGAAAATAGCATAGGTATCAACAAACTCTATGATATCCCGGGAGTGCGTCCCAACAGGAAACCATAGCTTTAACTGTGAGCGGTACCGGTTATGTCTCGAGAGTGAAGCTAAATACCTTGTCTCTATTTCAGTCTGCTTTTGGGCTCACACAACGGCTTTGAGTTCCCTTCACCTTACCTACCTGATACATCTAAAGGAAATAGTCGTCGATGCAGCAAGTATTCAGAAATATTTCATCCCAGGAGAGGGATTTGTGAGTGTAAATATTGTAACTGCAGGCAGATAAAACGATATTAGATGCAAAGTATTAATTTAAAGTAAGGACCAGTGAAGTGCAAATACTGAATCTAAAGTCGACCAAATATATGTTGTTGTTTAACATTCATTTGCATGAACGTGATGCCTCGGCCAAAGATTATACAACCTTCTTGTCGCTTGAGGATTAATTATTTAATCCCTGAACCTGCATGTGTAGGTACTTCAAGTCTTAGATCATGCCAGGTTAAAATTTAAATACATTTCGATGAATAACCACATTTGATCGCTTCTTATTGTAGCCAATAGCGTCGCATAATAGCAACGTGTAGTCCAAATTTTTAACTCGATCATATAATATCTTCAGCTTACTGTAAACCTTGAAAAAATCAAAAAACGACGCCCTTCAATTCTCTGAGAAATCGAGATGGTTATTTTTAAAGTAGCAAAATACGTAGGACCAACCCCTACATAAGAGCCAAATTAAAAAAAAAATCGTTTCCAGGCCGGCTTGCAGGATATATCGTTCTGGGCTGTCTTCTACGATACTAGCTGGGAAAAGCGTAGAAGAAATAAAAAAAAACAGCGCTCCTCTGTGCTGTCAATTTTTCCTTCGGTTGCCGAATTTTTTTGGGGAGTTTTTAGAAGATTGTTGAGCCCGACCGTCGTCAATGGTGGAAGCTCAAGAGGTAAATCTTGTCCTTGGTGCGGCGCTCCACAGCTCGTTGCAAACATACATTTCGTGCCAACCTTCACAATCACAACCTTTCGTGCCAACCCCCCGATCAACCGTCGGTCTCCCAGGATTTTTTCCTAGCTTTACCCCAAATGTTCAGGAACGTACCGCGGATTATATTATATTTTTTAGAATGCTCCAGAAAAAAGTGTTTATGAAAACAACTGGTATATCCTGATTCCATATTGCCCACCAGAAGCTGAACGTCTGAAGCTGAGAGCTGACCTCCTTAATTTGATCACCAAAACTATGGATGTCCGCGCCACTCAGCTGTTCTTCCGGAATGGGATCTTTAACTTTATCATCCTGGGTTTCTTCTCGCATAGCTAAATCTTGAGGCAAAAAGCCAGTAACGTGGTCGCCCGCTGTCTCTCAAACTTTGGTACAATAAGCGACCACGACATACTGCACGCATGCCAGAGAACAGTGACCACAAACCTTCCGCGCAGCCCTCGCATCTCAGCCACGAGTTACTCTAATGAAGAGAGCGCTATAGAGGCAAACCTTGATTCACTATCAGCTTGCGTCTACGGTGATGAACCTGCATAAAACCCGTCGTATGTTTCTTCAGCTCTAAACTTTCGGTCCGAACTCAAGAGCTTTTGTCCCGAGTGACCAAACTCCGCAACTCTTTAAGCATTTGTATATCAAAATTTCCGTGTAAAATGCAAAGTATTCGGTTATTGCTAGTCACTTGCATTTCTACGATTCCGCTGAGTTTGCCTTGGTTCCCAAACTTTGGATTTAATTCATCTTCGCGCTAAAACGATATCTCTAAATGTTGATTAAGTTGTGTGTGGTTGTAACGGTCGACGAAAGGATTCTTAAGCGTCAACCTATTCAGCTTTGATTGCGTGCATTTGATCGTTTCAAATAGAAATTCCTTACCAGACTATCACAATAGGCCGTAAGTAAGCCATGCGATGCAGTTCACGTTGAACAAATTCACGCTCGTATATATCTCAGGAGATAGTTCCAGATATAGGCTGCTTACCTTTAGCTTGGGTTATAGCGAGAAGTGTTTTCTGCTCATTTGAGCAGAAAACACATTGATAATTAATTCTCATTATTTTGATCCTATTATTTGCTATGAGATATTTGTAACTGCTTTTGCGCTGGGACTGCGGACATGGAGTTTTTACTCAGTGAATATAAATTTGTAGTGTATAAAACATGTATTGTCTAAATATTAGTTCGGAACCGAGATTTAGAATTGAACAGACGTATAGATTTACGATTAATTTGTTTCCAAAAATTGTAATTGCCAGGTTTTACTAAATCGTTGTGAGCACTTATGGACTAACTTACTGAAAATATTTTAAGATGAATAGGTTAGGTTCTTTGTTTCGTAAGAATACAAATCAAACATAGGCGTAAGTATTTCGATATGAATTGTTATATACCTTCCAATAAACCATAGTGAAGTTTCAACGATTATCACACTGCAAGACAAACATAGCCAAAGAAGATAACTTCGAAAATATCAATTTTGGAGAAGACTGTGAGCCTAGTTTTTACCTTAGGCTTAGAAACCAAGTGAACCAAAGAGATTTTCGACCCACTTTCCATAGAGAAATTTGAAGTTAGTAACGAGGTCTCGAAAACGTTAATACTTATTACAAATCTGGTACCTTCAATATTTGCTGCGTCCTTTTTCCGGCAAATTATGCCGTTCGACGTTTTTGCATAAGTCTCACCATTCTCGAGATTAGTACAAAAACCAAGTCAGTAATCGTCTCGTAAATATAAAATATTCCATGTTGACTGTCCGCCGAAAAGCGCCACAATTTCCTCGATGTAAAAAAACGGGTAGAGCACACCATTTGTAAAGTTGAATGACAGTGTGCGGTCGTAATATTTACCCTAACGTACTGGCTTGAGTTTTCTACAAGCATTCAGATCTCGAATCAAGGCTTCCGCAAACCTGTTTGAATAGCTGTGATACGGACTCCCAACTTGTAGCAAATTGTTCTAGATAATGTCCTCAAATGTCATATTCTCAAAAGTCTTCCGTATCAACAGACCAACTACTGCCCCTTGATATTTTCTTGCCACACGGATGTACTTGTACAGACGGCCGTACGACAAGGTATTGCTTTTGTTGCTCCTAAGGGAACTTTAATCTATCTTGAAGATGTGCCTCGCGAGATCCATGAATCACTTCGTGCTTTTTATGTTATCAGGACTTGTTTTTAAAATCACTCATTCAGGAGTAACACCTCCATCATGCACCTCCTCAGCATGTCTTTATAATCTCTAACCTCCCCATAGAGCACAACATCATCGGTGTATTTTTGTTAGCGACCCCGCCACGCCAATATTCCTGAGCAACGACTGCATATTTCACGATGCCTGGGCATGACCCCTAAAGGATACCATGTGAACATTCAACTTGTTCGGAGAATAAACCGCCAACCTTGACAACTTAGCGCCGATTTGAAAGATACTTTTGTTTGGGGTATATTAGGATGAACACTCAAAAACTCTGATGTCTGTCTTAAAATACTTTTCATGAACATCAAACGGTACCTCCAGGTTTTATCGCCTCCATTAAACGATGAAATGCCGGTAATCCTCGTTAACTAGGGGATACCATTGGCTTAGATAGCACAGTTATAGATAAGATCAACAGTTGTCTCAATTGTTTTGTGACTCAACTGTCGGTACTATTTTAGGAGAAAACAACTACTGCAGTCAAGTCTCGTTCACATCAATATTTTAAAAGAATCCCAATGATTTTTTACATTTAATAAGTATAGCTCAAATTAGCAAGCGCATAAATAGATAGCTCGTTTAATTCAAGAAGCACGGCGACAATCACTCGTGGCAACAGTGGATCGACGTGCTTCTGGGGCATGCGATTAAAAACTACGTCTTTCTCGTAATATTTGGGAGTGTTCTATTTTTCGAGCACACTTTCATCTTTTTAACGGTTAGCTCATACGTAAGCTTTTGATGATGTCATAATTTGGTAACGCAGCTGCTCTGTGGTAGCGGTCTGTAGTATATAACGAGCTACTTTTAACTATGTAAATATATATTTATATATTGTAGAGGAAAAATTTACGTGTGAATCATGGGATATACAGTATGACGCCTTTTTAAGGCAGCTGTTAGCTTCACGCTTAACAGACGATATTGGCTCTTTCTGATAGCAACAGCTTAGCAGCTCCATCACGCGGTCAGCGACGCAACTATCGAAGGACAGAACAAAGATAGTTCCAACAATGTTCGCTCGGGGGCGCCACTAGATATTATTGCTAGGTACAATCATTGAACACCCCGGCATAGTCAAAACTCGTATAAACTGAGCAAAATAGAAATATGATAAATAATTCGTAGTGTCAGTTATGGTTCATCATCATCGTCATCATCATCACAGTATTTATTTGCCGCAACATGATCATTCTCACCCTGTTCAACGCCTTTTTTCTAGTTCACCTTGTATACGGGGTCGAATACTGATCAGTATGTTCAAAGAATTGTATACAACGACCGTAAGTGGTACAAGGACGCTTCCTACGTATGTCCTGAGAATCTGCTGGACGTGAGAGGCTCGAGCACGGGATCTTCAGTACTTAGTAAAATACCTTGTCCTTATTGCCATGTTTAAAAATATTCACAACATCGGGCCTCGAATATCATCTCGCGAGTTTCTTGGCAATGCCGCCTCATAAGAGCGACAAATCCAATCATCTTTATAATACGTTTATATCGTGGCCACCACTCAGCCGTGCACTTGGCACAAAGAATGTTCGAAAATAGAACTTTTTACCACACGGACAGCGGGCAATTCACATCTTTCATAGTTTTTAAGGTTTCTTTGAAAAAATAGCTGCTCTTCAAAGCAACAACCCTTGACCGATTTGTGACACTTGTAATTCACACAATATGCCTCTTCTTGACAGTGCAATTTCAGATGCTCTGATTTTTATGTACCCTCATCATAATCACAATTTGCAATCCAGTGTTAATAATATAGTTGCTCATTGTTACTGAACCCACCCTCATTGTTCTCAAATCTATCCCCAGCTTTATTGCCACACATGCCTAAAAACGGTTTAAAATCAAGGATGGGCAATCGCCAGACTTAATATATTGGCCATGTTCCAGATAGGAACTGTATTATATGGCTTACAGTGCCTAATCGTTGTAGTCTTCAGAATCCCTTCTACTTTTCCTTGTCCAGGCTGTACCAGCGCTCATAACATATTTTTACTTCAAGAAATATAAGGTTGATTGGCTGTAGAATGTAAGAGCAGACTAGCATAAACTGTATACGCTGGTAGGGTTAAATAATTTGATAGAGGAGTAATTGGTCTCAGGCGTCGGGTGCTGCACCGACGTCAGCACACACCGATGTCCGAGCAACGCCTGCGGGCAGAACTTTCTGAAAAGTATATACTCTTTATAGTGTGGTCTATATGCTTAAAAGCTAAGGATTTTTTCTGCTTGAGGCATATTTTTGTAAACTGGTTAATAAAATAAAGAATTCCTAACTTCCAAATTGGCTTCAGGAAGATGAAACACGCTCGAACAATAAGATAAGCGGAACAATGAAAAAGGTAAGCTCGTTAGGTGGGTCAATACTGACTTGTAACTTTTTGATTCGCCTCTTCGCCTTACGCTAGTAGTGAGTTAAACCAGATTATATTATCATGCGACTCAGATAGCTTGTGATAGCTCACATTGATTCTAACAAAAGTTATTACATATTAACATAGAGGGAGAGTAGTACGTGTTCTAAACGGTACTTTGTATAATGTCTTCAAAAATGATTACCGGTGATGGAACAACACCAGTTGCTAAACCAGAGTTGCCAACCCGACAGGTTACCCGAACTGTCAACCAGAGAGATTATCTAGAACAGGCGTGCATATCAGTTTATGTGAAAGAGAATTTCGTTGTTTAGAGTGTTAAAGCATTTCAGAAATACCGACAGAGGATCTTTTTAAGTCATTTGTACCCATGGAATGAAGTAGGTTTGAGATCTGGCTAAGGGCAACATAAAGCTGCTCATATTAGAGTAGTTTAGTTGATTCCCCTGATCCTTGAAAATTTGAGCGTGGTGCTAATCTTAGTGGCAATCCATACTAGTATCCGCAGCA
Organism: Stratiolaelaps scimitus; assembly: GCA_019614645.1. Classification (NCBI taxonomy): domain Eukaryota; kingdom Metazoa; phylum Arthropoda; class Arachnida; order Mesostigmata; family Laelapidae; genus Stratiolaelaps; species Stratiolaelaps scimitus. The sequence goes on from JABWDB010000038.1 coordinate 2,669,164, forward strand.
GATCTCCAAGGTGCGAAGCCTTTAGCAAGGAAAGTCGGCAAAATAATTCTGTAACTTTTGGAGAAGGGATGGCTCTGAAGGTTGATCTAGTCAGGTTGACAGTAGAAGTATTTATGACATTGTGTTGTCGCTGAATGGACTTCGTGTCTGTTTGGATGATGACCGAAGTCGTGTTTATGGACATTGTTAGCTGTTTCGGTTTATTCTGATGTGACTGGAAATGCCGACAGAGTCAAATAGAAGTGAGTGATAGTTAAATCATTTTCGAGGTCGGTAATCGTGTGCCTACCCTTACAACACGCGCACTGGAGTGGACGGCGGCAGTCTGTAAAAGAACGATATTGCTGGTAATTTAAGTCCGTGGTAGTTCGCGGTTTTTGGACGGCATAAGTGTTACAGACTACTGCTGGCAAAATTTCTGGCTAGTTTGCCTGATTAGCTTTCATGCGTCTGAGTATTTATGCCTCCTCTTTTTCGTTTGCGAAGAGAACACCCTAAGGCCAATTGACGCTGCGATATGACTTAGTATTTGAAATTTGTTATTTTTTATATTTTATAGCTATTCCATTTTTCCTATCACTTGTTTATACTTTGTTAACGAGTAAAGATTCATTGATTTTTTAAGGGAACTGCATACAATGCTTAAGTTCTCTTATATGTCATGCAACGGGATTCGAACCTGCGGACTCTGGCTTTTTACAGCCAGAGGCTCAGCCGTCCAAGCCACTGCTCTGACGGAATACATTGGATACAACTAGTTCTGCAATGTGCGTGTAGCATGCCTTTAATTACCATTGTTGCCATTTATTAGGGACTTCCGTTCGAATTTGCGCGCCTTTCGAATGGCGCACAATCCGAACTACGCGATACAATGCGTTCATTTTTGGAGTGGGCACGCGAGCGATTTAACAGTGGAAATTTGGACACCATCGAGGCGGGGACCAGAAATCAGGTGCGACAAGAAACGAACGGATTGACAGAATCAAGGCAACTTTTCAGCAAACTAGAGCTTGGTCCACGAAGTCCTTGTCGGCTGAAACTGGGATTCCTCGGACTACGTGTTATAGGATCATTACCAATATACTGAAGATGAAGAAAATCAATGCAAAATGGGTTCCCCATAAACGGAGTGCTAAGCAGATGAAAATGCGTGTGGAGCGTTCGACATTTAATTTGAAGACTTATACGCAACAAACCAGTCGCTTAGAACACACCGTGTCGATAGACGAGACATAGGTTAGCCTGCATCGACCTCCTGAGAAGGACCAAGCAAAACAGTGGCTCCGACAAGGTGAAGCAGCAGCGTCTGTGGCAGTGCCAGATAGATTTGGATGAGAGGTGTTGATGATACTCGCCTTAGATATCAAGGATGTTTGCTATTACGAAATATTAGCAGAAAACGAAAAACTCAATGCTCTCCGATGTCTCGGCTTCTTGAAGAAATTGATGAATAAATTACGTGGGAATCGACAGCACCGAGTGTGGATACTCGACGACAATGCAAGACATCACCGCCTATGTCAGGGACAATTCGCCACATCAACCCACTGATGTCTGCTCCTTCATGGTGACTTCCTGTGAGGTAGATATGGAGACTCTCATCAGAGGATGAGAGTTTTAGCAGGCAGGGGCGTTTTTTCATCCACGTCAACCCTGCACTGGATCGGCCCACTTTCGCGGAGATTGGAATGTCGCTGGTTGTGTCCGTGCGTTTGAATAAAAAAAGACGCTTGACAGATTGAAACAAATGGTAAGATAGAAATGGCCATCAGGGCCTACAGTGCGAGCGCAGCGCCGGTCGCTAGCCGCGCAACACGATGCTTACTGACACGCTCTGTATCCCTTGAACAATGGAGCTGGATGGGCCTCCACAATGCGGACATGTACCGCCCCGACGGTCTCGCCCTCATCCCCTTCCACCGAGGCCATCATCTCGTTTGGGACGACACGGCGCATGATACTCCAGCACCCTCTCGTGCCAACCACTATGCAATCGCCCCCGCTTACGCGGTATCTTGTGCGGAATAGGCCAGGGTACTGAAGTAGTTGCCTTCCGTGCAACTTATCTCTTTTACCCTCTTGACTTCGAAACTTTAGTCGACCCCGGCCCCGTCACCACATAAGAAAAAAATATGCACTCCATATACAATATGCTTTTTGTCTATAGAATTCTTAGCTCTCATGTGTATAATAGTGCAGCACAAGATGGCTACGGCCGACTTTGAACGATAATTCCAATTTGAGAGTTCTACCGAAGACAAAACCGAACGGCGGCGACGCTAGACACACAGAACGAAGCGCAACGAGGAGGACCAGACGTCAACGTGACATATACGTTTGTTGTAAATTAAATAAAATGAATGACTTAGTAGAGTCGTCGTGCCATGGCTAGTGAAACACACATACCTATGATAGCCAGGGATCAGCATACCAAATAGATTCAGCTATATATCGATAGATCGGTAAATCTTTCAACAGGTCAGATGCCTTATACGGCTGTTTTACCTGCTGTTACAGACCGCTTTTTGACCAGCCTCGGTTACCCAGAGAATATCGAACGAGCCGTCCCAAAAACGTTACGCCAAGCAGCAGCAATCGAAACTCAGCAGTCGTTGGCGGAAGTCTAGAAAAATTACGACAAGCGATATTTCGGAACGAGACAAGAGCAGAAGAAATCGTATGAATGGTTTTCCTGGCCAGACCTCTAGATAGCCTTTTCTGACCATTACCCAGTGTTGCTGCAGGTAGACGCTCTCATTGTCCAAGAGAATCTGTCACTCCTAATTTGGTCAGGAAACACAGCCCCGAGGAAGTCTCAAACTTCTTGGATCGCATGCCGCGCTTATCATGGCTCAAGGTTGTCGATGCAAACGATGCTGACGCCAGTTTTGAAGCGTTCAGCAGCATACTCCATAAGGTGTATGAGGAGTCCTTCACGACTTTTGTGTCTGACGCGCCTCGAAAACAAAAGAAGAGTCGTTTCTCGGCTTCGCTTCGTCGCGTCAGGCAGAATGTCAACAAACTGTATCTCTGGCATCTGAAAACAGCTTCCCAAGAGTCAAGGACTGCTTCTGCCGTAGTCGACTTAGGTATGTGCGAGAACTCAGGCGCGCGGGGACCTCGTTTTATGAGAACCAGTTTCTTCATCTCCGGGGCAAGAGCGGGCAGATATGGAACTTCATCAATAGCTCTTGTGGCAGAGGCTGTGGTAGGGTGGAACTCCCGGATTCTCTCGAGAGCAGTGCAGGCCCGCTTTCCTCTCCACAAGCCATTGCTGATGAGTTAAATCATCACTTTGCGACTGTCGGCTCGAGAACGGTCTCAGCTCTCCACCTGGACGAGGACATTCGGCCCAGACTGCAATCGATTTTGCAAGCTTTAGAATCCAAATTTGAATACCCCGGGGTTGACGTTCCAGAGGTTCAGAGGGCGTTGGTTTCAACGAAAGCATCCTGGAGTGTCGGGGCAGTGGGTGTGCCGAATAAGCTGATTAAGTTGGCTGCGTCAACCTTAGCATTGCCATTGGCTCACGTCATCAATGTCTCGATGAGATCAGGCTGCTTTCCCCGCAGGCTGAAAGATGCCAGGATTGTCCCTCTTTTTAAAAATAAGGGCGATCGCAGGCTACCTTCAAATTATCGGCCGATTCTGCTTGTCGACTATCTGTCCAAAGTTCTGGAAAAAATAGTCTTGTCTAGGTTAGCGGATCACCTCACTTCCATAAGCTTTCTCTCAGCATGCCAGTTCGGCTTGCGCAGGTCACGCTCCACAGAACTAGCGCTGGGCCACCTTTGGCAGGAGATCACGGATGCCATCGAGGACAATCAAGTATGTCTGGGTGTCTTCCTTGACGTCTCTGCCGCTTTCAATTGCGTATACCACTCGTTTTTCCTTCAGATGTTGGAACATTTAGGATGTAAGCGGACTGTTGTCGCTTGGTTCCGGTCGTACCTCTTGGTGAGAAGACAGAGGGTGAAAGTCGGCAAAGTGGAGTCTACCTGGAGAGTAGTTGACATAGGGACACCCCAAGGCTCAATTCTAGGGCCGTACATGTTTATCATCATAATCAATTTTATCTTACTGAAGATTTCATCTGGCAACTTCTGTAAGACTGTAGCCTATGCTGATGATACATCGCTCCTATTCCGGATTTCCCCCTCGACGATCCAGGCGGACATTGAACTATCTATGTCAAAAGTTAAAGAGGTCATGCGCCTTTTTGACAGATTTGGGCTTGCTATAAATACAAGAAAAACTGGTGTCACTGTTTTTCGAGCGCCGCAGAGGTCAATCCAGATCCAGTCTGTACAACTGCGTGGTTTGTCGGTCCCCACGTCACACAACGTCAAGTGTTTAGGCCTGACGATCCAAGACAGTCTGAGATGGCACGACCATTTGACTGGACTTGCCCCAAAATGTTATACTGTTATAGCATCACTTCGCCGTCTCAGGGAAGTTGGGGTGCCCGTCGCTGGGCTACTTCTAATCTACAAAATGCTCCTAATTCCATTGCTATGCTACGGTATCACAATCTGGGGTGGTGGCTTCAGAGATACGCTTCGCCGGGGTGAAATCAGTCAGAATGACGCTCTGACAGCTGTGTTCGGCAGCCGTCGCAGGGACTCTGTTGCCGATGTGTTTCAACACTTTGACCTGCTTTGCCTCAAGGACATATGCACCTTTCAGACTGCTCTTCTTGCATTCAAAACATGCAGTGGTAAGATACCAGCCGACATCTCCTTCCCTATCACGATGGTGAGGAAGCGCTCGACCCGTCGCCCAACCACCTTTGAGGTGCCATTTACTGTCAAAGAGTCCAGCCGCCAAGCTCTGGCTTACCGTCTACCGGTCGTCTGGGGCTCGCTCCCTCGCGAGCTTCGTTCACTCACTTCAGCTAAAAAGTTTGCAAGTGAAGCAAAAAAGTTCCTTGCGGGGAGGGTTTAAAATGTGAATATAATTTCGACGTTTCATCGAGCAGCCGGAAAGGTATTGTACCCCAAGTAGAGTGCATCGCCGACAAGCAATGGTTTAGTTTCTGGATGTGAGTGCGAGAAATACGCGCACCTAACGCATGCGCGCGTCGTGTACCGGAGTTGTGGTGAAACTTAACGAAGAAGCAATTGACTAATTAGGAAGGCGATTAAATCAAATCACAGCTTCAGTGTGGTACAATTTTGGAGTCCACCGTAAAACCACGTCAACGAGATGGCCGCCCCACTTGGCCATGGGTCCCTGCGCGGTGAAGATTATATCCAACTGCTACTCTGCAAAATCACTGTGTGAAGCTGTGTGATCACGTATAACCACGTAAGGACTGTTATGCAGGCTGCGCTCGAACATCGCGCCAGGAAACACAAGACGAAAGATATTTTATCGAATTAATTGCTTCCCTGATTTGCGCACATATTGTGTAACTATTTTGTTGAACTCTGTCCCTCTCCCTCGTGCAGTTGCAGAATTAGCTTTTCAATGCAATATATCTTGCTAAAATGAGTAAACCCATTGATACGTTATGAGAAAAAACGTCCAAATATTGTCCCTCCCAAAACAACTCTGATAACCTTCGAACCAAGCTTCATAGCCAGGTGAAATTTGACTTGTGTGTACTTGAATCCTTTGCTTACATGTGGCTCAGCGCCGATTCCGTTTTTACAGCAAAATATTTACTATTGGTGTAATTGGTTCAAGAGGAGTGACTGTTGGAGACCACAGAGGAGGACTTCACTTCAGGACATCTTACGAGCAAACTGTTGTGACAGTGACTGTAGCCATTGAGTGAAGTACAGGTTGCACTATAAGTTTTTGCAGGCTTACCCAAAAATTCCGCGACCTACATGTTACGAAGTTATAACTAGTTATGTTAAGTTGCCAAGAAAAATTTTAAATGGGTCCCCTACGAATTGACTCCGGCTCAGATGGAGACACGTCTGGCGTATTCTAAATGCCACTTACAAGAGTTGCTTTAAGAGGCTATAGAGACAGCTATCGGACGACCCAATAATATCGTACTCATTTAGGGGAATGTATTCTAAGAATATTAAATTAAAAAGAGGCGTTGTTATGGAATCATTACACACTGTTTTTTTTTGCAGTCGCTGTTACTGATTCAGCGCACGCTACAGAAATCACAATAACATAACATCTAGGGAGACGATGTTCGAGGACGTTATTATTCTTTCATCTTTCTAGAATCAAATTCAGTTCTATAATTCGGCATACACACATCTTATATAATATTTTATTCTTATTTGGCTATAATTCCAATATAGCCAAAAATCGGAAAGAAAACAGACAGCTTTTACATCGAATTAATTTATTTCCAACTTATTTACTTTAGACAATCAAAATATGAAGTCGAAATTCTGAAATATCATAATATGGGTAGACGCGTAAGTCTCTTCTTCCTCCTTTATACAAAGTTAATGGTCGTCATTTACAGATTGATCTAGAAAGTCGTTAGGGATACGTATAAGTATTGTATTGCGCTAATATAAGCGACATTATATAAAAAGTATTTCATGTCGTACTAAGAACTAAATCTTGTACGATAGCTCAGTTGCGAGAAAGGTCTTGGGTTGTCAAAACGCACAAACCAAAACTAAATATTTTACGAGATCTTTGAATCAAAATAATATTTTGTTTACCCAATTATTTTGTATCGGAATATGTGTGATAAGTCTTTTAAACAGCTTTCGTTTCATGTGTATCACAATCTGTGTATAAGTGTGCCTAATATTTGCAATTAAGGCCTCATTATTTGGCGAATGTTATAATTAGAAAGCAGAAACCCGAACAAGATTATGCTCCTATGAATAGTTTTGTTCTGCAGAACGAGAAAGATATTTCAGTCATCTACTGGTCGGCTAGAATCGTAGACGTCGGTGGCAAGCAACCGAACCCAGGTCGTTGTGGACGCATTTTTGCAAGATTAACAATATATAGCCACATCCAACTTCAAATATAAGGATGCTAGAGACCGTATCACATAAAAGGAAGTATCAAATTTTCAATGGCTCAAAATTTAAATATGGAATCAGGCCACCTAACGTTTGTAGTAGAAGGTTCCCAAGAATAGAACAGTGTTCGGCGTGGTATTTGTACAATGTGCGCTCACTTCATGGGCCCACCTGAAGATATGAAAATATTGTTTAACGAAACTTAATGATGGCAGTACAAATTGAGAGTTTGTACATTCTGCTGTACTGCTTGCCCTATTGCTTATAGGTATTCTTTGATTTGATAATGCGGATTGCCCCTTAGACCACAACCTTTTAACATTTTCAGAATGCTGTAGCGAAAATAGATGCATTTGCAATAACTATATCGATACATATGCTCCTTTCTAGTGGCGAGTTGCAACGATTTTACTGACATGTTTTGCTTGTTTAGCTATTACTTGGTTGATGGTAAGGCGACTGGCGTGATCTCGTGAATGTCCAGCCAATCTCCTTCGTATTGCGTCCGCTTTGTGATACCGCACAAGTCTTTCGACGGCAGAAAAATCGGCGTCCGAATCTGACTCAGACACATAGCGTTCAGGTATGTCGATTTTCGAAGGACACGAAATGGAGTTCATTATTTGCTCGAAAATCTCGTTGTCGTGCTCACCAGCATCGCCCGATGAGTTGAGTGCTGACTTGATGACGTCGGGGGGCCCCAGAGGACTTAATCCTTCGAGGCTCTGTTCATAGTCGTGACTCATAGTGGTAGCTGAATTTTGAGAGCATTGGTTGACGCGTCGGCTGTTACTCGATCCTTGCGTTCGGGTCGTGTTTGTCTGTGCGAGTTCGGCTTTGGCTTCTACGGATAAGTCAAATCGAGAGCGTGAAGACTGTCGTGTCTGCGGCTCTTCGACAGAGACCGTCTTCTGCGCCTCTGTCGAGCTAACCGCTAAAAAAGGTTCCTTTACCGGTGAACTCTGTGGTTCTGGGCCATGAACAGCAGTGCTTTTGCATCCGAATCCAATGTTCTCGTAAAAGGGCTCTGATTCTAGGAGGCAAATTGCGCTTTGTGTCGCCTCGGGTACTTCGAGCAACTGTTTCTTGAGTAGGTTTTCGCATGATACAGATTGGGCCTTGGAATTGTTTGACGCTTGGGTGTGTGAGGCAAGAAGAGTGTCTCTTCGAATGCCAGTCACTTCGTAGGTTTTCTGTAACAATTTCCGAGAGTGTAGCTCGAGTAAGCTCAGTGAACTATGAGTCTTCGAGTGCTCAGTTTGTTCGATGGCTTCTTCCGGACCCAAGTGAGCAATCTGACTGGTGCTTGTGGTTTGTTTATTCGCTCTACCACGACGACTATCTAAAGGTATACTGCTTTGAGTCGAGAGGCTAAGGTCAGAATAGTAGTAGGGAGGCGTTTGAGCAGGAACAACGTCCGGCGCAGGGCCCTCTAGCAAGGAAAGGCTTCGCTGATGCTTGCTAGTTGTTATCGTTCGTAGTATATCTTCAGAACTGGCTGAACATATATAATTACTTATGGCCATACGACTGCAAGATCGAGACCCAAGCTCTCGTAGCTCGTCGATAAGATCCGGGATGGTTCTAGTCGTTCCAATGCTAGAAGCGCTTCCATTTGACAGTGCTGATTTTGGACGAGAAAGCTCAGGACTCTTCTTTGACTCGAAGAACGCGAGCTTTTCGGATACGGTGCCTTGGCGTGGCGCTTCCTCCTTAGGAGTCTGGGTTGCCGGACCCGTGGAAGACAAGTGCGCGTTAGGGCTGTGCATGTCACAGGACTTATCCAGTTCGATGGCAACGGCTGTTCTCATAATAGAATTCTGTGAACCCGGTGAATCTCGTGATGTGCTCGACGATACGCTTTCCAAAGGGTATGGCCCACCATCGCGGGTGAGACACGAAGAAGAAGAAGAAGAGACACGATGAACCACCGCGGAGCCCTCTGAGCTAACAATGACCTTAGATCCTTCAATTTCCTGTTTTAGAATCGCATAATTAGCTGAATCTATTTGAGCTAGAGTTGGCCGAGGTTGATCAACAGTATTATACTGTCCGTGTTGGTCAACAGAAGGGTCGGGTTCGAATACTGAGTTGTGACTACTTGATTGAAATGAAAGGTCCAGCGTCGTTGGATTTCGACTATCCATTGCCAGCACTGGTGATCCGCCAATCACTCTACCATTATAAAACAACTGAGATGCTTTAAAGAGGTCCTCACGTCCATAGCTAGATGCGTCTCCTGGCTTCTTCTTTTCTAGAGGGATTTTCGCATTCGAGTAAATTATTTGATCGAATAGAAGCTTTCTAGAGTTGAGCACTCGCGGCGGTAATAAAGAATATTGCTCCCGTTGCGACGATGGCACTGGTGGCGATTGACTGTTTGAGGTATCAATTGCCCCTAACATAGGAAGAGGGGGATTCTTGAGAGACTCCTCGTCTTTTCTAGAAGAGACATCACGTACTTGTTGTACATACTCAGATCGCAAGCAGGCCTCACTATATTTTGGCGGGCCGGCACGCGGCTCCGACATTCTGAGATGGTGATTGTTGTTTTGTTGTCTTAACTGGTGAGGTGGTATGTTAGTGAAATGCTGCACCGGAGAAGGACTGTGAAAATCGGATGAACTGCTTTCAAGAGAAGGCAGCGATGACACAGGCGGCGCAGTCGAATACTGAGAGTCTGTAAGACTTTGGAGGGATTCTAACTCTCTGGAAGATGTGGACTGAAGTGCCAAAACTCTGCTATCATCGGCTATGTCATTGACGCACTGACTCTGTCGAGTGCTAACCAAATATTCATTAGCCGCCTTTGTGGAATAGCTGGGCTGAGGTACCTGACGGTACACTTCGAGCTTGGAAGGCTGGATTTCTTCAGCTTTGTTGGTCGACTTGTACGAGCTAGTTGAGAGCGTTCGTCCACTCGGTGGTTTTCTAGGAGTGTACTGTGAATTGTTATTGGTGGCCAGAAATGGCCCACTGTCAACTCTTGAAGCAAACTGGTGGATGCGTCCATCGATCAAATTGTGCATAGTTAGACTAGACGAGGATAGATTAAATGAGTCCGAACATTGCTTGACATTTGGTCGGCAGGATAAATGACATGAATCATGGCCAGAATCAAGTTCATGATTAGAGCCTGAGCTTGCTCCGACCATGATTGACTTAGTTGGGGAACTCGACGAGTGTGCAAGAACACTCGTTTCGTTGTGAGATGGGTCGTAGCATTCTGAACGGCTTTGGAAACTAGCCATATTGTGCACGCTACATACGCGGACTGCACCGCGGGGATCAAACAAAGTGTCTCGATTAGTACCAGCTGGTGGAGGTGAAGAAGCAAGAGATGTCGAGGGACTCCTTGAACGTCCGACATTAGGGTCTAAAGTAGCAGAACGCAAAAATCCATTTGACGAACTTTGACGAGCCAGTGACGCCCCCTCTAGACAAAATGGACGCTGAAGGTGCCCATGCCTGTCATGAGGGTTTTCTGCAAACATCCTCGGCGAAGCGTTGTTGGCGTACATATTACGTTCTTGACCAGTTGGTAAAGAATGCCATGGCTCGAAGTTGCAGGGTGTAGTGAAGGCCGCAGAAGAGAGAAAAACTGGCTCAGCTAGGCACGACTTTGGCCTTAAAAGGACAGTAGGGAGCAGTGCATTGTGCGTGGTCATACTTTGTCTATAATTTACGCTATAGTTGTTGTTGGCTTCACATCCTGGATCGAAGAAACGCATACTGGTGTGGGGTCTTACTTCTCGCTGAGAATAAGATGGATAGGCTCCATTGTGACGTTCTTCTGAATAGCTGAGGAAATCAGCTGAATGTGGTCGATTACTTGGCGGTGAGACACGTTTCGGTTTGGGAGGAGCGTTTGCATATATTGGCGAACGGGTTACACATGTTAATGCATTCATATCCATATACCGTCCATTATCCCCACTGTAAATTTCCTGCGGCAAGGGCTGTACTGGATGGTTATGCTCTTGTGGCGGGACTTGGAGGGTAGCGGATTGTGCCATTGAGTTTCGCCATTGGCACATGGCAGCGTTTGAGTCCGCAGCGAAATAATAGGACTTAAGTGTTTCATGTTTGGCCACGAAAGCATTTTTGTGCGATACACAATCCTGGCTTATACATACACGCACCGAATAACCAGGTAAAAGAAGCGATGCCAAGAGTTTGTGCTCGTTCTCATCCCTGTAGACGAATAGTGCATATTGCGCCAAGACACACCATCGTTTTTTCCAATGTTTAAGCGGAGATCCTTCGAGACGATAGAGCCAACCTTTGAGACTAATCTCAGCATTAACGTCTCTCTCAACAGAAGGCGGAGAAGCTCCGGACGTCTTTTTACGGCGAAGGCTTTTACGAAATTCGAGGTTCATCCTGACGATGTCGGTGATGTCAACGACAACCAGCCTTCTAAGACAAACGTGCTCACAATCACCCAAAGAGTACTCCCAACGTCGACTTCTCTCAAGGCTCACTTAATTAACTTTACGCAGCAGATGCAGATTTTCAGACGACGTCGAATCTCAAGATTTTGGTCACCACAGCTTTTATCACAGAAGACACAAGTTCTCACAACATGTTTATCTGCAAATTACTCGGTTCTGTTTTGATACTCGCAAAAATACTTTGAAATTTCTGACCAAAAGGGAGTCTGTTTATTGCTAAATACAGTTTTCATGTAGCACGGAACAACAAAACACTGTAGATGAGCACGTTAACGATATGGGGCAACTGTGCCGATCTGTGTTTATCCATTGCCTTTGTCCAAAGTGGCCGACGAACGGGGTAGGGCCTAGAGGAAATCGAACGGTGGTGCCTCCTCTAACGGAGTGACCATCATGCCACTGTGCCTGATTGCTTTTTCATCGGAGAAAAATCGGGTGAAATGGGGATATCTGCGCTGTTCGCAGGGTTACAGTCAATGAACACCGTAAGCATTGTTCACTGATAATGAGTAATAAAGTCTGCACAGCCATTCGAGATACACGAAACTGCAAATATGATTGGAGAACTATGTAACGAACTACTCGGCTTACTCGTTGCAGTTGTTTGGCGCTGTGTGCTGTACACACATTCTCGCTCAAGGGGCACCAGCGATGATGCCGGGCTAAGCCGGTTTATTTGACGAGAGCAGCGCCACCTATGGCTCAATCGTACAACTATAACAATTGACGCTTTACTTTAGGCGGCGATATCCCGGCTCAAAAAAGAGTGAAGCGTTAAACCTTATCTATTTGAATCAACCGCAGAAGACCGTGCAGAGAGAAATCCTTAATTCATATAAAAGAATAAAAATGTATAACTCAGAAGTGATAAAAATGTTTTTACACATTCACCTACTTTAGCTCTAAGAACTATTAACTCAATTGTATGTCTCTGTTAAACAAACTAGTCTAACATTTTCAATGCCACTCGCTGTGAATATTGATCGGCTTCCTTCAGTCGTAAGTGTAAACCATATTCCAAGAAATTTTCGTTATTGCATAGCGAGTTATTTTCACTCCCTTTCATGGCTTTCACACAGCTTGTCTTTCGCTCGACACTCTTACAAATATCTGTCTGAGAAGTCGTCTTCGCTGCGTGCCCTCCAAAGTCATCGCTGCCAGTGAGTCCCGCTCTCAGCTTTATTCTGCATTCCACGACTCCAGTTACAGCATGAGTAGCACCATCAAGTACACCCAGCCTTCGTAGCTCGCTAGCCAAAGCGTTGTTTCGTTCGCTCTTGATAGCGACTAGACAGATCAACGGACCAAAAGAAGCCTTAACCTGATCGGGCGCTGTTCGAACACCAGCTCTTGACCGGCTTGGTGCTTTTCAGCCATTCCCTCCTGTCGCCTTGCTCTGTTGCTCACAAGCCCGTGGCACTGTCTTCTATCGACTGCACAGATTTCAGTCTTTTTGGTCTCACCGGCGGCGGCGCCGAGGGGCATCCGTACATCACAGAGGCTTCAGAGCGGCATCGTGTAACATGCGCCACTCCATCCACTAGCGACAAATGCACCGTTAAAGACACAGGTGACTGGAAATTACAGGAAAAAGAATGAGTGAGACACAATACAGTTCTACAGAATGTAGAATGGTCTAAAAATTTGCGGTGAAAGGACGAGAAAACGTTAAAATAATCGAACAAATTATAATGTCTGATTAATGAGGTGATCTAAGAAAGGAGATCATGCTATAGCATTCATAGTTCTGTGAGTAGAGCAACCATCAAGCGTGATAATCCGTGTCTCAAAGCTCCATTCACAGAACTATGAGTATGATATCTCGTATATAAAAATGTTAAAAACAAAAGAAACAAATATTGGGGCCCGGATGTTTACAAACTACAATCGATACTCATGCATCTCAAAGAGAGACATCTCATAGTCCGAACAAATTTCCGAACTGATTTTGCTATGCTTCCATCATTGAGAAACCTGATATTCCAAACAACGCTCTACGCCAAGCCAAATATAATAATTCGTTTGGTGTCACCTCTTTTATATTTCTTGGATGATAAATGACAAAAGAATGACTCGGGCCTCAATAGTAAGGTAAAGGATTATTGGTTTATGAAAGGAGCTACAATTTTACCATGCTTAAGATCTCATATAAGTCACCATGCAGCAGGGCTAGAACATGCGGCCTCTGGCTTCCGATAGCCAAAGACTTAGCCACCCAAGCCACCGCGCTGACGGAATAGTGATATGGTGCAAGCCGCGACGGGACCAGCTGTATATATCTGTGAGAAGTAGTAAAGTTGGGAAGAAGTAACGTCTGGATGACCAACAGTTCGCATATCATACCAAGTAATTATCACTCTAACTAAGAGACTATGTCGAGTATCTCGACATTAAAGAGAATTTTGCTCGCAATATATCTAAATATGTGACTTCGATTTTCATATTTTGATAGATAAAACTGCCGTTGGCCTTCTTTCCCTCCGGCTTAAAAAGCTATCGTTTCGTGACAGCCATTTTACGAGGTTATTTGCATGGGCAAAAATGGTGCCTTGTAAATTATTTGCCAGGGAACGGAAAAGGTATAATCGGTTTGCGCAAAATTAGTCCAATTTGCTATCTTCATATATAATACAAATGGTCTTGATTTGAGTGTTTAGAGAACAGGTCATTCCTTATGAAATTGCCGGAGGAGATCTGGCGCCGTATTCTGCCAGACTCGTCTTCCCCGTCTCTCCAGTCGTAGCATATCAGACATGAATTTAGTATCAGCCTCTCTCGGTTCAATGAATAGTCAACGATTGCTTTCGACACCTCAAGGCACAAAAAAGGGCTCCGACTCCTCAAAGCGCCAGTAAGCTTCCTAATTCCCAAGTGCTATCAGTAAATTTTAAGTGCAAAAGGCAAAGACCAGTAATTAACCCAGTGGCTAAGAGAATAAGTGAGAGTATTTTTTTTCGAAAATAAGGATGGAGCGTTACAATCGTCAAACAAGTACAGCGACTCTTTAACGAAGGATCTAGAAGGTTAGTTGAAGACACGCTTGTGAACAATGCAATCGCCGTGCACACCTTCATTAACTCGCTTTATCTGTGAATCGGCATATTCACGTATGACCCACAAACGAATTATCCGATTATAAGCAGCAGAAGTGAAAGAGCACGTTCTAAGCGACCAGGCAAAAACTATACAGAACATATATCGAGTGGCACAACATGCGCGACATGTAAGTACTTATAAGATTGTAAATATAAAAACTATAAGTATGCAAACTGTGGCAAGTTAACTTTCAAACGTATGCGGGAAGTCATGCAAGGAAACTCACGATGCGTGGGAGCAAGTGGCATGCATGTGAAAATGGTCCTAGATACTGGAGTGGAGGTATCGACTATAAGCCGGCAAACGCGGAAAAAGATCGGCGAAGCCTGATGCCTTATTGACAACGGCCGATGTGGTCTAATGTAGATGCTCGGAGAAGATTCGCGTCAGGTGCCGGCTGGGTGGAATTCATTTACGGCTATTAATACCAAGCAAAATGCTTCGTTTTACTGAAAAGCGCCCCGCTTTCAGACCAGGACCCGAATAAACCAATATCTGTATGAACTGCTTTCCGTGCGGATTGTGACTATGCACAAACCGAACGGTGCAAAACGCCAATTGGATTGGATGGAAGTCGAACCTTCAAAGTAAGATCTTCGATTCTCTTATAAGATCGCCACATATAACTTCGATGATAATGTTTACAATTTACTGTCTAGCTCTATTCCAAAACTATCTCTTTGGCCGTAACTGTAACCATTTCTGATATGGAAAACATGCCTTTCAGTTTTTCAAATGTCGGTCTTCTCCTTGATCCTTTGGTATTCTCATTATGTTTGACGATCACGTATGTCTGCAATTCTCTTAACCTGATTCTATACTGATAATACGTCTAGCTATATTAGCCGACCGAATCTTTTCAGTTCACATATGATCTACGGCGTCGCATACAGGAAGTTGTAACCTATTCAGAAACGGCAAACGAGAACAGTGCGATGTCGCCGCCCCCTGGTCTCCGTTTACAATTTAAATACGATTTGCAGCAACAAATGCAAATGCAACAACAACAGTATATAGATTTTATTGACCATTCTGCTGGTAAATATCGACCTCGGGGTGAGGCGGCACCCAGGGAGCAAGCGAGGGGGGTCGAGATGGCCTCGCACTTCGCGGTATTGACAGCAAGACCTGGGTCTCTCATAGTCAAGTACTCGCTGGGTGTCGGAGGCGACAATCGCTGGATCGATGAAGTTACATCGTGAATCACAGCTGGAGGCGGGCCTGTGGGGACGCAGCAAGGGGTCGAAGGGCTAGGCAGAATATGGGCTCGAAGGGTCCCTCTGCACTCGGAGCAAAGGACGGCGTGGTCCTTGCTTCGTTATTCATACAAGCTCGACTATTTCACCAATCTTCTTTTTCACTACCTTGCTTCACTTATCGAGACCCGGCATTTCTCCGTTATCTATTAGGTCGAACACAAAATGTTGTATATCAACTTCAAACAGCTCCAATTTCGGCTAAAAGAGTAGAATACGCTTGAAACTTGGCGGGTTTATCCCATCAACCAGTCCGCGTGTAAACGAGCTGACCCTCAGCTGTTCCCCTATCTGGCAAGCCTCAGCTCTTAACCTTTAGGTATTGCTATGAGGATCTGTTGGGGCTACCTTTGCTTATTTTTTTCTTCCTTACTGGTACCTGGCAAGAATCTGTAAATTGTTGGGCATAGCTAGTCGACCGGATGTCCTAGGAGTGGTCCAAAACGAAGGAAAGTAGGTATTACATAAAATCAACGACGATGCCATTGGCACCCGTCTGACCATTTGGCAAACAATGAGTTTTCTGTGCAAAACTGTTATGGATCGTCCACGATAATCACCAACGCAAAAAGGAGTGATCGTCAACGCCTCGCGCGCCCATTAGCTTCATAAATCGATTTTTCCATCTAAACTGTGAGCCATAAGTGAATCTGTATTATATGGCATGTCTGTCTACTGCTCTTTGTAGTGTCTCTAGTTTTTTGCAGTACGTTGGCATTCATTGCCGCTGTTACCTATCTGCGTACGAAACTGCAGGAGCAAACAATGCTCTTCCTTGTGGCTATATATCGATTACATGACCGCAGGACTTACATTCTAACTACGTTTTCCCCTTGTTTGCTGTTAGAAAAAAAGATGAGTTGAAGATCGTAAAAAAACAGCGAACCAGCTTTAAAATAATACTCCACTGGATATTGCCCCTCTCACCGTGTTATAACACTTTTTCATTTTTCATCTGATCATTAATATATAAATTTATCCGCGTCTATTATAGCCTGCTCACGTTATGGTGCGATCGAACGTCGGGGACGGGAAATATGCTATTATTGTCTCTGTCGAGTTAATCAATAGTCAGTGATTGATCCAGGTACCTTCAAGACAACTTTTACATAATGGTCAATTGCAACAAGCCGCCGTTTATGGCTAAATGTTATATTTCAGTCTTTTTTCAACTTTTTTAAGTTGACTACTCTTACCATGCTGTGGACTTCAATGCTGTTACCAAAGTGAGGCCTCTTTCAAAACCACGCTGTCTTGCTTTTGTTGGTCCTCATGGGAAATTTGGTTAATATATATATATAGAATATTTGTCTCATATAAAATATAAATACATACATTAACGATAGACTAGTCGACATCTTGTACAGTCTATATGAGCTGCCAGTTAAACGAAATTAATTTGCGGTATTTGACTCGATGTTTTTTATTATGAGAATTGAAGTATCACAGTACACTGCAGGCGAAATGGGAGAAGTTTCCGGTAAACAAGCGTTGACTGTGATGATAAAATTACTCATCAATGGGAAACCGAAGTAGCTTCCCCTTGCGGTATCCTCTCCTATTGCAATAAATGAAGGCTCTATACCTCAAACTGAACCGACGGCTCGCTCCTCCTTTAGTTTCACCGTTTGTGGTCTGCCATACGATGAAGAGCTAGGAAGACTTCTGTGGCAGCAAGGGAAATGTGAGCCGGAAACACCAAGAGAAGAACAAAATGGCCGCGTTGCTTTCACATACAGCAGTACCTGCTTTCGTCCAAAATGACTGCATGGAGTGCCACTATGCAATGAGAAAAGCATTAGCAGAAATCTGAGAACCATCTACGTTCGAATTATTGTTTAGATTCTTGTATCAGCTGAGACACGGGGAAATACAAGAAATAATCGGGAGGGCAAACGTCTTTTTTACCAAGAGCATTTAGGAGAGATCTGAGTACATTTGTTTCTAATATATAGTCATATTCAATGAGATATAGCCACGAACAATATCGCTAGAAAAATAACACACGTGTTTATAAGTAGCGTAGTGCTTTAATATCATTGAAGTCTCTGGCCGTGTAACAGTTCAACGTAGTTACATTTAAGATCATTGGATGTTATTTTTCTTTCACTCGCTTACATAAACCATGCCGGTTCGGGCATACGAAATGGAGTAGCCATCCAGGGAAAATAGGCTCTGTTGCTCTCTTGTACGCAACAGGTTATTCAACTCGATAGCCATAATGCGTGCATCTGCCTTTTTAACAAATTGCATCGAATATCTCTGAGTAGCGTCGTAGAAAGCAGACTTTTTTATGATTATTGGTCCAGTTTTTCCCATGAGACCTATAACGACGCTTTTCAGGTTCTATTTTTATTGTAGACTTCCGAACACGATTGGCGAACGCATCACTTGTGACTATGGTTACCTTTATGGTTTTGGTTATAGTGGCCACATTTGAGTACCGTAGTTAGTCCAACGGGTGAATTTTGTGCAACTTAAACCTATCTTTTTACTTGTGCGGCAGTATATGTCGAAACATAAAAGTATTGGAAAAATGGCTAGGACCACTTAAACTGGGCTCATGGGCCACTAAAAGATCTACGTAATTGATCTCCAGCAACAAGAGGGAAGATCTTTGTCTATATTTTACGATGATTCCTGTATTGCAGGCTAATTTTGCATGTAGCGGTTCTCGAGATCGTTTTCCCCTTTTTGAAAATAATATCAAATTTAGCTTGTTCGCTATTAAGTATGATGAGTAAGGCAGAGAATAAGCAAAAGTGGCCCCGACAGGTCCTCTTTGTAATACCTAAGAGCTGAGGCCTGTCAGATAGGGGAACAGCTGAGGGTCAGCTCGAAAAACAGTTAAGATAATTTTCATAATTCATTCGTCCAAAGCATCTATACTATTGCAATTTCAATTCTAAATTCATCTCCTTAGCAGGTGTCCTGTCCGGATTTCCACATTTTCCATCAACTCATCCTATTCAGAATACTCTACATATCGCGTCGCATTAGCACTAGTACACCTTTGGGTTTGATTGTCCTCATGGATAAGGAAAAAACTAGAAACATACGGCTCAATGTGGGGCTTATGTCATCAAAACATGCTTCGGGGGAGCCCAGAACGGATATCGGATACAGACTTATCATAGATATAGGACACTTTTTTTCAACAACATCGATTTATTTTATAGAATTGGCTACACCTGTGTGATGCCCATGGCTTAAGAAGGAAATGTTTATCTTTTTCCTTAAATACTCTTCAACGTACTTTACAGATATAAAATAGACTGACACAACTGTATGTGCATAAGCATTTCTGTTTGTTCAATGGATAGCGTTTTTAGATATCAGCAAGATAACGTAGTTCCAATAAGAAAAAAGGAAATCTCTGTGGTAGATATATACCACGATGCCTTTGTTTTATATTTATGTTAAAACGAAGGCATCTATATATATATATATATATATATATATCTTCGTTCCGGTATGCCCACTCACTACGCCACGTGTTAAGGGAGTAATAATCAACCCAAAACAGCGCCGAGCGCATGGTGGCTCTTTTTCTATGTACCGACTGTGACACCTGGAGTCGATTTAGTCTAAACGTACACAACGGATTCCGAGATTCACGCGATTATCATGCTGCGAACTTTTCGCAGTTTGCTTTCCATGACTCCATCTGGAAGGATACATTTTGAGCGTTATCCGTCATATGTCTGCAGCGCCTGAATGGATTTTTAGTAAGACAAATTGTCTTGGGAAGCCAATTCTGGGAGGCATAGGAGTTTACCAAGGTGAAAGTCTTAGAGCTTTAATTTTACGTGCAGCGTTGAAAGGTGACCTTTTTGAAGAGGGAAGTTGTAGATATTCGATAAGCCAAGACCCAATATGTATTGGTATCCCGAAAAACGATCATCAGGAACCAAAAAAAATCGGCTGAAATGAGCTGGTAGAGAAGCGTCGATTTCTTAAGCAGCCATTGATTCACTTTGTGGCTGATACGTCACTTTGCAAATACTATATTAAGCATCATGCTCTACGCAAGGTATCCCTAATTTTTTGCCAAACCAACGAAGTGTTTCACAAGGTCTATCATAGCCTCTCTCCAAAGAAAACGAGCGTATACTTTAACTTACGTGGTATGTGCGTCAAAATTACATTTTGACGTAATTCTGTTGGTCCGACTATTGCATACTAAAATTATTCTAGTTACGTTATTTTTCGTTTTCCCAAACACGGAAAGCTATAGAGCAAGAGATGAGGTCACTAGAAATCTGGAAACGCATATATGGCATATGATTGGATCGAATAATGAGCTTGTAATATTGTGCTCTTTAAATATAATTTAGGTTGACCCAAAAAACCGTACACATATGAATTTCAATATCGGCTAAACTAAGTGAGTTGAAACAAAAATTTTTTAGTATGAGTTAGAGGTGTGCACCTCTTTTATCTATACAGTGGTCCCAGAGTTCTGGCAGCCTTCTGACGGTTAGGTATGCACCATTTATATTACCATTTATAACTTCGTTATTTAAGGCCTCTCGGAGTAAATCGATGTTTGCATACATTTTGCCATAATCATACGGGCTTACATAAGGAGAATAGGGGGGGGGGGGGCGAGTAAGGCCATCGCTCAATCTTGTTGGCCTTAACCCAGGATGTAATTTCATTGCTACGATGGTCCTAGTATTGTCATCGAGCAGCCACACTAGGTGCTTCCTAATGCCATGCCAATTATTCATGAGTCCCTTCAAGAACTCGAGATATCGAGCCGAGTCCATTTTCTCCATTGGGTCCAATATCTATAATAGTAGTAGCAAATTCCGCTGAAATCCATGGCAAGTGCTACCATTACTTTAGGCTTGAATCTATTTGGAACAGCTACCGCCATTGCCTGATCACCTGCTCGTAGCCACTGTTTCACTTGATCTTTATACGGTCCCCTATACAGGCTGACCCATGTCTCGTTCACTGCAACGGTATGCTCTAAGCAACTCTTTTGCTGCCAATATATCTTCAAATTGTCTCGCGAACACTCCCACGGATTTTCAGTTGGCCAGGACCGAGTTCATGAGGGACCCATTTCGCATTTTTTTCTGCGCCATCATATTATTTTTAATAAATCGACGATATGTTTCACGAGGCACGCCAATTTTAAACGACAAAGTCCTCAATGACCAAGCCCTTGTTTCCTCAAAAGCTTTTTCGATTATCTCGATCCTTTCGTTGAATCGAGATTCGGGAACGGATGGGAGGCCCTGATGTTTATTTATGTCCCAGTCGCCTTGCCTAAACTGCGCACACCAATGGTAGACCTGTTGTTGAATCAGGGCATTATGGCCGTGCACACTTGCCAACTCTCGATGGATTTCAGCTGGCCACAACTTCTTGAAACATAAACCTACACTTTCCCTCTGAGAATACAAGTCTATGGGACCTGGCCTGCCGATCAGTTATATGAGGCTGATACTTAGTTGTATCAGCCTCATAAAATTGATATTTAATCGAAAAAACCTCATGACTTTCCACTATGACCCGCTCTAGTACTCCGGGAGGGTTAAGGTAAATTTTCCGGGCCGACTCACAGCCAACGCATAACATTTACGGTACTGTTTTCGGCATTGGAGAGTTAGTATGAACGAACTCGGTTGCCCCGGCCGTGACAGCCACATGCTAATAATTCCCGCGCATGATGATGCTGTTAATAATCCCATTTAGCGCAAATGCTGCCGCCTATCATTGCAGCAATCCACATTTAGAAAAAAACATACACTACTTAAATAAAGTGCTGACATGACGTCTTAGTACTATACGATTTTTTGTTACATATTGTCTCCGCAGGATGTAATTAACACTCGAGGCATACTACTTGAGCATACTAATTGAATGAAGTTCGCTCAACACGGTGCTAATTGTTGTGGTGGTGAGATTTTTTTGGAAGAGGTGGAATGCATTTACGCACGCTTCGACGACAGGGACACTGATAAACAGTTCCATTTCAAGGCTGTCATCGGCTGTGTCGGACTCGAGACAGGTTGTTGTCTAAAACCTATCCTCCTACCAGGAAGTGTGATGGAATTCACCTCTTATGATGGTGACTATCATGGCTAAACCCAGGGGTTTACTAAGAGAAGCTACCAAACCTCCCCCTTAAGACCCAGGCTGCTCAGATCTAGTCGAATAGAACTATGGGACAGTCGTAGTGTGGTTGCGTCTTACAAGTCCGCCTTGACGGGGTAACCCGCAGGCGGGTTCCCCATGTATCCGGGATCGGCTTCTTCTTTGCAGTTGAGCGGCTTTGCCGCCGGCGTTATCTGCCGCGAGGGACCGTCTCAGCCGAATTCGGGCCAGCCTCCCCTTCTCCTCGAGAACCTCCTTGGCCGTCGCGGCACCGATCTCCCAGACGCTGGTCGTTCCGCAAATATCCACAAAGTTTCTCATGTTTGTGCGTGGCATGACAGGCCTCCTGGCCTCAACGTTATGCTCCCAGCAGGCCGTCACTCTGTCTCGCGCCATTTCTCTGGTTTGTTCAACGGCCGGACAGACCAGCAGACTATGATACTCTCTCAGCTTCATTTGTACGTCCTTGCCCTCGAACAGGCGGCGTCTCTCAGCCAGGGGGGGGGGGGAAAACGATGATAAAATAGCAGGGAAAGAAAGGAAATAAAGCAGTCATAATTAAATTTAAAAGTGCATCAGCATGTCTGAAAATAGAATAGACATAAATGTTCAGACTATGCATACTCAATAGCCAAAATTTATTTCAATAGATAGCACGGTCTTCAGCAAACATGCTGAATATGTTGTGAACTGGTCTTCACTAACTTGCAGCTATATTCTAAGAGCAATGTCGCTAAGTACCCCGTCTATTTATTTTAAACTTGGTTGGTTTGGACTACAAGAAGATAATCTTCACAGGTTTTTGCCGAGCTAATTTCAAGTAAATTAAATGCATGGATGCAACCTATTCTCAAACATTCATTTTTCTTAGTACGTAGAATAGAAGCAGCCCGCTTAATCAGTTACCCACCACTTTTGATCGACGTGTTGAAGACGACCGCGTCGTCTTCTACACCTTTAAGTTATACAATATCATATAATGCTCATATCGTGTTCTCATTTATGTGTGCTTTGCAGGTCGGGAACCCTCTACAAACAACTTGAAGCTCTGCTTGTACACAACTGTAACAACATTTACATAGCAAGTTCTGCTAAGAAAATTTGCTAACAAAGCACGTCTCTAATAGCAGCTAACGTAAATGCGTATTACTCAAAATTTGAAACACTGTATCTTTAAGCTGCACCTGCAATTAACACATAATCGGCGTTTCGACACATCCCATCCATTTATTTCCACACACCGAGGACATTCTTATATCAAATTAACTATGTATGAATTGGCATTTTGAATTTAAAACCACCCCAAGCCCTTTTGTACTTTGTACTTCCATAGCTGCAGAGGTAGCAGTGAATTTCTTGCTTGGGCAGTGGGGCTGAACACATCAAAATTTGCTTTCTGCAGCTTCTTCAAGAACTCTTTAAGTGGAACTAAAGGTAGGTAAATTTCACCGACCTCTTTGGGAAGCTTTTTCAACTCTTTCTCAGTCTTTTCAAGATGAACATGAGCAGTTGACGCTATTTCGAAAATTACCTGGAATAAGGAATATCATTTGTTAGCCGTAAAATTATTATGGTCACAAGATCAACTACATTTTACTATTGATCCGACCACTTGTTTTGAGAGGAACTACTTGCCATGTAAAAAGACCGTTCTTTACCTACGACTTGGAGCGAACGTTTGCCGAGGAAGAAATGTTGAAAAATACAATAAAATAATAATCTACAATTTTTATATTGTTATATGGGTGTAAGTGGTATGGATTGTGAATATTAACACACACACACGATATTTAGCAAACAATTCTGAAGACATGCCTCGGAAAGACCGGTTTGTGGGGTCTTGAGAATCTGATCCTGTGACACTGAGTGATTTGCCAATAGGTTTAGCGGCAGTTGACACCGGCCCTTCGATGCATTGACAGGAACGCTTCTGCAACATCAAAATTTAACAATATTATAATTATATGATTTAGTTGTTTTTCTATTACATTAATCATGTTGTGATAGGAAAATAAAATATAAACTTTAATTTTTTTTTAAATATACTGGGACAAAATGTTTTGCAGTAGGTTATCGTTCACTTAGTATAATCAACAAGGATCCAAAAACTTGACAATACAGCAGAAGATGACGATCCGGGGGAACCGTCGTCTGATTACAGAGCTCTCCCACAAACAGCTCTTCCAAAAAAAGAGCTTCTTTTCTTGATCAAACACTGAACCTGTGCTGAAAGAATATTCTCACTAACAAGAAGACTATGCCAACTCAAACACTCGGGCCTGGCGGATTATTATAACCGGAATATCTATATGTAATTGTGGTAATGAGTCTACGACTCTCAATCTAAAACTAGACCCAGTCATCAGCCGTGTCAGTAACGGCGCCTACAGCAGTTGCAATATCTCCGTGACAACCGGGCCATACTGATCACAATTTTTACATATTTTGCATTGCTCTCCCGGCCCTTAATAGCCCTCTGTTTGACAAATATATATATATATATAATGGAAACCGTGGACTGCATGCCCGGTTTCTATGCGACGGTTTGTGCTAAGCTCTTCGCACCTAATATATGTTAACTACCTTTGTGTTAAAAGAAACTCGGGATAAGACCTAATAAGTTGTGGAAATGCATGCGTCTTCGGCAGTTCAAGTTAGTTACGGAGTTCTTCGGCGTATAGAGGCATGTCGGTTTGAAGTAGACCAGCCGGCTCTTCGTGACCGAGTGCAGACATAAAACAATTTTCAAAGAGGCGGGTTTGGCACTGTCTTGCAAGGCGATATGTGTAGGCGGCAACCTGGCCCAGAGTAGTTGAATACCGTAGAAAACTGTAGGTGCTTCCCCCATCTGAAAGTGCTTCAACGCTGTTCCAGCGACAGACTTTGCGAGTTCTTGATCCATGATACTGACTACCTTCTCTTCCACATGCACTTCGAACGAATTCATACTTCGAGTCAGCTTTTTTATGAGTACAAATATTTGAATATGGCCCTATGAAGAACGGAGGACTCACACTACTAAAAACTGGCAAATAATAATAATATCATTGCTTTTACACTGTGTGTTGCGTAACATAATATATTAAATTATACAGGATTCCTAGTACCTGCGTGATACCTGGTGCAAGCTTAATTGCAGTAGCTACAGATGCAATGAATATTTGGGTCATGATAGTTATCAATTCTACAAACTTTGTGTTGGAGACTATGAACCGTATGTCTAGTAACTTGGTCAAGGGTATCTCTGCAAGTATTCTCCGGCTTGTGGACGCCATTGCCTGTATTTCGTAGAACTACGGGTCCATCTCACCTATCCTATCCACTTGTAGACGAATGAACGTCTTATACGCCTCCGTCTCGTCTAGATCAAAAGTTTTTAGTAGGTCTTCTATGGGAAGCGGCGTTCCTACCTGTTGGCATACAAGTATATTGCGTATCGTGGCGCAGACACCTAAGAATCGCTTCAGGAAGACCAATTGCACTCTGTCCGACGCCATTAAATAATTTGCAAGACAGAGATCGTCCTTGTACTTTCCAAAATGTTTCCGTGGGACCTCTTAACTGATCAGCGGTAGGAGAGGTATTTTGATGACGATCTGGAAAACTTGGAGCAAATGCTTGGTATTCCTGGAGGGCCAACCAAGGAAGGGCGAAAGGGCGTAAGGAGAAGAAGGCGGGCCGCACAACAGGCGCAACTCAAGACAGAAAAGGAATAAGGACTCCAACACTACGTTCAGGTTGAATAGGCGCATGGCCGTGAATTAAGGGACAGTTTTTGAGGAGACTAGATTGACGCGATGCCACTAAGGCCTCCTGTATCCTCCACCTGCCTACTGAGGGATCCGGTGATTGCTTACAAAGATGTGATTTAAGGTATGAAAGAGTAATAATAAAAGCGACAATCGTATATAATATCTAGTGGAGCATATAAAATGGGTGTGTATTAATATTGGTGCCCATCTACGCGTGTGTGACGAAATCAGAGAGATAAGATACGGAATCAAGAAAACGAATGGTGTATTCACACAAACAGACAACCTGTCACCTTTGCTCTTGATCAGCGACCTCTTTGAAAGAATCACCAAACGCCACTTCTCCGTTAACTTACTCAATATAATCGCAGATAATCGCGTGTTATAGAGCAAAAGTAGATTTATTCAAAAGTATGCGACATTGGCTAATCACACCCAGGAGATAAACACGAACAAAACAAAGGCGATGAAATTCCTCCTTGTAAGTCAAATCAACAACCAAAGTTGTTCTTGCGATAAGATGCGATTTAGATAAGTCTACATTCGAAATCAAAAACAAGTTATAATTGCTAGGTAAGCAATTCTGCCTGTGATTTTAAACAATACACAACGGAATATTGTTGGATATTCCACGTCTCTGCTGGACAATCACTTGAATGACAATGAACATAGATAAAGAAATTTGTTTTCAATCACGCTTGCCACATTGCTCGATTCTGACCTAAGCTATCGAAAGGTGTAGCCAAAAACGTTTAATGCGATTTCAGTATTGGCGCCGCTTTCAATTACGACTCCAATAAAAAGGCTATATAATATTGTTATTCGACTTTGAATACAGCGTTTCTGGTGGTGGGCCAACCAATGAACAAAGTATGCTAATTTAGTAAGCTAGAAGGTTTTAGAAGTTCCAAAAAATTGAGCCCCACGCAATAATATTACACTTCAATTTCACCTACCGGATAAGATTAGTAAGGCCTTGAGCTTTCCCAAGATGACTTGCTGTGTGATCACAGTCTACTCGTTTAATCCCGCGTGCCTCCAACAGAAGATAGTAAACAGGGGAACAGCTAAATTCGGCATACTGCTCGGCAACATCAAGAGTGGTAAATGCAGAGTCCTTCATGTTCGTTTCTCGGCTCTCAATTAGTCTATAATCATTTTTAGAAACAGCAAAAATGGAAAATCATGCAAAAAGTTTTTTTTGTCATATAAAATCATCAAACAGTATAAAATAACGAACGCATAACATGCCTCGTACGTGGATATGAGCAGCCCACGTATTATTATTATTTTATATATCGATACATATGTCGATACTCTTTCAAATTTATTATTATAACTTGTATGGGTACATCAAGGATATTAATCAAGGCTTGCTAATCCTCCGGATTAGCTAACATTTGTTTTTTTTTTCAAGCTGACTCTCAGCTGTTACCCTATCTGACAGGCCTCAGTTCTTAACCTTTAGGTATTACTATGAGGACCTGTCGGGGCCACCTTTGCTTATTCTCTGCCTTACTCGTACCTGACAAGAATCCTCAGATAAAGAAAGATGATAAAGAACTCCAAAGATTCTCAGCGTCTAACAGGATTTTCACCCAACACACACGCGTCCCTCCGGTCTAGTAGTCTAAGACGCTCACCACTAGACCATCCAGGGGACAGCTAACATTTGTTTAAAGAGTAGGATAGATATACATATATATATATATATATATATACATATATATAGTATTTCAATAATGTTTGAATGCATAAGCTCCTGATGAAATTCCACCAGCTGCAGTCAAGGTGCTTTTCAGGAAGTTCCCCGAGATTGTTGCTGGTGTCGCCACAAATATGCTGCGCAGTGGAAAATTTCCACCAGCTTGGAAGACTGCGGAGGTGATCCTCATCCCAAAAGGCAGCGGAGGTTATAGGGCCATATGCCTCATTAATACGCTTACCAAGGGGTTAATAGTGGAAGAAAGGCTGAGGGTTTTTGCAGAAGCACAGAGCCTGCTTTCAGCCAGTCAGTATGGCTTCCGCAAGCACAGGTCCGTACACATGCCAATGCATAAGTTGGTTACAAAAGCGGAACTTCTACATAATTCTACGCGACAGACAAGGAGCCTGATGGTAGCAATCTTCCTTGATGTCAAAAATGCTTTTAAGAGTCTGTCATGGAAAGTTATCCTGAGTGTTCTCAGTCGGAAATGGGCACCGTACTATCTGGTAAGAATTATATCAGATTATTTGAAGGAAGGGTTATCACAAGTTCGAGAGTAACCATGAGCATGACGGCAAGTGTTCGGCAAGGCTCCCTTATGGGACATCTACTTTGGAACATTGCCTACGATGATGTTCTTACCCGACGGAGTTGAAACTCTCGCATACGCTGATGATCTGGCGGTAGTAGTGAAAGCCAAAACGGGCGTAGAACTGGAAATTAAAGCCAACAAGGTTCTCCATTCTATACAGTTATGGATGGTCCGCGTCGGTCTCGAACTTGCTCCACAAACGAGAGAGGCGGTGGTGCTGACTGGTAAAGTTCCTGCCCACCAGCTGGAGTTGCAACTGGCCGGTCAAGTCATCAAGCAGGTAAATCATGCGAGATACCTGGGGGAAAACCTGGACAAGGGTTTCAATGGAAACGAACATATCAAGATCGCCACAGCCAAGGCGAGCAAGGCAGCTAACGAGATAGCCAAGATTCCCCCGAACATCCATGGGTCCAGGAAGCTTATCATGTCCGTTGCGGGGTCGATTGCCCTGTTCGGGGCCTCGGTTTGGTTCAGCCGGGCAACCGCCACGGCCAGAAACAGGGGTCTTCTAAGGAAAACGCAACGCACGAGAGCGCTCAGGATAATACAAGCGTACAGAACAGTGAGCACGTCGGCTGCACTCGTCTCCGCTGGTACCCCGCCATGGGATCTGGTGGCCGACGAGCGACGCAGGCTCTGGAATAAAGGCCCCGAGGCCTCCAAGACAGAAAGAGAAGCGATGTTTGCTGCTTGGTAGGAGGAGTGGACCGCACTACGCAGAGGTGACCCCGGCGCAAAGGTCGGAGATCTGATACCCGACATAAAGAAGTGGATGGACCGTCCGAGGGGGGGCAGATGGATTTCTTCCTGACCCAGGTTATCAACGGGCACGGAGATTTCCAAACATACCTCGACGACTTTAATGTGACCCCACAATCGGGAAACTGCATTCACTGCATGGAGGCTGCGAGGGACGATGCTTTCCACACGCTGCTCGTCTTTCCTGCCCTGGAACCCGCAAGAATTCTAGCTCGGAACAAGGTCACGCACCATTGGCAGCTGAACGGTGAGGCGAGAAGCAGAAGTCCCCCTCCAAGCATGCCGAGGGCGAGCATGAAAGACTTTGTCGAATACATCTGCGAGACGATCAGCGGCTGGGAAATCGGGGCCGGGACCGCTAAAAGCGTGCTCGAAGAAAAGAGGCGCTTTGACCGAATCCGCCTAAGAAGATTCCTCTTTATGACAGAAACCGAGGAGAGAGAAACTCGAGAAGAGACAGGACGTGACATGTATGGTTCAGTGGGCACTCCTCCCACGGAAAGTCACGCCGATGACAATGCCGAAAGTATGTCGGGTTCGCAGGCTTCTGGGAACGGCTTGTCTGACGAGGTGGGGAACCCGACGAGCGACTCCGGCCAATTGATCCGGTAGGCGCCTACCACTCTCCGTTGGTCCGAAGTACTGTTAATTCTGAAGACCCCGACCAATCTAGAGTGAGGTTTAAGTGGCGAGGTAAGCCGACGCTCATAGAACTTCATATCGCGAGCGGGACTAGTGTTGGCCGCACCCCGATGGGCAAGGCCAACTCTATATATAATATATATTATTCAACCAATACCCTGATTCGTTTCTATGTTTGGAAGAACAATTAAAACTAAGTCAGTTACCTTAGAAACCACTGTTGTGTAAGGGTAGATGCAGTAATTAGCCACTGGATTTCTTGTGTTACTGGATGCTCGGGTGCCCTGTGACCACTGTACATCTGAAACAATACTTACGTTAACGAAGTTTTTTCGAGTTAGATTTTTCTATGAAATCACACACAACCGCGCGTGCGAAATGCTATGCTTTTTTCTATGAGCATCCACAAACCTGAATTCGGCTATTTCTGACATTTTAAAATGCTTATGGCGCCAGGGAGAGTGATTTCTAAACGAACACATGTGATTCGTATAGGACTTCCAAGATAAACATTTTTGCGTCTTTCTTATTAGCTTATGCATTCAAACCTTATTGAAACGTAATTATTATGCTTCCTACGTTTGCTCGCTGCTGTTCACGGAGGAATCTGAGGACCATAGGTGAGCAGAATTTAAAATTAAATTAAAATAAAAGTAAATTTTCTAATTTACCAGTGGTAGTCCTGGTAAGACAATAATTGTATTGTTTCCGTACATCCTGTTCCCAGAATACAAAACTCCGCCAATGATCTTTGTTCTATAGGCCACTTATGCGACATCAGTGTATTTCACGAATCTTCTTAGTAAGTATTGCTCACTGCCGCGGATTTGTGTGCAGTATACTTATTTGGGGTGGCATGCTTTCCTTGCACTTATTATTTTTTAAATTGAATGTCCGCAGATTTTTGTACCAGGCATTTGTTCAAGCA
Source organism: Stratiolaelaps scimitus (assembly GCA_019614645.1). Lineage (NCBI taxonomy): Eukaryota > Metazoa > Arthropoda > Arachnida > Mesostigmata > Laelapidae > Stratiolaelaps > Stratiolaelaps scimitus. The sequence continues at coordinate 2,699,421 of JABWDB010000038.1, forward strand.
TCAAATTTTAGCATTTTATTCTCCGTTCGCAGCTGATGACATTTCTAAGAATAATTATCGAGAAATCTCTGATAGGCGAATGGTTGGGGGCCAGCCGCAAACGGAAGTACAAAGAACAACTAGCAGACGTTTAAGAGGCACGTCAGAATCTAAGCAATCTTTCTTGGTCGCAGATAGGCTTATTTCAACGTTTATGGATCAGCTGCAATTTTGGAAATGCTCCCCTAGACAGCTTCAATAAATGTTGCTAATCTGCCAAGTATACGTGTAATTATCATAATAATAAATGGAGACTCATTACATATCACTACCTTTATCGCAACTCGCAAGTGGGACTGGCTCCCAACCCCTCCCTGGGGCTGTATTGGTCTTGAAGAGGGAAGTTTTCAATGACCAAAGTCGGATGGCGACACACGACTAACAATCCATTGCAAACTATTGATTATCAACATAATGGCCCTGTCAAACAAACGTGTGCTCTTCAACCGGCGACTTGCTAACGTGACTCCAACTGTCCGCTGTTCTTCACTGATAGTCCATAAAGGGTACAATGGCTTCCTCGCGTGAAGAAAACCTGGAGAACACCCGACTGTAGTGATGAATGACCCATTGTAGCATCTGACTGCTGCGTCTAAATAGTTGACCGAACTCGATGCGATTACAATGAGCGTATTGTCCAATATTAGCAAACACCAGCAGCTCGTTTTTCCGGTTACTGCTTTTGCTGGCGGACTAATTGACCAGTATCACAGAGAGGATCCATGTACCGAACCATTTCGTTCTAGTTCGCTGAAGCAGACCAATAACTCAATAAGCAAATTTATTCGCTTGCAGTCCGAACAAAAGTTATATACTCGATAAGGGAGGTGTGTGTGGTGGCAATTCCAGCTTGCATCGGTGACTACTTATTGGCCTCTGCGTTTTCACTTGCTTTAATTTACCTGCTCGAAAACTATGGGTGGCAAAAATAAGTCACAGTTGAAGCCAATGTTGGAAAAAGTGGGATTTCAGTTGGAAAAAGTAGGCGTACAGTTATTCATATACAAAATAGATGTGCAGATAATGTTGACTCAAATGTGTTGACCATTCTATGATAGTGACTTCATGCACAAATTATTCACAGACCTGGTTTTTTATTTATTGACCTATTGAGTTCGCCTTTTTTCACTACTGTATCGAACACAGTTTAAAGCCGAATTTGAAACAGAAATTTCCAACAGCTATTCTATATGACGTAAATTGCAAGTGCATGTATAACACTTTGTTACCACAACGTTCGTGTCAGGTCGGGTGATTTATCATTGGGAGTGACGGACCACACACTGATAAATGAATCTGATGATCTTGTCGCCAACGAACATGAGTGACAACTAGACAGGATAATTGGTGCCTTCGTCCATTTTTCAACGCTTAACACTTAAGAAGAAGGCACTGCCATTGAATGCTTATCGGACATCGCAGTATAAACAAATTGTGAACATAAAAAAATAATAATTATAATTATCATAATTAATAATAAAAATACACGCATATATAGTGATACAAGAATACCTGTTCACAGATGTAATTTAAGCTCTTGCATGTTTTCGATATCCATTATATGTTTAGCGAAGGTAATTTTTGCAATTCGTACTTCTCGCATTCGGTTGAACGAAAGGTTATTATTGTTATTATTATAGAGACTAACAGTTATTGTTAAGTGAATCTTTCCGTGGCGGTTAATCAAATGACAAATACCTTGCAGATAGCATCTCTCCAGAAGACGAGCCTTCCCTGTCCAAGAGCAGCCATAGATACCTGGTCCCGAATTAGCGATAATTCAGCATTAAATGCTCTAATTGCGAATGCCGCCCGACGGCTGTCACCTGGAATTTTGATATTCGTATAGTTTATAATTTAAACTTATTACAGCGTTAGCAAAGCACGGAATTTCAACGGTCATGTCTCCGATTTTGATTCGGGCGAAGTACTGCATTCTTCTCATTGGTTCACACGGCGTATAAAAAAGTTTATTACGTTGTATGTATACTCCATCTTGAAAGCAGAAACGACGGATTTCGTTACTAAGGTATAATAGTTAACTACAAAAAAATCAATTGTAATCGAGACATACATTTTCTGAGGAGTTTCATGAGCAAGTGACGTAACAGTTGACAGTATCCAATATGTCTACCGAGTGTCATTACGAGCGGGGCCAAAATCCACAATATTCAGAAAGAACTTCAATCCCAGTAAACTACAGACCTAAGAAATGATGGTCGCTTTAATGCATTAGTGAGAAAAATTAGCGACGAGAAATATATCAACGCCCATATCCTCAAAGAAGCAATAGAAAGCCTAAGTGAGGGAAGAGCAAGAGATAGCAAAACGGTAAATACACACCAAGGTGTAGATAAGAGTATAGCTAATGGAAGAGACAACTGTACTCTAAGAGAACACTTTTTTGGCAAAGATGGGACTAGAAATTGCACTGGGAAGCCCTCACTGCTCAACGTATCAGATTAGGCCGAGCGAAATGTTGTTTGTTGTGTTAAATGAAAATAGTAAGTTATAAAAGAGCGACGAACTAATGACCGAAATATAACGTTTTGGAGTAAATCACGCCATTTTTAAAAATTGCGCGAGTAAAAACTGCCAATGAAACCGACGGAATGTTTATGTCAACGTGTCTTTATTAAGAATACGCGTTCTTGGACAAGATCTAAGTCAATATTTTCAAGGTTCGTACTTATATGACGCAAAATATTGAGTAGTAAAAATGTCAGTGGTGAGATGGAATCGAAACCGTTTTTGTGAGATTGTCGTCGTTCATTTACAGTAATCCAATTAGACACAGGGCCCCAATAAGAACTCTTCAATTTGATCTGGTAGCAAACTTTATACCGATCTTTCAACGGTAGGAGTGAAATTTAAATGATAATAATGCAACTAATAACGCGACACATTCCATGTGAAATATACATATTTAAGCAACTAGGGTGAAAAAGGAAATCAATTAGAAGTATAATCTACTAACCTTTAAGAAGCAGCAAGCAGAGGTAGTTTTCGTAATCAACTTTCTTTACTAGGTTCACACAGTACTCCGAGGGAGAGGTAAAAGATGACAGTGCTTGTGAAATCAATGTCCCCGGTATTCTTGCCGGAACCCGCCTCACACCGCGAGATAGCCACATGACCCGAACACCGATAGAACTGTTGTCCTTAAGACTACAATAAAACGAGAACAAAATGACAAGGTGAACATGATGGAAAACAACATTTCAATGGGTGCCTCATACATCGCTCAAATTGACCGTAGAATCAAAATTTATAAATCCACAACTTACGTCAACGAGCTATGAGTCTCCTATAATCAATGCGAAAAGTTGCTTACCAAAATAAGTGCTCGCTCTTGTGTGGTTTAAAAGGGAAATACTGCTCGTAATTTAAAATTTGCGCGTAAATATGACACAAAGGACACAGCTGGTACCTTGTTGTTATGGCCCGTATTTCACGGAACGGTAACCATCGGATAACTCCGTGCCTCCCAATGAGTGAATCATAGCTCGTCAGTCATTTGCGAAGTAATGGCGGTTAGTTTACAAATGCAGGTCTCTCTTCGAGACAATATGTTGGCAGTTGTAGAAACAGCGTTGAGGTCTAATTTGAGAGTTGGTAGACGAAGCACATCAAAGGATACAGCCAAGTTGGTGTTGCAGCAGCTCACTGTGATTATCAAGAATAAGGAGTGGAAGAATGCTCAGGACTTGCTTCGAATTCTACGCGACTTTGGAAAAAAGCTCGTAAGTTTTAAGCTTTAAGTTTGCACAGCCATATGCGGTCCATGGGAGTTACTTCAGCTGATCTCGACAACTGGAGCGATCTTCCTATTTAAAAAATCATCGCAAAGTTAAATGCTATTTTTGAGTAAACACCAAACAATGTAATCCACAAGCATACGATGGTGTTTTACGCTAAGAACAGTTTTTATGTTGTCCCGAAAGCTGTTGAGAGGTCGCAAAGACGAGTGCAGGGCCGGTTATTCATGTCTACAGGGACATATTGAAAGCAGTCAGGTGGCGCCACATTTTATACGCCACGTTATTTTATAAATACTCATTTCGTAACAATGAACTCGACATACTTGACGTCTTGCACATAGAATAGGGCTTCTTAACTGGAATAAAGCGTCTATAGTGGCGCAGGGTTCTATCTATCTGAGGTTAACAGTTTGCCCCCCCCACTAACCAGGTGGAGCTGGATCCAACAGAAACGGTGGTTGGGAACGTAGTCCGACGGGTGTTGAAAATCATCCGGGATGACTACCTTCGTGTTCACTGCGGTCACTCGGCGGATACACAAACGAAACTTCTACTGCCTCACGCTGCAGACGATTTTGGCACTACGTACATTGATCTTCAGGATCATATCCTTGAATCCCTCGATGAACTTCAACAGGAAATTGATTTCGCCGTGGATAGCATTATTCAACATGCTCCACGGCTCATTAATGACGGCGAGGTCGTTCTTACAATGGGTACGTTGCTCATCCTCAGTTAGTTAAATTCAGTTCATTACACTTACAGGATGCAAAACCGTCTCACTTTAAGGGCCTTTTGAATGGTATACTTAACAAGGCTAGACTTAAATACTAAACCTAAGGTACAAAAAACAAAGCTGATATTTTCCCACTCTGCACAATTACGTAATATCATAGGCTATATTTCGGCTTGATATTTATGCTGTATGTCGACGGATCTTCAGTCTCTGACCAACGACCAATTAGAATAAAAAGTTTCCGATCCGAAATGTCCGCTACATTATGGAGGACTAGACGATTACTGATAATCCATCGGCCTCGCATATAGATCCGTATGCCCGGCGGCATCCGAAATAGACACTATGTTATTGTTGGGGCCCTTCCAACCTTTTATCAAGCCCCTCTTTTTCCCATTTCCATTGATTACAAGACTTGATGCGTTGCCAATAAGGGCGGCGAGGTGGGTGTCTGCCTCTGCTTACGGCAAAACCCAAGGCGATCTGTCTGAGTCCGCAATTTGATACAATCTGTCACCGCATCGCTACTGTGGAAGGAAAACTTATATTATATATACCGTTGGGTATGGAGCTATGTTGAGATGGTCTACTTAAATGATTTTCTCACTGACACACGGCACTTGTCTACAACAGGAAAATCTCGTACAGTAGAGGCGTTCTTACGCGAAGCGGCTAAGAAAAGGCACTTCACTGTCGTCGTTGTCGAAAGTGCGCCCAATCACGATGGTCACGAACTAGCCAAGAGCCTTGGTAAACAGGGAGTTTCAACATTCATTGTACATGACTCAGCTGTTTTTGCCATGATGGGACGCGTGCATAAGGTAAATCTCTTCCTGCGCTTTTTTGACGGATATCGAGAAATTAAGGGTATACTTTTACAAATATTGGGACACGCTATCATCCATACCTACGGCCCGTTGTGCAATGGCGTGGTTAGCTGAAGAATATATTCTGATATGGTAGGATAATTGCTAATGTCATTCTTGTCATTAATTTATTAGTTATCAGCCGTTTTCACGGTATTAAGATACATGAATACCCTTAACACACTTTGCCTTAGCTTTTTGCTTACGTTGCTATGTACTGGTGCCCTTGCAATGGCCTCATTAAACAAAATGTATTTTTTCTGTGGTTTGGATTCCTGAATATACTAGGTTGTATTGGGCACACACTCGGTTATGGCCGACGGTGGACTGAAGGCCTACTCTGGAGCATACGCAGTTGCACGTGCAGCTAAACATTATGCTGTACCACTTGTTGTTTGCACGCCAGTTTATAAACTTACACCACAGTTCGTCACTTCCGAGGACCAGCCGGGTTTCAACAAGCTGGAGTCGCCACAGGAGATCTTTGATTTTGCCGAAGGGAACCGTGAGCTTGACGACGCCGAATTCCTTAATCCAGTCTTCGATTATGTACCCCCAGATTTAGTGCCACTATTCATCTTCAATGTCGGTGGAAATAGTCCTTCGTACGTATATAGGCTAGTTTCTGAACTTTACCACCCAGACGACTGTGATCTTTCGACAGAACTGTAACAACAAAAATCATTGGTGTTATCATATGTGTACAATAAAAATGGCCTTGTAATACAATGCAGTGACGTGAAATATAGCGTATTTTATAAGGGTGTCATAATCAAACAATTTAATAATATAAACAATTATTGGCGGTGGCGTGTGCATTCGCATGTGGATTGCAATCGGAGGAGACAGATAGGTGCACGGGTTCGATCCCCACCGTCGCACATTTGCATTTAGGGGGTCTGTCTTATGAAACACTGACTAACGCATTTCCGTGGACGTCGAATGTTGAATGTGAGTCAGCCGGGAAAATTTACTATATGTAATAGAGAACATTGATTTGATTACTTGGATGTTCATGTAACGAAAGACTTTTTATTCGCCGCTTTTCATCGAGCTCGTCCAAATTCCAGAATGATATATCATTAAGGTTGAAAATCCGTTTCGAGGCTGCGTTTGAAAAATGACACGCAACAAATAATTAAACCTTTCCCTTACTGAATCAAATAAAAATATTAAACTTAAATAAATACGGAGTCTTGTGAACCATACCCAACACAAAATCAACGCTTATCATTCTGGCTGACCTGGTTCAAAATCACTTATTTCCAGAAGTTGGCCATGCGCAGTTAATATAACCCGGTTCTTAAGTACTCTGTTAAAAAATAGGAACAACCCGAAACCCACGAATGCCATCCAAAATGCTCGATGCTCCAAGAGAGTGTGGCGTGGTGTATTTGTGTACGCCTAACAACCGGAGGAGACACGTAGGTACAATGTTTTACCGTTGCACGTTTTCATTTTAAGAGCCCGTCTTACGAAGCAAATGAAAACGTAATATCATTTCAGACTTTAAATTGGCTGAGAGTCAGCCCGGGAATATTAAAAAACTGAACCAAAAAATGGTCAGAGTTCTGCTCAAGAAAATGGGCCTTCAAAACTTGACTGACCGAGATAAACGATCACTCACACATCCAGGGGTCCGTCACTCAATTCTAATGAGTTCTCCAAAAATGTAAAGAAATAGGAATCGTTCTTCTTACCCTATAATCATCAGGATATCCGTAATCTAATGTGCAAATTAAATATAGAAGTTAGGTAGCAGAAGACATAAAATTACACTTATTCCTCCCAGGCGCAAGAAACGTAATACACAAGGGAAATATTTATCTTGCAAAGCCGTTATGGGGTCACTAGGGGTAAATGAAGGTTACTTGGGGACATTATTCTCCCTGAACTCGTAACAGCTTCTGAACCGATATCATCTTTAGCTCAGCAGATAACTCGATCTGAAGGTACAAGGCAAGTACACAGATGAAGGCAAAAACAGGTAGTCGTTAATGTCGTTCTCGCGTATTGTCATCCTCATCAGCACGCCTATTACCACCCGCTCGTCGAACGTGAGAGTTCGTAACGGTTGTAGACAAGACAAGAAACCGTTTCTACATAAGTCATAGGAAAGGAACTTTGTGTCACGTTCATGCGACTCAAACTCAGTCAATACCTTTGGAAGATGCTACATGTTTTAACATCGGCCATTTAAGATGAGGCGCTAGAGATAAGGCTTCTCAAGAACTTCAGTTAAGTAGAAAGATTCAGTGGGAAGAAAGAGATACTAGTTAGGTTTCGCGTATAAGAATACTGCATGTTTGGATAAGAAGCGCTCCAATGCTCAATTATAAGAGGTTAGGTAGTTAGAGAGATCTCTGCAGGACTTGATGGTGTCGCTGAACTGACACTGGATTTTTCCGACAGACTAATGTGCCGGCACTATAATCATCGGTGCCTCTTGTAGGTATTATCTTTCAATTCAATCATAATTTAAAATATATTTTCTGTTGTTTATATTTTTTGTAATATAAGGAATTGCTAACGAATGGACCAGCTATTGGCCAATTTGCTGTTCATGGTTTCTTGGGAACTCATCTCCCCGAATGCGTTTCTTTGGAAACGATGAATAGCAGGTTGGCCCATAGCTGGTCCATTTGTCAGCGATTCCTAATACAACAAAGAACATCGACATGAAACTCGTAAAACACGGCGCCAAATCAGAAGAACTAATATAGATTAAGCTTGCCCACGAAATAAGCTTCACACAGTTAATGTTTTGCCTTATTTATTTACAACACTTGCCTAGATAACACGAAACACTAAGTAGTAGTGTGCATGCCGCGGCGACGTAACGCGTTTTGTGTAGCTGGAGTGGATACAAATGAAAATTTACCTAATATCTTTCTTTATTGGCACAAACAGTGTATGCGATGTACGGCTGTTTTATGAACACCAATTATTTGTTTATTCAACGGCATAATGATATTTTCTACTGATTTCATCTATCAATAGTATCAGCATAGTATCAATCAGTTGCTACTCGATTTCAGTTTCACAGTTTCGAGATGTCAACGGAATAAACCTTTGCAGAGTATCTATATACAATATCTATCACAATATATTTTTCGATCTTACTTTTGTTTTCTTGCTCAATATATTACGTATCTGTTCTTGACGATCATTTTATTCCTAACGTTAGTCCCGAGCCGTTGAATTAGTTCTTAGCAAAGATAGAGCTTCGCCTGGGCCTGGGACTGGGCTGCCATCAGGATTCGTATATCAAACGCTCGTAGTGCGGATACACATGTGAGATTGGGGTGTGCAGTGAGAATTCCAGGGCCACTAACACCCCGAACTCGGCGTCTAGCAGATCGCGTCGGTTTAACCGGAATCCGGATTCGATGCGCTCGATTAATGTCTGTAAGTCTTGACCCTGGAACGGGGCAAATTAACGTTATATTTATTTGCATTTATAATTCCTACGAGTTTTTTTTGGATTTCGAGTAGATTAGTGCATACAGAAATGTGGGGTTGCAAATGGGGAAGTCTACAGGAGTGCAATGCAACCTCTATAATAGCATGCGAAATATTCTTTGCCTGAAATATTGCAGTTCAATCAAGTACGTTATTCTAGGTATGTTATTTCTCTTTTTAATATTTAGAATAGTAGCATTACCAAAGTCGTTAATAGGGTTGTGCAGTCCGTTAGACAAAATTATCGGCAGCCGTTCTCGTGTCTTAGTCAATATTAAGAAACAAGGGTGGTCCAAATAGGCAGTTTCTCCCCAGGGGACGTATCTTGCGAGTTACATTAGGTTCGGTTTAGCAAGAGGAAATAGGCAATTTGGTTGTCGATTCTTTTTCAAACAAATGGTTAAACGTCAGTATTCTGTTGAGGTAACCTGTTTTAAGGCCAATCAAGAACGGTGATGATGGTTTCAAGAAAGATTTCACAACACTGGCAATATGAGGTGACACATAATCATACATGCTACAGTGGACCGTTCGTGAGATTGTCTTATAGGGCTCGAACGTTCTTCAAACATATATCCGATATTCATTATAAGATATATAATGTTAGCGTGTGGAAAACGTTAACAAAAAATGAGTATTCAATATATTGTCGCCTTTCATCCTATTTTAGCTTTTCGTGAACGGGAAGTCATGAAATTTGACCATATTGAGGATGATTCGCTTTTTGAAAAATCTCTTGCCATTAGATGTGGGCACCAAGTTTCGTTAAAACAAAGCAATGCCCATTACTTAACCCATTGCAAAATTAAGTGTTACTTCATGCGTGAGAAACGATTTTCGAAAACCACCACCACAGTTTCTTTGCCATCAACAAACCGTGGGACAATAGGCATAAATACACCAAATAGTTACAATAGAAGTAATTAAGGATCTACGGATATAGTTCTTCGCCCAACTTCTCGATGTGACGAACTTCTATAATTCGTATTTATTCTATAATTCCTTTGTGAAAATAAATGAGTCTTTCAAGTCAATCCAAATTATAGATAGGCTCTGCAGAATATTACGTTCAACTATTTGTAGGAAAACAAAAAGTGCCGATTATTAAAAAAAACCGTTGCACCAAAATTGTTAATTTCCTCTTTATAGCGTAATCGATGCATCTGAAGCTTATTTAAGTGTGCTCACAAAGTATGTCTCGTGGAAAGAAACTACGTATTAGAACTCTTGATCTTTCTTATTGCTCTTTATATTCACTAGAGATCGAAACAGCTGTCGTTAATTACGCTTTACGGATTGTATCTTGTTGGCAAATTCCTACTGCGACATATTTTCTGTATTTGCCATATAACTATGTTTGGCTACAGAAAATTTTGTTAAGTGCCCAAATACTCATTCGTCTCTATTGTGCCCTTGCCGCTTACGTTCAAGCTAAGATAAGTAGGCTAACATATGGATAAAAAATTGACATACATATCTGTAGGAACGATACAATCTGCTACTATATAATTCATTCAAATGATTCAAGACAGAGCCATGACGTTGATTCAAAAAGAGAGCATTCGACATAATATATTTAACTTTCTAAAGCTTCTGACAGAGCGAATCTCTTTTTAATCTTATTATTCAAATTTTGGTTAGTAAAAATGAGCAGAAATCTCATCTTCAGTGGATAACTGATTAACACTAACTTTTGTGGATGTGACAGTCACAACTTTAGTAGTTATCGACATTGTCGCTTATGAATTTGCAAGGAAGTTGTTTGGATTTTATGTTATGTATGGGAAAGTGCTCATAATGCGGGCGGCCAGTCCATCAACATCACTCATTTTTCACCCATTCGCTGACTCTACACCATTAGTGCATTATTTCGCCCGTTACATCGATGCAACACTGATCCACTCTATATCATTTGGTCCATAAAATATTGTCCTTTACTTAAAAGCAGAGAGACCTGATATCATGAGAATATCAAAATTGCTCATGTTAGGTCAAGCCACTCCCCGATCCTCCTAATCTATATCTCTATAAAGAAGTTTGTTCTTGCATTACCCTATCATGCATAATTACAGTATCTTCTTTCACGTGGTACTGACATAATGTGTTATTGTAACCATGGTATTATTGTCAGCGCGTGGATTGAACGGCTAAGTCTCTCTCTGGTTGTAAAAAAAACGGAGGCCGCAGGTTCGAGTCCCGCTACGACCTGGTGATGGCACATAGCTAAGAGAACTTCAGTGTTGCAGAAAGCTGCAGTTCCGTTAATAAGCCAAAACGTTGTCTTTGTATTCTATTGTATTAGCGCAGTTCACGACGCGCTATGTTTCGTTAATCATACGAACTATTAGCGCAAAATTGGACCCTACAAAAACCAGCAATAATGAAAAATGAACTAATCCGTGCTGGGAAGTTTAGATACTAAACAACTGAAGTCCCGATAAGGAAGGCGAGTCACAAAGAGCGAGCACGAAAGCAGCACAGTGTGTACCAACACTAAACGAAAATGCTAATGAACATATCCTCACCTCTGGTGTTAAACACCCTCATATGACCATAAATGATATCTTTGGAGGTGCCACGGATTGGACTCGCCAAATCTCAGTGCGATAGAAAATATGTGGAAACTACTGAAGAATAGGACCAAAATGAGATAACAAGTCGGCAGCGGCCGATTAGCAAGGTTAACGAAGTGTGAAATAAGAATGAAGACCTCCATGCGATAACAAAAAAACTGTACGAATACCTGCAGTTGTCAGCTGAGACACTGATCATATTCGTAATCTTGTACTGTTATTAGACTCTCATTTTTATATGAAATAAATTCCCTTTCCAATAGGGGTTGTATTCAGAAAAGACGTGGCTTTTATTTGAAAAATCCTGATCATGGCTTAGCTAGCTTAAAAATAAACCGCACTCCAAAGATGGGGCAATTGCAATCATACCGAATGCTTCTTATGGAATGGGCACATGCTGTATGTGGTGCACACTGTATATCTGTACAAAATAATCGACCGCCCTCCCTATTTCGGCTTCTACACCATGGATTTAAGCAGATTCGACCTTAAAATACCAATCAGTTTTATTTGCAGCACCTTCTATTGGACCAAGTCAGCATAAAGTGCTACTCAACATGCTTGTCATATATATAAAGCATGCGGGCTGGAAGTGACAGTGGAGAAGGCTCCTTAGAGAAAGCCGAACTTCTCGCGACTTAGTCATAAAAACTAATACAAGATCTCACCCTGGACTACAAGTGGACAATGTAGAAGGCTAGACAACAGGGCACAAATGATCTGTTACCAGTGCTGCTCGGAAAGGAGCGGATAATATGTCCCATACAATCCAATGCATCAGCCCTTGTAAGTCAGTAATTGAGGCCACGTAATGGCGAGGCTCTCTCTTGACTATAGGACAGATTACGACGGATGAGGGTGTAGTGCCTATGATTCGGTCGTCGCATGTGTGAATTCAATTTAACAGCTGCGTTAACCTACAGTGTAACCGTGTACGTATTCAACAGCGTGTCTCAAAGAGGATCGACAACCTTAGGGGCTCTTTGTTGAAAGGCTTTTAAACGAAGAAAAAGGCGAATTAAATTGATTGTACCACGGGATCAAATGGAAACCTGACTTTGTGTCATGACGACGACAGGAGCCTAGTAACATGAATAGTTTTATTAGTCTAGGGTATTTTAGTTGTATATAATGTCTCAGTAAAAAACGTAACTACATATAAAGACGTACATAAGCGCCCTGTTTGGTCGATTAAGCGTGACTATCCATACATGAACATTTTAGGAAACGGAATCCCTGGTGGCCACGGCATAGGGAGTTGATATGTTTACTTCATCACTTTTTTTTGCCAACGAAACCTAGACAAAGCGGGTGTCTTAACGAAATATGACCAGTAATCAATCTTTGTCCTCTCATGCTGGTTAATCTTTGCCATATATAATTATACGATTTATATCTGCTACAATTATGGAGCATATCGTCAATGACTTAAGATATTTTCTGGACCAGTTCTACGATCTCAACTGCAGCCTTCGGAGACGCTGGAGATTCTAGCGTATTAGTCCATGAGGGCCATTCCCGATTGTGGGAAACAAACATGGACCCAATATATGGTTCATTGGATGACTGCACACTTGCCGCACAAGAACTTCGCGGGGATAGACTGCACTTCTATTGTAAAAAACATAGACGGTGGCCATCATCGTTTGTTTTAGTTTATGCCAAGGTCAGTGTTCTCCGCTCTAAGTTTTGGCACATTTCCTGCATCGCCAAAATGTCAAATCACGTGTCAACAGTTCAATATCGCCTGGCTAATAAAAGCCGAAGTGGAAGAGGGTCTCTGTGTAATTCCATTTACCAGTTGAAAATCCGTGGAGCGGTCACATGACCGCTTCTCACTTACTCTGTCCAGGTTCTATGCCAAAAATGAAAACCTTTGAGGGTCGGTTGCTCATACTCCAGTAATTATTTTTTTTACGTCATAGTAATACCTAAAGGGTAAGTGCTGAGGCCTGTCATATAGGCAAACATTTTTGAGAGTTAGCTCAAAGATTATAGATAATTAAAATACTTGAGATAGTTTCGCCAGATGCCAAAACATACTCCTGTTGTGTAGTGAGTATAATAAATAAAAATCAAACCAAATCCATTTAGTGCTTTTTAATAATGGATCGATTATTACTATTGATTTGTACTTAGCTCTCCCGGACGCATTTTCCAAATACCAGGAAAAGCTAAATATTGATTTTCGTTCATATAAAATATCAACCTTCCTTGATGTGAAAGCAAAAAAGCGTCATAGATAGCTGCTCTGTTTGGTCACTTGTTACATATATTCATATATATAACCAAAGTACACAAGACCCTTGGTATAGACTGAATATGGCTATATATGAATATATTTATATGCAGGGTATCAAAATATTAATGATACACGTTTTAACGGAGCCTAATATGTATATGAAAAGAAAAATCAATGAGATCAAGAGATTGTCTGGTAACCACGGCATCCATGGAACTACGGTAGTGGTGACAACTCGTTAACAACAGAAAAACCGTCATAGGCAATTGGTGTAAGCCATTTTTACCTTTGGGATTAGCTCCGGGTTAGATGCTGGTTAAAAGTCAATAATGACTCGCCAAGTCATTGGACATAATGGGAAAGTGAAAGTAGTTGGATACCAACAACAGGTTGGAGGGTGTTGGAGGTTGATCAAAAGCAAAGACACCGTTTTTGTTTATTATTCCCTAGTTTCGCGATAGAATATCTATACAAGGGCTTGTTAATTGAATTATTTTTACAATGAATGAAGTCGATCTTCCTTCACGATAATAAGGCACCAAAGAAGGAACATGAAGGAATTGGAATTAGAATCTCTCTGTCATCATCTTGTGCATTCACCAGCGACATTGTAATGGATTTTAACCGAAGTCTTACATTTTGTAGGAACATTTTTTCTGGAGCTCGATCTATGGCAAGTACCATTGAAAAGGGTAAAGGTAAAGGTATATTGGTTTATTAAAGGAGCTGCAATTTTACAATGCTTAAGCTCTCTTATATGTCACACAGCGGGGCTCGAACCTGTACCCTCTGGCTTCTGATAGCCAGAGACTTAGCCGCCCAAGCCACCGCGCTGACTTAAAGTGAATTAAAGGTTTCCAAAAGGCTCCTCAAAAAACATGTGTACCTCTAATTACACCCCTGTTTAAGGTCCAAGCCAATGTAGGATGAATTTCCGGAGGAGGACCGATTGGATGTAATTCATAGATGACAGTTCACACCCAATGAGTATTGAGTTTTAACGTCAAAGCGTCTTCGTCTTATGTCTTCGATTCCATAGAAATATTAACCGTTTACGGAGGATTGTGCTGTTCCCAATTGTTGCAAATACAGACCTCAAATAAAGCTATATTTAACGGTCCATATCTAAATAACAAATCTTAGCTTACTAACGTTCAACAAAATGGCGTAAACGTAATGCGTTTCCGGAAAACATACATTTAATTTAAAGTTTTCCCTTTTCCGCTTCTATTAAACTTTCAACTTGCTTAACTATGGGATTGGCATGCAGAAATATTAGTAAACTTCACAGGTCCGAAAGGAATCTTGCTTATACAGACTAATCTGACCCACCTTTACATCGTTGAGCTTAGCAGCCAGCATAAGGCATGCACCAGCGCAGAGTTTTCTGTTCGACTTATTTATTAAACATTTGAGCACAAGTTTTTCGTAGAACACATATGAATGTGCTACAGTAACTAAGTCGACACCGCACTCACAATTGGCAATCTTGAACATCTCTCTTTTCAGTGAGCGTAATTTGCTCAGGGTCAATCGTATCTTAGGAAACTTCTCTCGAAATTTATCGTTAAGTTCCTTCTTGAGATCGGACGGCTTCACGTAATAAATTATAGAGGCGATGTAAGACGGAAAGGTTAGCTGTGTAGAGTGTCTTCCAACAACTAACTCTGGAGAATCGAGAAAATGTGGATCGTAAGCACTGTCACACATGCAGAATACAGACCCAAGCGATAGGGCAGATTCACTCGATAACGGGTCGGCCGTTTCCATGGCTCGAGCTTGTATTGTTTCTTTATCTTCTAAACAGATTGGGCAAGAGTGTCTTTGAAGAAGACCCGCGAAGGAGAGCTCTTGATCTCCACCAAGGCCGCGTAGACCCAACATTGAGAGAATATCACCGGAGTCACCGTTGTCGGATATGGTGGATAGCTGTCTGTTGGCATTTTTCCTCGTCGACTCTAATCGGCTTTGGCCTCTTTTTATATACGGAAGAGCGGAAAATACAACAACTGGTGCCTTCTTTGACGACATTACGTAGATGCGGTCTTCGCGGTGGTGCGATCGCGGAGGTCGAAGTTCTAACGAACTAGAGTTATTCGAACAATCTGAAAAGCTACCTGAGTAGTGGCGTTGCCTTGCGGTAGTTAAGCTCTCACACGACCCGTTTCTGCCATTGGTATTCAAGTTAGCATTAACAGGGTTCGATACTTTTTTGCTGCGTAGTCCAGAAAGCGAACTAAGACGAATTCTGGGTTCCACAAAGCTTTGCATCCGATTCCGTTTGTCTGGGGGGCTCCGATGAAAGAGTTTCTCTTCACTGGTAGCAGAAATATGATGATGCCGCTCTTTATCGGTTGCTGTTATGAAACTGTGACTATCATCATCGTTCACATGACTGATCCTGTCTTCCGGAGGAAACTGAAATGGTCTGCTAGGTTCCACTTGAGGCAAGAAGTGCCCTAACATGGTATCTCGATGCGATCCATCGAGCGAGATATTGCGCAGAAACACTAGTGCCTCAAGGTGCCGTTGACGAAAATTCTCCAGAACGTGCGCCGACATCCTGCAACTTCTGTTTGTATGCCTGCAACATTTAATATCAATATTAGTTATACATACACATACTGTAACGCACGTATCCACAACTTATCCATTAACGACACTTGCAATAATTATGATAAGAGTCCCTTAAAAATTAACCATCTTGCACTGCATAATATAAATGATCATGGCTGTTATCCTTTGCCCTAGTTTTATATTCTACTATGCTTTATATTTCGTAGTAACGTAATTGAAACTTGCTACACATTTTAGGGGGTTTATAGCAAAACTCACGTTTCCAAAATAAACAGATGATTATAAAGTTAATGTGTTTCTTAAGCCAAGTATGTTACTGGAATTCGCTGATAATTGGCGAAGTTGATACGCTCAGCTGCCTGAAGCAACCCGCAGTGCACAGCGATCTAAGTAGAAAAAAATTAAGGTCACTCAGACCCATATCATTTTTGTTGCATTAAATAGTACAACTGGTGATGTAAATATGCAAATGCCAATTTGCTCAACGAAGTAGTAGATTGCAACATTAGGTATAGTAGCTCCAGTCTGTCATTATATACCTATTGAGAACCTCCCTAAGGGGTAGTTTCATTGCTAATGTCGAGGGGGAATACCTATAAATCCCAAAACTCAGCAGCATTTCAAGGCGCGCTGTTTGGACAGCATAATATATATCAAGAGTTTATTTTTGCCAAAACTGAAACAGATTGAAGTTACTTCACAAGGACAAAAAGATAAGCGAGAAAGCCTGTTATCAGTGACCCTCTATGGATCGTAAACGGTGTGTTCAATATATTAACGAGACGCAGGTCACATTTTTGAATAAACTGATTATTTGAATGAATGAAGTAGAGAGAATCATCAAGCCGTGTAACAACAATTGTCTTTAGAACGGGATGAGGTTGTCTGTCTAAATGAATCGATTACGACAACTCTTCTGAAATAAGTTTTCTTACTAGTGATGTCAGGAAAATAACATTGATAGTAATTTTGCAATTAGGCGTATGAACATTTGACGCGATCCACTCGAAATTCCAATATGTTCTTTAGTCGGTTGTCTTTTGAGAGGCGTATGTCAAGGATAAGAAGTGCGCATTGATATTTTAGGAGTCAAATGTTTTCACATATACATTATTTAAAACACATTCGTCATTTGTCACTTTAAATGCAAAATATATAGTTTGACTATTATATTCGATATAATATACTATTGTTATTACTGGACGAATTAGAATTTAACATGAATGCATATCTAAACGATTTCTTCAATAATGTGTGCTTCCCGCTCGTTGATTTCTTATTTAAAATTAGATTATAATAAAATTGTTTTCATACTTTCTCGAAATTAACTCTGATTAACATTGTTCTGTATGCTGTCAGAATCGAGATGCTATTCTACGACAACCCTCACTGAAATTAAATACCAACTCAGAAAAAGACTATCGCAGAAAAGGTTATTGAAACAAAGAGATTTGCGAGAGATAATGACATGCCATATCGTCTCACACGTTGTCCGAAAATCCAGTTTTGATATTAGGAGCTTGTCAGCTTAGAGCTATTCGAATAATTTTTGAATTCCCAGACGCCAAATCAGAATGTTGTCATTGTATGCAATTATTTTTGTTGCAGCAGCTCACAGGCCGTAGAAAGGCACAGTCCTACGCGCGGGATCATGCCAATCGAGTTGCCGGTTTCCTTCCGTTAAGGAACAAATATTCCACTATTAGTACTAGGTATAAATAAATGGTGCTTATTCAAGCTTTTTTAACACCACCATTGTCAGTGGAGGCCTATTTACTGGTTCGTGTTATGTTAAATGGTCGATCACGCGCGTTAACATGGATTGACGTATATTTTTGCTCGTAAATCACTAACTCTGACATTGAAATCGAGCGCGTTCTAGTTCCATGCTCATACAGAATTATAAATAACACTAAGAAGTTATAGGAAATCATACCAAATGCTTAAGTGGAGTTCTGGGGAATTTCCTCGGGAAAGTTGTCCGTTAAAAGCAGTTCTCGTATGCCGCAATTTGATTAGGCACTGTGGTCACTCACTATGATCAAAGGTAGTCGTTGCCTCAGCCACAGTTCTGAGGCTTAGAGAGGAATGGTTCCGACACCTGGTGCCTCTCTATTGAACTCCAATTTATAAATTAACATCAAAATGCACATATGTGTTGGCGATACTTAAAATGTCTTTTCATTGCTATTATCTACTAAGAAACAAATTAATATTCTCTTTAGTGGTGCGTTAATATTTATATCGGAATAATTCCTATATGTCGATGTTTACAATCCACAAAGCCAGCTCTCACGGATGATTTTAATGTTTTCCTGGTCTTGGGAATGCGCAGGATCGGTTAGCTGTAATGCATACCTTCATACCATATTTCGCTAACAATGATACGTATTTTGTGAATCATTTTATTCCGCCAAAGCGAATTTTGAAGTGTGGCGCGCCCCGGACGGTCCACCCACGTTAAACCAAAACACTACAAGAAAGGCGTGTTACTAGAAACACAATAAGACCATTCAAGGAGCGACAGACCAGACGAGAACGCCTTATTCATCTTCACGGTTAGAACGGTCCCTAAAGTTCTTGGTTTTTTGGTGATATTTTCCATACAACGGAATCCAACCGTAAGTCGATAAGTTACAGCCGATGTCCTTTCAACCATTACTCGATCTTAAATTGCTTCGACAGCGTCCGCTAACTGGGCAACTTTCTTTCCCCACTACAGCGAAAAAATAAGTCAATCTTGTACAATGCAAACCTATGGCATTTGACGATTACAAATATGGTAGATTTGTTCTACGATTGGTGCTATTCTCCTTCGCGTGAACGTTGTTTTACGCCATTTTACTTGAAAGCATTTCGTGTCGTTTTATCTGTCCTAGCTTTTTTAGTCATTGGCTGTTGAAATTTTATCATTTTAGAGGCAGCAAAGAGAGGTAGTTGCAGTCTAAGCCGTTTTATATTTAAAACCACGCACGGCCGTTATTAGGCAGTTTCGCTTTTACATTTACTTTGTCTTGGCTTATAGCTGCGTAAACAAACGACGACCTATGATGCTTTGTTCATGGATTTCTTCATGGCTTGAATTTAGTTTGAAGTTTCCTTCTGGTGCAGCACAAATCCCAAACTTTTCTGGGCCAAAAGTGTCTGTATCTCAACATGCATTGAGTAACGTCTACCTACACCATTTGAAGGTCAACAAAAAGGCTCAATTTGATACTCTGCCCTGTAGACAATGTCACACTTGTTTTTCCTGAATTACAGTAGCGTGATGTGCTTGAATAGTCGCTTGTATGCCTTGGTCGCACTGACGAAGACGTTTTTTTTACTTAAACACAGCCTGTGAGGAATTAATAACTCTTTGTGGAGGGCCCCTTTAGGGTCACGCCGTCTACGGTTGGTATAGAACCATAGTTATAGATCAGTTCAAACTCAGCAGAATAAACCCGAATCAAAGCTATTATATGCTCCAACAAAATTGTGAGCTCTATGCTCATGTGGAGTACGATGATTATTGAAGAAATAAACCAATGTATCCTTTCGGATTCAGTCTTACGTTTTCTGTAACTACTATCACACTAATTATCCACACTCTGCATGTTAAATAATGTCCTATGAGCCCATAACATTATTGCCCATTCATTGAAATATTCAATAGAACGTATATTGTGTATAGTTGCCTTTCCAACATTCACAACTTGTAATTCTTTTCTTAATTCAGGTCCCTTCGGCACTTCTCATCGACGCAGAACATTGCGCGGAATTAGCAATGGAAGATATTTTCTACTGGTGTCGCGAGGGAAATGCGTTCCAGGTGCGCGTGTGGCTGGAGGATACCGAACATGACATGAACCAAGGGTAAGTTTAGTCTCTGTAAAACATTGCTGTTATATTTTGAGCTACGAAATTTCGAAAGTAGAAAGATTCATTTAACGAATTTTGGATTATGTTTGGGCTATTTTGCACGCTCCTCATTATTAGAGCGTCTCACTATGCGTATCACCAATATCAACAGCGTAGCAAGTTTTCAAATTTTTTTCCTCTTTAGCAGTCACTTAGTGCGGCCCATGGACTTTGTTATACTATCTAACATACAAAAATCTCTTCGTACTAGGTATCGTCAAATAGTTTGAAAGAAAGGTAAATTTAGGATTTCTGAACAAGTGTACCTAACCTTTCCGCTCTCATAGAGGTTGTCAATTGGGAGTGTAGGTTCTTCCGAAAATCAAACATATTTTCGTAGAATGCGTTTTTGTGCGAAGGTGTACTAACGGACAATGCATTTCTACGAAATTGCACCGATGTGTGAAGATGAACTTTTTATTTGGATGCAATAATTCACCAGACTTGCGTGTGTACAAGTATGTTATATATAACGGATGAGGGGAACATAGGATAAGACGTGTATCTACAGTTGAAAAAAAAACACTCCGCAGTTGTACTTTTGTTCGCCGCCTGCTCTGCCCTACATATATATATATATATATATATATATCCACGGAAAGAGCCGTTTATGCCTTAGTTTGCACAACAAATCCATTTGTTGCTATCTTGTGCTTGGATTAGGTCATCGTTTCAATAATATCCTGCTCTCATTCGGGATTGCGCTCCATTTATTAAACATGGCTTTATTATTCAATTAAGAGGATATTGAAATTTCATATTGTAATATCGATAGTGACTATTTTGTTCAAAACTTGGTCAAGAACTACTTTTTCACTCACCCAGGCTATGGGCAAGGCAGAAGAATAGGTCCTTGCAACGAATAAGTCACTGCCTCTGCGTTTGTTGCCGGAGATAGCGGGTTTAAATCTTGTTGTGGGAGATTTAGTGCTCGACGGGTAAAGTTTTCTCTGGGAGTATATATAAACTATAATCTATAAAGACCAAGTCTATCATCACAGAGTTTTAACCCGCGGTGTCTGCTGGGCCTTCTGGGTAGAGCTTACTTACTTATTTATTTATATACAATATGTACATTGTATGTACAATTGTGTATGTAGCTTACTTACTTATTTATTTATATACAATATGTACATCAAAGGGCCTCCTATAATTCCTTACGGCCATCCAGATTTCCGAGCATTAATTTTTAATTAATGTATTCTGAAAGTTCTGCTTTGAAATTTCTGTGATTAATTCAGTCTTTGTAGAAATGGAAGGGTAACACTGGCTAAACAACAAACGAACTCGTTAACGCGAGCCGCGTCGCTAAAGATAAATTGATCTCTGCCTATACTGAATACGCAACTGGATATGTGGGGACCTTAATTATTAAATAATACATTATAATTGTCGTAACAATTGTCTAATTGCCGTAACAAAAAACTAATTGTCTAATTGTCGTAATAAAAAACGTTTCAGACATTTTCTTTAGGGCTGTATTTCTGTAGACCTTGGATTTCAGCAAATTGCTATAGTTTTCTGGTATGGTCTGCGATAAGATATTTTTGTAAGCATTCTTACATTGGTTTGATGTACTGCTGCTAGGGATTTCCTTTAGTGTTTCTCAGTGTCATTTTCTCTTATCATTCTTGGTAACTCAATTTTGTGACGGTCCTAAGATTTTTGGCTTACAGTCGTTCTGAGTGTACATCTATCATAAAGTATAATAACTAGAGTTGGCCTTGCCCTTTTCACTCCCACCCCCTGAAAATCCCCCACCGCCATAGGATTATAGCCCCCGTTCGGTACCTACACAACGATGCCAAACATGACTCATTTGGAAGAGGGTAAACACCCGAAAAAGACCCCCTAAAGAAACGTAAGTCATTGTCGGACGGACGGACACCTCGAGCCTTAATAAAGAATTTAAAAAAAGAGTGCAGCATGTGCCAGACAGGCTTTGCGCAGACAGGCATTCACAGTAGGGGCAAGGTCCTTATTACATTTTATGTTTTCCAAGGTGTCATCCTTCTGGGAAAGGTCTACAGAATGACGATGTAAAGGTTCTCTAATATTTCGCCACTCCGAAATCATAACCTCTTCCTTCCTTACGGGTAGTACCTAAATACCCCACTAAAGGTTTTCTTACAAAAATAGGCTAAATATTCATAGCCACACATACTTTTCACCTGTTGCTGCCAATGTAACGTGTATTCAAAGACGTTCTATATATTCCATTTATAGTATTCGTTACTTAACATAGATTTAGACATCAATAATTATGTAATCTGAGATACGTGCCTTCTAGTTTACCAGTTTATTTATGAACTTGTCTATGACGCGGCAATGCTCTGGGTTCGTACTTTTCTCAACAACTCTGGCACCCAGTCCTATACTTGGGTAACTCGGGAACCCCTTTTTCACCACTGCCGTTACACGTGGGCAACAACTTTAGCATTGCAGGAAGAATTTCGCTGTTTAAGCCAAGAATTCATATGTGGATGGGATTTGAATTTTTTTGTGTTCGTTTCGACCAAAATTTGGGCACACTGTGCTGTATGAATATTACATTTGGAGAACATGATTTGACCCTTTGAGAACAGACTTTAAGAAATCTGTGTACTTCTAGTGTATCTTGTGTTCGTCATGCAGTTACTTCTTGACGACCATGACGTCGATATAATCGGTCCGCCACCGACTTCGATATTGGTGTGGCAAGCCAAATCGGGACATTCTGAGCGATTTCGAAAACCGATACTCCTATTCTCAATGGTCAACTTTTTGAATATAGCTGGCACGAAGCATGCTTCTTACCATCTGTCTTGATACACATGTTTAATTATATTTTAGTGCTTCAATAGCATCCGTAGCTGTAGCAATACGAAAGGGCAACCTTTACTTGCATTATATAAACTTGCGGTTTTGCAATCAAATTTACATCAGGGCACCCTATAGAATATGCGCTATATTCTGGCTATATAGCTGCCCTTCGACATAAACGATGCCGGAGGGAGGTTAATTTATCTTCATAAATACTCCGTCTAAGCTGGAATATCATTTGTTTTCTTGTCATGGAGGCCCACAGCATACGTAAATAATGACCCGAGCTTTAAATGCATACGTATTTTTACAATGTTTCCAATAATTAAATACATATAAATTTATCGTTGAACTCTTCTTGGCATGTGTTTAATATTACCTATACGATTGACGACGTATGACAAACCAAAATATGTGAAATTCGTACCAGTGTGTGAGGCTCCGAAACAGTGAGACATTTTTTGAGTTCCTGCATATAAAAAGCAGACGCGGCAACGTAGCTTATTCTCCCAAGCCAAAGAGTATCCACAAGAAAGTAAAATCCATGTGGACTATGCATTCGTTTCCGTTTAATGTGCCCACTGCCTACGAAAAAAAAACAAAATGTGTGCTGAGTAATCATATTTACCGATGCTGCGGGCCTCCCTAGTTCTAATTCAAGAAAGCAGAAAATCGGCTTCCTTGAACAAATTAGATCCGTTTATTCTCTATTATTTTATACTCTATTTAGAGCTACCGTCACACTTGGAGTATTTACCAAGGTGTGTTTTGAATGAAGCATTTTGTGTAAGATTGCATGGATCGCACCCATACATAGGTTGCCTTTGTCTGTCCGGATCGGCCTTCCCAGGTCAATTTTGAGGAGTCTCAAACGAAGCCACTGATGCTGTTTCAGGCGTGCCTCGCTCAACATTACGGACAGCAGTAACTACTAACAGCAACCGCCACAACGAACCACTAGCAACAACTTCTACTCCGGCTGCCTCTAACAGCTGGAACACCAACCACCCATCAATTAGTTGCCTGTGGTTAATGAAGCGTGCCTCCGTCAAGCACTCATACATTTATTTAAAATTTCACTATCATTGAGACCAACCCGCAACTGTACCACAAGAGAAATGTCCGCAAGGAATATATGACGGTTTATAATATGCTCCCGGATCTGATGTAGTGACGTGAGATTATTATGTGCAAATGACGAGTGAATCAATGATTTGAAGACTCGTATATTGGCTATATTTATCTCATTTATGTACATTGGGTGTATACACGGGCCCCTGCTGAATTTTGTGAGAAAACTGAATGTACCTATTGTGAAAGGGAACCTTCACATCGTTGAGTTCCGGTTCGATGTTTATAAACGTTTTGGCAGAAACCGTCTCCAGCTATCTGCTCACTTATGGAAGAGGTTGCCGTGGCCCGTAAGAGCTGCAGTGCGTGGCTCTAGCATCTCGCTTGAGAAGAGGAAACGACGGAAGGAGACTCTACAAGCGCAGTACAATAACCACCTTATTTTAGGGTGAGGGAAACCACGGGAGAGACGAGCATTGCGATGAGCAGAGCTGAGAGGATGCTCAAGCCGTGCGTGAGCGCATAACAAAGGGATGTTAGTGGTAGCTTTCCACGGTCAGAAAGAGGTGAACAGTACCTGCCATTAAAATTGTGCAGTGGTGAACATCGTCAGTGGGTGTAATTACAGAGAAAGCCATACAGAGATTACACATGTTAGTGATATAGTCATATTGTATATATGTCTATGGCACGGTGTGGCGTGCTATAAAGGAATAGCTATGGTGGGTAAACATATGCAAGACGATGAACTTCCTGGCAAAGATGTTGCCAAAGAGTTCTATGCTCGCTATGAGCCGAAGGAGATACTAGGAAGAGGAGTGAGCTCAACTGTGCGCCGCTGTGTAGAAAAGGATACTGGTCGCGAATTTGCGGCCAAGATAATCGACGTGTCAAGCTCGGATGCCACAAATGAGTCCTCATTTCTTGAAGCAACCCGCCGAGAGATTTTAATTTTGAGACGCGCGACTGGCCACTCGCATATTATCGAGCTGCATGACGTTTTCGAATCGACGACATTCATCTTTCTGGTGCTTGAGCTGTGTCCTCACGGTGAACTCTTTGACTACTTAACCTCGCTAGTGACCTTGTCTGAGAAAAAGACTCGTCACATTATGCGTCAGCTTCTGGATGCTGTGGCATTCATTCATGACCATGGCGTCGTGCATCGCGATATAAAGCCTGAAAACATTTTGCTTGATGAAAAATTCAATGTCAAGATTACCGACTTCGGTTTTGCTACCGAGGTATCCGATGAAACCGAACGACTTCGGGAACTGTGCGGCACACCCGGCTACCTTGCACCGGAGCTACTGAAAGCTTCGATGTACGAGGGCGAGGCTGGCTACGGTCGTGAAGTCGATGTGTGGGCCTGTGGAGTGGTAATGTATACTTTGCTAGTAGGATTTCCACCCTTTTGGCACCGCAAGCAGATGATTATGCTACGAGCTATAATGGAAGGCCGTTACGAATTTAAATCGCCTGAGTGGGATGACGTAACTGATACTGCTAAGGACCTAATACAGGCAATGTTAACGGTTGATCCGGAGAGGCGCATCACTGCTCATCAGGCGCTTCAGCATTCTTTTTTCGGTGGTGTATCAGGAGAAAGCCAACGAGTGTTCAATGCAAGACGAACCTTTCACCTCGCATGTCTAACAGTGCGCGCTATGATCCGAATACGCCGACTGAAGTTTACACCGGAACTGATTACTACGGACATCGTCACTCGTGAACCCTATCGCATACGTACACTACGCAAAGCCGTTGATGCTTGCGCGTTCCGCGTATACAATCACTGGGTCAAGCGTGGCGAAGTACAGAATCGAGCAGCACTGTTTGAAAACAGACCAAAATGTGACCTTCTCAATATAATCAACAATTCGTACAATGACAACAAGGAAAACATTCCAGGTTTCATACGAAGAGAACAAGATGTTGTCAGCTGAATCTTGAATGACCACATATGCATCGCCATATATGTCGTCCACCCCCATCTCTAACAGTCTCTGCTATCATAGCCAAATCTACATAACAAAGCCTGCTCAACAGCGGGGATTGTCCTGCGCTTCCAGATTGGCGGGTTATGTACGCTAAGCGACTCAATAATACTGTAAACGTTTCGAAGGAACATCGAACACTGAGTATGTTCAAGGATCAATGAATAATTTAATAACAAAATTGGCAATTGTGGTAAAGCGAAC
The DNA here is from genome assembly GCA_019614645.1 of Stratiolaelaps scimitus. Lineage (NCBI taxonomy): Eukaryota > Metazoa > Arthropoda > Arachnida > Mesostigmata > Laelapidae > Stratiolaelaps > Stratiolaelaps scimitus. Next base: position 2,725,651 of record JABWDB010000038.1, read on the forward strand.
GCACCCGACGTGAGCTTATAGTTGCAACTCACGACAATGTAATTACCGCCTAGACAATTGAGATAGGTGTAGTTAATGATATAATTTATTTCCTAGTATTGTTTATGAGCGTAGAACTATATCCTATTTAGTAGACGTAATGAGACTAAAGCGTATTGATAGTTTGTTTGGTTAAATTTTAAGCTCATGGAACTTGTAGAAGATTAAATTGATATAGCATTGACATTTTGTATTTGTTGGCATTTATTTATATTATTTGGACTTGTCCTGGAACTCATTCCCATGGAAGTACATAAATACGTTTCTAAATATACGGAACGGGAAAGGCAAAAGTTGACTCACATTTGAGCATTGGGTGCAGTCTACAGTTAGAACAAAAGTCGTTGTCATACACCTCAAACAGCATCTGTTTCAACTATAAACCTATATTGATCTTTTCGTACTCTGTACTTGTCAACAATTTGTTAATTATCCATGTCAATAGAACCTTCGAACCGAATAACTGGTTCATGTTTTATATAGTCATAATCCTGCCAGAGTGACGGATGCCTGACTGTGGATCAGGTATGTGTTACCAAGTTAGAGAGAACGGAATAGTGCATTAACAAATCTGTGTATTTTTGTGCTCCTGAGGATGTAAACTTTTTGGGGACAAGCCTTAGTGATCACAGTGAGTGATAGACGTGTCTACTAAAATGATACAAACGAATGTCTTAATAATATAGAGCGCTCGTCATCTTTCAAGTAATTTAATCAAAGAATAATAAGCGAGTTTCTGCAAGACCAGTGTGCATATGAATATATTAAGTATTAAAAATGCATGTTAACAAAATACGTCTGATGCTTTGCTAATACATAGTAGATCTAAATCAACCCAAATCGATAATTTACCCCTTAGATATTTATTATTTAAAAAAAACTTCAATAAATATGCGGTTGGTAGTGTACAGTATTGTAATTGTAAACTATTTAATAAAAACAGGCGTTTTTGAAACATTATAGAGGATTCGTCTGTTCACTGATGTTTTTCATTAATATCGGTTTAAGCGTTAGGAGCAGGACCAAGACGGGGCCATTGATATAACAATTACCTCTATGATATCTTCATCGATTATGCTGATGTTGTTTACGTTAGTCCGAAGAACGTAAACGAGTTGACCATTTTCTAGGGTGTTTTATGAAAACAGAGCAGGTCAATATTTGTAAGGTTTCACCTCTTACTGAGCCTTATAACTTCAGCTTAGCTTTGTTCATTTGCTTTCTCACGATACATATGTGATGAAATAATGAAGTTATTTTTTTCCCTGTAGCACAATTGTTTGACGCTTCTGTTCTTTTATTGTTTATTATTGGAACAAAGGGCCAACAATTGTGTCCGGACACTGTGTGTAAACAACATTTGGGTATATTAGTGAGTATGCCCATGAGCCAGAGGCTCGGTGGGGGCAAAGTGGACCAGAGAAGTCCTTTGTAGACAGTTTGATGATGGCATAAACAAGAGCCATTGACAAAAAATGATGGCCACGCCAATTGGATGGAACAATAATATAGAAAAAAGAAAATTTCTATAACTAGAGACTAGAATTTTGCGAGACTAGTGGCGTGAACATGAGACAATAACTACAGTTGCAACGAGGAGACTACGTTTGCAGGTGTAGGAAAAAATAGAATAAAAAGGCACGTGTCATTATTAAAGGCTTAATTGGATAATAAAAGTAAGATTAATTTAGGTAAAGGTATAAGGTACTAGTGAGATTTTTGGAATGGACGTAATAATATTACGGGGGCCTTTAAAATGAATCGTGAATACATTCTACTATCCACCCAGGCCACTGCACTGAGAGGATAGTGCAGTGGCCTGGGTGATTAGCTCTTCAATGAGATGTTTTTCAGGACAAATTTTAATTGGGGCATGGATGTGTTTAACGAGCGGATCCGTAGTGAGTTTCAAAGGAGAGAACTACGCACTGCAAAAGTATTGCGACTTGTGTTTTCTTTTACAAGGCCCGAGTAATTGTAGGTTAGTGGCACTGTCCTGAATGTTATTCTAGGAGGCAACCAGGCAAGCGACGTTCTGGGTGATCCCATACCTACTGCAGTAGGTAAAAGTAATGTGAACATGGAAAGGTAAAATGTTGTCGGAAAATTGGTGTGGAGGATTCGAGGGGAGAAATGCGAATAATGGATCTAAGAGCGAGTTTTCTGGGAACGAGACTCGGCGTGATGTGATTGGCATAGATGAGACCGAAATATTCAAGATCATAAGAGTTTCAGAGGTAAAAATGGCATGATACAGGAGTGGGCAGCAGCTAGGCTTCACGACCCTACGATCCCGATTAATGCCAGCTATGGAACCTACCAATTTTGGTCTGAGACTAGAGAGATGCGTTGTTCGTCTGAGTTGATCGTCGAGAAGAATATCTAGGAAGCGAGTTACCGTAGGACTTACAATAGGTGTGCCTCGAACATTTATTGCACCCCTCGAACCATCGCACCAGAAGGACTGAGAGAGGGGCGAATGTGTGAGAATGTAGACTTGGAAACATAGAGGGAGAGACAGTTTAGTTCAACCTTAGTTCCCTGGGCTAAGTTATTTACTGGAAGAGAGCATGCTTGATATGACTGCGATGCGACATGAAAGACTGCGCAAGTTTCGCGGCAGCTCCGAAGAGATTATAAGCGTGGAGTTTCTTGAAGAGAATAATCAGGCTGACAGAGTCAAAAGCCTTACGTGATACTTTTTATGAAACGGACATATTTAAAGCATAATAGCTCACATCACCGAGCACAGGTGCATTGGCTTGTTGCGTGATGTTTATTACTTCCAAAAAATAAAAAGTTAATTTTGTAGTTCTTGGTACGCTCGTAATTACCCGGGAAGGAGAACAGGAGGTAATGGCTTAGGGGATACCGTAGACGCTTTTACATTACAGCGAGACGACTCGGATTACCGTTCAAGCAGTAGCAATGCAATCACGTTGTGGGAATATATGTTTAAAGGCGAAAATGTAAACAGTGATGAATCATGATTAGTAGTGACAGGAGAAGAATAACAAAATATTGTGCTAAACTAGCCGTTGTCACAGGTAGCTGTAAAAGCATCGTGTTGTAATATGGTATTTTACTATCGGAGGGTAACAAAATGGAGAAATAAAGGTTAGAAATTGTACGTTATAAGTTATTTCAAAATAAACTCAATTTATAAGGAATACGTTGACTGATCTGGCACTATACAAAAAGTTGTAATTAATTTTCGTATAAAACGCCAGTAAATAAAATGAATATCTCTAATAACATGTGGACTGGGAAAAAGTTACGCAATGGGAAAAATGCACCGAATAGTGAAGGAACCCTATAGCGAACTTGGAATAATAATTATATCATAAAATCGTGTTATTTGAAATAAGCCATTCAGGTTTCTCTTATAACACATACGTATACAAAATCTATACGCTTTACACGATTATCGGCCCGAGGTATTATTGGCCCCGATCAAGTCAAGCTGATTTACTGACAGCCCTCATTTATCAATCAGTTTTCATTTATTAAGGATTCACAGAAAGTAGAATAACTCAGTGATTATCTACACGGCGCTTAATGTCCAGATATAAATGTTATAGCACTGAGATTCAGCATAGACACGTCGCAATTGACGTGAACTTGTTATTTTAGGGATGACCACGGCTTTACTGCTTTGCACTGGGCCGCTAAGGAAGGTCACGTTGGAATCGTAGATCTGCTTATCAACCGCGGATGCCTTGTCAACGCTTTCAATCTCGGAGACGATACTGCACTTCATCTTGCAACAGCCCACGGACATCGTGAGGTGGTTATCATGGTATGTGGGCTTTTGTGGTTGTCGCCTTTAAAAAAAAATTCCAACAACCGCTCGTTTCGACTCTCGCCACACTATGATGCAAGATATGGCTCATACTATGACACTCTCAAATTAATAATGACCAATTTTTTTAGTATATCGATTCTCCCGTTGCGCACCTCCATCATTTCAGGTCAATATACTCAAATCGTGTATGTTGATTATTTCAAATATTTCAGACGAACACAAAACTAAATCTATGGTACTCCGTTTGCGAGAATTTCAAGACTTTTTGCCGAAAATGGGATATGTTGAGAAAAAATAAACCTAAGTGGGATCTCGATAAACAGTAGATTTCCCTTCCTCCTGTAGATTAGTACCATTTAGTTTTAGGTAATAGCTAGAAGCACCTACGTCTTGTCTCAGTTCCTGACAGAGAAATTTAAGTAAACCAAAATCGTATTGTGTACTTTTATTATACCTTCCTGTCCAGGGAAAGCAAAAAAAAATCAGATTCGATTCAGATTAGAAAAGGTGAACTATGCTAATTCTGATCGTCACGGACCGTCAAAAATGAGTCCACTGGTTTCACGGGAGTTGGGCTAAATAGGCTATTTATTTACAACTCATAGCACTCGTCATCTATTGGAGGTGCTTCTGTGCAATCGCTTTATTTATCATTTGACATCACCATTTCGTATACTCAGCCAGGGTTTGTAAAGCAACGTTGTGCTGCCGGAATTGTTCTCGTATTTGTGGATTTATCTATGAAGTTATTTTAGTTTAGTTACATGATATATTCCAAAGTTGAATTCAAGTTGTCATTATTGATTCTGTATCACTTAACAAAATGAAAAAAAAAGAGAATTTCTAGTAAAATGATATTGTCATTGCTTCAAAAAAATGGTGTGTGGATACTTTTTCTTCCATTGCAGCTGCTTACGAACAAAGCGGAAGTGAACGTAATGAATGAACATGGCAACACGCCCCTTCACTACGCTTGTTTCTGGGGATACGGACAAATCGGGGAGGATCTGATTACCGCCGGAGCACATGCCGCCATCGCAAACAAATACGGCGAGACACCACTTGAGAAATGCAAAGGACTCCTCTCTGAAAAACTTCGCGGTGAGAGCCAATTTCTACGTTACGTTATTTTCTAGTTTCCGTCGATCCAAGCTGAGCTTGCTGCTGTAAACCTAATGCGACGAGTTTTATGGTGTAATGTCTTCTGTTTTAGTAATTCGGACAAATCTACTTTGTTTAAAATTAGAAATCGGATTCATCGTTTAATTTACATAACGCATAATGCTGGTCGTTCACTATATATCTCCACATAGCCATAACAAATCATCAAGCTAAACGCATTATTTGTTCTGCTCTTTGCTTCTTGATTATTGTATGCCTTGTAGTCTACACGATTGATTCAAGAATGGGGAATCGACTCCAGTTAAATACAAATATTAATACTCTCTAGTTGGGTAAAACTCGCGAGCCTTATCCATGGTCAGCATAGGACCAGTATAGTAATTGGAGTAATTTATTAGTGCTGTACTACTACCGTCCGGTTAATGATTTGCATTGTAGTTATTTGTATACCCACCACCCCATCGGAATTGCGCCCTACCCGTGTTAAGGTTACCCCGTTGCAATTATTCGAATGTAGCACAAGCGTTATCTGTTTGTAGATCTCGGCCGTCCAGTGCAGCTACAATCCTTGTATAGCTTATATAAGCGTCGTAATTACATTGAAGCAAATGGAAAGGTAGACATTTTCTAGTTGTGTTTTCCAAAACATAGATCTTTCAATTCAACTATCCTAGCTATGTTGGTTTATGGTGTTATTGTGTTGTTACAGATTTGGCAGTAGAAAAAGGTCAAGATCTAGCTCCAATTGCGTACAAAGACTTCTCCTGGTCCGGTACGAAGACACGCGCCCGCGATGCTACCCTTTCCCGGCATCGCCACATTCAACTTGAACAGCTGAAGTTCGCAGAAAAAATTGCGAATAGCCACACTGGTGAAACGTGGAAAGGAAGTTTCCAGGGCAACGACGTAATCTGTAAAATGCTCAAGATAGGTGATGTTACTCCACGAATACAAAGGGATTTCAACGATCAATACCCAAAGCTGAGAATCTTCTCGCATCCGAATATTCTCCCGGTATGCCCTTTAACCACATCTACCCGTGTGGGAAGTAGTCTTTCGCCAGCCGTTACATGTTAGAACAAGTCAGAGTACTTATAGCCCTTATTTCTTCCTTGCGATTTCTGAGCAAGTATACTGTTTATTATTGGTGTTTGTGCCAATAATATAATGGGAGGGTACCATCCATTTTTTGGTCTAACTGCACACGAATCAAATTATGCACTTGCAATCTAACCTTTCATAGCAGTTATGATACGAGTCCCAAGAGCCAAATATTCTGCCCCCTCTCCGAAATTTGACAGATGTATTGTTAAAAATTACATTGGGTCTTTAACTATGTTTTATTTTTGGAGGTCATGTATATATCTGAATTATTAATAACCGGATAGGGTACAGTTTAATGTACAGGCCACCTGATTTCGCCAAATATTGTTCGCCTGTTCACTTGAAAATACTTAGTCGTTTGCCTGATGATATCGAAGAGATTCTCCCAAATTTACCTGATACAGTTTGACACTAGTCTGGGGAACCTTTGGACAGAAAAAATATTACAATTGAATTACAAAAATATTAGCATACTATTAGCTGATTACTCACGAACTTGTTAGTAGACAATATTATATTGCTGTGCATAGTAGCTCTTAGAACCTTAAGAAATCTTAGTATAGTCATGCACAATATAATAAAATTGAAATCATATAACTTACTCTTTATATTTTAACTTAGGTTATCGGCTGCGTATCTCAGCCCCCACGTCTGATCGTGGTGCAGCAGTATCTTTCAATGGGCTCGCTATATGATGTACTGCATGGTAAACAGCGAAGTAATATTGTCGTCGATTCGTCACAAGCTCTTCGATTCGCTCTGGACATCGCACGAGGAATGGCATTCCTACACTCGATCGATCCCATGCTTCCTGGGTACAATCTCTGCACAAGGCATATCATGGTACTTATTCGTATACGTATAAAACGTATAAAGAATGTCTAAAGTGGTAGCATGTCTAATGTGCTGTGTATTTTCGTTCAATGCTGTACAGCACTTTCAATATACAAGTCCTGACGCTTGTTATATCTACACGCATAGCTCATACTTTGCCAAACAAAGGAGGTGTGGCTTGTTTCTCCCGATTTTTCTCGAGAAGAGTTTGATGGGAAAAGGATTGGTGGCTATCTTTTGCACTCACTGTCCAACTACATAAAATGCGAAATCTTCAGCGTAAAACTGACCTCAAAAACTGGCGAAACAGCTATTTCAACCAGAATTAAGATTAGATTTTTAGTAAAATGAATTCATAAAATTGAACGAGAGGTGGGAGATGATTACAAACAACGGAGACTAATTGATATAGTCAAAACTTTTATTCAATTTGTTTCAACTTTTTCAAAAAATCGCGGCAACCCAGTATCCAAGCTAATAATGTATACGAAATGAATATATATTATAATACGGAACTTATCGATTTCTACCAAAATGAACACGTATAATGGATGACGGTGAAGAAGCTGTTATTATGTCCACATGTCTTATAAAATAATAGACCCGTTTAAATAATGTGAAAACAGACGCTAAGTAATTAATTCGTTTTCTTGAAATAAAATTTGTAACATTGAAACAGGTAAATCTTTCTATAATTATTACATCTCATTAAGTATGAGAAAACCTTTCGAATGCTCGGAAATATTCTTCAATGTCACTTGATGTTAATAAAACTGCGATTTATGCAGGTCTTATACCTTATATACATATATAACTGGGATATCGCCGTAAATACATTAGAATCACATCACTTCCAAAAAAAGTCATATGTTGTTTTCTGTCCTCATTTTAGCTTGATGAGCTCATGACGGCGTATGTGAATATGGCGGACACGCGATTCTCATTCGAGCAACCGGAAAAGTGTTTCGAACCATCAGGATACGCACCCGAAGCCCTACAGAAGCGTCAGGAAGATATCAACTGGAAAGCAGCAGATATGTGGTCCTTTGCGATGTTGCTATGGGAGCTGGCCACGCGTGAAGTTCCATTTGCAAATGTCCCGCCCATGATTATGGGTACGTACGATGCTCAAAATTTAACGAAAAGCAAATCGGATCTTACGAAATATATGAAAGGGGGTTCATGGCAAAGAAGATTTAAGAACTTGGGATAATTTTATTTACGAATTTACCGTTACAGGCATGAAGATTGCTATGGAAAATCTCCGGGTACCCATTCCTCCCGGAATATCTCCTCACATGGCACGCCTAGTCAAGATCTGCATGAATGAGGACCCTGGTAAAAGACCAACGTTCGAGCAGATCATTCCTATCCTTGAAAAGATGGTCTCGAAGTAGATGTAAACGGAACTTTAAAAACGCTATTGCTCCTAAGCTGAACATCGTTGCTAGTCTTATTAGCATTGGGAACTATGCACATGGAGATGACGTATAAGATTATGTTCAGTCTACGTTTTCGAGATATTTTTATGACAAAAATATCGTGTTGAATTTTGCAACGGAATACAAACTCTGTTCCGCAGAATTTGAAATTACGTACACTATGTAATCGACTAAACCTATTCTTGACTTTACCAATTCTGTTCGCTATATACGACGTGGAAAACCCTGCACGCAATACTATGCAAACGGAATAACTTTTTATCTATTGGAAAAAGCATAATCTGCATATAATGAGTGCTTACGAAGTGGAAATGAAAAGGAGTAAAAAAGACCTCCAATCTATTTACCATGTACTGCTATTTGTGTTTTTGGTAAATTCTAGCAAGTGCAGCATTTTGTTATAGTAAATACTTTTATTTGATGTGCACATACAGCCATCATTCACAGCCTTCGCTAAATTTAGATTAATGCATGTTGTTTTCTATTTCCATAGGTAAATGAATGGATATATCAAAAATATCAAATCTCACTTACCCCGATCAATGTTTCGAAACGAGTAACTAATTTTCAAAAAGGGAAAAATAACTTGCTATGTAGGTATGCCTATGAAATCTGTTGTTGTTTGTTCCTAAATTAGCATCTGTGTGATCACGCGGATGTCCAAATATATTTATTTGCTATTACTAAAATATAACAAGTGTGTTTTTCATTTTAAGTCTTTTAGTAAGTTGGTATAGCTTTAACAAACTTGTCACCCGACTACGAATATATTATAGGACCCGCATATGCTTTGTAACCTCGTATATATTAATCAATAAAAATAATTTACGTTGAATATCGTCGTTTCAATCAGGCTGCTTAGCATTATAAAATACAAAGATACCTTACAACACTATCCAGAGAATTAACGATACGTTTGAAAATCTTATTTCTTTTTCCACATGTTAATTAGTAAGGCATTTTATTTTAATTTTAATTAAAAATCAATATTTCATTATTGTTACGATAAAAAGGCTATAAAATAAATAAAATTTTATATCTAAGTAAATGGGACGATAAATCTTTCTTGAAACCGCCCGCGTACTGATTAAAAAAACACTCAAGCGGTATAGATTGAAGCTGTCCTATTTATCCGTATAATTTGGGCAATATCCGTGAACTCTGTGAATGTGTATTAATAATTAAGAAGGGCACCACGCTCACCAATGTTTACGACTCTTCTTACATTGCGCGCCATCGCCTCAGTCTCTAAGCTTACCCACAATGGAGATGCTTTGCCTCTTTCAATATAAAAATCTTTGCGTTAAAAATTCTCCTTCACGTATAATTTCTCTACCAATGAATGTATAAGAGGAAGTTTGAAGGCAAACTCCTGGTCCTCCCAGAGTTTTGAAAGCTACAGTGCTAAATTAATACAAGGTACGGATCGGAGGGCTCTGGCTAAAGATTCTTTTAGTAGTGTCTGGAGCCGTATGCCGCGCTTTTTATACATAAGAGGGCGTAATGTCCAAATTGATGTACTGTTTCACCGCAGCAACAGCAGTGGGCAGAAACCAGGTCACAGCCTAAACGTAAGCCAACGCCAATACGGGGACACTGATAATCTAATATTGTGTCAACGTGGGATGAGGAGGTGGTATTAGGCCATGCACCGGCTTGCAAGTTCTTCTAACATCCACAACTTCTGAGTATGTGTATAATTCTTGCAACAGACAACGGAGTGAGTCATTAAAGAGTGAGTCCATGGGTGAGCAAGGGGCCAACCTCTCGACATACGGAAAACTGTCAGTTAATGACTATCTAGTTGAAATGTCTGAAGACATCGGGAAAACTTGATTCATAGCTGGGTTAATGAATATGTTGGAGTGAAACTGAGCTGCCGCAACCTTCTCGAGATCCTCAAAGACTGTTTCAATGTCTCCCTAGAACACAGTTATCTAGATACCAAAGGTTTAGAGGAGATGACAAGAAACTAACTAAGGGCATTTCGGCTACTATGACTCGTAACTTTTTTGATACAATTCTAATTGTGCACGGATTCTGTGTAAATCGTGAATCCTGAGCTGAAATCTGAATAACGTTGGTATGAATAGGGGCATTCAGTAGATGGGAGTTACACTGAAGGCTAGGAACCCGGGGTACCGCAATACAACTCGATCTCGGGGTTTTTACGCTCAGTATCCAGCTCTTCTCATTACACCTTACACCGAGCCCTGAGTGGGCGGGAAGAACTCACTTCCCTTCTATAAATAGCTCTGGTATGCTACTGCGACGTATCCCATATACTCCCTCGGGTCCCCGTGAAGGCTGAAAATGGTTACGTCAGCGTCAAGTGGGGACACAGCTTGGCGAAACAGATTGATAATGTTACATGTTGTGCGTCGCAAGGAACCTCATCAAAAAGAGGTTAAGTGTGATTGAGGGTTTACAAAAGAAATGTTTGAAACGCCTAAGGTGGAGGTATCCACTTGAAAGTCATACGATGTGTCTGCGGCAGATTGCTACAATCTTCCTTCGATAGAATATTGCTGTTCTGAAGCAAATCAAGTGTATAAACTTGGTGCATTCTCCTGGCGTATGTCCAAATTGTTCCATTCACAACAAATATGTCTTACGCACATAGGCGTTTTCAACGGTCGGCCAATTCCCCCCCCCCAATGTTAGCCTATATTATATTATATGTACACACTAATGTATTCGACTATTGCGTAAATAACTAGGCGAGGTACGATGCGAATAAACGAAGCTATACACAAGGAATAGCCTGTCCGCCCTTCTTCTTCGATTCTGCCTTGAATAAATAATAAAACGGAGCACAGCCTTTCCTTTTCTATTTATTGAATAAAACGCGTCTTCACTAAAACGTGACTATAGCACGATCAACGTTTGCATACACATTGTTACATTTTTGGGCAACCAATAGTCATATCATAATATAAAGGAAAGCGGTAAAGGTTTATCGATTTATTATGGGATCTGCAATTCTTACCATGCTCAAGTACATTTACAGAATTGTGTACCAAGTGAATGTGTTTCAGATATTTAAAAAAGCTCAGTCTATATCATCTGCGTTATTTGCAAAAACGCATCTATTTCTAAACGGAAACGCTTCTCTACCAAGAAAATGTAGGCGCTTCACGCCACAAGCGTTCATGTCCTAAAACTAGTTTTCACATGCAGTATGGCACAAGTGTCACGTGAGTCACAATTGCCAAATTGTAATACATTTGCATCAATGAGGGAACTTCATATCGTATTTAATTGTAAAACGTCTACTAAACCTGAAGACCCTTGCAGATATTGTCGTTTATATTCACAATGGTTTGTTGAGTATAAGTGCTTCAAAGAGGATGCCTATTTCAACCATACAGGGCACAGTCGTTAGCAGCAGCAACACCCAGTAGTATTGTAGGTGAAAGCGGTCCGACATAAAATGCCCAAGACAGACGAAAGACAATGTGTGAATGGCAGCAGAGAACAGACTTTGCCGGGGAAAAAATAGAGATGCTCCTGAAATTAAATCAAAAAAGGATATGCTTATTACCAGAATGCAGATGCTATTATTTCTAGTACTAGCACTAGGGGCTTATATAATAAACACGCTTTATACAAATGTTAATGAAATCTCAGTGCCAATGAATTACCAATAGTGGACTATTCAATTCAAATTAATTCAGTCGCTCCTTTATTAACCAAAGGGGTAGTACAATTTATATTGTTTTAGATTATAGATTAGATTAAAAGATGTAGTTATATAATATAATGTAGCCAAGGGTTTATTCAAACATACAGTAGCTAGGAATTTCTAGGGATTATTGGGGGTGGGGGGTGAGGACGACAATGTCCCGAGGAAGGCGATGGCATTGCCTCTCTGCACAGCGAGGGACAGGCGCTGCAGGAGGAAAGCAATAATATAATTGGTTATATTTTTTCCCATTTTTAGCAGCATTATGTAAACTGGTCATCGAGGAGAGGGAAATGAGATCAATTTTAACGTCACATCACTTTGCAACTCGCCGGATAAACCTAGACTGAACTCCATCAACTGCCTCCAGATGCTTTCTCAGGTACGGTCTCCAGTTGCCGAAGGCGAGGAGGTAATTTCGAGCCGCAGGGCAGAAGACGAGAAGGTCTGGGGAAGAGAAGGAAGGGAACCAGCTGAAGGTCAGCTAAACCACGTCATGTCTGTACGGTGAGAAGAATGCGTGGTACTCGTGGCCGGGCTTGTACACATTTCAACGCCCCTTAACTGAAGGAGTGCGCTAAGTGATACGGGGGGGGTGCTGTTGGACATAGTCAACAGTTCCAAGAAAGGGGCAGTCACGGTGTCTTCATTTATGTCTCTATGGCTTGTGGGCATGTCCGCATGCTAACAATTACCTTAAAAAGGATATGCTCTCTCGACTGTAAAACAATCGGAGTATTTCGGAACAACCATACCTTTATAGACTGCAGAGCCCGGTGGCGTGGTGGATTCGCTTGCGCCTTGCAATCGGAGAAGGTATGTAGCTGAACTTGTTCGATCCGCGACGGTGCACATTTACATTTAATGCGGAAAGCATGAAGCAATGCGGAAAGTAGTACCGTGGACGCTAAATGTTGGCTGAGATCAGCCCAGAAAATTTACTTGAACGCCTATATAGCCCGGCGTCAAATTTTGGGTTTTTCGCGATGAAGCACTTAAATATGATGTTCAATCGCCTAATGGCTGATCGTACAACTTCCGTTAAGCGTACGTTGAATCCAAATCAGTGGTAACAATCACCCAGAGATCACGCATGGAACTATTGTGTTTAATGGGCTCACCATCAATGAGGTATTCATAGCTGTTGTGGCTCTTAGAGATCACGGCACGTTTTGGAGTGGAGATCAGCATGTCCTTTGCACGGCACCGTTCTCCAACAACATCGCCGGCCAACTGAAGACAAAGCTATTCCTCTGACGATGCATAAAAGAGCTTTGAGCTTTAAGCTTTTAGTGTCCGCTCAAGAGACCTATATTTTAAGTCTAGTACAAAAATACAAAACAACAGAGGCCCCACACAGAAACCTTCAGGCATTCCGAAGGAGCACAATTCATATGAGTTAAGGATATCACTGACCTTTATACAAAATCGGCTATCCCTAAGGTAACTTCGGATCCATTAAATGCTCTTATTGCGTAGCTTGGTTATAAGAAGGTTGTTGCTGACGAGGTCCAAGATCTCAAAAGAAATCAAAATATACACAATAAAAGTCGACTTTCTTATTTATAATAGATATATGATCATGAATCAGCCCAACCAGATGTTTCTCCGTATACTTCCTTTTTACGAAGCCCTGTGCGTTCTCAAGTAGGCCAATTGTTCTAAGCCGAAGTAGATGTGGTCCACAAGGAGTTTTTGCTGTATCAGGCACGCAATGGACCCTCGCGCCATAGGCGTGCAGTTAACAACATTACTCTTGTCTTTGCCTTTGTGAGCCGGTCTACAGTTGGGAGTTTAAGTGCCTCTGGGACCTGATCAACCTCATGAAAGCGGGTACATCCTAGTTGAGTGGTTCAACAATGGCAAATCGTAGTTTCCAATAGAGTATTGGGAGCAGACCATCAGGTTATGACTGTGTTTCTCACTAGGTTTACGGACGAAGGAGAGTTCGGACAGTTCTAGGCGGAAGCACAGAGTGTAGACAGCCGCAGCAGCGGTGAGATAAGCGGCGCTACCCTGACGTACATAAACAGACCCAGGAAGTATTAAATGCCTCTGCCTTACGGAAATCATCAGCGACTGGAACACCGTCCACTTTCATGGCACCCACCCCTTCAGGATCCTAAATGCGGTTGTTTACATATCTGAAAAACTGTTTACTATCCGCGAGGATTCAACAGCATCACCCTTCCCGGTATCGCTTAGCGCATTCCTTTAGTTAGGGGACGGTGAGAAGTGCACAAGTCCAGCCACGAGCACCACACATCCTCCTCACCGTACCGACATGACGTGGTTAGCTGACTCTCAGCTGCTTCCCTTCTTTCTAACCGTAGACCTCGTGTCTTCACAAAACGTCACAGCACGCTTTGTTAACCCTTTCATGTTCACTTCGGTTATTACTGCTTCTTCTATACACTTAGGCACGAAGGCACTAATGTTTTATTATATGTAAATAAGCCAGCTGAGTCCCATTTCTGTTTTTTCGCAGGGTACTTGCGTTGAAAGCTCTCAACGCAAATAGCAGCTTTAAAGACTTGCTTTGCGTAGGAGAAGCTGACGAATTTGGTAAATATGGGACTAATGTGTTAGAGGCCTTGAGTATAATTATATTCGCGTTAGTCGAATGTATTCTATTTATCTAAAACCAAGTGAGTTTGTGCTCCGAGAGAGATCTTCGTAAATGTGATTTATATTTTAATATATAACCTTCCTTTGACATGTTCAGTTTGACTGATTATTTCTGCAGTATTCCTTTTTTATTAGTGTGTTTTTCTTTTTTTATTAGGTGGTCTAACTGTAATGTAATTTATTCAGTATTATTTATAAAACATGCATCTTAGAAATACTTGCACCATCGGGGTCATACCTCTGTTCACGTGCATACAAAGTTAGCTCCATCCACTAGCTAACCTTATAACCCCCAGCTGCCTTATACTTATCTACCTTAGAATCCATCTAGGTTTACTAACCGATCATAAAACAAGTGAGTTCAACTGTTACAAGGGTTAAAGATATGGCAAGAGCGGCGGTAATGCCATTTTGAGCGAGTTCGTGGAGGTGATGGTCGTCGCTCTTTGACCATGGTAGCGAAGAGCGGGCGACTGCCTCTACATCCCATAGCAGAGTGAGCAGCAGGGCGAAATGTCCAAGAAGTGCCACAAAACGAGGAACTTCAAAGCCACTATGGAGAGCCATTTGATAATTACCTGGAACACAACCAAGCCGCAAAAGAAGAAGATTCAAGTTTCACGCTACAACTTCAACGTGTGTTCTTAATAAACCTCCAGCTAAATACTGAAAGAGCCTGTTTTCATTTTTGCCTACAGCGCTTACAACCAGTACGGTCATTGTAACAGTTATCATCGCAATGTAACAGCGATGAGGAATGGTTTTAAGTTTCTCCAATTTGCTAATCCCTCCGATCAAACTCAATAGGTTGATGCAAATATATG
The DNA here is from genome assembly GCA_019614645.1 of Stratiolaelaps scimitus. Lineage (NCBI taxonomy): Eukaryota > Metazoa > Arthropoda > Arachnida > Mesostigmata > Laelapidae > Stratiolaelaps > Stratiolaelaps scimitus. The sequence continues at coordinate 2,741,134 of JABWDB010000038.1, forward strand.
AGGTGCTTGATGTTGAAACCATAATGGTGATGAGCTTTCACGAAGGAAATAAGCTATTTAGAACAGATGAAGTTTCTCACAGTCATTTTGAGATGAGTCAGTTGGCGAATCTTATTGCATGACCTATAAAACATGACGGCACACAGCAAATACCCCGAGCTCAATGTAAAAAAATATACATGTCTATACTTATTCAAGTAACGAAGATATGTTATGTCTTACACAAGACAATGGAAAACCTCGAAAGCAGGAATGGAGTAATATTAAAAGACTCCCATGAAGACGTACTATTTAAATATGTGACACTACACACAGCAGTTATGTTAGATAATTTAGTCTACGTACATGGAAGATAAGTAATGTTTTAGTGTGGGAGTAAAAAATAAAATTCGTTGCCATGTTACTATCAGAATAGCGCATCAAAGAGCACCAGTAAACTTGTTAACCAATGGCAAAGCAGACATCGCGGGATAAGTGCGCGGGTCACTAGTCAAACGCTACAGATAACATATCCACACAATTAGGGCACATAGTGTATGTTGTGCAGACCAAATATAGGGCTGTTTAGAGTTAGAGATGAATGCGCGTTAGGTGTACTCATGGTGGCTGGCAATATTAACGTATTCTTCGGAACACAAACAGATCGAAACTATCAATAATCATCTGGCTGTGCTAATGTCGCATGGCCTGGACACAATTTATTTTGGTTTCAAAGAAGAAAGGTTTTGTACCGAATTTGAACTTAACCTGAAAGTTAAAGCAGTGCAACGAATCCAACCAAGCGTAGCATTTGAAAGGGCAGTAATAGCTTAGCATTGGCGAAGAGAACATGCATAGAGCTAGTGAAACATTCCTATAGTTCCCACCGAAAGTTATAATATAATGCGATCAGAAGACACACGTAGCTGGAGGGTTATCTGGTGGTCAATAAACGTACATAGTAGATTGGCTTGATTTGTATCAATAATTGACAAAGGACAATTGGAGGAATTAAGGGTTTAAATTGTCTAAATAAATTATTTCTTAATTTTGTGTAAGCAGCCTTGATCCCGACCCAGTGATATTTTCGCATAGACCGAGGCAGATAGTTCAGAAAAATCCCTAAGAGAAGTAGTCACATGGTCAACGGAGTTCGGGGTTATGCATGGATCTTCTGTGTTGTTATTGCTAGTAGGTAATCAAATTGACAGATGACGTTGAATCATCATCCAAGTAAAGTAAATTTTCCCAGCTGACTTACACCCAACATTTAACGTCCACGAAACTGCGTTAGGCATTGCTTCATACGAATGCGCGACGGTGGAGATCGATCCCGTGCACGTACATGTCTACGCCGATTGCAAGATGCACGGAATCATCATCTAGCCCTTTCAAAGTGACCTCGTGAAAGGGCTAGATGCCGTACGCGTTCACTAATTGTCGATGGATTTCAGCTGGAGGGTGTTTTTGGAGAAACAAAAACTTGAGGTTTTCCCGTTGATTTTTGGGGGAATTTGAACTTTTTGCTGCAGTGTCCATCTTTCTGATCGTATCGAAACCATTCAGTGTTCGAAAGGAAGCCACGTTCCTGCCGCGTGCCCACTCCAAAAATGAACGCATTGTATCGCGTATTTCGGATTGTGCGCCATTCGAAAGAGCGGCGAGTTCGATCCGTATGCCCTAATAGATGGCGCCAACAAAAACCTCCTTAATATAACCTTGTGAATAGTATACAGCGTCCTTCTTTTCAAACGACTATCGGCATATCATCAACACAGTCACGTGTCCATCCTCGAATGCTTGCCTTGATCACGTACTGATGGCAAACTGCGACAGGTTTCCAAGTATGGTTCCTGGTTCCGGTCTGGTTGAGCCCGCTTTTTTCTGGCCACTATTCTGTCATTGTTAAGTTAGAGGGAAACCCTTCGCCGGTCTCGAGCAGATTCCCTGAAGCGTCAACTTTCACTTGGCTCCACAGGCTCTCCAGGGACCTGTGTGCGATTATAAAGGACATTAACTTGCTCCAAATGTAGAAGTATACGCGATTTTTTGTCTACGATTCTGTGGTGCGCATTAGCATTTTAAGCGGTAACCTCTATAAAAAATGACATTGCTGGCGATGTTGACTCTGCATTTGAGGCGTTATGCAAACAACTGCATTCTGAGTATGGTAAGTCTTTCGCTGTAGGTCATAGTGGGAATTCAGCTTGTAGTTCGAATTAGTTTGTGTTCTCTCCTGGTCTTCGTCGGTTAAGGCGCAACATTAACAAACTTTCAAGAACCGTGTAAAAGTAACATACAGCAAACTAAGGTAGCTTATTACAGCACCCTTCGAAGATACAGGAGGAGTCTACTGTCCCCCAGGACCGCGTTCTGCAAGCGCAGATTCCTGTCTGAAGTGTGACGCCTTAAAATTATGGAAATTTATTGGTGAAATTTATTAGTTGTGGCAGAGAAACACCAAAGGCTGACCTTCTTTCTATTCTTGATCTCCAATCCAGTGAGCAGCTTCTCTGTTCACAAACGATTGCGGATGAGTTCAACAGACACTTCGCCAGCACTGGAGCCGCCACTGTGTATTCCTTCGACGTTCAAACTGACGCCCGGGCCGGGCTCACAGAAAACGGGCATGCCGACCAGGATTCGTTCAGGCTAAAACCGTCAGTGCTCTGGGGGTTCACTTAGGCCTCAAGGGCACTAACGCTGGCTGGGGTTGCAGGACAGCAAAAGTTCCGAATGTACTCCCAAAGAAAAACAGCTCTGCCCTTGCTCATCCACTAGCAAGTATAATCAACTTATCGATCGACTCGAGTTCTTCTCCTACCAAGCTAAGGGATGCAAGCATTATTCCGCTCTTCAAAAATAAAGATGGGATAACCAGGGCTGCCAGCTAGGGAGGTAGGCCTTCCAACCGATAGTGTACAAGGCGTCTTCATCTGGTGTACAAAGCGCTATTGCCATCGGTGTTATGCTATGTAGCTCCAGTTTAGGGTGATGGTTACCTGAGAATAACACACTTAGTTCAGATAATTCAAAATAAAGTGCATAACCTACATGTGGTCTCTCTTGCATTTAAGACTATGAGTTGGGTTATCTTGAGTGAGGTCACCTTTCCGATTACCGCCACCACTAGCCGCGCCAATCACCGCCCTACCAAGTTCAAAAATCCCGTCGTCACCAGCGAATATAGTGGAGATGCCCTAGCCTTGCGATTACCAACAATCCGGAGTTCGCTCTCGCCGGAGATTCGTTTACTTAGGACAATGAGAAAATTTAATTAGGAATTCGTAAGACATGTACGCAAATCATGATGAACCATAACTTCATTCTCAATTGGCGTCTTTCTCGCAAGAATTATCTAATTATTAATTAATTAGATAATTAACGATAATTACGCAAATTTGCGATACTGCCGTTGTGGCCATAATGTGTTGAGCTTCTTAGCTGTTAGCAATGTTTGTGGATACAGTGATCTGTTACAATGTTTATTCTACACTGTGTTTCTACACATATTTTCAGTGCTTGTGGCCTAATGTGTATAACTTAGTCACCGATGTTCTAATCGTTCAGTTCATTGTGACTCTCCTTTATCCTTTTTCTAAAAAAACATTATCTATACTGAAGGTCTGTCAATAAACCGAATTTTGTATTATTATTATTGTATTAATAAATTTCTTGGAAGATATCAGGCACTTCTCGAACGACTACGGACATGGGAGAGCTCCTCCCATTTCTTTACGCGAGTTAACGCGGTGCCGAAATTACATTCTGATTATGACGTGGGACGACGCACAACTCCAGCAAAGCTTTCTCCAGGAAAACACGAGAACTTCGCCGTCGAGCCAGCGAGGAATAGCACACCTATCACCCAGCTGTCTGAAATCACTAATAATAATAAAGTGCTGGTACTGATGGTGAAATTATATTTCGCGGTTATCTTTCCTATACCGTGGCCAAAGGTCACTGTTTTAGTGGTCGATGCGACATAATCCGGCTACCGAAACAAATTTTCCGGGCTGATCTCAGCCAATATTTAAAGTCCACGGTAATGCTTTCTGCATTGCTTCATACGACGGACCCCTTAAATGCAAACATGCCACGGCGGGGATCGAATCCGTGCACCTACGTGCCCCCGATTTCCGATTGCAAGGCGTACACGAACGCATCACTCTACCGGGCTCGACTATACCTGCTTCAAGTAAAATGTACGTTTCAGTTTTTCAATAATAACTTGCTCCAACGTCTCTTTACATCAATTGGCATTTACGTGGTAGCAATGAGAGGGTCTCAGCATTTCAAAGCCGCTTCCGAATTTGTTGACATAACGCAGAGCTAATTTCCATTACGCGATTGTTCCAAAACCCCAGTTTAAAGCTAATATCAAATTTAAGGCAAACAAATCATTATGGATAATTTTCTTCGGGTTACATTTTATGTCAGATTATGTGCCTAGCATACAATATAACTTCTTTTGAAAACAATAACCGTTGCAGGCGAAAACTGACAAATGAAATCAGTCCTCTAATTCTGGGACATGTTTTACTACGAAAGGCGACACCTAAACGTTATGTTTACTAATGCACTCAGTGCACAGAATCACTTATTTTCTTTAATAAAGCAAATGCAGTTGTATGTGGGTGCAACTTACTTGGTGGTCATTATGGTATGAAATGTGATATATGTGTTAGTATATTGCTAAATTAAATGTTCTTGTAATCACACACAAATTTCAGAGTAACGTCCATGCGTACGGCCTTTCAATAGATATCTCGCATTTGATGCTCTTCTGTTGCCTGGTTACGCAAATGGCTTCAATATAAACAACTGGTGATTTCATCTCACTCATCTCATAAGTGCAGTCCTAATGGTATGTATCGAGAGCAACATATTAATTTTTGCCTCAAATTTTGTTCTGTCAGATGGCGTGAATACCGTATTAAATTTAGTTATATATATATTTAATTTATTTATCATAACAAAACGACAAAGACATAATGGAAATTAGATCAAATTCCAACGCTTTCATTGGCGCGCATAAGGCGAGTTACGCAGATCACGCAAATATAAAGATTTGGCGTTCAAACGTGTTCAATCCTACGTATGAAGAGAATTGTTTCCTTTTTCAATGATCTTATTGTTCTCATTACAATCTGATTTAACACTTTGAAGATTGCCGCCAGTCGGTAAAAGGCCTCCAAGTGAAGGTAGGCCGGCATTTTGAAAGGACGCGGTGTTTGTGGACGACCGACGGCGGAATAACATGGTTGTGTTGATGGTGGCGGTGCAGTAGCGAGTCGTGCTGAGTTGGTGTTGTGGCCGGCGACCACAAGATTTTGCCCGAGTTCTACGGATAGCACACGCTGCTGCTAATAATTCGTTTCAGTTTACCGGCGTCGGCCTATCGCGCCGCGCGTTGATTTGGAGACATCGCGGAGGGTGACGTAACGGCCTGCGGTGATGCGAAAACCGTTGCCGTCGCAAGGTGTTTTCAGAATTCTCTGAGTGTTGAATTCGGTCACGAGTGTATCAGTTCTTTGGGACATTCGTCGTATTTCGTTGCCGCTGGGGCTGTGCGATCATTGACCACTAACGGAACGCTTGTAACAGTGACTACCCGCTACATTGCCAATTTTCTCAGCTACAGCTATGTACTCAGGATACTCGGCCGCTGGTAGGATGCGTGAAACGTTTTTCATTCCGTGATGATTAAAGATGACATTCGAGTGTTATGCGCGGGAAGTTATATTTTCGTTCAGCCTTTCGTGCCTCAATTAGCCAGATGCATTCAAGAGGCTTTGCCTATCCTAATGCATTGTTTGAGGGTACATTGTAGATGGGTGGTTAACATATTTGCAAGTGACATGTGTCTATTGTTAGAGATGCTGACAAGCCGTGGTCAACGTTATGTTCAAAAGCACCAAAATAGCTTTACAACGAGAAATCCTGCTCGCTGGACGATTGCGACGACTAAATCGACATTGATCTTTATTACAGCTTTACTGAATCAGTATAACGTCCTCAGAATATGGTCATAATAATAACGTTCAGACCTGATTTGCTTGCAATTCGATATTTGAACGAAAGGCACTATGGAGATGTTTTATTTTATACTTTATTTTAGTTCATAAAGGTGACTGTGAGGGAATAACTTAGTTGATATTTTTTGTGTTCTGACATGCAAGGTGCCACTGCTCCAGCAGCCCAGCCCGCCTACGCCCAGCAATCTCAATGGCCATTGCAGCAACAGCAACAGGCAACTCAATGGCCAAGTCAACCACCCCCTGGTGCGCCTCAGCAAGCTGCCGCTGCACCTGATGCATCGGTAAGTAGAGTGTGCGCGCCAAGAACAGTATCGTTAGTTACTCTGATGTCACGCCTTTACTTATTTTTTGAACGACATAAAAATGCCATAAATGTAAAAGTAAGCCCCTGTAGCAATCCCTACTTATCAGGCAGATATTGTCAAGTTGTTGCACTTGGCTTGATTACCATGTTTCGTTAATTCTTAATGTGTAGTTCACAGCAAAAAAATAACTCATGTTTCAGACCCCGTGGTTTTTAATTGAACATAGTTTTGATTGCGTACTGTTTTATTTTATGATGAAACCATAAAAACGGCAGTGCAACAGTTCACAGAAAGTTATTTCATCTTACATTTTTTAGAGAGTGTACGAATAGCCACATAATGAGAGGATGCTTTCTAGTGCACCTACTCAAACCGACAGTAATAGCCTATATATCTTGAATTGTACATGGAATATTCCTCCTCTTTTTGTAGTAATTTGCCTCGCATTGGATAAAGCCTCTCTTGCGACCGTTTCCTTTAGGTTCTGCATATTATTGGTCTCAAAGAGGCATTTTAGCTAATCCAAAAGTGTAATTTCAACACCTCGAATCTACCTTTTCGCTCGGAGTGTACGTATGTACCGCACCGTTTTATTGGATAATATGGCTAAGACCAGCCAAATGGGCTCCTGGCTAAGCCTTCGTTGCTGTACAACTCTCAACAATCTAGGTTCATTGTGTAAATCATGCCTTAAAGCCTTGAAAGCAATTGGAAAGACCTTCTTCTCGTACTTCGAGTAGTTCTGAAATAGTACATGATACCTGTTTCAAGTTATCATTTACCCTGGAAACGTTGTATCAAGCAAACTGGTGAAAGGCCATCTCGAATGCCCTCATACTTGTTGCATGGCAGGAATCTTTCCAACATAACGAAGCCCTGATTTTTCAAAAATAATTCTCCCTAGAATCGCGCGATTTGGCAATGGGTTTGTGTTCTATACTCTTTGAGAAAGAGCTCTATAGACAAACTTAACTTGCAATGGATTATTACGAATAAATAAAAACCAAGTGGTCATTGTTGACCATCATTATGACGCTCCGCTCTTCGCGGAAGCCCTTTCATCACTTACGTGCTTGCGTGTTATGAGTTATCTAGACGGGCCGAGAATCAGATATACCAAAGCTCTGTTAGAATCTTACAAGACTTGTTGAGTTCTTTGAGGTCTGTATGTTTTTTGGTTTTTTCCAATTCGTCGGATGTTTAAATTATTTTCGGGACTGAATACTAATAAACTAGTAGGTTATGTAGCGGATTGTCTGCCAAATGATGCATGAGGTTTAGGACTGCAATATGATTCACGCCCGTCGTCTAATGGGTCTCTGGCAATCATTTTAACAAGCGTCATTATTGCAGAATCCGGCGGCAACCGCGGCTTGGCAGCAGGCTTGGGCACACTATGCTCAGCAGTGGCAGCAACAAGCCGCAGTCGGAGCAGCAGCAGCTGCGGCGGCGGCTGTTTCGGGAGGATATGGACAGACACCCACAACGGCTACTTCTGCAGTTGCGCCTGCTGCTTCCGCTGCGCCAAGTGCCTGGAGTTCCTATCCACAACAACAACAGCAACAACAACAACCGCCACAGCCTGCGCAAACTACAGTTGCTACGCCGGTTGCCCCCCCAGAGACACTCGAATCTTTTCAGAAGCAATTTGATGATTGGGAACGATCATATAACAAATGGCTCGATGAAAACCGTAATCATCCGGACAAAGAAGCCTTTAAACGCTACGAACAACAGTGGACAAGTTGGAGGCAGCAGCTGCTGGCTAAGAAGGAACTACTTAAACAGCAGGAGCAGATACAGATTCAGCAACAGCAACAGCAGGCCGCTCATGCTGCGTCGCAAGCACAATGGCCTCCTTTGCATGCGCCTCCCGCACCACCATCTCTCAATGGTATGCATCAGCAGCAGCAGCATCATCATCACCAACAACAGCAGCAGCAGCAACAACAACAACAGACACCATGGGGACAGATCCCTAGTGGTGCCCAGCAACCGCAGGGTCCATGGGCGCAGCCTCTACAACAGCAACAAAGTGCTTACCCCCCGCAAGATAATAAGGGAGCTTATCAGCAGCCACCAGGACAGTTCAACGCTCCAGGACAACTTGGTCAACGGCAATCTCAACAACCCTGGTTGCAAAGAGGTGAGTGCACAACGCATGGACTTTGAATCGCACAGAATGATAAACTGCTCTCACTAGAATTATCGTAAAATACAGTAGGTGGTCAATCAATTAGAATCATCTAACACATGTTCCACCTTAGAGTGTGTCTTGAGGAGTGACGGGGGGGTTTTGCCCCACCACACCCGGTTTACTGTTGCTTTGAGTGATGCTAAAGCAAGTTAGGTTAGTACAGCCAATGTAACCTAAATTAGTTCGGGGTGGACTGTTGCTCAGTTAAACGTATCGCATTGTAGTTATCCAAAAAAGAGAAACCCTGTATTCATAAAATTATTCGCCGAACACTGAAATAATATAATCAGCAACCCTTACAGGAACTATTGGATCAACTTTTCGTCGGGTTAAGCAGAAGTTCTATGCATGTGTTCTGGTTCACAAAAATATGGTAGACAGCACTCGAGCATTCGATGAAATTAAAAATAGAGAATGACGAGATGTTGATTATAGACTAGGGGGAAAGCAGAAAACCTAATTGAAACGGAAATATCCAACTGATCGTGGTAAATTTAGTCAATGGTACTCCTCAGGATGAACTTGTATAAATTAGATGAAGAAAAACGCTCTACGTGTAATTTATTTACGTGTGGTCCAAACAAACGCACATATAAGGAGAAATCGAGTTTTGAGTATAGAATTTAGATTCTATACTAAAAACTCGATATATATATATATACATAATTTCAAATTAGGTACATCCTTCTCTTTATTTAGATAAAATATCGAAATATCTAAATAAAGAGAAGGATGTACCTAATTTGAAATTATATATATATATATATATATATATATATAATATATATACTCTAGTGTGGAGAAAGAAGAGCACCAAATGAAAGCAGAACGAATGACTTTTGCAGTGCTGTAATGGGTTAGCCATATGAAAAGTCATAATCCTCAAAAGGGACACAATGAATGATTCAATTTATTCGGCCACTAACTCGAAACCAATACGCACCGGTGCCAAAAATAAAGACACGTCTCTAACCATTTTCTTAGGTTCTGAGGACAACTCAAATAGTCGTCCGCCGTGGGGCCCTGGGGGTCCTCAGGGAAGGGACAGTGGTAACAATAACAACAACCAGCCGAATACCATAGTGGGACGGGACCGATCTCCATCTGGAAGATTCGGTGGGAGAGATAATGACCGCGACAGAGCAGTTGGCGATGGAAATCGACGACCGTTTGATCGCGAACCGGACCGTGGTAATAGTAGATTCGACAGTGGTCGAGGAGGCGGCTTAGGAGCAAGGATAGGTGGTGGAGGTGACAGCGGTGGAGGTAACGGAGGTTCTCGTTTTGACGGTGGCCCACCACCGAGGTTCGGGGTGGACAAAGAACGAGGATCGAGATTTGACGATCGAGAATGTCGTGATCAAGACAAGGAGAGAATGGATAGAGATCGTGACAGAGGCCGCAGGGATCGCGAGAAAGGCGAAGACCGCTATGGAAGACGAGCAGACGACAGGGGTGATCGGTGAGCACAGTTAATTAGGTTTCCGATGTTTAAAAAATACAACCATAGCGTGGCTTAGTAGACGTACACGGTAGCAACCCAGCAATACACTGTTCAAGACATCGATTTGTCTCAAGTTACATGTTTCGTAACTGGGAATAGCTGCTGCGCTAGCCAACTACTCAACCTCCATTTACGTGTAGGGTGAAGGATATACATGTTTAGACTGCCAAGTAATATTATAGATATACAACGACTGCAGGTGTAAGATTGTAGAATTTCAAAATTCGTTACTTTGTTCCATTTGTTTATACTAGCGCACCTCGGAGATCAAGATTTACTGACGCAGATGACGACCGCTCAGGTAATGCCAATAAAGAACCTCTTGGGAGAACGTCTACAAACCAGACACCCAGGACGGAAAACGCGCCAGAAACTACAGGCGCGTTGCAGGAAAAAATGCTAGCTATGGCCGGTATGCAGGGTGGGCCAGACGGTCGGGTCGGTGCTCCACTGGCAGTTCCCCCACAACGGGGCGGCTTCAGAGGTCCCCCTGGTGGTCGGGGAGGTATTACTGGCGCACTTAATAAACGACCCGGTGAAGATCCAAGTGCTGGAGAATTGAAAAGGTCCCGATTCGAGGACGCCGATGACGATAGCCGTAAACCGTGGGATGGACCTCCAGGGCCTGGAGGATCTTCAGGGCATGGAGGACCTCCAAGAGGACGCGGAAGCCCTATGATGGCGAGGGGTGGACCGCCGTTACGTGGAGGACCTCTGAATCGAGGAGGGCCTGACGGCCCTGGTGGGCCTTTGGGGAGAGGCGGCATGATGGGCCGTGGGGGACCACCAGGAGCGCCTGATGGTTCGTCTGGTCGAGGAGGTCTCGGCATGCGTGGAGGCTTTGGAATGCGTGGAAGTCGAGGATGCGGCCCCGGCAGTTCCATGGTAGGCCATGGTTCACCGATGGGACTTGGTGGTCCTCCCGGTGGGCCCGGAGGACCACCCGGTGGTGACGTTGGTGGACCCCCTCCCTTTGAAGCCGGCTTCCGAGGAGGCATGCGCGGATGCCGTGGGGGCCCACCAAACTTTATGCGTGGGGGAAGGGGTGTACGTGGAGGTCCTGGAGGCCCCATGGGCGGTCCTGGCCCAGACGACGGACCTTTCGGTGGACCACCACCGTTTATGGATGGGCCACCGCCACCTTGGATGAACGGTCCCCCTGGGTGAGTAATATTATTTGCCTTAGGTTGGATATTATTTGATTTGTGATATGGAACTAGTTAAAGTATCTTGTTCAATCTAATTAAGTACAACATTTTTCAAGGCCTGTTTCAAGTATCAGTCAAGACCGTGTTCAAAGTAGTATAGTGTACTCCGAAAAACAAAGCAGAACTAAGTATAATAGATGTTAATTAATTATATCTTCGAAATGTCCAATCAAAAACGCAACTGGTCTTTCTGGGCTCCCACAATTTCGAAACAACTATGGTACCCTTCCCGCCATCTTGCCATTTTACCAGTAGACCCATATGTGAGTTAAGCGATTTAAAAATAATTAACTACATATGCATAAACGAATAGAGGGTTACTGTTGCTTATTCTGGACCCACTGATTAGGAACTCTGAAGTGTTTACAACAAAACATAGCGTTTATTTAGAGATTTGAAAGCGCATGGATGGCCGGTTTAGCATTATTGTGGAGGGTACGAGCCTCCTTATTGCATGTCTGTTTGTGAATAGTGGGCTCGGCTCTTCAGCCACTAAATATTCCGCGACGTGCATTGCTTGGACTGTTAAATTTCGAATATAGGAAACAGGCATATAAGTTTCAGCACAGGCTATTTGCTAACATTTTTTCGGATATCCTTGAATAATTTGGAGGTATCGGCAAACGTGTGTGGACTTCGCCTAATGACGTAATTTATAAGAAACTAAGGGAAATTCTAACTTCATTGCCATAAAACAACCAAACCAAGCAATACTTTGGTGACGTAAGTTAGTTAGATCCTGTATGACTAACCATGCCACCAAATTCAGGGTCTAACAGTATCACAGTAGGGATCCTGGTGAGTATGATCGCACTGTGTACCAAGATCCAAGAGTATTGACATCACAAAGTCCGTGTGATAATATATTATCAGCCCATTCGAAATAGAATTATCTAACAAGATCGGTGACAGAGCCGCTGCTCCTGCTCGTTTCCCGCTGGCTTCCCGCCAAGTTCAGAATAGATAGAACTTAGCGAAATCCCTCTTAAAGACTTAGCCGGTTCCAGTTAGTATAAAGTCATGACTGACAGTTCTCTTGTAGCTAAATTAGCGCAAAGATAAACTTAACTTGGTGATTGTTGCTGCGTTTATAATTGAAGTACCGTTAATATATCAGAATTGAATTGGAAGTCACAGGGTCTTTGGCTCGGATTCCACGTATATTATTAGTACTGCAGTAATTTTTTACCCATTTTTCCGTTGGTTTCTTTGATTCTTACTCTGATTCTCCGCCTTAAACTATAGTTTGCAAGTCGAGTTGCTGAGTTATTCTTCGATTGCAAATAGTCCTGTAGTTTCCACCACAACGATGTATAGTTGTACTCATCCTAAACCACTCTCAACAGCAAAAAATCAACGATTTTTGATTTGAGTGACCCATTTGAACCATCACATCGTTGAACATGATAATATCGGTACAGTGCAATTAAGTTGAACAATTGACCCACAGTAGCCCATACTCGTATCTGTGCTGCTCTCCCGTTCCACGCAACTCTCAGCGCAACCTGCACCACGCCTACATATCCTTGCACCAATCTGCAACAACCATTTTTACAAAAGCACCACCTAGAGCTACCCGGTATAACGATACAAAATTGGTTGCACTCATAACCGTTTGGGAATAGTCGAACGCACAACACAGTGTAAACGAAATGCTGGTAGTATTATATAGTGATCCCATCTCTTTGTCAGGTTTTTGTCAGCTCTTTCCAGCAGGTCAACACCAGTCTTGAAATTGTATGTTTGATTCTGATTCGTGTTAGGTTATCATGAGCGTCACCCAAACTACATTCATGAGTGGAGCTGTGCTCAGTTGCACGTATTCTGCTGCTTTGCTGTACAAATCGAGGTGTTCCACTGCTACATAACAATAAACCCATTAAATTTCCGCAGTTTTTTCTTCTCCTAGTTCAATTGTGCCTCTTCGCATCTTGCAGCACGCTTATAACTTACAACATTTGAGCGCAATGACCGTTTCAGTTTTCTTGTTTCCCCGTCGAAACGAACTCTCTACATAACTTCCGCCTCAGCGTTACTTTATTTATCAACTAGCAAGGATGCGTATAAAAGAGAAGCACGTATAAAATGTGGAGAGAAAACTCGCCAAATAGTACTCACCGATCACCAAAATATAATCAGCAACACTTTAGAAATAATTGTCTCAATATGTTGTTATGTTAAGTTATACATTTATGCATACGTACGCCATTTTGATCAGATTACGTACCCCATATACTATACTGTCAATATAGATCGTGCTCGTGGAACAGTCACAATGAGAGATCGACTTTTATTAGTACAGTAGATCAACGATACAATAATATGCTTTATTTGTTATAATTTATAATTTTGATATGAATGTCCTTAAAAGTAAGGCTGCGCTATACGGATTCTACTCTTACAGTACCTCAAATGGCCTAGTACCCAGTACTGCAATTTGATTTCGTAGATTATTGTTACTGCAACGATATCATTTGTGGACAGAATACAAGTTCGCCTGAGAACCACATGAATCTTGCGGTCTGTTTTAATGTTCTTTAGATGTTCAAATCATTCGCGTATATTTTTAATATACGTGTGTATCTCATGTATTTCTTATAAACAAATATACAGCTCACTTTTTTCAGTTACCCTGTCTGATGATCGGTGCTATATATTATTCTGTTTACATAAACCTTTTTTAGATTCGGCGGTGATGCTCCTCCGATGCGTGGTGGTCGCGGGGGTATGCGTGGAGGTCCAGGTGGCCGTGGAGGTCCCTCTGGCGGTTTGGGTGGAGGACCTCGTGGAATGATGCGCGGTGGATCTCGGCCCAGCAGAGGGGGCTTTCGAGGAGGTCGGGGAATGTTTGGTGGCGGACCCGGTGGAGCCATTGATGGACCCGGTGGCGAAAACGACAAGGATGCTGGCAGTAAGTAGGTGTTGCTGGCAACTCTTCGACGTACACGGCAGGCATACCGACGAACCACTTCATCGATGCGGCGTCAGAACATAGTAGCGGAAAGAAGTCGTAATGAATGTTGCAACGAGATCGCTACTCTATGTCAGTACGCGCAAATATGAACCACGCATAAATGAATTTGTTTTGAAGTGAAGACTATGGGAACCTGGAAGTATCTATCTGCCGCCTGTTGCAGCGTTTCATGCCTCCACAACACCGCAAATGCTACTTCTATCTTCCGCTTCGTTAATAGATGTTAGCCGTAAGCATAGAGAAAGACAGAAATGCTTTCGCATGAAAGCAAATTCGAGAGAAAAGAACGCAGATTCAATCTTTTGGTTTTCAAGAAAATACGGACTATTAAGTAATACAAACGAATTTTTAAGCAAAGGCTGGACATATTAGAAGCGGACAAAAGTAGTAGCAAGCAAGACAGCATCAGAGTAAACAATATTTGAAACACTTTGACATAATGAACAACATAAATATCTTTAATGCTAAGACCTAGGTAAATATACTACAGCGTAGCCAATGCCGCAACCATTATTACTGACTATAGTAATACCAATGTAATATATTATTTTGCTTAAGGAGTACTATATGGATGTATCTATTCAAGTAGCTGATCTGGAATTTTGCCTAGTGGGAACAGCTCAACAAAATATAATATCCTAATTTTCATGGTGAACTTACATAACATTATCAGAAAAGTTGGGCATTGTCATTGATTTCAGAGGCAAAATCGATCAGTACGACTTCATATTCAGAACGTTCTATGGTGTAAGCAACTGGATAGAAATTATAACCGCGATATATATAATTATGACAACTGTAAATTTCTTCTGTAATATACCCATGGTGTTTTACAAAGCCATTTAAACGATACACCTTATGAATCTATGTAGCCCGCATTGTGGAACAGCTGTGTATTCACCTCAGCTGTCAATGAGGAAGAAGATAGGATAAAACAATCTTGACTAGACTAGCGAGCAATTGCAAAAGCAATGAAAGATGACTCATGTGTTTTTGATGTGGGTGATTCATCTTGTAAATGTTTCACGAGAAGAAGCCGACTGTGTTGTACTTTCATTGGAAGTAAAAAGAAAGCGACAAGATTATTAAGTAATGTATTTTGTGAATAATTATGTTCTGACCGATTCGGTAGTTGATTACACTTCAAGACGATTAACCTGTGTATAGCATAATACGTTTCCTAGTTCCGCGTTGATATAGCTAGCTATATATTTTGATGTCGTTAGATTGTCTATCCTTTTCAACTAATCAAGGAGAGTCGATGCTTATATGGATTCTTATTCTTATTACGTTTGGTCTCTGCATTGGTTTTCTTCCTGTTCATTAGTTGCTGGTGTGTATAAGCCAAGGTTTTGCTTACGCTTGTTTGTTTGCGTCGTCTAGGAGTGTTTACAACTTAGTTTAGTTTGTCATAGATGACAAAATTCGGAGCGCATTATTTGAAACAAATTGGAAGCCAACGAACGACATCGTTTGGTGTGTGCGTGTGTCTGTGTTTGCTGTGTGTGATGGAAAGGTTTTGTTGATGATGATGATGATGGTCATAAGGGTTGGGGTCACGCGAGGCGCGAACAGCGGGGGCCAGAAACACCGACAGAACGTCCCTGCGCCAGGATAGGTGAGTTCAGTTATTTCCTCGACATACCATATGTTGTTGCAGACTCACGAATCCCCTCCTACTGGGCTCCTTAGGCTCTGACGAATTTGACTAATGACCTTTGTGCCGTTATAAACACTTCAGTGCGTTGGCATGGTGATGGTTTTATACTCGGTTCAATATCCCAGAGCAGATTTGATGCCACTAACTGCTAGTGGTAAGGTCATTCATACAGTTGTTTAAGTAACGGCACGCACCTGTGTTTAGATGGCGATTAGGTTGTCGATGATGTAATAAAATGGAATACTATAGACGTACACACGATGATTAAATAAATGTAGCGATTTTCAAGTAAACCCGGTTATAGTCCGTGTCTTGATTTTACTGTTTGTGCTGCGATGTTCGGATAGGGACCAGAATTTTTAATAGCCCTTTAAGTATGTATGCCACCCCTTCTATCGCTACTTAAATTATCAATGATTTACCGTACATTGAATCGATCACACTAAGATAGATCAATACCATTGTGTTTCTTCTAGTTATGTCGACAAGACTGAAACAGACTAAAAAGCAGTTTGAAGTATGTCTTCTTAAATTCCCTTGTGTCGAGGCCTAGTTTATGTGCGCACTCCTAAAATTTTCTATCGCTGAGGAAATCCGGCTGGTCTATTGCAGTGTTCGAGTATGGACCCCCACGAGCCGACGATGCACTGTCTCCCCGTGAAGAAAGTACGCGGAGAACCCCGCCGCCCAAGTCAAGCGTAATGGAAATGCGTAGAACGGGGCAATTGGATTTTGTAAACAGAAGCAGTCAATCTACACCTGTGCCCAGGTAAAAGAATAATGTACTTTTTATAATGTAAAAGGCTCGGTGTTAACTATATGTAGGGTCTATTAGGCAAAACATGCACTGTGAACGGGCCCAGAATATGTCGATATGCCTGGATATGTGTTATATATTATGTAAACGTGTTTCCCATCTGCAAGAATTGGTCTGGTAGACCTTCTAAAACTCGTGTGAAACAGAAGCAGAGCGAACGTTCGCCCATTCACAAAATTAGTTAGATATTGTAGAAGTGATCCCCATCGGTCCACGGGTTATAGGCATTTTGCGCATATTTGTGGTGATGCGTTTCAGTCTTGGAAATAATTTTTGTGCATATGAAGCCTCTCCAGTCCATAGCCACCTCTAACACATCTAGAAATCTTTCTGTTATTTGACATTGATAGGTGGCAGCGAAAACACTAGGAAATTACCATATTAACACTAGACACACCGGGTTCTACTGATTGAAGTTTTTGCATTTCATTAAATCGGACTTGGGACTTCAGTATGGTAAAATATACAAGAAAAATACGATAAGTTAGAAGCCAGGACGTTTGGCATAAGGCGTTCCGTTTGGCTGGCCTAGAAACAAAAATAAATTATTTTTGTTGCATCAACTTGAGGGTATCTTAAATAAGTCCTGTTTTGCCGTGGGGGTTTAGTGGTTAGAACCGGGTGAGAAGTTAGGATAAAGGAACGCAAAATAGAGCTAAACCAAGCAATCGTACTAAACCAAGCCACAAAGTGTTCGTGACGTTGCACAATCATTTGGGAGACTAACCAAAGTTTGACATTATTGACGGTAACTTTCCATACGTTTTTTTCCTTCATTCATCTGTAGATACATGTCTAGAGTGGAACGTGATGTCGTCTTAAAGAACTTGCGCTGGATTTTTTCCGTTGGTTTTCAAATATATGTTACCATTTAGTTAGCTTTACAGATATATATGCAAAGAAAAAATGTACGGATAAATGCCTTCGAAACCGGCAAGCTTCGTTTAATCTTTCGTAGGGTTGTACAACTTGACCTACACCCTGTACCATACTATTTTTACAATATTTTCATTGTTGTTTTTGAAAGTAACTGCGAGTCTATGTTAACACAGGAAACCAGTGGAGGCCTGCGGATATGGCGTGGTGGGTAAGGTTGGCAGTACAAAAAGAGAGTTTTGTGGAGTCTGAGGTTCAAATCTGAGTGAGGCCATATTTACTTTTATAGGCAGTATCTCCACAATAAGATTTGTTAAGTAGTAGTAGCAACTAATATGGTCCGCGACACAGCTACCACTGTGCTGAAATGAACGGACCGTACACCCCCTGTATGCCTCATAAATACTGCATGTTTACTTACACGGGGCTTTCTACAGTCACCCTATTGACCACAGTAGTTGTTCACAGACAGGAAGTGGACAGAGGTCTTAAGAGGAAGTCTGGTTTTGAGAGAGTGAGAGAGAAGGGAAGCAGATGAGAGTCAGCTAAACCACGTCATGCCCGTCATGTCCGGCAGTCACGGTGTTGACATGCATTACCATGCCAACTATCCTCCCTTTAAAAAAGAAACCAGTGAAGAATAAATGTATCTTATTCCGTACGTGGCTAAATTTTCTTAAATGGCCAAATCCTGATGATCAGGGCAAAATTTAGTATTGCATTTAAAGGAGTCCATCCATAGTTTTAGGAGGCAATGCAAAAAGCAGTACCCTGGACGTTAAATGTTGGCTGCGAATCAGCCCGGAAAATTTACCTTAGGGTCGGCTCTTCAAAAATCGACAATAGGTTTACAAAATAAAATCATTATACCGTCCGTTTGTGTGGAATTAGCTTGCTAGCATTCACCCCAGAAGCGTCAAGAATTATACGTTTTGGCTTATTACATTGTGAATAATATCCGAGACATTGTTGAGCTACTCGCCGCCTTTGTTTTTTTCGTTTTGCATTGTTGAAATGTGCATATTTTACTTAAAATGCTTATTTGATTCCATCAGACGTAATGTGTTGGGTAATGTTATAACTTGTGTCGTTTGGTAAATAAAAAAAATCGATTCTTATATATATACCCACAGCTAGCTTATATATTTGTATGTTAATGCTATTAGGAATTTGTGAGATTCACGGTGTATTATAAAAACGTCAAACACTTAAGAAGTATTGAATAATGGCGATGTTATAACGACGCTGATATTACGAACAAAAAAATAAATAAGCCGGGAGAACCAGAGAGCACACAGTGCCTGTTTATTCGGGGCGCGGGGAAAATGCTTTTGTGGCAACACCGTGGGTGAGAGAGAAACATAAGTATGGGTTGGACAAGAAACGAGGCCAGGGAGAAGAGACGCCGCGCCTGACAAGACATAGTGTGATGGAGAACAGGGGACTCTTTTCAAGTATACTTCTCTCGCGGCCACCAGTCCTCGGCTCTTCTTTATGGAGTTCCATAAATAAACCCATGCAACTTAAATTTCACACAAAACCTTGATTGAGAAGAAATGATTGAACGTTATTGATGAAGTAACAATGGGACAAGGCCTCACTGATGGTGTTGGTCAAAACCCTACTCGCCAAATTTTAATACAACCTGGATTACCTAAAGTAGTTCCCACTCTTATAATAAACAAGGTGAGAATAGGGATGAATTAGACTTGCGATGGATTTGAAGAACCAAATTATTTGTTCCTATTAAAGGCGGTTATTTTCCAGCCTTGCTTTCGTTATCTTGTTTTCATAATTATTATTTGCTGTTGTATCACGTCTTGAGCTGTTTAGCTCATTATTCCACAAAGGCAAAAAACAGTATTTTTTATCCCAAATTTGACACCTCTATGGACTTTCATTTTTTACTATATTATTTTTACTATAGTGTTGAAGTCGTTCTTGCTCTTTGGATCTGGCAGTTTACGTTCCACCATCGTATGTATCGTTTACGTGGAGACATATTGAAACGAAATGTACACATGAAAGCTGGCGTCGCTAGAGACCTAAAAGGTTTCGCAAAAAGGGGTCGGTTATCCAATCACTTATATCCCTAATTCTCATTAAAATCAATGGTAAAAATGGTAGAAGCATTTTAGACCTCGCACCATTCTTAAAAATGGAATTGACAAATGTCGCGGTTGCAATTCATTCCGGTTACGCAATAATGAATCGGAACGCCCACCTATATTCGCAATCTTGCATACATAGGGGAACCGTTTTGGTAATATACAAATTGAAATACAGCTAGATAAATAGATGCAACTTGTTCGTAAAGTTACGTGATCAAACATGATCACGTAGCTTTGTCTGAAGCCAAACAAAATTTTGACTGTTTATACAGTAGCTTCGGCGCATTCTTATCATTACGTTAATCTGTAAATACATACTTAGATAGTAGCCTAAATTTCGGAATAAAAGAAGATTATATCAGAAACCGTGAAACTTTACTTAGATATTTAAGCGCTGATGGTGTTTTAAGAGCAGTTCGAAATTAAAAAAAAACGTCTTAAGCAATTTCTCACTTTTTTGCTTCTAAATAGGCGCTACTACCTAAATCCAAAAATAGAAATAATGGCACGAAACGGAACCTTCGAGGCCATCAAACTCTAGTTATTCTTCCATAATGTTACGTAACATTGCGAACATCTTGTAGATTACGAGTACACATATAGTCCAAATTATCACATGCGTACTGCACAACCGTAGCGATGCGGGCGATTTCGTGCGCACACTTATGCAGTGTGATCCATTTCAAAGCATTCGTAAGAGGACGCACGATGTCCCCACCGAAGGAAAACCGCTAACGGTTTGCCAGCATAATCAAAATTGCAAAGCCTAGAGAACTGCGGCATTCGTTGATGTGATCACACACGCCAAACAGATAGCGGGGGCGGAGGAGAGACGTGGGTGGTTCCAGGCAGCAAACCCCTAGATGGAGGGCTCTAGAGAGTTCACCGAATTAGCACAGCTCCGGGTTTTCATGGACATGAATACTATCGAGGCGGGTAACTGGAGGAGTTACCCTGTGGACAAAATAAATTTTCCAGGCAGTTGTTATACTTGACAGAATCCTCCAGCAATAGAATTTTTATAATCTCATCGACAATTTAAAAAAATCTTGCAAACATGTTCTTGAAAATTTCTCATTACTTCAACTCACTTGTTCGCATTACTTACGCATGCTCTTCTACAGCAGATTTTTTATGGTTAAAATACTTAGCCCATTATGTCGGTCGTTAATCAATGCAATCTTATTCACTCATTTTTCACCTGGTGTAGAAAAGGTCATTTTATGTTAAACAGTGGAGAGACGTGATATCATGAGAACTTCAGAATTGTGCATCTCCTTTCAGGGGATATTGACATGCTTTACATTGATTTTAATCTATACGTCGCATTTTATTAAACCAAATATTAGAGAAAGAAGAAGAGAAGAATCAAGAAGAAAATACGATGAAAACAACGTCATTTAGAGCGTTGAATATCCCAATAAAATTCTGTCTGCTCCATAAAAACCATTCGCGGCATTGCAAATCTCGACGTGGTGAATGAAATGATGGAAACATTCAAAGAAAAAGGTGGCTGCTCATTTTATGTTGCACTGAATGATCCGACGACGGGAATGTTTTACTTTCGCACGACAAGGATCCAGGATATTTAGTTCGTCGGATACAGATTGTGTTTTTCGAGTGAAAACTCACTTTATCTAAATCCAATGACAAATGTGTAGAACATTTTGAAAAATCGAGTGCATAGTGGAGAAGAGATCGACGATGACTGATTGAAGGAGTCATGATGGAGTGTGTAAGAGGACAAAAACCCCCATGAGATACTCAGTCAGAAATTGTATGCTTGTCCAAATATTTACCCCTATTGCTGAAAGCAACGATGTCGCAATAAAATATTCATCTTTTTGCACTCCTGGATTGCATTACTTTCCGTAATAATGAGTAGTAGTAACCCGTAGAATATTGAGTCATTCTAATATAGTGGCCACCCACTCCCTACACCTTCACAGAAGCCAAAACGCCAATATCGTCCCTGGACCATGTTAACTGAACCTGTGAGGGGAATACGTCGCATTACCTCATTCGAGAGGTGTTGAAATGATGTCATATACGAGCATTTTCCAAGCAGAGCGGTTTTAGATTATGCGTAATTAAATATATTTTAAAAAAGCATTTAAATTCGCTTTTATTTGACATTCTGATGATTGAATATACTGTGGGTCAAGGATGAAAGGATATTAACACATCATGAAATGCTGGTCATGCGGTATATGCTTTCAGATCTGTAATTGGAACAACCGACGATCCTAGGAACGCGGAGTCTCTTTATAGTCGCCGCAGAAGTCCATCACCTAATGCAGTTGGAACAAGGTTAGACGAACTCACTTTGGCGTTTAAAACACGTGTTGTCCGAGTAATGAAATTCTTTGCCCAAGCACACGTTGACGAAATTAATCATTTAAAGGAAGTATTTCATTACTAATGAAATCAAACTGCGCATTTTAGGTTTTTTTTATTGCTGGTGGCATAATAATTAACATCATTGAAGTATAATTCGATCATCATTGAAGTATAATCATTCGAAACCTTCTTTATCTACTGTGGTGAGTGCCCACATAGTTATTCTTAACGTACCGTAATCCATAACCGTTTAATCATTTTCGTACACGTTCAGCTGTGCTGTTAAATGAAGCTTCATTGTACAATATTGTCCTGCGTTTTGTCTAGAAACAACCTAAAAAAAATCGACTTTTTAAACACTTTCAAACGCTAAAGGATGGTTGCGTGTTGGCGCGAATAGCGGGACATTATTTTAAACGTCTTTTATTACGAATTATTATTACATCGTTTCAAACGTATATGGAATTACAGTATCCGAATTATACAGAAAGAGACTAAACAACTATTTGTTTATATACATATATATTTATATATAATATATAGTATATATGTATATTTAGATTTAGTTTTTTTAGGTAATCGAAATATAAGAAATAAAGTTAATGCGTAATAAGTAATTCACAAAAGCGTAAACAGCGGATTCACTCATTTCAGTAAATGAGTGAAATACCCTACAAGATTATGTGAATTATTTCGTTGCTAACTATGCTTAACTAACAATAATCTCGATAATTTTCAAATGATTTTTCGGGGGCTGCATTTTTAATTATTATTTGAAATAGGTAAACAAGAAGATCGTGTCCATTACATAACGGCACACTAAAGATGTAGTATTGCTGTGATGGTATGATCTTGTTCTTTCGCTGGCCCCGTACGTTTCGTGTTTGGATTTCCACTTCTTTGTTGGAGTACAATGTAAGCCATTGCAGCCAGGCTTCGAGTTTGTTTGTGCTTGCGTTTGGGAGGTCCCTATGTCAGCCACATCGCTGCGTCAGGGATAAAGCAATGGTGGAGTTTATCCGGACCACACGGTCTTATTTGTAGCCAGCGTGCAAGAGAGTGCATACGGTACTCTATGCTTTGTGGAAAAACCTGCTGCTTGTGGGCTGCTCGCGTACCGAACTTGCGCGAAGACGCATATCTATCACTTGGTGCTTCGGAGGTAGTGTAAGTGTTGAACGCGGGATCCATCTGCGAAATCCAAAATATTTGTACAACAACGGACCTGCGCAGAGCAAATAAGCTTAGCAACTTCGTCCTTTGTTTCCCAGAACATCAAGGCATTCGTTTAGTTAGGTAAACGGTGTTAACGCCTACCATTTTCAATAGCCTTCCCGGTAGATAAAAGAAACAACTTAACCGAGAGTTTTTGGACAGAAAAAACAGCAGGGGCGGGGAAATGTGAACCGGGAATCTATGCTCTATTATCTTTAGAAGGAGGTAGAGATTAGGTGTGCTTGCCGATGCACGAACGAGATATTTTTTGACCATAGCAGCACAGGGCATCAATAATGGTAAAAACACATGCTAGAGGCGTTTTATATTGAACAAACGGCTTGTGCAGCGAAACGTGGCGGGTCGCCAGCATATCCCCTTAAGAGGAGGACACCTCCAACTACGTACTCCTTAGAGGCGAATTTACAAGTACGCCATTGGTCTTCCGAGACATGGGTCGAAAAAGATGCGATGAAACAAGAACTCTATATAAAGCGGAAGAAGACTGTATCTCTCTCAGATTGAAACTCCTTGTACATCCTTGTCAGCATGGACGGTTGGGACCTTTGACACCGGGGTGGAGGATCTGAGCTGTGTTGGTACAGGCATCTCATGTATTTTGCTCTCATAACAAATGTGTGTAACCTCTTTTTGTCATCTTCTCCTAAATTAGGTAGATTACTTTCAGAAAGCTAAATTCATTTTGAGAAGAATCTGTTAAGCCAGTTTCGTAGGTACTTATATTGATATAGCAGAATTTCTTTGCGGTTGCCAAGGTTTATCAGATTCTTGGGTAGAACTATCAGTCCACTTAGAAGTCAGACCTAAATAATTCAATAGGCTTCTTCCGTCAAAGGAAATAGTCATAAACAAGCCATCTCTGAATCTAGCTGATAGTGTTGCGTACTTTTACTGCTGAATTCGCATGAATTCGTTGCGGAAGGAGGCGGACTTGTATTTGGAACAGTTCCATATTGCCTCTATTTGTTAATTGGATATAATAATATGCTTTCTTAACTCGACGCTCAAGCGTGGTTTTGTTGTTAAATTAAGCTCTCTAAAACTTGTGGTACACCTACAATTTCAGAACGCTGATTTGTCCAGCACTTCCACAGCCGAGGCCCCGAGTTCGCTCTGCGAGCGACATATTTCTACCTCCGCTACGAGACTCGCGACCCCCATTTATTGCGCTAATTTTAAGAGGTCTGCCCGGGTCCGGCAAGTCACATCTTTGCCGAAAGCTTAAAGAACTCGAAGCACACCACGGGGCTGCTAATGAAATACGAGTGATGTCAATTGATGACTACTATCTCGTTGAAAGTGAGGTTGAAGTGGCATTAGAAGATGGATGTACGCTCAAGAAGAAGGTGAGTTATATAATTGGTAGATATTCCCTAATGTTATATTAAATGTTCTGTAAAAGATCTCTTTGATTTTAAGTCTATTTGTTGCCGCTAGCCATCAGCTTTTCCCCTTAGGATATCTTTCAGTACTTATCCGTGTGGCATTCTAACGACAAATGTCGGGACGAATATCCACATCTCCCTGAGGTCAGGGTAATGTTTGAACTTGCAACTTGAGCAAGAACCAAGTTCTCATACAGCAATCTGAACTCAAATTGCTATATAAAACCGTGTATGTGGGGCGACGGATAAAAAAAAGGTAGAGTAATTGAAGCCGTAAAATGGTGGTTGATCTTCTATGGGATTACCTAAGTTCACCAAAACCCTGTTTCGCGCTTCCACCATATTTGCACTGTTTGCTTTTCGAAGAAATTGGGACTACTTTGTTGCCACGGCATGTCATTGAACCCAAACAATATTACCGAGGAATATAATCAAACTCCCCATCCTCTTCAGTAGTGCTAAATTGTATACGGCGGGTGCTTTACCTAAAAGAATCCATTTCGCCGGTCCAACTTTTGAAAAGCCGAAAACGGGGTCGGTTTAGAAGCTGCAGGATGTGCTCCTTGCAAAGGCGGCCCAACCGCGACTCTACTGGTTCAGCAGGTCTGCAATCAAACACAAGTGTGAACGGGTTTATAATGTCACCTTGAGCAAAGACGGCTGTTTGCTCAATACTGGGGGCTTGAGCGATTCCGTCGTCCGATAATTGTAAAAAAACCGATATTGTGCTCCGTACAACAAGACGGGCGACCTTCATTCTGCGGTCGTTCATAGTGAATAAGCAAGCTCTAGATGTTAAACTGTTCATAACATACGTCCAATCATACTCTCTGTATAGTACCCTGGGTCAGAACGTGACAAAGAGAGGTTGCTTAAAGCTTACGTTCGCTAGACGAGTAGCTCTGTTTACCTTTGAACAAAGTGTTTGTATTGGTATTCGATAAATAAGGTAGTGCGGTAGCTGATGTGCTAGACGTACACGTAAGTCTATAAGTTAACATCCGAAGTGTAAGAGGCCAGTTCTTTCAAGTCTGTGTCGATTTCTCAAGTTTCTATATCTCGATGCCATAATCGGCTCGTAAATCCATAGGTGTTAATGCCAGGTTGTCAAAATGATCGCCCATTATCGATAAATAGGCGCTACTTTTTTGTTTTGTGTGCACGAGCTAGTTGTTTTGCTGATTGACAAGTTTCCGCGGTACTGCTCCGGGTCACCTAATTGCTATTCTGTGGCTTTTATGGCCTAAAATGAAAACACAGTGCATGGGCAGGTCATCCTGCCACTACTAAGGGCTAACGGGCAACTGGGGGACCAGTTACTCGTCACCCCGACATAGAGTGGCTATTTACATTGCTGTCTTTATCTTTTAGCTTCGAGGCCTCTCTAAATTTAGGGATGATGCAATTTGCAACACGTTTTATAATGTGACGTAGTACGCCACCGTGACGTAGTACGCCACCAGTATTCGGTGAATAATGTGGCGTTTGGGACTGGGACATACCCTCCCCACAATGGGGGCGTGGGATCTTACTTGCCGGGGTCAGCCAGCATAAAAACAAACCGCTTGTGCACGCTTTTTCACGATTATTGAGATGTACATCTATATAGAATATATCGTTATAATATATAACACATATTGTTTCCCGTTGGTTCGCCCTCAGCTTACTTTGCATGGCAGACTGACACAATATATCTATGTAATATCTGTATACAATCATTGCTCAAATTATATGAATAAATCATTTTACTTCTGTGTAGTAGATGCACATTTTTCAGTCATCATTTCTTGAGGGTCACTCAAATGCATTAAATTTAAATGCTCAATAGGTGCAGCCATGGACAATGAAGCATTTGTGCTATTATTAAGTTTGTGCTTACGGGTTACAAGGCTGTCTCCGGAAGTAAAAAAGAGCGATAAAGTTTTTAATATTTCAACATCGTAAACTCACGCCGGCGTAAATTATGCCATCATAAGCAGTGCAAATGCCATGATAAGGTGAAACAATAAACTTTTGTTTAAGTATAAAAAATAAAGCTGGTTCCTAGCATCAATAATGTAAATCATGTATAGATGATCCATATGTTGATTCCCAAATAGCTCATCCAAGTAAATCTATAGTCTAATGAGCTCACAACTATTGTGCTAAACATGTTACTGTTGGAATTTAGGAACTGGAGTACGTACATGATGACAATATGGAGCCGAGTTATGAAGCTTCGCTGTTGAAGGCATTTACGAAACAGCTCGAGACGCGTCACTTTTCATTGCTTATCGTCGATGCACCAAACACACGAATGAACTCTGTAAAGCAACTAGCTACCGCTGCCATAGAGTACCAGTACACCGTTCTCATAATGGAGACTGAGGAAAGAGACCCAAAAATTTGTTACGAACGCAACGTGCATAATCGAACGCTTACGGACATTGAAAAAGTAAGTTAGAAGGCCATAAGTCTTTGTAATTGTTTTAGCATTCATATGTAAAAACGTACTACTTCGATTTGCCCCATGTAAACCTAGAATTTCATATTATACTAAGCAGTCGAAATTTGGACACGAGATATTGGACACGGCCGTTAAAGTGTCTAAAAAGAATTATAGTAGTTTTGATAGCATTTGATGCATTCAATATTCGTTCTAGAATAACATTTTGCAACTTCGATTGGAATGAGCATATAATGTTTGCATAATTTTCTGGTTTAAGATCTTTGTCATTAAGAGGAAGGTCCAAGAAGGTCAAATGCCACTCGCTCATAAAGTAGCCCAAAATTATATCGCATTCTGAGCTCCTGATGCAAGATGCAATCAATCTAGAAGCTTGTGGTCCTGCCTCAAGATCGACCCCAAAGTAGACAAAATTATCTATAGACTACTCGGTAACAACACGGACTGCTGGTGCCATTGTACCCAGGTTATTCTCAAGTGTGTATTGCATTTTCTTCAGTTGGCTAAAAAAAGTAACCATCAGGTGCGCGACTTCCGAACTTCGAGGCAGCCGAGAATATACAGGAAGCCGCGTGTTACTGTTTGTACCCACAATTGGTTTCTTATCCAATTCTACTTACTGTTTTAGATGAACGCCATTTGGGAAGACACAACAGCCGTGTATGTCTTGTTGGATCAGAGAAGTATGCGGGACAGCATAATCCCTCAGGAAAATATAAACGAACATCCAAATGAACCTGTCCATGAAGATACAATGGAGAATAGTGAAGTTGCTGATAATGCTAATTCTAAGGGCAATGGCAACAGACCCGCTAACGATGAGGAGGAGGCCACGAGCGGCACTTGGGGCGTCCTTGTTCCTTCAAGGTGGGAGGCTATGGAGAACACAGACGAAAAGCTATGTAAGTAAAAATACATCACATTTCCATACCATTATAGTCCTACCTTCAAGCCGATACTGAAGAGGAATATACAATGACCGCAAATTGCGCTTTCCCAGTTTACCTAGAATGCAGTGGTGCATTCCATTGTCCATTCTGTACTTCGTTCAAAATGTTTGAGGATCAACCAGTTTACCAGTGTATTTAACATCACAGTCATTTGGTCAATTGTGAGCACTTTACCTTAATTCTTTACATTATCGGTGTACGGGTCGACAAAATAGTATTGATGCTTAGTATTACTTTCTTATTTGATTACACAGGTCTTAATTCACAGTCAACTAATAAATGCGCAGGAGGCGTTAATATGAAGAGTAATAATTTTGTTAGTTTGACTGCGGAAATAAACATTTTATTTCGCGATTTATTCTTCTCCGGGGTTTAATACGAGCGCGCTACACAAAGAATCAATATCTTGTATCAAAGCGCTAACGTCCTTGCAACAGAACTCCTTGTCTAGAACTTGAAAATGTCAGCTCTGGTTTGATATCTTGAATCGGCGCATGTGGAAATCATTCGTTCAATGTTCAGTTCAATTTTATTGACAAATCTAACTCCGCAGTATCGTACTCATTATTAACTCAGATACTGCACGAAATCCTCAGCATTCATTTGGCAAGTTCGTGGTCGATCCCTAACGATATCGCTTGTGTGAGGAAAGCCGTAGAGCGGTATAGCTCCAATCAGTCCGCAGGTCTTCGTCAGGTAACTCCAACCAAAACGACGTGAATCGTGGTCCCAAAGCACTGGGCTTGATTGCCATTCGAAAGCCTGCCTATTTAAATTGGTACCATTATTTAATAAAAATAATATTTAATATGATCCAAAACAGCTGGCTACTTGTGAAAGGTTCCATTACCCTTAGGAGTGAGTTATTACTCTTGCCACTCTCGGAGAATTCTTCGAAGAGAAGCCGAACGACTAAAGCAGGAATGCCATCCGGTTTAGGAGAAAGGCTTCTGTCTTAAATCTGTTCCCAGCCACACGTATTACAGCGAATGTGACTGCTGGTATTACTGTTTGCTTTTCTTTCTCTGATGAGCTGGGAAGAGGCTGCGTATATCTCTTGTCCATTCTTTCACGCTCAGGTTCTCCGTTGTTTCCTTCTTCGTTCTCCCTCTGACTATTTTGTAAAGCCTCTCCCATAATTCTCTTCCAACAATATCCCTTGCTCTAATTATGCTTATTTTCAAGATAGCCTTTATTTTTAAGGTCTTGTGAGATCTAAGGAACACCTTGTTCGTTGCCTCTGGCTCTCCTGAGTTTTCTTCTAGCTCCTATGTAGTCACTCCATATCGCAATAAGATTCGGAAATTATTAGTGGCAACTCATGTGGTCTGCGGCACAGCTGCCACTGTGCAGAAAGGATTGCACCGTTACCCCTTCCCCCCTGTATGCGTAATGAATAGTTCGTGTTTGCATATACGGGGTGCTCTACAGATACCCTACTGCCCGCGGTATTCGTTTACGGACGGGAAATAACGGGAAATGGACAGAGGTCCTTGAGAGGAGGTCTGGGGAAAGAGAGAAGGGAAGCAGCTGACAGTGCGTCAGTCACGTCGTGTCCGTACGGCCATAAGTCAAGGAAGATTTGTGGTGCTCATGGCTGGGCTTGTGTGCATCTCAACGCTACTGAAGGGATGCGCTAAGCGATACCGGGAAAACGGTGGTGTTTAACATCGTCAGCAGTTCCAGAAGGGGGGCCGTCACGATGTTGACATGCACTAGCATGCTACATTCCTGTGGCAGATAATAATAATTTGATGACTTCCTAGTAATGTATGAGAGTTGTTTCCATAAGCGTGAGTTGTTAGGCTGTAAAGCTCAGACGAAATCTCTTTTACCTTCTTAAGCATATGGTCGCGTGTTCAAAGCATTTCGGTAACTTAAGTAAAATTGTGGGAGTGGTGCAGGTATGTAAGAAAAAATAAGGCCATTTGATGTAGATTTCAAGGCCACTTGATCGTCCACACGACTTGGCTGGATCAAAATCAATATTCTCCTTCGCGTGGATCTACGCAATCTCAGATGAAATTCGTCAAGAAGGAGAGAGCATGCAATGGTTGTAGGAACCCATTCCGTTCTCTGAGAGCAGAGAAGCTTGCTCCAAAAGTTTCTCTAAAAGTTACTTTTGTAAAGGACGTAGCCCACAGCTGTGTCGATGTTTCAAACTACTGCCAAATGTAAAAACTGCCAAACTTGTGCGAACAATAGCCGCAAGAGATCTCATTTCTTGACGTTTGTCCGGCACTTGGAGAACTACGTGTGCAAAAAAACAGAAGGACTTCCAATGAACCGAGTCATTTTTGTCCGCTTGCTTGAGCGTCTTGGTATGTTCCATCGCAACCTGCCTCCGATACGATATTAAACGGGTGATGGGTGTAAGCAGTGGTATAAATGAAAGTTAGTGAAATTCACCTTAACCGTACCAATGTGAAGTGTTTTTTCGAGGATTTAATAACTCCCCCCAGCTTCAGAATGGCTCCTGTGTTGGGAACATTGACAGCTTTGTCTGTGAAAACGAATCTGACTGTACAACTTAATAATGATGTAACCTTTTAAAAAGTATTTTGTCTGTCAAATAAACCTCATACTTCAGAATATAATGACAATAGTAACAAATAACAACTGTCATCATCATTAATGTTTCAGCTCGGCTCGATGGTGGGGGCTATAAAAAAAGTTCGAACTCATCTAGGATGACATCGATGGAAGAGTTTCTGGCAGTCACTGAAGACTATGAGACTCGCAGAAGCGAACTCAGTGGAGGCCAAAAACGAGTGCGCTGGGCGGATATTGAAGAAAGAAAACAAATAGAACGCGCCAAAGCAATTGGGTTTGTAGTCGGGCAAACAAACTGGACAGCATTTACAAACTCCGAGACTGAAGCGAGTGCGGCACTCGAAAAGACAAAATATTTTGACTCCGAAATCGACGAGTAAAAATGTTTACACACATAAACAAGGGATAGGCTGCTCTCACATCAGACTAATCTTTCATTGCCTTTATAGTCGTTTCCATGAACGAACTTAGATTTATTCATCTGGCGTAAAGATCAAACGTGTCTTTGGAGGTTCTTCATTTGTATAAAGTTTGATTTTTCTTTATTTTTTCTGTAGGTGTATAATGATATCCTCTAAATTGGGATCAATTCGTAAACCTTTGAAATATCCCATGGACAAAATTGATAACTAGAGTGAAGTAATACAATATATTCGTCATCCAGAAGAGAACCTGACATGTATAGAACTGGTGACTACTTCGGTATAATTGATGTAGCCGTTCTCATTAAGAACACGATGATGTACTGGATGAAGCAGTGGCTATGGTTTAATTGGGCCACATTTAGATAAGATGCCCAAACAAGAAAAGTCCAGCTAATTTGAAAGATATTAACTTGATTCACGTCTCTTTCGAGGTCCTGCAAACTGGTGTTACTGTACACGCAATACTTGTTTTTATCTATGCATTTATATCTATATCTATCTATATATATATATATATATATATATATATATATATATATATATAATAGGTAGTTGTAAATGCGTAAATTAACAAAAGTACGTGCGATTGTATTTTCAATAAAAAAATTGTACTTTATTTGATGTTTTACCTACTGAACAAATCTGAAGATCATTAAGTATTGTTGAATATTGAACATTGTCTCGGCCCGCACTATTTTAAAAAGGAAAGAAATGCGTTACGCACGAATGGACACCGCCTTTATATGTGGGCCGAGCGGTGTCGGACTCGCCATAAATTAACGGCAAGCTAGACTACCGGCGTTACCGACGCAAGTCTTTTCAGTTCGTCTGAAAGCCTCTGCATAGCAGCCTCTCTTATGCTTCCCTCCATACCTCCCAGATCTTCCTTTAGTAGTAGGAGTAGTGGATGGTAGGTAGGAGTAGTGGATGCCTACCGAATCAAATGGCCGGGGTCACCCGTCGGATTACCCACCTCATCAGACAAGCCGTTCCCATCAACCTGCGAACTTGACACAATTGCGGCATGGTCCTAGACGTGACTTTCTGTCGGGAGAGTGCCCACTGGGCCCATACGCATCTCGTCCTGTTTCTTCTCGTCTTTCTCCCTCGGCGGTTTCTGCTATAAAGGGAAATCATCGTAGGCGAATTCGGGCAAGTAAATCTCTTTTCTTCGAGCATCTCTTTAACAGTCTCGGCTTCAATTTCCGACCCGCTTTGTTCTCGTGCATGGCGTGAACGGCGATTCTCCCCCGTGAATCGCCGTTCCTCTGCCAACGGTGCGAGACTTTGTTCAGAGCTATAGTTCTTGCGGTCTTCAGGGCAGGACAGACAAGCAGCGGTGGAAGGCATCGTCTCTTGCACCTTCCGTGCAGTGAATGCAACTCCCTTATTGAGGGACTACGTTAAAGTCGTCCAGATAAGTCAAGGAGTCACCTTATCCAGTTATAACTTGGATTATCAAGAAGTCCATGTCACCCCCTGAGCGGTCCATTCACTTCTTGATGTCCGGAATCAGATCCCTGACATTGGCTCCAGGTTCCGACGTGCGCAATTCTGTCCACTCCTTTTGCCACGCAACCGGCAGTGCCTCCCGCTACGGTAACCTCCATTGTGTTTTGGTACGACAGTAACCATAGTGATACTCATGGGCTTTTGGGTACGATTTTAACCATGGTAATCTCCATTGGTTTTTAGGTACAATAGTAAACATACCAACGCTACCATGAGTATTTGGGTACGATGGTAACCATAGTAACACTCATGGGTTTTTAGTTACGATAGTTACCATAGTAACACTCATGGATTTTTTGGTAGCATGCATGTGTTTTTTCGGTACAATAATAACGATAGTAACAATCATAGGTTTTTGGGCACGATAGTAACCATAGTAACACACACGGGTTTTTAGGTATTATTGTAACCATGGTAACATGCTTTGGTTTTTGGGTAAGATTGTAACCATGGTAACATGCATGGATTTTTGGGTACGATAGTAAGCATATTAACATGCATGGGTTTACAACATACATACGTTTATGGGTATCTCCGCAATAAGATTTGTTAAGTAGTAGCAGCAACGAATGTGGTCTGCGGCACAGCTATCACTCTGCAGAATGGAAAGGACCGTACACTTCCTGTATGCGTCATAAATACTGCATGTTTACTTACACGGGGCTCTCTACAGACACCCTATTGGTCACAGTAGTTATTCACAGACGGGAAGTGGACAGAGGTGCAGAATGCGCTACGCGATACCGAGAAGGGTGGTGCTGTTTAACATCGTCAGCACTTCGATAGGGGGGGTCACGGTGTTGACATGCATTAGCATGCCTACACCCCTAAAAAAGCAAAAATAAAATTAAAGTCCATGTGTTTTTGGGTACGACAGTAACCAAAGTACACTTATGGGTTCTTGGGTACGATAGTAACCATAGTGACACTCGTGGGTATTTGGGTACGATTTTAACCATGGTAATCTCCATTGGTTTTTGGGATACGATTCTAACCATGGTAACATCCATTGGCTTTCGGATGCGATATAACCATCGTGACACTCGTGGGTTTTTGGGTGCGATAGTACTCATTTTAACATCCTTGGGTTTCTAGGTACAATAGTAACCATGGTAATCCCGCTCATTCCGCCCGGTAGGAGGGGCTACGAAGCGAACCCAGTGGGCGCAGCTTAGCTCCCTCGTATAAGCGCACCTCTCCATCCGGGGATGTTTTCCATCGTCTGGCGTATGTTCTTACTGACTACCATAGATAGCAGTAACTACTCCTTAACCCTGTACTCTGCTCCTAAATAAACCTTATCACTAGTGAAAGGTGAGAGGTGTAAATTTTAGTGAGACCATAGTGACCAGTGACTCAAAAGTGGCGGCGAAAGGTGAGCTCAGTGAAAGCATCGAGACTACCCAACAGATGCGCAGGGATCATCCCGTAAGAAACCACATGACCAGTCCGATGAGATCCAGAAGTACACAGAAGCTCACTTCAACAAGAGTGGAACTTCACTATAAGTGAGAAGCAGCATCGAGCTAATACCATCAGGATCGGAGGGAAATTTATACAGCAAAATGGCTACAGGCAACGAAACGTCCAGAAGCTCTCAGGCGACATGCAGCCGAACCAGCGATGGCACCATACGTCTCATGACAAATTACGCGAACTTCAACCAATGGAGACTCAGCATGGAACTAGCGCTGAGGGAAGATGACGATGTCTGGAAGGTTGTAGCCGGCGAAACCAAACACCCGAAACCAGCCCCACCCGCACATAATCTAACCCCTACATAAAAGGAAGAAGAAAAGAAATATCAAATAACGAATCAAAAGACATTAAGAATTATGCTTCCCTCCTTACAACCAGGACTCATCCTTCTTGGGACCCACAGTAATAGTCTCAGTAGCAGCATACATATGGGAGAAAATAAAAAAAGCAGCTGAAAAAATCAAAAGGGCATGAAGCAACGAAACCTCAGCCAACTTCTACATTTTCGCTATAATATAAAAAAAGACAACGGAAGAAAATTTCGAAAGGTTCGACAAATTAAGCCAAAACACCGGCACTTATTCCGGAGACGACGCCCAGGTATGTTTCCTGCTTCTTTGCCTTCATCATGGCTACAAGTCGTAGTGAACATTATGCTGGCCGGAGATAGCGGACCAGTAAGATGCATTATAAACTGCGTGATCTTTGTACCGCGAATGAGGCGAAACCTGCTCTCATTCGCTCAACTGATCGATAACGGCTGGAAGATCGCAGTCGACGAGGGTATGTTCATCCTGCAAAAAGGAACGAACGTCGTCAGAGACAAACGCGACGTAAATCTATTTAACGTCATACAATTGAAACTCGACGCCGTCGACGTCGAATGCAGCAATGTAGAACCGACAGGCCTAGGCGAGCTTCACAAAGCCTTCGGACATATTGGACGCCATAAGTTGGTCGATTTCCTAAAGCACAAGGGCATCGACTACGTGGACGAGTAAATCGATTGCACTGTATGCGATCAGGCGAAAATTAATCGAGCAACGTATTACCCAGAACCGGCGGATGCCCGAGCCACCGAGCTTGGACATGCACACATTGACCTATGCTCCATGGACGCAACCACTCTAGCGCAATTCATGTGCATCACCGATGAATATTCAAGGTACGAACGCGTTTTCTTCCTAAAAGAAAAGTCTGAAGCAGCCAGAAAAATACGTGAGTATCTTCAATGGTTCAAGACTCAAACTGAACTACCAGTTCGCTTGTTCACGACGGACTCAGGTAAAGAATTCCAGAACCAGGAAGTTGAACGGATAGTGACCGAGGCCGGTGTTGAGTTAATCAGCAGCAACCCGTATCAACCACGCCTAAACGGTTTGGCCAAAAAGTCCAACATAGACCTTACTAAGCTTACTCGCGCAACGCTCATAGAAACTGGCCTACTCAAAAACCTCTGGGGTGAAACTATACACGCAAATGAACGTCACGACAGTCCTAAAAGAAACAGAAATGACGCCATATGAAATGATCCACGGCAGAACAGCCCGTACCAAAATGTCAGGTACTGCACCCCACGCAACGAAAAAATAAATTGAATCCCAAATCGCTATCAAGAAGACATGACCGGATACCGGATTTACCTCCTAATGGAGAGGAAAATAGTCCACTCGGCAGACGTGATTTTTGAACGAAAAGTCTCGACCATCCAACACAGACCCCGAGAATATGACTCGACGAGCAAATTTGGTCAGTCTAAGAGCGACCAAAGAAACAACTCGACCGAAAAGGAAAGCCGCCTGTGCCCCGATGAACCAGGCGCGGTCAACGGTACTGAGCAACCAGCATCAGATAACGAGGACTGCGACACGGGCCGCCCTCGCCAAAAGACCGACAACCCGCCAGAACCGGCACTAGAAGGACGACACGAGCCAGGAATCAACCGATCGGTCGATCCCACGCGGATCAGGTCGACTGCAGGAATTCAAAACCGAAGAACCGACAACTGTCCACGAAGCACTTATCACCTGATAGGCCCCAACGGGAAGAACCCATGACACAGGAACGGAATAAATTTAAGACTAACAAGGTCTATAACGTCGCAGAGCTCCGCCAGGAGTGAAACCACTGAACAAACGCTGGAGGAAACTGGACGCAAATGGAAACACGGTAGCGCTAAAGGCACGTTGGGTGGCAAGGGGATTCTCCCAAGTAACTTTCAAGGACTTTCAGCCACATGAGATTTATGCCGCGGTGAGCCGTTTTGAAACAATCCGCTTCCGCTACACAAACACTAAAAATCGTCGTGAACGCTTACTCGGATTCAGACTGGGCAGCAGACGTAGAAACGAGGAAGGGCCATACAGGCGAGTTGGTACCACTAGACGGATGTTCCATATCATGGAAGTCAAATCTTCAGTCCACCGTCCCGTTGAATACCTGTGAAGCGGAGTTAAAGACAGCAACCCAGACCAGCAAAACCCTTCGATGGATACAACAACTGTTGGGAGAGATCGGTTATGACATAAAGCCGTAGCTTTTCATAGACAACACGGCCACCATAGCAATAATTCTGTCCAAGCAATTACGAAGGCGCACAAAGCACTTAGAGCTGCGCCTATGCTTCAGTCGAGAGCTCCTCGACCAAGGGCTAATCAATTTTAAGTATGTCGAAACATCGAATCAAAAGGTTAACTGTTTCACCAAGGCACAGAAGAAGCATTTTCTTAGTAAACCGTGACGCTATCAGCGTGTTTAAAATAGCGCACGATGTGCCTCCAGCCGAAGATAACGCAGAGAAAGAAAAATCCCTGAAAAATGCACTGAATAAAGAAGAAAAGCCGAACCCACAGAGAGAAAAAGCGGACACTGGTAGACAGGTCACTGGAGCTTCCCAAGGGTCTCGCAGACACCCTGCCATCCCACTAGTCTGCCAGTCGGTCATGGCAATGACTTTACTGTCGGTGGTGGCAGCCACCAAAGAACAGACTTATTTTGAGCATGACGCGGATTGTCCGTACATCTGTCGTAAAACTGGTGCCCTTGCAACATAGCTTACGACCGCGAATTCGACTCTTTCCCTAAGAGATGCGCACCGAGCGTCCAGGGCTGTGTCGAGGAGACATCTGAGCTATGCCTACAGGAACGCGAGGAGCCAACAAGCGGTTCTCATATTTTGGATCGCATATGCGAAGAAATCACCCTAAACACTCTCCCGCTGGCAAAACCTGCTCATGCTTGCTATGGCAGTGTGTCAGCGGAGTGACCATCGCGATACCGATTTTCACAAACGGAGCGTACGCAGCTGTCGCGATGTACCGGGAAGATACAGACACTCGGGCACTCGGACGCGAAGGGCCCCTGAAAGCCCGTATCAGTAGACAATCGAGGAAATCGCCGACGTCGTTTCACATTGCCTGGATTAACCACATAACTTGAGAGTGGGGGTGACGAGATATAAAAATCAGCACGAAATATTGTCATACTGATATATATATATCTCATGCACTCAAGCCATGTGGTCACTTATCCCACCCCGTAGGAGGGGCTACGGAGGCAAACCCAGTGGACGGAGCTTAGCTCCTTCATATAAGCGCACCGCTCCATCCGGGAGTGTGATCCACCGTCTGGTGTATGTCCCTAGTGACTACCATAGTCACCAGTAACTACTCCTTAACCCTGCACTCTGCTCTTAAATAAACCTTACCGGTACCATCCTACTGAACTAGCGTTCTTTATTAGTATATAAGAAAACCTAGGTAACAGCTTACGAATCTATCTTTGAACTCCACACTCATATATGTAACACGCGACGCATGTGGCGAGTACACACACACACACTGGTGTAACGTATTACGCATGTATATAACACGCCACGCATGTGGCGAGTACACACACAGGTGACCTAAGTTGGGAGACTTCTCCTTCCCTTGCGGAGTCATTGGATTCTCTCCTCAGTCTCTCGACTGTTTCCGCGTGTTTGCGCCTGCTATCCTGGATAGCCATATCTCTTGCCTCAAGAGCTCTGTATAGATTCCTGATTAAGCTCGGGAGCTGCTTCACTTCTGTCTTGGTGATTTTGTTTGCGAAGTGGTCTTTCAGCCCAGTCTTAAGTTTTTTCTGCAGCTGCCGTCACTTGTCCTCTTTGCTCCTCTTGATTAGAGGTACAAGCTTCTTCTTAGCCTCTTTGTATTGGTTGGGATCGGCCTGCCCCTCTTGCACTCTCGCCCTTTGTCGCATGAGGGTGTGCGGGGGTGTGAGGGGAGGGGGCTTGTGCAATTTCTTGGGTCCACCAGTACAGGGTGCATACAGGGTACGCTTGCTCTGGGGAGGCTGCTTGGCTCGCCTCGATCAGGGCCTTTGCCTTCTTTCCCTGCCCTCCTCTTCTCCTTGGGATCTTCGCCTCGGCTCTTCCATAAACTTCTCCTTTCCCATCGTACGCCATAGGTATCTGACTTCGACGGGAGGCTGTGACCGAACTTGCTGATAGACACCTTCGGCGTCCGCCCTGACTGTGAAGGAGATTTAGCGGTGGTCGTTGTGTTTTTCAACCTCTTCTTGCACTCGCCAGCCCTGGACCCCTGTTTGCCCATGCGTCCACACGTGAGGGTCAGGTCAAAGCGTGCCATCTGCACTTGGACTTGGCTCTGTTCCTCGACCACTCTGTACCTGTAGAAGGTAGGCTCTCTGTCTTGGTTCTGCACCACAATGTCGTGCCTTGCTATCCATCTTGAGATCTCTCTCCCTTTTTCTTCTTCCCGTTTGCTGCCCCATTCTGCAGATGACGCGTTGAAATATCCACAGATAACGCCGGGCTTCATGTTGGGCCCGCTCGCACTTCGGACATTTTTTTTCCATATCCTCGAGATATTCGATAAAAGGGGCCAATGGGTCGATTTGGAGAAAAGTAGCAGCTGTAAAATACAGCGCCGTTCTGCAGCTCAACCCATGCGTATCCCTCACCTTTCCCCCTCTCCAAATTCTCGTTTCTTTGTTTCTCGGGTCTACCACACAGGTCGCCGAATCATGCCTGTCATCGAGCGCCCACTTCTCACCTCTTGCCAGGTCCGAGTTCGGTTCGCTCACGAGACAGATGTCCACCGCTTGTTGGGCCACAGTCACTTTGAGGAAGTCGTGCGCGGCCCTACAGCGGTTGAGGTTAATTTGGCGTACATTGACAATTGTTTTTTTCGTGACTGGGCTCATCGTTCTGCTCGCCTTGTGGGGCGTTGGTCTCCACACTTCCAGCTGTATTTCCTTTTCTGCCGTCGCAACTTGGGCGCCCCACTCCTCTTGAGTTGCCTCTCGTTGCTTTCTTCTCTTCTGTCTCTTCTTTGTCTTCTCTTCCTCCTTGGCGACTTCGATCATTACCGGCCGGGCTTTGCGAATGGTTTTCGCCCTCTGTTTCCTAAGCTCCGCCACCTGTTCGCTGCGTTTCGGGTACTTCATGTTGTTTGCCGCGTAGCCGCCTTCTTTGCAGGTGGGGTACCGTCTCGTCTCCGCCGTGCTGGCCTTGGCCCTGTGTCCCGGGGTGCTGCATTTGTAACATCTCGTCCCATCACTTTTGGCCTCCTTACATTCCTTGGCGATGTGTCCGTACCCTTGGCAATTGTAGCAGCTGGTTGGAGTAAACTTCTCGGTGATGCGCCATCGGAGCTACCCGCCCACCTGGATGCGGCTTCGAATTTCAGCCGGTATTCTGGCAGTCGCCTTCCGTAGGTGCATTTCGGCCGTCTAAGTGTCATAGTGCCCTTTCGCCATCTCCTTGATCTTCCACATCTTCTTCTCCTCTTATGGCCGTAATGCAGCTATCGTTTCCCCTATATCATCTAGCGTCGTCGTCTCGTCGAGGTCCCTAATTATTAGGGGTGTGGTAATTCTGTGGGTAAGAGTGGTCGCGACCGCTTGCGCCTTCTCTAGCACTTCCTTTTGGAAAGCGAGCTTTCCTCCGTGTTTAGTTTCCCGCACTTGAACTCGCAACCCACCTTCGTTCGTCTTTTCTGTACGCTCTATGGAGACCCCGATCTCGCCTAGTCGTACATTGCCCTTCAGAGCTTTCATGACTTCACTGTAGGGTTTAACCTGCGCTTTGATCGCGTAGATCGTGATACTGTCACCGGGCTCTTTCTTGCTTTTGCTAGTGGGACGCCCGGTCGCGCTGTTGTCTTTCTTTCCTCCTTTTTTCACATATCTCTGTTTCGTATTCCGCTCTCTCCCAAGTGTGTGTGTACTCGAGGAATTTCCTTGCCGCTTCCGTGTCCAGCTCGCTCGGAAAGGCGAAGGTCACCTTTTTTGGCCCACCTCCATTTTGGTCGTAGCCCTCTGGAGAGCCTGCAGCAGACCTTGCCAGTCTCTATTTGCTCTCGGCCCTCTAACATTGCCCACTTTGACAATAGCCAGAGTCTTCCTCCTCCTGTCTCTTTGGTCACCGCTCGCTTCGTTGGGACTCTTCTCCTTCTGGAGCTTCTCTGCCAGCTTCGGCTAATTGCAGCTTGAGAGCCTCCGTTTCTCTCTCAAGGTCTCCTCTTTGTTCTCTCAGGATTCGGGTCCTCTGCTGCGTCAGCTTATGAGCTTCCTCCCTGAGGTCATCCAGTTTGGCTGTCCCTGTATCTGATTCGTCCGAGGGGCTCTTCTCTACCTGCCCCTTGATATTTACTCGGTGTTCTATTTCTAACTTCCTTCGCAACCCCTCTTCCTTAACGAGCGTCTGCATGGCTTTAAAAAGCATTTTGACGTTCGATTTTATATCGCACTGGGTCACCTTATGCTAATTACACAGGGTATCACGCACTCCGTTAAACCTGGATACCTTCTCAATCGCTTCGTCATAGCCTGTGAGGTCTATTCCCAGTTCTTCCTTAGTTTCCTTTCGTCTCTTGTCTGCTGGCTTTATTTCGTCCAGATATGTTGGCGAAACCACCTCTTCGATTATTCTCTTCCTTTCCCTTGCTCTTAGGGGAGTCGTTTCTTTCCTCGTCTCCGTGGTATCTGTTGCATATTTCTCAATTGTACTTGAGTTTTGGCGCGTTGAGAGAGAGTTCGCTGTTTTGATAATCAGCTGTCCTGTGGCTAGCGGTTAACGTGGTATCGTTGCCGGCTAGCGCAGTCAAAGTTAGTCTGTGATTAGATTCAAGTCAACTAAGTCAACACGGGCGGCCTTACTTGCGTTTGTCCTCAATTTAGCTATAAAGTTTAAACTAGAGGACGTACAGGGAGCTGCCACCACGCCTTGGTTAGTGACTCTGCCTCCTAGTAAGTTACACCTCACTCTTGGCTTTCCCATATTCTCTCTTATGTAATAATTAACGTTTGGCTAAATAAATACCTACCTCTTCGTTGGATTGCTTTCTCACAGGAACCCTGTTTTCATTATTTAGATAGCTTGCCTAATTTTTAGAAACTTAGTAGCAATCTGACAGTTAGATTCTCTATTTTCTCCATACCCCGTTATTATTATATTTATAACATTTAGCTCCCAACGCGTGGATAGTTAAGCCTCGATTAATATTTCGAGTCCAACGTGTGTTTCGCTCAGTCCCCACACAATTAGCCATGGCAGAGCGTTAAAAATTTGAGAAGACCAGTGCGTGCCCAGATCACTGGCTTTGCCGAAGATTTAGGAAGATTCATCGACAAATTTAAATCTCTTTCTCCCAACGAAGCAGCTATATCAATCCAAACTAAACTTGCCAAATATCATCGTTTAAAAAATAAGTTAGAAGAGTGTGATAAGAAATGCAGTGACGAGATGGATGACGACACTCCAGCGGAAGTTATAGCTAGAGAAAATGAGCATTACTAGGATAAATTAGACTTAGTTTTCGCACGGTTAAATCAATAACAAAACCGTTTGACGATCCATTGCTAAGAGTGAGGGTTTGGGGGATCAGAGTGCATTAATGCAAGTGCTGGAAAAGCTAGTAGAGCTCCAGAAAGTGCAAGTCAGTGCAGTGGGGCAAAGCCCTCAAGATACATTGAAGGGTCTGGCCGCCTCTGTTCAAGTGAACAATTCAAGCATCAAGCTACCTGAGGCTAGGATAAAGCAATTCTGTGGCAACCAGACAGATTTTTTTTTCTTCAAGAAGTTCGTTCAAAAAGTTCGTCCACGAACAATCTTCGATTGGTGATCTGCACAAGCCTCAAATACTGCGAAGTCAACCACAAGGACCTGCAGCACGTTCAGTCTTGGAAATACCGTTAATCGAGGCAACGTATCAAGCGCTGAAGCGTCTCATCAAGAAATACGGGTGTGTCCAATCCATTATCTTTGGAATTTTTTCGAAAATCTTCGAGCTCCCCAAAGTAGTAAAAATTACTGAAGTGGAAAACTTGCAGGGAATGTTAGATAAGGTTAATAATTATATTGTTACATTTAAAATGTTAGATTTTATCTAAATCTACATAAGAAAGATTTATCTAATCTTTCTATGCTTGTTCCATGTATACTGCATTATTTAAGGCTACACACACACTTACACACATTAGCAGTGCGTTTTCTTGCCTCATTGAAGGAACAAGAATTAAATAATGAAGATGAATACCCAAACCTAGATCTGTTAGTGGATAAAAATCTGGCAGAAAATTGTCTGGCTCAATTTTAGAAGCTGCGAGACTTTGTCGAGCACGAATTAGCCGCTAGGGAAATGCAAAAGTCTCTCGGACTGAAGGAAGAGAGACCCCATGTCACTGAAGTGGTTCAGGAGAAGAAGCAAGTGCACACGGTCAATATCTGTCATCAAACCAGGCAAAAAATAGTAGATAAGAAAGCCAACTGTTTGTTTTGCGCAGGTTATCATGACTCTGCAGCCTGTAATGACAGAAGCCTTACAATGGAGAATAGGGTTCAAAAGATTATTGTAACTGGAGTATGCAGAAAATGTTTATCCGATAGTCATTGGGCCAACAGGTGTAATAGGAAATTTAAATGTAAAAAATGTAGCGGAGATCATTTATTGATATTATGTAATAAACCTCAAGCTACTACATTAACCCTCGCTGTTAGTACTATGGGCCTACTACCTACAGGCTATTGCAATGCTATTGGGGCTAGATTTTTGTCAGACGGAGGTTCACAAAGAAGCCTTATTACCCGCAAATTAGCTAATATGATTAGGGCTAAACCATGTAAACATGCATATTGTAGTGTCGTTAAATAAAGATTATGGCTATCCGAACATCATCATGCCGTTCCGTCTTTTAAGTGTTCCCGTGGGTGGTGTTCGATAATAAAGAAACATTCAGTCAGTCAGTCACACCCAGTGAACATCATCGAACTCAATGAAACTGAACAACATAGACATAACAATTGGCGCAATCGACAAGATTGACGTGCATGTGTGTGTGAATGTTAATAAAACATCTGCCGTCAGTAAAGTAGACTGAGCCGAAAAGGCTAGGATTTTGTGGTAGTTTTGTCGCGATTGCTGACGACACGTTGACACAGCTACCACGATGTCGTCGGGTCCGCCACCTCCAGATCCATTCCTTCCTTGCCGCGACCCCCTGTTATTCCCTTTGAAGATTTCGATGTTTGAAGTCTATTTGGAGGCCAGTGGACTAGATAAATCCTCAGACAGCCGAAAACTTTCGCTGTTGCTGTCATGCCTAAATACTGAAGGGTTCGCGCAATTTAAGGCGATAGAGGATCAAGAAGTCTCTGTGCCGGAAGACACCAAGTCACCGCTATATGACGCTGCGGTTCTCCTTCTGCGAGCTCGTTTTGTTTCAAGTTCGGGGGTGACGGCCGCGCACGCGGAATTTCTTCGACGTTCGTTTCGCGCAGGCGAAGATGTAGTCGAGTACGTGGCTGCCCTTTTGAACATTGGCAAGAACTGCAGGTTCGACAAGTTCAATTTGGACCAAGCAGTAGTGACAATGTTGATCATGAATGTACCTATGATCATGTCCGTCGGGCGTTGTTACGCGAGAAGTCGACAGAACTGACGCTGGAGAAGGCTCTTAGCTGAGCAGGTGGATCGAAAGTCGGCGGAGGTGAACCGTTTTGCCGTTAGTGACGCTTCTGGGTCGGCAGCTGCAATGTTGCGACACCAGGTCAATACAATGAGCAAGATCAGTTCTGACAACGAAAATCGCCAGCGTTTCGAAGATAATATGTCGACCGTGGACGATACAGTGTGCGACGAGCAGCAGGAGTTGCCGGCTGAGGAGGTGGATATGATACGTCGACAGGCCAGTTGGCAGAGAGGTGGCCGACGAAGAACTCGTTGGGGCTCTTTGGGTGCCCGCAACACCACCACCACAGGCCAACGGAAAGAGTTCAACAATGATAACAAGGGCCGAGCGATTGGTCGATGTGCACGCTGTACGAGTTCGCGACATACAGCCCAGGATACAATATGTCCCGCATTAAACGCTGTTTGTCGAAACTGTCGTGAATATGGCCACTATGGAATCGTGTGTGCAGAATGGAAGAAGATTTCGTCGTTGACAGTAAATGATGATGAAATGAATGAGCATATTGTTTATGTCTACTCAGTACGTTTTCTTTCGGATGAACGGGTATCATGTACAGTTAGGGTAGACAACACTGATGTTATATTTATGGTAGATTCTGGTGCAACAGCGACTATCTTAGGTATAAAAGATAGCATAAAGTACTTGCATAAATTGCGTCCCGCTAGCAAACGTTTGGTTGCATATACTGGTGAACTAATTAAAGCTTAAGGGGAAATTGATGTTGATTTGGCAT
The DNA here is from genome assembly GCA_019614645.1 of Stratiolaelaps scimitus. Classification (NCBI taxonomy): domain Eukaryota; kingdom Metazoa; phylum Arthropoda; class Arachnida; order Mesostigmata; family Laelapidae; genus Stratiolaelaps; species Stratiolaelaps scimitus. Next base: position 2,785,840 of record JABWDB010000038.1, read on the forward strand.
TTGAGGGACGAAGGACACGAAGTACTTGTAGTAAACAAGGGACAGTCAGTTTTAGGTATGGACGCGTTGCGTGCTCTTTGCATGAATATTGATTGTAAAAGGGGTCATTGTTGGGTTTTTGCTGTGGATGAGGTTAAATTGCCAGGCCATTTGAAACGTTTTCAAAATTTATTTGGTGGTAGTCTGGCAAAACTTTAGAGTTACAGTCACATTATGAGTACGAAAAGTGCTATCTTCCCCAAACAGCAGAAGGCGTTTGTTTTTAGAAATTAGGGACCAAGTTAAACACATGATCTATTCGATGCAAAACGAAGGTGTAATCGAGCGAAGTAATGCATCCGAATGGGTATCGCCCATGGTCATTGTCCAGAAGAAAAATGGAAGTTTGCGGTTCTGTGTCGACTTGCGAGAGGGTAACAAGGCGATCGTGACTTATCCCTTTCCAATACCGCATCTAGAGGATCTTTTATTGAAGCTCCGCTGCGCGACCATATCCTCGACGATCGATGCAATGAGAGCATATTTCCAACTAGAGTTGGCGGAGCAGTCACGTAGTATGACCTCGTTCATTACGCCGTGGGGTGTTTTCCGCTTTCGTTGAGTGCCACAAGGTCGTAGTTCCGCACCTGCCGCATTTCAGGAAGTCATGCACGACATCATTGGTGATCTGGACGGTGTTGTTATATATCTCGACGACGTATTAATATTTGGTGCGAATCAAGCTGAACACGTTGAACGCCTGCACGCTGCGCTATCACGTATCGATAATGCTGGTATGACGTTGAACTCCCAAGTGTGTTTTCAGCGTGCCTGAGATTGATTTTGTTGGATTTACCATCGGCGCTGAAGGTGTTCGTCCAACAACGGATAATGCCAAGGCAATAGATATGTTACCGGTCCCTACCAACTCAGGTCAGTTGAGGTCAATGTTAGGGGCAGCCAGTTTCTACACATTTCGCTGATTGAACCGAACCCTTGAGAAGTCTTCTTAGACAAGGTGTGCCATTTCAGTGGGGCCCTGAACAGCAGACTGCCTTTGAAGACACGAAACGACAAATTAAAAATACTATTCCCCTGGCCATCTTTGATCCTTCACTTGAAACAATTGTGGTCACGGATGCTTCCGATTATGGCTAGGCGGGTAGAGCAGCAATTATTCAGTTGAATATCGGTCAGGAGCAAGTAATTGCGTTCCAGACATGCTGTCGAGACTGCCCATACCCGAGATATCAATTCTTGATGACCAAAATGAAAAGGATTTGGTCGTTGCCACCATTTTAGAAGAACTGAAACCTACGGAATGGGGCGCCATTGCTGTTGAAAGTCATAACGATGAGGACTTATGGAAGATTATAGGCCAGCTATCTCAAAGAACTCGACCGGAAGAAGTATCGTCAACATGGCGTCCGATCTTGCAGGAGTTGTCTGTCGTTAATGGAGTTATTCTTCCTGGAAGGCAGGTCGAATTACCTTCAGCTCTGCGTTCCAAGGCTGTTCATTTGGCCCATTCTGACGCTCATCAAGGTATTGTCCGCACAAAGCAACGCTTGCGAGGTCAATTTTGGTTGCCTGTCATGGACAGACAAATAGAAGGAATTGTGAGTGAGTGTGGTGTTTGTAATTATTTGGATAAGACAGCTCAAGCAGTCCCAGCTCCTATGATTCCAGTAAACTTGCCTTCTGAACCTTGGCAAAAGGTAGCCATTGATATCAGAGGCCCTGACAACTCGATTCCAGCTCATAGTCGATTTCAGATTGTGCTGGTGGATTATTTCTCTAAATGGGCAGAAGTTGAATTCGTACCAGAAGTTTCAACTAACCGTATTCTCGGTTTTCTTCGGAGAATATTTGCCAGAGAGGGGAACCCACAGTCTTTAGTGTCCGATAATGGCGTGCAATTTACAAGTTATTATTTCCAACAGTTTTTGGATTCTCGTGGAATTAAACATCATCGTACGGCTGCATACCATCCGCATGCCAATGGTTTGGTGGAACGTTTCAATCGTACGTTAGGTGGATTCATTCAAACCGCGAAGATAGTTGCTTGTGATGATATCGAACTGCGTGTAATCGAGATGGTAGCTGCATATAACGCTACACCTCACGCCACCACTGGTAAAACACCGTCCGAACTTCTTCATGGGGCTATTATGCGTTCGAACCTTACTGTGTTGTCACCCAAGAAAGTCACTGTGGGGGGGGGAGAAAATGGAGGAAACATATTAAAGAGAAACAAATGCGACAGAAACAATACTCTGACAAACGTCGGGCGGTTAAAAATAGGTCATTTAAGCCTGGAGATTGGGTTAGGATTAGAAAACCCGGAATAGTCGCAAAGACTGAATCTAAATACTCATCACCAGTACGTATCGTAAGGCGTCTTGGCCGGTCCGCTTTTTTGACCAGTGATTCTCGGAAGTGCAATATTGCTCGTCTTGCTCCTGCTACCATGCCTACCACTGTACCTTTGTTATCCGATAATAATCAAGATTTCCTTGACTTTGGATGGGGACCTGGGTTATGCATATATGAACAAGAAAAACCACAGCAGAATCCTCAATCAACCTTCGCACAACAAAACGAAGAGAATATTAATTTTGATAGTCAACAACTATCTTCACCACAACAACCGAATGACCAACACACAGTGGACTAATCCGATCAAATTGATGTACCTCAACATTGAATCCGAAATTCACGAACACCATCATCGCCAGTTAGACGATCTATTGAATTTCCTCGTAGACCCCAGAAAAGAGTTCTTTCAGAAACGGATTTATCATTGTTACAGGAACCACTGTGGCAGGGTTGGCTGGTTACAGGAACAAATGTAATGGCTATCCGAACATCATCGTGTCGTTCAGTCGTTTAAGTGTTCCCGTCAGTGCTGTTCGATAATAAAGAAACATTCAGTCAGTCAGTCAGACCCAGTGAACATAGTCGTACTCAATGATACTTGTTAGGATTTCGGTCCCTGACTAACTTCAGCTAACGCATGATTTTTGAGCAGACTGACCAAGTGAACCAGTAACACTGGAATTAGATACCTAACTAGCTAAATAGAAAAAAAACACGTTTGTTATGTGTAAGTGATTGAACCTCGTACCGACACACACTCACAACCCTGACTAGTTGCACACCCTATGGAGCAGGGGTTACAGCAACTTAACGTCAGTCTAGATCACGTTGACGAATCACCACACCGATGGTTACGATCAGCAAAAGTCCCAGGATGATTAATCCTACCATCATCAGGAATACCACAAGTCTTTCTCCGTGATAGGGCTTCGGGTCCGGGTAGTACTTCCTTTTGTAGCTATCCCATAATGCAGAGCCTCCGTTGGGACCCTCGCCCTCTTGTAGGCAGACAATGCTGTCGCTAGCGACTTTCGTGCACAAGTCGACTACTTCCCAGCATCGTTTCTCGAATTCCCCATTCCACTCTCCTATGGTGCAACGTACCTCAGCTGCGACACATTGTGGATGGCAGTCCTCTTTGTATCTGAAGAAGCCTGGTGTCTTGGCCTGTGCCTCGAATGCTGCTGATGACCAGGTCAGCAGAGTTACTGCAGCACTCAGTTCAGTGTTTTTATACTGAACACGTGATTTATACTCGTTTGTTTTCTGATGTTCCGGGACTTCCTCCACCGTAGACAGGCCGATGGCCTTTCGTACTTCGGTGAACCGCGGCTTTGTCAATGGCTTAGTCATGCAATCAGCCAGTTGTTGCTCGCTTGGCACGAAGTCTTTCTTAAAGTCTCCTGCTTCGGAGCGTTCTCGTATATAATGATAGCGGATGTCGATGTGCTTCGTTCGCTTATGGAACTCAGGGTTTTTCACCAGTGTAATCGCTGACTGATTGTCGAGCAAGATTGTCGGCACGTCCTTATGAAGTTCGCCCAGCAGTCGACGTGCCCAGACCACTGTCCTGGCACATTCGGTCGCTGCTATATACTCTGATTCAGTGCTTGACAGAGCTACTATCTTCTGCTGTGCAGAGGCCCACATGATGGGCCCGTGATTATACTTGATGAGCATCCCGGAGCACGAACGACGATCCCTGTCACACGCGCCACGATCCGCGTCCGAGTATACTTCCAACGAAGGTTCTTCTTCACCATCTTCTCCGTTGTATGTCAGACCAAGGGTTGACGTCCCTTTTAGGTATCTCAGCACTCGCAGCCCGGCTTCCCAGTGACGGTCGTCATAGCCGTCAAGGAAGCGCGATAGATACGATGTGGCGAACGCCACGTCCGGTTGAGTACCTGTGGCTAGATACATGAGGCTACCAATCAGCTCTCGGTAGGGTCTTGGCTGATTCTTCAGGGAGGCCTCATGGTTATTACGTCGTATGTATCCCTCCATTGGAGTTGCTGCTGGCTTGCAGTCAGTCATTCCGAAACGCCTTAGCACATCCATGGTATACTTGGTTTGGTCCAGCCGGATCTTGAAGCGTTCGTCAACTCTTATGCGTATCCCCAGATAGCATCTTGCATCGCTGCTTGTTAATTCAAAGTGCTTTGCTAACACTTTTATGACGTTTTCTACATCCGTGGGATCCGTTCCGGCTATTAGTCCGTCGTCCACATAGACAGCAAGAATAATGATCTTCTGCTCTGGGCCCTTCTTGTAATAAACGCACCCATCCGCATTACTTTGCGTCAAGCCGATCTGGGTCAGTGCCCCCTTCAGCTTCTGTCTAAAGCATCTCGGTGCTTGCTTTAGACCATACAGGCTTTTGTTGAGTCGAAACACTTTGTTCGTTCCATAATTGTAAGGTGCCTCCATTTATTTTACGTAGACTTCTTCGGCGAGTTCTCCATAAAGAAACGCAGTCTTTATGTTAAATTGCTTCAGATGCAGTTTTTCTTTTGCGCAGATGCTCAGCATGGTACGAATTGTGTCGAACCGTACCACGGGCGCAAACATTTCTCCGTAGTCTATGTCTGGTCGTTGGGCGTATCCTTTCACAACGAGTCGAGCCTTGTATCTGTTGGTCGTGCCGTCTTGATTTTCCTTTATCTTGAAAATCCATCTACATCCGAGCGCCTTGCGGCCCGGTGGCAGGTAGACCAGGGTCCACACATTATTCTTCTGCAGTGAACGTAGCTCGTCCTCCACGGCCGCTTGCCACGTTTTTGCTTCAGACCCGCTCAGCGCTTCTTTGAGGGTCGTTGGCTCCACCAGTGAGGCTTCGTATCTTACAGGTGGACGAATCTCACTGCGCGGTCTGAGCGTGGGTCGATGACCTGTCTGCCCACGTTCTCCATCAGTCTTCTGTTCTGCGCTTTCTGGTTTCTTCTCATCACCAAGTTCCTCGGTTGACTGTCCGATCTCCTTAGCCTCTTTATTCTTGGCGTTTCACGACTCGACCAGTGGGTTTTGTTTAAGGAATGTCACATCCTTCGTCCTGATGATGTCTCTTGCATCCTTTATCCAGACACGGTACAAGTCAATTCTCGATTGGTAACCAACCAGAATCCCACGAGTTGCCTTTAGATCCCACTTGCTGCCTCCTGGCCGATTATTGTGCACGAAGCACACAGCTCCGAATGGCTGAATCCTGGCCAGGTTAGGCTTTCGCCCATAGATTGTCTCATACGGCGACTTGCCTGTGGTTTCGCAGACCTGTGTGATGTTCATCAGTTCAACAGCACACATTACGGCCTCACCCCATAAGTAGTTGGGTAGACCGCTGTCAGCAAGCATTGACCTTACCAAATCGGCGATAGACCGATTCGTCCTTTCTGCAACCCCATTTTGCATTGGTGTGTAGGGTGCGGTTAAGATTTGTTCAGCTCCGATTTTATCCAGCATCTTCCTTACACGACTATTGGCAAACTCAAATCCGTTGTCGGACAACACGGCCTTAACATTTCTTCCCGTCTGAGTATGGAACCATGTCAGATAATCTTGTAAACGGTTAACTGTTTCGTCTTTTGTTCTGAGGAAGTACACTTTCCTAAACTTTGTGTACTCATCCGTGATACACATGAAGTGTCTCGCGCCACCAAGCGACGGCTCCGACAGACTACAGAGGTCCGTGTGCACCATGTCTCCTGGTGCTTTAGCACCTCCAGACTTGCTTTTGTACGAAGCTCGTCGTTGTTTTCCCTCAATGCATGACACACATTGAGATTTGTCGTCTGTGTATTTTATTCCTTCCCTCTTGAGGAACTCCTCCACGGCATGCTTGTTGATGTGTCCCAGAGCACGATGAAAATATTGTAGTGTTGCCGGCTCTGTCGTGAGGGCCTCCACTGAGCACGAGTGTCCTCCCGTAAACGGAAGCAGGTACAAGTTTCCCACTCTATCCGCCTTTACAGTGGCCTTCCCTTTCTTGAGCATCAACTGGGTATTTCCTCCCGTTACCTCCCAGCCACTGTCGGCTGCCTTTGCCATAGAAAAGAAACTTCGACTCATTGTTGGTACGTATAGTACCTCCGTAAGTCGACATTTCTTTGTTTCATTGTCGATAACCGTTTCCAGTTCTACTGTTCCGGAACCAAGAGCTTCCAAGGGTTTTCCACCACCCACAGCCACATTAATAGGCTGTTCGAAGACTGAGTAGTCAGTGAAGTTGTCCAGGGTATTTGTAATGTGATGCGTCGCACCACTGTGTAACACCCATCTTTCATCTCCGTCCCCATCGCCTGACTTGACGACTTCTGTAGTCGTGAAAGCCAGTACCTTGTCTTTACTTTGACGTTCCGTGGCTTCCTTTGCTGGTTTCTGCTCTTGATATTCACAGCATTGTGCCTGTGGTTTCTTCTGTGTCTGTGAATAGTTTCTGTTTTTCTTGCTTCTACAATCCCGCTTGAAATGCCCAATTTTACCACAAGCGTAACAAGCCTTGGATTCACGCTTAAAGTCCTTCTTCGGATACTTCTTTTCTATTTCCGTTCCCGCATTAGATGCGCTTTTGCTTCCGCTTGGCGACATTCATAGGGCCTCAACCTTCCGGTTAAGAGCAGTCGTGTCGGTTTCCGAGAGAGCTTCCGACTTAATCATCCTGGTTAGACTATTGAGAGTCTTTCCAGTCGTTTGAGCGGCCCATGCCAATTTAAACGCCCTCCACGATGGTGGAAGTGCCCTTATTAGCTTGACACATTTGTAGCCATCATCAAACGTTGATCCAGAGGCATCAATCTCCCGCACCAAGTTCTTGTACTCCTCGATGTTCTCCACTACGCTCTTGTTTGGTTTGAATGTGAAGGACTGGAACTTGTTAAGTAACAGTTCCTTCCTAATTCCAGAGGTTGACTTAAAAGTGTTGTTACAAAGGTTCCACATTGCTTCTGCATATTGCTTCTATGTCAAGGACTTTCTGGATCCTTGACATAGAACAGAGTAGCTGCCAGAGTTGGTTGAACGGAGTTCAAAATGATGCGTCTAGCGATCGATTCAGCGACTTTATATTTTTCTGTGTCTTTCATGAATTCGGTATCCTTTATCGCTTTCCAGGCATTGCCTTCCGACTGCAAGTACAGTTTGGTAACTGTTTTCCAGAGCATGTAATTGCTGCCATCGTCAGCCAGTAACACGCGATTAGTCTGCGTCTGACTGCCACTAGTACCTGCCGCTGCGTCCATGTTGTTGATGATTCTTGTGGTCCAGAATATACAACACTCTTCTACCTTGTAGAATCCGACGTTTCCAGTAGTAGACACTGAGTTGTTCACGAGAAGTCTTACACATACGTACACTAGTTGGAACACCAGTACCAAAGTTCACCTTAGTCTCACTGTCCACTCACATTCACGTCAGCAGTGGGCTAGACTTCGTGCTGATAACGAAAAGGGTGTTAGGATTTCGGTCCCTGACTAACTTCAGCTAACGCATGATTTTTGAGCAGACTGACCAAGTGAACCAGTAACACTGGAATTAGATACCTAACTAGCTAAATAGAAAAAAAAACACGTTTGTTATGTGTAAGTGATTGAACCTCGTACCGACACACACTCACAACCCTGACTAGTTGAGGAGTTACAGCAACTTAACGTCAGTCTAGATCCACTAAATGGATCTTCTGGCTTTCGCCCCTTGTGAAGTAATATGTGTGTATTTCGGTGGCGCCAAAGACGCCTTTTATTCGAACTCTCTCTCTCCCTCTCCTCAGCGCATCGCCCTCCGGGGCTCCTCTCCACCTTGGTGCAGAGCCAGCACCACTGGGCAGGCTCCTCCCGGTGTATCTGGCTCTGGCTTCGGGTTCTTTAACTCAGGGAGCGCAGACAAGGTCCGCTATTTCACAACAAAACTGAACAACATAGGCAGACATAACAAATATATGCATATTGGCGTTTTTGGGGCAGTCTCAAATTCAAAGAAATTGCCCGTTGTCAGCGTGCGTTTGTCCTCGGATACGAACAATAACATTGAGGTGACCGCTCATGTTGTGCATAAAATCACAAGTGACCTTATTCCTCACCATCAAAGCGCTTACGTCAAATGCTAAATGGCATCATTTTGGCGGAGGAACCCAACTGTGCTCTCGACATCGATATATTATTGGGTTTATATGACTCAGAAAGAGTAATACGTAGTGAGCCAATAAACATTTCTAATAGTGCATTTAAACTTAACACATGCTTTGGTCATGTTGTGGTTTCGTAACCTGGTAAAGAATGCAAGCATGGAAAGTGGAAAATTCAGAAAAAATGGTCACCCCTTGCGGAAGCTATTTAGCAGAGCAACTTTGAAGATAGATGTCCTAATTCAACCACCAAACATGGTAAAGGTGCTGGGTGTTTCATGGTGCGAGAAGGAAGACATGTTGACGTTCAATCCAGATTCTATACTGGAATTCATAGAAAAGTTCCACAAACTATGTGCACCCAAAGGGGGAGTTGTGTGAGACTGGACGATCTTCAAGGTTTACTGGAACCCTTTGTCACGAACCTAAAAATGATTCTTCAGGTGGCCTATTTTCGGAAATTGAAGTTAGATGCTGCTCTCGCTTCTAATCCATTAAAGCAATGGTCACTTTGGTGCGCCCAATTAGAAAACACAAGTTTGTGGAAGGTGCTGCACTGTTGAGATTGACCCCCAAAAACCACATCCAGCTGTGGTATATTTCAAAAGTTGTTACGAGCAAGCCAATCCTATAGTCCATCTGGTGGCGTACGCTTCTGGTCGGATGCTCGAATAGTGTTCCAATGGATCCATTCAAGGTTCCCAGATAAATGGGGAATTTTCGTAAAGAACGGTCTTCAGACATCTGTAATCCCCACTCCGCTCTCCAGTTAGGAGCTCTCTTCAGCAAAACAGCCCCTCTTGAAGCAGGCACAAGCTCGCGCTTTGGGGGAGACATACCAGAACCTCCTAACCGGCTACTCTGTAATAGATACACCAATAGATTAAACCATTTATTGATTACGACGGTTTATTACGAGTGGGAGGCCGCCTTCAGTTTGCGGACGAGCCATTCGGAATCCGTCATCCTATTCTCTTAGTAAAGACATTCCAAGGTGGCGTTGGAGGTACGAGTTTCTTCTCTTCCTCAGGTCAGCACTTCGAGAGGCCAGCGGAACCGGAGCTGCATTGGAGGAGCAAAGCATCGTCATCATCAAGGACGACTCTACGCCTCGTACCTCCTGGAGATTATGTAGAATAGATAAAGTAATACCTAGTAAAGGCAATTTATCTAGGTCGCATTTGTCCATTTAGGTAATCGAACGTATATAAGCCGAGCAGGCAAACATTTAGCCATACTACTGTAACTCGTAGAAAACTACGACCTAGTTAAGTATATAATTTTTGGCTGTTGATCCGAGGTGAGGTTTTCGGTGGTTTGTCCTCCCCAAAGAAGGCGAGTGGCGGATTCATTGAGAAGTCGCGCTGTTGTCTTTCTTTCCTCCTTTTTTCACATATCTCTGCTTCGTATTCCGCTCTCTCCCAAGTGTGTGTGTACTCGAGGAATTTCCTTGCCGCTTCCTTGTCCAGCTCGCTCGGATAGGCGAAGGTCACCTTTTTTGGCCCACCTCCATTTTGGTCGTAGCCCTCTGGAGAGCCTGCAGCAGACCTTGCCAGTCTCTATTTGCTCTCGGCCCTCTAACATTGCCCACTTTGACAATAGCCAGAGTCTTCCTCCTCCTGTCTCTTTGGTCACCGCTCGCTTCGTTGGGACTCTTCTCCTTCTGGAGCTTCTCTGCCAGCTTCGGCTAATTGCAGCTTGAGAGCCTCCGTTTCTCTCTCAAGGTCTCCTCTTTGTTCTCTCAGGATTCGGGTCCTCTGCTGCGTCAGCTTATGAGCTTCCTCCCTGAGGTCATCCAGTTTGGCTGTCCCTGTATCTGATTCGTCCGAGGGGCTCTTCTCTACCTGCCCCTTGATATTCACTCGGTGTTCTATTTCTAACTTCCTTCGCAACCCCTCTTCCTTAACGAGCGTCTGCATGGCTTTAAAAAGCATTTTGACGTTCGATTTTATATCGCACTGGGTCACCTTATGCTAATTACACAGGGTATCACGCACTCCGTTAAACCTGGATACCTTCTCAATCGCTTCGTCATAGCCTGTGAGGTCTATTCCCAGTTCTTCCTTAGTTTCCTTTCGTCTCTTGTCTGCTGGCTTTATTTCGTCCAGATATGTTGGCGAAATCACCTCTTCGATTATTCTCTTCCTTTCCCTTGCTCTTAGGGGAGTCGTTTCTTTCCTCGTCTCCGTGGTATCTGTTGCATATTTCTCAATTGTACTTGAGTTTTGGCGCGTTGAGAGAGAGTTCGCTGTTTTGATAATCAGCTGTTGTGTGGCTAGCGGTTAGCGTGGTCTCGTTGCCGGGTAGCACAGTGAAAGTTATTCTGTGATTAGATTCAAATCAAGTAAGTCGCATGGGCGGCCTTACTTGCGTTTTTCCTCTATTTCGTTATAAAGGTTAAACTAGAGGACGTTCAGGGAGCTGGCACCGCCTTGCTTAGTGACTCTGCCTCCCAGTAAGTTGCACCTCACTCTTGGCTTTCCCATATTCTCTCTTATGTAATAATCAACGCTTGGTTCAATAAATACCTATCTCTTTGTTGGGTCTGCTTTCTCACAGAAAACCCTGTTTTCATTATTTAGATAGCTTGCCTAATTCTGAGAAACTTAGTAGTAATCTTACAGTTAGATTCTCTATTTTCTCCATACCTCGTTATTATTTATAACAGTGTCTTCGTCCCGAATCACTATGTTTTCCGCGTGTGCTTGGCCCCCAGTTTTTTTTCCTCACGGACGTCGAGACATCTGTCGCTTGCTCTCTGTTGGGCGATCTAGCCACGAGGCTCGATATCGCTAAAGAGTTCGCGATTTTCGCCATTTCCTTCTGGGTGCCCGTATCTCCTTGAGCCTCCCTTCTTATCTCCGCCACTTCTTCCTCCTTCGCCTTGGGACGGTGGGAAACCCGTGCTGGTGGCACAGCAGCGTTTTCCTTTTTCTCAGACCTTATGTCCATTATTAATCAACTTCGACTACATCCACAATCTCATAGCTATGCTGGCTGAAGGCTCTGCGCTTTTTGGCCGTACTGAGAGCAGTTTTTTATGCATGTTGCGGTTCAATGAACACTAGTGTGGGAGTCACTAACCCACTAATATCCTCGTCCCCCCTCCCCACAGATGGCTCGGCAGGCTTTTCGAATTACTTCTATGGTTCCATCGGTGTGATGATCTCATCCAGTGCGAGCGTCGAGCTCCATGGAGCCGAACCACTAAAGCCAAGCCAGATGCCTCCCCCTGAACTTGCTCCATGTCTCGACCCATCCTGCCGGTGATATCCCGGATCCTCCTTCTAGTTTCCTCTAACTCCGTCTTTTTTCGCTTAATCTCTCCAATCCACTCGACTGCTGAGCTTTGTTAGGCGGTTTTCCTTTTCGCGAGAAGAAGCGAGCTCAGCCTGCAAAGTTATTCGGGTGTCCCAAGCAGCCCGTTCCATTCGCACAACCTCCCTTGATATCCGGCTGCCCCGGGAAGGCAGTTTAGCACTACCCTCCTTGATCTCATTCATCGTTGGTTTTGCCTCAAAGGTTGGCTGCAGCTTGGTAAAAAAATACCATGATAAATAAATAAACTGGTTTAGGTTTGTTTTAGGGGGTTGCTGTAGTTATTTATTCATTGTAAACAGCGACTCTCCCTGACTTGAACCTTACCAGGGCGACGAGTAGACCATAATTAAGGAAAAAAAAGTGTGACTCAGACCTTAAGAAAACTATAGACTGGATTAGTGACATCAAGGTATACACGCTTAAGATGCTAGACTTTGTCAAATACAAAAATGTTAATCTGACTGTTAAGGGAGACCTAAACGAACTAAGGACTAAGCTTAACAGGGCAGGGAACCATTTATTAAGGACAATGTTAAGTTTGCTGACAACATCGAGGCACTAAAAGTGCATTAACAAGCTGAATGCAGAGAGATACACGAACAAAGACAAGATCGGACAGTCAACACAACTAGAGAATATGAGAGCTGAAACCGAAAAAACTGAGAGCGGACAACCTTGGACTTAAAGATAAAGTAGACCAACGAAAGCTGGAACTAAATGAAATAGAGAAGAAGGACACAATCAAGGAGGACGTAGAGCACGCAATTCATGATTGTGAGGGGATACAAGACCTCTTGAAACAGTTAGACCGACCATGGGGTAAAGGAAATTATAAGGCAACAAAAGGGGTAAAGGCCAGTGTTCTTAGCGGGAGGATGATAACGTAACTTAAATGATGATAACGTTTGCAGAGCAAATACCATCAAGGTTTTTGGGGACTTCCTGAGCCAGAACAATCATGGAAACAAGCGAGGAAGGCATAAAACAGAAAAGAGCAGTGGTAATGGCGACGATACCAAAGAATGCAGAGCTGAGCAATAGACTAAGATTGATGAAAATGGCGGTAAATACGCTCACGAAAATAACAGATCAACTGCGAAGTCACACAAGCACGGAGGGCTACACAAGCAAAGCATTACAACGGTCGCAGAGGAAGGGCGCAGAAAACTATTACAATGTCTCCCAATAAAGTACTCCTGATAAGTAACGCAGGTGAAAACACCGATGTCCAAAAACTAAAAAAGGCGCAAGTGGCAATGGCAGCAACAGAAATCGAAAAAATATTTGAGATTAAAATTACATCGTGTGCTACGCTGGGAGACGGCGCAATTCGCCTAAACATAACGGAGAGCCAAGAGGGTGGTCCTCAAGGCCTTATGACGGCCCTACCAGAAAAAGGATTAGAAGGTGTCAGGCAAGTTGAAAAAGCACGGACAAAGTGGATCATCAAAAGTCTGCCTGAAAATACTACCGAAACAAGTATCCAGGAAGCGCTGGCATATACATATGGTAAGGGAGTAAAACTTGCGCTCGACCCCCCGAAGAAAGCACAAAACGGATCATAGTTCAGAATGGCCAAGGGGTCATTACCCAAGGGGGCTGTGGAAGAAGAAGCGTATATCGCTTTTTTATGGAACAAGAGCTTAGTCGATATTTTGGTAGATGTTCCCTGTTGCGAACGCTGTCAATGAATAGGGCATTATGCTACTGCTTGCGGGAACGCGCCCTCAAGCTATAAGACGTGTTACAAATGCAGCTCAGAGGGCCACGAAGCCAAAGGGTGTACGAGGCCCCCGTGTTCTTACAATTGCACAGACGAGCACGACGACAACAAGTATTCGGCACAATCGATTGAATGCCCGATATATAAACAGGCTCTGCTCCCTCAGAGGGAAGGAAAGAATAAAACGGGGCGCCTCTAAGCCTAAAACTACGGATATGGAAACGCCGGTTTCAACCTAGGAAAGTGAACCAGAAGAAAAAGACATGACAGGGGGTCAGATGGACACGGGAAGCATACCGTTAACCAGACCCATCCGGAACACAAAAGAAATAGATGAGGGATGTTTTAGGATCCATCATCCAAAAAAACGTTCAAGAGAAAGAACACTTTATCTGATAAAGAAGAATGCAGGGCGAAGCAAGGACACAAAACACCACCAAAACGCCATGATTAGACACCCTAGACTCAGATTTATTCAACTCAACTGTAACAGGAGCAAGGAGTTTCACGACTTCCTCAGTATAACGGCAGAAGAAATTGGGGCAAACATTGCCCTGCTTAGTGAACCGCACAAAATATGGACATTAGATTGTAACCCTCGTATCCCGTAGATGATGCTGTGGTTACCCGCTGAGGCAGCTCTGAGTCCCCGGTTGAATTTACCGAGCGAAGTTCGTTGGTGCCGTTACTACCTTCTGCCAACGGTAAGCCTAATCGCGCATTGTCGAGATGCATAAGCGACCCGAGCTTATCTGCCCAAGGCTCAGCCTCTTCGATATCGACCTCTACTTCGCAATCCAACTCAGAGTGGTCGAAGATTTTCTGGTCGAGAATGCTGAGACGGGATTGCGCAGCTTTGATTTCGCTTATGACGGCGGTGAGTTTTGCATGTCCTTCCAGATAAGTGATCTCGATTATAGGGACGAGTGCACCCTTTGCAGCCATTCTATTGCGCAGTGTTTACGCTGACAGTGCAGAATACGTAACCTTTTGGGCGGAGAGGTCGCGACACGACCTTTTGCGATGAGTTGTCGCTGATATTTTGCGGTGGCGTCGAGTTGTTCGCGCCTTAGCCACCCTGCTGGCGTCGGGGGAAATGCTCGATTTCCAACGCACACTTCTTAATCGAAATTCACGGGCACTATCTGCGGAATCTGCGACTTGCGTGGCGCGTCTACTGGGTAGTTTCCTGTGGGCTTGACTGCCTTGCCCGCGCAAGTCAGACAAGAAGAACTGCGCACCCTGGTCACCCGCACCAAATTTGTGGGAAAAATGTAGGCAGCGGCGTAATAGGCGCTTCTGTCCCCACAAAGGGGTGCGAATCGTATAGCGGGTTTGGTTCCGTGGTTGGAACTTCTTGTCGGGACGAGGCCCCGCGGAGGCCGACGAACCCGGGGGTGGACGTCGCGGATGTGTCTTGTTTGTCGGATATGTCTGCCACACATTCCGTCCCCAAGGAACGGGTGCGGAGGTGCTGGCCGAGCCAGCGGACGATCAACTCCCCTGCAGGGGAGCGTCGAGCAGGCGGACGGCTCCCTCACCGCCAGAGCTGGCCGGCAGGACAACAAAGCAGTCGGCCCTGGAGGAAACCTTTGCACGGGAGGCAAGAGAGACCAGGGTGACAGAAACCTTACTGGAGGGCAAGAGAGAAGCAACTGCAGAAGGCAGTGGATCTCAAGAATCATGAGACTGGGCTGAAAAACTACTTCGCAAACAAAGGTACCAAGACAGAAGTGAGGCAGCTTTCGGGCTTAATCAGGAATTTATACAGAGCGCTTGAGGGGGAAGGGCTCCGGGAGAAAGGGCTTCCTAACTTTGGCCACTGGAAGAGAAGGTCACTAGGCTTGACGAAGGAGCTGAGGGCCAAGGTGGAAGCCCTGAAGAACGAGTGGTCAGACACTCAACTCGCTGGCTGTCAACGTCGAGAGTTGAATTGACGTCGCGACACTCATCGCGACAGTGTGCACGCAATATTCTTCATAATATAGAAATGCGCATTAAAAACTATAACGCGCTAGGATCGGGATATTCTTCGCGGGCTTTTCGAAAATTTCATTTGAAGCGGTGAAATTCTCACATTACGAGTAACAATGGCTGCGGCGACGGCAGCGGCGGCGGTAGTTGACAACGGCGATCATCGACACTACCATAACCGGCACGTTTACCCATCGTGTCAAGACGCCATCGCGGAGAGTCCCAACGACAACAGAGGACCCATCGTTCACGTTGTTTTATCTCAACACCCTGTGAAAGAGGCGTCGGCGGGGGCGGGAGCAGTGGCGATCGACGACAGCCACGACTATGTGGAAAGACACCGGCGACGATGTTTAACACAAAGGATCTATGAAGGCAAATGCTTTTTGCTTTCTGTGCTAGCAGCTCTACACTCAGAAGAGTTACTAACGGGTCGCACGAAAAAGATAAAGGGAACTTTAATTCAGCGTTTCGCTTCTCGTTATCGATGGCCGTCGAGTCCCAATATTGATGACATAAAATATTTTGAACGAAATAATCACATAGGAGTAAGTGTATATCACTATGAGAACGATAGTCGAAAAAAAATCTCCATCTTATATGTCAACCCAAAACAATTTCCAAGGAATGTTTACCTATTACTCGATAGGGGACATTATTACCTTATCAGGAGTCTTCATAGAGTGATATTCTCAACAAGGGCCACCGCCGCCTGTGGGAAGCGAACTAACCGCCCATTTCTTTGCAAATGTCTATTCCAGTGCTCTTCAAAAAAAACTTTTGATTTGCACAAATGTGTGGGAACATTCCGTCGTTACAAATACGACGACGACGACTCCAGGACCCTGCTGGCAGCGATGATGATGACTGCATGGGTCAAATTTCGCCTCATGAAATTAAAACTTAAGTGAAGTATCCTAACCGAGGCTCTGTGGAATGTTATAAACCTTCGTTCCGCGAAATGAGGCAAATAGCGTACACGTTTTTTGATTTCGAAACTGTTTTGCGACCAGATTCGAGTTCAGGAATATCAAGTAAGCACATTGCTAATACTTTCAGTCTCTATTCTTTTTGTACAAGAATGAAAGAAAAACTATTCTCAATCACAAAAAGCTCTTCCGATGTTCTCAATGAGCATTTTCTTCCCGCTCTACGAGAACTCGAAACTGTTCTACTCGAGCGATTCGCCAATCAGCCACAGCCGAGGTTAAACCCCCTTGAAGTGCAAATAGCTCGAGATAAACCGAATTTCTCCGTTCGGTGTCAATCCCTTTATGCAAACGGAATTCGGCGGCGGCGGCGGCGATCGCTGGCGACTACTCACAAAAAAATTACACTACCCTTACGAGGCTGTAACGTCGAATTCGCATTTAGACACGTCGGCGTTTTGGAGTCATGAAGAATTCTACAATTCAGTGACTGACAAGAACATAACTGCTGAAGAGTATGAAAATACGAGACATCTATACGAGGATGTGTTCAAGTGTGACTCACGGCGGGAGTTTACAATGATTTATTGTAAATGCGATGTGCTAATTCTCGCATCAGCCTTCTTTTATTTTAGAGATCTCATTCGTGCACATTTTCATTTAGAGCCGTCGTCATTTGTCTCACTATCTGGCCTCTCTCTCTTTGCCGCTTTGAAACACAGCCGGGCCCGAATAGAGTATATCACCGACGCTAAACACCACGAAGAAATTCGTAAAGGCATTCGAGGTGGTCTGTGCAGCCCCTTCGCCAGGTACGCTTATGCTGATCCGAGTAATGACAACGACCAGTGTCTGACAGAATTCGACTGTAATGGCATGAGTTCGGCACTTGCACAAAAACTCTATGTTGAAAAGTTTTGATGGTGACGGCGAACGGCCCCATTCAACTGCAACATTCAAGAATCCCAATTATATTCTCTCTCTCAATGCCGATGAGGAAGATGTGGGTTTTCTTTGTTCTTAAAATGGGCGTTAAGTTGGACGACGTTCATTAGGTTTACGGATACAGCCAGCAAGCCTGGCTCAAAGACTTTATGGGCTGGATGACGGCTTTGCGTAACACCGACCCTAATAGACTCTTTAATCAACTATTTAAAAGATGTCAAAATGGTATTTACGGACGTCTCCTTCTAAACAATGCTCGATACGCCACGAATGCTCGTTAGTGCGACCAGGAACGTCTAGCAAAATTAATACGCGAGCTTCGATTCGTACAATATCGAACACTGACGCCCGACATCAATCTAGCCATAGTGCAAAAACGCTCCTATACCGTTAGAAATCTGAACGTGTGCGCATTTATCGTTCTTGAATGTATGTGTATGGCACACTAGTGAAAATGTTCAACGAATTGAAAATATTCTACACTAACACCGACTCTATCTTTTGCCTCATTATTGATCCCTGTTATCGCCAGAAATTGGCGGGCCTCTCTTCTACTGTATTAGATCTTTCCGAAGTTAAACAATCAGAACCTTCCCTATACAACACCAATTTACGAGGAGTCGCCGGCAAATGGAAAATGGAATATGGATTTCTTCGTGGTGGAATCTGTAGTGTCGTTAACCAACGTTATGGTTATCCGAACATCATCATGTCGTTCCGTCGTTTAAGTGTTCCTGTGAGTGAAGTTCGAAATAAAGAATCATTCAGTCCCGCAGTCACACTCAGTGAACATGGTCGTATTCAATGAAACTGAACAACATAGGCAGACATAACAATTGGCGCAGTCGGCAGGATTGACGTGCGTGTGTGTGTGTCATGTTAATAAACGTCTGCCATCAGTAAGTAGACTCAGCCGAGAAGGCTAAGATTTTGTGGTAGTTTTGTCGCGATTGCTGACGACACGGTTGACACAGTTACCACGATGTCGTCGGGTCCGCCACCTCCAGACCCATTCCTTCCTTGCCGCGGTCCCCCGCTATTACTTTTGAGGTATGGATTTCGATGTTTGAAGTTTATTTGGAGGCCAGTGGACTAGAAAAATCCTCAGACAGCCGAAAACGTTCGCTGTTGCTGTCATGCCTAGGTACTGAAGGGTTCGCGCAATTTAAGGCGATAAAGGATCAAGAAGTCTCTGTGCCGGAAGACAGGAAGTCACCATTATATGACGCAGCGGTTCTTCTTCTGCGAGCTCGTTTTGTTACAAGTTCGGGGCTGACAGCCGCGCGCGCGGAATTTCTTGGACGTTCGTTTCGCGCAGGCGAAGATGTAGCTGAGTACGTGGCTGCCCTTTTGAATATTGGCAAGAGCTGCAGATTCGACAAGTTCAATTTGGACCAAGCAGTAGTGACAATGTTGATCATGAATGTGCCTAATGATCACGTCCGCCGGGCGTTGTTAGGCGAGGAGTCGACAGAACTGACGCTGGAAAAGGCTCTTATGCTAGCGAAGCAGGTGGAGCGAAAATCGGCGGAGGTGAACCGTTTTGCTGTTAGTGCCGCTTCAGGGTCGGCAGCTGCAATGTTGCGACACCAGGTCAATACAGTTAGCAAGATCAGTTCTGACAACGAAAATCGCCAGCGTTTCGAAGATAGGAATATGTCGACCGTGGACGATACAGAGTACGACGAGCAGCAGGAGTTGCCGGCTGAGGAGGTAGATATGATACGTCGACAGGCCAGTTGGCAGAGAGGTGGCCGACGAAGAACTCGTTGGGGCTCTTTGGGTGCCCGCAACACCACCACCACAGGCCAACGGAAAGAGTTCAGCAATGATAACAAGGGCCGAGCGATTGGTCGATGTGCACGCTGTACGAGTTCGCGACATACTTCCCGGGATACAATATGTCCCGTATTAAACGCTGGTTGTCGAAACTGTCGTGAATATGGCCACTACGGAATCGTGTGTACAGAATGGAAGAAGATTTCGTCGTTGACAGTAAATGATGATGAAATGAATGATCATATTGTTTATGTCTACTCAGTAGGTTTTCTTTCGGATGAACGGGTGTCATGTACAGTTAAGGTAGACAACACTGATGTTAGATTTATGGTAGATTCTGGTGCAACTGCGACTATCTTAGGTATAAAAGATAGCATAAAGTACTTAGATAGACTGCGTCCCGCTAGCAAACGTTTAGTTGCATATACTGGTGAACCAAAAAAAGCTAAAGGAGAAATTGATGTTGATTTGGCATTTGTGGGACGACGGACGCGATGCAAAGTATTTGTAGTAGACAAGGGACAGTCAGTTTTAGGTATGGACGCGTTGCGTGCTCTTGGCATCAATATTGATTGTAAAAGGGGCCATTGTTGGGTTTCTGCTGTAGATAGGGTTAAATTGCCAGGTCATTTGAAACGTTTTCAAAATTTATTTGGTGGTAGTCTAGGAAAACTTCAGGGTTACTGTCACATTATCAGGACGAAAAGTGCTATCTTCCCCAAACAGCAGAAGCTAAGGCGTTTGCCTCTAGAAATAAGGGACCAAGTCAAACACATGATCTATTCGATGCAAAGCAAAGGTGTAATTGAGCGAACTGATGCATCCGAATGGGTATCGCCCATGGTCATTGTCCAGAAGAAAAATGGAAGTTTGCGGTTCTGTGTCGACTTGCGAGAGGTTAACAAGGCGATTGTGACTAACTCCTTCCCAATACCGCATCTAGAGGATCTTTTATTGAAGCTCCGCGGCGCGACCGCATTCTCGAAGATCGATGCAATGAGTGCATATTTCCAACTAGAGTTGGCGGAGCAGTCACGTAGTATGACCTCGTTCATTACGCCGTGGGGTCTTTTCCGTTTTCGTCGAGTGCCACAGGGTCTTAGTTCCGCACCTGCTGCATTTCAGGAAGTCATGCATGACATCCTTGGTGATCTGGACGGTGTTGTCATATATCTCGATGACGTATTAATATTTGGTGCGAATCAAGCTGAACACGATGAACGTCTGCATGCTGCGCTATCACGTGTCGATAATGCTGGTATGACGGTGAACTCCAAGTGTGTTTTCAGCGTATCTGAGATTGATTTTGTTGGATTTACCATCAGTGCTGAAGGTGTTCGTCCAACAACGGATAATGCCAAGGCAATAGATATGTTACCAGTGCCTACCAACTCAGGTCAGTTGAGGTCAATGTTAGGGGCAGCTAGTTTCTACATTCGATGTGTTCCACATT
Source organism: Stratiolaelaps scimitus (assembly GCA_019614645.1). Lineage (NCBI taxonomy): Eukaryota > Metazoa > Arthropoda > Arachnida > Mesostigmata > Laelapidae > Stratiolaelaps > Stratiolaelaps scimitus. Next base: position 2,806,437 of record JABWDB010000038.1, read on the forward strand.
TCGCTGATAGAACCGAACCTTTGAGAAGGCTTCTTAGACAAGGTGTGCCATTTCAGTGGGGTCCTGAACAGCAGACTGCCTTTGAGGACACGAAACGACAAATTAAAAATGCTATTCCCCTGGCCATCTTTGATCCTTCACTTGAAAAAATTGTGGCCGCAGATGCTTCCGATTATGATCTCGGCGCCGTACTGTTACAACGGTGTAGGGATCGGGAACTTCCAGTGGCATATGCATCATGTGTCCTTGATAGTGCCCAACGTAATTATTCAGCTGGTGAAAAAGAAGCACTTGCATGTGTTTTCGCTATTGAGAAATGACACATTTTTCTGTGGGGGCGACGACTTGTTTTGCGAACAGATCATCAGGCTTTAGTAGCGTTATTGGGTTCTTCTGGAACTGGCCGCAAATCGATGAGAATGGCTAGGTGGGTAGAGCGTATACGTCCATACAATTATTCAGTTGAATACCGGTCAGGAGCAAGTAATTGCGTTCCAGACATGCTGTCGAGACTGCCCATACCTGAGATATTCATTCTTGATGACCAAAATGAAGAGGATTTGGTCGTTGCCACCATTTTAGAAGAACTGAAACCTATGGAATGGGACGCCATTGCCGTTGAAAGTCATAACGATGAGGACTTGCGGAAGATTATAGGCCAGCTATCTCAGAGAATTCGACCGGAAGAAGTATCGTCAACATGGCGTCCGATTTTCCAGGAGTTGTCTGTTGTTGATGGAGTTATACTTCGCGGAAGGCAGTATAACTCAGCTCTACGTCCCAAGGCTGTTCATTTGGCTCTTTCTGACGCTCATCAACGTATTGTTCGTACAAAGCAACGCTTGCGAGATCAGTTTTGGTGGCCTGCCATGGGCAAACAAAGAGAAGAAATTGTGAGTGAGTGTAGCGTTTGTAATAATTTGGATAAGACAGCTCAAGCAGTCCCAGCTCCTATGATTCCAGTAAACTTGCCTTCTGGACCTTGGCAAAAGGTAGCCATTGACATCAGAGGCCCTGGCAACTCGATTCCAGCTCATGGTCGATTTCAGATTGTGCTGGTGGATTATTTCTCTAAATGGGCAGAAGTTGAATTCGTACCAGAAGTTTCAACTAATCGTATTCTCGGTTTTCTTCGGAGAATATTTGCCAGAGAGGGGAACCCACAGTCTTTAGTCCGATAATGGCGTGCAATTTACAAGTTATTATTTCCAACAGTTTTTGGATTCTCGTGAAATTAAACATCATCGTACGGCTGCATACCATCCGCAGGCCAATGGTTTGGTGGAACGTTTCAATCGTACGTTAGGTGGATTCATTCAAACCGCGAAGATAGTTGCTGTTGTAAATATTAGTTGGCCGATTGTTAATTTGTACATAGTAGCGGGCCAATTGGAATTTGTCTCAAATTCGAGCGCCGCTTAGCGCGCTCTGCTTGTTCTAAACTCTAACGCGTTCATAAATAAATGAGAGAGGAGACGGCGTTGTTCATGACTGCGCCGAAAAGATTTGTGAGAACGTCTCCTGCCGATCGTACGGATAAGACGTGTGTCTTTCCTTAGCATAGATTAGCAGGTTGCCTCACCGCACGTAGTTTTTCATCAATCCGAATAGATCACACAAGAGAGCTGTCAACAGAAACAGCAATCATACTATTTTCTACATGGTGCCGTGACCAGGATGTGAAATTCGGTTGTGTTACGAAAAACTGCAGGTATCGCTTAAAAACAGGCGCTTCACGAAGTGTGTGAAACACTTCTTGAGTCGATGCAACGTCATGCATCAAAAGTTAAATCAGTGTAGCTACGCGAGTTGAGACAAATTCGTCTCAGTAGCTGAGATTTCGACGTCGCCTACTAAGGCCAGCTTGCTGCGGGACGGATACTCCGTCCGCGCAGTCTTTTTGTGTAAGAGGATCGCAAAGGGCGTCGGAACCACGAATATCGGTGCACAAGCAAGTCACCGCTAAGCAAGTTAACGGATAGTGCGGTGGAGTGAGTCCGCATCAGTGGTCGTGTTGAGTTGTGCTGTGTCAGTGAACATTGCGTGTGTGTGTGTGGTGAAACTAAGCCATCATGCCAATGCAGCATTCACCCGTCCGTGATGAGCAAGCTCGGGGCGACAACATCGACAACGTTGAAAACACCGCATCGGGATCGGCTCCAGCAGCCAGCGGCAACGACAAAGTTGCGAGAGCCCAGACAACGAAGGCGTTGATGGTGCTGCGTGGCAAACGTACTCGTGCGCGAAATACGATCAAGAGCAATGAGGAGGAGCTCGAAGAAACGGATCCATCGTCAAATGAAGGCCAGCAGCGTATACAAGCCTTGCTCACTGTGATTAGCGAAAAATATTGTACAGTGGCTGATCTCAATACTCAAATTATTGACCTACTCGACGTTGCCGATCCAGCATTGGAGGTCGAGCTGGATGACAACGAGTCGTTCAGTACGCGTGTGCTAAGGTGTCGGGCCAAATACAGCGTCCTGCTAGGTCTATCAGCGCAGCGGCCGTTGGAGAAAACGTCGGGCGGCTCTACGGCTTCGCTGTCATCGACAGTGTCATCTCATTTAGCGCCAACGGCGCAGCAGCAGGCTACAACAATAGCAGACGGCTCTTCGGTTCCTCGCCAAACACAAATTCCGTGCCAGCCTTCACACTACGTGCCTGCCCCCTCCCCGCTCTCAGCCGCGGCAGCAGTCTGCGCGGCCGGCCCACAACTCGAAGTGAACATCGAACCGTTTACCGGCGACGGAGATTTCAGACTGTTTACTGCACAGTTCAATACATATTTGGCGCGAAGACCAAACTCGACCGGGGTTGAAAGGCTACTCACTCTGATTTCTCGTCTTCGGGGTCAAGCGCGGCAGCTGATTGCTAGTCTCGCTATTACCGATGAGAACTATCCGGTAGCCTTCCGTCTGCTCGAAGACAACTATGGACAGCCAGAAGAGGAGAGGAGACGTGTTATGTGTCGCTTATCACGGGTCCCTGTAGTGCGCTCGTCTACTGATGTTAAGGCGCTGCGTACGTTGCTCAACCATGTTCAAGGCACCGTACTGCAGCTGCAAGCGATTGGAGTAACACCTGAACAATACGCGCTGACGTTCGAAGGGACCTTTCGTGATGCACTGCCTGAACAACTCCTCTACGATTTCGAAGGCGAGATACGGCGAGATCAACTGATGCGACAGGGCTTCTCCGCCAGCACAGCCAGCTTGCCACCAGCAGTGGAGGCCGAGGAGAATCTGAAACAGCTGACGGAGTGTTTGCGTCGTTACACGGTTCATATGGAACGTAATCCTCGATCAAGTGGCGCGGGCAAGGACGACAACAAGGGTCATCGCAAGCAATTACCGAGTTGGAAAAGGGATGACGGAAGAAATCGCCGCAACGAACGCCTACAAAATCACCCGCCGAGAGAGACGCAGTGTTACACCGTTGGTTCAGTACTGCATCAGCAACCATATCAGAGGCAGCAGCAACACCGTCAACAACAAAAGCAACAGCCAATGAAACCTTGTTTTTTCTGCGGCGAGGTAGATCACCGGCCATCCCGTTGTTCGAGTAACATGTCGATTCAGCAACGCGTGGCCATTCTCCAACAAAAGGGGAAGTGTGCGGTGTGTTTCAGCCAACACAACAGCAGTCAGCGGTGTCCAGGTACACGAGCGGTTTGCGACGTCTGCAAATCTCGTGAGCATTATACCGTGATGCACCCTGAAAGTGGCCAGCCGCGTCAACAGGTTTCATCGCACGCTATTTCAGTGCCCACCACTCCAGTTTCAAACGTTTCGAATGCCTTGGTGATGACGGCTGCGGTGATGGTTCACCATGCTGGCCTCAAGATGCCAGCACGCATCTTCCTAGACCCTGGCAGCATGGTGACTTTTGTGACACCCAGCTTGATCGCAAGGTTGAATGGCATTCAGCCAATAGCGCGAGCCGACTTCACAGTAAAGGGATTCAACGCACCGAGCTCCGTGTCTGCAAATCGTTATCGGCTGTCGCTCGTCGGTCTTGGTACCAACCCTAAGCGAGTCGTAGTGCAAGCATATGAGCGTAATTTCGAAGCTGATCCGCAAACCAACTGCACTGGTGACGTCCGCTCCGCTGTCCGGGCCTTCGGCAAACGGTTTCCGCTAGCCGACCCGTCCTGCATCACTGATGACGTGCCCGAACAGCCCTCCATACTGGTGGGTGTGGACCAATTCTACCGCATAGTTGGCCGGTACATGCGTGATGTGACTCCGGAGCTTGTGGCCACGGAGTCTGCCTTCGGATGGATCATTTCTGGAGGTGAACGGCACGAGGGAACACGGGTCGACATCGAGCGCACACAGGCAGTGTGTTGTACGATGGCGCTGACGAGACCAGCCCGGGACGTCGAGCGCTTGTGGACAACCGAGTCACTTGGGATCATCGACACACCGCAAGAGGCACACTCCATGGACGAAGCCGATGCTTTGCAACAGTTCAAGGGGGGACTAGCACATGACGGCGAGCAGTATACGGTGGCACTACCGAAGCAGCCAACCATTGCATCCCTGCCGAACAATCTTGGCCAGGCGATGCGTCGCCTTGAGAGTAAGCGTCGTTCGCTTCAGACACATCCGGAACAGTTCCGGTTCCTGTGGCAGGGCCCCTCCGACACTGCCGTGAAGTGTTACCAGATGCAAAAGGTAACTTGGGGGGCCGCGCCAAGCGGCTTCCTGCTGGCAGCTACTCTACGGCGTCTGTTCTCAAGGGTGGACCCGGAGAACACAATGAAGCTGGGTGAGTCGTTCTATCATGACGACATGTTGAGTAGCTTCGCCGACGAGGACGAAGCAATCGCGTTCGTTGATCAAGTGATCAGTTGGCTGGACAGTGGAGGAATGAAGTTGGCCAAGTGGGAAACGAAGTCAAGAGTCGCCGAGCACCTACGCCGCTGTGGTATCGAGGCAGCTGATGCGGGCAACGGAGTCGGAGTACTTCTCAAAGTACTGGGTATCGTGTGGACGCCGGCAAAAGACGAAATGCGAGTACAATTGGCTTCACTGCCAAAAGAAGGTGTTAGCATACGGACCGCCACGAAACGCACTGTGCTTACATTTGCAGCGCCTATCTTCGATCCACTAGGTTGGCTTGCTCCGTTTACATTACGCGGCAAGATGATGATTCAAGAGCTATGGCAAGAAAACATGAAGTGGGACAGTGCCGTGGCGGATGTCGCACTCGCGAAGTTCCAGACATTGGTAGCCGAGATGGTGGTATTGTTTGACCTGCAGATACCACGGCACTACCACCGCGCGAAGAAGAAGGTTGTCAGCTACCATCTGCACGTCTTCGGAGACGCCTCGGTGACCGCCTATGCGGCTGCTGCGTACCTACAGTCCTTCTTTCACGTCGGCGCATCAAGGTCGCCAAGGAGCTGTACGGACTTACAGTGTTCGCTTCGCCAACGGCCACGAAACGAAACGAGCTGCGCAATTGTTAATACCGCTCGAAGTGGCCGAATAAATGCAATAAGTGAAGTGACGTCGCACGAGTGCTTTAATTCGTGCTAGTTCGTATCGAATGATGCATACGACGTCACAGAAGTTAAATAATATTGTACTGTTAATTATATGCCATACGGGCTTTGTAACTAATCAAAAACAACAATTTTAATAATAATGAACACTGAGTTTATAATTTGGAGCCCAGTCAGATGGCCGGCCCTCCGGGCGACCATCGGGTGGACTGTTGTAAATATTAGTTGGCCGATTGTTAATTTGTACATAGTAGCGGGCCAATTGGAATTTGTCTCAAATTCGAGCGCCGCTTAGCGCGCTCTGCTTGTTCTAAACTCTAACGCGTTCATAAATAAATGAGAGAGGAGACGGCGTTGTTCATGACTGCGCCGAAAAGATTTGTGAGAACGTCTCCTGCCGATCGTACGGATAAGACGTGTGTCTTTCCTTAGCATAGATTAGCAGGTTGCCTCACCGCACGTAGTTTTTCATCAATCCGAATAGATCACACAAGAGAGCTGTCAACAGAAACAGCAATCATACAATTTTCTACAGTTGCTCGTGATGATATCGAACTGCGTGTAATCGAGATGGTAGCTACATATAACGCTACACCTCACGCCACCACTGGTAAAACACCGTCCGAACTTCTTCATGGCCGTATTATGCGTTCGAACCTTACTGTGTTGTCACCCAAGAAAGTCACTATGGGGGGGAGAAAATGGAGGAAACATATTAAAGAGAAGCAAATGCGACAGAAACAATACTCTGACAAACGTCGGGCGGTTAAAAATAGGTCATTTAAGCCTGGAGATTGGGTTAGGATTAGAAAACCCGGAATAGTCGCAAAGACAGAATCTAAATACTCATCACCAGTGCGTATCGTAAGGCGTCTTGGCCGCTCCACCTTTTTGACCAGTGATTCTCGGAAGTGGAATATTGCTCGTCTTGCTCCTGCTACCATGCCTACCACTGTACCTTTGTTATCCGATAATAATCAAGATTTCCTTGACTTTGGATGGGGACCTGGGTTATGCATATATGAACAAGAAAAACCAAAGCAGAACCCTCAGTCAACCTTCGCACAACAAAACGAAGAGAATATTAATTTTGATTGTCAACAACTATCTTCACCACAACAACCGAATGACCAACACACAGTGGACTAATCCGATCAAATTGATGTACCTCAACAGGGAATCCGAAATTCACGAACACCATCATCGGCAGTTAGACGATCTATTGAATTTCCTCGTAGACCCCAGAAAAGAGTTATTTCAGAAACTGATTTATCTTTGTTACAGGAACCACTGGGGCGGGGAAATAGAAATAGGCGACGTCCTCATTGGATGAAAGATTATGTAGTTGAATTGGGAAATGAGGATGACAGTGTTGTTCTGGAGAATGTCGAAATGCCTACTCAAATAGAGTCAGATGATAGCGATGCCTCGGATTTATAGGGAGGGAGAATGTAGTGTCGTTAACCAACGTTATGGTTATCCGAACATTATCATGTCGTTCCGTCGTTTAAGTGTTCCTGTGAGTGGTGTTCGAAATAAAGAATCATTCAGTCCCGCAGTCACGCTCAGTGAACATGGTCGCATTCAATGAAACTGAACAACATAACAGAATCTTTCTTAAACCGAAATGTTACGCCATATTAAGTAAAGAACGCGGTGGTGGAGATGGTTCCTCCTCGGGGGCGGGGGCGGCGGGCCATCAGCGAGTTGTTAAACGCATTATCGCCTCAACTATAGCACCTTCTTCAGCACTCTTTTCGGCGGCAGCGGCGGCGAGGATGAGGAAAACTATTACGTTTATCATAGAATTGGAAGGGTACGAAATGAAATGGTAACCAGTGAACGCCGATTCCGACATATGAACCCATTTTTCGACAAGCGAGTTATTCTTCCTCACAGCGATGAAACATTTAGTTATGCTATTGGACATTATAAGGCTCTTGAAATCATACGCATTGTCCATGATCACGGCGATTATTGCGCCACGACGACTAAATAAAACGTTTTTTTATTTTCGCGAGCGTTTTTCCTTGTCCGGGGGGATTTTTTTGAATTTTCGCGCGAGCCACGCGGCGGTACTTCGAATATTTACTACACCGCGCGCGCGCCAGCGGTCGAGCTTTACCAGATACGAGTGGGTACGTGTGTGGGTTTTAGCGGGTAGGTGGCCGCTAAGTTCGGCCCCGCACTTCCCACGTTCCGTCCACTTGCCATAGGTTTCTATGCTGAGCGCGTTTCCCTTTCCCTCTAATTTAATCGATCCAAAAAACCATGACTGCTATTATAGTTACAATCGTACCTAAAAAAACCATGAGTGTTACCATGGTTACAATCGTACCTAAAAACCCATGAGTGTTCCTATGGTTACAACCGTACCTAAAAACCCATGAGTGTTACTATTACTATAGTACCCAAAAACCCATGGGTGTTACTATAGTTTCAATCGGTCTAAAAAACCATGACTGGCACTATACTTACAATCGTATCTAAAAAACCATGAGTGTTACTATGGTTACTGTCAATAAATTATGCGATTCATCTACTAAAAAATAATAATACCTTTACAATATTTTGTGATATTTACCCGTTCGATTATAGTATCGCCCCCTGGGGGGCGCTGGTGTTCAATTGACCACGCATGTGGGTACTTGATTTCTCTATCAAAATTACCTTACCCATCAGCTGTGAACAATGAATAAACCAAACAGAGTTGTGTCTCCCGTCGAGGAGTAAAGCCGTACGTCACAGTGTCTTGCTTGTCGTAGATAATCGGCCACTAGCCTATTCGGTGCTATACGATCGCCCTCGGAGGAATGAGTCTAGGTTACTTAGACGTTGACAAGCGTCCCACTACCGCCTAGCGTGTACCCCTACTCCACCACATCCGGTGTCCGACAGGGATTACCGACTAGGACCAGCCTGGCTCTCTCCACAGTCGTACCCAAAAACCCATGAGTGTTCCTATGGTTACTATATACACAAAAACCCATGAGTGTCACTGTGGTTGAAGTCGTACCTTAAAACCCATGAGTGTCACTGTGGTTGAAGTCGTACCTTAAAACCCATGAGTGTTACTGTAATGTCGCACTATCTACATACCAGGAAGTACACAACCGTCTCTCACGATAACACGAGACCGAATGATCCGCCATTTTATTATCAATATCAATTTCAATTCGGAGACCAATATTCCGACTAATTAGTTAAACAACGGAACCCAATGAGTACAACACCACATTCTCTCCCCCTAAGAGTCCGAGTCATCACTGGAGATATCTAATCGAGTCGGCATCTCGGTATCCACTTCATCATGCTGTCTGACTCCAGATTCAATATAATAGTCTTGCATCCACCGAGGTCGTTGCCTACGTCGTGATCCGATACCTAGGTCAGGTTCTTCTAGTTGTGTAACGTCAGCGTCCTCTACAGTACGCTTGGTGGGTTTTCGTCTCGATTCCATTAGGTTACCGTCAGTCGTTGTAGGTGAGTCTTCGGTTATGAACGACGACGGTCCAACCGAATCTTGATCTTGTTGCTGGTCCTGTTGGTAGTGTCTATAGAGATCCATATTCTGCCCTAAACCAAAATAAATAGTTTCACGGCTCTCAATATCAGGTTGCAAGTTCGTTGGGGACAACCGAGCGACATTCCATCTACGGGAGTCACTCGTCAAGTATGTTACTTCTCCCAGACGTTTCAGAACTTTAACAGGTGTCGAGTAATGAGAGTCCCCCTTAGACACATGACCCGGTTTCTTTATTTTAACCCAGTCGCCTTCCTTGAAAACCCTTAGCTTAGCAGCACGTCTCTGATCGGCGTAACTCTTTTGACTCAGTTGTTTTTTAGCGATAGCCTTCCTCCATTTCTCTCCTCCCAAAGGAGTGGACCTAGGTCGTAAGACTGTGAGTTTAGTACGCATATCACGACCGTGAAGTAACTTGGAGGGACTCTTATTAGTAGTTGCATGGGGTGTGGAGTTATAGGAGGCAACCATCTCGATCACCCTCATCTCAATATCATTACCACCAGTCTGTCGTGCGGTCTGTAAAAATCCACCTAGGGTTCGGTTAAATCGTTCCACTAACCCATTACTCTGTGGATGGTAGACTGCTGTGCGTTGGTGTTGAATACCTCGACAACTCAAAAACTCCTGGAACTCATGACTCACAAACTGGACCCCAATATCCGACACCAAGGAGTGAGGATTCCCTTCACGAGCAAAAATACGTCTCAAGAAACCCAGTATCCGTCTGGTCGACGCTTCAGGTACTAATTCTACTTCAACCCATTTAGAAAAATAGTCGATCACGACAATTTGAAATCGGCAATTGTGTGGAAGTGAACCATCGGGACCCCGAATATCCACCGCAAGTTTTTGCCATGGACCATGAGGCAACTCTACTGGGGTCATTGGAGCGGGTGCCTGCTGGGCCGTTTTGTCTAGATGTTGGCAAATGCCACAACACTTGACAAGCTCCTCCACCTGCCTGTCCATGGACGGCCACCAGAAATGACCTCTTAACCTCTGTTTAGTACGAAAAATTCCTTGGTGAGCGTCTGAATGAGCCAAGGTCATGGCTTTCGAGCGTAGAGAGAAGGGTAGAACCACCTGATTCCCACGAAGGACAACACCATCAAGCACCGATAATTCCTGAAAAATGGGACGCCAAGTGGCAGGCACGTTTTCTGGTCGAGATTTCTTAGAAAGTAAAGTAATAACAGTCTGGAGTTCAACATCATGCTGCGTTGCACTGGATATATCATTCCATTCCATAGGTTTCACATCATCTATAATAGCGGCTACCACTGTTTCGTCCTCATTGTCATTTCCTAAACTAAATACTTCCGGCACTGGTAATCGAGACAACATATCAGGGACAATATTGCTGACACCGGGACGATACTCTACCGTGAAATTGTACGGTCGTAAACGTTCGACCCAACGAGCCAGCCTCATTGGCTTCCGACCCGTGCCAGAAGTACCCAGGAGAGCCACCAAAGCCTGGTGGTCAGTGCGAAGCACGAAGGGACGACCCCACAAGAAAACGTGCCATTTCTCGATAGCAAATAAACATGCTAATGCTTCTTTCTCACCCGTCGAATATTTGCGTTGAGCCGTATCTAGAACAGTCGAAGCATACGCTACCGGAAGTTCACGATCGAAGTGGCGTTGTAGCAAAACTGCTCCGAGACCATAGTCCGATGCGTCGGTAGCTATGATAGTCTCCAATTTCGGGTCGAAGATCGCGAGCGGTGCCGCGTTCCGAATCTCTCGTTTAATGTCCTCGAATGCGGTCTGCTGCTCTGGACCCCAATCGAATACGACACCTTGCCTAAGCAAACGCCTCAATGGTTCAGTCCGATCCGCAAAATGCGGTACGCAACGTATATAGAAACTCGCCGCACCCAACATGGACCTAAGTTGAACAACAGTGGTGGGGACTGGCATCTCCTGAATCGCCCGAACGTTATCGATGGTTGGACGAACCCCGTCCGCACTGATGGTAAATCCGACGAAATAAACAACTGGTGCACTGAAAACACACTTAGAATTCAACGTCATACCGGCATTCTGGATCTTAGACAGAACCGCATGTAAACGTTCATCATGCTGAGCCTGCGTGTTACCAAAAATTAGTACATCATCAAGATAAATTACGACACCAGTGAGATCTCCAAGAAGATCCTGCATCACTTCTTGGAAAGCACCCGGTGCTGAGCTAAGACCTTGTGGTACTCGTCGGAAACGGAAGAGTCCCCACGGCGTGATGAACGCCGTCATACTGCGAGAACTCTCAGCCAATTCAAGTTGAAAATATGCGCTCATGGCATCAATCTTAGAAAACACGGATGCTCCTCTTAATTCTAGCAAAAGATCCTCGAGGTGAGGTATTGGAAATGGATTCGCAACTATCGCTCTATTTACTTCACGTAGATCAACACAGAACCTGAGATCACCACTTTTCTTCTGAACTATTACCAACGGAGACACCCACTCGGATGCATCGGTCTTCTCGATGACACCTTGGTCTTGCATTCGGTCAATCAATTCCTTTACTCTGTGGCGAATTTCGATAGGCAAACGCCTCAATTTCTGCTGCTTAGGGATGATCCTGTTCTTTGTTCTGATCACATGCTTATAGCCCTCTATCTTTCCAAGATCCCCATTAAACAGACGACTAAATTGTTTAAGATGATCCGGTAATGGGACATTTACCTTGCTTACAGTCAATATTCATTCCAAGAGCTCGCAAAGCATCCATACCTAACACAGATTGGCCCTTTTCAACAACAAATACTCTACAATGTGCAATTTTTCCATCAAATTCCAATTCAACATCGATCTCCCCTTTCGCCTTTATAGGCTCCCCAGTATATGCCACTAACCTCTTACTAACCGGCCGTAGTCTATCCATATATTTCTTACAATCACTACTACCTAAAATGGTCGCCGTCGCTCCAGAATCCACCATAAACGTAGTATTTTCATTATTTACCTTAAATAAACATGACACGCGTTTATCACGAAGAAACGACAACGAATACACAAAAACCATCTGGTCATTAATTTCCTCATGTTCTGATACACAAGATATTTTCTTCCACTTGGAGCAAACTACTCCATAGTGGCCGTATTCGCGGCAGCTTCTACACATCGCATTGAGTGCGGGACATGCTGGGTCATCTGAGATGTGACGAGTGCTAGTGCAGCGCGCACAGTGGCGAACATCGGTCGCTCTACTCGTGCTCGGCGAATGGCTGGAGCTACTGTAGTTGTGATTCGTGGTTCGCCTTCGGTGAGATGAAACGGCCGGGGCACGTCGGCCACCCTTTTTCCAATCCATAGGTTGGCGGATCGCATCTACCTCTTCGACAGCGCACACATTCTGGCGCGATCCCATACCAACGGTACAGGCGAATCGACTCGCCTCTGCAGATCTCTGTTCGGCCTGTTTCGCCAACGTGAGCGCCTTTTCGAGAGTCAACTCTGTAGACTCTTCATTCAGTAATGCACGTCGGACATTCTCATTAGGCACATTAACGATTATCATCGTCACTACCGCCTGGTCTAGGTTGAACTTGTCAAACGAACAGTGCTTCCCAATGCCCAAAAGAGCCGTCGCGTACTCTGCAACACACTCGCCGGGTCGAAACGAACGACCGAGAAAATCCGCGCGTGCAGCTGTTAGTCCGGATCTAGTAACAAATCTCGCACGTAGAAGCATCACTGCTGTGTCATACAGCGGCGTCTTGCTCTTCTCGTCCACGTTCACCGGCTGACCCTCCATGGCCTTATATTGAACGAAACCCTCGGCTCCCAGGCAGGTTAGCAACAATGAACGCTTCCGACTGTCCGAAGAAGAAACTTAGTCGGTTGCTTCCATATACGTCTCAAACATCGACAACCATACCTCAAATGGAATGATAGGTGGCCCGGGAAGCGGCAGAAACGGGTCGGGCGGCGGTATCCCTGACATGATAGCGTGAGGTCGCACACATCCAAACTCAGATCCTGTCGACTGCGCCAATATGTAGTGTCGCACTATCTACATAACAGGAAGTACATAACCGTCTCTCACGATAACATGAGACCGAATGAATCGTCATTTTATTATCAATATCAATTTCAATACGGAGACCAATATTCCGACTAATTAGTTAAACAACGGAACCCAATGAGTGCAACACCACACTATGGTTACAAACGTTCCTAAAAACCCATGAATGTTACTATGGTTACAATCGTACCTAAAAACCCATGAGTGTTAATATGGTTACAATGATACCTAAAAACCTATGAGTGTTACAATGTTTACAATCGTACCTAACAACCGAAAAGTGTTAACATGGTTACAATCGTTCCCAAAAACCGAAAAGTGTTAACATGGTTACAATCGTTCCCAAAAACCCATGAGTGTTACAATGATTAAAATGTTAATGAAAAACCCAAGAGTGTTAATTAAAAACCCATGAGTGTTACAATGATTAAAATGTTAATTAAAAACCCAAGAGTGTTAATTAAAAACCCAAGATTGTTAACATGGTTACTACAGTTCCTAAAAACCCAAGAGTGTTAACATGGTTACTACTGTACCTAAAAACCCATGAGTGTTACTAAGGTTACAATCGTATCAAAAAAACGATGAGTGTTACTATGGTTACAACCGTCTTAAAAACCCATGAGTGTTACTAAGGTTACAATCGTACCTAAAACCTATGAGTGTCACTGAGGTTACAATCGGACCTAAAAACCCATGAGTGTTACTATGGTTACAATCGTACTTAAAAACCCATTCGTTTTACTATGTTTACAATCGTACCTAAAAACCATGGGTGTTACTATGGTTACAATCGTACATAAAACCCATGAGTGTTACTATGGTTACAATCGTATCCAAAAGGCCATGAGTGTTACTATGTTTACAATCGTACCTAAAAACCCATGAGTGTTACAATGGTTACTGTCGTACCTAAAAACCCATAAAGTGTCACTGTGGTTACAATCGTACCTAAAACCCCATAAGTGTCATTGTGGTTACAATCGTATTTAAAAACCCATGAGTGTTACTATAATTACTATAGCACCCAAAAACCAACGAGTGTTACTATGGTTACTGTTGAAATTGTGAATATTGTTCACTGTCGACGCTTCCATATACAGTTACAGCAGAACGTATGTGCAACTAGATATTCAGCATAGATAGGTACTCGCGTATAGGTATAGCATATTGTAGTTTGAGTAATATTCTGTCCTAATGCTAGGATCCTTAAGTTGAAACGAAAAGTACACCCAGCGAACCAGCTGGTACCCCTAAGCATTAGATAGAGAGAAGGAGATGAGTGTGCAAGGATAGGCTACGAGGGTCTCTGGGAGGCCCACTCGGTTTAATGTAAGAAGGCACTAATAAAACGAGAACGAAGGGTCCGGAACTTCACTTGGTGACCAGCACTCGACCCGTGCACATCGAGTCTCGCTGCCGTACTCCCATCTTCAATATACCTCGAACCAAAATGTGTTCTCCTTTCTTAAGAGTTCAGTAAGAACTTGAGCTAGAGGACCAACGAAAAACCCAACAGTTACAATCGTACCTTAAAACCCATGAGTGTTACTATGGTTACTATTGTACGCAAAAACCCATGAGTGTCACTGTGGTTGAAATCGTACCTTAAAACCCATGAGGGTTACTATAGTTACAATCGTACCTAAAAACCCATGATTGTTACTGTGGTAACAATCGTACCTAAAACCCCATGTCACTGTGGTTACAATCGTACTTAAAAACCCATGAGTGTTGCAGGGGCCAACATTTGTTGGAGCAAACGGGACTTCGTTCGTTGATATTTTTTTATGGGGGATTACGGGAATGCATGATGCACATACGTGTTGGGCGGTTCACTTAAACACTAGTGTGGGACTCACAAACCGCACTAAACCCGCGTACCTCCCCCCCCCAGATGGCTCGGAAAGCTTAACGCATTACTTCGACTGTTCCATCGGGGGATCATACAGTCCTATCTTTGGCCACTGGGAAGGGGCGTCAGGTTCAGCAGAGCCGAACCGCTCCTAGCACCACCCCGGACCCGATCCACCTCCCCCCTCCCAAGCTCTGCAACCTGACCGTCTTGGCCCGGGGAGTTTATTAGTCTCTGTCTATTTTTTTCTAATTCTATCTTCCTCTTCAGTATCCCATTAACCCACTTTATCACCCTATCCCAGTCTTCCGGAGAACGAAGCATGGTACTCACCAGAATAGGGGGGGGTCCCGCCTGCAGCTCCGGCGACCCTTCCATCCTTTCCTCTTGCAGTGCCGAGCAATCATGCAACGTGTGTGCAACATCGTCCACAGATCCAGAGGCACACAGAACGCAGATATCCGAGGGGGCTTTCCCTATTCTATGTAGGTACGTTTGAAACTGACCGTGGCCGGTTAGCACCTGTGCCATCCAGTAACTTAGCTGTCCGTTCTTGCAATCATACCAGCTCAGAAGATCCGGAATCATAAGTTTGGTCCAGGTGCCCTTCTGCTTATGTGCTGGCTGGGCCTGGGTCCATTCCTCTGTCCACCGATCCAACGTGGCCTTTCTAGCTCTCGTTAGGTCCAGGTCGCCATCCAGATAGCGCTCTCCTCTCTCACTTGCCAGAAGGTCCCAAGGGAGCATTCTGGCTAAGATTAGGAGGGCCTCTGTGGAGACGGTCCTGTATGCTCGACACGTTCGAATCGCCAGTGGTCTTTGAGCATCCCGAAGGAGCTTCCTGTTACCTTTGGTTCGAAGTGCCATGTCGGCCCAAATTGGCGCAGCATACATAGCCATAGACTCACCCACAGTGGCGAGGAGGCGCCTATTCCCTTCGGAGGCACCTCCCACTCTGGGAAGTATTCTGGCTATGTTAGATGCCACTTGACTTGCCTTCTTTGAGACCTTCCTGACGTGAGCGTTACCTGTCAGACCGGTGTCCAGCTGGAATCCCAGATACCTGGCCTCCCTCGTGATCCGAATCGAATGGCTCTTGAGGTTCAGAATAATTCCCCTTCTCCTCTTCCTGCCTGTTAGGTAGAGTGCCTCCGTCTTGTCTGGCGCGAGTTCCAGGTGGTGATCATCCATCCACTCCGCCACTCTAGACAAGGCTTCATTGGCCCTCTCCTGTAGGGTCTCCTCTGTCGGGGCTGTCACCAGCAGAGCCAAGTCATCAGCGTATGCTAATGACTGGACGCCGGTCGGCATCGTGATCTCCAAAACCCCGTCATAGGCTAGGTTCCAGAGAGTGGGACCGAGAATCGACCCCTGTGGGACACCAGCTGAAACCTCATAACGTGAGCCACCCGCGAGTAGTGTCCTTTCGGACAGATATGATGCAATCATCCGGCGCAAGCTAACTGAGATGCCTTTTTTCTCGAGGGCTATCATAACCGCCTTCCACTCCACTGAGTTGAAGGCGTTCTTCACATCCAGGAGGATTAGTAGAACAAATCCCCTGGTCTTGAAGGACTTCGTGCACTCCTGCCCAGCCAGCCTCAGTACCGTACTAATAGGAACTAATGTAGACCTACCCTTGCGGAATCCGTGTTGTGCGTTGGAAAGACGACCTCCGTCTTCCACCTCTTTCTCCAGTCTGCGCTGCAACACGTGTTCGAACAGCTTACCGCAAGTGTTAAGGAGGCATATTGGTCTGAAAGCTTTGTTCGGGACTGCCCCCCCCTTCGGGATCAGCACCAGACTCGCCTCCTTCCAGTCCCTAGGAAAGTGCCCTTCTCTGAGAAGCGAATTAAAAATATTACTGAGAACGCCCGGCCAATTTCTAGCAACTCTGCGGATCGCTTCCGGAGGAACTCCGTCGGGGCCAGGAGCCTTTCCGGTCGCCAGCCTCCTTCTCGCAAATCCTACTTCTTCATCGGAAACTTTACTTACCTCTTCCTCTTCTTCGTTGAGCTCGCTGAGCCCGCATCCAGGGTCACGGGCCGGATGTGTCGGAAACAGTCTACTGACCGCATCTTGAATCGTGGATACCGAGAGCGGGGCGAGACGTTTGCCTACTTTGTTTCTTACAATCCTGTAGGGAAGACCCCAAACGTCTCTTTCCACCGCCTCTTCCAACTCCTTCCAGGCTTTGCGTTTGCTTTCCCTTATTCTCCCCTGTAGTTTCTTCAGAATGTGTCTGTGCGCGTTCTCGAGCTCATAGATTCTTTGTAATAGAGAATCCTCTGAGCCGTTCCGCTTGAGGGCCCTTCTGTGCCTTGTGAGTTTCCTTCTGATTTTGTTCGCTTTGTCCCGGGTCTCCTTGATCTCCGGGTTCCACCAGTGAACCGTCCCCCCACTCCTCTTGGGGGGAGGGAGTCTATGAGAAGCTGCACACGCTGCCCGGATGACCTCGATCAGTTTTTCGGGGGTAATCTCGGCGTCTTCCGTACCTTCGATAGCTATTTTAATATGTCTATCGAAGGCCGTCCAATCAATTCTCCTAGCTTCCCATCTGGGGGGCCGCTCCAATCCGATAGTTCGCTGTACTATCTCACTTCCCCAGTTAAAGGAGAGGTACCTGTGGTCACTGCTGGTTTCCGTATCGAGAACCTTCCAGTTACTGATGTGTCCTACTGAGGGGAGATTTGTTATGGTTAGATCTATCCAGGCCCTCTGGCCCCTTCTAAGGAAAGTAGGTTCCGTACCGATATTCACGGCTCCTAGATCGAAGGATGCCAGCCAGTCCTGCATGACTCTGCCCCTAGCAGATGATTTATTACCCCCCCATGCCGTGTGCGATGCATTAAAGTCACCCATTACAACTACGCTTGAACCCGATTGTCGGGAAATGAGCACGCCGATACGATCAAGGTATTCTTTGAACTCCTCTAGACCCTTGTTCGGAGAAAAATAGCAGCTAATAAATATTGTTCCCTCTTGTATTTTGATCCAGGTAAACCCTTTCCCTATACCAGAATCTATTATGCTTGGGCCAGATGTAGGAGCGACATTCCAGATGGCTGTGTCCCCCTCTTGGTCATACCACCAGTTAAACTTGTTGCCTTTTCCTACCTGCTCAAGAATGGCCTTATTTGGCTCAGAGAGAACGGCAAAGTTGATGCCTTTCTCGTTGCATTCTGCGGTTAACAAGTCATGTGCCAGCCTACTCCTGTTAAGATTTATTTGTAAAAATTTTAAAAAACCCATACTTACTTTTGATTTTGAGCTTCCTCGCTAGCTTCAGCCCCTGTCGTTGTTTTGCGGAAGGTCACCCAGTCGCCTTTGGGGTCCGAGGTAATCACCTTTACTCTCCTATGCCTGATTCGACTGGTAGCCGCCTGGCTATCAGGCTGACTCCTCTTGCCCGTTTCAGGTGACTTCTTCGTCTTTTGGGGGTCCGACTCTATTTGGGCATCCTCTGTCTGACCAGAGCTGTTTGACCTACCTTTGGAACCTCTTACTAGTTCCCTGTAGCGAGGGCAGTGCATGCTGTCTGCCCTGTGCCCATCTGCCGAGCAAGTGAGGCACCGTAGGGTGTCAGATTTGCATTCTTTAGCCACGTGCGAACTGCCCCCGCATCTGTAGCAGGTTTTGGGTGCTCAATAGCTTCGCAAGAGATGGCTTTGTGACCAGGACGTTGGCATTTATAGCATACCGGTAGCTTAACCCATTCTTGCACTTTGCACCATCTGGTGCCGATCTTGACTGTTTTCTGCATCAAAAGTCTGTTAGCTATAGTTTTAGTGGCCCTTATGACCGCATACCAAATATCATGTCTGCCAATCCTAGTCTCTTTAATCTCAATGTCTGCCAATCCTAGTCTCTTTAATCTCAATGTCTTCTTGTCCTCCTTGCGTGTGCTCTAATAACAAAGATTTGATGACTCCGTCCTGCATCCATGGATCAATACCCCACAGAGCCAGAGTCAACCTGTTGTCTATCTCTCTATAGTCGGCTTCTAGCTTACCCTTTTCCTTAATTTCTTTGGCGAGTCTGCTGGATGCTCCAGGACTCGTTTCTAGGACTCTAATGATAAGATCCCCATCTCTTCCCTTCGTAACTCCCCTAATTTCCGCCCCTACCATACTTGGATTTATGTGTTTCTTCAGGTCGCCCAAAGTATCTGCGAAGGTCCTACCTATCGTGTTCTTAACTCGTACCGTGGCGAGGGACCCGTCCTGTTTAACAGGTTGGATAGGTAGATTACTGTTCCTATGGTTGGCGTCTCTATAAGGAGAGTCCGTGCAAATGTGCACTTTCATGCCCCCTTCTCCCTCCCTGAGTCTAGCAACTTCTATGATTTTCCGAATGTCGTTATTACGCCTCCCCTTGGAGTAGTAAAGCGCCGGATTCAGGTAGGAGTCACCAGACCTAGGTTCCTTACTTATTCTAGCCAGGATACCTATCATAAGGTTAAGTATTTCCAGACGACTGGATGCTTCAGTTACCTTTCCTAAGACTAACATGTTAGTCTCGGGACTCGTAGTGTCCGCGCGT